>CM028132.1:1036612500-1039112500 GCA_016271365.2 Neoceratodus forsteri | reverse complement strand
GAGAGAGAGATTTTTAGTGCTAGACTTTTGTATTCTTTGTGAATAGAGGAAGAGTCAATAACTGAGGCTGAGAATTTGTCTGAGACATATATTGCAACCCCACCTCCTTTAGTAGGTCTATCAGCCCTGAAGATGTTATATGATGGGATATTGACACTGTGGTCAGGGGTAGAACCCCTCAGCCATGATTCTGATATCACCAGTACATCTGGTGTTGTGTGTAGTACCCAGGCCTGTTTATTCAACAGACTGCATGCGTTAAAGTGCAATATGCTGATACCTTTTAGCTGGGCTAGCTCAGCTAGGGCAGCAATAGGCATGAAAGGTCCTGGGTTTAATTCCATGTTGCCAGAGCAGAGTAGCATAAACAGGAGAAGCTTTAGTATTCCATTTATCAAGACTTTGAGAAGGTGTTGCCTGGTCTGTTTGCGAGGAGTAGGATACAATTGTCTTGTCTGCGTAGCAATGTAATAATGGGAAAGGGATTGAGCATAAAACAAAACACTCACTGGCCTACTTAGTGGGATATGGCAATAGAACTGTGGTCTCATATTTCTAAAAAGTTCTAATATCTCCTTGTAGGAAGTCCCAGTGTAAGGATGTTGTAGACTTAGGGCATATTTAGGCAGCTGACTCTGCAGAAAGAGGATATTATGGGAATTGAAATTAGGGGTTTGGACTATTTGTGAGATGGGGTGGATAGCAGTAATAAGAAATAAGATAAGGTGAACTGCAATCCATATGGATATATATCTGCAGTGAACCGTCCCACGGTAGGGTTGTATATGGGGATGAAAGAACTGTGCTGTAAATGGTGGATACGCAGTACAATACCAGGAATATAATTGTAGAAAAAAGCTATAGGGAGCAACTAGGTCCCTCTGAGAGTTGGGCTTTCTCAGGGTCAAGGGAGCCAATGAAGATTAGGCCCTTGGACTGTTAGACTTTAGCAACGTTATCCTTCAAGATCATGAGGTAGCCAACACATTAGGCAATTAAGTGAGAAAAAACAAATAAATAAATAAAATAATATAAAAATGCTTTGGAGATATTTGCCTCATCAAGAGATAAGGGTAGACCTCTTTTATCTAAGGAGCCAATACAGATTAGGCAGTAATATAGCCTAATCTGAATATAGCCTCCACCTCTGCTTCTCTTGACAATGCCCCCCGGGCAGCTCTCCACCTAACCATCCCCTCCACCACTTCCCTGTACTCCATACCTATGTTTAACCTGGCCAGTGCCAGCTGTTTCAGTGTTTACCTACCAGATTGCTCACTTGATACCGACTTGTGTAACACCTGTTATCAATTACATGTACCCTGTACCCAGTTGTATTTGTCTGACCACAATGTGACGTGGAGCCTCTGTTGAACGCCGATTGTTTTGCAAATCTTTGCTATGTAACCAAAAACACAATGTATGTCTTTATGTGATGAAGTACCTTTGGAAACGAGCCTCTGGCTCAAAGGTTGTAAACTGATTCTTAAAATAAATAAATAAATAAATAATAAGTTCCTGCATCATTTTATCTGGGAAGACAAAGGCTGAGAGAGGATGGGTAGATAGAGTTGTGGGCCAAAGGAAAACTTCAGGGTGTTTACCACTTTAAGGGACAGAATGAACCTGAAAGGGGGGGTGTATTTAATAAGGGAATGGGGTGGGGGATGGGTGGATGAGCACAAAATTTGCAGCAGTAAAGTCAGAGCACTGTAAGCTCTGCAATTAATAAAAAAAACACAGGCTAGTCTCTAGGGAATTAGTGCTGGAAAAATTTCAAGTTGTGTAACAGGGTGTGCTTTGAAACAACTGAGAAGCTGCATGGGATATACTATATTGGACTAGATATTTGCAACAGATCTCTCTTTTGCTTACATCTGAGGAAGTTTTCCTTACTTTACAGTCTTACATTGGTATTGCTTTGTGTTTAATTATTTTAGTTTTTAATTCAGGAAGGGGGTTTTCAAAACTGCTTATCTTGTGAGCATCTTCAGAAGGGTTGAAATAACTGCATATTTGATTTTCCTTTGTGGGTAACTGGACTGTCTACTAGTATTCTGTGACAGTTTGCATCAATATATTTTGAAATAATTTACTGGTGGTGGCTTTGTACTTCGAATAACAAAGGCTGCAGTTTGTAATTGGATGCCAGACAGAGCATCGGGTGGTGGAAATTGTCTTCACTAGTCAGGGAGACCTGCATCACAGCCAATTGTTCTGGCTTGAACATTCCAGCATTGATCAATTACTATAAACTACTGTTGTGATCCTGTTTCAGACAGAAGTCCATCTTCTTCCAAGTTGTGTAACAGGGTGTGCTTTGAAACAACTGAGAAGCTGCATGGGATGTACTATATTGGACTAGATATCTGCAACAAATCTCTCTCTTGCTTACATCTGAGGGAAGTTTTCTTTACTTTACAGTCTTACATTGGTATTGCTTTGTGTTTAATTATTGTAGTTTTTAATTCAGGAAGGGGTTTTTCAAAACTGCTTATCTTGTGAGCATCTTCAGAAGGGTTGAAATAACTGCATATTTGATTTTCCTTTGTGGGTAACTGGACCGTCTAGTAGTATTCTGTGACAGTTTGCATCAAATTACATTTAAATAGTTTACAAATCAGTTACTGGACATTAGTTGAATTACTATAAAGAGCAGTACTCACCAGGGTGGTGGAGCAGTGGTGTAGTTGATTGTCTCTAACAGTCACCAGTGGTTGTGGACTACCCACCCACCCTTTCCCCACACCCCACACCCCAGGCGTGATGTTTCCTTTATAGCCAATGTTCTGACATCACTTCTCAACAGGTCTTGAGGCAGAACTGGCATATTCTTAATAACCCAGGGCAGTGCATAAAGGGTAAGTACACACCAAAAAAAGAGAAAAAAACAATAAATATTTGTATATATATATATATATATATATATTACATATTGTATATTATAAGGGAGAGGGACATGTGGAGAGTGGTGCAATGCACTGGCTGTAGGGCAGCAGTTTTCCGGGATACATTCTGGAAACTGCGTTGCTGTCCTATTTTCAGGCAACTGTCAGCTCTGAGGAAGGAGGCTGCCCACCTCCAGGCTAAACTGGCAAGGACTAAGGAAACAGCTTCTGATAGGGGACTCCATTGTTAGAGGGGTAGACCTGGGGAAGGGAGAGGAGAGGGAAGTAAGGTGCCTGCCTGGTGCCATGGCTTGGAGGGACAAGAAGTGAATCCTCAGGATTGCAGAAGCAGAATCACAGGAAAGGGAACTAGATATCATTGTCCACCTTGGGACAAATGACCTAGCTAGGCATGGGATCAGTGGAGTGTAGGATGAAATTGTGGAGTTGGGGAGGGGCCTCAGACAGGTAGCAAGCATGGTTACCTTCTCAGAGGTGCTGCCAGTCCGTGGCAGGGGTGAGGCTAGGGTACTACACACCATGCAGTTTAATGAATGGTTGAAAAACTGGTGCAAAGCACAGGGCTTTGGCCTCATTTGGGACTGGGGGTACACCTGAAGAGATGAAGGTCTATACTGGCATGATGGTCTGCATCTGTCCACAAAGGGAACCAAGATTCTAAGTGACAGGTTTAAATGCTTCCTTGGCAAGCTTTTAAACTAACCATGGGGGGAGGTGCTAATAAGATGCAGGAAATTTCAAGCCTCCCCCACAAAACATGACAGGTAGTAAGGTAAAGACTGGGGTACAGTGCTCAACAGAGGGCAGGACAGGGGTAAATTGAAAAATAGACAATGGCAAAAAGAGCAAGCATGGGGGAAAAAAGGATAAAGCCAACATTAAATGGAAGGCAATGAGTACCAATGCCCATAGTCTGGGAAACAAGCTTCCTGAGCTAGTAGCCATGATGGAAGATGAACAATTGGATATTGTGGCAGTCATGGAAACATGGTACATGGAGAACCATGACTGGGATGTCAACATACCGGGGTACACAGTCTACAGAAGGGACAGGGAGGGGAAAAGAGGAGGTAGAGTAGCACTATACATAAGGGAAGGGATCAAAGCTACAGAACTAAAAAGTAAAGGGGGAGGACAAGAGGCACTCTGGGTCACCTTGGAGACAGGGAATGGCATCACAATCTGCACAGGGGCTGTATACAGACCTCCATCTCAAGGGGAGGAAATGGACAAGAAAATGATAGAGGACATTCTCAAAATGGCTGAAAAAGGGGAGATACTGTTGATGGGGGACCTGAATATGCCAGATGTTAACTGGATGACATGTACTGAAGCCACATCCAAAAGCAGGGTCATTCTTGATGCCCTGCAGGGGGCAGGCCTTAGACAGTTAGTGTTGGAACCCATTCGGGAGGGAGCAATACTAGACCTGGTACTCTCAAATGGAGAGAGGATTACAAATTTAGAAGTCAGTAGACATCTGGGAACAAGCGACCACTGCACAGTGTGCTTCACAATAAGCACAACCTTGGAGATGAGCCATACAAAAACAAGCATACTGGACTTTAGAAGGGCTGACTTTGGCAAAATGGGTGAATACCTGAGGAATACACTAGCAAATGGCCAAAAAGAAGGGTGGAAGAACAATGGAGAAAAATCAAAACTGCCATCATAGAGGCAACAAGCCTTTGTGGAAACAGATAAAGAAAACAAAGCGGAGTAAAAAAACACTATGGTTCTCAAAAGAGGTGGCAGGAAGGTTAAGGAGAGAAAAGGCTGCATTCAAAAGTATAAGGAATCACAGAAGGAGCATCACAGGAACTGTATCATTTAAAGCAGAAAGAAGTGGGAAGGCAGTCAGAATAGCAAAGCCCAAACCGAGGAAAAATAGCCAATTCAGTTAAGAAGGGGATAAAACCTTTTATAGGTACATTAGGAGCATAGAAAGGTTAAGGGAGGAATAGTGAAGATTAATAAGGGAGAGGGAGTGGGCAGAGGAGACAGTGAAAAGGCAGAGATATTGAATGAATACTTTGCTCAGTATTCACAAAAGAAGGTAAGGAGGAGTTACCAAAACAGACAATAGAAGCATTCTGGGTAGGGGGTTGACACTAGTCCATTTACAGAAGAAAGAGTCTCAAAGAACTCCTAAAACTCAAGGTGGACAAAGCAATGGGGCCTGATGGGATTCACCCCAGAATCCTAAAAGAACTAAGGGAGGACCTAGTGACACCACTGACCACACTTTTTAACAAATCATGGGAGGATGGGGTGGTACCTGAGGACTGGAGGAGGGAAGATGTGATTCCTCTTCACAAAAGTGGGAGGAAGGCAGAAGCAGGAAACTACAGACCTGTAAGTTTGACCTCAGTGGTAGGGAAAATGATGGAATCACTTCTGAAAGAAAGAATTGTTGAGTACCTAGAGGCCAGCGGGGCACAGGACCCAAAGCAGCATGGATTTACAGCAGGAAGGTCATGTCAGACGAATCTAATAGGTTTCTTTGACTGGGTGACCAAAGTAATAGACCAGGGAGGGGCTGTAGACATCGCCTACCTAGACTTTAGCAAGGCATTTGACACAGTCCTGTACAAAAGATTGATAATCAAGTTAGCCAGCCTGGGAGTGGGTCCCAGGGTGGTAGCCTGGGTAGCAAACTGGCTGTACAACAGGACACAGAAGGTAATAGTGAATGGAACACATTCCGAAGAAAGGGGGTCACTAGTGGAGTACCTCAGGGCTCATTACTAGGTCCAGTCCTCTTTAACATCTTTATAGGTGACATTGCAGAGGGTCTGGAGGGAAAGGTATGCCTCTTTGCAGATGACACAAAGATCTGTAACAGAGATGATACACAAGGGTGGGGGTAGAAAGGATGTGAAGGGACTTGGCAAGGTTGGAGGAATGGTCAGACAAATGGCAACTTAGATCAATGCAAAGAAGTGCAAAGTAATGCACCTGGGAAACAAAAGCCCAGGAGAAGAGTACACAATAGCAGGGGAGGTACTAACAACAACAAAAATGGAACGGGACTTGGGGGTAGTCATATCAGATGATCTAAAGGTGGGTAAGCAATGTGAGAAGTCAGTAAGGAGAGCCAGGTGGATACTGGGATGCATAGGAAGGGCATCACAAGTAGAAAAAGGGAAGTGGTTATCCCTCTGTACAGACAGTTGGTAAGACCCCATCTGGAGTACTGTGTGCAGTTTTGGAGACCTCATCTACGCAAGGACATAGGCAAGATGGAAGCAGTCCAGAGGAGGGCAACTAAAATGGTGCAGGGTCTGCATCAGAAACCATATGAAGAGAGACTGAGAGAGGTTAATATGTATACCCTTGATGAAAGGAGGGAGAGGGGGGACATGATAGAAACATTCAAGTACCTCAAGGGAATCAACAAAGTCCAGGAGGGTAGCATCTTTCAGAAAAAGAGATGTGTAAGAACAAGGAGGCACAATTTAAAGATAGGGTAGGGACGGCTCAGGGGTAATGTGAGGAATTTTTTTTTCACAGAGAGAGTGGTGGATGCATGGAACAGCCTTCCTGGGGAGGTTGTTGGGTCTAAAATAGTGGGGAAATTCAAACATGCATGGGACAGACATAAAGCAATTGTAGTGGGGGGTGGCAGGAAGTAGGCTGTTGGTTAACTAGAATCTGCAGCTTATCCAGTAGGTAGGGAAATGAGCAGACTGGGTAGGCCAAGTGGTCCTTATCTGCCATCAAAGTCTATGTTTCTATGTTTCTGTGTGCCAATGGAAATGGCCTAGCAGGGAAGGTTCCAAAATTTGAATTAACTTTCGTTTTGGAGCTGCCGGGTGGCTTTGTGATGCAGGGAGAATTTGAACCAGATGGGTTCAAATTGAGAGATTCTCACACCCGTAGAGGGCTGGATGGCCTCTGAAAAAAAAGGGACAGAGAAACAGAATTTATTACAATCCTAGAGAAGGCAGGTAGGCAGGCTAACAATAAAGAATGTAATGCAATCCTAAAGGAAGCAGGAAGGCAGGCTTACAATAGGAGTGTGAGCAGGGGAGGTTCAGAGCTATGGTGGGGGTTGATTAGGACAGGGGGGAGTTACAGGTGGCTATGGTGGCAGAGGGAGCATATCAGAAGAAGACAGAAAAAGAACAAGCATTTGTCAATGCCGAATGTTGTCGAGCTGGCATTGGCAGTGGGAGTGGTGGAGCTAGAGACCCATAGTGCTGTGATTTTGTTAATGTGTCCCAAAAGAAGATTTTGCACGGCAAGCACGCCATTGTGCGCCACAGCTGCAGAAAAACATTTTGGACAGGCTGTGAGAAATGGCAGCTGGACTGTTGATAAGGAGATGTGCAGAAATGCCAGTGGTGAAAATGTGGCATGAACATATTGCAGATTCACAAAGTTACAAGAGTGCATGGAAACTGCGCAATGCATGCTTGCAACACAGTATGGACATTCGGCACCAAATTTTCAACATAGGCATTTTAGGATCTCTGCTCATGAATAGTGTCACCATCATTTTCTCAAACTGTCCCGGAAACTGATTTCGCACAGCAACTGTGCAATTCTGTGCCGGACGTGCGAAAACACATTTCAGGCAGCTGAACTGTTCATAAGGAGGTATGGAAAAATGCCAATGATGAACAACTGGAGTGAAACTATTACAAATTCACAAAGTCATGAGCGTGCTTGCAAACTGTGCAATGCACACTCATAAAACACTCATTGCATTGACTTTTGTCCCCAAATTTTCAACATAGGCATTTTAGGACATCTGCTAATGAACAGTGTCACTGTCATTTTCATCATGTGTCTCGAACACGGACTTTCCGCAGGGACGGTGCTATTCTGCACCGGAACTGCAACAACAGATTTTGGTCAGGATGTGAAAAATGACAGCTGTACTGTTCATTAGGAGGTGCAGAACAATGGTTTTGTTATAAATCTGGAGTGAAAATATTATAAGTTTGCGAATGTATTAGCGTGCGTGCAAACTGCGCAATGCACAATCCTAACACAGTCATTTTATGGAGTATTGTCACCAAATTTTCAACGCAGGCATTTTAGGACATCTGCTCATGAACAGTATCTCTGTCATTTTTGTACTGTGTCCCGAACACTGATTTCACATTGCGCCCATGCTAATCTGAGCCAGAAGTGCGAAAACACATTTCGGCCAGGATATGAAAAATGACAGCTGTACAGTTCACAAGAAGGTGTGGTAAAATGCCAATGTTGAGGATCTGGCATGAAAATGTGCGAATTCACTAACTTACAGCGTGCGTTCTTGCGGTTACTCCTTGCGGCTAAATGCGCTAACCATATTTGGGATTTTTCCCACCAAATTTGCAACATAGGCTTTGAGAGCCCCCACCATGAACTGTGGCACTGTCATTTTGTTACTCAGTCCCAAAAGATGATTCCTCACAGTGACTTCGAAATCACCTTTCAGGACTGAATAACACCATGACAGTGCAAGAATTCATGATAAGGGGTCCCAAAAACCCCATGTTGAAAATTTGGGGCCAAAATTCACAAAAATGCCTGAGATATGCACCAAAGTTGGAAAAATACTATTTATTCCATTATATAGCTTACCAGCATTTCCTCAGTTCGCGGTCGGCTTTGAAGAGTGCAGACGTGTTCCTAGTCCACCGAAGATCGTCGCGCCAGACTCTGGAGGTAAATATGGGGTGAGGGGATGTGTGAGGAGGCAGGGTGCACAGAGGGTGGGTGCAGGTGGGGGGGCACAGAGACTCCAAGTTTTAATTTTACAGGTTAAAATAGAAAAAAAATCGTGGGACTTTTTTTGCAGGATTGGCATTGGGTGGGCTCCCCAGTGAGCCACCTAACTGTTTGGAGGAGGGGTGTCTGCAGCCGATGGGGAATTGGGCACCCTCATTGGAAAACAACACGGGGGGGAGGAATTTATGCTGATGGGGATTGGGCACACCCGTTTGCACACAAAGAAGGTTGGGGGGTGCAGAGCTGAGGGGGATTGGGCACCCTCTCAGCATTAAACAATTTGGGGTTCTTTATGCCAACAGGAGTGGGCGTCCCCATTGGCACACAAGGAAAGGGGAGTGGGGTAAGTGCCGAGGGGGGTTGGGCACCCCCTCGGCATATCACAAATGGGGGGGTCTTTATGCCAATGGGGAGTGGGCTCCCCGTTGGCACATTCATAGGGGGCAGGGTCAGCCGACAGGGGGATCGGGCACCCCTGAAGTTGGCGGTCCGCGCCAGCGTGCCGCCATGTGCATAATGTCAGCGAAAGATAAAACAAGAAAAAGGTCCACTGCATCTGACGAGCTTTGCTCGGATTGCAGCAGACCTTTTCTTAGATGTGCTCACCACATTATGTATGCATGGTGTGGTGCAGGCATACAGGCTGATTAAGGAATGAGGGACGCACCTACTGGTGTATGCCTTGCATTCCCCCAACAGCGACCACGCCTCCAAATCCCCAATGTCCCAAGATGTCGGCTGTGCAAGCGTGCCAACATAAAAATGCAAGGGCAGAGCTCCGAGCACAAATGTGCAGTACTGCCTAAAATTTCCACTTTATCTACACATACTAATTCTTAACAGTGCAGTAAACAGTGAAAGAAAAAAAAATAAATAACTCTAACATCCACTTTTGTAGCACTTTACAAATTAAAGCAAAATCTGCAGCAGTAAAGTCAGAGCACTGTGAGCTCTGCAATTAATTCAAAAAAACACAGACTAGATTCTGGGGAATAGTGCTGGAAGCAAAGCTCAGTGTGCCAATGGAAATGGCCTAGCAGGGAAGGCACCAAAATTTGAATTAGGTACATGACCCTCTCCGTACCTAACTTTCATTTCAGAGCTGCCGGGTGGCTGTGTGATGCAGGGAGAATTTGAACCAGATGGGTTCAAGTTGAGGAATTCTCACACCCGTCAAGGGCTGGATGGCCCCTAACTTTTGTTTCGGAACTGCCAGGTGGCTATGTGGTACAGGGAGAATTCAAACTCGATTGGTTCAAGTTGAGGGATTCTCATGCCCATAGAGGGCTGGATGGCTCCTAACTTTCATTTTGGAGCTGCCGGGTGGCTGTGTTATGCAGGGAGAATTCGAACCAGATTGGTTCAAGCTGAGGGATTCTCACACCCGTAGAGGGCTGGATGGCCCCTAACTTTCATTTCAGAGCTGCAGGGTGGCTGTGTGATGTAGGGAGAATTTGAACCAGATGGGTTCAAGTTGAGGGAGTCTCACTCCCATAGAGGGCTGGATGGCCCCCAACATTCGTTTTGGAGCTGCCAGGTGGCTATGTGATGCAGGGAGAATTCAAACCAGATGGGTTCAAGTTGAGGGATTCTCACGCCCGGAGAGGGCTGGATGGCCCCTATATTTTTACTCAAGGTCTATTTCCTCAGCCATTCATTAATCAGTTTTATTTGATTGTTTTTCTTGTGACTGGCCCTTGGTATAAGAAGAATTTCTGAGAAACAGACTTTGTATCCTTTATCTTCTAGCTTCTTTTGGAGGGCTATAAGTTCTTTTTTGATATTTTCTGAGGTGGAGTACCCAGTGGTGTTTGTTCCTGCATGTATTATTACAAGAAGGGGTTCCCCAGCATTATTTATGATGTTATCTAACATTCCAGTGATGTCAGAAAATTTTGAGGAGCACAAAGGTGCAAATTGAAGAAAGGATAGCCCCAGAGGTAACTAAAGAGGACAAGATCATTTTAGGTACATAAATGAAAAGAGGAAGACTAGGGGAGGGATTGTGATGTTAAGACAGGCAGGGACTGTGGAAAGAAGGATCAGGAAAAAGCAGACATCATGAACAGATACTTTTGTTCGGTCTTCACAGAGGAAGGGGACGGGGATGGGCCATAAAAAAGCTGTAGGAACACTGGGGTGAGGGAGGTAGACACAAGTAAATTTACAGAGGAAAGAGTTCTAAAAGAACTTGCAAATATGAAAGTGGACACAGCTATGGAGCTGAACGGCGTGCACCCAAAGGTGTTAAGAGAGCTCAAGAAGGTAATGGTTGCACCTCTAACAGCCCTATACAACAACCCTCTGGAAACAAGAGTGGCTCCAGAGAACTGGAGGAGGGCAGATGCAGTCCCATTTCATAATAGCATTAAGAGGGAGGAGGCTGGTAACTATAGGCTGGTCAGTCTGACATCAGTGGCGGGGAAGTTAATAGAGTGGATGCTAATGGTAAGGATTGTGGTGTATATTGAATCCAGCAGGTTAAAAGACTTGAGGTAGCATTGATTCATGGGGGAGGTTATGTCAGACAAATGTATTTATTTATTTTATTTGAATTTTGATGACCGGGTGGGCACAACTGAGACAACATGTCCCTTTTTCAGGGGCGACCCAGGGAAATACAGTACAATTCCAGTAAATGAAGTACAAACATGTGAGTTACAGAGGAACCATAGAGATTGATAATCAATAAACAATTATTTGGTAAGTGCTGAGCCAGAGGTTGTAGAAACAATGAAGGGAAAGGTAGAGCACTCAAACAAAGGTCAGTGCCAACACGTTAGACTGATGGTACTGGATGTTCCTTGGGGAGGTATGTAGGTGGGCAAAGAAAAGGGAGAGAGGGGTAGGGGAAGAGTGGAGCAGGAGACGGAGGAGAGAAACAGAGAAAGCTGGGGGATTAATAGCAGGCACATGATAGATTTCTTTGACTGAGTGACCAGGCAAATAGATTGGGGAAGCGGTGGACATGGTCTACTTAAATTTTAGCAAGGCCTTCAACACTGTACTACATAAGAGGTGCATAAGGAAGCTAGGCAGCTTAGGGATGAGTCCTAAGGTTTTAAACTAGGTAACAAATTAGTTAATGAATAGGCAACAGAGGGTGATGGTAAACAGAACGGACTGGGAGAAAGGGAGGGTGACCAGTGGTGTATCTCAAAGCTCAGTACTGGCATCACTCATCTTTAATATCTTTATATGTGACACTGCAAATGAGCTGTAAAGGATGATATACCTCTTTGCAGATAACAGTAAAATCTGCAATAGACACTCCAGAGGGGGGTGGAGAGAATCTGCAGAAACCTGAGAAAACTCAAGAAGTGGTCAAGGATATAGCAGCTGTTTTTCAGTTTAGAAAAGTGCAAAATCATGCACCTAGGGCACAGAAATCTGGAGGCTGAGTATAAAATGGTGGAAAAGGTATTGAAGTCACCAAACAGGGAAGAGACCTTAGAGTAAACCCATTGTATGACCTCAAGGTGGTGGGGCAGGGCAACAATGCAGTAGGTAGGGCCAGTGGGATGCTGGGGTGCATAGTGAGGGGTATCACCAGGAGAAGGAGGGAGGTGGTGTTACCTCTGTATAGATCATTGGTGAAACTCCACCTGGAGTACTGTATCCAGTTCTGGAGACCACATCTCAGGAAAGACATACGGGGGAGGTTGTCCAGAAGAGGGCAACTGCAATGGTGCAGGGGCTGCATCAGAAGCCCTATGAGGCGAGACTGAGGGACCTCAATATGTACACCCTAAAAGAGAGAAGGGAAAGCAGGGACATGATAGAGGAGCCGGGATGGAGAAATTTAGGAGAGATGTGAGGAAGTAGTACTTCTTCACTGAAGAAATGATGGATGCCAGGAACAGTCTTCCAGCAGAGGTAGTTGGGGGTGAAAACAGTGGTGGGCTTCAAGCATGCATGGGATAGGCAAAAAGGAATCTTAACTGGGAAGCAAGGGGAGGGAACCGGTGATCAAGTAGGGTCTGCGGTGACAGTATAGTTAGGGATAAATGGGCAGACTAGAGAGGTCAAGCAGTCCTTATCTGTCATAAAATTCTATGTTTCTATTATTTACATACTTCTTAATCTCATGCTTTAATTGCAAATCGGGGGCAGGGCTCACAAAATAAGGAATGAATGTCCAAAATCAGGGACATATTTTACAAATTGGAAATGTCATCTCAAGAGACCCACTTGAGGTGCTCTATGTGAAAAGAATTGCTGAAGGAGAACTAGACTGTAACAATAATGTCTAGAATGGTTTTTTTTTGGCTTCAAATCCTTAGTCTTTAGTGACAGAAATGACAAATTTAAGAAGTGACCGAGGACATTTCAGAGGCAAGATTAGGGATGATTAGGAACAATTGAGAAGTGGTTATTTATGCCAGTGACAAAACCAGTGACAAACATTTTGATAGTGTCTCAGCATGACTTAGAAACTACCTAAGAGAACATTATGAGCCAGCACTCTGTTTAAACAAGCTTGTGACAATGCCGAATGTTTTCATGCCTAGTATATGTAGCAGGCAGGCATGCACAGTGAGATGAGTAATTTGTGGTCAGTCCTGACCACCTACTAACCATAGATCTATGCATGCACTGTAATTTAAAACTATCAGGCTAACCCACTTGTCCAGACGCAGTGCATAGACCCATCAGGTCTCAACATGCATGTGAAGCCTTTGTGAGGAAATGCTCCCCAGCCCACCACAAGGTATGTGTAACAGATCAAGCATTGGGGGTAGCGTGGAGGTGGGAGGGACACTCGGCAGTGTGAGGGAGTTGATTTCACATTCTAGGACAACATGTGGTGATTGATTTTATAAATAGATATTATTAAAACTAGACTGGGAGGGCACCAAGTTTGCCCGTCTGGTACTTATTCAAAGGAAATGGAGTCTTTTTTCAAGACAACTTGAATGGCTAGAAACTTAAATTCCAGGACAACATGGGGTGATTGGCTTCTAACTGCAGATTATTAAAAAAAATAGAATTGGAGAGTTTATGCAGTTGAAAGTGTCAGCTAGAGGCGGGCAAAATTAGCAAATTCCAAATTTGTGGGAATTTTTGTAAAATGTTGAGAAATCTTGTAATTTTCTGAAATCCTTTAATTGGACATAACTTGGCTTGTGTTAAAGCTAGGGGTCTAAATTTGACATGCATATTGTCTGGCATAGGCCCTAAATGCTTGCCAAGTTTCATGACATTTGGATGAAAGGTATGGAAGTTATAGGAGCTCAAAGTTTAGGAATTTAATATTCATGTGAACATTTCTGGAAATATCTCTATGCTTACAATTTAGCCACCTTTGGAGCTAGATAATTGAAAATGTAGATGCATACTTTCTTGTAAGATTCACAGAAACTGCTAAATAGAGATTGTAAGGTTTAGCTATGACCTGCCCACTGACACAACTTCCAGGAGCTCTCTTCCAAACCCTGGTCGTCAGCATTGCAGCATGACATTCTGATGCTGGGCCATGGTGGTTGCCTTAAAGTTTAACCTTTAGGGCCAATGAACCCAACAACATTGGTGATATTCTGTTCTCTAGCTTTAAACTTACAGGGGCTTAAAATTCAGCAGTTTACATAACTGCGAGGTGTAATTTTAACATTTCTGAAAGTTCAGAGGCTGATAACTCAGCCAGCTTTAAAGCTATAGATCTTCAACATGGCATACATATGTATGGGCATGGGTAATGTCGCCATAACAACTTTTGTGCAATGTGCTCAAACACTTTCAGTTTACATAGTTAATTGTAATTTTAAAGTTTCTGAAAGTCTGGAGGCTTATAACAGTCATTTTTGAAGATAGAAATCTGACACATGGTGCACTTGTGTATGGACACGGGTAGCCAACATACCATGTTTGGTACAAGTTATACGAAACAGTTTAAAACTAGATGGAAATAACCAAAATCACAATTTTGGCAAAATGTCATGCAATTTGTGTGACAATTTCGAAAAATTGCATGGAAGAGAAATCAGCATTTCACCGGAATTCCACTGGCATTAGATCAATTTCATCGATCCCTAGTTCCAGCTGCTTTGTGAATGGAATGATTAGCTCTGGTCAATTTTTAGAAGTTTCCACCCCACAAAAAGAAAAACATGTTACTGTAAGCCTAGCTCATCATTGGGCTGTCATTGCCAAGCTCCCTACAGCCTAAGCTGCACTGGACCTGACAGTGACACACTTCTGAAATGCAATTCCTTGTAACAACCTGTTTGCATGCACACACAAACATAAAACTGAAGCCACAGACTGATCCTCACATAAGACAGACAAGCTGTGGGATCTCAGTCTATATTGGCATGTTAAAATTGAAAGAGTAGGTACTGTACCTGAACTATGAGGGGGGGTCTCCTTCTCATTGGTGGTCAGGCTAATTACAACTCATTTGATTTATGAAACCATGAACCCCACTTAAGATAATGAAATTAATGAAGAAAGTGAGGAAGGAAACAGAATAACTATAAAAGGATTTGCAGGCTCCTTTGAATAATATTTTGGAGATAAAGGGGATGCACTTGACCATAAAAGAAAAAATGAATACAGGCTCATTTTCTTGTGTACTGGGGGGGGATGCATGATTGGAAGAGAAGCAGTAGCACACAACTGATACTATTATCCTGCCATATTTCTTATGATAGAAAGTTGTTTTGCAGTAGATCATCCAAAACGTCTCAATTTTAAAAACTTAATCTTGTGAGACACACTGTGGGAAATCCTAGACGCTAAACGACCAAGGGCCCATCACGGTTGGCACCTGCTATTCAAGTAGTTGCTACATTCAGTAGTACACTCCCCACCACTTATAGCAGGCTAGTCTGTGTCATATTGTTTTGCCTGATATAAGAGTTGGACACTATATTGCAATTCTGATAAATAGATACTATAAGCAGTGGGGACTGTACTCCGATAAAACCTTGGTAGCTCTGACTTCCCCAGAGCTGATTAGCAATCTCTCCACAGCTGGCTGGGGACCCAGTGAATGGTGCCAATGCTGGATGCAGAATTTAGTGGAGGGACAGTGGTGATGGCAGGGCTGGATGTTCTCCAAACGTGACTTGTCAGCTGCTAAAGAGAGAGAGAGAGAGAGAGAGAGAGAGAGAGAGAGAGAGAGACAGAAGGCAGGGAATCAGAGCTCCGAGACTTGTGCCTGGCCCCTTAGGGGAGCTTGATCAGCACTGGTTGATTGGATTTTGGGAAACTCAACCACAAAGCCAACAACTTGTTCTGGATGAGGACAGAGACGGTGTGAGAAATGCCTCATTGGTGATCTCTCTGTGGCTGACTGGGGGCCCAGTTCTTCACACTGTTTTAAGAAGTGCAGTGGAGTGCTAAAGTGTAAACTGACAATTAACACCTTGAAGTGCACTAACCAGCAGCTAATCTGCCTAAAATAGAAGGCAGGTATAGAACGCTATATCCAGCATTTTTTACATTACAGCCTATGGCATTGGAAAGTGGAAAATGAAATTTGCCCACAAAAAATGACTGCCCGCTTAAACTGCAGGTTCCATAAGTGGTGGGGACTGCATGTACTGTAAAATACTGGAAACGTTCAGGAACCCTCCCATCCTCAATGAAGTAAATATTATACGCAGTAATGTTTTTCTCCATGATGAAAAGATCCAACATGGCTTGAAAGGATTACTCCTCTCCCCACTTAAATTGGTTCCTTTGAGAGCATGTTCTATAGCTTTGCTACAGTCTGAGTAAAAAAAATACTTCTTTACATTAAACCTTACTCCTATATCCTTAAAGGGACACTGTCAACCCCATTAGGCCTCAATGTGTCCTTAGTTTAAAAAACACATGTTATGACTGTTTACATTCTGCAGAGATTGCTGATGTAGACAGTAGTTTGATTCTAATTTTTTTTCTTTTAAAAAGTAAAAAAATGGACTGTCCACCATACTGATGTCACCACACAAAACATGTTTGTTTGCATTCCTTGATCAACTCTCACCGCATCTTTCCTGGGTTTTAGAACACCCCTAACACTGTCTAGCCACTAATTATGATGTGGAAGTGGAGCAGACTATTGCATCATGAGAGTCCACACTGTTTGGGGTGTTTTAATGTTCAGGAACTATGCAATAACAGTAAATCAGTTATCTAAAACAAAATAAAAAGGGATACAGCTATACATTAGCATGCATTTCTGTTCTACTAAGTAAGGAGGCAAATAAGACAACCAGCAACATCAGTGAATTTTAGAGAAAGTAAGCAATCACAAAATATGTTTTTTTTAACAAAAAATAATATGCTGCTAAAAAGGCTGACAGTGTCTCTTTAAGCATATGGTATGCCCTCTATTTCTACTGTCTTGAGCAAGCTGGAAATGTATTACCTTATCCACCTTACCCAATCTCTTTCAAATGATAAAAACTGAAATCTTATTCAGAAAATGTAGCCTTTGCAGTGCCTATATGTTTATTTAGTTTTTGTTTACCAGGTAAGTGCATGAAACAAAAGCATTGCCTGTTTTCATTCATGACCTGGAAGAGTTACAGACAAAAAGAGCAGCAATTACAGGTGATACAGCAATGCAAAACATCAACAATGGTGTGACATAATACCAGAGTACCATAAAACAATGCACAGTATAAAGCAATTCAGAAGACAATTATAAGTGCATAATTGACATGTTAGAGAGAGATAAAGCCATGATAAATATTCATATGCTAGATCAGTTACACGAGCACTTAGTGCACATGAGGAACTTAAAACCTTCTTTCTTAAAAACAAGGTGATGGGGCTGATTTACCTTTCTTTCATAGCATGTTATGTTCCTTTAATGCAGTCCAGCATTTGGTTTACTTTCACTGCTCTTGTGGTGCATTGCTGGAAGCTTAAGCGTTTTATCAATGTCGACCACCAGGTTATTTTCATGGCCCATTGCTGCTCCGTACTCAAGTTGTCTTCTATTTAAATAGCACTTTTGGCCAGAATTATTTGGGCCTAAGTGAAGAACCACACACATAACCACACATGTAATCACACTGAACTTCACTTGTGCCATCGGCTGATCAGTATATTTTATTTATTTATTTAAAATTTGGTAACTGGGAAAGGCACACTGAGCCAAGGTTCATTTCCAACTGTGATCCAGGGGTGAGGGAAAGGATACAGAAAAGCAATAATGATTGGAATTGGCAATACCATACAAGTAAAGGGCAAACAAAAGTAGTGCAATCATGGTAAAGACATCATATGCAGCAGTTGACTTGAAAATGATACACTAACATTCCTAGATGCAAGCAACAAGAGTTGGAACACTCAGTGCAAAGAACATTATGAGAAATGAGATTAAACCAGGGAGGGGGCATGAAGTTGGGGGAATGAGAGAAAGCAGGTCAAGTGGGGAATTGACAGATGCAGGGAGGGGAGAACAAGAGTTTTAAGCTGATGCTTACAGGAAATTGGGGACAAAGAGAGATAAATGGAAGAGGGGAGGAGGTTATAGGGTGAGGGAAGGTGATAGAAGAAGGCAGATTGTTTGGCAGAGGAGCGAGGGAGAAACAGAAGAAGTGGGGATCCTTGGAACGAAGGTAGTATGAGGTGGATGGAGTGGGGAAAATGAGAGTGGAAAGATACGAGGTCATTGTTTCAAACCAGTAATTAGAGATGAAATACGCACAGTGGTGCAGGTGGCCGGGGGCGGGAGGGGAGTAAGGAGAGGGAGGAAAAGAGAGTGCAGTGATGAGTATGAGGAGCCAAGTTAGTGACAAAATGACAGAAAGCTTTCCACAGGGTGTCCTTGCTGGCAAAGGAAGAGGACAGGGCAGAACCACACACCACATCTGCATAGTCGATGGCTGGGGATACTTCCAATCGGCTGAAATGCATCAGCCCGACCGGCAATATCCCGACCCCGAGCTCCCGAAACATGGTTGCCCAACAATGGGTTTGCCCCCCCCGAGAGAGAGAATCCTTAAGTACGGGGGGTGTGGGGGATGTAGGGGATGAAGCCCCCTGAATCACTCCCTGGAGGCAAAATCCTGATGTTGAGCAACAGTGTTTCGGGCACCTGGGGATGGGATAATGACGGTCGGGTCGATGAATTTCCGCCTACCATAGTATATCCAATAGCTGGCAGCACCATCTTTGTAACTAGTTCCTGGTGGACATAGGGGGTCAAGGAGTCTTTGTTCCAGTACAGGGCACCAAATTTGGGGCAGAGCTTAGCATGGATGGCATCCATGTGGGCAAGGAAGTCAAGCCTGCTGTCAAGACACACACCAAAATGCTAGAAGGAGTGAAACATATCAAGGCAGAAACCATCCAGATTGGTAAAGGAAAGGAGATAAGCAAGCCTAGCCAGTTTCAGGCTAGAACCAAATGTCATGGATGCTGTTTTTTGGTGTTGACCCAGAGTTGGTTAGCCTGAAACCAGTGTAGGACATTATGTCTGTTACTATGTAGTTTACTGAATCTGGTGCAGGTCTGACTCTGAGCAAGCAAAAAGGAGATTATTGAGGAATAGAGGAACTTTCTGTCCCAGAACAGGAAGAGCAGGAGTTTTAAGGGCATGGAGGCAGTAGAAAGGTATAGAGAAGAAAAAAAAAAAAATAAAAAATAAACAGAGAGATAAAAGAGTAAGCATACAATACCACAGTTGACGGTCCACAAATAAAACATGGTGGGAGTGGTGCAGTGCAGTGACTGTGGAGTGGCAGTCTTCCATGAGATGTTCTGGAGGATGCAATGTTGTCCCAACTGCAGACACCTCTCTGGGCTGAGGGAGGAGGTTGCTCGTCTACAGGCTGAGTTGGCCAAGATTCGGGGGACCTCCTCTTCCACCCAGGGACTACCAGGGCCACCGCCACTGCCTCAGATGTTGCCAGGAAAGAGGAACTGTTGGACCACAGTGTGCTCAGGGAGGATGAGGGTTGTGGAACGGAGGAGCATCCCTCCAGTTGTACCGCCCCACAATTTGTATGCCATTCTGGAAAAGTGTGGTTCCTCTATGGAGGCACCCACAGTGGAGACTAAGGAGGGTGCTGGGAACCTCCACAAAGGAGACCCACAGGAGGGTGGCATGGGAATCCATAGAGGAAGGAAACAACTCTTGGTGGGGACTCCATTGTTAGGAAAGTAGAACTGGGGGATGGGGGAGAGGAAGGTAAGGTGCCAGCCTGGCACCACGGCTTGGTGAGACAGGGAGTTCATCCTCAGGATCGTGGCAGCAGCTGCACAGGGGAGGGAGTTGGAAGTCATTGTCCACCTCAGGACAAATGACCTGGCTGGGAAAGGGTTCAGAGCGATGCAGGAGGAGTTTGTGGAGTTGGCGAGGGGCCTTAGACAAGTCGCATGCACGGTAACCTTCTCGGAGGTGTTGCCTGTCTATGGCATGGATGAAGTAAGGGTGCTTCGCACCATGGGATTCAATCAATGGTTGAAAAACTCATACAGAGCTCAGAGTTTTGGCTTCACTGGGGACTGGGGATCCACCTGGAGGAATGCAGGTCTATATTGGTGCAATGGTCTGCATCTGTCCAGGAGGGGAACCAGGATCCTAGGTGATAGGTTTAAATACTTCATTGGCAAGCATTTAAACTAGCCGAGGGGGTCACTGAAATGGAGCAGGGAAATCCTAGCCCACCCCCCAATAATCAGGGTAGTTAGTGACGTAAACACCAAGATAGAGAAGTCGATAGGGAGAAGGGCAGGGGTAAATGGAGAAAAAGGCAAAGGCAATAAGGACACGGATAGGGCAAAAAGGGGTAAGGCCATCAAAAAATGGAGGGTAATGAGTACCAATGCCCATAGTCTATGTAACAAACTTCCTGAACTGGTGGCCTTGATGGAAGAGAGATGCCTGGATATCATGGCAGTCACATAAACATGGTACACAGAGAACCATGACTGGGATGTCAAAATACCAGGGTACACAATCTACAGGAGGGACAGGGAGGGTAGAAGAGGAGAAGGAGGAGGAGGAGGAGTAGCTCTCTGTGTAACGGAAGGGAAGGGATCAAAGCAATGGAAGTAAAGGGTAAACAGGGAGGACAGGAGGCACTGTGAGACTGGAAATGGCACCACAATCCACATGGGGGGTTGTATACAGACCCTGTCTCAGAGGGAGGAAATGGGCAAGGAAATGATGGAAGGCATCCTTAGGATGGCAGAAAAAGGGGCGGTATTGTTGGCAGGGGACCTGAATATGCCAGATGTTAACTGGAGCACCTTCGCTGCAGCCACATTCAAGAGCAGGATCATTCTCGATGCCCTACAGGGGGCATGCCTCAGACAGTTAGTGTTGGAACCCACTTGGGAGGGAGCAATCTTAGACCTGGTACTATCAAACGGGGACAGAGAGAGGATCTCAGATTTAGAAGTTGGTAGCCAACTGGGAACAAGTCACCACCAAACAGTGTGGTTCAAGATAAAGACAGCCCCAGAGTCAAGCCCATACAAAAGTGAGGGTACTGGACTTTAGAAGGGCTAACTTTGTCAAAATGGGAGAGTGCCTCAGAAAAGCACTAGCAAACAGGCAAGAAGGAGGGGTGGAGGAACAATGGGGAAACATCAGAACTGCCATCACAAAGGCAACAAGCCTTTGTGTGAAGCAAATAAACAAATCAAAATGAAAGAAAAAAACACTATGGTTCTCAAAAGAGGTGGTGGGTAAGGTTAGGGAGAAAAAGATAGCATTCAAGAAGTATAAGAAAACACAGAAGGAGCAGGACAGAGAACTGTACCAGTTAAAGCAGAAGAAAGTGGGGAAAGCAGCCAGAATAGCAAAGGCCCAAACCAAGGAAAAGATAGCCAACTCATTTAAGAGGATAAAACCTCTTATAGGTACATTAGGAGTGAAAGACCAAGGAAGTGATAGTGAGACTTAACAAAGGGGAGGGTGGGTGGGCAGAGAGGGACAGTGAAAAAGCAGGGATACTGAACAAATACTTCTGCTCAGTATTCACAAAAAGAAGAGGGAGGGAGGTACGTAATCCAATCAATAGAAGCACTCTAGATAGGGGGATCGATATCAGTCCTTTCACAGAAGAAAGGGTTCTGAAAGAACTCCTAAAACTGAAGGTGGACAAAGCAATGGGGCCTGACAGGATTCACCCCAGAATTCTAAAAGAACTAAGGGGAGAACTGGTGACACCATTGACTACCTTTTTTAACAAATTAAGGGAGGCTGGTGTGGCACCTAAGGACTGGAGGAGGGCAGATGTGATTCTCCTTCACAAAAGTGGGAGCAAAGCAGAGGTAGGAAATTACAGCCCAGTTAGCTTTACCTCAGTGGTATAGAAAATGATGGAATCACTTCTGAAAGGGTGGATTCCGTTTACTATAACCATCTGTGTCCTGATGTTCAGCCAGTTTTTTACCCAGGCTACCACCTTGGGACCCACTCCCAGGCTGGCTAACTATATTAATCTTTTGTGTGGGACTGTGTCAAATGCCTTGCTAAAGTCTAGGTAGGCCATGTCCACAGCCCCTCCCTGGTCTACTACTTAGGTTACCAAGTCAAAGAAATCTATTAGATTCATTTGACATGACCTTCCTGCTGTAAATCCATGTTGCCTTGGGTCCTGTGCCCTGCTGGCCTCTAGGTAATCAACAGTTCTTTCTTTTCAGAAGTGATGCCATCATTTTCCCTACCACTGACGTCAAACTAACAGGACTGTAGCTTCCTGGATCTGCTTTGCTCCCACTTTTGTGAAAGGGAATCACATCTGCCATCCTCCAGTCCTCAGCTACCACACCATCCTACCATAATTTGTTAAAAAGGGTAGTCAGTGGTATCACTAGTTCTCCCCTTAGTTCTTTTAGAATTCTGAGGTGAATCCCATCAGGTCCCATTGGTTTGTCCACCTTCAGCTTTAGGAGTTCTTTTAGAACCCTTTTTTCTGTGAATGGACTGGTATCAACTCCCTATTCAGAGTGCTTCTATTGACTGGATTAAGTACCTCCGCCTCTCTTCTTTTGTGAATACTGAGCAGAAGTATTCATTCAGCATCCCTGCTTTTCCACTGTCCCTCTATGCCCACCCATCCTCCCCTTTATTAAGCCTCACTATCCCTATCTTGGTCTTTCTTCGCTCCCTAATGTACCTATAAAAGGTTTTATCCCACTTCTTAGCCGAGTTGGCTATCTTCCTTTGTTTGGGCCTTTGCTATTCTGATTGTCTTGCCCACTTCCTTCTGCTTTAACTGGTACAGTTCTCTGTCCTGCTCCTTCTGTGTTTCCTTATACTTGGTGAATGATATCTTTTTCTCCCTAACTTTCTCCGCCACCTCTTTTGAGAACCATTGAGTTTTTTTCATTCATTTTGATTTGTTTATTTTTTTCACATGAAGGCTTATTGCCTCTGTGAGGGCACTTTTGATGCTTCCCCATTGTTTCTCCACCCCTCCTTCTTGCCTGTTTTCTAGTGCATTTCTGAGGCACTCTCCCATTTTGTCAAAGTCAGCCCTCCTCCTAAAGTCCAGTACCCTCACATTTGTATGGCTTGACTCTATTGCTGTGTTTAGCGTGAACCACACTGTTTGGTGGTCACTTGTTCCCAGATGGCTATCCACTTCTAAATCTGAGATCCTCTTTCTGTCCCCGTTTGAGACTGCCAGGTCTAAGACTGCTCCCTCCCGAGTGGGTTCCAACACTAACTGTCTGAGGCATGCCCCCCTGTAGGGCATCAAGAATGACCCTGCTCTTGGATGGTGCTGCAGCAAAGGTGCTCCTGTTAACTTCTGGCATATTTGGGTCCCCCATCAACAATAACTCTCCTTTTTCTGCCATCCTAAGGATGCCTTTCATCATTTCCTTGTCCATTTCCTCCCCGAGACGGGGGGGGGTCTGTGTTTAACCCCCGTGAGGATTGTGGTGCCATTTCCTGTCCCCAGGGTGACCCACTGTGCCTCCTCTCTGAGGGCTAAGGCATTCACGGAGACTCCCCTCCCCTTCCCCTACCAAAGTGCTTCCAAGATCTGACCCGCCATTCACTTCCACGTTTGGTACTATTTGCTGCTGCAAACAGACAATTGAGCTGTTAGGAGAAGAGACCACTGTATACACCATCCAATCAACATAAAGTCACCAACTTTGAATCTCATGAGTCTTGTTCCTGCTAGTGCTGTTGGTGCTCATCCTGTACCAAATTAGCATACCTTCCACCAGAGATGAGAGGGGCTAAGGCATTTATAGACCCCCCCACTGAAGTGCCTCCAACATCCAACTGGCCATTCCCTGCCACTTTCAGGACTGTTTACAACCATAAACTTCCAACTGGGCTGTTTGGAAGGGGGCTAGGATTAATAAAATCTAATTGCTGAGGAGAAAAAACACAGCATTCTCAATTATATAAAAATATACATGGGGTGGCTGTGTAAATCTCATATTTTGCAAACACTTTCGGTGTTGGACGCTTGTATTAACTCCTTGAGCTTCAGTTTTGGGCTTTATGTAGCATCATATACCATGGATGTGTATAAAATTCTCATTATACATACCATCACATGTATTATTCTATATTTTATATACAGTAGAATTGACAAAACAGCCCTGACTATGGAAGCACAACCATGAAATTAAGTTTGGATTTTATATAGAAGTGACCTTTTGAATCCTAACTATGGGAGCAGACCATAAAAATGGATTTCATTTAGACATGAATAATAATAATAACATATTTATTTATAAAGCACCTTTCAAATGTCAAGGCGCTGAATAATAAAAACATACAAAAGCAATAAAATACACAATAATCAGAAACAGAATAAATAGAAAACTAAAATAGTCAGTTTGGGTAAGCTTTTAGCCATAAAAAAATTTCAGGACCTTCTTAAAGCCCTCCACGGTCATGCACTCCCGTATCTGATGGGGTAGAGAATTCCACAGGGTTGGGGCTGCATACATAAATGTACAGGCCCCCAATGTCTTCAAGGTCACCCTCGGAATCTCTAGCAACCCCTCATCAGCTGAGCAGAGCGGTTGCCCAGGGCAGTATGGAGACAGGAGCTCTTGCAGGTAATCCAGGCCCTGTCCATGTAGGGCCTTACAGGTCAGAAGCCCTACCTTGAAGGTGATCTGCCACTGAATAGACAGCCAATGCAGTTCGTGCAGCCCCGGTGTGATGTGACTCACATGTGGGGTCCCCATCAACAACCAGTCTGCAGCATTCTTCACTAGCTGCAAGCAGCGGATATCAACCTCCGGAAGCCCTAGACAAAGGGAGTTGCAGTAGTCAAGGCAGGACATCAGAAAGGCTTAGATCAGTGTAGGAAGGTTGCTGGATGGAACAAGGTGCTTGACCCTGGCAATGTTCCTTAGATGGTAAAAGGAGGACTTGATGACTGCCGACACCTGATAATGCAGTGTCAGCCCATTGTCAAGATTTACCCGAGGTCCTGCACCCGTTCAGAGGAAAGAAGCTAAGTATCTTCCAGACAGAGTCCGGAAGGTTGACCAGCCCCAAACCCCTCTGTCTGGTGACCCAGGTTCACAACCATCATCTCAGTATTTCTGGAGTTCAACTTCAACCAGCTGGAGCTCATCCAGTCCTGGATTTCAGCAAGGCAGTTGTTAAATACCAAGCATGCACTATCCTAGTCGGATGCAAAAGACAGGTAGACCTGGGTATCATCAGCATAGCAGAGAAACCTCAGCCCATACCATCTTACAATGTCTCTGAGGGGCAGCATATATACCACGAACAACATGGGGGACAACACTGAGCCCTGAGGGACCCCACATGGTAGAGAGAAATGGTCAGAGGAAAAAATCCCCCACACCACCCTCTGAGTTCTGCCAGTGAGAAAGGACTTAAACCATTTGAGAACTGTACCAGACAGGCCACAGATGAACCTCAGGCACTTGAGGAGTACCCCATGGTTCACGGTGTCAAAAGATGAAGAGAGATCAAGAAGTACCAAGACAGAACAGCGCTTCTGATCTCTTGCCATCAAGAGATCATTAAGCACCCTAATCAGAGTGGTTTTGGTACTATGCCTCTTGTGAAAACTGGATTGGAGAGGTTCGTAGATGTGGATGGTCAAGTGGTTCTCCAGTTGCAGCGCCACAACTTTCTCAATCACCTTCTCAGCAAAGGGAAAGTTAGAGATCAGTCTGTAATTTGCAAGGCAGCCTGGGTCCAGAGCAGCTTTCTTCAGGAGAGGTGTCACCACCACTTCCTTTAGGGAGCTAGGAAACTCACCAGACTCTAAGGAGCACCAAACTATCCTTGCAAGGACTTGGCCAACAATGTCACAACAACCCATAATCAGGGAAGTTGGGCCCAGATCCAAACTACAGCACATTGAGTGCATACCCTGGGCAATTTGCACAACATCCCCGATTTCCAGCTGGTTGAATGAACTACAGACAAACCGAGGAGGAGTGGCCATACACCGACCACCAACAGCTCCCATAGAGTGTGCTGGCTGGATCTCCGCCCTGATGCTGGCCACCTTATCCGCGAAGAACTAATCAAGCTCATCACACTCAATATGTGAAAAGGCTCTATGAACCTGAACACAGGTTGGGATGTACAACCTGTCCACAGTTCAAAATAGCTGAGCCAGTCAGTTCTGAGCAGCAGCAATCTCCCCAGACACAAACTATGCCTTCTTACAGGTGATTGCTGATTGACAGACTTGATAATGTTCCTTCAATCTAAGGCAGTCAGCCTCCAAGGAGGATTTCCGCCAGCAAAGCTCTAACCTTTGTCCAAGTCTCTGCAGCTCCCTCAAGGTCCCATCAAACCATGGGGACAAAGGATGAAGGGAGAGAGGATGAACTTGGACAGGACCGATAGAGTCCAGGGCCATAGTAATGGCTTTGTTATAGGCCTGAACCAGGCTCTCTGGACCCCCACTTGCCTCCGGAATTACCGATAGGTCAAATATCATTGATAGACCATCGGGACTCACATTCCGTAAAGGGCAGTATCTGACCATCTCCACAGGGGCCGGCCTATGGGGGGGGGCATGAAAACTGCACCCCACAGTGTGACGATCCAACCATCCGACCAGTTCGACCACCAAGTCAGAGGTTTTGATCCCCAGGAGGAAGACCAAGTCAATGGCGTGATCGTACTTATACAGTAGGTAGCAGAGGCAACCACCTGTGTAAAGCCCAGTGATGTCATCAACTGGAGGAAGCCCTGTCCAAATCGTGAGAGTTCATCATTGACCCAGGCATTAAAGTTGCCCAGGACCATCAACCTGAACAACTCAAATGCCATGTTGACCATGGAGTCCACTACTTCCTGAAGGAATCGCTTCTCATCAACAGGTGGATGGTAGATGAAAGCGATCCTACAGCCTACACCTACCACCATGGTACATTCAAATGAGCTGGTCTTCTCAACTGGCACACTTGTGAGTCCAATTTGGTCTTAAAACAGATCACTACCCCCACCATGATCCGATCTATAGCAGTGTATCACTGAGTACTCGGCCAGAATGGCAGCCTCCAGAATGGAGCCAGCATTATTGTCCAACCAGGTCTCAGTGATCCAAGCCAGATCTGCTGTCCCAACAAGATCTGCAATTATTGCAGTCTTGTTCTTTATAGATCTGATGTTGCATAACACCGCTCAAGTCGGATGGGATTCCAGGGCCACACAAGCTACCTGCCCACCGATCATGGAGCCCTTGGGAATGGAGACCAGACACAGTGGACTACGTTTCAGAATCCATTTCACCCCAGGGCATCTCCTGGGCCTCAACACCCCAATCCAAGAACTCCGCTCATTCATCCTCCAACGTTTGTAACCCCCAACCCATTCCCTCTCCCAACGAGCAATTCCCAATGCTCTGCAGCATTGGTAAACTGTAAACTGTAAAGGGAAGCAGTAAATGGGTGGAAGTCAAGAAGTTCAGAGGATGAATAGCGCACAACCAGGGGGGCAACCCACCAACACATATTGATGCCCTAAAATCTCACATCATACAGCCAAAACACAAACACTCAAAAGCACAGCTGCCACAGATAACCAAAATAAATCAAATTCCCAAAAAATAATTAATACAAACCTCCACTCTCTCTCACAGAGTGGGGGACAACTTAGAGATGAACAGAAACCCCCAAAATAAAATACCTCCCCACCTAAACAACCAAAAACAGAATCCCAAAATGCAATGCAATTCTCCACTCTCTCTCACTGGGTGGAGGAAAAAATAAAAATAAAATAAATAAAATAACACGGCATAAAAACCTACCCCTCCTAATATGTAATAATTACTCCTCCTCCTCCTCCTCCTCTCTCTCTCTCTCTCTCTCTCTCTTTCTCTTTCTCTCTCTCTCTCTCTCACACACACAGGGAGGATGGAGATTTAAAGTGACTTACCAACTTCCCCCAATGTCATGTTTGCAGATCACCTTCCCTTCATTGAATGATGCAAAGCTCAGCTGCCCTGAAGTTAAGTATTAAATATATTCAGTTGCTTAGTTTTTTAACATTTTTGTGCTACAGTTGTATCTGCATATTTTTTTTCTTTGTTTGAAGTTCGCACATGAGCAGTGCATCCACATGCATGAGTGACATCAGCACAGGGAAGGTGTTTCCACTGCACCTTTCTCACTGCTTTTTCATTCATCTTTCCAGGACCCAGCCTCAGTGAGTGCAGATCTAAAACTGAACTGGCAAAAATTACAGCACTGATGACTGAAACTGTTTGTTATATTGGCAGCCGAGGCGGATACTTGCTTTTGGGATTGCAGAAGTGGTAATTTCTCCTGATTTTCAATTTTACTCATCTGACTAAGCTCTGTGTCCTAGGTCCATCGGTTCTAGGAACATCACAATCTACATTGCTTGAGTACAGTGTTACAGTTTTAGTAAGTGCTGCAAGTACATAATTATAACAACAAGTCTGTATAAGAAATACATTTTTTTAACTGAGTGGAGCTGTAATCTGTAGCGTATTGGGACACAAAAGAACGACTTTTGAACTGGGCAGATCTATAAATTGCAGTAAGCTTTTCAGTATTGGTACATAGAGGTCTATGTTAAATGGATGACTTTTACAACAGTTCAGAATTGTAATGTGCAGTAAGAGTATAAGCACTGAGCTGCACAGTCCAATCCCAGGAGAAGAGTGCAATAAACTGTGTATTTTTGGCAAGTGCTGCTTCCAGTGTGACTGCTTCAGTAAACTGCCTCTGCTATTGCATTTCTGATTGTCACCATCATTATAGACAGTTTATATTTTTTCCTGTGCTCGTGTGTTTTCTTGGGCTCATTTGGTGTTCTCATGTAAGCATCATAACACTGATCACCAAAGTATGCTTAGATGTGCATGAATAAAGGGACATGGTGCACTGAATTGTTTCTCCAGCTTGCCAGCTCCTTGCTAAGTTTATAAATGAATACAATAAAATCAGTTATATACTGTACATAGTTATACTTTACATAGTTTACAGTGTATCTCAAAATTAAACACTTAATTTTTTAACATTTTAACATACAGTCTTTATTTATATAGCATCAGTGTATATGCTCCGGAGCATCAGCAAAAGAAGAAACTGCAGTTGCCATCCTCTCCCGACACTGTGGTACCAATGTACGGCTTTTATGGTGTTATATTGCAAAGAGTGCTAGTCAGTTTGGCATACTTAGGGAATAATGTCTTAACCAAAATATGGGCTACACAGCAAAGAATGCAAGGAGTCTACACAATGCACCATGACATCGGTAAGGCATGGGAGACGAATAGTGCAGCATCTGCTATATTTGCTGTACACTTTACGCATGTGCATCAGAGATCCACTGTAATGGAAAAAATGTGAAAACACAAACGGCTTGACACAGACCGAAGTGGTAATGAAGTATGGTGACATAAGTGAGGAAGGGTGGTTCAAACACAGTCTAACACTTGAGTACCTACTGCAAGGATATGTCCCTTTTTGTAGTGGACCAATCAAATGGTACTTAGGCTATCTAAACATAAATGCAGTCTCTTTCTCCATGAGAATGGTATTGGCAGTGTCATTTTTAACCTTGGGGGGTGGGGGACGATCACCGACTGTACTGTGTATTTTTTGCTCAATTCATGATACACTTGGAGGCACACACATAGTGGCAATAAGCCAATGCCAGGATGGTATTGCAGATGCTTATGCAGACACTAATGACAGCTGCAGTCTGTATAGTTCCTGAGTGCTTAGAGGTAACACAAAGCTGGTGCAATAATTTGTAGTTTTAAATTTATAACATGCCATAAACAGGGGAACCGGTGACTTCAACACATTACTCAATCACTGATACCTCTAAAAGGGAAAGTACAAGCAGGCCTCCCACCCCCAAAAACACACATGCAAAGAGAAGAAATCTATAGTGTAGACCAGTTGGCACTAGGGAAAAGACAGACCCAAACAGTATAAATAATTTACAGATAATAAAAGTTCTTTGCTGCATCATTTTGCTAAATGTATGTGTGCAGCTGGGGGGTTTGGAGTGGTTGGGGTACAAGGTGCCTGCTTGTAATTTCCACCCTGTGCTCCATCAGAGTGAGTGACTGATGATTCAATTGGTGTGATGTCACTACTAACTAGTACCAGGTGAGGAATTTGGACAAATTGGATTTGGACAAATTGTGAGCCATTTATCCTGCTCAAGCAATGCCACCAGATCGAGCCGTGCTCTCAGTGTCAAGCTGGAGTGGCCAAAAACTCATTCGCATAGGGAAAGCAACCCCCCAAAAAAAAGAAATATAAAAACCCAGGGTACTACCACTAGCATTTGTGTGGGCAGATCGATGCTGGGATCATCAGAACACACACCATACCTCGATTTTGCACAGTAAAATGACAGCAATGACGGGAACCAAACCATAGCACTAAGTAGCAAAACATAATATTAACAGTCCGTGTTGCTAAGTCTGCTCTCACTGCTGTACTGGAATGAATCAGAACTACTGCTGTGACTGCCTGCGCTACTGCCCACATCATTCTCGCTGCTGTCATAGGGTCATCCCTATGGGGATCTACTATGCAGCGGCTGTCAAATTGTGGCACTATGTCAGTGTCCGAAGATCACTGTTAGGGCAGGATAACATAATGCTTTCCTCATCGGACCCTGAAATTGAACTGTTTGACATTGCCATTGTTGTGCTGCACGCTGCGACCAAGAGCTCTGCTATCAAGACAGAATTGCTGTGACCAAGAACTAATTTTAATTGCAGAACACAGATCTCTCTCTGTGGCGACATTACAAAGGTAATGAGTGTCAAAGGTCACCAAATGCAGGCTCCAATACACAAAATGACACTTCCTGGTTTGTGAGGGTGAAAACCTGATTTAATTTGCTAATAGGCTATGCATCTATCAAAATACATTGCAATTCAGTTCTACATGCAGTCACCTTGCAGTATATGTGTTCATATATCCAAACTTGGTAAATCGCTTTAAACAAGCTAGAATAAAATAAAAATAAATAAAATATAATATAAACAAATTAACACCTCACTCCCTCCCAACCCTTACATCACCACTCACAGCACAACAGTAGTTTCCCCCACAACCAATATTACCCAATATACAGATGAAAATTATTAAAGCAGTAGGCAGAAAGTATTTTTAACTGTAAGCTATAAAGACAGTCACTGAATGTCTCTCAGATAGAATGGTTAGTTCAAGGAGCTCACACCTCCACAAGTAGAATGTCCAGTATAATTTATGTCTTCACTACCTCTCACATAGGCAAGACAGAACCACAGAATTATTATATGCAGTGAATTTAACCAGGCACTCTCAAAATTAAAGTTTGGATGTAAAGGAGGTAGAAAAAAGGAAAAGAAGTCTGACCATGTCCAGGATAAGGCCCCGCTCAAGGCTTCCAGTACCTCCCAAGGAACAGTACACTTCTTCTTCCAGGATTAGGGTCTGCTAAAAACTGGTGGGGGGCCCAAATAACTCTGCCCCAGGAGGCCACCACTAGAAATCTCCGCCACCGTGACTTCGGCCCTCAGTTAGTGTCAACCCACTAGCCGACCCCCCGATGGCCTAGGAATAACCAGTGCTCAGCAGCCGGCTCTCCAGCTGGCTCAGTCCCTGGTCTCCCACACAGCAATGGATCTAGCAGCTTAGCCACCAGGACAAGGTCGGACCCCCCTCCACACCAGCAGTAAACCCCACAGATGACCAGTCCTGGACCAGCAGCACTTCCCATTCCTTATGAAGGAATAGCAATAGATTTTCCGGCAACAGTCCAGTAAAGAATCCAACCCTTCAATGATCTGACTCCCAGACCCGGCACAATGTTTGCTCTTCAGGCAAGGAAAATCCTCCTGTGGGTCCCTCTCCCCTGGTCACCTGGTCACCAACAGAACCTAATCCACTTTGTCTCCACCACTCCATGTTCACCAATAATCTGGTGAGTGATATGTCACCGAATTTAAATTCAGATGGGTCAATTTATGACCTGACTCAAATTGTGGAAAAAATAATCTAAGAACGCTCCGTGACTCAAATAATGGAGTCTTTCAGTTAAAAGATAGAAGCATTAATAGTGAGCCTTATCGGTGACTCCAAAAACGCTCAGAGTGAAATTTAATTTTCTTTCTTTCCACTTGCACTTATCTTTCCACTTGAAAAAGTGCACCTAATCTTGCTGCTTCACTTAGGGGGGGGCCCTATCTAACTATGCTAATAATTCTACTGTTTCTACTGTTTATAAAACTGAGTAGTACAAATACGAAGGTAATGTAAATAATAAAATAAATTAAACACAGCTCTGCTCAGGAACTCCTTGGCAGCTAGCCCAGTGTGGCTGCTGCCATCTTGACCTGAACTATGGCAGTACAGCCACTAACTTGGGATTTTGTATAGAATTGACCAGGAAACTCTTACTATGGGACCATGAAACTGGAACTTTATACAGAAGTGACCAGCAAACCCTAACTATGGGAGCCAGCCATAAAATTGGAACTTTATATAGATGTGACCTGAGTAATTCTAATATTAGAAGCACAATCATGAAATTGGTATTTTATGCAGAAATGACCAGTGAACCCTAACTATAAAAACACAACTGTAATGCCCCCACAGATGGGGCTTACCTTAAATGTCTCCCGTTTCTTCCATTTGCCTCCTGGCACCCTTTATTTCCCCCATAGTGTGCACTGCCTGGCCCATTTCTATATTGGTGCCCCAGTTCCACAAAATAGCCCCAGTACATGGTTTAAAACCTTTTTGGGCTTAAAAACCTGAGCAGTGACTCGCCGCTGTTTTTCTCTGCTCCCTTAAACAGCTGGTGTTCATGCATGCACATTGGAGTGCCTTTGATTTTACTGACCGCTGGTTTCATGGTCAAACGGAGAGTGTTTCTGTAGTCCTGGTGCCCTGGCTAGCTTATTTGGGGGCTGGCAAACTGAATGAGGTCTATAAAAAGCATCATCTACCTTCAGATAAAGAGTTTGGAATGGGGCATAAAGTGGGGCTCATGAATATTAATGAGCATCCATTTAAATATTAATAAGTAGCTGCCTGCTCCTATGAGTACTGTATTTCAGCAGCAGTGACAGCAGGACTAACAAGTATTTGTCAATGCTGAATGTTTGCTTGCTGGTATTAGCATTGGAAGTGCAGGGGTAAGACAGATGCCCACCTCCACCCTGCAGAGATGGACAGGCATTGGGGTATGCCTTTGGGTCATCATCCATAATGCTCACTCCATTTCACCTCACCCTATTCTGCAGACACCGACAAGTGTTGAGGTGTGCCTTGGTGTGTTCAGCTTTACAGTCACCCCATTCCATAAGGACATACACTGAAATGGGTGCAGTATAGGAGAATGGGTTGAACTCTGAGGCTGAAGAGTCCAAGGCACACCTTGATGCCTGTCACTGGCTGCAGGGTGGGGGTGGAATGGCATGAGCATTACAGCTGGCAATCCAAAGGCACACCCCTGACACCTGTCAGTCTGTATAGGGTGGGGCGTTATGGTTAGAAACCCCTAACACCCCAGGCGTTTGTTGGCATTTGCACTACAAATTTTCAACATGGCCTTTTTACAACACCCACCTGATGAAAGCATTGGGACCTCTGCTCATGAACAGTGGCACTGTGATTTTGTTAATCTGTCCAAATGTTGATTTCCCACAATGACCACACCATTGTGCACCACATGTGTGAAACCACAGTTCAGGCAGGATGTGAAAAATGACAGCTGCACCATTCATAAGGAGGTGTGAAGAGATGGCAATGTTGGAAATCTCGAGTGAAAATATTAAAAATTCTCAAAGTTACGAGTGTGCCTGAAGACTGCGCAATGCACGATTGTAACACAGTAATTTTTTTGAATTCTTTTACAAAATTTTCTACATAGGCATTTTGAGACCTCTGCTCATGAACAGTGTCACTATGATTTTCTAACTCTATCCCGAACATTGATTTCCCACAGCGACCATCCCATTGTGCGCTGGATGTGTGAAACCAAATTTTGGGTAGGAAGTGAAAAATGACAGCTGCACTGTTCCTAAGGAGGGGTGCAAAAATGGCAATGTTGAAAATCTGGAGTGAAAATATTAAAAATTCTCAAAGTTATGAATGTGCATTGAAACTGCGCAATGCATGCTCAGAACATACTTATTTTGTGGAATTTTGTCACCAAACTTTCAACACAGGCATTATAGGACATCCACTCATGAACAATGTCACTGTAATTTTTTTAATCTGTCCCAAACATTGATTTCCCAAAGCGACTGTGCCTTTGTGCACTGGATGTGCGAAAACACATTTTGGACAGGATGTGAACAATGACAGCTGTACTGTTCACATGGAGGTATGTACAAATAGCAATGTTGAAAATCTGGAGAAAAATCTCAAAAATTCTCAAAGTTACAAGTGTGCATGTAAACTGTGCCATGCATGCTCATGACACAGTAATGTTTTTTAATTTTGTCACCAAATTTACAACATAGCTTTTTGGGAGGCTATCTCAAGAACAGTATCACTATCATGTCGTTAATTGGTCCTCAAAGGTGATTCCGTGCAGTGACCAAAAAATCACCTTTCGGGACAGAATAATGCCATAACAGTGACTGAATTCATGAGGAGAGGTCCCAAGAACCCCATGTTGAAGATTTGGTACCAAAAGTCGAAAAAATGGCTGAGATAGCCACATAAGTTGAAAAAAAAAACATTTATGCCATTATACAGCTTATCAGCATTTCTTCGTTTTGTGGTCAGTTTGAAGAGTGCAGAAGTGTTCCCGGTCCACTGAAGATCATCGCACCAGGCTCCAGAGGTAAGTATGAGGTGAGGGGGGGATGTGGGCAGGTGGGGTGCTTAGAGGGTGTGTGCGGGTTGGGGGAGGGGACCTGACCCGAGAGGGACCATATTCTTTCTTTCAGGGAAAAAAAAAAGCAAAAGACGTCACGGGAAGGTTTTGCTTGCAGGCTTGCTTTGGGCACATTGGGGTGGGCTCCCAGTGTGCCTCCTGCATTTTTGGTGAGGGGGGAACTTAAGCTGATGGGGATTGGGCCCCTCCATCAGCAAAGAAAGCCTGTTTGGGGGGGCAAGATTCTGAGGGGATTGGGCACCCCCCGCACACAACAAATGGGGAGATTATGCCAGTGGGGACAGGCTCCACCATTGGCAAATGAACTGGGGTGGGGAATGCCAAAAGGGGGATTGGGCACCCCCATCAGCTTTTATGGGGACTGTAAGCGGATGACAACAGCCGCCACCATGTTTTCATGAAATCATACACCAGGCAAGGCACCGCCCTGCAATGACGGATAGCTACCTCATTGCACCAATTTCTTTCAAGTCGGTGGCATGCTTGCTGAACTAGTGTCAGCAGCAGCATGCCACCACATTGGATAAAGGGGGCCAAGCCTGCAAATGCAGTGGCTGCACTGACCACCACAGTGCCGCACCTTCACAACCCGCTTCTCTCCTAAGCTGCCACATAATGTTTCTTGCACATGCGTGCAAGCAAACATAAAAAAAAGGTTGGAAAAGTATTTTGAGTCCAATGGGCTGCAAGACCAAAGGCAGCATGTATTCATGGGGAGAGGAGGGGAATGCCAAATGAACCTGACTGATGTCTTTGACTGGGTAATCAGGGAAGCAGATTGGGATGGAGGAGCGGCAGTTGACATAGTGGACATGACCTATTTGGACTTTAGCAAGGTCTTCAAACACTTACGTACAGGAGATTAATTGAGAAATTGAGCAGCCTAGGGGTGGGCTCCAAACTGGTGAATGGGGTTAGAAATGGGTTAACGGATAGGTGGCAGAGGGTGGTGGTTAACAGAAATCACTAATGGAGGAACAGCGGGGTACTGCAGGGCTCAGTACTGAGCTCAGTCCTCTTCAACATCTTCATAAGCGATACTGCAGATGAACTATAAGTGAAAGTATGCCTTTTGGCAGAGGATACTAACATCTTTTATATGGTGGACAATAAGGAGGAGGTGGAACAGAAACCCAGGAGTGGAGTACAACATGGGCGGAGTGGTACTGACAACCACCTATCAGGAACGAGACCTGGGTGTAATATGCATATCAGATTACCTAAATATGACCAGGCAGTGCAGCAAGGTAGTCAGGAGGACTAGTGGGATGCTGGGGTGCATAGAGAGGGATACCACCAGCAGAAAGAGGGAGGTGGTGTTGCCTTGTACAAACTGCTGGAAAGACCACCTGGAGTACTGTGTCCAGTTCTGGAGATCACATCTCCGGAAAGACACAGAGTGGAGGTGGCCAAGAGAAGGGCAACTAAAGTGGTGCAGGGTCTATATCAAAAGCCCAACGAGGAGAGAAGGACCTCAATATTTACACCCTAGAAAGAACGGGGGTTGGGGCATGATACAGACCTTTAAATACTTCAGGGAGGGAAGTATTTTTCAGATGGAAAAGTGCTCAAGAACAAGGGACATGCTATGAAGCTGGAGGGAGTTAGATTCAGGCAAGAGTGAGGAAGTACTTCTTCACAGATAGAATGATGGAGTCCTGGTACAGCCTTGGAGATGGTGGGAGCGAAAACAGTGGTGGGGTTCAAGAATGCATGGGATAAGTACAGGGGAATCATAGTGGAAAGGGAGTGAGGGAGGGAGAAATAGCTGTAGACTGGGTATGGTCTGCTGTAATAATGTAGCTAGAGAGGAATGGGCAGACTGGATGGGCTAAGAGGTCTTTATCTGCTGTTGGCATGTGGTCAACATGTCCCAAACAGAAAGAGCATGAAAACATACTGTGCTGTCAAAACAGCGACTACATTTACACCACTCGGTAAAAATACTGAGCGGTAATCAACGCAAAACAGGACATTAAATATTGTTTTTGCAGGAGGCTCCACCCCTGCACCCCCCCATTACAGGAGCTGCACCCTGAACCTCCCTACTAAAATCACCTACTCCAGTGGGGGTGCCACCTGGAATGGGGTGAAATTTTGGCGTGGAGCCATTGCAACATGCAGGATAAGTACAAGATTAAAAATGAAATAATCTGGGACCAAGAATAGCACCCGGGCCCACAGAAACATCATTGCACTCCACTGTCGATGGCTCTGCCCACTGAGCCATTCAGCAAAGTTCTTGTCTTCTGCAATACTGCCTTCATGGGAACAGCTACAGGGTTACGCTACCATTCTGCACCATTTGTGTCATGCAGCAGTCTGTACTCTGTAGCTCTTCTTCCCCACGCTGTTAATGCTGCATGGTTTTGCCTGCAGCATTATCCTTTCCACATATTGACCCGATACCTCTGTGGTAAAATCGATGTTTCAATGAAAGAATGTGTAGAGATCTTGGAAAACTCAAGTAGTGGTCAAGAACATGGCTGTTGGGGTTCAATGCCAAAAAATGCAAAATAATGCACCTAGGGCACAGGAACTCAGGAACACAGTATTGAATGTGGGGTTGGGGTACTGTCAGTCACCAAAAACAGGAAAGGAACCTTGGGACGATCATATCCAATGACCTCAAAGTGGCATGGCAGTGTGACAAAGCAGTTGGTAGGGCCAGTGCGATGTGGTGATACATTGGGAGCAGTATCTCCAGCATGAGGAGGCGCATCATTTACTGGTGAGACCACACCTGGAATATTTTGTCCTGTTCTGTAGGGCACACCCAGAAAAGACACAGACATGGTGGAGGCAGTCCAGAGAAGAGCAACTAAAATTGTGCTGGGGTTGTACCAAAAGCCTTACAAGGAGAGACAAAGGGATTTCAACATGTACACTCCAGAGTAGAGTGAGAGGGAATATGATAAGAGACCTACAAGTACCTCCTGGGGGTGAACAGGGTGCAGGAGAAGAGTCTCTTTCAACTGAGTAAGATCAAAGTACCAGAGGGCATGCAATGAAGTTGGGGTGGGGGGAGTAGAAGAAGGGTGTGAGGGAGTACTAATTCTGTGAAAGATTGGAAGATGCCTGGAACAGATTGACAGTGGAAGTGGTGGAGGGAAAAAACAGTAAGGCTCTTCAAGCATGTGTGGGACAGACAGACGAACATTTAGTAAATAGGCAGGGAAGAGGGAGGGTCTCCAGAGACCAGTTAGTCTGCTGAGACAGTCTAGGCAGGGACCACCTGTGCAGACTTAGTGGTCTAAGCAGTTCTTTTCTGCCATCAGATTCTATGCATCTATAAATATAAGTCAATAAGTAATCCTGCAATAAGGGAACTTTTTTTTTTTTGGGGCGGGTAGAGCTGGACCAGATATTGGTATCCTAGTCAGCTGCCTAGCGGATCCTTTGCTGTGAGGATGCAGAACATCGTGGGATTTCAAGAACTGCTGCATCTTTTTTTACAAAAATAAAAAATAACATGACTATCAAGCTACCCAACTCTCCATTCCAATTCAGAGGGTGGGGAAAAATTGCTAGCAAGGGTCACTACATCAAACTGATGCAACAGAGGGCGAACAGGCCTCTACAGCAAGTAGCTGCAGCAAGTGATACTGTGCCACATAGGCTATTAAACAAACTGGGGAATATGGGAGTGGGCAGCACAGTAGTGCAGTGGGTGGGTAATTGGCTGGATGGCAGGACACAGAAGGTGGTGGTAAATGGCTGTCACTCCACAGAGGGAAGAGTGACCAGTGGGGTGCCAAAGGGATCAGTGCTTGGACCGGTCCTATTCAACGTCTTCATCAGTAACAACGTGTAAGACCTAGAAGGCAGAATTTCCCTGTTCACTGATGACACGAAGCTCTGTAACAGAGTGGATATGCCAGAGGGTGTAGACAGAATAAGAAGGACCTGCAGAAGATTGAAGAATGGTCAAGGGTTTGGCAGCTGAAATTCAATGCAAAGAAATGCAAGATAATACATATGGGGCACAGAAACACTGGAACATCATGTCAGTTAGGGGGGTGACGATATAGCATTAAAACATGCACCAAGCAGGAAAGGGATCTTGGGGTTATCTCTGATGACCTCAAGGTAGGGAAACAGTGTGACAAGGCAGCAAGTAAAGCAAATTGGATGCTGGGATGCATAGGCAGGAAAAGGGAGGTCATAATTCCACTATAAAGACACTAGTGAGGCCCCACCTAGAGTACAGTGCACAGTTCTGGAGACCATACCTACATAAGGACATAGGTTAGAGAACGTTCACAGGAGGGCAACAAAGATGGTACAGTACAGGGATTGCATCACAAGTCCTATGAGGACAGGCTGAAGGACTTGAATATGTACTCCCTGGAGGAGAAGAGTGAGAGAGGGTATATGATAGAGACATGCAAGTACCTTATAGGGAGGAACAGGATGCAGGAATACACTATTTTCCAGTGAAAAAGATGTTCCAGGACTAGAGGGCATGGGATGAAGTTGGACGGAGGGCGATTCAGAGGAAAAGTGAGGAAGAATTTCTTCACAGAAAGGGTGGTGGACAAGTGCAACACCCTGCCAGAGGAAGTGGTGGGGACTGAAACAATAGCAGGATTTAAGAAATGCAAGGGATAGATATAAGGTAATTCTGGAGGTCAGGTGTAAGGGACGACAGACTTCTAGAAAAATGTAAAGGGAACTTACAAGCTCAAATGGGCAGACTGGGTGGGCCATATGCCCTTATTCTGCTGACAGTGTCTATGTATTTCTTACTATGGACAGCAGCAGGCTTTGCCCCTCCCCCCGTGACCCTGACCACCCCTGTAGCTCTGATCAGGGCATTTCTATAAATGGAGGGAGGCCTACATATCTGTGGAGGGGGTCTCTGCAACCATGACTGGCTTATGCCCCTAGGTGCAGGGTGTGTAGGACACTGTAATTGGGGCCCATAAACATGATGGAAAGTACTGCTGCATCTGCCATTCATATTTGCTTATTCCCAGCTAGCTTTCTCCATGTTACTTTATTAGCTCTGTATTTTGCTCCCATATTGCACCATTATAGATGCTCAAACTAGTGACATCAATTGCATCAGTCCATTAACACCCAATGGCTCGTTTGCTACTCTGATGAAAACTGAGTCAACTGAGTAGTTGCTTCATTGCCTTGTATTTTTTTTACTTTTCTGTTTCTTCTGCCCCCTCTTCCCACCGGTTTCCCCAGTCATCTACACTAACACTGGGGGTCACCACAGTTGCACACTTCCTCCTGCCCGGAGGAAGAGCATGCAACAGCCTTCACAGCAGATACCAATGCTGTGTTATGACTAGTATAAAGAAAGAGATTAGTGGGTTAAGTAAATATTAAGCACATGCGGCAGCAAGGCAGATGGGATGTTATTTCAGGTTTCAATTACTGAGAATTAAGAGGACAGCCACCATGAGCAACACAGCCTGCTTCCATCTTCAGTGTTCCAAGCAGAACTGGTTGAGAATTCAGCAATCCTTGTCATCCCCTTAAAAGGACCTAAATGTGTGTTTTCTGCTGTTTTGCAAGTACTGTACTTGTTTGAGCTTTTCATTAATCCAGTTTGCTTGAAAGTGCTACAACCCCGGATGTATAAACACTTCCTAAAATTTTCCACAACAGGACAAACATATTTTATAGGCTCTCAATTGAGAGGTGAAAATCTGATATGGAATCTATTTTTGGTTTTGCATGACTTAACAAAATCTGCATTAATGAACACACACACAAAAAAAATTACAACCCAGCAGGCAGCTCATCTGGACCACCACTTGTACGATTCTTCTTGCAGCTTTGTACAATAAATGTGTGTCAGTTTGCAGCTTCTGCAACAGAATCCAATTCCTAGACATAAATATTTTCTCTGTGACCAGCAGAATGGTAACCAAACTACTCCAAGTCAGAATGTCTTACTTGTACCTCACACAAACAATGAATGAATGAATTAATTTTGTTTTGTATGGTGCCTTTTACAGACTGTGCCCCTATAGAGCTTCACAATGCAAGACATTAGATACAGCTAGTGCAGGGACTATAAGTCATCAAAATTTACAGCTGTTAACTGCTGGACATTCACACAGACAGAAATGCACTATTTGTTTTTATGGATACTCAGAATGTGGGACACTGGGGTGGTAACCCCTACTATTACAGAAAACACTATGAGAATCTCTTCCTACATCTGGCCTGGAGGGCACTAGTTTACATCATCTGAAGGACTGTACCTTCAACAGTACCACACCCTGCACCCACCCCATAAAGAAAATACTGAATACATTGTCAGCACTGAAGTATGAGCCAAATCCCTGTTGAGTAAAAACTTTACACCCTTCTGAACCAGCGGCCGATCACTACTGCAAGTGTACGACTAAGTGAGTCACCTCTGAACCAGCGGCCGACCACTATAAGTGTACAAGCAAGTGAGTCACCCCAAACACATGTTATATGACTGTGGCTGTGGTAGCCACAAGAACATGGCTGGCTGGCATATAGGTACAATATATACAGACAGCAGTAGAAAAAAGCTTAAAGGGGAACAGTCAGATTGAAGAGGCCCATACCCAAATGGCCCCAATGTACATTTTGTGTGCCATGTTTTGGTTTACTTACTATTGTGCTGGACTAATTTTGCTTACTGCTAGTCTGAGATTTTCTGTAACTACAAATCCCAGAATCCCCTGCAGCTGACAAGATTAGCACTGTAGCAGTGGAAGATTCTACAGTCTGCAGTGAATGTTAAAGCTTTTATCATGTCTGATCAGACTTTTTTTGTGTTTTGTTTACCTCTAGGGGGAGGACAGCAGGAACAGCAAACAAAATATCAGCACATAACTCTTAACAGGGGCCTGCCCAGTGGCACTGAGGGTTGAGGCACTGGACACTACACCTTGTGCCATGCCAGCAATCTGTGTTTGGGAATGAGCACAGACCACCAGGGGTCTGCTGAAGAGGAAGATGACTGAGCATCCATCGGACAACAGCTCTCCTCTCCAGGGGAGGGATGGGTTGCCACTCCCACCACATGACTGCCACCATGTGGAGGCCTGAGGGGTAGGTCAGCACTGAGGGTAACAGGAAGGGTGGGCATTGCTAGGCTGCAGCGTAGAGGTGCCTCCACGCCTGTGCATGCACCAGCAACAAGAGGATGGGAGAAAAAGTGAAAATGGTGCTGGCAGGTTCCATGAACCAGCAATCCCATTCAGAGGCTTCTGGATTATACTCCGGGGGAAGGGGAGCTGGCCCTCCTTCTTCTGGCACCGCAATGGGGGAATCTGTGGGGGAATTACCAGGGAGGGAGGGAGCAGAGTCAGGATGCTGCCAGAGAAGTTTGCCTGCCAACCCCGAGGAAGGAGACAAATAAATGATGGAAACAAAAAAAAAAAAAAACTCAACATGCACTGCAGTCTACTGAATCCCCCACTGCTGCAGTACTGCTCCGATGTCAGCTGCAGGGGATTCTGGGATTTGCAGTTACAAAAGATGTCAGTCTAGAAGTAAGCAAAATTAGTCTGATATTGTTTACTGTAGTATGTAGACTGTAAGTAAACCAAAAATGTTTCTGCACACAAAGTGCACCCTAAGACCAGCACCACAATTAAGTATGGAACCCTTGGTGCTGACTGTTCCCCCTTAAAACAGCAGTGCATGATAGCAGTCAAACTTTCTACATACACACACACACATTTTTTTTATTCCATTTTAAATTGCCCCTTATCTCCTGACGTGTATAACACCCTCCCCCACCTTGAGTCAGCTTTGCCACTTTATCTTGTCTGTTTGCAGCTAAAATAAACAAAAAGGAGCGCTCCTTTGAATGTGGCTCAGGCTGGATTTTCATCAGTATTCTCTGTTTTTTAATTCCCCGTTGTTTACGTTCACTTTCATGTGACTAATGAACTAGCATGCAGCAGACACTGCTCCCTGACCTTACGAGACAACAGGTGTATACAAACAGCAGAGAATACTAATAAAAATCTGGTCTAAGCTATATTAAATGGAGTGCTCCTTTTACTATTTCCAGTGTGCAGAAAATTGAAAAAGCAAGACTCAAAATTGGGCAAGATGGGTATTACACAAGTCAGGAGATAAGGAGTAATCTAAAATAGAATAAAACATATAGGTCAAATTGGTCACCGCTGTCATGCACTGCTGCTTTAAAAGCTAACAAAAGAACTAGATTAATGGGGCAAAATAAACAACTGCTAACTGGCAAGCTACCACCAGTGTCCATTAAACCCCAGTGAGCCTCTTCACTTCAAATATGATGGGAGGAACAAGAGGATGAGCTATTTTATTGTTTGACTTGGGAATGTCCATTTCAGATGTCACATGTAACAAAGTTTTCTCTGGAGAAATCTCCCCATCACCCATTTGTGGTGGTGGAAGCAATTTTACTTCTCTGTCTCAATGGGAAATCCTTTTACTGGCATATCTGGGCATTAAGGCATTCAGCATCCTCACCGCCATTTAAAAGGAATCTACAAATCTTGTCTAGCCTTGTTTGGGGAATTCTGGACCCCTGTCCACAATTATTCCATCAGTGCAAGTGGTATGCAGAACCTGCAGTTCCCATGTATAGAATTCCATCTGACAAATTAGGAGCATCTCAGCAGTCCCATAACCCCCCATCCAAAAACAAAACACCTAAAACATTCAAATACACAATGCAGTTCCAATCAGTATGCAAAGACACAGTGCCTAGAGACTTGGCAGAAACCCCAGAATCACACCTCATGGAGTTGAGGTGGACTAGCGACATGTACCCCTCCCACCACCATCATTTATGCTTTTTGCAGTTACAACAGGTTTTCAAGAGACATCTAGTTCAGATTAGAGTCAGAAAAGAGAAAACAAAATAGATAATAGAGTTTTCTGAAACAGCAAAATGAAAGCAATCTGAACCAGAAGTCCCCCCCCCCAACAAAAAACACTAGAAATTAAAAAAAATTACTTAAGCTCATCCTTCAAGGATTGCCCAACTGCTTGATAAGGTGCCACTACCACACATTAATTCTGTAGAGACAGGTACAAAGCACCTATATGAAAAGTGGGGGGGGGGGCTAACATTTAATCTATCATGCCAGCAGGATCAGGTAAACATACCAGATTAAAAACAAATAAAATAAAAAATATTATTCATATTTATTTCTTAACATTTAACTTAAGCACTTTTTTACCTTAATTGTCAGTAAATTTACTATAAGGCAACTAAAGTGAAACACAGGTTAATGGTAAGACTTGAGGAAATTCTCAAGTAGTTTTTTGCAGTTTTTATAATTCATTCGAGAAATCTACCTTTTCACAACACAGATATAGAAACTGAAGTAAACAGGTGGCAAACATCAGGTATCAATGACATACAATAAATGACATCATCCACACAACAAATACTGCTTTGTTTTGTTTGTTGCAGAAAACATGCTGGTATTGTTGCTGCAACAACAGATTTTCAACATTTTAAAAGGGGATACACATCCCACTGGTTACAGAACACAGCACAGAAGAAAAGGAGAGTTCAGGCATAATCCAGCTGAAGCTGACGTTGGTCTCATTGAGTGACCTTGAGCCAGCTGCAAGACCTTCCCTATGCTTCAGCTCAACCCTGCTATAAAAATAAGAAGGCTGGATCCTCTCAGTTGAGCAATTCCAGGAGGGGGCATAGCAAGGAGCTCTAACTCCTCCAGGGGGCATAGCAAGGAGATCTAACTCCTCCATTTACACAAACTACAGCCATAAAGGGATTTTCTTGTTAAGCTAACCAGGTCTCTGCACCAGCTCAAACAAAACTGGAAGCACAAATGGCTTCCTAAAGTCATTAGTGTTGTTGCAGGATGAGGTGTGTGTGAACAGAGCGCAAAGCACAAGAAATTGCAGTACTGGTCGGATGGTGGCACCAGACCTGTACAGGATGAAACCAGAGGCTAGCAAACCCTCACCCTGAGTTTATTTATACTGTGGTATTCAATGCATTTCTTCTCTGGTGCGTGTACTGGTATTTGGGAGAACAGTAAATTCCTCACCTAGGAAAACTAGTGTGTGTATATGTTGGTAAGAGGTGGCTCCCATCATTAGGTTAGGTACACATGTATGTATGTCGGGGGCTCTTTCATGGCAACTGTCAACAATTCTGGGTCCACTTTTAAGTCAGGGGAGGGGCACAATCAACATTACATTCTCATCAATGAATAGTACGGTGGCCCTAAGCATCTTCACCAGGAATCAGTGGGAAATACAATGAAGAGATACAATAAAATGTCAAACGGATCTGGTTGCCCAGAGTCCTAAACAGAACATTGCATAAACATGCATGACATATTGTAGAAGATAGCCAGCTGGACACAAGCCAGCCCCGCGACCCAACCCTTCCATCCACGAGACAACTGTGCTGCTACTCACTGACCCTGGCCCCGCAGTGGTTATTGCATTGTTGATCCCTTCTGCTTCTTCAGCACTGACAACTCGCCATCACACCAGTAGCTAAGACAGCAATACTATACCCTGCCTCACAGCATCTTCTACCTTCTCCAAAACCGATGCCTTATCCACGAGGGCACAGGCTTCCCTCAAATCACCGCCTGCCTTGTGACGTGCTGGCCTCGATGTTGGCTTTATGCAGACACAGGGCAATTGGTGAGTAGGGGCAGGAGCCCAGTGGGGGCCATGGGACAGGGGAGTAGCAGTAGAGGAAACCAGAGGCTTTGGAGTACATTCATTGGCAGCGCAGCTGTACATGTCTTCCATGGCAGGTAAGGGCACAGCTGCAGAGGAAAGAGACTGTGTGTCTGTGGGGTTATACAGCTATGGAACTACTGCCAGCACTGCACCATGGGTGTTGAGCCTTTATGCACACAAAGGATTGGTGTGTGGTCTACAGAGGTGGGACCAGAGCTGAGAGGCTCGCTCGCTGATGGAGGGGGATGGGGTGGGAACCACTGTGGTGTTTTTTTGAGGGGGAGCAATTTGGGTGGCCGCAGCGCAGTCACACAGCTGGGTGGGGAAAGAAATTAGCAAAATAAATAATCCAGTCATGGAGCATAACCATTTGTCATGACAAACAGGGACCACCCCGGCATTGCAGCGTCAGCTTCTCATCTGTATGCAAACTAGAACATAGCGGGAGGCTGATGCTGCAATGATAAGGCGCTCCCTGATTGCTGCAGCCAAATCATTTCAAGTTGGTGGCACACTTGCAAACTAGTGTTACCACCAGCATAGTCTTGCATTGGTGACACACAGCCAAGCCCACAAAAGCAGTGGCAGATTTGGCCGCAACAGTGCCGCACCTCCACAACCCGCTTCTCTCCTAAGCTGCCACAACATGTTTCTTGCACATGCACAAGAAAACATAATGAAAATCAATAGAAAGTATTGTTGGCATTTAGTAGGGCACAGTTGGGGTTATCAGACTGTGGGATTTATGTAAATAAAATGTGTGTCTTCTGGCTGCACCAGGACTTTCTCTGTGGGGACATTGATGAACTGTTTGGGAACTGTGTATTCCGCAGCCATTTTGGCAGCCTATCAACCAATTGGGATTCAGGATTTAATGTACAGACTCTTGGGACTTTACCAGAGACTTTTGGGGGAAAAAGCAGGGCCAATTATTGGTGCTCAAAATCTGGCTAATCAAAAAACTTCAACTGTTTCTGACAGCTTGGGCAGCCAATCGGATTGCTAGATCTTTGCTCCTTTTTTAAGAGGGACTGTGTTCGAACTGGGAGCAGTCTGAGTCAGTCTGACTGGAGATTCTGGACTGTGAGGAGGCATCCTGCAGCTTGGGGAATTTGGGAAGAGGCCTGCTTTGCCTCTCCATGGCTGAAATCATTGATGATTGATTGGGACTGCCACATCTGCAGAACGAACTGTGATTCTCCAGGAAAGGGGGAAAAGAAGAAATTTTACCAACCTGAAATTCCAGACTGAAGTGGGGTCAGATGTGCTTGTGAGATCCCTAATCTGCACCCCAGGCAAAAGCTGTTTTTGCCTCCAGGGACTGTACTTGTTTAACCCCCCAGTCCCTTGGTGTTGCTAGAATCCTATCAGAGTTAGTGTTAAGCAGGTAGCAGGCAGCTGGTAGGGAGATCATTAGGGGCATCTTACGCAATGACATAATTGTTTACTCAGCAAGTCTGAGAGAAGAATGATGATGTAATTCAGAACTCTTGCAGCAGCATAACCCCTTTTGTGTGTACAGCTGCTCTGGGGAGCTTAGAATGTTCAGTTAGTTCTTAGATGCTGCTCAGTGTGGAGGTGAGTGTGGCAGGGAGTCTGCCAGTGGGCTCTGAGTTGAGGGCACAGAACTTCTCACCCTAGTGTGGATCATGATTTCCAGCTCCCAGTGAAGTGGTGGTGACCTTTCTACAGCAGGATTTCCTGATTTCTACTCCAAGTGAAGTGAAAGGAACTGCTTTTTCTCAGTGGGTTCAAGGGGGAATCTCCTGAAGATCCTTGCTTCTTTTCAGCTGCCTTTGGAAAGGACTTGAGAGAGACTGTTTTCTGACATTCTACCTAGGAAAAGTTGCCCTTTAGTTGCTTCCTGCCCAGTGGAAGGAGTAACTGGTCAGTAAGCACTGTTTTCTTAGGAAACTAGTTCTCCACAATTTAGGGGATTCGTTTCTGGTGTGTGTGCTCTAAGAGAAGGTTAGATCACACATTTCTGTACTCCTACATCCACCCAGGTACATGGAAGAAATGCATAGTTCACTCCAGTGTGTGAAAAGGATTTAGTGCTTCACCCCAGTGTGTGACGCAAGTGTTTCATGTTCACCCCAGTGTGTGAAGAAGTATTTAATGTCCATCCAGGTGCATAGAAGAGTACCTAGTTCACCCACGTGTGTGAAGAGAATGTTTGGATGTTCACCCCAGAGAGTGAAATGTTCAAGTGCGTGGATAGACCATGTATGTACACCAGTTTTGGAAAAGGGAAGATGTTTGTTTGTTCCTTGAACTGTACGTAGGAGTAAGGAGAGTAAGGAGAGTTCAGGACTTTTGTACCTGTGTTTGCCTTGCTCAACCCATTGGGGTCCACTACTGCTTTTAGTTTGTCAATCTGTAAAATAAAGCTATACTGCACAATCCCAGTTCCTGTTCAGGACAATCTGATTCTTGTTTCTGGTGTGGTTTTACTGGGGCCCCCTCAGCAGTTTAGATATAGCATATGCCAAGCAACCTCTACCCTGGACCTGGGTTGTAATTTTTGCAAAGGTTCATGTGTTTGTTCTTGTACCCTCACTCCTCTTCCTCTAGAATTGATCCTGGTATATATCCTAACACCAAGGGTGGTACCAACCTTTGAAGTTTCGGCTAAAAGTTAATGATATGCCATATGTGGGTACTAGTGCCAGATTTTAATGGGGGTATCCTACTTGCTATAAGTGGCATGGGGGTCACACTTGAATCTGAAGTCTGAGTGCTACCAGAATCATCTCCAGCCACTTTGCCAAAAGAGGGAGACCTGAACTGAACTTTTATCTGCCAGCTTACATTCCAAGGACTGCAACTTGCAAATGGATAAGCTGGCTGCCTATTTCAGAACTGTATCGAAAGCTGAACCTGCGATGCTTAATAATTTGCCAGAGAGAATGTTGCTGCCTGTGAGAATCAAGCTGCCAAATGACAAGAGAATGGAGCAAGCTCTTGCGGAGAAGATCATTGCGAGTTGTGGCCACCCTTGGGATTGATCCCAAGATGTGGGGGTGAGTCATGAGAGCCCTGGCCCCTGTATTCTGGTCATTGCTTGCCAGAAAGGACAAAGTTCTGCAGCCTGCAGCTACATGCCAGAGAGATGAATTCTGCCTCAAGGGAAGTCACTGGAAACCAACCCAGATCCTGAATTCCAGGGTTCAGTGAGTACACCAGGGTTCTACCCTGCAACACCAATTAAAATGTCTTACCAGCTGATTTGATTTTCAAGTTTTATTGTGGTTCAGACTGCTTTTGCAGGCCATCAGGCCAGGGATTTACAAATTGCTTGTGGTTGAGTTCTGCTTACTTACAGCAGCCAAAGATAAAAGAAATCATAACCTTTATTTTATTTAAGGGCCCCAAACCAGCTCTGACACAGGCCAACCTGTGGCAATGCTTCAGGCCTGCAATGTAGCATATCAAGGGTATGCTGTGAAGTTTTACTGGACAGTCCAGGGTAGGTAGGTAGGTCAAAGTTTATTTTTTTACAAGTAATACATGTCATTTGAACCAATGGTCCAGTTTACAAGACAGACCTGTGAATGTGGGGGGTGAATGTGTTGTGTTTAAAGGCTATACAAAGATAAAAAATACTGCCAAGACCAAAGTACTGATTAATCTAACTTTAATTTGCATTCATACCCCTTATTTAAAGCCCTAAATAAATCAGTTTGTTGTTTGAATGCTAACTTTGTCCATGGGCATATTATTATGGAGTGCAGGGTTAATTCAAACATCTATAAGATATTGTGTTGGTATTGCTGGTAACCATTTCTTGCAGGCACACAGGGTGCATGCAAGAGTTCCATACCCTGTTGGTAAGTGTAGGCACTGTGAGCATATTATTAGCACTATCTATTAAGTGTAAATTGAATGCTAAGCAAAGTGTATTGCAAAACTGTATGTGTGGGACAACTAGGTGAGGCTGTGGGTAGGTATAACATCCCACAGGGTTGTGCCAGCTTAACATCTAACCCACTTAAAGAATTCTCTGGGTGGAGGAACAGCACTAATGGCAGCATTGTTAAAATAACAGCTAAATCCAAACCCAGGCCCCTCACCATGCATCTAGATAGGCAAACAGGGGTAGTAGCCTTTGGTAAGATGGTGGCCAGGGTTACACCGCTGGAGACACCACTGGGATTATCAACCTCCTAGTTGCCAAACCACAAAAACTCCAGTTGGACCACACATGAAGAATCCCACTAATATGAAAAGTGCTACCTGTTCTAGTTCAGTGTTTGACACTAATAAAATGGCTGTGTAAAATTTGCTTAGTTGGTGTATGGGGAGATAAGATTGATCCCCAGAACATCCTTCTACAACTAGATGTACACCTGAGCACTGATAAGTGTACTTTTGAGGAAGCCCTCGCCTACCTCAGCACTCCCAGTGGAGTGTACATCACACAGAGCAGCCTGCAACACACATAAATCAGATATTGGAAAACAGAGGCTCTCAGCACTGTTGAAGCTGTGCACACCATTTTGCTGTGTTACTGCAATGTTTTAAATGTCTGCAAACAAGTTTAGATTGGTTTTTTACTCAGCTGTTTATTCATTTACTTGCTGTAGTTTTACTCAGAATTGTGCTGCTACCTTAATTCATTTCACTCAGAGTCTGCATTCCATCGGTTTTGCTGCAGTTCAGGCAGTGAGTTCTCTGTAGGACACTGCAAGATTTGCTTATCTCTGTGCCTTCTTTTCTCATTTTCCCTTAATTCAGTTTCTGTGTTCCACTTCACTTAAGTCTCCTCTTTCTTCTCACACCTCTGGTGCTGAGTATGCTCAGTGCAACCACCATCCCCCTCTCTAGCTTCCAGCCTTACCTCCTTTGTGTCTCCCTCCAGATACCTCACATAATCCCTTTCTGCTTCTCCACGGAATCCTTCATTTTACCTCAGCACTCCCAATGAAGTGTACATCACACAGAGCAGCTTGCAAAACACAGAAATCAGGTATTGGAAAACAGAGCCTCTCAGCACTGTTGAAGCTGTGAGTGTGTTGGCCTGTCGGAGCTACCTGACTGTATCAGCGATCACTGTGCCATTTTCTGCCTATGGTCAGCCCGTCTACCTAAAACCCCATCTAACTTCATTTTCTCCAGGAGACTAACCAATCAGAAAATCAAGTGGATAACCCATGATCTCAGTCTAGTGAACTGGTCCTTCACAGCGAGGCCAAAGCGACTGCAACTCTATCCTAGATAAATTCTCCAGGATCCTAGGCAGCATCTGTGACAGGCATGCTCCCTTAAAAAAATCAGGACCAGGGGTCAAATTAATGAATGGATCTCACCTAAAATCATCAAACTCATGAGATCCAGGGACAAAGCCTGGGCCCGCTACCAAAAGCACAGGGACCCAGCCCAGCTCTCCCTCTATAAGTCACTGCAAAACAAGTGCAAATTGGCTATAAGAAAAGCAAAAATTAACTTCCTGCATGACAAACAACTCAGTAAATCCTCTAACCCCCGTTAGCTTTGGGGAACCCTTAACTCCCTACTAGGGAAGACCAAAAATTCAGATCCCATCACATTGTACCATGGCGCCAACCAGACTAATGACCCGACCATAGTGGCTAACATTTTTAACAACTTTTTTGGTGACCTCAAAAAATACAAATCTACCCTCTCCTCTCCTATGCCCACCCTCATCAGCCCCCACCCCAACCCTGAAGGCAAGACTTTCCCCAACTTCCACTTCAAAGTCCTAAAACTTGCTGACACTAAAAAGCTCATCGGTGGGAATAACCCCAAACCCAGTAAAGGTGGCGACAGTATAGATTATAAAATCCTTAAACTCTCCATCAATGCCTTCGCAGTCCCCATCACCAACCTACTGAACCATTCCCTCTGTTCTGGCTTCTTCCCTATCATCTGGAAAACTGACACCATCAGACCCTTATTCAAGTCTGGATCTAGAAACGAGGAGGGCAACTACTGTCCTATTTCCCTCCTTGCCCCTATCTTAAAAATTATAGAGAAGATTGTGCACACTCAACTCAATGACTACCCGGAATCCAACAACCTACTATCTAGTGCCCAGCATGGGTTCAGATCTGGGCACAGCACTGAAACAGCCCTGGTCCAGTTCACCAGCAAAATCCTTAAAGGTAATGATAAAGACCAGTACATTTGTTCCATTTTTGTCAACCTTACCAAGGCCTTCAACCTTGTGGGTCATGCCCAAGTCTAGTACAACTTCCTGACTGTATTATTCCTGATGCTAAACTACCCGACTCCAAATCCCTGTTTCTCATCCGTCCATGCGGTACATTCTACTGCATAAACCTGTCCCAGACTGATTGATTGCCAGTCAGTACATAACATGCCATGTCAACAGCCTTGCCTCTGATCCAGTTACCAAAGTAATTTGCATTTCCAAGAGTCCACAGTAATTTAGATGGAAAAAAAGGTATCTTTCCTTGAAAGTATTATGCTGTCAAAATTGGACAAGCCAGCAGTGTGCACAGACATATGATGAGGCAAATTTCACTTTAAACTGAAATGTATTTAACAGCTAATGTTGAGACAGACATTCAAGTACATCTATGTGTTACAGCTACAGATACTGCTCAAGTAATTGTTCAATTACATTTTAATTACAGTATATGCCCGGATCAAGGACTTTTCCAATTCAGCAATTACCCAGCTACATATACAAGTCAGCCATTGCATATATCTTCTGTTTCTAGCTTATGTTTTGACGAGCAATGGCGACACCTGCAACATCCACCCACGAATTAGTGCCCCATGTCTGCCAAGTTGTAAAATCGCAGCATGGGCATAGCAAGCTGAACATTAGTGGCTATCTTTATGTAAAGGAGAGGTATCACGCAGACTTATTTTACTGGTGCTTTCAGCATAGAAAGTCTGCAGGGTGTAATGGCAGAGCTTCCACGGTGCTTGTTGGTGGACAACATCACTTGCTGGAAATCACGGAGCATAATCATTCTCCAGATGCCAATGATGCTTCTGTGGCAAATGCCATAGCCTCCTTGAAACACCATGCAGTGATCACTCATGACACACTGGACCAGCTCATTCAAAATGAGCTTGCAAAGGTTCACCCCGAAGTTCGGCATAACATGCCTGGGAAACATTTCCTGTTGCAGGTTGTTAAATGGGCTCTAAGGCAAAATAGCACTCCAGAACCAAAAACATTAGAAGAAGTATGCATACCACCAGAGTTCAGACTAGTAAATGACAAGTCTTTCCTTGCATGAGATTCTACTTGTGGAGATGAAAAACTATTTCTGTTCACCACCAAAATCAACATTGAGAAGCTAAGTTGTGCATCATTTTGGATCATGGACGGAACATTACGAACTGTTCCAAATCTATTTCAGCAGTTGTTTTCTATACATGCTCCGGTGGGCACAGGTGAAACATGTAGAATATTCCCCTTAATATATGCATTGATGTCTTGCAAATCACATGAATGTTACCTAAGAATGATACAGGATTTGCAGGATGAGGCTGATGAGCATGAATTATGTCTATCACTAAAATTTGTTATTACAGATTTAGAGCAGGCTGCCATTAACGTCTGTAAGTCTGAATTTCCAAATGTTGAGAACAAGGGTTGTCTTTTCCACCTTAGACAAATTATATGGTGCAAGATCCAAGGTTGTGGGCTAGCAACTAGATACGGAATGGACCCAGAATTTAGCCTTAAAATGAGGCAGTTAGTTGTTCTTGCATTTCTCCCCCCCGATAAGATTCTTGATGTATTTGCTGAGTTAAAGAATGAAATGCCACCGGAGACAGCAGGGGTCATGGAATGGTTTAAGGAAACATATGTTCTGGGAAGGATCAGGAGAAGAATGAGGAACAAATCCACCATAAGAACACCACCATTATATCCTCCCCAATTTTGGTCCATGTGCGATCAGATGTTAAATGGTGTGCCCCGAACACAAAACAAAGTGAAGACATGGCATCGGCACCTGGGGACATTGGTGGGTGCATCCCATGTAGGGATTTATCATTTTGTGGAAGAGCTTCACAACAAACAACTTGTGACTGACAGCATTGTAGAGAAAATAAACCATGGTTTGCTAAAGTTGCCAATTAAAAAAAAATGTTATGAGAGAGGAAAAGATAGCCAACATTGTAGCAGACCAGAATTAGTGATCTGTTAAGGATTTTATTTGAGGGATTGCGCACAACACGTAAGCATTAATCCATGATGAAGGTGGCATCTAATGGGGAGTTAATGCATGGTTGGGGCTGTTGTGGCTCGAGGCTGCAGGCCGAGTGCCTACAATGAACAACCATGCATTAACTCCCCGTTAGATGCCACCTTCAGTGTGGATTAATGCGCTTGTAACATGGAAAGTGCAAGGCAAATATTGCTTATATACTGATTTCTTTGCTGCGAAAGACACATGAGCTCAACTACTTCCTTGCCTTCCAGTTTCTTGCTTTAGCTCTGTTACTTTGTAAGGTCTGTCTAACAGCTATGCTCATGCACACTGTACAGCCCACATGCAGTAATGTGGTGTCTACCGATTTCTCAAGACTTCCGACTGTCGTTTACATTCTAAGACCTACATTACACAATCATTACCGCTAGAAATTTCATCCTTCTTATCGGCTGTTAGGTTGCTGCCCGTCCATTTGCAGGTGAGATTTATGCCGTAGTGACTTCTGGGGAGATTCTTTACTCAACATCACTTACTTTCTCAATTAATTTACTGCAGTTGTCTGACTGGACTCTGTGACATGGCCATCACTGTTCCGACCAATAGGTGGAGCTTCTTAAATTCGATTGCCACTTTAGCATTCGTCTCTTTGCTAGCCTACTACTTTTACTTTCCTAATACCATGTCCCCACTATCATATGACTGGCTTTCTTACCACAATATAAAGGAGTTCTACTGTGCCTACAATACATATATTATGTGGTGTCCATGATTCCCAGTGCTGCACTCCTCTATGCACAAGAACAGACAGCACTTTTCCCTCACCACTTCACTGGTTTTCCGACCAATAGGTGGTGCTTTGGACAGAAGGAGCACATTTTCCCTTTTCAGTGCCTGATGTATGTTCCTACCACCACCTATTGGTCAAACTCTGCACAAAATTTGCCTTGTTCACTTCTCATACACTTCTACAAGCACGTTCATGCTCTCAACAGGGAATTATTGGTCTAAGCGTTCTAAGGCAACACGGCATTATCATGCCATAATGCTGTGTTGCTCTTGCACCACCTGACCCTGTTTCACCTATCACCTTTCTTGCCTGGAGTCCTTACATTTCTCCCATGTTACAAGGTGATTTAAATCCACTAGCCGTACCACTTTGTTTTTAATTTTCATGCAATGAATAAAGTTTGATTTTAAATTGACAAAAACTCTCAAAAGGGGAGGAAGACTTTGCTGATTATTGCTGAACAACAAATTCAAAAATAGGAGCTTTACTTTGATGGACTTTGCTGATCTTTGATGTGGATTTTATACTGAACGAAATAGCATCTAACGAGTCTACGAGTCTGAGGATCAGGTACATTTTCAAGTGCTATTTCATTTATATTACAGTTTCATCAAGTGTTTCCATGCTAATGATTGCTATGCTGGTACATTTCAATTTCAATAGATTTTTAATCAAGTGTTGCTATTTTGCTATGCTGGCATTTTCATTGCTGCATTGCTGTTGGGGGAATTTTCAAGTTCAATCAAGAATTGCATGCATTTTGTTTAGTTTAGTATTGCACAACAAGAGTTTACATTTTTAATCAATGTTGCTATTTCTTTGCTGTTGGGGAATGTTGAGTTGAGCTGAGAGAACTGACGAGGAAATACATGTTAGCATAAACACAGCCGGGAAGTCGCTCTAGATGGGAAATCGGTTACGGGATGTTTACTGTCAGGCACTTTAGAGTCGGGCAGTAGTACGGATCCCCCATGCCCTCCTCCTTAACACCCTACATCTTTCTGATGATGCCATAAAATCAGTCAGTAGCTACCTCTCCTGGAGATCCCACAAGACCGCAATCAAAGGCCCACTTCTCCTCAGAATGCCCAATTAAATATGGTGTCCCCAAGGGATCGATCCTGGTCCCCCTTTTTACCTCACTCTTCATAAATAACCTTCCCGCAATATGTCATTCCACTCAAATTGTCCTTTACGCCAATGATGCAGCCCTTTTCTGTTCTAACAAAACCCCTCCATGATGTTCCACAATCTGCAGTCAGATTTCATGAAGCTTTACTCCTGGTTCTCCGGTAATGGCCTTGTCCTCAACTCCAAAAAGACCAAGCTCATGATCTTCTCGTGACACAGGAAAGCCCCAGCCTCTGATTTTAAACTCCTCAACAATTCCTGCAACCTCATTAAACAGGTGTCAGAATTCAAATAGCTAGGTCTCCACCTTGACCCCCACCTCTCATGCAATCTCTACATTGGTAACCTCATAAAGAAGGTGCATGTCAGACTTGGTCTCTCTCTACAGGATTAGAAAGTTTCTCATCCCTGCATCCAGGCCTCTCCTTGCTAGCTCTCTACTCCTGCCCCTTATCGACTACGGATCTATTGTCTTCTCTCCCCCTACCTCATCCCTCCTTTTCTCCAAACTTAGAGTCACATATAACAGCATAGCACATTTCGTCACTGGTCTCCCCTGGAAAACACACCACTGCTCATGTTATTCCTCCCTCAAGTGGCCCACTCTATAAGAGAGGTTCTATCTTAAGATGTTCTCCTTCCTACATAAGATATACCTTAATATCCCCCCCAGCATTATCTCCCTATTCCCACTAACAGTGCCTGGGCGTTTGACTAGAGATACCTCAAGTCTGGTTTTTAACACCCCTTTCTACAGGACTAAGCATGCCCAGTGCTCCATTACCTTCAAAAGAACGAAGCTTTACAACAATCTACCCCACTGAAATCCAGGCTTGCGAGTCCATATACTCTTTCAACTCCTCCCTAAAGGAGCACATCCTCCTATCATCCACCTTCAGCTGCCCTAACAGAGCTACTCCATGGCCCTCTCAATAAATCTCAGTGGTTTTCTCTCCCCCCTGCATCACCCACACATTTCTTCTCCCCACCGAGTGCACTAAAACTTCCTGCCCTATACAATACCTGAAAACATTTCTGGTTATCAGTCTGCCTTCTGGTCAACTCTTGTACAATTTTACCCATGTAATATGCTAGTGTTTTGCAATTGTTAGTTCCTTGTACACCTATACACCTGTATATATAATGTATTTCTATACACCTGTGTATATAATGTATTTACTTTGTTGTATGTCGTAGGTAGTTCATTGTATGTCCTATGTATTCTATTGGCCTATGTATTTGTTCATCTGTTACATTCCTACACTGGACATTTGTGAACATGGGCATTTTTGCTCACATACCTTCCAGTATGCAAATAAAATTGATTGATTGAAGCCCTCTCAAAAATAAAATGTCTTGGTAAAGCTGTTATAAAAAGTTGACAGAATGATTTGACTGCACAGACTTTAATGGCCCTTTTGGAGTGTAGCAACCCAATGGATAGTACACGGGTGCCCAAAGTTATTGTTTCTGATGAGTCTCCAGTTACATGGAAAGTGGTAACTAAGGACAGTGAAACTTCCCCTGAGTCAGAGTTACACCCATATCTGAGAGTTTTGAACAGAAGCTTGCCAAATTGTTACTGTCTGAAGGGAAGGGGGTTGAAGTGATTCAGATGCTGCTAGGCTCTACTGGAAGTGCTCCCCCCCTCAGGAGGATGAGACTAAGCCTATTTATGCTTCTTCCTCCTCTGACTCATACAGGAGGTTGAAAATGTTTTCAGGAGTGATACCTACCCCAGCTGGAGAAGAGGACTGGGAAACTTTGGTCGATTATACCGTCCCCTTAGTGCCAGAGTGGCAGTATATAGAGGCTGAGAAAAGGAAAAGAATTATGAAGAGCCTCAGAGGACTTGCCCTCTATGTTATTCATTCATTGAGGGCCACTAATCCAAATGCCAGTGTGCAGGAGCATTTGACCACTTGAAGTATGTATTTGGGAGTTACAACTCTGCTGAAGACTTGATGTGAAAATTTAAGGCTGTCAGGCAAAGGAAATGAGAGATGTTATCAGCCTATTTAACCAGAATAGAAAAACTGTTACAGAAAATCTTCAGGAAAGGGGGCGTGTACTCCAGTGAGCTAAATCAATTGAGATTGGATCACATACTTAAGTCTGCTCGGTACTCTAGTTTGATATTACTTAAATTGTGGCTGCATGACCGAAGAGCTAATTCAACATCCTTTTATGTGTTGGTGAAGGAGATCCAAGAAGCTGAGGAAGAAAAAGACTCAAGGGACCCCTGTACCACTGTAATTACCTTAACTCCCACCCCCGAGAAAGGACTTACTACTGATAGTGTTCAGTCAGTCAAAACTCAAGGGTGTAAAGTGAGGCTAACAGAATCCAAAGAGGCTGTAAGTGATTTGCAACAGTTGAAGCACTTACTAAAAATGTTGGGAGAATTAATAGTAAGTACACAGAGTGCTGTAGAGATGGTTAGGGAGCAAGGTATCCATCAGAACTCATCTGCCATGGGAGGTTTAGAGACCCAAATAAATGAACTGTCTAATTGATGGGATGTAGTGTGCAACCTCTGGCTTGGCAAGGAGGAAGAAAGCCCAAACAAAGGCCCACTGTTGCCAATGCCCCTGCCCAAACTTCAAATACATATTCTTCACAACCTCCTAACTATAAATGTAGACCGACTCACAATATATCATCACAGCCCAAGTGACCTAAAGAAGGTGTGTTCTGCTACAATTGTGGGAAGGATGGCCATATGAAGAGGGAGTGTCATTGCTTGGAGGATGTGTGGAAGGTGGCTGACAAACTATGGCCAAAGCTGCAAAGAGTGAGGAGACTTCTGAGGGATGTAGCCAATGAGCACAGTGGGGTCTCAGGCAAACCCAAATCCAACTTCTTCATGGCAAAGTCATCTGTTCAAATTCCTGCCAATACTCCTCTGGACTGATCAGATTTTGTAGGTCATTCCATGGAAACCACTGAGCATGTGAGTGGAATCCCTGTTCAAGCAGTACTAGACAGCAGGTTCCAAGTTACAATAATTTTCAAAGACTGGTATGATCAGCATTTATCTGAACATCCTTTTCAGCCTTTTGATTGACTGCATGTATGGGGGTTGAGTGATAAGTCATATCCATATCTCGGTTATCTAAGAGTGTGGCTTTTTTTTCCATTCTCTGTGCAGGTGTGGAAGACCCTGTGGAGACATAAGCCCTGGTCTGTTCTCCAACTGGACTTTATGATGATATTGCTGCATCAATTGTAACCAATACACATATGTTCTGCTGCCTTACCAATTTTTGTCAAGAAGGGCAGCAAAAGAAAACTGGAAGAGCTCTACATGTTCATGTCATGATCAAAAGAGCCTATGAAATGCAAATGCGCCGTGAAGAGAGTGACAAGGATGGGCTTGGTGGTATTGTTTGGAAGAAGGATTCCTCTGTTATCATAATTCCTCCCAATGCTGAATGCAGTGTCAGTGGAGAAGTGTGGTTGAGAAAAGATGTGACCAACTAAATACTGATGCTGAATGCCCCAGAAGAGGGAAAGTTGCCTGAGGGACTGCTGGTTAAACCCAGTGTGCTTCCTGTTCATGCTCACGCTTATGCCCAAAGAGTGGTAGTTCAAATTCAAAATGTTATCAACTGAGACATCAAGATGAACCGAGGTTGCACACTGGCAAAAGTCTATTGTGCCGACAGTGCTGTTCTGCCATCCAAGTGCCAAAATGGAGAATAATGTGAAGTATCACCTGACATGTTTGATTTCAGAGTCTCCCATTCCAAATAGCTGGAGGGACAGAATTAACTAGAAGCTGGCTCAGTGAACCAAGGTATTCTCCCTTAAAGAATGTCATGTCAGCTGTGTTACTGGTGCTGAACACCATATATGACTGATGAGAGACCCTTCAGGAAAAGATCCAGATGCCTAGCTCCTGCCAACATCAATGATGTGAGGTGTCATCTACAAGAGATGCTAGCAGCTGGTATAATACAATAGTCACGGAGTCCATATGTCTATCCAATCATTGAAGTGTGGAAGAAGAACAGCTCAATCCATATGTGTCTAGACTACAGGACCCTTAATAAAAGAACTGTACCCAATCAATATACCATGCCATGGATATAGGATGTTTTAGACTGTTTAAATGGGAGTAAGTGTTTTTTAGTCCTTGATCTCTGCAGCGGATATTACCAATCTCCAGTGACACCAGAGGACATGGACAAAACAGTGTTTAAATGCCATCTGTGCTTCTACAAATTTCTCTGCATGCCACGAGGTATATTGGGTGCACTCGCCACATTTCAGGAACTTATAGAGCATGCTGTGGGTGACATGAACCTCCTTGAATGCCTGGTATACCTCGACAATATTATTTTCTTTGGAAAAACCCTTGAAGAGCTTGAGGTTCGACTGTTCAAAGTGCTCGACAGACTTGAAGAGGTTGGACTAAAACTATGAATAGACAAATGTCAATTTTTCCAGAGCTCTGTAAAGTATGTAGGCCACATTGTGTCTCCTGAAGGAATACAAACAGATCCTAGTGTAACCCCCTTGCAAATGGGGGTTCCTAGAAATGCCAGTCTGGGTTTACCTTAGCCCGGTTTGTTCTGTCCTTTTCCCGCTGTCTCTCGGGCTTCTCCTGACTTGGCCTTTAATTTTTATGGCTTCCCAGGTGCTGTTTGCCCTTGTGTGTGCCCCAGCTTGCAGTCAAATGAAGATCCAGCCCCTCGGGGCATAAACTGCTGACCGCGGGCTCCCGCTACAAAAGCGCTGCCTCCAGGGCAGCGGGAGTCGAGTTGGTGCGCAAAGCACCTTTGATGTGGAGCGGCTTGTTTTGTGGTCACCTTGAGGACTGTGCCATGGGTCCTGGCATCCCTTCCACCTATTTGGGACCCAGTGACCATGGACAGCCTGCTGGGGGACCGCTCAGATTGAAAATAAAGGAGTTCTGAGTGGGGCTCATTTGAGTATGCCTGTGCAGGGCCCCGGGCATCTGAATAATGCATAACAGTGTATCTGGCTGCCTCCAGGGTAGCTATGTTCAGCTCCAGCTGAAAAGTAAAGAATTAAAATGTTTTACATAATGGAACTGTTGCTGCTTGTTGGGAATATACTGTGCATGTGGGGAAAAGTGTTTAAAGTTAAAATGAGTACTGTTTCCCTGGCAATTCCAGTATCTGGGACTCTGTGTGTCAGCCTGTCAGCTGATGCAAGGGGAGCTTGCATAAGTGCAGTAGTGACAGGAAAAGTAAAAGAACCATGTTTTTCATCTGTGCAGCAACTGCAAGTACAGTCTTTAAGCTATAGAACTGTGGGGCATTTGAGGCAAATAATTTCTTCTTTCTGGCTGCACCAGGACGTTATTCAGAACTGTATCTAATCTGCTATAAGGGACAGTGGGTTAAGCAGCCATTGCCAGCAGTACAGCCAATTGGAATTGCAGCAATAGAAAGCCAGGGCTTGTGGGGCATTCACTGCATCTTATGGGTAAGCACCCAAGTGCTTATGGGGACTTACAGGGACATTATTTTAGGTGCAAATTCCACAACCCAATTGTGCCTCGAGTGTTCTGATTGACAGGTCCTTCAGCAACTTGGAGACATGTCACCCCATCCCTGCTACTAATCAGGAGTTAAGCTAGGAGCTCTATAAAGAGACAATGTTGCCAGTTTGTCTGGAGATTCAGAGGGAGATTCAGAGATGCAGAGCTGAGAGAGAGAGAGAGAGAGAGAGAGAGAGAGCAGCAGAGCAGGCTCCAGCCTGCTGGAAGCCCCCCATGGAGGAGGGGCTCAGGATCCAGCCATGCCATCAGGCCTGGGTCACTTAATTCAGTCTTTTTCAGTCTTCAGAGGGCATTTATTTTCTTCAGTTAACAGTTAACTAGTTACAGTAATTGTGCTTTCTGCAACAGCTAGTCTGGAGGTTGCCAGTACTGTCCTCCAGAGGCTAGCCTTCCCTCCCATGTTGGGGAAAGATGTGGACCAAAGAATCAGATGTCCAGCAGCGGTGAGAGTGCTGACCAGACCAGATGACATCATGCTGTGGTGAGAGCACTGACCAAGTACCTCAGCGGTGAGAGAGCTGAAGAAGTCTTCAGGATGCCTTTGATTGTGGGTGAGACCCGTGGAGGACCTGAGTGAGTACCCTTGTACCCCCCAGATGTGAGGGAGAAGCTAAGCAAGTAATCTTGGGGGCTCCATGCCCCATTAAGAAATGTGTGCTGTTAAGTGTGAAGTATTGAAGTCATCAGTCTGGGCTACTAACCCCATAAGAGACTGCCTAGTTCAAGTAATGGATGCATCTTGTCTGTGGCCCAAATGGCTAAGTTGCAGGTGCAGCAAGATGCTGGGCTTAGTGAATCATATAAATGTGTAGCTATGGGTTAGAGTCCTGCCATCGTGGAGCTGTCTGCCAAGACGCGCTTGCCACTTCATGAGACAGAAGGGCCTAGAGCATATTAATGTCTAAGATACCTTAAAGAAAATGTACCTGTGTCTGCACAGAATTTCGTCTAAGAGTGCTTGGTATAAGTGTTAAATGGCTAGACGTGCTGGATAGGACTCTGCTTGTGGATAATGTACTTGGTATATAGAATGTACTGGATGTGACTGCCTGTCACTAAAGTATGGGATGCTTGATAAAAGTGTCATTGCCAACTTACTCTGGATGGATGCCTTTTGGTATATTAAGTACTGGATGTGACCATGTTTAAACTGCATTTAGGATGCTTGACAGAAGCATCACTTTCATTGCATTGGATGGGACTTTCAAATATTGTGCTGAATGTTATGGATGTAAGATCCACATAGTTTGTTCTGGAATGTTCAGAAGTCTGCGAGTGCAGGGCAATCCCTGCTTTGTCTGCTAAAGTGCAGGGCAATCCCTGCTGTGGTTGTAAATAGTAATTTGCTGCTTTGCAAAAATCTGGTTCTAAGTTGCCCCTACCCTCAAATTAATAGCCAGCCACCTCAACCAGCTGCAACTCCATCAGGCCTGCAACATCTTGGACTGTGGTATCTGTTTAACCAGTATGGTATGAGATTGAGGTGTTTCTGCCATATCTGGGACTGGTACCAGTGTGGTTATTATTAATAATTATACAAAATCACACAATGCAAAGCATCATCGGCTGCAAATGCAAATCACCACAGAATGTTATGCTGGTTCAACTTTACGCAGAATTGCATGGTGCCGAAAGGCCTCTCACACAGTCTGCAAAGGGTGCTAACAGATGACATAGACACGTGTTTCATCCCTGCTTTGCATTATGTGGGCATGTGTGATTTTGTATTTTCTTGAAACTTGGCTTCCCAGCCAAATACCCTTTGGGGTAACCCTTGCCTCAGTGTTTGCACACAGAGGTTCTTTGTCCTTTAAATCATTTTTTATTTTAATGGGTTCACCACAACATAACCCAGACAGAATGTCTTAGGGTAGCTGGTTCATTCCACTGGGGTGTCAAACAGACGAGACATACTGACGAGTCCTGGTAGGATGAAACACGTGTCTATGTCATCTGTTAGCACCCTTTGTAGACTGTGTGAGAGGCCTTTCCGCACCATGCAATTCTGCTTAAAGTTGAACCAGCATAACATTCTGTGGTGATTTGCATATGCAGCCTATGATGCTTTGCATTGTGTGGGCATGTGTGATTTTGTATTTTCTTGAAACTTGGCTTCCCAGCCAAATGCCCTTTGGGGTAACCCTTGCCTCAGTGTTTGCACACAGAGGTTCTTTGTCTTTTAAATCGTTTTTTATTTTAATGGGTTCACCACAACATAACCCAGACAGAATGTCTTAGGGTAGCTGGTTCATTCCACTGGGGTGTCAAACAGACGAGACATACTGATGAGTCCTGGTAGGACGAAACACGTGTCTATGTCATCTGTTAGCACTCTTTGCAGACTGTGTGAGAGGCCTTTCGGCACCATGCAATTCTGTTTGAAGTTGAACCAGCATAACATTCTGTGGTGATTTGCATATGCAGCCCATGATGCTTTGCATTGTGTGGGCATGTGTGATTTTGTATTTTCTTGAAACTTGGCTTCCCAGCCAAATGCCCTTTGGGGTAACCCTTGCCTCAGTGTTTGCACACAGAGGTTCTTTGTCCTTTAAATCATTTTTTATTTTAATGGGTTCACCACAACATAACCCAGACAGAATGTCTTAGGGTAGCTGGTTCATTCCACTGGGGTGTCAAACAGACGAGACATACTGACGAGTCCTGGTAGGATGAAACACGTGTCTATGTCATCTGTTAGCACCCTTTGTAGACTGTGTTTGAGGCCTTTCCGCACCATGCAATTCGGCTTAAAGTTGAACCAGCATAACATTCTGTGGTGATTTGCATATGCAGCCCATGATGCTTTGCATTGTGTGGGCATGTGTGATTTTGTATTTTCTTGAAACTTGGCTTCCCAGCCAAATGCCCTTTGGGGTAACCCTTGCCTCAGTGTTTGCACACAGAGGTTCTTTGTCTTATTAATAATTATGTTTAACATCTGATTTATCAGCAGCTAGATAGCCAGGGGTCTGGATGTCTTAAGTCGAATGGTAAAATGTGATTAATGCCTGCCTGTTAATATGTAGCCACCCAGCTGGAGGGTTCACCAGCAAAATCCAAAATGATCTCTGTACATGTGTAAATACGGTAAGATAACCTTTACTCCTCCTGTTTCCTTTCCTAGCTCCTTTATTTCCCCCTGACATAAATATCTTGTTGTTTGAAATCCTGTTTGAGCATATTATTAGAGAGCACCTTTAATTCAAAATGTGCAAATGTGGGGAACTGTGTATTGGAGCATGTCTGGGGAAGGTAACTAGTCACCGTGGGTGGTGTAGCAGCTCAGGGGGCTACACCCAGTACCATCTCACCCACGTAAAGCACCCTGAGTGGAGGCACTGCACAAAGATTTTAAAAAATGTTATGAGTTAGCGAACCCAACCCCCTTAGCCTATGTCCAGGGTAGTAGGCAGGGGTGTAACACTAGGGGGTGGCGCCGACCAGGGGTTACACTAACAAAATGAAAGCATTAACCAGCTGTCCAAAGCCCAACAACTTAAAAGAACTTCAAAGGTTTCTTGGATTCTGTGACTATTATCGCTGTTTTGTCAAAGATTACACCAAGGTAGTACACCTTTTGCTAAACTTAACTCAAGTGTACCCACCTACTCATAAGAAATTCAGGAAAGGTTCTGATAAAGAGACTGCAAAAGCATATTTCAGACCCCACAAACCATTTGGTCAGTACTGTACTCCTGATTGCAGTGCTGCATTTGAGGAAATCATATACTGATTGATTCACGTTCCTGTCCTTGCTTATGCAGATCCTTCAAAACCTTACGTACTACATACAGATATGAGTCTAAGTGGCCTGGGGGCTGTACTTTACAAAGAGTACACAGAGGAGTTACGCCCAGTAGCTTTTGCTAGTAGGAGTCTGGCACCATTGGAAAACAATTATCTTGTTCACAGATTGGAATTTCTCACTCTCGATTAGGTAATAGTGGAGCAATTTCACAAATATTTGTATGGTGCAAAGATCCTGGTCAAGACCGACAACAACCCATTGACGTATGTCCAAACCTCTGTCAAACTAGACACTACTAGACACAGATCGCTTTCTGCTCTCTCCACATAGGATTACACAGTAGAATACCATCCAGGCTCAAAACACGTCAGTGCTGATGCTCTTTCATGCAGATCTGCCCCCAAATCAACAGTGAGTGCATATCTCTGAACAATCAGTAAAAGCTCTATGCCACAAATTTGATAGAGCTGAATCTCCATCCTCAGAGATTGTTAATTGCTTGGCTGACTGCTTGGGACCACCCCAAACTTGCACACCAGTGGCTTGCTGTAATCTTTCTTTTCCCAGCTCCTTCCTGCCTCCAGCAGTCCCCTTCACACTGACCCCCTCAACCCCATCACCTGGCTCCTCCAGGACTCTCCTTCACCAAGATCCTCTGCCACCAGATCCACAGCTATGCCTGGCCACCAGTGTGATGCCTGCCAGGGGTCAGTCTCTTATCCTGCCACACAGAGGAGTTTTTCTTCCACTTTTTCTCCCCAGGCCCACGGATGTACAAAGGGTGCAACATCCACGCCACACCTCCATGGTGACTGTTCCATTGCCCTGTATGGGGGATCCCCCTGTGTTGTGACATGCAAGTGCTACTGTTCAGCCACCACTGGGAGGTGGGCAAGCAGTTCCCCGAGGAAGGAGAGCTGTCCTGGGATGCTCCATCCTTCCTCTCACTGCCAGCCCCTGAGTCACTGGAGTCAGTTGCCAACCCTGGGTTGCCGGCATGGCATGAGGTGTGGTGTCCAGTGCTTCAGTCCTCAGCACCATCAGGCTGGCTGGCTTACTGTAATCTTGCAGCACTAGATTTCAGCTCACTGCCCCAGCTAACCAAGGCTGACATTCAAAAAGAACAGACTTATGATCCAATAATGAGAAAAATAATTTATGCTCTAAGAAGGGGAGAGAATGTCTCAAAAATATGGTCCAATGACCCCAACACTTCTTTATCATTGTGAGAGTGGCCTAAACTCAAATTACATAAACAGATATTTTATCGAGAACCAACTGACCACCAAGGAGAGATTGTTAAAAAACAGCTAGTGTTGTCCACCAGGTTTAAAAACGTTATGCTAATAGCTCTACATGAAAACACTTGGCATTTGGGAAGTGAAAGAACTCTAGACTTGGCCCGATCATGCTTTTATTGGCCTAAGATGGGTATAGACATTGAACAGTATTTTAAAATCTGCAGAATGTGTCTTCAGAGAAAAGCCCAACCTCAGAAAGCGGCTCCATTTGTCAATATAACAAGTGCCCCAATGGAGCTTGTCTGCACTGATTTTCTTAGCTTAGAGTCAGACTCAAAAAACATTGCAAACATGTTGGTAGTAACTGATCATTTTACGAGATATGCTTAGGCCTATTTAACTAAAGACTAAAAGGCCGCAAATGTATCAAAAGTTCTTGCAGAGAAGTTCTTTGTGCAATATGGCACTCCATATCGTATTCTTTCAGACCAGGACCAAGATTTCTAAAGCAGACTCATTAAAGTACTACTATTTATCTGGGGTGTTCAAAAATCCAGACCTACCCCCTATCATCCACAAAGTGATCCACAACTGGAAAGACACTTAATCACACCTTACTTGATATGCTTGGTACTTTGCACCCCAAAAAAAGCCCAGGTGGAGCCAACAAAGAAGTGATCTTGTCCATGTGTATAATTGCACAAAAAATGATGCTACTGGCTTTTCCCCGTACCACCTTATGTTTGACAGAGAAGCTCGTCTCCCAGTAGATACGTGCTTTGGTGTCTTTCCTGATGGTGCCTGATCTGAAAATTATCTCCAGTAATTTAAAAAGCTTAAAGAACATCTGAACCATGCATACCAGCTTGCTAATACCATGTCTGCAAAAAGAAATGTGGACAACAAAACTCACCACAACAAATATGTAAAGGATCAAGAACTCCAGCCTGAAGACTGTGTACTGATGCGCAACTTAGGAATTCAAGGTAAACATAAAATAGCTGACCACTGGAGTCATATTCCCTATATTGTAATCAGTAAACTACATGATCTGCCTGTGTACAGAGTGCATCCAGAAGGGGATCCTCATGCTGTTAAAACCATTCATAGAAATCACCTTCTGCCAATCGAGCAAATAGTCTTGAGTGTACCACCACAAGCTGCAGCTCAAACAGGCCCTGTCACGAGATCTGCTACTCATAATAAACAACTTAACCCACCTCCTGCAGTGCCACCGTCAGAGCCTTTATCTAATGATGCTACACCTACTAATGATACTAATTCTGAAGATGATGAGCGTGAATAGAGTGAATTCTGTACTGCCTATTACTCATCCCCTGAACTTGCAAGACTGTTCTAGGGACTATCTTCTGCTGATCAAAGCAATGCCCCTGAAAATCCAGTAGATTCAGCTGATTCCATTCTTCCAATTGCACCTGAACCTTCAGAAAGTGATGTCCATAATGTGAATGCTGAAAATGCAGATTCTCTTTGTATGGTGGAATTAATTAAACTCAGTGTACCTGAACCCAAAGGAACAAGTAGTGAACCTGCAGGTGAATCTGAAAGTGTTGCTGAATTGAGCAGGCTAAGTAAACTGTTTCATTCCAAAGATAGTATTGTTTCTAAAGAAACTACAAATTGTGTCCTGGATGATTCAAACTTTGTGGAGATACCCCTCACAGATGAGGATGAGTTTGAAGAGCCTAAAGTATTAGTGATGTGCAAGTAAGCCATAATAAAAATGGGCAACAAAGTCCTAGTGAAAATCAAGACAGTACAGTGGTACCCATTTCATCTGAAGCTGTTTTATTAGAAGACAATAAATAGGGAGTCATGACCCCAAATGCTGAAGCTGAAGGGTGAATGCCATTGCTAAGTTTGCCACATAGCTCAGAAAAATATGTGAAACCAGTATTAAAGCTCAAGTATGACACTCCATTACAGCCTATTAATCTACCCATGTATGCTGTTCATAAGACTGTACATCACAGCCAACTCTCTGCCCCAAATACTGTTTACTACTTCTTCTAACATTCAAATTAAAGCCTCCACCCAGTATAATAAAAAGAGGTATATAGGTAAAAACAATTGCATTGGTAAAAGGTGGCAAAAGGATAATTTTATGAAATATGTGATTCTTACTGTCTAATGTAAACAATATGATTTCTAAACTGTTGACATACTGTATGCCATGTGAATTTAAAATGTCATGACATTGCTTTAAAGTTGTTATAAGGGTCAGTATAGCACAGTGGTTTAAGGCTCTGAGCTGCAAACCTGGAGACCTGGGTTTGAACACCACGGCCCCCACTTGCATACTGTGTGACCCTGAGCAAGTCACTTAACTTCCTTGTGCTCCCAGGTCATACCTGTAAACAAGCTTTCAGCTTAATGTGTCTCTCCTGGTAAAAAAAAAATAAAAAGCCAATATCTAAGTAAGATTTATGTTATAGCTTGCTATATTGTAGATAGTTATGTGCCTAGATAGGATTGTATATAGTAAAATGCTATTCAGAACTGTAGATAATAGAGGCTAGTCAAACGTTGCACAAAATAAGCCTTATATATAGCAAAATCTGTATACAGTAATGTGTTATTATGGTTGTCAGTCTTTTATAGACTTGGCGTGGACACCATGCTTCCTAGGCAGGGGAGAATGTAATGCCCCTCTCCATCTCAAATGGGCCTTAACTTAAATTTCTTCTGTTTGCCTTCTGGCATCCATTTGTTCCCCCCATAGTGTGCACTGCCTGGCCTGTGTCTATATTGGTGCCCCAGGTTCCCAGAATAGCCCCAGTACATTGTTTTGCCCTTTTGGGGCTTAAAAGCTGAGCCACAACCCACCATTGTTTTCTCTCTGCTCCGTTGAACAGCTAGTTATTGTGCATGCACACTGGAGTGCCTTTGATTTTACCAACCACCAGTTTCGTGGTCAAACGAAGAGTGTTTCTAGGGTCCCGGTGGCTTGTCTAGATTATATGGGGGACAGTGACCTGAAGGAGGTCTGCAAAAAGCCTCATCTACTTGTAGATAAAAAGTCTGGAATGGTGCATAAAGCGGGACTCATGAATATTAATGAGCACCCACCTAACTATTAATAAGTAGCTGCCTGCCGCCTAGGGGTACTTTATTACTGCGGCAGTGACAGCGAAAGTAATAAAAATTAATATTAAGTAATGTCGGCACAGTTGGGGCTATCAGACAGTGGGGTTTATGTAAATAAAATATTTGTCTTCTGGCTGCACCAGGACTTTCTCTGTGGGGACATTGATGAACTGTTTGGGAACTGTGCATGCCGCAGCCATTTTGGTTGCCTATCAACCAATCAGGATTCAGGATTTAATGTAGAGACTTTTGGGACTTTACCAGCGACTTTTGCGGGAAAAAGCAGCGACAATTATTGACAACCAAAATCTGGTCGATCAAAAGACGTAGACCTTTCTGACAGCTTGGGCAGCCAATCGGATTGCTAGATCTTTGCTTCTTTTTAGGGCTGCAGTGGGTGAAGTTCTGCTGTCCTATTGCTTTCAGAAAAAGGGGGCTCTGCAGGCTTTTCTTTCTAACAATAGTTACATCACAGTTCCCTATGCAGTCTGTGAAACCCTCTGCTGTGTCAATGCAGGCTTCTCATAGGCACTATTTTTTGTTGTGGAGTGGGAGGCAATGTAGTTTGTTATTACACTGACTCCCATTACTAAGATTCCTGTCTTTCTTTCATTCTTAGATGTCTGCATCAGTTGGGGGTGGGGGGCCTGGGCTGCTTTAGTGTGACATTACTCACCTTACAGACATTCCCAGCTTTCTTACATCTTTGATGTCAAGTGTGTGTGTGTGTGTGGGAGGAGGGAGTTATTATCTGATTTCAGTTTGGAAGGGTGGAGAAGTTTGATGCTATTGTCATTTGTACTTTTAATATGATCTATGGTTGCACTGTCTCAATACTAGGCATTTATATATAAGTAAAAATTTATACATAAAAGGTTTTAAAAAGAAGAGAGCCATTCCAAACATTGACTTAGTGCTACATTCTATTACTGCCCAAACTCTCATACTATAGAGAAGCAGAAGTGTGCATTTTCTGTATCCATGTTATCCCGGAGCATAAAGTGCTTTTTAAATAGTTCCTACATCTGGGAGAATGGGAATGGTCCTGGTTAGCTTTAGCTTGCAAACATTCAACACCAGATCCCGTGAACCTGAATTTTTTTAAAATGTTTGCTTCATTTATAAAGACAAAATGGGCATTAGCCTACTTTGTCTAACAACATCAAGTTAGACCAAATTAAAAGTAAAACCTGTTTGGCAAAATCAAGTTCTTATTTTTGAAGTTTTATTGCCATTGTTGTTACTTATGTTCCTATATTCAGTAGGAGTGAAGATTATTTTTTTATGTTAATTACATTTGGCAGAACTTTAAAGACACTGTAGAGCACAGCAAATGGTATCTTCAAAGGTAAAAAAAAATTATACAGTTGTGTCAAGACACCTAAATTTGCAGCATGCAGATGCAGCATATAATTGCACCATATTTTCATAGCTGCATCAAAACAACACTTATACTTGCATCATAATTGTAGCATATTTACAATATATTTGCGGGATGCATTACTACTGCATCACATCTGTGTCACGTTTTGTGTCACTAATCTACAGTAGATGCAAGTTATGGGGCAGCAGATTGTAGTGCATCCATCTTCTGATGGTAGTGCACCCTTCTGATGCAGACACAGCTGTGATCTGTGATACAAAAGTGATGCAGCTTGCAGCTGTATCTGCAGCAAATCTTTGAAATACAAACAGTCAACTACAGATAATGGGTCCAGACTGAAGAATATACCTTGCAACACAGATTTGCAACAAATAGAGGAAAATAAGATGAGTGCACATGTCTTGCAGCATCTTCTTTTTACTCCTCAAGTTCGAGATCAAGAGAATTACAGCACAGAAGATGCTCCGCTCCCAGCCAGTTCCACTGTTAACTGTAAACCACTGACTACTGCCCATACATGCACATGTGTGTGCTATTAATCTCACCTTTTCTGAAAAATTATACCTTTACCAGCTGCCTTACAATGAGGGGGACAGGAAGGAATCAAGGAATGTCATGCTGCTGACTCCACCATTGTTGAAACATTACAAGTTATCTGCTTCAAGATATTTAAACTAATTTTCTAATAATTTTAAAGATGAAGCACCTTAGTGTCTAAACTGGAAAATTAGGTGTTTCTTCACAGATGCCCCTTCTATGAAAAAATTTCCCATCATTGTGACAAGAATAACAGTTTAAAATTTCCCCTCTGGATAAAAGATGCATCTAGCCAGGGCTATGAAGATGATTGCTGGACAGCAGGGTAAATCATGCAAGGAGAGACTGAGGGTCCTAAATATTTACTCCCTGGAGGACAGAAGAGAGAGGTGAGACATGACTGAGATCTTCAAGTACTTGAAAGAGATTAATAAGGTGAACAGGGAGGGTATCTTCAGGCTAAGCTGTAGCAAAACCCCAAAGGGGCACATCCTAAAGTTGTGTGGTGGGTGCTTAAGAGGGAGGTTAGAAGACAGTTCTTCTTAGAAAGAGTGGTGAACAAAAGGAATATACTGCCAGAAGAGATGATCTCATTGAGAACAGTGGGCAGCTTCAAGAGAGGCTGGGATAGATATAGGAGGAAGATAAATATAATGGAAGGAGGGGAGGAAGGTAGTGGAAAGGTAGGGGAAGGGGAGCAGGAACACAAGCCTGTGCTAAGAACCCTGGGCAACAAGCAGACTAGATAGACCAAAAGGCCTAATTCTGTTGACTTCTTTATATGTTTGTATGAAATTGCAGCCTTAAGCAAAAGTGTTAATTCTTTCAGAAAACAGTCTACTATTCTGTGTGATAATCTATTCTTTTAACTATACAATATGAATAAATAAGAGATTATACGGTACAAGTCACATTAAACTATTCCCTCAACTCACTGGTGTAGCATTGTTCAATGAGTTTCCTAATCTGTGCAGTGTTTAATTCAATGAATTAGTAGGAGGTTAGTATTGGTTTGCAACTAGCTGTTAGGACTATAAGCTTTATTTTCAGCTGAGTGCTTATGAGTTTCATTTCATAAGGCAGACTAAACAACTCTTAAGGAATGCTGTGATATTTATAAACAATACTCTTAAGGAATGCTGTGATATTTATAAACAATGTTCTTAAGGAATGCTGTGATATTTATAAATAATGCCATGAAAATGCATTGCATAAACACTGCAAAACAGCTACTGCCACATCACTAAACAGGTACAAGTGAGTTGAATAGGCAGTGAAGAATGGTTGGAAATGAATTAAAAGCTTCAACAATTCAAGTTGCCACTGCAGTAGACTCACACAAAAAAAATGCTACATCAGTGAGTTGATGGAATAGTTTAATGTGACTTGTACTGTACCTTATAGCTGCTGTTTCATATATTTTCTTGGTTGCTAATCAATACAAACCACAATCCTGTATAATCCTACAAGGGGCACGATAAATGCTTTTGTTTATTGCACTGTCATATGTATTCTGATTCTTTTTGAACTAGTTAAGTTTTTAAAGTAAACAATATATACTCTCAGAACTCACTTCCATTCTTATGTCCTTATGTTTGTTTAATAGTGATTTTCTTTGCCAGCCCACTTGCTGGTGCAGCTGCAAGGCATCTGACTGTAATGCTGACATACTGGGTTTGGTGATGGATTTTGTAGTCATAGGGACAGCCGAGGGGGGGGGGTGAGGAGAAGGATCGAACATCCCGAGGACTGCTCTACTTCTCTAGGGGAGGGAGGAAGAGTGTCTGATGCTTTATAGACCCCTTGCAGAGGCTGGGGATACTGCTTCAGCCTGCACCATCACCTTAGGGGGTGGAGTGGATGCTGGATACCATTGTATATCCCTGCCCCAGGGATCCAGCATTCAGAAAGACAGATGGCTCCTGGGCATGATGCCCTGCTCTGCCACCATCTCCACTGCTACCAATGTATGCTGGGGAGGGCCCGCTCCCATGGTCCCAACCAAGGAGGTAAGCAGGAGCTTGCCTACAGTGTCTCCTGGTGGAGGCACCCACCCCGTGGTAAGGCTGGGCATGGGGAGACAGTAGGCAGGCAGGCTGAGCTCTGGTAAGGATCGTTGGCCGCCTCCCCCAAAAAGTTGAGGGTTTCTTCCCTTTCACTTCTTAATACATGTCTGTAAATGTTCTATTCCCTCTCACTCCATAAGCTGTGCCTGTTTCGTTTGTTAAAACAATAAAATAATGGTCCCCTAATTAGTCATGTTCTAATATAACTATTCAAAATAATATATACTGATTCAGTTTGTAACTAGCACACCATTATTATTTTGTCACTGTATGACATCTTTAATATTGGTGGTTCAGTGTTGCTAGTACACTTTCCCTAAAGTAAAAATCAAATAACCTCATTAGCCTGTATCAGCATCACATCTGTAAGACTGATACACTCAAAGCACTAAAGAGTCTAAAAGACACTTACATACTGTATCAAGGCTATTCAGTTACACAGGGTCACCATCAGTTGTGGGTGACACTACATGTGTTCCAGGCCATCCTCACTGCCTTCTTTTTAATGGAGGTACCCACCCCTACCATGTCATGTGAACAAATGATGCAGCAGGCATCTACACATCAATTGGTGTGCCATGCCACTACACAGAACATGATGACATCATACACTACTGTTGACATAGTTGGCCACCCAGTTGCTTGCAAAAGCCTGCAAAACCCCTCCCAGGCCAACACAGTCAGCCCCGCACCCCAACCCCCCCCCCCAAAACAGGTTGGGGGGCTCTGGTATGATGAGAGGCTGATTTTATTAAGGTCATCAGCTTGGACCTAAACAATGGATAGCAGCACCAGCTAGGAGGCAATACAGTAATACTGGGGTATACCATAAAATGCTGCAATACGCTGCAGGAAACAATGCAGTAATATTGGGGTATACCATAAAATGCTGCAATACGCTGCAGGAAACAATGCAGTTCAATGGCATTGAAAGTCCTTTCTTCTGCAGTATTTATAAATATTCTTATAAGCCCATCATGCTGATTACTATGGAAATAAAAAAAAAGTAGCAAACTTGAGAATTAAACAAGATACTGATAAGCTGAGTATTTTAAGAGGTGCAGAAGTGGGGAGAGGGAAATAGGGTGGGGTCCATAATAATATCAAATCATGGCCTTTACCCAGTATATTGAACAGACCATGACTAGCCATGGCTTGCTATAACTCTGAATATCATTATGAATTTTAGTGACTACCACAGCAGCATTGATTTGTGTCACAATTTAAGGCACAAGTATTTACAAGGAGCTGCTTGTAATGCTCCTTTTTCAAAAGTGGTATTTCTACTGACAGGAGACATGAGAGAAACATTACAAAGAAGAAATATTTGAAACTCAATGCTTCAGAAAAAACACTGCTACAAATGCGGTTCTGAGAGCAGATAGTATGCATTCGATGCCTTTGAAAAATTATATCTCTTATGGTCAATTTTTAAGATTAAAAAGAAAATAGTGGCTGGCCCAGTGGTGTGGAGGGCTGAGGCATCATGCCTTGCCTTCTGCCACACCGGCGACCTGTGCTCGTGGTACTAATGGGTTGCCGGGGGTTGATCAGGGAGGAGGAGGGGAAGGAGGATCGAGCATCCCGAGGACAGCTCTCCTCCTCTGGGAAGGGGGGGCAGCGATTGGTGCTTGCTTGGCCCCCAGTGGAGGCTGGGGGGATGGAACACTGACACTCTACAAGGTGGGTGGAGGTTGGGCAGATGCCCAGTGTGCCACACATGGGAGCATGCATGACACCACAACTGGTGTCATTGCATGCCTTTTCCTCCAGGAGAAAAAAAAAGAGGAAACATGTCTCCGGCGGTTGGATGATGGAGGGGCTCACATGTCCCACTCCCCGACCAGCCGAGCGCTGATCAGAACTGGATCTAATCTTTGGTGGGGGCCTTGGGATCCCCCACCAACCCTGCTGGTGGGAGTCAAGCCCTGGGGAAGATGGTCAGCGCTGACGGTGGACTTCAGGGGGTCGGGGCTGGTGCTCTCTCCTGAACATGGCCCACTGGAGACAGTAGGAGAAAAAATAATTAAAAAAAAGATTAAAAAGAAAATGTAGTTCATCTAAACCACATGACTGACAGGCTAATGTACTGGAGATGAGAGTTCTCAATAGGGGTTATAACAAAACATTACTGAGAAAGGCTAGAGTAAAGCTGATTTACTGAAAAAAAGAAGAATGAAAAGCCACTGGAAAAATTTAATTCATGAACATGGTCCTGTTACTTTAATCGGTAAATTCAATAATTTGGTAGGTAAAATTGAAAATATTATTTATCGTAACTGCCCTATCCTGTCTTGGTGACAATGGTGTGACTTCAGCAGTGGGTGATAACCCATGCATTAATTTACGCTGAGCAAACAGTCTGAAAGACAAGTTAGCCCATAGCCAATATGAGACAAATCAGGCAGGTATCATTAATAGCCAGTGGTTACCATACTAAACAAAAGGTTTCTTCAAATGATAGATATAATGTGTGCACATATGCACAGCCTGGTAAAGAGTTTGTACACCCCCTGAATGAAGATTTAAAGTTGGAGACATGTGAATTTATTAACTGCAGTACTGACTTTGTCACATGTGTTCTATGGTGTAATTGCAATAAGATATATGTGCGGAGAACAGTGCCGAGCTTGAAAAGCTAACACACAGTTCATAGGCATTAAGAGTGGTTCTTGCAGGGGTGATGAGTACACTACTATGGAAAAATCTACTAATTTATAAATTACAAAGTATTACACCTGCTGTTCTAAACAAGCAATGGGATTTGAAATCTTTATTTAAAAGATTAACTAGCCACGCCACCTGAGGAAGACTCATTGAGCATCAAAGTGCTTGGGCTTCGTACAGACTTAAAGGCTTTTTTACCTGTAGCCATACCGTTAAATCTAGCAGTTACTGCATTTGTTAGCTTACTTGCTTGCATTGGATTATATTTGTACTTAACATGGTTTGTGATATTACTGCCATTAAAGAATTTTTAGCATTATGCTATGCCTGGCTACTTGTTTCCTTTGTGAGTGCTCAGAACATTTGGATTCTTTGCTTCTTCATTTGAGAGCTGGCTACCCTACTTCCCTGACCACCAGCCCTGCACTGTATATCCTCCCCCCCCTTTGGAACTGGAAACAGAGAAGCAAGGAGACTGCTTGCAGATAAGGACTTGTTGGCCCCCCCAGTCTGCCCATTTTTCCCAGCCCGCAGAAACACCGCAGATGCTACATGAGCTCCAATCAGTTCTTCCCCCTCCTTTTCACTGAGATTCCCTTCTACCTATCCCATGCATTCTGGAACTCCACCACTGTTTGTGCTCCTTCCACCTTCAATGAAATGCTGTTCCAGGAATCCACCACTATCTTCTTGAAGAAGAACTTCCTCACATCTCTTCTGAAATTACTCCCCCCTCCAGCGTTATATCAGGTTCCTTTGTTCCTGAGTGCCTTTCTTTCTGAAAAATACTTCCCTCCTGTACCTTATTTTGTATCTTTTTATAACACGGCTATGTTGAAAATTTGGTGTAAAAATATCACAAAATAATACATTTATGAGCCTACGTTACATTTTGCAAATGCAGGCTCCAAACTTTGATACGTTTCAATATTTTTACCCCAAATTCTTCACCTGCAGCCCTGTGAGTCTGTCTAGCTGGAGCTTCTGGACTGTGAGGAGGCTCCCTGCATCTTGGGGAATTTGGGGAGAGGTCTGCTTTGCCTCTCCATGGCCTGAATCATTGCTGATTGATTGGGACTGCCACATCTGCAGAATGAACCATGATTCTCCAGGAAAGGGAAAAAAGAAGAAATTTCCCCAAGCTGAAATTCCAGAATGAAGTGCTTGTGAGATCCCCAATCTACACCTTGGGTAAAAGCTGGTTTACCTCCAGGGACTGTACTTGAATCTGAAGCCTGGGGGCTACCAGAATCATCTCTAGCCTCTTTGCCAAAAGGGGGAGACCTGAACTTTTATCTGCCAGCTTACATTCCAAGGACTTAAACTTGCAAGTGGGTAAGCTGACTGCCTATTTCAGAACTGTACCGAAAGCCGAACAAGTGATGTTGAATAATTTGCCAGAGATACTGTTGCTGCCTGTGAGAACTAAGCTTCCAGATGACCAGAGAAGTGAGTCAGCTCCTGCGGAGAAGATCATCGCGAGTTGCGGCCACCCTTGGGAGGGATGCCAAGACATGAGAGTGAGTAGTGATAGCCCCAGTCCCAGTATCCTGGTCCTTGCCAGAAAGGATGAAGTCCTGCAGCCTGCAGCTACATGCCAGAGAGCTGAATCCTGTCTCAAGGGGAGTCATCCTGGAAATTAACCTAGATCCTGGGAGCCAGGGTGCAGTGAGTACACCATGGTTCTACCCTGCAACACCAATTAAAAGTGTCTTACCAACTGATTTGCTTATCAAGTTTTTATTGTGGTTCAGACAGCTTTTGCAGGCCATTGGGCCTGGGATGTACAAATTGCTTGTGGTTAAAAGTTCTGCTTACTTACAACAGCCAAAGATAAAAGAAATCACAACCCTTATTTTATTTAAGGGCCCCAACCAGCTTTGATGCCGACCAACCCTTGTCAATGCTTCAGGCCTGCAATGTAGCATATCCTGAGTATCCAGAGAGGTTAACTGGACAGTCCGGTGGGGGGGGGGGGGATGTGTTGTGTTTAAATGCTATACAAAGATAAAAATACTGCCAAGACCAAAGTACTGATTAATCTAACTTTAGTTTGCATACCACACCCCTTGTTTAAACCCCTAAATAAATCAGTTTGTTGTTTGAATGCTTACTTGGTCCATGAGTATATTATTATGGAGTGCTGAGTTAATTCAAACAACTGTTAGGTATTGTGTTGGTATTGCTGGTAACCATTTCTTACAGGTACACAGGGTGCATGCAAGAGTTCCAGACCCTGTTGGTAAGTGTGGTCACTGTGACCATATTATTAGCACTCTCCATTAATTGTAAATTCAATGCTAAGAAAAATGTATTGCAATGCAGTATGTGTGGGGCCACTAGATGGGGCTGTCGTAGGTATAACTTTCCAGAGGGTTGTGCTAGCTTAACATCTAACCCACTTAAAGAATTCTCTGGGTGGAGGCACCGCGCTAATGGCATTATTGTTAAAATAACATCTAAATCAGAACCCAGGCCCCTCACCCTGCATCTAGGTAGGCAGGCAGAGGTAGTAGTCCTTGGTAAGATGATACCAGGGTTACACAACTGTGAAATTGTTGTTTTTTTAATAGAGGTGACCATGCAACCCTAACTTTGGGAGGTTCCACCCTAGGAATGTGTCACCAGTAGTGCGCCCATCATTAGGGCACCAGTCAGCAATTTCGCTGATCGCCATTTATGTGGGGTGCTGCGCCCCTGCACCCTCCCTTGTGGAGGGCTGTGCCCCCACCCCCCCAACTAGGGATTCCAACTCCAGGGGGCAGACCTTGGGGAGGGGCACCAAATTTCAGTTTGCGGTGACCTAATGATGGGCACACTAACACTAGCACCCTGAATGGCTGCAGTGACTGTAGGATCATTGAGACGTTATATAAAATTGACCAGAAAGCCCTAATTATGGAAGTACAACCATGATACTGAGACTTTATGTAGTGGTGGGCAGTAAACCCTAACTATGGGAACACAACCATAACTTTGGGATGTCATATAGAAGTGACCAGCAAGCCATAACTGCCAAAGAACCACCATGACTAGCTTTACTAGCAACTCTGCAGGGCCTAGTTACTTCCAAACTGGATTCTGCATACATAACTGTCTTTACTGGAATTCATAAGGTTGTAGCCCACTGCCTGTATTCCTCACAGGTAGTAGGATTCTGCTAAGTTGTAGTCAGACTAGATTTACTAGCAACTCTTTTTTTTTAATTTTGAAACTTTATTAAAGTTTTCACAAAATACACAACTGGACATGTGACAATATGCAGACAGAAACATAAGAAGTACATCCCTCCACATGCCCAGTCCCCCCCCACCTATTGCCACTCTCCTCCTCCTCCTCCTTCCCTCCCCTTTACTGAAATCCTCCCTCCCACCCCTGAGGCTTAGCGAATGGACTTGGACCATGCTTCAATGGCGGACATCCTAAACTTCCGTACATTCTTCATCCAAAAAGGCAGGTTTATGGAGTTTACCAGGAACTGGAGGGTAGGGTGGCCCCTAATTAGAGCAAGTATAGGGTATGGAGGCTCTCCCAGGTACCCTTATAACAGTTCAAAGATCCCCACAAACTTGCCTTAAGCTGCTGAGCCCGAAGGTTAAATAGTAGTTCTTGCAGCCACTCTGTATATGATACTTTGTGATCACTTAACCAATGCCACAGGACTGCCTTTTTTAATGACATGGAGATCATCCCCATATGATATCTCCTTATATGGACTGGTACCTGGGAATAGTCCCTAATGAGACAGATGTCAGGGGTAAACAGGTCCTCTATTCCCAACAATGGATCTGCTCTACTTCTCATGGCATCCTACAATTCCTTAATGGGGGCAATTCCAGAAAATATGTCAGAGTTCCTTCCTGCTGTTGACACCTATGATACAAAGGGGAGGATATCTACCCCAATTTGGCCAACTTGACTGGGGTCCAATACATATTGTTTAAAATTTGGAACTGGGTTAGCCTCAATCTTTCTTGAGGGGTGTATTTGTATGTGTCTCCAAATAGCTCCCCATTGCCTTCAGGCTGAGGGAAATTGATCAGTCCAAAATCTGGGGTCTTTAGACTGGGCATCCAAGTACCTCTTAAGTAGGGCTGGATAGAGGAGGGAAATAGCGTGCTGCTTATTAACCAACAGGATGAGTGAATGAAACCATTTCCCCATGTCATTGCCTTTCAAGAGGGAGGATGCCACTGAGGATAAGAGGTGCTGTGACTGAAAGATTTTGAACACCTGTTTAGGGGCAAGCTGGAATTGGTTCTTGATGTGTCTGACTGGTTTACATCTGCCATCAGCAAGAAAATCTCCCACTCCGGAGTCCTGAACGTGAGGTACCCATCCCGCTGGTATCATCCGAACACCCAATTTTAAGACAGGGGTTACCTATAACCAGTTGCATACAACCCCTGCTATAATGGTACCACAAAAATGCACAGAGCTGGATGTGGGCCCTAAGTGAAATAGCTATTGGAATAAGGGACAGGTTGTGTGAGAGGGCCTTAAGGGAGGGTGTAATAATACTTGTGGAGAAATGCCAACCTCAGCCAGTAATTCCCTCTCAAGAATTAACCAAGAGGGAACATATGGAAGTGAGTCCAACTCTTCTTTGGTCGAGAGCTATCTAAGATATTTGGTAGCATGACTCGCCCAAAAATAAAGGGCAAAGTGTGGGAGTCGCGCAACTCCACATTCCCGTGATGCTGCTAACTTGTTATATGCTTGCCTTAGAGGCTTCCCAAGCCATAGGAACAAAGAGATAATAGAGTTGATCTTTTTAACTATACCAGAGCAACCCTGAAATTGGGCATACTAATGGGATAAAGGAGCCTAGGCAGTATGTTCATCTTTACTAAGTTGACTCTTCCCCATTATAAGATCGGGAGAGTCTGCCATCTATTGAGATCCTGTTGAATCTTCCCCAGAAGATTCTCTAGGTTAAGTTGTCACATTAAACCCTCATTTCTGGCTAGATACAACCCCAGATATTTAAGAGTACGGGGACTCCATTGCAACCCTAGGTGTTCAATATCCAGTTTAGACAGTCGGTGATTTAAAGGGAATACCAGGGTTTTACCCAAATTAATTTAATAGTTAGATAGGGAACTATATTGAGCAATAGTGAATAGCACCACTGGGAAAGATTGTTTGGGATGTAGGAGGTGCAACAAAATATTGTCGGTGTACGCAGATAACTTAAACACCTGCGAGGCCACAGGTATACCTAGCACTGCTGCATTGCCCCACAAATGGGCTACAGAGGTTCAAGATAAATATTAAACAGAAGAGGGGACAAGGAACATCCCTGCCTGGTACCAGAGTGGAGAAGAAATATACCAGAAAACACCCCGTTGCAGTATACATGCTGTAGGATTCCTGTACAGAGAGGCAGTCTAGTCGACAAATTTGGAAGGGATACCCATCCTCCGCATCACCGAGTACAAAAATTGCCAATCTACTCAATTGAATGCCTTCTCCGCATCTAGGGAGAGCACACCTTCTGGGACTCCAGAGTCCCTGGATGCGGAGAAGACATGCACGAGCTTCCGTAGGTGGTCTGAGGAGAATCTCCCCTTCATGAATCCTACTTGATCTGGGTGGATGAGGGGAGGTAAAACTTCACTCAATCTTCCTGTCAAAAGTTTGGCCAACATTTTAACATCTCAATTTAATAGCGAAATCAATCTATAACTACTAACTTGTTCGGTCTCCTTGTCCTCCTGGGACAATACAATTATAAGAGCTTTGAATAGGGATCTATCAAGGGGATTGGAGTCTAATATCCACTTAAACAATGGGGCAAGGCAGGGAATAATCTGCTTCTTAAAGATTATATAGAAATTAGGGGTGAACCCATCGGGTCCAGGGGCCTTGTCCGACTCCAGGGATGCAATAGCAAACTGGATTTCCTCCGTGGTAAGAGGATGTATAAGCCTCTCCTGCTGCACTCTCTCCAAAGAAGGGAGAGCGGTATTGTCAAGATAATCCCTGACTTGATGGAGCTCAGGGGGGTGTGGTATCGGGCTATAGAGAGTCTTGTAATACTCAGCAAACTCATTGGTAATAGCCTTAGGATCAACATGCAGGGCCTAACCAGACTGGGATCGAATACATTTAATGCACCTTGTAGATTCAACTTTTTTGAGGTGGAGAGCCAGCAGATGCCTGGCATTCTCCCCTTGATCAATATACTTGGTGCCCATTTTCAATATCTCATACTCTGCTTTTTCCCAGAGAAGGAGGGCGTATTGGTCTTGCAGGCCCAACAACTTGCTCCTATAGGCATCTGTGGAGTACAGGGACAAAGAGACCTCTAGCTTATGAATCTCTGCAAGAAGAGACCAGGAGCTCTTATCCTTCTCCTTCTTCTTCTGGGAGGCTAACTTAATAAAACAGTCCCGTAGTATGCACTTCAGTGCCCCCCACTCAAAGTCCACCCTGCTAGTGGAATTTAAGTTGGAGGCTGTGAAGTGCTCTATCTCCTGGGCAATGGCTTCTACCACTTGTGAATCCTTTAGTAGCTGATTATTCAGATTCTAGATGGTTTCCTTTGGGGAAGTTAAGGTGAGTGACAAGGAGCATCCTACCACTGAGTGATTGGAATTAACTCCTGGCTCAGTGTCACTCCTCATGACCCCCGGCAACAACCTGTGGCTGATGAAAAAGTAATCAGTTCTAGAGGAGGTCTAATGGACCACTGATCTATAGGTGTATTCCCTTCTGTCTCGATGGAGGACCTGCCACGTACTGCCAGGTGGTCTACAAACTCCAGGATGGCCCTCTGAGTGGAGGATAGGCCCTTGCTCTATCTTTTGGATTTGTCCAGATCTAGATTAAAGGGAAGGCTCCAGTCCCCTCCCAACAAAAGAGGGAGGCCAGTAAAAGGAGCCAACACATTAAGAAGTCCTGTAAAAAATGTTGGGGTATCAGAGTTGGGGCCATAGACAGAACCCAATACCACCTCAGATCAATCTAAAAGCCCTTTAACAAATATGTATCTTCCTTCTGGATCAGATACCACTCGATCACCCTCAAAGGAGGTGCCCCTTGTTACTATAATAGCCACCCCATGACTCTGCGTACTGTCACCAGCAGCAAACACTTACCCCACAAATTGCCTTCGTAATAGAACCCCTTCCAACTCCAACAGGTGTGTTTCTTGCAGCAAAATAATGTCCCCTTTAAGATGATGCACATGCTTAAGGACTTGGTATCACCTGACTTTGTTTCGGACCCCCCTCACATTCCATGATAGTACCCACTTATAGCCTGCCATTTTCTGTCCCAAAAAATGAGCATTTCAAAAGGAGCATACGGTATCCACAACTCATATCACCAAGAAAGCGAACCCCAGGAGCCAAGCCAACCCCCCTCCTCTCCCCCCTCCCGCAAACTCCTCCCCCCCTGCAAATTTTCCCACTAATAATATACCCAGCCAAGCTAACATCCCCTTCCTCACTCCCAGGAATATGACGGAGTTCCTTACCGTGAGATGCACATAACAGTCCCCTACCCCTTCCTGAGCAGCATTACAATACATCATGTACCTTCTTGCATAGCCACCCTCCAGCCCCCCTCGACCAATTCACACAAGGTGCATAGGCTATATACTTCCCTATAGCACTCCCCAGTATACTAAGGCTATGGAGTATCTCCACCTGACCCCTGTTACTGCCCCCCCCAAGCTTCCAGATTCCCTCACCAAGGTGCAAGCCGCTCAGCCCTTCAAGAACTTAATACAGGCAGTGAGGCCCAGACATGAGCCAAGGTCCCTACTACCCTCTAGAAATGAATGCCCAAGGCAGCATCATGTCATTCCTCAACTGACGCACCAGGAAACATAGAAACATAGAAGTTGACAGCAGATAAGGACCGCAAGACCCATCCAGTATGCCCATTTATTTTTCTGCCTTATGAATGTGCCATCGGCCTTTGCTCTGTCAATGGCCTGTCTAGTCATACTCATCTGTAGTGCTCCCTTATGACTGCCTCATGCCTGTTTGAAGCCCTGCACTGTATTCATATCCACCACTTCCTGAGGTAGACCATTCCATGCATCCACCACCCTTTCTGCAAAAAAGAACTTTCTCACATTACCCCTTAATCGGCCTCCCTCTAATCTCATGCTGTGTCCTCTTGTCCTGCTATTTTTCCTATATTGAAACATGTTAGACTCTTTCACCTTGTTAAGGCCCTTAAGGTGTTTGAATGTTTCGATCATATCACCTCTCTCCCTCCTTTGCTCTAGGGTATACATATTGAGCTCCGTTAATCTGTCCTCATATGTTTTCTGATGCAGACCCTGCATTATTTTGGCTGCCCTTCTCTGGACTGCCTCAATTTGGTTAATGTCCTTGTGAAGGTGTGTCCTCCAGTACTGCATGCAGTACTCCAGATGGGGCCTAACCAGTGTCTTGTAAAGAAGGATTACTACCTCCCTCTTCCGACTTGTGATACCCCTACTAATACACCCCAACATCACTCTAGCCTTACTTACTGCTTTAGTGGTCTGCTTGGATGATTTCTGATCATCGGTGATGATGACGCCCAAGTCTCTTTCTTTCCTTGTGACTGCCAGCAACTTCCCTCCCAGACTATTGGTGGCTTCAGGGTTTCTCTTCCCTAGGTGCATGATCTTGCACTTCTTTGCATTAAACTCCAGATGCCACTATTCCAACCATTTTGTTAGTTTATCCAGATCTCTTCTCATTCTGCCCACCCCTTCTGGATCATCTACTCTGTTGCAGATCTTGGTGTCATCTGCAAATCTCAGAAAGATTCATTGGGCCCATTTGTAAGGAGTGACAGGCAAGCAAGACAAGGCCCAAACAAGTAAATACCCCCAGCCATATACTCTCTGAGAACCTAGAAGCGTACTAAGCTTGTGGGTATTTCCCTTCCATCCCCATAATGTACTGATAACTGTAAGTCGGCATTATAATCAGTTTCCCCTCCCCAAGTACATATTTTGGCATGAGAAACAGAGAAAAACAAGGTAACATTAAACAAAATATAAGCCCCGAATCCATAGAGTCTGACATTGCTGAAAAAAGGGCACCATGTTCCAGAAATTGAGAACTCCTCAACAAACTGGGGAAAGTCCCGCACTGGTTTAATTAAACCCAGAAAAATTGCAAAGAGGGAGGAACCCCCCCCCCAAGTACTTGCCAACAAAGTCCAGGGCTGCAGGAATAACACTCCCAAAAGGAAATCAAGCCCTCTTCTGACCCACGAAAACATGGTCAGACCTTACTGGGATAACAATCCACCAAGTGCATCCACACTTTAGACCCAGACCGATTCTGATGGGGGCCTCCAGTGATGCAATCAGCGATCCTAGAACAGGTCAGGCAGAGCAGTCTTGAGAGCCTCCTCTGCTCCTTTGGGATGTTCAAAGACAGTCCAGTTGCCAGCCAGCAGGACTTGAAATTTTGCTGGATACCCCATCCGAAACTTGATGTTCGCTGCCAGGAGCTTAAAGACAATGCTGTGGAATGCTGCTTTTCATTGCTGCACCAAGAGGGGTAAGTCCTGGGCCACACAAATTGGGGATCCCTCCCACTGCACTTCTTTTATTTCTTTTAGTTTAGCCATAAAGTGTTCCCTCTCTTGGTAGTTGAGAAATTTAAAGATGAATGTTCTTGGAGGGGATCCAGGGAGAGGCATAGGCCACAATGCTCAATGTGCCCTCTCGATTACATATGTTAAATATGCTAGAAGGGGTAGGGACAAGCCTCATTTAATTATACATCTTGGGATGAACAACCTGGCTGACAAGACAGTAGATATAGTCCAGAGGAGGTTTGAGGAACTAGGACAATTATGTGAGGGGGCAGGAAGATCAGTAACTTTTTTGAAGATACTTCCAGTGCCCAAGGCAAGCACAACAAGAAAGCTGAGTATAGAGGAATTTAATGGATGGCTAAGAACCTAGTGTTGTGCTAAAGGATATGGGCTGTTGGGTGGGTGGGAGGGACCTGGGAGGACAGTAGTCTCTATGCCAAGGACGGACTACACTTGAGTGAGGAGCGAAAAAAAGTGTTGAAACAGAGGATGGAGGAGTACATAGAGGAAGTAGGGAATTTAAACTAGGAGTGGGGGGTGGCAATTTGGCAAGAGACATGCAGAGACCACAGGTTGGGAACCATATGAGCTTACCCCCCATAACAGTGACAAAAGACAAATGGCAAGTACTATTGGTGATACTAGTAAAGGAGGGCAGGATGGGGGGGTGGAAGGTGGCTACCCTTAATGCTAGGAGCCTTGGGAGGAAAACTGCAGACTTACAGGTGCTCATGGCAGAGGGAGAGGGAGAGGTGGATATTGCAGGCATCACAGAAACATGGGCCACCCAATACATTGACTGGGACCTGTCTATACCAGGGTACAGGTTATTTCGTAGGGACAGGGTGATTGGGAAAGGAGGGGGGGGGTGGCACTATATGTGAAGGAAGGACTGAAGTGTGTAAGGGAGGAAGGGGAGGAAGGTAGTACGGAGTCAATTTGGATGGAAATCCAGGATTCCAAGAATAGGATTCTTAGAATGGGAGTGGTGTACAGGACGCCATCTCAGATGGAGGAGTTAGACAGGGAACTAGTGGGACAGATCAGGAGGACCTGCGAGAAGGGTAGTGTGGTGATTGTGGGGGACTTCAACATGCCAGGAGTGGACTGGAGTACCCCAACAACCAGGAACAGAAGGGAGCAGGTACTGCTGGATGCATACCAGGACAGCTTCCTGCTGCAAATGGTCAATGAACCAACCAGGTTAGGAAATACCCTTGACCTTGTGCTGGCAACTGGGGACTTTGTGAGAGAACTTACAGTGGAGGAACCGCTGTTAGGGAGTGACCACCACTCAGTATGGCTGACATTGGATATGGGCAAGGAAGGAGTGGAATCTGGCACAAGAGTGCTGGACTTCAGGAGGGCCGATTTAGGGAGGATGGGGGAAGTGGTATAAAGGGTACCTGGCCAGAATTCAATCTAGTATGGACACTAACCAGAGGTGGGAGCTCATAAAGCTGGGGATAGTGGAGGCAACCAAAACCTGCTGCAAGGCTCAGAGCAAGAAGGCTAGGGCTAAGAAACTGAGCTGGTTGAGCAAGGAGGTCATGGAAAAGGTAAGGAGGAAAAGAGCTGCCTTTAGGAAGTACAAGAAAACAGGGAGGGGGAGGACAGGGAGGAGTACTTGACAGAATCGAAAGAGGTGACAAGGGCAGTAAGGGGAGCCAAGGCATCTACGGAACTCAGGCTAGCACAAGGCATTAAGAAGGGGGAGAAGGACTTCTTTAGGTACATCAGGGAGAAAAGGAGCTGTAAGGACCACATAGTAAGGATTAGGAAGGAGGGGGTTGGGTGGAAGCAGGGTGCGATAAGGCAGAAACACTAAATGAGTACTTCTGCTCAGTATTTACTAAAGAGAAGAGGGGGGTGACACCCAACGGGAGAAATGGCAGAAACGGGGGGGAGGTGGTGATAGATGGGGAAATCATGGAGGGCAGAGTTCGGGAGGGTTTGAAGGCACTGAGGGTGGATAAGGCGCAAGACCTAGATGGCATCCACCCCAGGGTACTGAAGGATCTGGCAGAGGTCCTTGCAGGACCTTTGACAGACCTATTTAATGCCTCACTACATTTGGGGTGTGTACCTCAAGACTGGAGGATGGCTTTTGTGGTGCCCCTCCACAAGAGTGGCCCCAAGGATGAACCGGGAAACTACAGACCAGTGAGCCTCACATCCATCGTGGGTAAGCTAATGGAGACTATCCTGAAGGAGAGGCTGGTGGCCCTCCTAGAGGCCAAAGGACTACAGGACAGCAGACAGCATGGCTTCATATGGGGCAGATCCTGCCAAACCAACCTGGTGGAGTTCTATGACTGGGTAACTAGGCAACTGGACTGGAGCCATGCAGTGGATGTCCTGTATCTGGACTTCAGTAAAGTATTTGACTCAGTGCCACATGGAAGGCTGGGAAGTAAGTTAGTAGGCACAAGGGCAGGTGCAAAGCTGGTGAGATGGGTAGGGAACTGGCTTCAGGGAAGGCAACAGAGGGTGGTGGTGGGTGGGGAGCTCTCACACCCAGGGGTAGTGACAAGCAGTGTTCCACAGGGCTCAGTGTTGGGACCAGTGTTGTTTGAGATATTCATTGCAGACATATCATTGGACATCAAGAGCAAGATCAGTCTGTTTGCTGATGATACCAAGGTAGGAGCAGTGGTGGATGACCTAGGGGGATGGCAGGGGTTGCAGGATGATCTGGCAAAGCTTGAAACCTGGTCAGACACCTGACAACTGGGGTTTAATGCCAAAAAGTGTAAGGTGCTACATTTTGGAATGAAGAACCCAAGGAGGAGTTATGGAGTGCAGCTAGCCCAGACAGAGGAGGAGGAGAAGGATCTGGGGGTGCTCATTACAGGGTCAATGAACAACTCGGCACAATGTAGGAAGGCAGCTGCAAAGGCCAACAAAATGCTGGGTTGTATTGCAAGGGATATATCCTCAAGGAGGGAGGAGGTGATTCTGCTACTGTATAGGTCATTAGTTAGACTGCACCTGGAGTACCGCGTGCAGTACTGGCGCCCGTATCTGAAGAGAAACATTAAGTTACTGGAGAGGGTGCAGCACAGGGTGACAAAGAAGATCAAGGAGCCGGGGGACTTATATCATATGAGAGGAGGCTGAGGGAGTTGAACATGTACTCACTGGAGGAGAGGAGGGACAGAGGGGATATGATTGAAACCTTTAAGTACATGAAAGGAATAAACAAGACAGGTACAGAGGGGCTGTCCAAAGTAAGGGAGGGGGGACACCAGGGGCCATGATATGAGACTGGAGGGAGGAAGGTTCAGGGGGGAGATGAGGAGATACTTTTTTACAGAGAGGGTGGTGGCTGGATGGAATGCGTTACCTGCAGAAGTGGTATCCAGTAGAACAGTGGACTGCTTCAAAAGGGGATGGGACAGGACAAGAGGGAGGGTCAATGAAGGGGAAGGGTGGAAGGGAAGGGCAGCTGCAGAATAAGGGGCGCTAGCTGCACATTCGAGCAGACTTGATAGACCTCTAGGCCGTTATCTGCTGGCAAATTTCATATGTTCGTATGTAGGCCTGAAAGGTGAAGGGCCTGCCAGCTTCATCACAAACTTCTTCGCAAACTGCACAGGATCAGCTCCTTCCTCTTTTTCATGGAGCCCAATAAAAACCGCATTGTTGCGGCAGCTCCTACCTTCTAAGTCTTCAACCTTGGCTTCCTATTTGGAGATGCGCTGTCTAGAGGCAGCCAAGGTGGGGTCGATCTTCTCCATCTTCCTTTCCAGGGATATAAGACGGGCTTCACTATCTCCTGTATGCTTGGAGAGATCCTCTAATGCTCCCAATAGCACTTTAACATCCGAAGTCAGGGAGCACAGATCATTCCGTAAGGGGTGAAACTCTTCAAGGAACTGCTTGCAGATCAACGGTGTTTGCTCTGGTTGACTGACAGTCTGTCGAGCAGCTGGCCCCGTATGGGTCTTCAATTTCTTGCTGACCTTCTTAGATGTGAATGGCGGTGTGTGGAATGAGAGAGATGACTGCATCTCTGCTTCCATACTGGTAAGATGTGCAAATGAAAGTGCCCAGCAGATGCACAAAACACTCCGATACTAATTAGGAGTTTTGTTGCGCCCCTCTGATATAAAACAATTTGATTTTAAAAGGTTTAAGGAGGTAGGGTAGTGGGAGCATACAGAGAAAACAGCTATACTGAGGGTTGCATCTTGTGATCCCCCAGATATACTAGCAACTCTGCACGGACAGGCCACTCCCTTCCTGGGGTCCACCTATACAAACGGCTTCTCCAGTACTCGTAAGGTGTTTGCTATGCTAAAAACTTTTCTGCATACACTTCTTATGTCTTTGCTGGGTGATTTATCTGAAATCTGTTTGTGCATATTTCATGGTATCACTGCAAGGTCCTAGTTATTCCATGTTTAAGGGCTGCATGTTAACTTGAGTTGGCAAATGGTATATTAGCAAACTGCTATCACTATAGCAATGCCCAGAATACTCAACAGCTAGGTCTTTCTATATAAATGTCTTAGTCAGCATATTCTGCAAGGTGTTTGTTACCACTTAAAGGCAGTAATGGGGTGATACACCAGCAGGTGGCTACTGTTCATTGACATTTTCAGCCCACCCAGCCAAGGTCTTGCTGTCTTCACACTGAGCACACTCTGCTCCAACCCATATTAAACACACTCGTCTTGGAGTCCCTGCACTACACAGCACATTTTAGTGCTGGTCCCATTACTTTGTCACTTAACCTCATAACCTCAAAGTGTTTCTAATCATGGCCACAAACAGACTGTGCTGCAGGCTAATTTATTGTGTAATATTCTTAATACTCAACTATCCACTGTGCTTGTGGCATGTTCTGAATGCAGCCAACATTTCCACTGTGCAAAGCAAATCTATGAAATTGTCACTAACCATTTCTTCCGAGCTTGTTCCTGGGTGATTTCAACCTGAATTGGCTAGACAATACTATAGCATTTAGGGATGGCCTGATAGATCATAAGCTCAAATAGGTCCTCACTGCCTCCACTAGATAGAACATTAAAACAAGTAACCACTCCCTCATTGATTGGGTTCTTGTCAGTAATCTATCTAAGGTTAGACTGTCAAGATATCTGACAGATTTATCAGTGATCGCTCAGTCTTGTATTGCCTGTGGCACAACAGCGCTGTGTATAACCCAATCACTGAGGAATTCTCCAACCACCGCTCTGACAGTTTTTAACCCCTAGGCACTCTAAGCCAACCTTTTATCAATAGATTGTCCTTCATGGGTGCAATCCCTAACATCATCTGCACCCTAGATTTCTTCATTGCTGAATTCATAAAACTGTTCGACAAGCATGCCCCACTGACCAGACATGGAGTAAAAACATTTAAATTCAAATTGGCTGAACAGTGACTGAGACAAACCCACCAACCCATACCCCAAACAGCAATGCCCTCACAGCTGGCTGCTGCAGACTTTCACAAATGTTTGTACCACACTGTGTCCTTGTGCTCACACTTGACCATCTGCAAATGTGGTGTATCCTGGACACATGGATCCTCTGAGCCCAGCCACCAGTCCCACCCCAGATCAAGCCAGGTCTGACTGATTGAATCGGAAGTGAAGCATGGGTTCTGTCTTATCAAACTTCACTCCACTCCTTTCCCTGTATCAGGAAGGAATGTGTTTTTCAAACTGCTTAAACTAGATTTATTATGCATCTTTCGAATGATGGTTACTCAGGAAATTCACAAACTATACCCCTTTAATTAAAATGCACAACCAGTCTGTTGTGTTAAATAAGAACTACTTTATTTACACAATATATTTCCATATTGTCCAAAATACAACAAAAGTACTTGCAGGAGAAAACATTGAAAATAAAAGGAGTTAAATCATAAAAACACAAACTTAGCTTTCCTATATCTAGGTCAAACTTACAGATGAAGATATGGAACTAGTACACTCTCCTGTCTTTGGAGAACTTGAACACATGGAAGCGTGGCAGTTGGGGTTTAATACGAAAAAGTGCAAAGTCCTGCACTTTGGAGCAAAGAACCCAGGGAAGGGTTACCAGATGGAAGGGGTGCAGCTAGGTTCCACCAAAGAGGAGAAGGATCCAGGGGTGGTTGTAATGGGGAAGATGAACAATACAGAGCAGTGTAGGTGGGTTGCAGTGAAAACCAACAGGATTCTTGGTTGTATCATGACAGGGATCTCCCCTAGAAGCAGGGAGGTGATCCTACCTCTCTACAGGGCACTTGTCAGGCTGCACATGGAGTACTGTGTGCAAATCTGGCACCCATATCTGAATAAGGATGTGAAATTACTGAAAGGGGTACAACGCAGGGCAACAAGGATGATCGAGGATTGGAGGTCAGACCATAAGAGGAGAGGCTGAGAGAGCTGAACATGTACTCCTTGGAGGAGAGAAGGGACCAGGGGGGATATGACTGAGACCTTTAAGTATGTAAAGGGGATTAACAAGGCAGGCACTGAAGGGATACTCAGGCTGAGAAGGGGGAGGGACATGAGAGGGCATAGCCTTAGACTGGAGGGGGAAGATTTAGAATGGAAATGAGGAGACACGTTTTCATGGAGAGAGTCATGGTAGAATGGAATATTCTACCAGAGGAGGTGGTAGCTTGTAAGACAGTGGGTAGTGTCAAAAGGGGATGGGAAGGAGGTAATTGGGATGGGGTTGGAGGGTGGGGCAGTTGCTAGGTGAGGGTGTTAGCTGCACACTAGAACAGACATAATAGACCAGGTGGCCTATTCCTGATGGCAAATTCGTATGTTCATACACATCAAAGTTCTCTCCCTTCCAGTCTCATACTGTTGGTCAGCCTGTAGAACTACACACTGACCTCCTTTCCTTTACTTTTCACAGTGAGGTCCTCCCTTTAGAAAACTCACACATGTCTCAGTACACAGCTTTCTTTCTCTACTTCTCTTATTAAGATATGCCATTTGCAAAGAAAAACATCTTGTATATAACAGGATTACACTCTTTTGCTGGAAGCTAGACCTTCACTGTGTTCCCATCAGTCAGAAAATATTAGTTCCCCTGTTTTATCAGTAAACAAATATACTTAAGATAGCCCTCCAATTTGCTATGCTTTTGGCATCAAATGATTGTCACCAGTTTCAGTATCCCCAGGTGTCACCATGCCAGTAGACCCCCCCAGGAACAGATCAAGTTTATTACCCAAATGACCCTCCTTGTAAACCATGAGGGAAGCAGCAGGACCATTTGGCAATATGTGCAAACTTATAGAATATGATTTGGGTGACCTTCCAGTATTTTCTGGGACACTTCAGCCAGTCTGCCAGTTCACTGTATTAAAACATTAGTATGCCAACCTCCCTTCACAAGTCTGAGTCTGGTACTGTGTGACAACACCACATTATGATTGCATTGGCCATGCTGTCATTTGATAGAACAGTCCATCAGCCTGGCATTTTGTGAGCCATTCCTATGTTTTGTGTGCATATTGTATTCTTGCAGTTCTATGCTCCAGTGCAACAGCTTGACGTTCACCCCATTCATGCACTGTAGCCATGTGTTTTTCCTTTTATTAAGCATTTCATATGTTTTTATTTTACAGGTACATCATGGTATACATTGCAATGAATAGACAAGGAAGGATAGTATAATGCCACATCTACAGTTTCCATAGAAGGCACTATTGCTTAAAGGTTGTGCACATATCTTCTGACATGTACATCCATTTTACAGTTCATATTGGAAATAGTAAACTCAGTATGCTCTGAGCTCCTGTTAATTTCTGTGTCTTGTCCCTTGATTGTCTTAGAAATTGCTCAGTTAAACCTAAATGGCCTTGCAGGTAATTCCAGAATGTGAACATCCAACAGCACCTACCACATGAAACTATCTATCTAATCTGCATAATACATTCTTGGGGGGTTGTTATAGGCCCTTGATATCTTGTACCTCACCCCTTGAGTCCAACCCATTATTCAGGGATTATGTCCATTCTATGGGCCGTAATCCAAACCAACCAGCTGTTCCATTGATCAGTAAACTTCAACATGAAAGATGCTACCCTCTTGGACTTTGTTGATTCCCTTGAGGTACTTAAATGTTTCTATCACGTCCCCCCTCTCCCTCCTTTCCTCAAGGGTATACATATTCAGATCCTTTAGTCTCTCTTCATATGGCTTCTGGTGCATACCCTGCAACATTTTAGTTGCCCTCCTCTGGACTGCCTCCATTCTGTCTGTGTACTTGTGGAGATGGGGTCGATAGAACTGCATGCAGTATTCCGGATAGAGTCTCACCAACTGTCTGTACAGAGGGATAACAACTTCCTGTTTTCTACTGGTGATGCCTCCTCTGAGCATCCCGATATCCCCCCAGCCCTCCTTACTGCCTTCTCACATTGCTTGCCTACCTTTAGGTCATCTGATATGACTACTTCCAGGTCCCTTTACATTTTTACAGCTGTGGGTGGAGCCTACTGTCATTTTGTGATCACAGCCTTAATACAGCCGATCGTGGCACCTTCCTTTGGACTTTTGGAAGTATCCTTTTGAAACTTCAAAGGGGCTTGTAACACTCTGCCATGATCAGCGGCTATGGATTAACAGCCACACTATTTCAGCTGTTACTTCTGCACAACTGCACATGCATGTGAGTTTTTGGCTGGAAACTGGAAAATCTTATTAAGCAGGGACAAAAACAATGTTTTAGTCACACTGGGTTGGGTTAAAAGCTGTGGGACTGTAAGCTTACTTCTCTACACTCTATACTGGAATGATGACAAAGCAGTCTGTACTGAGACTAGTGGTGTTGTCTCATGCCTGAAGACTAGTTCTTGTCCATTTCATTTGCAAAGGCTGCACTAGGTTTTAATCCCAACATGCAGCACTATCTTTTTGATGTAGAACTGCCTGCTGGTATGCATCCAAGAGGTCAGTACTGGGGGCTGGTAGTAGCAGCTGCAGCGTATTTCATGAAATTCAATTTAGTTCCAGTGTGTGTTTACACATCTTAGGCCATTTTTAAAATTCATGCATTCGTTAATGAAATCAAGAGAAATGCTCTTGTAGCTACTTTATCACCAGTTTAGCCCCTACAGACATTGTTGTGGGAGGTAGTTGCATCACCGAAGGTGGACACTTCAGCACTGAGCCTTTGGTTTGTGTTTGATCTTTTCTTTTACATTTATTCAGGATCAGTAAGCCTTACATAAAATAAAACAGTTTAAATGTGTAAGCAGCAACAGCAGTTAACTCAATATTTGTGACAGTGTCATTATAGTGTTGTTTAATATAACACCAATAACTAATCATTTTGGATATTTGTTCATTTCTAACATAGAAACATAGAATTTGACGGCAGATAAGGACCACTTGGCCCGCCCAGTCTGTCCATTTCCCTACCTAATGGATAAGCTGCAGATCCTAGTTAACCAACAGCCTACTTTTTCCTACCCCCACCCACTAGAATTGCCTTATGACTGTCCCATGCATTCTTGAAATCCACCACTGTTTTTGACTCCACAACCTCCTCAGGAAGGCTGTTCCATGCATCCACAACCCTCTCCATGAAAAAATACTTCCTCATATTACCTCTGAGCCGTCTCCCCTCAATCTTCAAATTGTGCCCCCTTGTTCTTGCACACCACTTTTTCTGAAAGATGTTACCCTCTTGGACTTTGTTGATTCCCTTGAGGTACTTGAAAGTTTCTATCATGTCTCCCCTCACCCTCCTTTCCTCGAGGCTATACATATTAAGCTCCTTAAGTCTCTCTTCACATGTCTTCTGGTGCAGACACTGCACCATCTTAATTGCCCTCTTCTGGACTGCCTCCATCCTGTCTATGTCTTTGCGGAGACTGGGTCTCCAGAAATGCATGCAGTACTCCAGATAGGGTCTCACCAGCTGTCTGTAGGAAGGGATAACAACTTCCTGTTTTCTACTGGTGATGCCTCTCCCTATGCATCCCAGTATCCCCCCAGCCCTCCTTACTGCCCTCTCACATTGCTTACCCACCTTTAGGTCATCAGATATGACTACCCCCAGGTCCCTTTCCATTTTTGTTGTTGTTAGTATCTCACCCCCCATTGTGTACTCTTCCCCTGGGTTTTTGTTTCAAAGGTGTATTACTTTGCACTTCTTAGCATTGAATCTAAGCTGCCATACATTTGGCCATTCCTCCAGCCTTGCCAAGTCCCTTCTCATCTTTTCCACCCCACCCTGTGTATCAACTCTGTTGCAGATCTTTGTGTCATCTGCAAAGAGACATACTTTTCCTTCCCATCCCTCTGCAATGTCATTTATAAAGACATTAAAGAGGACCGGTCCTAGTACTGAACCCTGCGGTACCCCACTAGTAACCCCCCTTTTTTCAGAGTGGACTCCATTTACTATTACCCTCTATGTCCTGTTCTCCAGCCAATTCTTTACCCAGGCTACCAGCTTGGGACCCACTCCCAGGCTGGCCAACTTGTATATTAATCTTTTGTGTGGGACTGTGTCAAATGCCTTGCTAAAGTCTAGGTAGGCCATGTCCACAGCCCCTCCTTGATCTACTACTTTGGTCACCCAGTCAAAGAAATCTATTAGATTCATCTGACATGACCATCCTGCTGTGAATCCATGCTGCCTTAGGTCCTGTGCCCCTCTGGCCTCTAGGTACTCAACAATTCTTTCCTTCAGAAGTGATTCCATCATTTTCCCAATCACTGAGGTTAAACTAAGAGGTCTGTAGTATCCTGCTTCTGCCCTGCTCCTACTTTTGTGAAGTGGAATAACATCTGCCCTCCTCCAGTCCTCAGGTACCACCCCATCATCCCATGATTTGATAAAGAGGGTAGTCTGTGGTGTCACCAGTTCTACCCTTAGTTCTTTTAGAATTCTGGGATGAATCCCATGAGGCCCCATTGCTTTGTCCACCTTCAGTTTTAAGAGTTCTTTCAGAACCCTTTCTTCTGTGAATGGGCTGGGATCAACTCCCATATCTATAGTGTTTCTATTGTTTGGTTTAGGTACCTCCCCCTCTTCATCTGTGAATACTGAGCAAAAATATTTGTTTAGTATCTCTGCCTTTTCACAGTCACCCTCTGTCCACCCCCCCTACCCACTATTAAGCCTCTCTATCCCTCCCTTGGTCTTCCTTCACTCCCTGATGTACCTATAAAAGGTTTTATCCCCCTTCTTAACTGAGTTGGCTATCTTTTCCTCGGTTTAGGCCTTTGCTGTTCTGACTGCTTTCCCTGCTTCCTTTTGCATTAATTGATACAATTCTCAGTCCTGCTCCTTCTGTGATTCCTTGTACTTCCTGAATGCTTTCTTTTTCTCCCTAACCTTCCCTGCCACCTCCTTTGAGAACCATAGTAGTTTCTTACATCATTTTGTTTTGTTTATTTGCTTCACACAAAGGCTTGTTGCCTCTATGATGGCAGTTTTGATTATTCCCCATTGTTCTTCCACCCCTCCTTCCTGCCCTTTTGCTAGTGTATTCCTTAGGCACTCACCAATTTTGGCATCCTTTTACAGATCCATTCACTGCTTTCTCTGCAAACTGCTTCTCCAGTATTTTCACTCACACCTTTCTTAAAGTACGTTACCATTAAAATAATCACTTTCAAAACTTCCCAAAACTTTAGGAAACTGAGATGAGAACAAAGGTTTGTAGTTTGTAGTCTTTAATAAGGCATGTGCTGTTGGGTTCAGTTCATAATGAAGGACTTCAATACTTGGTGCTAGTGTATTATACTGGGTTGATAAGGGTTGCTGTCTGGTATACATTGCAGCATTGGAGGTGAAGGTGTGGCTGGACGTGCAGTCCTTTCTATTTCTCTACACTGTTCAACAATGATTGTAGACCCATCATTGTAATTGTTACCTGTCTTAAGTTTGGTGAAAAGTAATTCATGCTGAAAAGCGAGAAATTGTTGTACCATAGATATTTCATTAATACAATACTGCTGCCCAACATCGGTGTCTCTACTCTACACAGCTAAGAGGAAATTCACCACTAAGACCTGTCTTTATTATTTCTTCATCATAGAACTCCTACTACTTTGGTTTTATAGGAGTATTATGTTGGTGGAAATGGAAATGTACTAATTATCCATCCTAAAGGTACAGACAACCATCTGAAATTTCCCTGGATAGTTTATAGGTGGCTGATGTTAATATATTGCTAGGATAGTTATAAGAAAGACAACAAGCAATTAGCTAGTAATAAGCAACACATGCATTATGTTGTGTCTGTCTCTGTCAGCTGAGGAATAAATCATGTCACTGGCTTTCAAAATAAGATTACATTATGCTAAACCCACAGTGAAACTCTGCATTTTACTAAGTCAAAAGAACAGCTAACAAAGGGCAGAAGTTCCTCTTTTGTATAAGTAGTAACCAAAGAAGCAATTTACAATGCAGCATTGGTATGATAAAAAAGAAGCAGGAAGGACACATTTAAATAACCCATATGCAGATGTTTTCTGGATGCCATTACAGTTAAACATAGGCCATGGATACCTTTTTCATCTGGGATGTGAAGTTAAAATGTACATATTTGTTATGCATGTGTAACCACTCAGTCCCCTTGGGTTACTAGATTCTCCTCAGTATCAGTGCTAGGCAGGGAGAAACAGCTGGTGACTAACTAGTTAAATTAGTTTTTCACCTGCTCACTCTTCTGTTTACTTGGCTTCAGCTGAGATGGAAGTGATGAACTCATCTGGAACTCTCTCAGCAGCATAAGCTTTGGCCAGCTGTGAGAAGGGAGTTTAGAATGTTGAGATGAGAGTCAGTGTGTCAGTAGTTGGTGAGAGTAGCAGCTTGAAGTTGGAGGAGTGAGAATTACTCAGCTGTGGGCTCTGAAGTGGGAATACAAAGAGGTTTCTGTCAGATACTGCCAATTTGTTGTTCTGTAAGTTTGTAGTGCCACAATGTGTAAACCTTAGGGGTCCATCCTTGCATTAAAGAACATCTTTTGGAATAAAGTCACACTCTAGAACCCCAACTATGGTCTGGACAGTTACGTTATTGCTTCATGTGTGGAGTTACTGGATACCCCTCCAGAAAATAGGTCTAGCATTGCCCTAGCAAAACGTTCTCTCCTGAGGACCTGTTTTTGTAAATCCCAAATAGGTCATATTGCTTTTGTACACCCCCACCACACACCCCTTGTTCTCTAGAAGAATGAGCCTGGTATATATTCCCAAAGCTAGGGGTGGCACCAATTGCTAAATGTTGCTGAAGTCTGTGCCCATGTTATGAGTGCCAGGGGTAGCTAACTGTGTAAAGTGTGGGGGGGTTTGCAAAAATTGGGGCTTGTCTGGTGATGTTTAATTTGGGGAGAGAACTAGAACTTTTGGCTGAGGGTATGTTTAGCATCTTTCTGTCTAGTAGCAGTGTAGCCCAAGTGGAAAGGAAGCTTTGTACAAAGTATTTGTTCCCAGAAAAATGCCACCCAAATGTGCTGCTTGTGTGCCTTCCAGTACAGTAAAAGAACAGAGTGCTGCTTGTGTGTTTTCAACTAGTAATGGACAGCAAAGCATTGAAATGTGTGTCCTGGTCTCTGCATCAAAAAGTGCTTAAAGAACTTTTAAAATGCAATTTTCAAGTGCCAAAAGTATAGTGGACTTTAAGGAACAGACTCAGATATGTGCCCTGAAAGTTTCATGTGCTTATTGTACAAATTGGGGGAGTCGCTAAAGAAAATGTGTAGAAACTATGGTAAAAATGGTCAAAATGGCACTCCCGCCACTGAAAATTGCAGCCGAGAAAAAAAGTTAGTTTGCAGTTTAAATTTGCTCCTGCTCGACGATCACCATGAAGGAAGAGCAATTGAGGAGAGAGAGAGAGAGGCTCATTTGCATGGTGTTGAGTGATTGGTGCAACTGCATCCAGTCCCACCCCCTGGCCAGCGTCTATGTGCTGCAGAGTGTTTGAGGAGGGGAGAGAGTGGCATGCAAGCTGGTTAGACCAGGATCAACCATTGTGGAGCTTGTGAGCATTCTAAACTTTAGTAAACAGACCAGTACAGTGTAATTTCGGGCTCAACCCATCTTCCAACCATCTGGAGAATGATTGAGGTGATTGCAGGTATGACTGGATGGACCGCCAGCTCATTTCACCCCAGAGGTCTTCCCAGAATCAGCAGCAGGCTAACATTTTCCATCGGATGGAACCAGCTACTGAATTCAGTGACTAAACAAGTGAACTATGCAAACAAATGTGTGTGAATGTCAAGCCAGCTAAACCTGTGTGCAAGCAATGTGATATATGTGTAAAGAAGGCTACGAGTTGTAAAGAAAGGTGCAACAAACAGAAAATTCTGAGCATAGACTGTGAGCAATGAGAAATGGGTTCAACAACAGTAAATTTCTAAGCAGTAGGACTGTGAATTGTATAGGTGGATGCAGCAAACAGGTAAGCCTGTGCAAAGAAAGACTGTGGGGCTTACAAGTGATTTTGAGCATGTGTAAATAGAATTTTCCTGAACTATGCTGATCGCAGAGTCAACCTAAATCCATTTGAACATGCTGAAGGTACCAGCAGAAACAGTCCTTTGCAGTTTAAAATAATTTCAGTAGCCAGAAAGGTTGGAAACACAGTTTTTGAGCAAGTAGAACAGATCTTGATGCATGAGAAAAGTTACAGATGCCATGACAGGGTGGGGTCAGCAATGTAAACACTGCTTCAGGGAGCCATTTTGAGAGACAATATGTTACTAGTGAGCAATTCAGTAACAAAACGTTTGCGTGTTTGTTTTCAGACATGGCTTTGGGAACACTCTGATAACCAGATCATGCCCGAGCTATGATCACCAAGGAGGTGACAGCACTGAGAGAGGTAGAGAAAGCCTACTATGGTGACAGGTTGCCCCCAGATGTAGCAGTTCCTAGCTATCCAGTGAGACTATTCATTATGTGTCTAAAGGCTGGAAGGGATGTGTTTCTGATTCCCATTGCTCGGACTGCCTAGCAAAATTTAGAATGAGTGGGGTACAGCTCCAGAGAGGGCAACAAGGATTCGATTGGCTCCCACTAGGACCCAGGCAGGGGACCCTACCAGCATATGTAGCAGCATGCAGCACCAGGTTGAAGCTGTTGGGGAAAGTTCTTCAGAGCATGTTGCAAAAAGAGCAAGTAAAATTGATGTTGCTCCACTGCAATGGCAGGAACAGAGAGAGGTTTCCACACCTGTGTCCCAAATGGACAGTGCAACAGAGGGATCAGGTGACCCATGGAATCAGGGTCTGAGTCCTAGGTTAGTGGTTGATGATGAATTGCAAGAGACATTGTGAATTGGGAAGTGTGTACCACCATGCCAGTGAGGAATGGAATGTCTCAGAAGTGAGGATGTTTGCTCACTATAGGGCACAGATCATGAGTGAGGAAGAGGAGGATGAGGAAAAGTATCTTCATGTTGAGGGCTACTGTGAGTCACCCAAGCTTTTGTCTCAGAGGCACCAGAGACAGTGAGAGAAGGCTCTAGCAGCTTGTCCACAGAGATAATGGGGTGCAAGATTTTTCATTCTTTGAGTCTGAGACATGGCTTGACCAAGACTGGCCACCCCAAGCCAAGCCATGGGCTGCAGACAAGTAAAGAGTAGTAAAGAGGAGAGACTGATTCATAGCAGGTTTGAAGCCACATATGGGAAGTCCTTTCCTACCTTTCCTCACTGAGTCTGGGAGGAAATCGAACAGAACAGGCAATCCTGGCTAATGGAGGAGGTAAGTAAGAATTTGTACTCAGGTGTGGCAGAATGAGTAAGGGACAAAATTATCAGTGATCACCTTAAATTCTGGAGACTGGGCAGGACTCTGTTTATGGACACTGAGTGAATTGTAGATGCAGCTGGGCAAGGGACATTTCACAACATCAACTTGGAATGCCCAGATGGGGTCATAGTCCTCACCCCACACCCGTAATGGTGCCACTCTCTGTGAATATGCCCAGCATGCCTAAAGGAAGTGAACAGTGGCAGGCCAAATGTCTGCCATCTGAAGCAGCAGTATCTATGGAGGAAGATGCAGCTTTTCTGGAATTCCAGAATTTCTTTGTATGTATCCAGATTCATCAGCCCATTAGTTTTCCTGTTCTATCATCTGGCTTTCCAGAAAACATCAATCCAGAAGTTTTCCTGTTTCATTGTTTGGTTTTTCAGAAGCATCAACCCAGCAGTTTTCCTGTTTCATCATTTGTTTTTCCAGAGGACATCAACCCAGCAGTATCTGAAGATGCCATCTGGTCTGAAGGGAGAAGGCCTTCAGCTCACAGAATAACAGAAAGTTTTTTCATTCTTCAAGGAGCTGGTAAAAATTTTTTTTATTTACATTAACTGACTTTGCACAACACATCCTACATTTGAAGACTATACAAGGAACTTTAATTTTCATCAAAGACTCTCACCATAGATTGCAGTGCTATAAAGGCCCTCTCCTGGCCTAGAACTGTTCTTCAGCAGGCTTTGGCCTAGGAGAGACTCTTTAATGGACAATGCCTACAGGCAACAGTGTCATTGACCTGTAGTTTGGGACATTTTAGGGAATTCCATCCCCAAATGTGTTGTATAAATGTCTTCTTTCAAAATTGTTTTTATTTTTGTACTTTTATAAAAAAATGTTTTTGGCGTTCTTTAGTGTTAGGTGGAGATTTAGGCACTGTGTGGAATGCAGAATGTGTTTTTTGTGTGTATTTTTTCTTCTCTTGCAGGTGCTCCTGAAGAAGAAAAGAAGAGATGAATATGATGCTGGTACTCATCCGTTCCCACTTCTTAGTATTTTCAGAATTGTGTATGGTTAACAGGGTGCTAACATGTTTTTCTTTACAGGTGTGGATTTATGTTGGAATGTAATGTAGTGTATGTTTTCCTTTTTTTATTCACAGGTACCCTGTGAAGTTCGGGGGATAAGTTTTTCCCTGGTAAATAGCATAGGTCAGATAGTTTTCCCTAGAGGGCTGGGGGAAATGCAGGTTTGTGTTTATGATTCACGATAGGGGTCACCAATTTTGTCCGTCAGGTCATGCTTCAAGCAGTTTTTCTTGTAGCCACTGAAAATTCATAGATAGATTGTAGGATAAGGGCTGAAGTTTCATCAGCTGGCCTCTGTTCCTTTGGTGTTCCCTGCTTGTGCCTGGCACATGGTAGGAGAGGGCCTGATCACCCATCCTCATAGGTAACACAGAAGTTAGGACGGCCTAGTGCCAGATGAAGATATGATTGCGGACAGTCATTCATCTGGTTGTGGTGAGTGTAACCACCCAGTCCCCTGCTGTTACTAAAATCCCCTCAGTATCAGTGCTAGGCAGGGAGCAGCAGCTGGTGACTAACTAGTTAAATGGGGTTTTCACCTGCTCACTCTTCTGTTTACTTGGCTTCAGCTGAGATGGAAGTGATGAACTCATTTGGAACTCTTGCAGCAGCATAAGCCTTGGCCAGCAGTGAGAAGGGAGTTTAGAATGTTGAGACGAGAGTCAGTTTGAGTCAGTAGTTGGTGCAAGTAGCAGCTTGAAATTGGAGGAATGAGAACTGCTCAGCTGTGGGCTATAAGTCGAGGGCCCTGCATTCTCACCCTAGTCCTGGTATTCCCAGTTTGCCAAAAGAAGAGGTGGAAACCATTGTTCTACAGCAGGATTTCCTGATTTTCATCCTTGAAGGGATGAAAAGGACTGCTAGTCAATGGATCCAAGGGGCAATCCCCTTTTTGATCCAGGATGTTCGATGCTGCCTGAAATATCTAACAGTGAGTAGGATCTAACTTTTGCTACAGAAAGCAAATACCTATGCTGTTGTGTTCTCTGGCTAAAAGGAAAGGCATAACTTTTCTGTGAATTCAGAAGTGTAAGATAATTTAAAGTTGGCTGAAGTGTGTGATGTCCAGAGGTATGACTATATCACATTGTTCGGGACTTTAACTTTTCCACTGCCAGTTGTAGTGATTTTGAATGCTGGATGCCAAGTTCCATTCAAAAAGCATTTCCAAAGTGTGTTTCCAAATGTTTAAGGTGTAACTCTGAAAGAATGGCTGAATATGAATTTGGGAGTGAAGGGTGGGCAGACACCCATCTTGAGCAACCAGTTCAGGACTACAGATTCAGTAAGGGTGCCTGGTTACTTTAGACAAAGGGCAAATGTCTGAAGAGAATTTTACTCCCTGAAGTGGGTTACCGTTTTTTCTCTGGTCATGAAGAATGGTGCTAGTCATAGCAAAAATGTGTGTTCACTTGTGGCCAGTGCCACTGAAAGCAATGTTCTATGTCCTACTACATGTGGGATTACAAAATGAAAGTATCATATGTCCTATGCAATGTAGGAATACAAGTTCAAGATGTTCTATGTCCTACTTATGTGGGAATGCAAAGAGTTTTCTGTCAGATACGGTCGATTTGTTGTTCTGGACATTCCTAGTGCCACGATGTGTAAACCCTGAGGGTCCACCCTTGCTTTAAAGAACATGTTTTGGAATGAAGCCACACTCTAGAACCCCATCTAAGGTCTGGACAGTTATGTTATTACTTCCTGTGTGGAGTTACTGGATACCCCTCAAGAAGATAGGTCTAGCATAGCCCTAGCAAAAAGTTCTCTCCTCAGGACCTGGTTTTGTAAATACCAAATAGGTCATATTGCATTTGTACACCCCCACCCCTGGTATACATTCCCTAAGCTAGGAGTGGTACCAATTGTCTAAATGTTTCTGAAGTCTGTTATGGGTGCCAGGGGTAGCTAACTGTGTAAATAAGTGGGGTGGGGGGCCTACACATGCTCTTCTTAGGTGGGTATGGCCATTGGGTGGTATAATTTTAGGGGTTGCCTAGATGCTATGGCTTCACTAATTTGTAGCTGAATTTGATATATTTTTTTTCCTTTAAAGTAATGCCTTCATAATATATTGTATTAGTGACACAAAGATCTAAATTAAATACACTTTACATCTATGAATGCTGCTTTGTGAATATAGGAGGTATGCATGATGGGGTATCTACTCTCAGACTGTGAATGAAAGTTATCCAAACATAACAACTGGACAACATTTTTAGTTATTGGGCAAGGTCTGTATCCAATTTCTTTACCAATTTTCTGGCAATTTTATATCCAATAAACAAAGGCTCTCTTGATGCAAAGATTTACCCACATTGTTTTCAGGCAGATGCATTCTGTAAGACTGATTGCCTTTGCCTCATAAAAGAACAGCATTAGGGTATAACTTGCTATATGATAGAGCAAGGTGACTGAATTTGTAATAAACATGCCTTTGCCATACTTCCTCATTTGAAAACCATTTATTGACTTTATGATTCTTTGAAAGTAGTATGTATATTTTTGACTAGTGTGTATTTCTCTGTGAGTTTGACTTGTTGATAAGTCACATCTAGCTTGCTGATTTTGAAGGATATTTGATGAATAAAATAGCCAATCTACTGTGTCTCTAGTAGCATACCTGTATTTTGAAAAACACTTATATTACTGAACTGTTGTTTTCTACAGTGAAGGAAAAAGTAGATAACAAAAATTCAGCAATAACAATACGGGCTTTCTCTTAAACCATTCTATAAGCCCTGGTATACCACTCAGTCTTCAATATCATGATTCATAGGGACATCACACACTTTGGGTGTGTAAAAACTCATTATGCACAGATCCCCATATATTATTTTATATGGAAGATTTGAATACATTGCTTCCCTTGATGGCACATCATGCCTTTTTAGTACCAGAGGTATGCATCAAACCCCTGAAGAATGCAATAAATCCCTGTAATGCACAATGCAGAAATTGTGATTTTCTTATTCTAAAATGGGTAAGAGAAATCCTTTATTGTGATTGGTGAAATGTAGTCATATGACTGTGCAGTGCTTTCAGTACTGCATAACCACATGGGGTCTTTGTGTCACCATAAGTGTGGTATTATGCTCCAGGGTCAGGGTACACACTTTAATTGTAGTACCTTCACTTCCCAGGGTAGCTGAAAATATGAGGTGCAATCCATCAAGGGTAGATGGTTGTTACAGTATAATTGCATACCCTACTATATATCAACACTTATTGTATGTCACACAGTAATGGTGTGTAAACAGAGTTGCCACAGGTAACCATATGACCATATCTTATTTTATATACAGTATTAGTGATTTTTTAATTATATTGTCTCCTGCTACATTATTTCTTTTTAATAAATCATGGGAGGATAGTATGGTACCTGAGGACTGGAGGAGGGTGGATGTGATTCCACTTCACAAAAGTGGAAGCAAGACAGAGGCAGGAAACTACAGACCTGTTAGTATGACCTCAGTGGTAGGGAAAATGATTGAATCAGTTCTGAAGGAAAGAACTGTTGAGTACCTGAAGGCCAGTGGGGCACAGGACCCAAGGTAGAATGGATTCACAGCGGGAAGGTCATGTCAGACAAATCTAATCAATTTCTTTGACTGGCTGACCAAAGTAGTAGACCAGGGAGGGGCTGTGGACATGGCCTACCTAGACTTTAGCAAGGCATTTGACACAGTCCCGCACAAAAGATTAATAAACAAATTAGCTAGCCTGGGAGTGGGTCCCAGCATGGTAGCATGGGTAAAACATTGGCTGGACAGCAGGGCACAGAGGGTAATAGTAAATGGAGTACACAGTGAAGAAAGGGAGGTTACTAGTGGGGTACCACAGGGTTCAGTACTGGGGCTGCTCCTTTTTACTGTCTTTGTAAGTGACATTGCAGAGGGACTGGAAGGAAAAGTATGTCTCTTTGCTGATGACACAAAGATTTGCAACAGGGTTGATACACAAGGTGGGGTGGAAAGGATAAGAAGTTACTTGGCAAGGTTGGAAGAATGGTCAAATGTATGGCAGCTTAGATTCAATGCAAAGAAGTGCAAAGTAATGCACCTGGGAAACAAAAACCCAGGGGAAAAGTAAACAATGGGGGGTGAGATACTGAAAACAACAAAATGGAAAGGGACCTGGGGGTAGTTATATCAAATGACCTAAAGGTGAGCAAGCAATGTGAGAAGGCAATAAGGAGAAATGGGGAGATACTGGGATGCATAGGGAGAGGCATCACCGGTAGAAAACAGGAAGTTGTTGTCCCTCTGTACAGACAGTTGGTAAGTCCACATCTGGAGTGCTGCATGCAGTTCTGGAGACCCCAACTCCACAAAAACATAGACAGGTTGGAGGCTGTCCAGAGGAGGGCAACCAAAATGGTACAGGGTCTGCACCAGAAGACATATGAAGAAAGACCAAAAGAGCTTAATATGTATAGCCTCGAGGAAAGGAGGGGGGGACATGATAGAAACTTTCAAGTACCTCAAGGGAATCAACAAAGTTCAAGAGGGTAGCATCTTTCAGAAAAAGATATGTGCAAGAACAAGGGGGCACAATTTGAAGATAGAAGCGGGACGATTCAGAGGCAACGTGAGGATGTATTTCTTCATGGAGAGGGTTGTAGATGCATGGAATAGTCTTCCTGAGGAGGTTGTGGAGTCAAAAACAGTGGAGGAATGCAAAAATGCAAGGGACAGACATAAAGCAATTCTTACTGAGGGGTAGGAGGAAGTAGGCTGTTGGTTAACTAGGATCTGCAGCTTATCCGCTAGGTAGGGACATGGGCAGACTAGGTGGGCCAAGCAATCTTTATCTGCCATCAAATTCCATGTTTCTGTGTTTCACAGCACCCCCCCTGATCCAACATGAACTCTGTATAAATCAATAAAGAATCTCCTCCCCACCTCATCAGTCAACCCAGGTATGTCCTTATTTTGCTGCCAGTTGCACTTCGCTGAACTGTTGTTATTGATATGCTATTGACATGCTATGTTTAGCACTGCTTTCTCTTAATTGTCTACTGCATAATTTTTTTTTACTTTTTATAATTTTCATTATTGTTTTATAATTTTAACATTATTGATGTAACTTATTACTGCAATTGCTGCATCCCCTTTCCACCAGGAGGCATATGTAAATGAGCTGTTAACTAAGCATGTTTTTCCTGGTGAAACTCTTGGGAAAAAAATACTGTAATAAATGGCCCAAAGAATGGTTTTCATTTTGTTTTCAGTTCAATGGCCTATGCAGTCAGTATGATGTAATGCTTGTGCAACTGTGTTACTTGGTTTTGGCTGTCCACGCTCTCTGTTTCAGAGGAACTACCACCTTGTAGGGTTACCAAAGGCCAGGAACCCTTGAAGAGGGTTCCACCCCTAGAGATGCTGCAGGACAATTAACATGGGTAAAGGTACCTTAGAAAGCATCCCAAGTAGAGAGGCAATGCCGCTGGAGGAGGAGGGGAGGATGATGGGGCAAAGAAAAAGCGCTTGTGAGAGAGGCTTAGAGGAACTGCTTATTTAGCACAGGAGGGGGGGTTACTGGCTGCTTGTGCATTGAACCACAGGCATAGCCTTCCAATTCAATGGCCTATACAGCCAGTATGATGTAATGCTTGTGCAACTGAGTTACTTGGTTTTGGCCATTCACACTCTCTATTCCATAGTAATTACCACCCTGTAGGGGTACCAAAGGCAAGGAACCCTTGAAGAGGGTTCCACCCCTAGAGGTGCCACAGGATGATTCCCTTGGCTAAAGGTACCTTAGGAAGTATCCCAAAAAAGAAAAGTAGTAGTACAAAAGTACATTAGTAATCAGTAGCTGTGAGGCATAGTAGTAGATTAGGCACCAGGCAGCTTGATAACGTAATGAGATGTACAGGTTAGCTATGGCATGAGTATGATGAGTTGCACTGAAGATTGTTGGGGCCTCCTATGGAGAGACGGAATAGAGAGTATGGACACCATCCACCTCCAACCAACAGTGGAACCTTCCTAAAGGAATTAGAGAACAATAACTGCGGCTAACATTTATGATCTGAGGCATGGAAGAGAGGAAAAAAAAACCCTTTGAGGAGGAAATCTCTGGGGATCCAAGGCCTAGGTCGCCTTCCCTCCAGGCTTGGGATGTTTTGTTTAGTGATGGCTCTGCTGCTGCAATTTAGAAATCCAATTAAAGGGGGGTGGAAAATATTCCAGTATGGAGGAAAGCTCTCGATCGATTCTTCTAACGGGAATGCTGTGGAAGGTTGTGAAAGTGCTCTGCAACATCAGGGGCAACCAAGGCCAGAGGAGGAGAGCAATGACTGCTGAGGCACTCACCTGGCCTACCCACCCTAAAAACAAACCAGGTGAACCAGAGGCAGTCGTAGGGAGCATGCAGTGAAGGTGCCTTGCTGGTAGAATACTACAGCCAAAGGAGATCGCTGCATCCACCCTTCACAGCTAGTCTTCAATTCTACACCAGGAGCTGCCATTGAGTCTCAAAGGGCTAAAGCCAGGCCCAGAGTGAGGACTTTCCCATCTATAGGCCATGTGAGAAGGACCCCGCCCCAAGTCAGGCACGCTCAAGATACGGACTTCATAGGTGCCCAGAGAGACAGCTGCAGGGACCCTGCGCCATGGAATGGTTATGGCTGGCATGCCCCAGAAAATGATTGAGGAGGACTTGAATGAAGCGTTGAGTGCTGGGACCCTCACGTAGGTCAGACATGGTAGTAGCGAGCATTGAGCAAATGAATTGCGTAAGCAATGAGTGGACCTGCACGTAGGTCAGTAAGCAGAGTAAGCAAATGGTTGGACCTGCACAGAGGTCAAAGGAGCAGCAAATATGAATAACGGGGCAAGCCATCCGGGCCATCAATGAAGTCAATGAAGGTGACAAAATACTCGGAGGATTTTAGCAGAGAAGCAGGATTCATACATGAGTTAGCATGCCACACGGGGTCATGGCTCCTCAACACCTCCAGTCCCCCACCATAGGAAAAAGAAGAGCGATGGGAAGGAACTGTCATCCATATGCAGATATTAAAACTAGTTTACAGCATCAGCGGTAGCTTAGCTGACCTCCAGAGCATAATAGTAGTGTGCAAATATAATGGAGCAGCCTCAGTATTGAGTAATTATGAGTTAAGGGATAGCAATTCGAATGAACATAGACTGTAGGGAGGCAACACTCTGCAAGCAGCAAATTTGCTAGGCAGTGCAGTGAAAACAGCAGCAATGAGGTACACAGCATAAGTTTAGGAAGCAGGATTGAGCTGCATAGGCTGGGGTTCAGAGTGAGACTGAACCAGGTGAAAACAATTAAGGTGCATAGCATGGAGAGTAGCAGCAGGGAAACAGCTGGAGCTGAAACACACAGATAATGATTGCAGTTGCAGTGTGAGTAAATGGGAGCAAGTAGCATGAGCTCTGGATTAGCAAATTGCAAGGAGTTTAAAAAAGAAGCCCCCAAAAGAAAGAAAAACAAAAAATATACAAGCACAGAGGAACAGGGAACAAGAAACACAAAGAAGCACACAGCCAGATGCAAACAATACCAACCAAATGCAGAACAGTCAACAGAAGGCTAGCTGAACCAAGCAGAGCCAAAACACAGCAAGGTGGTGGGGGGGGGGCGCAGGCCCTAGCAGGCTGCAAAGGACAGTCCGGCAGAGCCTGCAGCTGCAAAGAAAAAGTGCTTGAGAAAGAGAGAGAATAAGAGGAACTGCTTATGTAGCAAATGAAGGGGGAGTGGCTGGTTGCTTGTCCATTGAGCCACAGACAAAGCCTTCCAATTAAATACATTACCCCTCCCCCCATTGACTGCCTAAGGCAGCATGATTCAGTCTAAATTAAAAGTCAAGGGATAACATTTCAGTAATTGAAAGGAGAACTGTACTGAAGCCGGGGTGGAATCATGGATCTACAAAGCCTAGCATACTGATGCCAATGTCATTGTCCATTCTGCAGTGCCTGAAAAGTTGAGGATGGACTGGATCCCCTCATCCCTCCATGGTTGCACTCATAACTGTTTGCACTTGACATCCTTATTCTGCAATAGAACTCTGTGGTTGTCAGGCACTTCAACTAAATCCCACCTTTGTTCCTAAGACAGAGTGTAAATCAGAAACCCTCACTGAGGTTATTAATTGATCTAAAATTGATGTTTTATTTGATCCTAATGTATTTTGCTTCAGTATTGTTAATTTAGCCTGTGCTGTTTTTGTCTGGTGACTGCTAGACATCTGTCTTGAAATTTTTTGCTTTGTATGTTCTCAGTATTTTAGTGAATGTATTGTTTTCAAAGCATGGCACTGTCATTGTACTGCACTTCCCGGGTCGCCCCGGAAAAAGGGACTGTCATGTCTCAGTGGGCTCACCTGATTACCAAAATTCAATAAATAAATAAATAATGGGCTGATATAGATGGAACAGTAATGGAAATGGAACCAGTATTTGAAATCAGCTTCTACTGGAACAATGACTTTCATGTTCAGCACAGTTCTCTTTAAAACAAACACAAAGGTTCAGGGACCACAGCAAGGTATCAGAATTTGGTGGACTTCTGATGAGCTTTGCATTACTGTATTAAGTAAACATGTCAGGTGGGGGTGGGACAAAATAGTAGGGGTCAGTTTTTTAAAATTCCCACTATACACAGGAAGGGTGTGTCACACCCACATATAATGGGGATGGACAGTAAGTGCTTATACTGCGTAAATGTCCCTAAGCAGTAAATATATATAGGGACTAGCATAGGGGTAACAGTGTCTAATGAGTAGTTTTTACACACTCAAGGTATGTGATACCACATAAACCATGAGACCGAAGGTCGAGAGATTCATTCAGGTATTACACAGCAAGGGTGTGTAAAAAATGTGTTTGACTGTTGCCAATATTTAATTTTGTATAATTGCTTGTTTTGTGTTTTGTCATGCAATAATGCATGAACAGCTTTCTGCACACCTCAAAACAACTGAAGTGGAACATGAGGTAATCTTCATTACACATGTACATGTCTAAATGGGAGTGTGTAGTGGAAATTTACACATACTGGTTTTATGTTGTAGTCATATCTAACCAGTTATTTTACAGCATTATGCAATATGTAACAGCCCCCACCCCATGCCACAGAAGTAGCTTAGTGAATTTACTTAAGGTGTAGCATTCTTCAGTGGCCTTCCAATCCAAGTACAACCAGTGTAGAAGTCCTATATGTGCCCATTAGCAAAAGGAGAAAGCCTAGACCATAGACATCTGTGGATACAACAATTATCAATTGCCCAAATGAGTCAGACAGGACCACTCAGGGTGTGTGAACCCTTCTCTACACTAAGAGCAGGAGTAATCTTATACATACCTGGAATAAGTAGTGAGCTGCAATCTCATATAATAAGCAACATTTTGAATGCTACTGTGGCAGCTTTCAGTTTGACACTCTTTGTTTGGCCTTGTATCACCCACCAACCCTGCCACTGCTGACTTTCAAGTGTTTCACAGTCATTTGGGAATGGGGGCAGAAATCATTTGAGAATCCCATGTGACCCAAGAAGTAATTGTGGGTGAATAAGATGCCAATCAATTTAATGCAGAGGCCCCACCAAAAAGTCCATTTGAACCATGTGGCCCTTTATTTGTAGATTACTATAAAGTCTATTAATAACAAAAATAAAAAAGGAGTAGAATCTGGTAACTAAAAAATGTTATTCCTTCACTTTAAAAGGTCTATATTAATACTTCTATTGAAAGATATCACCTTTTTAATATTCTCTGTTCTCTACTTAGTTACTTCTTGGGGTGTAGATTATACCACCAAACATAATTTGTCTCAATAGTTAGTGACCTCAGCATAACTTGAGGAGTCCTATCCAGTGTCACTTTATGAACCCCATTCCTTATTATTTTCTGTGGGGCAAGTGATACATATATTTCATGAAAAGTGTTGCCCAGATAGGATATGACATGTTTAGTTCAATGTAACTGCTGTAGCCTACATCCTTGTTTTCAATTGTGCATGTCTGCAGTGTGCATACTCTATATGTAAGTATGGATGTGGAAACATCACTCCACTCTTAAGAAGTATTTCTTCACTCTTTATCCTTCAGGTCCACTAGTTAATACCTAAAGGATACAGGAGGTGGCCCTCATGGGGAATGTCCAGATTCCTCAGCCTCTGTAACAATATTTTATAATCTTCCAATTCAAAAAAAATATTAATTGTAAAAATGGGTTTTGAAGAAAAAAGTGTATGAATAAATTACTCCCCTGGCTTTCCTTTAAAAATAAGAAACAGTCAACTTTTTTGGAGCATGCTTATGCGGACTGCTAGTGGTTTATCAGATACTCCCATGAAAATAGATCTCACTATGGATTGGCTGAATCAGTGGCAGTGATTCATACACACACACACACACACACACACACACACACACACACACAAAGGTGAGCCCTATTTTGTACTTGCAAAATTAGGGCTCTCACCAGCAATTCCTCATCAAAATCAGTTGCTCTGCCTTTCCTTGAATGAGCAACAGGGTTTTCTTGCACTGGGGAAACTGTATTAGGACCTATATTTCGCACACTAGCAAGTTTTGTTATTAAAAGTGATGAAGCCAAAAAGTGTGCTATGACTATTGGATAAGAGTAACCACAAGCATGAGGATGTCCCCCCCACCATCAACACACACACACACACACACACACTTGCAAAACCTCTATACCATCAAGAAAAAATGAAAAATCAGAAATCTGGTGATTAAAAAAGGGTCACTGATTTACAGTTTAAAAGAAAAAAAAAAGAAAGTGAAATTCCTGGCATTTGACAGCAGGCACACTGGTGAAAATTATAGAATTTCATAGATTAAGGCATTTTATACAGTTAAACTTTTTTTAATTTTTCATAAGATATACAGACAAACCTCTTACAGTACAGTACAATGTGAGGATTTTGTTTTTTAAGAAATTGAGGCAGCATATAATAAGAACATTGCTACAATAATACAAGGAGCTTTTGGTTTAAAATATAGTAAACAATACAGGTCATGTAATTAGCATATACTTGACATTTGTAGTGAACTTAAAGCGGATAGTATGATTAGATACGGTTTACATTAAAATGTTACATAATTATATATGATGCTGCAAAAGGGAAAAAAGTACATTCGTAAAAGGATTGTGGAGTAATAAAGAACGATTGAGAATAGAGTATAGGAAAGAAAATATATATAAGAAAGTTAAGGAGAGAGAGAGGGAAACTATAAAAAAAGGGGAAAATAGTGAGACTACAATGATGTATCAGTAAAAGGGGAAAATCCATATATATTAAGTCCATACATTGGTGTTGGAAGATTTAGTTGATTCCAAAAAATTAAAAAAGCCCTGCCAACAATTGTTGTATAACATGAGTCGGTCAGACAAGATATATGTCATACGGTCCAGAGAGGCATATTGCAATAGTTGGTTAATGATACCAGGAAGGGTAGGGATTATGTTGGATCTCCAATGCATGAGGATTGTGCGTTTAACTTGAAGGAAGAGTATATTTAACCATCTGCTCTGTGAATATGAAATTTTATAAGAACGGTGATTAAAAATACTAAGAATGCAATGTTTAGGGTATAGTGTAAAGGTTGACTCTACCACTTTCATTGCAAATCTGTGAGTACAGTGCCAAATCTTTTGTATAAGGGGACAGTGCCATAAGATATGCAATAAATCCCCATTGGGGGAACTGCAGCGCCAGCAATTGTTATTGTTCAATAAACCCATTTTTTGTAATACAACAGGAGTTCTGTACCACAAATGAAGGATCTTGGTTTGAATGAGGGAACTGCGTTTATCATTAAAAAATTTGTGATAGGAGAGCCAACATCTGGACCATTGTGCACTGGTGATATTATATTGTAGCAAAGTACTCCATCTGTTTTAGCATTGACAGAGTAGTCAGGAAGGATATCACAAATATCTTTGTAAACAGTGCTATTTAAATTGGACGTTGTTTTTATCCATTTAGAGATGTGCTTATCATACAGAGAATTGATAGAGAAGGGTGTGAGGTAAGAGTTGCATGCAGTACGAAGCTGTAGATATTTCCAAAAATCCTGATGGGGAAGATTCCATATGCCTCATAGGTCGGTGTAAGATTTTAACTTTAATGACTTGGGTTCAAGTATATCCTGCAAAAAGAGAATACCCTTATTTTTCCAGGTACGACAAAAAATGGGGTGATTATCAAGAGATATATGGTGGTTACCCCAGATGGGGGTGTAAGCTAAGGGTTTGGGGTTAGATTTAATATGCTTGTGAATGATTTTCCAATAGAATATAGAAGCAGCTATGGTAGGGTGAGACTTTAAAGAAGAGGTAAGGGTGTTATAAAGTAAAGATGTCACCACATTACCAGGACATAAGGATGTTTCCATATTGACCCAGAAAGGAAACTGGATGTTGGGTTTGTTAAACCATTTAATTGTTTGAGATGTACGGAAAGCCCATAAGTAGGCTTGGAACCAAGGAAGGCCAAAGCCACCTTTTGACCAATGGGATCTAAGTTTATTACGACTAAATCTAGGTATTTTGCCTTCCAAAATGAAGCTAGCGATAATTTTATCTATTTTGGTAAGAAAACTAGAGGGAAGTATCAAAGGGATATTGGAAAATAGGTATAATATTTTAGGAGTTATTGACATTTTAATGGCGGAAATTTTACTATTAAAAGAAAGTTTAAGTAGCTTCCATCTATCAAGTGTTGTTTGGATACTGGTTAACAGAGGGGAAAGATTAGCATCCCATAATTTATTCAATGTCAGGGTGATCCGAATGCCAAGATAAGATATACCTTGGGGGGCCCAAAGAAAGCCTAATGAGTTGTTCATGAGGGGACTACAAAGGGTATTCAGTGGTAGCGTTTCGGATTTGTTAAGGTTTAGAGCTAGTCCAGAGTGGGAGGTGAAGTCATTCAGTAGTTTAACTAAAGGTTGCCCAGAACTTTCGAGGTTTTCAAGTAAAATAAGGAGATCATCTGCATATGAGAGTGAAGTATAGTAAGAATTACCAATAGTAATGCCTTTAATTGTACCGGATTGATGTAGGGATGCAGAAAGAGGTTCCATGGCAAGTATAAACAATGAAGGCGATAAGGGGCATCCTTGTCTGGTGCCTCTTGCTAAGTAAAAGGAGGGACAAAATAGAGTTCGAGAACTCGGAGCTGAAGGGAGGTATACAATAATTGAATCCAAGCACAAAAATTATTTGTAAAGCCAAAATGTGATAGCACCTGATATAGATATTCCCTAATTGAGAAAGTCAAATGCTTTCTCAAAGTCAATGGTCATTGCAGCTGCAGGGTTTTAAGAGTTTTGCTTTGTGAATTAAATTGAGTAATGAGCTAAGATGATCGAACTGTTTCTATTTTTGATAAATCCTTATTGAGAAGTATGGATGAGTTTAGTCATTAAAGATTGTAAGCGGAGAGTTAATAATTTGGCAAAGATTTTTCCATCAGTATTAAGAAGTGAGATCGGTCTATAGTTTGAAGGAAGTAAAGGGTCTTTGTCTTTTTTTGGTAAGACTGTTATGATGGCTTCGGTCATTGTGCATGGTAGTTTCTTTATTAAGGTTGCTTCTTGGAATACATTGACTAATACAGGACAAAGAGTGTCAGATAGGGTTTTATAAAAATCACTGCCAGGTGCTTTATCGTTTTTTAATGATGATAAAGCAGTTTGGATTTCCTGTAAAGTGATTGGTTTATCAAGCACAGCTTTGTCCTGAGGGGATAGGTGGGGTAGATTCAATTTTTCCAGAAAATGTTGTATTAGGTTGGGATTTGTAGTATTAGGTTGCGAGTATAGTTGATGGTAAAAGGATTGCATAATACGATTGATTGAAAGGTTGTCTGTGTGTGTCTGACCTGATGGATCTTTTAGACCTGCTATATGTCTCTGCATCTGTTGAGTTTTTAGCTGGTAAGAGAGCAACTTTCCGCATTTATCCCCTTGTTCCCAATAACCGTGTTTAATCCTAAAAAGGGCAAGTTCAGCTTTCCTGGATATCAACTCATTAATTTTAATTCTTAATTGTAGAATTTCCAGATGAAGCTGTGAATTATGATTGGGTTTATTTAATTTATAGTATTGGGTTTCTTTTTCTTTAAGGGATTTTTCTAAATTAGCTAATTGTTGTTCTCTTAATTTCTTTCTATGTGCTGCATAACTAATAATTTTACCTCTAATAGTGGCTTTTAATGCTTCCCAGATAGTACCTTGAGACATATCTGGAGTATCATTAATAGAAAGAAAATCTTGAATCTGGGTTTTAATCCAAGGAGTGAATTCAGGGTCTCTGAGTAAAAGTGGGTCTAAACGCCAAGATGGGGATTTAGAAGAAGGTGGACCCCAGAGTAAATGCAAACTGACAGGGGAATGATCAGATATAACAATAGGGAGAATCGCTGTATCAATAATTTTTTCAGTAATGAGGGGAGAAGAGAACCAATAATCAATCCTACTATATGATTTATGTAAAGAGGAATAAAAGGTGTAATCTCATTGTCTGGGATGATGTAGTCTCCAAATGTCAGAGACCTAAATCCTTCATAAGCATTGATAGAGCATTAATACTATGGGGTGGGCATCATGTGATGAGTTACTTCTGTCTAAATATGCTTGTAGTGCTAAGTTAAGGTCACCACCAATAAGAATAGGTGAATTATTTTTATTATTAATCATAATTTGTTGGGATAGATTATGGAAGAAAATGGGTGAATCAAAGTTGGGTGCATATACATTCACAAGCATAGCGGACCTGCTGTGGTGTTTAATAGGTTATAATCCACCTACCATCTGGGTCTCTAATAATTTTTATGGGGGACCAATTAAGAGATTTATGTATTAAGATAGCAATCCCATGTTTTTTGGATGGAGAAGATGACGCATATACTTGACCGACCCAGTCCCTTTTAAGTCTGTCGACATCCTCTGATAAAAGTTTAGTTTCTTGTAAGAAAGCAATATGTGTTTTATGCTTTTTAAGATAGGTAAGTACTTGCTTATGTTTACAAGGCGAGTTGAGTCCCTTAACATTCCATGAATGTAAGATTAGATCACTCATGGTACTAGGATATAAGGTAATTAGTTACAAATAGGAATTAATTTGGAGGATGTCACAGATTCAAAAGGTAAATATATATAATAAACAAATGTATGCAGGGCCCTTAACTTGTATGGGTTCGAGATGATTGAGTATTTGTATTCATTTTGTCTCGCAGAGGGAGAGTATAGAGATAGGAATATCAAGTAATTAAACATTAGAACCAACAAACGTTAGTATAAACTCAGTAACAAGAATATTAATTTGAAACTTTTATGAAATGCAGAGCAATAAGAGTCAGTAAATATACAGGACTCTCACTCTACACTACTAGGCGTGTAGAGTAATTAGTGAATCTCAAGATACGGTTTACCTATATAATCTTAAGATACTAAACTTTATATAACAGTATATTATAGACGCGTAATTGAGATTTGTGCTGAGGTAATTAAAGCATTACCTGGAAAAAAACAAAACATCATTCTACCAAATAAAAAGGATAATTATGTAATAGTGTTAAATTCCAAACATAATGAATTAGTTTGGACCTAGCAATAAGTCCAATATTAAATAAAGTATACCAACATGATGGCAGATAATGCTGAAACAGTGTGAGCCAGATAAAAAGGATGCCCGATGTGTATTAATCCCATAAGCTAGGTTAGGGAATGCAGTATATACTATAGGTTCATAGTGCATCAGTGTATTGTGGAATCATTTTATACATGTCCAATGATTTGGAAGAAAATGGGATGAAGAATAATGTGAAAAGGTAGAAAAACTCAATGTATAGAAATACAATTGAAGCATACTTTGGTGCAAAATCTGTGAGATATAATAGAATGCACCTGATGCACTACATACCAGAAGTGATGCAAAATAAATATTAAATAAGTAAATGATTTTAGAGTATTTGTCTAATCATCCTCCACATTCCAAATGATAGGACTTATGTGGAAAAATGCTATAATAGTAGGGGTTAAGGGCACACTGATATGAAATACAGAACTCTATATATGTATGTATGAGCCTGACCACATGGTGGCGCTAAAGCTTATGAAAAATTAGAGTGTAAATAGCAATTATATATACTTATGTCTGGCACCACACAAGGATTAATTAAAAGAGATCTTACAAACATTGTAATATTTATTCTTTCTCTCATTTATTTTTTTTTCCATTGAATAACATTGAGAGTAACTCCCGCATGGATTAAATACCTCCAGTGTCAATTGGCTCACCTCCCACAGACAGATACAGGCTTCTCAGCAGTGATAGCAATTTACTGCATTTAAGTACTCCAAACCTGTTGGGTGCAATAGAGACTGTGCTTTGCGGTAAATGTACCAAAGGAATCGAGTGAGGTGGTGTGAAGAGGAGGGATTCTGGTGAGAAACTGCTATATCACATCTAATTATGGGCCATAGTATTTATTACAATTTTTTTTTTTTTTAGTGGGAAAAGCCTCAGGTAGCCTTGCTCTTCGATTTTCTTCTCCTTTTCTTTTGGGTGGTTCAGATGATTTAAAGGGAGAGCTGGACACAAGATCAGCCCAGGAAGAATCAGGAGAGTCATTACCATTGAGAGCTTCTTCTGGTCTTGAGTAAAGGGTCGGATACAGTCTGTCTCAGATCCTCCGAGATGAGTGCAGATCTTCTTGGAGCAGATCTTCTTGGAGTGGGGAGAATTTGTTAGACAAGGTAAGAGGAGTAGAAAACTGATGTGACGTCCACATGGGAAGCTGGAGAGGTGGAAATATTATTTAAACAGCAGGTATTATTATTTAGAGAAGAACCAGATGCTTTTTTTCTTGTATGCTTCGGAGCTTCTGGCAGGAGCTACAGTGGCAGATATGATGGCTGCAGATTTCTCAGGGACCTGAAGGACAGTTTCAGCAGAAAAGGCAAGACATTGTAATTGCGAAGTGCTTGTGCTGGAGCAGGAACAAGCTGCATTAGCATCACAAGGCAATGTAAGTGCGGGCTGTGTCCAATTCAGAAATTCAGAGAGAGATTCTGTGGTACTGAAATCTCTGGTAGAATCATTCTAAAAAAGACGTATTGTTGCAGGGTAACGCAGTGCAAACTTAATTCCACACTGATGAAGGATTGTTTTAATGGGGTTGTAAGCTTTTCGTTTGTTAGATAATTCTTTAGAATAGTCTCTGAAAATTAGGATTCTGTTTTCTTGCCAAGTAAGTGCACCTAATTGCCTCGCTTTTGAAGAATCAGTTCAGTATGTGCGTGGGTTTAGAAATCTGGCAATGATGGGCCTGGGTTTCTGGTCGGTCCAGGCCCCGGATTTGCTAAAAGTGAGATCTCTTGATGATTAGGTCTTGGCCGGCTGGTAATTTAAGCAAAGAAGGAAGTACATGAGTTAGAAGAGCACTGGTGTCTCCTAGTTCAACTCCTTCAGGAAATCCAAGAAATCTAAGGTTGTTACGTCTGTTTCTATTTTCAATATCATCTATTTTGTCCTGAAGGTTCCTAATAACTCTGTCCTGCTCCCTGATGGTAGCCTGTAATGTGTTAATGGAATCTTCATTTTGAGATGCTTTAACATCAGTAGCGCTGATTTTTTGATCAAGTGCCTGCATATTATTGATATTTTGTTGAGATGCAATTTTTAATACATTGATTTCACTTATTAGTTGCTGAAACATTGCCTCCACTCTATTAAGAGAACTGTTATGTGGAGATTGGTCTGCCATTATTGTAGGCCTTAATAGAGAAATTGAAAAGCTGTAGATAACTCATTCAGTAATTATGAGGCAATAAAAATACTGTACCAGAGCTGTTCTGCGATGTACATATAGCAAGATCTCAGATGTTGGTGAAGATAGGAAGTCTGAAATCTGTAGGATGGATGATGATATTTGGTGAATCCAGGGAGATGAAGAATCAAGCAGCCATCTTCAGCACAGCGCCCTCTGGCTGTCCATTAAGGCATTTTATATCAGAACAGTGAATCTTCATGACATGAATTTTGCTGTAACCTATGTTCTGTGCAGTTTTTTTTGGTTTGCTCTTTATATAACATATTTGCATTCTATGTTATTATACGGTAGATTGTACTAGTATCATAATACTGTTATTCTCTAATGAGCCAGTGATTCTGTAATGTATTCCTACTGTATAACCAATCTGTATTTTGTCTGTATTGTCCTCTGATGTGGAACCTATTGAATGAGCTCACGCTCAAAGGTATCAATCCAGGATATCAATAAATAAATAAAAAAATAAATAAATAAAATGGGGCACAGTAGTGCCCCTACAGTTAGAGATGAGTAATATTAAACCCCCAACCTTGCACCTTACCAACTTTACCCCATTTAACAGAATTGCACAAAATGTCACATGTGCAGTCTGGAGAGCAAGATCTGTTGACATTGCAGTTTTGTTCTGGTCAGTTGTGCAGATTCCAAGGTCCAGATAGTGCAATTTTAGGAAAAAGTTGTGTTTTTTTGCTGTTTTGTTTTTGTATTTTTTTTTCACTTTATCTTTTTATTAGAATTTTCAAGAAAATAAAACAAGCAATACAATTGAAGGACATCCTCCATATGAAAGGTGAAACACACCTTATACAAAGTAATATGTAAGCTTGAAAATAATGGACACAAGGCATAGTCTGAACAATCTGAAAAATAGGGTTACAAATTATCAAACCAGTTAAGATATATGTCATCTATGTAACTATTGGCATAGGAATGGCAAAAATATATAGGGAAGAAGGAGTTAGATGGAGTAAGGTAAATACCTTGATAATGCTTATAACATGACACGTACAGTAACTCATTTGCTATTTATTATTGAGGAAGATGTGAATAATTGTATAACTAGGGAGTTAGAGACAACAAGAGAACATGGAAAAAGAGTGTTGAAAGAGAAAAGGAAGAAAGAGAGAGAAAGAGATAACTGTACAGTTGTAAACTGGTGTACTACATACAGATTAACAATAGGAGAAGCAAAAATGTTCATATATCAAGATCTGGGAGTACCAGAAACATTGATGTGCTTAAAATAATCCTGCCAACATCTGCCATATACACTGAGTTGGTCAGAAGAGACATGGGCTAGCTTGTCCAGGGAGGCATATTGAGAAAGGTTTTGAAGAATGTCTGAAAAAGTTGGCACAATAGTAGACTTCCAATTCATGAGAATGAGATGTTTAACAAGGAGGAATAGTATATTCAGCCACCTAAAATGTGCATGAGATAGAATAGCACTGTTTGAGGTAGAGATACCTAGAAAAAAGAGTTTAGGATTGAAAATAATTTGTTGCTCAATCACTTTGGTGGCAAATAGATGATTTTTGTGCCAAAGCTTATTAATAGGTGTACAGGACCATAAAATGTGAAGTAAATCACCATTGGGTAAACTGCAGTGCCAGCAGTTATTATTGTTTAATAGCCCCATATGTTGTATTACAGAAGGAGTTCTGTACCATAGAGGTAACATTTTTATTTGTATTAAGGAGCTGTGAGCATCCTTAAATGTGATGTGGGATAGGTGCCAACAGTTACTCCACTGTGTATCAGTAAGTTAAGGAGGGGAAGGGTCACTAGGGGGCATGGGCTAAGAATGGAGGGGGAAGATTTAGGAAGGAAATGAAGAGATACTATTTCACAGAGAGGGTGGTAGCAAAATGGAATGTCCTAACAGAATAGGTGGTATCATGTAAATCTGTAACCAGCTTCAAAAGGGCATGGGACAGGGAACAGGGAAGAGTGAGGGTGGGGGGTGGCAGTGGGATGACAGAAGGGAGGGGGGTTGGGGCAGCTGCAAACTAGGGGTGTTGGCTGCACACTCGAGCAGGCTTAGATAGACCGAGTGGTCTGTTTCTGCTGTCACATTCGTATGTTCGTATGTTCATATGTTTGTATATTATAATTAAGAAGAGCACTCCATTTATTTTTTGCAGATATGGATTGATCTGGTAAATTGACTCTGATGTCTTTATAAATAGTACTATTCCATTTGGCTGACAATTTGATCCATTGCAAAATGTGTTGATCATGTAGTGTATGTTTGTGTATATACTGAGAAAGGGAATTATAGGCAGCTCAAAGTTGTACATATTTCCAGAAGTCCTGCTTTGGGATCCCCCAGGTTAGCTGAAGCTCTGAAAAGGATTTTAAATTTACAGAATTCTGTTCAAGAATATCACCCATGAAAAATATGTCTCTGTTTTTCCAGGTACAACAGAAAATGGGTTGATTCTCCCGGGATAAGGTTGGATTACACCATAAGGGGGCATAGAAGAAGGGAGTTGGCTTTGATTTTAAATACTTATGAATTAGTTTCAAATAGAGGATGGAAGTTGAGACAGTGAGATGAGTTTTTAACTTGGGGGAAGGGAATTAAAGATAAAAGATGTAGGGACCCCACTAGAGCATAGTCAGATTCCATTACAACCCATGACAGAGTTTGGGGGGAGGGTTTACAAAACCATTTAATGGTTTGCGCAGCTCAGAAGCCCCATAAGTAAGCTTTAAACCAGGTGAGACCAAACCTTTCTCTTTTCCAGTGTGTGTGAAGTTTAATGCGGCTAAATCTCGGTGTCTAGCTTTCCCATATAAAGTTGTCAATTAATTTGTCAAGTTTGGTAAGAAAACTAGAAGGAAGAGTTAAAGGAATATTGGTGAACAAATAAAGTACTTTGGGTGAAATGACCATTTTAATAGCTGCTATTTTCCCCATAAAAGAAAGACTAAGAAGTTTCCATCTTTCTAGGGTAGTCTTAATATTAGCAAGTAAAGGAATTAAATTTGAGTCTCAAATTTTGTCTAAGTTATGAGTTACTTTAATACCCAAATGTGTAATACCTTGTGGTGCCCATCGGAATCCAAGGGGTAAATTCATGAGAGGTTTGCAATGGTCATTGAGGGGTAGTGTTTCAGATTTTCCATAGTTTAAAGCGAGACCAGAAATCTCAGTAAATTTGTTGAGTAGTTTGACTAAGGGTGGTTCTGCACATCTAAGTTTTCTAGCAAGATTAAAAGGTCATCCACATGAGAAAGGGATATATATCTGGAGTTACTAATAGGGATACCTTTAATATCGCTAGACTGATGCAAACTAGCAGTTAAGGGTTCCATGGCCAAGATGAACAGTGATGGCGATAAAGGACATCCTTGTCTAGTTCCTCTCACAAGTTGGAAAGATGGAGAAAGAGTGGAATTGATGAGAATTTTTGTGAAGGGCAAGGTATATAACAGTTTAATCCAGGAACAGAAATTTGGAGAGAAACCAACATAGGATAGAACTTGGTATAAGTAATTCCAATTTAAGGGGTTAAAAGCTTTTTCAAAGTCAATGGCTATGGCGGCAGCAGGTGACTTAAGGAATTTGGCCTGATGTATTAAATTAAAAAGGGAGCGTAGGTGATCTGAACCAGACCTGTTCTTAATAAATCCAGCTTGTGAGCAATGAATTAGTTTGGAAAGTAAGGGTTCTAGATGAGATGTTAGAAGTTTAGCAAATATCTTTCTATCAGTATTGAGTAATGAAATTGATCTGTAGCTAGTGGGAAAGGAGGGGTCCTTATATTTTTTGGAATTAAAATAATGATTACTTCGGTGCAAGTTGGAGGTAGTTTACCTTTATCAGAGGCTTCCAGAAAAACGTTGAAAAGCAGAAGACAAAAAGTATCAGAAAGCAATTTGTAAAAGTCTACAGGGAATCCATCTCCTCTCAGGGATTTACCAGATTTTAGAGAGGATATTGCTTTCTGGATTTCCTGGAGGGTAAAGGGTTTGTCTAAAATGATCTTTTCTGAGGTGGAGAGGTGTGGTAATTGCAAGGTATTTAGGAATTGTTGAATGTGTAGAGTAGGTGAGGAGTCAGAGTCTGAATATAACTTCTGGTAGAAAGATCTCATAATGAGATTTATAGAGGAATTATCAGTATAGATTTTACCTTGCGGGTCTTTAAGGCTTGTGGTGTGCTGTTTCATTTGTTGTATTTCGAGTTGATAAGAGAGAAGTTTTCCACTTTTATCACCTTGCTTCCAATACTTATGTTTAAGTTTAAACAGAGCTAACTCAGTTTTGTGGGAAATGAATTTATTTATTTTTGTCCTTAATTGTAGAATCTCAAAATGAAGATGAGAGTCAGGATTAGGTTTACTAGTTTTAAAATATAAATTCTCTTCGGATTTAAGTGTTTTTTCTAGATCTGCCAATTGTTGCTGTCTTGATTTTTTCCTGTGAGCTGCATAACTAATTATTTTCCCACAGATTGTGGCTTTTAAAGCTTCCCAGACAGTACACATAGATGTATCCACAGGATCATTGAAGGAAAGAAAATTTTGAATCTGAGATTTTACCCAGGGTAAGAAATCAGGGTCTCTAAGAAGAAGAGGATCAAGGCGCCAGGAGGAAGATTTAGTGGGAGATGGGCCCCACAGAACCTGCAATTTAACTGGGGAGTGATCCAAAATCACTATTGGAAGGATAGAGGTTTCAATAGTTTTTCAGCTATAGAGGAGGATGCAAACCAATAGTCAATTTGACTATATGTTTTATGAAGAGTTAAATAAAAGGTAAAGTCACATTCACAAGGATGGTAAAGTCTCCAAATATTGGATAGACCAAAGTCTTTTATTGATAGTGAAAGCACGTTAATACTTCTAGGGTGAGCATCTGTGTATATATTACTTCTATCTATGTGGGCTTTCATGGCCAAGTTGAGGTCACCTCCAAGAATTATAGGGATATTGTTAATATTGTTAGACAGTATTTGTTGGGCTAAATTGTGGAAGCATTCAGGGGAATCAGAGATGGGGCATATACATTAACAAGCATAAGTGGGCCGGATGGGGTGCTTAATATAACTATTACCCATCTGCCTTCTGTATCGGTAACAGATTTTACGACAGACCAATTGAGTTTTTTGTGGATCAATATAGCTACCTCTCTTTTTTTTGAAGAGAAAGATGATTCTTAGATTTGACCTACCCAATCTCTTTTGAGTCTGCTGATGTCCTCTGCTAGTAATTTGGTTTCCGTAGGAAAGCAATATGTGCTTTGTGTTTTTTAAGATAAGAGAGAATTTTCTTCTGTTTACAGGGAGAGTTAATTCCCTTCACATTCCATGTGCATAAAAGTAGGTCACTCATAGTATCGGCATAAGGGAAGTATAACAATTTACAGAGTAATGAAGAACTTTTGGGAATCAAGCAGAGGGCATAACAGAAACAAAAGAGAGAGTGTTTGTATATGTAAAGGGTGGCAGGATCGTTCAAATATGCATAATAATGTATGTAGGATGTTAAAGACACAAGTATCTGTCTGAAATTACAATGTTTAGAGAAAAGGTACAAAGACATTAAAAACTAACAGTAATATCTAACGCCATAACAATAAAAAACCTCCTGTAAGTGTGGGGAGATAAGAGTCAGTATAAGATACTGGATGGCTCTCACCACACAAATGGGCTAGAATAATGGAAAGTAGACCTAGGAGGGCCAACTACTGTATCAAGTTAGCTGGATACCTAAGGTCTAAACCTTATGAACAGTTATAGAAACTATTATACAAATAGTACTTGAACAGGAAACCAGTTATTCCAAAAAGAGAGGGGGGAACCAGATATATAACCTCATCCATAATTAGACAAAGCTTATATAAGAGAAAAGGAGAAGGAATTACCAGACCGGATTTATAGGAATGTAAATTCAATATTATAGGTGTGTCAACCTATTACAAAATGTAATCTGTGTTGTATGTATTAAGGACCAGTGTTGCCTAAAAAATGGGATCAGAGGAACCAGGTAGTCAGTCAGACATAGTTATATGTGAGAGATAAATCTGTGGCAGCTGCATTTACCAAAACTCTCTGCCAGAATGCCATAAAGAGGGTATTATGGTCTTAATGAATTAAGATGCCTCAGAGTGAATACTTCATGAGTATGATATTGATACCTCTGTGCCATGGGCCAGAAGTGAGCAGGTGGGATGTAAAAGGGAACCAGCTTTGGTAGTAACTGGGGACAATAGAGGATTCTATTACTAAAAGCAAATTCCCCATACTCGAACATTGCCTGCATGGAATGAGAAATGGAGTGACTAGGTCTAAGTAATAGGCCCAGTAAGCCCCAAAACCAGGGGAGAGATCAGAGAGAGGGATCTCCACTCAGTTTATAGGCTTCGAGTAATAGGGTATTTGTGATAGATTATGACTAGGTATCTATTGCACCAGTACTCCAAAAATAGCCAGCAGTGCTCATATATCAGTAAAGTAGATTCTTTATCTGCAATAATTTGTGCATAAATGAATACACAGGGGTTGCAAGGGAAGTAAATAAACAAAGGGGAAGTCAGAAATATGAAATTCCAATCAAATAAGCATATCAGTGTGGCCTGTAAGGTTTCATTTATAAGGGTACTTTAAAAACAAGCAAATTGGTTTGAACGCTGTGGTGAAACTACCAAGACATATTAAAGACATTGGCCTTTATTTACAGGGTAATAGGAAACAGTAGGAAAGGGCATAAGCAGAGGTCATGTGAAATGGTGCCACAACTCATCATAAAATGAAAATATTGAAGAAAATGACAATATCAAAGTTCCATTAATACAAGAGAAGAAAGAGTTGTCTATTATTAGAAAATAGTGTTAATCAGTACCAGCCGTGATGTACAGCCATGCGGTATCACAACCTGCTGGAAGCGATATTATCAGGGTTGTGGAGGTTGTACAACACATGGCAGGGCAACCAGAAAAACTGGTCATTAACAACACAGAGTCCTGGGACTTAACTCGTTGCCAGGAGGAGAGTGAATGGCTCTATATTAGACATTCAAGAATCAGATAACCATCGATTTATGGGCATCATTTGTAGCGGTAGGGGGTTTGTTTTTTGCTTTCGCTTTGCGCTTCTTTTTGGTTGGCTCAAGTGATTTGAGAGGTGAACTCGCAACTGCCTCCGCCCATGAAGATTCCACTGAGATGTTGCCCTGGAGTGCTGCACACAAGTTGGGAGTTTGGTCATCAGTGATCTGCGAGTGCAAATCTTCGTGCGAGGATTGTAAGTCTTCTGCCAGAAGGGCAAACTTGTTGCTGGGAGGAATAGAGGGGTCAACATGTGTGTGGGTTCCCGGAGTCAGAGAGGATCTGGGAGGATCTGCAGATGAGCAGCAGGAATGATTCTGAACTTGGGGACCAGATGTCAGCTTTTCCTTAATTCTGTTCGAGTGTCTGGGAGGGGAAACATCAGTCACTGCAGAATTGAGGACCATAAATTCAACAGAACTTCCTCTGCTGTCCTGTGCTGCAGCATTCTCATTCCGAGTTTGCCCCAATTTGCCATTCGAATGATCAACATCAACAGAGTCACCAGAGGTAGGATCAATTGAGGAAATGTTCAGAAAAATGCCAGGGCTTCAGGGGTACTGAAATCTTTAAATGTTGTCCCCAGGAAAAGGCGTATTGTGGAAGGGTATCGTAGGGTGAACCTCATACCTCTCTGGTGCAGTATAAGTTTTAAAGGATTATTTGCCTTTCTTTTAGCAGATAACTCCTTTGAAAGGTCTCTACATATAGATAGCTTGAAGTTTTGCCACATTAGAACTCCTAATTCCCTGGATCTCTTTAGAATTAGATCTGTATGAGTGAAATTTAGGAATCTGGCCACTATTGGTCTGAGCAGTTGATCTTAGCCTGGTCTGGGACCTAAAGCATTATGGGAGCACTCAATTATCGAAGGTTACTCAGGGGATAGCTTTAACATGGCAGGTAGAACGTGCATTAATAACGCAGTTGTGTCCCCGAGCTCAGATCCCTTCGGGAAGCCAAAGAAGTGCAGATTATTTCTGTGGTTGCGGTTCTCGATATCATCAAGTTTAATCTGCAGGCTTTTTATGGTGCAGTCTTGATTCCTGATTGTGGCCTGGAGGTCATGGATAGAGCTTGTGTTTTGGGTGGATTTGGCTTCAGAAGAGGTAATTCGCTGATCAAATGATTCTAATGTTGCATTATTTTGTTGAGTGGAAATTTTCAGATCGCTGCTATCTGCAGCCAGTTTTGAAAACATAGCCTCAACTCTGGCAAGCAAGTTTGAGTGAGGATGGAGTTCGGCCATGGTATAGTTTAGGATGTATAGAGGTTCAAAATAACTTTCAACTGATCTGTAGAAGAGCGTTTAGAATTAAATCCCAAGGATGACACAAAAAAAGCGGTCTGTATTGTGATGGATGAGGTTGGATTCCTAATTTCCCTTCAGAGAGACAGATTCAAGATGCCATCTTATGTTTAGCCAAGCCACACACACCCCTGCCCCTCATTTTTGTGTTTTTTTTGTTTGTTTATGCTTACAGCCACCATGGTTTGGAATTTTGTTCTGAAAATTTGGGGTGGAAGGGACTTGCCATAGAATACTGCCTTATGTTGGTCTCCCAGCTTACAACAGAAGAATCTTCTCTGAGATTCTTCCTTCATGAGCCAAAATTCTTCTTTCATAAGGCTAACCCTTGCTTTTGATTTACAGAATAACATGTTAAAAACCTAATAAAAATGGTGTATTTTCAAAAAACAAACACCTGAACCTAGGTAAATAGAATCCGTTCAGCTAGATTCTGGTGGTTGTTTTTTTTAAACTTGCCCTTAAAATAATGTTTCTGGGCACCCAAAAATCCAGGGTTCCCAGTTTAGTGAGAAGAGCCATTCACCCACATTCTTTGTATGAGAATAGTGGGACTTTCTTGACCTGTGAAGCCACAGCTGGAGTCTTGTTGCTGGCATCAGTTTCACCAGTGATCATTATCTATCTATCTATCTATCTATCTATCTATCTATCTATCTATCTATCTATCTATCTATCTACTGTAGAATGATTACATTCTGCATTAGAAATACTTTGCAGTTCCAGCACTGTCAGCATATTCACTCTTGGTAATTTTCATGGTACAACCCCACAAGATGAGACCAAGTTTTATTTCAGCTCTAAGAATAAGAATTTTGCTGCTAAGCTAGTGAGTTCTCTAATGGGACTTTCAGCCGCTTTCCATCCCTCCACCCTGAACCTTTATTAGTTAGATGAGCTCTGGAGTAGTTTAGTAAGTGCTAAATTTAATCAAAAACTACTGTGTTACATTTATGCAGCCAACTATCTCTCTATCTGTCTATGTGTCTGTCTGTCTAGCTATCATTAAATTTTACTTTAGCAGACTGCAGTGCCTATTCCCTAGTACAGCTTCTTTGTTCCCCCCCTCCCCTCCAGGTCATCCACCCCAACTCCCAATTTTTTTCAGTTAGTAAGCGGACTGTGGTGCCCACCCTTGTATCACTTCTCATGCCACCCTCCTCTGCAGGTCTCCTGGTCCACTTTCTTATTCAAAGGGACACTGTCATCTTTTTTCAGAGATTCCAGGCAGAGTTAACATTTTGTGCCTGTTGCCAAATATTTTATAAGTGAATACTTACGTGGTAAGAGATTTTCAAAAAGAATGACAATATCAGTAAAAATGTGTAAATTTCTTATCTTTAGTGACCTGCCTGTTGCTTATCACCAGCTGTGGATGTGCAGTCATGAAAAAATATAGGACAGTCGTGTAGGTACAATCCCTCATGATTGAGCTTGTTATTTTATTTTTTTGGCTGTGGGCGGAGCCTACAGTCATTTTGCTTCTTCGGCTCGTAAAACAGCCTATTGTGACCTGCTTCCATTGGGCTTTTGGAAATATCCTTCTGAAAGTCCAATAGAGCTTAGAGCACTCCACCATGATCGACCGCTATGGAGTAACAGCCGAAACAGCTGTAGTATTTTGGCTGTTACTTCCACATTTCGGAACAGGAACTGCATGAATGGCAGAATGCCATTCACCACAACTACACATGCATAGTTGCATTGCCACCATCATCTTGGACATGGCACTTGGTGATGCTCCACGGCACTCCTTCTCTGACTTCACAAGCTCATCACAGTCGTATCGGCTCTGGCTGGATCTTGTTATGTTTGTTAGTACCTCCCCCCACATTGTATACTCTTTCCCTGGGTTTTTGTTTCCCAGGTGCATTACTTTGCACTTCTTTGCACTGAATCTAAGCTGCCATACTTTTGACCATTCCTTCAACCTTGCCAAGTCCCTTTTCATTCTTTCCACCCCCCCTTGTGAATCAGCCCTGTTGCAGATCTTTGTATCATCTGCAAGAGGCATACTTTCCCTTCCAGTCCCTCTGCAATGTCACCTATAAAGACATTAAAGAGGACTGGTCCCAGTACTGATCCCTGTGGTACCCCACTAGTAACTCCTCTTTCTTTGGAGTGAACTCCATTTACTATTACCCTCTGCATCCTGTTGTCCAGCCAATGTTTTACCCAGGCTACAACACTGAGATCCACTCCCAGGCTGGCTAACTTGTTTATTAATCTTTTGTGTGGGACTGTGTCAAATGTCTTGCTAAATTCTAGGTAGGCCATGTCCATGGCCCCTCCCTGGTCTACTACTTTGGCCACCCAGTCAAAAAAATCAAGCTTCACTCTCGAGATCCTCGTCATCATGGAAACCACTGAGTATGAGAATAGTGTGGTAGTGTATGGGCTCCCATACACTATCCTATATGCTTTGGCCTATTGTAAGGCATTCCATGGTGTACTGTATATGGTAATAAATATAACTTCCCATTCATGTTGTGTTGGGCAGATATTAATGAGCCATTTTCTGGTTATGTCTTTTTTGGCCACTGTCACCCAAATACTCAGCTGCTTTTTATATAGTTTTCTTCTTTTGAAGTTGGGTGTGTATAACAAAAATGTATTTATTTAGTTTTGATTACTGGTAAGTGCTCTAGGCAAAGAAATTGTTTATTTTCAGTCATAATCTGGGAGAGTTACAGACATAGATAAAAGCACATCACATCACAATGGTTAATATTACATAATACAGACTTGGGTCAAACATATTACAGTATAGACAGGCATGGAGATGTCTACTGTACAGGAGAAATTAGACATTACTCTAGGATATCCATAGATAAAGGGGAATAAACAATACAGTTTCAAGGAGACATACCATACAGTATAAGTAAATAGAGAAACTATTTCAAACTGTCTCATGGTGGGATACCTCACAGCCTGTCCTTGCCTGCTATTTAAAAGTGGGTGAGAGTGATAAGTGCCTAAATATGTGGTGAAGGGAAATGCAGAGGAAGCCTAACTAGGTGTCCTCCCCTGCGGTTAAGTCACATGTGCATTTGTCAGAGGCCAGAAGGCAGGCACGGAGCTCATTTCTAAAGATCAGGTGTGTAGTGGAGTGCCTCACAATTGAAGGCAGGGAGTTCCATAGCTTTGAGGTAGACACCGCAAATGCCTGCTCACCCATCCTGGTGGTGCATTTGGGTCTATTAAGGAGCAACATTTCGGTAGAGCTCAGTGGGTAAGTCTGATGGGCCGAGTTCATCAAGCATGCAAGGGACATCAGTATACCAGTTTGGATGATACTGTCAATTGTGCATCCTGTGGTGTAGGCTCAGTAAGAGGCAGGAGAGAACCAGCCCAAACTGGAGTAAAGTAGGCAACAGTGGGTGCACCTAGGTACTGATAGTGCAAAGCAACAGATACTATTATAACAGGTGTCCTATTTCTGAAATAGTCCCTTGTTTGCATCTTTATAGGAAGTGATTCCATAAGTCAGGCTGGGTCACAGTACCCCCTGCACAATGGCTAATTTTGCCTTAGAGTTTAAGGATGGTCTGACTTTGTAGGCCAGCCCCAGCTTGATGTTAACCTTCTTACAAGTGTTAGCGATATGGAGGCTGCAGTCCAATGAAGGGTCAAGGGTTATACCCAGGCATCTGAAAGAGTCCACCAAAGCCAGGAGCGAGCCATTCGAGCCATGTATGGCCAGTGTTGCAGAGCAGGCTTTGACCCCTGGTTGTGATCCAAACAGCATTACCACCATATTTTTGGTATTCAGAAGTTTGTTTTGAACTAGCCACTCATGCAGGCAGGCAAAGTCTGACTCAAGTGTGGTATTAATGCAGGCAATGTTCTTGGCACTGGTGTATAACACCATATCATCTGCATATTAGATGGTAGAGGTAGTGCTCAACATTTGAGGCAGCCTATTCACAAACAGTGAGAAAAGTAGTGGTCCAAGAATTGAACCTTGTGGTACACCATTACTGGTAGGAGAGAAATCAGATTTGCATTTGTCAATCTGAACAAATTGTGTCTACCCAGATAGGTAACTGCTGAACCATGTTGAAGAGCCTTGGGAGAATATAAGTGTGGCCAGCATATCTACCAACCGTGCAGTTAACACTCCCACGCTGGGTATCAATTCTTGAAGTGCTTTTCCTATACTGTTGAAAAGGGTCAAATTATTGGGCTTTCCCAGAATGTGTGAGTATGTGTGACCAGTGCCACCCCACACCCTCTCAAGCACATTGTGCAGTTTTGGGGATCATATTTCCAATGTAGTTTGCTGAGTCTTAAAATATCTGCTTAGAATGTTTCAGTCGAATTCTTTCTAGTGATAACTAACGGTTACCTTGTGTTGTGTGCAGCAAGCCTTTTGCCAGTTCTGATCTGTGACTGTGAATCCTATCTCAGTTTCCCACCATTGTCTGATAGTATTCCCAATGTCATCTTTACTTTGCTGAAGTGCTTTATAAGCTTGGGAAATAAGATGTGGTAGGGATCCATGCTCAATTACCTGGATAATAAAACATATGACGGGAGGTGCGCTCCCTGACCCAGTCAAGGCCCAGTCTATTCCTTAAGTAATGTCTTATTTGAATATGCCTGAAGTGGTCTGCCCTGCCTAAATGAAATTTCTGTTGAAGTTGAAAAAAGTTCTTAAAAGTCCCCTGGCTGTAATATTGATAATGGTTCCGTGGCCCCATTTCATGCCATCGATGAAAAACAGTATCTAGAGTTATTGACATAAAGTGCTGGTCTGCTATTATACATTCCAAAAATCTAGCATCATGTTTCAAGTTTGGATTATTTAATAAAGAAAGCCAGAGCTTTATTAGGGGAATAGTTAATTGCAATTACAGGTCAAGGGTTGTTTTTATCCCTATCAGAGTAAATAAGAGCTTTTGCAGTTCTATTCCATTTTCCTGTGTCTATCTCATTCTCGTGGGGATTCAAGGCTGGGTCGAGCCAGGTGGCTATATGTTCTGTCTGTGCTGCTTGGTTATAGTCTTACAGATTTGGAAGGGCTAGCACCCCCCCCACCCTTATGATTTCAGTAATTGTCACTTTGCATAGACAGTGCCTGGTCTCTGGCCCCTCCAGAGATACCAGGAAATCATCTTATTCCAGCTATTATAATCTCCCTCAGGAGGTTCTAATGGGATATTTGGAATAGATAGAGATATTGTGGCAAAAGACTAATGCAGACAGAGTTCATGGTTCATATTAGCAAGATGGGTAAATTAACCCATTTTGCTAGGTCATCTGATATTTGTTTAAATTTAATGTAGTTAACTGTATATGGTTGCCAAAAGTCTTTTGGGATATATACCTCAAGATATTTAAAGAGCATATGATGCCTTCAGAAGAACTTTAGCAAAACATAATAACAAGACACAGTTCAGCTTGTAATTAACATTGGTTCTTTATATCTTCCCCCATTATTTATTTCTGATGTCATTTGGTGATGTTACAACAGAGGATTATGACTTTAAGTAGGGAGTAAGCTATAGAGGTAGAAGAACTCTAAGGAATAAATATAAAGTATTCTTGTACATTTCCTCAGTAACTAATATTGGTAAGGAGAAGTCTAATAAGTATATACAGAATGTAAGCTGAATTGTACATAAATATTATGTTTTCAAAGTTTTGTTTGAGGCATCAGCAGCCCTTTAAGTGTTGTTTTGCCCCATTGCCATGGATATTGTTGCTTTAGTATGGGAGAGGGGATAAATAAAATAGAATATCTTCAGGTTTTTTGAATGTTTAATTTATAGCCAGAAAGGGTTTCTATGTCTTGCAGATTGGCAAATAAAATTTGTATGGACTGCTCCGGGTCGATGAGGTAGACTAGAAGGTCATCTGCATAGAACGCAACTCTATGTTTCTCTCCTTCAGTATGGATGCCCTTGAAAGTACATGTCTGTTGAAGGAGGTAGGACAGGGGTTCAACATAAAGAGCAAACAGCAAGAGAAACAATGGGCAGCCCTGTCTGGTGCCTCTGGTCAGTCGAAAGCAAGATGAATAAGTGCTGTTGGCTTTGATTACCACTTGAGGTGTAGAGTATAAACTATGAAATAGTTCTAAAAATGATAAGGGGAAGCTGAAGGTGGATAGTGTGAAGGTTAAAAATGTCTGTGATACCCTATCAAATGCCTTTTGGGTGTCAAGACTTAAGGGAGCTGATCTCTATAGCCATGGTAATGGATTATGGTCCATGACCACTGTAAATTCTCTGTTGTGCAAGTATGGATGTAGCTTTGGCAATGCGCAAACTATGATCAGACATTCCTTCTCTATAGTGTCTTATGCCACTTTCCTCGGCAGAAGTTTTTGGCTCAGGTAAACAATAGGGTGGTGTTCTCCTTTGGAACTGACCTGGCTCATCACAGCCCCCACCGCAAAATCTGATGTAAACATACTATGAATTTAAGACCATAGTCAGGGCTGGCTAGCTCTGAAGCCTGACATAGGGCCTGCTTTAGATGACAGAAAGTCTTCTTACAGTGTTCTGACCAGTGACCCCTTTCAGGCATTCTTGTTATGGGCAGATCAGTGAGGGGTGCTACAATTGTGCTGAAATTAGCCACAAATCTTCTGTAATATCCAGCAGTCCCCAAAAATGCTTGTGCCAATTTTTGGGTTGTGAGTTTGGGCTATCCCTTTACAGCCTCCACCTTCACAGGTGCTGGCTGGATGTGCCCCCCTTCCACTGACGTTTGAGGTATGGCACTTCAACCATGCCCACCTGACACTTCTCAGCTTTGGCTGTCAGCGTTGTAGCTTGCAGTCTTTTGAGGATCTCTCTCGCAGTGTCAGATGCTCCTCCCAGGTTTGGCTAAATATAACAGCATCATCCATGTAAGCCATGGTGAAGTCACATGCCCCTGAAACCACTTGGTCAATCAGCATCTGAAAGGCAGCAGATACATTTTTTATTCCAAATTGTATGACCAGACATTCATGCAGGCCAAATGGAGAGATACATGCCAACTGCTCCCTCACTTCAGCAGTTAAAGGTACCTGCCAGTAACCCTTTGTTAAGTCTATAGTTGTTAGGTACTTTGCTCCCCATAACTTTTCCGGTAGCCTGTGACATGGGCATTGGTGATTGAGTGCTTGCACTAACAGTGACTCAGTCCTGGCACATGTCAATGAGGCTACCTCTGAGGAAGGGTGACCAGATGGGGGAGGTGTGCACATATAAGCGACAGGACGTCGCTTATATGTGGAGTGCACGGGGGGGACCGAGCATGATGGAAGGGAGGGAGGGTTGGTTTGGCATGGTTGGTGTGGGCTGCTGAGCTGGCCACATAGCGTGGTGGGTGGGTGGGAGCCTAATGCTGTGAGGGTTCTGGGTTTGGGCTCAGGTATGCTTACATTTTTGTGCGCCCAGCCAGTAATTTTTATTTCTCAAGATTTTGACCCCCCTTCATACACCCCCCTGGAGTTAAGAATCCTTTTGTACGGGGTACGGGGGGCACAGACCTCTGCATGAACAATTAAAATCTAAGTCCCCGGTGCCATTTTCTTGTGCACCAGGGATGTACATCGCAGAAATAGATTTTTGGTGATGTACACTCGCCTTGCAGCCGATTGCGATTGGGCCTTTGCCCTTATCATATAGATCCACTTTTTCAGTTTCTCCTCTGTCCACAGCATGGGATGTGCATTGGACATCATGACAGCATTAAACTTTCAGGAATCCACACAAAATCTTGTCATCCCATCCTTTTTCAGGATAAGAAGAATGGGCGAAGACCAAGGACTTCTGGATTCCTGGATAACTTGGAGGTCCAACATCTCCTTTGGCTCCTCCTACATGTGGCATTTCACACTGTCAGGGACTCTATAGGCATGCTGCTTCAGTGGTGTCTGAGTCCCTGTGTTCACCAATTTTCTGCCAGTGTGGTGTGCCCCAGCTTTTCTCAGAACAGGGTGCTGATAGAGCGCTGCATCCTCTTCATTTGTGCCATCTGTGCAGGTGTCAGCAGCTCTGAGAGGGTGACAGAGTCCACTGATGCTTTCCCAATACTCTTCTCTAGTAGATCTATTTGTGCCCTCCATCTGCCTGGCTGCAAACCATCATGATGGCATCAGTACTGTCATGATAAGGTTTCATCATGTTGACATGATAAACTACTGTGTTTGCACCTCTGTTGGACAGCTCTTCAACATAGTTCACCTCGTCCACCTGTTTTTCTAGTATGAATGGATCCTTCCATGCTGCATGCAGTTTGTCCTGTCAAACAGGGATGAGCACTATCACCTCCTGTCTGACATCATAGATCCTATCCCTGGATGTACGGTCATTCAAATTTTTCAGCTTCTGTTGCACAGCTGTTACGTTATCCCATGCCAGGCCCAAGAACTCCTTTACCCTCTACTTACAGTTAAGGGGATACAGTATTCTATCACTGATTCTCCTGTGGCAGCAAGCTTGCCTTCCCATTCATCCCTCACTAAATCTAGGGGTCCCCTCACCCTCTGTACATACAAGAGTTCAAAGGGTGAAAACCCTGTGGACTCCTGTAAGACTTCCCTATAGGAAAATAAAGAGATAGGCAAATGCTTGTCCCAACTCCTCTCATGCACTGCAAAAGCTCTAGGCATGGTTTTAAGAGTGCCATTAATGCTTTCCACAAGATCATTGGTTTGTGGGCAGTAAAGTGAAACAAGTAATAGGGAGAAGTATCACCAGCAGAAAACAGGAAGTTATTATCCCCCTGTGCAGACAGTTGATGAGACCCCATCTGGAGTACTGCCTCCAGTTCTGGAGACCCCATCTCCGCAAGGACATAGACAGGATGGAGGCAGTTCAGAGGAGGGCAACTAAAATGGTGCAGGGTCTGCAAGAGAAGCCATACGAGGAGAGACTAAAGGAACTTAATATGTATACCCTTGAGGAAAGGAGGGAGAGGGGGGACATGATAGAAATGTTTAAGTACCTCAGTGGAATCAACAAAGTCCAAGAGGGTAGCATCTTTCAGAAAAAGAGATGTGCAAGAACAAGGGGACACAATCTGAAGATAAAGGGGGACGGCTCGGGGGCAATGTGAGGAAGTATTTTTTCACAGAGGGGGTGGTGGACGCATGGAACAGCCTTCCTGAGGAGGTTGTGGGGTCTAAAACTATGGGATAATTCAAGAATGCATGGGACAGACATAAGGCAATTTTTGTGAGGGGGTAGGAAGAAATAGGCTGTTGGTTAAATAGGATCTGCAGCTTATCCTCTAGGTAGGGAAATGGGCAGACTAGGTGGGCCAAGCGGTCCTTATCTGCCGTCAAAGTCTATGTTTCTATGTAAGTAGCTGCTGCACCCACATTTTTCAAACAAACTTCTCAGAGCTAACATGAAGTTTGTGCCCTAGTCAGATAAGATCTCCTGAGGAAATCCAACCCAGCTGAAGATCCTCAGCAGTTCATCTGCCACTTTCTTTGTATCTGTGGAGGACACTTCCACAACCTCGATGTACCAGGTAGCTTAATCCACCACCACCATCACCAGAATGTACATCTTTCCTGAGCTGGATAGCACACTTAGAAGCCCCACAATATTTGCAGCTACCCACTGAAATGGTACCTTTATTATGGGTAAAGAAACTAAAGCTGTTTTGTCCTTGTCCCCTTGCTTTCTCAGTCTCTGACATGTATCACAGTACTCAACCATATCTTTAGAGACACTGGGCCAATCGAAATTTTGTATCAACCTCTGCTTGGTCCATTTCAACCCCATGTGTCCTGCGAGTGGAATGTCATGTGCAGTTCTGAGTAGCAGTTGTCTAAACTCCTTAGGTACTACCAGATGCTTGTGCACCTGCCATTCTTCTGCACCTTCCCACGGTACCCACTCATGAGAAAGCAGCCCATCTCTCAATACACTCTTCTTTGCTTCCCACCCTGAGATTCAGGGTCAGCATTCTCTGACTGTTCCCTTAGCAACTTTAAGGATTCATCCCTCAGTAAAGCACCTTTTAAATATGTGCTCTTTACTCCTTCTGGAAAAACAGCACCCTCTTTTGTAGTTTCCTTAGAATACCTCTCAGCTACTATTGAGGCTGGTCTTTCAAAAGTATCACCCTCCTCATGTGCTTCTGTGTCAGCTTACACTACAGCAGACTTGGAGCAAATTAATATACTTTCAGTAGCCCCTTTCTCCATGTTGTCAGTTCTATCAGACTTCGATCTAATGGTCTCACTCCAGGGTTACTGCACATTCAGTTTTACTGCTGCATTTTGGGTCATTCCCCAAAGGCATGTCTACATCAAGGTCTTTCCTAACCCCAACTTTTTCCATCCCTTGGCCTCCCTTACAAGTCAGGAAGACTTGAGCCAATGGGACTGGCACAACTGGTCCCACTGCACACTTCACCATAGCAAAATGATCAAGTAGGACCTGTTCAGGTTTAACTAAATCCTAATGCACTAAGGAGAGTGTAGCTCCTGTGTCTGTCTAAGCTTGTGTAAGATTCCCATTAATTTCAATTGGGAGCATGTACTCAGTTGAATTAGTTTTCCCCCCCTTACATAATCAACACTATAATAGCTGGATGTAGTAGGGTTTCCTCCTACTGCCCCTATTCACTAGTTCTTCCATGCTGGGCAGTAATAGGAGAGATGCTTCACTTGCTGACATACATGACACTTCTGTTCCCTCTGATCTCTTTCATTTTGGAGAACTGGGTGTGCTCTGCCCTAGTCTCAGGATCAGCTGTGTTCCCTTTAGGTTGCCCCACTGGCTTACCCATCCTTTAAACCCAGATGTCCCTGCGCCCAACACTCTCATGGCTAGCAAAAGGCCTAGTTGCCATATACCTGTCAACTATTTTTGCTGCTCATCTGGCTAAATCTGGGCCTCGGTCTGCAAACCACACTCTTAAATCTTCTGGACAGCACCTAAGAAACTGTTCCAGCAACACAACCTCTATAGTGTGCTCAGCAGAGGATGCTTCTGCACAATCTAACCACCTCTTAAGCAAATTGGAAGGCTGTACCTACATTTTCATATAATTTTCTTCATTATGCTTCTTAAATCTATGAAATTTCAATCTATGTGCATCAGCAATCAATTCATATAATTTTAGCAACACATATTTAACTTTATCATTGTCTCAACTGTCCTGAGAATTCATTTTCGAAAATGCATCGACAGCCTCTCCAAATAATAAAGCAGTTAGAATGAGGGCCCTCATTTCCTTGTTCAATTTGGACTGTACACAACTTTTCTTAAATATCTAAAGGATGGTATCTAAATCAACTCATTATTTAAAGTAAAGAAACATTTTAGAATTTGGTTTAGGACTGTGTGCTGACCCTCCCGTGTTCAACCCCAATTACCATTCCTTTTTTTTTTATTTACACTTTTTTGGGGCCACCTACTGCCGATACCTCAGCTTGGTCATGGACCCCTTCAACTGCTACTCCCACATTAGCCACAAATCCCCCCGATACCTCCTGGCTTGCCTCCCAGGGTTGGGTTGTGGCACCCAACCTCTCATAGGGTGCCTCAATTGATGGGATAGGTCGGGGGAGTCAGCGTGGGAGCTGATCACAGCCAAGGGGTGAGCATCATCTAGGCAGGTAGGTGGCCATTTTCTTAAGCTGCCCCAGGGGAAGGGACATGCAATGATGTCCAGCGTCCACCCCGCCACTCAATGTGCAGGTGTCAGTCGCTTGTGGTTCCCCTGGCCTCTGCCAGGGGCCCCTCAAGTGCCAGACACTCTACCCCTCCCTCCCTCTGGAGAAGGAGAGCAGTCCATGAGATGCTCAGTCCTTCTCCTCTGGCCGGCCCTCCAGCTCCCCATGTCCATTCCCAAACCTGGGTTGCTGGCATCACAAGTGGAAATCCAACAGCTGTGCCGATGGGCTGGCTCCACCCACTTACCATTCCTGATGGCTGCTGACATAATTGCGCAATGTCAAGTTCATGTCTGTGCTCTGCTACTGCCTTTTTTCAGCTCAGGCTGCCTCCTTTTCAGCTCACTATGCCTCCATCTACATCCTTTGCATCTGGATATCTGCCCCTTCTGCATCTTGTCCCATTCAAATTGCAACCTCAGCTTTTCCAGTTCAACATCATCTGTTCCTGGTTTATCATTTTGCAGTGTAGTAGTAGTAGTAGTAATTTTATTAACAAGTCTGTATAAAATAATGTATCACATAGACATTTTAAAATCTATTAATTACACACAATCCATTAAAAGATTAAAAGTTTGCACCGTCAGTGACCAACTTCAGCTATCAAATACAATAGTACAATACAACCAAAAGGAAGGTAAAGAAGACACTCTGAAATAAATACAGTACAATAACTAAATTAGATGGGGCTAACACTCTACATCCTTGGCAAATATTAAACTGTATAAAGTGGATTGCTGCAAAATTTGCTGCAACATAAATGTAACTAGTTATGTCTGGTTGACGGGCAGAAAACAGAGAGTGGTGGTAAATGGTATACAGTCAGAAGAGATGCAAGTCACAAGTGGGGTACCTCAGGGATCAGTCCTGGGGCCAGTCCTCTTCAAAATTTTCATTAGTGACCTTGCAGATGGACTAGAGGATAAGGCTTGTCTCTTTGCAGATGACACCAAGATCTGCAACAGAGTAGATGATCCAGATGGGGTGGGCAGAATGAGAAGAGATCTGGATAAACTAGCAAAATGGTCAGAAGAGTGGCAACTGGGATTTAATGCAAAGAAGTGCAAGATCATACACATAGGGAAGAGAAACCCTGAAGCCACCTATAGGCTGGGAGGGGAGTTGCTAGCAGTCACAAAGGAAAAAAGAGACTTGGGCATCATCATCACTGATGACCTGAAATCATCAAGCAGACCTCTAAAGCAGTAGGTAAGGTTAGGGGTGTTAGGGTTTATTAGTAGGGGTATCAAAGTCATAAGAGGGAGGTAATAATCCCTTTACAAGACACTGGTTAGGCCCATCTGGAGTACTCGTGCAGTATTGGAGGCCACACCTTCACAAGGACATTAACCAAATTGAGGCAGTCCAGAGAAGGGCAACCAAAATGGTGCAGGGACTGCATCAGAAGACATATGAGGACAGATTGGAGGCAGTATAGCGCAGTGGTCTAAGGCTCTGAGCTGCAAATCTGGTGACATCCAGCAGACCAAACCTGCGTTTGAATCCCACATCTTCCACTTGCATACTGTGTGACCCTGAGCAAGTCACTTAACCTCCTTGTGCTCCCAGGTCACTCCTGTAAAAAAGCTTTCAGCTTAGTGTGCTATACCTGGTTAAACAACTAAATAAAAAAAATAAAAAGATTAACAGAGCTCAATATGTATACCCTTGAGCAAAGGAGGGAGAGAGGTGATATGATCGAGGCATTCAAACACCTTAAGGGCATTAACAAGGTGAAAGAGTCTAACATGTTTAAATATAAGAAAAATAGCAGGACAAGAGGACACAGCATGAGATTAGAGGGGGGCCCATTAAGGGGGAATGTGAGGAAATTCTTTTTCACAGAAAGGGTGGTGGATGCATGGCATGGCTTACCACAAGAAGTGGTGGCTATGAATACAGTGCAGGGCTTCAAACAGGCATGGGATAGGCATAAGGGAGGAATACAAATGACTATGAATAGATAGGCCACTGACAGAGCAAAGGCCGATGGCACATTTATAAGGTAGAAAAAAGAAATGGGCAGACTGGATGGGCCTTGAGGTCCTTATCTGCCATCAACTTCTATGTATGTTTCTATGTATGTCACAGTAAAGCATACACTTTAAAGAGTGGCTAACACCATTGAGAAAACTTTGGAAAACATAATATTTTGATACAATTCCATTTGTATTTCATTTATCTTCTACAGATTTCTGCTCTTCATTATTTATTACTGAAGAAATTCTTGCAAAAACAAGTTATTTATCCCTTAGTTTGCATCTGCCTCTGTAGCTTATTCCCTACTTGAAATTACAATTCTCTGTTATGGCATCATCGTCTTTTTGCCATGGGAATATCTGTGATGTCACAAGCAGAGTATTATGACATCAGGTTGGGAAGAAGCAATAGCAGCTGATGAATCCTCAAGGAACAACTATATTGTTTTCATGTATATGATCTCAGTAAGAAATAATGGCGATAAGAATTATGGAGATAATGAGAAACATAAACTGCTTTGTGTCCAAAAATGAAGTTTTTCAAAGTTCTTCTTGAGGCGTCAGTGGTTCTTTAAGATTTTACATATGTTTTTATGGGACAACATATCATTCTAAAATGGTCTAAGCTATTTCTGACTACCATTTGTTAACAATGGACTTTCAAAAATAAGATGAATACTGTCAGTCTGAATTAGCACATCTACAAAGTTGATCAGTATCTCCATGGAAGCCTACATTTTCCCAACTATGTGCTTTTTTTACAATACCTGCTCTGAATTTACAGAATGCATTTCTATGTGATGCTTTTTCAATAAACTCTAAATACTTTTTTGATGGCCTTGGCCACTTCATATACTAGTATTCATTACAATAATTAAATTATTTCAGTTTTCCAAATTCCACTTGGAAGAATACATCTTCAAGCTTTGGATTGACATTTGCAACATATTTGTCTACATTGCTGAAGGCATACATATCCAAGAATTCAATTAGATGCAACTTCTTTAATAAACTGTTCAGTTGTACAAACCATTTTTAGTTTCTCTTCTTTTCATTAACTTCCCACCACCGATTCGACAAAATTCTATTCTGAGGCAGTTTCACCATTTTTCTCCAAAACTTTATTGCCCTAATTTGCGTCATTAAAATAATAGATTTTAAATTGAATTCACTTCTTACAAAGGAGGGTGCAATATCTTTATTTAACCCAAATATTTGTCTATAAAACACATTTTGGACTGTTCCTAGATCATTCATTTCTTTATCCAAAACACAAATTTCTGCAATATATAGTAGTATGCTAACCACCTTTGTATCAAAGGTTTGTTTTAGTGCTTTAAAGGAATTGCTTGAAAACAATTTACAGTACCTAAATATAGCCATAGATGCCTGTTGTGCATGCTTTTTTAGTGTATTCAATGGGATCTTTCCAATTACATTTTTAGTTGAAGACTAGGCCTAAGTACTTATAATTGGTTTCAATATCAAAATTAATATTGTTGATTTTTCAGATTGCAGATTTTCTGTATTTGGAGTTCACAGAAATAATAATATTTGATTTGGATGAATTAATCATTAGATCCAAATTCTCAAACTGTTCCATAGTCACCCTGATTGCTCTTTTTAATCCCAGTGGGGTCTGTGAGCATAACACTATGTCATCTGTATAGCACAGAATGCTAATTTTATGATTACCATTAATCGGTGCAGACGTATCTGCTTCCTCCACTTTCTTAATCACTGATTCCACTTATAAATTAAAAGTAGAAGTGCTAATAAACAACCCTGTTTCACTCCTTTCTCATACAATCCATTCAAACACTATACCATCTTTTGTTATTCTTGAAAAAAGCTCTTTTGTCCATATGTAAAGTCTTTAATATTGCTAATAACTGAGTATCTATACCCTGTATGTTCAGTGTATTCCATAACAAGGGACCCTGGTGTTCTGCGGCAGAATTTTCTGATTTCTGTGGCAGGGCTCCTTGACTTCTGTGGCGGCATTTTATGATTTCTGCAGCATGATTTATTCATTTCTCTGGCAGAATGCAGTCCTCTCATTGGCTAAATATGATGTGATGTCATCGATGACATCATATGCTGAGCATAGAGGAGGGGCTTCAGGATAAACGAGGTGGGAAAGAAAGCCTGACACTATGGAAAAACAGTATAGTTATATGAAAATTCACTAAAAACAATGAATTCTGTGGCACTATATATATTCTGTGGCACAATGCAAATTCTGTGGCAAATTCCACAACCTCAGAACCGCAGAATTCCATGGGCCTTGTCCATAACTTGCCTCTGATTACATTGTCAAAGGCTGCCTTTAGATCTAAAAATGCAGTATATAATACTCCTGTCATGTTTAATGTATATTTCTCAATCAGAAATATTAGTATGAACATGTTATCAATTGTTCCATAGTCTTTCAGAAAACCTGCTTGAACTTCAGATAATAAATTATTTTCCAATAGCCATAGAGATAACATATTAAGTATGACACGTGTAAATATTTTTAATCCTATGCACAACAGACTTATCAGTCTATAATTCTTGGGATCATTGATGGAACCTTTCCTATGGAAAGGAACAATTAAACTATTATTCCATTCATTTGGGAGTTCTTTAGTTTTATAATTTTAATTGTATACTGTACATAACAGGCTAGATCATCATACTGGGTCTACTAGGAAAAATTCTGCTTTTGCCCCATTTATTCCTGGTGATTTGTTTCTTTTTGTGCTTTTATCATCCAGGAAACTTCTGTTTCTGTTATATATAAAAAAAAAAATTATTGTCTTCACTCATATACCATGACATAATTCTCCCTAGCTGTTTTTTAACTAAGTTTGATTATTTCCAACTGTATCCTGTGACTCATTGTCATATCTATTTATCCTATTTGATACACCATATTTTTCCTGAAAAAATGTATCTACTTAGCTGGTTGAATTACTGATACTATATTACATTGAATATATCTTGTTCCATATGCCACCATAACCCAGAATCCGTTAGTGCCTTTTCTTGAAATTGTAAATCTTATAGCTGCAACCATAGATGCTCCTTATATTCTAACTTATTTGTTTCTATCAATTTCTTGAACCAATTTTAAATGAATTTAAATGCTAACCTTGGAGTAAAATACATTAAGTTCTGGGCCAGTCTACCAATTTTTGCACATTTGGCAGTTATTACAATACCAAGCTTTACATCTTATTATTGTTCCTTTCTTTGTGTCACAGTCTCACCTCTTAAGCCTCCCTTTCATGTTTTCCAGGATATACTTATCATTTTTAATTGGATTAACAGTTAAAATATCAAAATCATGGTCCCTTATAAAGCTTAGTTTCCTTAATTCTTTAATAATTCCCTGCTCTACAAATGGTGTCCACTTTATTTGTTTTCTATTCCATATCATCATATGCTCATCTGCTTGTTGTAAATCTGTCTTAATGGGGCTTTTATTCTTTAGCTTAGCTTCAATATCAAGAACAATGGTAAAATTATCACTATCCAGTATAGGTATGACCATAATTTGTTTATCAATTTAAAAGAAAAAAAATGTCTATAAGGCATAAATCCTTCATACTGCCCCCCTTTTGGTCTGATATGTCCATTCACCCATAATGTCCCCCTTTGCCTGTCCATTAACTACCCTCAAATTATTAGATGCTACAATTTCAAATAAATAATAACCTTTTTTATTCATTGCTAAGTTCTTAGAGTTTCTAATTGGAAAATGATATATTGTATGTATTGTTATTGCCATTAATATGAATATATTTCAAGTTTATTACCAATTCAAACATTTAAATTTCTCATTATAATAATCAGAGTACCTGCGCATTTAAACTGAATCTGTATTAGTAGAGCATCTAATATTTCCAGGGTACTTTTTACAATATTCATATTTGATGGAGGGATGTACATATTTATAACAATGATACTTGTTTCTTGCCTCATTTTTACACAGATACACAAAAAAATAAGGAGAACCATAGTGTAACCTACTACATTTATAACATTCTCTTGTTGATACCTTGGTAATAAGGCCTCCCTTTGCTCTACCAAATTTGAACTTCTTTTCAGCTTCTATTTCCCAGCTCATATATCCCTCTAATAAAAATGTTGAATTCCACAACCAAGTCTCTTGTAAAAGAATAATATCATACTTTCTTATTTCCTGTAGCTATCCCATCTTCACTTTTTGTTGCCAGGCCACTTATGTTCCAGTTAATAACTGAAAGTGTGTCCTGATATCAATTTGAATCGATACTGTTTGTACCTGGATCCAGTTCCAGTTCTAAATCTTCAGAGCTTTCCTCTGCCCAACTCCTTGCTTCAAAATTGATAGATGATATTTCTAGCACTTCTTTATTATTGATTCTGGTACCTCTTACTTTTCTTCCTCTTATTAACTCCCTTTGTGTTTCACTGCCCTCCTCTAACATGTTTACATATTCTACTGGTTTAATATATTCTGTTATTCTAATTTGTAAGTTGCTTTGGTTTTTCTTGTTCCCTTTATTATCACTATAATCCATGTCCTTATTCCTATTCCTTTCCCTGTTATGTATTCTGTCTTTAATCATATTTAGAAACAGTTGCATCCAGTATGGTCTACAAAGAAGTAAAATCATTTTTTATTTCCAATAAGTTAGTCCTTTTTGTCCTTGAGTTAAGGACAGGGCAGATTATGCATTTCTCTATGTCTGTTTTACATATATATATATAGGTGGAATGCATTTCTTTCAATTTGAATCTTTCTCCTTGTACCCCTTTGCAGATATTATATGTCAAAATCCGTAATGTTGGATTTTCATTTCTTCCTTTTGGCACTCAGTCAGCAAAAAAACTGTTGGCAATCATTCCCCTGCTTCTATTTCTTTTTCCTTATTTAGTGGATCTCTGTCAGCATCATTTCCCTTATTATGTTTACCTCATGTACTGTCTTTCTGTTTATTCCTATCTGTTTTCTCTGTTGCCCTATTCTTAAAGACTTGTCCAAACTCTGCATATTTGCGTCCTGGTGATTTCACTTTTTGTATGTATTCTTATCCTCAGCTTTTTTCTTCTGTAACATTTCCTCATCAATGCTAAAATGTGATAGTTCACCTAAATCTACATTTATTCTCTGTTCCTTCTGTGTTTGATTGCCCCTTTTTCTCTTTTTATCCTTTATAACTGTTTTTTGTTCATTTCCTTTTAAATTCTTGACTAATTTGTTAATTGCTTCTTTTTCTTCCTGTTGTGCTATACATGTGGTTATAGTTTAAATATTTGTTTTATTTGACTGAAACAGTACATCATTTTTTTGTTCTCTGGATTCATTCTTTGATGTCATAGTTTCTTTTTCTGTATTATTTAATAAGGAATGCAACATGTTCATTAGCTGTTCAAGGAACCTATTATTTTCTTTAATTATTTCTTTTATTTCATGCAAGTTCATGTGAATTATTTTAAATTCCACATCACTATTGAATCCTTGTTTTATTTTTTTAGTAAATGTTTTATGTGTTAGCTCTTCTCCACTCCACAAATGCAGAATGCTTGGAGACTGGTTAGAGTGTGGAACAAAACTCAAATGATCTATAGAAGGTGAAATTAAGTGTTCAAAATCTGCAGGTACACCTTTCTTGTAACTGGGGTATTGTTACCTTTCTGTTCACTCTCAATAGTCTTAATTGTATTTTTTTGCCTCTGAAGTCCCTCTTAAATATTGTTTAGTTATATCTCCCAGTGTGTTTTCTACCTCTAAACCCTAATCATCCTTTAATTGTTGTTGTTTAATAGTGCCCCCTTCATTCATAGTGTCTTCACTTTCAATATTAATATTTTCTTTTGTTTGATTTTCATTGTCATAAATTTCTCTTATCCCAATTGTTTGGGAATTCTCAAGTTCCCTTATGTCTACTAATAGTGTATGTTCTGCATTTAGGGGTAACGATATTCCTCCTTTCTTTGGGGATGAGGTGTTTTTTAGGTGCAATGGAACCTTTAATCCTTACAATATCTTTTGGTCATATTATATCCAATTGAGTTCCTGGCTTAACAACATATTTAGTAATTTTTTTAACAGTATCTTGCTGTTTGTTTTTTCCATTTGGGACTGGCTTTTGTTTAGTTTTACTATTGATGTCATTGGGGCTGGCTTTCTTTTCTCCCCTTAGAGTCACTGTTCATTTTAATACCTTAACAGACTTGATTGTGAAATATAAACTATTTTTTTCCTTAACTTAATAGTTTAATGTATCTGATAAGTACAGGCCCCACACAGTTAGACATTTTCTTTATAGGGATGTAGAGTGTTAACCCAGAGTCATAACAATCAAAAATAACAGTGTTTAAGAGCCTACGTGGTCCAATTATTCCAGTTTCTTCCCCTCCTGCAAATCATCTAATTATATTAAATAGATTATTAATCTGTATCCAAGCTCAAATGCCCCAAAGTTAAATGCCTTGAATTTCTTCCCATATAATTATCTTGTTCTGTCAACAGTATTTTGTTGAACCAAAAAGTCAGCAGCAGGAAAAAGAAAAAATCACGATATTTTAGCAAAGCAGAGGCACTAGTGCTGTGCGGAATTTTCAAATTCCAGTGGAACAACATTTCATGGAATTTTTTAAATTCTGATGAAATTCGACCAAATTTTGCTGGAAAAGGAATGATGGAATTCTGCAGCAGAAAATGGTTGTGGAATGAATTTCTGTGGAAAAATGCTGTTCCACAGAATATTATTCTATGGATCACAATATTTTCTGCAGAAATGGTTGCAAAATTATTTTCTTCATAAAAATGTTTTTGTGGAATATTATTCCGTGGATCACAGTAGGTGGAATTCTGCAGAAGAATGAACAAAATTCTGGCAGAAATTCCACTGGTGGAATGGTCATTCCATGCTAATTTCACCGGTGGAATTCCACATTTTGCACAGCACTAAGAGGCAGTCTTCTTAGTTTTGACCATATCTTTCAGTTCCTATTGCCACTTCTGTTATTGCTCACCATACTTTCAATGCAGCCATTCACTGGTTCACTGGAGTACTTCTTGTTACCATCACAGACCCAATATGCTTTATTTCTCACTTCCTTTTCCACTTTGATTGGTTCTTTATGGACAAATAGTCTCTGCCTATATTTGTTTGGTACTGATTCAAAGGGTATATGTATACCTTCTAGCTCTAGAGATTCCACTAGGTGTAGAATAACAAAGGAAAAAATAATAAATATCAACTCTACAAATGGCTAATTAATTCAATTCAATCACACTGCCATTCACAGCTCAATTTAAACAGTCTCTATATAACTTTTTTTCTTCCCTCCAGAGTAAAAAAACCCAAAATATTAAGTCTAGAAGTTTACTACTCACTCTGCTTCTATCAGGAAAGAACTATACATGACCTTAATTTGCCTGGGTGCACACAGGCTAACGACTTATCATTTCTGCCCCAGGTCAAAGCCTCTTCTTCTCTGGTGGATTAAATGGGTTAATCCCTTCTAGCCTAAACCAAACTCCTAAGAGCACACTATAAACAGTGTAACTGTCTGTAAGCAAAATTTCAGTTTTCTAGCATGTCTGCTGGCTTACTTTGCCTGAATTAAATGCTGCACTGCATTCAGCAGTTTTGCATGATGTCCATTTACTGCTCCCACAGGACTGCTGCTTCTTGAATGCCAGCACATGTGTATTTAATCTAAGAGTGGATCATGTGACCCAATACAGGTGAAATTAGAATTTTTGCTTTATATTATTAACTTAATTTTAAATAAAAAGGTCCTCTTCAACATATTCATCAGTGACATCACTGATGAGCTGGAGGGGAAGGTTTGCCTGTTCACAGATGATACGAAGCTCTGCAAAAGGGTGGATACCCTAGAAGGGGCATTAGGTATGGAAGCTGACCTAAGGAGACTGGAAGAATGGTCCAGAAATTGGCAGTTAAAATTTAACACCAAGAAGTGTAAGTTAATGGACCTGGGGAAGCAGAACCCAGAAAAAAAGTACATACTGGAAGGGCATCGATTAGAGGGGACAAATATGGAATGGTATCTGGGTGTGATCATTATCAATGACTTAAAGGTAGGAAAACAATGTGAAAAAGCAGTGCAAAAAGCAAGTGTTATCCTCAGATACATAGGAAGGGGTATTACAAGCAGAATACAGAAAGTTATCATACCCCTCTACAGATTCTTGGTGAGGCAACACCTTGAGTACTGTGTCCAGTTCTGGAGGCCTCACCTAAAAGTAGGACATCAACCATCTGGAGACAGTGCAGAGAAGGGCCACAAAGATGGTGCAGGGGCTGCATCATAAGCTATACTAGACAAGACTCAAATAGTTGAATTTATTCTCTCTGGAACACAGAAGAAAAAGGGGAGACATGATAGAAACATTTAAGTACATCAAGGGAATTAACACAACTCAGACGGAAAACCTCTTCCAGAAAAACAGGGTGGTGTGCACAAGAGGGTACAAGTTGCATCTTGTGGGAGGCAAGTTTAAAAGCAACTCTAGAAAAGCAATATTTCTCCTAGACAGTGATAGACCCATGGAACAGCCTACTGTCAGAAATGATGGCATTAAAGACAGTAAGGCAATTCAAACTTGCTTGGACAGGCAATGTGAGCAACTTAGGAAAAAAATATAATTGGTGTGAGGTAGCCACCTTGGGCAGACTAGATGGACCACATGGCCACCATCTACCTACACTTTTCTTATGTTCTTAAGCTGAGTTTATAAATTATACTGCAAATTCTAAAAAACTCAATCCAAGTTGTTCAAGAATCAACCCAAAGAAACAATGCAGAGCAGTGGCGGATTAAATTATCTACTAGGACCCAATTTCCTTTAAAATGTATTTGAAATCTATTTAAAATATTGTGCTTAAAAATATAAAATGTTATTTACTAAATCAACAAGGACTGCAAGACAGATAAGCCAGAAACTCCCCTTAATAATATCTGTAAGTTGAGAGAATAATATTCAGTTCACTTGTTTCCCATTTATTTCCCATTTAACAAGTTAAGTTGCCTGAATGCTCCTGCCTCTCAATGCCTTTGAGTTAGTCCAAAGTTCAGTTTCAAAAATTCATCAGCTCAGTCCTGTGTTCTCCTTGTTTATTCAGTTTTTTTTTCATGCTTTCAGGCTCTATTTCAGGACAAGTTCCTTGAATAACCTCGGTGTAACGTTCTTGGGTTACAACCCCCCACGGGTCCGCTATCTCCACTGCTGTAGTTACGGGCTCCTCCTCTTCCCACACCTGGATTTCTATCACTAGATTTCTAGTACTGGCACCTTTAGCAGGGAAAAAAATCACAGGAACAGGACACTATTTCAGAGAACACAAGTTGTTCTGGAAAGTGACTGGAATCTAACAGATTCAGGCAGCAGTGGTTTAACTGCTGTAAAAGACAACTTTGCTTTCCCAGCCTCATGCTGTAGCTGCTTCTCCTCAGCAGCCCTGCATGCAGTCTTCTCTCTTCAACCTTCTGATTCAAATCCTTGTGTGTTGTGCAAAGATGTATTGTGGTCCCTCATTCCGTTGTTCAATTTGGACTGTAAACACATGTTCTCAAATATTCAAGGAAGGCATCTAAATCAACTCCTTCTTAAAAGTAAGGAAATATTTTAGAATTTGGTTTAGGACTGTGTGCTGACCCTCCCATTTTCAACCCCACTTACCATTCCTGATGGCTGCTGACATAATTGCACCATATCAAGTTCATGTCTATGCTCTGCGGCTGCTTTTTATTCAGCTTAGGTTGCCTCCTTTTCAACTTGGGCTGCCTCCTCTTCATCTCACTCTGCCTCCACCTGCATCTTTTCTATCTGGATTTCTGCCCCTTCTGCATCTTGTCCAATTCAAACTGAAACCTCAGCTTCTCTAGTTCAACATCATCTGTTCTTGTATTGTCATTTTGGAGTGGCTGCAGCTGACTCTGCTGTGGTGGCTGCTGCCTTTGCTGTGCCTGTGGTTGCTTTGGGGGCTGCTGCTGCTGCTGCTTAGCTGGCTGCTGCTTCACTGGCCCTGTCTACCGCTGTACCTGCTCTGCACTGTTCTCCTCAATCAGTTCCCCATCATAATGGGAATCCTCTGCTGGCTGGGGGACTCATCCTCAACCATGGTTGTGACCAGAGGACACCCATCTCTTCCTGTTCTTTTTTAAGAAGGGCCTCTATGAGCTGCCTTTTACTAAGTGACTCATGGTCAATGTCCTTTTTGGTGCACAACTCTTGCAGCTGTTCAGATCTAAGCTTGTTATAATAGATTGGCACCTCTGCTGCCATTATCCTGGCCATTGACTGCACTGAAAAATAAAAAGTAAAAAGCAACAAAAGAAAAATGTTTTTCCTGAGCACTTTTATGTAATCTCTGAGGATCTACTCTAGGTGTCTGTGTATACTACACAAGCACCCTTCAAGTAACCACCAAATGCTGAGTGGTACTGCACGTGTCACACAGATCCCATATGCTGCTACCAGATATGACAAACCAACCCATCTGCACCCAACCAGTACCCCTCTTGCAGCTGGCTGCCACAGACATTCACCTGTGTTTGCTCCTCACATTGTCCTTGCACCCACACTTGACCCTCTGCAAAGGTGCTGCACCCCAGACATGTGAACCCTCTGAGACTAGTCGTCAGTCCCCCTGCATCAAGCCAAGGCTGACTGCTCGAACACATGGTGAAGTGCAGGTTCTGTCTTATCAAGCTTCACTCTACTCTTTTCATTGTATCAAGAAGAAATGTTTTTTTTTTTCAAATTGCTTAAATTAGTTATAGCATTGCTCTTCAGAATGATGGTTAACCCATAAATTCACAAGCTTTACCCCCATGTATTAAAATGCACAACCAGTCTATATATTGTGCAAAATAATAAATACTTTATTTACCCAATCTATTTACACATTGGCCAAAATAGAACAAAGGTGCTTACAGGAGAAAACATTGAAAATAAAAGGGGTTTAACCATAAAAATGTAAAGTTAGCTTTCCTATAGCTAGGTCAGATATACAGGTGAAGATATGGAAATAGCACAGTCTCTTGTCTTCAGAGAACTTGAACACACATCTGAGTTCTGCCCCTTCCAGTCTCATACCATTGGTCAGCCTGTAGAATTACACCCTGACCTCCCTTTCTTGAGTTTTCACCATGGGGTCCTTCTTTTATAGCAAAAACTCTCACATGTCTCAGTACACAGCTTTCTCTCTCTACCTTTCTCAGTAGGACATGCCCCCACAAATAAAAACATTCTGTTTGTACAGGATTATGCAGGCTTTTGCTGGAAACTAGAATCTCTCTGTGTTACAACAATATGAAAATGTCAGTTCCCCTCTTTTACAACTAACCAAATATAATCAGATAGCCCTCCAATTTGCTAAGCTTTTGGCATCAAATCATTGTCAACAGTTTCAGTATCCTAGGGTGTCACCCTGCCTGTAGACACATAGGAACAAATAAAGTTTATCACCCAAATGACACTCCATGTAAGCCATAGGATAAACAGCAGGCCTATTTGGCCACATTTGCAAACCTGTAGAATTTGACCTGGCTGACCTCCGGGTATTTGCCGGAACACTTCAACCAGTCTACCAACTCATTGTATTAAAACATTACTATGCTACAGTGACCTTTTCAAATTAATGAAGGATAGAGACTCAGCTTGGGAACTATACAGAAAATCGCACTCCCAATCAGAATGAGAAGCCTACAGATATCTAAGCAACAAATGCAAGTGAGAACTCAACCTAGCCAAGAGTTCATACTTTAAATTAAATCACAATGAGGAGCTAGCTAAGTGACCCAAGAAAATTTGGGGCCAGTATAAATATCATATTAAGCCCTAAAACAGCTGAGAACCACTGACAGTCAAAGTTAATGGCACTAAACACAAAGATCCGAAGACAGTGGCAGGTTTGCTTAACAATCACATCTGCAATCTAGAAAAGTTCCACCATTTTACCATCAATGGGTAGACCCAAATTGTTTTATACAATTCAGGGCTGGATACACCCTCTCCTTCCTTCTAACTAAAAAGGATCCTAGCCAAGGAAGTCTAGAAACTACTGGCCCATTTGAATACCAGTAAATCTAATTGCAATAATGCACTGCCTCCTATGTTCCTCAAGTTAGCTGCACCACAAATCACCCACTCAACTGCCAACATTTGTAACCTCTCTTTAGAGACAAAACCAGTACCTGATATCTGGAAGTTAGCCATGGTAGTGCCCCTTTTCAGAAAGGACAAAATCACTCCACTAGACAACTATAGACCCATATCCATTTTCTCAGTCATGGGTGAAGTAAAAGAGAGAATTGTTCATAACAAGCACACCACATACCTAGACCAGCACAATCTCCTCTACTAGGAACAATACAATTTCAGAAAGGGCCATGGAACCTGCACTGCATTGGTCAGCTTCATGGACTCTGTGCACCAGTCTATGGACAACGGGTTAATGACGTGTGCAGTGTTTATGGACCTGACCAAAGCTTTCAACCTTGTAGACCACAACATGCTGTTACAATGACTTGACACCCTAGGGGTGAGGTGAGCAGCAATGCAGTGATTCTTTAGATACCTGTAAAACAGGTTCCAAGCAGTCAAGCTTTGCAAAGTATTCTGAAGTGCTAATACCATTATATGTGGTGTTCCACATGGACCTATTCTTAAACCCATCCTTTTCACACTCTTTGTAAACAATGTGCCTAGCACCTGCTTGACTGCTAGATCTCTTCTTTATGCAGATCATACCATTGTCTTTGTACATGGGAGACGTATAACCAAAATCAGTAACGCTCTTGAGCTGAACTTCCATTTTCTTCAGTTTTGGGTTCTTAAAGAAATGGTGATCCTGAACATGCCCAAGACTAAAACCATGCTCCTTGGTGCAGCTCACAAAACTAAGCATCACTTCCTGGACCTCAGCTTCTCAACTCTGATGGTACCCAGCTTAAATCGGTGGCTGAAATTAAGTACCTGTGTGTAATACTTGATCATTGCATTACCTTTGACAATCACTTCAGCAACACCATAGAGACCATTCACCAAATATTAGGGCACCTTTTTTGCATTGAAAGACTCCTCATGGCAGACACCAAAGTACAGATTGCACAAAGACACCTTCTCCCATTATTGGACTACAGAGCCATTATTACAGAAACTGTACAAAAACTATATGGTCAAAGTCAAAATCCCTTTACCACAAGGTGGCAAGGTTTGCCACATCCCACAGCCCTTGTCTCACTGCTGCACCAGCCTTGAGCAGCTCGGTTAGCTGTAACCAGTGCACAGGACCAACTCTTACTACAACCTATATACAAGACACTATATGGCAACATAACAGTGCCTCAGAAGCTGCTCACACCCATCAATCTTGTGATGAAAAGCCATTGACCACTTAGGGTAAGTGGATGCATACATGTATAGGGCCTATGGGCAGACCGAATGGGCCAAGTGGTCCTTATCTGCTAACAATTTCTATGATTCTATGTAATCTTCCTCACCCCAATTCCACTGCCAATAATTCACTCATGATCCTATTTATGCGAACAGGAATAGGACAGAAATCTTTCAGCTACAGAGCTGCCTCTGTCTGTAAAATCACACCTGCTCTCATCAAACTGTCCACGTCTCCCAAAGTTTTCATTCACAAGGTGAAGGATCACTTGCTAAACCTCAGTAGTGGTCCTGTTTCCTGTAGGTATGTGCGTGGGTTAAATTATAGATATTTTAATCTCCATTGTATAACTTGTTGCACAACCCATTGCACACTGCACACATTATGTGTCAGTTATTTTCTCCATTATTTAATTTTGTGCCTTATGAAACTGTAAAACTTGCAACACTGTGCCACATTATTTTACCGTATGTTGTACTCTACTTCCCATTATCTTAAGCCATGTATTATGACCTGTGACATTGTTCTACTGCTGTACTTGTAGTACAAGGGTCATGGCTGTAAAAGGTGACAGGCACAAGTGCACCTACCTGGTTGCTAACGTATACATCAATAAATAAATAAACAAATGAAATTGGAATTTTATATCACGTTGACCTGTGAACATCCCAATTCCACATTCTTCTGGAAAGCAGCACACAGCTGCAGCTGACTAAACATGCAGAGTGGCCCCATCTTCCTGCTGCTGCCTGTGGACCCTTCAGCTGCTGTTCTTTGCACCATTCACCTGCTGCTGGCTGCAGAACCCTCAGCTGCTGTTTTTTGCACCATTTTCCTGCTGCTGCCATGAACTCTTCAGCTGCTGTTTTTACACCATTTATTTGCTGCTGCCATGGACCCTTTCAGCTGCTGTTTACAGCTTCGGACATTTTCTGCTGTTATTCCTTGCTGCAATATCCACATTCCTCAGTTGCCTCAGTGTGTGGGGGCTCAGGGGAGCCAGCAACCAGGAGCTCATCAGAGAGGGGGTGGGGCTACATACATCAAAAGCCCGTGCTGCTCACAAGAGAGACAAACATCTCTGTGAAAAGCAGCACACAGCTTCAGCTGACTGAACTAGCATAATGGTCCCGTTCACATGCTGCAGCCTACTGACCCTTCAGCTGCTGTTCTTTACAGCGTTTACTTGATGCTGCCATGGACTCTTTCAGCTGCTGTTTCCAGCTTCGGACATTTTCTGCTGTTGTTAAGTGCTGCAATATCCACATTTCTCAGTTGCCTCAGTGTGTGGGAGGCCCAGGTGAGCCAGCAACCGGGAGCTCTTTACTGAAGGGGAGGTGCTACATACATCAAAATCCCATGCTGCTCACAAGAGAGCATAATATCGTTGTGGAAAGCAGCACACAGCCTCAGCTGACTGAACTAGCAGAGTGGTCCTGTTCACCTGCTGCACCTGCCTACGGACCCTTCAGCTGCTGTTCTTTGCACCGTTCACCTGCTGCTGCTGCTGCCTATAGACCCTTCAGCTGCTGTTCTATCCACAATTTACCTACTGCTGCCACAGACTCTTCAGCTGTGGTTCTTTGCAGTGTTCACCTGCTGCTGCCATGGACCCTTTCAGCTGCTGTTTTCAGCTTCGGACATTTTCTGTGTTGCTCCATGCTGCAATATTCACATTCCTCAGTTGCCTCAGTGTGTGGGGGCTTGGGGGAACCGTAAATCTGGAGCTCATCACTGAGGAGGTGGGGCTACATACTGTACATTAAAAGCCTGTGCCACTCACAAACATGAGTGTGAGTGGCATGAGCAGCCCTTAGAAAAATTCTGACTTGACCCACAAGTTTGTTTTTTCTGTCACATCTACTTACTCTTACCTGGAATATTTAGGCTTAATGTTACTTGAATTTGGTTTGAGTCTTATTCTTCTGGTATTATTATAAAATCCTTCAATCCATGCAGAAATAGTTCTTTTATCTTATTTTGATTATTAGTACTTATATTACTCCATTTGATAGATTCAGTTATCTACTTTAGTTTTATAATTGTTGTTTACTTGTGCCTATAGAACATTTTATACTTTGACATACACTTGTCTTAAGTAGACATTAGTTTTAGTTTTCAGTATCTTAGATCTGCCGAGTGCTTGTAGTATTTATATATATTTTTCTCAGTCTATATTTGTTTTAGCAGACTTTACTCTTTTTTAGGACTGTTACTGTTTTTTTGGTTTTGTTTTCATTTTTAAAACACCAGCCCTCCCTAGCTGTAGTAAGTTTGGCCATGAGTGGGCCAGTGTCAGTTTACCTCCTGGGTGAAAGCCAAGGGGGCTGTTGACTTGGTTTACCCCGTTCAACTATTACTCAGATTTTTATTTTTTTCTTTGGCTGAGAACCGAGAGAATGTTTCCAATCTAGTTTATTCTTAAAAGTATTTAGACCATGGCTTCCCACTTGGTAGCAGCTTGTGGGTTACCGTTACTTCATATTTTTGGGTTTTCCTCAGGTGAGAGACAAGGAGATAAGCTGTTTCTTATTTATTAACTTTTAAACACTACATCATTAACAGTACTTTGAATATGGCTGTCCACATGGTGGCAGCTTGTGGGTTGCTAGTTCATGCACTGTAACTTTCTTTCTAGGGTGAGAGTTAAGGAGTTTATTTTTTTATTCCCTGAAGTATTGTAAGTACTATTGCCCATACATTTTTTGTTTAGTTTTTGTTTCATAACATTTTATTCTACAAATGGTATGTTTTTTTGTTTCTTTTCTACACTGCAAATATGTTTTTTTTACTATATTATCTTTTCCAGTTACAGTTCTGCCTCCCCTCCTTTACAAATCACCCTTTGCCTAAATGCCTCAGAATATTTTTACTTTTCCCCCTTCCTGGTCTGACATTCCTTCAGCGATTTTCTTTTAAATCATTCCATTTTGAAAGGGATAACATTTTATTTTTTAAATTTTTTATTTTTTTACCCCAGAATGCTTTATCCCTCTAAAAGAAACTCCAACCATCCACTTTTGTGGATTTATTTCTGCTTTTTTGGCATTTCACTTTTAATTGCAGGAGATATTAAAATCAATCCAGGTCCATCTTAATATAATCTGAATGTTTTTCATTCTAATATTCAAAGCCTACTCCCCAAAAGAGACATGCTGATAGGCTGGTCTCCTTCAATTCATCCATCTGCTTTTGCTGCTTCAGAGTCTTGGCTGCACCCTTCAATCCCCAACTATGAAATTAATCTTCCAGACTACACAGTGTTCAGGTCAAATAGAAAAAGACATGCTGGGGGTTCTACTCTTTTTGTTCATTCTTCCATTCCATGTTCTTCTGTCAAACCCAATACTACAGGCGACCTGGTAAATACTGTCTTTATTTCTTTAAAGCTTCCAGGAAGAGAGATGCTAGTAGACAGCATCTACTGCCCCCCACCCCCCAAAAAAATGAAAATAACAACATTTTCAATTTTACAGTCCTTAATTAGTTTCCTCAGGAATGTCCCGCATTCTGTTCTTCTGGGGGATTTCAATGCAAATTGATCCTTCAGTAGGGACCTTAGATTAAAATCTCAAATTGCCCCTTTAGGTTTAAAACAATTAATCACTGAGCCAATTCTGTTAGAAAGGTCTTTACCCTTTTGGATTTGAGTTTTGTTTCCCCAGCTTTGCCAAGCATCATGTCTGGTTGTCAGAGAAACGTATTTAGTGATCACATCCTCAGTTACTGTTCAGTTAATTTTTCTCCTTTCAAATTCATTTCTAACACTATTACATTTTGTAGCTTCAAACATTTCATTCTGGATGCTTTTCATACTAGTCTATGTGAGATAAATTGGGGGACTTATTTTTAATTGCAAATGTTAATTATGCCTGGAAATATTTTTTTCACCAGTTTAGTTCACTTTCAAACTACCATGTTCCTTTCTTAGAAAAAAAGGGTTAAATCTTGACATGTCCCTTAGGTGACCCCATTTATCATTCCCCAGTTAAAGGCCTGTGATAAACTTTATCAGAAGGCCAAGAAATTGGATACCTCAGAGGCTTGACAATCTTTTCAGAAATGTAATTATTATGTCATCTTAATTAGGAAATCAAATCATTTTATTACAAGGCCCATTTAGCTTCATAGGTTTCATAGGTGTTTACCAGCTACCTAGACTTTCATCCTTAATGCTTGCCTTCCCTTTTTATACTGGAGAGTATTTGTCTTTATAAACCTTATAAAACCCATGTTTAAATGATTCCATTGTATTGGTATTCACTATTACCATTGGTAAACCATTCCAAAGCTTGTACCACTCTCTGACTGAACCAATTTATTTCTCTTTAAGGTGTTCCATTTATCCAATTTCAATTGAAATCTATGTCCCCTTGGTTCATGCTGATAGTTTATTCTTACACTAAGTCCAAGATCATCCCTTAATCTTTCATCCTGAAGGGCCCTGTACACCAAGCATATATAACCTCTTACCCTCCGATAATGCAAAGTATACTATCCCAAGTTATTTAATCTCTCTGGGCATGTTGCATAGCCCTGACCTGTTATTCTTTTTGTGGCCCCATGTTGCACACCCTTCAACCTTCTGATGTCCTCTTTTTTTGTATGGGGACCATACCTGGGCACAGCATTCAACATGTGGCCTCACCAGTGCCTGATACAAGGGCAGTATCACCCTGCTGTCCCTAATTCTGATGTGTCATAGTATGCAGTTTAATGTCTGGTTCACCTTTTAAGCAATAAGACTGCAATGGGTGCTGAATTGTAGGTTGTTTGTTATTCTCATTCCCAAGTTTCTTTCCTCTATTTCCTGATGTAGTTCATTCACTCCTAGAATGTACCCATAATTGATATTCTTTTTTCCCCATGTGCATTACCACAGATTTATTCAGATTTAGTTCTAGTTTGTACTGAACTGTCCACTGAAACAGCATATTTAGGGTCTCCTGCATCTTGCTATGGTCCTCTCTGTTGTTAACAATCCCCACAATCCTGCAATCATTTACAAATTTGCTCAACCATATGTTGGGATAACCGCATTTAATTGAGTAAACATACAAATTAAATAAGCAGGGACCTAAATCGGAACCCTGGGGGACCCCACTCATCACTTTCTCCCATTCTGACACTAGCCTTCTGATTGTAACCCTTTACCTTCTATTTCTGAACCATGCCTCCACCCATTTGACTATATTTGTATGCAGATTAGTGCTGGTTAATACCTCTACCAGTTCTTTGTGAGGTAATTTATCAAACACCTTTTAGAAATCCAAGAATATTACATCCACTGTATTTCCTATATCTAGAGCCTTGTTTGCTATTTCATAGAAGGACAACATGTTTGTCTGGCATGATCTTGTTTTTCATGAAGCCGTGTTGTGTGGGATTGGATAAGTTGTGTGTTGCTAAATGCATTAATATATAATCTTTCAATATCCATTCAAATAACTTGTCCACTTTGGAAGTTAAGCTTACTGGTATAAAATTCTCTGGATTTGTTATAGGGCCCTTTTTTAATAAGCTGACCCAAGGACCCCCCCTCCAAATTTTTGCAATTAAATTAATCTACTTGGAAGGTTCCATCTGCATCAACTGGTCCCAATTTATCATACAATAGGTCCACAGCTCACTTCAAAGAGGGGATCTGTGGCTTGTTCAAAACTTTTTTTTTCTGAAGCTCCTGGCCTTTTATTGGAAAAGGATGGTGTATCTAGAGGAAATTTGTGTTCTGACTATCTATCACTAACCCCTTCTTCTAAATCCAAATTTTATTTTTGGCACATTAGTCCCAGGGAGGTCTTTGACTTATCGGCTTCCCTGAGAGAGGATTCAGCTAAAGATAATGACAACCTGGATAATTTGTTGCTCAGGTCCTGAGCTGATATAATAACTCCTGAACTAACTCATATTTTTAATCTGTCCCTCACTACCCAAACTTTTCCTTCTGCTTGGAAACATTCTATAGTTATCACACTTCATAAAGGTGGAAATAAATCATCGGTTGAAAATTATCACCCAATTTCTTTACTTCCCATTACTGTATTTCCAAATTCATGGAAAGGATTATCCATAAACAGGTTCTGGATTACTTAAGCACTTACCAATTTCTTTTTGCTACACAGTCTGGTTTTAGGCCTCATCATTCAACTCAAACTGTCTTGACAGATTTTCATGATTCTATTTCTGGAGCTTTGGACAAGGGTCACTGCGTAGGCACTGTGTTCATCGATTTGTCCAAAGCTTTTGTTATTATCAGTCATCAACTACTTTTGGCATGTTTATACTCTTATGTGTTTTCTCTCAATATTGTCACTTGTTTTTCTTCTTATCTTCACAGTAGATCTCAGTCTGTTCTATGGGATGGGTGTTTTTCTTCTTCTCTCTTTACATTCACAGGGGAGCCTCAGGGGTCTATTCTAGGTCCTATTCTTTTTAATTTGTTCGTGGATCCTCTGCCCTCAGTAGTTAGCAAATGTACAGTTCGACTTTATGCTGACTATACTGTTGTTTTTTTTTTTACCATAAAACTCTTACCTCCCTAACTAACACGATCCACGCTGACTTTGACAAAATTGTTAACTGGATTTCTACTAACCTTTTACTTTTAAATAGTATAAAACTCAAAAATGTTATTTGGGTCTCAATCCATTGTCAATCAAGCACACTCTGTTTTTACCATTACCCTAAACAATAATCTTCTACAGCTTGTACATGATTTTAAGAGCCTTGGTCTCATTTTTTACTCTACTTTAACATTTAAATCTCACATAAATTCTACCATCTTAAAGACTCAGCAATGCATGGGCTGCTTAAAATGGGACAGGCACAACTTGTCACTTCTGTGTCGTAAATTAATTGTGACCCATGCAATTTTGCCTATTTTATATTATAGTGACATGATTTATTGAAACACCAATGCTTCCAATCTTTCTTTAGTAGACAGTGTTTATCATCAGTTCCAGTGGTTTATTTTAAATTCCCAAAGGACTGAACATCATTGTACATTACTTATCCAATTAAATTGCTTATCTCCTTCATCTCAACTTACCCTTCACTAGTTATCCCTGATTAACAAAACTATAAACCATCACACACCAACATATGTATCAGATAGACTATCAGTTTCCACTTACAGTCACAGCCTTAGAGATGTTCCAAATCATGGTTTAGTTTTACCTAGAGTTAAAACTCATTTTGGAAGAGAGAGTTTTTCAGAGACCACCCACTGTGCAAGAGTCGGCCACTCTCCCCTTCTGACCGAAACTGCAGCTTCAAGTTAAATTGGCTGCAGAGATCACCCACTGTGCCAGTTGGCCACTCTCCCCCTCTGACCGAAACTGCAGCTTCAGTTTAAATTGAGCTGCAGAGATCACCCACTGTGCCAGAGTCAGCCACTCTCCCCCTCTGACTGAAACTGCAGGTACTGCTGAAACACAGAGCACAGACCCCTCCAAGGTCTTCCAGCCAGCAAAGCTCTGTCTGCCTGCCTGTTAAACTTGGTGTCTTTTCTGCCCAGGGACAAGAATCTCTTAACTTGGATACAGTGACTGTTCTGTTCAGTTAGTTAGCTACTGCATAGCTGTTTAATGAATTTTACTGCTTAGAATTCCTTAACTGAATATGTTTAAAACTGTTATACCTTTTTTTTATCTCCCCACTTTCTCATTTGCAAGTTATACATCTCTGCCATTTGAGGGCACTGTTGCTAAGCCAGCACTACTCAAAGGGCAAGAATCTTTCTATCTTCCTGACACATCACCTGACTCTAAACTAGGTTCTACTTATGGCTTCTACTTCTCTTTATCTAGACCTGTCACTTAACTAGGCATTACTGAATACTTCCTTCCTGTGGTGTCTGCTATTAAAAAAGCCTCAGTGTTCTTCCTAGCCTGCCTAGTCTGTTCCCTGTGGTTCCTGTAATTCACTACTGTCTATCTCCCACCATACATCTAGTTCCATAGTACTCGTGTACTAGTGGCACAATTTAAACAATCTAACCTATGTGCAACTCTGGTAGCCCTCACGACTTGTAACCCTCTCTATTTAGGGGTTACTTCAAATACTGAGCAGCCCTCTCCTTTGCTATTTGAACTTAACCAGTGAGTCCCTTCTGCTAAACATCTAATTGGCTTCCATCATGTCCCCTGTGGGTGCCCTTGTACTGAGATGCATGCTACTGCTCATCTTTTTAACTTTCTTGAGGCTTTTAAACCTGAATCCCCCAGCATTAGCCCTGCCAGTATGTCAGGACAATGCCTGGCATGCCTATAGCACTGTTAACTTATCCTTTACAATCAACTCCCACTTCTCTCCCCTTGTATGGGTGGCATACACACTCAAAGGGCTGATGATTCAACAGCCTAGTTGGCTGCCCCCTCTGGCCCTCTTACCTGGGATTTTCAGCATCCAGGAAAAAATATCCCATCTACCACAACCAGACAAGGCAAACTAAACTCCACTACAAGCAACCAAAAGAATACATATGTCTCTTAGCACTTCTGCTATTACTGCTGTCAGGCAATAACCACCCCAACCTGGGCCAACCCCAATCATTCTCCATCCACCAGAGAAAGACAGGACAACTAAGTTTCACCTCAATCAACATATGCAGCCTCTTCTCTAAAATGGATATCCAGAATGCATGGACTTTGCAGTACAATCTGTATATACTATCAATAGTTGAGACTTGGCTCTCCCCAAATGTAGCTGATGCCACAGCCTCAGTTCCTGGATACAACGTATACAGACATGATTGCCTAACCAAGCAAGGGGGCAGCAGTGTGATATACCTGAGGGGTAACATTCAGGGCCTAGTCCTGCCACTGCCCAGCACTGGGATGCGCACGCAAGCTCTCATGGTAAAAGTGCTCATTGGAGCACATAATAAATCCCTTACTATTCTTACAGTCTACATCTCGCCTGGATAAAAGGCCACTGGTTTGGACTCACTCATGGAGTGCCTTGGTAGCCTAAATCTTAACTCAGAAACGATACTGCTGGGGGATTTAAATGTCAATTGGCTCTCTCCTGCTACAAGCCTGTGCAAGGACATGGTCTCAGCTATTCACCTTTCACAGCTAGTTGATGCACCCACCAGGATGAACTGCAAGATTGGGACATCTACCCTACTTCACGGGGTACTATCTAACCACCCTGAACATATTTCCAATTCAGCTGTACTTCCCAATGTCTGTAGTGACCACTCTCCTTCCCTTTTCCAATGATCTGATCATTACTCTAAACCCCCTGCTAGAACTGTTGCTAACAGAGTTCTTAGATATGGCCATCTCGATCTGCTAAAAGCAGAACTCTACCACCAGGACTGGTTTCTGGTCTACTCCTCCTGCACAGTTGACTCCGCTCTTGACCAGTTTATTCACCAATTCAACACAGTGTACGATAGACATGCTCCAATCAAAAAGCAAAAGATCAAAGGCCACAGTAAACCATGGTTCTTTCCTGAACTCCATGAGCATATGAAGTCAAGGGACCATCTGTGGCATCGAGCCAGAGCCTCAGGTAAGCAGGCTGACATCCAGGCTTATAAAGCTGCCTGAAATGACTGCACTAGGGCCATACATACTGCAAACAACCTGTAGTATAATGACGTACTTACAAGATCATGGAGTTATGGACATAAATTCTGGTCTAACCTGAAATAAATCACTGGGAAAGATAATAAGGCAGCACCCACAATGCTCAACATCAATGGTGAACCCACACTGGATCCATATACCATAGCAAATACTTTTAACAAAGCCTTTTCAGACCTGAGTGGTGTTCTACCTCCTGATTTCTTCCTCTATCCCAAACAAGGACATAGCACCAGGTCAGAAGATTGGCCACCCACCCACCCACCATTCCACTTTAGAGCTATTACAATGTGTGAAGCTAGGAAATACTTCCTGAAGGTTCTTGGGAAGTCCAGATATAGTGGCAACTCCCTTGACCTTAAAATTGTGGCATTAAGCTTGGATGAGATACTAGCACCTCACATCATCAATATCTCTCTGCGACTGTCACAATTCCTGCATAAATGGAAATCTGCATTAGTCACACTGATCTTTAAGAGTGGGGATCATACCTCTCAAAGTAGTTATACACCTATCTCAATCCCCCCACCACCTATCAAAAGCATTAGAAAGAATGGTTGCTGATCAACTGGTTGAGTACTTAGAAAAGTATCAAATTCAATGCCTGCAGCAACACAGCTTCTGCAAAGATAATAGCACCACCACTGTGTTACTAGAGTTTACTGGTTACATTTACAATGCTGTGGACCAGGGAGCCATTGTTAGTGCTGCTTTCATTGATTTAACAAAAGTGTTTGACATGGTTATTATCACATCCTTCTTGTTGAACCACTCACATTCATTGGCCTCTCAAGTGTTACTGTTGCCTGGTTCAAGAGTTATCTTTCTAACCATTCACAGCAAGTGAAGATTTACAACATCCTATCTGAAAGCAGACCAAAGCGCACCGGTGTCCCCCAAGACTCAATTTTGGGTCCTTTATTATTTAGCATGTTCCTCAGCTGACTCCCATACTCCTGTCAGTGTCAAATTCTGCTTAATGCTGACAATGCAGTCCTGTTCATGAGTGACCATGACCCTAAGCACCTGAAGTAGAAGCTACAAGAAAGTTTTTTGATGCAGAACGATGGTTCAGTAAACAAAAACTCATCTCGAACCACAAAAAAAAATTAAAAAGAATGTTATTCTCCAGCACCCAGAACAGGCATCCTACATACCCCCTCAACATCATTAATGTGGCTGGTACCCCACTGGAACTAGTCCAACACTTTAAATACTTAGGGATTATGATGGACAGCACCATGCCTTACTCACAACACATTGATAATACTGCAAAGGCAATCAATAGATGCATTGGTATACTTCATAGACTCAAGCAAAGTTGCTCCCTGGTGGCCATCCATAGTATAGTTATCTCGCTTATTGACTATGGACTAGTAATCAATGGTTCAGCAATGACTACGGCCCGCTGCTGTATCATAGTAGCAGTAAACAAAGCATGTCACTAGGCTATCAGTTCACCAAGGCTAACACACACATGCGATTTGTATGACCAGACAAACTGGCTCCAGTTCAATGATAAACTTAGGTACCAAATCTGTCTATTGACCAAAAAGATTAGGCAAGGCCTAGTTCCCACTGGTGTTCAGAAGCTCCTCACCCCTATGAACATAGCCACTGTACCAGAAGCACTGACAGTATGGTTTTCAAAGTTTCTTGCTGTCGCATCTCTCTAGGTGAGAAGGCGTTTGCTCCTTACTGGCTGAAGTCTCTGCCTCAGGACATCTCCTCCTTAACTTAATTAGGCCCCTTTAAACAAAAGCTTAGGAAACATCTTGTTTCAAAGGCCTGCTGTGACTGCTCTCCCTAACTCCGAATTGTTCTCAACAACGGTTTTCCTATCCACTCTACCCCTGGGGCATCCATCTTATGACCCACTACCTAGCAAAATTCTGCCTGATTCCCTGTAGATAATTTGTACTTGCCAAAAACTCCCTTGGAATCCTTAACCTCCTCCAACCTACCCCCCACCTGTTCCTCCACAATCATGCTATTTCTCCTCTCACCCTCTCTCTCCTCACTAGTCCACCCTTACCACACCCTCCTAACTTCCCTCCCTACTTGACAGTCACTGTGACAATTTCTCAGATAGTCTCACTCCCCTGACCCTCTATTGATGAGGCCCCTTGAAACAAAGTTCTCTTCATCCTGCACACATATCCTTTACTTTTCACCCTGTCTATTCCTTGAAATATTGGCATATACTGCACATTGCCTGCATTGTTGTTAATTTTTCTATTCTTCTGTAGTTCTATAATGTATAGCATTGTGTGTCTAGTCTTTGAATTACCTGTTTACCTGTAAAACCAATTGTTGCCACTGTTATTGTTTTACCTGACTTGGAACCTATTGTAATGAGCTTGTTCTCAAAGGTGTTAATCCGAGATCACAATAAATAAATAAATAAATATAATGCCCCTCTTTCCTGGAAAAAACCTACTCCTCTGTTACAGAACTCTTGCTCTTTGAATGCTTTTAAGCAAAATTTGTAAAAGTTACTTTTACAAGAACAATTTTGTATTTGTTTTACCTAATCGTACATGGTTTAACAAAGGATTTACTATCATTGAACTGTTGTTTATACTGTATATGTACTCCTGTCTGTGTATTTATCTCTTATGTATTTGACTGTTTTAGTCTTTGTAAGTTGTATTCTGTGACTTTGGATGTTTTGTAAATAAGATTAGTTTCTCATAGAACCTATCCTATAAACCTTTAAACTTATAAATAACAACAACAAAAACACCCCACTAACTAAGGGAGTATGACCACGAAATTTGGAATTTTGTTTAGTGGTCTGTGATCCCTAAATATAGGAGCACAGCAATGAAATTGGGATTTTATATAGAATTTACCAGAAAGTACTAACTGTGGGAGAACTGCCACAAAACTGGTATTTTATATAGAGGTGACTAACGAACCCTAACTATGAAAGCATGACCATGCTCCCAGTACAAGGTATGCATGAGCTTAATCTATAATTATATATTGGGATTTATTTTGCGCTACTATGTATTAATTGTAACTGGAATTTACATTTTTATTGTAAAGCACTTTGAGCTCTGGAAAAAGGCTATATAAATAAAGTTCCTATCCTATCCTATCCTATCCATGTCTAAAAGCAAAGAATAGGGGCACAATTCACAAAAGGGGCTTAGACTGGTGCAAGCTGTGGCAAACAGCAGCTTGCATCAAAGCCTGGTGTGCCAGGGATCCTGCATCGGATTTTGGTACAGGATTGTTCCCGGTGCCTATGTCCCCACACTTGTAGCAAACTATCCCGTGTGACAAACGTACAGGGCATGGGAAGGGTGTACCACAGGCTCCTGTGACAAGGAAAGCATCCCCCACCTGATTCCTAACATTGCCCATGTGTATATTACAGTAGAGCCGCTTATAAGAACATCCTGTTTGCCAAAGAAAAATGTTCTTATAAGCGGGCTGTTACTAAAAGCGGGCTTACATTAGTTTTAACTCTGCCGCTGACCGCTAGTTGGAGCCTGAATCCTACAGTAATAAAAAATGAAACAAGAGAAATTCTTGTATATAAGGCACAGCACAGATGATTAATAACCTCAGTTCATTCAAACTCGCTAGTGACAGTTCATCAAGATATGAGCTGAATTGAGCTGAACTGAGCTCTATGTCTACATACTCGTCAAATTCTTCTGATTTTTTTTTGTGAGAGTGTCAACGTGGTTATGTGTTTCTCCATGGCAGCCTGCTTTGCAATGGATAACTTATGACAACATTTAACTGTTTTTCCAAAGTCAGGCTAGCCACAGAGGAATGTCTTACAAATGAGTGTGCTGTCATTTATCTGCGGTTTGCTACAGCATTTAAATTGCAATTAAATCGCCACTAACAGCCAAGGATGAATGCTGACTGCTAATCTGCATTAAATCAGTATTAAATGTGTGCCATTTGGTTGCCATCGATACCGAAGCAAACACTGTCACTGTGAATAAGATAAAAGCAGATATGCACAGAGAAATGGTACTGCAGTTAAGGGTTTAAAGAGCTGTGACTGGCAAGTGTGATTACCGACAGAATGACTGCTTTGAGTGTGAAAACAAGTCCTGATTACTGATTGAATGACTGCTCTGAGTGTGAAAACAGGTCCTAGGACAACAGTTTACACTCCTTCACTAAAACAATTTGTTCTTATAAACGGGCTTCCCTCCCATTGAAAACAATGGAGCAAGATCAGTACATGGAGCAAATGTGCTTATAACAGGGATGTTCTTATATCCGATGTTCTTATAAGTGAGCTCCACTGTATTAATATATTTGGCCTGTCCTGGTGGTCTAGTGGCCCTCCTCCCGATTCCCAATAGCACCCAGTGTTATAAAAATTATTATGTCACCCTGACCGGGTGGTCTAGTGGCCCCCTCTTCAATCCCTGATAGCACCCTGCATTAAAATAATAATTATGTCACCCTGTCCTGGTGGTCTAGTGGACCCCCTTCCCAATCCCTGATAGTGCCCAGTTTTAAAGTAAATATTAAGTCATAAGTTAAAACAGAGTCACTACTCAGTACGTGGTGCCTCAAGTACAATTGAGACTCAAAAAAAAAAAACTTTGGCACACACTGCAGTCAGACATATGCAAGGATTCCAATTAGTATTTTATTCAAAAATCAGCAAAGCCCTCACAGCGAAAACAGGTAGCCAGAAAAATGCTTAACGTTTCACGCAGCTGCACCTGTGCTTTGTCATGAGAATAAAGTGTCATTCAACATTCATTAATTAAATAGTGCCCTTAATAAGGTGCTACTAATCAAATAAGTTAATTATTAATAGACCCGATTCATTACAATTAATGTGATGCACCAATATATAAAGAAACCGTATAATTATACAGCATCACAACAATAATTGCTTTAAAAAGCTTTATATTAAAAAGAATATAAAGTCCAAAAATCAACAATCAATAAACATATTACAATAAACAAATTATGGACTTATAATATTAATATCTTCAGTATCATATTAAAAACATCTGATGATCCATATAAACAGCTCACTAGTAGTCAAGTCATGATTATATTACCTATAGCCTTAGGCTACCTATCTTGCTACTTTTAACCATATACGTTTTAAATGTTTTTTACAAGTGATGCTGTAATTCAATTTTATCATTCAGCACTGGAAAACAAAGTGCCTGTAATTTAAAATCCAGTGTTTTTTCTTGCATGACAGGGTACTATTTAAATCTCCCCCACAAGGTCCTAATTTAACCTTGTCAATTCCTGTGAAACTCCACTTATGTGATGGGGTCACTACTAAAATGACTATGCTGGGCTGTTGCATATTCCACATTTTTTTTTTCAGAACAGCCTAAATGTGCTTCCCCATTCTCTCCTTTAATTTTCTTTTAGTGTGACCAACATAGTATCACACATGCCCACACAATGCAAAGCATCATGGGCTGCATATGCAAATCACCACAGAATGTTATGCTGGTTCAACTTTAAGCAGAATTGCATGGTGCTGAAAGGCCTCTCACACAGTTTGCAAAAGGTGCTAACAGATGACATAGACACGTGTTTCGTCGTACCAGGACTCTTTAGTATGCCTCATCTGTTTGACACCCCAGTGGAATGAACCAGCTACCCTAAGACGGTCTGCTGGGTTATTTTGTGGTGAACCCATTAAAATAAAAAACTATTTAAAAGACAAAGAACCTCTGTGAGCAAACACTGAGGCAAGGGTTACCCCAAAGGGCATTTGGCTGGGAAGCCAAGTTTCAAGAAAATACAAAACCACACATGCCCACACAATGCAAAGCATCATGGGCAGCATATGCAAATCACCACAGAATGTTATGCTGGTTCAACTTTAAGCAGAATTGCATGGTGCCGAAGGCCTCACACACAGTTTCCAAGGGGCAAACAGATGACATAGACACGTGTTTCGTCCTACCAGTACTCATCAGTATGCCTCGTCTGTTTGATACCCAGTGGAATGAACAAGCTACCCTAAGAGCGGTCTGTCTGGGTTATGTTGTGGTGAACCCATTAAAATAAAAAACTGTTTAAAGACAAAAGAACCTCTATGCGCAAACACTAAGGGAAAGGGTTACAAAGGGCATTTGGCTGGGAAGCCAAGTTTCAAGAAAATACAAAAATCACACATACCCACACATTCACAAGCATCATGGGCTACATATACAAATCACCACAGAATGTTATGCTAGTTCAACTTTAAGTAGAATTGCATGGTGCTGAAAGGCCTCTCACACAGTTTGCAAAGGTGCTAACAGATGACATAGACATGTGTTTCATCCTACCAGGACTCATCAGTATGCCTTGTCTGTTTGACAACCCCAGTGGAATGAATCAGCTACCCTAAGACGGTCTGTCTAGGTTATGTTGTGGTGAACCCATTAAAATAAAAAAACTATTTAAAAGACAAAGAACCTCTGTGCGCAAACACTGAGGCAAGGGTTACCCCAAAGGGCATTTGACTGGGAAGCCAACTTTCAAGAAAATACAAAATCACACATGCCCACACAATGCAAAGCATCATGGGCTGCATATGCAAATCATCACAGAATGTTATGTTGATTCAACTTTAAGCAGAATTGCATGGTGCCGAAAGGCCTCTCACACAGTTTGCAAAGGGAGATGTTGTATTTTCTTGAAACTTGGCTTCCCAGCCAAATGCCCTTTGGGGTAACCCTTGCCTCAGTGTTTGCACACAGAGATTCTTTGTCTTTTAAATAGTTTTTTATTTTAATGGGTTCACCACAACATAACCCAGACAGACCATCTTAGGGTAGCTGGTTCATTCCACTGGGGTGTCAAACAGATGAGGCATACTGATGAGTCCTGGTAGGACGAAACACGTGTCTATGTCATCTGTTATCACCCTTTGCAAACTGTGTCAGAGGCCTTTTGGCACCATGCAATTCTGCTTAAAGTTGAACCAGCATAACATTCTGTGGTGATCTGCATATGCAGCCCATGATGCTTGCATTGTGTGTGCATGTGTGATTTTGTATTTTCTTGAAACTTGGCTTCCCAGCCAAATGCCCTTTGGGGTAACTCTTGCCTCACTGTTTGTGCACAGAGGTTCTTTGTCTTCAACATAGTATGCCACACAATGGCAAGTTGCTAAATATATAAAATGGCAAAAGTCACACTTGGACCACTCCTTTTCAGCCTGTTCATTAACTGCCTGTGCGGCAATGTATGTCCCAGCTCCAATATAACCCATTGTTATAATATGATTATTTGCCCTCACCCTGGTGGTTCAGTGTTTCTGATTCCCTCATTCTCAGTAGTAGCTCACTACCCGCCCCCACCCTGAATAAATGCATCTGGCAACCAGCAGAGCTCATCTCTACTTTCCATGGCTGGTTACTAATTGAATTGTCAATGAGCAGTTACTGTATAGTGTACATGCTCATGAAGCTTGTACACTTTACAGTAGCTGCTCACTGACAGTTCAGTCTGGCGGCCATCTGCAGAGGTGACAGGCTGGCTGTGCTGCTCGCTGGCTGCATTTCGGGTTTGGGGAGGAGTGGAGTGGTGGGCACTACCTGTTGGGGTGGGGGTTGGGAGCCACTAGACCAGCAGGACAGGGTGACTAGTATTTATTATAATACTGTGCACTATTGGGGGTAGGGAAGTGAGGCCACTAGACCACCAGGACAGGGCAAATAAATTCATTTTATAACTATGGGCGATACTGGAGCTGGGGACAGAGGCACATTGCTGCACAGAGCTCATCTCACCCAGAGAGTGGATTTCTAAGTACAGTACACTTAGACAAGCCCTGGCTAGTCTAAGAGTACTTTGAAAATCACCATCTGGGTAAGATTTATAAATCTCAATTGTGGAGCTTTGGCAGCCTGCATCTGCCGCAAGAATCCTAGCCCCATATCACAGCCCATTTCTCGGTGTACAGGTGGTGCATGCTCTGTTTGGGGCAGGCAGCCTGCAGTTGATGCAGGCTGCCTTTGTGATTCACTTCCAGGCAGCATTTGGCACAAGGGAAACTTTTCGACAATCACTACGCCACAAGCCCATTCAGACGCCCCAGGATCTTTGAGAATTGGGTCCTAGGGCTTTATTGTTCAAAGCTTTCTTCTAAGAGTAAAAACTATTTTGTGCCACAAATCAGCTCAAAAGCTGTCTTGGAAGTTCAGTTTGAAGTCCAAATTCTCGGCAATTATGGCACCAGAATAACAGAAACATGTTGCATGTCTTGTGTGGGTTACTTGTGATTTGAGTTTCTCATTCTGTAGTAAACAATGTTAGGATCCCAAAAGGACCTCCACATATTCTAGATAAACCTGCTGTATTGAAATGTTAAAGATGTTAAATGCAGTGGACACAGGCAACTGGAATGTTGGTGAAATGAAAAGAAGCATGTATTGTATTTATTTTTTTTTTTTATTTATTTCGATTGGGATTAATACCTTTGAGTCAAAGACTCATTTTCAAAGGTTCCAAGACAGGGACAAAACAGAGCAATACAAATACAATACAATACAATACAATAAGTACAAATTTAGATAACAGTGAAAGAAAGAAAACATGGTAGACATCATGAAAATCATTAAAATGGTACATGAGGCACAAGACTTGCTAGTTTCAGGTACATCTTAAAAGTAGAGTAAATTACATTACATCAAGTTGTTGCAGGGTAGGGATACACTGGGAATAGTGAGACATGTTAATAATAGGTCCGTGTTAAGCTTTGGGGATGATGGGGGAAAAGGTAAGCAGCTAGATTGGCATTGTCAAAGTAGCTAGAGGTGGTGTGGGACAGGAGTAAAGGGGAAAGGTGGTGTCGTAGGGTTGTTAGTCGAAGAAGGGGGGTAAGTGGGGAAGGGAAGAGGTGAGGAGGTGGGGGATAAGGCAGGAGGAATATATGGAATTATTTTCTTGCACAGTTACAGGTGGTTCTATTCTTAAGGTGTTACCGTAGCCCCCTTTTGAACAGACTCAGCTTTATGTTTCCTGTCAGTGTTTCAGGCAGCTCATTAAACCATTTGGGGCCCTTAAAAGTAATGGATTTTTGGGTCAGTGATGTGTGCTTGAAAGGGACTTTTTCTCCTTTTGTCGCATTTCTTGTTTGTTTAGTGTGCACAGCCTTCTTGAATGGACAGCTTATGCATGAGGCCTAGTTGCGCTTTTTTTATGATCAGGCATGTTTGATATTGGGCTCTTAGGTACAGTGGGAGCCAGCCCGTCTCAGAGTAGAGTGCACAGGTGTAAGTCCATCGATCTGCCCCAAGTGCCAGACGACAAGCCCTATTCATGAGTTTTTGTATCCTGTTTAGGGCAGTGTCTGATCCTGCAATGTATATTGGTAAGCCATAATCAACAGATGACAATACTGTGCTGCCTGTGGCTAATTTGAGGGCCACAGGTGTCATTGTGTGCTTGTTTTTGTAGAGGATGCTCAGTTTCATGTTGGTGGTTGTGACAACTTAACCAACATGGTGGGTGAAATTGAGAGTGTCATCAAGGTAAAGACCCAGATATTTAAACGAGGAGACTTGTTCAAGTGTGACACCCTTTTGGTTCAGAATTCAAAGGGGGCCGAAATTCCTTTTGTTCTGTGGGACCGAGAACAGCATGCTTTTGGCTTTTTTATGGTTTAGTAGCAGTTTATGTTGACAGAACCAGGTTTCAAGTTTGTGGAAACTATCGAGTAGGCCTTCCTCGATGGTCAAGTGGTCCTACCTAGAACCAATATAACGGCATCATCTGCATATAAAACGATGCTAGCCAGGCAGGCTTCAGGGAGGCAGTTAGTGAACAGGCTGAAAAGGAGCGGTCCAAGTGTAGACCCTTGTGGTACTCCAAGGGCCACTACCTTAGGGTCAGAGAGTGAGTCGCCGATTCTAACGCATCGAGTTCTTTGCATCAGATAGCTACAAAACCAGGTGACTGTATCAGGGGCCAGTCCCATGGAGAGCAGTGTGTTTAGTAATAGCTGGTGATTAACTGAGTCAAACACTTTTGTAAGGTCAATGAAGACTGACCCCACTGCCTTCCCTAGGTCAAAGGTGTTGTAGAGCTGAGTGGTGTAGTCCACCAGTGCGGTGATGGTAGAGTGTTTTTTGTGGAAACCATGCTGATTGCTGCAGAGTAGTTGGTGACTGTCCAGGAAGTCAGTAAGTTGTTCAGAGACTATTCTCTCTAGAGCTTTGGAGAGGGGTGGGAGGATGGAAATTGGCCTATAATTAGTGGTGAGAATTTTATCCCAGGATTTGGAAACTGGTGTAACCAGGGTGGATTTCCAGGCATCTGGGAATACACCCAATTTTAGGGAGACATTAAAAACCTTGGAGATTGGGTCTGCTAGTACATCAACCATTATGGCAACCAACTTCATATCTATCAAATCGCTCCCCCTTCTGGTCTTTTCGAGGACCCTCTTTAGTTGCTTGATGGTTTCAGAGACTGAGACTAGCCTAAAATAGAAGAGTGGCCGCCCTTCCCTCTCTGAAGAGGATATGGTGTTTCCATGAGGTTGGTTATCCATTGGGTTTATGAACTCACTTGGAAGCACCCCGATAGATCAGTGAAAGTGGTATTGAACTCATTGGCAGTCAGTAGGGGTTCCTGGAGAGACCAAAGGCCAGTGGTTAATAGGTCCAGTGATGCTCTGGAGGTTCTTCCAGTAAGGGATTTTAATGTGTTCCAGAACCCTTTAGAGGACCCCCAGTTTTTGTTGAGGAGGTCCTTGAAGCATCTAGCTTTCACCAAGCGAATGAGCTGGTACAGGAGTTCCTTGCAGCTTTATATGCGGATACATCGTGCGGCTTTCCTGAGTCCTTAGCTTTGGGCCACAAGTTGTCTCTATTACACATGTGGTCTAGGAGTGAGGTATTAAGCCAGGGGTTGTGAGTTCCTGTGACTTTTTTGGTTTTTATGGGGGCCAAAATATTGTACGCCCTAGTAAACAAATTTTGGAAGAACTCAAGGGCGATGTTGCCATCAGTTGCACGGTCAAGTGGCGACCAGTCGATCAGGGATAAGTGGAATTTGAAATCATTTAGTAGTCCAGATTTCAGCACCTCACTGGTAGTGACCTTCAGTGGGCTCTTTGTGAACTTGTTTGCCCAGGTGCACATGACTGGCGAGTGGTCGCTGAGGCTATCAGGCAGAACCTTACATCTAATATGTGATCCAGGTTGGAGCAGAGTAGCCAGTCAATGAGTGTACTGGTGCCTGTTTTGTAGCTATGCATGGTGGGAAGCGTAACCATCTGCGTAAGATATAAGCCAGCTATTAGGTTCCTGGCTTCATTTTCCTTGTTAGAGTGCCACTTAATGTTGAAATCCCCACAATTACCTGCTCCCACTCTTTTCCCAAATGCTGCAGATTCTCCTCAAAGAGCTTGACCCCAGTAGCCTGCTTCCCTGGGGGTATGTAGACTGTTGTTAGCAGCAGTACTTTGTTTTGTTGCCCAATGGTAAGTTTTAGGTGGAGGATTTGCGCCTCACTAGTGTGTAGGCTGCAGTCCATCATCTTCACTTTAATGCCATTTTAGAAATAGACTAGACAGCCGCCACCCCGTTTGGTGAGCCTGTCTTTGCAGAAAGAGTTGAAACCTTCCAGTGTTAAGGATGCGTCTGTGATTTTGGGTGATAGCCAGGTCTCCGTAAAGGTAATGATGTCCGGCTTTAGCTGTTCTACCCATGCTTGGATCTGGGGTAACTTAGGTAAGAGGCTGTTTATATTGAGTGATAATATTCTCAGCTCTCCTTTTAGCAGGGCTGCATGGAGGCAGTTTCAGCATTAGGATGCATACTTCCCTGTCATAGATTGCACGTGGGTGGCCCCAGGTTAGGGTTAGGTCCTTTCTCTGGTCACCGACTTCGACCAACTCCCCCACTGCTGATACAGCTAACAAACACAGAAATGGACAGTCTGATTTCTTTCTGTGCCACCTGGGCTATTGATACAATTCATGACAGAGGTCACCCAGGGTCACAGCTAGGCAGGGATTTGAGAAGAGACTTTGGCTATGCAAGAGCTTTCAGGCATGCACTCCCGTGCCCCATTATATTGATAGCCTGGAGCACACTTACTCAAGTACAGGATGTGAAATTCTGCTGTCCTTATGCTTCTTTTGTTATTTAAAGAGGTTGTTTAAAAGCCCACAAACAGATCCCTTAGGGGCAAGCCAGATGAAAATGTGTATTCAAATAGACCCAGGGCAACTGAATTTGTCAGACTTAGTTGCTTGACTTCTGTTTTGCTTGGGATAGCTTCCAAAAAGTTGATTTTAAACTGAAAATGCAAATTCCAGGTGGTGACATTTTGCAGAAATCCAGTCCAGGAGACATTCACGCATGTAGTGAGAAGAATGGTGTAGTTACTCCAAGCAGAAAATCTTGTAAATCCCCAAAAACTAAGTTACAGACAGAGACAAACACAAACAGCCACCCACACAGACCCAGGAGGGTTGTATTATTGTAGCATGGGAGCATAAAGCTGAGAGTTTAGCAACTCAAGCAAAAGCCCAAATGTCTACAAAGACAAGACTACTTTAAAATTATGAAATGGTGCACACCAGCACTGTTTTTACATACAGTGGAGCCAGTCCGGAAGCAACATGATACATTTCAGTAAGTGACATGTCCAAAATACTGCAATACATTGATATGGTTTAATTGCCATAGAATTGCATTGTTCCCTGCATCACACTGCAGAATTTTGTAGTAATACTGCTAGGTACTGCATTGTATCCTGGTTGTTTCTGTTGTAAATATATGAATTCTAATATGAACTACACAAAAACCAGAGCACCCACCACCCCATGAGCCTCTATGCGTAATGTGTAGGTAGAAACAACTGTCTCACAGTATGAGGTAGTACACATTAAATTTATTGAACATACCACCACTTGAGATTAGAAAAACATCCTCAATGACACTGGTTGAAGACAGAAATAAACATAACCTATCTGCTAAAGGCACAACTGATGTTAAAGAGTATACCGCCTGTGAAATCAATGGACTAGAACTGATGATTTGCCCCTTCAGAGCAGGGCTCCCTCAGAGTGTGGGTATGTGCAAAAAATGTTGTGTGTACTTGAAATAGTGAATCAGCCATTTCTATCTATAAATTGTGTATACAACTCATTGGTAGTAGGTGTTCCAGTTTTCAAGAAGTTGAAAAGTATTGTTTTTACTGGCTAGTGCTCCACGACCACCAGAGACGGGTATACCGATAGCGCAGTGACTTAAATTTGGCACTGCAATTAAGGTGTCACAACAAAGGCAAGAATGACAGGGGCGAACTTCATTTAAGATCACCCTTCACTCATGCCATCCTTTGTGCCCACACAAGTTCTACCCCCTCAAGGGCATGCCCACCCCGGAGGAGGTTATCTTAAGCTTTGGGCAGTGTGGGGGGCAAAGCTCCCCCACGTTAGTAGGTGCAGGGAATGAAGCCCCCAGAAAAACAGGACTGTTTACAGGGATGGCACTTTGGTGCTATCTGTCTTGGATCCACAATGCCTGGCACCGTACTGCCTTCACCCATACTGGCATTGACAAAATGATTGTTGCACCGATATGGGTGAACCACAGTGGAGCAGATAATGTTAGTGCAATAGTATGAATTCTAGTATGATTACAGATACTTACCAACAATATGTAAGATTATTTTGTACATTGAGACCTGGACATAACTGGTACATTTGAGTGAAAGAAATCCCTTTCTATTTTCATAGACATCCTGATTTAGTACAGTTGTCAAAATTGTGAAAAGTGTGCTATCCTTCACATGTAGGACCCCCAGAATTCCATCAGGGTTGGAAAAACTGTTTCAACAGTTGCTGTTGCTGTTCTTTGGAGGGAAAATTGCCATATTGACCATTTTTTCATAATCTTGACATCTAGGAACTGGTCATTATGATTGGCAGAACACACTGACTTATGTCAGAGACATCTCCTTTTGCAATTTGGAAAGTACCAATGGTTAAAAGAAAAAGACTGGCAGACATTGTGATTACCACTACAATAACACAGCTTTATAACTCAATTCACAAAGAAGCCTGGGTACAAGTCAAAGGAAGCACCAAGTTTGATTGACAGTAAATCTGTCGACCACCCGTACAGGGAAGGCACGATACTGATACAGGTATCGTGACACCCAAGCCCCCAGTGTTTTCTGTGGGGGGCTGTGCCCCCTGCACCCCCCCGGACTTTAGGATTCTCAGCTCCAGGTCGGAGTTGGTCTGGGGAGGGCACAGGACACTGGGGGAAAGCGAAACACGGAAACGGACCATTACAGAGACTGTCGCTGTAGTGGTCATTTTCTGTGTTTCACTATCAGGGTGTCAGGCAAAAGGTGGTCACCCCAAGTCAAAGGCAAATGGCATGATCCTTGGTCCACAGCTGCCTTTCCAGGGTCTCCCCCTGCAAGTGGGTACCAGTGCAAAAGGGCCAGTGGCATGTCAGGAGCAGAGCAGGGACTGACATTGGTTGTAAATGAGATGCATGGCCACTGCAAGAATGAATCCCCTGCTTAACAAGGATCTCAAAATAACTGGCTCTACAATGCCAGTTTGACAACTAAGTTGTCATCCACCATCATAGTGATGGATTTATGTTGACCGCAACTTGCAGATGGCATAACTCTGTCTTGAGACCCCAGCCATTTTTTCTGCTCTCCTGCACCCCTCAATCTCTAGGATTCTAACTCCGAGTTGGAGTTGGATTGGGGAAGGGGTGCAGGACTGGGAGAAAGAGTGCTGAGGTCTCGGGTGGTCTATTACAGCAAAAACGCTGATGTTGTCAGTTTTCGCTGTAATGGTGTCGCCATCCTGGGTGCATACCAAAATAAGTGATTCAACAATAAACAAAAAAATATAAAAGCTGGGGTGATCATCCCCAGCCCATCTTACAGGCTTGGTGGGCTGGGGTAATTGGCAGAGGGCCCCACTGGGTCCCAGATCATATAGAATTTTGCTGCCGATGACTTGCATGCTGGGCTAGCTCGAATTACTACCCTTAGTGTACTTAACCCTGCTGGCCCTTGCCTGCCTTTCAAAGTAGCACAATTCCTTTTTAGGATCATCTGAACACACATCTTGCCCCAGGACCCATCCTAGCTGCCCATGCAGATGTGTGGATGACTTAGGATAGTATTGTGGAATGCATCCAACTTTTTGGGTGCACGGAGAACCCAAAAGGTACATATTCTGTGTGGTCAGGGAACTTCATGAATTTTCCTGGACTGATGAACATATGCCAGGTCTTCATGTCCAGATGCACCAAGCCAACCTGCATAAGCACTAATGCATGTATTTAGACAGTGGAGTTCTACATTTGTGGATGGATACCCTTGAGGCATATTCCTCAATTCCTGGTCTCTTACCTGATCCAGTTATGGACACCAGTGAGAAGAGGCCAGGGACAGCTCAGTGACAGACCAGAAATCAATGGTAGACATCCAGTCAGATGCCTTGCCCACTGCAAGAGTGCATCTCTTGCTCAACATGGAATTGGAGACAGTGGGATATGGCAGTCCTTGAAGGGCTGCCATATCCCTTACAGACAGAGTCCATAAAAAGAAAAAAAGTTACTATCCGCAGCCTTTAATGCCTGCTCAGAGGGCTGGGGCCAACTGATGGTGGGGTTCAATGAGTCCTAGTACAGCTACAATGGAGCCCTGGGGGACTTGTAGAGAGGACAAACAGGTGTTACAGCAGGCATCAGAGTCATATAGTGCCACCAGCCCCTGCGCACCCACAAAAATTAAAAACTCCTTTAGTGAGTCACATGAATATATTTCCCTACCCCATGTCCACCCTTGAGCCAGCCATTCAAATTGATGTAAGGCTCAGGATCAGGTACAGAGGGGTTGCTCAACATGTGGTATGGATACCCCAGAGTGCTCCACAGGTGTGTACCTGGCAAGAAAGGCTACTTCATGCCTTTTCCCAGTCCTCCCCACATGGGGAAGGGCCAGAAGCATTTTGTGAATCAGGCCCTATGCATGTGGCATTTATTAGCTTACCATCCAACTCAGCACAGAGATCATTCATACTGCCTTTGACCAGGCATATATCAACTGAGGCATTGGTCCTCAGTAAGGTTGATGAATGATTACTGTGCACAATACACTCTGTTCGGCAATTTATCTTCCCCCTCTGACAGAGTGCTTCTGCTTTGCTGATTATCTATTGTTCTGTGCCATTCGCATGCACTGCCCATGCCAGCAAATGTGGACAAGTACATCTACCCCTGCCTTGTTTGCCACTTCTTACATACATAAACTTAAAGCAGAGGGAAATTATGCTTATGAAGGGAAACAATTTTTTTTTACAAAAAAAAAAAAAAGATGTGTGAGCATTTTTCATGGGGCAGCACAGATGAATGAGTATTTGTGGATGGGTGTGGTATTTATTTATTTAACTTTGGTTCATCAGGTAAGTACAATGAGCCAAGGCCCTTTTTCATGCACGACCTGGAGACACTTTACAAACAGCCAAGATGTTTATACATAAATAGACATCACATGGTTACAAATACAAAACCTTAGTCTTGATACAATAAAAAAACAATTACATTGCAACTGATTATGAAAATGTGTTGGTCTCTTTAGACATAAAAGTGATAAATGTATAAGTCAATATATGAAAACAGTAATCCTATAGTGGCCTCTCTCTCTCTCTCTCTTTCTCTCTCTTTCTCTGTCTCTCTGTCTCTCTGTGTCTCTCTCTCTCTCTGAATGTTTGTCTGTCTCTCTCACTCTTCACTCCTGTCTTTACACCTCTCTCTGTCCCTCTTTCTCTTTCTGTTACATACTGTACACACACACACACACACACACACACACACACACACAAACACACACACTCCATCTCTTCCAGCTCTCTATTGCCTCTTAAATCGCACAGTGGTGGTGTTTCAAGGGACAGTTTATATGGTCAAATACTTGAGTTCGACTCTACCACCAACATGAGTTATTTGTAGCAATTAAATTTTGCATATTTGGCAAATTGAACATTTCATAACATTCCAGAGAGTTAAGGAAAGGAAAGCACTTTTGTTCTATATAGTACCTTTTGCACACAATGTTTTGTGAAGTACTTTACAAGCTATAAATGGCATACACAAGGAGTTTGAGGGACACTGAGGGAGAATGGCATACACAAGGAGATTATGGGAGATTGAGGGGGATGAGAAATGCTTAGTAAGCTCAAGTGTAGAGAAAGAGAGAGGAGGTTAAACAGAGCGGTAAGCTGACTTGCACAAAGTCCCAAAGTAAGTAACTACAACACTTGAAAGATACTGATGAAAACAGTCTCTCAGTAAATGACTTGCAAAATGCAAGGGCCAATTGCAAGTTACATTAAAGGCCACAAAAATGTGCAAGCCATAACTGCAGCAGACAAATGGTGCCAACTGGAGCCTGCATGCCCTTGAAGCTTTAAAAAATCCAATTCCAGCATTGACTTCCTATTCTATTGGAGTCAGTAAATGAATAGAGAGTTGTGCCTGGTGCAGGGGATAAATGTACTGGCCTTTCATTTGAATTTGGGTGTCTCTGTGGCCCCTAGTAAATGGTAATTCAGGTTACAAAATCAAGACCTACATACAGTTTGTCTGAACTAAGAAGAGCCTGCAATCTTTGTTCAATTGAGGTTGAGGGTTTGAAAAATCACTGAGACTAAATTGCTTTCTCACTTCATGAAGAATGATCCTTAGATGTCAGGACTAAGGTGCATTAGCAGCCTACACTCCTGTGGTTTACATGTTGAAGGAAAATTACCAACCAGTGGCAATTTTTGTAACCGTGTCAGCTGAATGTTTGACAAGCTGCTTTTTTTCATGCATAATTAGTCCGCTTCCTTGGGTCAGGTGAATTTTTAACAGACATAAAGCCATTTCAACTGGTATTCACCTGACAAGTACTGTGTGTACCCAACTATTAACTAAGAGAACAGCTGAAATTTGGGAGAGAAAAACAAAAGCTCTCCCAGTACATATAAACTGTGCATCATTTTCCCAGTCTGGTCAAATGAAAATACTCATCTGATCTTGTAAGTCAGTTGACAATGTCTCACTGCAATGTACTTGTACTGATGATAAATAGAGGGCTTCATTTTCAATCCCCATCAACCCTCTACTTTTATGAGCACAAAATTAATCACAAAAATTTCAAGAGGGAGAAAATAAATAGCTTTCTATTTTCCACTGGGTACTGTAATGGTCCTGTAGACTTTAAGAAAAATAATGGGCTTTCCTGCATGAGAAGACTTTGGAAAACTCAATTTTCAGTGTAGGAAATCTAAAAGGATGACAAACGCCCTTAGTGCTTATAGCTCTGATATATGCTAGATTTGCAACATCCCAACAGGATACAAACAGCAATACACCACAGTCACTTTGCTGGGATGAAATGGTATCATTCCTGTGGTATTAGTTTACGGCACATGGATTCATATCTCAATTGCAGTGAGAGCCACTGAGATAATTCATGTCACTATTAAATAGCTTCAGTGCCTCCGCACTGCAGCCTCAGCACATTAACTATATTTACTGTCTGAAATACAGAGAGGACACAGTCTTCTTGTAGGAGGAAGCAATAAAGTTGCTGTGAATTGAATGTAAATCAAAATTTAGGTTTGCACTTTAACTGTGCTTCTGAAGAATGTCTTTGTAGTTTAATAGGTTTTGCTTATTTATATGCATATACAAACACACACAATAACTGTGCAGAAAGCCAGTGCAGGTAGAAAAAATACACATAAGATCAATTTCAGAACTTTAGAGTGACATTCATTTTCAGCATAGTAATTGTTTGGGCAGATGGGGGGAGGGGGGTTGGCTAACCTTGCATATTGACCTGTTGCTTTTCTTTTTCATCTCATGACATCAGTCAGCCCTTGAAATGATAAAAGAAAAACAGCCCACAGAACATTGGCTCAGAAGCAAATTAACATTTAATAATTGGTGCAAAGAAAATACAGAGCAACAGCCCTTGAAATGAGAATGCACACAACAGCACCTAGGGAAAATACATTTTAGCCATATCAGTCCTTGGAAAACAATATTCTCGGGATAGTTTGATACCCTGAAGAAGGGACCTGTGGGGGCTCCAAAAGCTTGTATACTACACCATCTTCGTACAAGACATATGTTGATCCAATAAAAGGAATCAAACTATCCAGCAACACAAGAGCACATGAAACTTTATCTTAAGTATTGGGTATAGTAACAATATGGCTGTCTGCTTTTCTCACACTGTTAAACAGGAATTCAAAACCAGTGTTATTACTGACATGAAGCATTACATGCTACAGTAAAGGGTACATAGTTCAAATGGGTTATAGCTTCAATTCCTTATACATTTTTGTTTCACTTTGAGAATTGTAATTTTTTTACTTAGTTTATCTGATGCAGAAGTACAGACTTGCAGATAACATCTAGCTGACATAATGTCTATTTATAGGAATCCACTTAACTTTTGTATATGCCTAAATATTTTTTTCATGACAGATTGCAAAAAGAAATGCTTAAACACAGCATTATCATGGTTAATGCTAATGGCATGTTTAAAATCTGTTTTGCTTTTCATTGGTTGTTGATTTCCTTAATTTCAGGAGCATCTACTTTCTATTTTGTCTGTGTTCACATAGCTTAGTACAAACAGAAACTGACAGACATTAATCAGAGAACCTATAAAATGCTGATATTATGCTTTATGGAGTCTTGTAAAAGGTCAATAAATTACTAGTAGACTATGTGCAGGTGCTATTTTAAAATCACTCACTATATATGTGGTATTGATCATGTTGCTTTTTTCTTGATCAAATTTTTGATACCAGTAAGTTTTACTAGCACCTGAACTTTGAGATTAATGATTGTAAAAAATGAACTAAATAATATTTTTCTTCATGGACAGCTACTTTGATTCACCACACAATTCGGCTTTTTTCTTTTCTTAGAACACCTTACGTGGTTCCAAGTGGAAAGCAAAGGATGAGCCAAGAATGTCAATCTACAGTACATATATTACAAGTATACTAGCAGTCTACTGATCATTTATAATTGGGAAGTATAGAGTTGCATAATATAGTTTTTAACAAGCATTTGTCAATGCCGAATGTTGCTTGCATGTATGTGCTGTTTAGGTATTTGGAAGTGATAGTTCCATGCCTTCCTCCCAAGACATCCACTGTGTCTTTCTGTTCAGTATTCACAGAAGAGTGGGAGGGGCAAGGGGCACAGCAGTACAGCAGTTGCCAAGGGAGTGAAGAGGTGGACAATAGTCCATTCAAAGGCAAAAGAGTCCTGCAGGAGCTCACTAAATTGAAGGTAGACAAAGCGATGGAACCAGATGGCATACGCCCAAGGATATTAAGAGAACTGCGAAGGGAGATAGCAGTACCTCTGGCAGCCATGTTTACTGAGTCATTCAACACGAGTGAATTGGAGGAGGGCACATGTGGTCCCTCTACACAAGTCCGGCAGCAGGAAGGAGGCAGGGAACAATAGGCCATTCAGCCTCACCTCAGTAGTGGGGAAGATCATGGAGACATTGCTTAAAGAAAGGACAGTGGCACATCTAGAAGCCATCGGAGCCCAGGACCATAGACAACATGGATTCACAGTGGGGACATCATGTCAGACAAATCTGGTTGATTTCTTTGACTGGGTGACAAAGGAAGTGAATCAGAATGGGGCAGTGGACAATGCTTACTTTGATTTCAGCAAAGCCTTTGACACCATCCCATATATGAGGCTGATAAACTAGCTGGGTAGGCTGGGCATGGGGGAAAGGGTGGTAAACTGGGTTAGAAACTGTCTAACAGACAGGAGGCAGAGAGTGGGGGTAAATGGTGTGCAGTCTAGGGAGAGGGGATCACCAGTGGGGTGCTGCAGGAATCGGTCCTGGGGCCAGTCCTGTTCAATGTCTTCATTAGTAACTTTGCAGAATGTCTGAAGGGAATTTTTTCACCAAATTTTCAACATAGCCATTTTAAGACCTCTGCTCATGAACAGTGTCACTGTGATTTTCTTAATCTGTCCCAAACATTGACTGCGCACACCAAATGTGCCATTGTGCGCTACATGCATGGAAACACATTTTGGGTGACATTTGAAAAATGACAGCTATACTGCTCATAAGGGGGTGTGGTAAAATGGCAATGTTGAAAATCTGGAGTGCAAATATTAAAAATTTGCGAACTTACGAGTGTGCGTAGGAACTGTGCAACACATGCTCCTAAAACAGTCATTTTTAGGAATTTTTTCACCAGATTTTCAAACTATCCATTTTTAGATCTCTGCTCATGAACAGTGTCACTGTGATTTTCTTAATGTCTCCCATACAATGATTTCACACACCGACCTCGCCATTGTGCGCTACATGGGTGGAAACATGTTTTGGGCAAGATGCGAAAAATGACAGCTACACTGCTTATAAGGAGGTGTGGTAAAATGACAATGTTGAAAATCTGGAGTGAAAATATTGAAAATTCGCAAACTTAAAAGCGTGCGAAGGATCAGCGCAACAAATGCTCATAAAACAGTCATTTTTTGGAATTTTTTCACCCAGTTTTCAACATAGCCATTTTAAGACCTCTGCTCATGAACAGTGTCACTGTGATTTTCTTTATCTGTCCCAAACATTGATTGCGCACACCAACTGCGCCATTGTGCGCTACATACATGCAAACACATTTTGGGTGACATGTGAAAAATGACAGCTGTACTGCTCATAAGGAAGTGCAGTAAAATGGCAATGCTGAAAATTTGGAGTGAAAATATTAAAAATTAGTGAACTTACGCGCGTCCGTAGGAACTGCGCAACGCATGTTCATAAAACAGTCATTTTTATGAATTTTTTCACCAAATTTTCAACATAGCCATTTTTAGACCACTGCTCATGAACAGTGTCACTGTGATTTTCTTAATGTGTCCCATACACTGATTTCGCACACTGACTGTGGCATTGTGCGCTACATGCGCAGAAACACATTTTGGGCACGATGTGAAAAATGACAGCTATACTGCTCATAAGGAGGTGTGGTAAGATGACAATGTTGAAAACCTGGAGTGAAAATATTAAAAATTCGTGAACTTATGCGCGTGCGTAGGAACTGCGCCAACGCACCTCAAAACAGTCATTTTTATGACGCCACTACCCTTCAACATAGGCTTTTGAGAGCCCATCTTATGAACATTGGCACTGTCATTTCATTAATCAGTCCCAAAAGGTGATTTTGTGCAGTGACCACGAAATCACCCTTCGGGCCTGAGTAACGCCATGACAGTGACAGAATTCATGAGGAGGGGTCCCAAAAACCCCATGGTGAAAATTTGGTGCCAAAATTCCAAAAAATGCCTGAGATATGCAGCAAAGTTGAAAAAACCTTATCTATCCCATTATACAGCTTACCGGCATTTCCTCAGTTTGTGTTTGGCTTTGAAGAGTGCAGATGTAATCCCGGTCCACCGAAGATCATCGCGCCGAGGTCCGGAGGTAAGTATGGGGTGAGTGGGGGTGTGGGGAGGCAGGGTGCACAGTGGGTAGGTGCGGGTTGTGGGAAGGGGGCAGGGAGAAGCGCCGAGGGACAGTTTTTGCATTTACACTCTTTTTTTTTTTATAAGATGACGAGGGACGTTTGCCACACTGGGATGGGCTCCCAGCGTGGCAGCTGGAAGCTTTGGGGGGGCGTGGAGCTGATAGAGGATTGGGCACCCTGTCGGCTATAATAAATTTTGCCATGCTGGGGTGGGCCTCAGCATGGCACCTGGAAGCTTTGGGGGCATGGAGCCGACGGGGATTGGGCACCCGCCGGCTGTACAGCGCATGGAGGGGGAGAAGGCTCATGAGCATGCAGTATGCGTGCGTGCGTGTGTGCGTGTGTGTGTGTGTGTGTGCGTGTGTATGTGTGTGTGTGTGGATGGGGGAGCTCTGCTCACTAAAGCGGAACTCTCCCTTTCAACTGTACGACCACTGCATTTTCAACTGCTGTCATAGACAGCTGCAGCAGTGATTGGGGAACTGGGGCCATGCCTGCAAACACAGTGACTGAATTGGAAGACGAGTGCCACACCTCCGAAAACTCGGATGATGGCACTATGTTTCTTGCACATGCATGCAAGCAACATAAAAATGTAACATTAGTAGTAGAAATCTTTATCTTTTTGACATGATTTCATTATTAGTACTCAAAGAGACTTATTTAACAAAGCTGTCTTATATAGATGTCTCATATGCAGGTATAGCTGATCTAACATAAACTGTGACAATCACACATTTTCATGTGTGAGTTAAGAATAAACAAAAATTCAAACAACATGGACTCTTCTTTGTACATTCACAAAAACAAGACATAATAATGAACCAACTCAAATAATAAAATAAAAATACTACCATAGAAGTTAATGTAAGCTTTTTAAAGATACATTTATCTTTAACTCTTTTCTCTAAGACATAAATTAAGTATCCTGTCTTTAAACTCAATGTAAACACCAGACTGATTATATTTCATATTATACATTTTGTAGATAATGTTTTCCTTATATACAATCAGAGACCAAGTTACATTTAAAGAGTAACATGGGTGCAGTTAAAGGGTGATGCTATAAATTATAGAAACTGATCTTGGTTTCATGTAATGCTTTCTACAAACACTGTACAGGTATCCTGACATACAATACTTTGCAAGTCATGAGCAATTAGCAGCAGCAATTAGTGCCCTTAAAACAGCTCATGCCTCCAACACATCTGGCCACGCAGTTATCACATAACAACTCCCACACTGTTGTGTCTTATTGCTTAGAAAGAGAGGTTGGGGAGGGAAACAGAGTGAGAGATGAGGTTAAGGACAGTGAGATTAAGTAATTTGAGGAGATGCAGTGAAATTTAAATTCAAACACAAAGTGCACGCAAAGTCATCCAAGTTGTGTCAGTATACACTTGGCATAATTTTCCTGCTTGAGGCCCGACTTCACCTTCACCACATGCTCACTTCACCTTAGTTTGGTGCACAAGGTGAAGTGGCCAGCAAACCAGCAGTTTGGTCACATGTGTTCCTCTCTGCAGGTCAGATGACCACTTTCCTCTACAGAAAATGATTGTTTCCACTCTTGTTGAGTCAGTCTGAGTCAGGTTGTGGTGTATGGAGGATTGCAGGCAGCTAATACAGAAATAATTCATTGATAGTTCTCATAGTTTTATACTTTTTTAGTACCAATCTATCTTTTACTTTTTCCTGCTGTATTTTGCTAACTGTACTATCTCTATTTTTTTTAACTTGTGTACTTTACTCTCTCTCTCCGTCTCTCTCTCTTTTTTCCCTTTGTTAGTCAGATCATCTCTTCTCCGGCTGTTATGGATCATCCAGCTGGATGTCGTGGCCCAAGGACACATGGTGGCTCACATGTGGTAATCCTGAATAGGGCAGTTTTTGGGGTGCATTTCCACCAGTAACCAAAAGAGGGGGAGATGCAGCAGGAAGATGAACAGGAGCAGCTGCAGCCAATGGAGCAGCAACAGCAGGTGCAACAGCATGCAGAAGACCCCCCTGTGGTTCCATACCTGTAGCATGATCCATCTGCTCCACCAAAACAAGTTGCAGAAGATACCTCACCAGTTGTGCTAAAGCAATGCCAGCCTTGGGGCCCTGGGAAGAAGACCTCCCCTATTTGGGAATATTTTCATTGTGACCCCAATGACCGAAGAGTGGCTAAGAGCACCATATGCCGCCAGGTGGTTCATAGGGGGTGGAGTGACAGGTGTATTGACAACAGGGGGCAGTGGACACACCTAGCCCAGCACCACTGTGCAGAGTGGCAGGAGGCAAAAACAGCAGCATCAAGCAGAAAATAAAAACTGCAATTTGCAGTTGCCCCCCCTCACTGTACAAATACCACCACCAATACTTGCTTCAATGGCACCACTGCCAGTAGCAGAAGCAGCAGCACTACTTGCAGCAGGCAATGAGCAGCAGAAGTCTAAGCGTCTGGGAAATTGTAGAGCTGTGATGCATGGTGATGGAGCTCCAGCAGACTGTTACTCAGGTCCGTGACAATCAGAACCATGAGACTGCAATTTTAACAGGGATCTGGGACCTTCTTTGTGGTGGTGATGGTGATAGAGGTGCCACTGAATAAATATGGTACACAGTTCAAACGTTATACTCTGTTCTGTAACTACACCTTTCTTTTCTTTTCTTTCATCTTGTCTTTCTTTAACACTTGTGGACTCCCCCTCCAAAACACACAAAAAAATATAAAAGTACATAAAAATGATGATACCAAAATAATCTATGCTATCCTTCCTTGAACTTCCCTCACTTTATCTGTTTCATCCTGCTGTATGCTCATTTTCCTACTTTCCTTCTTCTATTGTCAAGTATTGGTCCCATTATAGAAAGGCTTACATGCCGCTTGTACTGCTGCTGCTGCTGTGCTGATGCCCTGGTGGTGTGCAAGTAAGAAGAGAATTCCAGAATAATAGAAAATGAACATCTTTTGTGTGAGCATTGAAAAAAAAGTCTGTTCATGTTGATGTCTCCTCCTGCTAGCCACTAATGCCAAATAGTGGCCACATTATAGATATGCTTACATAGAAACATAGACTTTGACAGCAGATAAGGACCACTTGGCCCACCCAATCTGCCCATTTCCCTACCTATTGGATAAGCTGCAGATTCTAGTTAACCAACAGCCTACTTCCTGCAACCCCCCACTATAATTGCCTTATGTCTGTCCCATGCATGTTTGAATTCCCCCACTGTTTTAGACCCCACAACCTCTCCAGGAAGGCGGTTCCATGCGCCCACCACTCTTCCGTGAAAAAGAATTTCTCACATTACGCCTGAGCCATCCTCTAACTTTAAATTATTCCCCCTTGTTCTTACGCATCTCTTTTTCTGAAAGATGCTACCCTCCTGGACTTTGTTGACTCCCTTGAGGTACTTAAAAGTTTCTATCATGTCCCCCCTGTCCCTCCTTTCATCAAGGGTATACATATTAAGCTCTTTCAGTCTCCCTTCATATGGTTTCTGATGTAGACCCTGCATCATTTCAGTTGCTCTCCTCTGGACTGCTTCCATCCTGTCTATGTCCTTGCGTATATGAGGTCTCCAAAACTGCACGCAGTACTCCAGATGGGGTCTCACCAACTGTCTGTTGCTGCAAAGTAAAGCTGCTGCTGCACAAGTGTGCAAGTAAGATGAGAATTCCAGAAGATTCCAAGTGAGAAAACGCTTGCTGTTTAAATGCCATGAAAAGTCACAACTCCAGCCCAGAGAAAGAATAATCACAAGAGAATCTGTTCATAAAAGTCACAAATATTTCATGTCACACTGATTCAAGCATGCACCTACAGCCTCAACTCTCCATAAGTGTCCCAAGTGAGAAAATGTCATGCAGGCACCTTGCTGCTGTTGTCCTGCTGTTTACTGCTGCTGCTGATGTACGGTGTGTTGACTCGCTACTAGCTAACTACTTGCTAAATGATCAAGCCATGAAAGGTAAGTATTTTGTTTTTTTAGCGGGGTTGGGGAGGGGGTCATCATTTCAAAACAAGTTTCATAAATGTTTTTGTCTTCTTTCTAGGTTTTCTTTTCACAACTGGGGTCACTAGCATCATCATCATATTTATTATCTCCATCCACAAGTTCAGTTTGAATGCTGTCCTATAGTGAACATGTTCCTTCCAACCACGGCTACAGTATGATCTTCCACAATGTTTTCATCTACATATAAATCTTTGAATAGCACGTCAGGTACAACCTCAACATTGCTGGAAAAATTTGATTAATTTGTGAGTCATTGTCAGACTCAGGATCAGAATCGTGTTCGACTACTGTGGGGATGGGGATGGGGAGTGTGTGTGACATCAACTACACTCTTAATCACGTCTTTGGACTCCACAACATTTTGGCAAAATGATAAGTTTGCATGGATTGAACTTGGGTTGAACTGATTCAAGCATGCACCTACAGCCTCAACTTTTCATAAGTGTCCCACGTGAGAAAATGTCATGCAGGCACCTTGCTGCTGTTGTCCTGCTGCTTACTGCTGCTGCTGATGTACGGTGTGTTGACTCACTACTAGCTAGCTACTTGCTAATTGATTAATCCATGAAAGGTAAGTATTTTTTTTTGTGGGGTGGGGAAGGGGTCATCATTTCAAAACATTTTGGCAAAATGATAAGTTTGCATGGGTTGAATTTGGAACAATATTCATGCCGTCATTAACTTCAGTATCACCACCACAAACACCAACAGGGACAACTGCATCTCCAACCATCGTTGAAGTGACTGATTGTGCCGTGAAAAACATAGTCAGAGAAATCCCTTTACTGGCAACAACTATGCACTTCTGCTGCATACTACCATGCCCATGGCCAATCTTGCCACTGGTAGCAGTGCCATGGCCAGAAGCACCTTTGCATGCATGTCTCTTTGCAGGCATGTTTGAGGATTAAACAGAAAATTCACAACAAATTGAGATTTCTGAAATTTTGGGTGGATGGGAAGCCAAAAAACAACTACTGTGGCTTACAGATGTAGATTGGGCACTAAACAGATGCAAACGCACATACGCAGATGGCACACTATAAAGAGATACAGCTGCACAGGCACAAAAACACCTTAACCAGTGGCCACACAAATCCCAAAGTGGAAAAATAAATTATAGCTTTTGCGGGTTGGGGGGGTAGTGCACTCCAATAACAGTCCACTACCAAGATACCACAAAGCAGTACAAAATAATGCAGATGGATAACAGGTTCACAGTGCTGCAATTACTGTGTGGCACAATAAAATGTGTCTGACTTGATGGCACACATCGCACACACACTCACACACACACTACAGGTAATGCGCAGCAAATTGAAAACTTCAGTAATATAACCAAATCTTTTAAACAAACTGAAATTATGCACTGCACCACGACAATCAGCAAAAAAAGTCAAAAATTACTGAACTAATTTCTGTGTCTACATGAACACAATCATACAACAAGAATATAACCAAAACAGTTAGAAAGACTGCCTTTCTCCCATTTAATTTACCTCCACCCTCCCCCCAAGCACTCTTCAACAGTGTCTGTCAGTATACAGACTGAATGTCCTACATTAACATTCAAAATCTACACAAAAACAATAAACACTCAATGATATGAGCACAGAAGGGTTTCCTACAATTGATGTACTAAATGTTGAGTAAACAAATGGCTCCAAAAGGCTTTTTGAATGGTTTTTAGAGGGGTTGAATCTCAGAACTCTGAGAGGAAACTGTCTCCAGCTACTGCTACACACACACTACACAGAACTGAGGCTGTGCAGAACACTCTAGAGTCCATGTGACCTGCAATCCCATGAATCACCTTAAAATTTGCCTTAGAGCTTACAAACAGGGTGAAGTGATTCGAAGTACATTGAAATCAATGTACTTTGCATTAAAATTAGTGTAGAAGTGGTTGGGGAAAGGCAGAGTAACGAGAAGTCAGTGCTTTCAATGGACTTCACAATCATAATTAGAAGGCGAAGTACTTCGTTTCACGTTGCAGATTACTCTACGGATTCTGCCTTAATACGTGAATTGCTCCACGTAGATGATTTTGGTCAATTCGCCCACCTCTAGTAACTTGCTCAAAGTCAATCAATCAAGTTGCTTCATGAAAAACTACTAGAAGTGTCCTGACTTTGCATAGCGTGAAATGTCACTTTACATAGTTCTTCACTGATAAAGACTTCAGACTCCATATTCAGAGCTGTCCAGATGCATGCTCAAAATGGTGCACCACACATAAAACATGGGCCGGCCAGCTCTGCAGCCATATTCAAAAAGATTGTGTGATCCAATTAGACCATGGAAGCTATTTCAATATCATACCCTGGTTGCATGGTGCACAGTAGGGGGTTACCACATTCCACACAGCACAATGAGAGTGCAGGGCTGACAACTGCCCTTAGGGGTACTGCATAGCACATACTGGTGAGCACTGCAGCACCCACGGGTGATATTCAGCCCAAACATGCAGATGAGCCCATTGGGTATGCATGGCACATTGGGGCCATTTGCATGTCCATTATGGGCTCATCTGTATGCATGCACTGCCAGAGTGCGCTAGACCAGCCCCCCAGCCCCGACCTTGTCACAACACATATCCCACTCAGTATCTCTTGCTTACCCCATGAATGGTGACTCCAGCATTGCAACGATCCACACAGTGCCACCCCCATAGTGATACACCAAGGAGCAGCATTGAATCCTGGCCCCCAAGGGCACAGTGGTGTGGCCCACCAGCATGATACACCCAATGCCGACAGAACAACACACCTGCAAAGGCCACAGGATGGCTGAGGAGATGTCAGCACCTGTGGGATGTCCTGGAAGGCAGTAAACATCCACAGCAACAGTGGCAATAGCACCCAGCCTGGACAGATGGCTAGCAGCATGGTCTGACAGGGGCCAAAACAGTGACAATACCACAACACACCCAGCTTGACCCACACTTTGCATCACCTTGTGCGCCCGCATCCAGGTGGATGACTGCACCTGTGCCTGTGAAGCACACGGCACAGACGTGCAGAGCAGTGCCAACAAATGGGACAGGGGGCTGAGGGCAATGGCTACCAGTGCAGAGATGTGTTCTAACCTACAAACCACAGTTATGCCCCTGACATACATGAGGAGCATGGGACTAGCTAATAGACTGCTGGTATGTGTACTAACGGGAGTGCACCTGAGGGGTGCTCACATACTGGAAGTGGGTAGAATACAACAGTGGCTGGAGCCACGGGTGTGTGAGAACCACAGCAGAGCTGGAGGATGTGACCTTCACAGGATGGCACAACCATGTGCCTGACAGCACTGCCATGGAGGTTAGGCGCATCCATGTGACAGTTAAGGATCGGGCACTGGCAACAACCGAGAGCAGCTAGCAGGTGGTTGCTGCAAGCTTCAGTGGCATCACCAATGCAATAGGGGGATGACTGCCATCTGTGGGTACCCTGAAATAGACCATCCAGAGGGCCAGAAGGGTGACACACAGCACACCTGTGGAGCACACACACCTCTCCCAGCTGACCATCCCAAAAGAGCACCAATGTGGGCGAACCGTTCCTCCTCCATGACTCTGAAGGGGGTCCATAGAGGTTCCTCATATTCAGCACTGCCCGCAACCTGGAGTATCTGGAACAGTGCCATACCTGATTTGCAAACGGGACCTTCTGGTGCTGCCCCCTGCTGTTCCACCAGCTGTACAGCCTACAAGGGGTTGAGATGGAGATTGTGATGCCCACGGTATATGTGCTGATGGTGAGCAGGACCATGGGGTGTTACACAGCGGTCCTGTGCAAGCTGCTGGAACTGTGCCCTGGACTGAGCCCATACAACATCATGATAGACTATGAGCTGGCAGAATACCAGGCACTGTGTGCTGTCTTTCCACAGGCCAGGATCAGGGGGTGTTTTTTGCTCTTCATCCAGTGCCTGTGGTACAGGCTAGAGCAGCATGGCACCCTGGCACAACTCTATGTAATGAGTGATGAGTTCACCCTGCATGTGCGGATGCTTGCTGTCCTGGCCTTCATGCCACTAGAGGACGTTGACACCACTTACGAGGAGCTGTGCACCTGGGAGGTGTTTGTCATGCATGACAAGGAGATGGCACCCTTCAAGGACTATTTTGAGGACTCCTGGCTTGGGCACACAGTCTGCAGTTGTGTGCAGTGCACACACCCCTACCTGACTTGGTACTGGAACTGTTATGCCACAGTGCGTGAGGGCCTGCCATACACGAACAACATCATTGACGGTTGGCACAGGGGATTCAGTGCCCTGATGGGGGCATCCCACCCCACGGTGTGACGCTTCATCGAGGTGCTGCGGCAGCAGCAAAGGCTGACTGAGCTGTGGATGCAGCAGGTGCTGTGGGGTGAGGATGGTGGTGCCAGCAGATTTTGGACCAGGGACTTCAGTACTTGGCTGGTGGAGATCATGGAGCAGTATGGCCAGTGCATGCTCTGGGACTACCTGCTGGGCATTGCCCTTAACATCCACCTGCAGGTGTAATAGACTCTGTGGGTCCCACTGCATGATCCTGCCTTCTGGACTGTTGCCCCCCTTGGGGGTGTGGGGGGTGTAGGCACTGTGGGGTGGCAGGCACTGTGTGGTGATGAGCATTGTCATTGGATGCACAAGGCCTGTAGGCCACCTGTTCCCCTCTTGTGTTCCTTGCACTAAGCATGAACATTAAAACTGCACTGCATCAGCCCTGTGTTCTGTGAGGGGAGTGGTACCATGCCCGTGTGTGCCCTATGATACCTTCCATGCTGTAGTGGAAGCGAGCCAGCGGCAGACAGTGGGGGTGTGCACTGCCATGGGGTGGCACACCAAGGTATTCAGCAGTCCCATGATGGGCTGTGCACAGTTGCACTGCACTGCACATCTGTACTTGCCTGACACTGGCCAGCAGCCAGTTCTGTTCATCCACACAGCTGTCACACTGCCTGAGAGCCACACTACATGGGTTCCCTAGATACAGAACAAGGCACCATTACCATTCATCCTGCTTCAGTGCCTTGGGTGGCTGACCCACCCTCCTATGGATGGCATGGGTACCAGGGGCCCGAGTTGGAGGGGACCAAGGGGCTGGGCACCAGCCCTTTCGAGAAGGGCCAGGATTTGAGGTCAAGCCTGGAATAGAGGGTTGAGACGTGGGGGCTTGGGGGGAGGGGGCACAGTCCTATTGAGGAAAACGACAGAGGAACTATAGTCAGAAGGGGAAAGGGGGGACAGTGGGGGGGAGAGGTAGTTGTTAGGGACCAATTTCTGCTGGCAAAGACCCCCATCAAAATTGAAGTATGGGAAAAATGGCTCAGGCAGCACCCAGATAGGGAGGTGGAAAAAGCATACAAAAAGGTTTTAGATTGGGCTTCTTGCTGCAGTGCAAGGGTCCGAGACAAGCAAGAGAGGCAAATAACGTAGCATCGATCAAAGGGAAGGAAGACATTTTAAGGCAAAAAATAGAAAAAGAAAAAATTGCAGGGAGGGTGGAATGGCCGTATGTGGTTCCCTGTTAGACAACATGATTATTTCCCCACTAGGTCTGGTGCCCAAAAAACAAGAAGGGGAGTATAGAGTGATATACCATATGTCATTCTCAGAGGGACACTCAGTTAATGACTTCATTGGGGAGAAACATAGCCGAGTTACGTATGCAACTTTAGAAGAAGCAGTACAGATTATCCGGGTGACTCCGGAGGCCGGGAGGGCCAAAACCAATATAGAAGCAGCTTTTAGGCTGCTCCCAGTTAGGAGGGAGGATTGGGGTTTATTGGGCTTCAAAGTAGATGGACAGTATTATTTTGATAAAGCCATGCTGATGGGTTGCTCCATCGCATGTGCCATCTTTGAAACACTCAGCAGCTGCCTGTAATGAATATTTCCATGGGAAACAGGACACAAGTCGTTAATACACTATCTAGATGACTTTCTGTTGATAGGCAGGGGAAGGGAGGAGACGGAAGAGATGTTGGCAAGTTTCCAAGAATTGTGCAAGTAGCTCGGAGTGCCATTAGCCCCGCAAAACTGCGGCCCCAGCAGGGTTATGGAATTTTTAAGGATTGAAAAAGACACCCAGAGGGAATTATTTAGGTTGCCAGATGATAAGGTACAGAAATTAAGGGAATTGATTCAGGTACACACTAGCAGAAGAAGGGTGCAATTAAAGCAGGTGCAGCAAGTTCTGGGGCATTTTAATTTTGCATGCAGGGCAATTGGGCCAGGAAGGACATTCACAAGGAGATTAGCATGAGCCACTGCAGGGGTAAGAAGGCCGCACTACTGGGTGGACATAAAAAAGGGTATGAAAGAGGACTTCAAGGTGTGGGAGGAATTTCTGGAGAGTTATAATGGATGTTCCTTTTGGCAAGAAGAATGGCTTTATAACACGGATTTGGAGTTATATATGAATTCGGCAGGGGGGCTAGGAATGGGGGAATATTTGAGAGGTAAATGGTTTTTGGAACCATGGCCTAGAGAATGGGTACAAGAGGGAAAGGTAAGAGACATCACACTGCTGGAAATCATGCCTATTTTAGTGTCCACCATGGTTTGGGGAGAGGACCTGAGGAACCAGAAGGTCACATTTTGGCATGATGACAAAACAGTGATGGAGGTACTGAACAAAAAAGGGGCTAAGTCTGAGACAGTCATGAGTGTATTGAGGCAGTTAGTATTGAGGAACTTGCAGTTAAACATGTCTTTTAAAGCCAGACACATAGATGGGGTGAGAAATATACTAGCTGATAGCCTTTTCCGTCTACAGCTGGATCATTTCTGGATGCTGGCACCAACAGTGGAGGAGCGTAAAACGGCCATCCCATTAAACATCTGGGATGTTGGCAAGAGGGAGCTGAAATGTTATTCCGCAGCTCATGGGCACAACAGACATTGAGGGCCTATGAAGGTGCATGGCAGGCACTGCAAACATTCAGAGAAACACAGCGCATGGAGGTAAGTGGGCCAGTAATGGAAGAGCAGTTAGGAAAATTCACGGTAGAACAGTGGCAGAAAGGGATGGCTCACACGACAATAGAAGTGTACCTAGAGGGGATCAGTTTGGTGTGCAGTTTAAAGGGGTGAAAAGATCCTATGAGATCAATGCTAATTCGCAGAATGATGCAAGGGTGGAGCAAATTAAAACAGAGGAACAAGGGGGTCACGTGATGGCAGCCTGAGCGTCGGTCGCATACTCCCGGAGCTCCGCTGCACTACCGCAGATTTCTCCGATTTAAAAGCGGATCTTCAAGAATCAAACCTTCCGATTCTGACGAGTGAGGTCTTGTGTCACGTCGCAGCCGTTTATTGCCTTTCGAGATGGAAAATTACATGAAGAAATCGTGCACGAAGCACTCGCCCTCCCAAACACCTAGAAGCAACAGGCCGCAGAAGAGAGTAAAGCAGCAGGCCGCTAGCCTATCTCAGCTTCCCATTGTAGACTCTCACACGGAGGCAAAGTTTTAGAATTCATGCAACTGCTGCAAAGCTCTATTTCTGCTTTAGCTGGGGATGTTCAAGATATCAAGAAAGCTGTGGATTCCTCTCGAGAAGGATTGGGGATGCAGAAAACATAGCCTCTGAAAATAGGCAAGCAGGAGCAGATTCAGAACTGGTGATGGCTAAAAGGAGAATCAAAGTTGGAAGAGAAATGAAGATTTGGAAGGGCGAGCAGAAGGAACAATTTGGAAGTCATTGGCATTCTGAAAAGGAGGAAGGAATGCCCCAATCACTTTCTATGAAAAACTTTGCTGCAAGTTGCAGGTTCTCTCCGGAGGGTGAATACATAATTGAAAGAGCACATCGAGCTTTACGCCTCCCATCCAGGGACAACCTCCCAGACCTCTGATTCTGAGGTTTCCAATTTTTGGACAAACAGCACGTTTTAGACAAAGTTAGAGGGATGAAGGAGCTCATGGGAGGGCAAGCAACCAGATATACAGGACCTGCCCCACTCTGTGAGAGTCAGAAGACAAGAGTTACACCTATTGTCTCCAAGCTTATAGCAGCATCAAAGCCATTTAGAGTGAAATATCAGGCTACATTAATGGTTTCTCATGATGGTAAATGGTTGTCCTTTGAGTCACAGCAGCAGGCACAACAGGAATTACAGCAGCTACTACCGGATCTCTTTATGAATCTCGTCCCAGTCATCTGTCAGTGACGGACTTACTGCTTTGGACATTTTGATATAATCTTTTGTATGCAGAGTGGAAGTGTTTTTCCCTTCCTTTTTTTTTTTTTTTTTTTTAACACAATTTTCACTTCCTTCCCCTTGGATCAACCCATTTAATAACTGATTTCTTTAATTTAACGGTCTCTTAAACTATTGACTCCACCAGGGGTATATTCTGATGCGGCCTTCACTTAGGAGTATTGACGGGGGTCACCTTTGGTTTTGTTTTAGTAATACTGAATACTTCCTAAGGAGTCAAGACTGGATTCTCAATCTATACCAGATCTAGGCCACGCTGTCTGGTATCAAGACAATATATCTAATACACACCGAAGTTGCAAAAAGAAAATAACAAAAGGATAAGGAAGAAGAATAAGAAGAGAGAACGAAACTAATGGAAGCAAAGAAAGAAAGAAGAAGGGGGTTTCCCTTTCCCTTTTTTTTTTTCTAGTTCATCTCTGAAGGTTTACAGGAAGACTATGGGGCCTAATATTGTAATTTGGGTGCTGAGTTATACTTTTAGCTTATGGGTAGGGGGTCCGTTGGGATCATTGATAATTAGCTCTGGGCTGTTTAGATGAATGTCATGTGGGTGAAGTTGTTATAGGAGTGCAGTTCTAGGGAACTGGGGGTTTGATATCAAGGGGGTGGGGGTAATTCGAAGGGATGTTATAAGGGGGTGGGGAAAGTTGGCCAGGTGGGTTGTGAGGAGGGGAGGGGATGGAGTTATTCAAGATTTTGGGTATAGAAGGAGGTGGGCTTTTCTCAGTCTTCTGGTGTTTGTACTTTCCAGGCGATCCCTTATATCGAATACCCCATGCCGCACACAGGTCCCTATTATAACCTGTGCTATCATTATGAGTTTGCCTTTATAAATTTGTTAGTTGGAATATCAAGGGAGCCAAGGATAGGGTCAAGAGGCAGGTGGTTCTAAAACACCTTTTCTACTTGGGTGCAAATTGTGTTTCTCCAGGAGACCCATTTAAAAGAGCTGATCTTCACTACTTAGAAGAATGTGGGTAGCTCAAGTCTTGCGCCGGATCTTCGACCAAGAGAGCTGGGGTGGCTATTCTAATTGCAAGAGGGGTTGCGTAAACTGGTGCACGGGCTGGATCCGAAGGGCTATGTTTTTCTGCAAGCCATCTTAGATCTCAACCGTGATGTTGGGCTCGATCTGCCCCAACAGTGACTCACCTTCATTTTCAAGAGTCTTTTTCATAAATGGACCAGGATGCTCATAAAATCACCATTCTTGGAGGAGATTGGAACTTGGTACTTCAAAATGAATTGGACAGGTCTTACAATAGGTGTAGGGCCTTCCTTGCTCAAAGGGCCTGAAAGACTTTATCAACAAATCAGACTTAGTTGATATCTGGCGTATATTCAATCCTGAAAGGAGACAGTATTCTTTCTATTCTCCAGTGCATTACTCACACTCGAGAATAGATTATATTTTAGTTAGCTCATCTGCAGTGCCCAATATGATCCAGGCAGATATCTCTGCAAGAGTAATCCCAGATCATGCTCCGGTCAGTATAGTTTATAGGCCCTATCCAGAGATTCGTAGATCTACACAATGGAGACTAAATTCCCAAATTTTAAAAGAAGAATTTTCACTAATGGGCATCAAAAACTTTATCGTACATTTCCTGGTGGATAATAAAGACTCCATAAGTCGAAAAGACATGATATGGGCTGCTCTAAAATGTTCATTAAGAGGGGAATTAATCAAGATGGCATCTAGGAGGAAACGGGAGCAAAGGGATAAGTTAAACTCTGTTCTATTTTCAATTAAAAATATGGAACATAATTTATCTCGGAGTTCAACTGACTCTGAGTGGGTTTAGTTACATCAACTACAGGCTCAGTATTCGGATTTAGTCTTTCAACAAGCAGAACTTGCTCTCACCGAGCTAAGCTACAATATCTAGATATAGGGAAAAGGCTAGTAAACTCCTAGCATGGCGTGTAAAACAATTAGACTCGGCTCAACACATAGTGAGTATTCGAGGGGCCGGGGATCAGATTTATATGGACCCGAGGGAAATTTCTAAATTATTTGGGAATACTTTCAGAAACTATATGCGAGGAACTGACTTAGGCCTTCCGATTCTGAAATCATCATACTTAAGTGAAGCTAATTTGCCCAAACTATCTGAGGCCGAGTCCAAAATCCTAGAGGCACCTATTGTGATTTTGAGATACACCAGGTTATCCAGCAGTTGCCCCTGATAAATCTCCGGTCCTGATGGATTCCTAGTAACTTTTATAAAGCCTTTCTCCCAGATTTCTCACCATTTTGCTAGACACTTTTAAGTTCTGGTCTAATTCTGGTATTTCTGATTTAGGCTTTCTGAGGCCACAATTTCCTAATTTTAAAACCTGAAAGGATCCTCTAGCTTAGACAGCTACCAGCCAATATCTCCCTCAACACCGACATTAAAATACTAGCAAAAATTTGGCCAATAGATTGTCCAAAGTTATGGATCGACTAGTGGTAGGAACAGGTGGGTTTCATGAAAGGGTGATTATCCCATGACCACATGAGAAAACTAATGCACCTTATCGCAGCAGCTAAAGACTCCAAAACCCCAGCAGCGCTGTTATCACTCAACGCCGGAAAAGCTTTTGATCGGGTATCCTGGCCTTTTTTATTTGCCACCCTCTCGGATTTTGGTATACCTCCCAATTTTCTAAGATGGATCAGAATTTTATATTCTTGTCCATCGGCCAGAGTGAAATGTAATGGTTTATTGTCACCGGTTTTCAAGCTGGAGCGTGGTACTAGGCAGGGCTGCCCTTTGTCCCCATTATTATTTAATTTGTATTTAGAGCGCTGTCTGTAGGCTAATGAAGAATCCTCTTATCAAAGGTATACAAATAGGGAATCTAGTTATATCTGTTCTGCATATGCTGATGATGTATTATTACACATAGAGAACCTGGGACTTCGATTCCACTTATTCTAGAAGAAATTAATAGTTTCTCCTAGTATCTTCTCACAAATTGAATTGTACTAAAACAAAAGTATTCCTTTAAATTATCACACCAGGAAAGTGGATATGCAGGACCTAGGCTTGACATGGAAACCAAATTTATCACATTCTTAGGTATAAATATCAATGCAAATTTTGCTCGAATGCTTAAGGACAATCTAGGAACTTTGGTGCAAGAGATCTCGGAAGATCTCAAAAGATGGAGCACAGTCTCCTTATCTTTATGGGGCAGGTTGAATCTTCTAAAAATGATTGCTCTTCCAAGGATACTTTATCCATTAGACATGCTTGGATTCTACCTTCCAAAGGACTGGTTTTCTAAGGTACAGGAGACATTTAATTCTTTTATGGCAGGGCAAAATAACCCGCTCTCATACTTTAATCTAATGGCTCCCAAATTTAATGGTGGTTTAGCTGCCCTCCTGTTTATGTATTACCTAGCCCAACATATGTGTAAATTGGCCTTTTGGAACAAGGACCAGGGTAAAGTAGATTATTCACCTCTTTGGCTGGATATTGAACAGGGTTTGGCAAGATGGCCAAATGTTCTTTTATACGCATTGTTGTTTGTCCCTTTGGCCGCTCTACCCAAATCTCTCAAAATAACCCTATGGGTGGTCAATCAGGGCTTACCATCAATTACAACTTATTTAGGTGTTCGCTGGTGGCTATGCGGTTCCCAACCTATTGTGGACAATCCACAATTAAAATACCAGGCACTTGATACCTGTAGCTTTCTGGCCCCAAATAAGCAATCTGACTGTGGCTGATTTTTGGAATCAGGGTAGACCGTATGCATTTGAGGATCTGAAGGAGACCGCGGGTCTTACGGATTTGGATTTCTTTAAGTGGCTACAGCTTAATAAAGCTTTAACCCAGGTATTCACCTTGGTTTCCTTGGCTGATCCAGGGGGTGCAAACGTCCATACTCTCTTGAAGACAGTGAAGCAACCACATGCAGTTGCCAGGGTTCACAGGCTCCTCCAAGAATGGGATCACAGGCCTTCTGGTATATGTTATTATTGGGTAAAGGTCTTGAATATAAGTGTCTCCTTTGAAGGTCTGGAAAGCACTTTTGAGGACAGCATATAGGTAGATTAAGCAAGACAGGCTAAGACTGATACATTTCAATATTATGCATCACTTATACCTGACCCCTACCCACTTATTCAGAAGGGTGCGCTCAGCTCACCTTATTGTGGGAAGTGTAGAGGAAGAAGGAACTCTATATCATTTACTATGGTTGTGCCCAGAAATTGAAGTCTCTGGGGAGCTGTGTGCACTTTGCTAGGCCCTATCCTTGGCTCCTTTAAAATGGACACACCTGAGATTTGTTTGTTACTTTTCTGTAACCACTCCCAAAGTCTGAGAGTACATGTCTCTTTTATATCAGCTGTTACGAGTTGCTAATTCTAAGACATTGGGCATCGGACAAGGCTCCAACATTGGTGGAGTGGCATAGAGAATGTACCTAGCTATACAACTTGAACAACACATAGCGGTATGCGGGGAAACTAGAGTATTTTTATCCTCATGGAGTTCTGTAGAAAATTTTGATGACCTGAACTGAGTTAAGAAACTGTGGACTTTAAGCAAACACCTCTTTTTTTATTTGTACCTGATCTGTTGTATATCACAGTAGGGGTAGGGAGGGTGGGTTATGGGTTTTGGTGTATACATTGTATGTAGTTGACATTCCTGCAGAAAGTGCAAGGCCTTCAAAATCTAAATTGTAGAAACAATGATTTGCGCTTTCAGTGTAATAACCTTCATGATTATGTTTCTGTGGTATGTCTTAGTGTAAACGTTAATAAAAATTTAATTACAAAAAAAAAAAAACAGAGGAACAAAAATGGGAGGCAGCCAATAGCAGACCATTGGTTGGGTAGACTGGGAGAGATACTAACAGCCATTTGTAAATCTAAGGATGAGGCCCAGCTGTTTCAAACAATTTATTTAGTGATGTTTGCAGGAGCTCTGAGGGTGAGCGAGGCAGTGCGACACAATGGTAGGAATGAAGAGGGAGGTTTGGAATGGGGGGACATAAAGTGGGGAACACAAGAAATGCAGCTGAAGATTAGCAGATCCAAGACAGATCAAGAAGGGAAAGGATGCTTGGTAACCATTAAGGCTCACCGGGACAGGACCTTGTGCCCTGTAAAGGCTTTGTGGGCTTATGCCACAGAGAGCTATAACAAGGAAAATTATTTGAGCACGGAGATGGGAAAAAAGTGACGAGTTGCCAGGTAACAGCGATACTCAAAAAGGACATGGGATTCCTGGGGGAGGACCCAAGTAATTATTCGTTATACTCCTTTTGGATAGGGGCTGCTTCAAATTGGGCAGTGGAAGGAGAGACAGTGACTGCTATGATGAAGAGAGGAAAGTGGCGGTCCGCCTGTTATAAGAGGTACATTAGGACCTTGAAGAATGGTGATTAACCTATCATGGTGTTTTACCTTCCAGGACAGAGAACAGACTATATGGGGGGACAATATATTAAAAAGAAATATATAAATAAATAAATATAAGAATGGTTTGGTGGAGAATTTAATTATTTGCTTGATTTAATAGGACAAGGGAATATCACGGAAATATGGATCTGTGGGCATTCCTGTATTTACTGGGCAGAATGAAGAGCAGAAAAGAAGGCCGGGGGCAAACAGCTTTACCAAGGTGTCAAGAAATGTAGGCTGGTATGGCATAGCATTTGAGGGATGAGATGGGCACAGTTACTTCCCACCCTAAGAGAAATGAAAGAAAGGCAGCCCGCCCCAATCTAATCGTTTTACATCTGGGGGTAATGACATCGGGGAAAGACCTTGGGTGGATACCTATTTGAGGATTAAGGAGGATCTTATAAGGATAAAAGAATGGTGGCCGAAAGTGAGCATAGCATGGTCAGACATGATACCAAGGAGAGTGTGGCAACACGAGCACAGCCACGTAGCTATGGATAGGGCCCGGAAGAAGATGAATAGAAGGGTGGGGACACTGATAAGGGCTATGAGAGGAAATGTCATATTGAGGGGAGTGGAAGAATGGGTAGATGACTTTTACAGAGGAGACAGGTTACACTTGTCAGATATAGCAATAGACATGTTTAACACAGAGATGATGGGTTTTATTGAGACCTGGAGGAGGCAGGAAAGGAGACAATAGGAGGAGGAGTAAGTCAGAAAGGGGGAAGGCCAGTCATCCAACGCAAGCTGGAGACAGGCTATGGGGAAAAAGGGGAGGTGGAGGAAAGGGGGGATGATAAAGGAATATGAAGAGAAGAAGAAGGAACAGAAGGAGAAAAGAGCAGTCTCGGTTCTCACCGTTACCTACAAGAAAGGCAGTAGAAGAAGGCTCCCAGATTTTCACCTGGGGAGGCCAGAGGAAGAACAGAACAAGAAGGACCAGAAACTAGATATTGATAAGTTAAGACAATTTGAGCAAAGAATTGTGAAAATAAATAATGGAAAATGGTGATGGTACATACAAAGAAAGTATAAAAATTAATAAATGAATTGCCAATCTGAGCACAACAACAACTTCGGTGTCTGTCTTTTGTGGGAAAAGGGGAAATCCAGGACAATTGAATTTGCCCTTTAAGGGGGGCAGACCAAGTTGTCCTGGAGGACCCTGTATACACCCCCTTAGATGGTTGTGCTCAGATGGAGGGGGGAGGGGGGCAGAAGAGGGTGAGGGCCAGGGAACAGGACAGAGGGGAGGAGACAGGAAGGGGGTGGGAGCTCAGGAAGGAAATAACAGGGATAGGTGGGAAAGGTAAAAAGGGGTGGGGTTAGGCAGGGTACATAATCCCCTGCATGGCAGCAATTCAGCCTCTTTTGCTGGAGTTTTTGATGCCGCGCACCCATCCGTCAAAAGGAGAAAGGGACAAAGGTGAAAAAGGGGAACCAATTGACCTGCCAAAGGTGGATGGCAGAGAAAAGATTTTTGTATGGACGATGATGGACTGCCAGAGGTGGATGGCAGGAGGGAAAAAGGGGAGGGAAGGGGGAATGATAAAGGAATATGAAGAGAAGAAGAAGAAACAGAAGGAGGTCCCCGGGTTGTACATGAAAACGGGCCTTAGCTCATTGTACTTACCTGGTAAAGAAAGGTTTAAAAAAAAAAAAAGAAAAGAGCAGTCTCAGTTCTCACCATTACCTATAAGAAAGACAGAAGAAGAAGGCTCCCATGTTTTCACCTGGGGAGGCCAGAAGAAGAAGGGAACAAGAAGGACCAGAAACCAGATATTGATAAGTTAAGACAATATAAGCAAAGAATTGTGAAAATAAATAATGGAAAATGGTGATGGTACATACAAAGAAAGTGTAAACATTCATAAATTAATTGCCAATCTGAGTACAACAACAACTCCGGTGTCTGTCTTTTGTAGGAAAAGGGGAAATCCAGGACAATGCAATAGGGACACACTTTCTGCAAAATCACAATAGTAAGCCAGATTGTTTAAAGTTCACCATTCTAGAACATGTTGAGAGATATCCTAGAGGGGGTGATAGAGTCAAAATTTTATCACAAAAAGAAACAAAATGGATACTAATGTTGGATACAGTAGTTCCCTTAGGATTAAATGAAGAAATATATTTTTCTCCTTACCTATGATGTAACACTTATTGTACTAATGTATTGATCTTCTTTATCTTTTCTCTTTTACAGGAATAATACCTAACCCCTATTTCTGGAAAATGCAAAGTGTGAGCTACAATGGTGTATGCCCCCAGAGCACAGATGACATTTATTGCTTATATTGGACTTGGGCATGCTATTCCTATAATAACTTTTCTTTTCTCCTTTATCTAAGAAAAATGTTACCAGTATTATTTATTTGCACAGCACGTCTGAGATAATACAGTTCTGACTGGAGCCATAAACCTTTTTGAGTTTAATAATTATAAATGTTGAGTTCCCTTATTGTTGTTCCATATCCACCAAGTCACTAAGTCCTTGTGCTTAGGAACTAGTATAACTTGTTGTACCTATTATAAAATATCACCTTCCATATCTATACTCCATGCTGAAATGGGTATGCTGTCTTTCCCATAACCCTTCTAATGGGCCTCCCCCCTCCTTTCCCTATTTCCCAGTTCTTTAAAAACTTAAAAAACTTAAAAAACACAAGTATTTAATTTGAGTAATAGCAATATAAAGATGTAAGGATATACTGAAATAGTAAAAAAGAATTACATTTAGAGAGGTATATATAAATAGTTGACCTATGGTTATGATTTGACCTCCAATCACAAAATTGCTTCAAGATCTTGATTTGCTGATTTTTGGGTGGATTTGTTGGAGTTATCTTAAAGTCATATAATGTGCCTTTTTAATGTCCATCCCGTTAATTCCTATCAGAAGTCTTTGTCAATAATTAGCTCCTTGTATAGTCTGAATGTCATTTTTATAAATATCTCTGTTTATAATGTTGTACACTGCATTGGATAGACATGAATGGTACTGAGCTGTGATTAATTGTTTGAAAAGAAACATAACTACTTGAAGATAAGCTTTATCCATGTCTAGCCCTTAGCAGTAAAAATGAAGTTTTGCATGCAAGTATTATTTTTTTAGTTTACAAATCCACATGGTAACACTTGAGATGTATGTCACTTTGACTGATTTTTTTGGCTCACTTTTGTGTAATTCTCAGACTCGCTCCTGAGGAAGACCCACTGAAGGGCTAAAGCGCTAGGGCTATGAAGTGTACTCTAGGCATCTTGCCAAAATAAAATTGCACTAAGCTTGCGAAACAATTGAACTACGAGTGCTAAGCGTTCTTTTCTTTGTTATTGCAAGCTGGCTGCTATGCTCTAGCAGCTCCTATTCCTGTGAGCACCTTCTTGTGTTTTGGTTTTACTGGGGATACAAGGAGCCAGATGGATTTTTATTATTATCACAGTGCTCGGGACTAGGGACACTGTACCACCAGGGTTCCCTGCCCTCAACAGTGGACAGCCAGGTCTGTGCATTAATTACAGCAGGGTTTCAAAAGCATAAATCTGCACCACTGCTGGTGGCTGTTTTGTGCTTCTGAAATGTTTCAATATTGTGCTGCACTGCATATGCATAGGGTACCCCGTATTTGATATAGGTGCAGCACAATATTGTGCACATCGGCTCTGTGAGAGTGCACCACACATCTGTGCCTTTGAATATGGGCATGCCCCCATTAGCTGTCATATTTACAGGTTTGCGAGATGCATCCCAGGTTGCACCCACACATCCCCTTTGTTAATGGGGCCCTTCATGTAGTGGTACTTCCTTTATAAAGTACCCTTCTGCATACCACTGCACCCTGTGAAAGTGGACCCCAAAAATAACCAACTAACCCATTCCCCCACATGCTAGGCACTCTTTTCCCTACATCCTCCCCCATCATGCCCATGTAAATAATCTCCTGTGCTCCCCCTCATAGCACCCATAGCACACTTCTCACATCCTGGTGACGTAAAGCAAATGTGTATAAAAATAGTCTCTCTTCCTTGACTCTCTTAATCCCCACCTTACCCTCACATGATTAAGAAATAAGGCACGACAGGGGGTGTGTTATGGTGGGATAATGGCCCACCTTGGGCGGGTTGAAGCTCAAGGCAAAGCTGAGTGCTCCTACTACCATGAAAGGCAGTTAGCCAACCATAATGCACCACCTGGAGTGAATTATTGTGATTATGAAATGGGTCAGTTTTAATGAATTAATTGTGTTTTACAAAAAAAAAACTTATATTATTAAAAAAATCATTTTGTTTACTATTTCAGTCTCTGCTTCACAGACAAAAAAATAGTCCAATTTAGAAAAAACTGTATTCTAGCCTTTCAGTAGGTGGCACTGATGCTTTATACTAGCAGCAGTTAGGTAACGGCAAAGGGAGAGCAGGATGTGGCTTCAGATGCTAGCATACCACACTAGTATAGCATTGAGACAGATGAGGCCACTAGTCGGATCATAGCTGCAAGCTGACGTCAGGCAGTTCGGTATACTAGGCTGTGTTTGCCACTGATAATAAAGCAGGTAGCTGGTCAGAGTGGGTAAGCAGTAGATTGTTGCCAAAGTGGAGAGTCAGCCAGCTTCTCTTTTTTTTTTTAATTTTTATTTATTAAAAAAAAAAAACAGAAGTTTCCATCTCGTGAGAGTAGAGTTTTCACCACAGAGCTACGAAGTGGTCAAGGTCAACAGAATAGCATGTTTAAAAAAAAGTAGTTTGAATTGAGCTTCCTTCCAAGTGGGAGCTGGATGACTTGGGTACTGGAGGTGGGCAACTGGTATCACACATAAGGTAGGGTCTGTGTGTGAGATGAGCAGTTAGCATTCGGTATTCACTCCTAGAGAAGAGCATAGCAGTATTTGTTAGGTACAGAGTCCTTATGGGCAGGAGCTACTATCACCAGGGCTGTTGTGCTGGGATAATGGCCTGGCAGAAAGCAGCTCTCAACCAATCAGGAGCTATCATTCTTAAAACCCATAATATCCAGTACCACATCATACAGTTGGTGCTGGCCTGCAAAGCTCTATGAAGAGTATCAGTGGGAAATGGGCCACTTCACACCAATATTGCTGGTAGAGTTCAACTTTACTGCATCTCTACAAGCAATTCGGAAGAGGCACTGGAGGGGAATCAAATCTGGGCCTCGTGGTTTACACCTCTGTACTCTAACCAGTAGGCTACAGTGCCTCTCTAAAAGCATGATACCTACAAACACCATACAGAGAGAAATACATTTGTGGCTGGATTTAAAAGAGAGGCAGAACTGCATGATACATAATTAGTTGGCAATAATTGTTTTTACATAACTGGATTTAATAGCCTGGATCTGTCCTTTACACATAATCTTTTAGGTTGTACTGGCATTGCTATTAAATACTTCATACATGTAATTAAATATTAAGTTACATATGACTATGCATTATTGTTAGAAATTCAATCAAATGCATGAGATGAATGAACAGACTGCGAGACCATGTAGGGAAGCAACAAAATTAGTTTAGTCAAGACATTGATTAAGTGTTGGTGCTTATTTAGTAAACAGCAGATGGGAGCTCTTTTACATTTTTTAACAACTTAGAAATATCTCCTTCTGTCACTGGTTGCATGATACATTAAAGTAGCCACATTCTAAATGAGGACAACATAGACACAGAGAGTGATTTGTGAGAAACTGCAACATTTTGGGATTGCAAGCATTCTTTTTTATTCCTTGTTTGCAATTACAGCATTATAAGCCATGTTGAAAGAAAATCTATTTAAGAAGCAAGTTCTTAGACTAACCAAGAATGTAGTGATTACCAGGGTGGGGTGCTTTCAACGTGGAATCTGTAGGATCAATCTTGCTGCATGTCTGAATGAGTACAACAGTAGTGCCAATATATTTGTGTGATATAGTTGCCACCAGCTTAGGCAACATAAAGAAGCCTTTATTATTTTTTTTCCAATTGTTTAACCAGGTGAGACACACTAAGTTAAAAAAATTTTACAGATTCAACCTGGGAGCACAGGGAAGTTAAATGACTTGCTCAGGGTCACACAGTATATGCAAGTGGGGGCTGTGGGATTCAAACCCAGGTCTCCAGATTTGCAGCTTAGAACCTTAAACCACTGTGTTATACTGTCTCCCTTCAGCTTAGCATCTGCTTTCTAATTATGACATGTTTAAAGGGCAGAACAGGGCAGTATCTGCTGTAGGCTAGCTATACTGAATGAAGCTTCATGGGGCACAATTCTCAGTCATAATTTTATGGAACACACAATGGGACGTAGAGAGGCACCCCATTTGGTCAGCTGGAGATGTTGAAAGGCTTTTCTTCACTGGCAAAAATGAGGGAGTCAAAAACTTCACTCTTCTTGATGACCTTGGGATATGACTACACTTCATCAAATTTAGAATGCAGCGCACTTTGCAAAACTATGCAAGGTGCTCTGCCAAGCAAGTCAGCTCTGTTTGCAGAATGGATATCTAGGCAGGTCATGTTTTGTGCAAAACGCTAAAAAAGGACCTTGCACAGATATTTTATTTTTTATATTATTTAATATATTAAAGCATATATTGCACAATACAGAAATGGTTTCTGCGAATCCAGTTGGTCAGTGGCCTCCATGAACAGAGATGTTATCCCAGCACAACATTACTGTATCAAGGTCCAGCAGCCACATGACATGTTCACAAGTCACACATGAAAAATAATTGGTCCACACACTTCCATCGTATAAAAAGTGACAGTGTAGCAGGCTACCTCACCAACAGCAACATGCCCACCCCACTGAGCCATTCCAATAGACACGTTGAGTGGTTTCAGTTCATGGGTTGATGGGGCATTTCACCCATGGTCAAACTGTTAAGAGGCACTACCATTACACTTTGACATTCATTCCTGAGTGCCATGACCATGAAGGCAATTAAGTGGTCCTGGTCTCAGTGCCTCTGTGTCCTCCGTCAAGTGGGATCCCTCTTCAGGGTGGAGATGGAAGTAGGAACATTACTTTTCTTAATGATTTCCCATCCCTTGATCCACCATGGGCAGCTGTTTAGCACAATGTGCAGGAAACCCTCTCTAAGACTGAACAACAATCTGTGGGAGAGCTCCACTAGTTCCTGCCCCAATTAGGAGTTGGGACACAGGACAGGAATACAAAGTACTCCAAGTAGAAGGTGCACTGTAACTGCTAGGCCACCGTGGCAGACCAAAAAGTTATTTTTATACCATTTCAATCTTTGCTGATCTGCAGCATACAAAATATATCAGTACAGCGATAGTTTGACACAAAATGGATTTGTAAAGTTTTGTGACTTTCATTATGTTTCCATGACTTCAATTTTTGGGCTGGCACAAGAAAAATGCAAGTGAACTTTTGACACGAGCTTGAATATTTTAGTTAAGTAAGTATAGATAATATTTAATATACAGTGGAACTGACCAGGGTGAAACACAGACTACTGCAGAATTCTGCACAGTTACTTTAGGAAACAGTGCAACTGCAATAGTAGCCAATCTATTTTGTGATGCAGGAATCTGCAACGCTGTGTGGCATCATGATGGGCTCCACTGTATGTCTGATAACATAATGTATTTGTTTATTACAGGTATACAGTAGTTCACCTATTATTAGGGTTGAGTAGATACTTTTATGTTAAACCTCAGTTTTTACAATTTAATATGCTGTCCTGGTACAGAACAGTCTGACATTAGGCTTATGTGGAGTTGATGCCAGGATCTCTAAATCTTGTAAATTTGATGATGGTCAGTACGGCAGTTTAAAAGTTGTAGGGGTATGAAAATACGTAAAAATGTTTAAATTGCTCACCTATGTAACAAAATAGCCTAGAGTTAAAACCTGAAAAATTCAGGTTCATAAACCATGGTTGATTCTTTGATCAATAGATTTACTACAAGAAGTGTGGATTTTAAATTATTTAGAAAATAAAATATATTTTTGCACATGCACAGTGTGTTTTTCAAATTTCTAGTCATGATGGAATTGTTGCAGAACTCATGTGCACCACATTTGTGCCTTTAAATCGTTTTTCTTTTTTACATAGAGTAAGTCTTCTGTTTTCACTAAACATTGTGGTCACAAAAGTGGGAAAGACAACAGAAACTTTTGCACAGCAAAAACAGAAAAAAAGTTATTTGCTCAATAGTTTAGGGTGTAATGTTGATTTTTCAAGTATTACCCCCAACATACATAGCGTCCATATCCACTCTCCTTCCCCGGTACCAATGTTTTAAAATATAGATCTATCATTAGACAGCTGACACAAAGCTCCCTCCACCTCAGCTGGCAGCCATCTACCAAAAGACAAAAATCTGCCAGAAAATGAAGTCACAAAATGCACTAAGTGAGCAGGCATGGGGCTTAGCTTTTTAAGTGTTTTTTTCTTTTCCGTGTAACATGTGGATTTTTGAATATTTTTGGCCTACATTTTCAGAATGCCCAAGTTTACTCCCCTTCTTGTCACCACATAAGCAGACACCTTGTAAATTTGACCTGAAATGCATTTTGGGGTTTCAATTCCAAAACACATTTCCACTCAGATTTACCAGGTGTCACATATGTGGTTGTGAGAGGTGTAGTGTTTTGACTATTCTGAAAATCTGGGCCAAAACTGGCAAAACATTCCCACGTTATGAACAAAAGGAAAAAAAAAGCTTCAAAAAGTCAAGTCCCATCACGTGCACAATTATCACATTTTGGAGCTATGTTTTTCAACAGGGTGTTGCTCTTTCAGTTAATGGTCACCAGCCAAGGTGGAGGCAGTGCTGTACTGGTCATATAATGATAAATCTACATTTTAAAATATGGATGCTGTGGAGTGGAGGTATTTTTTAATTGTATTGGGGAAGGAATTGTACAAAGTGGTGTGGCTAGTAGTGGATATGGGCTAAGAAGGAAGTCTGGCGCAGGTTCTGTGCAAGGTGTGTGATGAGGCAGCTGTTTCTTGTGCCTCTAACCCACAGTTCTGGTGCACTGAGTGCAGGGTTGGTGCACTGTATGTCACTATGCAGCTGCTTCAGCAGTAGCCTACAAGCCACTCATGAAGCAAGTTACATGTGTGACACAGTGAGCATAACTACAGTATGCAGCTGCTTTGTGAGTAGCCTTCATGGCTACTCATGAATCAAGCTACAGTACAAGTCTGGTGCAGTGAGTATCAGTATGAAGCTGCGTTGCAAGTGGCCTGTAGGTCCACTTGTGAAGCAAGGTACTGGTTTGGCACATGGGGTATCATTGTAAAGCTGAATATTTTAAAATATGATATGGAAAGTAAATGCAAAACTTTACAAATTGCATCTACTGAGGTCAAATCACAAAGTGTTAGAAGACATAAAATTAAAAACTAAGGTCTCCGAGACTGCCACTTGTTGGTTTTGTTCCTATCTTATGGGTAGGACCCAATCAGTCAGGATTGGCAACTCCCTCTAACCCCCTCCCCATTAACACAGGTGTCACTCAATGTTTGGTACTCGGACTGATACTCTTCTCAATCTTTTTAAATTACTGTACTGCTGCTTGCTTATCAGCTAACATCCACATGTGGAAGGAAGGGAAGGGATATGTACAGTATGCGGATGATACTGTTTTGGATGCCTCCAGCACATCCCCCTCTGATGTGGCGACCATCCTACAGCTGAAATTGAACAATGTCCAATGCTGGTTTCGCTCAAATCAGCTGTCACTTAATGCCAAAAAAAAGTCTCTATGACCTTTGGCACCACTCAAAACTCACCAGGCTTACTGCCACCCCTACCTTCCATATCCTCGAGGGGTCCATATTAGAGAATGTCTCCTCCTTCAAATACCTTGGGCTCTGGCTTAACAGGAACCGCAACTTTGCTGGTCATGTGGATGCTATCCACAAAAAAGCTACTTCTCAAACTAGGAGCTCTATACAGACACTGTAGCTGCCTTTCCCCCACTGGCCTGCCACGAGATCATCCAGAAGATGATCCTCCCAATCTTTGGCTTTGGTGACATAGTCTATAGTATTGTCCCTAAAGCCACCCTTGTCAGACTGGACACCCTATTCAACTCCTTTCTGTCACACTGCACTTGCCTGTCTGCCTCATGCACACCATTGTGACCTTTACACCGCCTTCTCTTTCCCCCTGCTGGGGGCCAGATACCTTGCCCACAGACCCTCATTAGTTGGAAAGTTCTGTATTGGCTGCCTTCCACCCTACCTGAATGACCTCCTCTCCATCCCTCCCACCCCCCAACTTCTCTCTCCGCAACTCCTCCTATACGACCCGTGCCCTCCCTGCCCATACTTCCACTTCAGGGAAAGCTGCCTTCTGTCACTTTCCAAACATTTGGAATGCCATCCCATTAGATATCTGTTCTGTCCTGTCTATTCATTCATTGTCCTATCTTCTTTGGCAATACATTTCCCCACATCCAGCAATTGCACCTGACCCACATGTCCTTCACTACCCCGCTATGCCCCTACTTCTGTTCTATTTTCACTGCTCTACCCCTTCTACCCCTGCCTAGGCATGTCAAAGCCCAGTACTAGAAGCTGGGTTTACATCAAGTAGTGCTCATACCCTTGGGTTTCCACACCTTAGGGAAGGCTTACTCCCCACACCCACCTCTTCACTCATCTTCTATTCCCAACCAATCCCCTTGCGGAGTGTACATCCCGGAGGGGTGAAGGTTCTTTTAACTTTCACCCCTCTGTGTTGAAGTATTTTGGGTGTATGTATATGATTATGTACATGAGCTTATAATTATGAATATGTGTATATATATAAATATATACAGTATATGTGTGTGTATATATGTATTAATGCTATATGTACATAGGCTATATCTGGATGACTTGTGATGCCTGCATTTTTCCACAAAATGTCTGGCTTCTCTTTAAATGTATTTGACTGTATGAACTGTCCTAGCTGTATGTATAGTTTATTTAGATCTCATATTCAAATATGCAAAAATGTATCTCCTTTTCCCCCTCTCCCCTAGAACACATCTGGAAATGAACTATTGTAACTCAGTATGCCTTTCCTGTTGAATCTTTTCAGATAAATAAATAAGGTTAGTAGTCCCTGAAATCTTGACAAATCAGACATGTGGTGTTCCTCAGGGTTTGAACGGTCATGCAATACAGTGTTGGTGCTATCCTAATATCTTCTTAGACAAGTAAATGACAGAGCAATGCTTGTAAAGACAGTGGTGTTATTAAGGTAATGCCAGCACTACATCACATGACCATTCAAGCCCTGAAGAACACATGCCATTGATTTGTCAAGGTCCAAGTACCTCTAACTTCATTTTTTTATTTCTTGAATTTTGATGCTGTGTGCTCAACACTAATACAGGCATTAATCTTTACTGTATATTTATATTGTCCCTGCAGTTGTTTTGATCTAACAAAGGCCTTTGATTTGGTCAACCATAAGCTCTTATTCATAAACTCCTTGGCCTCAGTCTGTCTAGGGACACAGTGGCCTGGTTTCATATTTATCTATCTGAGCCAGTCATAGAAACATAGAAAGTGATGGCAGAAGTAGACTGTTTGGTCCTTCTAGTCTGCCCTTAATTTATTTTCTAGTCCCTTAATCACCCTTTTGTGTGACGGCACACCTGTGTCTATCCCAAGCTGTCTTGAATTCCCCCACTGTCTTTGCCCCCACCACTCCTGGGTGCTGGCTATTTCATGTATCCACTACTCAGTCTGTGAAGAAGAACTTCCTGATATTGGTATTGAACCTCCCTCTGCTTAGCCTCCGATCATGTCGACTAGTTTTGCTGCCCTCCTTGAAATGAAAGAGGTCCTGTGCCTTTACTTTATTTATGCCTTTTATTTATTTGAAGGTTTTGATCATGTCTCTTCTCTCCTTTCTCTGCTTTAGGGAGCACATGTTCAGCTCTTTTAGTCTTTCTTTGTAAGATAATTTTTGCAACCCCTGTACCATTTTTGTCACCTTCCTCTATACTGTTTCTAGCAGGGTCAATGTCCTTTTTGAGGTGAGGCCTCCAAAACTGGACACAGTACTCCAGGTGTGGCCTGACCAGAGCTCTATAAAGTGGCATGACCACCTCTCTCTTCCTGCTTGTGATACACCTTCCTATACATCCAAGCATGCCACTGGCTTTTAGTGCTGCCTTTTCGCATTGTTTTCCCTTTTTTAAGTAATCTGAAATCAAGATTCTCAAATCACGCTCTTGGTTTGAGTCTGCAAGTCTTACCCCTCCCAAGTAACACACCATCCTTGGGTTTCCGCTTCCCATGTGAATGACTTTGCACTTTTTGGCATTAAATCTTAGCTGCCATGCTGCAGACCACTCCTCAAGCTTCTTTAGGTCTGATTCTATCTTGCTCACTCCATCTAAGGAGTCCACCCTGTTACATATCTTGGTATTGTCGGTGAATAGACATACCTTCCCTTCAAGCTCATCTGCGATGTCAGCTATGAAAACATTGAAGAGTAGAGGCCCCAGTACTGAGTCCTGGGGTACCCCACTGGTTACCTTACCCTCTGATGATACTGAACCATTTACCTGGACCCTTTGTGTTCTGTCTTTTGGTAAATTCTTTTACCCATGTTACCACCTCCTGTCCTACCCCTGAGTAGTCTAACTTCTTTACCAGCCTTCTGTCTGGAACTGAGTCGAAGGCTTTGCTAAAGTCCAGGCAGACCACAATCACTGTTCTCCCATTGTCCACAGCCCTGGTAACCCAGTCAAAACATTTGACCAGATTTGTTTGGCATGATCTTCCCAATGTGAACCTGTGCTGTTTTGGGTTCAGCTGTCCATTTGCCTTGAGGAATGCTATTATTCTCTCTTTGAGCAGTGACTCCATGATTTTTCCCACTATAGATGTGAGACTAACTGGTTGATCGTTGCCTGCCTCTTCCTTGCTACCTGATTTATGCAGTGGGACTACTGTTGCTATGTTCCAGCCCTCGGGTGCCACTCCACTCTCAAGGGATCTGGTGAATAGTTTTGACAAAGGAGCTACTAGTTCATTCCTTAGTTCCTTTAGGATTCTGGGATGTATCTCATCTGGTCCCATGGCCTTGTCTATCTTCAGCTTATTTAGTGCCTCCAGTACTTGCTCTTCTGTGAATGGGCTAGTGTTGACTCCTGTTACGGGGTGTCCTTTATGAGTGCCAGGCCATTTCCTGGATCCTCCTTGGTAAAAACATTGAGTAGAACTACCTATTTAGGATTTCTGCCTTCTTATGGTCTTCTACCAATTTCCTATCCCCTGTAGCAATCCTTACTATACCTCCCTTTGTTTTCCTTCTTTTCCTGATGTACCTAAAAAAGGATTTGTCACCCTTCATGGTCCCCACTGTTATCTTTTCTTGTGTCGGTGCTTTGACATTTCTTCTTTTATTTGCTTCTCTCGTTTTGTCCTGATAGGAATCTCAGTCTGTTTCAATTTTAGTTTCCCAGTATGTCATGTACACCTTCTTTTTTTCTTTGAAGATGGTAGCCACCTCCCTGGAGAACCAGAGAGGATTTCATTTTCTTTTCACCTTGCTGACCCTCCTGGAGCATTGGTCTGTGGCTGTCCTGATTGTTCTCTTTATTTGCTCCTACATGACTTTTACATCTCCTTCTATTTTTTCAGTTAAGTTTTCCTTCAGACTGGCTCTCATTTTTTTGAAATCTGCCTTCTTGAAGACTGGAACCTTAACCTTTGAGTGACAGGAGTCTTTCACTGTGTTAACATGGAAACTGACCATACGGTGATCACTGTTTCCCAAATTGCACCCTACATTGATTTCTCTAATCCTCTCACTGTTTAGATCAAGAACAGCATCTCCTCTTGTTGGGACATTGACAAGCTGCCCCAGTCCAGTGCCCTTGTAGGGCCAATAGAAAGTACTTACCTTTTGTTGTTGCTGCTGTTTGTGTGCCCCAGTTTATATCTGGGAGGTTAATGTCCCCCACCAGAACTACGTTGCCTCTGTCAGTCATTTTTTGTATTTCCTCTAGCAAGTCTTTGTCCTAATTTTCTCCTGAATTTGGGGGCCTGTACATGAAGCCAATTTTGAAGGATATCCCGTTTCCTGCATCCACTGTTAGCCATAGTGACTCGGTTCCCCAAGAAGGATTCCTGAAATTCTGTTGCTTTTATTTCTTCTCATATGTAAATAGCTACTCCTCCCCCCTTTATTCCTTTTCTTTATTTTCTGAACAGGTTTTACCCTGGTATGGCTGTGTCCTAACCATGGTTTTCTGTGAACCAGGTTTCTGTTATGGCCACCCAGTCCAACCTATCCTCTTCCATGGTGGCCATGAGATCTGGAAGTTTATTTGCTAGGCTCCTAGCATTTGTAACCATCGCCCTCCAGGAGTGTGTTCCCTCTTTTGTGTGAGGATGCACCCCCTTCCTGGACTGACCTGATTTGCTGTTGCTACCTGCGAAGTTTTGTAATCAATTGGATGTTCTTAAACTAGAACACCCTGATTTCACATTAAAAAAAAACAACAGAAAAACATCATGGTAGGAAGAATCTAGCATTCCCACAATTTCTTGATTCTGTAATATAAACATATGTTCCTTTCCCCTCATAATCTTTTGCTGCTTCCATAAATATTATCTTACCTCCATTTCATTCACTGTCCTGAAATGTTATTTTTTGCTATCTATCCTGATAAATCTTTTGTCAGCCAGCTACTTCCATGCTTACTCAAAAAAAAAACAGTTATCTAATATATTTTAACATGCCATTTTCCATGAACAGTTACACATTGTGCTTGACTCATCCTGATGTCAAGCTGCAGTTTTTCTAGTCTCAAGAATTGAATAGTATTTTTTTTGTTCATTTTTAACCCTGCCTCTTACCCAGCGATGTCACCCTGCCTCCGCTGACACATCCCACTAGAGCCCTGGCTTATCCCCCTGGTGGGGACACAACGGGGGGCCCCACCCCTTACCCCCTCTGATGGGGAATCAACCCTGTATTGGGGTCCAGGCAAGTGGCAGGCAGGTGAGGACCCACTATCGGGCCATGCATCAGCATTGCACCAGGAGAGGCATTTTTCATTTTACGCCCTCCCAGAGCGTGATGTCCCATGATGACACCATGGCTTATGCTGGCATCCATCATGATCTCCCCACTGGTGCAGGCTCTGGGGCTGTGGTACCTCTGGCCATCACCAGAGGTCAGGCCACCCCCAGGCCAATGTAGCCCCCTCCCCCGGAGGAGCTGAGCAGTCCATCAGATGCTCAGGCATCCTCCCCCTGGTCAGCAATCCAACTCCTGGGTTTACTTCCTGAACAAGGTCATCAGTGTCACAAGCAGAAATCCAACCACTGTGCCGGTGGGCCAGCTCAATAATTGAGTAGTATTAAAAGTGCTTAAGGCATCAGTCTTATACTGGTGGATGTGTGGTACACAGACAAAAAAAAATAACAACTGTTAGTCTCTCAGTCTTGGCTCTGTAATGTTCAAATCCACACATCTGTTTCAGCTCCTGATTCCAACTTGTGCACCTTCAATTAATCAGTCAATCAATCAGAATCATTATTTAACCAGGCGAACACTGTTAAGCAAAGCTAATTTTTGAGGTGGACCTGGACGTAGACACATAGTCAAGCATAGAAGGGTTACATACACAACAGAATCATAATACAAGTCATAATACAATATAAACTGAGCAAAGAGGTACAGAATTCAGATGGATAACGGTACTAATTCTTGGTAAAAATACATATACAAAAATATACATGAGATTCTCTGGACTGTATGAAGGGAATAATAAATACAAGTTACAAGGAATATACAGGGTGCAAGAGAGAGGGCTCTTCGATTAGGTATGAAAGAGAAGGATAAATCCATAAAGTGAGGGGGAAGGGGCAGATGCCTAAAAGGGAGGAGGTAGAGGGGCAGAAAACTAAATGGGCAGTGGCAGCCATATGATGGCCACTGATCACAGAGTGTTGCTGAGACCACCAATGGAATGAAGATGGGCCCCAGGATGCTGGTCAAAGGCAAGGGGAGGGAGGGGATAAGGGAACAGAAAGAATAGCTGTCAGGGGAAGATGAAGAGTTGGAGGCTCAATTCAAGTAATAAGGCAGGGTCAGGTAAAACAATTACAGGATTCCTTGAAAGAATGAGCGTAAGGAGTCTTGAATGTTGATAGTTTCATAGGGTCGACCAATTTTCAATGTTTTTTGCAGCATGTTCCAGAGTGAGGGTAACACCTCCTCTGGCTATTTTTCATGAGGATGTGCCCATGGTGTCATGATACAGGTGCTGCATGCCAGTATACAGTACAACTGGTTTCAACTACATTATTAATTTTTACTTTTTGATGGATATCAGCAATGTAATTACATGGTCTCATTCTAAAGACCCCATTAAGTCTATGGCTTTATCACATTGCGAGTGCTATTCCTGTCACTCAGATGCACTACACACACTTAGCATGGAGCTTGTCATGTCCTAGTCAGATGAGTTAGCCACATCTAGTGTGTCTCACACTGCTATGTTTTAGGTATGATACTGTAACAGTGAAATAACTGTTGCACTCTGAATATAACATTCAAATTAAAAATAAAAAAAATTATTTGAGAAGTGAGTACTGAACAGGGGGTTGTACAGAAAGTACTTACTTCTACTGACAGAAAAATATACATTTAAAACATGTTTGAGATTCCAGATGTATAAAACTGCAGAGGAAACTATAAACATTCAGTGTGCATGATGTGAGGCTCTCAAGGGAGAAAACCAGCAACAGAAGAAAGTCCAAATAGTGTCACTTCCAATTTGTTCACAAAGGCAGTCATGACATCCATGGTCATCATTTTGATCCTATGGGTTCAGTGCTTTCAGTTCTTATTAAGGAAGCTATAGATGACAGTTATGTTGATGTCAATTTGGAATATTAATTACCAAGGAAATTTTGAAGGCCATGGCCATCATTTAGATCCTTGGGGTAGAGTGCTTCTAGTTCTTGTATCCAAAAGGATTCCCTCTGAAGGAGAAGTTTCTGTAAGCTCCCTTCTCTTTTAGGAAGGGTCACATGTTTGACCCCTGTGAATCTAAGGGTGGCCATGAAACCAGGGTTAATTTCCTTGTAATACTTTGCCATAGCATAGTTCATTTTTTATGTTTGCTTGTGCGCATGCACAAGAAACATTATGCGGCAGCTTAGGAGAGAAGTAGGTTGTGGAGGTGCAGCACTGTGGCAGCCAACAGAGGCACTGCATTTGGGAGCTTGGCACTGGTGGACAAATGGAAGCACAGTGAGCTGATGACACTGGTTTCCCAAAAGTGCCACCAAGTTGAAACATTTTCACCGCTACAATGAGGGGCCACCTCGTCATTGCAGTGTTAGCCATTCCACTGCAATAAGGGAGTGACCTGTCATTGCTGGGCGGTACCTTCCCAAGTGTAACAATTTATGTAAACAAAGGCCTTTGAGAGGTCAATGAACACTGCTCCAACAAGGTTGCCAGAGTCAAGGGAGGAGTGCAAGAAGTTGGAGAATTCTAGGAGGGTCATGGCAGTGCTGTAGCCTGCGCAGAAACCATGCTGCTCAGGGCATAGGAGGGCATATTTAGTCAAATATTTAGTGAGCTGTGTGGCCACCACTTTTACTATAGCTTTGGAGAGCGAGGGAAGAATGGACATTGGCCGATAGTTGCTGGGGGAGGACCTGTCACCACTTTCATGAATGAGTATGATGACAGCCATTTTCCAAACACTGGGGAATTGACCCAGGCAAAGGGATCTGTTTAGTAAGCCTGTTAGGTGGACTATGACATCATCCAGGCCTAGTCTTAGAATCCTGATGTCCAGGAACTCACTGCTTGGGCTATTGCTGCCTAGTGCTTTTAGTAGGAACGGCCTGGCTTCTAGAGCTAATATTTTGCATTGGGGGAACTGAAGGCCTTGCAGGACAGGACTGTAAAGTAGGTGACATCTGTTTTCTTCTCTGTGGCCATCCCTTCCTGAGCATCTCTATTGCGGCTTTCAGCGTTTCATCTTTCTGGAGTCCTCAGTAAATGCATTTAGCAATTCTGGGCTTAACATTTCTGTCATCTCCATTACATATATAACTTTTTCATCAAAGAGTTCTTCAGATTTGCCAGAAATGTCCCTTTCAGCTGCCCTTTAAAGTGTGTCAGCTATGCACATGAGTTTTCCTGGAATATATGACACAATCAAATCATACCTTTGTAGTTGTAGCAACATTCTCTGTAGCCTGGCAGGAGCTTTCCCCAATGGCCTTGAAAGAATAGCTTCTAGAGGTTTGTGATCTGACTGAACATTTACCATGACTTCATAGACATACTGATGGAACGTCTTTGTAGCAAATACTATAGCTAACAATTCCTTTTCAATTTGTGCATAGTTTTGTTCTGCACAGGACAGTGCACAGTATGTGTATGTAATAGGTCATCCTGCTTACATCAGACATGCTCCTAGACCATATTTTGATGCATCTGCTTGTATTTCTAGTGGCTTTGCAGGATCATAAAAACTAAGGACTGGTGCTCTTGTCAGGGCTTCCTTTAAATCTTTCAGAGCCTTTTCATACTCCAGTCCCCATTGCCACACTATGTCTTTTTAAGCAGCACTCTCAGTGTTGCAGTCAAAGATGCTTCATTTGGAATATACTGGGCAAGGTATCTGATCATGCCCAGTAGACACATTAGTCCTTTCTTGGCCTCTGGTGACTTCATGTAGTTTATTGCTGTTACTTTCCCTTCATCTGGCTTTACATCCTCTGAAGTAATGACACAGCCCATGTATTTGACTGATTCACCATGTATTGTATTTTGTCTTTGTTGAATTTGACATTGATCTTTTGCGCTCTTTCCATGACTTGATGCAATATTTGATCATGCTCTTCTTTTGTGGATGCAGCTATGATCATGTCATCTGCTATGATGTGGACACCATCAATGTCACCAAAAGCTTCTGCATTTTTCTGCTGAAATACCTCACTTGCAGATTTTATCCCAAATGGTAGTCTATTAAACTTGTAGTGCCCCCATGGGGTATTAAAAGTACTACACGCAGTCAAGACTCCTCATCTAGGATTACCTGACAGTAACCATCCTTTTCATCAAGTATGAAACATGAAACATAGAATTTAACGGCAGATAAGGACCGCTTGGCCCACCCAGTCTGCCCATTTCCCTACCTACTGGATAAGCTGCAGATCCTAGTTAACCAGCAGCCTACTTCTTCCTACCCCCAACCCCCAGAACTGCCTTATGACTATCCCATGCATGCTTGAATTCCACCACTGATTTTGACTCCACAACCTCCTCTGGAAGGCCATTCCATGCATCCACAACCCCTCTGTGAAAAAATACTTATTTAAATTACCTCTGAGTCGCCCCCCCTCTATCTTCAAATTGTGCCCTCTTGTTCTTGCACACCTCTTTTTTTGAAAGATGCTACCCTCTTGGACTTTGTTGATTCTCTTGAGGTACTTGAAAGTTTCTATCATGTCCCCCCTCTCCCTCCTTTCCTCGAGGCTATACATATTAAGCTCCTTAAGTCTCTCTTCATATGTCTTCTGGTGCAGACCCTGCACCATTTTAGTTGCCCTCCTCTGGACAGCTTCCATCCTGTCTATGTCTTTGCGGAGATTGGGTCTCCAGAACTGCACACAGTACTCCAGATGGGGTCTCACCAGCTGTCTGTACAGAGGGATAATAACTTCCTGTTTTCAACTGGTGATGCCTCTCCCTATGCATCCCAGTATCCCCAGCCCTCCTTTTGCCCTCTCACATTGCTTGCCCATCTTTAGGTCATCTGATATGACTACCCCAGGTACCTTTCCATTTTGTTGTTGTTAGTATCTCACCCCCATTGTGTACTCTTCCCTGGGTTTTTGTTTCCAGGTGCATTACCTTGCACTTCTTAGCATTGAATCTAAGCTGCCATACATTTGACCATTCCTCTAACCTTGCCAAGTCCCTTCTCATCCTTTCCACCCCACCCTGTGCATCAACTCTGTTGCAGATCTTAGTGTCATCTGCAAAGAGACATACTTTTCCTTCCAGTCCTTCTGCAATGTCACTTATAAAGACATTGAAGAGGACCGGTCCTAATACTGAACCCTGCGGTACCCCGTGAATATCTGCTTTGCAGCCAGCTTGCGCTATACATCCGCAGGGGTCAGAATGGAAAAATGTTGTCTTTTCACTGCCTTATTGAGGTCTCTTGAATCCAGGCAGACTCTCAGGGATCCATTTATTTTTTCTGTAATTACAAGATTGTTCACCCAGGCTATGAGCACCTGCATTGGACTTACAACACTTGACTCTTGTAGCTGCTGTAAGGTGTCTTTCAATTTGTTCATGACTACATAGGGAATTTTTCTACAGCCATGTATTACTGGAGTGACTGTAGTGTCCACGTGATTATGATGTGGTCCCGAGAAATGACCTAGACCTTCAAATACTATAGGATACTGTGCAATTAATGCTTCTTTTGTTCCTGGAGATTGCACATGCACAGAATTAATTCTGCATATCATGTCCAGTTCAACACATGCTCTCTGTCCATGTAAAGGTGCAGTGTTTTCATTTGAAATGAAAAACAGCAGACTAGTTTTCTTGTTTTCACTTCTTTTTGCAATGTGGCACAACCTTGAGGTACAATTCTTGTTCCTCCAGAAACTACTAGCACTGCATTGGTAGGCTTTATCTTTACAAATCTTGGCAACTTGTTTACCATTTCAACTGGAATTACGTTTGCCTCTGCGCCTGTGTCAAGTTTAAATTTAACAACAGTTTTCTCAGTATTAACATCTGCATACCAGGTTTCATGCACCTCTTCTCCTGGGCCTGAGTTCACGTTCCGTATTACTCCAACAAATAATGTGTCTATCTCTCTGGATTTCTTTTTGCTGGTACTGGCTTCTGGGTGTTTGGTCCTACAGACCTTGGAATAGTGATTTTTCCTCTGCACTTGTGACATATGGCACGATATGCAAGACACTGTTTGGGCTGGTGGACCTTCCCACACCATTTACACTTCAGTTCAGTTGAAGGTAAGACCTTCTGTATGCTACGTTTGTTCCCTTTTCTGACGTCCTTCTTACCAATGTGCTGTGTGAGAGCTTGTACTGACCTCTTTTGGGTGCTTCCTGCCATTGCTTGCAACTGGGCCTTTGTTATCTCATTCACTCTACATATATTTACAGCTTTTTCTACTGTTAAAGCAGGATCAGCTAGCACTTGCTCTTTTAAGGCATCATTGGTCATACTAAACACAATTTTATCTCTCAGCATCAGGTCTTCTGTGTCACCAGATTCACAGTTCCTTGTTTTTTGTTTCAACTCAGTTAGAAATTTGTCTATACCAGTCAACTCTTGCATTGGGTGTGCCCAGAATTGATGTCTTTCAAGCACAGTATTTTTCCTTGGATTGCAGTGCTTTCTAAATGCTACAAGCACTTCAGCCAATGTGGGTGCTTGAGGTTCTGCATATGTTATGTTCATAGTGTTGTATAATTATATTCCTTCATCACCAACAGAGTGCAACAGAATAGCTATTTTCAGTTTTTTAGATTTCTCACTGACACCAGTTGCTGTCATGTAAGGCTGCAGTCTTTGTTCCCATCGTCTCCAATTTTCACTGAGATTTCTAGTTAACACTAAAGGATTGGGTGGCTTGAATTGCTCCATGACTAAAACACACAACACGTTCAGTTCTAACTTAAATTCTGTTTAAGACTGTGCAAATCTTCTTTTGCTATATTCTGGGTACTCACTGTTTTCTGCTCCTGAGTTCTCTGTATTTTTTACTGTGTCTCTCCTGGTTTGGTTTTCACTTCTGACACCATGTTGTATACTTTTCTGATATCATTGATTCTTTAGTTTCTGCAGCGTTTCACTGGAGACCACTATAGCAAACAGGAGGAGGATCACAGAACAGATTCCAAGACTCATTTAAGTAAAACAGCTATCTTATGTTTATTTTCCAACTGCATAACTTAACTAAGTAAGCTCATCAGACAAACTGAAGTCTTGGCACACACTGGCTCAAACTGGTTACACATGCACTCTATTTTCTGAGTGCATGACTCATACTGAAGGTGTTGTAAAGAGACAACAGCATATATTACAACAGAAGGTTATTCTCGGTCCAAAGTTTGTGTTATTCTCTAGATAGGGATCTGCATTCAGAACATCCTAAGGTTTTTTGCCCACATTGCCCGCCTGAGTTGTCATTGGATTGTATTCTGTAAGTGCAATGGCTGATCTTTCCCTTTTCTGGTGTGGGTCTGTTATTATTTTGTAGTAATTCTTCCCTTGTTTTCTCATTCATTCTTTTTACCAGTTCCACAAGTAAATCTGGTTCATAGCCTCTAATGAGAAATCTGTTGCACATACTTCTCATTTCTTTTTGTGCCTCTTGCAACTCTGAGCAGTTTCTTTTCACCCTCAACAAGTGCCTATCTGGAATATTCTTTCTTAAACTGTATAGGTTGCAACTATCCCAGTGAAGGATAGTGTATCTGTTCATTTATTAAATAGGGTTGTTTCTAATTTGCCATTCTTTTTGTATATTCTTAAATCCACATATTCAACAGTTTCAGTGTTGTGTTTCTCTGTGAACATTACATTCCCATCACAATTGTTTATGTACAGTATGAATTCACACAGCGCTCTCTCAGTTCCACTGCAGAAGTACAGCACATCGTCTATATAGTGTACCCACAGGCACACCTTCTGCAGCTACCTGTTTTTGTTTGCATCCCAAATATTCCTGGATAACCTGTCCCCCATAAAGGTTCAAAGATGATTAGATACCATAGGGTTGGCAGTATAGCCTATAGGTTAGAGCAACTTGGTTAAACAAGCTTGGTGCATCCAGCAGACCTGGGTTTGACTCCCACAACCTGAACTGGCATAGTCTGACTTTGACCAAGTCATTTAACCTCTCTTTACTCCCAGGATACACCTGGAAATGAGCTTCAGCACATTGTTCCTTTCCATACCAGCACTTGTAAAGTGAAGAGATTGCTGCTGGGAGGAACCGACTGGTTCATCTCCTTTGGACAGTAGACTAGCTTTTGCTTCTGCCCTATCTGGAGCCCATTAGAGCTTTTTAACTCAAGAAATGTGAGGAGTTCAATCAGTTCTTCTCAGAGATGTTGTCCTCCATTAGGGCCAGATCACCCCCAAATGGGCCATTACAGCCCAGCAGAGTGGAACCTGGGAGTCAGGGTCATGTTCTGTGGTCCTGGGGGTGTTCTGACCAGTGTCCATGAAGGAGGTGTGTGACATGATCACTGAGCTGTGGCCAGCATTTTGTAATCTGAAGCCAGGTCCAACGTGACTACTGGTGAGCTGTGTTGGGCATCTGGGCTCAGTGTTCACTGAGATTGTCTGGTGCTCCTTGTTGGAGTTATTTTTCCCCTAAGGTCACTGAAAAGTGCTTTGGTGAAGCCTTTTCTGAAAAAGTCATCTTTGGATCTGGACATCTTGGTGAGCTACCGTCCAGTCTCCAACCTTCCCTTTCTGGGAAAGGTTATTGAGAAGGTGGTTGCACTACAGCTGGAGGCACACCCCAATGCCTTTAACATGTATGAGCCCCTCCTGTCTGGGTTTAGGGCAATGCATAGTACAGAGACTGTGCTACTTTGGGTGCACAATGACTTGCTCTGGGTGAGAGATCGGAGAGAGAGTGGTCAAATCTCATTCTAGATCTCTCATCAGTGTTAGACAATGTAGACCACAGGCTGCTGCTGGAACAGCTCAGGGAGTACATAGGACTCATTGGCAAAGTCATCAGCTGGTTTGAGGCCTACCTCAAGGACAGGACCCAGAGGGTTGTGTTGGGAGGATACTCCCTGTAACAGAAGGTTCTGTCCTATGGTGTACCCCAGGGTTCAGACTTGTCATTCATGTTGTTCACAGTGTATATGCTGCCCCTGGGTGAGATCATTAGGCAGTATAGGCTCTGGTTCCATTGCTACACAGTTGACACTCTCAGTTCTACTTGTCCTTTGCACCTGGGAAATCTGGTGCATTTGATGTGCTAAATAAATTCTTGGCCAAGATTCAGACTTGGATGTTGTAGAACTGATTGAGACTGAACCCAGAGAAAACTGAAGTGCTAGTAGTTGATCCGGGTTGAAGGGGGAGTGGAGGCCACCAAGAGGGAGAGTGGGCTTTGGCTCGGACTCTCTAGACTATTGACTTCCATCAAGGTGAAAATGTAGGAGCCATTCTGGACAATGGGCTGACACTGGAGACTCAGTTGCTGGCTGAGGTCCAGAGTGGCTTCTACCATCTACAGAATATCAGACAAATTAAGTCCCTTGTATGGCTTGATGATCTGACAATGCTGGTACATTTATTTATTTATTTGCTTTTGGTAACGAGGCATAATAATGCCTATTTTCAGGCACGATCTGGGAGGATACAATTGGAAATACATTAGTATACATGTGACGCAGCACACGAGATATGTAACATAGTGAGGAGGAGGATCACATACAGTCAACTTTAGGGTTAGGAGGAACATTTTTCAGTATGATACAATATTGCATTCATAACTTTGAGGCTCAACTACTGCAGCATTCTTTACCCGGGGTCAGTGGGTGCTGTGACACCTGCAGCTGCTCTGGAACATGGCAGCCCAGCTTGTGATGGGCCTTTCTAGGTTCTGTCATGTGTCGCTGGTGCTGCACAGAGTGGAAGGCTTTGCTGAAGTCCAGATATAGGACAACTGCCTTGCCCTATTCCACAGAACCTATAACCTAATCAAAAAAGTCTATCAGGTTTGTCTGGCAGGATCTCCCCAAGACAAAACCATGTTGACTTTCATCCTGGAGACCATTAACCTCCAGATAATCCACTAGTTTCTCCTTTAGTATGGTCTCCATTAATTTGCCCACAACTGAGGTAAAACTGACTGGCCTGTAATTATCTGGATCATCCCTGGGTCCACTCTTGAGGAGAGGCACCACATGTGCTATACTCCAGTCCTAAGGCATGCACCCTGTCTCAAGCAAGGTGTTAAACAGGTCTACTGGGGAATAGCCAGGACTTCCACCAATTCCCTTTGAACTCTAGTGTGTACACCATCTGGTCCAGGAGATTTGTCTACCCTAAGGGCCCTAAAGCCCTTTAAAATCTTGTCCTCCTGAATTGCTCCATCTGTTTCACCCCCCCATCCTTCCAAACCCTATTTTTCCCTGTGACATAGGTCAATCCTTCTACCTAGTGAAATCTGAGCAGAAGTACTCATTCAGCGCCTCTACCTGTTCCTCACTACTTTCTGCCCATCCCCACCCTCTTTTGTCTAATAATCCCAGCCATCCTACTCCTTTCCTTCTTTATGTACCTACAAATGTCCTTTTACCCTACCCTTATCCCCTGCACCAGCTTTAGTTCCCTCATGGCCTTTGCTGCCATGACTACTCTGCTTGCCTCTCGTGACTTCATTAGGCAATCCTCCCTGTCTGCATCTCTCAGAGTATGTTTGTACTTATGGAAGGCTGCTTTCTGTTCCCTCACGTCTGCTGTCACCTCTTTGCTGAGACAGCTTGTTTTTTTAGCTCCTGGCTTTCTTGCTTTGGGCCTTTGTACATGTATTAGTGGCCTTAATCAGACCTATCTTTATAATGGACCATTTCTGCTCCACTTCCATCTCTGGACTGATTTTGGCAAGATGCCCCTCTAGGATTTCACCCATCTTTCCAAAGTCCACCTTCCTAAAGTCCACTACCTTCATCCTAGTCCTGGTTATTTCGTTGCCCATATTTAAGTAGAACCACACTGTACTATGGCCACTGCCTGCAAGAGAGTCTTCCACTTCTATTTCCTGGACATGCTGACTGTTGGACTGTACTTGGTCCAGTGTGGCTCCATCCCTGATATGTCTTGTGACTCTGCACCAGGAAGTTATCCTGGAGAGCCCCCAGGAGGATTGGTTCAGTTCCCTTGAGCAAGAGGTAGCTGGGGTCTTTCAGTCCACTCCCAGTACGTTAAAATCACCTGCTATAACTATGTTTCCTCTACTACATTGCTTTCTAATTTGCTTCCATAATGCTCTGTCCAACTCCACATCATGCAAAGGTGGCCTGTAGACCACCCCCATTCTAACCATTCTCCCCTTGGCAGTCTGAAGCTGTACTCAAAAGGCTTCAGTCTTACTTTCAGTCTCTTCCTCTTGGGTGCACTTTCCACTTCTACATAAATTTCTATCACATCATTAATCCTTCCTCTTCTGGAATGCATTATTCCCCTTTTTGGCTATTCTTGGATCATTTTCTGATCCTCTAATGATAAATAAAGAGTAGCTGGTTTTTGTAAGTGGGATAATTAAAATAGTTGGAAGAAATGTGAAAAACTGATTGAATTACCTTGTTAGGCTTTCATAAAATTGGTTTATTATTTTAGATCATTATGATTTATTACAATTAGTCTAAATATTTATTACTTATTTAGGACATTTATACTGTATTTTATAAAATAAGAGGTGCCATAGCCTCAGCTGTAGCGCAGGACTATTGATGTCACAACACTTAGTATCAGCATAGAAAATGTAAAAGAAATGTGACATTAACAAAGCAACTTGCAATGCTTTAATAAATAGTTATGTTCGCAATCCAATGCTTCCTTTGGTTATGTGGTTTGTGGCTGCCTGTCCTCTTTGGTACATTTTGGACATGTTAGACAGACTACATCTGTGCACTGTATTGGTGTCTTTCAGACCTCTTACAAGCAATTGACTGTTGTTTGGCACATCCAAAAATACATTTTTAATAACATTTCTTAGTTGAAAACAAGTGTGTTGCCTAAGCACTGAAGTACCCTGAACTGTTGTTTCACAATCCTATGCAAGTAAAACTGACTGTTCAGTGCTGCACCCTCAAAATATATTTTTTACATAATATTTACTACTTAGGAAAATTGTAATGCATAAACACTGATGTTCCCTGGACCATTTCTTCATAAACCAACACAAATTACTCACACTGTTGGCTGGCACAAACCGTGTTCGAATAACTGATGAGCCCTGGAGTTTTGCTTTACAGACCTATGCAAAAAAATTGGGCTGTTGCTTGGCACAGCCCCAAAATTTATTTTTTTATAAAATATTTAAGCAATATACCCTGACAGGGTGTGGGTATACTAGTGGATTTACCATGGCTTGTGTGGTTCAGTCACGAGTCCGACGGTATACTCACTCCCTGGAGGGGTATATTGCTATTATATAAAGGCCTTGGTTTTTTTAGAGAGAAAAAATTTTTAAAACATCCATTTTGAAACTTGCTGCTCACTTGTTTTTTTTAGTGCGGAAGTAGTGCTCCAATTTTTTGCGAGTTCTGCGCATGTGCTGCAGGATTGCTGATTGCCACCGCTACTATTAAGGATTTTTTCAGCTTCTTTGCTGTTGACAAAATGAACTGCATTTTCTTTCTTTTTTTCTTTGGGGTGCTTCATTTTTTCAGAATGGTGCAGCACTTTTTCTGAAGTTTTGAGGGTAGTGACGGCGTATCAGATGTTGGGTTAACTAAAAGGTAATCTCGCTGTCCATCTGTGTGTTTGGCAGTGGTGTGTTTGCAATGATTGGAGGGATTTGCCATGGAGTTCCTGATGTGGCTGAGAGGTGGCTGGCACCTTTTCTAGTGGGTACACTGGAGGATTTACAATGCTGAAAAGGTGCCAGCCAGCTAATCAAAATGCAGGATTCTGTCTATTTTTTGTGCCCCTTGTATAATTATTCTTTGAAAACAAAAAGGTTCTCTTCCTATGCCTTTAGGTGCCATAAACTGCTGCTTCACTGGCCTATACAAACAGCTTGGACCATTCTCTTGTACAGCCCCCAAATTAAAAGAAATCATATTCCAAAATCACAGTTTTGGCAGCCAATGACCACAAAACAAAACAAAAAACTGCTCTGAAAAAGAAACACTAAAAGTTCAAATATTGAGTCTAAACAAAACTGAATCTCACAGCTGATTCCTCCTCTCCCTCTCCTTCATAAATCCTTTATACAAAGTCTTAGCACTGAAACAAAACAAATATTTCTACAGTAACTTTGAATTTTTTCAATGTTATCTAATTTTGTTCAGTAGTAAGAGAGGCAAATCTGACTTCTGCTCTTACTCTCTGACTATGCAAACAAGAGCTCCACATGGGGATGTTCTACAGCAGCGTGTACCATGTCACTATCTTTTGGGATAGGAAATCACCAATGGGACTTGTCCTCCAGTGCACTCTTTGTGGAGTATTCAGCACTTCACTGGTAAATTTTCACCACTGTGAGATTACACAATGTTCCAATTCATCAACAATGTAGCAAAGGCTATGCAAAAAAGCATGGTTTTTAAACATTGCCATGATGACTACACAAACTTTAACAGATGGACTTTGCCAATACCTTTGGTGATCTGAACAACTGCTGTACTAAACAAACATACATACATGTGAAAAGTGCCATATCAATAAGGCCTTGCAGTTTATCAAGTCTACTCATGTTGCAGAATCCCAAACATCAGCTAAGGACTCTGACTCCCCCTTTCCACTGATATCCATCTTTCTCTGGCCATTCCCCTATTAGCCCTGACTATACCTTTTACCCTGTCTCATACCCTTTTGAAACCTTCCATTATTTCAAGTGGTACCACTTCTTCTGAGAGCCTGTTCCACCCGCCACCACCCTCTGCATGAAAAATTTCCTTCTTGTCTCTCTCTTGAATCTAGACCTTTCAGCTTAAAGAGGACTGGAAATGATTTCTAGTTAGTAGCTGTTTATAATGTCTCCATTTACAGAAATTATATCCATAAGCCTAAATTATCCTTAGGTAACTGCACCTCAATAAAAAGTAATGTGAAAACTTGTATTTTGCATTGTTTTGTTTTGTTGTTTTTTTGTTGTTGTATTGTTTCTCTCCTGGCAACCAGGTCTGCTCCCATTTCCCTGGCATCCACGTGGACTCTGGCTGCTGTCCATCTACCGCACTCCCCTTAGGGTCCTTCACCTTCTACTCCTGTGGCTTACCCCCCCCATAGTGGGGTGGTGGGGAGCTCCCAACTCACCCACCCTGTCTGGATTCAGTTCAGGTGATGCCCCCAGTGCAGGTGTTCATCAGATGGCCATCAAGCCGCCAAACCAGGAAGCCTTCTTTTTCACTGTTTTTCTCCCTCATGGGCATTGGAGCATGTAATGCTGTCAGGGGATGCACTACACATGCATCCACCCATAGCACATCTGACGACTGTTCCTCTGCCCCTTTTAGTAGGCACAGTGTCAGTGCACCAGCCCCCTGCCACCGCCAGGGGCCAGGCAAGCACTGACTGCTGGGAGACCCTCCACCCCAGAGAAGGAGAGCTGTCTGATGATGCTTCATCCTTCTTCACCCCCACTGACCGCTGGTGACCCACGGTCACTCCAGAACACTGGTCAGCGGTGTGGTGCAAAGTATGGCTGCCAGCACCTCAATCCTCAGTGCCACAGGGTCGGCCCACTGTTTTGTTTTTAAGGGTAACATTTTGTTACAGTTCTCTTCATGGAAGTGGTAATCTGGAGTTTGAACTACTTCACAGTTTGTATACAGAATGTTTTGCATTCTATACACAAGCCATGACGTAGTAAAATCTCCAAATTACTGGTTCCATGACGAGAACTGTGCAGAATGTCCTTAAAAAGAAAACAGTTGAAAACACAATTTTTCATATCAGTGTTTAAAGTACAGTTAAATATGGCTTGTTTGGAGGCAGGTCTTTCATTTCTCTTATAAAGAACATTAGTAACTGCTACCAATTAACACAAAATTTCTGTCCTCGTTAAGGCAAAGCCCCCTTTTGTTTTTATTTCCACCGAGCCTGAAGAAGCACTCCTTGTCCACCTTGTGTATTCCCTTTAAATACTTAAATGTCTTAATCATGTCCCCTTCTCCCTCCACTCCTCTAGTGAGTACATGTTCAGGACTTCTAGCCTCTCCTTGTATGCCCTGCTCTGCTGACCTTTAAGCATATTTGTTACCTTCCTCTGGACCTTCTCTAGTAGATTGCAGTCCTTCTTTAGGTAGGGACACCAGTACTGCACACAATACTTCTGGTGCTGTCGCACCAGTGACCTAATGGCAGTATGACCTCCCTCTTATGCTGCTGATCCTCCTGGCAATACAGCCCAAAATTCTGTTGGCTTTGCCACTGCCTTCCTCCATTGTAAGGAGTGCATCAGGTTACTTGTGATCAACACCCTCAGGTCTTTTCCTTCCTTGAGTTTGGTTACTAAGATTTTATTTATTTTATTTATTTATGTCTTTGGTGACTGGGTAGGTGAGCTGATCCAAGGGACAGTTTTCAGGCATGACCCAGGCCTTAAGCAATGGCACATTTAGCAAAACAGAATGCTGGAGAAGTAACATGGCCACAATGCAGGCCATTATCAATGAGGTGCAGGGAAGTACAGTACAGAGGGTATTAACAACAAGTGTGTGTCAATGCCGAATGTTGGCTTGCTGGCATTGGGATTCATAGTGCAGGAGTTAGAGAGAGATGCATAATAGGATAATAGGAATGTCAGTGAAGTACTGAACTACTGCCAACCCCACACTCACAGAGACTGAAAGGCATTGGGGGTGTGCCTTTGGGTCACTGGCCATAACGTTGAAGTCATACCACCTTAACCCACCCTGCAGACAGCAACAGGTGTTGCGGTATGCCTTGAGGTCTTCGGCTCTTATGCTCACCCCATTTCATAAGGAAATAACCTGAGACGGGTGCAATATAGGACAATGGGGTGAACGTTAGGGCCGAAGACCCCAAAGCACACCTTGATGGTTGTCAGTGACTGTGGGGTGGGGGTAGATTGCCATGAGCATTTCTGCTGACTAACCCAAGACACACACCCAACTCCTATCAATATCTACAGGGTGGGGGTTATGACTGGAATCTTAATTCCCAGGATGTTTGCCAGTATTTTCACTCCAAATTTTCAAAATGGGCTTTTTGGGACCCCACCTCCCAAACAGTGGCACTATCATTTCATTACTCAATCCAGAAAGGTGATTTCGCACAGCAACTATGCCACTTAGCGTCACAGGTGTGGAAGCACATTTTGGGCAGGATGTAAAAAATGACAGCTGTACTGTTCATGAGGAGGTGTGAAAAAATGGCAATGTTGAAAATCTGGAGTGAAAATATGAAAAATTTGTGAAGTTAGGAATGTGCATAGAAACTGCACAAAGCACATCTATAACGTGATCATTTTTGGGAATTTTTTCACCAAATTTTTAACATGGACTTTTTTGCGACCTCCCCTCATGAAGAGTGTCACTGTGATTTTGTTTATCCATCCTGAAGGCTGATTTCACACAGGGACTGTGTCATTCTGTGCCACAGGTGCGAAAACACATTTCGGGCAGGATGTGAAAAATGACATCTGTACTGTTCATAATGAGTGGTTAAAAATGGCAATGTTGAAAATGTGGAGTGAAAATATTAAAAATTGGAAAAGTTACAAGTATGCATAGAAAATGCACAACGCACACCCCTAATGTGGTCATTTTTGGGAATTTCTTTAGCAAATTTTCAACATGGGCTTTTTGGGACCCCACCTCATGAACGGTGGTACTGTTGTTTTGTTAACTGGTCCCGGAAGGTCATTCCATGCAGTGACCACAAAATCAACTTTACAGACAGAGAAACTAAATGACAGTGACATGTTCATGAGGTGGTATCCCAACAACCCCATTTTGAAAATTTGGGGCCAAAATTCCTAAAAATGGCTGCAATATCAACCTAAGTTGAACCCGCCCATTGAGTCCCACTATACAGTGCTTACCTGATTCCTCAGTTCATAGTTTGACTTTGAAGAGTGCAAACACATCCCAGTCAACAGAATATCAATGCTCCCAACCTCTGGAGGGGTAAGTATGTGGGGGGGTGTGGGGAGGTGGGTGTGCAGAGCGAGGGTTGGTGCAGAGGAGGGAGGACTGGGGAGATGATGCTGGATGGTTTCCTTTTTTACAGTTTAACAAGCAAACAAAAAAGACTCTGGAGATGGTTTTCTTTATTTAATAGGTTAAAAAAAAACAACTTTTGAACACACTGGGGTGGTTTCCCAGTGTGCCACATGGGTTTAGTGGGGGGACACGATGCCGACGGGAATTGGGCATCCCCATAGGCAAAGAAATTGAGCTTGGGGGAGCATCTGACACTGGGAGTGGGAATCCCGGTGTCAGGAAAATTAAAAAAAAAAATTCTGGGCACACTGGGGGTGGGCTTCCAGTGTACCACAATGTGGCGGCGGGGGGGATACATGCTGATACAGGGATTGGGCACCTCTGATGTCAGCGTTGAGGTAGTGTGTGTGGCCGGTGGCAGGAGCCACCATTGTGGAAAGCCACACCAATGGCTGTTTTATTTATTTATTGAAATGTTTCACCAGGAACAACACACTGAGCAACTGCTCGTAACTCTGGCCATGCGCATTACTGTGGACTGTAATGCGCATGGCTGGAGTCTTGTCATCTGCCGCTGCAATGAGGAAAGTGCACCTCATTGGAGCAGCAGATTTCTTTCAAGGATTTGTCCTTCTTTGAAGTTTGCTGTCATCACCAGCATGCTCACTGACTGGTGGCCAAAAGGGACGCACCCACTAAAGCATCCCCTGCATTGGCCACAACACTGACACACCTCTGAAATGTGCCTCGACCACAAGATGCTGCTTGTGCATGCATAAGCCAACATAAAAATGAGAATACAATAAGGCACAAGGTGAAGTTGTAGGCTAGCGACAAGTCCATGTACATCATCACAGGAACATGGAGAACTATACAAGAAGGTGACAAATTACCAGGTAAACCATATAAAGTGCAATTTCAAAAAGGCATGCTAATAACAAAATCAAGTAACAACTAGGTGGATATTCAAAATTCAGTGTGACAGTCCACAAAAAGCAAATTGCAGTGGAGTAGATTATAGGGAGTGGAGAGAGGGCCAGGTGGGGTTGGGAAAAAAGCTGAAGAGAAAGGGCTGTCACAAGGGTGGGGAGACCCACAAAAGGTAGCAAAAGGTAAAGGAGAGAGGGGGGATCCTCCCAGCTTACACACATGAACAGCAGCATTTGGCTTCCAGTAGTAGCCAATATTTAAAGTGGCTTTTGAAGGATAAGTGGGAAGAGGATGAATGGAGTGATATAGAGAGCTTATTCTATAAGGAGGGGGCAGAGACAGAAAAGGCTTTGCTGCTCATGGTAGTGGAGATTCTGGGAACTGCCGGGGGAGGATGGATGATTCAATGAGGACCCTAGTAGCAACTTTGCCCAGGAGTAGGAATTAATATGGGGACAGGAAACCATCTCTGGGTGTAGTGTCTATTAGGCAGCTCAAGGCGTAGTCGAAGCATCCTTGAAATGGGAGCCAGCCAAGCGATTTGTATAAGTCACAATGATGAGTAGAAAAGGGTGCGAGAAGGATGAAGTGGCAGATGCTGTTGTAAACTGATGTCAGCCTGGAGCACAGGGCTGATGATATGGGGGAATATATGGGGAGAAGTAATCAATAAAGAGTAGAAGGTTACCTTGAGCAATTGCTAGGCATGCCTCATGGGACAGGAATTGTCTTAGCCGGTAGACAGCTTCTAATTTCTGTTTAAGTCTACAAACCAAAATATCAACATTATCAGTGAATGTAAGAGAGGGGTCCAGGGTAACACCCAAGCATTTGACACTAGAGACATTTTTGAGTGGGGAAGGGGCCAACAGGTGTGAGTACAACTAGTGAGGACTCTGCATTGGATACCTTGGTGAGGAACAGTTTTGAGACAAATAACATTAATTTTGTCTTTTTTTCCTTTACCAGGAAATTTTTGGAAGTAAACCAATTGTACGCAGCACCATAATTAAGGGTAAGGATGGAGGAAATGTTTGCAAGTGACTTGTCACTATGGTATAGAACAAGGTCATCTGTACAGAAAAGTGCATCACAGGAGAGACTCTCTGCTGGAAGTGCATTTATAAATATGGAAAACATTAAAGGGCCAAGGATGGATCCTTGAGGGACCCCAGTAGAGACAGATATGGCAGGGGGAGGATGCAGCCCCAATGGTAACTGACTGGGACCTGCCTCAAGATAGCTCCAAAACTATGAAGAAGTCTCCAAGGAGCAGCCAAGGCAGTGGAGAGTAGAGTGTAGGAGAAAGTGGTCAACTAAGTCAAATGCCTTACTCAGATCCATAAATACAGTACCAGTGGCCTTACCAGAATCCATGTTTCTGAGGATATGGTCAGTGAAATGGGTTAAGGCTGATGTGGTGCTGTGAAGCTTGTAGAAACTATGCTGCTGGGGGCACAGTAGTGAATATTTTCCAACATGTTCAGAAAGCTGGGAGTGCACAATTCTTTTTAGTAGCTTGCGAAGGTGGGGGAGGAGGGAGATGAGCCTGTAGTTATCTATAGAAAGGGGATTGCCTGTTTTAAAGACAGGAACAACATTAGCATGCTAACAGGAATCAGGCATGGTGGATGTGGCGCGGGCAAGGTTGAAAAGGGAGGTGAGGGGTTTAATGATTGCAGGAGAGATGAGCTTAAGGAAGGAGGGGAACAACCCATCACTGCCAGGGCTACCCTTGGTAGAGAGGGACTTTAGGAGCTTGGAGGTAGTTTCTGGGCCTATGGCTCTAAAGTAGAAGGCGGGCGGGGAGGGGAGCGGATGTTGCCAACAGGAAGGTAGTCTGCCTGACTACTAGGGTTAGATTGTGACTGGGGGTTGGAGTCTACTTAGGTGGACAGAGAGGTAGATAAATTTTTTGTTAAAGCTTTGTGCAGTCTCAGTGGAGTCAGTCAGGGGGCCTGATGGGGAGGAGAGTTGAGTGACTTGGCTGTGAGTCTTCAGATTAAGTAAGGACCCTGCTAAGGCCCAAAAATGCCTATTCTTTTATTTATTTTTTATTTATCAAGTCTAGGATTACAACACAGACATTACAAATAATGTGGACATTGTGGACATTGCAAACAGATTACAGATTAATACAATTCAAGGGTAGCATTGTAACAAGGCAGCCATCGGCATTTGTCAGAGAAAATAGACAACAGCTAAGAAGTGACAGAGTCATAGGGAGAGGGAAGAGGGGAGGGGGAGAAGGAATGTAGGAAGGGTGGGGAGAGGGTAAAAAGTGCAGCATTGGGTATACCAAGATGTGAGGGTAGAATCCAGTGAGTAGGGGAGGGGGCACCACTACAGCAGGAAGGGAAGTGGAGAAACAAGGTTAAAAGTTGGGCAATCACAGGAGCTGTTGGTAGTGAGATAGTCCCAGAGCCTAGTTTAAACATACCAATTGTTGGGGCAGAGGAGATGGTTGGGCTGAGGCCATTGAACCAGAGTGGAATTTGATAAGCAAAAAAGCATTGTCCCTGTGAAGTGTGACAGTGGAGGACTTTCAGTAGCTGTGGCGTGGATCTCCTAAGGCACCATTTGTTAATTCAGTGTTGTAACAGAGTTGAGATCCCAGAAGGTGCAAGGCCAAGGTAGATTTTTTTTCACCATGGAACAGGTGAGAAACTTTATGCAGTTTGATAGTTGGAGCCAGTCAGTCTGAGTGTACAGATCACATATGTGGGTGAGACGGTGAGCACCAGTGATGAGCCGACATGCCTTATTTAAGGCAGTTGAGAGGCACCTAAGGGTTATGGTTGTGGCCGAGCCATGAATGATGAGACCATAGTCTATTACAGAGATCACAGAGCTCAGGACTGAAACCTTCAAAGCTTCTGGTGTGAGGTGTGGTCTGTGTTTGTAGAGGAGACCAAGCCGTGTATTAGCAGCTCTAGCTACATTATCTACATGAAGTCCATAGGAGAGATAAGGGTTAAGCTGTATCCCTAAGTATCTGAAGGACCCAACCTGATCTAGAGTGTTCCCCTGGGTGGTGGAGATAGCCAAGTGGTGTAGCTTGTGTGGGTTATGAGAGCTGCAGAAGAGCATAGATTTGGTTTTCTTGTCATTGAGGACCAGCATATGATTAAGAAACCATGTCTCTACAGAACTGAAACCAAGTTGAAGGTTGTGTAGAAGAGTTGCAGGATCTTTGTGAGTGGAGAATACAACAGCATCATCGGCATATAGTATGATCTACTCAGAGCAGTGGTAAGGGAGGGAGTTTAAGAAAAGGCTAAAAAGGAGGGGCCCAGTATGGATCCCTGTGGGACACCCGAGCAAACAGGCAGGGTGTCAGAAAGAGCATCTGCAATTTTACTCTCTGCAACTGGTTTCTAGTAGCTTTTAAACCAGAGAGAAGTCAGGTGATAACCCGGCATTCAGTAGTTGGTGTATTAGTAGTCCATGGTGTACTGTATCGAAGGCCTTGGAGAGGTTGACGAAAGCGGCCCCTGTGAGAAGGCTGTTGTCAAGGGATTTATGCAAAGCTCCAGTGAACTCAAGAAGGGCTGTGGTGGTGCTGTGACCTTTCCGGAAACCGTGTTGTTGTGGACAAGGTATATTGTATTTATTCAAGTGGTCGGTAAGTTGATCAGCCACGATGCGTTCGAGTGCCTTAGAGAGTGGGGGCAGTATGGAGATAGGGCGATAATTTGAGTGATTCGTCTTATCCCCACTTTTATGGACAGGTGTCACGGTGGCTGTTTTCCATGGGTCTGGGAATTTTCCACAGCTGAGAAAGAGGTTTAGGATTTTTGTTAATGGATGAATTATCTCATCGAGGGTGAGCAACAGAAGCTTAAGGTCCAGGGTGTCACTACTAGATCTAGATTTAGAGATAGCTGCAGTAATATAGCGGTGAGCTTCATTCAGCCTTACCTCCCTTAAGTAGAAGAGGAGATGGTTGGGCTGAGGTATTTGGGGAGTAGGCCCTGTTTTCGAAAAAGTCATGGGGTAGAACAGCACTAAGGTCTGAAAAAGCTGTGTTAAAGATGTTTGCGATCACCTTGGGGTCGAAGGTTGAGGATCCATCAACCATTAACATGGCCAGAGAGTTTTTTGGCTGCATCCCTGTGACATCCTTGATATTGTCCCAGAAACCATGAGCATTTTCCCATGTATTGGTGAGAGCATCTTTGTAATAGGTGGATTTCATTAGCCATATGGTTCTTGTGCAGGCATTTCGTGCTTGTTTGTAATTTTGGATGTCCAGTTGTTTTCCAGTGGCCCTGGCAACTGCCCAGAGGTGATCTAGTAGTTTCAGCTGTGAGAGAAGATCCACAGTGACCCATGGGTTAGAGAGAGATTTTGTTTTGCGCCTTTTAGCAGGGGCAAAGAGGTTGCAGGCTTTGTTGAAAATTAAGATGAAGTGATCAAGAGCCAAGTTAACATCTGTTGCTTCATAAATGGGTAGCCAGTCTTGTAGAAGCAGGTGTTGTTTGAGATGTGGAAGTTTTCCATGAGGAAGGACTCTGCTAGTGATAATTTGGGGAGGAGGCTTAAGGAATTTATTAGACCATGCACACGTGACTGGGGAGTGGTCCCTGAGAGAGTCTGGGAGAATGGTCGTATGAGAAATCCTTGTGGGGTGAGTGGTGAGGACCCAATCCAAGAGAGTACTGGTTCTAGTCTTGTAGTTAATCCTAGTAGGGGAGTTTACCATTTGCGTGAGGTTAGCAACTGAGATGGAGTCTTTATAGGCACCGGCGCTCGATGCTAACCAGTTTATGTTGAAATCCCCTAGTAGAATAAGTTCAGCTTTGGGAGGATGAGAGTTGATAAAGTTTAGGACATCATTGAATCCGTGTTTAGGGTCCCTGGGTGGGATGTACATGGAGACAATAGTCAGGGCTTTATGGTTGGGACCTAGGATGATTTTTATTGGCAGAATCTGGGCTGAGGCAGAAAGTGATGGAGTTGCTACAGGGTGCCAAGACAGGGAGTCTTTGATATAGATTGCACAACCACCGCCTTTTATGGATATCCGGTCCAGCCTGTAGAAATTGTAGCCCTGTATTGTTACTGCTGAGTCAGGAACTTTAGGTGTCAGCCAAGTTTCCACCACTGCAAGGATGTCAGGGTTGTGTTGGCATATGAAGGCTTGGACTGCATCCAGCTTTGGTAGTAGGCTGCAGATATTAATGATTGCAAGGATAAGGGCACCTGGGTTTGTGTGTGGCCTGAGCTTCTAGGGCCAGGATTGGGATGGACACTGCCTGAGATGAGAAGGAGGAGGTAGGACTTTTAAGGAGCAGAGATGCAGCTCTTTGAGAGATAGTTTTGATTGTTGTTTCTGGGAGTAGAGGTTGCAAGGTTCAGGGTATCCCATATGGACTGCAGGTGGTACAGTGTAGAGAGTGGCACACTTGTTAAGAGAAGTGGTTGGGTTAAGTAACCAGGAATATCAAATGGTGCACAAGCACAAGTCTCAAGTGGAAGTGGAGAGTTCCCTTGGAGTAGCAGTGGAAACTAGAGTAGAGGGTGGCGGGGGTGGGGTGGCTATGATCAGGGAGAGAGAAGGGGGGCAGGGCAAGGAGGATGAGAGGTGAGAGAAAGGCAGAGAGAACCCACATGACTTGCATACTAGATAGAGATAGAGATAGAGATATAGCCCTCTAGTGGTGAGAGGATATAATCTGCTAATGGAAAAGTCAAAAAAAAAAAAAGCTCAAAATTCAGCACTAATATCAACTCAGAACTTAAAATGACTGTAAGGATTAAACAAATTATTAAATCCTGGCACATAGATTCAACTAGAGGCACAGAGGGAGATACAGTAGTTAGAGATGTGTTCAGCAGGAGATAGTGTGGGCCACTTGGAAATCTACTTCCACTGGTACCAAATCCAAAAGTCAGGGCTAGTACCTTGCAGTACAGAGCATTTCAGAAAAACTGTTTAGGTTCCAGAAATTGAGGGGTCTATGGCCTGGTCAAGGCACGCAGGATCCCTTGCAGTACAGAGGATTTCTGAAAAACTGTTTAGGTTCCTGAAATTGAGGGGTCTGTGGCCTGGTCAAGGCACACTGGATCCCTTGCAGTACAGAGAATTTCTGAAAAATTGTTTAGGTTCCAGAAATTGAGGGGTCTGTGGCCTAGTCAATGCACGCTGGATCCCTTGCAGTACAGAGGATTTCTGAAAAACTATTTAGGTTCCAGAAATTGAGGGGTCCGTGGTCTGGTCAAGGCACGCTGGATCCCTTGTAGTACAGAGGATTTCTGAAAAACTGTTTAGGTTCCAGAAATTGAGGGGTCTGTGGCCTGATCAAGGCATGTTGGATCCCTTGCAGTACAGATGATTTCTGAAAAACTGTTTAGGTTCCAGAAATTGAGGGGTTCGTGGCCTGGTCAATGCACGCTGGATCCCTTGCAGTACAGAGGATTTCTGAAAAACTGTTTAGGTTCCAGAAATTGAGGGGTCTGTGGCCTGGTCAAGGCACGCTGGATCCCTTGCAGTACAGAGGATTTCTGAAAAACTGTTTAGGTTCCAGAAATTGAGGGGTCCATGGCCTGGTCAAGGCATGCTGGATCCTTTGCAGTACAGAGGATTTCTGAAAAACTGTTTAGGTTCCAGAAATTGAGGGGTCCGTGGCCTGGTCAAGGTCTTTTGTGATAGTCCCTTGTGACTGTTGTCAAGCACTGTTTAAAAAATGACCATGAGGACCTCACAGTGGTTTGACCATGCCCCTGCCTGAAAAAGGATATGCAGTGATATCACAGGAGGGTTTCCCTCATAGTCCATTGCAGTGTGTGCATGAACTAGTAGGAGAATAACTTCCTCATCCATATCATTGATGCATAAAGAGCATATGGCAAAGGCAGTATTGCAATGCTAACTGTAGGGTGCCATTTTCTCAAGGCCATTACTTTTAGTGTATTTTGATTTGTTTCTTTGTTTTTTTTTACATTATTTTCTATGTATTTTACATTTATTTCACTTTTACATTCATTGCAACACAATTAAAATGAACATAAGCTAATATTTATTTCACTGTAGTACAGTATCAGCAAAATATTACTGCAATTCAAACCAAATGGTTAAACGAAATACACTCTGAATAAAAAATGAAGTTAGAATTGATGTTTTGACATTACTGTAGGTCTTCTGGAATTATGAAAAAACAGATAACTACAGTAATTATTGAAGAAGTCAGAGAAAGCAGGAACACATACATGAGCAGAAGGAAAAATTCTCCTACTTATACATACTGCAAATATGTAACCTTGCTTGCTCCCAACTCTTCAATAACTATGATTATTTTATCTTGTAGATAATGCATGAGGAAAACATACAGTATGCATGAAATGCTGATCTTAACTTTATTTTCTGTTTTCAGTCTGTGTTTAATTTAATCCTGTTTATTTGCTGTCCACATGCTGACACAGCACACTGTTTTTTTTTTCTTTTATATTACTGCAATGTTGACTTCTCTAGAGTAAGGGCCCAATACACAAAGATCAGCCAATTATGCACAAATGATATGTGTCTGGGTGTAGACTCCCACACCTGTGAGTATCTGCAGTAGTGGCAGAATCCACAGACACCAGCCCACACCCCCACTATATGTGTAGACCAGAGCATAGGGGAGCCGGGGACAGATTGAGGGAGGACCATGGCCAGAGACTACTTATCCAATCAAATACATTGCCCCTTGTTAGAGAGGATCCCCTGCTCTTTCCAAAACAGGAGGTTTAAGCTATATACCATGACAGGGTGTGGGATATGTCAGGATTTATCATGCTTGGTGTGTTGTTTGGTCACAAGGCCACAGGCTGAGTGAGCAAAATACACCAGGCATGGTAAATCCTGACATTACCCACCCTGTCGTGGTGTATTGCAATTATACAATGGCTAGTAATTAGAGATTTTTTTTTGTTAAGATTGTTTGTTTTTTTCAAAAGAAACTGAATTTGTGAATGATTTTCTGTGTGATATCCTTCCTCTGTATAAAATAGTACCCTGTTGCTAGATGGAAACACACACACACATACACACACACACACACACACACACACACATACACACACACACACACACACATATCACCTCAACACTGTCTGCTTGCTAGAGTGATGTTTTTTCCACACCGAAAGTTGTCAGCGGGAAACATGGGAGGCATGATAGCCGACACTAGAAGGTGGCAGATTGGGAGAGTGACTCTGTGGCAAGAGGTACGAGCAAGCTGCAGTGTTCATGTAGCTCCACTGGGATCTGAGTTTTTTATTTATTTTTTGTGTTTCTTTTCAGTTTGGGTAATGGTACATTGATGTTTACATAGAGCATGCCAGTCATATACTGGGGATGGAAAACTGAAGCAGCACAATGGAGGCAGAAGCTAGTAACATAGGAGTGAGTGCAGTTTGCAGACAGATCATGTAACCACTGACAGGCTGCACTAAAAGATGTTCTGTTTCTGGGGGAATGCCTGCTGAGGTGGCAGCTTCTTTTTGTGATTTTGAATGGAACAGAGTTTTTTTGTTAGTTTTTTTGTAATGAAGGTAGTTTATGGGGAATGGCCGTGGTGTGTTGAGTTCACAGTTTTGATTCTTTGGCAAGCAGTGTAATCGAGTGGATCTGACTATAGAAAACAATTGAAAGGTGAATGGAGAGGAAGCAGGTATGAGAAAATGACTCAAAGTCAGGTTTTATTTGCTCAATATGGATTTTTATCAGTGTGAAGTTCTTTTACGTTATTGTTGTTACTGTTGCTCTGGTGCTTGTCGCTTTACTAGGGATCCAACAAGGCAGGTTTCTGGAGTTCATTTTTGGGGGTCAGATTGAAGAAAATGGTGAGAAGTTTTGATGTGGGAGGGTCAGAGTGATACTCACTGGGCACTACATGAGGCTGACTGGCACCTTTTCCCATTGGTATATCGGAGAATTTAAAATGGGTAAAGGGTGCCAATCAGACAATCAGAATGCAGGATTTCATCATTTTTTTGTTTGTCCATTGTATAATGTGGGATATTGTAGGCCTTTTGGGGCAACTTGGGCTTGGGCAACCAGTGCCAGTCAGTGTTAAACCCTTAGAAACTGTGAGGACGACTGCAGTAGAGGGCACTGTCATAAAGAGTATACAGGCATTATTGCTGCCCCCTTAGAATTATACTGCTGTTATCCTCTGTGACTGCTCCATGGTACATAGTTTGCTTTGTGGAACATGGGGATGCACTTCCAGTCCCCAGTCCTGCCCTGACCAGACTAGACTATGCTGCACTGGTGAGGATTGCAACTGTGAAATGATGGAGGAGGGAGGTAAGATTTTGGTAGTAAAAGGCAGGAGACACCTTATTTGGAAGTCAGTACGTAAAAAGGCAATCACACAAAGAAACTGTACTCTTTCAAGAAAATAAAAACTGAGTTGTATTTGTAGTTTTACTCTATTTATTCCACAGCAGTGATGTCAGCAGGAGATCCCCTGCATTTCAAGTCCTAGCGTGACCCTTCCTCCGGTGTCCCCTACAATACAATTCTGTTTTTTGTAGTTTCTTTGTGTGATTACTTTAGTAGTTTTGTTTACCTGAATCAGCTGATTTCAACCCTTTGAGAGCTCAGTTCTTGTATTCCAATATGTGAAAAGGGTCCTCCCTCTCTCCCTCCACCAGCCAAAAGGAGGCTGTATCCCTGCCAGGTGTTTCTGCCCCTCCCTTGGGGTGATTTTATGCAATGCCAGGGCACAGTCATGGGGAGGGATTTTGTTCACTAAATCCTCAGCTGACCTCTAGTGTGCATCACAGAGATGTGTCTTGGAGATGACTCCCACCTGATGCAGAAAACATATGTCCTGGATGGGAACTCTGCTGTGTACCACCTGAGGTGGGAACTCAGGTTGGGTGGGGTGACTATCTGCTTTAAATCCAAATTGGGATTCACCACATTGGTGGAGACTGGGTCATTTAACTGAATGTGTGGTGATTTGGGGGAAAATTTAGCATGGGGTGCAATATTCTTCTCATCTGTTGGACTCCTAGTGGCAAGGGGACATTCTTGCAGGAATCTGCAGACTGTGACACCAGTGTAGCTTTGGGATCCTCCAGCATACTGGTGCTTGGTGACTTAAATGCCTGGATCAATGATGAGAGTTCCCAGTTTGCTAATAACTTCCTCCAGGTTATGTCAGCACTGGATCTTATGCAAGTAATTTCCTTTGCCACTTACAAGCTTGGCCATACCATGGACATAGTCTTCACACTGGGACTTAACATTACCAATATCAAGATCGAGCAGATAGTTTGGTTGGATCATTTTATGGTTAAATTCCAGTTCAGAGCCCATATATTTTACTCCCAGTGGAGATGATCAATACTAGCCTGAACAGAGCTTAACTTTGGATAGGCTTCTTGAGGTATTGGACATCCTGGGTATATTGACCATTTGAGAGGATGGTGAGGATGAATTCTTGACTGCTGTTCACTCCATCACACTTCTTTGTATTGTCCTTGCCCCTCTCACAGCTATTCATAATACAATAATCAGCTGCCATGTTTAAAGACACAGGGGTGGAGACTGGAATATATCTAGTTTAGACTGCTTAGTCAAGGATGGACGGGCTCTACAGGCCCATTATGGGATATATCAAAGAACAATTACCCAGAAGAAGACTGAATTTCTGTCCAAATTTTGGAAAAGCAACAAGAACATGCTCCAGTTTCAGGGCAGCCAAAGTCTCTGACATTTCCGAAATGGTTAATGGCATTCTTGTCAATGCAGGTCACAATTCACTAGTTATTATATATGCAGGAAGCAATGACTTAAATTGAACTAGCCCCCTACAAATAAGAAAAGATTTTGTGGCACTATACAATTTATTAACTGAGAAAGGCTGCACCGTATGTTTTTCTGAGAGTCATCCAGTACCTAGAGCTACACATGGTATGACACACCTAATTAAAGAAACAAATGAATGGCTCAGAAAATGGTGCCTTCAACAGGATATTTGTTGTATCCCTGACTGGGAGAACATTTGTGATAGGGATTCACTCTTCTACTGGGATGATTTGCATCTGAGCAGAAGAGGGAATGCCCTATTGAGCAGAGCTATAGTGTGCGATTAACAATCTTTTAAACTAAATGGCATGGGGGAGAATCGGACAATTCCTAATTCTCTTAATGGGAGAGATAAAATCTGTAATGGGAAGACCTGCAATCTACTGTCTTTTAATGCTAGATCCCTGAATTCTCTTAAAATGTCTGAACTAATAGCCAAATGTACCTTACTTGATCTAGGTATTATTGCTGCCACTGAGACCTGGTGGGATTCCTCTTTAGCCTGGTCTAGACATATCCCCAATTTTAAATGCTATCACAAAGATAGAGTAGATAAAAAGGGCAGGGTGTGTGTATTTATATTACTGAAGACATTACTTCACATGAAATTTCAATCCAGTCTCATACTAAATCGCTTTGAATATCCATCCAATTGAAAGGTCACCCTAAGTTTCCAATAGGGGTTTGCTATAGAGCACCTTTAACAGACATCCAATACACTTCAGACTTATTAAATATTATTACGGATATGGTCCACAAGGGTGATATTCTCATCCTAGTTGATTTTAACATGCCTGGCATTGACTGGAACATTTACTCAGGCAATAGTAATCATGAAAAACTATTCTTAACCTCAATTATGGACTTGGGACTGGACCAGCCAATAAGCCAACCCACCAGAGGGAATAACACACTGGATCTGGTAATATCAAAAACATGGATATAAAGTTTCTGACATAAACATCTTGGCCTCTATTGGCAATAGTGACCATAACTCCTTATTCATGAGTATCCCCTTTAAAATTCCCAAAATTACAAACAACACCAAATATAAAGACTATAATATAGAGAATTATATATGGGGTGGTGTGTGTAAAGAGATTTTACACACACCCGAGTTGTGGGATGCTACATAAACCCCTAGCGTGAAGCCCAAGGGGTTTATAAAATGCATCACACAATGAGGTTGTGTGTAAAATCGAGTTTTACACACACCACCCCTTATTTTGTTTTTTATAATTGATGGCATGCGCTTTTTCACCTCAGTAATCATAGAAAATAAACTGATCAGTTTTCAGGCAACCGTGGACTAGTCAGAAGTCTTAGTGGTCTGCTAGGTTATAGTGCACCGCTTATGTGAGGTAAGAAGAAGTGGAGAAAATAACGGTAGCTGTGTCTGTATTTTTTCTGTTTGTTTCCGGTATTCTTAAACTTACCGGCAAACAGCGGTTGTGGAGCTGTGGTGTACTTCGGTATGAAGAGGAGAGACCCGCCAGCTCTTGTGTGTGGAGAGAGAAACCGGACGGTGTGTTCCTTTTCTGCTGGTTTTCATTCACCAGAATAGGCCTTTATTTTTTTTGCAAATAATAAAAAAAATTAAAAATGCAGACAGCAAGGGGCATTGCTTCTCGGAACAGTGAGAGTTGAGTAGTAAAGGAACACTGTGACTGGCACATGCATGATTAGAGGGAAACCTGACATGTGTTTGCCATTATAACCAGCCCAACTGGTTATAACGTCAAATTATAACAGGGGTTTCCCCTATGGGAAAAAGCGCTGGTCAGTAATTATAAAGCTAATTTTGCTCAAATCAACACCAAACTGAACAAAATTAATTGGACTGAAGTATTCAGGGACAAAACTTTGAATACTGCACATGAAGACCTGATCAAAATTATACATCATTCAGAAGATATCTATGTTCCAACCAAAACAAAATATAACAATAATGGTAAAATTCCTTTATGGTTTACTAAAACTATTAATAAGCAAATTAAAATGAAAGAGCATTTATTTAGGAAATGTAAATAAAAATCCAAGTCCTTCCTTGAGGATTAGATATCAATCTGCTGTGTCTACATTAAAAAAGTCCATTAAAATGGCTAGGCTTAAATTTGAATTTAACCTTGCACATTCTAAAACAAATCAGAAATCCTTGTATTCATGTATAAACAGTAATAAGGAGAACATAAAACAGATAGGTCCGCTTTATGTTGACGGTACCACTATAACATCTGATCAGGGGATGGCAAACCATTTTAACAGATATTTCTGTTCAGTCTTTGACCGACCCATTACTCTCACTATATTAAATATTAGTAATGATTCCCCTATACCGTTATTTGAGCTTGCTGAAATCAAGAATGTTCTATCATCTGTAAAAAGATCTACTAGTCCAGGACCAGATAATATCCATGCCAGATTTTTATTGGAAACTTTAAACTCAATTGCAATTCCTCTTCAAATGTTATTTAATAAATCATTACTTGAAAATGAAATCCCAGACATTTGGCACAAAGCCATAGTAACACCAAATCTCAAAAAAGGGAATAAGTCTAACGTTCAGAACTATTGACCGATTAGCTTGACCTCTACTATAGGAAAGGCAATGGAGCGCTTAATTAAATCAAGATTGGAGAAAATTATGGAACAGTTTGATATTTCTGATAATTCCCAACATGGTTCTAAGTCTGGGCATTCTTGTACTATAAATCTTATATATTTTTGCCATAAGATAAGTAAGCTAATAGATAACAATATTCCAACTGATGTACTATTGTTTGATTTCAGCAAGACTTTTGACCATGTGTCACATATGCTGCTGATTAACAAACTTCATAGTTTGGGATTTCATTAATTTCTTGTTAATTGGATAACCAAATGGCTATCTGATCAAACTCAATTTGTTAGAATAAATGGTGCACATTCTTTTTCTGGCAGTGTCACGAGTGGAGTTCCCCAGGGTCTGTACTGGGGCCAGTCCTCTTTATTCATGATATGAGTATTATTTCCAATAACTTTCTCTCAAAATCTGCTGAAGATACAAAAATAGGAGGTAGAGTTGACACTCCATGTAACATACAACTCCTTGAATGAGACCTTCTCTTTATTGAGCAATGGGCTAGTAAGAATTCAGTGTCCTTTAATATTGATAAATACAAGGTTTTACATGTTGGTAGAAATAATTCATTTCATAAATATTATTTGAACAACTCTGAACTTAAAGCATCCAGAAGTGAAAGAGACCAGGGTATTATGATTAATAATAAATTGACAGCAAGTGACTATTGTAGTAAATTGGTCAGAACAGCAAATGTCATTTTAAGACAGATTAATAAAACCTTTATTAGTAAATCTGAGCACTGTTTAGAGCCCTTGTGTAGAGCTTATGTTAGACCTCATTTAGATTATGGGTCTCCTTTTTGGAGTCCATACTTGAAGGCTGATATTAATTGACTAGAGCAAGTCCAAAGAAGGCTCACTAAATCAATCCCCAGATTAAATACCAATTGTTATGACACCAGACTCAAGGAAATAAAACGTTATCCCTTATATTTAAGAAGGCAGAGGGGTGATCTGTTGCTCATGTACAAACTAGTACATACTCCCAGTTTACTTGAGTCATGTGGATTATCACTAGCCAATAAACAAACAGTGAGAAGATGGCATGCTAAACAACTTAATATTAATTGGGCAAATACAAATAAACATGACAACACTTTTAATATAAGAGCAGCAAAACACTGGAATTTCTTGCCACAGGAGATCGTAGACTCAGTCAGCTTTGACTCTTTTAAATCTAAGATTGATTCTTGATTATTTGCATATTAATTCGCATAATATCCTACTGTTTTGGGAGGACAGTCTCGATGGGCTTAGTGCCTTCTTTTGTCATATACTATCCAGTAAATCCAATAATCCAGTAAACTGATTACAGTGGGGAACAACAGACCATTCCAGTTCTTCTACACTGCAGGAACACTTTTACATACCTTACTGCACTCCAGAGGAGTTGTTTCTCCAGCATTGTGCAAGGAATATGGTACTTTATTCCTCAACAGAGTGTCCTCAATTAGAACCATGATCTCCCAGGCAGTGGTCACTACTAGCAGCGGGATGGCCAGGATGTGGTTTCAGCCAATCCTGAATCAGGAGGTTTCTTTTGTATTTAGAATAAGCTGCTACCAACTTACTGTAACTGTAACCTGTAGCCAGGGCCAAACCACCTGTTGATGGATTGCAGGGAGCTTTTGCTTCTGGTGGCGTCCAGAATTATTCAGGATTCTCAAAGACTTGGTATTTTTCCAGCTACATTGAAGAATGTGGTGGTAATCCCTCTCCTAAAGAAACCATCTCAGGACCTGGACATTCTGTCCACCTACAGATTTTATTTATTGAAGTCTAGGAATTACAACCCTTTGAGTCAGGGACTCTTTTTCAAAGGCTCCATATCAGTACAAAGTGTGGCAGGTAAGTATTATAGACATCATGAACAATGACAATAATTGTACACAAAGAGAAAAAATATATAATAGGAGCTATTACAAAGGTCCATGTCAGTGCAAAGTGTGGCAGGCAAGTGTTACAGACATCATGAACAATGACAGTAATTATACAGTGGCGTGAAAAAGTATTTGCCCCCTTCCTGATTTTCTCTATTATTGCATATTTGTCACACTGGATGTTTTCAGGTCTTTAGACAAAATATAATATTAGATAAAGGGAACCTGAGTGAACAAATAACACTTTTTTTTCTACTTATTTCATTTATTTAATGAAAAAAGTTAACCAACACCAACGGGCACTGTGTGAAAAAGTAATTGCCCCCTAGTTAAATCAACCCAATTAAAGGGATAATTAGAGTCAGCTGATTGAACACAGCCAGGCTTGATTACAGCCAGCCCTGCTCAATATAAATCTCACTTATTTTGACCCTTACCATCAGAGTCACGTTGCCAGCACAAAGATTCAACAAGCACATTATGCCATGATCAAAGAAGTTCCTGAAAAGATCAGAAAAAATGTGTTGCCCTCTATCAGTCTGGAAAGGGTTACAAAGCTATTTCTAAGGCTCTGGGACTCCATGAACCACAGTGAGAGCCATAATCTCAAATGGAGAACACTTGGAACAGTAGTGAATCTTCCCAGGAGTGGGTGGCCTGCCAAAATTACTCCAAGAGCAGCGTAAAATCATTCAGGAAGTCTCAAAGGATCCTAAAACAACATCCAAAGAACTGCAGGCTTCTCTTGCCTCAGCTAAGGTCAGTGTTCACGACTCCACAATCAGAAAGAGACTGGGCAAAAATGGGCTTCATGTGAGGAGTAGCAAGGCGGAAACCACTGCTAACCAAGAAGAACATAAATGCTCTCTCATTTACCAAGAAGCACCTGGATGATCCACAAGCCTTTTGGGAAAATGTTCTATGGACAGATGAGTCCAAAGTGGAACTTTTTGGATGACATGGATCCCATAATGTCTCGCGTAAAGCAAACACAGCATTCCACAGTAAGAACACCATACCAACAGTCAAACATGGTGATAGTGTGATGGTGTGGGGATGCTTTGCTGCCTAAGGACCTGGATGACTTGCCATAATTAAAGGAACCATGAATTCTGCTCTGTACCAGAAAATTCTTAAGGAGAATGTCCGGTCATCCTTCCGTCAGCTGAAGCTGAGCGTAGTTGGGCCATGCAGTAAGACAATGATCCAAAACACAAAAAGCAAGTCCACATCAGAATGGCTAAAAAAAGTAAAATTAAAGTTTTGGAGTGGCCTAGTCAAAGTCCAGACTTAAACCCAATAGAGATGCTGTGGCAGGACCTGAAACAAGCAGGTCATGCTCGAAAACCTACCAAATTTTACTGAATTAAAGCAGTTCTGTGAGGAAGAGTGGGTTAAAATTCCTCCACAGCGATGTGAAAGACTAATATTGAATTATAGGAAGTGTTTGGTTGCAGTCATTGCAGCTAAATGTGGCATAACCAGTTATTAAGTGTAAGGGGGCAATTACTTTTTCACACAGTGCCAGTTGGTGTTGGTTAACTTTTTTTCATTAAATAAGTGAAATTAAAAAAAAAAAACAAGTGTTATTTGTTCACTCAGGTTCCCTTTATCTAATATTACATTTTCTCTAAAGACCTGAAAACATCCAGTGTGACAAATATGCAATAATAGAGAAAATCAGGAAGGGGGCAAATACTTTTTCACGCCACTGTATACAGAGAGAAAATTATACAATAGGGAGTTATCTAATGATGCAATACAATAAGCAATGTCAATTGACGTGGGAGTAACCAAAATTGTTAAAATAAGTCAAAGGAGAAAAATAAATATTGGAGACAGGAGCGATGGAGCTATGGAGGAGAAAGTGAGAAACAGGCCCAGGAAGTGGACCAAAGAAGGGCTGGAAATATAGTAGAGACTAGAAAGCTGCCCAATGGGCGTTGTCATGGTGATAAGGTGCAGGAGAGGAAATAGATATGTATCATATGTTCTGATCTTGAGAAAGATAGCTGAGCTGGTGGTTGCATCACAGTTGGAGGTACATCTTATGTACTACAAAATCTATTATCCATTCCAGTTAGGGTTCAGATCTCAATACATCACTTAGGTGGCCTTTGTGAAGGTGAGGAATAATCTCTTCCTGGTGAGAGATCAGGGAGAATACGCTATGATCATTATTCTCAGTCTTTCCTCATGACTGGACACTGTGAACCATGGAGTTATTACTTATGGAATACACTCTGGTACAGTGTTGTGATAGTTTGAGTCCTTCCTGGCTTTTGTGGAGCAGGGTGTAACATATGTGATTTTTTTTTCCTGGGGGGTGCTGCTGTTCCCTTAGGCATTTCATAAGGTTTGATTTTGTGTGCTATGCCATTTGCAATGTACTTGTTGCCCTTGGGAGAGATTGTGAGATAGTATAATTTGGGTTTCCACTGCTATGCAGATGACATTTAGTTGTGTCTCCCCTTCTCACTGAACCAGGCCAACTTGATAACTCTGAAAGATTGCTGTTTATCTGAACTAAGTGGCTGGATGGGTGCCAGCTGGCTGCACCTTAATCTTAGCAAAATGGAGTTGCTGCTCATAGAACCAGGATTACAGATGTCAACAATGAAGACAAACAATATAATCTTGCTCTGCTTGGGAGAAAGTGTCCTCAGAGTTTTGGACAGGGCTAAAAGCTTTGGATTCATAGTGAATAGCAGACTGTCCTTTGAATTGCAGGTGGCAGTTTTTGTCCTCTGTGGGTTTTTTTCATTTGAGAAATATCACACTGCTGTAGCCCAATGTCCAGTATGAGGACCTGATGATTGTGGTGCATGCCTTTGTGACTTCCTGACTTGATGACTCTTAACACTCTGTACCTAGTGCATTCTGGAAGTTTGATGCATCATCTCTAGCTATGCTGCTTCTTGACTGATAGCAGTGTGTTGCGGGATCTGTGCTGGCTTCTTGTTAGATGGCATATCACCTCCAAGATTTGCTTGATGGTCTTCAAAGTCCTGCATGATCTGGGTCCAGGCTACATGAAAGACATTATTACCCATATACTCCACATCGTACCGTTCATTCAACCAGGGAGAACTTGCTGGTCATTCCACATGCTTGCCTCATATCTTCCAGACACAGGGCCTTTGCTGTGGTGGCACTTCAGCTGTGGAACTCTCTACCCCCATGCATCCATAACAACTTCTCAGCAGAGAGTTTTAAGAAAGTCTTGAAGACATCATATCTATTTGTTATGGTTTTACTACTATTGAATTTTTTCAGTTATGTGTTGATGTTTTCTGTTTATTTCTACATCATTTTTGTTTATTATTCCTTTATGGAAAGCACCCAGGGCCTCTGGGAGGGGACACTATACAACAATAAAATGTTATAACTTAACAGTACATAGGTGAAAATTCCTCCACAGACTTCTGTGGATCAGGCTCCCAGGGCTCAATATTCAAATGATAGCACCAGCATTAACATGGTTTGCACAGGTGCTACCCAGGTTTGTGCTTGCACTCAGGGTGGTGCCATATTTAGAGGCCCAGTTAGCATCCCAAACCTGGCAGCACCCAGGCACTAAAATACCACTGCACCTACATAAATGAGGGGGTCACTTCATGGATACAGGCACAGCAGCATTTTAAAAGGTTTGAGTTGGTGGTGAACAGCTCACAAAGCAGCACTGTCTGCTTCCTCTGAAAATCAAGTCTTAATGGGGTATTAAGCTCATGCCCCCAACCACAATGGCAGGCTGTCTGTATTGCAGCCACCCACCCCAATCTCCCATCCCCATCTTGTACATCACCCTGGTGATCTAGTATCCCTCCACCCTCCTGATTGCCAGTCAGACATGTGTACAGAAGATCCCTGGTGACTAGTGGTACCTCATCACCTGTCCCCATCTTGTACAACACTGTGGTCATCTAGTGTTCCCCCCAATTGCCAGCAGGACGTGTGTACTGAAGATCTCTGGTGGTTAGTAGTACCCTAATCACCCTTTCCCATCCCATACAAAATCCTGGTGGACTAGTGTCTCCCCACCCAACTTGGCTGTTCATATACCACCTCCTTCTACCCCCCCCAATCTCAGTAGCTGGCAAACATCATGGCCTGATATGGTGATTGGCACAGCCCTCCTCACCATATGAGCTGTCAGTGAGCATGTGTACAGTATCATGTGTTCACTGATAGCTCATATAGCAACTGGCCAAAGACATGAGATGAGGACTGTGCCTTTATCATAATGCTCACCAGGGTGGGGGTATGTGGAGTATATGTATGCTATCAGGCTGGTTAGGAGGATACTACACCACCAGGGTGTTGCACTAGACAGGGACAGGTGATGGGGTACCACTAGCCACCAAGGATCTTTAGTACACATAGCTGGCTGGTGATCAGAAGGATTGGGGGACACTAGACCACCAGGGTATTGTACAAGATGGGATGGGATATGTGGGTACCACTAGGCATAAGAGCATTACAGAGTGGTTCAAATGGCATTAAGAGTGGCTACACCCCATGCAAATTAATCCATTATGGGAATGCAAATGGTTCCTTAGCACCTTGCATGCCCAAAGGGCTTATTTGAATGTTGTGGCTAAATATAGTCCACATGGGTCATGGCACTATCCTGTTTCAGACAGCTCTGGTCCCTGTGGGATATATACAGCTCAGGTCCATGTTGGGCAGCGTTGTTGCACTTAACGAGGTGCCAGCATGGCACAATATTCAGTTGGATAGCATCAAGCCCTGTCCAACTAAATATAACAGCTGCCGGGTCAGACCCAAGATCACGGATGACACATGCCTTTGTGCCTTGCTTGCATGTCCATTTAGCTATCAGGTCCCTAGACTCTAAAGAGGTTCACATGGTTCTCTTCATTGGTTTTAGACTTATCTTATTGTGAAGGCACATCAAGTTTGTTTTAGTAACACTCTTGCAAGTTCTTTTCCTGTTACAACTGTTGTTTCTCAGGGGTTCATTTTAGAACCCTTGTTATTTTCACTGTTTATTAATACTCTTTCTGCCTGTATTCAGTTTTGTAAATCTCTGCTTTATGCTGATGATGTTATCATTTATCCCAGTTCTAAATCGTTTACCTATTTTTCTATGAAACTACAGTAAATCTTGATTTAAAATCTTTGCAGCTGTGTCTATTGGACAGTTTTACTCAATAGCAACAAAAAGGAAAAAACATTTATGGAAGGAGGGTCCCACTGCAAATAAACAAAAAAAAATCTAATGTACAAATTTTGGATTTGGCTGTGGTCTGTCTCAAACAAGTTGTATTTGGGAATTTTGTTGGATCCCCATTGTACATATACTGACCATATTTCAAGCATTTACAAAAATTACCAATCACAAATTTTGTGCTGCACATTGGCAAAACAAATATTTACCCCATGAAATCTGGTTTGATATTGCCAATAGCTGACTTCTTCCATATCTTAATTATGACTCTACCATCCTTTTAAATACTAACATACTAAAATGCCAGCAGAATAGGCCTAACGGTCTCTCGAGTCTGTTTCAGTTTCAGCACCCTCACTGAGGGTCAATTTTGGTGTCCCCCCTCCCCCTTGGGTTATACTGTTTCTAGTCCCAGATGTTCCAGCTGCATTGGACCTGGTCAGACTTACCATCCCCCTGTACCTGTCCCATCCCATCTTAAACCCATCCATAGTCTCCACCTCTACCTGCTCCCTGGGCAGTGCATTCCATGGCTCCACCAACCTTTCAGTGAAATAACATCTCTTCCTCTTCCCTCTGAGTCTGCTCCTTCCAGCTTACACCCATGACCTCTTGTTGCCCCACCCTCCTTCCTTTGGAGTACCCTGACTGGACCTCCTTTATTTATCTCTTTCATGTACTTAAAGACCTCTATCATGTTCCCCCCTGCCCCTCCTCTCCTCCAGGGTGTACATGTCGAGCTCCTTGAGCCTCTCCTCATAGGTCCTCTTCCCCAGGCCCCAGATCATATTGGTTGCCCTCCTTTAGTCCCTCTCTAGGAGTGTAATGTGCCTCTTTAAATGTGGTCTCCAAAACTGTACACAATACTCGAGGTGTGGCCTAACCAAGCAGTTGTACAGTGGAAGGATCACTTCTGACTTTCTGGAGGTAATCCCCCTGGCGATACATCCCAGCATCCTATTTTCCCTTGCTGCTGCCCTGCTAAAGGTCTCTGAGTTGTTCATTTTAACATCTACCACTATCCCCAGGTCCCTCTTACCCTCGGTGACTTGAATCCTGTCTCCTCCCAGGGTATACACCTGGCCTGGATTTCTGACTCCCAGGTGAAGAACGTTACACTTTCCCACTTCAGATTTTATTTTCCATTTTTCTGACCACCTTTCCAGAGCCTCCAGGTCCTCCAGCAAGGCCACCCTCCCCTCCTACCCATCCGCCACTGCACCCAGCTTTGAGTCATCTTCAAAGACACTCATCTCACTCCTGATCCCCCTCCTGATGTCTGAGATATAGGCTTTGACCAGGAGTTTCCCCAGCACTGACCCCTGGAGAACCCCACTAGTAACCCACCTTGGGGATGAGGCTAATCCTCCAACCACCACCTTCTGAGTATGGTCAGACAGCCAATTTCCTATCCATCTTAACAACTGTCTTCCTACCCCCATTTCCTTCAGCTTAGCCAGCAGGCCACTGTGGGGTACCAAATCAAATGCCTTGCTAAAATCCAGAAAGAGGACATCCACTGGCCTACCCTGGTCCATGGCCCTCGTCATCCAGTCATAGAACTCAGCAAGGTTTTTCTGGCATGATCTTCCCGTGACAAAGCCATGCTGCCTATCGTCCAAGTACAAAGTTTTCTCCAGTAACCCCCCTAGCCTTTCCTTGACAATACCCTCCATCACCTTGCTGACCACTGATGTCAGGCTAATGGGCCTGTAATTTTCTGCCTCCTCTCTTGATCCCCACTTGTGGATCAGCACGACATGGGCTACCCTCCAGTCTGGGGGCAGCCACCCAGTCCTCAGAGAAATGTTGAAAAGCTCTGCTAGAGGGACTGCCAGGACATCCACCAGTTCCCTCAGCATCCTGGGATGCATCTCATCTGGCCCAGGTGCTTTCTCCATCCGAAGGGACCAGAGGGCTTCCCTTACTGTCTCTACTGGGATTTCAGCCTCCACGTCCTCCCCCTTTTCACCCTGTTCTGCTGGGCCCCCACCTGTCTGTGGTGGCCACTCCCTTTCTCCAGACCCATCAAAGCCCCTGGTTTCTACTGGCCCCACCCCTTGCTCTGGTTTGTCCCCGCTCCCCTCACAAGACATAGCTGCTCCACCCCCTTGTAAAAACTGAGGCAAAGTACTCATTTAGAACTTCTGCCTGTTCCCCCACATCCTGTGCCCAACCATCCCCTATCCTTATCTTGCTGATCTGCCCCCTTACTTTCCTTTTCTCCCCTATGTATCTAAAGAACCCCTTGACCCCCTCCGAATCCCACTGGCCAAGGACTGCTCCTTTTTTGCCTTAGCTGCTCTCACCAACCTGGTCACTCTCTTGGCTGTCAGCTCATATTCCTTCTGATCCCTTTCATTCCTTGAGCACTTGAAGTGCCTATAAGCTGCCTTCTTTTCCCTCACCACCTCCTGTACCTCCCAGGTCCAGCAGCAGGGTTTTCTGGCCTTACCGAACTTACACCTTTCCCTTGTGCAGGATCTGGTAACCTCCTGTATTCCCCTCCTAATGATCCCTCACCTGAAGTCAGCATCTATAACTGGCCTTTTCCTGTCCAGACAATCTTTAAGGATCCTTCCCATCTCCCTGAAGTCTGCACCCCTAAAGTCGGTTACTACCGTCCTTGTTCAGCTTTTCTCCTCCCCAGGTCCAGGAAGAACCAGACTGTGGCTTGATCACTCCCTGCCAATGGGTCCCTCACCTCTAGTCCCCTAATCTGATCACTGTCCACCAGGACCATGTCCAGTGTCCGGGCCTCCCTAGTTGGCTCACCCACCTGTTGTGTCAGAAACGCATCCTGGAAGACATCCAGTAGCCTCTGCTCTCTGGCCACTAGTGACGTCATAGCCCCCAATCTGTTTCTGGCATGTTGAGGTCCCCCATTACCAGTACTCTTCCCTTTCCCAATCTACAGTGTCCCTCGAGATTTGCCAGCAAACTTTCTTCCAGGACCTCTGCCAGTGCTGGTGGTCTGTATACCATTCTGACCTTTAATCTCTGACCCCCCTGCATCAGCAAGGTGACCCAAATCGCCTCCACCTTCCCCTCTGCCTCCTCTATCCCTCCAATATCCAGATCAGAAGAAGCCAGAAGGGGAAGGAAGCATATTCATATCAGTGTTTTACAGTAACTGGTAATTGCTATTTTTGTTATTAAACTTAGATTGTGGGCTTTTAGTGACACTGTAATTTCTTTGCCGTCTTTACTTAGAATTGTTTTTGGGCTGTTGACAATTTAAAACGTAGTGGTGGTGTATTTCTTTGCTGTCTTTAATTGATGCAAATTTTCGCCCTCCCTCCCATTCCTCCAACTCTTAATTCTATGCCCTGTTAAGTCTGACTGACAGGAGCTAAACACAGGGGATAGTAGGGTGTGTGGAGTAGGAGGGGCATAAGTTGAAGAAGCCCACCCTCAGCACTACAGGTGTTTTGACTCATTTATTTATTTATTTTCTTTTTCAAAAGAAAAGTATCTGAGGATCAGTGGCAGGATTTTTAGGACAGTAAATTAATAAAAAGGGAACTAGGAGAGCTTCAGTAACAGACAAGTAGTGGAATAACAGTATAATTGCAGTTTAATGTGGGGAGTGGTACAATGCAGTAGCTGCGGGGCAGCCATATTCAGGCAGACCTTCTGGACACTGAGGTGCTGCCCTATCTGCATGCATCTTTCTGGACTGCGGGATGAGGTAGCCAGACTCAGAGAAGAAGTAAACTGGGTCAGGAGTACCATCACCCCTATCCAGAGACCACCCAGTCCAATGCAATTGCCTCAACAGATGCCAAGAATGAGGAGCACTTGGATGACAATGGGCTCAGGGTGGGTTAAGATGGTCAGGCAGAGGCACATCCCAGATCCTGTTCCACTCAAGAACTCACATGCCGCACTGGCAAATGGGGGCAACCAAATAGAGGTGCCCAGAGAAGTGGAAGGAAAGGATGTGGAGGTTAGCCAAGGAGGTGACCTCAGCAGGGAGAGCAGTGGACCCCACAGGAGGAGGAAGTGAATCCTGGTAGGGGACTCCATCATAAGAGGGATCCAGCTAGGAACACAGGAGGGGGAGAGGGAGGACTGGGAGGTGAGGTGCCTACCAGGTGCCATGGCACAAACGGATGGAAGGAAGATCCTGGGGATTGCTGGGAAGGCAAGACGGGAGGGTAAGCTGGATGTCCTTATCCACCTAGGTACTAATGACCTGGCAAATGGGGAGCCAAAGGAAGTTCAGGAAGAGTTTAGGAAATTGGGGAGGGGTCTCAAGCAAGTAGCTACTTCTGTCACCTTCTCAGAAGTACTACCTGAGAGAGGCATGGGAGAGCATGGAGTGCATGCACCAGGAACTTTAACTCATGGTTAAAGAACTGGTGCTGTGAGGAAGGGTTTGGATTCATTGGTGACTGGGGACTCACCTGGAGGGATGGAGGTTTGTTCAAGCCTGACGGCCTGCATCCATCCTGGAGGGGAATCCAAGCACTCAATGATAAGTTTAAATGCTACATTGACAAGCATTTAAACTAGCCAAGGGAAGTGGCAGGCCAGCAAGGAGGGTACATACTTGCTCACCCCCCACAGCTAGCAGTGGAACCAGTGAACTGGAGGAGTGGATATCTCAACAAAGCAGTGTGCAAAAGATGGAGATTAGTGCGCAAGAGGTGGATAGGCAGAAAAGGGGAAAAAATCAGCAGAAGGGCAGGCAGCAAGGAGAACCAGGGATAAAGGACAACCAGGGAAGGGGCTGGAGTAGAACAGATAAACAGTCTAGTGAGGTCAAATCATGGAAAGCCATGTGTGCCAATGCCAGGAGCCTTAGCAACAAGATGGAAGATATGGAGGCTGTCATGGTGCAGTCAGACCTGGACGTTGTGGCCATCACCGAAACCTGGTGCAATGATAACCATGACTGGGAGATGGCCATTCCTGGCTACAACATATTCAGAAGAGACCATGGAGGTAGGAAGGGAGGAGGAGGAGTGGTACTGTATGTGAAAAATGACATAAGGGCCACAGAGATCCAGGAGGAACAAAATGGGGGAGAGATATTGTGGGTTAAGCTGGAAAGGAAAATGGGGCCAGCCATCTGCACAGGTGTGGTCTATAGACCGCCAGCCCTGGAGGAAGAAACAGATAGGGAGCTGATGCTAGCCATCTAAAGGATGGCAGACAAGGGTGAGGTAGTACTGGTTGGAGACTTCAGTATTCCAGATGTGGACTGGAACATCCCAGCAGCAGCATCAACTAGGAGCAGATTTATCCTGGAGTCCCTTCAGGGTGCCTTCCTCAAGCAACTGGTCATGGAACCAACTCGGCAGAAGGCAATACTGGACCTTGTGCTCACAAACAGGGACAGTGTGATGGGGGTAACAGTGGGGGAGCACCTGGGGAACAGTGACCACCAATCATTGTGGTTTGAAATCACAGAAGGAGCAGAACCAAACCACACAAGAACACATATCCTGGATTTGAGGGGGGCAGACTTTGGGAAAATGGGGAGATACTTAAAAGAGGCATTAAAGGGAATGGGGCAGGAATCAGGGTTGAGGAACAGGGCAGTATTTAAAATGGGATTAAAAGAGCAGATTATGCTTTTGCGTTATACAAGCGGAAAAGGAAGAGGAGGCCATTATGGTTTTCCAAAGAGGTAGCAAAGAAAGTGAAAGCCAAAAAGATTGCATTCAGGCAATACAAAAAGACATAGGCAGAAGGTGATAGGGAGAAGTACTAGGAGAAGCAAAGGGAGGCAGGGAGGTCAGTAAGGGAAGCCAAAGCTCAGACAGAAGAGCACATTGCAAAATCAGTGGGTAGAGGGGACAAAACCTTTTACAGGTACATAAGTGAAAAAAGAAAGGCAAAGGGAGGGATAGTGAGACTGAAGGGGGAGGATGGGGACCATGTAGAGGATGACAACAGTAAAGCTGACGTACTGAACAGGTATTTATGCTCAGTCTTTACTGAGGAAGAGGAGAGTAATGGTTCTGAAGGGAGTACAAGGGGTGAGAATGGTGCAGAAATGGACACAAGTCCCTTTACGTGAGAAAGGGTCCTGAAGGAACTGGAAGGAATAAGAGTTGATAAAGCAATCGGGCCAGATGGAGTGCACCCCAGGGTCCTTAAAGAACTCAGAGAGGTGGTGGCTGAACCTCTGGCTATCCTGTTTAGCCGATCACTGGAAACAGGGGAGGTACCCAAAGACTGGAGGACAACAGATGTAGTCCCCTTATACAAAAGTGGGAACAAAGAGGAAGTGGGGAACTACAGACCAGTCAGCCTCACCTCGGTAGTGGGAAGATCATGGAAGCACTACTGAAGGAGAGATTGTTGGAACATCTGGTTGTCAATGGACTGCAGGATCCAAGGCAGCATGGTTTCACCAGGGGGAGGTCATGTCAGACCAACCTCGTTGAATTTTTTGACTGGGTGACTAGGGAGGTGGATCAGGGGAAGGCAGTGGACATGGCCTATCTGGACTTCAGCAAGGCCCTTGACACTGTGCCACATAGAAGACTACTACACAAACTAGGGAATATCGGTGTGGGCAGGACAGTAGTGTGGTGGGTAGGTAACTGGCTAGGTGGCAGGATACAGAAGGTGGTGGTAAATGGCTGTCACTCCACAGATGGAAGAGTGACCAGTGGGATACCACAGGGATCAGTGCTGGGACCGGTCCTTCATCAGTGACATTGTGCAGGACCTAGAAGGCAGAATTTCACTGTTCACTGATGACACAAAGCTCTGTAACAGAGTAGACACATCAGAGGGTGTAGACAGAATGAGAAGGGACCTGCAGAAACTTGAAGCATGGTCAGGGGTTTGGCAGTTGAAATTCAATGCAAAGAAGTGCAAGATAATGCATATGGGGCACAAAAACCCTGGCACAATAAATCAGTTGGAGGGTGATGATATAGCATGCACCAAGCAGGAAAGGGATTTTGGGGTTATCATCTCTGATGACCTCAAGGTAGGGAAACAGTGTGACAAGGCAGCAGGTAAAGCAAATAGGATACTTGGATGCATAGGCAGGGGCATCACCAGCAGGAAAAGGGATGTCATGACTCCACTATACAAGACACTAGTGAGACCCCACCTGGAGTACAGTACACAGTTCTGGAGACCTTACCTACTTAAGGACATAGACAGGGTATAGAAGGTTCAGAGGAGGTCAACAAAGATGGTACATGGATTGCATCACAAGTCCTATGAGGACAGGTTGGATGAATTGAATATGTACTCCCTGGAGGAGAGCAGGAAGAGAGGGGACATGATAGAGACATACAAGTATCGTACAGGGAGGAACAGGGTGCAAGAAGACACTATTTTTAAGTGAAAAAGATGTTCCAGGACTAGAGGGCATGGGATGAAGTTGGAGGGAGGCTGAGTCAGAGGAAATGTGAGGAAGAATTTCTTCATAGAACGGGTGGTGGACAAGTGGAACACCCTGCCTGAGGAAGTGGTAGAGGCTGAAACAATCACAGGATTTAAGAATGCATGGGATAGACATAAAGGAATTCTGGAAGTCAGGGGTAAGGGGCAACAGAGTTCTAGGAAAACATAAACTGAAGTTATAAACTCAAATGGGCAGACTAGGTGGGCCATAGGCCCTTATCTGCTGACACTGCCTATGTATCTATGTATCAATACCCATGCCATTTCTGACTAGCAGTGCTACACCACTCCCCTTCCCTCCCACTTTCTTTTCTGAACATAGTGTAGCCCTCCAGATTTAGGTCCCACTTGTGCCCTTGAGTGGCCCAGGTCTCAGTGACTGCTGCCACATCTATCTCCCCCTCAACTATCATCGCTTGGAGCTCAGGCATTTTATTTTCTAAGCTCCTGGCATTTATCAGGACCATCCTCCACCCCTTTTCCCTCCTGTCCTTTCTCCCCCTTGAGCTTCCATTTCTCAACTCCTGCACCCTACCTGGTGACCCATTTCCATATCTCCCTATCCCCCTATAGGAGTGGAGACCATGTCTCTCATTTTTCGTACCTGCTGGCACTGCCCCTTTTTTGATCCCTCCCCCTTCACAAGTTTAAACCCCACCTTTCGCTGCTGAACCCAGCTAGTTTGAGCCTAAGAATTTCCTTGCCCTCCAAATTAAGGTGGATTCTGTCCCTAGCATACAGCCCTTATCCTCCCAGGTCTCCCCCCAGTCCCCCACCAGGACACACCCCAATTCCCCACACCACTCCCTAAGCCACTGATTTATCTCCCTAATCTTCATCTTGTTTTCTCCACTAGCCCTTGGCACTGGCAGGATTTCTGAAAAGGAGATCTTACAACCTATGGAAAGGCATACCCTGGCCAACTCCTGGAATCTTGCCTGAATTTCTAGTTCACTATTACCATTTATGTAATTTGTCCTCAAGTGCACTAGAATGTCCGGGGTTCGCCCGCATTCCCTTGCCAGTGAATACAACTCATACTTGGCCTTGTGTACCATCAGGCCTGGGTGGCATTTGGTTCTGATCAGGCTGGTTTTACCCTCCTCCTGCCCCTCCCACTGGACACCTCTGATCATGGAGTCCCCCAATAGCAATACTCTAACCTCCCCCTTGCTTCTTTGTTCACCCCTTGGATTACCCCTCCTTCCATGTCCCTCCTCATCCCTTCATCCAGATTCTCCCCTCAACTGGCTCTTCTCACCTCCCACAATCTGGGTGTTGAAGGTACCCCTTCCCTATTGTCCCTATTCACCTCCTCTACCCATGTCCTGGCCGTCTTTATTCCCCCCACCCGAGTATCTTTCTTTGTATCTCTTTCACCACCCCTTACTAATCCATCCATCCTGTTTGCCTACTTGGCTTTCTGCTTGCTATCATCCCATTTACTTCCTGTGCCTTCCTGCCCATCGTGCTCCCTTGTTCCATACCATCGGCCTCCTCCTTGTTCCCCTGATCCTCCTTTTTCTTCTCCCCTCCTACCTCTCTTCCCTCATCCTGTCTGGGACCCACTCTATTGCACCCTTGCCTCTTGCCCCTTCACCCTTTCTTTTCGTCCCTGCCCCAGTTTCACCAGCAACAGCATCATCATCATCATCCTCCTCCTCCTCCCACACACACCCTTCTTCCACCAATGGGTGTAGAGGGTTAAAACAATTTGTGAGCCTTAGCTAATCCCCCAGTGCCCCCCTGTCCCTACTGCCTCTCTCGGTTTCCTTTGGATACCCCAGACTCTTGCCTATTGCTGTGGAAATTTCCACCTTTAGAGCCCCCCCCGCTAGGGTCTCATAGAGCCCCCTGTGTACCCCTTTCCTCCTCTCCTAGTGTGAGCACCTCTCTTCACTCCTCCCCCAGCTTGAGAGGCCTCAGCACCTAGTACTTCCATGTAGGTAACCGCTTGCCTCCTACCTCTCCAATCCTCCCCCCCTCAGCACCCCCAGCTGCCTTCAGATTCCCTCTACCTCCTCCTTAAGCTGTGTCAGCTGGTAGCACACTGGGCATCCCCCAAACTTCCAAGCCCAGTTCAGTATCATGGCCGCACCACACCCTGTGTACCCAACCACCCGCCCAAAGATACCTGCTCTAGTGATATCCGGTCCCTTCCCCATCATCACAGCAGTCTTTTCTAGGCCAAATTACCAACTCAGAGGCTCTACAGTTTCTCAAGCTACCAGTACCTATACCTAGGTGACCCCCCCCCCATACAGCATGCAGATGTTTAAACTTGCAATGCTTGAGTGGCTGAACTTTTCCCCACCTGGCTATTAGCCTTAAGAGTTAGCTTATAGGGGAAGTTTACAACTCCCTAAGCTCCTCTCTCCCAGCCCTTAAACTCCACCCCCAGTGGCTCTTCCGTATTTAAGAAAGGCTAATACAAGTGGTGGGTGGGAGATCTTCCCCAGAAAGATTTTAAGGAGTTAGGCCAAATTTAAAACACAACAGCAAAACTTACAAAACCTGATGACAAAGATAAGTTAGCTCTCCAGAACTTCACAACATCTTCAAACGTCCACTGCTACCTCTGCCCACAGCAAGAGAAGATTTAAGAATTAACTAATCATAGCCCAGCCTCTAACAGAAAGTTTACCTGATATATTCCAGTTGAAGGCCCTCCACAATATCCAGCTATCACACTAATCAGCAATTCATTTTGGATGCTGCACTCCTATTTGAGACCTACCTATGCTTTTCCCCTGCCCAGTGGCTGCATTATTGGATAGAACTATAAGAGCTGCACCTGAAGCGTCTTCCCCCAATTGCAGGGCAGGTGTTCCCCTATAAATGAGCTGTACTCTGGGGATGGTGAATTATATAAATAGGTTAAATAGAAATAATTTAGAATGTGTGCTGATTTTCTCTGCTTGTTCATTGTAGAGCATATCATTCTGATTTGCATGCTACACTTAATTTGTCTCCCCCAATGTTTGCAAACATTGGGCTGATTCATAAAGCCACCCTAAATGGTACAAGGGACTTGCACCACAAGGAATTGTGCAAGGTGCAGCTTGCGCCAAACAATGTACTGGGAGCAATTCACAAATGTAGCCCGCGGCAAACACAGGCTGTGTGTGCCAAAGGTGGCTTGCACCATCCATGTAGAACAAAATGGGCTGCGGCATGATGCTAGGGGGCTTGCAGCAGATGCAGGCTGCCATATTCACTAATTCAGTATTCACAAAACCCTCCCAGAGGTCAAATTTATAACTACTGTTAGACCAGTCAGAGCTGGTCTAAGGGTACTTAGATGTCCTCTGGGGGGGGGGGGTTTAGAATCTAGCTCCAGTGTGCCACGGTCCCCCCCAGCCATGATCACCTTTTAAATAAAATTAATGGCTGTCCCTGGTGGCTAGTGGTCCCCCACAGCCCCAATCACCCTTTAAATAGAACTAATTCATGTCCCTAGTGGCTAGCAGTCCCCCCCAGCCCCAATCTTCTTACAAAGAAAAGTAATTCATGTACCTGGTGGCTTGCAGTCCCTCCTCAGCCCAAATCCTCTTTTACTAAACAAATCACATCCCTGGTGGTCTAGTGGACCCTTTTCCCTATCCCAGATCTGCCCATATACTATAAATGTATCCTTTCCTGGTGGTCTAGTGGACCCCCTTCCCTATCCCGAATGTCCCCATAAATAAATAACTTTATCTGGTGGTCTAGTGGACCTCCCTCCCAATCCCTGATCTCCCCAGAAAAAAATAAATAACATACCCTAGTGGTCTAGTGGACCCCCACCACCCTGGCAGACAGTGCCCCACCATCCTGCTCTCCATCCCATCCTTGAGCCAACGACTGGCTCGCCCTCCTCTTACCATCACTGCCAGCCACTGAGTGAGCTGTCAAGGAGCGCATACTGTATACAGTATGCACTCATTGACTGACAGAGCTGAATTGAATGGGGCTGGGGCTGCAGAGCCACCCCACAGATTGTGGCACACTTTTTAGATGTACCATTTGTTTGGTGCAGGACCACAGTTGCTGCAAGCCATGGGACTTTGCCGATGGGTCCCTTCCCAATAGTAAGTCAGGTGCTGGTGCACCAGCGATTGGCGCTGCTGCACCGATCTTTGTGAATTGGGCCCATTATTTTACAGGCTGTCAGGTTGATGAAACTGTTAGACACACAAGAAACTCTTCTTTAGCTGAGAGTTTATTATTTAGAGGAAAACTACATGCAAAAATGATAAAAATACATGTCTGTGATGGTCCCTGGTACTCTGTTCCCTGTTTCTGTGGCAAGGATTCTTTTTCACTTTTCCCTGTCAGTTTTATGGCCTCTGGTGGTAGCCATATATGATTTGTTTATTGTCTTTGATCTGTTGGAATTTTCCCAGAATGCCTCTGGGAATTATGTCAAGTAAACCTAGCACTAGAACCAAGAACCCAGGATCATAAATCCTGTCACAACCATACTGTAACTGCAATTGTTTGTGAAAGTTAACCACTTTCAAAAAGTGTTGGCCCTCCCTCCTGAGCTGAAGTCAGATTTCTCTAAGCAGCAACTGTTACCGTGGAATGTATGGCAATTTTCTTTCTAAAGTGCTGTCACTGGGTGGTAATAAAGCCAATAGTACTTTGAAGGTCTTGGGTCTGACATAATTCTCGGAGGCATTCTGGGAAAATCCCAACAGATCAAAATTAACAAAAGAAGCCTGCATGGCTACCCCCAGGGGCCATACAACTGGTGGGAAAAAGCAAAAAAAAAAAGCACTTTGCAAGAGACACATGGAAAAGAAACACCAGAAAACATAAGAGAAATGAAAAAAAAAAGCAATGTACAACATGCATTTTTCTAATGTTAGAATGTAGTTTTCCCTTAAAAATTGTGTTAGGCTCTTTAGAGCTACCTATTACTGTTTTCTTGTGCAGCCTCCTGCTTCCTCTGAAATGGGCAAACATTCTCATATTCTGCTCATAGACAAACATTTATCTTTTAATAATTGCGTTAGGCTCATTAGCTCTATTAATCATTGTTTCCTTACTGTACAAGCTCTTGCTTACTCTAAATTGGTGTAAAGGTCCTTCTCAGATTATACTCCCAGATTATGGAAAATAGTTTTCCTTACTGTCTATTTGTACCTACGCACTCGGTGCAGGATTTTTAAAGAGGATTTGTCTGAGATGTGCCTACCACACTTTTCAAAAGAGAAATTGTTCTGAATGAACCATCTATTAGGTAATCAAACTATGCATTCATTTCATATGCCAAAAAATGAAACAATTACTGCCAACAATTATGCATTTGAATAAATTACTGCAATTCATGACTTCATTTTAGCAAACAGACATCTTTTGAAAATAGCAGCAGAGACAACTCAGACACATTAAGGTGGATTCAGATAGAGGCACGGCATGCATTTGTGTCCATCTCCAATCCTTTTGAATGTCCTTCCCACCTTGTTTAGCAGTTAGTTATTTGCATTTCATTTTATGGGAAATTTTAACTGTCACCATAATGCATGATGGCATATTCTGTGATTTATTCTGCAACTGTTAAAGCAATATCTGAAAGTGTTTTTATTTCTGTTTTTGTTGTTCACTGTTTTTTTTTTCGTAATTTGTTACTTTCATTATGCTGCCATTTTATCAGCAATGGTCACACCTGTACAAGAACCTTTCCCAACTAAGTCACTTATTTATTTCTCTCTTCTGTTTGTTTGGGTTCCACATATGTGCACACCGTACTTTTGTGAATGAAAATGTAATTGTCTGTGCAGCAGCAGATTGTGCTTTAGAGAAAGAGTAAGGTGCATCTGGGAGTAAGAGGTTTACAGTTGCCTTGGTGGCATTGCTGTTAGCACAATGCAAAAGGATTGTGGGTGGCCTGAGTTCAAAACCCAGTAAGGCACTTATTTCTTATTCTGTTTGTTTGGTTCCTATATATATATATATATATATATATATATATATATATGTACGCACCACACCCATGTGAATTAAAATGTATTTATTTGTGCAACACCAGATTGTGCATTAGAAAAAGAGTAAGATAATTCTGTGAGTATCAGGTTTCCTGTTGCCTTAGTGGTGCAGCTGGTAGCACAGTGGAATGGGATTCCTGGCAGCCTAGGTTCAATTCCCAGCTAAGACACTTATTTCTATCTCTCTATTGTTTATGAGGGTTCCATAAATGTGCACACGGTACCCTTATGAATGAAAATGTAATTATCTGTGCAGCACCAGGTTGTGCATTAGAAAAGGAGTAAGGTGAGTCTCAGAGTCCCAGGTTTCCAGTTGCACTGGTGGCACAGCTGGTAGTGCAACAGAACATTGTTCCGGGTGGTCTGGGTTCAAATCACAGCTACGACAATTATTTTTCTCTCTTCTGTTTGTTTGGGTTCCATATATGTGCACACTGCTCCCCTGTGAATGAAAATGTAATTATCTGTTCAGCACCATGTTGTGCATTAGACAAAGAGGAAAGTGCTTCTTGGAGTCCCACATTTCCAGTTGCCATGTTGGCGATGCTGCTAGCACAATGGAACAGTACTAAATGTGACTTAGGTTCAACTCCCAGCTAAGACACTTATTTCAATCTCTCATCTTCTTGTTTGGGTTCCATATACATGCACACTGCACCCTTGTGAATGAAGAAGTAATTTTCAAAGCTGGCCTGCCAGTGCAGGGGCAAGGTGTCTGCTAGAGGCACTGACATACCGGGTTCAGGAATGGAATCGGGAGTCAAAGGGACTGCTTGGTGAAGAAGGATCAAGCGTCCTAGTGACAGCTCGCCTTCTCCAGAGGTAGTGTCTGCTGCTTTATGGACCCCTAGTGGAGGCTGGGGGTTCTGCCGCAGCTGGCGCCATCCATCATGGGGGGCAGAGCAGACATTCTACATCATTGCATGCTCCGCCCCTGGACAAAGCAAGCAGAAATATGGTCAGCAATCCACGATGATGCCTGCCCCTTAGTCCCACTGTACCCACTGCATGCCTCCTTGTGTCTCCTGTGATTGTGTTCCATTGGGTCAGCGCAACCCCATGGCCCCACCCAAGTGGGGTAAGCTCAGGGAACCCTGCCAATGGAAGTGATGCTGCTGGTAATCTGGACATGTTTCTGTGGGGGTAGGTTGTCTCAGCAGCCCTGTCTTGTGGGGGCAAGCCAGTGGGGACATAACCAGGGTGGTAGCAGTCCAGGGGACAGAAGCCGTTGGGGTCAGGTGGATGTAAGAGAAAGCCACCCCTCCAAAAAAAAAAGAAAATGTGATTTTCTGTGCAGGACCAGGCTGTGCACTACAGAAAGTGTAAAGTGCTTTTGGAGTACCAGATTACATAGAAACATAGAATTTGACGGCAGATAAGGACCACTTGGCCCACCCAGTCTGCCCATTTCCCTACCTAATGGATAAGCTGCAGATCCTAGTCAACCAGCAGCCTACTTCTTCCTACCCCCACCCCCTAGAATTGCCTTATGACTGTCCCATGCATGCTTGAATTCCACCACTGTTTTTGACTCCACAACCTCCTCCGGAAGGCAGTTCCATGCATCCACAACCCTCCTGTGAAAAATACTTCCTTAAATTACATCTGAGCCGCCCCATCTTCAAATTGTGCCCTTGTTCTTGCACACCTCCTTTTGAAAGATGCTACCTCTTGGACTTTGTTGAGTCCTTTAGGTACTTGAAAGTTTCTATCATGTCCCCCTCTCCCTCCTTTCCACGAGGCTATACATATTAAGCTCCTTAAGTCTCTCTTCATATGTCTTCCGTGCAGACCCTGCACCATTTTAGTTGCCTCCTCTGGACAGCTTCCATCCTGTCTATGTCTTTGCGGGAGACTGGGTTTCCAGAACTGCACGCAGTACTCCAGATGGGGTCTCACCAGCTGTCTGTACAGAGGATAATAACTTTGTTTTCTACTGGTGATGCCTCCCTATGCATCCCAGTATCCCCCAGCCCTCCTTGCTGCCCTCTCACATTGCTTGCCCACCTTTAGGTCATCTGATATGACTACCCCAGGTCCCTTTCCATTTTTGTTGTTGTTAGTATCTCACCCCCCATTGTGTACTTTTCCCCTGGGTTTTTGTTTCCCAGGTGCATTACCTTGCACTTCTTAGCATTGAATCTAAGCTGCCATACATTTGACCATTCCTCTAACCTTGCCAAGTCCCTTCTCATCATTTCTACCCCACCTTGTGTATCAACTCTGTTGCAGATCTTTGTGTCATCTGCAAAGAGACATACTTTTCCTTCCAGTCCCTCTGCAATGTCGCTTATAAAGACATTGAAGAGGACCAGTCCTAATACTGAACCCTGTGGTACCCCACTAGTAACCCCCCTTTCTTCAGAGTGGACTCCATTTACTATTACTCTCTGTGTCCTGTTTTCCAGCCAATTTTACCCAGGCTGTCATCTTGGGACCCACTCCCAGGCTGGCTAACTTGTATATTAATCTTTGTGTGGGACTGTGTCAAATGCCTTGCTAAAGTCTAGGTAGGCCATGTCCACAGCCCCTCCTGATCTACTACTTTGGTCACCCAGTCAAAGAAATCTATCAGATTTGTCTGGCATGACCTTCCGCTGTGAATCCATGCTGCCTTGGGTCCTGTGCCCTCTGGCCTCTAGATACTTGACAATTCTTTCCTTCAGAAGAGATTCCATCATTTTCCTACCACTGAGGTTAAACTAACAGGTCTGTGGTTTCCTGCTTCTGCCTTGCTCCCACTTTTGTGAAGGGAATCACATCTGCCCTCCTCCAGTCCCTCAGGTACCACCCCATCCTCCCATGATTTGTTAAAGAGGGTAGTCAGTGCTGTCACTAGTTCTACCTTTAGTTCTTTTAGAATTATGGGATGAATCCCATCAGGCCCCATTGCTTTGTCCACCTTCAGTTTTAAGAGTTCTTTCAGAACCCTTTCTTCTGTAAATGGGCTGGTATCAACTTCTGTATCCAGAGTGTTTCTACTGTTTGTTTTAGGTACCTCCCCCTCTTCCTTTGTAAATACTGAGCAAAAATATTTGTTTAGTATCTCTGCCTTTTCACAGTCACCCTCTGCCCACCCTTCCTCCCCTTTATTAAGCCTCACTATCCCTCCCTTGGTCTTTCTTTGCTCCCTGATGTACCTGTAAAAGGTTTTATCCCCCTTCTTAACTGAGTAGGCTATCTTTTCCTCGGTTTGGGCCTTTGCTGTTCTGACTGCCTTCCCAGCTTCCTTTTGCTTTAACTGTTCTCTGTCCTGCTCCTTCTGTGATTCCTTGTACTTCCTGAATGCTTTCTTTTTCTCTTGAACCTTCACTGCTACTTCCTTTGAGAACCATAGTGGTTTCTTACATCGTTTCATTTTGTTTATTTGCTTCACACAAAGACTTGTTACCTCTGTGATGGCAGTTTTTATTATTCCCCATTGTTCTTCCACCCCTCCTTCCTGCCCATTTGCTAGTGCATTCCTTAGGCACTCATCCATTTTGGCAAAGTCAGCCCTCCTAAAGTCCAGTACTTTTGCCTTTGTATGGCTTGACTCTATTGCTGTGTTTATTGTGAACCATACTGTTCGATGGTTGCTAGTTCCTAGATGGCTACCCACTTCTACATCTGTGAACCTCTCTCCATCTCCATTTGAGAGAATCAGGTCTAAGATTGCTCCCTCTTGGGTGGGCTCCAATACTAGTTATCTAAGGCATGCCCCCTGTAGGGCATCTAGAATAACCCCACTCTTCGAAGTGGCTGCTGCAACTGCACTCCAGTTAACATCTGGCATATTCAGATCACCCATCAGCAATATCTCCCCTTTTTCTGCCATTCTAAGTATACTTTCTATCATTTCCTTGTCCAGTTCCTCCCCCTGTGAAGGGGGTCTGTATACAACCCCTGTGTGGATTGTGGTGCCATTGCTGGTCTCCAAATTTACCCACAGTGCTTCTTCTCCTGTTTACCCTTTTGTTCTGTTGCTTTGATTCCTTCCCTTATGTAAAGAGCTACTCCTCCTCCTCTTTTACCCTCCCTGTCCCTCCTGTAGATAGTGTACCCTGGTATGTTTACGTCCCAGTCATGGTTTACGACCCAGTCATGGTTTTGTGTGTACCATGTTTCTGTGACTGCCATGATATCCAGATGTTTCCAGTTGTCTTGGTGGTGTAGTTGGTAGTGCAATGGAATGGTATGCCAGGCAGTCTGGGTTCAAATCCCAGCTAAGGCATTGATTTTTCTCTCTCTTCTATTTGTATGGGTTCCAGACAGTATATGTGCATACTACACCCCTGTGATTAAACATTTAATTGTCTGTACAGCACTGGGCTGTGCATTACAGGAGGAGTAAGGTGCTTCTGGCAGTCCCAGTTGTCCAATAGGGCAGTGCAGTGACCAGATAGTATTTCCCAGATACCATAAATGGTAGGGCTCCAGAAGTTTTGTGATCCATTCCCAAATATAAGACTATTGGTACTCAGGAACTACTATTTGTTCCCAATTAAAAAAAAAACCTACTAAAACACTCATACCCTATCCCTGCTGAGCTCACTGCAGTGCAAAACCACAGCCATTGAATATTTACCCCATCCCCCACCCATTCTCTTTACCCACTCTTACATCCCCCCCTGCAGCACCCACACATCATGTATAAAGTTATAAAATAATTATAATGTTATTTTTCCTCCTATGTTGGACAACCAGCACAGCCAGCTCACATCTCCGACTGGCTGCTGTGTTAAGCAATGAAAAGCACTTGTTTTCATAATTTATAAGTATTTTTCCAAGTCTTCCCCTTCCCCCATCCTGCTAGCACCCTTATAATACCAGCTTCCCCCCAGCATTCAAGTAGCGACGCTCCAAGGTGACTGGTACAACCCACCACCCATCTCCATTTCCGGCTGCTTTATAATGAATGAACATACTCACTCTATCTCTACAGAAACCCAGCTGATCAGGTGTGTTTCTATAGAGACAGAGTGAGCACGTTCATTCATTACAAAGTGTCTGGCCATGTAGGAGACTGGGTTGTACTGGTCACCTTGGAGTGCTGGGTCTCTATAGGGACAGAGTGAGCACGTTCATTCATTACAAGATCACTAGCTGCAGAGGAGGGAAGGTTGGGCCAGTGGCCTTTGAGCACTGTTACTTTACTTTGGTGCTTGGGAGAGGGTGGTATTGCAAGGGTGCTACCAGGGTAGGGGGATAGGGGAAACTTGGGAAAATATTAATAAATAGTGCAACCATGTGCTTTTTGTTGCATAACACAGCATCTGGCCATGGAGGTGGGTGGATTGTGCCAGTTGTCCACTGTGGGAGGAAAAATAACATTATAAGGATTTTATTAATGATTTTGTACATATTGTATGGATGCTAGGGGGAGGAGTGTGGGATTGGATGAAAACAATGGATGAGGGACAGGGTACATTTTTAATGGCTGGGATTTGCAGTGAGCTGAGCAGAGGTGGAGTAGGGGTGTTTTAATAGTTTTTATGGCTGTAGTGGGCATAGCCTGCAACTGTCTTGTGAGCACCTTAAAAAATGTCCCACCACTTCCATCCGAAAAAAACATTTGGAGTTGCAGCACAATAATTCCACAACTCTGAAATACTTTGCTTACCACCCCCCTCCCCCTCACTGTGGGTGTATTACTTTTGTTGCTGGAGCCTGCTGTTCTCAAAATGGCCTCTGGGGAAGTCACACATGCACACTGAGCTCAAGGCAGAGCAGTCCAACGTGTCCAAGATTGCCGCCAGAGCACAGTGTGCATGTGTGACTTCACCACAAATGCAGAAGCAAAGTCACACATGTGCAACTGTTCACACATGTGTACTGAGCTCAGGCGTCCATCTTGGGCATGGCAGACTATTCCACCATGAGATCAGCGAGTGCCTGCAGCCGCATCAGCTCTGGCTAAAGTTTGTTCTTTTGTTGTTGTTGTTGTTAAAGCACTGGTCCTGAATATCCAAATACCAAATACCCAACTATTTGGCCAAGAAATACTGCATATTCACCTAAATATTTGGGAAAGGTATTTGCACAGCCCTAGTTTCCATTTGCCTTGGTGGCGTAGCTGGTAGTGCAACAGAACAGTACTATATTCTGGGTGGCCTGGGTTCAAATCACATCTAAGGCACCTATTTCTTTCTCTCTTCTGTTTATTTGCATTCCATAGATGTGCACACCACACCCTTGTGAATGAGAATGTAATAATCTGTGCAACATCAGGTTGTGCATTAGAGAAAGGTTAAGGTGCTTCTGAGAGTATCAGGTTATTGGCATCCTTGGCGGCACAGCTTGTAACACATCAGCATGGTATTACAGGTGGATAAAAAATCAAAACCGCTCAGTTGGACAAAAGGGTGTGAGAGACATACAAAATAGAGAGTGCAAAGCAAATATCCGCACCACACAACGCTGAACAAAAAAAGCAGCTTTATTGTGAATTTAAAAAGAGCGCCAAACGCCAACACCAGCATCAGCCCTACTAAACCTCTACCGGTTTCGCAACAAATGCGTCATCAGGAGGCTACAGGTGGACAAGGTTCAAATCCCAGCTAAGGCACTTATTTCTTATACTCTTCTCTTTGTTTAGGATCCATATATGTGCACACTGCACCCTTGTGAATGAAAATATAGTTATCTATATAGCACCAGGTTGTGCTTTAGAGAAAAAAGTAAGGTGCTTCTGGGAGTCCCAAGTGTCCACGTTCCTTCGTGGTACAGCTGGTAGTGAAATGGAATGATAATTTGGGTGGCCTGGATTGAAATCCTAGCTGGGGCACTTATTTCTTTCTCTCTTCTGTGTTTTCTAAAAGGACATTTGGGCCAATGTACTTACTCAGTCATCAACTAAATAAAATTAATTAATTAATAAATAACTAAATAAGTAAGGTAGCTGCTCACTTTCAAGAATAGTCCTTTGGACTTGTATGGTTCAACAACCCCTATTATAGGCATTTTAGAATTCAGACCATACATCAATAAATCTTCCATGTCCCTATAATTATCATGGGACTGCACATTGATGGAAATGTCGTATTAAGCAGTATGTATTGCTACAATCACCAGCCTTTTAATAATGTGAAATGTGTACATCACAATCCCTGTAACTCAGTGGCATTCCTGATTTTCCTCTTTTTTTTTTCTATGATTATTATGTCCATTTGGAGGAAAAAGATTTAGCTAATTCAATGACTGAGAATGCTTCAGAATTCAGCACTGCTCAGTCCTGGCTTTCTTTTTTAGTGCCTCGACTGCATCCTGATGAGCGCCTGTTCTGGTTAACCCTGAATCACCTGTCCTTTCAGCCTGACTACAGTATCTGTATGCCTCAGTTACGTCAGCCAAAAGGTGACCTCGAAAAAATCTAATGAATGGTGACATGTCAGAATGATAGAGCTCTCTGTTATTGAATTTTTTTCAAACATTACCTTTTCGTGTTTCTGATAGATCAGCCTATGCAGCTCATTAGTGTCCTCAGTGCCACTGTAAAAGAAAAGATACACCATAATAACATCTTCTAGCAGATCTGAAAAGATTCACATTAAAACTTGATATTATTTAACTCATTCTGCAAATCTGGAAAGCCCTTGATTCTGGAATTTCAACAATGAACACTTTTTTTCCCTTCTAGGCTGAATCTGGCCTTTGCCACTTTGTCTCTTTTCCTTGTTCCTTCCATAACTTTTGCAAAAGAGCAATATTACTAAAATGAAAAATAACATAAAATGTTTACATCTAAAATGATTTAAGAAAGTACAATGAAACGAGAAAACGACAGTCAAGCTTGTGCTGCAAACTGTGTATCAGGAGTGAGGATCAGAATGGGCTATAGATTAAAGCCAACAAGCAGGCTTTCATTGTTTATCAGTGAACAATCAGCATTACTGACTAACTACAAGCAAACTCCCCAGACAGTCCAGTCTATGGCCTTCTCTCCAGTGGTTCAACATTCGTATGTGGAATTTGCCTGCATAAGAAATATCCATCTCTGCACTGGTGAAAAGGATGTAAGAAAAACCATAAAGCAGGAACAAGGGTGCCATCATTCTGTAAACTGAAAATGTGATTATAGCCCCCCCCCTTCCACACAGACACAGAATAAAATTCATCACATAATGATTAGAGGAAAGTAAGGAGATGTGCAGCCCTTAGGCTGATGTAGCAATGGTGAGCACAGTAAGGAAAGCTGGCCATGTGAGCATCTGTGGGAGATGGATCTCTGAAGAACAGAGCAGGGAAGCAGGTGGATAATTAGACTGCCACTGTGATCCTGGTGAGATAAGCTGAGGCTGGAAGCTGCATGAGCCAAAAGTCTGTGTCACTCAGATGTACTGAGGGTTTTGAGATTTACAGGGATTTCTTAATTTACAAGAAAAGAGAGAGGCTGCAGGAAACTTTTACCATAGACTTGCCTTGGTTATACAGGAAAATGGGGAAATTTAGGTTTTATGGGAAATTTTGGAACATACATGAAAACATGAATATCCTCCAGGAGTTGTGGAGAAAATCCCAAGCTAAACTGGTAGCCCTTTGTAGGCCTCTTAATCTGGCTTACTGTAAAGTGATGTCAGACCCCAGTTATAGGTAAGTATCTAGTATTGCAGGAATTGGGAGGAACTAGAATTTCATGGCACTTCTTCAGAAGTTTTTTGTTGTTGTTGTTGAAACGTGAGTTAACCAAATGTGCTAGTTTAAGAAAATAACCTTTTGTTGGGAATGTTAAAGGGCATTGCCAACATACACACGATTTGTTTTATTTTATTTTATTTGAAATAGATTTTGACCAGAAAAAGCTGAATGAGCAAGGCTCTTTTTCACAGGGTGACCCAAGTCAAACAGAACTACAGAACTCTTTCAATAAACTCGAGGACTGGTTCAGTAGGCAAAAGCTGCTACTAAATTACAAGAAAACCAAGGCCATGCTACAATCCAGCCCCTACAACAAACACAAGCATGCTCCCCTCTTAATCACCAAGAAGGCTGGTGAGCAGATTGAGCAGGTGCACTTGTTCAAGTACCTTGGAGTCACCAGTGATGACTCTCTCACTTATACGCACCATGTAGACTCTTTTGTGGAAATGGTAAATGCAAAGATTGGGGTCCTCTATAGGCATCAGAAATCCCTCACCCCAGAAGCACTCTGAATCTCAGTCTCCAGCTCCATACTCTCCACGATAGACTACGGGCTGGTGGTCTATGGAGCTTCTACTGATACAGTGCTCAAAAGGGTCCAAGCTGCACTCAGTAAGGCATGCCACTTCACCCTGTGTGCAGATCACTACACTTATAATTGCACCCTGTATCAGCGTACAAACTGGCTTAACCTAAAAGACAGGATCAAGTACCAAACTTGCCTCCTCGGAAAGAAGGCACTCCTCAGAAAAAACCCACCCTGCATAGGAAACCTGCTCAAGGCTTCTCTCTCAATACACATCACCAGACGGAGGGAGCATGGAGCACTGTCCATACCATTCTGCCAAACCTCACTAGGGCAACGTGCTTTCTCCTGTCGGGCCCCCCTCTGGATAAATGAACTCCTGATAAAATTACAAACAAACAACAGCCTGTCTCAATTCAAAGTAGGCCTCAAACAGCACCTAATGTCTAATTAAAAATGCACCCGCTTCTCAGGCCCCAACTGATAGACAGGCCTACCCCCAAGGTAGCACCCAGCAGGGCTACCCAGAGAACCCTGCCTCCATTCTAGCCTAGCCAAGGGCTTAAGTAAGCTATCAGTCCTCTTTAAATACACTTAGTACTGCCCCTCCCAAACCACCCCCCACATACACACACCATACTAGACAAAGTCCTCTGGAGCAGCCCCCATCACAGCCCCGTTTCACTATCCCCACCTCTCACTCTCTGCGGTTGATTTCAAGCCTAATCCCCCATGTTTCACTGTCACCCAGCCTCTCGCCATCTGGGATAGCATTAAACCCTATGCAGTTACTCTGCCATAGTCTATCAATGGATTTGGAGGTTTCCAAGGGTGCTCTACCTAGGGCAACCGATTAGAAATAGTTTAGTATTCAATTACAACTGCTCAGTTGTTTTCTCCTATTTGTCTAATTGTCACATAATCACTCTTTAATGCCTAATGATCAGTCCTCTGTAACCACTGAATATGTGTATTGTCTTATTGTCCACCCTGACGTAGAACCTTTGCGAAAGAGCTCATGCTCAAAGGTCTTTCCAAAATACTAATTAAACAATTAAACAATTAAGTTGTGGGGGGCATGGGATAACACAGAAATTCTAGTAACAGAAATACAAAACACTGCAACATTTTTAGTAAAATAAAGGATACGACATACAACAATAATACCATTACATATTATCCACCTGATAGTACTTCAGATTCCATACCAGTGGGATATTCTTGGGGCAGTTCCCAACAGCCTGGAAGACTGCTACAATTACCCCAATACTAACAAGCATTTGTCAATGCCGAATGTTGTTACGCTGGCATTGGCATTGATAGTGCAGTGCGGAAACACATTTTGGGCAGGATGTGAAAAATGACAGCTGTACTGTCCATAAGGAGGTGTAAAAAAATGGCAGTGTTGAAAATGTGGCATGAAAATATTGCAAATTTGTGAAGTTACAAGGGTGCATGGGAAATGCGCAACACACGCTTGTAACAGTCATTTTATGGACTTTTGGCACAGAATTTTCAATTTAGGTATTTTAGCACACCTCTGCACATGCACAGTGTCACTGTCATTTCCTCAAACTGTCCCAAAAAATGATTTCGCACAGCAACTGCGCTATTCTGCACCGGATGTGCGAAAACACATTTCGGGAAGGATATGTAAAATGACAGCTGTACTGTTCATCAAGAGGGTGGAAAAATGCCATTTCAGAAACTAGAGTGAAATAGTACAAATGCACAACATTATGTAAGCGGCGTGCAACCGGCGCACGTACGCTGTAATATATAGTCATTTTATGGAGTATCATCACCAAATTTTTAACATAGGCATTTTAGCACCTCAGCTCATGAACAGTGTCACTGTCATTTTTGTAATCTGCCCCAAACACTGATTTCCTACAGTGACTGCGCTATTGTGCGCCGGAAGTGCAGGAAAACATTTTGGCCAGGATGTGAAAAATGACAGCTATACTGTTCACAAGGAGGTGTAGAAAAATGACAATGTTGAAAATCTGGCATGGAAATATTGCAAATTTGTGAAGTTATGCACATGCGTAGCAACTGCACAACGCACGCTCTTAACACAGTCATTTTATGGACTATCATCACCAAATTTTCAACATAGACATTTTAGAACTGCTGCTCATGAACACATGCTCAAAGCACGCTCATAAAACAGCCATTTTTTGTTTTTTTCCACCAAATTTGCAACATAGGCTTTTTGAGAGCCCACCTCATGAACAGTGTCACTGCCCTTGCGTTACTCAGTCCCGAAAGGTGATTCCGTGCAGTGACTGCAAAATCACCTTTCTGGACTGATTAACATCATAACAGTGACAGAATTCATGAGGAGGGGTCCCAAAAAGCCCATGCTGAAAATGTGGTGCAAAAATTCCAAAAAATGCCAGAGATAAGCATCAAAATTGAAAAAAAAGTATTTATTCCATTATACAGCTTACCGGCATTTCCTCGGTTCGCAGTCGGCTTTGAAGAGTGCAGACGTGTTCCCAGTCCACTGAAGATCATCGCTCTGGACTCCAGAGGTAAGTATGGGGTGAGGGGGGGGATGTGGCTGTGCAGTGGGTGGGTGCGGTGGGGGGTAGGGAGACTACGAGGGACCGCTTTCTGTTTACAGGTGGTAAAACAAAAAACAACATCGTGGACATTTTTCTTTTTTTACAGGTGTTTTTTTTTAGAGGGGATACAGTAGCCGACAGGGGATTGGGCACCCCCGTCGGCACATAGAGAGTAGGGGATACTAGCTGAGGGGGATCAGGCACCCCCTCAACACAGAAGAAGGGGGGACATCATGCCAATTGGGAGTGGGCTCCTCTGTTGGCACATTAAAGTGGGAAAGGGGGGGAAGAATGCCGACAGGGATTGTGCACCTGTCGACAAGCAACAAAAGTGGGGTGCGCATGAGCTGAGGGGATTGGGCCCCCTCGGTAAGCAAAAAGGAGGGGATGGGACACATTATGCCAACGGGGAGTGGGCTCCCCCTTCGGCACATTCATGAGGGGCAGGGTAAGCTGACTGGGGGATTGGGCACCCCCAAGTCGGCAGTTTAGCGGCCACTGTGCCGCCATGTTTGTAGCTGCCGAAGCACATAGGAAGGTCCGCTGCGTATGATGAGCTTTGCTCACATTGCAGCTGACCTTTCCTTTGATGTGAATGCCACATTAGTATGCGTGGTGTGGTGCTGGCATGCAGGCTGATTGGGGAATGAGGGACTCACCTACTGGTGCATGCCCTGCATTCACCCAACAGTAACCGTGCCTCCAAATCTCCACTTCCACAAGATGTTGGCTGCACAAGCTCACCAACATAAAAAGTGAAGACAATTCCAACCCCAACAACTATCGGCCCATCTCAATCCTTGCCCCTCTCTCAAAAACCCTTGAAAAAATAATTTCTGACCAACTCACCGAGTATCTGCGAGCCCACAATTTATTATGTAGTGAACAACATGGCTTCAGATCAGGCCATAGGACAACCACCACCCTCATCGAATACTCCAATTTCATTCCCTCTGCCCTCGACCGTAAACATCTTGCCGGAGCTATCTTCGTGGACCTCTCTAAGGCCTTTGATACAGTCTCCCAACCCCTCCTCCTGGACACACTCCACCACACTGGTCTATCATGCGGACCACTTTCTTGGTTCAATAGCTACCTTACTTCTAGATCCCAAAGTGTTAAGACAAATGACACCCTATCTTTCACCCTGCCTGTCTGCTCAGGGGTCTCCCAGGGATCCATATTGGGCCCCCTACTCTTCAGTATCTACTTAAATGCACTACCCAAATCCTGCTCTGGTAACTTACTGCTTACTAACTTAAGCTGATGATGTGGTTCTCTACGCCGAGCACCCTTGCCCTGACAACCTATAGTCCTCCCTCCAAGACTCGGTCAGTCACATTGAAAGTTTGTTCACCAGTTGCAGACTTGTGGTCAACATCAAAAAAACAAAAGCCATGCTATTTGCTCACCAGCAGAGTAAAGCCAAGGACACTGAACTAAAAATCCTCTCCCATGCTCACCTTCCCCTGGAACAAGTACTCACTTATAAATACCTCAGCCTTACCTTTGACACCTTCCTATCCTTCCATGCCCACATTAACATCCTGATCTCAGCCATTAATACCCACATCGGCCTCCTATACTGGCACAAAGACTGCCTGACACCAGAGGCTCTCAATCTGGCTGTCACCTCTTCTGTCCTCTCTCTCGTTGACTATGGGCTCCCCATCTACTCTGCTGCAGACAACACTACCCTAAACAAAATTTACATAGCCATTAATAAAGTGTGCTGACTCCTCCTAGGTGCAGAAAACACTCCCATACTTGCACCCTCTATGCTGTTACAAACATTCTCATCCTGGAGGAAAGACTACAATATCAATCCTATGTCCTCACCAAAAAAATCCACCTAGAGTTAACTCCACTGGGGGTCTCTGCCTCACTACTCTCATTTTCCTGCATTGCGACCACTCATTCTGCCAGCAAACATCTGTGGACTGTGCCCAGGTTCAGAACATCCCTAGCTCAGAGATCTTTCCAATATAGAGCTCCTGCCTGGTACAATGAGCTCCCCCCAGCCATAACCTCCATTCCCAAGCTAGGGCACTTCAAGACCATCCTAAAAAAACACATCGTCTCCTTGCGCCAATGCCAGTGCAACTACCAATCCTCCTAACTGACCTCCACAGAGCCTGCAATAGGCCGCTCCACGTTGACATAGCAACCAACTGTATAGGACTAACTGTATAGAACATCTTCACTGCTAATCTCTATCTCTGCTCTATGACAATGCCCTAGAGGCTGCACCCACACTGTAACTATATCAACTGTACTAATAACCAATACCGTAGCTATTACATGCATAGGTCAACAGTCACCCAGGCTATTATATGTAAATACTTTGCTTAAACTGTGCTGTCTCACTAATGTATTGATCACTGTTCCTACCATATGGCAATGCCCCAGAGGCTGCACTTGCTCTGTTATTGTTCCTCTGTACTAATATCAATACCCTAGCTATTACATGTATAGATCTTCAACCACCCTGGCTATTATATGTCAATACTTGAAATGTGATGTCTCACTCATGTACTATCTCTGAATATATGACTATGCTGACACTGAACCTTTGCAAATGAGTCTATGACTCAAAAGGTTGTAATTCCTATGACTGACTAAACAAAATAAATAAATAAATAATTATTACTTATCCACTCTATATGATGATGCACAATCCAATGAAAATTGGTAATGGTCTGAGGCGAACCCCTTAGTCCATCCCAGAATTCTCCAGTTTACTTTGTGCATCCCTAAAGGTTGATCATGATCCTAAACTACTCCTAGACTTTCAGTTATTTGTTAATTAAATAGAAGCTATCTCCTCTCCCTAGCTGTTCTGTCAATACATTTGCTATGCATTAGCACTGCTCCCCCTGCTCAAGCTTATATGCATGCACTGACATTTCCTCATGTGGGGTTAGGAGCTATCTACAGCTCCAAACCAATGATTACAATAGCACAGTGTGATGTAGTACAGCAGCCTGACCTACACAAGCTCCATTAAGAAAGGGATTCCCCTTTTTTTAACAGGATCTGGGACCCTTCTGTTGCATCCCAGCCACTCTGCACACAGGCAGCACACCTACAAACATACAAAATTTGCCAGCAGATAAAGGCCTAGAGGTCTATCAAGTCTGCTCAAATGTGCAGCTAGCACTCCTTATTCTGCAGCTGCCCCTCCCTTCCACCCTTCCCCTCCATTGACCTTCCCCTTGTCCTGTCCCATCCCCTTTTGAAGCAGTCTACTGTTCTACTGGACACCACTTCTGCAGCTAACGCATTCTACCCAGCTACCACCCTCTCTGTAAACAAGTGTCTCCTCATCTCCCTCCTGAACCTTCCTCCCTCCAGTCTCATATCATTGCCCCTGGTGTCCCTCCCCTCCCTTACCTTGAACAGCCCCTCTGTACCTGTCTTGTTTATTCCTTTCATGTACTCAAAGGTTTCAGTCATGTCCCCCTGTCCCTCCTCTCTTCCAGTAAGTACATGTTCAACTCCCTCAGCCTCCTCTTGTATGATAAGTCTCCCAGCTCCCTGATCATCTTTGTCACCCTGCGCTGCACCCCTTCCAGTAACTTAATGTCCCTCTTCAGATACGGATGCCAGTACTGCACTCAGTACTGCAGGTGCAGGCTAACTAATGACCTATACAGTGGCAGAATCACCTCCTCCTTCCTAAGGATATACCCATTGCAATGCAACCCAGCATTTTGTTGGCCTTTGCCGCTGCCTTCCTACATTGTGCCGAGTTGTTCATTGACAATGTAATGAGCACCCCCAGATCCTTTTCCTCCTCTGTCTGGGCTAGCTGCTATCCCCCCAGCTGGTAACTCCTTCTTGGGTTCTTCACCCCAAAATGCAGCACCTTGCACTTTTTGGCATTAAACACCAGTTGCCAGGAGTCTGACCAGGTTTCAAGTTTTGCCAGATCATCCTGCAACCCCTACCACCCCCCTAGGTCGTTCACCACTGCTCCCATCTTGGCATCATCAGCAAACAGACTGATCTTACTCTTGCTGTCCAATGATATTTCTGCAATGACTATCTCAAACAACACTGGTCCCAACACCGAGCCCTGTGGAACATCGCTCATCACTACTCTTGGGTGTGAGAGCTCCCCACTTACCATCACCCTCTGTTGCCTTCTCTGAAGCCAGTTCTCTACCCATCTCACCAGCTTTGCACCTTCCCCTGTGCTTTCTAACTTACTTCACAGCCTCCCATATGTCACTGAGTCAAATGCCTTACTGAAGTCCAGATACAAGATATCCACTGCATGGCCCCTGTCCAGTTGCCTAGTTACCCAGTCATAGAACTCCACCAGGTTGGTTTCGCAGGATCTGCCATGTGTGAAGCCATGCTGTCTGCTGTCCTCTAGTCCTTTGGCCTCTAGGAGGGCCACCAGCCTCTCCTTCAGGATAGTCTCCATTAGCTTACCCACAATGGATGTGAGGCTCACTGGTCTGTAGTTCCCTGGTTCATCCTTGGGGCCATGCTTGTGGAGGGGCACCACATGAGCCATCCTCCAATCCTGAGGTATACACCCTGAGTGTAGTGAGGCATTGAATAGGTCTGCCAAAGGTTCCACAAGGACCTCTGCCAGCTCCTTCAGTCTCCTCGGGTGGATGCCATCTGGGCCTGGCACCTTGTCCACCCTCAATGCCTTCAAACCCTCCCAAACTCTGCCCTCCATGATTTCCTCATCTATCACTCCCTCCCTCCCTCCCTCCCTGTTTCTGCTGTTCCTCCCCTTGGGTATCACCCCACCTCTTTTCCTTAGTAAATACCGAGCAGAAGTATTCATTTAGCACTGCTGCCTTATCGCACCCTGCTTCCACCCAACCCTCCCTCCTTCTTAATCCTTACTATGTGGTCCTTACAGCTTCTTTTCTCCCTGATATACCTAAAGAAGTCCTTCTCCCCCTTCTTAATGCCTTGTGCCAACCTGAGCTCTGTAGATGCCTTGGCTCCCCTTACTGCCCATGTCACCTCCTTCAATTTCATCAAGTATTCCTCCCTGTCCCCCCCTCCCTGTTTTCTTGTACCTCCTAAAGGCAGCTTTTTTCCTCCTTACCTTTTCCATGACCTGCTTGCTCAACCAGGTTGGTTTCTTTGCTCTTGCATTCTTGCGCTGGGCCTTGCAACAGGTTTTGATTGCCTCCACTATACCCAACTTTGTGAGCTCCCACCTCTGGTTAGTGCCCATACTAGGTTGAATTTTGGCCAGGTACCATTTTACCACTTCCCCCATACTCCCAAAGTTGGCCCTCCTGAAGTCCAGCATTCTTTTGCCAGATTCCACTCCTTTCTTGTCCATATCCAATGTGAGCCATACTGAATGGTGGTAACTCCCTGACCCTGACAGTGGTTCTTCCACTGTAAGATGTCTCACATACTCCCCATTTACCAGCACAAGGTCAAGGGTATTCCTTAACCTGGTTGGTTCACTGACCATTTGCAGCAGGAAGTTTTCCTGGAAGGCATCCAGCAGTACATGCTACCTTCTATTCCTGGTTGTTGGGGTACTGCAGTTCATTCCTGACATATTGAAGTCCCCCACAATCACCACACTACCCTTCTCGCAGGTCTTCCTGATCTGTCCTGTTAGTTCCCTGTCTAACTCCTCCATCTGAGAGGGCGGCCTGTACACCACTCCCATTCTGAGAATCCTATTCTTGGAATCCTGGATTTGCATCCAAAGTGACTCCGTACTACCCTCCTCCCCTTCCTCCCTTACACACTTACATACCTGAGATAAGAGGACCCTTCTGCAGCATCCCTTTTCTCTGTTAGGGGGCATACAGCTGCCTGGTTAGGTTTTCTGGACCCTCATGTAGTATCCTAATAACCTGCACCTACACCACAGGGGGAGGGATGGACAGACTTTACTATGTGACAATGTCTGGCAAAAAAAGTCTGCCAGGCTGTGAAATTTTGAAATACCCTACTTGCATGTTTCCTGCTGCAGCCACTTAAATCCCTTGCAGATCATTTTTTGGCTGCTCTGCACACCAACAGCAATATATAGCTTCATTGCACTTACCCAATCAACAACAACTTAATAAATAAATAAATTCTGCATGTTTGAAATATCTTTGATGCCATTTGTGGGCAGTAGCTGACTTTCCTTAACAAAACAGACAACTACTGCTGTTTCCACAGTCCCAGGACTGTAATCCCATTAGAGTTGAGGGTTTCCCTAGTGGGATGCAGGAAACATCACAAGAGTTTGAACAGCTCATGTTATTCTATGGACTGCCACTAGTTCTCACAAGAATGTCAGCCTTTTTGGCTCCCTCTCATGGTGGCCATCTTACCTGGGTCTAGGCATACTATTCTGCCCAAAATCTTGTGAGAGGCAGCCATTTTGTGGCAAATCTCGTAGTGGCCATTTCAAGTGGCACTTTATGCATTCTGTCAGACCCAATGCTATCCTATGGGACTGTCTGCCATTAAATTCAACATGTCTGCAAATCAACTGTGGCTTCCTGTGCTGATGCTTGTCTTTCTGCCTCTCTCTCTCGCCTAGGCTTACCAGCAGGTAGCTCAGCATGGCCAATTGCAGGGAAAGCAGGATGCCACTGCTGCAAAAACACATAGGCCAGCACAACTGCACAGTGTGCACTGTTACTGGAGGAAGTTGAAGACAGTTCACTGACACCCCTCAGCAACAGATTGTCATCACAACAAATTCACCCTCCAAACCACAGATAGCATCTCTGGCATGCAGTGCAGTGGAAGTGCAGCTGCTTTTCCACCTCCTGGAGGATTTAAAATCCAAGACACCACACCTCAGCACCATAATACAGGAGTCCATCAATCTCACAATACCCACCAGCCAAAAAAAATGGGGCCCCCAAAAGTGGTTCCCTCCACCCCTTCGACATGGAGGATGATGAACTGGACAAATCATCCATCAGGCTTTGTCCTAGAGAAGATATTGATGGGCTGATCTGAATAGTGAGGCACACTTTAAGTATTTTGGAGGAAGGCCCTGCCTCTATGGCAGCCGCCAACCCTCTCTTTCTCTCTGGGGCTCCCACAGAGGGACCCCTACTTTCCCTATGCCAAGCTCTCCACCCCATCAGACAAAAGGAGTACAATGCATTGGAGGCTATAAGACTGCCAGAGAGATTCATGAAGAGGAAATTCTACTCAGTCTCCTAGGCAAAGTGGGAGGCCTGGTCAAAGGCTCCCAAGGTCAACTGCCCTGTCTTATCCCTCTCAAAGCACACTACAATCCCCATAAAGCACTCTGTGGATCTCAAGGACCCCCTAGACAAGAAAATTAAAGAATATTTAAAGAAATGTCACAAAGCAACTAGATTATTGCTTTCTGCAGATACATACACCTGGTTCAATAGCAGGGTTCAACTCTGATGGGTGGAGACCATGGCACAAGATATCCTTGATGGCTCACACTCGAAGACACAAGGGATTGTGCACTGCAAGCTGCCAGATACCTCTCTGATGCCTCATTGGATGCCATCAGATTCGTGAACAGGGTCATGATTCTCACCAATAAATCATTTAGGGCACTCTGGCTAAAACTATGGCAGGCAGACAGTGAGTCTAATTCAACCATGATGAAGCTGCTGTTCGAGGTTCTATGTGACAATGGCAAAAGCCTAAAGGTGACTGCCATTACCTAGAGGTCAAGAGTGCCAAAATAAAATGTTCGGCACTCTGACACCCCCCCGGTGCACAGCAAAAGGAAGCCGGGGACTTAGTTTTTTAATGTTTTATGCAGGGGGCTGCACCCCCACACCCCCCCCACTTAAGGATTCTCAACTCCAGGGGGATGCATGTCAGAGGGGGTGAAAACATAAAAAAAAAAGTTTGGGAAGGGTGCAACAAAAACACAACAGGACCCAGACCCGAACCCAGTACCCTGGCGACCAACACCGCGAAACCACACACCATGCCATGGGGGCAGCTAGGCAACCCACCATGGCACCACCCCTCACATACATGCCTGCCCTTTACTTCGTGTGCTCGCTCCCCACCATGTGTACGTATAGCGACATCCTGTCACTATATTCACTCACCCCCCAATCTGGCCGCCCTACCCTCCTGTAGCCATCCCTGAAATGCCCTGGGAGAGGGTCACTGTTATTGCAGGCACCCATTCCCCAGAGCTAATATCATGGAATACCGCTGTTTCAAGGATGGTCACCTGTTCAGGGAATTTCTGATGCCTTTTTTCTGAAGGACAGGGGAGGAAACAGGTCAGCCTCTGGTGACAAAGATTTTTGCTTGCCATTAGACCAGTCCCCTCACCCAAAATTCAAGCAATCTTGGCAAAAGACACACTCTCACTTCACCCTGGGGTCCAAAACAGTGGTCCACAAAACCAAGATTTCCCAGCAAGGCAGTTTACTAATCATGCACTGCCAACAACTGCACCCCTGTCCCTAATGCAACTGAACCAGCCTTCAGCACCAGCCACAGGCAATTAGATGAGGCAGGCCCTGGTAGTCCATCTACCAGTAGCAGGACACCTCCAAGAGTTTGCTGCTCAGTGAGCCCAAGCAATGACAGACAAATGTGTCACAGAGGTCGTGACGCATGGTTATAGAACTAGACTGCTACAATATACCACACAGGCATATATTGTCACCACTACAGTCTTGCCCGGTGAAGAGGAAAGCACTGTTTTAGGTTCTTTCAGATTTAATAGCCAACAAGGCCATTTCTCCCGTCTCTTCAGAAGAAATGAACAAAGGGGTGTACTCTTTATTCTTCATGGTCCACCAAAAGCCAGGTTGTATGCGTCTAGTGCTGGACTTACAGTACCTCAACTGGTCTGTCACTTACAAAAATTAAAAATGGAGATGTTATGCTCCACCTTGTCAGCTATCCAACCAGTGGATTGCCTGATGCTAATAGTCCTCAAGGACACCTACTTACTGTACATAGCCCAATTCATTCTTCACATCAGAAGTATCTCAGATTCTAGGTGGGCAATAGTCACTTCCAGTACAACTGTTTGCTATTCAACCTGTCATCAGTTCCCAGAGAGTTCACCAAGACACTAGTACTACCAACAGCATATCTTCACAAACAGGGGGTTCATGTAATTCTCTGTCTGGATGACTAGCTCATCAGAGTCAGAACCCAACCACAGGCTCACTAGAATACAAAGCTAGGGGTGCACTGTAACAAGAAACATGGGTGGGTTCTGAATGACAGGAAGAGTCAGCTCTTGCCATAACAGTACATTTTCCACCTGGGGACCATCATAGATATCCACCTCAACACAGTGACCCCATTAGAGGAGAAGGTGTCCAATCTCATACATCACGTGACACAAATCTTACAGCCCCATGGACAGGTATGGTACTAAGTACAACTCATGGGGTTCATGGAAGCCTGGTTAGACACATTTCCATGTGCCAGGCTGCACATGGGACTGATTTAGCAATGTATCTTGGACACTTGGGACCAATCGTCCTAGAACTACTGATTCTGAATAAATACATTGGATCAGATATGCTCAACTCTGGGGTGCTGATCAAATACATACAACATACAGACAGGCAACCCTAGGAGGCATACGCCAAGAGCAGTCCAGCCCCTTGCCTTATTGTCTGCTAAGTGTCACTGATCTTCATCGACTGCTGTACTCACTACTGAAATTGTGGTCAGCTAATAGAAAGCTCTCAGCCAGAAACAACCAGAAGCAACAGCTCATACACAAAGGGCAAACCTAGGAGGCATACGCCAAGTATGGTCCAGCCCCTGGCCTTACTGTCTGCTGAGCTTCACTGATTTTCACCAAATGGGAGAGAGACCAAACACAGAGGGAAGGCAGACTCTGACAGGTGCAGAAGCATGGATTCTTTGACAGCGGTTCTACCTGAATCCCCCTTAGAGTGCACAGTCTGGGATCCTTTCTCTGCTGAGGCAGCTTCACTCCTTGCTCACTCTGCTCAGACCCAGTGAGCAACTGCTTTCTCAGCTTAAGGAGCTGTTGGAACACTTACCCAGAATTCCTGGCTGCTGCATGTAAATCAGCATTTGTACTGCTGTACCTACTACTGAAATAGTGGTTGGCTAATAGAAAGCTCTCAGCTGGAAGCAATAGCTCAGACACAAAGGGCACCCCTAGGAGGCATATACGCCAAGAGCAGTCCAGCTCCTAGTCTTACTGTCTGCTGAGCTTCACTGATCTTCACTGACTGCTGTACCCACTACTAAAATAGTGGTCAGCTAATAGAAAGCTCTCAGCCAGAAACAACCAGAAGCAACAACTCAGACACAAAGGGCAACCCTAGAAGGTACACACCAATGAGCTGTTGGAACACTTACTCCACACACCCTTAAAGAGAAAACAAGTTTCTTTTCCATCCTATCAATTCTGTATGTATTCTGGTTTTATGTGCAGTTGTTATAATAAGGACTTGGTACATCTAAAAGGCAGAACATCACTGATTGTTTTTATAGTTAGCAGAAACAAAGGTTTCAGCCTCCTTCTCTCTCCAACCTTCACTTTCTTTCATCTGCTGCCATCAATCCTCTCTCCTAAATAAAAAACCTGCAGCTCTTCTTTCTTCTGCTACTCTCTCACAAGTAGTGACCATCACCTTTTCTTCCGTACACTTCTCAACAAACTCATAATGGACTATGTAGACTGTTGGTACTGTGGGACTCTATTCAACCGAACAATTGCCCATAATATAGGACACTGCCCCACATGTTGTGCTCTGAGACATCTAAGAAACCAGCTCCACACCACTTGGGCAGAAATCACCTTTCTTAGAGCAAAGATTCAGGATACCACACAGCACAGTACTCCACCAGCCCCTAAGCACACACCCCGGTCATGGATACCTCTATTACAGATGGGAACTAAACCGAGGGTCTGACAGACAGTCAAAAACCGTCAAGCTGCACTATCGTATCATAAAACAAATGATCCAATAAAAACGTCAAACAGATTTGAGCCATTGTCACATGCCATTCATCAAGGCAGAGGTCACAGGGAGCCCAGACCTACTACAGGGCTCTTATGAGCAAAAAACAAGCTACAGGAAGGCACAGGACATAACTGCAAAGCATGTACTTGTCATAGGGGACTCTATGATTCGGGGAATAGAGTCTCACCTGCAACAGAGCAAAAATATAAAAGTTGCAGTCAGGTGCCTTCCAGGATCACCAGTACACAGACACACTAACAACATTTGGAAAATTGTACAAATCACAGAGATAAAACTGCACATCTTAGTCCACCTAGGCACCAATGACCTGGCCAATCATTTGGTGGAGGAGACCAAGAGGCATCTGAGCTCTCTAGGTGACAAACTTTCTCCTATTTTGTCCACTGTCTCATTCTCTGAGATTCTTCTGATATGGGAAAAAGGAGCTAGCAGAAAGAATATCAGAGATAGACATTTCTAAGCTCAACAACGTGCTCAGAGAGTGGTGTGCAGAGAGAGGCTGCAAATGCATAGGGGACTAGAATACATTCTGGGAAAGACAGTTCTTTTCATATGATGGCCTGCACCTCACTAAGGAGGGAACTTGGGCACTAAACTAGAAATTTGACATTTTTATTTCTAATTTAAACTAGTTAATGGGCAATGGGCAGCAGCACCCATCAAACCACAGGGGACAACTGTTGCCACTCCCCAATAAACTCCTATGAACACACAACCAGATCAAGGCAACACTAACACACACCTTATCAGCATATTTAAATGCCCTACAAGGCTACTTAGAATAAAGACAATGTCTCCTGCAAATATACAGAAAAAGGGAAGCTCCATAGTGATCAGTTCTAACCAAGGAAGGCAAACATTGTGTGTCAATGCTCGTATCCTGGTGAACAAAATCCTGGATCTCACTGCCATAATGGCAGAGGCAGACCTGGACTGGGTCATGGTCACAGAGACATGGTTCACCAATAATCACACTTGGGATGTAGCTATCCCAGGATACACACTACTCTGAAGAGACCACAAAGGTATGAAAGGTGGAAGGGTAGCAATGTATGTAAAAAACAGCATCTATGTTATGGAAACCCAGGGACACAGCAGCAATGTGGAGGTCTTCTGGGTCACCCTTGGAGCAGGAAGTAAGTACCCTATCCGAGTTGGGGTTATATACAGACCCCCATCCCAGGATAAAGACTTGGACAGAGAACTCTTGGAGGCCATCCTACAGATGGTAGACAAAGAAGAACTGCTGCTGGTCAGTTATTTCAATCTACAGGATATGGATTGGCTCTCACACACGGCCTCTACAGAAAGGAGCAGAGAATTCCTCCTAGCACTTATGGGGGAAGGACTAGAACAGTTGGTGACCACACCAACACAAAAGGAAGCCATCCTGGACCTCATGCTCTCAAATAGAGAAAGGATCTCTGACACAACAGTGGACAGCAATCTGGGGTACTAGTGACCATAGAAACATCTGGATCACCATCACTAGAAAAAAGAAAGTCAGCAACAGCAAACTCAGGGTCCTTGATTTCAAGAAGGCTGACTTTACTCAAATTAGGGCTTCCATGAAAGAAATACTTAGCAAGGAAACAGGGAGCACAGTGAAACAGAGGTGGAAAGCCCTGAAGGAAGTTTTACTCATAGTAACTGCTCAATGCACAAAGCAGATTTCTAAGTCAAGAAAAAGGAGGAAACCACTATGGTATATTAATGCTGTAGCAACAAAAATAAAGGATGCAAGGAAAGTGTTCAAGAGATTCAAGGATGCTAATAATGAGGCAGATATGGAAGTCTACAAAATGAAGATAAAAGAAGCAGGGAAGGCTGTAAGGGCAGCTAAAGTCCAGACAGAAGAGAGAATTGGAAGAGGAGTGAAGAAGGGTGACAAAACTTTTTATAGATACATCAGAGAAAAAAAGGAAAACAAAAGGAAACATTATAAGAATAGCAACCAAGGACAGCAAACAGGCAGAAAATGATAACAAAAAAGCAGAGATTCTAAACAATTTATTCTGCTCAGTCTTCACAAAAGAAGATAATGGTAATGGATCCAAAAATGCAGAACACAGGCTGACTCACCACAGAAGCAGATACTGGACCATTTATGAGAGACAGTGTTCTGAAAGAGCTCTTCAAATTAAAAGCAAAAAAAAACAATGGGCCCAGATGAAATCCACCCTAGAATTCTGAAGGAGCTGGCACAGGAAATTTGCAGGCCTACTGGCAGAATTATTCACACAGTCTCTAGAGAGCAGGGAAATACCTCAAGACTGGAGAAGGGCCACAGTGGTACCCTTGCACAAAAGTGGAAACAGGGAGAAGGCTGGAAACTACCGGCCAGTGAGCTTCACCTCGGTAGTGGGGAAGCTTATGGAGTCCCTACTTAAGGAAAGAATAGTGACGTTCCTTATGGAAACAGAGCAGCTAGATACTAAACAGCATGGATTTACAGCAGGACAGTTATGTCAAATGAATATGATTGAATTTTTTGACTGGGTCACCAAAACAGTGGACAAGGGAGGGTCAGCAGATGTAGTCTATCTAGATTTCAGCAAGGCTTTTGACTCTGTCCTCCATAGAAGATCGGTCATTAAGCTAGAGCACTCCAGGATAGGGCACAAAATAGTCAAGTGAGTTCAAAACTGGCTCCACAATTGAATGCAGTGGGCCATAGTCAATGGAACACTGTCTAGCGAGGGAAGGGTGATCAGTGGTGTGCCTCAAGGCTCTGTCCTTGGCCCAATCCTCTTCAATATATTCATCGGCGACATTGCTGATGTCCTGCAGGGTAACGTATGCCTGTTCACAGATGACACGAAGCTCTGCAACAGGGTAGATACAACTGAAGGAACAGCAGCAATGGAAGCAGATCTAAAGAGCCTAGAAGCATGGTCTAGGGACTGGAATTTGAAATTCAACACCAAAAAGTACAAGGTCATGCACCTAGGTAAAGGAAACCCAAGGAAAACATACACACTCGATGGTGAACAATTAACAGAAACAAAACTTGAATGGGACTTCAGAGTGCTTATTTCCAATGATTTAAATGTGTGTAGATGATGTGAAAGGCGGCACAGAAAGCTAATAACATCCTAGGAAGTATTGGCAGCGGCATTACAAGTAGGAAGTTAGAGGTCATACTCCCTCTATACAGATCCTTGGTGAGGCCACATCTCGAGTACTGCATACAGTTCCGGAGGTCACACCTAAAAAAAGGACATAGACCACTTGGAGGCTGTACACAGGAGAGTTTCTAAATGGTACAGGAACTGCACCAGGAGCAATATGAATCTAAACTACAGCAACTCCAAATGTACTGCCTTGAACAAAGGAGAAACAGGGTGGATATGATAGACATCTTCAAATGCATAAAGGACATAAATAAGCTACAAGCAGAAAACCTCTTTCACAAAAATGAGATCACGCAAATGACGGGGCACAGTTTCAGACTAACAGGGGGTACGTTTAAAACCAACATTAATAAGTTCTACTTCACAGAGAGGGTGGTTTACCCTTGGAATAGTTTACCACAAGAAGTTGTGGAGGCCAAAACAGTCACTGCTTTTAAGCTAGCATGGGATAAGTACATTGCTAATCTCGGAAGAAGAACAGAATATGGGGGTAGGCAATCTGGGCAGACTAGATGGATCATACTGCTGACATGTTCTTATGTTTTTATATTCTAGGTACAAGGCTAGATCTCTAATTTTTCAGGACTATGAGCATAGATGCTACCCTTCAGGGATGGGGGCAGTATGATCAGGGTCAAGTGGCGCAGGGCATCTGGTCAGCAGCTGAGACCAAGCTACAAATCAATGTACTAAAAATGTTTGTGGTATACCACGCTCTACAGTTTTCACTCAGAACCTCTGGGGCCACTCAGTGCTCATCAGAATGGACAATCAAGTTACAATGGCCTACATCAACAAGCAAGGGGGTACTTGAAGTCACTCCATGATTCTGGAATCCATGAGGGTGCTCAAGTGGGCAGAACAGAACTTGCAATTCCTCTCAGCCTCCTACCTGGCAGGGAAAGAGAACAGCCAAGCAGACTGTCTCAGCTGGTAAACAGTCAGGCAGAATGGACGCTTCATCCTGAGGTGTTCCACCTGATCTAAGTCAAGTGGGGTCCCCAGCAAGTGAATCTCATGGCATCCAGGTCAAACAAGCAGCTCTCCTGCTACTATTCCCAATTCCAGGACCAAGGGGAACAGGAAGTGAACACATTGTTGGCACCATGGATGTTCCACAGGGCTTATATCTTCCCCCCCTCTTTCCATGATTCCCAAGGTTCTGCAGAAAACGTGAGTCATCAGAGTGACTGTGGTACTGGTAGACCTGAACTGTCTGAGAAGGCCTTGGTATTCCCTTATACAACTGATAATGATAGATAAACCCTTTCTCCTGCTTAAGGGACCTTCTCAGCCTAGCACCAATACTTCATAACAATCTCTCAAACCTGTACCTGACATCCTGGTTACTGAAAGGGAAAGACTGCTAGCCCTGGGTTACAGTTCCAGTGTTGTGGACCACTTGCTGCAGTCAAAACAGCAGTCCACCAACAGCACATACCATAGACAATAGTTGATTTAAGAAATGGTGTATAGAAAAAGGGACTTCACCTTCTGTGGCAGGATTGCCACTCATTCTAGATTTTCTAAATGATGGGGTGTACAAGGGCTTCTGCACTGCCTCACTCTGGATTCAGACCTCAGCCATATCAGACATTAGGGGACATGTTCCTGTGATAGGTCAGCTTGGCACCCACCCTCATATTGTTTTGGCACTTAGAAGCTGTCCACATTACTTTGCCCTGTGTCAGACTGCTTTTTATCCCATGGCACCTGAATCTGTTTCTGAAACCACTTCACAAACCACCTTCCCAGCAGGACTCCCTGCATTGGGTCACACTTAAGGTAGCATTTTTGATAGTTATCTGTTTGGCCAAGCGTATCAGGGAGCTACAAGCTTTGTCTTGCCAGGAACCCTTCTTGAATTTCACACTAATAGGTTCACCCTGCATCCAGACCCTTCCTTTCTTCCCAAGGTAGTCACTCAGTTTCATCTTGAGCAGGAAATTCACCTGCAGACCTTTCCCAATGGCAACAGTTCATCCTCTGGCATTCACCCATTGGATGTGGGGCATCAACTATGTCATTACCTGTCCATCACAGAAGTTTGTAGCAAGTCAGATAGATTGTCCTTACAGCAGGCAAGTGACTGGGCCACACTGTGTCTAAGGACATGATTGCATGCTAGCTATACACTGTCATCGCTGAAACCTATAAGGGGTGGGGCTCGAACCACCCCTGGGGATCAGGATATATTCAACTTGGGCAGCTGCCATCTCCTGGGGGGAGAGGGGACAGGTTTCCTCACAGGACATTTGTTCTGCAGCTTCCTGGTCCATGTTGCATTCCTTTACTAAGCATTATCATCTGGGTGTTGACTTGGTTGCCAGAATCACCTTTAGCTGAGTAGACCTTCAGGCCGTGATTCATCCACCCTAGGTAGTTGTCTGCATTTTTTTCTATCCCTCCCAATATTGGGAGCAGCCATGGTACTGTCACAAAAATACCATTGGTATAGAATGCAGAGTACTTTAAAGGTGGTGATATGTAATGGTATTTACTCACCTGGTAAAGGTGATTAGATGAGCCCCCTTTATAGTACTCCACATGCTCCTCCAATGTTGATGGATTCATGTACATGATGACATGTAAGAGGGCAGGATGGTTTTCATCATAATTCCTTCTATGCTATGAAAGAAATACAACTTATTGACTCTTGGATATGACAGTAGGAGTATGTAATTAATAAATGCTGGTGTATACTTATTGTTTATTGCTTAAGGGACTCCTTATTTCTGTTGCCATACTGATGGAGTCCGTCCACCATACGATGTACTGCTAGCACCTTTGTCTTCTGTTTTGTTGTGTGCTTTTTTCTCTTCTGTCTGTCTTCTTTCTGCTTAGGAAGTTTCATCCTGGAGATAGGTGGGATGGGCTAAGGGGCTGGCCTCAGGCCATTGACAACTTTCACTAGATTGTGCATTATCCTAGAGGATGGACAAGGAATATCTCACTGATATGGAATGAGGAGTACTGTAAAGGGTGCTCATTTAATCACGTTTTCCAGGTGACTAAATATGATTTACATTAAAATATTAAAACTGCTTTGTGGTATATGCCAGTTACTTTGTGTGTGCTCATTTTATGTATAAAAATATTTTGCTTGAAAAGTCATATTGAACAACTCGGGACAACCTCCCCCCCACCACCACCACAAACACACACACACACTGACTTACAGAATATTTAATATGGACACATCCCTAGGTGGACAGGTTGAATATAATTTAAAAATGAATACACTTGGAACACATCTTCTTGTCATTTAACTTGATACTAGCACATATCCATCTGAGAGATTTAAACATGTGCCAGTTTGATCCGTTTATATTTCTATACCATGTGCACTGTTGCAGATATGGTCAGCCTCGCCCTTGGATGACAACTCATGGAGAGATGTTCTAACACATGAAGGGATGTTCTAATCTTAGTTATTAATGAGTAGACATAGTAATAAATTAAATAATATTTTGAGCCATCTAGATCTTGTTATTCTGAATGTTTTAACCCTTGGTGAGTCACATGGAGAGTACACATTGAGTGGTACCAACGGGTCCTCTCTGATTGATGTTTTTTTGAGTAAATTTCTTTTTGTGTGTTTAGTGTCTACTCCTTCTCAGATTGCTCCATCATCAGGGATCAACCCCTCTAGCCCTGTTACCCTGGCCTCCAGTGGACTTACCATCACTCAACCTTCTTCCCCATGATATGCTACCCAAAGCCACAAAACATATTCTTGGACATGAAGCATGCCACAAGGTTAGTGTGGGGCCTGGGAAGGGTCAGTCTCCTCATGCTGGCCATCCATGTTTTCCACCTCCATTTTGTTGTGGCCATCTGGAAGGATGGCATACATTGTGGCTTAAATGCTCCCCTCATGTGGGAACATTGGCAACTGCTTCTCCTCCCACCCTTGATTGCCATCTCAGGTGCCCAATCCCCAGCCACAGGTAGGGTTCAAGACTGCCCCGGGGCACAGCTGACCACCTTCCCTGGAGGAGGAGAGCAGTCCCATGGATGCACAGTCCTCCTCCTCCCAGCTGACCCTCTGACAACTGGAATTTACTCCAGAACCTGGGTCATTGGCACCACAAGCAGTAGCCAGCCATATTTTGGGTAAATCTACATTTATTAAGTAATGTTAAGATGTCTAATGAGGCTATGAGAACAGAATCAGTACATTTTCCAGTTGTTATATCATTAGAATTGGCCAGTCTGTACTCTACCAGGCAGTATTTACGCACGCGCGGCAAGTATCCCATCCACAGAGCTCCGCACCTGAGGACAGGTGCACACCACTGGTATTCCCCAATGTCCGTGACCTATCAGCAGGCATGCCCCCCCAGTGCACAGCATTCTGCAATGTGGCTGGGGGCAGAGTTGTGGACTCGGGCAGGCATCCAGTCAGATGTCCATCCTGGGACAAACAGTGGATCCCTTGTGCGGTTGGGGGTGCTTTGGCTGCACTCCCCTACAGATGTCCACATGGCCGGCAGTCGTGAAGGTGAGAGGTGGGTAGTGCCACCAGCATGTGGTGCCCCTAATCAGACGGGGAGGTACGGGGGTGGTGCCATGGGTATGTGTGTGTGTATGTGTGTGGGGGGGTGGATTGTGTGCAACAGCCCACCACACCACCAGACACATGGGGAGCCACAGAGGCAGGTGGTACATGTGGTCCTAGAGTCAGTGTTCCCATATGAATGTGTGTGTGAGGATGGGAAGGGCTTAGCATGCACTAGGATGGTGGGAGGGAGCTTGCTGGGTGTTGGGTCAGCGGCCCCGGGCAGCAGCTGAATGTGTTGGTAGTGGTCCCTCCTTGGTGAGGGATGGCTGTATGGGGAGTGTATGGGACTTTTGGCACAATTTCCAGCGCATACCGCTGCCCCTATGTGCCTCGGTGTGCAGCACTATGCGGCTTTGTGCATGCCGCATAGTACTGGCATGCCCCCCACCTGCCCCCTGCTTGTTGCAGTCTGTGCTGGTGGGGGATGGTGGGTGTATGGGCTGCGTATCCCATTTTGTTAATGTCACGCAGGCAGCACAATGGGTGCGAAGTGTCTCAGTGTTTCACATAGGGCCCATAGTTTGTTCCCTGAAACAAATGATTTTGTTTGTACAGATAACATCAAATGCATAAATAAGAAAAGAATAAATTAGGCATCCCAGAATATGAATAACATTTAATTTATCTTAAATTCTGATCAGTTAGAACAACTGAGGTCTCAGCTATTATTGGAAAATTCCCAGGAAAAATAAATTATGAGAGGATTTGAGATGTTAAGTAGTGCAATGTCTCCAACCTAGTATGCAGTAGACAACAGAAAGACACATCATTGCATGTGGTTTAATAAGACTTGTAGGCTTGTAAAATAGAATTTATGTTAAGATTAGTCAAAGAAAGTACAATACTGCTTAACATAAGAAGGTTGAACCAGGAGAGATAAAAATTGACCCCCTGATGAAGACTCGTTAAGAGTCAAAGCGCTGAGAATACATTAGCTTGACTGTGCTGTCTTAGTGCATTTATTTCTGTATTGTTATTTCATTTTTACAAAGTTTAATAACAAAGTTTTGCAGAGAATACTTTTGTGTGCCACTTTTCTTTTGATTGAGCATATGTATTGGGCTGGCCGCCTAGTTGTTAGCATGCACTGACCCCCAGAAGCTGTATCACAAAATGCCTTTTTGATTTCACGTTTTGAGATAAAAGTAAAGAAAGATCCTTGAGGAGGATAAAATAAAGCATCAAACTGTTTGTGGGAGAAATTAAGGTAATGAGTTATTAATAAAGATACAGTAGGATTTGGGACATTAGTAGCGCATGGTTATGGTTCTTACAGCATAACATACAACCCTGTGATTTGGAATTGTTTACAAATCATTATATTTTGGACAGGATGAGGAAGCCAAAGGGGATGTGTCCCAATCTCGAACACCAAAATACATTCCTTTATGGATCCTATTCCTCTCTGCACATCTCATCTGGAAATTTGGAATGCAGTTATGGATATGAAGTCCAACAAAGCTCCAGGACCTGATACTATAATCTCTGATGTATATACAGTATATAAAATTCTAATGGTTGACAGTCTATATTTTTTTGTTTAATTCAGCAATACAACATCAAATTATTCCTGATTCCTATGCTGGTAATAACATTTTCCCTATTGTTTTTAAAGGGACACTTGTAATATGGCTATGTATCCTGTAGGCTGATCAACCAAACTAATGCGACTGAGAAAATGTTCTCCAGATGCTGTTATCTGCAGATGCTGTTAACATGGTTAAGGGAATGGATGGAGGATAAGGGGCTGTTGGATGAGGGTCAGAATTGTTTTAGAAAGGGTCATTCTACAGTACAGTACATCACTGTACAGTATTAAAACATTGTAACAACTACATATATGCAATGTCTTTTGTATGGGTGTGTGTGTGTGCGTCCATGCCTCTATAAAGTATTTCAGCTTAGGAGGGAGGTCTGGTGGAAGATGTAAATTACATTCTTCTGTGGCTGAAGCTTCTGGGCACTCAGTTGACAGCGGCCATTGTGTAACAAGTCCTTTGTACTAAGAGCATAAACAGGATGGGTGACAGCAACAGTTCCTGTCCTGTAAAGGCCCTGAGCTCCTTTTCTTCTATAAAGGCTATGTTTTGTCCATAAATTCATGGCTGGTCCAATGAAATGGTACCCTGTGGAGTAGTTGGTAAGGATAGCAAAAGGACCAAGCTCTAATCAACGAAACAATCTTGACCAGTTTGGGAAGAATGTGGTCCTCTGAGATTAAAACGAGATCCAGCGTGTGATGTTGGAAAGGCCTGTCTGATGATGTGGAGATGGTTGGCCGGCTAGCTGGCAATATTTCTGTTGTATGTTTGCAATGAGAATTTAATTGTGTCTGGGATTTTGAACTTTTAACATTATACATTTAAATCTGCCATAAATCATCATTTGTATAACTGGTCTACTCAGAAATGTAGTTAGATTTGAGCTAATTTTTTAAGTGATCTCAATCTTGTTAAATGTACTTATTTTTATCTCTGTAGAATGTTGCATTCCTCTTAGTCTTTAGTGTGTATAATCCTGAAAAAAATTTAAATATTTATGGAGTATTAAATGTTTTTTTTCACATACATTATGCTTTCTGTGACTGTGTCATTTGAGCTATAGATAACCAGGAGTAAACTGGCAACTCTCTGGTCTGTTTCTTTTTTTTTTTTTTGTGTAATATTTTTATTTTCTTGCCAAAGTTCAACAAACAAGCAACTATACAATTTAGTCAGTCTACTAGCAATAAAATAAATCATATTCATCCATTTCACTTCTTTTCCAGATATATTCCATTCAAGTTAAGTTAACTGAAAATTAATTAAATTAAATTAAAAAGAATTGACGTAAATTGAAAGTGCAAGTGCAACCGATGTGTTCGTGCTCCTCAGCATCTGCCCTTGTCTTTTCCTTGTTTTCTCCCTCAACCTACTATGCCCTTCCACAATATCCAGCTTTCCTCCCCCAAGAGAGAGGCCAAGAATGGGGCCCAATTCCTTGTAAATCCTTCCTCCCTTCCCCCCATCACATAGGTTAGCCTCTGTCTGCTGCACCATCCTCCACCATCCTTGAGCTGTTGGTGCAACTTGTGAAACCCAAGTATTTTGAATCCCATGATGAGCCAAAACATATAGCACCCTAATCCACCTAGGTAGCAACGTCCACTCCTCCTCTTCTCCATCTTCCACCCCAAATAGGCACCCCAAAGGATCCATAGGTAATTCCCTTCCAGCAATCCTTCCTACTCTAGACACCACCTCCTTATAATATTTCTGCAGTATTAGGCATTCCTAGAAACAGTGCATATACGTCCCCCTTCCCATTCCACACCTCCCACATAGAGGTGATATTTCAGGGTGCGCGTTATGCACAATCACCGGTTGGTGGTACACCCTGTGGATAAATTTAAAGTATGCCTTCTTATATTTATTGCAGGCCATAATCCCTGAGTGCATTGGGAGCAATAATTTCCAGTTTTTCTCTGTTATACTTCTACCGAGGTCCCTTTCCCACCATTTATTTGTTCCTAACATCCTATAAGGAAGTATCACCTTTCCCCTCTTCACAGCCCCACCTATAAACCCTTTCTCTTGATTCTGCGCTGCATAAATCATTGCCTCCATTGGGTCAATCTCATATGCCCCTTTACTCTCTTTTCCCAGACTCCCCATATATGCCCTCACTTGCAAATACCTGAACCTATCTCCTTTCCCCACCTACCATTTCCTGTAGTTCCTGCAATGAGCATATCTGCCCTCCTACTAGTAGATACCCCAAACTGCTTATTCCTTTTCGTTCCCATTTCCCGTAGCCTATATCTTCCAACCCTGGTAAAAAGTAGGGATTACCCACCACAGGCATTAACAATGTCTCATTTCCTTGTGTCCAACCTTTTCTCCTTAGCTCCTTCCAGGCCAACAGTACTTGCACTACTAGAGGGTCGACTTCCTTTCCCATCCTATATGCCCTTAGCCCTTTACTATGAAGATGCACAGTTATGTTGCCCTGGGCCATCTCCTGTTCCAGTTTCACCCAGCTGGCTACCTTGGGTCTATGTACCCAATTCGCCACATATCTTTGCTGTATAGCCAGTAAATAATTTCTCAAATCTGGAAAATTTAAGCCTCCTTTCTCTCTATCTGCCTTCAGCCTCCCCACACTAACCCTCGGGTGCTTCTCTTTCCAAATAAAAGAAGTAAAGGCCTTCTCCAACCTATGTGTGTCTTCCCTAGTCAGCCCCAAATGCAACATTTGCAGCAAGTATAAAATTCTAGGTAGCACATTCATTTTTATAATGTTGATTCTGCCCAGCCACGACAAGGGTAGCTGCATCCACCTCCTTAAATCTGCCTCCATAATTTTTATCAGTTTGGCATAGTTCAAATTGTATAGAGACCCCAAGGATCTACCCACCTGAACCCCTAGATATGTCAGACTCATCCCCACCATCTTGAGCCCCCATTGTCTTATTTACTCTCTAGATCCCATATTCCCCACCTCTGATTTCCCTAGATTAATTTTGTAACCTGAGAAAGCCCCAAACTCCTCTACTAATGACAAGAGGGGGGTACTGAATGCTTTGGGTCTTTCAGAAACAGCAGCATATCGTCCACATATAGAGCCAATTTGTGTTGTGTCCTACTCCCCCCCCCACACCCTGTATTCTCCTGCAATCTCTAATTGCCACTGCCAGGGGTTCTAGCGCCAGTGCAAAAAGTAAGGGGGGAAAGAGGGCACTCCTGCCTCGTGCCTCTCTCCAATGTAAACCTCTCTCATCTACTGCCATTCACTACTATCTGCACCCTGGGTCTTCTGTACATCACCTTTACCCATCCCAGAAGTGATTTACCCAGACCAAACCTCCCCAGTATTTCAAACAGGTAGTTCCATTCCACTCTATCGAACGCTTTTTCCGCATCCGTTGAAAGAATCCCTATATCCTCCTTTTCTCTGTTCGCTCTCCACACTATGTTAAGCAGTAGCCTCATATTATGATATGACTGTCTTCCTTTAATAAACCCCATTTGGTCCGGGTGAACCATCCCCAGTAGTATCTCCTCTGACCTACAGGCCAATATCTTAGCCATTATTTTCAAATCGCAATTCAGCAGTGATATCGGCCGGCACGAGGCACACAGTTGCGGATCCTTCCCCTCCTTTGGTATGAGGCATATAACCACACCATAACACATGTCTAGCAAGCTAACCTCTCCCGTCTCTTCATTTTCTTGGAACGCTTCGCACAGCACCTTCGCAGTTCGGGCCCCCATCAATTTGTAATACTCCACTGGATATCTATCCGGTCCACTGGCTTTCCCCTTTTTTAATTTTTTGATAGCTTGCATCACCTCCCCCATCGTTATTGATTTCCCCAACCTTTCACTCTGTATCTGCGTGGCTTTTGGTACTTTAATTTTCCCCAGGAATTCGAGCATCTTTTCTTTCGTTCCCATATCACCTGCCTGATATAGTCGTTGGAAGAAGAAACAAAAGGTCTTTTGCATCTCCCTATCCTTGCTCTGCAGGGTGACCTGTTCATCTTTCACCTCAAAATTCTATTCACCCTTTTACCTCCCTTCATAAGGTTAACCACCATTGGTCCAGGTTTATTTTCCCATTCAAATATAAATCTCTTATTAAATAAGCAAGCTCTCCCTGCCTCTGTTCTTTGGTGTGCGTTCAAAGCTTCCCTCACCATATCCAGCAATTGAACGGCCTCCCCCTGTTCCCCATGAGCCACCCTCATTTCTAACTCCTTCAGTTTATTTTCCAATTCGCTTCTTTGTGCCTGCCATTTCCTCTTGCTCCGTGACACGTACTCAATAATTGCTCCCCTCATAAATGCCTTACCTGCTTCCCACAGTATATCTTTTGAGATCCCCTCTTTATCATTTGTCATCATAAAAAAATCCCAACTCTCCTCCAGGTGCTTCCTAAATTCCTCATTCTGAGCCATATATATGGGAAATTTCCATGAGGGAGGGGATCCCTGTTTCTTCTCACCTTGTACTTTCATCACCACCATGGCATGGTCCAATATATGTATCGGGCTATGTCTAGTCTCCCATACCCGAGCAGACCACTCCCTCGTGGCATAGATATAATCTATCCACGTCCATGTTTTGTGGGGGTTCGAGTAGAAGGCATACTCCCTCACTCCCGGGTTTGCCGTTCACCATACATCCACTAAGTTTAGTTCAGCCATTCCTTCTTGCCATTGTTGAATCCCCCCTGATGTCTTCCCTTTCCCTTCAGAATGGTCCAATTTCAGGTCCATTGCCCAGTTCAGATCCCCCCCATTATTAACCCCGGGAATTGCTCCTGCACCAATAAGTCCAGCAAAGAGGCATAAAATTGGCAATTATGTACCACAGGGGCATACACCGACCTCAAGTTGATCTGCTCCCCATCCAAGGATCCTGTTATAAAAATATATCTCCCTTCCTTGGTGTCCCTAATCACCCTCTGTACCTCTAAATTCATGCCTTTATGTATCGATATGGCTACACCCCTTTTACGCACCAATGCAGATGCTGCATAACACTTCCCTACCCACCCTCAGGCCAATTTGGATTGCTCAACTTCTGTTAGGTGCATTTCCTGTAACAGGGCTATTTGGGCTCCCCCTCTTTTGAGGGCTGTCAGCAACATAGACCTCTTTACTGGATTTATAATGCCCCGAACATTCCAAGTAATCACATTAATACTTTCACTAACAGACATTGATATATGATATTCCTTTCCCATTCACTTTCACGTTTACCACTAAGAGCATAATAACCTTGCATATTTAATCTCATTAGTTGCACTTTGTTCCTAACTAAAAACAACAATAATATCATAACAAACAGTCTCATCAACAGTTCAAACATATAACTTTGTACATATTTCCCTCTTACCCCTTTTCCCCCTACTTACTCCCTCCCTCCTCCCCGACCTTACTATATCCCCCCCTCAACCCAAGCGTTACCTGTTCCTCCCCTCTATCCTAGGTCTGATACACATCCTTCCTCCATGTACAGCTCTCCTGTCTCTCACATTCCATACTTCCCTTCCAACATTCCCACCCTCCTTCTCTCCTTCAGTATATCCCATCCAAGCATACCCCTTCCTTTCCCCTTCCCTCCTTTTGTAATACTTCCCTTCCCTTAGACACTATTAGCCTTCCCAACTCGAGTGTCTACCTCATCCCCAGATACTGAATGAGACATCCCCATGCTCTCCCTCTACTGCCCCTTTAATTTGGTTTCCCTTGCCCTGTAACCCGACTCTTTTAGCTATCCCCCTCCGTGAAGTTTCCTCCATTACCTCATCCTCCCACTCTGTGGTCTGTTTCTGAAGAGACAAGACAGGATATGAAGTTACCATATCTAAAGCAGAGTGCTCTTAGCTCTGACAACATGTTGGGTCATCTGCCCTTTGAGAAAGAGCACTGTTCTGTGTGAGCACTGACTCTAGTGGGATTTGGACCTAGGGATTCCACAAGTGAGTAGTAAAAATCATTATTTTTAGACAGGATCATTTGACAATAGTACACCATAAGGACAAGTCCTAGTTACAAGATGCTCCGGTTTTAAAAATCAAAAATTTTAAGTATTACATAGATACAAATCTTATAACATTTACCAACACAAACATTGAGGGACCTCTTAGACAAGTACAAAACAGTTTTTAAACATATTATCATATTACCTTTTGCTGCTGGATTATTATAATCCAATCAAAACATGTTCATCGAGTAGATAACTCTTGTTTCAATGCTGTATTCCATTTTTTCAACCTTTCATTTATGTTTTTGGTTGCAATTTTTAGTTTGTTCAATGTTTTAATGGCAGCAAATGAGAAGGTAACTTCTCCATATCTTGTTTTAGGTGTACTGATTTGATATTCTCTTAGTAATTTATTTTTTCTAAAGTTATGTATAGTAAGTGACTAGTTTTTTTCAGTTTTTCATACAAGTAAGAAGATTTTGTTAAAATCATTGTTTTCTTTTCTTGATTTACCCAAATCATTTTTTTTTCTATATATATTTTTTAGGGCTTTCCAGGATTTTTCTCTCCAACCCCCTTGCATTCTGTCGGAGTGTGAGCATGTGGAGGTACGTGCATGTCACGCACTACAGGATGCCCCGCCCTGCCAGTCGCTCCGTTACCACCTATGCCTGCCACTGAAGCTCCATCTGGTGATGGCAGAACTGCAGACACTGCTTGATCCTGCTCCCACCCCCCCATGCCGGTACCCTGATGACCCGAGGTTGTGCCATAACCCAGGTTGCTGGCATAGCGTGAGGTAAGGCATCCAGCGCCTCAGCCCTCAGTGGCACCAGGACAGCCCCAAATAATTTTTTGTTTGTTTGTTTTTTACTGTAAGACAATTTAAATTCTCACATAATTTGCAATGGTGCATCCATCTGTTGGCTTTTAGTGCAAACCTCACCCATCGATTATACGTAGCCTCAACCTTCTTTAATTCAGTAGCACTTGCAAACCCATAAATATGTATACCGTAGTCAATAGTTGGTACCAACATCTGGTTTACTATTGACTTTCTCATTTTTTCATCAATATAATGTCCTGATTTACTTAGTGTGCCTAACCAACAGCTAATTTTCTTGACAATTTCATTTATATGGTAGTCAAATTTTAATCTGTAGTCTACCCAAAAGCCTAGGTATTTATATTCCAAAACCTCAATCAGGCTCTTTCCAGTGATAGTTTTTATTTCTATTGTTGAAAAAGATGATTTTGATTTTAACCCATTTGTAAACATCATTGTTTTTGATTTTTCACTATTAAATATTAGATTTGAGTTTTTAAACCATTTTTGGATTGCTGTGAAATCTCTTTGAAGATCTGCCTGTAGCTTGGTATACTAGTTCCCCTAGTCAATAGAACCATATCATCGGCATAAATCCTGATTTCAGACTTCTGCACTACACTTACCAACTGGTTTATGTGTATTAAAAATAATAAGGGTCCCAATATTGATCCATGAGGGACTCCTCTAAGTACCCCGGCATCAGTGGAAAAATCTTTCCCCAATACTGTTTGAGAGAGAAAGTGCAACTAGGTGGTGGAAGTATATGAAGGTAACCATTCAGGCATCTGAAGCATTGTGAAAACTGGCAGCAGTGAAGACAGTTCTGGGAGAGGCCCAATCTGTAACAATCATGATCTGATTTATAAATATGTGAATGCTGAGGGTGAGAAGCTATATGGTTGTTTTGTTAGCTTAAGAGCTGTCTTTGATAGTATAAGTCAAAATATGTTACTGGAACACCTATTTTCCTTTAATATGGATCCTTATATGATGGATATAAGGCTGCACAGCACTTCCTTGGTTAAAAATGCAATATAACTCAAAAGGAGCATTTACAAAATTATTACCAAATTGCCACCTACCCTGTTAATTCTATATTTGAATAGGGTTTTGGCATTGCTTAGTAAAAGATCCCTCTGCCAACAACCTGGGTCCTTTGGCGCACTGGGTCTCCTTCAGTCCTCCACCTGCCTGGGGGGCCGCTAAAGGGTTAAAGATAGCCCACTTAAACATCTGCAGCCTCCTACAAAATCATGTGAAACTAACTGCCTGGACTGCCTTCTACAAGCCCGACATCCTGTGCATCACAGAAACATGGCTCAAACCTCGCACCCCTGACTCTGCCTGCTCCCTCTCGGGCTACGGCATGGTCCGACTCGACAGGGCCGGTAATAAAAGAGGTGGGGGTGTACTCATTTACAAGGTCCACTTAAACATCTCCATCGTGCAGCACCAAACCCAGGGACCCTCACCCCCCTCCCCCTGCGAGTTTCTCCACACACTTCTTCTACTTGGTAACACCAAGAAGGTGCACTTAGTGTGTGCATACAACCCTCCCAAGGGGGGGTCTGCCGGGACTCTCAATGCTCATAGAGCTACTCCGGGATAAGGTGGGCTCAAGTGAGCTCCTCATCCTTGGTGACCTAAACCTTAATTGGCTGGGGCCCAGTGCCAAATTGTTGAGCCAATGCTCTCAGGCCTCTCCCTCAGTCAGGTTATCACAGAACCCACTAGGCTCTCCTATTGTGGTGACAAGGGGACGCTCATTGACTGGGTCCTGAGCAACCGACCTGACAAAATCATCAACTTGGGGCTCCTTCCTGACTCTATCTCTGACCACTCACCAATTTACTGCATTTGGGGCTCAAACCCGACCAAAGTTCCCTGCAGAGTGATACAAATGAGGGACTACTCGAAACTTATAGTCCCAAACTACCTGGAGGACCTACAGGGAGCAGACTGGTCCCGCGTCATGGCTACGCATGACCTCATCGAAGCCCTAAACCTGTTCATTGCGGCATTTGCCCTGCTTCAAAATAGGCATGCTCCCCTATCTAAGAGGAGAGTCAGAGGCTCGGTCATGAAATGGCTTCACAGTGAGCTTCACTCCCTTATGAAGCAGTGAGACAAGTCCTGGGCTAAATACAGGGCATCCCGCAACCAGAAAGACCTCCAGGAGTACCGACAGCTAAGGAACTCCTGCAAATGGGCTGTACGTACTGCAAAAAGTGAGTACTGTAGTGCAGCACTGGTTGCCGCTGCAAATGACCCACGATGTTTCTGGAAGAACACAAAAAATCTAGTTGGTGGTTCGATCAAAGTACAAGTCACCGACATGAACATTGGTAAGGCCAACTGCAATAACACCCAAACCATTGCCTCCTCTTTTAACCTCCTCTTCACTGACCTGCTGGCTGCGGCCCCCCCCCCACAGTCCTCTGCCCCAGCTCACTCTTACGGGTCCCCACGCCCTCGTCCACCTTTCTACCTCAAAAAGATCACTGTGGGTGAGACCCAGACTCTCCTTGCTGGTCTTTCTCACTACAAAGGAGTGGGTCAGGACAGCCTGGAACCCAGACTACTCAGCCTGGGTGCCCCTTTCATCGCCCATCCTCTTGCCCACATATTCAATGCCTCGCTTATCTAAGGGGTCATCCCTGACATATGGAAAGTTGCCAGGGTTGTCCTCGTCTTGAAAAGTGGTGACCCTAAGGATATCAACAATTGTTGCCCTATCGCAATACTATTGGCTGCCTACAAGCTATTGGAAAAAGCTGTTGCATCACAACTTTCCCACTACCTACAGGGATATAGTGTCCTTTTCTCATCTCAGCATGGCTTCCGTAAAGGCCACAGCACCTCAACGGCACTTGCTGAGGTCACCACTAGGATCAGGACTGCAATAGACTGGGGCAAGTTGATGGGGGCTATATTTGTTGATCTATCCAAAGCCTTTGACCGTGTGGACCATTCCCTCCTCCTCTCCACACTACAGACCCTTGGCTTCTCCCTCCCTGCCCTCGACTGGTTCGTGAACTACCTCGGGGGCAGGCAGCAACTCACCTGTTTCAATCGGATCCTCTCACCCCTCTTACCCGTGAACAGTGGGGTACCACAAGGATCTGTCCTTGGACCTATCCTGTTCTCCCTGTTCATCAATGAGTTACCCTCTGTTGCCACAAAAGGGCACCTAACCTGGTATGCGAATGACCTGGTCATCTTAGCCGGTGCCCCTGATGCCACCAGCATCAATAACCAGCTGAACTCGGACTTCTCGCGTATCAGAGCGTGGCTGGATGGGCATAAACTCACAGTCAACTTGAAGAAAACCCAGGCCATGCTATTTGGCACAGCGGCCAAAATCTCCTCTTGCACTATGCCCCTCAAAATCCATGGGTCCAGCAACTCCCTTTTGCCGACAGTCAACTCAGCTAAGTACCTGTGGGTCACCCTCGACCCTCTCCTTGACCTCTCCGGACATGTCAGAAATATATGTAATGCTACTAATGGCAAACTTGGCTTAGTGTATAGGGCTAAAGACTGCCTTACCCCCGCCTCCCGGCTGGCTATAGCTAAGGGGATATTACTTCCCACCCTTTCATATGGTCTTGTTGCCTTTGCCTCCATCCCGCCCTCAAGCCTTGTTAAGTGGAACACCACGTACAACAACATCTGCCGCTTTGCCCTCTTGGCCCCCTGTCTCACAGACCGATGTACGCCCTACTCGCGACTGGAATGGCTCCCCCCTGAAAAACACTGGACCTACATCATGGGAAACTTCATTGACAACATAATTCAAACAGCCACTCCTGCCTTGCTTGCCCTCCCCCTGAAACACGCCTCCCCCATCTACCACCTCAGATCTTGCATGTCCCAGACCCGCCTGGTCCCCAAGACCCACGTCCTCTCAGGAGATTGGGCGTTTACCACCCATGCCCCCAAACTGTGGAACCCCCTTCCTTTACAAGTTTGTGCATCCCCCTCCCATTCCACCTTCAAAACCTCCCTCTGGAACTTCCTAAAACCTGCTGCACCCTGCCTGTGTGCCACTTAACGCCAAGTCTGACAGCCCTCCCTCCTTCAATGGTACCCCAGCTAGGCTCTTTCTGCCCCGCCACCTTGGTGAGGCACCTTACTAGTGTTATGCTACGTATTGTCTATTATCAGCCTGGGGGGGGTCCTATACTCCTTTGCTGCCCCTGGGCCTGTATGTACCCTATGATATTTGACCCACTGTCATTGCATATATGCTTATCCCTATGCTATGTACTTCTGCTTTAATAACCCTTGTTGTTTCACTCCTATGTTGGAGCACGCTGCTCCAGGTTTGTAATGTTGACTATGTATTTCTCTCATCTATACCTTGTAACTCTCCCGGGTTGCACCTGAAAATAGGCACCAGCTGTCTAGTGTGCTTACCCGGTTACCAAAAGCAAATAAATAAATAAATAAACCCTGAGTATCATGTAACGATGTGCGAAGTTGGAAAACTTCGCTCCATAGATTAATTTGCAAATTCGCCTCATCTCAGAGAGTTAATCTGCCGTGCAAAGTCCAAATTCATGGAAAACTGATAACTCCATAAAATGCAAAGTTGGCAACTTCACAGGTGGAGTTTGGCACAGGGGAGAAGTTTTGCAACATGTGAAGTTGCAACTTCGCAGATGAAGTTTGGTGCAGAGGTGAAATTAGCAGTGTACTATGGAACTGGAGTTCACATGTTGGTGAAACAATCTGTATGCCACAAGGAGGCTGTCTTCAGTGCAGTCTTCTAAAGTCAGAGTAGAAGAGAAGTATGTGTGTGCTTGCCTCTTTTAAAATACATCTCAAAATTGAACTTTCTGAATCCAAATTGTTCACAAATTGTGTTAGAGGGTCTTGTGATGATAGATTTCTGTTTTTTTTGTTTATTTTTTCTGTGATTATTTACTTTAAAGTAATGGTTTCTGTTTTGTCAGTTTGTGAAACAGTTGTGTTGGGGAGGGCAGGTGTACTGTAAAGCAAGGCAGCCCAGAAAGAACTTGAGCTTTATTGTCTAAGCAGGAGATTTGTGCTATATTTTGCTTTTCTCACTCTTCCTTGTTCATCATTTTTGATGTGTAGTGAGTAATTTCTCATTTTTATTTATGTGGTTTAGTTTGGTGCGTTTAAGTAAAGTATTTTCAGTGTCTTTCTGTATCCTTAAAGTGATGCTTTCTGTCGCTTTTTGTTATAGTTAAGCAATAATGCATGACAGGGTGTGTGTTGTGCTGGGATAACGTCACGCCTGGGGTGACAGGGGCACGAGGCAGCAGGCCGAGTGCTTAACAAATCACCCCAGAAGTGACGCTATCCCAGCACAACACACACCCTGGAATGCATTATTGCTATTATACAATGGCTCATTGTGTTTTTAAGAATATGAAATGTGAAAATATGTTTAAAATACTTTTTCTTAGTTTTTGCTAGTGGAGGTATACCTATTGGCAAAAAAATCCTTAGTATCTGTGTTGTCCAGCAGGTGGCACTGCAGTTATATAGTTGTGTGTATTCCATTTTCAGTGTGTCCTTCTGCTGTGATTCTCTGGATTTGTTTATTTAGAACCACCACCCCCCGCAAAAAAACAAACAAAAAAAAAACAAGCTAAGTACTTAGTTGTGTTTCTTTGAGCTGGTCCAGGTCCTGCTGTACTTCATGGACTGGCTGAAGGTGACCGTGTATAATATTTGTTTAATTACATGAAAGTTGCAAAGTTTAGAACCACGATCCTACTTCATGTATTGTGCGCTATTTGAAATCATCTTAGTTTGAATTGTTTTAATTTTCCCCAGCAGTGTAACTGTTTCTTTGAGGAACTGGGCGGTCTGCGCACTGGCTAACGAGCAGGCTGTTTTGAAAGTGCTCACACACCTCCGACCATGAAATGCTGCTTACATAACAGCTTTTTTCTCGGTAAAATATGTTTTGTAGGGAATAAGGGGTGTGAGGTGGGGTGCAATGTTGTGCCAGGAGGGCCTTAAACTGAGAGGGTTTCACTCGTGTCTCCTGTGTTGACAGACTGATCGTCCTGTCAGCGAGGAAGGTAGTGGGGCAGGGAATCGCGTCGTGGAGTGATTGCTTTTTTTTTTTTTTTTTTAACATTTGATGCGGTCTTTTCTGTGCTGGGACTAGATCCGTGATGTTGTACTGGGATAACATCATGGGTCCAGTCCCAGACTGACGAATCAGAGCCCAAGATTTTTTTTGCCATTGTATAATTAATATTAACTTACCCCTGTTACCCCTGTCATTTTAATCGCTGTTCTCTTTAAAAAAAAAGAACTTGTTTGGTTGTTTTTAGTAGTAGTTTTACAGATCACACTGCTGATCCCTGATTCCCTAAGAGGAGTTGTTGTCTGCTCCTGGTACTTATTTGTACTGTCATGTTAGTTTATTAATCCTTGTGTTGTGTTAAAAAAATATTTTTCTTGTTTGTTTTCAATACATAGTATTAGCATAGTATTTTTTCAGATCACACTGCTGATCCCTGATTTTCTAGGGGAAGGTCTTGTCTGCTGCTGGTAGTTAACTATGTGTTTAACTCTTTCACCGCTGTTGCTGTGTCATGTTAATCCATGTGGTGTTTTATTTCTTCAGATCACACTGCTGATCCCTGATTCCCCGAGGTGAGGTGTTGTCCGCTCCTGGTACTTATTTGTACTGCAGGTTTAATATACATTTTGTAATGTTTCATCCTGAATCAAGTTATAATTGGTATATAAGAATTACTGGGAAGAGACACTACTAAAGGGAGAGGTGCCAGGGAGGCAGCAAAGAAGTGTTCAGAATCTGAGAGGCAAAATAGTGCTGCAGTTAAAAAAAACATATCTGCAGCAGCATGTTCTATGGGCTCTGATAGTAGCAAAGGAGTAGTTGGCAGTGGTGGCATTAGTGTAGTCAAATTTTTCTCTGCTACATCTGTGACATCTTTGCTGGTGGGGGATGTGTGAGATGACAAGCGAAGCAGCAGTAAACAACCCCAGAGGACATGCTTATTGAATAGGTTGCAAGCGACCACACTAACCCAAACCCTAATGTCCCACAGGATAACACTGCAACTTTAACAAGTCATAACTCCACCTGTCTTTGGAGTTAAGGGACACTCTATAAATCCAAACAAGGGTCTCAGTATGCACTACAAAGGTAACACATAATACTCCTAGAAATTTTCATGGGGTGTGTATAACACCTCAAAATCACCTCCCAACTTCACCATGGTGCCAAATCCACATTCTAAGTCCAATAATCATCAATAATGCACCAAATATGCACCACCTCTTGGATTACAACCATCCCAAGTTTCAAACAATTTGACAAAATCTGACCGAGTTTTGCCTACAAAAATCCAAAGGAGTAGTTGGTGGAAGTCATTTTGACCCAACTTCACCTTTGTTTAGCCCAAGGAGAAGTTATAGATGAAGTTGCAAGGTGAAGTTACCAAATGCTAATTTCCTATTAAATAGGAAAACTTCGAGAAATGATCCACGGAGGTGAATTTGGCAACTTTACCTTAACTTCACCCGTGAATTAAAACTTTGCAGCATCTCTAGTATAATGCACCTCAAATAAAAGACATTTCCATAAACCTTTTAGCTTATGCTGAAGATATGGTCTTATTGTCCACATCCTTACTTAGCCTTCAGAGGCAATTCTTTGTGAACTCAGAATGCTTTACAAACTAACATGATGATGACACAACTGGTGATATCTGGATCAAACAGAAAGTGTATTCATAAATAAACCTATAAAAACATCAGCTTAGGGCATAAGATACATATCATCAACAAAATGGACATAGCTATTGAATTATTATCTTACAAGATGCAAAAATTAATATGTGGCCTTAAAAGAGTTAATCATTAATATGGAATATCTTGTATTGGGGGCTCACTATCAGTTGTAAATACAAAGGTAAAATTAGCACTCCCATATGCCTCAGCAATTTTGGTGTGATCTTACTAGATTAGAAAAGTTATTAAATGAAATTTATGTATATCTTCTTCAGGTCCCCAACTGAGGGCAGAACTGGGATAATACCGCAGGCACACTGATTTGAGAAAGAATCATAATTTTCTTGTTATATTTATTTCTCTTATCTCAGCTTCATTATCTTAAGAAATGTATAGAGGAGCAAGTGGAGTATTCTGTGGTATTCCATCAAGACTGCACATTCAAAAAAGTGTGTGGTCAAATAAATGAATATTTACTGACTATTTTAACAGGATTGTTCCAAAAACTTCCAATTTTCAATGCAAAATTTGTTTTAAGGGGATTTTGTCTAACACATTTTGCTAAAACACCTTGCAAATTCCACCCCATGAGCTTCATTCATTTATTTTCATGGAGCTGATATATTGATGTGGAACCATGTTCCATGAGGGTCATTGAGTTCCATATTTAAATTTTTTTTTACAGTTAATCTTTTTATTGAGTAATTTTCAACTTTTTCAAACATCGTATCACTGCATACAGGTTAATGATCACCTTATAGCTCATTCTATAGTTGGGAAACATCAAAGCAAACAAAACACCTTTCTGTGAGCAGTGGTGGCACAGTGGTAGTTGTACAAAAGTTGTTCAGTACTTAGGTGATGCTGGGGTATGCTGAGGCAGAATGACATTACAGCCAATGTAGACTGTAACTTGAGTGGCTCGGCATACCTCAGCATCACCTTAGTATTGATCATTGTTTGTATGACTACCACTGTATATAATAAGAGTTACAAAGACTTACCCTAAGTGGTCAGGAACATCTAGAGGTATAGTACGGTACTTACAGAGGACATGCTGTATATTTATACTTGGGGGTGACATATGTGGCTATCTACAACAGCAGACTCATGGTACCTGGAAACAATATACAAGCAATTCTAGGTTATTTAGCTGCACCTTGGTAATGTTTCATGGAGGCCTTATTCTGTCCTTTGAGTATCTTCAGGGCATTCCCTAATGCAGTTTGCAAAACAATTTAAATAAAGGCACCACATAGCTTCATACTTGTATATATTCCCTTTGTTGTAGCAAAATATTCTTGTCAGGTTAGTTAGAGCCTCCATGGCATTGAGCCATTCCCTGAATGTTGGGATTTCAGTGGATCTCCACCTTCTCAGTACCATGCATTTAACTTCCACTGAACCTGGATAAGCCACAGTAGTTGGGCTTTGGACAGACAGGTGGACTGAAGGATAAGGCCTATTAACCATAGGCTTGGGTCCAATGGTATGAGATTTCCCAGAACCTTTGAGCAGTGTTGCACCACAGCTGACCACAGGGCTTGCAGGGAGATGCAAGACCAGAGGATGTGTAGCAGAGCTGTTGCAGGAATGTGACACCTCCAGCAATTATCCATCGGTAGTGCACCCATTGTGTGTAGTTGCTAGGGGGTGTGGTGCCACAGATGCAGCACCTTGTTTTGAATGAGAAGACTTCTCTGGTCATTGCAGACTTGGTGAGCCCTTATCCAGCCCATGTGCATTGTTGCTGTATGATCTGGATGCCAAGCTTTGCTTCCCATTTGCCCTTTGCCGAAAGGGAGGAGTCTGGGGCACTGTCCCTCATAAGGCTCTGAATTTTACCTCCCAGAAGTTGTTTGCATCTAACCTACCATAGAAATGGGAATGTTTCTAAAATACATTGTACATGAACATTTTTAGTTGGTTGTTTTAACCAGGTATAGTTGTTTTAACCAGGTATAGCACACTAAGCTGAAAGCTTTTTTACAGGAGCGACCTGGGAGCACAAGGAGGTTAAGTGACTTGCTCAGGGTCATACAGTATGCAAGTGGAAGCTGTGGGATTCAAACCCAGGTCTGGTCTGCTGGATGTCACCAGATTTGCAGCTCAGAGCCTTAGACCACTACGCTATACTGCCTCTCATTTTTGTCTCCCCTAAGAGATGTACAGGTTTCTAATCTGAAAGTTTCTCCAAAATCACATTGTGGCATGTTATGTCTTGCTTTTAGCCCCTGGAATAAGTCCATGGGGGCACCATCTGGTATCTCTAAGTTGCAGAGGTGTTTGATTGATTTGCTAACCCATCCCACTCACCAAAATGATTAATGATCTATGCATAGGAAAGGATTATTCCATATTGGGGTAAAGCGACCCAGCCTGAGACAAAGTTTAGCCCTCAGACCTACATAATGCCAGGCCATATTGGAGTGTTGGACTGTAATCCAATGTTGAAATTGCCTTGGCAATGGATGGCCTAAATATGCAGATAAAGGAGTCTTCTTCTATGTCCACCCAGGCAGTAAGTGTCGTGTTGGGTTTCTGAAACCAGGTCATTGCTTTTGCCATGATGAATGGCAGTGAATATTGGGCAATGTCAGGCAGGTTCCAGCCCCCTCTTACCTAGGAAGCCCGTAATTTAGCTGTACTGTAGTGGGGGTGGGGGGAGCCCCACAAAAACTTGCTTATGCTTTTGTGCCGAGCTCTCTGGGAGAATGGTAGATAGGTGAGATGTCAGGTAATAGACTCTAGGGGCCACCATTAGTTTAATTGCTGCTATTTTGCCTGCCATTGACAGCTTGGGATGCTGCCATCTGTCTAAATCTTTCTTGAGTTTCTCCACCAGTGGCTTGTAACTGATGTCACTTAGGGTCTTCAAATTTGGGGAAATCTTAACCCCCAGGTACTTTATTTCTGTGTGCAACCACACATCCCCAAGTCCCCTAGTACACCCTGAGAAGTTAACTTGTTGAGGGGTAATATTTCGGATTTTGACACATTAATTTTGAGCCCTGAAAATTCCTTGAAAGATTTAAGGGTGCTTAGAATGTGTGGAAGACCCTTAGAGATATCACTGGTCAGTATTAGACAATCATCTGCATAGAGCTTAGTAATATATTGGTTCTTACCAATTTTAATCCTTGCTATCTGGGGGTGGGTTCTAATGGCAGCTGCCTGGGGTTCCGTGGCTAATGCAAACAGCAGTGGGGATAGTGGGCACCCTTACCTAGTCCTCCTGTGCAGGGAAACAGGATTTGATAGGTCTCCATTGGTAAGTACCCTTGCACTGGGACACTTTCATATTGTTCTGATCCAGGCCAAAAAGAGGGGCCAAAGTTGTAGCTGTCTAGCATCACATGCAAATACTCCCACTGTACTGAATCAAAGTCATTTTCAAAGTCTACTGTTATAGCGGCTGTTGGAGTGGGGAGTACTGCCGCAACTTGCATCAGGGGGAGTATAGCTTGGATGTGGTGCAAGCTAATTCTGCCCTTGACAAATCCCACTTGGGAAGGGTGTATGACCTCAGGCAGTAATTCCTCCAGATGCATTGCTAGAGCTTTGGCCAGAATTTTGGCATCCACAGTTATCAGCGAGATAGGCCTGTAGTTCGTGGGGAGGGTGTGGTCCTTATCCTCTTTAGGGAGGACTGTGATGATGGCTTCATTTAAAGTAGTGGGGAGTTACCTTTTTGTATGTGACTCTTGCAGTGTGTGTAGGAGTGGGGTTGCTACCAGCGGTTGGCTCAGTTTTATAAATCCACTGGGAAGCTGTCTGCCCCTGGGGCTTTGTGTGGGGTGATGCTGGATACATAGAAACATAAACTTGTACAGCAGATAAGGACCACTTGGCCCACCCTGTCTGCCCATTTCCCTACCTATTGAATACGCTGCAGATCCTAGTTAACCAACAGCCTACTTCCTCCTACCCCCACTATAATTGACTTATGTCTGTCCCATGCATTCTTGAATTCCCTCACTTTTTTTGACCCCATGACCTCCTCAGGGAGGCCATTCCATGTGTCCACCACCCTCTCTGTGAAAAAATACTTCCTCACATTGCCACTGAGAGGGCGTACTGGCATGCGATGCTAGACAGCTACAACTTTGGTCCCTACTTTGTGGCCCAGATCAGAACAATGTGTAAGTTCCCAAGTGCAAGAGTACCTACCAATGGGGACCTATCGAATCCTATCTCCTTACACAGGGGGAGTAGGCAAGGGTGCCCGCTATCCCCTCTACTGTTTCATACTAGCTATGGAACCCCTGGAGCAGATTCTGTTATTGGTGCTTCCAGAGTTGCCTTGTGAGATAGTGAGAGCTTGGGTAGGGGTACGCTAGCTGTGAAGTTGTTATATTCCTCTGTGTCCCATTTAGACTGACAGGAATATAATGCTTTACAGAAATCCGCTATGATCCTATTAATCACTTTATGATTCAGAGAGAGTTTGCCCGATTTATCTTAGAACTGCTGGATAGACTTCTCTGCCTGTCTTTGTTTCAGCCTATAAGGTAGGAGCCTACTGGCCTTTTCCCCATCTGCTCAAAGGGCCCTATTCATGAAAGGTGTGGAGGGGCCATGCACCGCTTAACCCTGATGCATAGCCCACCCCGAACCTGCCTGCACCTGTCGATGCCCACTGTGCTCCCCACATGGCATGCAGAAACAAGGTACACCCCCTCATGCGGCTGAGTCTCCAGCAGAACCTACAGCTCTGTGCTGGGGCAGGCCAGGGGATGGCATGGTAGGTGTGGCCACACTCGGCACTATTCATGACAGTGCAGAATGCAGTGCATGGGGCAATGGCTATGCCTTCTGGAGGTAGCCGTAAATGCTACATACCCCCTGTGGTGCCACCATATGTCACAGTGGGGATGGCAGGGGTCAACAGACCCCCCAAGGAGGCTGCCCCAGCCATCAGGGCACACAGGATGGGCTTGGGGTGGACATCTTGGGGACACCCCCCAGCGTGCTGTCGGCATGATATGTGCCAGCTGCCAACATGGCGTATCACGAGTGCAGGGATCAACCATGGGACCTGAGTAGGGCAGCTGATTGGCTGCCATCCTGGGTCCGCAGCTCCACACCCTCCCCCTGTGGACCTGCGCACTGGGGGGTGGGGCCACGGACAGGAGCCATGTGTTGGCGGTGTTTGGGAATACGGCTGACGTGTGGATCTCCTGGTGATGCAGAGTTGCACGGAGGGATATGTGCCTTTCTCATGTACCCTCACCTGTGATAGTGTATAACCACCAGTATTTGTATTGGACCCTTTAGAGGTTAAGTTTGGCTTTTCTAGTGGCCTGGCAGTTAATTTTAAGCCTTGTTTCTGTAAACTCTGAGACTACCTGAGGGTTGTTTAGGGCCATGGGATTTTTTTTTATTGTTCTTCTAGCCCCTTAAACTTGTCTTCTAGCTGTGTGTGTTCTTTCTCCCTCTGTCTATTTCTACAAGTTGCAAAGCTGATTATTCTGCCCCTTATAGTAGCCTCATAAGCCTCCCATATATTAGCTGCTGAGGCCGTACCTACCGGGTTGTACCTAAAGTATATTTTGATTTCCATTTTAAGCCATAGGGAAATTCTTTATCCTGTATTAGGAGTGGGTCCAGCCACCATAAAAGGGATCTATTAGACTTCAGCATAGTCAGGAGGCATGGGATCAAAACAAAGTCCAGATAAAGTATCCATTAAATGACAACAGTCAACAACAAATCAGCATCCCGTTTTGTTGGAAAACTCAAATCATCTATTTACAGCTCTACCTGGCTAAAACTATTTAAGCAGCCAAAAATCCAAGGCAAGGTAGGAGCCTCAGAGGGATAGCTGCAGATTATCCTAGCTCCTAGGATTTCACAGGGCATCAGTTTGTACAAGGCCTGGTGAGTTGTTAACCCATTTTAGGGACAGGACCTAAGAAATGGCAATCTGGCTTATGTTTTTATTCCTTTTTGTGGCTACTTAGTCAGCACTGGTAATATTATTTTCTGCTTTGCACTGCTGTTCAGAAAAAGTGTAACTGTATTTTGAATTGTCATATCCAAGGCTTCTAGAATTCTGTGGCTGCAGAATTTTGTGCAGAACTTGCAACCTACCGCAGAACTTCTGCAGTGCCACAACATTCACTGTTCTTTGTGATTCTTTATTACTATTTCCATTTATCCATAGAACCTGGTTCCCTTCCCCTCTTTTTATATCCAAAACCCCTCTATGCTCAGAATGTGATGTTATCAGTGGTATATGTGTACATACACACACACACACACACATTTGTATGTATGTTATAGATTGCATATAAATGTATGTGATACACAGTGAGGACCTCATGAGTCGTGTAGACAGCACATATAAATATGTAAGTGATACACAGTGGGCTCCGGACCTCATGAGTGGTATGGACAGCATAAGTACAGAAATACATAATTTATCACATAAGGTACCCTCTGCATATTTCATTTATGCAATAGGCTAGGAATTTAAGGGATAGATTTTTATTTTTGCAATTTAGGTATAAAATTATTTCTATAATTCTGTTATTTTTGAGCTAGTGCTACTGTGCTTTCACCATTCCTGATTGCTAAAACCATTGCCATGGATGTGTCAGAATGACCGTCTGACACTGTAATGTGGTAGTTCGTTAGTGCCACAGAACTTTTGCAGAAATTACAAACCACTGCTGCAGAAGTTCTGCGGCAAATAGTAATCTTGCAGCAGAACTTGGTCCCAATGTGCCACAGAAAAATAGGGGCCTTGGTCATATCAGTTTAAAACTGTGACTGTCTGTTCATTTTACTGCCAAAACTACCTTATAAGACTTAAATGTTCACATTAAAAGTAAACAATTTTATTCATAAATCCTGACTTTGGTATTCCTTCTCAGTTTAATATCATGTAACTTAGAGCCATGTCGATAAAGACAGATAAGTTAAAAAAGTAAAATAGGTTTCCATTTCTGTTTCCTGTGCCATCCTGGTACACTTTAAGTAACTGATCCAGCTTATATTTATATGGTTAACTGGACAAATGTCTTATGCCCAAAAATTACTACGCAATCATTTGGGCTGGTGTAGTAAAAATTCTAGTAAAAGATACTGGTGTAAAATATATAACTGTCATAGGCACTGCCAGACAAATGGTTTTTAAATAAATATAAGAATATTAAAAGAACTGTAAAAGTCACATTTCCTACTAACAAATAAACATGCCAATAAGGAAACTTTAAATTTTAGTGAACACAGCACCTTCTTGGACCAGGAGCACCCACTAAATAAGGACACTTTGTTCCACATCCCTTAAAAATGCACATGTTAACCTGAGGCACCTCTTAATGGAGCTACCTGTTAAGTGGATACCACTCGGAGGGGATGGGGGAACCCATAATGTAGTATTGGTTAGGGGGGTTTGAGGAGCTCACACCCTGTAGTCATTTTGGAATCCAAGAGGGTGGGACATAGCCAGCTGAGGTTGTTCCTATACCTTGTATTATAACCATGCACAGTATTTCATTATAGCAAGCTAGTGGTTGTGTCAGCCGTCACCTTGCTGAGGCGTTCTGTGCCTTGCTCCCATTCCCCTTACTTTGTTATCCATCCCCCTCCTCTCCTCCCATTGCCAGCATGGGCCCTTAAATCTGTAAGACAATGGGATTTATCCATGCTGAAAGAGTGCCCTGCTGATTAAAAGCAGCAGCCTGTTTTCCCACGTGAGTGATGCACCTTACAAATAGCCTTAGTGCCTTAGTTTAGTCCTCTGACTGGCTTAAGGGAGATGTTGAGAGCATAACAACTGTATCTAACATTCTGTAGACCCTCTGGACCATTAATTCATTGAACTTGTCTCGAGGTCTTCAGACAGCCATGTAAAGGAAGTGCACCTAGTTCCCACTCTCCATTACATGCATGAGTCCTGAAATTGGACAACTATTCACACTTAAAACATCATTTAATACAATTAACAATCTGGCAATTCAACAGGCATGCTAGCCCAATATTTATTCAGGATATATATATATATATGATATATGTATGTATATATATATATATATATATACACACACACATATATATATATATACACACACACACACAAGTCCAGAGTTCTGAAAAGGACAACTGCGCCCGGGGCAACCAAGAGAAGGGGATCTGCTTGCATAGCTAAGCCTGGCCTTTTATATTCTGCCCCCCCCCCACCATACACCCCTGTAATCAGGGACATCAGTGAACATTTATTCAAAAGTACAGACCAGAACTACTCGACTGCAGATCCCTATTACCCCCCCTCCCAGTTCAGCCACAACTTGTTATCTATATTCCAACCACTGTTTCAGATCTTCAAGAGGAGCTCCGTCTCCAGGGGTTCTGTGTCATTCTTGGCTGCTTGGGGGTCCTCTAGGCAGGTCACCCAGTCCTGATAAATGGGGGCACAATCTCCAGTGATGTCTTTGGGCGACAGGAGTTCTTCCTCTGGTGCAGCTTTGCCGGTCATGCCAGAGAGGTCGAGGACCATCAGCTGAAGGGTCTCCCAGTACTTCATAGTGGTTGAAGGTCTTCACAGGAGTGTTGTAGGCAGACAAGCTGCTACCCCTTGAGAGGTGGATCTTGTGCTTCTTGCTTCTGGATCATGCTTAGCGGGACATGACATGGTGGGGGGAGAGTAGACTTTCCGACTGCTGCTTCATCTTTCTCTTTCTCCCCCCTTTGTGCCTGCTACCATTCAGGATGATGTTGCTGCTATCTTTGAAGCAGGCAAGTCCTGGGCATTGTACAGAGCTGAAACATCCATGGATTGCAGGGCCTCACCATGAGGCTGAGGTGATGGCTGGTGCAGGGTAGTTTTCTCCACTGAGATGTCAGCAACAAATTGTTCAGCTTCTGGAGGGATATTGAAGGTAATAAATTCACCTCTGTAGTTCACCCATAATTGAGCTGGATACCTCAGGGAGGCTGGAATATTTAGCTTGTAGAGAGCTTGTATTACCAGACCATATGTCCTTCTTCTCTAAGATAGGTCATAGGAATAGTCCTGATAGATCTGCATGTGGCACCCTTCCCATCTAACTTGCTTCTGATCAAGGTGGCTTGCTGAAACCTCTTCTTTCTCAGGGTAATGCAGAAATTTACAAAGGATTTGTCTACGGTGGTCCCCTTTCTGCTACCTTGGTGCCAGGGAGAGGTGAGCATGCTCCAGCGGGTGGCAGTTACTCAGTCTCAGCATCTCCAAGAGGGATTTTCTCAGGAATGCATTCATATCATTGCCTTTGGTTCCCTCTGGTTCTCCAACAATCAGGATATGTTTCCTCCTCTTCCCCCGATTCTCGAGGTCATCCACTTTGGCCAGAAGATACTGCAGCTGGTTATTGTGATCTCTTAGTTGGCAATGGTGCTCATGCAGTATCCCATCCTACCATTTAACAACAGTCTCTATGCCAGTTACCCTTGATGTTAGTTGAATTAAGTCTGTTTTAGTACTAGCAGCAGTGTCCTTTAATTCCGTGGTGATCAGCAGGACCTTGTTTAGCATGGATATGATGTTTATGAGCTGTTGTTCCATGCTCAAAGCTGCCATTTGGGCAGTGCCTGGAATGTGCCTCTGAAGAACCTCCATCAGATGGCCTCACCAGATGGTGTCCCCACTCAACCCTGGTGGTGTGCTCATATCCCATAAGCCTGACATGAGAATCTCACTGAAGCACTTTTAGATTCGGTGCCCAGAGATTATCGGTGCCTAGATTTTGACAAAAATGGTATCAAACTGTTGGTCTCAGTCTGGAGAAGCCATTTCCCCCAGAGTTTGGTTGGGGATGGAATGCAGTTATCTCAGATGGATCCAGATAGGTGGCCCTGCTACTGCAGTTAGTCAGTTACACTGCTTCCATCTTGGATGGCTAGTTCCACCCCCATATTTAAATTTAAAAAAAAATAATTTATCCTACAGATTTTAGGCATCTACTAACAGATTTATATCTGAGACCAAAGCCAGAAATCATTTCAAAAATTAAATTTAGATACAGAAACAACAAAATGCAAAATGCAATGGGGAAACTTGAGACCTCAAAAGTTCAAACTGTAGCCCTTATCATAAAATTAAATTATGATTTTGAAAACAGATTACCTGAGTAAGTTGGTGAATCCAAAAGAAAAAAAAATTAACAAGATTTAGATTTGAACTTTATAATAGTAATTCAAACTTTTTTAACAGAAAAGGAATATTGTAAGCTCACCAAATTGAACCTGCTCTCGTGAAGAAGCTGGTGACCTTGAGGTGTCCATTTTATGAAAAGGAAAGAGAAGAACAATGGAATGCCCCAGTCCTGAGATGGTTGTCAAGATCCTCAGAGAAATTATTGGTGGACCTATCTAATTTATTTTCATCCATCTCACTTTCTTGTCTGGTAAAATATTTGCTGCCAATAACGTAAGGATAGTATGGATTGTTCATGGTTTTAATTTTCTGTTTGTTTGATGCATCTCTATTATGCTTTTAACCATTTTATAGATTTTTAGATCTGTACCGAGGAATGAAGGTAGCCAAACATGAACCTCTGTATCATGTTATGCATTTTTTTTAACTGTTTAGTATTAGCTAATAGCTAACTGGGACATATCTCTACCAGACATTCCATATAAAGAATAAGAATGATTAATATGTAATGGTGTAGTTTAAATTGGGCATACTTTGGACACAAGTTCCAACATATTTATCCATGTCTATGCTAATTTTGGCTCATCGTATAAGTATGTGAATATAACATATTTTAACAGTTACATTAACTGGTTATACATCAAATTTAGGTTTGCCTATTTATTTACTGTAATGTCTTTATTTTATCAGGCTGCACTTTACTTTTTTTCAATAATTTGTGTTTGTTAGATACATAGATACATAGACACTGTCAGCAGATAAGGGCCTATGGGCCACCCAGTCTGCCCATTTGAGCTTGTAAGTTCCCTTTACATATTTCTAGACGTCTGTTGCCCCTTCTCCCAGACCTCCAGAATTCCCTTATGTCTATCCCATGCATTCTTAAATACCATGATTGTTTCAGTCCCACCACTTCCTCTGCCAGGGTGTTCCACTTGTCCACCACCCTTTCTGTGAAGAAATTCTTCCTCACATTTCCTCTGAATCACCTTCCCTCCAACTTCAACACATGCCCAGTAGTCCTGGAACATCTTTTTCACCAGAAAATAGTGTATACCTGCATCCTGTTCCTCCCTGTAAGGTACATAATGCCTCTATTGTCAAGCTTGGACAGCTGGTTCTGATCCCTGTATCAGTTTTTGTAAATATTAAAAAATAAATGTGTGATGGACTGTGTCAAGAGAAAATGCTGTCTTGCTGGAACTGACACATCAAACCCCCAGGGATAAGTTCAAAGGACAGGACATAGCTTAAAACTGCAGCTATCTGAAATGCAATTACTTTGCTAAATTTGCTTTGAAGGCAGGAACCAAGATATCCATTTTATAATACCTTAGAGAGATCCTTTGATGTACAATAGGTGTCCTGAGAAAAGGAACATGGGCCAGTGTTATGGGTTCCTTCCCAGGAAGCCAGCTTATTCCATCAAAGAGACCCTTGATGTCTGGGGATACCAAGTCCCAGACTAAATTAAGGAGTCCAATATACTTTTGCTTTGAATATACAGTGACTAACATCAAAGAGACTTTTGATGTCTAGGGTAAAGCAGTTCACAGACCAGTTTGGACCAGTCACATAAGAGAGGTGATTTATTTTGTCATCTATTATTTTTTTAAATATCTTAGTAGGACAGCCTGTGTTATAAAATATTAATTTTTATACACCAAGGTGGAGTTAGGTGACCTCAGAGAGAAGGCCAGCTCAAGACTACTGTTAAAAATACTAAGCAAACCTTAGAAGAGGTATTCATTCATATTTCTGACTGAGAGAAGAGAGACCACAAAGTACTGAAAGATTAAGAAGTAAGGACCTTAGACAAGACTAGTCTGAGTGTTATTATTGGTAGGAATCTGCACTTTTAAACCTGTTTGTTTTAAGGCTGTATGTGTTGGGATATTTTGTTCTGTATTTTACTGTTTTCCTATTTTACCTATTTTAAAGTAAATATATATATATTTTAAAAACAGAAACTGCCTGGAGTGCCTTGAATTTTTTTTTTTTTATAAGTGAAGCTTTACGGGTTATAATTGACATTGTGTATGAGCTTATTGTGATACCAAACTGGAACATGGATAGAGTTCTCTAAGGTCTTGCATAGAGTTCTAGGGTTCATTTTGTAATACCTGATTAGGTGCTCGTAGGCAAAGATCTCTGGCCCCCCAAAGACAGAATTATCTGAGCCTGATAATTGGTTACGCTAACAAGAAGTTATCAGTTTGAGTCCTTTTAGAACTTGAGACTAAGGTGACTTGAACCCACAAAACAGACAAGAGTGTACCTTGTACTGTTCTCTTTTCACAATTCTACACTCAGAGGTTAGCACTTTGGGAGTAGAGGGCTGACTGGCTGAGTGGATTTGTGACAGATTGGTTGGCAGTGGTGGCATATAAAATTTGGTGGTATAAGCTTCATTGTTCAGTGTGTCAGCTTGAAACCATTCAGCTCACTAGGAAAAAAGAAAGGCAGTGTTTTATTTCAAAAGGAAACAGAACTATATCTCTTGGCTTACAGTCAAGTCCATATCCGTTTTAATTTTTTTTTCTAAGTGCCAGTCAGAGTAGCAGCAGTCAGGGGTGAAGATGGCTTCCAACTACAGCAGGCACATTGTAGATTACTTAAAACAGTTGTGCAAGGACAGGGGAGTCCTGTTCGAGGTGACAGCCAAAAAGCAGAACCTCATAGAGGCCCTGATGGTAGCAGATACCCAGAGCAGCAAGTCACAGACCATAACTAAAAGGGACCAAACCTCAAGTGTGGAAGGGCTAGTGGCCAGTGAAGGGTCCAGAGCCAATGAGGAGGACAGCAGGGCCACTGTCAGTGAAGGGCCACAGTAACAGGGGAAGGGGAAGGTCACCAGTATCCTGAATCCAGAGGTACTCAGGCTGCAAATTGAGTTGTGTAGGATGGAACTGGAGGCAGAGGGAGAACAGAGGGAGGTGAACCATGAGGCAGAGTGACAACAGAGGGAGGAAGACCATGAGGAGCAAGAGTGCCAGTGAGCTGCAGAGGAGAAGAGAAACCGAGAACACAGATAGGCAGAGCGAGAACAGTGAGCTGCAGAGGAGAAGAAAGAGGAGCACCAGTGGCAACATGAACTGGAGAAGCAATGACTCCAATCAGCAGCACCAGAGCAGGTAAGTGGCTTGGGTTTAACTGGGACTGCAGGACTGAGTTACAAACTGAACTCCAAATTAATAGTCAAGTTTAAAGAGGGGGAGGACATGGATGCCTTTTTAAATTCTTTTGAAAAAGTTTGTATTCAGGATAAAATTTCTAGAGAGTCCTGAAGCTTCCAGCTATCCCTACTACTTACCAGGAAAGCTCAGAATGCATTGGGTCAAACGGACAATGAGGACAGCAATGATTATAGCAAACTAGAAGCTGCACTGTTAAAGAAGTTTGAATTAACTGCTGAATCATACAGAGCAAAATTCCGAAAGCTCAGGAGAAGCTCTGATATGAGCTATGAGGAGCTAGCTGTGAAATAATGTCAGTTTTTAAAACATTGGTGTGAAGGAATTGAGGCAACCTCTGTTGATAAAATTGAAAATGTGATTTTATTAGAACAGTTTTATTGGGCTTGCCCAGCAGAGCTAAAAACCTGGCTAGAGGACTGAGATCCAAAAACAGTGCAAGAGACTGCTGAACTCTTGGACCACTGTGCCAAGATCAGACCTGTTCTGAGAGTGAATGGGGCAGGTGTGGCAATGCAGAAAGGGAAAAGCATGAATTCAGGGCAGCTAAAACCCTCACTGCTTCCACCAAAACCAGTTAGCCCCAGGTTTCAATGACAAGATTTCTCTGAAGTAAGAAATGCCTGTTGGTTGTGTAAAGAAATTGGACATATTGCCAGACAGTGCCCCAAACAGGTGAGCAATAATACACAACATGGTACCAGGAAAGAAGTGGATTGTTTGTGTGTCCCTGGGAGCATGCCAGTGAACATGAGGGAACACATGCACCCAGTCATAGTAAATGTTGTATGGACGCAGGGGTTAAGAGACACAGGGACATCCCTGACATTGGTAAAGGGGATCTAGTATAGCCTGGTCAGCTTATACCCAATAAATATGTAACTGTACAGGACTTTACAGGTGGGGAGAAAACATTGACCCTCATTAGAGTTCTCCTGGACTGAGGTGAAACAGGAGAAACTGTACAACAGGTAGCTGTAGCCAAAACTTTAGCTATGGATGTGATCCTGGGTAACAATCTCCAACAGGGGATGGTATGTGCAGTTACCCATCACCAAGTATCAAGGGAAAATTGTAATTCCCTGAACCCCACAGAAACCAGTGTGGAAACCACTGAGAGGCTGGTTCCCCAGTCTGTGTCTCCAGATGGAGAGATTGATAAAAAGGTGATAGAAATTTCCCCAGTAGCCAGTAACTACACAGCTACAGAGGGTTACTCTGAAAAGGGAGGGGTGACCTCTTGTCAGAGGGTTGGGATTGACAGTGATCCTGAAGGCCCTGGTGCTAGTGCTAGGGACCCTAGTTTAGTGACTAAAGAGGATCTGTCCAATGCTTTGGGACTGTGTGAGGGGTTTGCAGCTGCTCAGAGGAGTGACCCTAGTTTAGAGAAGCTGAGGGCTTAGGCAGACTCAGAAGGCACACAGGGAGGTGACAGCAGATATAAGGTTTATTGGGAAAATGGACTTATGTATGCAGAGGCAATACAGACAGAGGGAGTGATGCTAGGCAGGCAGCTTGTTGTTCCCCAGGGGTATCGTGAGCAGTTGCTCAAAATTGCACATGATATTCCCTTGTTTGGTCACCTGGGAATTGCATGTACTATGCAGCAGTTGGCCCCGAATTTCTACTGGCCTAATTTCACCCAGCAGGTGAAGGAGTATTGCAGGTTTTGTCACCGGTGCCAAGAAATAGGGAAGGCAGGCAAGAAATCCCAAGCCACCCTGATTCCATTGCCAATAGTAGAGGAGCCATTCCAGAGGATGGGAGTGGATATTGTGGGGCCTTTAAATACCCCCAGCTCCTCAGGGAAGAGATTCATCCTGACGGTGGTGGATTATGCCACCCGGTACCCAGAGGCATTCACCCTATCCTCTCTGAGGACAGACAAAGTGGCAGATGCTTTACTTGGGATTTTCTCCTGTATTGGGTTTCCATAGACGATAAGCACTGATTCAGAGGATTCCTTCATGTCAGACCTGATGAAATGTTTATGGGAGAAGTCTGGGGTGGTGCAGGGATGTACGACACTGTATCACCCACAAGCCAATGGGTTTGTGGAATGATTCAGTGGTACCCTAAAGTCAATGCACCAGGTGTTTGCTGAACAGCATGGGAGGGACTGAGAGAAATACCTTCCCCACCTGTTGTTTGCATAAAGGGAGGTGCCCCAAGAGTTGACTGGATTTTCACCCTTCGAATTCTTGTATGGATTCTGGGTACGTGGGCCCCTAGACTTGATCCAGGAGGACTGGGAAGGCAAGCACACCACCCAGGGAACTCCCATTGTGGATTACTTCCTTAGTTTAGGAAAAGGCTGAAGGAGCTTATGGGGACAGCCCAGAGCAACCTGGCAGCTGCCCAACAGAAACAAAAAATATGGTATGACCACAGGGCCAGATCTCGCTCGTACATGGTGGGTCAGAAAGTCATGGTCCTTATCCCGGTCCGGAAAAACAAGTTGCAAGCTGAGTGAGCAGGACCATACAAAGTGATTAGGAAGGTAAATGATGTGAACTACTGTACATTGTGGAGTTACCTGACCATAGACAGACAGAAAGGATGTACCATGTCAACATGGTGATGCCATGGTGTTTGCAGTGTGTAGTCATGGGGAAGGGACAGACAAAGGAGACCCCCTTCTGGACTTGCTGGAAGAGAGTAAGCGGGAGTCCTCTGTGGAGGTAGTAAAATTGTCTCCCCAGCGGATCCTGGGCCAGATCCAGAAAGTAAGGGAGGTTTCAGCAGACTTTGCCCCCTTGTTTAGCGCCAAGCCTGGACTAACCCTCTTAGCGACACATGATGTGAAGACAGGGACATAGATGCCCATACTGAGGGCAGAATATCGGGTGTCAGAGGCTGTCCAAAAGGACATTTGGAGGGAAGTGGAAGAGATGCTGGATTTAGGGGTAACCCAGAGATCCCACAGTCCCTGGGCCTCACCCCTAGTCCTTGTACCCAAGCCAGATGGCTCGACTCATTTCTGTGTAGACTATCGTGGATTGAATGAAGTCACAAAGTCAGACGCCCACCCGAAGCCCCAGACGGACAAACTCCTGGACAAGTTGGGAGTGGGGACCTACCTCACGACCATTGACCTGACCAAGGGGTATCAGCAGGTAAAGCTGATGGACAGAGCTAGGGAGAGGTCAGCCTTCATGACTCCTATAGGCTTATTTGAGTTTAAAGTAATGCCTTTCTGAATGAAGAATGCCCCGGCCACTTTCCAAAGGCTGGTGAACCAGGTGTTAAATGGTGCTGAGGAATATGCTGCAGCGTACCTGGATGACATTGCTATCTTTAGTACCAGCTGGGAGAAACACCTTTCACACCTTAGGGAAGTGCTGGACAGGATACAGAGGGCCGGGCTCACTGTCAAAGCTGAGATGTGCCAGGTGACCATGGGTGAAGTGGCATACTTCGGACATGTGGTAGGCTGGGGACAGCTCTGTCCTAACCAAAAAAAGATAGAGGTGATCCTGGCCTGGCCCAGACCAGAAACTCTGAAGCAGGTCAGGAGTTTTCTCAGGACAGCAGGGTACTATAGAAAATGTGTACCCAATTACAGTGCCCTGGCTGCTCCCTTACCTGACCTGACAAAGAAATGGATGCCCAAGAAAATTACCTGGGGCCCAGCCTGTGAGGAAGCCTTTTTCAAACTAAAGGGGGCACTGTGCACTGTGCAGTGCTCCTGTTTTGACAAGTTCTGACTATAGTAAAACCTTTATAGTTCAGACTTATGCCTCAGATGTGGGTATTGGGGCAGTACTGAGCCAGACATCCAGTGAAGGGAGGGACCACCCAATAGTCTACCTGAGTAAAAAGTTAGTTCCCAGGGAGCAGTCATACTCCATGGTAGAAAAGGAGTGTCTTGCCATAGTGTGGGCCCTAAAGAAAGTGTAGCCATACTTGTATGGGCAGCATTTTGTGGTGTAGACTGACCAAAACCACCTAGTTTGGCTGACACAGATGGGGAAAAACACTGGTTGATTACTAAGATGGAGTCTTGCTTTGCAAGGATATGATATGACCATTCTACATAGGGCTGGAAAACAAAATCAGAACTCAGATGGGTTGTCCCATGTGTACGAGGAGTGAACTGATTTAGGAAGCTCATCCCATGCAGGGGATAGACCCCCCCAAATTAAGTCTAGGTGGGGAGGAATTGTCACACTTGGACAGCTGGTACTGATCCTTGTATCATTTTTTGTAAATATAAAAAAAAAATTTGTGATGGACTGTGTCAAGAGAAAATGCTATCTTGCTGGAACTGACACATCAAACCCACCAGGGATAAGTTCAAAGGACAGGACATAGCTTAAAACTGCAGCTATCTGAAATGCAATTACTTTGTTACATCTGCTTTGAAGGCAGGAACCAAGATATCTATTTTATGATGCCCTCAGGGAGATTCTATGATGTGCACTAGGTGTCCTGAGAAAAGGGACATGGGCCAGTCTTATGGATTACTTCCCAGGAAGACAGCTCATTTCATCAAAGAGACCTTTGATATCTGGGGATACCAGGTCTCAGACTAAATTAAGGAGTCCAATATACTTTTGCTTTGAACATACAGTGACTTACATCAAAGAGACTTTTGATGTCTAGGGTAAAGCAGTTCACAGACCGGTTTGGACCAGTCACATAAGAGAGGCAAATTAATTTGCCATCTATTATTTTTTTTAAATATGTTAGTAGGACAGCCTGCGTTATAAAATATTCATTTTTACACACCAAGGCGGAGTTAGGTGACCTCAAAGAGAGAAGGCCGGCTCAAGACTACTGTTAAAAATACTGAGCAAACCTTAGAAGAGACATTCATTCATATTTCTGACTAAGAAAAGAGAGACCATGAAGCACTGAAAGATTAAGAAGTAAAGACATTAGACAAGACTAGTCTGAGTGTTATTATTGGTGAGAATCTGCACTTTCAAACCTGTTTGTTTTAAGGCTGTATGTGTTGGGATATTTTGTTCTGTATTTTGCTGTTTTCCTATTTTAAAGTAAAGATATATATTTTAAAAACAGAAACTGCCTGAAGTGCCTTGAACTTTCTTTCTTATATAAGTAGAGCTTTGAGGGTTATAGTTGATGATGTGTATGAGCTTATTGTAATACCAAACTGGGAAATGGATAGAGTTCTCTAAGGTCTTGCATAGAGTTCTAGGGTTCATTTTGTAATACCTGATTAGGTGCTCGTAGGCAAAGATATCTGGCCCTCCGAAGACAGAATTATCTGAGCCTGATAATTGGGTACGCTAACAAGAGATTGTCAGTTTGAATCCCTCCAGAACTTGAGACTAAGGTGACTCGAACCCACAAAACAGATATGAGGGTTACCTTGTACTGTTCACTATTTACAATTCTACACTCAGAGGTTGGCACTTTGGGAGTAGAGGGCTGACCGGCTGAGCAAATTTGTGACATCTATCATATCTCTTCTCTCCCTTCTCTCCTCCAGGGAGTACATATTCAAGTCCTTCAGCCTGTCCTCATAGGACATGTGATGCAATCCCTGTACCATTTTTATTGCCCTCCTCTGAACCTTCTCTACCCTGTCTTTGTCCATACATAGGTAAGGTCTCCAGAACTGTACACTACTCCAAGTGAGTCCTCAGTAGTGTCTTGAATAGTGGAATTATGACCTCCCTCTTCCTGCTGGTGATGCCCCTGCCTATGCATTCCAGCATCCTATTTGCTTTACCTGCTGTCTTGTCACACTGTTTCCCTAACTTGAGGTCATCAGAGATGATAACCCCAAGGTCCCTTTCCTGATTGGTACATTCTTTATCCTCACCCCCCCAACTGATATGTTGTTCCAGGGTTTTTGTGCTCCATATGCATTATCTTGTACTTCTTTGCATTGAATTTCAACTGCCAAACCCTAGACCATTTTTCAAGCATCTGCAGGTCCCTCCTCATTCTATTTGCACCCTCCAGTGTGCCCACTCTGTTACAGAGCTTCATGTTGTCAGCGAACAGGGAAATTCTGCCTTCTAGGTCCTGTGCAATGTCACTGATGAAGACATTGAATAGGACCAGTCCCAGCACCAATCCCTGTGGTACCCCACTGGTCACTCTTCCCTCTGTGGAGTGTCAGCCATTTACCACCACCTTCTGTGTCCTGCCACTCAGCCAATTACCCACCCACCACACTTCTGTCCTGCCCACTCCCATATTCCCCAGACTGTTTAATAGCCTTCTATGTGGCACAATGTCAAAGGCCTTGCTGAAGTCCAGATAGGCCACGTCCACTGCCCTCCCCTGATCTACCTCCCTTGTCACCCAGTCAAGACATTCAATGAGGTTGGTCTGGCATGACCCCCCCCTGGTGAAACCATGCTGCCTTGGGTCCTATAGTCTATTGGCAACCAGATGTTCCACCAATCTCTCCTTCAGTAGTGCTTCCATGATCTTCCCTACTACTGAGGTCAGGCTGACTAATCTGTACTTCCCTGCTTCCTCTTTGTTCCTGCTTTTGTATAAGGGGACTATATCTGCTGTCCGCCAGTTTTTGGGTACCTCCCCTGTTTCCAGTGATCGGCTAAAAGGGATTGCCAGAGGTTCAGCCACCACCTCTCTTAGTTCCTTTAGGATCCTGGTTTGCACCCCATCTGGCCCCATTGCTTCACTGACTCTTATTCCTTCCAGTTCCTTTAGGACTCTTTCCCATGTAAAGGGACTTGTGTCCATTTCTACGCCATTCCCATCCCTCATGCTCCCTTCAGGCTCATTACCTTCCTATTCCTCAGTAAAGACTGAGCAGAAATATCTATTCAGTATGACAGCTTTACTGTTGTCATCCTCCATAAGGCCCCTTTCCTCCCCCTTCAGTCTCACTACCTCTTCCTTTGCCCTTCTTTTCTCACTTATGTACCTGTAAAAGGTTTTGTCACCTCTACCCACTGATTTTGCAACACTCTTCTGCCTGAGCTTTGGCTTTCCTTACTGACATCCCTGCCTCCCTTTGCTTCTCCTGGTACTTCTCCCTATCCTCTTCTGCCTGTGTCTTTTTGTATTGCCGGAATGCAATCTTTTTGGCTTTCACTTTCTCTGCTACCTCCTTAGAAAACCACAATGGTTTCCTCTTGCTTTTCCCCTTGCTAACCTGCTTAATGCATACTTCTGTTGCTCTTTTAATCCCTGTTTTAAATATTGCCCACTGTTCCTCCACCCCTGATTCCCCTTCCCATTTCCATTAGCATCTCTTTCAAGTATGACCCCATTTTCCCAAAGTCTGCTCTCCTAAAATCCAGGATATGTGGTCTGGTTCTGTTCCTTCTGTGATTTCAAACCATAGTTCCCCAGATGCTCCACCACTGTTACCCCTATCACACTGTCCCCATTTGTGAGCAATCTGTCTAGTATTGCCTTCTGCCAAGTTGATTCCATGACCAGTTGCTTAAGGAAGGCACCTTGAAGGGAGTCCAGAATAAATCTGCTCCTAGTTGATGCTGCTGCTGGGAGACTCCAGTCCATATCTGAAATACTGAAGTCTCCAACCAGCACCACCTCCCCCTTGTCTGCCATCCTTTGGATGGCTAGTATCAACTCCCTATCTGTTTCTTCTTCCTAGGCTGGTGGTCTTTAGACCACCCCTGTGAGGATGTCTGACCCCATTTCCTTTCTAGCTTAACCCACAGTATCTCTCCCCCATTTTGTTCCTTCTGGATGTCTATGGCCTTTATGCGATCTTTTATAAAATGTACCACTCTTCCTCTCTTTCTGCCTGCCCTGTCTCTTCTGAATATGTTGTAGCCAAGTATAGCTATCTCCCAGTCATGGTTATGATTACACCAGATCTCTATGATGGCCACAATGTCCAGGTCTGATTGTACCATGGCAGCCTCCAGATACTCCATCTTGTTCCTAGGGCTCCTGGCTTTGGCACACATGGCTTTCCATGATGTGAACTCAATGGACTATTTAGCTGGTCTACTCCAGCCCCCTCCCTGGTTGTCCTTTATCCCTGGTTCTCCCTGCTGTCTGCCCTTCTGTTGAATTTTGCCCCTTTCTGCCTATCCCCTTGGGTGCTAATCTCCATCTTTTGCACACTGCTTTATAGAGATATCCCCTTCTCCTGTTCACTGGTTCCACTGCTAGCTGTTGGGGTGGCAATTAGGTACCCTCCTTGCTGGCCTGCCACCCCCCCATTGGCTAGTTTAAATGCTTTCCCATGTAGCATTTAAACCTATCATTGAGTGGGTGGATTCCCCTCCAGGATGGATGCAGGCCATCAGGCTTGAACAAGCCCCCATCCCTCCAGGTGGGTCCCCAGTCACCAATGAATCCAAACCCTTCCTCACAGCACCAGTTCTTCAATCATGTGTTAAGTTCCTGGTGAGTGTACCCCATGCTCTCCCATGCCTGTCACAGGTAGTGCTTCTTAGAAGGTGACAAATGTAGCTACTTGCTTGAGACCCCTCCCCAATTTCCTAAACTCTTCCTGAACTTCCTTTGTCTCCCTGTTTGCCAGGTCATTAGTACCTAGGTGGATAATGACATCCAACTCACCCTCCATCTTGCCTTCCCATTGATTCCCAGGATCTTCTTCCCATTCTTCCACTCCATGGCACCTTGTAGGCACCTCACCTCACCTCCCTGAACTCCCCCTTGTATGTTCCTAGCTGGATCCCTCTAACAATAGAGTCCCCCACCAGGATTTGCTTACTTCTCCTCTGGGGTTCATGGCTCTCCCCTCTAAGGTCACCTCCTCGGTTGACCTCCGTAGCTTTCCCTTCCACATCTCTGGGTACCTCTGTTTGATTGTTCCCATTTGCCAGTACAGCATTTGAGTTCTGGAGTGGAATAGGATTTGGGACGTGCCTCTGCCTGACAGCCTTAACCCTCCCCAGGCCCACCATCATCCAAGTGCTCCTCAATCTTGGCATCCTTTGAGGCAACATCATTGGACTGGGTGGTCTCTGGATAGGGGAAAAGGTACTCCTGACCAAGTTTACTTCCTCTCTGAGTCTGGCTACCTCATCCCACAGTCCAGAGAGATGTCTGCAGATAGGGCAGCACCTCAGCATCCAGATGGTCTGCCTGAATATGGCTGTCCTGCATCCACTGCATTGAACCAGTCCCCACACTCTATTTATACTGCACTTACACTGCTGTTCCAGTAGTTATCTGTTACTCAGGCTATCCATGTAGTTCCCTCTCTATTAATGTACTGCCCTGAAAATCCTGCCACTGATCTTCAGATACTTTTTTTAAAGAAGGAAACAACAAAATATGAGTCAAAACACTTGTGCTGAGGGCAGGCTTCCTCCTCCTTATGCCCCTCCTACTCCACAACCCTGCTAATCCCTGTGCTTGGCTCCTGTCAATCAAATTTAACAGGGCATATAATTAAGAGTGGGTGATGGGAAAGGGAGGGTAGACAAAAATTTGCAGCAAGTAAAGACAGTAAAGGAAAACAGCACCACTAAAAGCACACCAAACTAGGTTTTAAATTTTCAACAGCCCCAAAACAATTTCAAGTAAAGAGAGCAAAGGAAACGACAACTCTAAAAGCATGCCAAACTAGGTTTTAAACTTTCAACAGCTCCAAAACAATTCCAAGTAAAAACAGCAAAGGAAAACAGCACCACTGAAAGCACACAAATCTAGGTTTAAAACAAAAACAGCAGTGAGCAGTTACTGCACTGCACTTAAATGAATCTGGATCTGTCCCCTTCTGGCCTCTTCTGAGAAACCATTTATGATTATTTATGATTTTTGCACCTGAACATTTTTACAAATGTTTTTAATGGCCCCAATATTCAAACTTGCACCTGGCTATGGTGCAAGTGGTTGCTCCACGCAACTGAGTTGCACCGGAGCACAAAAGTGATATATTCAAATGAGATGTGCAATAGCAATTCTCAACTGAATATATCATAAAATGCATGAGACACAACTATTATGCACTGGTGCATCAGCCCAGGCAGGCCAAAATACCTGGAATGTGAATGCACCAGCACATCTGGAGATGTACAAGGTGCAATTCCCAAGTATTCAAACCTAAACATGCAAATGGGGCCATTATGCATGCAAGGCACAAATGGGGCCATTTGCATGTCATTATGGCCCCATTTGTGTGAATTGTGCAGTGCTGGCCCTGCAAAATGCACCAGGCATCCTGCAAATGCATGCAGTACCGATTCCCAGCAGTCTAGTTGCCCCCCTTCCCAAAACCTGATCCCGTTAAATGTAAAATTAAAAACTTCCCTGGTAGTCAGTGGTCCACCCACCCATCCCTGAGTCCTGATCCTCATAATGAACAATGAGAACAGCCTGGTGGTCTACTGGTGATGCCCCACCCCCACCCACACAGTAACCTCATCCAACCCGCTCCCCTTCCAGAAGTGGGCGTATGTCAGCAGGGCATCAAAACCCACCTGTGCACCTCACAGCTGCCCTCTGACTGACAGCTTATAGTATCACCTGCAAGCTCATTGGTCTACAATGTTAACCAATGGGCTTGCTCTGTACTACTATTACACTTCCATTCATATTTTGTCAATGAAGTCTACAGTATGCACTGCAAGCTCATTGTTCAACACTGTCAACCAATATGAGCTTGCAGGTACAAATACTATAAGATGTCAGTCAGCGAACTCATGAAAATGTGCAGGTAGTTTACTTCCATCAATATGGCCACTTCTGGGATGGGAGTAAGCATAGAAGATGAGGGTCCAGTGTGTGGGAAGGGGGTGGGGTACTACTAGTCCACCAGGTTGTTCTTTATTGTTCATTATGGGTATTGGACTCAGGGATTGGGTAGGGGTACCACTGGACTACCAGGGTTTATTTTACATTAACATTACAGGGACTGGAACACAGGGATGGGGAGGGACCACTGTACTACCAGAGAATTTGTTTATTTTACATTTACGGGGATCGGGGCTCAGGGAGGGAAGGGGGCCACTAGGCCACCAGGATACAGATGTTATGTGTCTGAACAGTTCTGGGAGTTGGGGCACGGGGGGTAGCCATCCAGGGGCTGGCAGCTGCTGTGTTCTGCCTTGCAATACAGCAGCAGAGCTGTGGGTGGCTACCAGTTAGGCTTGTTTTTTACAGGCATAACTTTGTGCCCGTGTATGCGGCACATCTCTGAGATGTGCCAGCAGATGCACCGTACATCTTGGTGGAATATAATGATGTGCCGCATATGCATGGGCATGCCCCCTGGAGATACGCAGCATACATTATAGATGCTCCTTGGCACATCTGGAATTATGTGGCACATCTCCAGGGTTTGAATATGGCCCTTGGGCACAATTCTGGAGATGCGGTGGTGCACCTCAGTTGTGCCAGGTGCATCTGTTCTGAATATCTTGGCCGATATGTAAATGTGTTTAATAACAATAGCTTAACATTTGATAGATTAAATAAAATCAGTGAAATTTTGGATGTGCGTTACCATGAGTTTCCAAAAGATTTTTTTATGAGCAATAATTAGCACTTTAAAAACCTTTTATTCATTTGAAAACATCAGGTAAAGTATGAACTATGTGGCCATTTACCTGTAAATGTAAATGTGAAACTAACACTGTTTCTGTTGCTAAATCATCTTAAAGAAGCGGGTATATGAGAGAGACTCAAGGGTAAGAGCTGGAAGCAGAGCTATGAGTTGCAGGAAGTGCTACAGAAATGCATGGAAGTGCAAAATAAATGCTAAATGATTCCTCTTGGGCAACTAAATACTATTGTACGTTGTTATATTATTGTAATTTAGATCATTTATTTGTAAATAAATATGATGAAATGCAAATATTTCTCCACAAACCTTTAGAATAACATTTAATGCCCCTGATAAGTTCTGGAAGGTCACTCATTCCCTCTTCAAACTTCAAACCCTGTCAGTCACTCAGTCCTCAAAATAGATAGTACATACAGTATACCTCAAATCCTCCTAATGAAGCTTGTGTTTTAATGCTTTCTTCACTTTCTATGTTTTCTCTCCTTCCTTGTCTCCCCTTCTCTCATATCTCTTCCATCTATTCCATTTCCCTAATTCCATCCCACTCCTTTCTCCTTGTGTAATTCTACTATCACTGTTCTTCTGGTGTTACTCTCTGGAAATCCTTCCAGAGGGGCACCAACCTCATTGGTCTGGACACCAAACTCCTGCACCTACAATATCTGTCCCTTCCATGTGGGTCCTTGTGCCACCCTTCTTAGCCTCTCTTTTACATGGGGTCTGTCCCCTTGGTCAGAAAACAGGCTTAAGCCCTCCCTGTCCACTGCCATCCTACCTCACCCCTCCCTTCTGTTGCCTTGCTCCTGGAGAAATTTGTCTTTTATTTCAGCTATCATCCTTTGTTGACTTCTTCTCATTCTTTTCTCCCTTTCTGTCCAGCTTTCATAAATCCCATTCCACCATCTCTTCCTTCCTCAAGTAACTGACTCTATTTCTTTTTCTTCCATATAGGCTTTTATCCTCCTGGCAGGATGGGCAACTTACATCAGTCCTGTTCCCTTTAGTCACAACCATCTCCAACCACCTCTGTAGTTGGGGGTGGTACTTCCCATAGGTTGCCCTCCCCCATCAGCAGGGCCAGGAGAGAAGGATTATCCCCCAGGCACACACACACACACACACACACACACACACACACACATCTAGACATGCACCCTGGAACAGTGGAGCAAGCTGAAGCCTGACAGACAGTGCTTCATGAAGGCAATCCTCTACTTTTCCTCATTCCCCCCGACTACCACAAACATACAATGAGCATGTTGTGTGAGCTCTGCCTGCACAGAGACACCCCCAGTGATCTGTACATGGGGCCTCCAACATGATGGGTCTAGCACTCCCTGCCAGTTGGATTCCTTCAGGTGGCGATCAAGTGGCAAGCCACAAGAAATCTCCCCTGCTGAGGCAGGAGAGCTCTCCTCCTAATGCTCAATCCTTCTGCTCCCAGCCATCCCCTGGCAACTTGTGTCCATTTCTGAATATGGGCCACCAGGGTGGCAAGAGGTAAGAAACTTATAGCACCTCAGTCCTCCATGCCAATGGGCCACTACTGACTCTATTTTGAAAGAAATATATCAGGTCTTTCCCACTGCTGCCTTCTTCATCAACCTGGCCAAGGCTTCTAGTATACTGGCCCATTCTATCCTACTGAATAGGTTTGCAGTGGCTTGGTTCTTATTCAGAAGTTGGATGGTTCCTCTCCTATCTTTCTGACTGGTACCAGTTAGTCCAGGTCAGCAATGCCTTATTCACCTTCTCATCAGGTTCAGAGTCCAACAGGGTTCTATGCTGGGCCACATTGTCTTCTTTATTTTCTAAAAGACCAGCCCTCTGTCTGTCTCCTCACACATTCATATGTACATGAAGAAAACTACTTTTTACATCTGAAACCTTTATCCCTGGGCTGGAATCATCACTGAAGCATGACTGTAACAAAGTCCAGAGCTTTCTCCACCCAAACCAGTCCTCTCTTAATTCCCAAAAAACTGTCTTTATGACCTTTGGCACCAAAATGATGATAGCTATGATTGACACATTTCAGCCCTGTTTATAAAACTTGTGATGTTTCCCTCAATAAAGATGTATTCTTCTAGTACCTCACTGTGTGGCTTGATTATTGCCTAGGCTTCTCCACCCATATTACTGCCACATTAAAAAAAAAAAACTCTGCCCCAAGCTTGCCAAAATGTGCTGCAATAAGATAGGCCTGCAACTCCCAGTCTACCGTGAGATCATCCTGAAGATTATCCTGCTGGTGCCCGATGTGGTTTACTGTACTGCCCACAAGTTTTCTTTTGCCAAACTGGATCTCCTTTTCCACTCAGTTTATAATTTAACTCTTAACACCCTTCACCTCACAAATGACTGCTCTTTTTACCTCGGTCTCTTTCTCTTTCTATCCCAACACTTGAGTCTTAATGCCTACTTTCTGCTTTTTCTTTCTGTCCAAATTCTGGCTGCCCATCTTTCTATTTCTCTGCCTTCATTTCCTCCTCCACTTCCTACTTTTCCTATTCTGTTTCTTCTTCTGACTCCTGCTCCATTTTAATTCCTTAATGCATAACCTCAGATGGCCAGACTGCTTTTTATTTCCATTTCACTTACCTCTAAAACAGCCCTCGTCAACACACACATTTGGCTTGCTTCTTCTCTCCCTTTTTTTCATACTTTTAGCCTTAGGTTCTCGCTAACACATACAGCTTTCACCTCTCACAGAATCATAGCAATATTACAATGCACAGTTAGGCAATGCTGCCTAGAGGTTTCCCTCCCCTATTATCTTTGGGAAATAGTGTGCCAGTAGACAGTGTTAATCATACAGCCTGATGTCCTCCTTCCTGGCAGTCTAGTGGACACCCCACTAGCTTCTCAGGAAGACTTCCAACCTTGTCATCCAGTGGTATCCCCCCCCCACCTCCCAAGTTCTAGTCCTGATCAAAATTTACTACTCTGTGATACCTTCAACCACTGAACAATTTACTCACTAGCACCTTAACATTGCAACCCCCTCTTCATTTATTTATTTTTATTTATTTAATCGGAAGTACACATTTGAGCTCAGGAACTCATTTACAAAGGTCCCTCATCAAGCAGAATAGTTATAAAGTAGAAAGATACAGTTTACAGGAGGTGTCTCAAGGAGGCCTGTCACAGAGAATTGCAAAGAGTTACAGCTGTAAATTAGATAGGCCTACCTGTGAGTCACAAACTAGATAAGGTCCCCCACAAATAGTTATACAACAGAGTATGCAGTGATTGAACAAGATATAAAGTCGTGTCCAAGTAAATCAGATAGTTACAGCACCACATTAACCAGGAATCAATGTATTGGAGGGGGCTACAGGAGCCCTGTCAACAGAGAATCACAGAGGTACTACAGGGAATAAATAATGCAGACCTACCAGTGAGTCACAGACAAGATAACACAGCCAGAAAAAATTATCCAGCAGAGTGTGAAGTGATTCTACTAGTCAGATAGATTTGTCAGGGGTTGCTGCCTGCCTGTTGATGTTCTACAGGCAGAAGGCTCACAAGAGGTTGTTACTGGCTCTCTGGGTGCACCAAACAAATTAGGAATGGCCATGCCAGCCATTTATATGGAGGCCCTTGACCCCTTCCCTGCATGATGACAGAAATTTTGTGACCACTGGAGTGAAAAAAACTGCACCATGTGAAATTGGTGTAAGGAACAAAATCAGACAAAAACTGCAACAGGGAGGGTTCAGCACAGAGCAAACCAGCTCAGAGACTCAACCAAATTAAAGTGCCAGGTTTTTATTAAAGTAAACATTGTGCCACATAAACCTTGCAAATGTAGAACAATAGCAAGAAAAAAGCAGTACGGTACATCATTTAATAAGTGCCTGATACCTTCTGCACCCCTTCCAGGTGCCTTTTCAAGAGAAAAAGGATCCACTACCCAGCATTCCTTTTTAAAGTAATCCCTTAAAACAGTAATTCATTATGCTGATGATAGGTTCCACCATGAATTAAAAATGGCAAAGTGCAAATACAATGCAAAGTGAAAAGTATATACAATTAAGAAACAATCAATAACACATTGAAAACTGTTTTGCAGATCATTGCATGTCCAAATTTTCCTTCTTTCTTATCATCCTGAAATTCAGAAGAAGCATGTTTCTGAAACAATAGAGAATGCTCAGAGACAGCCCAGGTTCCAGTTGTCTCAGTGGCACAGCTTCTTAGCACAGTCGGAACCATATTACAGGCGGCCTGGATTCAAGTCTCAGCTGAGGCACTTACTTCTTTCTCACCTCTGTTTGCATGTGTTTCGTAAATAAGCACACTGCACTCCTGTGTGATTGTTACAAGTAAATATTTGGGTTGCCATTGGGTTGTGCATTTGAGAAAGAGTAATGTGCGCAAGGACAGCCCAGGTTCCAGTTGTCTCAGCAGCGCAGCTGGTTAGCGCAATCACAACGGTATTCCGGGATGGCCTGAGTTCAAGTCTCAGCTGAGGTACTGACTTCTTTCTCACCTCTGCTTGCATGTGTTCCGTAAATATGCACACCACTCTCCTGTATGATTGTTACAAGTAAATATTTGTGTTGCCATTAGGTTGTGCATTTGAGAACAAGTAATGTGCTCCAGGACATCCCAGGTTCTAGTTGGCTTAGTGGCACAGCTTGTCAGTGTAATTGGAATGGTATTCTAGGTGGCTTGAGGTCAAGTCCTGGCTGAGGCACTTACTTCTTTCTCACCACTGTTTGTATGTGTTCCATAAATATGCACACTGTACTCCTGTGTGATTGTTACCAGAAAATATTTGTGTTGTCACTGGGTTGAGCATTTAAGAAAGTGTAATGTGCTTGGGGACAGCCCAGGTTTCAGTTGTCTCAGTGGCACAGCTGATTAGCACAATCAGAACGGTATTCCGGGCAGCTTGGGTTCAAGTCCCAGCTGAGGCACTTACTTCTTTCTCACCTCTGTTTGTAAAATGCAATGTTAATTTACATATTTAATCAAAATAAAATGTCCTGAATCTTAGTTCCCATTAATATAACCTCCTACTTGGCCAGATATGGTGTGTGAGTCCAACAAACTGTGCAAGATAAGGCCTGATAGCAATTTTTTAGAAGTTTGGTTGGAGGAGGGCTAAAGAATCCCCCTCACATTCTGAAAGGGTTTAACTCAAAATGGAACTTGGTGTTATTACAGCTTGTCATGAAGTCCTGACCACCTAGCAGCTGCCAGTTCATATATCCAGAAACTGTCTTGCCTCCTAAGTCTGTTATCCAGGCCTCCCCTCTCAATTGTCTGGTGATTTTCTCAATGCCTTGAAGCATAACATTATGATTGTGTGGGTCCCTGCCTTTGTTCACATGAACAGTCAATACATCCTTTGTATCACCATTTCAAATAGAGCCCAAGTGCTCCTCGATCCTGATTTTCAAAGCATGCTTAGTCTTTCCTATATAGAAAGCCCCACTGACACATGATACAAGGTGTACTACCCCTCTATCACAGGTGATAAGACTATTTATTTCAATTTGCTTGCCCATTCTAGAATTAATTAATGTTTGACTTTTAGTGTCCACCTTACAAAAAGTGCATCAGCCACACCAAAGGCAGCCCTTTTGGAGTGAAAGCCAGGTGTTAGGATGGGTACTATAGAAAGTATGGTGTGTACTACCTCATCTTTCAAATCCTTATCTCTCCTTTAACTCTTTGAATGCTGAGTATGTTTGAACATATACAGATTCTGGACGTGCATGTACTGCATGCCTACAGTTTCCTTCTAGGTGGCTGTTGAATTATTCCTGCAAGTTATGGTTCTGTGCACTGTACATGCCAATGCTTCTGGTGGATGTTTTGCATATGGTGTGGCTATAGGATGAAAGTTGTCATGAAGTTAGTTCTGTTTGACAAATCCTCCCTTCCATCACAATATTCCAAGAGGGTTGTTCTGTCCCTAGACTGTAAATCAAATCAAATCAAAATTTATTTGTAAAAAGGAGTTTTTCCAATGATCAAGGCACCTGTACATAAACTCAACAAATACATCAAACAATTAAATATGATAGATAAAACCATCAGCGTACTAAAATACATACAGCCAATAGATCATAAACAAGATGACAGTCCATCCAACATTTATCTTCCCCTGGAAATGCCAGGCCAAAGAGATAAGTTTTCAGTTCTGTTTTAAAACTTTGGATGGTCATGCACTCCCTTATCTGATGAGATAGAGAATTCCACAGGGTAGGGGCCACAAATGCAAAGGAACAGGCCCCAGATGTTTGAAGTCACACCCTGAGAGTCTCTAGCAATACCTCAGTGGATCGGAGTGGTTGGGAGGGGCAACAGGGAGAAAGGAGATCTTGGAGGTAGCTAGGTCCCTGATGGTGTAGGGCTTTAGAGGTCAGCAAATCATCCTTGAAGGTAGTACACCACCGCACTGGTAGCTAATGCAATCTGCAGATCATAGGCGTAATATGACTGGTCCTAGATGTACCAGTGAAAAGTCTGGCGGCTACATTCTACACCACCTGCAAATGGTGGACATCAACCCCCAGTAATCTGTGGTACAGGGCATTGCAGTAGTCAATGCGATTGGTCATGAAGGCATGGACCAATGTCGGAAGATCCTCAACAGGGACCACGTGTTTCCCCTGGGCAATATTCCTCAGATGGTAAAAAGAGATCTTGACAATGGGTGACACCTGTGATTTTAGGGTCAGACTGTTATCAAAAATAACTCCCAGGTTTTGCTCCCGATCTGAGGTAGTGAGCTGGACACCCCTAAACCAAAAAACAGAGGGTTATCCTGTTGACACACCCACCTCCCGACAGTCAGGGTCCACCACCAACACCTCAGTTTTATCCAGTTTCAACCTTAGCCAGCTAGCACTCTCAGATAGGCAGTTGTTAAACATTGAGAGAGCATCTCCCTGCTCAGGTAAAAAGGACATGTACAGCTGAGTATCATCTGCATAACAGTGAAAATTTAGACGATACTGCCTAATAATGTCTTCTAATGGCAGCATATACACAGGGAACAACATGGACACCAAAATGGAACCCTGTGGTACCCCGCAGGATAGGGGGAGAGGATCAGAGGTATAAATTCCTGAGACTACTCTCTGCATCCTACCCTTGAGGAAAGATCAAAACCATCTGAGGACAGTGCCCAACAATCCTCAGATGAACCACAGGTGCTCCAAATAGCACACCATGATCAACAGTGTCAAATTCTACCAAGAGATCAAGAAGGACCAAGATGGAACGGGTCCTCCAATCTCTTGCTCTTAGGAGATCATTTAGCACCCGACATGGGCCATCTCAGTGCTATGCCTCTTCTTAAATCTGGACTGGAGAGAGTCATAGACATTGGGAACAGATACATGATCATTCAGCTGCAACCTTCTCAATAACCTTACCGACAAAGGGCAGGTTAGAGACAGGTCTGTCATTGGCAAGACAGTCTGTGTCAAGGGAGGGTTTTTTCAGGAGCAGTCATACAACCGCCTCCTTCAGGGGATCTGGAAAGACCCCCCCCCCACCAATGACTTGTAATTCTGTTCTTGCTTCCTGTATAGTGGCATCACTATACTCCGTGGCTCTTTGTCTATCTGCAAGTTCATCAGCTTTCTACTTGCAGGTCTCATCCATACAGAAATCCAAACAGGGCACTTAAAAAAGAGGAGGCAAATCAGCTGGATAGTATGTTATTCCATTAATTGTGAGTCCATAAACCAAACAAATGCTGAATAGGACACACCTCCGGTACTTTGACCATGTAGATCTTCTTCAGGGGGCCTGGCTAAAGGAGACAGATGTTACCTTAATGAAGGGCATCCGCAAAGAAACAATACCCCTGTCAATGGTCCAAGAGCGTATACATCAAATAATACAGACATTGCAAATATGTGAAAAATGCATAAAAATACAATAATTGGTGCAACGTTTGATTCTTATACAAATGAAACTGCTAAATAGGGAAGGTCCTGTGGATTGTGATTCATCTCTATTAAGCGTCCATCCCTGTTTTCAGAAGGCTATAGGAAAGTAAGAAAAATTATGACTTGTGTTGAATGCTACACACAAACTGTTTTATTTAACATTCAAAAGTAATATTTTATAAGCTTTCTCATACCCATAAGCTGCTCTTATCAAATACTATACCAAAAATAAATAAAAAAACAAAACAAAATCAAACAGTGACCCACTATCATATTCTACAGTACTGTAAAGTGTTGCTTTCTACTTCTGAACCAATACACATAGTTTATTTGAAAAATGTAAATATTTTTTTCTGCTTTGATTTGGAGCCGATCTTACTTGTGAGGACTACCTCCATGTTTCTAGTTTACTCAGTTCATTGTGTTCCCCATTTTGAGTGCAACATGACATCAGGGACTGTAGGTGAGCAAGGGCTTCCTTGTGTGTGACCAGCACAGTCAGAGGATCATCCTCTACCTCAGATAATTCTGCATCTGAGTCATTATTTAATCTGATTTTTCTATAGATTAACAGATTTCTGAGTCTGTGAGCTCTCCATGAGTTGAAAGTTCCTTGTCCATATCCACAAATATTGAGAACTCCTCTGATGTAATGAATTCTGGTGTTGCTATGTCTTCAAGCTCTGCTGGATCTGATTGGGTGCCAGCTGGGGGCACGTAGCTTCAATGCTCCTATCAGCTACAAAGTCAGCTTTTTTGAACCAATTGCTGATTGTTAGTGATTTTACATTATTCTAGCCTTTAGAAGCCATGTATTGCATTGAGAAAATTAACAGCTTTTGTAAATTCTGATTCCTGTGCATTGCCCCCCTCATCAATTGCACCCATGATCCTGGTGGACATTGTCACAAACCCACTCAGCAGGTCAGGCCCTCTACTTCCAAAGTGCCAACCTCTGAGTGCAGTCTTGTGAACAGTGTAACAGACAAGAAAACCCTCTTGTCTGTTTTTGTGTGTTCAGATCAGCCTTTGGTCTCAAGTTCTGGAGGGATTCAAACTGTTTACCTCTTGCTAGCATACCCAATGCACAGGCTCAGATATATCTGTCTTCAGGGGGCCAGATATCTTTGCCTATGAGCACCTAAACAGGTATTCAGAGATGACCCTTAAAAGCTTTAATAAAGACCTCAGATTTAAAATGCTTCTCTTTCCAGTTTGGTACCACCATTCAAGCTTATGTCTATTGTCTGCAATAACCATGTACTTTTCTTACAAATAAAAAGAAGTCAAAGACAGACCAAGTAAGTTCTAAAAATAATTTTACTAAAATAGTTAAAAATATGTCAAACCACAAAATACAGAACTGTTATATCACAAGACATACACATCTTTTAAAAGAACAAGGTTTTAAACAGTGCAATTCCTACTCCAGTACTTAGTCTCTAAATACTTGCTTAAAAGTGTTCCCAAGATGTTTCATGGTCAGAGTCTAGGTAAAAATGTGTCTCTGTGAAGTAAAATAGACTAAATTAAAAGCTGGCTTTTACCCCACCTCTTTTCAGGAGGTCACCTAGCTCCTCCCTGTCAGGATGTATGAAAATATATATCTTATACAAAAGTATTACATACTGCAACTTCAGCATAATACATGTCCTTCAAATGACACTTCGTTTGATCCCATGCTGTATCCTCCCACACACAGGCTTCACAGGGACATTTACAAACTTGCACCCCTGTGTAACTGTAAGAGGCTTTGCAATACAGATGGACTCAGACACAGAAGTTCTTTCTAGGATGATCTCTGCAGTAAATTTATTGTCAAATTCCAAAATAAAAATACAAAACAAAAGCAGACTGTTTCATTCAAAGAAGTAAAAAGTTCAAATCAGGTAGCATACAAAAGCGTTACTTCGTCTTTACACCAGGCAAAAAAAATAATATCCTCCGGCAGCATAACTAGAGGGCATTATTTTAAGTGGGTGTTTACACTTCAACACCCTCAGCTATATCTGACATCTTTTTGCCATAGCTGGCTATATATATGCTGAGAATTCATTTGATTGGCTAACAGACTTGTCTGTCAACTAAATTTGAATAAACTTTGTCAAAAGTTCAACAAACTGTTTACACAAATGAAAATCTTTTTTAACAACAAAACATTACATATAATGTATTTATAACCAAATATTTCTCCCTAAATCCTCAAAATTATACTCTTGTGGAACAGGCCCCTCCCCCTTGTATTTCTTTTCCCTATAAAGTAAACAGTACAATGGCCGGCTGGCTCCTATGGAGAGGATCTATCAGGGAAGCACTATCAAGCCACCAAAACTACCAGTCAGAGGGTAAAACCCATTTCATTATTTATTAAATTCACCTTACCCTGCCTTGCCAATATATTAGAGAATTATCTATTGTGAAGGGCACTTTATGCTGTATTTTGAGGATGTATATTGCTGTCTACCTTTTAATTGTGTTTGTGCAGATACTCAGACAAGGATCAGGGAGGAGAAAGGGAGTCACCCTGTGAGCTGCAAAACCAAGAGATGCTGTAGCGCTAGAAGTGAAGTCTCTCCACATTACAAGCAGCTCCGGGGCATGTTTTTACAAATTAAGCCTTTTTTTAGGTGTATTCGTCAATACGAGCTTTGTGACAATGCTCATGTTCGTGCAGCTCGTTCGGGACAGTCGCAGAGGAGCGTATCTAAAGTACGCTCACTCTCTGCCTCTAAACAACTGAAGGACTTCTTTATTTTAAACCAGAGGGTTTCCAGGGCATTACAAACAAGGAACAACAGACCCTGAAGGTCCTGAATATCAGAAGGGGCACATTAAAGAACGCCATTCCTAGACTGCCCAAACTGATTTATTTCATAACAAATGGCACAGAAATATGTTTCATTTTAGCTGAATAATGCTGCAACGATATTATGGCTTAGCAAAAAGGGGGGGGGGCGACAAGGACAACGGACAGACATGAACTAAAAATGAAACACATAGGTGGCCAGCCTATGTACATAAAAAACACAGAACACACAAAATAAACACAGGGAAAGACACATAAGGGAAAAACTAAGCCAGGCTGCAGCATTTGGGCACTTATTAGGTTAACATTAGGCCTGGGCTTCATTTGCATTACCAGAAGCTTTGACATTCTCCTCTCCACTTAAGATAAAAATTGTTTTTTTTTTTATTAATTATTTGTGTCCTATACTAAGTACAGATCTCTTACTAGAAAGAGATGGAGCCAAAGCCCACCCACTTCTCAGGCTCCACCTCTGGGTCCCGTTATCAAAAGTCTTCCTTATCACGATAGTGAAATACAATGCCTTTAACTACTGCTAAGGTTTTTTTTTTTTTTTTAACTATTCCTTTTACATACCCCGAGGTCTGTTGTCTAGGACTTGTTTTGACTGTTTTCATAGCCATATCTTGACAGAAAATCTGCATTCTTATGTTCAGTACCCTTTTGATGTTTAATTTTGAAGCAATATGGCTGCAATGTCAGATATCATCGCATTATGTGAGGGTTACAGTCTTTCATGATGTTTAATCAGCTTAAAGGATTGTGGTCTGTCCAGAGTTTGAATTCAACTCCCAATAGATAGAACCGCAATGCTTCAATGGCCCAGCATATTGCTAAACATTCTTTTTCTATGGTGGAATATCGGCTTTCTCTCTCATGCAATTTTCTGCTAATATATAATATTGGATGCTCGTCCCCTTCAATGATTTGTGATAACACAGCCCCAATGCCACAATTTGATGCATCAGTTTGTAAAATAAAGGGTAGTGTAAAGTCAGGTGTACGTAGTACGGGAGAAGAGCATAACATTGCTTTAATTGCAGAAAACACTTCTTCACAGGCAGGGGTCCATAATACTTTCTCGGGTTGGCATTTTTTTGTCAAATCAGTAAGTACACTGGCCAATGTTGCAAAATTAGGTATAGAACGCCGGTAGTAGCTGGCAAGTCCTAAAAAGGATCTAACATCTTTTTTTGTTATAGGTCTGGGACTGTTAGCTATGGCTTCAATTTTTGACTTAACGGGTTTTACCATGCCCCCACCTATCTGGAATCCCAAATATTCAGTTTCCTGCATAGCTAAGGAACATTTGGATAGGTTAATGGTTAGGCCTGCTGTAGTTATGGTGTCTGATACCACAGCTAGATGATGTAGATGGTCAGACCAAGTTTTACTAAATATTACCACATCGTCCATGTAAGCTGCACTAAAAGCAGCATGTGGTGAAAGAAGTTTATCGATGAGTCTTTGGAAAGTGGCAGGAGCACTGTGAAACCCAAAGGGCATTACAGTAAACTGGAATAGGCCAGTAGGGGTTCTGAAGGCTGTTTTCTCCTTATCATTAGTATCTAGGGGCACTTGCCAGTATTCTTTGGTCAGATCAAGGGTGGAGATATATTGTGCTTTCCTCAGGTGGTCTAGGATATCATCAATGCATGGCATTGGGTAACTGTCAAATTTAGAAATTTCATTTAACCATCTAAAATCTAAACAGATTCGGACCCCGCCCTCCTTTTTTCCTACAACAACGATGGGGAAATTCCATTCGGTATGGGATGGTTTGATAATTCCCAGTTGTTGCATCTTATGAAGGTCCTTTTCCACATCAACCCTTAATCTTTCTGGAATTCTGTAGGGTCTTTGCCTTATGGGTTCTTTTTGTATAATGTTTATTCTGTGAACAACATCTTTCACTCTCCCAGGTGTTCCTGTGAAATAATTAGCAAAGGGTTGTAACACAGTGTGTAATTCAGCCATTTGCTGCATGGTTAATTGGGAATTTATATTCATATCATTAATACCCCCTTTGTTTTCTGACCTTTGGTATACTAAGTCTAGATCACTAATGCGCAGTTCATGGTGTATGTATCCCACAAAAGGGTACTTTCTTTCTACCCATTTTTTTAATAGGTCAACACGGTATACATTACATCTTTTCTTTTTGTCTGGTAATTCCACTTGATATGTTACTGGTCCTGTGGGTTTGAGTACTGTATATGGCCCCTGCCATTTCATATAGAACTTATTCTCTGTGGATGGGAGCAACAATAACACTTTGTTCCCTTCTTGGAATTCTTTATTACCTGTCCCCTTAGCATAATGTAATTTATGCATACCCTGATGTCTGGTGTTAATGTGATGTGCCATTTCAATGTATTTCGCTATCTTCTCCCTGAGGTGACAAATATAGTCATTCGGTTTTAGGCCCTATGATGCTTGCCCTTCTTCCCAGTCTTCTTTTATAAGGTCTAATGGGCCTCAAGGGTTATGCCCATAAAGCAGTTCAAATGGAGAAAACCCTGTGGAAGCCTGGGGTACCTCCCCATATGCAAACATCAAGTAGGGTAGTAATATGTCCCTCCTATGGCCTTCCTCCTGACTGAATTTCTGTAACATTTTCTTGAGGGTTTGGTTGAACCGCTCTACCAACCCATCATTTTGGAGGTGGTAGGGGGTAGTGTATATGGCAGTGATACCCAAGATGTCATACAGTCTTTTTAGCAAAACTGAACAGAAACTTCTACCCCTATCAGTCAGGATCTCCTTTGGTTTACCAATCCTACTAAAAAGTTTGCCTAATTCCTCAGCTATCTTAGGTGCAGTGACATTACGTAGAGGTATAGCTTCTGGGTATTTAGTGGCGTAGTCACATATCACCAAGATATACTGGTTTCCTTTTGCACTCTTAGGGAGGGGACCCACCACATCCATGGCTATGTGTTCAAATGGAGTTGTAATTAAAGGCAGGGGCAGCAAGAGTACATTGTCCTTCTTCCCTAGTTTCGATACTTTTTGGCATTCTACACAACTTTTACAAAATTCTGCCACCTGTTTGTGGTTGCCGGGCCAAAAAAAAACAGTACAACAGGTGGCTTAATGTGCAGTCTCTACCCAGGTGCCCAGCTAGGCATATATTATGGGCTATTTCTAAACGTTGTTGTCTGTATGGTTGGGGAACCACAAGCTGATATACTTCTTCCCCACTTTTTGAGTTGACACACTTGCTGTGTAACAAACCATTGTTTATTCTATACCGATCTGACCCTCCCTTAGCATCAGACATCTGGCAAAAACAATCCTTTAAACTAACATCTTGTTTCTGTGCAGTTTTAAAGTCTTTTTTCTCAATGACAGATTTTATGACCTTATCATATACCCCACATTTAGTTTGAGTCCACTGTATTTTGTCCTTTCTTTTCTGAGCTCTTGACTTTCATTCTTTCCCGGATTCTCCAAAAATGTCCTCAGAAAATGGAAATACTTGTTCCAGGCTGTCCCTAGCCTGGGATCTGGTAACCACTGCAGACAGACTATCAGTTAATAATGTTAGAAAGTGTGGGTGGTCATGTCCAATAAGTATGGGTACAGGTAAATTTGGAACAGCACCTACCCACATAGAGTGTGTTTGTCCTTTCACAGTCAACACCATGTCACAAAGAGAATAGTGATGTGTGTCCCCGTGGATACATGTAACTCCAGTTGTATGTGGTCTATATACAGTCATTGGATCTAACAAAGATGTTTGAACCAGAGCCTGTCTGCTCCCAGAATCAAGGAGCCCTTGTACTGTTTTATTTCCTATCTGTACGGGCAGCATATATTGGCCCCAATTAGCTAGGGCTATATGTGTGGGCTCAATCTTTTCTTTAGGGCAAAACCATGCTATATGTCCCTTCCCTCTGCACTCTCAGCTTATGATGTCTGGATTATATCCTTTATTTGTCTTTGGATAGATCTTTGTCCCTACTGGAGAGGTGGCCGGAGTAAGGGAAGGTGAGGTTTGTCTGAGCACTGGAGTTTGATGTCCATGGGATATTGTTCCCTTTGAATGGGTAGGTCAGGCTGCTGTGTAGTCCTCTGCAAGACGAATTGCCACTTCTGAAGTCTCTGGGTGGTGCTCCTTCACTCAAAGTTGAATGTCTTGTGATAATATTCTAATAAACTTTCCAAAACAATAGTTTCTAATATTTGGTCCAGTGTTCTTGTGGTAGCTTGCAGCCATTTTAAACATAAATCCTTCAAGCGGACATAGGCATCTTGAGGATTGTCAGCAGTCTGATAATGAGAAGTCTGAAAATGTTGACGATAGGTTTCTGTATTGATATCATACCGTTTCAGAATGGCAGCCTTGACCTGGTCATAGTTATTCACCTGGGCAACTTCCACATGGCTGTAGGCTAGCTGTGCTTTTCATGTTAGGTATGGTGCCAAACGGATTACCCATTGGTCCCTGGGCCATGCATATGCCACTGTCACTCTTTCGAACATCAATGATGTAGGCTTCTACATCATTGCTGTCAGTTAGTTTGACCAGTTTAATGTCTTCATGGCCCCCAAGGGGTTGATCAGGTGGATGATTGGTGCTCAAAGCCTGTATGACCCTTAATGTGTCAGTCCACCTAGCCTCATATTCTCTCTTATCCTTTTCCCTCTTTTTCTCCACTTCTACTTGGTTCATGCACAGCCATCTCACCAGCTCATGGGTTTCAAGAGGGGCTACTTCCTCCCCAGTACCTCCTCCACTTGCTTGTGCCATTGGTTCTTCTTCCATCTTCGTAGCAGGTTTCCCTTCTCTTTTTCTTACCACAGAGTCCAAACCAGGTAGGAGGAGTAGTTGATAAGATGCTGCCACTGAACGAGTAACCACTCCTGGTAAGGAATCAGAATCTGCCTTTTTCTCTTGCATTTGAAGTCCACCAGAATAATGTTACAGACCCCCCCAGTTGGGTGTAGCTCCAACCAGTATCCCACTGCTCACACCAGTGTGAGAGGCTTTGGGATACAGATGGACTCATACACAAAAGTTATTTCTAGGATGATCTCTACAGTAAATTTATTGTCAAATTCCAAAATAAATATGCAAAACAAAAGCAGACTGTTTCGTTCAAAGAAATAAAAAGTTCAAATCAAGTAGCATTCAAAAGCTTTACTTCATCTTTACACCAAGCAAAAAAAATAAAATCCTCTGACAGCATAACTAGAAGGCACTAGTTTAAGTTGGTGTTTACGCTTCAACACACTCAGCTACATCTGACATCTCTTTGCCATAGCTGGCTATATATATGCTGAGAATGCATTTGATTGGCTGACAGACTTGTCTGTCAACTAAATTTGAATAAACTTTGTCAAATGTTCAACAAACTGTGTTTACACAAATGAAAATCTTTTTTAACAACAAAAAAATACATATAATGCATTTATAACCAAATATTTCTCCCTAAATCCTCAAAATTATACTCTTGTGGAACAAGCCCCTCCCTCTTGTATATCTTTTCCCTATAAAGTAAACAGTACAATGGCCGGCCGGCTCCTCGGGAGAGGATATATCAAGGAAGTCCTATCAAGCCACCAAAACTATCAGCCAGAGGGTAAAACCCATTTCATTATTTATTAAATTCACCTTACCCTGCCTTGCCAGTATATTAGAGTATTATCTATTGTGAAGGGCACTTTATGCTGTATTTTGAGGATGTATATTGCTGTCTACCTTTTAATTGTGTTTGTGCAGATGCTCGGACAAGGTCAGGGTGGAGAAAGGGAGTCACTCCATGAGCTGCAAAACCGAGAGATGCTGTCGCACTAGAAGTGAAACACCTCCACATTACAAGCAGCTCCGGGGCAAGTTTTTACAAATTAAGCCTTTTTTTAGGCGTATTCGGCAATATGAGCTGCTTGACAATGCGCACGTTCGTGCAGCTCATTCGGGACAGTCGCAGAGGAGCGTATCTAAAGTACGATCTCTCTCTGCCTCTAAACAACTGAAGGACTTCTTTATTTTAAACCAGGGGGTTTCCAGGGCATTATAAACAAGGAACAACAGACCCTGAAGGTTCTGAATATCAGAAGGGGCACATTAAAGAATGCCATTCTTAGACTGCCCAAACTGATTTATTTTACAATAAAAGGCACAGAAATATATTTCATTTTTGCTGAATAATGCTGCAATGATATTATGGCTTAGCAAAAGGGGGGGGCAGCAAGGACAATGGACAGACACGAACTAAAAATAAAAAACACAAATAGGTGGCCAGCCTATGTACATAAAAAGCACAGAACACACAAAATAAACACAGGGAAAGACACATAAAGGAAGAACTAAGCCAGGCTGCAGCATTTGGGCACTTATAAGTTTAACATTAGGCCTGGGCTTCTTTTGCATTACCAGACCCTTTGTCAGTAACAACCTAGGTTCCTCTCCAATGTCATAAACCTTCTTTATGATTTTCTCTCTTAACAAAATTAAACAAGTCTGTAATTAACTCAGGGAAACAGGATCCTTGATTAACATCTTCCATGTAACACATTGTCTCTAAAAACTGAGTGTGTGTGAACTCACATTCAATTTCCTTATGGCTTACATCTCTCTGCTGAAATCTGGGGGGGGGGGGTGAGTGAGGTCACTCCTAGAGTATTTGATTTTAAGCAGGAGACATTCAGTAATACATTTTATATTAAAAAAGAAATGATGCAGCATTCAGAACTGGCTGTCTACGTCACACTCCTCCCCACCTAGACTGAATTTGGGGGATCTATCCCCTACATGGGATGAGCTTCCCAAATCAGTTCACTCTTCATAGACCCTAGACAGCCCATCTGAGTTCTGATTCTTCACTCCCACCGTATGTATGATTTTTAGATCATACCCTTGTACAGCAAGACTCCATCTTAGTAATCTCCTATTGTTCTTTCCCATCTGCATCAGCCAAACCAGGGGGTTGTGGTCAGTCTGCACCACAAAATGCTGCCCATGCAAGTATGGCTCTAGCTTCTTTAGGGCCCACACTATGGCAAGACACTCCTTTTCCAACATGAGTACTCTTGCTCCCTGGGAAGCAGCTTCCTGCTCAGATGCACTACTGAGTGATCTGTCCCTTGGCTGGACATCTGGCTCAATACTGCCCCAATAACCACGTCTGAGGCATCCATCTGAACTATAAAGGTTTTGCTAAGGTCAGGACTTGTCAAAACAGGAGCACTGCACAGTACCTTCATCAATCTGGTAAAAGCTTCCTCACAGGCTGGGCCCCAGGTAATTTTCTTTGGCATCTTTTTCTTTGTCAGGTGAGATAGGGGAGCAGACATGGCACTGTAATTGGGTGCAAATTTCCTGTAGTACCCTGCTGTCCCTAGTAAGCTCTTGACCTGCTTCTGGGTTTCTGGTCTGGGCCACGCCTGGATCACCTCTAACTTTATTGGGTTAAGACGGAGATGTCCCTGGCCTACCACATGCCCAAGGTATGCCACTTCTCCCATGGCCACCTGGCACTTCTCAGCTTTGTATCCTGTATCCTGCCCAGCACTTCCCTAAGGTGGGATAGGTGTTCCTCCCAGCTGGTACTAAAGATGGCAATGTCATCTAGGTGTGCCACAGCATACTCCTCAGCACCATTTACCACCTGATTCACCAACCTTTGGAAAGTGTCCGGGGCATTCTTCATTCCGGAAGGCATTATTTTTATCTCAAATAAGCCTATTGGAGTCATGAAGGCCAACTTCTCCCTAGCTCTGTCTGTCAATTCTACCTGCCAATACCCATTGGTCAGGTCAATAGTCGTAAGGTAGGTCACCCCTCCCAACTTGTCCAAGAGTTCATCCATCCGGGGCATCGGGTGGGCATCAGACTTTGTGACTGCATTCAGTCCATGATAGTCCAGACAGAAATGAGTTCAGCCATCTGGCTTGGGCACAAGGACTACAGGTGAGGCCCAGGGGCTATGGGATTTCTGGATTACTCCTAAATCCAGCATCTCCTCCACTTCCCTCCTAATGTCCTTTTGGACAGCCTCTGACACCTGAAATGCTGTTTGCCGTATGGGCATCTATGTCACTGTCTCCACATTGTGTGTCGCTAAGTGGGTTAGTCCAGGCTTGGCGCTAAACAAGGGGACAAAGTCTGCTAAAACCTCTCTTAATTTCTGGACCTGGTCTGGGACCAGCTGGGGAGACAATTTTACTGCCTCCACAGAGGACTCCCACTTACTTTCTTTCAGCAAATCCAGAAGGGGGTCTCCTTTGTCCTTCCCCTCCCCATGACTACACACTGCAAACACCATGTTAGCCCTATTTGCATTTGGCTTCATCATGTTGACACGGTACATCCTTTCAGTCTGTCTTCTGTCAGGTAACTCCACAATGTAGTTCATGTCATTTACCTTCCTAACCACTTTGTACGGTCCTACCCACTCAGCTTGCAGCTTGTCTTTCCAGACCAGAATAAGGACCATGACTTCCTGACCCACCATGAAAGAGCGAGCTCTGGCTCTGCAGTCGTACCACACCTTTTGTTTCTGTTGGGCAGCTGCCAGGTTGCTCTGGGCTGTCCCCATAAACTCCTTCAGCCTTTCCCTAAACCTAAGGATGTAATCCACAATGGGAGTTCCCTGGGTGGTGTGTTTGCCTTCCCTGTCCTCCCGGATCAAGTCTAGGGGCCCACATACCCAGCATCCATATAATAGTTCAAAGGAGAAAAATCCTGTTGACTATTGGGGCACCTTCCTGTATGCAAACAAGAGGTGGGGAAGGTATTTCTCATTGTCCCTCCCATGCTGTTCAGCAAATGCCCGGAGCATTGGCTTTAGGGTACCATTGAATCATTCCACAAGTCCATTGGCTTGTGGGTGATATGGTGTCATGCATCTCTGCACCATCCCACACTTCTCCCATAAACACTACATCTGGTCTGACATAAAGGAACCCCCTAGATTGGTGATTACCTCCTGTGGAAACCCAACATGGTAGAAAATCCTGAGCAAGGCATCTGCCACTTTGTCTGTCCTCAGTGAGGATAGGGCAACTGCCTCTGGGTACTGGGTGGCATAATCTACCACAGTCAGGATGAATCTCTTCCCTGAGGAGCTGGGGGTATTTAAAGGCCCCACAATATCCATTTCCACCCTCTGGAATGACTCCTCCACTATGGGCAAGGGGATCTGGGCGGCTTGTGTTTTCTTGCCCACCTTTCCTATTTTTTGGCACCAGTGACAAGACCTGCAATACTCCTTCACCTGCTGGGTGAAGTTAGGACAGTAGAAATTCTGGGCTAACCACTGCATAGTTCATGTGATTCCCAGATGATCAGATAAGGGAATATCATGGGCCACCTTGAGCAACTGCTCACGATATCCCTGGGGAAAGACAAGCTGCCTGCCTAGCATCCCTCCCTCTGTCTGTACTGCCTGTGCATACAGAAGTCCATTTTCCCAATGAACCTTATGTCTGCTGTCACCTCCCTGTGTGTCCTCCGAGTCTGCCCAAGTGCTTCAGCTTCTCTAAGCTAGGGTCACTCCTTTTAGCAGCTGCAAACCCCTCACACAGTCCCAAGGCATGGGACAGGTCCCCTTCCATCACTAAACTAGGTTCCCTAGCACTAGCATCAGGGCTCTCAGGATCACTGTCAATCCCAACCCCCTTACAAGGGGTCACCCCTGCCTCTTCAGAGTAACCCTCTGTAGCTGTGTGGTTACTTGCTACCAGGGAAATTTCTACCCCCTTTTTATCAGTCTCCCCATCTGGAGACACAGGCTGGGGAACCAACCTCTCAGCAGTTTTTACACTGGTTTCTGTGGTGTACAGGGAACTATTATTTTCACTTGCTGCTTGGCTATGGGTAACTGCACATACCAGCCCCTACTGGAGATTGTTACCCAGGATCACATCCACTGCTAATGTGTAGGCTACAGCCACCTGTTGCACAGTTCCCCCTGTTTCACCCCCATCCAGGAGAACACTAGTGAGTTGCAATGTTTTCTCTTCACCAGTAAACCCTTGTACAGCTATGTATTTATTAGGTATAAGCTGACCAGGCTGTACCAAATCCCCCTTTACCAATGTCAGGGATGCCCCTGTGCCCCTTAACCCCTGTGTCTGAACACCATTTACTATGACTGGGTGCATATGTTCCCTCATGTTCACTGGCATGCTCTCAGGAATACATAAGCAACCCACTTCTTTTCTAGCACACTGTTGTGTATTTTGGCTCACCTATTTGGGGCACTGTCTGGCAATATACCCAGTTTCCTTATACAGCCAACATGCATTTCTTACTTCAGATGAATCTTTTCTTTGAAACCTGCGGCTAACTGGTTTTGATGGAGGCAGTGAGGGTTTTAGCTGCCCTGAAGGTGCACTTTTCAGTTTCTGTGCTACCATGCCCTCCCTATTCACTCTCAGAGCAGGTCTGCTCTTGGCATAGCGGTCCAAGTGTTCTGCAGCCTCTTGTACTATTTTGGATCTCGATCCTCTAGACAGGTTTTAGCTCTGCTGGTTATGCCCAATAAAACTGTTCTAATAAAATCACATTTTCCATTTTATCAACACAGGTTGCTTCAATTCCTTCCCACCAACATTTTAAAAACTGACGTTGTTTCTTGAATAGCTCTTCATAGCTCATATCAGGGCTTCTTCTGAGCTTACGGAATTTAGCTCTGTATGATTCAGCGGTTAATTTAAAGATTTTTAACAGTGCAGCTTTTAACTTGCTGCAATTGTTACTGTCCTCATTGTTCATTTGACCCAAAGCATCCCAAGGTTTCCTGGTAAGTAGTGGGGATAGCTGGAAGCTCCAGAACTCTCTAGGAATTTTAGCCTGAATACAAACATTTTCAAAAGAATTTAAAAAGGCATCCATGTCCTCCCCTTCCTTAAACTCGGCTATTAATTTGGAGTTCAATTTGTAACCCAGTCATGCAGTCCCAGTTAAACCCAAGCCACTTATCTGCTCTGGTGCCGCTGCTCAGAGTCGTAGCTTCTCCAGTTCATGTTGCCACTGGTGCTCCTATCTTCTCTCCTCTGCTTCTCTGCATTCTTGCTCTCTCTTCTCCTCTGCAGATCGCTGGCGCTCACGCTCCTCACAGTCTGACTCCCTCTGTTGTCGCTCTGCCTCCAGTTCCATCCTGCACAACTCAATTTTCAGTTTGAGTACCTCTGGATTCAGGATACTGGTGACCATCTCCTGCTGCTGTGGCTCTTCACTGACAGTGGCCCTGCTGTCCTTTTCAGTCATGGTCAGTGACTCGCTGCTCTCGGTATCTGCTACCATCAGGGTCTCTATGAGGTTCTGCTTTTTGGCTGTCACCTCAAGCGGGACTCCTCTGTCCCCACACAACTGCTTCAAGTAATCTACAGTGTGCCTGCTGTAGTCGGAAGCCATCTTCTTCTTCCCAGACTACAGCTACTCTGACTTGCTCTTCAGGAAAAAATAAATAAATAAAATGGGTAGGAACTGGACTGTATGCCAAGTGATATATAGTTATGTTTCCTTTTTAAAATAAAATTCTGCCTTTTTCTTTCTTTGTAAGAGAGCTTACAGTCTCAGCTAACATAGAACAATAAAGCTTGTGTTATCAAAATTATGGCTCTGCTGCCAACCAATCTGTCACAAACCCACTATGCAGGTCAGGCCCTCTACTCCCAAAGTGCCAACCTCTGAGCGCAGTCTTGTGAACAGTGTAACAGAGAAGGTAACCCTCTTGTCTGTTTTTGTGAGTTTGGATCAACCTTTGGTCTCAAGTTCTGGAGGGATTCAAACTAGCACCCTCTTGCTAGCATACCCAATGCACAGGCTCAGATATCTCTGTCTTCTGGGGGGGCATATATCTTTGCCTACAGGCACCTAACCAGGTATACAGAGATGAGCCCTTAAAAACTTTAATAAAAACCTCAGATTTAAAATGCTTCTCTTTCCAGTTTGGTACCACCATTCAAGCTTATGTCTATTGTCTGCTATAACCATGTACTTTTATTACAAATAAAAAGAAGTCAAAGACAGACCAAGTAAGTTCTAAAAAGAATTTTACTAAAATAGTTAAAAATATGTCAGACCACAAAATACAGAACTGTTATATCACAAGACATACACTTCTTTTAAAAGAACAAGGTTTTAAACAGTGAGCACTGTGCAGTAAAACAGACTAAATTAAAAGCTGGCTTTTACCCCACCTCTTTTCAGGAGGTCACCTAGCTCCTCCCTGTCAGGATGTATGAAAATATATATCTTATACAAAAGTATTACATTCTGCAACTTCTGTATAATTCATGTCCTTCAAATGACATTTCGTTTGATCCCATGCTGTATCCTCCCTCACACAGGCTTCTCAGGGACATTTACAACCTTGCACCCCTGTGTAACAACCTAGGTTCCTCTCCAACATCATAAACCTTCTTTATGATTTTCTCTCTTAACAAAATTAACTTAAACATGTCTGTAATTAACTCAGAAAAACAGGATCCTTGATTAAAGTATTCCATGTAACACACTGTCTCTAAAAACTTAATGTGTGTGAACTCACATGCAATTTCCTCATGGCTTCCATCTCTCAGCTGAAATCTGGGGGGGGGGATGAGTGAGGTCACTCCTAGAGCATTTGATTTTCAGCAGGAGACATTCAGTAATACATTTTATATTAAAAAAGAAATGATACATCACTCAGAACTGGCTGTCTACATCACAGACATAAGAGAACAATTATGTCCCTTCATGATTACACCCATATCCATGGGTTGTATGAGGCTGGTTGTGTTAGATGGCAGAAACACAATTTTTACATGGAGGTACATTCCTACGATCTCAGAGGGATGTGCTCAGCAGTTGTCTAAAAGTATAGAACATGCCACCATTTACATTTGAGCTCATGCTCCCATGCATTAAGCCAGTCTATAAATATCCAGTTAGTCATCTAGGCATTGGATAAATAGCAGGAGACCATGGGAGGGTGGTTAAAATGACACTGTCATCTTTTTGAACCAATTTTAAAGTGCTTCTTTTAATAAATAAGTTTATATTTCAATTTCCAATAATACATAAAAACAATAAAACCAAATAATAGCAACAAAGTATTAAGATATGGCTTTCAGAAGGAGATTGGAAAAGAACAAAAAACAAACCTGGTGGGGGGAATCCACTTTGGAGATACAACATTAAGTAAAAACTGTTAACAATTTAGCTAAAATATATACAAATGTAACATATAACCTAACTGGTAACACTAACATTATTTATACATACAGTAGAGTTGGACTGTTTGTGATTCTAGGAGGTATGCAGGTGTTGAGAACTTCTTGACTGTCTCCATCGAGGTCAAAAAGGTGTCACATTAATTTGCAATAACCAAGAGAAATCTGTCATGTTTGTAGAATAGTAGTCTCTGAAATAATCAAAAAGGCTAGTCACATCTGTTAAAAGCATCTGGTGACTTTTGTGTGGACCATCAGAGGGTACATATCATGGGGTAGAAGAGAAACAGGTGAAAGACAAAGCAGCTATAGCCAAGCCTTTAAGATGGAATGGAATTTAATCAGGAGTATCGATTCTTAAGTCTTCGGACCACAGATCCCATGAATCTCTGAATTTTCCCAGCAAGCCTATGTGACAGTGTAGGATGTGTAAATAAGATTAAGTTCTTGCCATCCCTAATTCCCAGTTCTTTATTTGAGGGTCATCTTCTTGCCTTCAGCTCATCAAAAGCTGATGTTTCGCCTCCATGGCTGCTGTCACTAAGAGGTATTTGTAAGGCCTGGCAGGTGGTATAAGTATCTCTGGATCATGTAGAATCCAAAATATTGGCCTTGTGGTTAGGGCCATTTGCAAGAGATGTTGCATTCAGTCTATGATGGCTGCCCACCAGGAATGGATTTTCTGGCAGGACCATGTGATATGAGATATTGTTCCTAAGGAGGCTCCACACCGCCAACAGACATTGGTAATGTTAATACCCATATGCAGCAATTTGTCAGGCATTCTGTGTCAGCATTCCAAAATCTTCTTCTGTATGAGTTGATATTTGTGGTCCAGGGTGGATCTATGGGCAATTTTCCAACAATGAGACCAGGAAGTTGTGTCCAGTTGACAACCTAGGTGCATTGCCAATTTTTGCCTGTTCGTGTCCCAGTCTGGGAAGTGATATGCTTCTATGTGCTTATAGATGCACCCTATCTTACCCCTTGACTGGACTTCCTGGGAGTTTATAATCCAGAGCATGTCAAACTGCTTAAGACAGTGGTGTAGGGTGAGCCAGGGTTGCAATGCATGTTGCAGTTGGAAATATTTCCAGAGGTCCTGTTTCAGGAGTGAGTAATGGTTTTGAAGCTGTGTGAATGATTGTAGGGAATCTGTAATAGGGTCAAGAAGATGACTCAAATATAGAATACCTTTACATGACCAGGAATTACAGAAGATGGGAGTGCCTGCTATTTTTAGTCATGGATTATGCCAGAACTGATTGACGTGCCCAAGTGAGGAATCCTTCCACCCACTCTTATGAATCAGAGTTTTCCATGCTTTGATGGAAAGAGACATAGCTGCTATCAGAAATGAGCCTAAGAGACTTCCCTGTGTCAGACAAACTGCGAGCAGGATTGTGCCAGCAAGCCCTTGTTCAATGTTGACCCATAAATAGGAGTGATCTGAGTCTTTAGTCAACCAATGGAGAGTATGGACTATCATTCCAGCAACACGATAGGCCCATGGTCAATCAAATCACCCCCTCCAGTCTCAAGTAATGCTCTTAAAATACAGTGACTTTATCATGGATGTTGGTTCCCCCAGAGATATACTATGAAAAGGGAGTCTACCTTTTTCGACAGTGCAGCAGGAATATTCAGGGGTAGATTGTGGAGACAGTAAGCAAGTCTAGGCATAGCCATAATATTAAGGCTGCAGTTTTCCCTGCTAATGATAAATTGAGCTTCACCCATCTTAACATGTCCTGCCTTAAATTTTCCAAGAGTGGAGGTAAGTGTTTAGCAACAAAACTGTGAACCATGAGATTGATAGCCATTCTAAGTTACTTACCCCATCTGGGACCCATGTGATGTGATGTGATGTGATGTGATGTGAGCCTATACTGGCCCAGGCAGGGTCCCCAGCTTTTATGAGAAGAATCTCTGTTTTGGTCCCATTCATTCTTAGGCCCAAGATGGCTCCATACTGTTCAAGGGTGTCGAGAGCCATAGGTAAGGAGGTCTTGGCTTCTGGCAAGAGAAGATCATCTGCATACAACAATGTACTGTATGCCTGGTCACCTACCTTAATCCCTTTGATGTTCTCATTTTGACTCAGAGCTGTATTAAGTGGCTCCACGGCCAGCAGGAAAATCAAAGGATTATGAGGGCATCCCTGGTGTGTGCCTCGATGGAGTGGGAATGATTCAGATAGAAAACCATTTGTGAGGACCCTCACAAGACAACTAGCATACAGAGTTTTAATCCAGGTGAGGAAGGTGTCTACTATCCCTACCTTTTGTAAAGTATTCCAGATATGTTCCCACTCCACCTAGTCAAATGCCTTCTCTGTGTCAATTGTTATGAGGGCCGTAGATTCTGGGGAACTGTGCGCTACTTGGATTAAATCCAACACTGCTCTGATATTATCAGAAGCTTGTCTCCCTTTCATATAGCCAGACTGGGATTTTTGGACTAAGTAGGGGACAACCTTATGTAGATGTTAGGCCGTAACTTTAGTGAGCATCTTTGTATTAACGTTCAGTAAGGAGATGGGCCTATAACTATAGCAATTCATTGTATCCTTGCCTGGCTTGGGCAAAACAGTGATGGTTGCCTCTCTCATAGTGGGAGATAGCAAATCATGCTGGTAGGCATGTAGAAAAAGCCTAAGGAGGTGTGGAGAGAGCAGTGGTTCAAATGCTTGATAGAATTCAGCACTGAGGCCATCTGACCCCAGGTCTTTTCCCTTGGCTAAGTCGTGAATAGTTCAATAAATTTTGTCTTGAGAGATTTTGTCTAAATCTTGTGCCATGTCATTAAGGAGTCTGGCAAAAACAATCTTAGAGAAAAAATCCTCTTGGTGAGCTGGGGTACCTGTATGTCTGGATGTATATAACGTTGAATAATAGTTCATAAAGGCCCTACTGATATCCTTAAGGTACGTGAGGAGATTCCCTTCAGGAGACCTAAGGTGGGAGATTTGAATATCTACCTCTTTTTTCTTAAGCCTATATGCTAGCAACTTACTGGCCCTTTTGCCATTCTCCCAATAACTGTTTGAGAAAGAAAACTGACCTTTCCGCTTGCTGATGCAAAAACTTGTTGAGCTGACATTGGGCCACAATTACCTCATGAAGTTCCTCTGCAGAAGGAGAATCCAATACATAGAGTTTAGACTCCAGGGCTTCAACTGAGTAGTGAGGCTTTGCACCTTTTGTTTATGTTTCTTATTCTCTTTTGCAGAGTAACTGAATATAATCCCTCTGATAAAAGCTTTAAAGGTTTCCAAGAGGTCAAGTAGGGTGTCAGGCTAGTCATTAATGGTAAAATAGGTTTGTATCTCTGAAGAGAAACAGTTTTTAAAATCAGTAGAGTGTAGCAACAACCTATTAAACTGCCATCAAGGGTTTTTTGATCTCATGTCCTGGGGAATCACTGTTAGGAAGACGGTTCATGGTCCAATAGGATGATAGGATGAATGGATGTGTCCAGTACCTCAAATAGTGCATGGCAGCTATACAGAAAGCAATCAAGCCTATTACTGTAATGGAACCTGGTGGATCTGAATGTAAAATCTGTGTGTGTGTGGTGTTGAACATGCCACACATCCATCAGTTTTAGTTCCTTGCATAGCTGATACATAGCTGCGCAAGCCTTGGCATGGGAAAGGAGACCTTTCTGAAATGGCATCTTATCAATAAGAGGGTCCATAATGAAATTAAAGTCTGCTCCTAGACAAATAGTTGAATGTATGGCAGCAAACTATGATATCTGCTGGAGTAGATCCAAGAAGAAATGTGGGTCATCCGCATTGGGAACATAGATACTACCTAGGATGTAGGTCCTGCCCTGCATTTGCCCTACTACTATAACCTATCTAGTCTCTTTATACTGGAGTGATCCCTCAACTTGAAATGGACACTCTCACTTAATTAAAATTGGTACCCCATTTTTTGGAGGAAAAAGTACCAGAAAATTCTGACCCTACCCACCTGTGACTGAGCTTTTCAGCTTCTTTTTTTGAGAAGGTGCATCTCTTGTAACATGGCTACATTAAATCTGGCCAATTTAGATGTGACACATTTTTCTCCCTTTTAATTAAATGATTGTCCCCTTGGACATTCCAAGATATCAGTTTTAAGTCTGTCACATTGCATGATACTTCATAGATGATGCAAGAGATGGTAAAAAGATATGTATCCTCCTAACGAAGCAGTATATGAAGTGATCAGATGACATTTCTTTATACTCTCCTCCACACCATGTAATTTGTAACACTTTCTGAGTATAGAAAAGCTATAGGAGGCAGTATAGCGCAGTGGCTTAAGGCTCTGAGCTGCAAATCTGGTGACACCCAGCAGACCAGACCGGAGTTTGAATCCCACAGCTTCCACTTGCATACTGTGTGACCCTGAGTAAGTCACTTAACTTCGCTGTGCTCCCAGGTAGCTCCTGTAAAAAAAACTTTCAGCTTCGTGTGCTACTCCTGGTTAAACAACTAAATAAAATATATATATATATACACATTACTATCCCATAAGAAAACCAGACTGAAGAAATCAAAACAATGGCAATAAACAGTTTGATATGCAAAGTTAGACCATTCCATTTTTCTTCAGAAAAAGTTAAGAACAGCATCCATAGCCAGCCCAGTGGTGTTGAGGCTTAAGGCACTGGATGTCACACCTCATGCTACGCTGGCGACTTGGGTTCAGAAACACGCCCGGCCATCAGGGATCGGCAGGGGACGGGAAAGATTTAGTATCCAGAGTACTGCTCTCCTTTCTCTGGGATGGGATGCCGGCTTCCATCGCTCTGCAGTGGCCACCAGTGGAGAATGGAGGCACTGCAAAGGAGCAGGGTACGTGGGGGATGAAGCACAGCAGATGTCAGCACGCTGTGCCTTAGATGTCATTGCACATCCATGCTTTGAGGGACACAATTCAGGAGGATAAAAATGGCAGCAATTGACCGGGCAGCTTGATGGCCACAACTTCCTCACCCAGTGGGAGCCTGTTGTGCAAGGTCACACTAAGGTACTGGTTTCCGGCCTGTCATGGGAATTGGGGGTCCCCTTCAAGGGTATGGCAGCATATGCCAGCTGGTGTGTGTGTGAATGAGTCTACGGGCTGCTCTGGGAAGAGAAGCGGTGGCTGGATGATCGCAGGTCAGGCTGCAGGAGGGATAAATAGAAATACAATAAAAAAAATAATAAAAAACAGCACCCAATACACTATCCAAAATAAAACAGTAACAATTAATTCATAAACAACATATGGATAGGTAAAATACAGAAATAGTAAATTCCAAAATGCCCTGTCCTGGGCCACATAAAGAGGGGATAGGTAGCCAGTGCACTATAGGCTCCTAGGCAATTCCCTTTCTGTGGTGAGAGAACGGCTGGTGTAGCAGCTGAGCTATTACAACAAGGCAAGCAGATTAAGATGCATGGCTCCAGCCATAATATCCCAATGTGCCAGCCTGTACAGTGGATAATAAGTGTATGACAGAGGGTGCTGCTTTTTTGTTAGAGAAAGGTGCCAAATGGGGTGGCACGCCACTGCAAAGACCTGAGAAGGGAACAGACACCAGGAGGGGCCCACTCAGCTATTTGCTCCAATTTCTGTGGGCTCCCAGTGTATTCTGGGAGATCAATGTGCTTATTACTCAGGAGAAAAAGTTAAGACATGCAGTTCTGAGAAGCAGATCATGCAGATGGGAGTTAGGAATGGACTTGCCTCCTACGTCCACTGCCCCCATCTAAGCATTTGGGATAACATGCTGGTCTCTCAGTAGCTCGGAGGTTAGTTGATATGAAGTTTCAGAGGAGAGGCATTACATTATAGTGAAAGAGTGCATCAGGATCAGGCTGCAGGCACAGTTTCAGACATGAGCTAATAGGTGTGTGCAGTCCCTTATCCTATAAAAGGCAGGCTGCCCTATTTGAGAACTGTAGGGATAGTATCAGGCTTTCAGAACTGTGCAAATCAGATACATAGCCCCTTGGTGGGGGGTGAGAGGTTCCCACCCACCATTCCTCAAGCCTCCATCATCAGAGTTTAGCTGACCTTATGGAGCCCCTTTAAAGAGACCCTGACACCATTTGAAACACTTGAAAGAAATGTGAGATTTAGACACATTTCAGTTAATATTTTATATAGTTTCTATAATTCTTTCCCACTTTTTCTTTATTACTGAGAACAGTTGTATGAAAGAGAATTACTATCCAGTAGGCTTTATCTGCTTTCTCTGGTTGCCTACATCTGACATCATAACCCCCTTTTTATGGCATCATAACTGTTTCCACAGTAACAGATTGTGATGTCATAAATGGAATTGTGATGTCAGGTGCAGGCAAGTCGCCAGAACAGAGAGGGCAGCAATCCTGTTCACATGCAAATGTCCTTAGTAATAAAGTAGTAAGGGTGAGAATTACAGAAAAAAATTGTAAATATAAGCTGAATTGTATTGAAACATTACATTTTTTCAAAGTTGTCACAATAGTGTTAGGGGCTCTTTAAAAGTGAGAGTGCTCAGCTGCATAGGACTCACCCCAGTGCCCACCTCCCATCTGTGCCCATGCCTGGAGTAGTTCCTGCTCCCCATAACTACCCACCAGCACCTTCCAAAACAGGAAACCTCAAATCTGGGGGAAAGAGGAAAAAATGATGGGATACCTACAGTATAAAAAACAGCCATCTATGATCAGCAGGTAAGCCAATGACTGAGGGAAAAGTAAGGAGTGAGTTTTGCAATGTTGTTGTGTTGCACTTGGTCAAGCAGCACAGTGGAGATTGGGGGAATTTCAAAGGACACTTTAGCAGAGTTCAAGTACTCATAGTTGAGTGAGTGGAGCAGGAGGCGGTGCTCTATGATAAAGGGAGTAAGGCAATAGCATGAAGTTTGTGCTTTCCCCTCTAAAGTGCAAGATGATCTTAACGGAGTCCTACAATATATGCTGTATGGGGTGGAGTGAGAGACACCACTATGGCTGAGAATTACTGACTGCAATGAGCAAATGGTCACAGAGGGATCCAGCTTGAATGTGTGAAAGTGACAAGGGAGGAGAAGGCATGGTTGAAGAGCAGTCAGCCAATCAAAAGTCTCCTGTCCTAAACAGCCAGGTCACACAGCTAAGAAAAAAGGCACCAAAAGGAACAGAGAAAACTCTCATAGAGCAGCTCAAATAGTCTAACATAAATCCGTGGTATTGGGTTTCCTCTGTGCTATCAGGCTCTTATTTGAGTCAATACTTTTGTGTATGCTCTATCCGCCCGATTGCTGTCTGCTGTCTCACCATGCCTAGCCTAAAAGAAACTAACCCTGGGTTCAAATTATTGCCTAATGGAAAACGATATAGAAATGATCTGCTGAGGGAACCCAATAGCTAATTTCCCACATCCTCTCCATAACCCACACACTGTACTACAGCACACAGAAATTACTGTAACAGATGTTAGCAAATCACATTCACATTCTCACCCACTGTACAGCTTTACCTGAGATGCCTGTCCTGACAGCTACAAATACAATGGCTGATAACATGAGTTCGCTCAATTCTTTGCCAATAAAGAGGCCAACATCAGGGCTGAGAGACATTCTGCATGCTCTAAGGGGGTTTGCCGTGGTCGGTGTAGGGTTGTCTACCCCAGTCTTCCTAGGATCACTTTGACCGGCCAGCAATCCATGATGTTATATGGATTGCCCAAAGTATGCGGCCTACTTGCTGTAGTCTTGACCCAGGCCCTACATGCCTCATTTTGGGGTGTGTAAATGTTATCGACCCTGTCTTGGCAGAGATAGTTTGGTGTTCTTTAGAGTTAGCTGAGTTTCCAAACTCCCTAAAGGAGGCAGTAGTTACACCGCTCCTTAAAAAATATTCTCTTGACCCAAACTGCCCTGCCAACTATAGACAGATCTCTAACCTTCCCTTTATTGGGAAGTTGATAGAGAAAGTAGTTGTCTTTCAGTTGGATAACCATCTGACCATCCATGACATCTATGATTCTCTCCAGTCTGGTTTTCAGAAAAGGCATGGTACAGAGACCACTCTGGTTCGGGTGCTCAATGATCTCCTGATTGCTAGAGATTGGAAGTGTCGTTCAGTCTTGGTCCTTCTTGATCTCTCTTCAACCTTTGACAACGTGGACCATGGAGGGGCTGCTTGAGTGCCTGAGAGACATCTGTGGCCTGTCAAGTACAGTCCTCAGTTGGTTTAGATCTTTCCTCACAGGCAGTACTCAGGCAGTGGTGTCGGGGATTCATTCCTCAGCACCATTCTGCCATGTGGGGTTCCTCAGGCTCTGTGCTGTCCCCTATGCTGTTCGCAGTGTATTTGCTGCCATTGGGAGACATTTTAAGAAGGCATGGGCTGTGGTTTCACTGTTATGCAGATGATACCCACCTCTACTTCTCTTTTGCCCCAGACCAGGGTAGTGCACTCTCTGTCTTTAATAGCTGCCTCGTAGAGCTCCAGGACTGGATGTGGGCCAGCTGGCTAAAGTTGAACCCTGGTAAGACTGAGGTGTTGGTGGTGGATCCAGGTCATGGGACAGAGAGGACAGGAGCATGGCTTGACTCCGGGCTTTGGCTCTGTGGTTGTCAGCTTGTGTCCTTTGTTCAGGTGCAGAATCTGGGCATTATATTTGATGAAGGGCTGACACTTCATTCGCAGGTGTCAGCTGTAGTCAAATCCTCTTTCTTCCATCTGAGGAATATCGCCCAGATTATGTACCTTGTTCCATCTTGAGACCTTCCAACATTGATTCATGCCTTTGTGACCTCCATCCTTGACTACTGCAACTCCCTATACCTAGGGCTTCCAAGGGTTGATATTCACCGCTTGCAGCTGGTGCAGAACGCTGCGGCCAGGTTACTAACTGGGGTTTCCCGGATTAGTCATATCACCCCTGTGTTGTGCGAATTGCTCTGGCAACCTGTTCAGTGGTGAATCACCTTCAAGGTTGGTTTACTGACCTATAAGACCCTGCACAGGCAGGGTCTCGGCTATCTGCAAGAGCTCCTGGTTCCTTACTGCCTGCTCCGAACCCTCTGTTCAGTCAATGAGGGAAAGCTAGAGGTTACCAGGGTTCGACTGAAAACTTCTGGTGGGACAGCATTTACTTATGCAGCCCCGACCCTGTGGAACTCTACCTTGCCAGATTAGAGACTGCCTGACCATGGAGAGCTTCAACACAGCTTTAAGAACATACTTATTTAGCTGTGTTTTGGGGGATTGTTAAAGCTGTATTATTGCATTTTATTGATTTTCTAGTATTTAAGTTTTATTCATGTTTTAATCTCTGTATAGCGCTTTGATATATTTTGAATTGCTCTATATAAATAAATATTATTATTATTAACATATAGGTACATTAGTCCATTCAGTGTATTAAAGAACTGTTATAGTAGTAATTCAAGAGGTGAAACCTTGGCTGTCTGGCTGTTGGTGTTGCTGGCTTTTTTCTACAATGGTTGCCCAACTGAGACAGAGAGAAACCTCCGCCTTATTTGACAGGGGTAAGAAAAATAAATCGGACTTGTGTCCATCGGGTCCATGGCTGCTGAAAGTTACTGAGACCTATGTGAGGTGTCATCAGCAGGAGGGGAGACAGGGGTTCACTTTTCAAAGCCTCCTGAGGAACGCAAGAAGCTTGCATCAATCAGAATTGACAGAAGTGGCTCCTTGAATCACCTTTTATGCCATTCCTGATTTTCTATCAGTGGCTGTGACAGACCTGGGACCCCTTGCATCAAAGTGTCCCTGCACCATCCTTGTGCCAAACATGATGGTGCGCCTGGGCACAAGGGGGCTTGAGCTATGGTGGGGCTGCAACACCCCCTTATTTGGAGGTTTACAAGTCCTACTATGGATGCAGCAAAGGGCACCACTTAGATCAGCCAGGAGGTGGTCTAAGTAGCTTGTGCCAGTGGAATGAGGCCTTACAGGGGGCAGTAGAAACATACTAGGGGCATGGGAGGTGACAGAGTGGATTTCGGTGGAGAGTTGTGCATAAATGGGTATTTGTTGGAACCCATCAGGGTGCATATGCTGCATGGTGTTACTGTCAATCATATGTTGTGTACATACACATAGAACCCACCAATCCCTGATGTCCCTCATGAACTAGCTATACATTAGTCCTTGGTGGTCTAGTGAACCTCCCATGAACCCACAATCCATGATCTCCCGTTAATTAGTATATACCCATCTGTGTTGGCCTAGCAGACCCCCTCCCTCTCCATGATCACCCCCACATATTATGAGATACTGTAACTGTCCCTGGTGGTTTAGTGGACCCCTGCCCCCCCCACTTCATCAGGTATCATCCCACCACCCCCTCCACCTATCCTGAATTGAAGCAGGTAACCAGCACAGCCCTCCACTCACCACCACGGTTGACCACCAGCTGAGCTCTCAATGAGCATATACTGTATACAGTATGGACTCACTGAATGACAGCAGCTGTCATTCAGTGAGCACATACTGTATGCAGTACACGTTCATTGAGAGCTCAGTTGGTGGCCAACCATGGTGCTGAGAGGAGGGCCGTGATTGTCGCTGGCTCAGATTCAGGATGGGGGTATCAGTGTGGTAAGACACTACCTGACATGGTGTGGGGCAGGGACCCACTAGGCCACCAGTGACAGTTATCTGATAATATATGGGGGTGATCACAGAGAGGGATGGGGATTCGGTGGGCCACCAGGGATGGGTATATACTAATTAATGGAGGCGATCAGGGATGGGTGGGTCCACTAGCTCACCAGAGAAAAATGTATGGCTATTTCATGGGGAACATCGGGGATGGGGGTTTTCTATATGTATGTACACAGCATATGATTGACAGTAACACCATGCAACATATGTACTCCAATGGGTGCCAGCACATGCCCATTTATCCACAGCTCTCACCATTGAAACCCCCACTACCACCTTCCATGCCTCTTAAGCTCCTGACCCACTCCTATCATGCTGTTTCTCCCCTCCCTCACCATCCCTGCCCCTCTGGTGTTGCACCAGGTGTGGCAGACTGGATCCCTGCAGCAATGTCCGCACATGTGCCAAATGTTTGGCACAGCTAGTGACTTTGGAAAACCTGGGGAGTTTAGTGCTTGAGCCCTGCTTTTTATAAAATCAGGCACAGGGTCCCTAGCGCACCTGAGGTTTGCCACAAACCTTAAGGCAATGCAACTAGTGCTGTTCTTAGGGCTCCCAGGATCTCTAAGTGGCTGTGAGAATCATTCAGGTTCCCAGGGAGGAGGGCTGATTCCAGTGAGGATTTACAGGAGCCACAGCTAGTACTGTGGCTGGTGTGAGAAAGCTGAGTTAGTGTATTAAATTTCTGTCTACCTCGGGGCTGTTGCCTTTTCGATTTCTGGAAATGCCATGGTTCTTATTCTGATGCTGGTCATTTAGATAGCTGCTGGGAGCCCTCTGATTGTTTGGGAGTGAGTCCTGTTCTCAAGTGTTCTTTAGTGGCCCTTGAGATGGTGGTGGTGGGGGGGATTCACAGGCCGAGTCATCTTATTCCTCAGGAATGAGTGGGCATCCTGTGGAGAATCAAAGCAGTACCATTTTTCATTGCAAAGTACTTTGAAAGTAGCTTGCTACCTCATGTTGTATGGTATTTTACACTGTGCCAATTCTTTTTTGATAGGGCCAAAGGCTTTGCATCATTCCACCAGGTCCCAAGAAAAGTCTTGGAAGAGTGTATACAGTGGCTATTCAAATATAAAGGACTCTTCTCTCTCTGGCCAGTTTCAAAATTTGTTATTTCAAGGTGAATTGCAGTAAATATGTAAGGATAGGATATGGGGGGGGGGCAACCCTGCCTGGGTGGGGACTAAGGGATCTATGAGCTCTCTCAGTCTCTAGCAGATAGTCCTAGTAGTAGTCTAGTGCTTTAAGTAATAAGGACAGCAGGAAAACACACATGGCCTGGCCCTCAGAGCCCTCAGGAACGCCCACAATCTGTAAATTGTTCCTGCGGCCACAATTCACCAAGTTGTCAACTTTTTCTCATAGAAGGCAGACTTGGTTTTCTAGGTATTGAACATAATCCCCATGGTCTACTGTACTAGATTAAACTCTCATTGTAAATAATTATGTGTCAACAATTCTTATTTCGGCAGCTTCAAGTCATTCTTCTACATTTTTTATAGTACAGTGGATCTGTGGGATGTCAGCGATCAGTATTTGTAGCATGGCTTTGATTTCTGACAAGTCATTTACACCTCCCGGAATTTGTGTCCCTGCAGCAGCAGCTGCCTTGTTAAATTTCCTCAACTGTCAAAACTGATGTTAGTATGACAGCTGTCAAGATGAGTAGCCTGCTACCAATAAACGGTGCCTTACCTGTGGTTATAAGTGCAACAAAGTGTTACTACGCTGACAGATATAATGTGAAGTGAGCAAATTCGCATCCGCATAGTATTTTGTGAAGTTTTCATATACAGGTCAAAATTCACCTTAATGACCTTCGTGTTCCAAACTTCACTTTAACTTTAGGTTACATTGTGAGAAGGCGAAGTTTACGAGAAAAAGGCCACAGGTCACATGTCTGACTTTCTGCAGGTCACATGATGGGCAGGCAGGATGAAAATCAGGCAGAAATTCAGTGAACTAATTTCACTTTGACTTTAACTTTGCTAAAGCAGGAGCTGTAGCTGAGTGGGATAGTCACACACTTTTTAAAAGAAATCCTTTTCTGCTTTTCATTCTTTTTTTCAGATTCCAGAGTTTATTTTCAACTCCCTTAATCCCCTTAGTCCACCTTTTTTTATCTGATTCACTTCCTCTGTTTTTCCTTTTTTTCAGTTATTAATATTTTTAGTAACTTTTTTTTCCAAATGGAGAGAGGTGGAGTAAGTGGCGTTCCTCGTGGCCCAAGGATGCATGGGAACCTTGGGCGAGCCATTCACCTGAACTGGGGTAATATTTTTGAATCCAGTGCTCCCACCCCATAAAATGCTGTTGCCACTGCCAGTTGAAGTGTGGTGCCAGAAGCAACAGCTGCTTCTTCTGATGTTAGTGGTGACACCCCTGCAGCACCGGTGACTACCAACCTCTGACAGCAGCCCAAGCAGCAGCAGGATCAAGGTCAGAAGCAGCAGCTTATTGCCCCCCCCAGCTGCAGAGCAGCCTATGACATCTGGGCCCCCCCACTGCCTGTGCTTGGTCCTCCCTGTAGCTTACCAATGTGGCTGTTTTTCACTACACAGCCAGATGACCCAAGTGCGATCAAATGCAACATCTGTGGCATGGTGGTGCATTGTGTTAGAAAAGGCAACCATTTGGGCATGGGTGGCCAAAGAACACACCTGTCAGTGTACCACCATGCTCAGTGGGAGGACAAGGTACAGGAATTAAGAACCACTCTTTCAGGGGAGGATGCAGTTGAAGGGGGACAGTACAGTGACAGCCTACACATATAACAAAATGCAGCAGAAGGGAGAGGGCTGAGCAAGGGGTGGCTCCCACAGCTGCAGACAACCCGGTGCAAACATCAGTCACACAAGTGGACCTGGCCATCCTGTGGGCTGAGGTCAAGTACCTGCAGAACGGTCTCTGCCAAAATCGCCAGCAGTTGCAAAGAATGGAGTCTCACCAATTGAAAATACTGAGTATGTTATGCATGCTGAATGCTAGGCCCCAGGACCAGTAGCGTTATTTCATTTTCTTTGTTTTTTGTCTTAACATTTGGTCTGTGCTTGATCTTTATTTTTCCTCACTGGCCTCCTCCCCAAAAAACAGAAAAGAAAAAAAAATATGAAAAACTCACCAATAAAATAATAAAAGGTTAACCTCCCCCCAAAAAATTCCTGTCCTATGCTTTTCCTTCCTTTCCTACTTCATTATCTTTTTATATGCCAAATAAGTATATATTTTTTCCATTAATGCTTTCTTCCTGTTCTCCTGTTGTCATGATATATTATTTTTTTTTACCATGGACTGTGTTAAACTTTCTTAGTCCAGCCACAACTAAAATCAAAATACCCCCAAATCACCTACAATTAAAATTCAAACCCCCCAAAAACTAACCTATCTTATGACAAGTTAGCAGGCTTCTACTGCTGTCTGGTTACATCATTGAGCAAGTGATTTTAGTGTCCAGATTAAGAATGAGCTCATGAAAAAGTGTTCACAAAAGTCCCAACTATTTCTTGACACACTCCTGAAAATTTACACAGAGAGCCATAACTGTGTATCAGTATCCCAAGTGAGAAAATTGCTTGCTGACACATGTTGCTGCTGTTGTATTACTGTTTTAATTTCCTGAGAAGTCATGATTAAGAATAAGTACATGCAAAAGTGTTCACAAAAGTCCCAATTATTTCTTGACATATTTCTGAAAATTTACACAGAGAGCCATAACTGTTTATTAGTGTCCCAGGTGAGAAAATTGCTTGCTGACGTACATAGCTGCTGTTCACTAAAAACATGACAGACCTTTACAAGAAAGAAGTGGAAACATCTTGTGGTGATAACTGAGAAAAACTTCAGTATACATAATGAGAGTTTTCAATGAGAGCTTTAAGATGCGTTGTTCACTAGTAGTGGTGTTTGTGTGACTGCTGCTGCTGGTGCTGATGAACAGTGTGTTGCTGAATGCTGATAATCACGGATGACCACGGGTTGAAGTATAATTTGATGTTTTTCGAATGTCTTTTGCTGTATTGACTGAAACATGCTGCCAGTTGTGTGTGCATTCATACCATCAATAATAAGTTATTGTAAGTGTCACTGTCATGTTTGTTGAGACACTGCTGTTTAATTTGTAGTGAATCTTGTTGTTTGTTGAGACACTGCTGTTTAATTTGTAGTGAATCTTGTTGTTTGTTGTACACAGTCCATTTTGTTGTTTCTTTGCAGGGAATCTTCATCATACATATTGAATGTTTCCACTTCACTGGTGTGTTGTCCATGATCACATTCACATGTCGTACATATGTGCCGCTGTCTAATGTTGTACTGTAAAATTTTATTTTTTTGGGGGGGTGGTTACTGTTGTGGGTGAGTAAGTTATAATCATCTCTCATTACTGTTCTTTTCTTTTACATTTTCAGGTCGTATCACCCAGATTCACAACCGTATTAATGAAACCATGCTGCCACTACAGATGGATTCTCGTTGTGTCTGATTGTTGACTTCAGCAATACTACAATTGCAAGCCATGAAAGGTAGGTATTTTTTGGGGGTTGCTACATTGGAAAACAATTTTCCTTAATATTTTTTTCTTCTTGCCAGGTCTTCACTGTATCTGAAATTATGTCCGTCTTGAGACTGGAACATACCGGAACACCTCGATGTTACCTGCAAACAGATGAAGCAGAAATTATTCAGAGTTCATTCCAGTACCCAATCCACTACCCAGCAGTGCTCTTCCTGCCTGTTGTTATATCCAGCTTCAAATACACATCTATTACTAAATGCTTGTGAGTAAAATAATCATGTTTACTGACCCACACTGGACCAGTGCCTTATAGTACCAACCAGGAATACACATTGAAGACTCCTTGCGTACTGAAGTACACTTGTCATCTGTGAAGAAAAACAGATATTATCCGGCCTGATTTGACCACTGCTGAATACTTCACCCTTGCAAAAAACAAGAAAAAATAGAAAAGAAAGGAAAAATAAAGTAAAGAGTAAATCAGACTGATACTTACCAATACATAAAATAATTTATGTGTCCACAATGCAATGGCATTGTTGCTACAATTACAGAACTTTGTAGCATTTATGTCCTATTGCAAGTAACAGCAGTCACCTGTGAAGAAAAATAGAAAATTGAGCCCCTCAATTTGGCCATAGTGGCACAGTGTGTACCTGTATAAAAAGGGAAAAAAAGGATAACAACACAATTCCAATCAAAAACACAGTAAAAAAGATTCATAATTACTGTAAATTACTGATGTTCTTTAAGAGTGAAATGTGTGATGGTGCATTGCTGGCAGCAGCAAGGCTTGCAGTACAGCACCTTCAGGGAAATAACCAGGGATAACAACCAACATTAGAAATTATAGCTTAGTGTGGCGCAAGTACTTTGATGTTACTTGTTCTCATGTCATCTTGTACTGACCATGCAGATGTATTTGAAAAAAATCTTCTAACACAACAAAGTAACTTTTTGAAAAGAATAGTCCATCATTACTAAATGCTGGAATCCCTATTAATTCTGATTATACCATGTACCTCAGACAAGAACTAATGAGATGGGCTGGCTGGCACCTTGCCTCCATTGAAAATCCTCTGATAATCACCACAAAAGATGCCAGCCAACTGTATATTTAAATAAAAAAACATCCAACCCTGAAATGACTGAACTCCAACCGTCATATTGTTTCCCCGCTAAGTGGAGACCATAAAACACAACCTCCATACAGTGGAAAAGCAAAAAAAAAAGCAAAAACTCGGTTTTAATACTGGATGTCTGTTCCGCTCTCTCTCTCTCTTCAGACACACAGAGCAGTCACTCCACCTGTCTCCATGTCCGGAAAGACTGCTTTACCGGTCTCTCGCTTTCATGCTCTTTCACTCTTTGCTGTTCGGAGTGGGGGTTGGGAACTCTTTGCTGCTGGCGACCTGAGGAGAAAGGTACTACATACAAGAAAGTTACAAATAAAAAAAGATTCAAACTGCAAAAACACTGTTTTCCCTCTTTTTCTACAAAAAAAAATACCAGTCCTTGGTATATTTGCAATAAGCCACTCGGGGGATCTGGGTTATCGGAGGATTTATCACGGCTGTCAAGGATTTACCCACTCCAGCCATGGTAAATCCCCCAATAACCCACACCCCCTCATGGCTTATTGCTTAAATAAATTAATTTTAATTACACAATTTAAAACCATGGTGCTAAATTTGGAGACTTTCTTCCAGGAACATGTGGCTATTTTGGATAATAATGATGATGACAATATAAAACAAATTTCTGCAAAACTGACTATAGTACCAAAGTGGGACAGTAAGAAGTAAATGCATATTCAAAGGACATGAACTCACCATGGCATCAGAAAACAAGTGTGTTCTTGGCAGCCAGTACTGTATGTGGCAAGAGGCAGACAAGCCAGATTGTACTTTCCTGATAGACATTGCTTGTTGCATTCACAGTTGATGTCCTATCATGCTGGCTGGCTGTGGGTTCTAATATTGGGCAAAGGCACAAGGTCTGTCTGTTTCTTTCTCTCTCAAGAAACAGCGAAGCTGTGGCTAGCTGTGGGTTCTTATACTGGGCAAGGGCACAAGGTCTGTCTGTCTGTCCTTCTCTCAAGAAGCAGGGTTGATATGGCTGGCTTCAGATTCTTGTATTAGGCAAAGGGCTCAAGGTCTGTCTCTCTCTCTCTCTCTCAACAATCAGGGTGGCTGACTGGGATGTCATGTATTTCAGTGGCAGGATATGTCACATGCAATGAGCATGATGTCAGTGGCTAATTCAAGGTGATATGTATTTAGATGGCTGCAGGTACTAATGACTGCACACATTCTGGGAACTGTATTGGCAAAAGCAAGGAAGGAGATGGCAAACTCTAATGACATGGCAAGGCAAGGCAAGGCTAAATTTATTTAAAAACACCCAATCCTGGAGGCTCTAGGTGCTGCATAAATAAATAAATACATCTTCAAAAACAGATCAGTGGATACAGAAATGATTAAAACACAAAATAGTAATACGTCATATTCACATTTACAAACAAATCAGATTAACATTTCATTTATTATGTTATTTCATAAAATGTCATTATAAAACTAAGAACTGGAAGAAGTACTTTAAAGCCATTTTTTTTCTTTATGCACTTCCACCAACGTCCTCATCCACATCAGTGAAGAAGCAGCCCTTGCAGTCCTCAGTGTTGGAGATGTCCCCACTTGGAATTTTTTTTTCATGACTGCATCATCAGCCTCAATGAAACTCAGTTTAATGTTGCCTCCAGGATGGTCTGCTTCACACTCATCAGTGTCACAGTCATCATGACTGGGTACACAATGTGCTTGTCCTACTTTGAATGTGACCTTCATTCATTCTGATAAATGTCAGCATGCCAATATTTGTAGGTGATAGGTCAGTATGATGGTCATGCACAATGGCCCCCGCAGAACTAAATGTCCTCTCCACACTTACACTAGAGTGTGGGCAGGTGAGGTACTTCAGTACTATTGATAGCAGCACTGGCAATTTATTCACCTTGACTCCAGTATACCAAAGGATCATCCAATATTGTCAGATGCCTGTTTTCTGCCAAACTGGCCTCAGCCATGCTCTGTGATGCCTGCAGTCCTGATGAGTCATCCATCTGTTCACCCCCTTCCTCTAAGTCACAGATTACAACTTGGGGCAAAGCATTCCAAAGTGGATTAATGGGCAGCTATGCAGCTGACATCAGCCTTTCTATTTCAGCCGGCTTACTGGAGGCACTGTGGCCACAGTGACCTTCAGCCTGGATATGCTGAGGGTTGCAGAACTTTACACATCACATCTGTGTCCCATGGACCAAGCTGATGAGCTGTCCAGTGAAATTTTGAACCTGATCATGCCCGTTCTCCAGTATGGATGCAATGCCATGTTTGTAGCATGGATCCAGCATTGTGGCTGTTCCAAATTTTTGAGATTGCTGAATGGGGACGATGTGTTTAATGCTGTTTAAGATTGTTATCATGTGTTTGAGTAATGCACAGCTTGACCTATCTCTGGCCACATCAAGGCTAGGCTGAAGATTCAACAATGTCCACCTCAGCACGCATAGCAGTGGGTTGGCTTGACTAATGGATGCAGTGTCACTGCTCACTGCCTGTGTGGCATGTTCAAATGGCCTCAAAATTAGCATTACTGAATCCATGAGTCACCACTGCTCAGTTGTCAGATACATTGATGCCCTGGAACTGTCACATTTTGTGTGCATCACAAGGTACTCTGTGATTGCTTTGTACTGCTTGTACAAGCACTCTGCCATGTAAAGTGTGAAGTTCCATCTCGTGACAACTTCAAGCTTGAGGCAGTACTGAGGGAAGCTGTTTTGGATTTGCAACTGTCTAGGTTGGTCACGGGTCTTTCCAGAACATGCAAAGTGGGCACAGATGTGGTGTGCAACAGTAAGCATTTGCTTGATTTTAGACTACTGCAGAAACTCCTGTACTACAAGATTTAGACAGTGGGCCATGCAGGGAACCCTCACAAACCCACCATTGCTGATACATTTAATAACATTTGACCCATTATCGCTGACTATCAAACCAGCATTTAGGGAAAGGGGGTTCAGACACTCATCTATTTCTGTCAGTAGCAAGTCTAGCATGTTTTTGCCTGTATGAGACCCTGCAACACTCCGCATTGCAAGCATGACATGCTGTCTAATGCCATGAAGGTTGCTACCACCACAGTTTGACTTATAACACTTCTTACCCATTCCACCATCACAGACAACCCCAGATAGCTGTGCCCAATGTGCCATAATACACAGATAAGAACTGCCCACTGTTTTGTCACTTGTCCACATATCCATACTTAAGTGAATGTAAGGTGATATGGAATGCTGAAGGACATGTCTTACAGACTCTGTCACAGTCCGATATAGCTCAGGGACAGCACGGGTGATAAAATATGTCCTGGACAGGATCTTCCATTTGGGACATATGCATGCCACAAAGCATCAGAATTCTGCATTCGCCACAAAGGAGAACGGCAACATGTCAATTGCAAGCATTTCCACTATGACAGCATTGAGTTCATGTGCAACCACATGATTCAGTGACTAGTTACTGTGCGGCTCAAAAAGGCTCTGCAACATTGGTTGCATCGTTCGGTGTTTTGCTCGGTACGTGCCAAATGTCTCTGCTCTGCCAATTGCCATGGATGGGCTGGCATTGACCTGAGGTTGGTACACAGGTGGCAATCCAATAAATGATGTTATTTTATGTGTTTTAAGAACAGGGACTGATGCAGCAGAATGACTACTTGGACCATGACTGCTACTCCAATAGCTACTGGAACATTCAAAGTCAAAGTCCTCCTCCTCCTCATGCCTGTAGTAATCCTCCAGTGTTAATTCACAACTTTTACCTACATGGCTACTTATACTGACATGGGAAGGGGATACCTTGCTCACCAAGGTTGATGAGGGTAAATGCCTCACTACAGCATCCACAGTGCCATGTGTCTGCTATTGAGGTGAGCAGAGTTTCTCTCTGCTGCCCCTACTGTGTAAATGGAGTAAGCAAGAGATTTCTCTAGAAATATCACAGACATTTCAGGAAATATCTGTCCATGTCTTTGGCCGTGACTGTATGATGGCTCCAAGCGCCAAGGTGGCTACCCTTTTTGCCACACCTCACACGTGCTTGGCAAAACTGGCAGATTGCCACCGTTTCATCCTTTTCATCTTGTATGAATAAATCCCAGACTAGGGATTTGGCTGCCCTACATTTCACATGATGCTGCTGCTGTTGCATATGTTTTGTGAGGTGAAATGGGGGGGGGGTGTGATGCATGATTTCTGGTGTGATGCAGACTTTGACTTTGACTGAACATCACAGTCTATTAGTATGACCTCAAGGTCATCCACAGACACAACTACATCAGAAGAACTTTGAGGGGGGTGGATTTAGAAAGAGACCGTTTACATACAGCCACCTTAACTTTCTTTTTGTCAGGTTTCCATATAGGGTTACTAGCATCATCATCATCATCATCCACAAATTCACTTTGGATACTATCCAGTGGAGATATTACAACCTCAACCTCATCCTGATCACCCACACTTTTTTCGTTACCATCTGATTCTTTGGATGCCCCAAGATAAGAATCTGTGAAAACATTAGACTGTGTCTCATGATGATCAGGCTCATGTCAGCTACTGTAGGGAGTGGGACATCAACTACCCTCAAATCTTCCAACTCCCCAACATTTTTCCCACCTGATAACTTTTCCTGGGTTGTAGCAATACTACTGCTGTTATCCACTATGCCGTCACTCTCTTTACTACCAGCACCATAAGCATCTCCAACCAGCATTGATGCCACTGATTTGGCCAAGAAAAACTTAGCCACAGAAATCCCTGTAATTGCAGCAACTACAAAATTTCCCTTCTGCTGCTTAGTAGTACCATATCCACAACCACACTTAACATTGCTAACCCCTGATTAACCTGCCTCATCATCACAACAACTACTGCTACCATCTGGAGGCACACAAGCAAAAGTCTTCTTGGCAGCAGTGCCACCGCCAGAAAAAGCTTTGCATAACAGTCTCTTCGAGGACACTTTTTTAGATTACACAGATAGTCACCAAGAGAAGAAACACATGCACCAGAAAAAATTATTTTTCCAATGTTGTGGGTTGCTGTAACAAATTCCAGAGAATTCACAAGACAGTACAATGCAAAAAATGCAGCAATAGGTATGTTTTTTATTATGTCTGTTTTCATTTGTTTAAATGCTCTAATATGCATTAGGGAGAGAGTGTTCACAGTACTATTGGGAAACACACAATAGTGGTATAGTGACAAAACTTTCAACAGACTGAAGGAAGACAATTAACAGCAAGGTTATATTTCTTCGGTTTTGGGTGGATGGGAAGCCAAAAAACTACAATAGTGACTTCCAGATGGAAAAAGTGGAAATAAAGAGATATAATGTATGTTAGAACGCTGTTAACCTTAGGAAATCATCATTTCCTAAGGTTGTTAACCTATCGATGTGACGTAGATATGTTGTTAACCTATCGATCCTACGTCACACTGATAGGTTAACAACAGCGAGTGGTCTGCGCATGTGCGAGCTTTTTTTTTCGACGGGGAACCAACTGAAGAGAAACCGACGGGGAAGGACTGAAGGGCCGCGGTGGTGACTTTTTAAAAAACGTAAGCCATTTAACCTTTTAAGTGGGACCATACACTATAAAAAATAATGTACGGTCCCTCTATCGGCAACCGGTCAATTTTAACCATCTCAAGGTTGCCATGGGGACGTAAACCTCTCTACTGTTAACTGACCGGTTAACGATAGAGGACCATACATTATCCTCTATATACTGTAGCACAGGCACAAGACTTTAACCATACTCTTTACACATCCAAAAGTGGAACAACACACCTTCTTTTGGGGGGAGGTTAATATTTACACCAGTAGCTAGATAGAAGCAGGAAATAATAATACAGATGGGCTCAGAAATTAACATAACTGTTCTTACGATGGTGCAATAAAATGTGTATGACTTGACAGCATGCACATTGACTAAAGGTAATGCGCAGAAAGTTTAACTGTTCAGTAAAATAAAACTCAGTCTTTTAAATAGAAAAAAAATGTACAGCGAGCAGCACAAAATCATCAAAAATGACTAAAAGTATTACTGTGTATATTTGTGTACAGAACTGAACACACCAATATTAACAAGCATTTGTCAATGCCTAACGTTCGCTTGCAGGTATTTGCAGTGGCGTTTGGCACGTATGGTCTTTTACCCTAATGCCCTGCGCGATTGCTGGTATTTGCACAATAAAATTTCAGCATGGCCTTTTTGTTACCCCCCATTGTGCGCTACATAGCTGGAAACATGTTTTGGGCAGGATGTGAAAAATGACAGCTGTACTGCTCATAAGAAAGTGTGGTAAAATGGCAATGTTGAAAATCTGGAGTGGAAATATTGAACATTCACAAACATACGAGCGTGCGTAGGAACTGTGCAACGCACGCTCGTCAAACAGTCATTGTTAGGAATTTGTTCACCAAATTTTCAACATTGGCATTTTAAAACCTCTGCTCATGAACAGTGTCACTGTGATTTTCTTAATGTGTCCCATACATTGATTTCGCACACCGACTGCGCCATTGTGCGCTACATGGGTGGAAACACGTTTTGGGTGAGATGTGAAAAATGACAGCTGTGCTACTCATAAGAAGGTGTAATAAAATGGTAATGTTGAAAATCTGGAGTGGAAATATTGAAAATTTGCAAACCTACCAGCGTGCGTAGGAACTGCGCAACGCACGCTCGTAAAAGTCATTTTTAGGAATTTTTTCACCAAATTTTCAACATAGCCATTTTAAGACCTCTGCTAATGAACAGTGTCACTGAGATTTTCTTAATTCATCCCATACATTGATTTCGCACACCGACTGTGCCATTGTGCACTACATGGACAGAAACACGTTTTGGGCAGGATGTGAAAAATGACAGCTGTACTGCTCATAAGGAGGTGTGGTAAAATGGCAATGCTGAAAATCTGGAATGAAAATATTGAAAATTCATGAACTTACAAGCCTGCATAGGAACTGCGCAATGCACGCTCGTAAAACAGTCATTTTTTGGAATTTTTGCACCAAATTTTCAACATGGGGTTTTTGGGACCCCTTCTCATGAACGATGTCACTGTCATGGTGTTATTCAGGCCTGAAGGTTGATTTCACATAGTGACTGCGCAGTGACTGTGAAATCACCCTTCTGGCCCGAATAACGCCATGACAGTGACATCATTCATGAGAAGGGGTCCCAAAAACCCCATGTTGAAAATTTGGTGCAAAAATTCCAAAAAATGCCTGAGATATGCAATAAAGTTGAAACCCCCCTATCTAGCCCATTATACAGCTTACCAGCATTTCCTCAGTTCGCGGTCGGCTTTGAAGAGTGCAGACGTGTTCCCGATCCACCAAAGATCGTCGCGCCAAGCTCCGGAGGTAAGTATGGGGTGAGGGGGGTGTGGGGAGGCAGGGTGCACAGTGGGTGGGTGCAGGTTGTGGGAGGGGGGCGGGGAGACTGCGTGGGACCGTTTTTACTTTACAGGTTGTTTTTTTTTAATTGACGAAGTGGGATGTTTGCCACGCTGGGGTGGGCTCCCAGCATGGCACAAGGATGGCTGGGGGGGCCGATGAGCCCGACGGGGATTGGGCACCCGTCGGCAAACAACGGGGACGTTTGCCACGCTGGAGTGGGCTCCAGCTTGGCAGCAAGGATTTTGGAGGGCGTCATGCGGGGGCAGCGTGATGGTACTCTGTATGACAGCGGTGGTTTTCTTTGAAGAGAAGACCACCGCTGTCATACACAGCTCCCGTACCCATTGGTGCAGGACCACCATGCCTGCTCAACTGAGCAGTGGATTTAAGGGGAGAGGCACACCTCCAAAGTGTGCTACTCTCCCAAAACGTTCCTTGTGCATGCGCGCAAGCGAACGTAAAAACTAGCCAACAACAGTTGGCAAGACTGCCTTTCACTCTGTGGTCTGTGAATCTCCCTTCTACACCACAGATCCACCCCTCCTCCAAAGCACACTTCTGCACTGTCTCTCAGTACAGACACTGAAAGCAATAATTTAAGATGCAAAATTCACACATAATCAATAAATGATTGATGATACAGGCACACAAAGAAATAGCACACTCGAGGCACTAAATTTGGACTCAAAAGTTCAAAGGTAAATAGATTTTGGAACATTTTTTGAAGGTTTGAAGTACACAGCTCTGACAGCTAACTAACTCCAGCTTTTTACTATACACACTAAGCTGAACTGAGGCTGTGCAAGCCCATACAGTGCTCATGTGACCTACCATCCCATTAATCATTGCAAAGTTTGCCTTTAGAAACCAAGGAAGTAATATGAAATCCATAGATTACATTGGCAACTTTGTATTTCTCAAGAATGTGAAGTTATTTGCTTCACAGTGTGGAGTATTTCACAAATTTTGCATTCTATGCAAAATACTCCACGTAGCAAAGTTTAAGGACTTCACCCATCTCTAACTGTGGTTTAAGAACTGCTCAAATACAGCACAGGCCACCGCACAGCCCATAGGCTTGCAGTTGTCCACATAGTAACTGCCCTCAAACTTCATACCCGTAACCCAACAGCACCTTGTCCTCATTCTGAACTGGCAACAAACAAAATGCAGACTCGATGTCTACCTTTGCCATAAGTGCCCTGGGACCTGCTGATTGCACCACCTTTATGGCCCTGTCAAAGGACTGATAGCGCATGGACATGTGCTGGGAATCAATATGGTCATTCACTGACCTCCCTCCTGGTATGACAGATGATTAATTATTTGAAATTCTCCGGGGTCATCTTGGGCAGTAATCTATTAGGTGACACCATAAAATTCTCCATTGGGGCTATAGTGAAGGGCGCCCCTCACTCGCCCCAGCCATGGTTTTTTCTCCATTTTTTCCCAGATGACTTGTGGCCGATCTCTAGAAGACCTCAGGTTCTCTGCCTTGTATGCCCTCTGGGGGCTGGAGAACGGGATCCTGAAACCCACTGAAAACCCACTTTCCAACAAGTCGGCGGCTGCTCTGTTTGGGTACTGGCCCAGCAATGGCTTAGTCGTTCTTATTTGTACTGGGGTAAGGAGACTTCCCATCTTGAGGCTTTCCAAACCACCCTCATCCTCTCAACCCAGCCCCTTTCCCTCCTCTTGCTGTTGAGCACTGCAGAAAGGGATACTGCCTCCCATAGGCCATGCATGCATGCTTGAGCCTACAACTGGTGCGCGTGCAGGCTGATTGATTTAATGCATAGGACAACTGGTGGGATGGGCCATCTGCATATCATTGCTCTGGAACCTTGATGGGTAGCTCACTATCTGTGTGCTGCACTCCACCCCCTTGCATCATATCCACCATCAGCGGCATATCTAGCTTGCCCCAGCCCAATGCTCTGTCTACTTGCCACCTCCGATTAAACTTTTCATCGTAGTCTAGCCAAGCCGTGTCCCTTTTCTTCCAATGCATCAAGGAAGTCCTATGCATATAATTGAGTATCTCTATCCCTTGTTTCTCATCCACTTGCATAAGACAGTGGCATTGATTAGGAATGCCACCACCCAATTGTCGGACATGTGTGGGACCTTAACCTTCTTGTGCTCGTGGTCATCCCCTGTCTCCTACTTTCCCTTTGTGCGCTCCACGGGATAGTTTAGGAGAGAAGATATCCAAGTACTCCCGATTTTTGATCTGCTGCCTGATCTTATCCATCAAGTGAGTATCCACTGGGGAGTCCAGCAACACATAGGGGTTCTCCAGTGGTGAAGGTGCTGGCTCGCCTGATGCTGTCCTGTCTTTCCCTGCACCATTCCTTCCTGACAAATCTGGTACTGACATTCTTAATTTCCACCACCAGGTGTGCCACCATCCCCACTAGCTATTTCAACTCGTCTGCCACTACCCACAAGCTGGTGTCTGCTCTGGGCTGCTCAATACCTTCCCCCTCATCATCTGATTGATCCAGAGCCACCGGGGACTCACCCCCCCATCTCCAAACCACCAGAAGCTATCAGCCCTTCCAATTCACTGTCTGAGGCCTCTCCCATAACTGCTCCCAAAACATGCCTTATCTGACTTGCCCCTACTAGCAACCCTTCAGGTTGTTCCTTACCTTTAGCCCGGAGGAACTTTGCTGAAGGTACTGGTTTTCTTCCTCCTACCCTCTTTTTACCAGGGGATGTTGACAACTCTTCCAGCCCTTCCAAGCACGCTTCCAGCAATTCCGCTCCATTTCTCTTGTATAAGGTGCAAATAGCTTCCTCCACTGCAGAAAACACCTTGGGTGATGAGTTCCTTTTCCTTGAAGACATTGTCTGTAATGACAACTTGTCCTGTGCTGCTGGACTTCTTGCTGATCCAGTAGCAAGACGAGACAGAGGATGGGACCCTGGGCAGCAGTCCAGGTTATCCTCCCAGTTCCTCCCCACCCCAGCCCCTCCCGATTGGAATGGAAATGCCCTATCCCAGACTGTGTTCAGGGACTGCTGACCACTCCCCAGGATAGGCATCCTACTACCACTGCTTGGTCAGTAAGTGGAGAGGGGCCCCCCGGACAAATGGCTGGCTGCTGCAATGCTTGGGCAGCCTCTGTATTTGGAACATTTTTTGAAGGAACACAGCTCTGACAGCTAACTAACTTCAGCTTTCTACTACACACACTATGCTGAACTGAAGCTGTGCAAGCCTATATAACGCTCATGTGACCTGTTATCTCATGAATCACTGCAAACTTTGCATTTAGGAGCCAAAGAAAGGTGAAGTGGTTTAAGAGTAGCACATTTACACCTTTTTTAGCCTGCTTAATGAAACTCGGTGAGCGCTAACACCCCCTCACAAAACCACCATGATCCAATCACTGTCACCAAAAGATTTCAAAGAGAGTTGTAACACCTGAGGAGAGCCTATGATTCAAGCTGCCATCCTCTTTCATGGCCACTCATGTCCCCCAAAAAAGTGTTTGTAATGAATGTGTCTGCAACAAGCACTACCAGTGCAAAATACATGCATGGCCAGAGAGTTGCACACTAGTTCAAAATATCTTTCATTTTTGTAAAAATAATATTTTGTTCATCCTGACTGAAGTGTTGATGGTGTGCCTCCACCAGCTGGAAAGGTATGGAGCTGCGAGTAAACTCAATCATGAATGAGTTAGTTATTTGTGGTTGTATATTCAAAAATGGCTGTATCTCTTACAGTTCATGCTGTAGAAATTCATAAAGACACTCCCATTCAAATATGAGCACGTAATCCAATTTAATTTGTATATAAAAGTTGAAGCTGTGACTCCTGGCGTGCACATTAGTGTCAACTCTAATGCGCATACCCAGAGTCACGACTTCAACTTTTAAATACAATGGAAAATGGATTACAGCACTTGTTTTTGACATGGAGGGCCAGATATTCAAAACTTTGCCCTGGGGTTAAATTAGCACTGCCCGGTTGGCAAACTTAGCCTGGAGCACAAAGCAAGCTATATTCAAAAGAAATAGCCCAGGGCAAGCAACTTCTGAATATAGCATGGGGATGAGGCTGGGAAAACTGGGCTGGAAGAGCAGGGCAAACATAGCTCTGGGATAAGACAGCTCTGATTATAACAACCAGGAAGTGCAAACCACAGCAGCAGCAACACAGTGCACAGTGATGTGAAGGTAGGTAGAGGTGAACTATGCGGCCAGTGTGAGTGCCAGTAAATGTGTGGACCCAGTACAGCTGCAGGCAGCAGAAGATGTGAAAGAACAGTGTTCAAAATTGTATAATATTCCCTGATCCATTAGCACCGTGCTAACACATTTGCGCGGCTTTAGCATGGAGCTAAGCCATTTGCCCTGTGCAAACACGTTTGCTCAGCATTAAACTTTGCCATATTCAAATGTGACATGCAAATGAGCCTACTTAGGTAGTCTCTGGGCAAACATCCAGATTAGCATTTTATTATGACCTGATTTGCATGCAGTTTGCCCAGCATTAATGCATGGTCCCACAGCTCCACCTGTAGGTCAGTCTGGAAGTACAGGGGATGGCCAGGTCTGGCTGCAGCTCCACCTGTAGGTCAGTCTGACAGTGCATGATGGTAGCTGCAGGCTACATGTATGCAGTACATCATAGCAGTGTGTACCCCAGGGGTCAACACAGCATAGGCACAGCCAGTGATGTTGATGCATGCAACTGTCACACTGTAGGGCATGCTACAGTACACAGCAGACACCACAATAGCAAGGGGTCCAGTACTGTGAGAGACACAGCAATACCTATGGTATGTAGGGTAGTGATGACCCCTGCACTGTACACAGTGACAAGCCCACTTTGCAGGTGTGTCATGCCAGTGGACAGTACTATCACACTGTTGTGTGACCCACAGATGCTGCACCTCTGGTATGGGATGCTCATAGTGACATAGACATGGCTGGCTGTTTGTGCTGTGGTGTATGTACAGCTGTGCGGTATGTGACTGGGGGAGCATGTACGATCGGAAAGGCACACTGGTATTGGGGTATTCCCAATACTGGCCCATGTGCACTGCATGCTGTGTCCGAGCCTTGTGGCCGCACCAGTCTGTGGTGAGGCCTGGCCACCAATACACCCTCCTCTCAACACCCACCATGCCCACAGTGCTGCATGTGTGTGTTGGCATCTGTTGGTCACCACAGACATATGGTCTGCATGGTTGTGCTATATGGCCACACTACCATGGTTTCCCCTGGGGGCCGAGTCACTACATACTGCCTGGCATGGCTGGGACTGGAGGCAGCAGTTGGCATCCTTGTGGTGCCATCAGCGAGCAGCATGTTTCCTCCATGTCTGGCTTTTTTGTCAGTGTTGCAGTGATATGTTAGGGTCGTGCAAGACCACGCTAATGCAGCACATGGCCACAATGTTGCACAAGCTGTTTGCCCAGAGTTAAAACCAGCTTTTCCTGGGCGGTAATTTGTACTGTGCAAAGAGTCTCGCTAAGTCGTACTAAACACCTTAGCATGGCGCTAGTCGCTGAATATCTCATAGCACCTGTATTCATGTTCATTTTGCCCCTTGCATATATTATGGTTTTGCCCGGTGCTAATTCGTGTACTATTTGAACTTTTGAATATAGCAGACCCATGGTAATCCCTTACTAAAATCGTGCAAATGGTTTGTGCACCACGCAAAGCTTTGAATATCTGGGCTGGAATGTCTTTGTAGAATTCTACAGCATGAACTGCAAGAGATACAATCATTTTTGAATATATGACAAAAATAACTAACTCGTTCATGAACGAGTTTTTTTCATTGATCTTTGCCTTTCCTGCTGGTGGAGGCATGCCACCAACATTTCAGTCAGGACAAAACTAAATATTGTTTTTACAAAAATCATACATATTTTGCACTAGTCTGCAGATCTCTGGCCATGTACACATTTTACACTAGTAGTGCTTGCTGCAGTCACATTCATTAGAAGCATTTTCAAACTAGTCTAAAAAGCTGACAGTGTCCCTTTATGTCTTCTGGTAGGCACCTGGAACATTTGCTTTTCCCAGTCAGCAGTAGCTTTCTTTTGTCACTGCCATCCATGATCTTACAACGCAGGATCGATACCCTGTGCTTGAAGATCAGTCTTCTTATGAAAGTGCCTATGGTCTAGATAGCCACATAAACAGAGACCAATCCCAACAGTATTGTAGACATTTTCAGTAAAAGAAATTCACCAACTTCCTGAAGTAACAGTGATTACTTTATTTATTGATAAAACATCAGCTGCCACACAGTACAACCTCATGCCAATCCAGGCAGAAACACCCCCAACATTTCATGCAGGTAAGGGGGTAAGGGAACTTAAGAAAATAATTTTTGCACTGAAAGAGAGAGGAGAGAGGAGACTTGGGAGAGTGTTTGGTATCCATCATCTGGAAGGGTGGGGAGGGGTAGGGTGGTAGGCTGCAACAACTGCGGTGCAACAATCTTTCTGAAAATTGCCTGGAGTGTGGGGGGATGTTTAGTGTGCAACTACATAGAGAAACTTAGAAAGGAGATTGAGGGTCTGCAGGAGGAACTAAGACAGGCAAGGCAGACTGGGGGTGGGTTTAGCCCAATACTGGAGGGAGGAAGGAGGAGAGATGAGGGAGGGCGATTTGAGCCAACAGTGGTGAGGAGAGGGTCAAAAGAAGGAAAGCAGAGACAAAGGAGCCCAGGCCAGAAAGAACAATTGCCGGGGAAACCAGGTCAGGAGACAAAAGACAAATGGAAGGAGGAGACAGGGACTTGTGAGGGTAGGTGAAGAAGTGGCAAAAGTCATGGAGTGGAAAGGAGAGAACAGGTTACTATGAAGAAAGAGGGAGCGGGCATTTGTGAAGGGTCTTCAGAAAACAGTTTTGCACTGCTAGAGAGGAAGAAGGAGGAGGAGGAGGAGGGAAATGATGAAATTAGAGGAGTAATTGATAAATGCCTGGACCATACCGGAGCGGGGGGGAAGTTCTGCTGGGAGAACTGCAACAGGGGCAAAAGGGGGAAATAATGTGCAGGAGGAAGAAGAGGAGCCAGAAATGAGAGAGGCGGATGAATGGAAGCAAGCAGGGAGTAAGATGGGTGGAATCTTAGTGCTTGGGGACTCAATACTAAGTGGAGTCAGGTGGGGTAGCAAGGGGGAGATGTATAGTCACATTTGGGTGGAGGCCATGCCAGGAATGACAGTGGAAAGGGCTGGACAAGCTGTTCTGAAATATTCCAGAAGGAGTAGGGACAAGCCTCATTTAATTATACATCTTGGGACAAATGACCTGGCTGACAAGACAGTAGATATAATCCAGAGGAGGTTTGAGGAACTAGGAAAATTATGTGAGGGGGCAGGAAGATCAGTAACTTTTTCAGAGATACTTCCAGTGCCCAAGGCAAGCACAACAAGAAAGCTGAGAATAGAGGAATTTAATGGATGGCTAAGGACCTGTTGTTGTGCTAAAGGGTATGGGCTGTTGGGGGGATGGGGAGGGACTTGGGAGGACAGTAGTCTCTTTGACAAGGACAGACTACACTTGAGTGAGGAGGGAAAGAAAGTGTTGAAACAGAGGGTGGAGGAGTACATAGAGGAAGTTGGGAATTTAAACTAGGAACGGGGGGTGGCAATTGGGCAAGAGACATGCAGAGACCACATGTTGGGAAACCATATGATCTTACCCCACATAACAGTGACAAAGGACAAATGGCAAGTACTATTGGTGATGCTAGTAAAGGAGGGCAGGATGGGAGGGGGGTAAGGGTTGAAGGTGGTTACCCTTAATGCTAGGAGCCTTGGAAGGAAAACTGCAGAGTTACAGGTGCTCATGGCAGAGGAAGAGGTGGGTATTGTAGCCATCACAGAAACATGGGACAGCCAATACAATGACTGGGACCTGTCTGTACCAGGGTACAGGTTATTTCATAGGGACAGGGTGATTGGAAAAGGAGGGAGTGTGGCATTATATGTGAAGGAAGAACTGAAGTGTGTAAGAGAGGAAGGGGAGGAGGGTAGTATGGAGTCACTTTGGATGCAAATCCAGGATTCCAAGAATAGGATTCTCAGAATTGGAGTGGTGTACAGGCCACCATCTCAGACGGAGGAGTTAGAAAGGGAACTAGTGGGACTGATCAGGAGGACATGTGAGAAGGGTAGTGTGGTGATTGTGAGGGACTTCAACATGCCTTTGTTCAACATTCCAGGAGTGGACTGGAATACCCCAACAACCAGGAACAGAAGGGAGCGGGTACTGCTGGATGCCTTCCAGGACAGCTTCCTGCTGCAAATGGTCAGTGAACCAACCAGGTTAGGGAATAACCTTGACCTTGTGCTAGCAAATGGGGACTTTGTGAGAGAACTTACAGTGGAGGAACCACTGTCAGGGAGAGATCACCACTCAGTATGGCTCATATTGGATATGGGCAAGGAAGGAGTGGAATCTGGCACAAGAGTGCTGGACTTCAGGAGGGCCGACTTTGGGAGGATGGGGGAAGTGGTAAAAGGGTACGTGGGCAGAACTCAATCTAGTGTGAACACTAGCCAGAGGTGAGAGCTCATAAAGCTGGGGATAGTGGAGGCAATCAAAACCTGCTGCAAGGCCCAGAGCAAGAAGGCTAGGGCTAGAAAACCGAGCTGGTTGAACAAGGAGGTCATGGAAAAGCTAAGGATGAAAAGAGCTGCCTTTAGGAGGTACAAGAAAACAGGGAGGGGGAGGACAGGGAGGAGTACTTGACATAATCGAAGGAGGAGATAAGGGCAGTAAGGGGAGCCAAGGCATCTATGGAAATCAGGCTGGCACAAGGCATTAAGAAGGGGGAGAAGGACTTCTTTAGGTACATCAGGGAGAAAAGGAGCTATAAGGACCACATAGTAAGGATTAGGAAGGAGGGGTGTTTGGGTGGAAGCAGGGTGCGATAAGGCAGAAGCACTAAATGATTACTTCTGCTCGATATTTACTAAGGAGAAGAGGGGGTGACACCCAAGGGGGGAGGAATGGCAGAAACAGGGGGGAGGCGGTGACAGATGGGGAAATCATGGAGGGCAGAGTTCAGGAGGGTTTGAAGGCACTGAGGGTGGACAAGGCACCAGGCCCAGATGGCATCCACCCCAGGGTACTGAAGGAGCTGGCAGAGGTTCTTGCAGGACCTTTGGCAGACATATTTAATGCCTCACTACATTTGGGGTGTGTACCTCAGGACTGGAGGATGGCCAATGTGGTGCCCCTTCACAAGAGTGGCCCCAAGGATGATCAGGGAAACTACAGACCAGTGAGCCTCACATCCATCTTGGGTAAGCTAATGGAGACTATCCTTAAGGAGAGGCTGGTGGCCCTCCTAGAGGCCAAAGGACTAGAGGACAGCAGACAGCATGGCTTCATACATGGCAGATCCTGCCAAACCAACCTGGTGGAGTTCTATGACTAGGTAACTAGGCAACTGGACAGGGTCCATGCAGTTGATGTCCTGTATCTGGACTTCAGTAAGGCATTCGACTCGGTGCCACATGGAAGGCTGGGAAGTAAGCTAGAAGGCACAGGGATGGGTACAAAGCTGGTGAGATGGGTAGGGAACTGGCTTCAGGGAAGGCAACAGAGGGTGGTGGTGGTGGTGGGTTGGGAGCTCTCACATCCAAGGGTAGTGGCGAGCGGTGTTCCACAGGGCTCAGTGTTGGGACCAGTGTTGTTTGGGATATTCATTCCAGACATATCATTGGACATCAAGAGCAAGATCAGTATGTTTGCCGATGATACCAAGGTAGGAGTGGTGGTGGATGACATAGGGGATGGCAGGGGTTGCAGAATGATCTGGCAAAGCTTGAAACCTGGTCAGACACCTGGCAACTGGGGTTTAATGCCAAAAAGTGCAAGGTGCTGCATTTTGGGATGAAGAACCCAAGGAGGAGTTACCAGCTGGGGGGAGTGCAGCTAGCCCAGACAGAGGAGGAGAAGGATCTGGGGGTACTCATTACAGGGTCAATGAACAACTCGGCACAGTGTAGGAAGGCAGCTGCAAAGGCCAACAAAATGCTGGGTTGTATTGCAAGGGGTATATCCTCGAGGAGGAGGTGGGATTCTGCCACTGTATAGGTCATTAGTTAGACCGCACCTGGAGTACCGTGCAGTACTGGTGCCCATATCTGAAGAGGGACATTAAGTTACTGGAGGGGGTGCAGTGCAGGGTGACAAAGATGATCAAGGGGCTGGAGGACTTATCATACGAGAGTAGGCTAAGGGAGCTGAACATGTACTCACTGCAGCAGAGGAGGGACGGGGGGACATGATTGAAACCTTTAAGTACATGAAAGGAATAAACAAGACAGGTACAGAGGGGCTGTTCAAAGTAAGGGAGGGGAGGGACACCAGGGGCCATGATATGAGACTGGAAGGAGGAAGGTTCAGGAGGGGGATGAGGAGACACTTTTTTACAGAGAGGGTGGTGGCTTGGTGGAATGCGTTACCTTCAGAAGTGCTATCCAGTAGAACAGTGGACTGCTTCAAAAGGGCAAGGGACAAGACAAGGGGGAGGGTCAATGAAGGGGGAAGGGTGGAAGGTAGGGGCAGCTGCAGAAAAAGGAGTGCTAGCTACACATTCGAGCAGACTTGATAGACCTCTAGGCCTTTATCTGCTGGCAAATTTCGTGTGTTCGTATGTTCGTAAGAAGAATATTGCACACCACATCATTTTTTTTTTTGATTTTTATTTCTCCCCCATCCTGACCCTGGTTAACCCTCATTCAGCCGCTGTCCATTGCCTCCTTTTCTTCAGGCCCTCACCCCATAACCCCCATGGCTTACCCCCCATGGTGGAGCAACGGGGACCTCTACCCACCAACAGTATCCAGTTTTGGGGCATTACCTCTGGAACGGAGGGTGATGGGAATGGCCATCAAGCTGCAACAACCAGCCACCAGGGTCTTTTTCTCAGTTTTCTTTCCCCTGAGAGAGCCAGACATGTAATGATGCCTGCGGCAGGCTCACATATGCACCAACGCGTGGCCCCACCAAGCATCTGCCATGTTCCCACCCCACTTGTCTTATGGCAGCATAGTGCCAAGCCCCAGCCTCCACCAGGGGAGAAGCATGCACCGAATGAAGGTTACCCACCCTCCCTGGGGATGGAGAGCTGTCCATCAGATACTCGATCAATTTCCACTCTGCTGGCCCCCCGTGGCCCATACTCATTCCCGAACACGGGTCACTGGCGTGGTACAAAGTGCGGCATCCAGCGCCTCAACCCTCAGCACCACCGGGCTGGCCATACTATGTTTAAATAATGAATACACAATCAGAAACAGGTGTTAATACTCAATATTGAAATAAAAACAATACAGATATATTAAAAGTGCATACTATATTATAGCCTCAAATCAGCTTATATTGTATTGTATCCCACTATATACTACAGAATCAGCATCAAATCACATCTTTATATCGCAGTAAAATTTTCAGTATCAAAGTATCAGTCAAGGGATTACAAATAGAGGGTTAGCTCCACTTCGTCATTAAGGCCAGGGTAATTAGTGGCTTGTAATTTAAAAATCCAAAAAGTTTCCGTTTTTTGTGCCAATAAATTGTTGATGTCACTACCTCTGGGTCACACTTTAACTTCTTCTATGCCTGTAAACAGCCATGTATGATGATTGGAATTATGCATTCTATTTATATGCTGTGTTGTGGCATAATCCAAATTTCCATTATTAATGGCCTGGATGTGTTCTCCATGCACTCTTTAAGTTTGTGTTTGGTGTGACCCCAAAAAGAGAGTCACATTTGCATGTTGCTAAATAAACAACATAACATGTGTCACAGTTGATAAAATCAGACTTTAGGAGAGCTGACTTTGGGAGGATGAGGGAAATAGTACAGGGGTATTTGGCCAGCATCCATCCAAATATGGACACTAACCAGAAGTGGGAGGTCATTAAACTGGGAAATTGAGAAGGCAACTGCAACATGTACAATGGTCCAGATTAAGAAGGCTAGGGCTATGAAGTCTAGGTGGGTGAGCAGGGTGGTCATGGAAGAAGTAAGGAAGAAAAGAGCTGTCTTTAGAAGGTACAAAACAACAGGGAGAGGGGAGGACAGAGAGGAATACTTGAAGGAGTCAAGGGAAGTGACAAGGGAAGTCAGGGCAGACATGGCATCCAGGGAACTCAGACTAGCACAGGGCATCAAAGAGGGTGAGAAGGATGTCTTTAGGTACATCAGGAAGAAAAAGGAGTTGCAAGGACTAGATAGTAAGGATCAAGAGGGATGGGGGTGGGTGGAAACAGGGCAGAACATGCAGAAGCATTAAACAAGTACTTCTGCTCAGAATTTACTAAAGAGAAAGGGGGACTATACCTAAAGGGGTGGGCGGGTGGGCACGTGGGGGGACAGATGGGAAAATCCCAGTGAGCAGGGTACTGGAGGACTTGAGGGCACTGAGGTGGACAAGGCACCTGGGCCAGATCTCATACACCCCAGGATGCTAAAGGAGCAGGCAGAAGTCCTGGCAGAACCCTTGGCAAACCTGTTCAATGCCTCCCTGGACTTGGGGAGTGTACATTAGGAGTGGAGAATGGTGCGCATGGTACCCCTCCACAAGAGCAGCCCCAAGGATGAGCCAGGAAACTACAGACTGGTGAGTGTCACATCAATCGTGGGAAAGCTGATGGAGACAATCCTGAAGGAGAGGCTGGTTTCCCTCCTAGGGGCTAATGGGCTGCAGGATGGCAGACAGCATGGGTTGTCTCAGGCAGATCCTGTCAGACCAACCTGGTGAAGTACTATGACTGGGTAACCAGGCAATTAGACAAGGGCCATGCAGTGGGTGTCCTATACCTGGACTTCAGTAAGGCCTTTGATTCGGTGCTGCATGGGAGGCTAGGAAATATGCTGGAAGACACAGGGGCAGAGGCGAATATGGTGGAATGGGTAGTGAACTGGCTGTAAGCAAGATAGCAGAGGGTGATGGTGGGAGGGGAGCTCTCATCTCCCAGGACGGTGACAAGTGGGGTGCCACAGGGCTCTGTACTGGGACTGGTGTCATTTGGGATCTTCATAGCAGGCATCTCAATAGACATCAAAAGCAAGATCAGTCTGTTTGCTGATGATACCAAGATGGGAGCAGTAGTGGATGACTTAGGAGGGTGGCAGGGGTTACAAGATGATCTGGCAAAATTGGAGGCCTGGTCGGACACTTGGCAGCTGGGGTTCAATGCCAAGAAATGTAAGGTGCAACATTTTGGCACAAAAAAACGAAGGAGAAGCTACCAGCTAGGGAGGATTCAACTAGCCAAGATGGAGGAGGATAAGGATCTGGGGGGGTGATCATAATGGGAGCAATGAAGAACTCAGCACAATGTAGAAAACAGCTGCAAAGGCCAACAGAATTCTGGGTTATACTGCCAGAGGCATATCCTCCAGGAGGGGGAGGTGATCCTGCCGCTATATAGGTCACTAGTTAGACCACACCTAGAGTACTGTATGCAATTCTGGTGACCGTACCTGAAGAAGGACATTAGGTTACTGAAGGCGGTGCAGCACAGCGCACAGGGCAACAAAAATGATCCAGGGTCTAGGGGACTTACCCTATGAGAGCAGGCTGAGGGAGTTGAACATGTACTCCCTGTAGGAAAAGAGGAATGCTGGGGGACATGATTGAAATCTTCAAATACATGAAGGGAATAAATAATATAGGCACAGAAGGGCAGGGGAGGGACACTCACATGAATGATCTGAGTCTAGAAGGGGGAAGTTCAGGGTGGAAATGAGAAGACACTTTTTTATGGAGAGGGTGATGTCTGGGTGGAACACATTGTCAAAAGAAGTGGTATCCTGTAGAACAGTGGGCTGCTTCAAAAGGGGATGGGATAGGGTATGGGATAGGGTAAGGGGAGGGTCACGGGAGGGAGGGAAGGAGAAGCTGCAGTATAAGGGCTGCTAGCTGCACAATTGTGCAGACTTGATAGACCATAAGGCCTTTATCTGCTGGCAATTTCATATGTTTGCATGTTCGTATCCTAGATCTGCAAAAGCTCACAACTAGCAGTATCCAAGAAGGTGCTAGTAACATTAACATTTGCACAATATTTGCACCTTTGACATTTGAAGCAGCCTTTAGGTAAGGATGGCAACCAGTTAGAGCATGTGGGAACATCAACACATAAATGGTCACACAATCTTGGAGACAAACACACTCACTTAGCTGCCCTGCCACATGCTCTAATTAGTTGACGCCCTTACTGAAAGGCTGCTTCAAATGCCAAAAGTGCAAATATTGTGCAAATGTCAATGCTACAAGCACCATCTTGGATACTGCTATTGGTAAGCTTTTGCAGATCCAGGATTTGATCAACTGTCACACGTGTTTTGTTATTTAGTTAGCAACATTCAAATGCAACATTTTTTATGTGGATCGCACCCAACACAAACTTAAAGAGTGCATTGGAGAACACATCAGGGCCATTAATAATGGAAATTTGGATTATGCCACAGCACAGTATACAAATAGAATGCATAATTCCAATCATCATACAAGGCTGTTTACAGGCATGGAAAAAGTTAAAGTGGGACCCAGAGGTGGTGGCATCCACAATATATTGGCACAAAGGGAAACTTTTTGGATTTGTAAATTACAAGCCACTAATTACCCTGGCCTTAATGACAAAGTGGAGCTAACCCTCTATTTGTAATCCCTTAACTGATACTTTGATACTGAAACTTTTACTGCGATATAAAGATGTGACTTGAAGCTGATTCTGTAGTATATAGAGGGATCCAGTACAATATAAGCCGATTTGAAGCTACAATACAGTATGCACTTGATAATATGTCTGTATTGTTTTTATCTCATTATTGCGTGTTAACAGCTTTTTTTGATTGTGTATTCACTATTTAAACATGGTATGGTGTGGTGTACAATATTCCTCTTGACAAAGCACAGTGTACCTGTGTGAAACGTTCGAGGTGCTGGGCTGGTGTGAGGTTGTACTGTGTGGCAGCTGATGTTTTATCATTAAATGAATTAAAGGGACACTGTTAACCCTTTTTACATCATATTTTTAATAGAAACCCCACGTGTTATGATTCTTCACCTTCTCTAAAATTCATTGGTGTTGCTGGTTGTTTAATTTTCCTCCTTTCATAGCAGAAGTGAAATGGTTTCTAATGGTATAATTATAATCAGCCTTGTTTTGGTGCAAATCCTTGCTCTACTTTTATTGCGTACTTCCTGAACATTAGGAACAACCCCAAACAGAGCAGTCACCCATGATGCAGTAGCATCCTCTCATTACACTGCTTCTTCATCGGCTTCTGTGTCAGAGGCTTAGAACTGGAGTACTGAGTTTGTGCGAGGAGTTTCTGGAGCACTATTGCCACCATCAAATCTGGAGGTTGGTGGGAGCATTGGGGGTTTTCTTTAAAATGTCCAGTGGTGGCTACTGTGTGCTGGGTCTTTAACTGGGGGTGCCAGGTTGAGTCCACTGGAAGGCGGATGTTCAAACCTTTTGACCTCTAGATCTTTCAGGAGGGACCGCTGGCGAACTGACTCTGGTCCTGGGGCCATAGTTGTGGGTTCTTTTATGCAGGGTGGCTACTTTCCAGGGAAGGTATTTGGGAAGACCCTCTTGTTTCCTGGCCAACAATCCTGCCTGCGGCCTGTGTAGGAATCAGAGGTAGTTGCGGAGGCAGCTCTCTGTGTGAAAGGTTACACATTGTGGTGGGCAGTTGTTGAAATCCACGGACTAAAGACATCCAAAAAGGAGAAGGGAAGGGAAGATATCATCAGCTCAGACCAAGATCCACTGGGAGGACTCTGTTTCTTCATCTACTGTTGGCAGTGAGAGTGCCTGTAAATATTTTGCTCTCAAATAATTCTGTTGCTCCTTACTGAAGTTTGAGGTGAGAGCTGAACTTTAGTTTTGGGCTTAAGTTTTTTTCAGTGACTGGAGAAGGTGAGAGCTCTGATGGACTTCCATAAAGACTCAATGAGAACTAGCGACTTTTCATTTGATCTGTGAAAACTGACATGCTGCCATAAGACTGCATTTCACTTTATATTTTCTGGGGGTTTTTTTGTGTATTTTATTTAGTTTAATTGTGGGTTTATTTGGGGAGGGTTGTTGTTATCGTTGGTTGTGGGGGGAGTGTGGTTTTAATTTTAAGTATTTGGATGGGTACAATTGAGTGGTTGCATGGTATACTGTAGTGCGTTTGCTGCTTGCTGTTATTATTAACTAAGATGTGCTGGTATAGGGAAAAGACGGTCAGGTGCTACTTTCCCAGCAGACTCAAGGACATCTGCCCTTTTAGCTGTCCCCTTTGTCAGCCAAGGTATATATACAGTGTCGTGCCTTGGGGATAGCCAGGAGGTGGAAGAAGGGAGGGGGAACTGGACCTGGTGGGGGAGTGGTGTGGAGTGAGCAGACTGGGGTTGTGGGGATAAGGAGATGCCCTGGGGCAAAATGGGACCAGAACAGGGGTCCACCCTGCCTGGTTCCTATACTGAAGTGCTCTACTTTATATAGGTAAGTAGCGTGGTCTTCCTTGGCTACCCATCCTACTTGGTCAGTGTTAAGGTCTATAAAATACAAGATCACAGTGATAGCAGATGTTGTTAGTACATCTGACCTGGCGTGCATCACTGAAACCTGGCTGTATGAAAATGCTGGTCCAGTTTTGGCATCAGCCATTCCAGACAGGTACTCAGTGATACACCACCTGAGGGTGGATCGTAGGGGTGGGGTGTAGCCATTTATTTTAAATTGGAAATGGGCTTTGTCAATGTACCAGTGGGGGTGACCAGATTCTTTGAGTGTACCATGGGCACAGGTTTAGGATGCAGGATACTTCTTATTTACTGTCCACCCGGAGATGGGAAGGAGTTCCTGCAGTAAGTCAGGGATTTCATCATCGACATGGTGTTAGAGACCCCCAGATGGTTGATTCTGGGGGATTTCAATGCCTGGGTCAGTGATGAACTCTCACAATTTGGTCAAGACTTCCACCAACTAATGACTTAGTTGGGCCTCACACAGGTAATTACCTCTGTGACCCACAAAAATGGACATTCATTGGACCTGGTGTTCCTTCTGTGGATGGAGATCTCCAAACTGATGATGGAAACAGTCAGATGGTCAGACCATCCCACCATAAGGTTAATTTTTGAGGCTCCCCTTAATAGACCTGCCCCTATGGAGATGGTCTAGTACTGTCCTTTAAGGAGTGTGACTCCAGATGGTCTAATGGCAGTGCTTGACCTACTGGGTATACCGAGTAGATCCAGGGCATCTGGTGCTTGCCTATAACAAGACAGTGACAGCAGCCCTGGATTCATAGCTCCTGTCCATGTTCTTCCCTTCACTCTTCGCCCAAGATCCCCATGATTTGAAGGGACCTTAAAGGAGTTGAGGAGAGTGGGGCGAAGGTTGGAGAGGTGCTGGCAGAAAACAGGTCTCGCTGAGGACAAACTTAAACTGATGGATCATTATAAGGTCTATCAATCAGCAATCTACCGTAAGAAGGCAGAATTCCTGTCCTGGGAAATTGCTGCTGTGTGAAACTGACTGGCTCTGCTTTTCAGGACTGTCGACAGATTGTGAAAACCAATTTGTCTTCAGTCTAGAGGGGCATTTTCACAAGATAGGTGTGATGGTCTCATTCAATTTTTCACAGACAAGGTTGCCATCATTAGATCTGGAATCTGTTCAGCCCCCTCCACTGGGTGTGGCAGAGGTCAGCTATAGGTTGTGAGAGCCCAGTTTACCTGGTCTGACTTCAGCCGGCCAGCAGTCACTAAGATTATGAGGATTGTCTAGTCTCTGCAACCAACATGCTGTAGTCTGGACCCGGGCCCAACATGTCTCCTCATGGGTGTGTTGAAATTGGTCCGGTCCTAGCTGAGATAGTCTGGTGGTCATAGGAGAGGGGGGTGTTTCTTGATCCACTCAAGGAGGTGTTTGGATGACTGATCCTCAAAAAATCATCCCTTGACCCAGACTGTCTGGCTAACTACAGACCTGTCTCTAAACTGCCCTTTGTGGGTAAGGTTATTAAGAAGGTGGTTGTGTTGCAGCTGGAGGATCATTTAACCACCCATGATGTCTATGATCCTCTACAGTCCAGATTTAGAAGAGACATAGTACCTAGACGGCACTTGTTCGAGTACTAAATGATCTCCTAATAGCAAGAGATCAAAGGACTCACTCGATCTTGGTCCTCCTTGATCTCTCTCTCTGCAGCTTTTGACACTGTGGACCATGGTGTGTTGTTGAAGCACATGAGGCTGATCTGTGGACTGTCTGGTACAGTCCTCAGGTGGTTTTGATCTTTCCTCAAGGGTAGAACTCAGACAGTGGTTTCGTGAATTTATTCCTCAACCCCTCTCCCCCTATCCTGAGGGGTGCTGCAGGGCTTCATCTTGTCACCCATGTTGTTCACAGTGTATATGCTGCCATTAGGAGATATTGTTAGGCAGAATGTTCTGAGTTTTCTCTGCTATGCAGATACACTCAGCTATACATGTCCTTTGTGCCCGAGCAGGATGAAGCCCCCTCGGTCTTTAACAACTGTCTTTCCAAGATCCAGAACTGGATAAGTGCCAGCTGGCTATGGTTGAACCTGGACAAAACTGAGGTGTTGGTGGTGGATCCAGGTCACCAGGTGGTGGGATCGTTGGTGGGGCAGCCATCCAGGCTTTGGCTTGGTGGTGTCCAACTGATGACCTCCGACTGGGTGCGGAATCTGGGTGTTATTTTTGATAATGGCTTGAGACTTAAATCTCAGGTGTCAGCCATTGTGAAGACCTCATTTTACCATCTGAGGAATATTGCCTGGATAAAACACCTGGTCCTATCTGATGATCTTCCAACTTTGGTTCACACCTTTGTGACCTTCTGCCTGACTACTGCAATGACCTTTACCTAGAGCTTCTGGGTGTTGATATCCACCGCTTGCAGCTGGTGCAGAATGCGGTGGCCAGGCTGTTGACTGGCACTTCCGGATCTTGCCACATCATGCCTGTGGTCCATGGACTGCACTGGCTGCCGATACAGTGGTGAATCACCTTCAAGGTCAGGTTACTGACCTATAAAGCCCTACACAGGGAGGGATCTCATTACCAGGGCCACTGGAAAATTGTGCAGACAATTTTTTTGTGGAATCCGCAATTTTCACCATTCTCTGCAAAAACTGACATGTTCCACAATTTCTTGCATTTTTTGAGTTTTTATATTGAATTGTTTAAAAAGTATTAACATTTTTAATAAAATATTCTCAATATATTGATACTTTTGCATGCAGACTTGGGTTTGGCCAAAACAATGCAGCACAAGGTAGAGCAAGAGTTTTATGTGCCACTGATTTCTTTTGAATCTTTGTCTTGTTTGGTTTCTAAATCCACTGGCCAAGCATAAGTACACTTAAACACTTAACATTTGTTTTGTGTTGAAGCAGTCTATCAGAAAACTTTTTGTTGACACACAGTCTGAAACAAAAGATGAGAGAAAAGGTGCAAATTATCCCATTCACTTAATGGGGTGCTAACTATGAAGCCTTTTCATAAGTGGCAGGGCAAGTTTTTCCTTGTGAGCATACTTTCATTCAGACTAGTTTTGAATCAAACAGCTGTGGATTTTTGGATGACCCTGCCGATTTTAAACTTGAATAAGCTAATTGGTAACAGTGATCTCATTCTTAGCAACTACCCTAGATGCTCACATGCAAAGACTACAATAAAAAAACCTGACTAAAGTCTAAAATCAAGCTTATAAAACACAAAATGTATCTGAATATTTATCTTTAACTAAACAAAATCATTGCAGCCAGAGTAAAACAAAGGTAAATTACAGGGTACCCTGACTGCTGTATGATGCAGTAAAAATATATTGGAATTTTTTTTAATTTTTTGGTAACCACGTAAGGCCCACTAGGCACAAGTGCCTGTTTTCAGGTACAACCCAGGAGCACTGAGGAGATTAAGTGACCTGCTCAGAATCACACGGTATGCAAGTGGAGGCTGTGGGAATCAAACCCAGGTCTGCTAGATATCATCAGCTCATTCACAGTTTGTTACTCTTACCTCTAAATTATACTGCCAGTCCCAATATCCCCCAGATTTAATGTTTAAATATGTGACTTCAAAAATAGTGTACAGTACCTACAGTACAAATTATGACCATTAAACAATTTAACAACATTTTACTAAAACTCAATTATTCACCACTCTGTCTGCTTATTTTTTCTTGTACCAAAGTGGGTGAATAGCTGGCAGAGCACTGTAAAGAGCTGTCGGTTAGGCTTTATTATTCTACAGCCAGAAACAAACAAAAAATATTTCTTCTGGCTTTAATATTGATTTGATGTGGCTCACTTTATAGAATCTATTTGGCACTGTATGAGGCAGATGTTTTTAAATTTTGGAAAACAGGCAACACTTATGATAGCTTATCAGTTAAGTATTCTCGTTAAGAACATAAACTTTTCTTTATGTTTTAAACATATTCAGGTGTCAATGTATTCATTTAGCAATTTATACTGACTAATATATGCTGCAAAAAACATTAAAAGATTTATTGTTAAGTACTCAGGGTCTATAGTAGAACCCTTGCAATTTCCCACAATTTTTGTAAAATGCTCCGCAATTTTGGATAACCTTTTCCGCAATTTTCCAGTGGCCCTGCTCATTACCTGCAAGATGTCCTGTGTCTTTACCACCCCCTCTGCCTGCTCCACTCCTCTGATGAGGGTTTGCTAGAGATTCCCAGGGTCTGACTAAAGACCTTGGTGGCCACTCTTTTACTTTTGTGGCTCCTACCCTCCGGAATTGTCTATCTCACTGGGTGAGGGAGTGCCTGACTGTCCAGAGCTTTAAAAGTGCTCTTAGAACTTATTTATTCAGTATGGCATTTCCAGATTGCCTGAATAATTTTTTGTGATAGTTTATTTACATTATAGTTAATGGTGTACCTAAATGAGTTTAAAAATGTTTGGGAATTTTTAGATATTATGAGATTTTAAATTGATTGTTTTATTTGGTCTGTGTTTTACTATTATTGTACAAGCGCTTTGTTCAAATTTGGAATTGTGCTTTTTTACAAATAAAGATTGATTTGATTTGATTCTTGAGTGGCTAGACTGTAATGAGGGGTGTTCCTAAGTCCAGGAAAGATGTAATGGGTGTTGAATAAGGAATGTAAACAAACATATTTTGGTGTGGTAACACCAGTATGGTGGAGAGTCTGTTTTCACTTGTAAAAAGATAACAAGGATCAAAATCAAATAGCCAGCTACATCAGCATATTCTATAGTATGTAAACAATCATAAAATGTGTATTTTAAGCTAGGGACAGTTTGAGGCCAAAGTGGGGTTGACAGTGTTCCTTTAAGCACCGTTACTTCAGTAAGTTGGTGAATTTCTTCAGAAGCGACTGAGTGCCACAGTTGTTTGCTTTCCTCAGGCAATTTGTTACTTTGAACACCATGAACCATGCAGTGACTCCTTTTGAGTCTCCTTGCATTTTCATTAGTGTAGTCTTGCAAGATTTTGGGTAGAATAGTGCTGATCCAATCTGTTGCTGCATCACAGTCTGCATCGGAATGCTCATCCTTCTCCTTCTTTCACACAATGTCATGACAAAGTATTCACAAGACAGCCAGCCATCAGTCAACTCAAAGTTGTTGTGTCCAAGCTGGGCTGCTAACTCATCTGCCTTTTCTCGTCATTATATGTCCTGACAGCCTCACACTTCTGCTGACAGAGGAGTTAAACTAAAGGAGCAGGGCATCTTCATCCTCCCAATCCTTCCCATCTCTTTTCTTCAGTAACAATTGAATTCAAGAGTACATGAGATAGACAAAAGGGATCCCTGACTACAAAGGGTAATTAGCATGTCAAAATAGGTCTTAAACAAGTGAGCAGACTAGATGGACCTAGTGGTTTCCTTCTGCTGTCAACTTCTATGTTTCTATGTTTCCATTGGAGTTTGTCTACCACTCAATAAGACTGCTGTCTCTGTTTTAGCTGATTCTGCCAGCCTGACTTCAAGATGCCAAACTGTTTTTCAACAGCAGAAAAGGATGTGTTATGCTGCTGCAGCACCTCAGGGACCATCACTCTCTGTGAGAATGACAGCTTGTTCCATTTGCTTTCCATTCAGAATAACTTGATGAGGGCTGGCCCGGTGGCACTGAGGGTTGAGGCGCTGGATGCCACACCTTGCTCCACGCCGGCGACCCGGGTTCGGGAGCAGACTCGTGTAGTCGGTGGGTCGGCTGGGGGGAGACAGGCTTGAGCGTCCGACGACAGTTCGCCTGCTCCGGGGAGGGATCCGGCCAATGCCCGGCACTTGCATGACCCCGAGCGGAGGCTCGGGGAACTACAAGCCCCACAAGGGGATGGCTGGCCGTTGAGCAGCATGGACGTCGACGTGCGCATCATGACATCAGGGGAGGTCGTCGGCTGCTCGGGGAGGGAGAAAATGAGGAAAAGAGCCTGCCTCATCCGGGAAGATGGGAGGACCTTGGACGTGCCCATGATGTGCCCGTGCCCGCCCAACAGACCACGAGACCGACGAAATGTAAGTTACAGGGTTAGAACCCCCCACCTCGTCCCCGCCCGGGGGGTAAACCGCGGCTCTATGGAGATCTGTGGTCTGTGTGGGCAGGGTTCCGGGCAGTGGGATGTCTGGGGGTCGTCACTGAAGGGTCGGAGGAGGCAGGCTGTGAGGAGGATAAAAAGAATTTCAAAAAAAAAAAAAAAAAGAATAACTTGATGAGCAGGCAGCCAAGACAGTATAACTGGCTGAAATACTGTACCAGAGTGTCATAAACAGCATCCCAGAACATCCCAATTAAGTGAAACTGGCATCCTGCCTATCCATTTACAAGTGGTATTGACTTCAGGAGGCAGTATACTGTAGCACAGTGGGTTAAGGCTCTGAGCTGCAGATCTGGAGACCAGGGTTTGAATCCTACAGCTGCCTAGGTGCATACTGTGTGATCCTCATCAAGTCACTTAACTTCCTTGTGCTCCCAGGTCACATCTGGAAAGAAGCTTCAACTTAGTGTGCTACTCCTGGTTAAACAATGTTTCCTTTCCCTTTCCCTACAGTTGAACCAAAATTGATTACTAGAGGAATGTCCCTACTAACCGCATACCATTTAAATGATTTGCACTGTACCTAAATCTCTTTATTTTGCTTAAATATTTAAATCTTTTAAGAGTATTCCTATATGCATTTATTCTACCAGCAAATTTGATAGACTTAACTGGATTTGGAAGAACCACCTAACATGACCACCACTGAAATAACATTAAAGAGCTAGTGGAACCAAAACAGGCAGACAGGAAAATAATATCAATTTTAAGTAGTAGTCAGTTGCTACTTTTTACTTCTGAAGTATTTTTCTTTTTCCTTTTGCTCATCAGAAAGTATTCTATGTGATAATATTTTGCTGGATGGGTGGAACACCCCTTAGCCTGGCAGTTGACATGTCTAATTGTACTGCTCCACACTACATCATCAGCATTATGATCTCACTGACTGTGACATCATAGGTGAATGGCCTGGCAGTCACTCACTTGCTGTTCTTAAGTAGCAGTGATGTCACAGTCAGTGAGGTCACAATGCTGATGATGTAGTGTGGGGTAGTAGAGCAAGATATATCAGCTGCCAGGCTAAGAGCAGTTCTACACATCACACCTTCTAACAACAGGTAAACATTTTTCTAATCAAACAAAGGAAAAAGAAAAAGTACCTCAGATATAAAAGCTAATGGCTGGCTGGTTTTAAAATTTAATATTAGTTTTAGGTAGTTCACTAACTCTTTAAACCTGGGTACAAGAATGCCACATTTTAGACCTAAATCCATATTCTGCCCTAATATTTGTGGTAACCCTGTCATCTCTAAATTTGATAGTCTTCTTCTGTCCAAAGTAGATAATCTATATAAAAATTCAGAAACTCAGTTTCTCTATTGCAGAACAGAGGGCAGTGACAGAATTAGAAGAGGTGGTAATTAAGCCATCTAATAAAGGGGGCAACATTGTGCTCACACCAGAACCAATGTATAAATGTAAGGTCTTGAATTATTAAATGTTCAAATTGATTATCAAAAATTGCCAAGGGACCCAACTAGCTAATACAGTGCTGAGTTGTATAAGATGTCGGATAGGGCTATATAGTGTGGGTGGACAAACATGGAAGAAGCTGGTTTCCTCTGTATGCAGAATCCTATTTTCCAAACTCTGTACTCCTTTCTTAAGATCCACAAAAACCCTTTGGACCCCCTGTATGCCCAATCATCATGGATATTTGCATCTTTCTCAAAATCTTTCCACATTTGTGGATTTTTACTTACAGACCCTTGTCCCAAAATTATCCTCATGCCAAAGGGACAGAAATGATTTATTAAATGAGCTGAAAAACATTGTATGGGATCCAGGATATTGGTAGCTCATGATGGATGTTAGGAACCTCTACATCAGCATACCACACTACTTAGGTATTGAGGCAGTGGGCTACTTTCTACAGTCAATAACTGCCAACCAGCATACTCTTGCATCTTTCCTGCTACAAGCCCTTGAGTATATTTTGCACTGGAATTTATTTTTGATAACTCCCAATACATTATATGAAAATGTTTCACAGCTATGGAGGCAGCCATGGCCTCATCCTATGCTAACTTGCGTGTGGGCCTGTATGAGGAGACGTTCATCTGTAGACTCAACAAGAACACATTCTGGAATAACGTAATATTCCAGGGGCAGTTTATTGATAACATTATCTATATCTGGCATGGAACAAAGGATGGGATCACTCACTTTGTGGAATACTTGAACTTGAGTAACATGAATTTAAGTTCACGCATAATTGTGACATAAAATGAAACGTTTCCTTGATCTTGACCTCTCAGCAGTGCCAGAACAGAACATCAGTACTGCTGGATTTAGGAAATCTACAACAGGCAACTCCCTCCTGTAGTTTCAGAATTACCACCACAGAAAACAGGAAGAGTCCATTCCCTATGGGCAACTGCTACAAATTCTTAGAAATTGTTCCTAGGACTCAGTCTTTGAATTCCAGGCAATTGAACTCATGGAAAGGTTTTTGGCAGTGGGTTATAACAAAGGGATGCTCGATTTTGCCATAACAAATGTTCAGCAAGTTAACAAGGGATGAACTACAGTACTAGTGCCCAAAGGATGACAAAACAACACCACGAGAAATAAAGGGAAGAAACTGGTCACCTTTGCAACTGACTTTAACACCCTTGCAGGGAAGGTTGGAGGATTTGGACCACACCTGAGTGTAGATTCCAAAAGTATTTTAATTCATAGTTCTCACATAAAAAGTGTATCAGTGCAAAATCAACTCACTACAAACAAAACCACATGCACATTTGGAGCATCCTCACTCTTTTGTCAGGGGGTGGAGCCATAAAGCTTGAATGCTGCTTAAATTATGCAAACCTCCCATTACAGTGCTTGCATTGGCATACAGTTACATCGCCATCAACAATCACACAAAATTCTTTCATAAAAATGATAGACATAGCATCCCTGTAAGAATCGAAAGCTCTAAACGTATATTGAAGGCAAGCTGCACCAAAATTATATATTCAATATATCATATATTAATAGCAGAATATTTAATATGATTTTGTCAATCTGATAGTTATAAATTATTATGAACATGGTGTCACAAACGCACTCAGCAGGTCAGGCCCCCTGCTCCCACAGTGACAACCTCAGACAGCAATAGTGTGAACAGGTAACAGACAGGGTAACCCTCCTGTCTGCTTTGGGTCTGAATCACCTGTTAGCCTCAGGTTCTGGGGGATTCAAACCATGAACCTTATGCTAGCATAACCCAATGTATGGGCTCAGATATTTACCCTCATTGCGGATTGCAGTACAATCCTTTGCCAGGGGCACATAGCCAGGTCTCCAAAATGAACCCTTAAAACTCTATAAGAGACCTTAGGAATATTTTGACCTTTTCCAAGCTTAGTAACACCATCAAGCCTTTTAAACAGTTGTTAGACTTAAAAATACAGGCACTTCACATGCAAAAAGAATCTGAGAAGACACCCAGGCAGTATTTCAAGAAAATGGTTATTTACTACAAATAGTAAAATAAGTAAAATAAAATACAGAACAAACAGCATGAGCTCACAGTAACAAAAGAGAATGGGACAATTACATAACAAAACTCCTACCACAATACTTTTAGATCTTTGCGAAGTATTAGCTTTTGTAAGTGCTGATTTAGTTAGACAGAACTTTGTTTCTTCAGAGCCCAAGACGATATGTCACATTTCAGAAACAAACAGACATTTTCAGCTCTATCTCCCCACCCCTTGGTGAGTCATCTAGCTCCTCCTTCTAGAATTAATTCTCACAAATATAATTTCCTAGCAGGAGGTATTTTAAAATTAATGTTACATCAGAAGAAAAAAAAATGTCCTAAATATGGCATCCTTTAATTAAATATTTCTCTTTGATCTTAACATTCCCACATGTGTCATGTCACTTGCCTGATTTCCTGCCTGTGAGATCTGAGGTTTTTTATGACTCTTCAGCTATTTGCTAAAAGGAGATGAACTAGCCCAATTACCTTTCTCTTGAAACGTCATAAAATTTGTATGTAAGTTCCAACTTCAAAAGCAGCAGCAGGCAATAAAGTTTCTCTGGAAGGATGTCTCAAATAACTGTTTTCCTCCTGGTCTGTTTAATTACCTCCTGGTTTCAGTTACTGACACTTTAAAGTTACAGGCCAAATCTGCCAACTTGTGTGAGCCAAATTTCATACACACCAGTTATTTATTTTACAGATATCATACCATAATCATAAGCAAGGGGCAGAACATCACCCTCCTCCTCACCTAGACTGAATTTGGGGTCTCTATCCCCTGCATAGGATGAGCTCCATAAGTCAGTTCATTCCTCATATAGCTGCGACAAGCCATCTGTGTTCTGATTGGTTGCTCCAGCCCTATGTAAGATCATCATGTCATACCCTTGCAAGGCAAGACTCCATCTTAATAGTCTACCATTCATTTTTCTCATTTGAGTCAGCCAAACCAGGGGGTTGTGGTCAGTTTGTATCTCAAAATCCTGCCCGTATAAGTATGGCTCTAAGTTCTTTAGGGCCCATACTATGGCAAGACACTGTTTTTCTACAGTAGAGTAAGCCTGCTCCCTAGGAAGTAACTTTTTACTTAGGTACACGATGGGGTGATCATTCCCTTGGCTGGATGTCTGACTCAGCACTGCCCAATACCCACATCTGAGGCATCAGTCTGAACTACAAAGGGTCTGCTGTAGTCTGGACTTGTCAATACAGGAGCACTGCACAGTGCCTCCTTCAGTCTGGTAAAGGCTTTTTCACAGGCTGGTTCCCAGAAAACTTTCTTAGGCACCCTTTTCTTTATCAGATCAGATAGGGGAGCAGCCAGGGCACTTTAATTGGGTACAAATGTCCTTTAGTACCCAGCTGTCTCCAGAAAACTCCTGACCTGCTTCTGTATTTCTGGTCTGGGCCATGCCTTGATTGCCTCTATTTTCACTTGGTTAGGATGGAGCTGTCCCTGGCCTACAACATGTCTGAGCTGTACTACTTCAGCCATGGCCACCTGGCACTTCTCAGTTTTGACAGTGAGCCCGGCCCTTTGTATCCTGCCCAGCAATTCCCTAAGGTGGGACAGGTGTTCCTCCCAGCTTGCACTAAAGATGGTAATGTCATCCAGGTACACCACGGCATACTCCTCAGTACCATTTAACACCTGGTTCACCAACCTTTGGAAAGTGGCCTGGGCATTCTTCTTTCCAAAGGGCATTACTTTAAATTCAAATAAGCCTATCAGAGTGATAAAGGCTGACTTCTCCCTAACTTTGGTGGTTAACTCTATCTGCCAATTCTATCTGCCAATACCTCTTTGTCAGGTCAATAGTCATAAGGTATGTCACCCTTCCCAACTTGTCTATGAGTTCATCTGTCCTAGGCATCTGGTGGGCATCTAACTTCATGACTGCATTCAGTCCATGATAGTCCACACAAAAATGAGTAGAGCCATCTGGCTTGGGCACAAGGACTACAGGTGAGGCACAGGGGCTGTGGGATCTCTGGATTACCCCTAAATCCAGCATTTCCTCCACCTCCCTCCTAATGTCCTTTTGGACAGCTTCTGACACCCAATATGCTGTCCACTGTATGGGCGTCTGTGTCCCTGTCTCCACATCATGCATTGCTAAGGGGGTTAGTTCCAGTTTGGCACTTAACAGTGGGGCAAAGTCTGTTAAAACCTCCCTTACTTCCTGGCTCTTGTCCAGGGACAGCTGGGTGACAATTTAACTGCCTCCACAGAGGACTCCCATTTGCTTTCTTCCAGCAAGTCCAGAAGGGGGTCTCCTTCTTCCGTCCCCTCCCCAAGACTACACACTGGAAACACCATGTCAGTCCTATTAGCATATGGCTTCATCATGTTGACATAGTACATTCTTCTGTCTGTCTTCTGTCAGGTAAACACTATGATATAGTTCACATCATTTACATTGCTGACTACTTTGTACGGTCCTGCCCACTCAGCTTGCAGCTTGTCCTTCTGGACCAGGATGAGGACCATGACTTCCTGACCCACCGTGTATGAGCGAGCTCTGGCTCTGCAGTCGTACCACACTTTTTGTTTTTGTTGGGCAACTGCCAGGTTGCTGTGGGCTGTCCCCATAAGCTCCTTCAGCCTTTCCCTAAACCTAAGGACATAATCCACTATGGGAGTTCCCTGGGTGGCATGTTTGGCTTCTCAGTCCTCCCAGATCTTATCTAGGGGCCCACATACCTGGTCTCTATATAGGAGCTCGAAGAGAGAAAACCCTGTTGACTCTTGGGGCACCTTCCTGTATGTGAACAACAGGTGGGGAAGGTATTTCTAGCAGTCCCTGCCATGTTGTTCAGCAAATGCTTGGAGCATGAACTTCAGGGTACTATTAAATCTTTCCACAAGCCCATTGGCTTATGGGTAATAAGGTGTCATGTGTTGCTGCACCACCTCACACCTCTTCCACAAACATTCCATAAGGTCCGACATGAAGAAACCCCCTCGATCGGTGATAACCTCCTATGGAAACCCAACATGGGAGAAAATCCCTAGTAAGGCATCTGCCACTTTGTCCATCCTCAGTGAGGATAGGGCAACTGCCTCTGGGTACCGGGTGCTATAATCCACTACAGTCAGGATGAACCTGTTTCTGGAAGAACTGGTGGTATTTAAAGGCCCCACAATATCCATTCTCACCCTCTGGAATGGCTCCTCCACTATGGGCAATGGAATTAGGGTGGCTTGGGTTTTCTTACCCACCTTTCCCATTTCTTGGCACCATGACAAGACCTACGATACTCTTTCACCTGCTGGGTGAAGTTAGGCCAATGGAAATTCTGGGCCAACCGCTGCATAGTGTGCATGATTCCCAGATGACCAGACAAGGGAATACTGTGTGCAGTCTTGAGCAATTGCTCATGGTACCCCTTGGGAATGACAAGCTGCCTGTCTATCACCCCTCCCTCTGTCTTAGCATCCTGCGTATACATCAGTCCATTGTCCAAATAAACTTTATGTTTCCCGTCACCTCTTTGTACTCCATCAGAGTCTGCCCAAGCCCTCAGCTTTTCTAGACTAAGGCCACTTTTCTGAGCAGCTGCAAACTCCTTACATATTCCCAAGGCATGGGAAAGGTCCCCTTCAGTCTCTAAACTAGGGTCCCTAGCTCTAGCTTCAGGGCACTCAGGATCACTGCCATCCCTAACTCTCTGACAATGGGTTACCCCTCCATCTCGTAATAACCCTCCTTAGCTGTTTGGTTAACTACTACTGGAGAATTTTCTACCCACCTTTCATTAGTCTCCATATCAGGAGACACAGGCTGAGAACCAGCTTCCCAGTGGTTTCCACAGTGGCTTCTATGCTATCCAGGGAACTACAATTTTCCCTTGCCACTTGGCTACGGGTAATTGCACACACTATCCGCTGTTTAAGATTGTTGCTGAGCATGACATCAACTGCTAAAGTTTCAGCTACAGCAACCTGTTGCCCAGTTCCCCCTGTCTCACCCTAGGCTAGGAGAACACTAGTGAGTAGCAATGTTTTCTTCTACTGAGTGAACCCCTGTACAGTTACAAATTTATTGGGTATAAGCTGACCAAGATTTACCAGATCACCTTTTACCAACGTCGTGGATGCCCCTGTGTCTCTTAACCCTTGTTCCTGTACACCATTCACAGTGACTGGGTGCATGTGTTCCCTCATGTTTACAGGCATGCTTTCAGGGACACACAAACAACCCACTTCTTTCCTAGCACCACTTTGCATATTGCTCATCCTTTTGGGACACTATCTGACAATATGCCCAGTTTCTTTACAAACCCAACATTAGTTTCTTTTCTCAAAGAAATCTTTTCTTAAAAACCTGGGCCTAACTGGTTTCGGTGGAGGCAGTGAGGGTTTTAGCTGTCTTGAAGGTGTGCTTTTCCCTTTCTGCACTGCCACACCCAACCCATTCATTCTCAGAACAGGTCTGCTCTTGGCATAGCGGTCCGAGAGTTCAGCAGCCTCTTTCACTGTTTAGGGATCTGGTCCTCCAGCCAGGTTTTCAGTTCTCCTGGGCATGCCCAAAATAACTTCTCTAACAATACAGCATTTTCAATGTTATCTACAGAGTTTGCTTCAATTCCTTCCCACCAACATTTTAAAAACTGATGTTGTTTCATGGCTAGCTCCTCATAGCTCATGTCAGGGCTTCTTCTGAGCTTACAGAGTTTAGCTCTGTATGCTTCTGCAGTTCAATCAAACTTTTTTAAAAGTGCGGCTTTAAGTTTGCTGTAATCATTACTGTCCTTATTGTCCATTTGACCCAATGCATCTTGAGCTTTCCTGGTAAGTAGTGGGGATAGTTCGAAGCTCCAGGACCCTCTAGGAATATTTGCCTGAATACAAACATTTTCAAAGGAATTTAATAAGGCATCCATATCCTCCCTCTCTTTAAATTCATCAATCAGTTTGGAATTTGATTTGTAACCCAGTCCTGTAGTTCCAGTTAAACCCAAACCACTTACCTGCTCTGGTGCTTGTGGTTGGAGTCATAGCTTCTCCAGTTCATGTTGCCTCTAGTGCTCATGCTTTTCATGGTCAGCCTCTCGCTGTTCACACTCCCTCTTCTCCTCTGCAGCTTGCTGCTATCACTCTGCTTCTCACCATTCTCTCTCAGTTTCTCGCTGTTCTCCCTCCCCCTTCTCCTCTGCAGCTTGCTGCTCTCGCCTCTCTTCTCTGGAACTCCAGCTCCATCTTCCACAACTGCATCTGCAGCCTGATGGCTTCTGTCTCCAGAATGCTAGTGATCTTCCCCTGCTGCTGTGGCCCTTGGCTTACACTGGCCTGCTGTCCTCCTCACTGGATCTGGACACTGCACTGGCCCCTCCACACCCAAGGTTCAGCCCTTTTCAGTCACAGACTGTGGCTTGATGCTCTGGGCATCAATGGCCATCACAGCATCCACGAGTTTCTGCTTGTTGGCTCTCTCCTCCTGCAGGACTCCTCTCTCCCTGCGCAACTGCTTCAGGTAGTCTACACTGTAGTTGGAAGCTGTCTTCTTCCCTAACTATGGCTACTCTTACTTGCACTTTAGAAAAAAAATAAAACAGGTGTGAACTTTGACTGTAAGCAAAATGATATAGTTCTGTTTCTTTTAAAACAAATCACTGCCTTCTTTTGCAAGTGAGCTGAACAGTATTAAGCTGACACACTGAACTGTTAAAGCTTGTGTTACCAAATTCTTTATTGCACTGATGCCAACCAAATCTGTCACAAATGCAATCCACAGGTCATGCCCTCTACTCCCACAGTGCCAACCTCAGAGCACAATAGTGTGAACAGGTAACAGACAGGGTAACCCTCCTACTTAGAAACATAGAATTTGACAGCCAATAAGGACTGCTTGGCCCACCCAGTCTGCCCATTTCCCTACCTGATGGACAAGCTGGAGATTCTAGTTAATCAACAGTTTACTTCCACCTGCCCCTCACTAGAATCACCTTATGCCCGTCTCCATGTATTCTTGAATTCTCCCACTGTTCCTGACTCTACAACCTCCTCAGGAAGGCTGTTCCATGCATCCACAACTCTCTCTCTGTGAAAAAATACCTTCTTACTTCATCTCTGAGCCATCTCCCCCATCTTCAAATTGTGCCCTCTTGATCTTGCACATCTCTTCCTCTGAAAGATACTACCCTCTAGTACCTTGTTAATTCCCTTGAGATACTTGAAAGTTTCTATCATGTCCCCACATCCCTCCTTTCCTCAAGAGTATACATATTAAGCTGCTTTAGTCTGTCCTTGTATGTCTTCTGGTGCAGACCTTGCACCATTTTGGTTGCCCTCCTCTGAACAGCCTCCACTCTGTCTATGTCTTTGCGGAGATTGGGTCTCCAGAATTGCATGCAGTACTTCAGATGGGGTCTCACTAACTGTCTCTAGAGAGGGATAACAACTTCCTGTTTTCTACTGTTGATGCCTCTTCCTATGCATCCCAGTATCCCCCAGCCCTCCTTACTGCCTTCTCAAGTACTCCTAGGTCTCTTTCAATTTTTTTTGTTGTTATTAACTCACCCACCATTGTGTATTCTTCCCCTGGGTTTTTATTTCCCAGATACATTACCTTGCACTTCTTTGCATTGAATCTGAGCTGCCACATATTTGACCATTCTTCCAACCTTGCCAAGTCCCTTTTCATTCTTTCCACCCCACCTTGTGTATCAACAGTGTTGCAGATCTTTGTGTCATCTGCAAAGAGGCATACCTTTCCTTCCAGGTGCTCTCCAATGTCACTTATAAAGATATTAAAGAGGACCGGTCCCAGTACCGAACCCTGCAGTACCCTGCTAGTTACCCTCCTTTCTTCACTGTGGACTCCGTTTACTATTACCTTTTGTGTCCTGTTGTCCAGCCAGTTTTTTATCCAGGCTACCACCTTGGGACCCACTCCAAGGCTGGCTAACTTGTATATTAATCTTTTGTGTGAGACTGTGTCAATTCCCTTTGCTAAAATCTAGGTAGACCAAATCCACAGCCCCTCCCTGGTCTACTACTTTGGTCACCCAGTCAAATAAATCTATTAGGTTCATCTGACATGACCTTCCTGCTGTGAAGCCATGCTGCCTTGGGTCCTGTGCCCCACTGGCCTCTAGGTACTGAACAATTCTTTCCTTCAGAAGTGATTCCATCATTTTCCCTACCACTGAAGTCAAACTAACTGGTCTGTAGTTTCCTGTCTCTGCCCTGCTCCCACTTTTGTGAAGTGGAATCGCATTTGACCTCCTCCAGTCCTCAGGTACCTTTCCATCCTCCCATGATTTGTTAAAGATAGTAGTCGGTGGTGTTACTAGTTCTACCCTTAGTTCTTTTAGTATTCTTGGGTGAATCCCATCAGGCCCCATTGCTTTGTCCACTCTCAGTTTCAAGAGTTCTTTCAAAACCCTTTCTTCTAGGAATGGACTGGTATCAACCCCCCTATTCAGAGTTTCTCCTGTGTTTGGTTTAGGCACCTCGCCCTCCTCATCTGTTGTGACTACTGAGCAGAAATATTTGTTCAGTATCCCTGCTTTTTCACTGTTACCCTCTGCCCACATTCCCTCCCCTTTATTAAGTCTCTGTATCCCTCCCTTGGTCTTTCTTCGCTCCCTAATGTACCTATAAAAGGTTTTATCCCTCTTCTTAACAGAGTTGGCTACCTTTTCCTCAGTTTGTGCCTCTGCTATTCAGACTGCCTTCCCTGCCTCCTTCTGCTTTAAGTGATAAAGTTCTCTGTCCTGCTCCTTCTGTGTTTCCTTATATTTCCTGAATGCTATCCTTTTCTCCTTAACCGTCCCTGCCACCTCTTTTGAGAACCATAGTGTTTTTTTCCTTCATTTTGTTTTATGGATTTGCTTCACACAAAGGCTTGTTGCCTCTGCGATGGCAGCTTTGAGTATTCCCCATTGTTCTTCCACCACTCCTTCTTGCCCATTTGCTAGTGCTTTTTTAAGGCACTCTCTCATTTTCCCAAAGTCAGTCTTCCTAAAGTCCAATACTCTTGTTTTTGTATGGCTTGACTGTATGGCTGTGTTTATTGTGAGCTACACTGTTTGGTAGTCACTTGTTCCAAGATGGCTACCTACTTCTAAATCTGAGATCCTTTCTCCTTCCCCATTTAAGAGTACAAGGTCTAAGATTGCTCCCTCCCGAGTGGGTTCCAACACTAGCTGTCTGAGGCCTGCCTGCTGTAGGGCATCAAGAATGACCCTGCTCTTGGATGTGCCTGCAGCAAAGGTACTCCAGTTAACATCTGGCATATTCAGGTCCCCCATCAACAATATCTCCCCTTTTTCTGCTATTTTAAGGATGCCTTCTATTATTTCCTTGTCCATTTCCTCTCCCTGAGATGGGGGTCTGTACACAACCCCCATGCAGATTGTGGTGCCATTTCCTGTCTCCAGGGTGACCCATAGTGACTCATCAACTTCCTGTTTACTCTTTAGTTCTGTTACTTTAATCCCTTCACTTATATAGAGAGCTACTCCTCCTCCTCTTTTACCTACCCTGTCCCTCTTGTAGACTGTGTATCCTGGTATGTTGACTTCCCACTCATGGTTCTCTGTGTACCATGTTCAGTGACTGCCACAATATCCAGGCATCCCTCTTCCATTAAGGCCACTAGTTCAGGGAGCTTGTTGCATAGACTTTGGGCATTGGTACTCATCACCTTCCATTTATTTTTTATGGCCTTATCCCTTTTAGCCTCATCCCTGTCCTTAACACCTTTTTCTGCATTTATCCCTGTCCTGCTCCCTACTGACTTCTCTGCCTTGGTGTTTACCTCTCTAACTACTGCACTTTGCGGGGGGAGGCTTGGGTTTCCCTGCTCCTTTTCATTGCCTCCCCCCTTGGCTAGTTTAAATGCTTGCCAATGAAACCTGTCACCTAGGATCCTGGACCCCCCCTGGACAGATGCAGACCATCGTGCCAGTATCAGCCTGCATCCCTCCAGGTGGCTCCCCAGTCCCCAGTGAAGCCAAAACCCTGAGTTCCACACCAGGTTTTCAACCATTCATTGAATCCCATGGTGCGGAATACCCAGCATCATCCTTGCCATAGACAGGCAGCACCTCTGAGAAGGTTACCGTACATGCTACTTGTCTAAGGCCCCTCCCCAACTCCACAAACTCCTCTTGCACCGCTCTGATCCCATTTATAGCCAGGTCATTTGTCCCTAGGTGGAAAATGACATCCAACTCCCTCTCTCATGCAGCTGCTCCCTCTATCCTGAGGATTCGCTTCCTGTCCCTCCAAGCCATGGTGCCAGGCAGGCACCTTACCTCCCTATCCCCTTCCTTCCCCACATCTACCCCCATAATGATTGAGTCCCCCACCAGGAGTTGTTTCCTTCCCCTGTGGGGTCTTATGCCACCCTCCTGTGGGTCTACTTTGTGGAGGTTCCCAGCATCCCCCTTGGTCTCCACTGCAGGTGCCTCCATAGAGGAACCACTCTTTGCCAGAACAGCATATGAATTGTGGAGAGCTACAACTGGAGGGATGCACCTCTGTTCCACCACCCTCTCCCTCCTATAGCCCACCTTGGTCCAACCACTCATCTTTCCTGGCAACCTCTGAGGTAACGGTGGTGGCCCTGGTGGTCCCTAGGTGGGGGAAGAGGTTTCACGAATCCTAGCCAGGTCAGCCTGGAGACGGGCAACCTCCTCCCTCAGACCAGAGAGGTGCCTGCAAACAGGGCAGCATCGCAGCCTCTAGAATGTATCCTGGAACACTGCTGTTCCACAGCCATTGCACTGCACCACTCCCATTTTGACTTCTTTTGTGTCTCCTCTCCTGTTGCTTTGTATGCTTATTGTCTCCTCCCTCTATGTATTTTTACATTTACTTTCCTACTTCCTATGTGCCCTTACAACTCTCACCCTTCCTGTTCTGGGACAGGAACTTCCTGTAGTATTCGGTAGTCTCCATCCTCCATACTTGGATTCAGACTTCCAGCAGCTAGGGGGATAAAGACTTTTTTTAGGTACCTCCAAGGTTGCTGAAACTAATGTGCCTCAGTGATCCTTCCTTTCCTACTGCCAAACAGGAAGCTCCTATTGTTAATCAAATTCAGTGGCTATAAAACTACAACTGGCTTTGGGTGGGAGGGTGGAGGCGTGAGAAGGAGGGAAATCAGTAAAAAATCTGTAGTTCTGGACTTCTGTTTCTTGCTCTACAACCAGTTCTCTTCTGCAGAAACAGCCAGAAGTTGGAATTGGAGCCAGCTGCTTTTGTACACCTGAGCTGCTAAGCCACACCCCCAATTAGATTCACTCTCTGCTCTCAGTAAATTAAGGTGATACTGCCCCCTTCCTCAGAAAAAAGCAATTTTTTTACTTAAATGAGACCACATTCTTCTAATAAAGTATCTGTTTGCTTAATCTAAACAGGTACTACTCCTGCTGAGACAGAAGTGATTAATTAGTAAAAAAAAACTGTAGTTCTGGACTTCTGTTTCTTGCTCTACAACCGGTTCTCTTCTGGCAGAAACAGCCAGAAGCTGTAATTGGAGACAGTTGCTTTTGTACACCTAATCTGCTAAACCACACCCCCCATTAGATTCACTTTCTGCTCTCAGAAAATTAAGGTGATACTGCCCCTTCCTCAGAAAAAACACTTTCTTTTTTACTTAAATGAGACCCCCTTCTTCAAATAAAGTATCTGTTTGCTTAATCCAAACAGGTACTACTCCTGCTGAGACAGAAGTGATTAATTAGTAAAAAATATGTAGTTCTAGACTTCTGTTTCTTGCTCTGCAACCAGTTCTCTTCTGACAGAAACAGCTGGAAGCTGTAATTGGAGACAACTGCTTTTGTACACCTAAACTGCTAAGCCACATCCCCAATTAGATTCATTCTCTGCTCTCAGTAAATTAAGGTGATACCGCCCCTTCCTCAGAAAAAAACACTTTCTTTATTTTATTTTTTTTACTTTAATGAGACACCCTTCTTCTAATGAAGTATCTGTTTGCTTAATCCAAACAGGTACTACTCCTGCTGAGACAGAAGTGATTAATTAGTAAAAAATCTGTAGTTCTTGACTTCTGGTTCTTGCTCTGCAACCAGTTCTCTTCTGCCAGAAACAGCCAGGTCCAGATCATCTGTTAGCCTCAAGTTCTGGGGAGATTCAAACCATGAACCTTACGCTAGCATACCCAATGTACTGGCTCAGATATGTACCCTCTTTGGGGATTGCGGTACAATATTTTGCCTGGGGCACATTACCTGGTCTCCAAAATGAACTCTTAAAGCTTTATAAGAGACCTTAGGAATATTTTTACCTTTTCCAAGCTTAGTAACACCATCAAGCCTTTTAAACAGTTATCAGACTTAAAAATACAGGCACTTCACATGCAAAAAGAAACTGAGAAGACACTCAAGCAGTATTTCAAGAACATGGTTATTTACTACAAATTGTAAATAAGTAAAATAAAATACAGAACAAATAGCATGAGCTCACAGTCACAAAAGAGAATGGGAAAATTACAGAACAAAACTCCTGCCACAATACTTTTAGATCTTTGCTATCTAAGTATTACCTTTGTGTAAGTGCTGATTTAGTTAGATAACTGTTTCTTCAGAGCCCAAGATGATGTGTCACATTTCAGAAACAATTATACATTTTCAGCTCTATCTCACCACCCCAAAGGTCCTTTAGTCATTTAGCTTCTCCTTTTAGAATTAATACTTACAAACAAAATTTACTACCAGGAGGTATTTTAAAATGTATGGTACATCAGAAGGAAAAAAACATTTCCTAAATATGGCATCCTTTAATTAAAAATGTTTCTTTGATCTTAATATTCCCACATCTGTCATGTCCCTTGGCTGATTTCCTGCCAGTGAGATCTGAGGTATTTTATGACTTTTCAGCTATTTGCTAAAATGAGAGAAACTATCCCAATTACCTTTCTCTTGAAACCTCATAACATTTGTATGTAAGTTCCAACTTCAAAAGCATCAGCAGTCAATAAACTGTCTCTGGAAGGATGTCCCAACTGATTGTTTTCCTCCAGGTCTGTTTAATTACCTCCTGTTTTCAGCTACTGACACTTTGAAGTTACAGGCCAAATCTGCCAACTTGTGTGAGCCAAATTTTGTACACACACAAGTTATTTATTTTATAGATATCATACCATAATCATAAACAAGGGGCAGAGTGTCACACATGGTAGTGGGCAATGGTGGGGGAAGAGGGAAGGGAGAGGGTGAGGAGTGTGATTGGAAGAGAGAAAATGGATGTAGGAATGAGAGAGAGGGAGAAGGGGAATGCCTTAATATGATGCTAGTGAGTCCTATGACAAGCATCAACTCAGTTCTAATTTTCAGTCTTTCACTAAAGGTAAGACAAAAGAGCAGAAATCCCTAAAATAACAATTTCTCTTAATAACTGTGAGAATCGGACATTATTTTTTATTTACATTGCATAGTGCAAACAGCAATACTAAAATTTACATAAGATATTCAATGAACAATGAATTCCATTTTATCAGTATTTCCCATTTAAACATAGAGGATGTAAGAGTATGTCAGAGCCTGCCTTTCATGCTCTTGGAGGTTGGTTTCTACAAAATCAACTAGTCCACAACATCCAAAAAAACTAAAAGTATGCTGTTCTCCTATCCACCCTAGGCAATACATACACCCCTCATGATACTCGCACACAGTGGTGATGCCCTTGAATCTGTCCAATCCTTTAAATATTTGGGAGTCACCTTGGATACTTCACTTGCCATTGACACTCATGTCACCCTCCTAACCAAAGCTCTTAACTAAGAGACTGGCTTACTTTATCGTATCCATCCCATCCTCACATCACTTTCTTGCCACGAGATCGTGGCTGCCACCCTCCTTCCCCTCCTCCTTACTTATAGTTCACTGTTATTCTCACAACCAACACAACCATCTTATCTCACCTCAAACAGGCTAATTATAAGGTGGGAAGGTTTGCTTTGGGGGTTAATGCCCACCATCATGATTGTGATGTCTTCTCCTCCTTAGGCTGGTTATCATTTGAATCTAAATTACGGTATGCCACCCTGAGCCTAGTGCACAAGCTGGTCCACTGCTACACTCCTTCTTGCCTTGGTAAGCTTATTCAGCTCTGACAACCACCGTGAACTCTAAGACTCACCTCCCTCCCCCTTCTCCTTATGCCCAAAATGTGGTTAGCTGTGGCCCAGAGATCATTCACCTTCTCTTCAGTGTCTGACTGGAACTATCTTCCTCCCACCATCTTGTCCTGTACCTTGTTAAGTTTCAGTCCTCTTTGCTATTTCACCTTTCAGCCTCTTCACCTTGCTCCTGTTTCCAATGAGTCTTGTTCCATCATCCCAAACACTACATTTAATTTTGTCCCTGCTCTATGTACCTGTTATGGTTAAGTATCCCTACTCTCCGAACCACATTAGTATGAGTAATTGCAATTAGTTAGTTCATCTGAATATAATGTAATTGGTAAATTGGTGAATGATGTATTTGATACCACTGTAATTGTTGTGTACTTGTCAATTTACTGCACTGCCTATCTATATGTAATATCTAAGTTCTAAGCGTGTCTGTAAATAATGTAATCTTGTAGATCCTCGAATGTTGTAAACAAAACCACTGTAACTACCTTTTCTCTGTCAATGTAATGCACTATTAATGTACTGCACTTCCCGGATCATCCCTGAAAAAGGGGACTGTAATGTCTCAGTGGGCCCACTCGGTTACCGAAATTCAAATAAATAAAATAAATACCAATGATCTAAAGGGTCTCCTTAATAGTGCATGCTCACATCCAGATTTAATATGACCATGTGTCTGCTAGTTGAAGTTACTGAAGATGTTTACTAGCATTGCTAAAACATGTATAAATAATGCATGTTCAACAAAGGTCAAAGCAGATCACTATTACAGATGTTTCATAATAAAATCAGATACTAAAAGGTGTAATCTTAAATAGTCTAGTTCTACAAATATTGTACTCTCCTAAAATCATGCAAGCATCCCTCAGTTAACCATAGGTGATGTGAGCAAATTGGATGTCATGAGAACAATCCTTCCTTGGAAAATGTTTAGGATATCATCAAACCCAAAAGCACATTCCATATTTTAAATTTATAATAATGCAAGTTTCCCAATGCACTTAAACCTTATTATGCGAAATCATGTGTTATGTGTTTAAACAAGAGGTCACATAGGTCATGCTCATATGTAATGAGCAAGCAATCATACCTGACAGGGTGGGCGAAGGGCGGTATTGGGCAATACCAGACCACCCAGGGGTGTAAAGAGGCCTGACACCACAGGTAGAGGGCCTTACAGCCCCTGAAAGGTCCAGTGTTGCCCAATACCAACCACCCTGTAGGGTATTATAGTGCTTAGAAAATGGGCACTGTGGCATTTTTATATTGGATTTAAAAAATGTAAGAAAAAAAATATAAGAATGAAGTTTAAGTATTTTTGTTGTAAAGTGGTCCTTCTTTTTCTGTTCTGTTCCTTCTGCTGTCCCCTCCCCAACAACAAGCCATTCTGTTGTACTTATCCCCCCTCCACATCAACTTCACAAGAAGACATGGAGATTCGAGTCAATTTCACTGCAACAGTTTGCTGACATCACTGGCATCTTTTTTATGTTTAGAAACAAGTTCTGCCCTTCCTTGAAGATCCTTCATGAGGGAGATGCAGCAGTTACTTCACGGGTAACGCATGCCTACATGACATCAGACACAGAAGTATGATAGAAAGATAAGAGGTATCAGAACACTAACTTAATTCCTTTTCTTTATTTTGACATGCAGTGGTGGCTTTGCATTCTTTTTTTATGCCACATTTTTATTTCATTTTGATTCAGTTGCGGGCAGTCCATAGTGACTGTGTGGGGCTGGAGAATGAGCAAGAAAGAATGGACAGTACTGTGCCTGCTTTTAGCCACTGTTTCATTTGAATATTAATATAAAAAAATTAGGATTCTTCTTTTTGGTTTGTTTGAATGTCATGTACTGGTTTGGTCGCCGAGTCGCCGACACAGGGTCGGGGCGGGGGGGCCATTAGTTGGGTAGCATACTCACTACTTAAGGAGAAAAAATGGTGGCTTTTCATTTTGAATTTGGAAGGTGACACCAGGATACCAGAGAGGAGTAGCATCCAACAAGTCAAGGCACTCACTCAGAACCAAAATGAAAGGCGGAAACAGAAATAAAGTGCATAGAAAAATGCCTTTACTTCAGTAGCAAGTAAAAAAAAGCAGTGTAAACTCAACAGATAGCATACATTTCACCCAAGTGTGGGCTTTATCAAAGATAATGCCCCCTATTGTCAGTTCCCTTGTATAGCAATCATCATTAACCATGTGTGTCTAATTCTCTTTTAAAGTGCCAGTGCCAATTCATAGTTCAAACATCAGCTACAAAGTGTATATATTCATTTACATTGCATAAGGGAGACATACAGTGCTACAGAGCCACAATGCACAGAAGGTAGTAAAAACAGTACCAATCATTCAGAAGTCATTGTCATATATAGTTTATATAAACCTCTAATGTTCAAAACTATTTAATGTTCCTTCATTAAACATACGTACATGTTTCATGAAAAACAGCACTCTGGGAGAGTTTTTTCTATGTTATTACTTAGTCATCAGAGATCTAAATTACTTAATATTAGTGCTCTAGTGACTAAATTATCAACTTGGCTAGATAAAACAAATGGGGGTGAGGGAGAAGGGGTGGGGAAAAGGGGGGAGGGGGAAGAAAAAGACCCTTTGGCTTATAATACATCAAATATGTCACCTAATCCAGTCCTATCCAAATACAGATAGATGGGATACACTAGACCTCCTTAAGGGAGACATATTTCTATCCTACTTGTTTATACAATAAACAATAGCAAGATTATTGATGTTATTAATTTCCCATAATGCAGGACCAATCAAAGCAAGCATAGCACCATTAACCTCACAAATCATTCCCTAAAGACAAATACCAGCGATGGCATTTTAACGAAATCACTCAGAGTAAGATGGCCTTCCAAAATGGGTCATACTGTCATCCACTTTAGGAGTACACTTTGTTCTCAGTAGTATATAATACTAAAGACTCCTTGTTAAAATTCACTTCTGAGTCCAATTCCACGATTTTGTATGTGGTGATGTAAAGGGAACCTCTTGACTTATAGAACAATGGTGGAGGCAGTAACCAAAAATAATCTAGATGGAGAATTGAGACAAAAAGCTCATTATCACAAATCGACATATGCAGTATAGTCAAATATAAGGTCAGACTGGGGTTATAGATAGGATAGAAATATATCTCCCTTAGGGATGTCTACTGTATCCCCTCTATCTGTATTTGGAAATGACTGGATTAGGTGACATATTTGATGTATTATAAGCCCCCCTTTTTCACATCCCTTTTTCCCCACCCTTCCCACCCCCCATTTGTTTTATCTAGCCAAGTTGAGAATTTAGTCACTAGAGCACTAATATTAAGTCATTGAGATCTCCGATGACTATGTAATAACATAGAAAAAACTCTCCCAAACTCTCCCAGTGTGCTATTATTCATGAAGCATGTATGTATTTTTAATGAAGGAACTTTAAATAGCTTTAAACATTAGAGGTTTATATTAACTATATATGACAATGACTTCTGAATGATAGGCCCTGTTTTTTAATACCTTGTGTACATTGTGGCCCTGTAGCACTGTATGTCTCCTTATGCAATGTAAATGAATATATACACTTTGTAGTTGTTGTTTGCACTATGAATTGGCACTGGCACTTTAAAAGAAAATTAGGCATACGTGGTCATTGATGATTGTTGTATAAGGGGACTGACAATAAGGGACATTATTTTTGATAAAGCCCACACTTGGGTGAAACGTAAGCTCTTTGCTGCATTTGTACTGCTTTTTAACTTGCTGCTGAAGTAAAGGCATTTTTCTATTCACCTTATTGCTGTTTCCGCCTTTCATTTTGGTTTTGAGTGAGTGACGTGATTTGTTAGATGCAACAATTTTTGAAAGTCATAGAGCACCCATTACCCTTGTGCGGCTCTGTCTTTCACACATACCAGCGAGGGGGTTGACATGTCTGGCACTTGTTTTTACCAGGGCTCTAACTGCTAGTTAATGTACCCACAAACATTCCTGGCAGCCAATCAGATTGCTTACATTTTTAAACTCATTTTCAAATGTTACATATACTGTACATCAAAATTCTGGAAACTAGTCTTATTCTGAGCATTATGGAAACTGTTTTACTCAAAATTTCATGTGGGGTATCTGTAAAATCCAAGAATTGTTTCAAATCCAAATGTAAAATAATACAATGTTCCCATATAACTAGAGCCAGTTTTAAAAAAGCACGTATTATGTGTTTTAGCGGAAGGTCACATAGGTCGTACTCATATTAAATTATAAGAGCACACAGTATTTTGTTCAACTTTAAATATTGGCAATTATATATATGGTTTTAAATCCAAATCTTCATTTAATCCCCCAGAGAGAGACTTTTGAGTTGGAAAATCCACCAAGATTCCCTATGAAGCAGCTTTTGTGTTCTGTTTCCTCCCTTAGTGGGTGGTAGCATATATTTCAAACCCAAATATTTAAAATCACATTGATTACTGTAATGGCATTCTTTATAGTGCACTCCAATCACATTCTTTTTCCATTTCCAGTTTTTATTGCCCTTATATGTTCTAGTTATCTGATCTTTAATTTCCAAGTAGTCATTCCTCCATACATTTTAGGACATGAACACAATGCAGCATAAACTATATTATCTGAAAAGCAACTCAGGAATTGTCTGAGGTTTACTGGCTTAGTATTGTTCCCCATTAATTCTTGGTTTCCCTGTATTGCATTATTTATATGCTGAACATCTTTTGCAAGTATAGAAATCTGTTGGTTTATTACTTAGCCAGTTATTCATTTTCGGTTCCATATAGTGACTGTTCATTAACATGTCACCCACGTTTCTCCCTCTGAGAATGTGATCCTTGGTCTTAAACCTACATTTCACAAAAAGGTGTGGATTAGGCTTCTGAAGCGGTTACTAAATGCATTAATAAAGCCCCTCTTAATCTTACTTCTATGCTCAGGTGACATTGAGCTGAATCTAGGCCCATTAGCCCCTATCACTTCACTGACTGAATTGATTAACCTAAAGGGGATGAGCCTGCTCCATGTTAATACCTGCAGCCTGATGAAGAAATTCGACTGCATTCAAAACTGGCTAAGTCATGTCTCCTCAGAAGTCTTGGTAGTCACAAAATTGTGGTTAAAACCTGCTATACGGGATTCCAAAATTAACATTCCCTCTTCTAAGGTTTTCAGAACTAACAGGCTGGCCAGAGGGGGTGGGGTAGCCATTTATGTGCAGGACAGATTTTCTATGTCTATTGTCAACTCTACAACAATGACTAAGGAGTTTGAATGTCTTACACTTAAGATTCAAATCTTGCCCTCTCAGTCATTCCTGGTTGTAGGTGCTACAGACCCCCCTCAGCCAGGCTTAAGGTGTTAAATTATCCAAGCAATATACTTGATGGCTCCTCCTTGAAAGTTATAGTTATGGGTGACTTAAACCTTGACTGGCTAGCCCCTTGCTTTAAGCCACTTAAGGAACTATGTGACACCTTTGGACTGACTCAACTAATAACAGAACCCACACATCCCAATAAGAAAAATCCTGCAAAACTCACACTCCTGGATGTTATACTAGTAAACAAAATGTGCCTAAAAACTCACTGGGTCATTTTCTTTAATGACATTAGTGATCATTGCACTGTTGCATGCATCAGGACACTGCTAAAGCCAATTTCACACTCTAGATTTATTTTCAAAAGTAGCTGCCAGAATTTTGACTCTTGTGCTTTCATAACTGAATTGGAACATGCCTGCTGGCAAAACTTTTACCTTGCCCCTAATGTCAACAAAGCCTATAATCTGTTCCAGAACATCCTATTTGACACAAATAATCGGCATGCACCTCTTGTGAAAATGCATACTAAAAAAACCTCATGCCCTTGGTTCTCTACCAGCCTCAAATCTGAACTACTATGCAGGGATACCCTGTGGAAAAAAACATGTATGACCAGAAGCACCCCTGACTGGACAGCCTTCAGAGTGGCTAAAAATCACAGCACAAAGCTAACTAGGGCTGCCAAAGCTAGTTATTTCAACAACAAACTGGATGCTTCTACAAAATGTTCTTCCCTCTTCTGGAAAACCCTGAGAGAGGTAGAGGGTCATAGATCTACTAACTCCCTCCCCACAAACATCACATCTGGAAGTTCTACCATCACAGACAAACTTGAGATTCTAAATCTTTTTAACAATCATTTTGGTATGGCAGGGCTGGCATTCGACTCTTCCCCAGCCAATAATCTTAGAGACCAATTCTTTGGTGAAGACTCTGGCCTGACCACCACTACCTTTCCTGAGGGACATATAGCATTCTCCTTCTGCCTGGTTACACTAAAACAAGTTGAGGACTTGCTCCTTCAGCTTGACACAAAGAAAAGTGCTGGCGCTGATCTCCTTGAACCGCTTTTCCTAAAAATGGCCTATTGCACCCTGACTGTTCCCATTATCCACCTGTTTAATCTTTCTGTCACTCAGGGTACCATTCCTTCAGTTTGAAAAATTGTCCATGTCATTCCGTTATTCAAATCTGGTGATCCTAGTAATCTCAACAACTATAGGCCTCTCTCTTTGCTGTCAACACTGTCCAAGCTACTAGAAAAATTAGCCAATCAACAAATCAGGAACTACATTAATTTTCACAATTTGCTTAACCCAGTGCAATCTGGCTTCAGATCTTGCCATAGCATGATCTCCACCCTTGCCAAAGTCTCAAATGACTGGTTAAATGCCTTGGATGATAAGCAGTATGGAGGTGCCTTGTTCCTGGATCTAAGCAAGGCCTTCGATATGGTGGACCATTCCTTGCTTCTGGGCATACTATGTAATTTTGGACTGGATAGCACAGCCCTCAAATGGTTCAATAGCTATCTGATAGGATGCTTTCAGAAGGTAAAAGCTGAAGAAGATCTCTCCCCTATAACAACTCTACAGAGAGGCATCCCTCAGGGCTCTATATTGGGCCAACTTCTGTTTGCTATGTATACTAACAGACAGAACACCAGTAGGAAGGAGCTACTGATATAACTAAAACTTCTCTACTGGGACTAAGAACCAGATCTCTTGTACTGGGACCTTCAATTTAGGGTAAAAAAAGGAGTTGGTGTGTTTGTCAGAGGTAGTTGAAGTAAATTGTTATCTGTTATCTGTGTTATCTGTGCACTTATCTAGGTGCTTGTCACAGGAGTCAGAAGGGAATTGTTATCTGTGAAATTAACTAAGTGTAGAAAGATTTGCAAAGTAGGGGGGAGTGGCTTAGCTAGAAGGAGCCAAGTTAAGACCAGATATAAACACTGCCCTAGATAGCTTCTGCCAGAGAACAGACAGAACACCAGGAGGAAGGAGCTACTGGTATAACTAAAACTTCTCTAGTGGGACTAAGAACTAGATTTCTTGTACTGGGACCTTCAATTTAGGGTAAAAAACAAACAAAAAAAGGAGTTGGTGTGTTTGTCATAGGTAGTTGAAGTAAATTGTTATCTGTTATCTGTGTTATCTATGTACTTATCTAGGTGTTTGTCACAGGTGTCAGAAGGGAATTGTTATCTGTGAAATTAACTAAGTGCAGAAAGATTTGCAAAGTAGGGGGAGTGGCTTAGCTAGAAGGAGCCAGGTTAAGAACAGATATTAACACTGCCCTAGATAGCTTCTGCCAGAGAACAGACAGAACACTAGGAGGAAGGAGCTACAGGTATAACTAAAACTTCTCTAGTAGGACTGAGAACTAGATCTCTTGTACTGGGACCTTCAATTTAGGGTAAAAAAAATGGAGTTGGTGTGTTTGTCAGAGGCAGTTGAAGTAAATTGTTATCTGTTATCTGTGTTATCTGTGTACTTATCTAGGTGTTTGTCACAGGTGTCAGGAAGGAATTGTTATCTGTGAAATTAACTAAGTGTAGAAAGATTTGCAAAGTAGGGGGAGTGGCTTAGCTAGAAGGAGCCAGGTTAAGACCAGATATAAACACTGCCCTAGATAGCTTCTGCCAGAGAACAGACAGAACACCAAGAGGAAGGAGCTAGTGGTATAACTAAAACTTCTCTACTGGGACTAAGAACTAGAAATCTTGAACTGGGACCTTCAATTTAGGGTAAAAAAAGTGTGTTTGTCAGAGGTAGTTGAAGTAAATTGTTATCTGTTTATCTGTTATCTGTGTTATCTGTGTACTTATCTAGGTGCTTGTCACAGGTATTAGAAGGGAATTGTTATCTGTGAAATTAACTAAGTGTAGAAAGATTTGCAAAGTAGGGGGAGTGGCTTAGCTAGAAGGAGCCAGGTTAAGACCAGATATAAACACTGCCCTAGACAGCTTCTGCCAGAGAACAGAGCACCAGGAGGAAGGAGCTACTGGTATAAGTAAAACTTCTCTACTGGGACTAAGAACTAGATCTCTTGTACTGGGACCTTCAATTTATGGTAAAAAGCAAAAAAAAAAAGGAGTTGGTGTGTTTGTCATAGGTAGTTGAAGTAAATTGTTATCTGTTATCTGTGTACTTATCTAGGTGCTTGTCACAGGTGCCAGAATGGAATTGTTATCTGTGAAATTAACTAAGTGTAGAAAAATGTGCAAAGTAGGGGAGTGGCTTAGCTAGAAGGAGCCAAGTTGAGACCAGATATAAACACTGCCCTAGACAGCTTCTGCCAGAGAACAGACAGAGCACCAGGAGGACGGAGCTACTGGTATAAGTAAAACTTCTCTACTGGGACTAAAAACTAGATCTCTTGTACTGGGACCTTCAATTTACAGTAAAAAGCAAAAAAAAAAGGAGTTGGTGTGCTTGTCAGAGGTAGTTGAAGTAAATTGTTATCTGTTATCTGTGTACTTATGTAGGTGCTTGTCACAGGTGCCAGAATGGAATTGTTATCTGTGAAATTAACTAAGTGTAGAAATATTTGCAAAGTAGGGGGAGTGGCTTAGCTAGAAGGAGCCAGGTTAAGACCAGATATAAACACTGTCCTAGATAGCTTCTGCCAGAGAACAGACAGAACACCAGGAGGAAGGAGCTACTGGTATAACTAAAACTTCTCTACTGGGACTATATTGCCCTCCTTCCCTTCCCTTCACCCCCAACCCTAAACCAGTTCTACTTTTATAGGCACAAGATTTAACTGACAACAGGAACTTCCTGTTTGGGAGCAGGATGTGAATGATCACAGGGCCACCAAAGACTCACCATTCTAGAAGGGCAAGATTAGCTCTCCGTCCCCCCAGCTGCTGGAGGTCTGACTCTGAGCAAGTAAGGAGACTACTGAGAAATATAGGAACTTCTTGTCTCAGAACAGGAATATCAGGAGCTAAAAGGGTGCAGAGGCAGTAAGTAAGTAGGGAGAGAAGGAAAAAAAGAAATAAACAAACAGAGGAAGAGTAAGTATTCCAAATAACAGTTAGAGGGCCAGAAAAAAGACATGATGAGAGTGGTGCAGTGCAGTGGCTGTGGATCAGCAGTCTTCTGGGAGATGTTCTGGAGGATGCAGTGTTGTACCATCTGCAGACACCTCTCTGGGCTGAGGGAGGAGGTTGCTCATCTCCAGGCTGAGTTGGCCAGGATTTGTGGGACCTCCTCTCCCATCCAGGGACCACCAGGGTCACTGCCATTGCCTCAGAGGTTGCCAAGAAAGAGGAGTGGTTGGACCACAGTGGGCCCAGGGAGGGTAAGGGTGGTGGAACAGAGGCTCATCCCTCCAGTTGTACCTTTCCACAGTTTATATGCCATTCTGGAAAAGTGTGGTTCCTCTATGGAGGCACCCACAGTGGAGACCAAGGAGGATGCTGGGAACCTCCACAAAGGAGACCCACAGCAGGGTGGCATGGGACCCCACAGAGGAAGGAAACAACTCCTGGTGGGGGACTCCATTGTTAGGAAGGTACAACTGGGGAAGGAAGGGAAGAGGGAGGTAAGGTGCCTGCCTGGTGCCATGGCTTGGAGGGACAGGGAGCGAATCCTCAGGATTGCAGGAGCAGCTGCACAGGGGAGGGAGCTGGATGTCATTGTCCACCTAAGGACAAATTACCTGGCTAAGAAAGGGATTGGAGCAGTGCAAGAAGTATTTGTGGAGATGGGGAGGGGCCTTAGACAAATAGCACACACGGTAATCTTCTCGGAGGTGCTGCCTGTCTATGGCATGGGTGAGACTAGGGTGCTCCACACCATGGGATGCAATCAGTGGTTGAAAAACTGGTGCAGAGCTCAGGGATTTGGCTTCATTGGGCACTGGGGGTCCACCTGGAAGGATGCAGGCCATACTGGCATGATGGTCTGCATCTGTCCAGGAGGGGAACCAGGATCCTAGGTGATAGGTTTAAATACTTCTTTGACAAGAATTTAAACTAGCCAAGGGGGGAGGCACTGGAAAGGAGCAGGGAAATCCTAGCCCCCCCCAAATATCAGGGTACTAAGTGAGGTAGACACCAACACAGAGATGTCAATATGGAGAAGCACTGGGGTAAATAGAGAAAATGACAAAAGCAGTTAGGACAGGGATGGGACAAAAAGGGGTAAGGCCATCAAGAAATGGAGGGTAATAAGTAACAACGCCCGTAGTCTGGGCAACAAGCTGCCTGATCTGGTGGCCTTGATGGAAGAGGCATGCCTAGGTATTGTAGCAGTCACAGAAACATGGTACACAGAGAACCATGACTGGGATGTTAACATACCAGGGTACACAACCTACAGGAGAGACAGGGAGGGCAGAAGGGGGGAGTAGCTCTCTATGTAAGGGAAGGGATAAAAGCAACTGAACAAAAGAGTAAACAGGGAGGAGAGGAGGCTCTGTGGGTCACCTTAGAGACTGGAAATGGCATCATAATCCGCACAGGGGTTGTATATATATCCCCATGTCAGAGGGAGGGAATGGACAAGGATATGATAGAAGGCATACTTAGAATGGCAGAGAAAGGGGAGATACTTTTGATGGGGGACCTTAACATACCAGATGTTAACTGGAGCACCTTTGCGGCAGCCACATCCAAAAGCAGGGCCATTCTTGATGCCCTTTAGGTGGCATGCCTCAAACAACTAGTTTTGGAACCTACTCGTGAGGGAGCAATCTTACACCTCATACTCTCAAATGGGGACAGTGAGAGGATCTCAGATCTAGAAGTGGGCAGCCATTTGGGAACAAGTGACCACCAAACAGTGTGGTTCATGATAAACTCAGCTACAGAGTCGAGCCATGCAAAAGTGAGGGTTCTGGACTTCAGGAGGGCTGACTTTGGCTAGATGGGAGAGTGCCTTAGAAAAGCAGTAGCAAACAGGCTAGAAGGAGGGGTGGAGCAACAATGGGGAAATATCAAAACTGCCATCACAGCGGCAACAAGCCTTTGTGTGAAGCAAATAAACAAATCAAAATGAAAGAAAAAGCCAATTTCTAAAAAGAGGTGGCGGTGAAGGTTAGGGAGAAAAAGATAGCATTTAGGAAGTATAAGGAAACAGAGAAGGAGTAGGACAGAGAACTGTACCAGTTAAGCCAGAAGGAAGCAGGGAGGGTAGTCAGAATAGCAAAGGCACAAACTGAGGAAAAGATAGCTAACTCAGTTAAGAAGGGGGATAAAACCTTTTATAGGTATATCAGGGAGCGTAGAAAAACAAAGGGAGGGATAGTGAGGCTGAATAGAATGGATGGCGGGTGGGCAGAGTGACAGTGAAAAACCAGGCATACTGAATGAATACTTCTGTTCAGTATTCACAAAACAGGAAGTGGGGGAGGTGCCTAATCCAATTAACAGAAGCACTCTGGAGAGGGGGGTTGATCCCAGTCATTTCACAGAAGAAAGGGTTCTGAAAGAACTCCTAAAACTGAAGGTGGACAAAGCAATGGGGCCAGATGGAATTCACCCCAGAATTCTAAAAGAATTAAGCAGAGAACTAGTGACACCACTGACTACCCTTTTTAACAAATCATGGGAGGATGGTGTGGTACCTGAGGACTGGAAGAAAGTGGATGTGATTCCCCTACACAAAAGTGAGACCAAGACAGAGGCAGGAAACTACAGACCTGTCAGTTTGACCTCTGTGTCAGGGAAAGTGATGGAATCACTTCTGAAGGAAAGAATTGTTGAGTACCTAGAGGCCAGTGGGGCACAGGACCCAAGGCAGCATGGATTCACAGCGGGAAGGTCATGTCAGATGAATCTAATTGAATTCTTTGACTGGGTGGTGACCAAAGTAGTAGACCGGGGAGGGGCTGTGGACATGGCCTACCTAGACTTTAGTAAGGCATTTGACACAGTCCCACACAAAAGATTAGTAGTCAAATTAACCAGCCTGGGAGTAGGTTCCAGGGTGGTAGCCTGGGTAAAACATTGGCTGAACAACAGGCCACAGAAGGTAATTGTAAATGGAGTCCACTCTGAAGAAAGAGGGGTTACTAGTGGGGTATCGCAGGGTTCAGTATTGGGTCCAGTCCTTTAACGTCTTTATAAGTGACATTGCAGAGGGACTGGAAGGAAAAGTATGCCTCTTTGCAGATGACACAAAGATCTGCAACAGGTTTGATACACAAGGAGGCGTGGAAAGGATGAAAAGGGACTTGGCAAGGTTGGAGGAATGGTCAGAAGTATGGCAGCTTGGATTCAATGCAAAGAAGTGCAAAGTAATGCACCTGGGAAACAAAAACCCAGGGGAAGATTATACAATGGGGGGTAGTAACAAGAACAAAAATGGAAAGGGACTTGGGGGTAATCATGTCAGATGACCTTAAGGTTGGCAAGCAATGTGAGAAGGCGGTAGGGAGGGCTGGGGGGATACTGGGATGTATAGGGAGAGGTATCACTGGCAGAAAACAGGAAGTTGTTATATACCCTGTAAAGACAGTTGTTGAGACTCCATCTGGAGTACTGCATCCAGTTCTGGAGACCCCATCTCTGCAAGGACATAGACAGGATGGAGATAGTTCAGAGGAGGGCAACTAAAATGGTGTAGGGTCTGCAAGAGAAGCCATACGAGGAGAGACTAAAGGAGCATAATACGTATACCCTTGAGGAAAGGAGGGAGAGGGGGGACATGATAGAAATGTTTAAGTACCTCAGTGGAATCAACAAAGTCCAAGAGGGTAGCATCTTTCAGAAAAAGAGATGTGCAAGAACAAGAGGACACAATTTGAAGATAGAGGGGGGACAGCTCAGGGGCAATGTGAGGAAGTATTTTTTCACAGAGAGGGTGGTGGATGCATGGAACAACCTTCCTGAGGAGGTTGTGGGGTCTAAAACTGTGGGAGAATTCAAGAATGCATGGGACAGACATAAGGCAATTTTTGTGGGGGGTAGGAAGAAATAGGCTGTTGGTTAAATAGGATCTGCAGCTTATCCTCTAGGTAGGGAAATGGGCAGACTAGGTGGGCCAAGCGGTCCTTATCTGCCGTCAAAGTCTATGTTTCTATGTTTCATTCAGGAATAAAGTCTTCTAATATATACCTATTTGCCAATGACACTTTGTTGTATATTTCTAGGCCATCTCCAGAAACTACGTGTTATGACCTGCAACTTGAATTCTACCATCTCCAGAAAAACCTGCTTCTATTAAAACTGCAGCTAAATGAAAAAAAAAAAAACCCAAAGGCAATGATATTCCCTTCATCCTTGAAATCATCTCATACTCTTACCATGGGTGACATACCTCTGATTTCCACTCTTCTAGGTGAGCCCATTGAATTTGATACAAAATTCAAATACCTTGACGTTTGAATCAAGAATAAACTGTCCTTCTCTGAGCATAATGAGGAACTCAATAAACTGTCCTTCTCTGAGCATACTGAGGAACTCATCAAAAAAATACAAAGTCATGGCCTGTTTTTTTAGAATTAAGCACCTCCTCACAGTTGAAGCTAAAACCAGACTTGTTCAAACCACATTCCTCCCTCTACTGGATTATATGGCAATTCCATATGGACAAGGTACCAGTGTAGCAAAGTCCAAGCTTGACACCTTATACCACCTGGCTGTAAGATTCATTACAAGAGCACCGTACTCAACGCATCACTGCTCACTGTATGGATTGGTGGGTTGGACATCACTCAGCTACAGGCAGCAGAGAAATGCAGCCCTTTGGACTTACCGAGCCATCATTAAGAAGTTCCCACAATATATCTCTGACTGTTTGCCTATTTGTCCCCTGGGTAACTATACACTGAGATGCCCATCCTATTTATCCCTGGCTATCCCCAGAGTCAGAACTCATTATGGAGAAGTGTCCATAAGTCATTCCCTCCCTGTCCTGTGGAACAAATTACAAACAATTCTCAAATTAGCCTTGCCTGTGAAATTACCTACATTCAAAACCTTGTTCTCCCAAGCCTTCCCTGAATCCTGTAATTGCATGAAATGACTCCTCCTTAACTTTTGCACTTTTATACCATCTCCCCACAATAATTCAACCATATCTGTCCCCATGCCAGTCCTCTGCCCTCCCTCCCCCATCTTAGACCCATTACGACTTGTACTTTTTGTACTATGTTATTCCTAATATATGCAAATAATGTTTTTATGATGTTTATGCTCCAACCTTGTATAAGGATAAATTGTCTGTTATACTTTTTTGCACTACTATCATTGTACTGTATCGCTGTCTTGCACTGTCTTTGTGTTTATTATTTGTCCAGGTCTATCTTGTAAATGAGTTTTTCTCAATGATGTTTTGCCCGGTAAAATAAAGCTTGATTGATTGATTTGTTAATGTAGTTTCTGACAACACTGACCAATGTTGCATGATTACCTTTTTAATTTTGCCAGCTGAAGGTGAATACCTAGTGACAATTGTAACCTTTATTTCATCTTCAGTGGTAGTAGTTTTGGATGAGAGTAAACTCTTTCTAGGGGTATTTTTGCCCTTGTGTAGGTTCTATTTACAGCCTTCTTGGAATATCCTCTAATTTTAAAACAATTCCTTAAATACCTTAAGGTACATCCGCCCCTCAGTTTAAGAGCCTGGTTCTCTGTGGCTGGATGCCGATTGGTTTACTGCCGCTGCCTGTGGTTTGTGATTGGACTGGTCATTTTTCAGGCAGCACAGCCATTGGTGGCCTTTCTCTCGGACTGAAGCCTGTCCTTAAGCCTCTCTCCCATGCCAGATAGCATCTGTTTTCTCAAAGATATTTGCACTGTTAGCTTATATTTATCTGTATTTACGGTTACTAGTGTGCTTATACCACTGTTACTGCTACATTGTTATTCTGCATGATATTACTGTTTTGTCCAGCTGATTATCCCAGTACAGTGTAAATTGTGAATTCACTTTCTCCTTTCTTCCCGCTCACTCCCCCCTCAGCCCTTCTGTCCACTTCTCTGGGTCGGTAATGTTCCCAGACACAGCCCCCCCTCTCCCTGCTCGCTACCCTCCTTCATCTTTCTTCTATCTTTTCAGCCTCATATTGTGTTCCCTGGCTTTGACTCCTCTGTGATCTCTCATGCCACCTCCACCCTCCCCCCTGCCATCAGTCCCTTCCTGCTTGCTAATCGATTGCCTCTTGTCTCCTTGACTCACCTTCTAACTCCTCCCCTTAGTCCCTGTAACCGTCTCTTTTGTTATTCAACCTCACCCACCCCCTGACTATCTTCCACCAGTTCCCTGCACTGTTTCACAGTGTCTACAGCCCTCTTAATTGGCTTCTCTCTCTCTCCAATTTCTCCACTTTGTGGAGACTGCTTCCTTGAGCAGCACCATCACCCTAAGCAGCGCCCTACGGCCGCAACTTCAGCCGCTGTGCCTGCCCAATGAACCCTCCTTGACCGCTCTCCTGGTTCACTGCCTCAGATCCCTGGCCAAGGTATGTCTGCCCCTCCGTTTAGGAGCCTGGTTCTCTGTGGTTGGATGCTGATTGGTTTACTGCTGCTGTCTGGGGCTTGTATTTGGACTGGTCATTTTCAGGCAGCACAGCCATTGGTGCGCCTTTCTCTTGGACTGAAGCCTGTCCTTAAGCCTCTCTCCCATGCCAGATATCATCTGTTTTCGCAAAGATATTTTGTCCCATCCCTGCCACCCCCTCCCAGGCCTCCTTTAAATATGCACTTAGCCTGCCCACTCTGAGTTGTCCTTATCACAAGGGTTCGGCTTTTCATGACCTAACCACTCCTTCATGTAAACCTCACACACTATCTCTCTCTCACCAACTTTGCTGCTGCTTCTACCCTCATTTGTGTACTCTCCTTCCCTTCTGTGATCTCTCTAGTATTCAAGCTCTCTGCTGTCCTAAAATGCTCACTCAGCTGATTATTGTGGTTATGTTTGTGCTTCTCGGTCCCATAGCCCCTGGGTGCAACTCCTGCCATTCTCACTTGCACCTGGTACCTCTCTCTGCCCTGCATTACACCCCTGGTATGGTCACAGGGACATTTGACATGGACTATCTGGTCCTCCGCCCCCCCTTTGTGGCATCTTGGGATCCTTCTCAAACTTAAAGCGTGCAGCCTACCGATGATCCCACAGGTTGTGCATGTACTCTACAATTTGTCAAGTCAGCTCCAGCGCTGTGGCGCTATAAGGCATTGCAGCATCACACACAAGCAAGTCTGCAGCATGCTCAGATCCTTTCTCCTATGACTACTGCTTATGCTGCTCCTGCTCTCAGGAAATGTTCACCCCAATCCAGGACCCTCTGGGCACGCAGCAGAAAATTCGATAAGGAGGGAAGGGTCTCTCACCCTGGTATCTATTAATGATTGTAGCATCCTCAGCAAGCTAGATAATACAGAAACTATAATTCTAGGTGATTTTAATATTAACTGGCTCACCCTTGAGGCCTCTGTATTCAAGGATACAGTTACAGTGCAGCACCTCTCACAACTTGTCCTCACCCCCACCAGATGTAACTACAGGACTGGTACTTTCACACTACTAGATTGGATTCTGTCTAACCACCCTGAATGAATCTCTAATGTCTCAGTCCTCCCAGATACAATAAGTGATCACTCACCTGTCATCTGCTCTTGGACTAACAAGTTCCTCAAACCCCCTACCAAGCCACTCTACACAAGGGTAATTAATCAGGGGCATCTTCAGCTACTAAAATCCCACCTAAACAGACTTGACTGGGCAGTGCTGGACACACTCAATGATACTAACAAAGCCTTGGACTTGTTCATCGACCGCTTCAATACAGCCTGCAACATCTATGCACCACTAAAAAAGATGAAGGTCAAAGGACAGTCGAACCCCTGGATTACTTCTGATCTTTAACATGTCTCAAGCACAGGGACCACCTCTGGCACTGTGCTCATGTTACCCCAATGCAAGGAAACATACAAAAATACAAAGCAGCCCGAAATGCCTGCCCTCATCAGATTCGGAATACCAAAAGCAAATATTATAAGGAGCTACTGTCCAACTCCTGGGGTGATGGGAAACATTTCTGAAACAACCTGAAAGAACTCACCAGCAAAGATACTAAGGCACCCCCCACTAAGCTCAACATACATGGCACTCCAATGCTTGACCTTAGCACCATTACCAATACCTTTAACAATGCTTTCTCGAACCTGGACAATGTGCTTCCTCCTAATTTCTTCGATGACCCTTCCCCTAATACCCCCCTCACGAGACCACCCTAAATGTCCATACAGCTCCACAATTCTTCTTCAAAGAGGTTTCACCACATGTGGCTCGTAACTATATCCGCAAGGCCATCTGCAAGTCCGGGTACAGTGGAGACTCCCTTGACCTCAAACTATTGATGCAAGTTCTGGATGAGGTCATTGAACCCCTGACAAAGAACTTTAATCTTTCATTAAGGCTGGGCCAATTCCCCTCACACTGGAAACAGGCAACTGTCACACCAGTGCATAAAAATGGAGACAGGTCTCTTCATTCCAACTACAGACCTACCTCACTCCTCCCCCCCATTATCTAAGGCATTAGAACGAATAGTGTCGGACCAGCTAGTAGAATTCCTGGATAAGTATGAAATCCCATGCCCAGAACAGCATGGCTTCAGAAAAGGGCACAGCACCACCACGGCTCTTCTGAAATTTACTAGTTTTATTCACGACATGCTCGACAAAGGAAACTGTGGGGGAGCAATTTTCATAGACTTGACAAAGGCCTTTGACACCGTTAGTCACCCTCTACTACTTAGGCAACTGTCCTACATTGGGCTGTCTAATGATGCCCTTCCATGGTTTGCTAGCTACCTCAGGAATTGGACCCAATGGATCAGGATAGCAGGTGTCAATTCGGATGACAAGCCAGTCCTCTCCAGAGTCCCCCAAGGGTCCTTCCTGGGACCTCTACTCTTCTCCGTCATCCTCAATAGACTCCCTGGTGTCTGCCAGCAAAAACTGCTACTTTACGCAGATGATACAGTGCTATTCTCTAGCCACCATGACACTAAACTCCTTGAAACACAGCTGCAGCTTAACTTCAAGCGTGTTGAAGATTGGTTCAGCACACATAAACTCATCATGAACTACAGCAAGACCAAAGTAATGCCCTTCTGTAATCCATGGAGCAGGCACAAATTTCAGTCCTTCAATATCAAGAACAACACCAGGTACTTACTCAAACATGTCCCAAAGTTCAAATACCTTGGTGTCACACTGGATAGTACCCTCTCCTACATGTGGCATATTGACACTGTTGCCAATGCCGCCAATATGCAAATTGATCTGCTACACAGGCATAAGCACTGTATGACTGCAGATGCCCTTAGACTGGCTATCTACAGCTCTGTCACCTCTATCATTGACTACGGTCTGGCTATCTATGGCTCTGCTTCTTCAACTGCCCTGCCTAGAATCTCAGTCTTGTTCAACAAAGCCTGCAGGCTCTTAATAAGCACTGCCCAAGACACGCACACCTGTGACCTCTATGCACAGGCTTGTTGGACACCACTTCTCTACAGAATTCAATACCAATAGCGGTCCTTCACCTATAGAGCTCCTCATTGGTTTAATACCCTCATCAAAGAAGCACCTTCCTCTCCAACACTTGGACCCTTTAAACGGAATCTCCAAATTTACCTCACCACTACCTTCAAATGTGACTGCTTCTCCTAAAGGTCTGCTCCATTCACCGCCAAGTCGATCTTGATCTGTGCCCTGCATCACTCCTGGCATTACTGTCTCTGGCATCTGCCTTTCCTTGTGACCCTTTTCCTTCCCTTCTCTCCACCCTCCTTCCCCTTCCCCCCACACTCCTCCTCCACTCTTCAAACCTCATTTTCTTTTCCCCTGTTCCTGATCCCCTTCCTCCGTCCCTCTTCCACCTCATGACAAAGCCCCTCAGCCTGCCTACTTCTTTCTGACACCCTCCAGTTCAATAGCAGGCTAATAGTCCCCTTGCTTTTTAATTCCATCACTCTGTTACATCATCTATCTGCCTTTTTTATATTGCTCTCTAGTAATATCCTTTATCTCTAAAGTGTTTTACAGTCACAAAACAATGTCAACCATGTGTATATTATGCCTGTTTACCATTACCAACCTGTGTATGTATGTTTCCCCCTTCCTTTGATGTGGAACCTTTGAAAATGAGCAGCTCCTGCTCAAAGGTACTTGTAATCCTAGAGTTTAATAAATAAATAAATTAATAAAATAAGTCCAAGGCTTGTTTTTCAAAACTTTCCTCTGTGGAGCAGTTTCTTCTAATCCTGAGGAACTGCCCCATGGAGATACTGTCAATAAGCCTTGCTGGATGTCCACTCTCTGCTCTCCAAAGCGAGTTTCCGGCTATAGACTTCATAAAGGTGTCTGTTTGAATCATATTTATCTTATCTATGTAGAATCTTACATCCAAAAATTCTATATTTTTGGATTTTTTCACATAAGTGAATTCCAAATTAAAAACATTAACATTCATTAATGACATAGTTTTGCAGCTCTATTTCTGTTCCTGACTATATGAAAATTATGACATCTATAAAGCGGTTCCATCTGGCAATCCCCCCCCCCCCCCGTGTGGATTTCTATCACTATTGAAAATTAACTGCTCCTCCCAACATGCCAAATATAAATTGGCATAGAAGGGGGCCATAGTAGCCCCCATTGCAGTTCCTTGAATTTGCAGACAGAATATACCATCAAAAGTTAAATGGTTATGTTTTAAAATATTTTCCTTAGCCTGGAGGAGAAAGTTAGATGGCACTGCTGACAGTCAAGCCTGTAATCCAAGGTCATGGGGCATACTAGTGTATTGCGACCTGATGTTAATATTTATTTTTTATTTATTTAAACATTTGGTAACCGGGAAAGGCACACTGAGCCAAAGCTCATTTCCAGGTGTGACCTGAGAGCAGAGGATACAGGAAAATAGGAGCACATTGAATATATAATTAGATACAATCAGTGAAGAGAGTAGTAACAAACCTATAAGTCCCATGCCAACCCACTCCATCATATCTATTCAAAATGTCCATTGTGTCTTGGAGATAGGCTGGTGTACCAGATACCATTTTTTCAGATAAAAGTTCTAGTATCTAGATAACTTTTCAGATAACTTTAATGATCACAGCCTAGTGCACTAAACACTACACTATGCTGGCTGCTGCTGCCTTTCAAGCATATATTTAGACACATATGTGACAATAAAAAAGGAAGGTTAGCACAGGCGGTGAAAATAGGGAACAAGACATTCTTTAGGTACATCAGCGAAAGAAGGAAAACCATAGGAGGGATTGTAAGTCTCGGAGGGGATACAGGGGAATGTAATGAGGGAGACCTGTAGAAGGTGGAAATACTGAACAAATACTTCTGTTCAGTATTTATGGAAGAGGAGGAGGGTCAGGGACCACAGCTGGGTAGCAGATACAAAGGGAGGGAGAGGTAAACACTTAGTCCATTTGCTGCAGAGAGGACCCTTGAGGAGCTCACAAAGCTGAAGCCGGACAAAGTAATGGGGCCAAATGGCATACACCTGAGGATATTAAGGGAGCTGCGAAGAGAACTGGAAGCACCTCTGGCAGCCTTGTTCGCTGAGTCACTCAACACAGGAGTGGTTCCAGAGGACTGGATGAGGGCACATGTAGTCCCTCTACACAAAAGCAGTAGTAGAGAGGAGGCAGGGAACTATAGGCTGATCAGCCTCACCTCAGTAGTGGGTAAGACGATGGAGGCACTGCTTAAAGAAATAATAGTGACACACTTGGAATCCAACAATGCCCAGGATCCAAGGCAACATGGATTCACAGCATAAAGGTCATATCAGATGAATCTGATAGATTTATTTGACTGGGTGACAAAGGAAGTAAATCAGGGTGCGTGGGCGGGCTTTGGACATAACCTATCTTGATTTTAGTAAGGCCTTCAACACTGCCTCACATAAAAGACTGGTTAATAAGAGTGGATAGCCTGGGCATGGGGCATAAGGTGGTAAACTGGGTTAGGAACTGGCTAATGCACAGGAGTCAGAGTGTGGTGGTAAATGGGATCCAATCTGGGGAGAGGGGGTCACCAGCTGGGTACCTCAAGGATCAGTCCTTGGATAAGTCCTGTGCAATGTCTTCATTAGTAACATTGCAGAAGGGCTGGAGGGAAAGATCTGCCTGTTTGTGGATGACACCAAGATCTGTAACAGGGTGGATACTCCAGACGGGTGAAGAAAATGAGAAGGAACTTGGGGAAGCTTGAAAAATCATCTGAGCTGTGGCAACTGAGGTTCAATACAAAGAAGTGCAAAATAATGCATCTAGGATGAGGGAACCCTTTGGAGAGCAACAGGATGTGGGAGGGAGTTGCTGACTATCACCAGTGAAGAAAGGGACCTGGGGGTTATCATTTCAGATGACCTAAAGGTGCCCAAGCAGAATGCAAAGGCTGCAGGGAGGGCCAGTGGCATGCTGTGGTGCATAGCAGAGGTATCACTAGCAGAAGGTGAGAGGTAGTGATGCCATTGTATAAAACACCAGTGAGGTCTCACCTAGAGTACTGTGTGCAGTTCTGGAGGCCACACCTTCACAAGGACATTGGCAGGGTGGAGGCAATCCAGAGAAGGGTGACTAAGATGGTACAGGGATTGCAGCAAAAAACATTTGAGGAGAGATTAAAGGATCTCAATATGTACTCGCTGGAGTAAAGGAGGGAGCAGGTGGACATGTTAGAGACATTTAAATACCTTAAGGGCATAAACAAAGTGCAAGGGGGAGACATCTTCCAATATAGGAGGAATACAAGAAAAAGGGGTCATGATATGAAACTGGCAGTGGCAGGTTAAAGTGAAATGTGAGAATGTTTTTCTTCACAGAAAGGGTGGTAGACAAATGGAATAGCCTGCCGCAGGGGGTGGTGGGAGTGAGTACAGTTGAGGAGTTTAAACATGCCTGGGACAGGCATAAGGAAAGCTTAGAGGTGGGATGGGGAGGTGATAAGCCGTTGACTAGATAAGGTCAGAGGCTGCAAACAAGTGTAGGGCTTACGGGCAGACTGGATGGGACTAGCGGTCCTTACCTGCTGACAATTTCTATGTTTCTATGTTTCTAATAACTGATCCCAGACCAGTTCAGCTGAAAGGGGAAACTGGACTCAGACCAGGTGGCATGAGAATTGAACTAAGACCAGGTAGCTGTGAAACTTGTCTCAGGCTAGGCAGCTGCTCAGAAACTTGTTTCAGAACAGACTGTTCCCAGACTAGTCTTCAGGGTAACATTCTCCCTACACCTATTTTGGGTAAAAAATAGTAAACGGGTCTAACAAGGTTTTTTGTTCTGATGAAACTGACCTTGTCAAATGTGAGCTGACTACTCCAAAGTGCCTGATTAACCAAATCATCTAATTTTGCCTTAAAAGATTATGTTGATGCTTTCAAAGCCTCATAGTTATTAACATCACCAAGTTGTCTTAGTGCTTCTCTTTTATATTGCTCCCTCGACAGAACCATAACATTGCCCCCCCATCAGCTCTTTTAAATATGTCTTTTATTTACTTGTAATTCCCAAATGTAGATGTTGCAAAATAAAATTTCACTGGCGAAATTGTGGCAAAATCGGCAATTTGGCTGTGCAAAATGTTTTGCGAAATTGTGGCAAAATTTCACAATTTCACCTGCAATTTTGCCCATCAATTGCCTTTTATGATTTTTTTTTTACAGCTCCCTGTTGTCTAGTGGTCCCCCCCAACCCCATCAGTCACCACCAGCCCAAATGAATTAGAATCCCCCATGATCACCCGGCTGGTGGCGAATTAAAGACCTCAGTTATATTCCAATCCCTGGCCCAGCTATGACCCCAATCTATTTGAAAAAAAAACCAAAAAAAAAGCAAATAAATCCCGTCCCTCTCCCTGGTGTCTAATGGTGCCCCCTATCCCCACTGATCACACACCAGCCCAAATGAACTAGAATTCCCCACCCCCCTGCTGATCACCAGCTGGTGACAGAATTGAAGACCCCGCTGAGTTATATTCCAATCCCCAGCCATGACCCCTATCTGTTTAAAAAAAAATACCAAAAAAATACAATCCCGTCCCTCTCCCTGGTGTCTAGTGGACCCCCCATCCCCCCACCCTGTCACCACTGTCAGACTGACAGCACCAACCATGCTTCCCCCTCAGTACCCTGATTGGGCCACCAGCACAGCCCTCCACTCACCTCCACAGCTGGCAGCCCAACTCAAGCACGCTAGCATTAATTGAAGCACTCAGTCAGGCCACCAGCCATGGAGGTGAATGGAGGGCTGTGCTGCTGGTGGCCCGATCAGGTTACTGGGGGGGAGTAGGGTGGGCTCTGTCAGTCTGACAGTGATGACAGGCTGAGGGGTGGGGGGCCAACTAGACACCAGAGAGAGGGATGGAATTTTGGGGGTATTTTTTTAAACAGATTAGGGTCATCATGGCTGGGCAAGGGACTGGAATATAACTCGGGGGGGGGGGTTCTTTAATTCTGCCACCAGCCGGTGATCAGCGGAGGGATTCTAATTTATTTGGGCTGGTGTGCAACCAGTGGGGGTCGGAAAGGACTACTAGACACCAGGGAGAGGGACAGGAATTTTTTTGGTATTGTTTTTAAACAGATTGTGGTCATGACTGGGCCAGGGATTGGAATATAACTGGGGTGAGGGTTCTTTAATTCGGCCACCAGCCAGTGATCGATGGGGGGGCACTAGACACCAGGGATATTCTATGGGCAGGTGAGCGGCTGTGGGGGGGGTCCACAAGACACCAGGGTCGGGAGTCTGAAATTGGTCAAATTGCAAAATTTCATCTGTGAGCGAAATTTTGCTGACTCTGGGGAATTTTATCAGCTTGGGAGTGAAATTTTGCTCTCATCTGGGGACAAAATTTCACATTTCACCCTGTGAAATATTTAGCGAAATGCACAAATTCTGAGAAATATTTCACTGGGTGAGATTTTCCAATTTCGCACAACATTATTCCTGAATTGCTGTTCATTCGGAGGGGGGGGGCAAGATAGTGGTGCCTGTCCATGGAAGTATTGGCAGTAAAAACTGAATTGATATCTCTCACTACCAGATTTTAAATACTTCTACAGATGGTTTACCAGAACCTGGTGGCATAAAATCTGATTTAGGTTTAAAATTGGTTGGTTTATATTGCACATATTCCATCTGTAAAACATTATTATGATCATTCACACCTTCTTCCTTTTTGTGAGGTGAGGAGGTTTACTGACTAGATGAGAGGTCAAGAACATTTTCACTGAAGCCGGCCCAATGGCGCTGAGGGTTGAGGTGCTGGATGCCACACCTCACACCACGCCAGCGACCTGGGTTCGGGAATGAGCCTCCGGAGGATGTCCAGAGGATGTCTCTCCTCTCCCGGGGGTGGGTTCGGGGGCTTCTCCATGCAGTAGTGACACCTGGTGGAGACCGGGTGTATCATCTGTTCCAGGCATACTAGAGGGAGGAGTGCAGCAGATGCGTGTTGCCTTCCATGCTGGTGTCATTGCACGGCAGCTCCTGGGGGTAACAACAATGGAAATCCTCTCCAGCAGCAGCAGCATGAAGGCACCAAAAGATGACCTGGTCAGTGGACCAAACAAAGCCCAACAGTGGGGATGAAGGCTTAGGGTGATGCAGTCTCCTGTCCCCACCCCGTCGTGAGGGACAAGCCACGGTCCTCCTCACCTCGGCGTTCACAACAGAGGTTGGCTCCACCTAGACCAGCTGAGCATCAGCGTACATGGCCTGATTGGGGTAAGTACACCCCAAGCTACAGTAGAGCGCAAAAGAAAGTTAAAAAAAAATAACAACTTCACTGTCAAAGATAGTTAAAGCAAAATCCAAATTAGACTTAGTTTCCTCTCTGTTAGTATACATATGGACATCATTTATAATGTGTGATTCTAAACTATTTATAGAAATATGATTTGCTATATTATTCAAATCAAAGTGAAATTTCAAATCTATTTTTCAAAAGGATTTAAACAGTCCCACAGTAATTTGAAAGTGATTAGGAATCACTGCTAGTATGAAATGAAGACACTTTGAGAGTATAATCATTTGTGATTTGGTCAAATCAATGCCAGAACTATTACCTACTGCTTTTTTCATGTTCCTATTCTATTTTCTCAGTGGTTCTTGGGGTTGCTTGTCTTTTCTTTCTACCCCTCTGCCTTGTTGGATGTTGTTTACGTTTTTTCTCTATTGACCCGTTTTGTCTATATGGGGAGAGCCCTCACTTGGTGTTCTGACTCCTCTTCCCCCTCATTTTCCACTAAGAAATAGTAACTGATTTTTCCTGTGATGCTGATGATTCATCCCCTGCACTCTCATTTTTCATTCCATTTTTCTGAAATGGCTCTTTTTTTGACTTTGGTTCCAAAATTGACATTGTCCCATGCTCACAGTTCTCTGTCATTCCCACATATATACCTGTCCACTCCCATAGTTATCAAAGTTTCTATGAAATTCATTCAGCTTTTGTTTTTTGATTTCATTTTTAAACTTGTCTGGTTTCTTTCAGCTTTTTTTCATCGTCTTGAAACTCTGGACCTTGTCATATTTATTTATTTGTTCTTTAATAGCATGAATTTCTCTTTGAGTCATCTTCAAGACTAAGGTTATCTTCCTTAATTTGGGATCTTAATTAGAACAGTTGAACAGTCACTGAGTGTCATTTCCCACTCTGTTTTCTGTCTGAACTTTTTTGGGTTCAGCGAAGGTATTTTTAGAATCATCAGTTCACGTGAGGTCCTTTTAACATCTAAATACTTAGTGCGGTACAAATGTAAATCAAGCTAGTCTCAGTATTTAACTGATCTTCTAAAGTTTCAAACAGTTTTTTTCAATGAAAGAGTAGAGGTGTGAGAAAATAAAATTCCGCCGGCGGAATTTCCGTGGAATGTGGATTTTTGCTTCAGTGGAAGTTCGGAAAACATTTTCCCAACTTCCACGGAACTTCCACCAGACATGCAAATTTTTTTGTTTCAATGATGTGGCTTTTTTATTTACATGTGGGAAAATAGTTGCTAAGCCTAGTGTGTTAGATTTTTTTTTTTTAGATGCGGAATAATCAGTGTTTATGCACAATTTATCTCCAGTAGTCCGTGGGTGTGAGCACTTCTTCCGCATGTCACGCATTTCATTCGTTTTATGCATTCCATGGAAAAATAATTCCGCATCTGTAAATAGCAGTCAAGTAAGTTGCTGAATTTCTTAAAGAGATTCACTAAGATTAGGTCCTGCACCCTATCTATCGGTGCCTTTCTTACATAGGATCCTGAGGACTTTCCGGTTGTTTGCAAGCACACACACTCCACCCCCGCACTCACTAGCGTGATGATGAGATGCCAGTGAGAGCACGGGGGCGCGCTCCATTGCAATCAATGGGAGGCAGCTTTTACATGTTTTAAACAATATAATGGCCACTTGGCAATGAAAGCGTGGGCACTGGTGCGACTAACAAGGCCCTTGTTGGTCAGCGGTGCCCGTTCATTATAGTGACCATTATATTGTTTAAAAACATGTAAAAGCTGCCGCACATTGCTTATAATGAAGCATGCCCCGGCCCTCTTGCAGGCATCTCATCATCATCATGCTAGCAGAGCGTGTGTGCCTGCAAAAAAACTGGGAAGTCCTTGGAACCCAGTAAATACAAATTTATGAGGGATGTAACTTTTTTATACCTGCAAGATTAGTGGAAAATCGAACATGATCGAGATCCTATGTAGGTAAGGCACTGATAGATAGGGTGCAGGGGCTACTTTTTGTAGCTTAGTGAATCTCTTTAAGCATATTCTTTTTTTAAATACATGCTTTTGCTTGCTGAAATTGGAAATTTCTCAGTTATAGGCTGAGAAGAGACTAGAGAGATAGGTATTGTACTAGGGGACAATAAAGAGAAAGTGATTTCACTTTCTGTATGTATTATGTCAGCAAGTCGCAGTAGTGCGGAGGATTTACTTATGGGCAGCACCAGCCAGGCCCATGAGGAATCATCATTGAGCAGCAGGAGCAGCAAGAAGTACAGAGTGGGGACCAGAGTGGGCAGCCAGTACAACCACAGCAGGGCCATGGCAATACAGATCAGCCTAGGTCACCAAAAGAAATATTGCACCCACCTCCATTTAGTCACAAGGAAGTTGCAGTTACGGTGAAGGAGGTCATTAGCAATGTTGACAAGCTGTTTGGCTCAAACAGAGTTCCTGTGGAACAGTCACGAGAGGAACAAAGTTTGGTCATCCGTTCAAGCCACCCTGGACACAGATGGACATGGTCTTGTGCCATGCTCCATCCATCAAATTAGGCACAAATGGGATTACGTACAACGTAGTGTCAGTGAGTTGCTGTAGACACTTAGTGTTGTAGTGACCCTCACCACAAAGTATAGTAGCAGCAGCAAAATGAAAGCTGAGAAAACCAGCACCAATACCATTGGATCCCCTGCAGGGAAGAGGAAGAGGAAGAGGATGCATGTGAGGACAACAGTGGCACTAGTGAGTATACATTTGTCTTAATTTACTCTTTTTGCTTTGCCACTGATGGATGTCCTCCCTTCCCCATCGCTCTGTTGTCCTGCTACACTACTACTTGTGGTCACCTGGCTGAAGGGGACATTCAGGTGCTCAGCATGACACTTGCAGACAGTGCTACCTTGTGGGTGCTCGCTGCAGTCATTTTCTTCACTGCTGATTTTGGTATTTGTATTGGTCTCTCTGTTCTTACCCTTCTGCGCATTGGGGTAGTGTTTCATTTCCCTGGTCGTGGAGTGAAGATGACAGAGAGTGCAGTTTCTCATTCACCATGATCAGGTAAATGAAGACTCAAGTGGGACATGGGACACTGAAGGTAACGCGTGCATGAGGGATTGACTGTAGAGTTGTGGGGTGTCATTGTTGTTCAGATTCTTTTAACCAGCCATCTGTATGCAGTCTCTGTCATCACTGAAAACTTGAGAGTCACTGCCAGTATTGGATGATTTCAGCTCTTTGGCATGCATTCCCTCTCTGTCTCCTGTCCTGTCCATGATGTCGTTATCAAGTAGGCGGAAGGACTATTTTATCATACATTTCCATATTCAAATATTTTTTTTCTATAAAAAGCATAACTTTTCCTGACTGTAACACACAAAAAAATGTAGTCCATTTTATAAACGCAATAAGACACTCCAGGTGTGTGCATGGAACATATTTTACCACACGACCAGTGCTAAAGGCACTCAGCCAAGACCTTGTGCCTTATTGCACCCCTGTCCATGTGGTAAAATATGTTCCATGCACACCTTGTTGTGTCTTATTGCTTACGTATTAGTGCTGTATGGCTACATCAAATCAGTTCACTACCCAGCAGCCCTATTCGCCCACCTGTCACTACCTAATGTGCAACAAAGTATTTAAGCAAGGGAGGATCACAGCAGCAGTAGAAGCAGTGACAGCAGCAGTCAGAAAACCATAGTGAGGCAAACCTGAAAGGGAAGTACATGTGCAGTCACAGACACACAAGACAAGCATGGATTGACAATACTTAGCTTATAAACAACACTGCTCGGTCAGGGAAAAAAACAAGAAACTACTTTATCGTTACTTAATAAACCTTCAGGGTAAGCTGAAATGGTCTGCTGCACCTAGTGCAGTGGATAACCACTACCACTGTACTGTCAACCCCCGCCCACTGGAAACTGAACTCAAAACACCTGTTTCAAAGACGGTCAGAATCAACCCTTAATAGAACAAATAAATCAATTGCATGCTGTCATTAAAAATTTTAATAAATATTACATACTTACCTGGAAAGTTGGCATGGCCATGCCATGAAGCCACAGTGTGAGGTCAGCAGCAGGAGTCAGAAAGCTTTAGGGAATTCCAAGGCAGGCCTGAAAGGGAAGAAGCCACACAACAGTTGCAGAAATACGTCAGAGAACCATACTTGTGAGTATTTTGTTAAGACACAACTGCAGCAGTTATGCCAGACTACCTACTGAGAATATACTGTAAATTTGTCTAATGTAAATTAAGGACAAGTCATTTGTGCCTGCAGAAGTTAATCCACCACTAACCCCCCAACGCAATGCCTACCCACCTGCTTTAGTTTAAACTTAATCATAATCTATCCTCAGCTATTACACTACCATGGAATAAACATTCTGTAAATGCCAAGAATAATGCATGTTTCTCCATGATCAATGTTTGTGCGAAGGCTTGAAGTACTTACCTGTGCACTTCTCATTGCCAACCAATACAGCCACTGGCATGGCTGTGCCCTGGCACGGGAATATTTGGAGTCAGGACAGCATGAGCAGAAGTATCACCAGCAACCACTGCAGACACAAACCTGAAAAGTGAAAAAAATCATATAGTTGAGGAATCAGAAGGGAAACAATACATTAGTAACAAGAAACAAGTGTGGCCATGTCACACATGTGCTGCTGGACCAAGAATTGTGCACATCCTCTCACTAGGTAGTGTGCCTGCAATCCCTACCTAATGTGCAAACAACCTATTTAGAACTTTTATAACAACCAGCCTGTTCACTCACATGCCCCCCCAAACCATCTAATGTTTAATATGATAAAAAAGATCTCTCTCACCCCCACCTGAACATTAGCAGTAACATATCATCGTTCACGTCTGAAGAAGTTGTGTGTTTTTAAAAAGTATGTTACTCAAAAATTTAAAATAACAACACTAGACCTCATTTAAGCAATAACGCCTGACCAGGGGTTATGTTACTGGCCTGGTAATCACCCTCTAGGGGTGTAATGTGGCACAAGGCATAGCTGAGTGCTACATGCTCCTAGAGGGTGATTAACTCTCTCTTACCATTACAGTACCATAATCTCTGGTAGCTTCTTATTGCTATTATAATAAAATTGTTTTTTATACAGTTCAATCTTGTTCAGCAAGTGATTAGGCTGCACATGTATGTTGATAATCAAACATTAGCATAGGGCTGATAGACTGTTTACAACCAATCAGAAACCTCCATTTCTCAGACCCTTTTTATAAGAAAGCAAAATGTCCTGACCTCCACACAGTATTTGCTGAAAAAAAATTCTCATATGAGTTGTAGTCATGGATAATTTCTTGATTCTGTGATGTACTGTAAGTGAAAAAGATTTCCGCATAGCAAAACTGAAATACTGCAGTTAAGGTGACCTTTTTCGGATGTATGTGTTACAACCACTGAGACAAAGTTCTGCAGGTTTTATACTGTGTTCCAATTACAAGTGCATGATTACCCTTTAAATGCAGGAAAAAAACTCACAATAATAAAGGCGGAACTGGAAATCGAACATTTCACCATTTCCTGTGTGGCAAATCCGCGATTGCGAGAAACACAGGAAAAGTCACAGAGTCAGACTCGGACTGAGAGACAGGAGAGCTAGTTTAGTTCATTTGAGAGACTGAGACTGGAAAACATGTCTGCAACTGCAGAACCAGGATTGGGGGCGAGCTGCAGGCATCTGGAGGAAGAGGAGGAAGGTGACCAGTAGCAGCAGCAGAATGTGGGGGAAGGGGAAGTTGAACACAGCAACAATGGTCAGCAGCAGGAGCAAGGCCAGCAAGATCTGCCTCATGATCAGCCCTCAGCCAGTGCTGATGATGGCACTGCTAAAAAAAACTTGCACCAGCCTTCACACATAAGGAGGTGGCAGTGCTAGTAAGGGAGTTGACAGCACATGCAAAAGAGCTGTATGGGCCTGAGAGACTCCCCATAAAACAGAGGTGGGAACTGTGGGAGGTCATACAGGCAAGTATTGCCAAAGAGGGAGACGGTGTCCAAATCCTGATCTGTGAAGCAAATGAAACATAAGTGGGACGACATCCAGAGGTGTGACAGGCAGTTACTGGAGGCACTAGGGGGAGCTGTGACCCTGAAAGGGAATGGTGGTATTAGGAAAAGGACACAGCGGAAGAAGCCAGCAGAGCCCAACACCGGAGCCACAGTGGAGGATGACAGCACAAGTGAGTGTATTACTTTTATTATTCTAGTGTTTACTGCCATCAGCTGCCAGTTGCCATGAGATGATATTGGAGGATGGTAGATACAGGAGGGATATGAAGAGGCATTTCTTTACAGAGAGGGTGATGGAAAAGTCAAACACACTACCAGCTGAGGTGGTGGTGGCATGTAACACAGTAGAATGCTTCAAGAAGGGGTGGGACAGGGCAAAGAGGAGGGCAAAGGGAAGTACTGTGAGGTGGTTGGGTGTGGCAGCTGGCTGCTGAATAGGGAGATAACTGCATGCTCGAGCAGCACAGACCATAATGGCCTTTTGCTGCTGGCAATTTTTGCATGACAGTATGACAATAAATAGTGACAATCAACCTGTTATGACTAGACTACAAATATTGCCACAACTGCATTTCATTTCAGTATTCTTCTCTTTATTGTTAACAGGTGCTGCCAAGAGCACCTCTACAGCTGCTTCCAGCACCGTGGAGTCCAGCAGCACAGTTCCAGCAGATGGAGTGGAGGAAGGAGCAAGCAGCAGTGCTGTGGAGACCCCCAGCCCTTCTGGTGGTAAAATGATCATTTTTTCATGCAGATAAGGATTAAGTAGTGTCGTAAAGTAGACTGTGCACAAATTTTTATTTATATATAATTACTGTTGGTTACTTTTTCCATAAGGAAAATATCAAAAAGATTGACATGTGCCATAATAATAACTGGCTGCTTATTACATGAAACATGCATGCTGTTCCATGACTCCCTGCATGTGCTAGCTGCCCTCTCCCTTTATTCATGATGGACACCTGCCAGTCCCACAAGCACAGCTCTGCGGTAACTAATACCAACGATTGCTTTCTTTTATGTCACATAACTACCGTAACAAAAAACCACCCGCCAGCAATTATATTAAAAAAAAAGATGGTGTGGTCTGTAAAACTCAATTTTACTCACACCCTCTAAGTGGGATGCTTCTCATAAACCCCACTCAGGCCCTTGTCCAGTCCTCGCATCACTCACACTGTCATAGAACTCTACCAGGTTTGTCTGGCATGATCTTCCCATGACAAACCCATTTTGCCATTCATCATGAATACCATTTGCCTCCAATAAGCTCATAAGCCTCTCATTTCGGATGGTCTCCATGACTTTGCCCATGATCGAGGTGAGGCTCACTCGCATGTAGGTCCTGGTATCATCCCTGAGACCACTCTTATGGATGGGCACCACATGGGACTTTCCAAAGTCATGAAGTTCACATCCTTTGTACAGGGAGATATTGAACTAGTCATGCAGTGGCTTTGCCAGTACCTCTGCCAGCACCCTCAGTCTTTTAGGGTGGATGCCATCCTGTTTAGGCACTTTGTCCAGTCTTATAGCCTTCCAGCAACTTGTGTACTCCCTACATCTGTTGTCATCTCCCACCCTTGCCCCCCCCCATTGCCTGAAGTATTTCCCCCCACTTCTCCTGCTTAAACACAGAGCAGAAGCACTCATTCAGTGCATCAGCTTGCTCCAGCCCCTTTTCCTCCCTCCACCCCATCCTTCTTACTCCCCAGTAGTTGTTCCCTGCTTTTCCTTTTCTGGCTTATGTGGTGGAAGAAGTATTTATCTCCTCTTTTGATCCCTGAGATAGCCTCAGCTACCTCGACCATTTTTCCACCCTAACCAGTCTGTATACTGGTGCTAGTGAACCTTCAAAACATATGGCTAAAATTTTCAATTTTCTGACACACACTGTGATGATGGTGATCCTATTACTCATTAGTAGCATCTGATAGTTTAAAAGGCATTTTACTGTTGTGTTAAAGAACTTCATTGAAATTGCTTCTGTGGGTTGTTATGATAACTCAAAAAATACCCTGCTTCATTGTCAAAGTAACCTCTGGAATTGATCACAACATGGATATGAGTGGGTACTATTATACATTATGTAAGCAATAACACATGATAGATGTGTGTTGGTAGTACCAAGATACCTGCGCACCCTGAGGTATGGGTATGCATGAGACAGTAGGCCGAGTGCCTTGCTTTCACTCTCTGGCTGTGCAGGTATCTCAGCACTAACAACACACAGCCTTGTCTTACTGGCAGTGCTTAATGCTTATATTAAATGATCCAACACAGGCAATGTTGCAAAAGAAAAAGTCATTCTAAAATGTTATAAGCCCGCTCGTAATACTGAAACCTTGCTACATAATGTATAATCCTTGATTCCTCATCCTTAGACGTTTCTTACTTGTCAGCCTGTCATATCTTCCTTCAAGTTCACACCAAATACATTATGTTTGATTGTTTAACATGGAAAAGGACAATGCAAAGCTCCACATTATTCTAGTAGTACAATGCACCACCCCCCCCCCACACACACAGAATGATAACATGGAGTACATGTGTTCTGCTGGCTTCAAAGCTCAACTGGTTTGCAAACAAAGAGGACACACACACACACACACACATATATGCCTGAAGTGTAGCCAAAAATTCAGTGAGTGTCTGACCTTACCCTCACCTGCCTATCTTTCTTTACTGCAACACTGGTGACCGCCTCAACAATAGTGACTGAAGCCCAGATGGTAGCCAAGGAACACTGTATCAGGAGGAAAAACAGGATCATGAAGATCCAGCGTGAACTGGCCAGGCTTGCATCAAGGGACACTGAACAGCAGCCATAAAACACAGGGGGATCAGGTGCAGCTGCCGAAGACCAGCAAGCCCCCCAGGAATTAGAACGTGGTGAAACAAGCACAAACTAGAGGAGGGACTGGGAGTGTAGAATTTTAAAAAGGATAAAAGTACTGGAGGTCAGCCTGGCAAACATCATGGAGAACCAGGAGAAAATGTTGTCTATGCTCATGAAGTTGACTGCTAGGCAAAGACAACATACTTCAAAGATTAAGCACCGCCAGTCAGCACTCCCCCTCCCCATCATCGCCAGATTCAGTAGACTTTCCCGTGCTGCCATGCAGGCCAAAAATAATTACCAGTTAAGTTACTTAAACATAGTTTTACAAATGTTTTGTTGATACTTGTTCATTTTTGTAACTAACCCTGTTTTATTGTAAATAGTTCCTGTTTTATTGTATTGTTGTTCATTATAATCACTTTTAACTTTTTCCTGTTGTGTTTTGAAATATACAAATAATCTGTTCACAGTTGTGTACTCTTCCTTGTCTTGGGATGGGATAGGATGGAATGGGATGTGATCTCATGGGATGGGATGGGATGTAATGAGATTATTGACTTACTGTATCTCAAGGTTCAGTGAAGGGTCGCACAAATGCTGCAGCAATCTGACTGACTGTTAGGATTCCAACAGTCTTACATTAATTCATGTTATACTGTCACGTACAGCCCGATCACCATGGAATATGGATTCTTCCTGTCAGCATTCCATCCTCTACCACTGCTGAATGACTGGAATGCTGCAGTCTGATTTTGAACCAGCATTCTTACACTGCTTGTGGAAGAACTATTTTAATAAAAATCTGTCTCTAAATCAAGAAATCATTCAAAAAGTATACTTTTAACACTTTTCTTGTAGAATAATTTTTTATAATAGTAATAAGGCACTCCCAGGAGTTGGAGCAACAGTCAGTTAAAAACCCCTGAGGTGCAATATGGCATTCGGCTGCACCTCATGCCACATTACACCCCTAGGGGGTGATTAACTGAGTGTTAATCTACCCACCCTTATTGCTTAATTAAATCACTATACAATTTCCTTTCTATGAATAATAGAAAGGTTATATTTAACTATATATCACTTGCAAAAAATTACTTACCGTAGATACTCGCATATAAGTCGGTCCCCGATAAGTCACCATTATTCAGACTCCACTTCATGCCTCAGTGTTTGACCCATATATAAGTCGGCATCTTTTACATCTGAATTTCACTAAATGGTACTTTTTATAAGCAAATAGAAACAGAACCTGAAATCAATGCAAACATTTCATCTCAATTTAGAATCATCTTTTTGTTTTAGTCTGAGTGCACTGATGTTACTGTAAAACACATTTATTGCAGTCTACCATTGCACAGTAAAACTGTGAGCAGAAAACTTGTAATTAATGCAATGGAATGCTATTGAATAAAATAGTTACAGTGGGCATGCGGGCAGAATGCAGGCAGGCTAAATGCCCTGACTTAATTGCAATGCAATGGTGGATATGAGAAATGGGATTTTATGCAGAACAAGAAACCAGCAGTCTGAAGGCAGCGTTTTTTTGTTGATTGCATGTTGAAGTCTGGGTGATGAATCCTAACATTATTCAGTTGTTAAAATTACTAAATGTTTTTAAATGTGTGTTAATAAGGGTGAGCACAGACAACAGAGACAAACAGGCAGTAGGTGTTAATCGGGCAATGGTGTTAATCTTCCGGTCAGGAGATGTTATTAATTAGGTGTGAGCTCAGCTCATCTCAGGAGGTAGAAGCAATCAGGATAGCAGAACCTTTGTTTTGTTTTTTTTTATTTCTCAGTGACTCGCGTATAAGTTGGAACATGAGTTTGGAGACTGAAATTCACTCCCAAAAATTCGACTTATACGAGAGTATATACGGTACTTGTGCAGCTGGGATGAACACATGAAGAAACCATGATAGCGGCATCAGGTGTGATCCTGGCGGTAACTGCAGCAGCTGTGTGTGACCGACCTAGAAAGGAAATAAGTCAGTTAGAAATAGTTAGACAAATAAAGGACATCTGGCTAGGCAAGACTATGACATTTTATCAGGCTTTGTGAACATTTTCTTAGATACGGTACTATATTTGGGAGTTAACTGTCAACTGTGCCAGCTTAACCAACTTACCATCCTAAAATTTTCAGACAACCTGTCCTCCACCTTGTGTGTGCCCCCTCCGCCAAACAACTACTCACTTGCTACCCCTACGGCACCCTCTACATCTTGACGAATGACATTAGGCATAACACCACTACAGTACTTACCTGAATCCCTGGCTGACATTGACAGAAAGAGATCAAGGATACTATGAAATAGAAAAGTTTTCAGAAACTAATTACCTTGTCAGTTGTGACGATGAAGACATCATGAGGAAACACAATAGTAGAGCATTAGATATGATCCTGGCTTCAACAGCAGCAGCAGCAGCATGTGACAGGCCTGGAAAGGAAAGGAAATAACTGAATGTTACATAAAGAAAAAAAGGCAATTTTGATAGCAAAAACTGTTTCCTCTTGTCTTGTCAGGCTTTATGAACAGTGTCTTATACATACGGTACTGTCATATCATGCATTGCCTACCATGCTTACCTTAACACCGACTATCCTAATAATCTTCTTAAAACCTCCACCTTGTGTGTGCCCCCTCCCCAAACAACCACTCACTTGCTACCCCTACAGCACCTTCTAGATCTTGATGAATGACAGTAGGAATACCACTGCAATACTTACCTGCCTTAGTGGCTGACATAGAGAGAAAAATATCAAGGGTATCAAATAGAATGGTGTCCCTACAATATATCTTACCTGCTTAGTTGTGATTGATACATCATGAAGAAACAGTCGAAGGTGGCATCAGGTATTATCCAGGCAGCAGCAGCATGAAACAGACTTGGAAAGGCAATAAGTCAGGGTGACATATTAGTTACAGAAACAAAACCAATGTTGATATCCAAGACCATGGGAAATTGCCATGTTGTCAGGATTCACTAAACGTTTCTTACATATGTAACTATCATGGTCAACTCCTGCTATTCCGGCCTAGTACTATGACTGCCTACCACACTGACTATCATGGAATGACTTAAACCTTGTGCAGTTCCACCATCCTTTATTATTTATAATAACTCATTCCTGTAGTATGGCAGAATTAGGATAATAATAATGCAAAGCAATACCTACCTGATTAACTCCTGTTTTTCATTATTGGAAAAAACATAATACCACCATGAGAGACTTACCTGTCAATGGACAGTTCCACAGAACACATTCAATGGCCACAAAAAGTCTGAAACTGAATGTGGCAGAAGCAGCATCAGTCATCATCATATCATGACCTATGATATAAATTAGGAAAAATAACTTTATGGAAGCAGTGACTTTACTGAATACAGCACTGTTTTTTTTTTGTAGACTTTATTTCCCTCCTGACACCAGCCACCAGACTCTCTCCTGTGGGGACTCTCGACTCACTTACCATCCTGCCCGCCTGAAGGTTCAGTCCTACCAGTCGGTTGGGGGCAACTTCATTCCATCCAATGCTGGTGCCTGTTCCCCCATATTTAAGCCCCCCAGTGCAAGACCACCACTTCTCCTCTGGCAACCTGTCTGTAAATCTGGATGGGCAACCCGGAAGTGGAGAAGCTCTGACAGTAGCTGATGCATTCAGCCTGGGCATGGGGGGTGGTCCCTGGTCCCCACTATCACCTACCAGTGGATGGGGTTTTTTCTTTGTTCTTCCCCAAGGAGCTCAGACATGCAATGGTGGCTGGGCACTGTGTGCCACCACCTGCCAAGCTCCACCCCTGCAAGTTGTGTGCAGACCACCTGTGCTACACCCGCCTGCCGCTGGGTACTGCTACAGAGTGGTACATCCCCAGAACCCTCCCCAGGGAAGGGAGAGCTGTCCTCCGGATGCTCAGTCCCTTCCCTTCCCTGCTGACCTCCTGCAACCCTGGCTCATTCCCAAATCCGGGTCACCGGTGTGGTGTGAGGTGTGGCGTCCAGTGCCTCAAGCCTCAGAGTCACCGGGCCAGTTGCATCACTTGTTAACAGCAGTTTAAACAGTATGTAACTAAACTGCTACACATACACACATCTCTCTGCAAAGACACTTTTATAATGACATAATATGCCCCAGAAAAAAATGACTAACACCCTCTCCTCCCTGGCACTGGTGTAAGTGTCTGTACACCCACACCGCACTACAACAACAATGCATTTTTCTATAGGATAACCTCTTAGATAACTTGACTAACATTAACAATGCAGTATTTACCATTATTAACATTACTTAAGTAATGCATATCATAATGTTAGAAGAATGACCTGTCAAAGTGACAATACACACCTGTGGTATTGTTGTGGATACAGAATCAGCAGTAGCATCTAGATTTAGCAGCTTTACTGGAAAACTGGGCAATGGCAATTCCTCTGTCTCTTTTTCCTTTTTATCAGAATAACAAGATCAACACTGGTGAATAGATTTGATCATTATGAAGGACTGTGATGGTGTAAGATGAATTAGTTCTCATATGCACACTGTTTACTCTTTCTGTAGTTCTGTGTGAAGCGTCATAATACACATCATGGTTGAGGTGGTGATGGCTTCTGGAAATTGTGCATCATCATCAGCCAGCTTGCTGTGGCACATTACTTCCTTTGGATGTTATTTAGTACAAGAAACATGATCCAAGTGTATGTTGTCTGTAGAAAATGAGTCATCAGCATAGTTTAGGTAGCACACAGTAATTCCTGGGGATTTAGTTATTTGTTATGGCTGGGCAAGGCTCTCAGTGGATGAAGATTTGGTTAATATATCAGTATCAGCTACAGCCTGCAGTGCCATTTATTGTGAAGGACCAGTACTTAATCAGTTTGATAAGTGTTTCCCAGCTGTCAGTCACATAAGGTTTGCAGTATTCATATTTTTCTATTATTCCAACCGTAGTACTGGGAGCAGCCAGTGGCAGAAAAGTGTAATTAGCTTGCAACATACCTCTGACACTTTTGTCAACATACATGAATAATAGGTCTGCAGTTCCATAACATACCAATATGCAGCTAATCACTTCAAACACTGCTAAAAAAATTATTTCGGGAAAATTATATTTGTTTTGTTTTTTTGAGGGAGCAGTGACATGACCATTGTTGGAAAACTTGGAAAAGTGCTTGAGGTGCTCCACTTTACTAAACACGATGAGTAGTTGTGAAAAAACAATAAGGGATGACAAGGAAAGATGTGTCTGGTTAGGTAAATATTTTTGTCATTTCTATTTATCTATTTTAAGGAAGAGACTCAGGGAGGGTCAGGAACATCTGCCAACTTGGAGGACAGTAACTAGAACCATCTGACTGCTGAGTGTTAATCCCAGCAAATGATGCACCACAGAACACAGAAATCATTATTAAACAGGATGGACAAGCAAACATGTGCCCTCAAAATTTTTTTATTATTCATGTTTTTTTAGGGGTGGGGGGGCAGAAACATTGGCCAACTGGGAGAGTAACTATAACCACCTGACTGCTGAGTGTTAACCCCAGCAAGTGGTGCACCACAGAACACAGAAATCATTATTAAACAGGAGGGACAAGCAAACATGTGGCATCAAAAGTTTTTGTTATTTATGTATTTTTAGAGGTGGGGGGGCAGAAGCATCAGCCAACTTGGACAGTAACCAGTCACAACAGGCAGAAACTGGACTGAATAAACTTCAGCAACATACACATTTGGCCCATTCACTCATAATACAGCTGTAGTCAGCACATCCCTGCAGGTTGGAGACACATGAACTATGTCTCTCTCCTACTTAGGAGAACTCAAACCCCTCAGCTGTGTCATCATTGGAGGGCACTGCAGAACTATCTTCATCCTCTGATAACTCCTTATGATCAATGCCTTATTCACCAGGATCAAGGAATCTTGGGGTTGTTGACAATTTGTACTGCTTTGGGAAGAAATGGGAGTTCATTTTAACAAATGTTAGGTACTCCACATTACGTTATGACAGGCGGCTTTGACGGTCAGTCACAATTGAGCCAGCAGCACTAAACATTCTTTTTGATCTTATGCTGGCACAGGTGCAGCTGAGGTACTCAATGGCAATAGCAGCAAATGCAGGCCAGGTTCTGAGCAGGCTGAGCCAATATTCAAGGGGTTTGACCTCAATACTTAGCACCTGTTGGCCATCAAGACAAGACTGCACCATATGGCATGAGACAACTGAAGCTCTGTGCTTCTCTCAGGTGGCTGTCGTGTGGAGACACTAATGTCCTTCAGCATGGACCAGAGAGGGTTTGTGCCACCACTACTAACTTGGGATAATGAAGGTGAAGGAGGAGACACTGTACTGGTGGAGGAGAATGATACTGGGTGAGAGATGTTTGAAGCTTAATGTTTGTCCCCTGCTATTGTTTTTTCCACCCTTACCTCTGATTTACTCATCCAGTTTTTGACGTTGCCATGAAGGATGACCACATAATGATCCAGATCATCCTTCCCACCTGGAAGAAGTGCAGTCATGCCCTGTTTGTACCTGGGATCCAGCAAGATTGCCAGGATGTATGCCTTGGAGTTGTTAATATGAATGACACGGGGATCATTCTCACAAAGATGCATGATGAGGTCAGCAAGCTGAACTCCAGCTGTGTCTGCAACCACTTCGAATTGCCCCTTTACAGTGCACAGTGCATGGAGTACAACATGCAGCAATGGTATTACCTGTCTCAAGCATGCGTTGTCTGTGCTTACCACCTGTGTCACCTGTTTCAGTGGTCGTAGTACCTGGATAACACTATCCATCAAATATCATTGGGATGGAATCAGTCACATGGCTGACTGTGCTTCCCAATCCCACATGTGCATGATATACTCGTGGAGTGGCTTGTATTATTCATATAACTGCTCATGCATATATAGAGTGTAATTCCAGTGAGTTGGTACATCGAGTTTCAAGTGGTGCTGTGGTACATTGTTTGCCTTCTGTAGAGCATGAAGGTCTGGTCTAGCCAGTGCTGAATGACTAAAATGGCTGCAGATTTTATGACTGACAGCCAACATGGCACTAACTGCTTCATGCTCCAGATAGGACCTCACTATTAGATTCAGCATATGCGCAAAACAAAATACATGATAAAAGCAGCAATCAGTGATAGCTTTGATGGCATTACAGGCATTGTCACTGGCAATATATGCTGCACTGAATTCATGGGACTTTAGCCAGTGTGTAATGGCCTCATTGATGCGGGTTAGAATTCTGTCTGACATATGGGACCCATGCACATGTTTCATGCTTAATGTGGCATGTTGTCAACAACCAATAGTACTGATGCCAGTACTCAGGGGACAAGTAGATGAGAGACAGGGGTGCAGAGCATATACATGAGGGAAAAAAATCCCAGTGTGCAGTAATGCACATATAACTAACACCCGATGATGGGCCACTGGTCCAAATGTCCGTGGTGAGATGAATGCTGGCTACTGCTGAGTGTGACAGGGCACGTGACACCATACATGCAAGGTCATTGTACATAGCTGGAATAGCCTTAGTGCTAAAGCACATGCTACTAGGAGCTTTATATTTAGGCACAGCATTCTCCATCAGTTCTCTAAATCCCTCATTCTCAACAAATGAAAATGGCAAAAGTTCTTTTGCAAGCATCTTGGCCACAGCCCTATTGAGCTCTTTTGTCATTAGGTGTTTATGATGACATTTTGTGTACTTGCTTAATGCTGATTTTCTATCTGGCTGCTTAAGTCTCTGAGTATGCAGGACTGTGGGTTGTGATTTGGCTTTCCCAAATATGGTCATGTGGCTTTGGCTGACTTCAGCCATATCAGGGACATGCTGGTACTACTGAAACCTCTGTATGTGTACAGATGGATCAACTTGACTAATACCTTTACGTGTATCTGCATGTGTAAGGGCAGCACACAACAAGGGGTCAAATGTTAAATCATCTACTGGCTGTGGACTCTTGCTTTCAGTAGTAGAAGTAGATTAGGTTGGCTTAGATGCCAACCTCTTATGTTAGGTCCAGCTAATGGGGTGCTTGCTCTGCATTTGACTATGCATGCCAGTCATGCCATAGTGTGAACCTGGTTTGCCACGGCTGATCTTGGAACGACATATGTTGCACCCCACAGCACTGTCATCAGAATCATCAATCACAAAGAAATCCCACACCAATGAATGTCCCCTCACATGCCAGATTTTTGTGGGTGGTGGGGCAGATTGAAATGGTAACATAGACATGGGGTGGGCAAAGTTGTTTTCTTTGCATGCTGCTGCTTTCCCATAGATCTCATTTTTGCTACTTCCTGATCCTTGACCATGACAGGTTGCTTCTTCGGGACTGATGGAAGAGGGATTACTTTCACTTTGCCAATAACTGTTCTGGCTGCTGCTTGTGGACATGGTGGCTGCCAACTAGGGTCTAATACTGGATCATCACCCTCACAACCATAATCAATACTACCCTCCATGCTTTCTGTAATTTCCATTGGATAAAGTAAAGGCTGACTACATACAAGATCTGCTTCCTCAGAGACATTCTCTTCAACATGAAAACTGCCACTAACAGTGTGTTCACTACGAGAATGTTTGTGCTCCTCAGGCAAATTGAAAGTGTTATCTGCTGCTTTTCATTATCTACTCCCCCAACAGTAACTGGTCCTGCAACACGCTTACTGTCATCATCTGTCATACTGCATGCCACTGTACCAATACCCTCCTTACTTTTACTCACTATCAGCTCCTGAGTTAAATCACTGGTCTCCTGGGACTGAGATAGTTGACTGTTTTCAGGCTCATCCTCAGAACCCTGGGACTCGCACAATAGCGTGGCAACATCAAGTGCAGTCTTTTTAAGCTGCTGTTTAGAGCAATGAACTACACCAGCACCGGGAGTAGCAATACTGCGCTGAGTGCCAAATAAGCTTGAGAGTTTGATTCCCTGTGAAGCCAACACTAACACAGCTTGTGATCTGGCTCTATGGCATTGTAGTACCAGTAGAACTTGCAGTGCAGCTACCAGTTAGCACCTTCCAAATAACCCTCTCCATGCCATTCTGACACCCTTTTGACTGATGCAGTACCTCTGACACTTACTTTTTTCACATCCTCCATGCTTACCACTGCCGTTGCCTGACATCTTAATGCTTGTACTTTGCTGGACCCTAAAATACCAAAAAGTATTACAGAAATGAAAAGGACACTAATAGACAGACTGCAAAAGACAGAGTAACACAAAATATTGTGTTATTAAAAAAAATTATGAACTATCTGTGAGACTGTGACACAGCAGTCAAAGTACAAATAACAGCAAATTATATTTCTTTCACTGAAGAAATAGGTGGATTTAATCACTCAAAAGCACTGTTCTGTGCTGCAGAACTAACACAGCTCTTCCATCTTCAGAAATTAACTTCAGAGTGAGTAACTACGCAGTAAGAAATGTGTGCTGCCTCCTCACACCTGCCCCTGAACCTCATATGGCTGCAGAGCTGAAAAGCATGTGATCAAATCTTGTTGTAGTATAATTTGATCTCCTGTGGAATTTCAGTGCATAGCCATGGAATTTGCAATGAACTGCAGAGTTTTAACTAACCAGGCTGCACACCATGTGACTGCAGAACTGAAAACAATGTGATTAATGGTAGTTGCGGAAAAAAATGGCCATATCCGCGAGATTTCTGACCTAACTGTGGAATTCCAGGCGCACATCATGTGACTGCAGAACTGAAAATCATGTAATCAGACATACATGTGGAAAAAATTGACATTTCTGTGACATTTAGGTGCTAACTGCGGATGTTTTTCAAGACCGCGGAATTCTAAGATGCGTAATATGCAACGTTTCAGTGAAAATAAATAACAAATAAAAAAACACAAAAATGATTACTTTAGGACAACACATTTAAGGTGCTCAACAGACAAGGTAATTGCATTCAGTATGTGACCATTATAAGTAAGATACCATCTTCAGAAAATGAAATATAGACACACATTAATGGCAGAAAAAAAATACCATATTATCATATTAAAATTGTGGAAAAATATATGCTTTGGTGAAATTATTAACTAGAAACATTATTTCCAAAGTTTTAACAAAATAATCCACATGTATAAGTGACTTTTAAGCAGAACTAAGTGGAAATCCTCAGTTTTGAGGTGAAAGTTCAGAATTTCACCACAGGCGGAAGAGCAGCAAATTCCATGAAATTTTTTAAATTTGCGGAACTTCTGCAATGGCGGAAATCTGCACTTTCGCCCACTCCTATGAAAGGGACTCTGTCTTATCTGTTTCTGGTTCCATAGCTGCTTCATTAGCTGGTGAGTCAAACAGGTGTTCTGCTCTGCATCTTTTATGTGTTCCATCTAGATTTTGCAGTAGAGTTGATGAGCTTATCCCAGGTCGTTTTTCTGATCGGTGTCCCCCTTGTGAGTTGAACATCTTCACTTTATATTCAGGTTTCACTTGATTTTGAAAAAGAACATTGTCCTGGAATCAAGCTGTTATGGCCTTGTATTGAAGCTTCCATTTTGCAATTTATATTTTATTCAAAAAATGTTTAGCAAAAATAAAAATAAATGAATACACTGTACTTGGTGCTCACCAAACTAGGTTGCCAATAAATAAACACACTGGGCAGGATTCACAAAGAAGATGCACTCAGTGCATCTCAGCTGCCCCGGCACAGGGGAGATGCACTGAGTGCATATTGGGTGATTCACAGAGGAGGCACAGGGAGATGCCCCCATTGCATCCCCTCTGTGAATAATACAGGTGCGCCCAGCCTAGGGTGCTCCAGAGCATCCCAGGCTGCACCGGTGCATCCCCCATGTCAAGCTGTGAACCCATTGGAGCAGGGCATCTCAGGATGTCCTGCACCCAAATACATGATTCAAAGCCAGGGGTATGCAAATGAGGCCATTAGACATGCATGGTGCAATGGGGCCATTAGCATTCCATTATAGCCCCATTTGCATTGTGCCTGCAGGGCTGCCCCAGCAGAATGTGCTGCCTGTAGTCACCTCCCCTCCTTGGCCTGACCCCAGCCTGAAATATGCCATTTCCGGTGGCAGTAAATGAAATGATGCACACCCCAACTCCCATCCGATGCCACTCCCGGCGGCAGTAAATGTAAAGATAACCCCCTCCCCAGCCCCCATCCAATGCTGCTCTTGGTGGCAGTATATGAAAAGATAACCCCCCAAGCCCCCGTCTGATGCCTCTCTTGGTGGCAGTGTAAGAAAAGATGACACCCCCAAGCTCCCTTATGAAGCCACTCCCAGTGACAGTGAATGACAGGATGAACCCCCTCTCAGCCCCAAGCCTTCAGTAAAGCAGTCTTCCACAGCAGTCAGCTGGTGCAGACCACCCCTGTACCCCCAACCCACCCTCCCCCACCCAGCAGGGCCACCTACTTAAGTTTAGATTTTCTAGACTTATCTTTCTGTGGCGCATCCTCGGACTTGCCCCAGGGCTGTGCCATAGACTAGGGCTGTGAATGGGGGTGCACCCGGTATGCATGAGCACACCCCCTTCACAGCCCTCAAGATGCACTGCATAGCATTACTTGTGGTATGTGATACATCAGGGATGTGCTGGCGCATCGGGGTTGTGCTGGCGCATTGGCACCCAGCCAGAATCACCCTTAGGTGCATTTTGGAGATGCCCCGGAGCATCTCAGATGCGCTGGGCAGATCCCTTCTGTGAATCCTGCCCACTAACTGTTATATGAGAGTCCCAATGAAAGGATTCACAATAATGCATGTAGTGGAACCTACATGTAGTGGAACCATAAATAATGAAGCACAGCAAATGACCACTTGCACTGCATGTCCAAAGCTGCAGTCCTACAATGAAGAACCAGCAGACAAAACTTGGACCACACACAGGCAAACTGCATAAAACATCATTAAGCTGTCTTAGTGTTCATCTTTTATATTGTCTTAGCTTTAGTGATAGACTTTAAATTGGAATTAATACTTATTATAGGGCTCACTAGCACAGTATTAAGGCATTTCCCTTTTCTGTCTCTCTCTCTCGTTCCTGCATCCATTTCCTTTCTTCCTCCCCTGCACTCCTTTTTCCGCTCTCTCTCTTCCTCCTTCCCCCACCATTGCCTACTACCACGTTCATAATAATCTATAATTATTAGATTGACAAAATCATATTAAATATTCTGCTATTAATACATGATATCATGAATATATAATTTTGGTGCAGTTTGCCTTTAGTATACATTTAGAGCTTTTAACTCTTATATGAGTGATATGTCGATCAGCTTTATGAATGAATTTTGCATCATTGTTTTATCAAGATGTACCTGTATGCTAAGTCAAGCACTGTGATTGGTAGTTTGCAAAATTTAAGCAACATTCAAATTTTGTGACTCCACCCCCCAATGAAGGAGCAAGGATGCTCTAAATGCACATGGGGCTTTGTTTTTAGTAAGCTGATTTTGCACTGATATACTTTTTATGTGAGAACTACAAATGAAAATACTTTTGGAATCTACACTACTGTCTGCAGTCTGAATTTTTTCTGCTGGTTCTTCATTGTAAGACTGCACCTTTGAGCATGCAGTGCAAGTGGTAGTTTGCTGTCTTTTGAAGGTTGGGGGGATTGTTCATAAGTTGTGGCCCATACTAAAAGATGACTCCATCCTTAAAGAGGCAATCCAATAAAGCCCAAGGGTTACTTTCAGGAGGAGTAAAAGTACTGAGGATAAGGACATGTTTAGCTACTTTGTACCAACCAAAACAACAAGGAGAGATTTATACTGGCTACCCCTACTATCCAAAGGATTTTACAAATGTGGGAGGTGTAACATTTGCAATTATGGACAAGAAAGCAGTTTGAAAATGGTGAACAAACAGTTAAAATAACATAGTGTGTACAGTGCTCCACCCAATTTGTGGTATATGTAGCCTGGTGCCCCTGTGCAAAACGTTATGCTGGATGCACCATATGCCCTTTACAAAGGATTCAAGAGCACATCATATAGGATGGTGTATGGCTGCCCATATACAGCAATGCTATTATTATACCGAGTGGTTACTATGACATCATGGATCTCACGAGCAAAGCTCAAGGTCTCTCTGACGCCACAGTAACAACAAGGTTTAAGAATAGCGATGGTGTGCATTTGGGCTAACATACATTATTTTACATAGTGTATGGTATCAAAAAATACATTCGCTTACTTTTTTCTTCTTAAGGCAGCCAGTCTCTGTTGTCTGGGGCTCACATTTCTCAGCCATCTGCCTGCCCAACAACACGCGCATGTAATGGTTCAACCATTCTCTGTCCAATGACCAGCGTTGATGGGGCAGTTGCAGTGTGATGTAGCTACTATCACAGAATGAAAATTATTTCTACATCAGTAGCTTCATCACTACTATAACAGAATGACTTTTTACAGTGTTTATGGATGTCCATACACAATGATGTATCGGGCTATAGTGAATAAAGACATGAAGAATGCATTGGGTCACAAAAATGCTTCTCTAGAAGGAATCAAAATGGTTAGTTACTCTCAACATTATCCACCCAAGAAGGCTAAATACGGATGTTGATTATACCCCTTTCTTATGATTTGGCTGTTTAATCTAGAAGATTTAATACATATTATTCTGATGATAAGTACTTGATGTGAGAGTATGATTTGTTGTCATTAACTTCTTCTCTCTCCTTTTCCCCCAGATTCTACATCTACCAATTTCCTATCACTACCTCACTTTATCCCATTTCATGGAGTGTTGTGCAGAACAAGTTTAATTAGTGGTTCAAACCTTTTCAGTCGCCACATTAACCCACATTACGGTTCAGACTGTTGTATTTTTATCTCAGCATTTATGGTACAAGTCTTTTCATCCCTGTTTTCACTTAGGTTTTCTACTTTTGTATTTGAGCAGCATTAATTTGTCTGGTATTTGTCAGTCAATCACATCATGGAGCATACTTTTTTAAAATGTTCTTTCCCTTCCCTAAACAACTACAATGGTGCGCTCTTTTGATTTTGTGCACCTTAAAGTAATTATCTGGTAAAGCAGTTTTCCACCTACCTAAATATACCCCCACACATTTCTACCTCATTGATTTTTTCAGTTTCTACAAAGGAAATATATCTTTTGACACACAGTATACATATTTCTAAATTATCACTGTTTGACCTTTATCACCTTCCCATTGCTATTAATGTGTAATTTCTATTCATGCCTTCCCATAGTATGCATTAATTCAGTGCTTCTAACTGAATTTCATTTCAGGTCTCTTTGATTACAGAGTGCTTTTTGGCATTGTTCACTTTTCATTTTTGTTCATTTACATAACAATGAAATCAACATCCAATAGAAGCACTCCTAAAAGAGTTTAAGATTTATGCAAAAATAATATTTAAGTTCATGATTCAACGTTGCACCATACCACACGATCAACTCTGTATGAATTAGTTAATGGTAGAGATTTTTTGTTTAGTTTACATGACCATTGTATTTTTTCTTTTCTTAAATTATTGTATTTGTATACATTCTTCAAGTTTTTGCACTGTCCATGTATTTGATATGTAAGTTCTTGAAGCACTAGCTAGGGCACTGTTTCTTGAAGGATGCCCTTTATTAAAGGGAAAGTCCCCTCAACCTTTTTTTTCCTGTGTACATATACTGTATAGTTTGCAGGCATGAACAATGATTTCCTCTCTTTTATTCCCCTAAATTCATTTTAGTTTAGAGATACTATAAATGAGGTTGCATCACTCTGTTTGGCCCTGATGTGAAAACCTGTGTGACTGCATTACAGGAGTTATGGCCCCACTCATGCAAGGCATCATGGGAGCCGATGATGCATATTTGCACAAACCAGCAGAGGTTATACTCACATTCAGTCCTGTTACATGTCTTGTGAAGTCCTGGTATTCTCTAAAAACATTTTTTCTAACTCAGATACACTTTAAACTACGTAAAACAGCAAGGCACTTGCTATGCCTTGAAAAGTTTGATGACCAGCATAAGACAAGAACATAGAGACTGCAGAGGACAGCAACAGTATTAACTAATACAGTATAACTACTGCAGCATTTAGCACCAAAGCATCATAAAATTCCAGGATGCCTTACATGAGTCAGGTCATGACCTTTGCAATGGAGTCAAGCAGGTTTTCACATCAGACTTAAGTAACTTCATTTGCATTTAAATCCTGATGAAATTTTGAGGCAATCATTGTTCATGCCTGCAGACTACACAGGTAAACAGAATAAAGGTTGAGTTGGCCTTCCCTTAAGGCAGCATCTGTCTCCTTTAGCCATGCCCCCCCCCATGCAGACCTATGCATTGATGCACCTAGGCTCTATCTTGCTTAGTGTTTGTTTGTTTTATGGACTCCCAATAAATAGAATAAATTATTATCTAGCTGGTTTGCCTCCTCCTTTCAAGTACCACTGTTTGGATTTCTATTCTTTGTGATGTACTGGCAGCCCTTGTCAGCACTGGCATAGCTTCCTAAACATCCTGCTGATTTCTTCTTTGAACTGCCTCCTACATTTCTTCTATAGTTTTGGCTGATCCTGATGAATTGGCCTTTTGGTATGTCCCTTGTCATGTGGTGAAGGTGGCAGCTGGCTAGACTAAGCAAGGTATTGCAATGCGATGGCTTCCTGAATATATTAGTTTCAGTTCCACCCATGTCTTCCTGATCACAATATCTAGAAACTCAGTTTCATGCTGACTACAGTTTGAAGTGAATTTCAGATTTGGATTGCTTTGTTCCAGAAATTCTACAAATTGCATCGAATCTTGTCCGCACAACAAGGTTATCATCAATAAAGTGTCACCAGAGGCTAATGCAGTAAGAAAATGGATTGACATTTCAGTCCCTGATTGCCCTCTCTTTCCAATCTTCCATGTACAAGTTGGCATAACCCCCATGCCTGTGTCCTTCATCTGTAGGAAAAAAAATATGCCCAGACTTGAATGCATTATATTCCAACACCATTTGTGTCACTTGAATCAATACTTCAGTGGTTGTACCTTAGGTTGCTATTGCTTGGAATCCTTCTCTGTGGGGAACATTTGTATACAGGGAGAGGATGCCAATTGTTACCAGTCAAAAGTCTGGTTCAATGGTGATATCCTCCAATGTTCTCAGGATATCAGCTGTGTCCTGAATGAAGATGGTAACTTTTTTACCAGGGGCCCCAAATATATATCAATCAATTTTTATAGGGATTACAAAGGTCCTCCTCTGCCCCAAATAGTCCCTCTATGCCCAACATAATTGATCTGCCAGGTGGAACAGATAGAAATTTGTGTTTTTTAGGCAGTATAAAAAATACAGCCTCCTAGGGTGATCAACTCTGAGGTAATCAAAGACCTGTAAAGGAATGGTATTGTTAACTCAGGAAAGACATTGTTAACCTTTAAATAGTCAGTTTATGAATTTACACAGTTTATGACATTAAGGATGAGGTCTGATGGTAGTTGGATACAGTATCCAGTATCAGATAGTTGTTTACAGATCTCTATTTATAATAAGCACTGTCCATAACTACCACTGACCACCCCTCCCATCTACTGCATTGCTAGTAATACTTTATTGTCCCCCAAGGTCTGTAAAGCAACTCTCTCCCTGGGTAAGACTGTCCAAAAATCTAAATGTATGTTGATCCCTCAGTGCATCAATGACCTTTTCAAACAGGTCCTGAAACACGTGTAAGGCTGGTGTGAGGGGTAGACAGTATTTCGATTTTTCATTAAACCAAAAGATTCATTGCTTTGTATATCAAATATTGCAATTATTTGTGAATCATCATGTTGCTGATTAGTTCTGACAAAAGCAAAGGTGAAGGTTTCATATGGGAGACTAAATAAAAAAGATAGATACTACTACACGTTGTGCCATCAGCATAGTAAAACCCCTGCATCGATGGCAGTGTGGACACTGTACCCTGATCAACAGTCACTCCATCAATCATCATTTTGCAACACCCAGTGTCTTGCAGCCCAATGGGTGTTGCGCTGTTTCCCCCCACACCTCCAACCTGGAGGTGATTATACTACTTTTTGGGGGGTGCAGGAGTGAAGCCCCATGGAGGGGTGCAGAGGGTGAAGCCCCTGTTAAACATCTGGGTTGTGCCCCAGTGCTTTGCTGTGATGGCAGTCAGGTGGCATGACTACTGGGCAACATGGTCTCTGTAAGCATTTTGTTGTCACTGTGGTGTTGGTCAATGTGATTCTTGTTGAAATGTCATGGTGAAACCCTACTACTCCTGGTATGTGTTATGTCTTAATTACTGTTTTTGTCAGTCACACTGACACCTAAAAATGCATCTATCACCAACATTTTTGTGGAACACTCCACTTTTTTAAGGTGCAATGTTCCTCTATTTGACAAAAGTATAATATTATTGTTAGGTATAATACATATTTTTTGCAAAAAACTACATTAATGTATCAGTTAGGGTTGAGGATAAAGTAACAAATGTAGGAAAATATGACATCAGGGTTTCCAACCATAAAACCCCCTGCCCCAGCCCTGAAGCAAATGAGGGGTGAAATCTTCCTTGGGGTTGTCAACCAGTAACAGAAAAGCTAAGATGTGATGGAGACAGGTGTGTATGTTTCATGAGTGCATACAATGGGGTGAGTCTTAGGGCTGACAACCCCAAGGAAGACTTCATCTGTCATTTTCTTCAGGGGTAGGGCTGGAGTTTTAGGGTTGGAAACCCTAACATCACATTTACCTAGGTTTGTCACTTTATCATCAACCCTAACTGATGCATTCATGTAGAATTGTGCAAGTAATTTCCTTACTTCTTGAGATAGTGAAATTGTAGCCTGATTTGCTTGTGGCAGCAAAGGGCCCTGTGCTCCTATCCCTCCATAGATGCATATATGTATGTAGCTGTGGAAGGGCCCTGCATTTCCATTTATTGGACAACTGTGACCAAATTGCCAGCATAGCCATCTTATTAGAGCCAAGGCAGTTTGTGGTGGCACTCAGAACTAGAAACACACAATAGGAAGAAATACAGAAAATAAAACTCCACGTTACAGGGCATAGACTGGAAAATGGGAATGGGGGGGGGGTGCACAGGATAGAAGATAATGTGCACAAATGCCCACAGTCTGGGAAACAAAATCCCAGATCTAATGGCATTAATGGCAGACACAAACCTGAACATAGTGGCTGTTACAGAAACATGGTACACAGGGAACCATGACAGGGATACAGCCATACCAGGATGTGCACTTTTTAGGAAGGATAGGGAAGGGAAGAGGAGGAGGGGGTGACTATGTATGTGAAGGAGGTGATTAAAGCAATGGAGGCTCAAGAGTTACAAGAAGGAATGGAGGCACTGTGTGTCACCCTAGAGGTGTGAAATATGACTGCCATTCACACTGGAGTGGTTTAAAAGCCTTCTGCGCAGGAGGAGGAAACAGATGAAGTTCTGGTGGAGACCATCCACAAAATGGCAACCAAAGGGGAACTACTGATAATGGGAGACTTCAGCCTGCCTGATACAGATTGAAGGACTCAGACTGCAGGTACAACAAGGAGCAAGGGCTTCATGACCACCTTGAAAGAGGCAAACTTAAGGCAGCTAGTAGTAGAACCCACTCAGAAAGGGGTTATACTGAAGAAGAAGAAGAAGAAGAAGAAGAATCAGTAATTATATAGCACTTTTCATACATCCAAAGTGCTTTACAAGCAATGCTAGACTGATAGTGAAGTGACTGAATGTGTGGTGGTGGCCATATCGCACATCATCACCCACACACTGCCTGGATAATTGCATGAACCAGGTTATGGGAAGGGGAATGTTGGCCAGGACACCAGGAATGTTCCCTACTCTTTGTGAAGAGTGCCCTGGGTTCTTTTACTTCCACCTGGACACCCACTAGGACAACACCAGGATGGGCAGAAGGGACCTTGGTTTAATGTCTCATCTGAAGGACGGCACACCCCAGCAGTACAGCACCCCCCAATACTGCACTCGGATGCCAGCGATTTTTTAGGTGCAAGTCCAATCCCAGTGTGGGACGAGAACCCACGACCTTCTGGTCCAGAGGTGGATGTGCTACCAACTGAGCCACGCTGACACCTACTGGACCTACTGATACTGGACTTGGTGCTGACCAATGGGGCAGAATCACAGATGTTGAGGTGAGCAGTCCCCCCGGTTCCAGCAACCACAGAACAGTATGGTTTACTGTAACCATAGTGGTAGAGGAAAGTCACACAAGGATTAGGGTTCAGGCAGGCCACCTTTAAGGAAATGAGAGGACAGCTTAAAAGTGCCCTAGCAGCAGAAGGTACAGGGGGAGATGTGGAGGAACAGTGATCTAGACTCAAATGAGTCATAATAGAAGTAACAAGACATTGTGTTAGAATGCATAGTAAGAGTAAAAGAAAGAAATGTCCACTATGGTTCTCAAAGGTAGTGGCAGATAAAGTAAGGGAAAAAAAAGAAATTACTTAAGGAAATACAAGGAGACTCAAAAGGATGAGGACAGAGAGAAGTATATTAAGAAACAAAGAATCTGGAAAAGCAGTCAGAAGGGCTAAGCACAGACAGAGGAATGTATAGCACAGGCTATTAAGAAAGAAGACAAGACCTTCTTCAGATACATTAGCGAAAGGAAAAAGACCAGAAATGGTATTGTTAGGCTAAAGAGGGAATGAGGAGGGTGAGAGGAAGATGACCTAGAAAAGGCTGAGAAACTGAACAAATACTTTTGCTCAGTGTTCACGAGGGAAGGGGAAGATGAGGGAACAAAACTCATTAGGAGGGGTAGTCAGGGGAAGGAGGTTGACACCAGCCCATTCACTGTGGAAAGAGTCTTAGAGGGAACTTTGGAAAATAAAAATAGACAAAGCAATGGGGCCAATTGGGATTCACCCCAGAGTATTAAAGGAACTCAGGGACATACTGACAGGTCCACTGACAGACCTTTTCAACTCATCTCTAGAGGCAGGGGAGGTACCTGAAGACTGGAAGAGGGCAGTGGTGGTCCCTCTCCACAAGACTGGCTATAAAGAGGAGACAGGCAATTACAGACCTGCAAGCCTGACCTCAGTATTGGGGAAGCTAATGGAGTTCCTACTTAGAGGATTGTGAAGTTTCTGGAGACTAGCGAGTCACAGGAACAAAGGCAGCATGGATTCTCAGTGGGAAGGTCCTGTCAGAAAAATCTAATTGATTTCTTTGACCTGATGTCCAGGGCGGTAGATTAGGAAAGAGTGGTGGATGTGGCCTACCTGGAGTTCAGCAAGGCCTTCGACAGTGTCCCACATAGGAGATTGCTAAACAAATTGAGAAACATGGTAGTGGGCTCTATGATAGTAAAATGGGTTGAGAACTGGCTACAGGACAGGACTCCCAGGGTTGTAGTAAATGGCATGAAATCTGAAGAGAAAGAGGTGACCAGTGGGGTGCCACAGGGATCGGTGCTGGGACCAGTCCTGTTCAATGTCTTCATCAGTAACATTGCAGAGTGTCTGGAGGGAAAGGTATGCTTGTTCATGGATAACACCAAGATCTGAAACAGAGTTGACACATCAGAATGGGTGGAAAGAATGAGAAAGGATCTAAGCTTTTTGGAAGACTGGGGAACCATAATACGTATTCATTGGAGGAGAGAGAAGGGGATATGATAGAGACATTCAAGTACCTTAGGGGTATAAACAGGGTACAGGAGGGAAACATATTTCAGAGGAAGCATTGCATAAGGACAGGGGGACATGATATGAGGCTGGAGGGAGGAAGGCTCAGGGTGAATGTCAGGAAGTACTTTTTCACAGAAAAGGTGGTGGATCCATGGAACAGCCTTCCAGCAGATTTGGTGGGGGCTAAAACAATACAGGGTTTAAGAGTGCATGGGATAGACATAAGGGTACCCTGGAGATGGGCAGAAAAGGCGTGCTGTAGATCAAATAGGATCTGGGCTATCAACACTGAGTAAGGAAATGGGCAGACTAGGTGGGCCATATGGTCCTTATCTGCCATCAGAGTCTATATTTCTATGTAGGGCTGGCCACCCTTTGAAGTGGCGAGCAACGACGTTGGTTGTGGCAGTCATCTGTTGGACCTGGCTAGCTATCTTATTACCCCACCTCATGTACCTGGTACAGAATATTTTCAAATCCCCCACCAAAACATAATTCTGTGCAACTGCAAAGGTGTCAGCGTGGCTCAGTTGGTAGCACATCCGCCTCTGGACCAGAAGGTCGTGGGTTCTCGTCCCACACCGGGATTGGACTTGCATCTAAAAATATCTGGCATCCGAGTGCAGTATTGGGGGGTGCTGTACTGCTGGGGTGTGCCATCTTCAGATGAGATGTTAAACCGAGGTCCCTTCTGTCCATCATGGTGTTGTCCTGGTGGGTGTCCAGGTGGAAGTAAAAGAACCCAAGGCACTCTTCACAAAGAGCAGGGAACATTCCCAGTATCTTGGCCAACATTCCCCTTCCCATAAACCGGTTCATGCAATTATCCAGGCTGTGTGTGGGTGATGATGTGCAATATGGCTGCCACCACACATTCAGTCACTTCACTAACAGTCTAGCATTGCTTGTAAAGCACTTTGGGATACTGTGTGTGAAAAGCGCTATATAAATGTTGATTCTTCTTCTTCTTCTGTTTCGCGCCACAGGTGCAAAAATGCATCTTGGTCAGTGCTTGAAAAATGATCACTATGACATATATGAGGTAGGGTAATAAGTAGGCTATGTTGGAAATTTGTGGTCAAAATATTTAAAATTTCCAAAGTTTCACGTGTGCATAGCAAAATTGCAAAGAATGGGCATAACTTTGCCATTTTTACATAGTTTGACCTGAAATTTTCAGCATAGCCATCTTATGACCCCACCTCATGACAAGGACAAGAAACATTTTCAAATCCAGCACAAAAGGTGAATTCATGAACCAGTCATGAAATCACCTTTTGAGCAGGAGTTGCTTAATGTCAGTCATATTGTTCATGGGGTAGGGTCCCCAAAAGGACATGTTGAAAATTGGTGTCAAAATGTCACAAAATGGCTGAGTTCTGCATAAAAGTTGAAACCCCCTTTGAAATACACTGACCAACATTTACCTTAGTTTCTTATATTGCAGTCACCAGTTCCAGCAGAAAGACATGTCTTCGATTGGAGAGTGGATCTCGAACCTAGGACTTGTTCAGGAGAGTGAGGGTGTGAGGGGGGGTGTACTGGGGGTGTGGGCTGGAGGGTGCTGAGTGGGAGGTGAGAGTGAGAGGAGGCTGATCAGTGAGGGACTTTTTTTTTTGCAGGCTTAAAACAAACAAAAAGAAAACATTGGGGACAGCGATCTGAATATGGGGCATGGAGGAAGGACCACTGGACTACAGAAAATGGCATTTTTACATGGGGAAAGTGATTGTAGAATGGAGGAGTGGGGTGTGACCATTGGACTACCAGTGAATATAATGTTTATATGGGGACAGCGATCAAAGAATGGGGGGTTGGAGGAGGCACCACTGGACTGCCAGAGAATATCATTTTTATGTGGGGAACAGTGATCAGAGAATGGGAAAGGGGAAGGAAACACTAGACTACCAGGGAATATAATTTTTACATGGGGACAGCAATCAGAGAACAAGGGAGGGAGAAGGATCACTGGACAATCAGGGAATATAATTTTTACATGGGGACAGCTCAGAGAATGGGGAAGGACCACTGAACTACCAGGGAATATGATTTTTACATGTGGTTGGTGATTGGAGAATGGGGGAGGGACCACTGGACTACCAGGGAATATAATTTTTACTACCAGGACAGTGATTGGAGAATGGGGGAAGGTGGAGGGACCACTAGATTACCAGGGAAAAAATATTTTATCTTCAAGGGATGGAAATCAGTGGGTAGGGGCTGGCATTAGACACCAGGGAGCTATGACAGTTCGAACTATCATGCACCTTTTCTGTTTGCTGTCTATTCAGTTCGAACAGTAAAGTTCAAACTGTAAAGAACTGCAAATGGTTATTTTCCGATCGAGCAATCCTTACCTAAGCGAATGACAGGTGAAATTATTCTCGCCACACTAAATGGTATTTGCAGTGTTAATTTTAAAATACTAATAAAAGAATCCAACAAGTATGTGAAGAAGACCTAATTACAGGTCTTATTCATCAGTTACCAGGCAGTACTTGGGTAGAAAAAGTTTGCTAAAGCGGGAAAAAAAAACAAGATGGCTGATATGACAAAAATTATTTCTCTGAGCACAAACAGTAAATGCCTAACAATTACCAGTTTGAATGGTTTTCATTTACCTGTCTGACTGGCAGCTATCACAAAAATTATTATAATTCAAAAATGGCAATATATTTCTTCACCAAACCATCCAAAAGCACACCCTTTGCACATACCCCATCATCCCTGAAAATTTCAGGTAGAAATTAAATACCATCTGGGCTGTAAATGAGAGCAAAAAATAACATGTTAACCTATGGGAAAAAGTTTTTTTTTTGTACCTCTTTATATTTCAAAAACCATACAAGATACCATCACAAAACTTTTCACATCTAGAGACTCTGGCAGAATGACCGAGCATGCCAAATTTTGAGCTATTTCGACAAAGTACACCAAAGTTATTAAGGTGCAGAATTTTGGATTTAACATTGAAATGCTGTATCAACCCTAACTATAGTGATGTGACAGCACCCCTATAATGTACAGAGGATGCACCATCTTATCCATTACCAAGATCTGCATATGCTGGTGTGCCACAATACATCAATAAAATAGTTTCAGTGCAAGCAGCTAAACAGTTTTTTATAAATATGTCTGAATACAAAAAGGCTTATAATGCTGTACAACAGTATCTACTTACTTATGAATCTAGTAAATACCCCCAATACAAACTGGGTTGGTGCATAGTGGCATCAACAACTGTGGAAGACAGGGGCATGCAAAAGGCCCAGTGCATACATTGCAAAATGGAGTCATAAACCACTCATTTAGTGTCAATTATCTAACTGTTTCAAGCTGACAGATAGTGAAATAAACAATACCAGTAAGAGAATCTATTCAATTGTACTCCTTGAGGTTCAAATCCTGAAAAGAGTATATGGATGTGCTCTAATATTGCTTCTATAATCCATGAGGACATTATAACAATATTCAGTACCATCATTGCTGCCTGTTCACTGAAACATATTGTTGGCTATGTTTTAAAATATCCCCAAACTATAGTAGATAGAGCATTATCCCAATAATATAGTATTGAGTCTCTCATTTTCAATAGAAACAAAGACACATAGACAATAAAAGTAGAAAAAAAAGATCAAGGACCATCCAGTCTGCCTAAAGTCCACTAACTAACTCCAGAACCTATTGTCCATAAAGGGTTCTAATCCTCTTTTATCTACTTCTCCCCCCATTCCTCTACCCATTGTCACCCTGAGTATCTACAGTACTATGCTCTTCACTCTGTCCCAACCATGCTCGAAGCCATTAATGGTTTTCGTCCCCACCACCTTTGATGGTAGACTGTTCCATGGTTCCACCAACCTTTCTGTAAAACAATACTTTCTCATATCTCTCTTGAACTTCTCTCCAATCAGTTTCCACACATGTCCTCGTGACTTCGAACTGTTGCTCATCATAAATAATTCCCTGCAGTTCACCTTTTTTTTAATTCAAAATTTGGTCATGATATGCTCATTTTCATGGAGGATCTGTATATATAGCAAATAACAAATCACATGCATAAACAACCTTGTTTATTCCATTCATTTTTTAATTTTATTTGTTCTTTTGGTAACCAGGTAAGGCTCACTAGGCACATGTGCCTGTTTTCCAGGGCGACCCAGGATGGTTAAGTGACTTGCTTAGAGTCACACAGTATGCAAGTGGAGGTTGAGGGAATCAGACCCGGGTCTGCTGGTTGTACCAAGCTCGTACACAGCTTGTTACTCTAACCTCTAGGCTATACTGCCAACCAATCATAAAGAGAGGAACTTGAAGGTCTCTATCATGTCTTCCCCTCCTGCCTGATCTTTAGTAATTACATGTTCAGTGCCTTGAGATAATCCTCTTAAGACGAGCCCAGTTGGCCCTGAGTTCCCTGGTTCCCTTTGCTGCACTGTCTTCAGCCTGTCTTTATATTTCCTGAGGTGAAGACTCCAGAACTGGGCTCAGTACTCCAGGTGTTGCCTCACCAAAGATCTATGAAGAAGTAGTATTACCTCTTTTCTTCTGCTGTCAGTACCCCTTCCGATACATCCCAGCATCCTATTTGCCTTACTACAGGCTTTGTTGAAACAGCTTGATTGTTTGATGGAACCACTAATGATAACTCCTAGGGCCCATTCCTCAGCCGTAGTATTAAGTCTTACCCCACCCATCCGGCACTCTGTCCTGGAATTATTTTTCTCTGTGTGCATCACCTTGCACTTTTTGGCATTGAATTTCAACTGCCAAACCATAGACCACTTTTCTAATCTTTGCAGGTCACTGTGCATTTCCCTGATTCCCCCATCACTAGCCACTCTGCCACAGAACTTAGGTCATCTGCAAAGAGATGCAATCTGCCCCAAATTACTTCTCCAGCATCACTGATGATCATATTGAAGAGGACTGGAACCAGAACAGATCCGTGTTGTAACAAAGCAAGAATACAGCAGCGCTCCAAGTCTGGAAATGCATAGACACCAATGACGAAAATCATTTCATTGTCAGGCATCTTAATACATACACTGTGTGCTGCAGTTGACAAAGTCCATTATTTTATACTTTTTGTTTATTGAGTGTTGTTGATCGGGTAAGCCCACTGAGACTAGAAGTCCCTTTTCCAGGGGCAACCCGGGGTGGGATGCATATGATAATCAATTGAAACTGAACCAGATTAAGCTGTTGGTGGTATTTTTAGTGAATGGAGGATATTTGGCCAGGACACCGGTGAAATTCCCCTTCTCTTTTTGAGAAGTACCATGGGATCTTTAACATCCACCTGAACAAACATCGGAACAGGCAGACTGGACCTCGGTTTAATGTCTCATCTGAGAGACAGCACCTCAGGAGTGCTGCATTCCCCTCATGATGCACTACAGTGTCAGTATTGGAATTTACCCCCAGTGCCTGGTGCAGGGCTAGAACCCACAATCTTTTGATCTTCTGGCCTCAGATGCAAGTGTGCAACCTGCTGAGCTACTGACACTGCATTTTTAGAACACTGGGTGCAGGCTCTGCAAGGAAAGCTTTCAAAATTTAGAGATCCCAGTAAGAGTTGTGAGTGATTCTCAATATCCATTATATAGAAATGTATAGAGCTATTTTGTGAAATTTTTATATATCTAGTGTCTGGTGACCTGGGGAAATGGAACTAAATATGTGTGACCTAAGGCGACACATGCAGGTTGTAAACATAGACCATATATGGTCATGGTAGCTACAGTTTATAGGGTTTTGTGCTAGTAAAAGCTTATAACAAATGTTATAAGAGCTATGTGCACATTTCTATCTAAACCATGCTCATTTCAAAGGTATAAGACAAGGGCTTTTGCAAGACACAAATCTGTTACATGTGAATTTGAAAGTTGTTTATATTTAGAACAGGTTTTATACTTTCTGTTTGCAGAGCAAGATGCACAGTTACTAGATAGCCAAAGCTAATAACTAGTGATTCCCTACAATAGGAATATTACAGTTCCACTGTATTGTTTATGAAATAGTGCCACTAGCACAGTATAGCTCTCCTTCACAAACTATCAGAAATGAAAGGCTGAATACTAACTTATTAGGAAAAGATTGTCTTTATTATATTTTGTGCATATTTTAAAAAAATAGAACACAATATGAGGCAGTGAACAGCAAAGATGGTACTTAATGTTATTACAATATCCTCATGGGTTCTATAAGCATTACTGGAGCACACCCACATATTCTTTTCAGGATTTGAACCTGAAGGAGTACAACTGAAAAGCTTCTCTTTCTGGTATTTTTCTATTTCTCTCTTTCCACACTTGCTTTTTTGCTGTATGTACATTCACAAATGTAACAGCTTGAAACAGTAAGGTACTGTAACTGAGCATGACTGGTTTATGACTTTCTTTTGCAATGTATGTATAGAGCCTTTTGCATGCTCCTGTCTTTTACAGTTGTTGGTGCTGCTATGCACAGAAGCAGTTTGCGTAGGGATTATTTACTAGACTCATAAGTTTACTAGATTCATAAGTTAGTAAAGACTGCTGTACAGCAATATAAGGCTTTTTAGACACATTTAAAAATAACTGTTAGGCTGCTTGCACTGAATCTATTTTACAGATGTATTGTGAAACATCATGTGCACAGCTGTGCAATGGATAGGATGATGCATCTTTCGTACATATGTAATATTTAAAATAATTATGTTATACTTTTGTTGAATAGGTGAATACCACACCTTGAAAAAGTGTAGTGTTCCATGAAACATTGGTGCTAGATACATTTTTCTGGCGACATTGACAAAAATAAAACAGTTTTAAAGCATAACATAAACTGCAGTAGTAGTCTTTATCTTCTACTATTTTGTTTCAGTGCTGCTAGTAGACATTCCTCTGATCAGAGAAGTGTCTAGTAGCAGCATTGAGATAAAATTATCCCATAACAGGGAAGCAGCATCCTGGGACTAGCCCCTCCCCCCCTCCATTTTTGCATTGCACTACAGACTCACATTAGTTCCTACCAACAGGATTGACTTTCTTCATATCACCATGGATGTACTGTATACTGTCTCACATGCTCAATGAGTTTGAAGGTAATATACCATAATGAACAGGACTTGACAACCAGAAACCAGCAAGAAGGTGCATAACAGATGATTGCAACACTAGATACACAAAGAAGAGAATATTTTGGTTCAAGGAAAAATCTAAATACAACAGTGCACTGGTTGTATTATAAAATAGCTATGAAGTACTAAGTACATTTCCAACAGCTACCCCTAAATTGGATGTTGCATCTCACACCATTGGAGAGAGCACAGTTGAACAGATAACTGAGGAAAGGGACTTATTAGTCATAGGAGATTCTATAACCAGAGAAATGGATACATTTCTTTGTAAAGGAAGAAATCAACATACCACAGTTAGCACATTACCAGGGGCACATATTAATGATATTAAACAGATGATGAATGGCTTGATGGTACATACTCAAGACCCTGTGGTTTTACTACATGTAGGAGTGAATGATATACACAAGAGATTTGAAAGATATTTACTATGATTTTATTGATGTACATTTTCAAATCAAACAGCAAAAGGGGGACATCATTACATCAGGTTTACTACCAGTTTATGGACAGTTTGATAAAAGAAATAGAGATATAAATATAATAAACAACTGGCTGCGGGGAATGTGTAAAAGGGAAAAGTATAAATATCTGGACAATACAGATGCATTTAGAGATCATAGATTATTTAATTCTGATGGACTTCATTTAAATAAAAAAGGAGCACTCTATTTGGCTAGGCGCTTCAAGGAAGTAACTCTAGAGTTGTTAAGCTAAACGAAGGGGGGGGGCTTGGGGGTGTATGAGTGATAAAAATAATGGAAACTTGATTGGAGAAAGGGTGTCTAACAAAAATGAATGGAATTGTATGCTGATAAATGCCAGGAGTTTGACAAACAAATTCGAGGAATTTAAACATATATTGGCTGAACAAGATACACATTTATGTGCAGTTACAGAAACATGGTGGGACAAACAGGATTCTAGGAATCAAAACATAGCAGATTACACCCTATATCACAGTCCAGCACTGGCTCTGCTCAAATAATTTCCTCCTAAATGCTAGAAAAACAGTCTCCTTAATCTTTGGGACAAAGAAAAAAAATTCTAGGCTCCCTTCACCATTAGTTTTTCACACCCTGGAAGGGTCCCCACTGGAGTCCTGCACCACCTTCAGATACCTCAGTGTCTGGCTTGACCAGCACCTCAACTTTTCCACACATATTGACTCCTTACTTAAGAAGCTGCACCCAAGGCTTGGTGCACTTTACCGGACTCGTGACAACATACCCCTTCCAGCCAGGAAGGTCATTATAAATAAAATGATCCTCCCAGTCCTCGACTATGGGGATGTAGTCTACAGTGCCAGCCCAAAGACCACATTAGCTAGGCTGGACCCTCTCTTCCACTCTTTTTGCCACTTCACCCTAAACAGCCCCTACTCCACACACCACTGTGCCCTATATCAAGCAATGACCCTCACCTCACTTGACTATCGCAGGCTAACTCACTGCGCAAAAGTTACGGCCAAGCATTGGTCTCAGCGGCTCCCTTCCTGCCTCTTTGACATCTTAACAAACCCTAGCGCACAATCATACACACTCAGAAACTCAGACTCCAGATCCCTAGCTGTCCCATACTGATCTACCTCCACTGGGAAACCTGGGAAACAAAAACCCAGGAAAAGAGTACACAATAGCAGGGGAGGTACTAACAACAACAAAAATGGAAAAGGACTTGGGGGTAGTCATATCAAATGACTTAAAGGTGGGTAAGCAATGTGAGAAGTCAGTAAGGAGAGCCAGGGGGATACTAGGATGCACAGGAAGGGGCATCACAAGTATAAAAAGGGAAGTGGTTATCCCTCTGTACAGACAGTTGGTGAGACCCCATCTGGAACACTGTGTGCAGTTTTGGAGACCCCATCTACGCAAGGACATAGATAGGATGGAAGCAGTCCAGAGGAGCGCAACTAAAATGGTGCAGGGTCTGCATCAGAAACCATATGAAGAGAGACTGAGAGAGCTTAATATGTATACCCTTGATGAAAGGAGGAACGGAGGGACATGATAGAAACGTTCAAGTACCTCAAGGGAATCAACAAAGTCCAGGAGGGTAGCATCTTTCAGAAAAAGAGATGCGTAAGAACAAGGGGGCACAATTTAAAGATAGAGGGGGACAGCTCAGGGGTAATGTGAGGAATTTTTTTTTTTCACAGAGAGAGTGGTGGATGCATGGAACCACCTTCCTGGGGAGGTTGTTGGGTCTAAAACAGTGGCGGAATTCAAACTTGCATGGGACAGACATAAGGCAATTGTAGTGGGGGGTTGCAGGAAGTAGGCTGTTGATTAACTGGAATCTGCAGCTTATCCAATAGGAAGGGAAATGGGCAGACTGGGTGGGCCAAGTGTTCCTTATCTGCCGTCAAAGTCTATGTTTCTATGTTTCTATGTTTCACTGGGCAATCAGGGTTCAGCTACCGCATTCCCTCGCTATGGAACTTCCTCCCAGCTAACATTCATCGCTTCACCTCCCTGTCACACCTAAAGACCATGCTCCAAGATCATTTCGTCCCTCCCTGTGCTTGTGTCTAGGAGCCTACCAACTACTAGACAACTCTCTGGGAATGTTGGCACTTAGCAAATTTGTAATTCATCAGTATCTAACTATTGTCCACTCACCTTATACTGTATCTCGTATGGCTCAAAACTTAATTTTGTTGTACACTTGCTGTATGTAACTGTGCTACCAAATGCCACACTCAATCCTGTATGTAGTGGTTTCTGAACCAAATGTTAGTGATCTTCCACAATGTATTCACTTGTCATTCCTGACTTCAAGTGTTTTCTCAAACCGTATGTACTGTGGTTACCAATTTGTCTTTCTCAAGCTACTACTGACATGTAACCAGATCCTAATGTTAATATTTCTCCCACTATGTATTTTCTTGTCTATACTGTGTAAACTGTTCTCCTATGTTCTCCCCTTCCCCAGGACACATCTGTAATCGAGCAGTACTCTGCTCAGTATGCCTTCCTGGTAAAATGCTTAAATAAATAAATACAAAAAATCCAGATGTTATAGGAAGGGAGGAGGGGTTGCTCTTTATGTAACAGACAAAATAAAATCTGAAGTAATAATATCAAATTCAGATGAGCCAGACCAAATTTGGATAAAATTAATTCCATCTAAATCCCCACAAATTGTACTGGGAGTTGTATACAGACCACCATCAGCATCTGCTGAATTAAACCAATCACTATTGAATAAGCTAGATTCCTTAAATCCATCTGACAGAATAATAGTTCTGGGTGATTTCAACTTACCGGGTATAAGTTGGGAATCACTAAAAGGTATGAACAGGCTAGAAAAAGTATTCCTGGAATCCTTAAATCACATAGGACTGTCACAATTGGTTAGGGAATCTACTAGAGATCAAAACATTCTTGATCTAGTGCTACCAAACATGGGTGATAATATTACAGTGTGTTACATCCATTCCTCTGGGTACTACCGATCATGAAAAGATAAAATTAAAAATTAAAGAACCTTTGTATATTAACACAAGCTGCACTGTGAAAATGGACTTTAATAAAGCTGATTATCAAACTACGAAATCTGATATTGCAAATTGGAATTGGCAGCAAGATCTATCTAATGAGCTCTTAGGTAAAATGTGGGAGATTTTTTGTAATAACATATCTAAGGTAATGTCCAAAAATATTCCTTGTTAACAAATGAAAAATAATACAAGGCTAAAACCATTTTGGTTTACTCCAGCAATAAAGAAATAAAAAAATTAAAAAACAGAGGTCGTAAAAAAAATGGAGAACTAGTGGAACGGAAAAAAATAGGTTGAAGTATAGACAGCTTCAAAAAACATTAAAAGTAAATATAAAAATCGCAAAATCAAGCTATAAACATAAATCAGCGACTTCTGTCAGTCAAAATTATAAACTATTTTATTCATATATAAATAATAAGAAAGGAAATTTTCACAATGTAGGACCTTTAAAAAATCATGTAGAGGAATTAACATCTGATGTAAATTCAATGACCAATATACTTAATGTATATTTTTCATCTGTGTTTAATAGTAAAGCGGGTAATACTCAGAGCTTTTTATTAGGCGAGACATCACATGCACAAAGGATAATATTAGGCTCAACTGATGTTGAGGCTAGATTAAAAAAAAACTTGATCCTAACAAATCAGCAGGACCTGACTGTCTTTATCTGAGAGTTCTAAAAGAACTAAGTAGCTTTATTGCTGAACCCTTAACATATATATTTTAGGTTTCATTGAATACAGGTGGATGATTGGAAGAGAGCTACTGTAATACCTTTGTTCAAAAAAGGGGTATGATCTGACCCGGCAAATTATAGACCAGTGAGCCTGACCTTTATTCCATCAAAAATATTAGAAGGTATATTAAAAGATGATATATTAGACACCTTGAAACTAAATAACCTGGAGGATAATTCACAACATGGTTTCGTCAAAGGCAGATCTTGCCAGACTAACTTGTTGAGCTTTTATGATAAAGTGATAAAGTGGTAAGGGAGCTTGATGATGGGAGAGCACTAGATGTGGCCTTTCTAGATTTCTCAAAGGCTTTTGATAAGCTACCTCACACAGAGTTATTATTGGCTATGGGTAGATTAGGTATTGCAATACTTATAATATGCTGGGTGCAAAGTTGGCTGACGAACAGAAATCAGAGAGTTGGTATAAAGAGTTCATATTCCACATGGTCAGAGGTTACGAGCGGGGTCCCTCAGGCATTGTTGTTGGGACCTTGCCTCTTTTACTTATATATATCATCGTTACAATATGAAACTGAGGATGTCTGGATGTACAAATTTGCTGATGATTGTCGCTAGGGGGCTAAAATTAAAAATGCATTCACAACATCTTCGCTACAAAAAGCACTGGACCATGTAGCTGAATGTACAAAAAAGGCCGGATTATCATTGAATGCTAATAAATGCGATGTTATGCATTTGGGAAAAAACAATCCTGAACTTAAATATAGGTTAAACGATATAATACTAAGACAAACGTCTGCGGAAAGAGAGTTGGGGATTTTAGTGTCACAGGATATGAAATTTACCGCACATTGCAGGCAATTATCTCAGAAGGGGAATAATGTTTTAAATTCAATTTTTAGGCATATAAATGTAAGAAGTAGGTAAGTTGTTATGACTCTCTACATAAACTTAGTCAGACCTGTAATGGAGTATGGAGCTCAGGTTTGGTCTCCTTATTATAAGAAAGACGTAGCTATGTTGGAGCAGGTTCAGAGGAGGGCCACTAGGAGTACAGAAACATTTAAAGGTTAAGTCATACCAGGAGATGTTGAATGATTTGGATCTGTTTACTTGGAGTACAGCAGAAAAAGAGGTGACATGTGTCTTGTGCACAAGGCTTGGACAGATAATGATCTATGGGAACATTTTGGGCAGGAAATGTCAAAAAATATTTATGATACTAGATCACACCCACTACAGTTAGAAGCTAGGCACACAAGGCTAGTAAGATCAAGAAATTTGTTTAATCAGAGGGTGGTTAGGGTTTGGAATGGATTACCTACTAAAGTGGTGGTTAGCACCACTACACAGGCTTTTAAAACTAGACTAGATAAATTCTATCTTAGAACCTTGGAAGCTGCCTGCCCTTGAACGCGGCAGCTTCAGCTCCCCCATGGTCGGTCAGTACCCAGCCAGCCACCGACCGAGACCAGGATGCCACCTGCAGCTCCTTGGAAGCTGCCTACCCTTGAATGGGGCTACTTCAGATCCCCCACGGTCGGTCGGCATCCAGTCAGCCACCGACCGAGACCAGGACGCCCGCCTGCAGCTCCTTGGAAGCTGCTTGCCCTTGAAAGGGTCTGTTTCAGCTCCACCACAGTCGGTCGGCACCCAGCCAGCCATCAACCGAGACCAGGACGCCCGACAGCAGCTCCTTCGAAGGTATGGCGACAGCGCAACCAGTCGGAACATGGGCATTCCAGCAAACACGATCTGATTGGCCAGGAATTTTCCCCTGCTTTTGCCACCTGTCACTTTTTACAAATAGATTAAGCTGCAACTGAGCAAAATTCAACTGTCTAATAGAAGTTTTTCAACTGTATTAGCTGGACTGTAATTTCTACTACTATTTTACAGTGCTTACAGCTCTTCTGTTTCCTTGCTCCTGCACCCCTCCATCCAAGAACTCTGGATTGGCACCGAAAAGTCTAACTCTCCTTTGTCTTACTAAATTGCTCAATCTAAACCTATCCTACCTCTGTTCTATTTAAACCCTGCTATTTTTTCTTCTCTCCAACTGCCTGCCCTTGAATGCGGCTGCTTCAGCTCCCCCATGGTAGGTCGGCATCCAGCCAGCCAATGACCGAGACCAGGATGCCTGCCTGCAGCTCCATGGAATGTACGGCGAGAGCGCAGCCAATCGGAAAACTGGTGCTTCCAGCAAACCCTATCTGATAGGCCAGGAATTTTCCCCTGCCTTGGCGCTGAAAAGTCTAACTCTCCTTTGTCTTGCTAAGTTGCTCAATCTAAACCTATCCTACATCTATACTATTTAAACCCTACTATTTTTTCTTCCCTCCAGCTGCCTGCCCTTGAACAGGGCTGCTTCAGCTCCCCCATGGTAGGTCGGCACCCAGCCAGCCATCGACCGAGACCAGGACACCCGCCTGTAGCTCCTTGGAAGGTACTGTGACAGCGCAGCCAATCGGAACATGGGGACTTCCAGCAAACCCAATCTGATTGGCCAGGACTGTTACCCTGCTTTTGCCACCTGGCACTTTTTACAAACAGATTTAGCTGCAACTAAGCAAAATTCAAGTGTCTAACAAAAGTTTTTCAACTGTATTAGCTGGATAGTAGATTATGCTACTGTTTTACAGTGCTTACAGCACTTCTGTTTCCTTGCTCCTGCACCCCCCCATTCAAGCACTCTGCCTTGGCGCCGAAAAGTCTAACTCATCTTTATCTTGTTAAATTGCTCAATCTAAACCTATTCTACCTGTATTCTATTTAAACCCTGCTATTTTTTCTTCTGTCCTGCTGCCTGAACTTGAACGTGGCTGCTTCAGTTCCCTCACGGTCAGTCAGCACCCAGCCAGCCACTGACCGAGACCAGGATGCCTGCCTGCAGCTCCATGGAAGGTACGGCGACAGCACATCCAATTGGAAAACTGGCACTTCTAGCAAACCCAATCTGATTGGCCAGGAATTTTCCCCTGCTTTTGCCTCCTGGTGCTTTTTACAAATAGATTTAGCTGCAACTAAGCAAAATTCAAGTGTCTAATAGAAATTTTTCAACAGTATTAGCTGGATTGTAATTTTTACTACTGTTTTACAGTGCTTACAGCTCTTCTGTTTCCTTGCTCCTGCATCCCACCATCCAAGTACTCTGCCTTGGCTCCGAAAAGCATAACTCTCTTCTCCTTTGTCTTGCTAAATTGCTCAATCTAAACCTATCCTACCACTATGCTATTTAAACCCTGCTATTTTTTCTTCTATCCAGCTGCCTGCCCTTGAACGGGGCTGCTTCAGTTCCCCCATGGTCGGTTGGAACCCAGCCAGCCACCGACCGAGACCAGGATGCCCGCCTGCAGCTCCTTGGAAGGTACTGCAACAGCACAGCCAATCGGAACACGGGCGCTTCTAGCAATCCCGATCTGATTTGCCAGGGCTGTTACCCTGCTTTTGCCACCTGGCACTTTTTACAAATAGATTTAGCTGCAACTAAGTAAAATTCAAGGGTCTAACAGAAGGTTTTCAACTGTATTAACTGGATAGTAATTTATGCTACTGTTTTACAGTGCTTACAGCACTTCTGTTTCCTTGCTCCTGCACCCCCCCCCCATTCAAGTACTCTGCCTTGGTGCAGAGAAGTCTAACTCTCCTTTGTCTTACTAAATTGCTCAATCTAAAGCTATCCTACCTTTATGCTATTTAAACCCTGCTGTTTTTTCTTCTCTTCTCTTCTGCTGCCTGTCCTTGAATGGGGCTGCTCCCCCATGGGCGTTCGGACCCAGTCAGCCACTGACCGAGACCAGGATGCCAGCCTGCAGCTCCTTGGAATGTACGGCGACAGTGCACCCAATCGGAACACAGGTGATTCCAGCAAACCTGATCTGATTGGAGAGGACCTTTCCCCTGCTTTTGCCACCTGGCGCTTTTTATAAAGAGATTTAGCTGAAACTAAGCAAAATTCAAGTGTCTAATAGAAGTTTTTCAACTGTATTAGCTGGATTGCAATTTCTACTACTGTTTTACAGTGCTTGCAGCTCTTCAGTTTCCCTGCTCCTGCACCAGCCCACCCCATCCAAGCACTCTGCCTTGGCACCGAAAAGCCTAACTCTCCTTTGTCTTGCTAAATTGCTCAATCTAAATCTATACTACCTCTAAGCTATTTAAACCCTGCTATTTTTTCTTCTCTCCAGCTGCCTGCCCTTGAATGGGACTGCTTCAGCTACCCCATTGTCAGTCGGCACCCAGCCAGCCAATGACCGAGAGCAGAATGCTCACCTGCAGCTCCTTGGAAGGTACCGCGAGAGCGCAGCCAATTGGAACATGGGCATATCCAGCAAACCCGATCTGATTGGCCAGGACTTTTCCCCTGCTTTTTCCACCGGGTGCTTTTTACAAATAGATTTAGCTGCAACTAAGCAAAATTCAAGAGTCTAATAGAAGTTTTTCACATGTATTATCTGGATTCTAATTTCTACTACAGTTTTACAGTGCTTACAGCTCTTCTGTGTCCTTGCTCCTGCATGCCCCCATCCAAGCACTCTGCCTTGGCACCGAAAAGTCTAACGCTCCTTTGCCTTGCTAAATTGCTCAATCTAAACCTATCCTACCTCTATGCTATTTAAACCCTGCTATTTTTTATTCTCTGCAGCTGCCTGCATTAATCGGGGCTGCTTCAGCTCCCTCACGGTCGGTCGGCACCCAGCCAGCCACCGACCAAGACCAGGACACCCACCTGCAGCTCCTTGGAAGGTACAGTGACAGCGCAGATAATCAGAACACAGGCGCTTACAGCAAACCCGATCTGATTCGCCAGGACTTTTCCCCTACTTTTGCCACCTGGCACTTTTTACAAATAGATTTAGGTGCAACTAAGCAAAATTCAAGCGTCTAATAGAAGTTTTTCAACTGTATTATCTGGAATGTAATTTCTATTACTGTTTTACAGTGCTTACAGCTCTTCTGTTTCCTTCCTCCTGCACCCCCCCCCCCCATTCCATGCACTCTGCCTTGGTGCCGAAAAGTCTAACTCTCCTTGGTCTTGCAAAATTGCTCAATCTAAACCTATCCTACCTCTATGCTATTTAAATCTTGCTATTTTTTCCTCTCTCTAGCTGCCTGCCCTTTAACAGCACTGCTTCAGCTCCGCCACGGTTGGACAGCACCCAGCCAGGCACTGACTGAGACCAGAACGCCCACCTGCAGCCCCTTGGAAGGTACGGTGACTGCACAGCTAATTGGAACATGGGCGCTTCCAGCAAACCTGATCTGATTGGCCAGGACTTTTACCCTGCTTTTGCCACCTGGTGCTTTTTGCAATTAGATTTAGCTGCAACTAAGCAAAATTCAAGTGTCTAATAGAAGTTTTTCAACTGTATTAGCTGGATTGTAATTTATGTTACTGTTTTACATTGCTTACAGCTCTTCTGTTTCTTTGCTCCGGCACCTCCCATCCAAGCACTCTGCCGTGGTGCCGGAAAATGTAACACTCCTTTGTCTTGCTAAATTTCTCAAAATAAACCTCTCCTACCTCTATGCTATTTAAACCCTGCTATTTCTTCTTCTCTCCAGCTGTCTACCCTTGAATGGGGCTGCTTCAGCTTCCTCATGGTCGATCAGCACCCAGCGAGCCACCGACCAAGACCACGACTCCTGCCTGCAGCCCCTTGGAAGGTACGGTGACAGCACTGAAAAATGTAACATGGGCGCTTCCAGCAAACCCAATCTGATTGGCCAGGTGTTTTCCCCTGTTTTTGAAACCTGACGCTTTTTTCAAATAGATTTAGCTGCAATTAAGCAAAATTCAAGTGTCTAAAAGAAGTTTTTCAACTGAAGAAGCAGGATTGTAATTTCTACTGCTGTTTTATAGTGCTTACAGCTCTTCTGTGTTGTTGCTCCTGCCCCCCCCCTTCCAAGCACTCTGCCTTGGCTCCGAAAAGTCTAATTCCCCTTTGTCTTGCTAAATTGCTCAATCTAAATCTATTCTACCTTAATGCTATTTAAACCCTGCTATTTTTTCTTCTCTGCAGCTGCCTGCACTGAACGGGGCTGCTTCATCTCCCCCGCTGTCGGTCGGCACCCATCCAGCCACCGACTGAAACCAGGACACCCACCTGCAGCTCCTAGCAAGGTACAGTGACAGCGCAGATAATCAGAACACGCTTGCTTACAGCAACCCTGATCTGATTGGCAAGGACTTTTCCCCTACTTTTGCCACCTGGCACTTTTTACAAATAGATTTAGGTGCAACTAAGCAAAATTCAAGTGTCTAATAGAAGTTTTTCAACTGTATTATCTGGATTGTGATTTCTATTACTGTTTTACGGTGCTTACAGCTCTTCTGTTTCCTTGCTTCTGCACCCCCACCACATTCCAAGCACTCTGCATTGGCGCCGAAAAGTCTAACTCTCCTTTGTCTTGCTAAATTGCTCAATCTAAACCTATCCTACCTCTATTCTATTTAAATCTTGCTAATTTTTTCTTCTCTCCAGCTGCCTCCCTTTGCACAGCACTGCTTCAGCTCACCCACGGTCGGTCGGCACCCAGCCAGCCACTGACTGAGACCAGAATGCTCACCTGCAGCCCCTTGGAATGTACGGCGACAGTTCAGCGAAGTGGAACATTGGCACTTCCAGCAAACCCAATCTGATTGGCCAAGACTTTTTCCCTGCTTTTGCCACCTGGTGGTTTTTTCAAATAGATTTAGCTGCTTTTAAGCAAAAGTCAAGTGTCTAAAAAAAGGTTTTCAACTGTATTATCTGGATTGTAATTTCTATTACGGTTTTACGGTGCTTACAGCTCTTCTGTTTCCTTGCTTCTGCACCCCCACCACATTCCAAGCACTCTGCATTGGCGCCGAAAAGTCTAACTCTCCTTTGTCTTGCTAAATTGCTCAATCTAAACCTATCCTACCTCTATGCTATTTAAATCTTGCTAATTTGTTCTTCTCTCCAGCTGCCTCCCTTTGCACAGCACTGCTTCAGCTCCCCACTGTCAGTCAGCACCCAGAAAGCCACCTACCGAGATCAGGATGCCCACCTGCACCTCCTTGGAACGTATGGTGACTGCGCAGCAAATCGGAACATGGGCACTTACAGCAAACCCGATCTGATTGGCCTGGACTTTTCCCATACTTTTGCAACCAGGCACTTTTTACAAATAGGTTTAGGTGCAACTAAGCAAAATTCAAGTGTCTAATACAAGTTTTTCAACTGTATTATCTGGATTGTAAATTCTATAACTGTTTTATTGTGTTTACAGCTCTTCTGTTTCTTTGCTCCTGCACCTCCCATCCAAGCACTCTGACGTGGTGCCGAAAAATGTAACTCTTCTTTGTCTTGCTAAATTTCTCAATCTAAAGCTATCCTACCTCTATGCTATTTAAACCCTGCTATTTTTCCATCTCTCCAGCTGCCTACCCTAGAGTGGGGGATGCTTCAGCTTCCCCCCAGTCAGTCGGCACCCAGCCAGCCACCAACCAAGACCAGGAGCCCGCCTGCAGCCCCTTAGAATTTATGGCAACACCACAGCTAAATGGAACATGGGCACATAAAGAAAACCCAATCTGATTGGCCAGGACTTTTCTCCTGCTTTTGCCACCTTGTGCGTTTTACAAATAGATTTAGCTGCAACTAAGCAAAATTCAGGTGTCTAATAGAAGTTTTTCAACTGTAATATCTGGATTGTAATTTCTAATACTGTTTTACAGTGAATACAGCTCTTCTGTTTCCTTGCTCCTGCACCCCCCATCCAGGTACTCTGCCTTGGCGTCGAAAAGTCTCACTCTCCTTTGTCTTGCTAAATTGCTCAGTCTAAACCTATCCTACCTTCATGCTATTTTAACCTTGCTATTTTTATTTCTCTCCAGATGCCTGCCCTTGAACAGCGCTGCTTCAGCTTCCCCACGGTTGACTGGCACCCAGCCAGGCACCGACTGAGACCAGAACACCCGTCTGCAGCCCCTTGGAAGGTACGGCGACTACACAGCTAATTGGAACTTGGGAGCTTCCAGCAAACCCGATCTGATTGGCCAGGACTTTTCCCCTGCTTTTGCCACCTGGTGATTTTTACAAACAGATTTAGCTGCAACTAAGCAAAATACAAGTGTCTAATAGAAGTTTTTGAACTGTATTTCTGGATTGTAATTTCTGCTACTGTTTTACAGTGCTTGCTGCTCTTCTGTTTCTTTGCTCTGTAACTCCTATCCAAGCACTCTGCCATGGCTCCGAAAAATGTAACTCTCCTTTGTCCTGCTAAATTTCTCAATCTAAACCTATCCTACCTCTATGCTATTTAAACCCTGCTATTTTTTCTTCTCTCCAGCTGCCTGCCCTTGTACAGAGATGCTTCAGCTTCCCTATGGTCGGTTGCACCCAGCCAGCCACCGACCAAGACCAGGACGCCCACCTGCAGCCCCTTGGACGTTACGGCGACAGAGCAGCCAAATGGAACAAGGGCGCTTCCAAAAAACCCAATCTGATTGGCCAGGAGTTTTCTCCTGCTTTTCCCACCTGGTGCTATTTACAAATAGATTTAGCTGCAACTATGCAAAATTCAAGTGTCTAATAGAAGTTTTTCAACTGTAATATCTGGATTCTAATTTCTACTACTGTTTTACAGTGCATACCGCTCTTCTATTTCCTTGCTCCTGCACCCCGCATCCAAGCACCCTGCCTTGGTGCAAAAAGTCTAACTCTCCTTTGTCAAGCTAAATTGCTCAATCTAAACCTATCCTACCTCTATGCTATTTAAACCTTGCTATTTTTTCTTCCCTCCAGCTGCCTCCCTTTGCACAGCAGTGCTTTGGCTCACCAATTGTCGGTCGGCATCCAGCCAGCCACCGACTGAGACCAGAATGCCCACCTGCAGCCCCTTGGAATGTACGGTGACAGGGCAGCGAAGTGGAACATTGGCACTTCCAGGAAACCCGATCTGATAAGCCAGGACTTTTTCCCTGCTTTTGCCACCTTGAGCTTTTTTTCAAATAGATTTAGCTGCTTTTAAGCAAAATTCAAGTGTCTAAAAGAAGTTTTTCAACTTAATTAGCTGGATTGTAATTTCTACTACTGTTTTACAGTGTTTACAGCTCTTCTGTGTCCTTGCTTCTGCACCCCCCCCCATCCAACACTCTGCCTTGGTGTCGAAAAGTCTTACTTTCCTTTGTCTTGCTCAATTGCTCAATCTAAACCTATCCTACCTCAATGCTATTTAAACCCTGCTATTTTTTCTTCTCTGTAGCTGCCTGCATTGAACAGGGCTTCTTCAGCTCCTCCATGGTCAGTCGGCACCCAGCCAGCCACCTACTGAGACCAGGACGCCTGCCTGCACCTCCTTGGAATGTACGGTGACAGCGCAGCAAATCGAAACACGGGTGCTTACAGCAAACCCGATCTGATTGGCCAGGACTTTTCCCCTACTTTTGCCACCTGGCACTTTTTACAAATAGGTTTAGGTGCAACTAAGCAAAATTCAAGTGTCTAATTCAAGTTTTTCAACTGTATTATCTGGATCGTAATTTATGTAACTGTTTTACTGTGTTTACAGCTCTTCTGTTTCTTTGCTCCTGCACCTCCCATCCAAGCACTCTGACGTGGCGCCGGAAAATGCAACTCTTCTTTGTCTTGCTAAATTTCTCAATCTAAACCTATCCTACCTCTATGCTATTTAAACCCTGCTATTTTTTCATCTCTCCAGCTGCCTGCCCTTGAGCGGGGATGCTTCAGCTTACCCCCAGACGGTCGGCACCCAGCCAGCCACCAACCAAGACCAGGACGCCCACCTGCAGCCCCTTGGAATTTACGGCGACACTGCAGCTAAATGGAACATGGGCGCTTCCAAAAACCCTGATCTGATTGGCCAGGACTTTTCTCCTTCTTTTCTAACCTGCTGCTTTTTACAAATAGATTTAGCTGCAACTAAGCAAAATTCAAGTGTCTAATAGAAGTTTTTAAACTGTAATATCTGGATTCCAATTTCTACTAATGTTTTACATTACATACAGCTCTTCTGTTTCCTTGATCCTGCACCCCCCATCCAAGCACTCTGCCTTGTACCAAAAAGTCTAACTCTCCTTTGTCTTGCTAAATTGCTCAATTTAAACCTATCCTACCTCTATGATATTTAAACCCTGCTATTTTTTCTTCTCTGCAGCTGTCTGCATTGAACGGGGGTTCTTCAGCTCCCCCACGGTGAGTCGGCACCCAGCCAGCCACCGACCGAGACCAGGACGCCCGCCTGCACCTCCTTAGAAGGTGTGGTGACAGCGCAGCAAATCGGAACACAGGCACTTACAGCAAATCCGATCTGATTGGCCAGGACTTTTCCCCTACTTTTGCCACCTGGCACTTTATACAAATAGGTTTAGGTGCAACTAAGCAAAATTCAAGTGTCTAATAGAAGTTTTTCAACTGTATTATCTGGATTGTAATTTCTATTACTGTTTTACAGTGTTTGCAGCACTTCTGTTTCTTTGCTCCTGCACCTCCCATCCAAGCACTGTGCCGTGATGACGTAAAATGTAACTCTTCTTTGTCATGCTAAATTTTTCAATCTAAACCTATCATACCTCTATGCTATTTAAACCATGCTATTTTTTATTCGCTCCAGCTGCCCGCCCTTGAACATCGCTGCTTCAGCTACCCCACGGTTGGTTGGCACCTAGCCAGCCACTGACTGAGACCAGTTTGCCCACCTGCATCCCCTTGGAAGGTACTGTGACAGTGCAGCCAATTGGAACACTGGGGTTTCCAGCAAACCTGATCTGATTCTCCAGGACTTTTCCCCTGCTTTTGCCACCTGGCGCTTTTTACAAATAGATTTAGCTGCAACTATGCAAAATTCCAGTGTCTAATAGAAGTTTTTCAACTGAATTAGCTTGATCGTAATTTCTACTAATGTTTTACAATGCTGCAAGTGTCTAATAGAAGTTTTTCAACTGTATTAGCAGGATTGTAATTACTTCTACAATTTTACAGTGCTTACAGCTCTTCTCTTTCCTTGCTCCTGCACCCCCCCATCTAAGCACTCTGTCTTGGCACCGAAAAGTCTAATTCTCCTTTATCTTGCTAAATTGCTCAGTCTAAACCTATCCTACCTCTATGCTATTTAAACCCTGCTATTTTTTCTTCTCTCCAGCTGCCTGCTTTTGAATGGGGCTGCTTCAGCTTCGAGCAAACCCTATCTGATTGGTCAGGACTTTTCCCCTGCTTTTGCCACCTGGCACTTTTTACAAATAGATTTAGCTGCAACTAAGCAAAATTCAAGTGTCTAATAGAAGTTTTTCAACTGTATTAGCAGGATTGTAATTACTGCTACTATTTTACAGTGCTTACTGCTCTTCTGTTTTTTTTGCTCCTGCACCCCCCATCCAAGTACGCTGCCGTGGCACTGAAAAATGTAACTCTCCTTTGTCTTCCTAAACTGCTGAATCTAAAAAAACATCCTACCTCTATGCTATTTAAACTTTGTGATTTTTTCTTCTCTCCAGCTGCCTGCCCTTGAACAGCGCTGATTCAACTCCTCCTCGTTTGGTCGGCACCCAGCCAGCCACCGACCGAAACCAGGGTTCCCGCCTTCGGCTCCTTGGAAGGCACGGAGACAGCGCAGCCAATCGGAACATGGGCGCTTCAAGCAAAGCTGATCTTATTGGCCAGGACATTTCCCCCGCTTTTGCCACCTGATGCTTTTTACAAATAGATTAAGCTGCAACTATGGAAAATGCATGTGTCTAATAGAAGTTTTTCCTCTGTATTAGCTGGATTGTAATTTCTACTACTGTTTTACAGTGCTTACAGCTTTTCTGTTTAATTGCTCCTGCACCCCCCCATCCAAGCACTCTGCCTTGGCTCTGAAAAGTATAACTCTCCTTTGTCTCGCTAAATTGCTCAATCTAAACCTACCCTACATCTATGCTATTTAAACCCTACTATTTTTACTTGTCTTCCGCTGCCTGCTCTTCAACGGGGATGTTTGAGCTCCCCCAACGTCGGTCGGCACCCAGCCAGCCACCGACCATGACCAGGATGCCCACCTGCAGCTCCTTGGAAGGTATGGCCACATCACAGCCATTTGGAACATGGGCGCTTCTAGCAAACCCTATTTGATTGGCCAGGACTTTTCCCCCGGTTTTTCCACCTGGCAATTTTTTTACAAATAGATTCAATTTCAACTAAGCAACATTCAATTGTCTAATAAAAGTTTTTATCTGTATTAGCTGGATTGTAATTTCTACTACTGTTTTACAGTGATTACAGCTCTTCTGTTTCATTTGTCCTGCACCCCCCCCCAATCCAGGCACTCTGCCATGGCACAGAAAAATCTAACTCTCCTTTGTCTTGGTAAATTGCTCAGTCTAAACCTATCCTACCTCTATGCTATTATTTCATCTCTCCAGCTGCCTGCCCTTGAATGGTGCTAATTCAGCTTCCTCACTGTTGGTCGACACCCAGCCAGCCACCGACTGAGACTAGGACGCCCACATGTAGCTCTCTGGAAGGCACAGTGACAGTGCAGCCAATGAGAATACGGGCGCTTCCAGCAAACCCGATCTGATTGGCCAGGACTTTTCCCCTGCTTTTGCCACCTGGCACTTTTTGCAAATAGATTTAGCTGCAACTAAGCAAAATTCAAGTGTCTAATAGAAGTTTTTCAACTCTATTACCTGGATTGTAATTTCTACTACTGTTTTAAAGTACTTACAGCTCTTCTGCTTCCTTGCTCCTGCACCCCCCATGCAAGCACTCTGCCGTGGCAACGAAAAGTCTAACTCTCCTTTGTCATGCTAAACTGCCCAATCTAAACCTATCCTACATCTATGCTATTTGAACCCTGCTATTTTTTCTTCTCTTCAGCTGCCTGCCTTCAACTTGGCTGCTTCAGCTATCCCATGGTCGGTCGGCACGCAGCCTGCCACCAACTGAGACTGGGACACCTGCCTGCAGCCCCATGGAAGGTAGCGGGACAGCGCTGCCAATCGGGACACGGGTGCTTCCAGCAAACCCGATCGGATTGGCCAGGACTTTTCCCTGCTTTTGCCACCTGGTGCATTTTACAAATAGATTTAGCTGCAGCTAAGCAAAATTCAAGTGTCAAATAGAAGTTGTTCAACTGTATTAACTGGATTGTAATTTCTACTACTGTTTTACAGTTCTTACAGCTCTTCTGTTTCTTTGCTCCTGCACCCCCCATTCCAAGCACTCTGCCTTAGCGCCAAAAAGTCTAACTCTCGCTTGTCTTTCTAAATTGCTCAATCAAAACCTATCCTACCTTTATCCTATTTAAACCTTGCTATTTTTTCTTCTCTACTGCTGCCTGCCCTTGAACAGCGCTGCTTCAGCTCCCCCATGGTCGGTTGGCACCCAGCCAGCCACCGACTGAGACCAGAATGCCCACCTGCAGCCCATTGGAAGTTACGGTGACTATGCAGCTAATTGGAACATGGGCGCTTCCTGCAAACCCAGTCTGACTGACCAGGACTTTTCCCCTGTATTTGCCACCTTGAGCTTTTACAAATAGATTTAGCTGCAACTAAGCAAAATACAGGTGTCTAATAGAAGTTTTTCAACTGTATTATCTGGATTGTAATTTCTACTACTGTTTTAAAAGTGCTTACATCTCTTCTGTTTCCTTGCTCCTGCACCCCTTCCCCAATCCAAGCACTCTCCCTTGGTGACAAAAAGTCTAACTCTCCATTGTCTTGCTAAATTGTTCAATCTAAACCTATCCTATATCTATACTATTTAAACCCTGCTATTTTTCCTTCTCTCCAGCTGCCTGCCCTTGAACAGCACTGCTTCAGCTCCCCCATGGTCGGTCGGCACCCAGCTAGCCAGCGACTGAGACCAGAACGCCCACCTGCAGCCCCTTGGAAGGTACGGTGACAGCGCAGCCAGTTGGAACATGGGCACTTCCAGCAAATCCGATCTGTTTGGTCAGGACTTTTCCCTTGCTTTTGCCACCTGGCGCTTCTTACAAATAGATTTAGCTGCAACTAAGCAAAATTCAAGTGTCTAATAGAAGTTTTTCAACTGAATTAGCTGTATTGTAATTTCTACTACTGTTTTACTGTGCTTACAGCTCTTCTGTTTCCTTGTTCCTGCACCCCCATTCAATCACTCTGCCTTGGTACCGAAAAGTTTAACTCTCCTATGTCTTACTAAATTGCTCAATCTAAACCTATCCTACATCTATGCTATTTAAACCATGCTCTTTTTTCTTCTCTCCAGCTGCCTGCCCTTGAGTGGCACTGCTTCAGCTCCCCTACGGTCGGTCGACACCCAACTAGCCACCGACTGAGACCAGGATGCCCGCTTGTAGCTCCTTGGAAGGTACAGTGACAGCGCAGCCAAATGCAACACGGGCGCTTCCAGCACACCCGATCTTATTGGCCAGGACTTTTCCCCTACTTTTGCCTCCTGGAAGATTTTACAAATAGATTTAGCTGCAACTAAGCAAAATTCAAGTGTCAAATAGAAGTTGTTCAACTGTATTAGCTGGATTGTAATTTCTACTACTTTACAGTGCTTGCAGCTGTTCTGTTTCCTTGCTCCTACACCCCCACATCCAAGCACTCTGCCATGGTGCCGAGAAGCCAATCTCTTCTTTGTCTTGCTAAATTGCTCAGTCTAAACCTCTACTACCTCAATGATATTTAAACCCTATTATTGTTTCTTCTCTCCAGCTGCTGCTCTTGCATGGGTCTGCTTCAGCTCCCCCAAGGTCGGTCGACTACCCAGCCAGCCACCAAGTGAGACCAGGACTGCCACCTGCAGCTCCGTGGCAGGTACGGTGACAGCGCAGCGAATCAGAAAATTGGCACGTCCAACAAACCAGATCTGATTGGCCAGGACATTTCCCGTGCTTTTGCCACCTGGTGCTTTTTACAACTAGATTTAGCTGCAACTAAGCAAAGTTCAAGAGTCTAATAGAAGTTTTTCAACTGTGTTATCTGGATTCTAATTTCTACTATTGTTTTACAGTGCTTACAGTTCTTCTGTTTCCTTGCTCCTGCACCCCAAATCCAAGCACTCTTTCTTGGTGTCAAAAAGTCTAACACTCCTTTGTCTTGCTAAATTGCTCAATCTAAACCTATCTTACCTGTATGCTATTTAAACCCTTCTATTTGTTTTTCTCTTCAGCTGTCTGCCCTTGAACGGGGCTGCTTCAGTTTCCACACGGTCAATCGGCACCCAGCAAGCCACCGACCAAGACCAGGACGCCCGCCTGCAGCTCCTTTGAAGGTACGGCGACATTGCAGCAAATCGAAATATGGGTGCTTCCAGTAAACCCGGTCTGATTAGCCAGGACTTTCCCTTGCTTTTGCCACCTGGCACTTTTCACAAATAGATTTAGCTATTACTAAGCAAATTTCAAATGTCTAATAAAAGTTTTTCAACTGTATTAGCAGGATTGTAATTACTGCTACTATCCTACTGTGCTTACAGCTCTTCTGTTTTTTTGCTCCTGCACCCCCCCATCCAAGTACGCTGCTGTGGCACTGAAAAATGTAACTCTCCTTTGTCTTCCTAAACTGCTGAATCTAAAAAACATCCTACCTCTATGCTATTTAAACCTTGATATTTTTACTTCTCTCCAGCTGCCTGCCCTTGAACAGTGCTGATTCAACTCCTTCTCATTCGGTCGGCACCCCGCCAGCCACCGACCGAAACCAGGATTCCCGTCTGTAGCCCCTTGAAAGGTACAGCGACAGCGCAGCGAAGTGGAACATTGGCACTTCCAGCAAACCCGATCTGATTGGCCAAGACTTTTTCCCTGCTTTTGACACCTGGCGCTTTTTTCAAATAGATTTAGCTGCTTTTAAGCAAAATTCAAGTGTCTAAAAGAAGATTTTCAACTGAATTAGCTGGATTGTAATTTCTACTACTGTTTTACAGTGCATACAGCTCTTCTGTTTCCTTGCTCCTGCACCCCCCCATCCAACACTCTGCCTTGGTGTCGAAAAGTCTAACTTTCCTTTGTCTTCCTAAATTGCTGAATCTAAACCTATCCTGCCTCTATTCAATTTAAACCCTGCTATTTTTTCTTGTCTGCAGATGCCTGCATTGAACGGTGCTTCTTCAGCTCACCCACGGTCTGTCGACACCCAGCCAGCCACCCACTGACCGAGAACAGGACGCCCACCTACACCTCCTTGGAACTTACGGTGACAGCGCAGCAAATTGGAACACAGGCGCTTACAGCAAAACCGATCTGATTGGCCAGGACTTTTCCCCTACTTTTGCCAACTGGCACTTTTTACAGATAGGTTTAGGTGCAACTAAGCAAAATTCAAGTGTCTAATACAAGTTTTTCAACTGTATTATCTGGATTGTAATTTCTATTACTGTTTTACAGTGTTCATAGCTCTTCTGCTTCTTTGCTCTTGCACCTCCCATCCAAGCACTCTGACGTGGTGCCGAAAAATGTAACACTTCTTTGTCTTGCTAAATTTCTCAATCTAAACCTATCCTACCTCTATGCTATTTAAACCCTGCTATTTTTTCATCTCTTCAGCTGCCTGCCCTTGAACGGGGATGCTTCAGCTTCCCCACAGTCAGTCAGCACCCAGCCAGCCACCTACCAAGACCAGGACACCCGCCTGCAGCCCCTTGAAGCTGCTATCAACACCGCAGCCAAAAGAAACATGGGCACATAAAAGAAAACCCAATCTGATTGGCCTGGTCTTTTCTCCTGTTTTTGCCACCTTGTGCTTTTTACAAATAGATTTAGCTGCAACTAAGCAAAATTCAGGTGTCTAATTGAAGTTTTTCAACTGTAATATCTGGATTGTAATTTCTAATACTGTTTTACAGTGAATACAGCTCTTCTGTTTCCTTGCTCCTGTACCCCGCATCCAAGCACTCTGCCTTGGTGTTGAAAAGTCTAACTCTCCTTTGTCTTGCTAAATTGCTCAATCTAAACCTATCCTACCTTCATGCTATTTTAACCTTGCTATTTCTTCTTCTCTCCAGATGCCTGCCCTTGAACAGCGCTGCTTCAGCTTCCCCACGGTCGGTCGGCACCCAGCTAGGCAGCAACTGAGACCAGAACACCCGTCTGCAGCCCATTGGAAGGTACGGCGACTGCACAGCTAATTGGAACTTGGGCGCTTCCAGGAAACCTGATCTGATTGGTCAGAACCTTTCCGCTGCTTTTGCCATCTGGTGCTTTTTCCAAACAGATTTAGGTGCAACTAAGCAAAATACAAGTTTTTGAACTGTATTATCTGGATTGTAATTTCTGCTACTGTTTTACAGTGCTTACAGCTCTTCTGATTCTTTGCTCCTGTACCTCCCATTCAAGCGCTCTGCCGTGGCTCCGAAAAATGTAACTCTCCTTTGTCTGGCAAAATTTCTCAATCTAAACCTATCCCACCTCTATGCTATTTAAACCCTACTATTTTTTCTTCTCTCAGTTGCCTGCCTTGTATGGGGCTGCTTCAGCTTCCCCACGGTTGGTAGGCACCCAGCCAGCCACCGACCAAGACCAGGACGCCCGCCTGCAGCCCCTTGGAAGTTACGACGAAAGCGCAGCCGAATGGAACATGGGCACTTCCTCAAAACCCAATCTGATTGGCCAGGACTTTTCTCTTGCTTTTCCCACCTGGTGCTTTTTACAAACAGATTTAGCTGCAACAAAGCAAAATTCAAGTGTCTAATAGAAGTTTTTCAACTGTAATATCTGGATTCTAATTTCTACTACTGTTTTACAGTGCTTACAGCTCTTCCGTTTCCTTTATCCTGCACCCCTCATCAAAGCACTCTGCCTTGGTGCTGAAAGCTCTAACTCTCCTTTGTCTTGCTAAATTGCTCAATCTAAACCTATCCTACCTATATGCTATTTAAACCCTGCTATTTTTTCTTCTCTCCAGCTGCCTACATTGAACGGAACTTCTTCTGCTCCCCACGGTCAGTTGGCACCCAGCCAGCCACCGACCTAGACCAGGACGCCCGCCTACACCTCCTTGGAAGGTACGGTGACAGCGCAGCAAATCAGAACACGGGCGATTACAGCAAACCCATTCTGATTGGCTAGGACTTTTCCCCTACTTTTGACACCTGGCAATTTTTACAAATAGGTTTAGGTGCAACTAAGCAAAATTCAGCTGTCTAATAGAAGTTTTTCAACTATATCATCTTGATTGTAATTTCTATTACTGTTTTACAGTGCTTACAACTCTTCTGTTTCCTTGCTCCTGCAGCCCCCCCATTTCAAGCACTCTGCCTTGACGATGAAAAGTCTAACTTTCCTTTGTCTTGCTAAATTTCTCAATCTAAACCTGTCCTACATCTATGCTATTTAAACCCTGCTATTTTTTCAGCTCTCCAGCTGCCTGCCCTCGAACGGGGATGCTTCAGCTTCCCCACAGTCAGTCGGCAACCAGCCAGCCACCGACCAAGACCAGAACGCCCGCCTGCAGCCCCTTGGAAGTTACGGCAACACCGCAGCCAAAAGGAACATAGACGCATAAAGAAAACTCAATCTGATTGGCCTGGTCTTTTCTCCTGTTTTTGCCACCTTGTGCTTTTTACAAATAGATTTAGCTGCAACTAAGCAAAATTCAGGTGTCTAATTGAAGTTTTTCAACTGTAATATCTGGATTGTAATTTCTAATACTGTTTTACAGTGCATACAGCTCTTCTGTTTCCTTGCTCCTGCACCTCCGTATCCAAGCACTCTGCCTTGGCGTCGAAAAGTCTATCTCTCCTTAGTCTTGCTAAATTGCTCAATCTAAATCTATCCTACCTTCATGCTATTTTAACCTTGCTATTTTTTCTTCTCTCCAGATGCCTGCCCTTGAACAGCGCTGCTTCAGCTTCCCCACAGTCAGTCGGCACCCAGCTAGGCAGCGACTGAGACCAGAACACCTGTCTGCAGCCCCTTGGAAGGTACGGTGACAGCGCAGCAAATTGGAACACGGGTGATTACAGCAAACCCGTCTGATTGGCTAGGACTTTTCCCCTACTTTTGCCACCTGGCACTTTTTACAAATAGGTTTAGGTGCAAATAAGCAAAATTCAAGTGTCTAATAGAAGTTTTTCAACTGCATTATCTGGATTGTAATTTCTAATACTGTTTTACAGTTCATACAGCTCTTCTGTTTCCTTGCTTCTGCACCCCGCATCCAATCAGTCTGCCTTGGCATCAAAAAGTCTAACTCTCCTTAGTCTTGCTAAATTTCTCAATTTAAACCTATCCTACCTCTATGCTATTTAAACCCTGCTATTTTTTCATCTCTTCAGCTGCCTGCCCTTGAACCGGGATACTTCAGCTTCCCCACAGTCAGTCAGCACCCAGCCAGCCACGAACCAAGACCAGGACGCCCGCCTGCAGCCCTTTGGCTACGGCAACATCAAGAGCTAAAGGAACATGGGCACATAAAGAAAACCCAATCTGATTGGCCTGGTCTTTTCTCCTGTTTTTGCCACCTTGTGCTTTTTACAAATAGATTTAGCTGCAACTAAGCAAAATTCAGGTGTCTAATTGAAGTTTTTCAACTGTAATATCTGGATTGTAATTTCTAATACTGTTTTACAGTGCATACAGCTCTTCTGTTTCCTTGCTCCTGCACCCCGTATCCAAGCACTCTGCCTTGGCGTGAAAGTCTAACTCTCCTTAGTCTTGCTAAATCGCTCAATCTAAATCTATCCTACCTTCATGCTATTTTTAATTTGCTATTTTTTCTTCTCTCCAGATGCCTGCCCTTGAACAGCGCTGCTTCAGCTTCCCCACGTTCGGTCAGCACCCAGCTAGGCAGCGACTGAGACCAGAACACCTGTCTGCAGCCCCTTGGAAGGTACGGCGACTGCACAGCTAATTGGAACTTGGGCGCTTCCAGCAAACCCGATCTGATTGGCCAGGACTTTTCCACTGCTTTTGCCACCTGGCGATTTTACGGATAGATTTAGCTGCAACTAAGCAAAATTCCAGTGTCTAATAGAAGTTTTTCAACTGAATTAGCTTCATTGTAATTTCAACTAATGTTTTACAGTGCTTACAGCTCTTGTCTTTCCTTGCTCCTGCACCCCCCCATCCAAGCACTCTGCCTTGGCACCGAAAAGTCTAATTCTCCTTTATCTTGCTAAATTGCTCAGTCTAAACCTATCCTACCTCTATGCTATTTAAACCCTGCTATAATTTCTTCTTTTCAGCTGCCTGATTTTGAACGGGGCTGCTTCAGCCGTGAGCAAACCCTATCTGATTGGATAGGACTTTTCCCCTGCTTTTGCCACCTGGCACTTTTTACAAATAGATTTAGCTGCAACTAAGCAAAATTCAAGTGTCTAATAGAAGTTTTTCAACTGTATTAGCAGGATTGTAATTTCTGCTGCTGTTTTAAAGTGCTTACAGCTCTTCTGTTTTTTTGCTCCAGCACCCCCCCATCCAAGTACTGTGCCATGGCACTGAAAAATGTAACTCTCCTTTGTCTTGCTAAACTGCTAAATCTAAAAAATATCCTACCTCTATGCTATTTAAACATTGATATTTTTTCTTCTCTCCAGCTGCCTGCCCTTGAACAGTGCTGATTCAACTCCTCCTCGTTCGGTCGGCACCCCGCTAGCCACCGACCGAAACCAGGGTTCCTGCCTTCAGCTCCTTTGAAGGTACGGAGACAGTGCAACCAATTGGAACATGGGCACTTCAAGCAAAGCTGATCTTATTGGCCAGGACATTTCCCTGCTTTGCCACCTGATGCTTTTCACAAATAGATTTAGCTGCAACTATGGAAAATGCATGTGTCTAATACAAGTTTTTCAAATGTATTAGCTGCATTGTAATTTCTCCTACTGTTTTACAGTGCTTACAGCTCTTCTGTTTAATTGCTCCTGCACCCCCCCTATCCAAGCACTCTGCCTTGGCTCTGAAAAGTATAACTCTCCATCGTCTTGCTAAATTGCTCAATCTAAACCTATCCTACTTCTATGCTATTTAAACACTTCTATTTTTACTTCTCTTCCTCTGCCTGCTCTTCAACGGGGCTGCTTCAGCTCCCCCATGGTCGGTCGGCACCCAGCCAGCCACCAACCATGACCACCATGCCCACCTGCAGCTCCTTGGAAGGTACGGCAACATCGCAGCAAATTGTAACATGGGCGCTTCCAGCAAACCTGATTTGATTTTCCAGGACTTTTCCCTGCTTTTTCCACCTGGTGTTTTTTTACAAATAGATTCAATTTCAACTAAGCAACATTCAATTGTCTAATTAAAGTTTTTAACTGTATTAGCAGGATTGTAATTTCTACTACTGTTTTACAGTGATTACAGCTCTTCTGTTTCCATGGTCCTGCACCCCCCCATCCAAGCACTCTGCCATGGCACAGAAAAATCTAACTCTCCTTTGTCTTGGTAAATATGCTCAATCTAAACCTATCCTACCTCTGTGCTATTTTTTCATCTCTCCAGCTGCCTTCCCTTGAATGGCGCTACTTCAGCTCCCCCACGGTTGGTCCACACCCAGCCAGCAACCGACTGAGACTAGGACATCCACCTGCACCTCTCTGGAAGGTATGCAGACAGTGCAGCCAATCAGAATATGGCGCTTCCAGGCAAACCCGATCTGATTGGCCAGGACTTTTCCCCTTCTTTTGCCACCTGGCACTTTTTGCAAATAGATTTAGCTGCAACTCAGCAAAATTCAGGTGTCTAATAGAAGTTTTTCAACTCTATTAGCTGGATTGTAATTTCTACTACTGTTTTACAATACTTACAGCTCTTCTGCTTCCTTGATCCTGCATCCCCTGTGCAAGCACTCTGCCGTGGCAACGAAAAGTCTAACTCTCCTTTGTCTTGCTAAACTGCTCAATCTAAACCTATCCTACATCTATGCTATTTGAACCCTGCTATTTTTTCTTCTCTCCAGCTGCCTGCCTTCAACTTGGCTGCTTCAGCTCCCCCACGGTTGGTCGGCACGCAGCCAGCCACTGACTGAGACTGGAACACCTGCCTGCAGTCCCATGGAAGGTACGGGACAGCGCTGCCAATCGGAACACGGGTGCTTCCAGCAAACCCAATCGATTGGCCAGGACTTTTCCCTGCTTTTGCCAACTGCAGTGATTTTACAAATAGATTTAGCTGCAGCTACAAAATTCAAGTGTCAAATAGAAGTTGTTCAACTGTAATAACTGGATTGTAATTTAATACTGTTTTACAGTGTTTACAGCTCTTCTGTTTCCTTGCTCCTGCACCCCCATCCAAGCACTCTGTCTTCAGGCTGAAAAGTCTAACACCCTTTGTCTTGCTAAATTGCTCAATCTAAACCTATCCAACCTCAATGATATTTAAACCCTACTATTTTTTCTTCTCCAGCTGCATGCCTTGAACGGCGCTGCTTCAACTCCCAAGGTCAGTCGGCTACCAGCCAGCCACCAGTCGAGACCAAGACTCCCACCTGCAGCTCCTTGGCAGGTACGGTGACAGTGCAGCAAATCAGAACACGGACACTTACAGCAAACCCGATCTGATTGGCCAGACTTTTCCACCCTTTGCCAACTGGCACTTTTTACAAATAGGTTTAGTGCAACTAAGCAAAATTCAAGTGTGTATATAAGTTTTCAACTGTATTATCTGGATTGTAATTTCTATTACTGTTTTACAGTGCATACATCTCTTCTTTTCTTTGCTCCTGCACCTCCCATCCAAGCACTCTGACGTGCCTCCGAAAAATGTAACTCTTCTTTGTCTTGCTAAATTTCTCAATCTAAACCTATCCTACCTCTATGCTATTTAAATCCTGCTATTTTTTCATCTCTCCAGCTGCCTGCCCTTGAACGGGATGCTTCAGCTTCCCCAAGGTCGGTCGGCACCCAGCCAGCCACCGACCAAGACCAGGACACCCGCCTGCAGCCCCTTGGAAGTTACTGGCAACCACAGCCAAATGGAACATGGCGCTTAAAAACCAATCTGATTGGCCAGGACTTTTCTCCTGCTTTTGCCAACTTGTGCTTTTACAAACAGATTTAGCTGCAACTAAGCAAAATTCAGGTGTCTAATAGAAGTTTTCCAATTGTGATATCTAGGTTGTAATTTCTAATACTGTTTTACAATGCATGCAGCTCTTCTGTTTCCTTGCTCCTTCACCCCCATCCAAGCACTCTGCCTTGGTGACAAAAAGTCTAACTCTCCTTTGTCTTGCTAAATTGCTCAATCTAATCCTATCCTACCTCTAGGCAATTTAAACCCTGCTATTTTTTCTTCTCTCCAGCTGCCTGCCCTTGTACGGGGCTGCTTCAGCTTCCCCGCGGTCGGTCGGCACCCAGCCAGCCACCCACATGACCTCCGACACCCACCTGCAGCCCCTTGAAGTTGCGGCAGCATATCCAAATGGAACATGGCGCTCTAAAACCCAATCTAATTGGCCAGGACCTTTCTCCTGCTTTTCCCACCTGGTGCTTTTACAAATAGATTTAGTTGCCACTACAAAATTGAAATGTCTAATAGAAGTTTTTCAACTGTAATATCTGGATTCTAATTTCTACTACTGTTTTACAGTGCATACCGCTCTTCTGTTTCCTTGTTCCTGCACCCCCATCCAAGCACTCTTCCTTGGTGCCAAAAGTCTAACTCTCCTTTGTCAAGCTAAATTGCTCAATCTAAACCGATCCTACCTCTATGCTATTTAAACTTGCTATTGTTTCTTCTCTCCAGTTGCCTCCCATTGCACAGCACTGCTTCAGTTCACCACATGGTCGGTCGGCACCCAGCCAGCCACCGACTGAGACCAGAATGCCCACCTGCAGCCCCTTGGAATGTACAGTGACAGCACAGCGAAGTGGAACATTGGCACTTCCAGCAAACCCGATCTGATTGGCCAGGACTTTTTCCCTGCTTTTGCCACCTGGCGCTTTTTTCAAATTGATTTATCTGCTTTTAAGCAAAATTCAACTGTCTAAAAGAAGTTTTTCATCTGAATTAGCTGGATTGTAAATTCTACTACTGTTTTACAGTGTTTACATCTCTTCTGTGTCCTTGCTCCTGCACCCCCCCCATCCAACACTCAGCCTTGGTGTCGAAAAGTCTAACTTCTTTGTCTTGCTAAATTGGTCAATCTAAACCTATCCTACCTCTATGCTATTTAAACCCTGCTATTTTTCCTTCCTGCAGCTGCCTGCATTGAACGGGCTTCTTCATCTCACCCATGGTCAGTCAGCACCCAGCCAGCCACCGACCGAGACCAGGACGCTTGCCTGCACCTCTTGGAATGTACGGTGACAGCGCAGCAATTGAACATGGGCGCTTACAGCAAACCCGATCTGATTGACTAGGACTTTTCCCCACTTTTGCCACCTGGCACTTTTTACAAATAGGTTTAGGTGCAACTAAGCAAAATTCAAGTGTCTAATTCAAGTTTTTCAACTGTATTATCTAGATTGTAATTTCTATTACTGTTTTACTGTGTTTACAGCTCTTCTGTTTCTTTGCTCTTGCACCTCCCATCCAAGCACTCTGACGTGGCGCCGAAAAATGTAACACGTCTTTGTCCTGCTAAATTTCTCAATCTAAACCTATCCTACCTCTATGCTATTTAAACCCTGCTATTTTTTCATCTCTCCAACTGCCTGCCCTTGAACGGGATGCTTCAGCTTCCCTAAGGTCAGTCGGCACCCAGCCAGGAACCTACCAAGACCAGGATGCCCACCTACAGGCCCTTGGAAGTTACGGCAACACCTCAGCCAAAAGGAACATGAACGCATAAAGAAAACTCAATCTGATTGGCCTGGTCTTTTCTCTAGTTTTTGCCACCTTGTGCTTTTTACAAATAGATTTAACTGCAACTAAGCAAAATTCAGGTGTCTAACTGAAGTTTTTCAACTGTAATATCTGGATTGTAATTTCTAATACTGTTTTACAGTGCATACAGCTATTCTGTTTCCTTGCTTCTGCACCCCGCATCCAATCAGTCTGCCTTGGCATCAAAAAGTCTAACTCTCCTTAGTCTTGCTAAATTTCTCAATTTAAACCTATCCTACCTCTATGCTATTTAAACCCTGCTATTTTTTCATCTCTTCAGCTGCCTGCCCTTGAACGGGGATACTTCAGTTTCCCCACAGTCAGTCAGCACCCAGCCAGCCACCGACCAAGACCAGGACGCCCGCCTGCAGCCCCTTGGAATGTACGGCAACACCGCAGCCAAAAGGAACATGGGCACATAAAGAAAACCCAATCTGATTGGCCTGGTCTTTTCTCCTGTTTTTGCCACCTTGTGCTTTTTACAAATAGATTTAGCTGCAACTAAGCAAAATTCAGGTGTCTAATTGAAGTTTTTCAACTGTAATACCTGGATTGTACTTTCTAATACTGTTTTACAGTGCATACAGCTCTTCTGTTTCCTTGTCCTGCACCCGTATCCAAGCACTCTGCCTTGGCGTCGAAAAGTCTAACTCTCCCAAGTCTTGCTAAATTGCTCAATCTAAATCTATCCTACCTTCATGCTATTTTTACTTTGCTATTTTTCTTCTCTCCAGATGCCTGCCCTTGAACAGCTGCTTCAGCTTCCCACAGTCGGTCGGCACCCAGCTAGGCAGTGACTGAGACCAGAAGACCTGTCTGCAGCCCCTTGATAGGTAAGGCGACTGCACAACCACTGAACTTGGCGCCCAGCAAACCCGATCTGATTGGCCAGGACTTTTCCCCTGCTTTTGCCACCTGGCACTTTTTGCAAATAGATTTAGCTGCAACTCAGCAAAATTCAGGTGTCTAATAGAAGTTTTTCAACTCTATTAGCTGGATTGTAATTTCTACTACTGTTTTACAATACTTACAGCTCTTCTGCTTCCTTGCTCCTGCATCCCCTGTGCAAGCACTCTGCCGTGGCAGCGAAAAGTCTAACTCTCCTTTGTCTTGCTAAACTGCTCAATCTAAACCTATCCTACATCTATGCTATTTGAACCCTGCTATTTTTTCTTCTCTCCAGCTGCCTGCCTTCAACTTGGCTGCTTCAGCTCCCCCACGGTTGGTCGGCATGCAGCCAGCCACTGACTGAGACTGGGACACCTGCCTGCAGTCCCATGGAAGGTACGGGGCAGCGCTGATAATCGGAACACAGGTGCTTCCAGCAAACCCGATCGGATTGACCAGAACTTTTCCCTGCTTTTACACCTGGTGCATTTACAACAGATTTAGCTGCAGCTGCAAAATTCAAGTGTCAAACAGAAGTTGTTCATCTGTAAAAACTGGATTGTAATTTCTAATACTGTTTTACAGTGTTTACAGCTCTTCTGTTTCCTTGCTCCTGCACCCCCCATCCAAGCACTCTGTCTTCACGCTGAAAAGTCTAACACTCCTTTGTCTTGCTAAATTGCTCAATCTAAACCTATCCAACCTCAATGATATTTAAACCCTACTATTTTTTCTTCTCTCCAGCTGCATGCTCTTGAACGGCGCTGCTTCAACTCCCCCAAGGTCAGTCGGCTACCCAGCCAGCCACCAATCGGGACCATGACTCCCACCTGGAGCTCCTTGGCAGGTACGGTGACAGTGCAGCAAATCGGAACACAGACACTTACAGCAAACCCGATCTGATTGGCCAGGACTTTTCCACTCCTTTTGCCAACTGGCACTTTTTACAAATAGGTTTACGTGCAACTAAGCAAAATTCAGGTGTCTGATATAAGTTTTTCAACTGTATTATCTGGATTGTAATTTCTATTACTGTTTTACAGTGCATACATCTCTTCTTTTTCTTTGCTCCTGCACCTCCCATCCAAGCACTCTGACGTGCCGCCAAAAAATGTAACTCTTCTTTGTCTTGCTAAATTTCTCAATCTAAACTTATCCTACCTCTATGCTATTTAAACCCTGCTATTTTTTCATCTCTCCAGCTGCCTACCCTTGAACGGGGATGCTTCAGCTTCCCCAAGGTCGGTCGGCACCCAGCCAGCCACCGACCAAGACCAGGACACCCGCCTGCAGCCCCTTGGAAGTTATGGCGACACCACAGCCAAATGGAAAATGGGCGCTTAAAAAAAAAACAATCTGATTGGCCAGGACTTTTCTCCTGCTTTTGCCAACTTGTGCTTTTTACAAACAGATTTAGCTGCAACTAAGCAAAATTCAGGTGTCTAATAGAAGTTTTCCAATTGTGATATCTGGGTTGTAATTTCTAATACTGTTTTACAATGCATGCAGCTCTTCTGTTTCCTTGTTCCAGCACCCCCCATCCAAGCATTCTTCCTTGGTGCCAAAAAGTCTAACTCTCCTTTGTCAAGCTAAATTGCTCAATCTAAACCTATCCTACCTCTATGCTATTTAAACCGTGCTATTGTTTCTTCTCTCCAGATGCTTGCCCTTGAACAGCGCTGCTTCAGCTTCCCCATGGTCGGTCACCACCCAGCTAGGCAGCAATTGAGACCAGAATGCCTGTCTGCAGCCCCTTGGAAGGTACGGCGAATGCACAGCTAATTGAAACTTCTGCGCTTCCAGCAAACCCGATCTGATTGGCCAGGATTTTTCCACTGCTTTTGCCACCTGGTGCTGTTTACAAATAGATTTAGGTGCAACTAAGCAAAATTCAGCTGTCTAATAGAAGTTTTTCAACTGTATTACCTTGATTGTAATTTCTATTACTGTTTTACAGTTCTTACAGCTCTTCTGTTTCCTTGCTCCTGCAGCCCCACCCCCATTCCAAGCACTCTTCCTTGGTGCTGAAAGCTCTTACTCTCCTTTGTCTTGCTAAATTCCTCAATCTAAACCTATCCTACCTATATGTTATTTAAACCCTGCTATTTTTTCTTCTCTGCAGCTGCCTGCATTGAACGGTCTTCTTCTGCTCCCCCATGGTCAGTCGGCACCAAGCCAGCCACCGACCGAGACCAGGATGCCCGCCTACACCTCCTTGGAAGGTACTGTGATAGCACAGCAAATCAGAACACGGGCGATTACAGCAAACCCGTTCTAATTGGCTAGGACTTTTCCCCACGTTGCCACCTGGCACTTTTTACAAATAGGTTTAGGTGCAACTACAAAATTCAAGTGTCTAATACAAGTTTTTCAACTGCATCATCTGGATTGTAATTTATATTACTGTTTTACTGTGTTTTCAGCTCTTCTGTTACTTTGTTCTTGCACCTCCCATCCAAGCACTCTGACGTGGCGCCGAAAAAGGTAACTTTTCTTTGTCTTGCTAAATTTCTCAATCTAAACCTATCCTACCTCTATGCTAATTGAACCCTGCTATTTTTTCATCTCTCCAGCTGCCTGCCCTTGAATGGGGATGCTTCAGCTTCCCCACAGTCACTCGGCACCCTGCCAGCCACCTATCAAGACCAGGACGCCCACCTGCAGCCCCTTGGAAGTTACGGCAACACCGCAGCCAAAAGGAACATGGGCACATAAAGAAAACCCAATCTGATTGGCCTGGACTTTTCTCCTGTTTTTGCCACCTTGTGCTATTTACAAATAAATTTAGATGCAACTAAGCAAAATTCAGGTGTCTAATAGAAGTTTTCAACTGTAATATCTGGATTGTAATTTCTAATACTGTTTTACAGTGCATACAGCTCTTCTGTTTCCTTGCTCCTGCACCCCGTATCCAAGCACTCTGCCTTGGCGTCGAAAAGTCTAACTCTCCTTAGTCTTGCTAAATTGCTCAATCTAAATCTATCCTACCTTCATGCTATTTTAACCTTGCTATTTTTTCTTCTCTCCAGATGGCTGCCCTTGAACAGTGCTGCTTCAGCTTCCCCACGGTCGGATGGCACCCAGTTAGGAACCGACTGAGACCAGAACGCCCGTCTGCAGCCTCTTGGAAGGTACGGCGACTGCACAGCTAATTGGAACTTGGGCGCTTCCAGCAAACCCGATCTTATTGACCAGGATTTTTCCACTGCTTTTGCCACCTGGTGCTGTTTACAAATAGATTTATGTGCAACTAAGCAAAATTCAGCTGTCTAATAGAAGTTTTTCAACTGCATTACCTTGATTGTAATTTCTATTACTGTTTTACAGTTCTTACAGCTCTTCTGTTCCTTACTCCTGCAGCCCCCCCATTCCGAGCACTCTGCCTTGACGATGAAAAGTCTAACTTTCCTTTGTCTTGCTAAATTTCTCAATCTAAACCTGTCCTACCTCTGTGCTATTTAAACCCTGCTATTTTTTCAGCTCTCCAGCTGCCTGCCCTTGAACGGGGATGCTTCAGCTTCCCCACAGTCAGTCGGCACCCAGCCAGCCACCGACCAAGACCAGGACGCCCGCCTGCAGCCCCTTGGAAGTTACAGCAACACCGCAGCCAAATGGAACTTGGACGCTTAAAGAAAACTCAATCTGATTGGCATGGTCTTTTCTCCAGTTTTTGCCACCTTGTGCTTTTTACAAATAGATTTAGCTGCAACTAAGCAAAATTCAGGTGTCTAATTGAAGTTTTTCAACTGTATTATCTGGATTGTAATTTCTATTACTGTTTTACAGTGCATACATCTCTTCTTTTTCTTTGCTCCTGCACCTCCCATCCAAGCACTCTGACGTGCCGTCGAAAAATGTAACTCTTCTTTGTCTTGCTAAATTTCTCAATCTAAACCTATCCTACCTCTATGCTATTTAAATCCTGCTATTTTTTCATCTCTTCAGCTGCCTGCCCTTGAACGAGGATGCTTCAGCTTCCCCAAGGTCGGTCGGCACCCAGCCAGCCACCGACCAAGACCAGGACACCCGCCTGCAGCCCCTTGGAAGTTACGGCGACACCACAGCCAAATGGAACATGGGCGCTTAAAAAAAAACCAATCTGATTGGCCAGGACTTTTCTCCTGCTTTTGCCAACTTGTGCTTTTTACAAACAGATTTAGCTGCAACTAAGCAAAATTCAGGTGTCTAATAGAAGTTTTCCAATTGTGATATCTGGGTTGTAATTTCTAATACTGTTTTACAATGCATGCAGCTCTTCTGTTTCCTTGCTCCTTCACCCCCATCCAAGCACTCTGCCTTGGTGACAAAAAGTCTAACTCTCCTTTGTCTTGCTAAATTGCTCAATCTAATCCTATCCTACCTCTAGGCAATTTAAACCCTGCTATTTTTTCTTCTCTCCAGCTGCCTGCCCTTGTACGGGGCTGCTTCAGCTTCCCCGCGGTCGGTCGGCACCCAGCCAGCCACCGACGAAGACCAGAACGCCCGCCTGCAGCCCCTTGGAAGTTGAGGTGGCAGCATATCCAAATGGAAAATGGGCGCTTCCCAAAAACCCAATCTAATTGGCCAGGACCTTTCTCCTGCTTTTCCCACCTGGTGCTTTTTACAAATAGATTTAGTTGCCACTAAGCAAAATTGAAATGTCTAATAGAAGTTTTTCAACTGTAATATCTGGATTCTAATTTCTACTACTGTTTTACAGTGCATACCGCTCTTCTGTTTCCTTGTTCCTGCACCCCCCATCCAAGCACTCTTCCTTGGTGCCAAAAAGTCTAACTCTCCTTTGTCAAGCTAAATTGCTCAATCTAAACCGATCCTACCTCTATGCTATTTAAACCTTGCTATTGTTTCTTCTCTCCAGTTGCCTCCCTTTGCACAGCACTGCTTCAGTTCACACATGGTCGGTTGGCACCCAGCCAGCCACCGACTGAGACCAGAATGCCCACCTGCAGCCCATTGGAATGTACAGTGACAGCACAGCGAAGTGGAACATTGGCACTTCCAGCAAACCCGATCTGATTGGCCAGGACTTTTTCCCTGCTTTTGCCACCTGGCGCTTTTTTCAAATTGATTTATCTGCTTTTAAGCAAAATTCAACTGTCTAAAAGAAGTTTTTCATCTGAATTAGCTGGATTGTAAATTCTACTACTGTTTTACAGTGTTTACATCTCTTCTGTGTCCTTGCTCCTGCACCCCCCCCATCCAACACTCAGCCTTGGTGTCGAAAAGTCTAACTTTCCTTCGTCTTGCTAAATTGCTCAATCTAAACCTGTCCTACCTCTATGCTATTTAAACCCTGCTATTTTTTCTTCTCTGCAGCTGCCTGCATTGAACGGGGCTTCTTCATCTCACCCACGGTCAGTCGGCACCCAGCCAGCCACCGACCGAGACCAGGACGTTTGCCTGCACCTCCTTGGAATGTACGGCGACAGCGCAGCAAATTGGAACATGGGCGCTTACAGCAAACCCGATCTGATTGACTAGGACTTTTCCCCTACTTTTGCCACCTGGCACTTTTTACAAATAGGTTTAGGTGCAACTAAGCAAAATTCAAGTGTCTAATTCAAGTTTTTCAACTGTATTATCTAGATTGTAATTTCTATTACTGTTTTACTGTGTTTACAGCTCTTCTGTTTCTTTGCTCTTGCACCTCCCATCCAAGCACTCTGCGTGGCGCCGAAAAATGTAACACGTCTTTGTCCTGCTAAATTTCTCAATCTAAACCTATCCCCTACCTCTATGCTATTTAAACCCTGCTATTTTCATCTCTCCAACTGCCCTGCCCTTGAGCAGGGGATGCTTCAGCTTCCCTAAGGTCAATCGGCACCCAGCCAGGAACCTACCAAGACCAGGATGCCCACCTACAGGCCCTTGGAAGTTACGGCAACACCTCAGCCAAAAGGAACATGAACGCATAAAGAAAACTCAATCTGATTGGCCTGGTCTTTTCTCTAGTTTTTGCCACCTTGTGCTTTTTACAAATAGATTTAACTGCAACTAAGCAAAATTCAGGTGTCTAACTGAAGTTTTTCAACTGTAATATCTGGATTGTAATTTCTAATACTGTTTTACAGTGCATACAGCTATTCTGTTTCCTTGCTTCTGCACCCCGCATCCAATCAGTCTGCCTTGGCATCAAAAAGTCTAACTCTCCTTAGTCTTGCTAAATTTCTCAATTTAAACCTATCCTACCTCTATGCTATTTAAACCCTGCTATTTTTTCATCTCTTCAGCTGCCTGCCCTTGAACGGGGATACTTCAGCTTCCCCACAGTCAGTCAGCACCCAGCCAGCCACCGACCAAGACCAGGACGCCCGCCTGCAGCCCCTTGGATGTTACGGCAACACCGCAGCCAAAAGGAACATGGGCACATAAAGAAAACCCAATCTGATTGGCCTGGTCTTTTCTCCTGTTTTTGCCACCTTGTGCTTTTTACAAATAGATTTAGCTGCAACTAAGCAAAATTCAGGTGTCTAATTGAAGTTTTTCAACTGTAATACCTGGATTGTACTTTCTAATACTGTTTTACAGTGCATACAGCTCTTCTGTTTCCTTGCTCCTGCACCCCGTATCCAAGCACTCTGCCTTGGCGTCGAAAAGTCTAACTCTCCCAAGTCTTGCTAAATTGCTCAATCTAAATCTATCCTACCTTCATGCTATTTTTACTTTGCTATTTTTTCTTCTCTCCAGATGCCTGCCCTTGAACAGCGCTGCTTCAGCTTCCCCACAGTCGGTCGGCACCCAGCTAGGCAGTGACTGAGACCAGAACACCTGTCTGCAGCCCCTTGATAGGTAAGGCGACTGCACAACTAATTGGAACTTGGGCGCTTCCAGCAAACCCGATCTGATTGGCCAGGACTTTTCCCCTGCTTTTGCCACCTGGCACTTTTTGCAAATAGATTTAGCTGCAACTCAGCAAAATTCAGGTGTCTAATAGAAGTTTTTCCACTCTATTAGCTGGATTGTAATTTCTACTACTGTTTTACAATACTTACTGCTCTTCTGCTTCCTTGCTCCTGCATCCCCTGTGCAAGCACTCTGCGTGACAGCGAAAAGTAACTCTCCTTTGTCTTGCTAAACTGCGCAATCTAACCTATCCTACATCTATGCTATTTGAACCCTGCTATTTTTCTTCTCTCCAGCTGCCTGCCTTCCAACTTGGCTGCTTCAGCTCCCACGGTTGGTCGGCATGCGGCCAGCCACTGACTGAGACTGGGACACCTGCCTGCAGTCCCATGGAAGGCAATGGGCAGCGCTGATAATCGAACACAGGGAAGCTCCAGCAAACCCGATCGATTGACCAGAACTTTTCTCCTGCTTTTACACCTGGTGCATTTACAATAGATTTAGCTGCAGCTGCTAAAATTCAAGTGTCAAACAGAAGTTGTTCATCTGTAAAAACTGGATTGTAATTTCTAATACTGTTTTTACAGTGTTTACAGCTCTTCTGTTTCTTGCTCTGCACTCCATCCAAGCACTCTGTCTTCACGCTGAAAAGTCTAACACTCCTTTGTCTTGCTAAATTGCTCAATCTAAACCTATCCAACCTCAATGATATTTAAACCCTACTATTTTTCTTCTCTCCAGCTGCATGCTCTTGAACGGCGCTGTCTCAACTCCCCAAGGTCAGTCGGCTACCCAGCCAGCCACCAATCGGGACCATGACTCCCACCTGGAGCTCCTTGGCAGGTACGGTGACAGTGCAGCAAATCGGAACACAGACACTTACAGCAAACCCGATCTGATTGGCCAGGACTTTTCCACTCCTTTTGCCAACTGGCACTTTTTACAAATAGGTTTACGTGCAACTAAGCAAAATTCAGGTGTCTGATATAAATTTTTCAACTGTATTATCTGGATTGTAATTTCTATTACTGTTTTACAGTGCATACATCTCTTCTTTTTCTTTGCTCCTGCACCTCCCATCCAAGCACTCTGACGTGCCGCCAAAAAATGTAACTCTTCTTTGTCTTGCTAAATTTCTCAATCTAAACTTATCCTACCTCTATGCTATTTAAACCCTGCTATTTTTTCATCTCTCCAGCTGCCTGCCCTTGAACGGGGATGCTTCAGCTTCCCCAAGGTCGGTCGGCACCCAGCCAGCCACCGACCAAGACCAGGACACCCTCACTGCAGCCCCTTGGAAGTGTGGCGACACCACAGCCAAATGGAAAATGGGCGCTTAAAAACAATCTGATTGGCTAGGACTTTTCTCCTGCTTTTGCCAACTTGTGCTTTTTACAAACAGATTTAGCTGCAACTAAGCAAAATTCAGGTGTCTAATAGAAGTTTTCCAATTGTGATATCTGGGTTGTAATTTCTAATACTGTTTTACAATGCATGCAGCTCTTCTGTTTCCTTGTTCCAGCACCCCCCATCCAAGCATTCTTCCTTGGTGCCAAAAAGTCTAACTCTCCTTTGTCAAGCTAAATTGCTCAATCTAAACCTATCCTACCTCTATGCTATTTAAACCCGTGCTATTGTTTCTTCTCTCAGATGCTTGCCCTTGAACAGCGCTGCTTCAGCTTCCCCATGGTCGGTCACCACCCAGCTAGGCAGCAATTGAGACCAGAATGCCTGTCTGCAGCCCCTTGGAAGGTACGGCGAATGCACAGCTAATTGAAACTTCTGCGCTTCCAGCAAACCCGATCTGATTGGCCAGGATTTTTCCACTGCTTTTGCCACCTGGTGCTGTTTACAAATAGATTTAGGTGCAACTAAGCAAAATTCAGCTGTCTAATAGAAGTTTTTCAACTGTATTACCTTGATTGTAATTTCTATTACTGTTTTACAGTTCTTACAGCTCTTCTGTTTCCTTGCTCCTGCAGCCCCCCATTCCAAGCTCTCTTCCTTGGTGCTGAAAGCTCTTACTCTCCTTTGTCTTGCTAAATTCCTCAATCTAAACCTATCCTACCTACAGTGGCGTGAAAAAGTATTTGCCCCCTTCCTGATTTTCTCTATTATTGCATATTTGTCACACTGGATGTTTTCAGGTCTTTAGACAAAATATAATATTAGATAAAGGGAACCTGAGTGAACAAATAACACTTTTTTTTTTACTTATTTCATTTATTTAATGAAAAAAGTTAACCAACACCAACTGGCACTGTGTGAAAAAGTAATTGCCCCTTAGTTAAATCAACCCAATTAAAGGGATAATTAGAGTCAGCTGATTGAACACAGCCAGGCTTGATTACAGCCAGCCCTGCTCAATATAAACCTCACTTATTTTGGCCCTTACCATCAGAGTCACGTTGCCAGCACAAAGATTCAACAAGCACATTATGCCATGATCAAAGGAAGTTCCTGAAAGATCAGAAAAAAATTGTTGCCCTCTATCAGTCTGGAAAGGGTTACAAAGATATTTCTAAGGCTCTGGGACTCCATTGAACCACAGTGAGAGCCATAATCTCCAAATGGAGAACACTTGGAACAGTAGTGAACCTTCCCAGGAGTGGGCGGCCTGCCAAAATTACTCCAAGGGCACAGTGTAAAATCATCCAAGAAGTCTCAAAGGATCCTAAAACAACATCCAAAGAACTGCAGGCTACTCTTGCCTCAGCTAAGGTCAGTGTTCATGACTCCACAATCAGAAAGAGACTGGGCAAAATGGGCTTCATGTGAGGTAGCAAGGCGAAACCACTGCTAACCAAGAAGAACATAAATGCTCGTCTCTCATTTGCCAAGAAGCACCTGGATGATCCACAAGCCTTTGGGAAAATGTTCTATGGACAGATGAGTCCAAAGTGGAACTTTTGGACAACATGGATCCCATAATGTCTCGTGAAAGCAAACACAGCATTCCACAGTAAGAACACCATACCAACAGTCAAACATGGTGGTGGTAGTGTGATGGTATGGGATGCTTTGCTGCCTAGGGACCTGATGACTTGCCATAATTAAAGGAACTATGAATTTGCTCTGTACCAGAAAAATTCTTAAGGAGAATGTCCAGTCATCCTTCCGTCAGCTGAAGCTGAAGCGTAGTTGGTCATGCAGCAAGACAATGATCCAAAACACAAAAGCAAGTCCACATCAGAATGGCTAAAAGAAGTAAAATTAAAGTTTTGGAGTGGTCTAGTCAAAGTCCAGACTGAAACCTAATAGAGATGCTGTGGCAGGATCCTGAAACGAGCAGTTCATGCTCGAAAACCTACCAAATGTTACTGAATTAAAAGCAGTTCTGCGAGGAAGAGTGGGTTAAAATTCTCCACAGCGATGTGAAAGACTGATATTGAATTATAGGAAGTGTTTGGTTGCAGTCATTGCAGCTAAATGTGGCATAACCAGTTATTAAGTGTAAGGGGCAATTACTTTTTCACAGTGCCAGTTGGTGTTGGTTAACTTTTTCATTAAATAAGTGAAATAAAAAAACAAGTGTTATTTGTTCACTCAGGTTCCCTTTATCTAATATTACATTTTCTCTAAAGACCTGAAAACATCCAGTGTGACAAATATGCAATAATAGAGAAAATCAGGAAGGGGGCAAATACTTTTTCACGCCACTGTATATGTTATTTAAACCCTGCTATTTTTTCTTCTCTGCAGCTGCCTGCATTGAACGGTCTTCTTCTGCTCCCCCATGGTCAGTCGGCACCAAGCCAGCCACCGACCGAGACCAGGATGCCCGCCTACACCTCCTTGGAAGGTACTGTGATAGCACAGCAAATCAGAACACGGGCGATTACAGCAAACCCGTTCTAATTGGCTAGGACTTTTCCCCTACGTTTGCCACCTGGCACTTTTTACAAATAGGTTTAGGTGCAACTAAGCAAAATTCAAGTGTCTAATACAAGTTTTTCAACTGCATCATCTGGATTGTAATTTATATTACTGTTTTACTGTGTTTTCAGCTCTTCTGTTACTTTGTTCTTGCACCTCCCATCCAAGCACTCTGACGTGGCGCCGAAAAAGGTAACTTTTCTTTGTCTTGCTAAATTTCTCAATCTAAACCTATCCTACCTCTATGCTAATTGAACCCTGCTATTTTTTCATCTCTCCAGCTGCCTGCCCTTGAATGGGGATGCTTCAGCTTCCCCACAGTCACTCGGCACCCTGCCAGCCACCTATCAAGACCAGGACGCCCACCTGCAGCCCCTTGGAAGTTACGGCAACACCGCAGCCAAAAGGAACATGGGCACATAAAGAAAACCCAATCTGATTGGCCTGGACTTTTCTCCTGTTTTTGCCACCTTGTGCTATTTACAAATAAATTTAGATGCAACTAAGCAAAATTCAGGTGTCTAATAGAAGTTTTCAACTGTAATATCTGGATTGTAATTTCTAATACTGTTTTACAGTGCATACAGCTCTTCTGTTTCCTTGCTCCTGCACCCCGTATCCAAGCACTCTGCCTTGCGTCGAAAAGTCTAACTCTCCTTAGTCTTGCTAAATTGCTCAATCTAAATCTATCCTACCTTCATGCTATTTTAACCTTGCTATTTTTTCTTCTCTCAGATGGCTGCCTTGAACAGTGCTGTTAGCTTCCCACGGTCGGATGGCACCCAGTTAGGAACCGACTGAGACCAGAACGCCTGCCTGCAGCCTCTTGAAGGTAATGGCGACTGCACAGCTAATTGGAACTTGGCGCTCCAGCAAACCCGATCTTATTGACCAGGATTTTTCCACTGCTTTTGCCACCTGGTGCTGTTTACAAAATAGATTTATGTGCAACTAAGCAAAATTCAGCTGTCTAATAGAAGTTTTCAACTGCATTACCTTGATTGTAATTTCTATTACTGTTTTACAGTTCTTACAGCTCTTCTGTTTCCTTACTCCTGCAGCCCCCATTCCGAGCACTCTGCCTTGACGATGAAAAGTCTAACTTTCCTTTGTCTTGCTAAATTTCTCAATTCTAAACCTGTCCTACCTCTGTGCTATTTAAACCCTGCTATTTTTTCAGCTCTCCAGCTGCCTGCGTCTTGAACGGGATGCTTCAGCTTCCCACAGTCAGTCGGCACCCAGCCAGCCACCGACCAAGACCAGGACGCCCGCCTGCAGCCCCTTGGAAGTTACAGCAACACCGAGGCCAAATGGAACTTGGACGCTTAAAGAAAACTCAATCTGATTGGCATGGTCTTTTCTCCAGTTTTTGCCACCTTGTGCTTTTTACAAATAGATTTAGCTGCAACTAAGCAAAATTCAGGTGTCTAATTGAAGTTTTTCAGCTGTATTATCTGGATTGTAATTTCTATTACTGTTTTACAGTGCATACATCTCTTCTGTTTCTTTGCTCCTGCACCTCCCATCCAAGCACTCTGACGTGCCACCGAAAAATGTAACTCTTCTTTGTCTTCCTAAATTTCTCAATCTAAACCTATCCTTCCTCTATTCTATTTAAACCCTGCTATTTTTTCATCTCTCCAGCTGCCTGCCCTTGAATGAGGATGCTTCACCTTCCCCAAGGTCGGTCGGCACCCAGCCAGCCACCGACCAAGACCAGGACACATGCCTGCAGCCCCTTGGAAGTTACGGTGACACCACAGCCAAATGGAACATGGACGCTTAAAGGAAAACCCAGTCTGATTGGCCAGGACTTTTCTCCTGCTTTTGCCATCTTGTGCTTTTTACAAACAGATTTAGCTGCAACTAAGCAAAATTCAGGTGTCTAATAGAAGTTTTCCAATTGTAATATCTGGATTGTGATTTCTAATACTGTTTTACAGTGCATGCAGCTCTTCTGTTTCCTTGCTCCTTCACCCCCCATCCAAGCACTCTGCCATGGTGACGAAAAGTCTAACTCTCCTTTGTATTGCTAAATTGCTCGGTCTAAACCTTTCCTACCTCTATGCAATTTAAACCCTGCTATTTTTTCTTCTCTCCAGCTGCCTGCCCTTGTACGGGGCTGCTTCAGCTTCCCCACGGTTGGTCGGCACCCAGCCTGCCACCGACCAAGACCAGGACGCCCGCATGCAGCCCCTTGGAAGTTACGGCAACACCGCAGTGAAAAGGAAAATGGGTTCAAAAAGAAAAATCAATCTGATAGGCCTGGTCTTTTCTCCTGTTTTTACCACCGTGTTCTTTTTACTAATAGATTTAACTGCAACTAAGCAAAATTCAGGTGTCTAACTGAAGTTGATCAACTGTAGTATCTGGATTGTAATTTCTAATACTGTTTTACAGTGCATACAGCTGTTCTGTTTCCTTGCTCATGCAACCCGTATCCAGCACTCTGCCTTGGCGTCGAAAAGTCTAACTCTCCTTAGTCTTGCTAAATCGCTCAATCTAAATCTATCCTACCTTCATGCTATTTTTAATTTGCTATTTTTTCTTCTCTCCAGATGCCTGCCCTTGAACAGCGCTGCTTCAGCTTCCCCACGTTCGGTCAGCACCCAGCTAGGCAGCGACTGAGACCCGAACACCCGTCTGCAACCCCTTGGAAGGTATGGCGACTGCACAGCTAATTGGAACTTGGGCGATTCCAGCAAACCCGATCTGATTGGTCAGGACTTTTCCACTGCTTTTGCCATCTGGCACTTTTTACAAATAGATTTAGCTGCAACTAAGCAAAATTCCAGTATCTAATAGAAGTTTTTCAACTGAATTAGCTTCATTGTAATTTCTACTAATGTTTTACAGTGCTTACAGCTCTTCTCTTTCCTTGCTCCTGCACCCCCCCATCCAAGCACTCTGCCTTGGCACCGAAAAGTCTAATTCTCCTTTATCTTGCTAAATTGCTCAGTCTAAACCTATCCTACCTCTATGCTTTTTAAATCCTGCTATATTTTCTTCTCTTCAGCTGCCTGATTTTGAACGGGGCTGCTTCAGCTTTGAGCAAACCCTATCTGATTGGCCAGGACTTTTCCCCTGCTTTTGCCACCTGACACTTTTTACAAATAGATTTAGCTGCAACTAAGCAAAATTCAAGTGTCTAATAGAAGTTTTTCAACTGTATTAGCAGGATTTTAATTTCTGCTACTGTTTTACAGTGCTTACAGGTCTTCTGTTTTTTTGCTCCTGCACCCCCCATCCAAGTACTGTGCCATGGCACTGAAAAATGTAACTCTCCTTTGTCTTGCTAAACTGCTCAGTCTAAAAAATATCCTACCTCTTTGCTATTTAAACATTGATATTTTTCTTCTCTCCAGCTGCCTGCCCTTGAATGGTGCTGATTCAACTCCTTCTAGTTCGGTCGGCACCCCGCCAGCCACCGAACGAAACCAGGGTTCCCGCCTTCAGCTCCTTGGAAGGTACGGAGACAGCGCAGCCATTTAGAACATGGGCACTTCAAGCAAAGCTGATCTTATTGGCCAGGACATTTCCCCTGCTTATGCCACCTGATGCTTTTCACAAATAGATTTAGCAGCAACTATGGAAAATGCATGTGTCTAATAGAAGTTTTTCAAATGTATTAGCTGCATTGTAATTTCTCCTACTGTTTTACAGGGCTTACAACTCTTCTGTTTAATTGCTTCTGCATCCCCCCCCATGAAAGCACTTTGCCTTGGCTCTGAAAAGTATAACGCTCCATTGTCTTGCTAAATTGCTCAATCTAATCCTATCCTACCTCTATGCTATTTAAACCCTTCTATTTTTACTTCTCTTCCGCTGCCTGCTCTTCAACGGGGCTGCTTCAGCTCCCACATGGTCGGTCGGCACCCAGCCAGCCACCGACCATGACCACCATGCCCACCTGCAGCTCCTTGGAAGGTACAGCAACATCGCAACCAATTGTAACATGGGCGCTTCCAGCAAACCTGATTTGATTTTCCAGGACTTTTCCCCTGCTTTTTCCACCTGGTGTTTTTTTACAAATAGATTCAATTTCAACTAAGCAACATTCAATTGTCTAATTAAAGTTTTTAACTGTATTAGCAGGATTGTAATTTCTACTACTGTTTTACAGTGATTACAGCTCTTCTGTTTCCATGGTCCTGCACCCCCCCATCCAAGCACTCTGCCATGGCACAGAAAAATCTAACTCTCCTTTGTCTTGGTACATATGCTCAATCTAAACCTATCCTACCTCTGTGCTATTTTTTCATCTCTCCAGCTGCCTTCCCTTGAATGGCACTACTTCAGCTCCCCCACGGTTGGTCGACACCCAGCCAGCAACTGACTGAGACAAGGACATCCACCTGCACCTCTCTGGAAGTTATGCAGACAGTGCAGCCAATCAAAATACGGGAACTTCCAGCAAACCCGATCTGATTGGCCAGGACTGTTCCCCTTCTTTTGCCACCTGGCACTTTTTGCAAATAGATTTAGCTGCAACTCAGCAAAATTCAGGTGTCTACTAGAAGTTTTTCAACTCTATTAGCTGGATTGTAATTTCTACTACTGTTTTACCTTACTAACAGCTCTTCTGCTTCCTTGTCCTGCATCCCCATTACAAGCACTCTGCCGTGGCAACGAAAAGTCTAACTCTCCTTTGACTTGCTAAACTGCTCAATCTAAACCTATCCTACATCTACGCTATTTGAACCCGGCTATTTTTTCTTCTCTCCAGCTGCCTGCCTTCAACTTGTCTGCTTCCGCTCCCCCACGGTTGGTTGGCACGCAGCCAGCCACTAACTGAGACTGGAACACCTGCCTGCAGTCCCATGGAAGGTACGGGAACAGCGCTGCTAATCGGAACACGGGTGCTTCCAGCAAACCCGATCGGATTGGCCAGGACTTTTCCCTGCTTTTGCCACCTGGTGCATTTTACAAATAGATTTAGCTGCAGCTAAGCAAAATTCAAGTGTCAAATATAAGTTTTTCAACTCTATTATCTGGATTGTAATTTCTATTACTGTTTTACAGTGCATACATCTCTTCTGTTTCTTTGCTCCTGCACCTCCCATCCGAGCACTCTAACGTGCCACCGGAAAATGTAACTCTTCTTTGTCTTGCTAAATTTCTCAATCTAAGCCTATCCTACCTCTATGCTATTTAAACCCTGCTATTTTTTCATCTCTCCAGCTGCCTGCCCTTGAACGGGGATGCTTCAGCTTCCCCAAGGTCGGTCGGCACCCAGCCAGCCACCGACCAAGACCAGGACATCTGCCTGCAGCTCCTTGGAAGTTACGGCGACACCACAGCCAAATGGAACATGGGCGCTTAAAGAAAACCCAATCTGATTGGCCAGGACTTTTCTCCTGCTTTTGTCTTCTTGTGCTTTTTACAAACACATTTAGCTGCAATTAAGCAAAATTCAGGTGTCTAATAGAAGTTTTCCAATTGTAATATCTGGATTGGAATTTCTAATACTGTTTTACAGGGCATGCAGCTCTTCTGTTTCCTTGCTCCTTCACCCCCCATCCAAGCACTCTGCCTTGGTGACGAAAAGTGTAACTCTCCTTTGTCTTGCTAAATTGCTCAATCTAAACCTATCCTACCTCTTTGCAATTTAAACCCTGCTATTTTTTCTTCTCTCCAGCTGCCTGCCCTTGTACGGGGCTGCTTCAGCTTCCCCACGGTTGGTCGGCACCCAGCCAGCCACCGACCAAGACCAGGACACTCGCCTGCAGCCCCTTGGAAGTTGCGATGACAGCACATCCAAATGGAACATGGGCGCTTCCAAAAAACCCAATCTGATTGGACAGGACTTTTCTCCTGCTTTTCCCACCTGGTGCTTTTTACAAATAGATTTAGCTGCAACTAAGCAAAATTGAAATGTCTAGTAGAAGTTTTTCAACTGTAATATCTGGATTCTAATTTCTACTACTGTTTTACAGTGCATACCGCTCTTCTGTTTCCTTGTTCCTGCACCCCCCATCCAAGCACTCTTCCTTGGTGCCAAAAAGTCTAACTCTCCTTTGTCAAGCTAAATTGCTCAATCTAAACCTATCCTACCTCTATGCTATTTAAACTGTGCTATTGTTTCTTCTCTCCAGCTGCCTCCTGTTGCCCAGCACTGCTTCAGTTCACACACGGTCGGTTGGCACCCAGCCAGCCACCGACTGAGACCAGAATGTCCATCTGCAGCCCCTTGGAATGTACAGTGACAGCGCAGCGAAGTGGAACATTGGCACTTCCAGCAAACCCGATCTGATTGGCCAGGACTTTTTAACTGCTTTTGCCATCTGGCGCTTTTTTCAAATTGATTTAGCTGCTTTTAAGCAAAATTTAACTGTCTAAAAGAAGTTTTTCATCTGAATTAGCTGGATTGTAATTTCTATTACTGTTTTACAGTGTTTACTGCTCTTCTGTGTCCTTGCTCCTGCACCCCCCACATCCAACACTCTGCCTTGGTGTTGAAAAGTCTAACTTTCCTTTGTCTTGCTGAATTGCTCAATCTAAACCTATCCTACCACTATGCTATTTAAACCCTGCTATTTTTTCTTCTCTGCAGCTGCCTGCATTAACAGGGCTTCTTCATCTCACCCACGGTCAGTCGGCACACAGCCAGCCACCGACCGAGACCAGGACGTCTGCATGCACCTCTTTGGAATGTACGGTGACAGCGCAGCAAATTGGAACATGGGCATTTAAAGCAAACCCGATCTGAATGACTAGGTCTTTTCCCCTACTTTTGCCACCTGGCACTTTTTACAAATAGGTTTAGGTGCAACTAAGCAATATTCAAGTGTCTAATACAAGTTTTTCAACTGTTTTATCTGGATTGTAATTTCTAAAACTGTTTTTCTGTGTTTACAGCTCTTCTGCTTCTTTGCTCCTGCACTTCCCATCCAAACACTCTGACGTGGTGCTGAAAAATGTAACTCTTCTTTATCTTGCTAAATTTCTCAATCTAAACCTTTCCTACCTCTATGCTATTTTATCCTTGCTATTTTTTCATCTCTCCAGCTGCCTGCCCTTCAACGGGGATGCTTCAGCTTCTCCACAGTAATTCGGCACCCAGCCAGCCACTGACCAAGACCAGGACGCCCGCCTGCAGCCCTTTGGAAGTTACGGCAACGCCGCAACCAAAAGGAACATGGGCACATAAAGGAAACCCAATCTGATTGGCCAGGTCTTTTCTCCTGCTTTTGCTACCTTGTGCTTTTTACAAATAGATTTAGCTGCAACTAAGCAAAATTCAGGTGTCTAATTGAAGTTTTTCAATTGTAATATCTGTATTGTAATTTCTAATACTGCTTTACAGTGCATACAGCTCTTCTGTTTCCTTGCTACGACACCCCGCATCCAAGCACTCTGCCTTGGCGTCAAAAAGTCTAACTCTCCTTTGTCTTGCTAAATTGCTGAATCTAAACCTATCCTACCTTCATGCTATTTTAACCTTGCTATTTTTTTCTTCTCTTCAGATGCCTGCCCTAGAACAGCGCTGCTTCAGCTTCCCCACGGTCGGACAGCACCCAGCTAGGAACCGACTGAGAGCAGATTGCCCGTCTGCAGCCGCTTGGAAGGTACAGCGACTGCACAGCTAATTGGAACTTGGGCGCTTACAGCAAACCCGATCTGATTGGCCAGGATTTTTCCACTGCTTTTGCCACCTGGTACTTTTTACAAATAGATTTAGGTGCAACTAAGCAAAATTCAGCTGTCTAATAGAAGTTTTTCAACTGTATTACCTTGATTGTAATTTCTATTACTGTTTTACAGTGCTTACACCTCTTCTCCTTCCTTGCTCCTGCAGCCCTCCCATTCCAAGCACTCTGCCTTGATGATGAAAAGTCTAACTTTCCTTTGTCTTGCTAAATTTCTCAATCTAAACCAATCCTACCTCTATGCTATTTAAACCCTGCTATTTTTTCAGCTCTCCAGCTGCCTGCCCTTATACAGGGATGCTTCAGCTTCCCCACAGTCTGTTGGCACCCAGCCAGCCACCGACCAAGACCAGGACGCCCGCCTGCAGCTCCTTGGAAGTTACGGCAACACCGCAGCCAAAAGGAACATGGACGCATAAAGAAAACTCAATCTGATTGACCTGGTCTTTTCTCCAGTTTTTGCCACCTTGTGCTTTTTACAAATAGATTTAGCTACAACTAAGCAAAATTCAGGTGTCTTATTGAAGTTTTTCAACTGTAATATCTGGATTGTAATTTCTAATACTGTTTTACTGTGCATACAGCTCTTCTGTTTCCTTGCTCCTGCACCCCGCCTCCAATCACTCTGCCTTGGCGTCAAAAACTCTAACTCTCATTAGTTTTGCTAAATTTCTCAATCTAAACCTATCCTACCTCTATGCTATTTAAACCCTGCTATTTTTTCATCTCTTCAGCTGCCTGCCCTTGAACGGGGATGCTTCAGCTTCCCCACAGTCAGTCAGCACCCAGCCAGCCACCGACCAAGACCAGGACGCCCGCCTGCGGCCCCTTGGAAGTTACGGCAACACCGCAGTCAAAAGGAAAATGGGTGCATAAAGAAAACTCAGTCTGATTGGCCTGGTCTTTTCTCCTGTTTTTGCCACCGTGTTCTTTTTACAAATAGATTTAACTGCAACTAAGCAAAATTCAGGTGTCTAACTGAAGTTAATCAACTGTAATATATGGATTGTAATTTCTAATACAGTTTTACAGTGCATACAGCTCTTCTATTTCCTTGCTCCTGCACCCCGTATCCAAGCACTCTGCCTTGGCGTCGAAAAGTCTAACTCTCCTTAGTCTTGCTAAATCGCTCAATCTAAATCAATCCTACCTTCATGCTATTTTTACTTTGCTATTTTTTCCTCTCTCCAGATGCCTGCCCTTGAACCGCGCTGCTTCAGCTTCCCCACGGTCGGTCAGCACCCAGCTAGGCAGCGACTGAGACCAGAACACCCATCTGCAGCCCCTTGGAAGGTACGGCGACTGCACAGCTAATTGGAACTTGGGTGCTTCCAGCAAACCCGATCTGATTGGCCAGGACTTTTCCACTGCTTTTGCCACCTGGCGCTTTTTACAAATAGATTTAGCTGGAACTAAGCAAAATTCCAGTGTCTAATAGAAGTTTTTCAACTGAATTAGCTTCATTGTAATTTCTACTAATGTTTTACAGTGCTTACAGCTCTTCTCTTTCCTTGCTCCTGCACCCCCATCCAAGCACTCTGCCTTGGCACCGAAAAGTCTAATTCTCCTTTATCTTGCTAAATTGCTCAGTCTAAACCTATCCTACCTCTATGCTTTTTAAACCCTGCTATATTTTCTTCTCTTCAGCTGCCTGATTTTGAATGGGGCTGCTTCAGCTTTGAGCAAACCCTACCTGATTGGCCAGGACTTTTCCCCTGCTTTTGCCACCTGACACTTTTTACAAATAGATTTAGCTGCAACTAAGCAAAATTCAAGTGTCTAATAGAAGTTTTTCAACTGTATTAGCAGGATAGTAATTTCTGCTACTGTTTTACTGTGCTTACAGCTCTTCTGTTTTTTTGCTCCTGCACCTCCCCATCCAAGTACTGTGCCATGGCACTGAAAAATGTAACTCTCCTTTGTCTTGCTAAACTGCTCAATCTAAAAAATATCCTACCTCTATGCTATTTAAACATTGATATTTTTTTCATCTCTCCAGCAGCCTGCCCTTGAACAGTGCTGATTCAACTCCTCCTCGTTCGGTCAGCACCCCGCCAGCCACCGACCGAAACCAGGGTTCCTGCCTTCAGCTCCTTGGAAGGTGCGGAGACAGTGCAACCAATTGGAACATGGGCACTTCAAGCAAAGCTGATCTTATTGGCCAGGACATTTCCCCTGCTTTTGCCACCTGATGCTTTTCACAAATAGATTTAGCAGCAACTATGGAAAATGCATGTCTCTAATAGAAGTTTTTCAAATGTATTAGCTGCATTGTAATTTCTCCTACTGTTTTACAGGGCTTACAGCTCTTCTGTTTAATTGCTCCTGCACCCCCCCCTCCCCCATGAAAGCACTCTGCCTTGGCTCTGAAAAGTATAACTCTCCATTGTCTTGCTAAAATGCTCAGTCTAAACCTATCCTACCTCTATGCTATTTAAACCCTTCTATTTTTACTTCTCTTCCTCTGCCTGCTCTTCAATGGGGCTGCTTCAGCTCCCCCATGGTCGGTCGGCACCCAGTCAGCCACCGACCATGACCACCATGCCCACCTGCAGCTCCTTGGAAGGTACAGCAACATCGCAGCCAATTGTAACATGGGCGCTTCCAGCAAACCCGATTTGATTTTCCAGGACTTTTCCCCTGCTTTTTCCACCTGGCGTTTTTTTACAAATAGATTCAATTTCAACTAAGCAACATTCAATTGTCTAATTAAAGTTTTTAACTGTATTAGCAGGATTGTAATTTCTACTACTGTTTTACAGTGATTACAGCTCTTCTGTTTCCATGGTCCTGGACCCCCCCATCCAAGCACTCTGCCATGGCACAGAAAAATCTAACTCTCCTTTGTCTTGGTAAATATGCTTAATCTAAACCTATCCAACCTCTGTGCTATTTTTTCATCTCTCCAGCTGCCTTCCCTTGAATGGTGCTACTTCAGCTCCCCCACGGTTGGTCGACACCCAGCCAGCAACCGACTGAGACTAGGACATCCACCTGCACCTCTCTGGAAGGTATGCAGACAGTGCAGCCAATCAGAATATGGGCGTTTACAGGCAAACCCGATCTGATTGGCCAGGACTTTTCCCCTTCTTTTGCCACCTGGCACTTTTTGCAAATAGATTTAGCTGCAACTCAGCAAAATTCAGGTGTCTAATAGAAGTTTTTCAACTCTGTTAGCTGGATTGTAATTTCTACTACTGTTTTACAGTACTTACAGCTCTTCTGCTTCCTTGATCCTGCATCCCCCGTGCAAGCACTCTGCCGTGGCAATGAAAAGTCTAACTCTCCTTTGTCTTGCTAAACTGCTCAATCTAAACCTATCCTACATCTATGCTATTTGAACCCAGCTATTTTTTCTTCTCTCCAGCTGCATGCCTTCAACTTGGCTGCTTCAGCTCCCCCACGGTTGGTCGGCACGCAGCCAGCCACCGACTGAGACTGGGACACCTGCCTGCAGTCCCATGGAAGGTACGGGGACAGCTCTGCCAATCGGACCACGGGTGCTTCCAGCAAACCCGATTGGATTGGCCAGGACTTTTCCCTGCTTTTGCCACCTGGTGCATTTTACAAATAGATTTAGCTGCAGCTAAGCAAAATTCAAGTGTCAAATAGAAGTTGTTCAACTGTAATAACTGGATTGTAATTTCTAATACTGTTTTACAGTGTTTACAGCTCTTCTGTTTCCTTGCTCCTGCACCCCCCATCCAAGCACTCTGTCTTCGCGCTGAAAAGTCTAACACTCCTTTGTCTTGCTAAATTGCTCAATCTAAACCTATCCAACCTCAATGATATTTAAACCCTACTATTTTTTCTTCTCTCCAGCTGCATGCCCTTGAACGGCGCTGCTTCAACTCCCCCAAGGTCAGTCGGCTACTCAGCCAGCCACCAGTCGAGACCAAGACTCCCACCTGCAGCTCCTTGGCAGGTACGGTGACAGTGCAGCAAATCGGAACACGGACACTTACAGCAAACCCGATCTGATTGGCCAGGACTTTTCCACTTCCTTTTGCCAACTGGCACTTTTTACAAATAGGTTTAGGTGCAACTAAGCAAAATTCAAGTGTCTAATATAAGTTTTTCAACTGAATTATCTGGATTGTAATTTCTATTACTGTTTTACAGTGCATACATCTCTTCTGTTTCTTTGCTCCTGCACCTCCCATCCAAGCACTCTGACGTGGTGCCGGAAAATGTAACTCTTCTTTGTCTTGCTAAATTTCTCAGTCTAAACCTATCCTACCTCTATGCTATTTAAACCCTGCTATTTTTTCATCTCTCCAGCTGCCTGCCCTTGGACGGGGATGCTTCAGTTTCCCCAAGGTCGGTCGGCATCCAGTCAGCCACCGATCAAGACCAGGACACCCGTCTGCAGCCCCTTGGAAGTTACGGCGACACCAGAGCCAAATGGAACATGGGCGCTTAAAGAAAACCCAATCTGATTGGCCAGGACTTTTCTCCTGCTTTTGCCTATCTTGTGCTTTTACAAACACATTTAGCTGCAATTAAGCAAAATTCAGGTGTCTAATAGAAGTTTTCCAATTGTAATATCTGGATTGTAATTTCTAATACTGTTTTACAGTGCATGCAGCTCTTCTGTTTCCTTGCTCTTCACCCCCATCCAAGCACTCTGCCTTGGTGACAAAAAGTCTAACTCCTCCTTTGTCTTGCTAAATTGCTCAATCTAAACCTATCCTACCTCTTTGCAATTTAAACCCTGCTATTTTTTCTTCTCTCCAGCTGCCTGCCCTTGTACGGGGCTGCTTCAGCTTCCCCATGGTCGGTCGGCACCCAGCCAGCCACCGACCAAGACCTGGACACCCACCTGCAGCCCCTTGGAAGTTGCGGTGGCAGCACATCCAAATGGAACATGGGCGCTTCTGAAAAACCCAATCTAATTGGCCAGGACTTTTCTCCTGCTTTTCCCACCTGGTGCTTTTTACAAATAGATTTAGCTGCAACTAAGCAAAATTGAAATGTCTAATAGAAGTTTTACAACTGTAATATCTGGATTCTAATTTCTACTACTGTTTTACAGTGCATACCGCTCTTCTGTTTCCTTGTTCCTGCACCCCCCATCCAAGCACTCTTCCTTGGTGCCAAAAAGTCTAACTCTCCTTTGTCAAGCTAAATTGCTCAATCTAAACCTATCCTACCTCTATGCTATTTAAACCTTGCTATTGTTTCTTCTCTCCAGCTGCCTCCCATTGCACAGCACTGCTTCAGTTCACCCATGGTCGGTCGGCACCCAGCCAGCCACCGACTGAGACCAGAATGCCCACCTGCAGCCCCTTGGAATGTACAGTGACAGCTCAGCGTAGTGGAACATTGGCACTTCCAGCAAACCCGATCTGATTGGCCAGGACTTTTTCCCTGCTTTTGCCACCTGGCGCTTTTTTCAAATTGATTTAGCTGCTTTTAAGCAAAATTCAACGTCTAAAAGAAGTTTTTCATCTGAATTAGCTGGATTGTAATTTCTACTACTGTTTTACAGTGTTTACAGCTCTTCTGTGTCCTTGCTCCTGCACCCCCCCCCCATCCAACACTCTGCCTTGGTGTCAAAAAGTCTGACTTTCCTTTGTCTTGCTAAATTGGTCAATCTAAACCTATCCTACCTCTATGCTATTTAAACCTTGCTATTTTTTCTTCTCTGCAGCTGCCTGCATTGAACGGGGCTTCTTCATCTCACCCATGGTCAGTCAGCACCCAGCCAGCCACCGACCGAGACCAGGACGCCTGCCTGCACCTCTTTGGAATGTACGGTGACAGCGCAGCAAATTGGAACATGGGCGCTTACAGCAAACCCGATCTGATTGACTTGGACTTTTCCCCTACTTTTGCCACCTGGCACTTTTTACAAATAGGTTTAGGTGCAACTAAACAAAATTCAAGTGTCTAATACAAGTTTTTCAACTGTGTTATCTGGATTGTAATATCTATAACTGTTTTCCTGTGTTTACAGCTCTTCTGTTTCTTTGCTCCTGCACCTCCCATCCAAACACTCTGACGTGGCGCCAAAAAATGTAACTCTTCTTTATCTTGCTAAATTTCTCAATCTAAACCTATCCTTCCTCTATGCTATTTTAACCTTGCTAGTTTTTCATCTCTCCAGCTGCCTGCCCTTGAACGGGGATGCTTCAGCTTCTCCACAGTCATTCGGCACCCAGCCAGCCACTGACCAAGACCAGGACACCCGCCTGCAGCCCCTTGGCAGTTACGGCAATGCCGCAGCCAAAAGGAACATGGGCACATAAAGGAAACCCAATCTGATTGGCCAGGTCTTTTCTCCTGCTTTTGCCACCTTGTGCTTTTTACAAATAGATTTAGCTGCAACTAAGCAAAATTCAAGTGTCTAATAGAAGTTTTTCAACTGTAATATCTGGATTGTAATTTCTAATACTGTTTTACAGTGCATACAGCTCTTCTGTTTCCTTGCTTCTGCACCCCTCATCCAAGCACTCTGCCTTGGCGTCAAAAAGTCTAACTCTCCTTTGTCTTGCTAAATTGCTCAATCTAAACCTATCCTACCTTTATGTTATTTTAACTTTGCTATTTTTTCTTCTCTCCAGATGCCTGCCCTTGAACAGCGCTGCTTCAGCTTCCCCACGGTCGGTCGGCACCCAGCCAGGCACCGACTGAGACCAGAATGCCCGTCTGCAGCCCCTTGGATGGTACAGCAACTGCACAGCTAATTGGAACGTGGGCGCTCCCAGCAAACCCAATCTGATTGGCCAGAACTTTTCCACTGCTTTTGCCACCTGGTGCTTTTTGCAAACAGATTTAGCTGCAACTAAGCAACATACAAATGTCTAATAGAAGTTTTTGAACTGTATTATTTGGATTGTAATTTCTGTTACTGTTATACAGTGCTTACAGCTCTTCTGTTTCTTTGCTCCTGTACCTCCCATCCAAGCACTCTGCCGTGGCTCCGAAAATGTAACTCTCCTTTGTCTTGCTAAATTTCTCAAACTAAACCTCTCCTACCTCTACGCTATTTAAACCCTGATATTTTTTCTTCTCTCCAGCTGCCTGCCTTGTATGGGGCTGCTTCACCTTCCCCACGGTTGGTCGGCACCCAGCCAGCCACCGACCAAGACCAGGACGCCCGCCTGCAGCCCCTTAGAAGTTACAGCGACAGCGCAGCAAAATGGAACATGGGCGCTTCCTAAAAACCCAATCTGATTGGCCATGACTTTTCTCCCGCCTTTCCCACCTGGTGCTTCTTACAAATAGATTTAGCTGCAACTAAGCAAAATTCAAGTGTCTAATAGAAGTTTTCCAACTGTAATATCTGGATTCTAATTTCTACTACTGTTTTATAGTGCTTACAGCTCTTCTGTTTCCTTGATCCTGCACCCCCCATCCAAGCACTCTGCCTTGGTGCCGAAAGCTCTAACTCTCCTTTGTCTTGCTAAATTGCTCAATCTAACCCTATTCTACCTCTATGCTATTTAAACCCTGCTATTTTTTCTTCTCTGCAGCTGCCTGCATTGAACGGGGCTGCTTCAGCTCCCCCATTGTCAATTGGCACCCTGCCAGCCACTGACTGAGACCAGGACACCCGCCTGAAGCTCCTTGGAAAGTACGGTGACAGCCCAGCAAATCAGGACACGGCCACATCCAGCAAACCTGATCTGATTGGCCATGACTTTTCCCCTCCTTTTGCCATCAGGCACTTTTTACAAATAGGTTTAGGTGCAACTAAGCAAAATTCAAGTGTCTAATAGAAGTTTTTCAACTTTATTATCTGGATTGTAATTTCTACTACTGTTTTACAGTGCTTACAGCTTTTCTGTTTCCTTGCTCCTGCACCCCCATCCAAGCTCTCTACCTTTGCGCCGAAAAGTCTAACTCTCCTTTGTCTTGCTAAATTGCTCAGTCTAAACCTATTCTACCTCTATGCTATTTAAACCCTGCTATTTTTTCTTCTCTCCAGCTGTCTGCCCTTGAATGGGGCTGCTTCAGCTCCCTCAAGTTCGGTCGGTACCCAGCCAGCCCCCGGCCGACACCAGGATGCCCGCCTGCAGCTCCTTGGAAGGTACAGTGACAGCGCAGCCAATTGGAACACTGGCGCTTACAGCAAACCCAATCTGATTGGCCAGGACCTTTCCCCTACTTTTGCCATCAGGCACTTTTTACAAATAGATTTAGCTGTAACTAAGCAAAATTCAAGTGTCTAATAGAAGTTTTTAACTGTATTAGCTGTATTGTAATTTCTACTATTGTTTTACAGTGCTTACAGCTCTTCTGTTTCCTTACTTCTGCACCCCCCATCCATGCACTCTGCCTTGGTGCCAAAAAGTCTCACTCTCCTTTGTCTTGCTAAATTGCTCAATCTAAACCTATCCTACCTCTATGCTATTTAAACCCTGCTATTTTTTCTTCTCTCCAGCTGCGTGCTCTTGAATGGGGCTGCTTCAGCTCCCCCATGATAGGTCAGCACCCAGTCAGCCACCGACTGAGACCAAAACGTCCACTTGCAGCTCCTTGGAAGGTACAGTGATAGCGCAGCCAATCAGGACACTGGTACTTCCAGCAAACCCGATCTGATTGGCCAGGACTTTTCCCCTACTTTTGCCACCTGGTGCTTTTTACAAACAGATTTAGCAGCAACTAAGAAAAATTAAAGTGTCTAATAGAAGTTTTTTTTAAATGGTTAGTTTTCCGTTAGCAGGTTATACAGATCTGCCACTAAAGGGATTCTTGTTTTTATATTTAAAAAAAAAGTCTACCGTCTTAAAGTCACAGTTGCTTTACTCGCTATATATCTTCCTTGTACTGCCTCCCGATGAAATCCTATTTTGCCAGAATGTTCTCTTTTTACTACCTCTCCCTGCCTGTTTCTTTTTTCTTTTCTTTTGCCCTACACCAGCTATAAGTTCCCTTCCCCACTTGTTCCTTCCCCTTCTCTCCCTCCTTGTCCTTCCTCCCTTGTTTCTCTCTCCCAGGCCCCTGCCACCCCCAACCCGTACACACCATCTACTTAAGCAATACCAGCAATACCTTGGGAACACTTCACTTCTCGACCAGTCCTCCCCTTGGGCCTCCAATTGGAAATACCTGGCTGCTTCTTAACACCACTAGGACTGGTCTTAAAGCCAGCCTATCCCTACTGTACCACATTGTCTATCATTGGGACTGTCATATGGACTCTACCTACTGCCCATACGCTAAAAGGAAATACAAATGATCACTATTGGACCTGCGCCTCTGTTCAATGAAGCTCCTCCTACTTCTCCTACTGATCTTGAGCAATGTCCATCACCACCCTGGCCTGGTTTGTTCAAGCCTTCTGCAAAAGGCAGCAGTCCTCACCATGGCAACCATTAACATCTGCAGCCTGTTACCAAAGCTTGATGCACTCCAAGCCTTAATCAGCCAACATAATCCTGACATCCTTGCTGTAGATGAAACATGGCTGACACCAAAAGTTCCTGATCTGGCAATTACCTTACAGGGCTACAATGTTTTCAGACTGGACCGTGTCTCTAAAAGAAGAGGGGGCTGTGCCATCTTCATTAAGGATAATATCCTGGGGCACCTTGTTCCAACCCTGTCCCTGCCTCCTCGGCCCAGCTTCTACCCATTAAAATTCTTCTAGGTCCCAATCAAAAAGCCCTCATCATCGTCTCTGTATATTTTCCACCTTGAGATCAAGATCTTGGCATCAAAGAAGTTCTTAACTTCATCAGCTCCCAACCTCGTGGCTCTGAACACATTCTGCTTGGTTATTTCAATATAAACTGGCTCGCATCTGATGTCTACACTCATAAGGATGCCCTTGCAGCTGCCAACCTGTCACAATTGGTCACCACACCAACTCAGATAAATTACTAGACTGGCACCAGTACCCTGCTTGACTAGGTTCTCACCAATCACCCTACCAGGATATCTCATACCTCCGTCCTCCCAGACTCTCTCAGTGACCACTCCCCAGTTATATGTGAATGGTCTAATAAATTTCTAAGGCCACCCCCTATAATCATTAACAGCAGAGTCCTCCCCAGTGGTCAGCTTACCCATCACAAACAGTGCTTATCCTTGCAAGACCGGCTGCCCATCTACAAGGCGATGGATGTTAACCTTGCCCTCGGCTACTTCATCACCATCTTCAATAAGGCCTGTGACCTCTTTGCTCCTTCAAAAAAATGGAAAACAAAAGCCCCCTGCAGCCCTTGGATAATTGCGGAGCTCCTTTCCCAGCTGAAATCTAGGGACCACCTGTGGGCAGTGGCTAAAGACACAGGCAAACAATCTGACATCCAAAAATACAAACATGCCCGTAATGCCTGCACAAAATCCATTCATCTCACAAAAAGCTCATATTATAAGGACGTCCTCACCAGCACCTGGGGAAATGGTTGTGCTTTCTGGGACAATATCAAGGACAGTACTGGGAAACAATCAAAGTCCCCTCCGGTCAAGTTAATTGTTGAAGGGTCCACTACCCTTGATCCTATGTTCATTACAAATACCTTTATCGTGGCTGTAACTGACCTCAGTACTGTTCTACCACCTGATTTCTTCACAGTCAGTCACACCCCCTCTAACTCATCCTGTACTCTGTCAAACCACCCTCATTTCTACTTCAGGGAGATTAAGATTAATGAAGATCTCCGCCACATCGCCTCAGCCATCTCCACTTCCAGAATCAGCAGTGACACCCTGGACCTTAATCTGCTATCACTTACACTTGACGAGGTCCTCAGTCCCCTAACTAAAATTCTTAACCTCTCTCTCCACACCAGTACATTCCCTGAAATATGGAAAACTGCCTCTGTGACCCCGGTCTACAAAACTGGGGATAAGACCTGCCACTCTAATTACCACCTGATCTCCATATTGCCACCACTATCCAAGGCCCTAGAGTGTATTGTTGCAGACCAGCTCACTGATTATTTGGACAAATATAATATTCTGTGCACACAACAGCACAGTTTTAGATAAGGGCATAGTACAATCACTGCATTGCTTGAATTTACCACTGCAGTGCATAGTTCCCTTGATAAAGGACTTCTTACAGGAGTTGTCTTCATTGACCTCATGAAGGCTTTTGACATGGTCCATCATCAGCTGCTGTATGACCAATTACTCCTTGCTGGCCTTGCACCGGACTCAGCCCACTGGTTCAGAAGCTACCTTGACAACCACTCTCAAAGAGTAAAAATCACCAGTGCTATCTCGAACATCTTGCCTGTCTGCTCCGGAGTACCTCAGGGGTCCATACTGGGCCCTCTCCTTTTCAGCCCTTTTTTTAAACTCCCTACCACAATCATGCTCAGAACAAATCATCCTGTATGTGGATGATGCTGTTGTCTTTTCTACACACAAGGACCTTTCACCACTACAACACAACCTCCAACTCAGATTCAGTGCCGTTGAAACATGGTTCTCCAATCACAAACTAGTCCTGAATCACAAGAAAACCAAGTCCTTGCTATTCTGCAGTTCACATAACCATTACAAGCAACACCCCCTTGCCATCTCCACCAAGCAGGGGACTGTCCTCGAGCAAGTTTACTCTTTCAAATACCTAGGGATTCTGCTTGACCCCAGTCTCTCCTATACGGCTCACATTGACAGTGTGGCTAAAGCTGCCAGCACATGTGTTGGATTACTCTACAAACACAGGCAACACCTCACCCCAGAAGCCCTAAAGATTGCTGTCCAGAGTTCTGTGGTGTCAATTATTGATTATGGCCTCATTATCTACGGCTCCGCCACGATGTCTGCTCTTCGACGTATAACAACTGCTCTTAACAAAGCATGCCGACTCACAACTGGTGCCCACCATCTCACCCACATCTGTGCCCTTTATGAACAATCTGGATGGCTCCAGCTCTCCAACTGTTTAAAGTATCTCACATGTGCTATGGCGGGAAAAATCAACCTTGGCCTCAACCCCCCCCCCCATGTTACTGCCTTGTTACATCAAAACACCAACTGACAGAACACCAGGAGCTCGACAACCCAGATTCTACAAGTTCCTTGTTGTTGAACTATGCAGGACCAATGCTTCTTCACCTATAGGGCTCCTCTATGGATGAATGGTCTCATCCACACCATCTCTGCCACAACACTAGGTCTGTTCAAAATCAGACTCTGGGCCCATCTCATTGCCTCTAGCTCCTGCGACTGCCTCTCCTAGATGATGACCTACACAGCTTAAATCCTAACTTATATACTGCTTAACCACAGGCTTCCCAGTCCCCATCCCTCCAGCTCCTGAGGTGCCACTTCAAATCTCAGGTCTTCATACCACCTCATTAGTCTCTCCTTGCCCCATTACAGCACTTATCCCCCACCCTGCCCCTTTTCTCTTCTATCACTCCTTCCCATTTATTTTTTCGACAAATGCCTCTGGCTGCATCTTCATCCTCCTCTCTCCTCTCATCCCTGTTTCTCTGCCACCCCGGGTGCCCTAGCCTACCATTCCTTGTGTGCAAATGCATCCTAGCTGTGTTCACCATCTTACTATAGCTGCCTCTGTTTACTACCTACATTTCTCCTCATCCTCTACCCCTTACTCTTCCTATAATTGACCCCTTTCAATGGCACTGTTGTACATGAATTGTTTACTATTATTTCACTGTTGCTTCCTTGTTGTTTTCTATTTCTGACATGGAACCTTTGTAAAAGAGCCTTGGCTCAAAGGTACTTGTAATCCTAGAATAAATAAATAAAATAAATAATATATGGCGAGCAAATGGGCGTAAGTCTACAAGCTCAGTAATAATCCTATGACTCCTATGACTCCTACTGTCCACCCCTCGCTCCAGCCTTTTACATCTTTTGGGACCTCTGTGAAAAGGACATTGATACACTGAGGGGTCAACAGACATTTAGATTTGAGGATAATCTTATCTCAAAAGAGACAGCGGCTTTACAGTCCCAGAGAAAAATACAAGCCTTACTACTGCATCAAGGCAGCAGATAATGGGGGTTGGTGGTAGTTATGGACTGTGTTTATTATGAAACATAGGTCCATAAACAACTATTGGACACGGAATATTATATCCAGCTGCCACTGGACCATATCCCTAATTTCAAAAAACACATAGATTCTTACATTGATTATTTAAAGGTTAACAATATTTTACCATTACAGGTCACGGATTACCTCAAAGTAGGCCACTCTAGGAGGCTGTATATTTATATACTGCCCAAAATCCACAAATGTCCATCTGCTCCACCTCCAAAGCAAATGTCCCAGTGCTCCCTTTTCACTAGAGGACACGGGTACAGTGCTACTTAATAAGAGTCTGCAGATTCAGAAACACCAGCCACAAAGCTGAAAAGATAGGAGCACTCACATGTGTAAGTTACAAAATTATCAAAAGGACTTGCCATTTTATGGTCCCACCTCAGGAATCTTCAAAGCTTCTAATTGGCTTTTCAGTATGCATGCTAACCACAATTACAGAAAAATGATAGAAAAAGAAACTTTTTAACACCAGAGACTAAAGGAACAGGTAAAAAGAACCTTGTTTGGAGGGGAACCTGTTTGCACACGATGACATCATGTGCAGACACACAGCTGATGTCTCATATCATGCCTTCTTCAGAGCTCTTCTTCATTCAGCACACATCTGATATTCTGAGAACACTGGAGGATGTCTTCGCTGAACCAGAAATTTTACTGGTTACAATGCACATCCTCTCCTTGTATACTAATATTCCCCACAGGGAAGGAGTCCAAGCAATAATCCCCCCTTCCCCAATTTTCTGTGCCATGTCTTGAAAGAAATGCAAGTTGTGGAAAATAGCCTGTTGCCCCAGCTCCACACCACTTAACTCTTTTCTCTCTTTTCTTTTGATAGCCTAATCTCATGTTATGCTGCAGTAGTACCCACTCTATTTCTTGCTAGCCAGAAATGCCAGATGTCAAAAGCAGCCTGTAGATCAGACTCAACCCCCTATTGGAGCAACTTTACCCTCACTCAGGAGTATCCTCTATTAAATTTAATTTGGCTCCCCTATGTTTACATTTGCCTCATTGAAATAGCTCAGGACGTGAAGGGGGGGTGGGCAAATACCAGCAATTGAGGTACCCCTTGTCATACAGTCTTGTAACCTGTTGTAGTTCCCTCAAACCTGGCTCCCCTGCTACAGCCACCATCTCCTCAGAACAGTCTCTCAGCCTTCCGTCTCATGTTGATTCCCTCCCACTCAGGACAGATTGATCGTGTCTCTCCCCACTTGAGCCCTTCTTCATTCTTGGCCTATTTTGCTTTGTTCCCTCATTGCTCATGCTCTTCCATTTTCACCTGGACTTCCTCCATTATGGCTCTTGCATGCTGGACCTCCTTCTCCTTTGGGCTAGTCTTCTGTTTCTGGTAGCCATACCTTGTCTTTTTTCCCCTTTGCACCCCTATCTACTCTTGGCCCCTTGCTTTGTTCCCCTCTTGCCTTTAGCCATTTCTGTCATCCTCTGGGCATCATCCTCTGGGCATTCTCCATCATGGCATTTGATTGCTCCCATCTTCTTTTGCCTCTATGTCATGTCTGACAAGATACAAAACAAAGAACAATTATCAGCATAAGCCCTTCCTCTTTCCTCATTCCTCTTGCTGTCCCCCCTTTTTTTATATTCCCCCATCTCGAGACATGCACCCCAGTCTCACTATATCAAAATCGTTTGATACAATTAAATGATCAACATTATGGAAAATAATGCTATCACGTGGTATTTCTCCTATCTTGGTTAACAGCATTAGAAATATATATTCCCACATCTGGGCTCAGATTTGCATTGGGAGTGTATTATCAGGTAGAATAAAAACAAATAAAGGTGTCAGGCATGGATGCATTTTGGCACCTATGCTTTTTTCTATTTATTTGGATAATTTACTGATCCAATTACAATCATTAAATTCTAATTCTCCTAGAATTAGTACACATGCATGCTTAGCACTTGCTTATGCTGACAATCTTGTTCTGTGCTCTCTCTCTCTCAGTTTCAGGTCTTGAGAAAAAGTAACATTTGTTGTTAACTGAATCTGAGTCTTTATCATTGAAAATCAACATTGGTAAAATGAAAGTAATGGTATTTGGTGCAATAACCAATAAATATAGGTGGAAACTAGCAGATGAATATTTAGAAACAGTTTCATCATACATATATTTGGGCATATTATATTCTAATAATGGATCTTGACGTAGACACCAGGATAATGTTCTCTCTAAAACTTATAAAACAATAGGGGCTTTGGCAAAATTCAACCATGCCTATGGTGGTTATTCACTTAGACCCCTTCTGTCTACCATACAGGCAAAGTATAGTGCACAAACCCTTCATGGGACTGAAATATGGGGGTTGAAACCTTTGGATGACTTAGAAATTCCAGCCATTAAACTTCTGAGGAAAGTCACTGGTTGTCAAAGATCTACACCAGCTTACTTTTTAAGAACAGAACTGGGAATTACAAATTTATAGGCATTGGCCGATTCCAGATTAATTAATTTTTGGATTAGGATTTTGTGATTTCTGAATGATAGGTGGGCTCAGATATATTTAATGGAGAAAGAGGTGTGGGTGCAATGTAAGGACAAACAGTCAAGCTAATTCTCTCACTTGTATAATTAACTTGATAAATATGTGATATATTTATTGTTGAAATACAGACATCAGTGTGTGAATATTAATGAGAAAAATAAAGCTTATGTAAAACTAAAATGGAACAGTTCCATAGAGAATTGGATTTGGCACATATTGTTAATTCCAAATATTCTAAATGGTATTCTCATAGTGTTGATAATCATGACTATAGATTTTATTTTGAAGTTTTGGAGAACCCAGATATTCATAACACATTTACAAGATTTAGGCTTGAATTGTTTGAATCTAATGTTAGAAATGCTCTATATAAGAACTCTAGTAATCCTGAGGATAAGTTCTGTGTATGTGAACAGGGAGAAAGGGAGGACTTTGCCCACATTTTTTGAGGTGTCCTTGGTACACTGGGATTAGGCATAAATGGTTATCTCAAATTATCACTGGAATAGCAACATCCAGTGACACTGAACTTATTAAGGTTTTTCTTTCCCCTGAGGATTATACTATTATACACTCTGTAGGGAAATTTTCATTCCTAACAAGGAATAATAGGAGATGGAAACTAAACACCCCTAAGGTATGATATTGGTGGCTTAGTGGTATTTTCCCCATCAGTGGTACCCCCTTGATTCATCCACCTTACCACTTAATGCCATTTTGCACATTAACTGTATTTTTGCAGTTGTTTGTATTACTGGTTATTGTGTACTGTATGAAATGTTGGATTGCATTTACATGCCCTGGGATACCTTATTTGTATGTATGTTAATGTTATTGTAATTTTCTATTTTGTGAGAATCATTTTTAAGATTGAATAAATAAAACACTGAACTGAACTATACCAAAATCTATTAATTCCTGACACTGACAGAAAAACTGTTTCCAGAATAAATAACTTCAAAACCATATTATATATATAGGGAGTGACTCCCACTCCCCAATATTTTATATTGATATAGGTATGCACATCCCAACCTCCTTTTAACATAGAACAGCATGCACTCAGTTAGCAAGAAGAAAAAATGCTCGTAAAAAGGTATAATACAAATTGAATTGTTTTATTTTCAATCTTTTAAGGCCCAAGCCAAGTCGTCACATAACAAGCTGTACCCCAGCGCTTCACCTCCCAAAAGAGGCTTCCTTATGGGTGGTTTACAAGACATACATCTGTGTTTAAATAGTCACAATGTGACGACATCATAAAATTGCTACACCATTTGAATGTATTTACATAAATAATTGCCATTTTTAACATATAATTCAAAATACCATTTTGTGATATTTACAAACTGAGTACATGTATTGCTTTTCATACAGGTACAGGTTGTTTCATACAGCCTTATTTACTTAGTGTATAGATTAGATTTTTAATTTATTACTGTCTTTTTAACAAGTAAATGAATATTTATCTTAAGCTAACTGAGATGATGACAGAACACTATTCCTTTATTACAAACACTGCTAATTTTTAACAAACTTTTATTCTTTCTTTCTTTTTAAGTCTGACTGGTGATCACTCATTTCACACACTGAGCTCTTTCTGGGAATCTACTAGTAGATGCAGCATCATGCTAATTTTCTTTTTAAACATCCATAGAGGCACCTTTCATGCAGGAACCTATAGATGGAGCAGAACATAATGACAGCAATAGGTTTCATGGTTAAAAACTCAAATACATTCCTATTTTAATTTCTAATATATTACAGTAGTGAATATCTGTTAATATTTCTATAGCCATTTCTCAACTGAAAACTATATCACTTTATTAAAACACTGAACACTAGGGCTCATTTTATTCTTTGTTCATGATCTTATATTTTACAAAAAAGGCAAATTTAAATAATTTTGGTTAAAACAGTTTAGAAAATCTGTAGCTACTTCTTCTTTACCTTTAAAAACACAGATACAATCATCAGTGTATCAGTACCAGCCCATGTAGCAATAGGGGTTGAGACAAACAGAATCTCCTATTGCAAAGAGAAGAATACTGGACCTATAAACTTAACACTGCAACACCATTTGGACTAAATGAATATTTAGACCTTAAAGCATACTTAAAGAAATCATGAATCAGCTGTTTAGTAATGATAAAATGATGTTAAGAATTAATTAATTGTTTGCTTCATTTATTTCCTTCCCCCTTCCCCTTTCTTTCTCAACAGTAGCAAGAACTTAAAATGCAAATAATGTTTGCTGCTATTAAATTTTCTACCTCTGACCTATTTTATAAAATATAAGATCATGAACAAAGAACAAAACGAGCCCTAGTGTACAATGCTTTAATATAGTGATGTAGTTTTTAGTTGAGAAATGGCTATAGAAATATTAACTGATATTCACTACTGTAATATATTAGAAATTAGATAGGAAGGTATTTGAGTTTTGAACCATGAAACTTAATGCTCTCATTATGTCCTGCTTGATCTATAGGTTCCTACATGAAACGTGCCTCTATGGAAGTTTAAAAAGAAAATTGGCATGATGCTGCATCTACTAGTAGATCCCCAGAAAGAGTTCAGTGCACAAAATGGGTGATCATCTGTCAGACTTATAAAAGAAAGAATAAAAGATTGTTAAAAATTTGCAGCTTTTATATTAAAGGAACAGTGTTCTCACATCTTCTCAATTAGCTTAAGATAAATATTCATTTAATTGTTTAAAGACAGTAATAAATTAAAAGTTTACTCTATACGCTAAGTAAATATGGCTGTATGAAACAACATGTACCTGTATGAAAAGCAATACATGTATTCAGTTTATAAATGTCACAAAATGACATTTTTTGAATTATATGTTAAACATGGTAATTATTTATGTAAATATATTCAAATGAAGTAGCACTTTTGTGATGTCATCACACTGTGACTATTTAAACACAGATGTATGTCTTGTAAACCACCCCTTAAAGAAGCCTCATTTGGGAGGTGAAGTGCTAGAGTAGAACTTGTTATGTGATGACTTGGCTTGGGCCTTAAAAGATTGAAAATAAAACAATTCAATTTGTATTATACATTTTTACCAGCATTTTTCTTCTTGCTAACTGGGTTTACACTGTTCTGGACTTACTTAATTACAGGGAGTGGCTCCCCTTTGCATACACCTAGCAACTCTTTTAGCATTAGAGCACAGGAACAGCCTTTTTGGATCCACTCCTTTTAATATAGCCTTATGGTTCTGTGCCACTACCCTGAAACAACTAAATATAAAATATGGTTACCCCAAATAATGCTAAGACCCATGAATTACTTCTTCAGCCCCTCAAGTCACCCTATATTTAACCCTACACCCCCACTTTATAGTCTTCATTGCACTGTTAGCCCCATTGCTTGTTGTTCCGGACATAATTCAAATAATGAAGGGTTTGCCAAAAGAGAACCTGAATGGAAAATAATTTAGTCCATACAGTTATTATTCTGATTTCCTTTTTTTTAAAGGAAACACATATCAGTCCATGCCAAACCTCACGGACCAGCTTAAAACTGAATTTAGACCTCACCTCAGTAAGATTGTTGAAACCCTGCAGGATGTGCAACAGGAACAAGAGCGTATAAGACTGCAAGTGCTGCAAAAACTGAAATTGTTAAAATGAGACAGCCTCTGCCTCCCTACAAAAACTTTTTGAGGCCCTTCTATGGTAAACCCCTACATCTGTTGACCTTCCAACTACAGTCTACTTTTTTTTTTGACCTGCCAATCCACGGTCCCTGTATGCTTCTAGTTCAAACTAATACTGCCACTGAGTAAGTATCCAATATCTAAATAGACTTCAGGAGCTGATCCTTCTCCTCCCTTTCTGAATGGAACTGTCTACCAGCCTCTTAGGAAAAACCTCTTACTGTACCTTTCCACATCCCATCCTCCTCCTGAACCACCCCTTTTTTCTCTCCTCCATGGTATTTGTTCATTTTTTTTTAATTACTAGGACTCCCTGCCTTTTAACTTATAACCATTTCTGCATGCATATAGGGACTTTCTTTGACCTAAGGGGCTAACAGTTAACTGGGTTGGCAGTATAACTCTGTGGTTGGAGCAACTAGCTGTGAACAAGCCCAGCCCAGCCCATCCCACCACACCTGGGCTCGATTTCCAAGCTACACCCACACACTGCATGCCCCAGTGCAAGTCACTCAACTTACTCAGTGCTCCCAAGTCACCCCAAACAGTGGTACCCATGCCTAGATCAGATAGATATGGGGGATAATTTTTGATGTCATGACATTCTGAGAGATCCAGAAAAATAAATATAATCCTTCTCGGTTGGGTGCTTGAGCATCCAAATATCATTTAGACTATGGAGTATAACTAAGTCTTTGAGGGCAGGCAGGGACTTGGTGTGTGGTTCTGGCCTAGAATTTTACCTGCCCAGAAAGTGATCCCATGACAACTTCATATCCCCCCTAGGATAGTCTCAGAGTCATCATTGGCAAACCCTGATAGAGTTTGGGAAATACCATGAAAGAACACTGGGGTATCTTTCTTTGGGGCATAGACATTCACTAAAACCATTCTACCCATAGGAGTGGCAACTTTCGCCATCACCCAGCATCCTTCCCCATCCCACTTGTGATATAGTAGGTCTCCGTGCAGTTTTTTGTGGCAGAGAATGGAAACTCCATGCCTTGCTGTCCCAGCAGAGCAGTGCACCTCCCACCCTACTCATTCTTTGTCTAGCGTGGTAGCTTCATGATCAGAGCATTTGGTTTCTTGTATAAAAGTGATCTGCGTGTTTAACTGTTTGAGCATGGCTAGGATCTTTTTCCTCTTTATGGGCGCGTTCAAGTCCCTCACATTCCATGAGGTGGCCGTGATTGCCCCCTTGTTATCAGCAGGAAACTTTTGAGATTATGGGGGGGGGGGACTTCACCGAGGAAACCAGACCTTGAAGAACCTAGATCCCTATCACTTATCAAGTCAGTGTGCACATCTGGCTTTAAGAACCCACTATCTATAATACCTTTTCCCTTCCAGTATCCCCTGGACTTCCAGGTAGCACCTGCTGGTGGATTAGCTCAGAGTGCAAGCTTTGATATAACTTATTCAACTTCTCCTTACTACATTGCATTATTACAGTCATAAGCCTTGTATCCCCTATGTGGTATGAATTCATTTTTTGAACTGCATCAATAGGTGGTGTCCAATGCTGCCCAGCATTCTTACTTGGGTGATGCCAAGGGCATAGAGAGCCCTCCATGGCAAAAACATCAAACTACATAAAAATCAACAATGCTTTCCAAAACATTAATAACCTTAACTAGATAACAACATACAGTTTCAGAATGAGGTCCATGTCCCCTACCTTATGACTGGCCTTAGCTGGGGTGGGGGGGTCACTGCCCCCTTGTCTGGGGTCCACTAGATGGTTCCTGGGTCATATGGTGGTCATTTTGAACCCAGTACCATGCTTTTGCTGCTGATTTGGAGGAGGAGGGATCTGGAAGTAGCTGAGGACTCTCCTCCTACCCTTTCAAATTAAAGAACGAGTACTTAAAAGCCCATTCCCTCCCTTTGTCATGGTTCTCAGCTGGGATAAATAGCTGGGAGGAGGGAGGAAGCTGTAGTTTCTCTATCCTCACCTACAGTGTTTGTGCTAAGCAATTCTTTTGCAGCTTTGAACTCCTAGACTGCTGACTTACTATGTTGGGGTGAGCTTCACAATCATTTATTTTCCCCTTGGTATCCCTCTCCTAGGAAGAGTAGGCTGAAGAAAATTGTGTAGCAATGAGGACATTCAGATGGATGAAACCAGGATCAAAATATTCCACCCTCTGCTGCAATGCAAATAATTTCCCTTTGTCTGTGTTAGAAAGTGAATGAACAGGAGGGATGCTCCACTTTCCCCACTTCCCCCATTTCATAAATCCATGCTGCCATAGGGGCTGTATCCCATTAAGAGCCAGAGCTCAGGACCCAGTTGTGTATTTCCCTATATCTATGGCAGCTGCTTCCCTTTACCAGCATTAGGCAGCAGCTGCTTTTCGGCTCGCGTGCAGCAGATTGAAGCACATATCGCAGACTGCCCTGTTAATATCTTGTCCACACTTGAGCATGATCAGGTAATAAAATAAAGCCCACAGCAGTCAGGGTAAACAATTTTGAGCTGCTAAATGGTTCACATGGTGCAGATGAGCAGGGCAAAAAACAAGATGAGTGCTTGCTCTAGTCTCTGCAACACAGCTGTGCCACATGGTGCTCCATGTGGGTGTCAGTAACTTGATTTGTCAAAGTAATCCTGTGAATCTGCATGGACAATGAAGTACCCCCAACCCAACCATACAGGCAACCTCTCGGAGAAAAGATAGAAAAAGCAGTCATATTCCTGAGCCGATGATTTGTTACCAATTCTTCTCCCTAAAGGTGTCAGTCGAAGAAGCATATGCAGGCTCTGAGTTTGCGGCCCTTCTGTGGTTTTCAATGTAGTCTGCCCACTTGTGGCAGAGAGGTGTCCAGTCTGTCATGATATCCTCCGTTGTTTTGACCCCCAGTGACAGCTGAGATATGGTCGAGGGGAGTTTATTCAGATTAGGAGACATATTTCTAAGAACAGCGAATCTGTTACCTGTTTTGACTGGGTTGTCTCCTGTCAACACACTGCTCACATCAGAGAGGTTGTGTAGCCTCTGGTGACTTTGGGATCTACTTCTACAGGGTAGGACTTTAGCACTTGGATTCATTTTATTTTGTTGTTTGGACCTACCCTGCTGCACTTTCTGCCAGGGCTCCTCATTCGGGATACTGTTGCGATCAAGAGGTCCCTGAACTACCCTTTCTTCTGCATTTGCTTCCATGGTCTGCCATGAGGTTCTCTGTGTAGGACTACATTGATGACCAGTAGCCCTTTTCTATCCTCTGATATCCACCAGGAACAGGTCTACTTCACTGCAGTGATTGAACATTATTTGCTCCCCCTTGTAAGTCACACGGAGCATTGCCAGATAACGGAGGGCTGCAGGGATATTTAATTGATACAACTTTCTTTTAACATCTGCATAAGCCCTCTGTCTTTTGGACAGATCATAGGAAGATTCTTGGTATATTTGAATTCTGTGCCTTTGCCAATCAAGATTTTTCAGTTCCCTTGCCACCCGCAGGTACAGTTCTTTTGTAGGGTACCTAAGGAACTTGCACAAGATGGGTTGGGGTCTCTCCACTGGTGGAGGTCTGGGAGCAAGGCTCCGATGAGCACTTTCAATTTCTGGTAAGGCTGCATTGTTCAATCAAAGCATACCATGCAGAGCAGCTTTCGGGAATGGAATCATCTCCCTCCTTTCCACCCCTTCAGGAATGCCAACTATCCTGATGTTATTTCTGCATGAACGATTTTCAATATCATCCACTTTTTTGAGCAGATATTGAATTTGTGCCTGCTGTTCTTTTTTCATATATATACATTTTATTTTCCTTTTATCTCCGGCTGCCTCCTTCTGACCGACCCTCCCTGCCCTGTCACCCTGGAATCACTGGGACTTACTTTCATGCCCAGTCTGGGTATGGAGCCTGAAAAGGGTAGGGCCATCATCCTGCTGCCGGAGATTTTTTTCCCCAATGTTTTTCTCCCATTCCCCTGCTGGGGTGCACATAGCCCACTGGCATGCATGGAGGTGCACGCACATCTGTGGAAGTCCTGCAACACCCTCCCTTCTTGATGGCATCCTCAGACCCACACTACCCTCTGGCCTCCACCTGGGGCAGTCGTTCAGTGGGAACACCAGTCCTCCCTCTCTGGGAGAGGAGAGCTGTCCTCTGGACACTCAGTCCTCTCCCTTCCCTTCTGGCCCCAGGTGGCCCATGCTCATTCCTGAACATAGGTCGCCGGCATGGTGTAAAATGTGGCATCTAGTGCCTCAACCATCAGTGTCAATGGGACGGCTATGCCTCCTGCTCTTGTGGCATGGTTTGGTGTTGGATAAGCCATGCCTCATGCTGTTGTGTCACAACTTTGGTCTTTGCCACTTGATCCGCCACCCATCTCAAGTCCTTATTAGTTTAATTTGCTTTAAATGCAAGCTGTGTTGTGTCTTTATGGAGCATTGCAGTAAAATTGGCAAATTTGGCCACAGCGTCCAGTGATGATGTGGGGGATACCATGCTTTTGTCTATACCCCCTTCAGGGATCCATCTGTCTGAGCTTTTTCCAGGTCCCAACTTACTGCAACTGTGATGTGATGTCTGGCCTTGCCACTGTTGCCTCGTGGTAATTTTGTCAAATTATTCACTGAAGTGGTACTCAGTCATACATCAGCTTATCTATGAGCCAGTGCTCTTAAAATACTGCACAGAGGTTCCGATTGAATATCCAGCTGTTTCCCCTGATGCTCAGGTTGGCGATTCAGTCAGATGAAGATAATAGGTGCCTAGGAGGTCCTCTGGTCTATGTTACCATGCTGCCATTTTTGATGCCAGGCCACGCCCCCACATTATTATTTAAAATTCAGTAAAATCTCTAACTTTCAAGACCTCCATTTCACATTTTTTAAATTATTCTTTCAACACAGTCTCTGCCTTTGCTGCATTTTATAATTCATTTAATAAGATTGAAGCTGCCATCAGTTAATATTTCTTCCCATTCATTCATGAATTCATCATTATCTGTACCATAAGCTGGTTTTAATACAATTCTTAATCCCTTTGGTATCCTTGCTACCTGTATATAGGCCTCCATATTACTAATGTTCCAATGAGCTCTTCTTAATTGGTGAGTTACCTTTTTGAGGTTCCTGAAGTTCTCCAGCAGGGATCTTGCTTCTGGTGCAATGTTAGTAGTCTCATTGTTCTCTAGTAGAAATGAGTTGGCTGTTTCTGCTGCTCTCATCAGTTTATTGACATAATATAAAGGGTTCATCCCAGTAGATAATCCTGATGCTCCTGCAGTCATCTCGTTACTGGAAAAAATCCTGGGTGTAGCCTTCAATGACATATTTCCTCCTGTGGTGTATTTTACAACCCTGGTATACCTGGAGTCTGAAGAGTTGAGCTTTCACGCGGTATATTTGTGACCCGCAACCCATGCGTTACTCTTGAAATAAGACACAGTTTTTTTGCAGCAGGAAGGTGCTCACTGGGAAGGTGGTGCTTCAGAAAAACATATAGCACAGTCACAAAGAGATTCTGGCACTCATCAGCTTTGGAACAATGACTCCACCAGGCTGAATATTTTAGTCCATTTATTATAACATGAAGTGAAACGTGTCAAGTGTGTTACCCATTTGGTGGTTTGTCTTTCTTCACTTCATGTTATAATGAGTGGACTAACATATTCAGCGTGGTGGAGTCATTGATTCAAGGCTGGTCAGTACCCAAATCTCTTTGTGACTGTACTATGTTTTTTTGAGAGCACCACCTTCCCAGTGTATACTTTCCTGCTGCAAAAAACCTGGGTTTAAATAATGGTTGTGATCAAGTCAGACAGTGGTTGACCACGGAGATAAGTGAAGGTTTTGAGCTGATGCCATCTGGGAAAGGAATGTTGTTTTAAACAAGGGGGGGTACCACATTAAATGCTAGGTATACCTGAATATGGGGAGAAAGAGGCGGCACACTACATGAAAACCCTCTGTACACAGATGTTGCTACAAACGTTATTTTAATCATCAGAGGCAAACTGCTAAAATATTTTGATTTGAGTGTATTTGACTCTGAAGGATTAAATGACAAACTTAATTTAATGCCAATCCTTTTAAATAGATATAAGTACATATATTTACATTTATTGTTATAGAAATTATATACTGCTTTTTCACATTTGTGAAGAGAACATTTTCTTTTCTGTCTATTTGTTTCTCATTTTTGTCCCTTCTTGTGTTCTGAATCTGCAAGTGCACTGTCTCCAATATTATAATTATGCATGAAGATTCTGGCATTTTCAGCTGTGTATGAAGTTCTCAAGATCTGCCAATATGCATTAACCATTTTTTTATTAATCAGACTTGATACCCAACATAATATTTGCCCTTCAACTATGCCTTACTTTTGGTATCCTTCCTAGCTTTTCCACAAGAATCCCTGTTTAGCTAACTTTTGCCATGCAGTTGTGTTTAGATTTTATGTTTTCTTTTGGTTTTTAATTCATTTCGGAACCGGGTAAGGCCCACTAGGTACAAGTGCCTGTTTTCAAGGGTAACTCACGAGCACTGGGGTGGATAATTGATTTGTTCAGAGTCACACAATGTGCAAGTGGCGGTTATGGGAATCAAACCCAGGTCTGGTGGATGTACCAAACTCATTCTCAGCTTGTTACTCTAACGTCTAGGCTATACTGCCAGCCCAGAGGTTCCTTGTGCTGTACACCTCATGGTAGCACTCATTGGATTCTTTCTTGTAGAGCAGCCAGGGATTAATGCAATTACACTATCCTCCAACTTGAAGTGTCCTTTCTGTGCATTCTGCATCCATTGTACCTTTTCTCTATTAATGTACAGTACTTAGGTATATAGTATGGTACTTAGATTAATTTACCTAGGATTAAATAATGTTCTGTTTATAGCTGGTAGTCCACGAAAAAATATTTGGTTCCAATGTGCAGTTTGATATTATTTTTCTGCATGCAATTTGTTCATCATTATCATGATTTTGAAAACAGAAAACTTACATCAAATCGAAACATAGAGGGCACACCATTGCCAAAGTATTTTCCAACAGAAACTAAGTACTGTAAAGTCAACTCTTTGCAGAAATGTGCACAATGCAAGTTCATGTTCATAAAAAGAAACCATACGTGGTTAGTAAAATACAGTGACAACAATAATTTAAGAAGGGAAGAGGGTCTAGTTCCTGTTCCCTACCCCCTGCCCCACACACACTTCATAAGCACACATGAATAAATATACTGAGCAAACACATACATGCTTATCAGGGTTTTCCTATACATGTGAGTAGGAACAATTTTGCAGGCTATGGGGAAAATGACTTTGCATGGCTGTTCATAGATAGAAGCAAGACTGAGCTACTCTTCTTTTGTATGCATAGAAACATAGAAGTTAATGGCAGATAAGGACCGCAAGGCCCATCCAGTCTGCCCATTTCTTTTTCTACCTTATAAATGTGCCATCAGCCTTTGCTCTGTCAATGGCCTATCTATTCATACTCATCTGTATTGCTCCCTTATACCTATCCCATGCCTGTTTGAAGCCCTGCACTGTATTCATATTAACCACTTCCTGAGATAGGCTGTTCCATGCATCTACTACCCTTTCTGCGAAAAAGAACTTCCTCACATTACCCCTTAATCAGCCTCCCTCTAATCTCATGCTGTGTCCTCTTGTCCTGCTACTTTTCTTATATTGAAACATGTTAGACTCTTTCACCTTGTTAATGCCCTTAAGGTGTTTGAATGTCTCAATCCTATCACCTCTCTCCCACATTTGCTCTAGGGTATACATATTGAGCTCCATTAATCTGTCCTCATATGTTTTCTGATGCAGTCCCCACACCATTTTGGTTGTCCTTCTCTGGACTGCCTCAGTTTGGTTAATGTCCTTGTGAAGGTGTGGCCTCCAGTACTGCATGTAGTACTCCAGATGGGGCCTAACCAGTGTTTTGTAAAGAGGGATTATTACTTCCCTCTTCTGACTTGTGATACCTCTACTAATACACTCTAACATCCCCCTAGCCTTACCTACTGTTTTAGTGGTCTGCTTGGATGATTTCAGGTCATTGGTGATGATGATGCCCAAGTCTCTTTCTTCCCCTGTGACTGCGAGCAACTCCCCTCCCAGCCTGTAGATGGCTTCAGAGTTTCTCTTCCCTATGTGCATGATCTTGCACTTCTTTGCATTAAACCCCAGTTGCCATTCTTCCAACCATTTTGCTAGTTTATCCAGATTTCTTCTCATTCTGCCAGCCCCATCTGGATCATCTACTCTGTTGCAGATCTTGGTGTCATCTGCAAACAGAGAAACCTTACCCTTCAGTCCATCTGCAATGTCACTGATGAAGATATTGAAGAGGACTGGCCCCAGAACTAATCCCTGAGGTATCCCACTTGTGACTTTCATCTCTTCTGACTGTATAACATTTACCACTACTCTCTGTGTTCTGCCCACCAAACAGTGTGCCATCCAGTTGACCAACTTCTGACCCACTCCGAGCCTACCCAGCTTATTAATCAATCTTCTATGTGGAACAATATCAAAAGCTTTGTTGAAGTCAAGGTAGGCGGCATCAACTTTGATCCACCACTCTGGTTACCCAGTCAAAGAAATCTATGAGATTAGTCTGACAGGACCTTTTTTTTGTAAACCCATGTTGTCTTGGATCCTGTGCTCCTATGGATTCCAGGTGTTGCACTATCCTTTCCTTAAGGAGTGCCTCCATAATCTTGCCCACTACTGAGGTAAGACTGACTGGTCTGTAGTTCCCTGCTTCCTCCCTGCTACCACTGTTGTGGAGTGGGATCACATGAACCCTTCTCCAGTCTTCTGGGACCTCTCCTGTGCTCAGAGACTCACTAAACAGTTCTGAGAATGGCTCTGCTATTTCTAGCCTTAGCTCCTTTCTGGGATGTATGCCATCCGGTCCCATTGCCTTGTCCACCCTGAGCTTATCGAGCTCTTGTAGGACCCTTTCTTTTGTGAAGGGACTAGTGCTCACCTCCCTCCCCCCTGCATGCCCAACAATCAAATAAAATATTGCTTTTGTTATTCTGAATGTGTGTTTGTATGGTTTTCAAAGAAACAAGACTTCCTTGAATGCTGCCTAGTGTTGAGTGGAATCTGTTCAGTACACATAATGCTTGTAAGAGTATAAAGAAAAATTACAGGCTTGATGGTAAGAAATGTTTTCGGTAATGACAGAAATTGCCTCATCCCTACAACATAGCTATGAATTGTCTTCTAAAAGCTATAAATGTCATACAGCTGATCAGCAATTACATGTAAGAATTTTATAACACTGCAGAGTTCCTCAGTATAAACAAAAAATTAGAACTTAAAGGCTTACACTTTCTTTAAATCTAAAGGCTAACTTACATGTTTCAATTTTACTTCTGTTTTAACAAATAACTTACAGCTATGGACTTTTGAAAGTAGCTATTTTGATATTAAAACCCATGATCAGAAAGCAGTAGTGCCAGTCATCCAGATGTTGGAAATAATGACTGACAACCAGCTTTACCAACAGCACTGTAATGAAACTACAGTACATGTTATTTTATATAGCGTATTTCATATAATTTTATTACCAAACTCTTTGGTTTTGGTATATCCAGCCATTCACTACTCTTGTTTCCCTCTTAACTTATTGGGTGCTCCAAATTAGCCACTGTAGGACCTGCCTTTTCTGTCCCATTGCAGGTGTGCATTGGTGCCCCTCCAGGGTTCTGTGCTGAGTACTCTCCTATTTTAATATCTTTTTAGATCATCTCTACCTTGCTCTCCAGTCTTGCAATATTCATATGTATACTAATGACACCATTCTTTTTATAACTGGCCCCATCTTGACTCCACCAGCAATCTCAGCCTGTCTTCAATCTGATGACAACAATCTCTCGACTTGGTTCTCAGTAAACCAAATAGCACTCAATCAACATAAAACTTTTCATATGGCTTTTGGCTTGAAGCTACCTGATGAGCAGTCCAAACTTGTATGTTACATCTACTGATGGGTACACCTGAAATGTGGAATAGCAGTATAAATATCTTGGGTTTACTGTGTATCAGTCCCTTTTTTTTATCATAGAATGATTTTTATTTTGTTCCATACAAAAGTATAGTATCACATACATTCATACTCATAAGTAGGTAACATGTTCCATATGCAGCTATATTTAACCAGCAACTATTACATTGCCATAGTAGTGTGTAAATATATTCACAAAACACATGATTTAATATATTCTCATATGAGCCCACCTAGGATGCAACTTAACAAAGGAAAGACTCCCCAATGTGCCAGGGTGGTGTTCCACTAACTTCAAGTATTAGAGACAGATAGGAACTGGAATAATGGTACATAGAAATGAAATATCATGTAGCCAAAGAAGAGGGGTTATAGCCTAGGTTAGGAGTTTTGCAAAGAGTTGATTGGAGATAGGCTTTCCATCTGGCAGCATATTGGTCCATATGACCTAGGTGAGTACAAGATAGGCGTTCTAGTGTGGCTAATCTAGCTAGCACCTCATGCCATTGAAGGTGAGTTGGAGGAGTAGGTCTACACCAGTACATAAGTACAAGTCGTTTAGCCTCTATAAGTGCAAGTACAACCCATTGCCTCTGAGGTTGAGTTAAAGCAACTAGGGAGGTAGTATCTCCTAAAAGGATTTTGGGATCAGAAAGGCTAATCTGGAGGCCCCGTATTGTAGAGCAGTCCTGAGTTATGAATGCCCAGAAGTGTGAAAGCAAGGGCAAGTCCACAGAATATGAAGTAGATGTGCCCCAGGTTGCTGACAGCTCCAACAGCTGGAATTTTGTGATAGACCGTGGGAATATAGAGATGATGGTGTACGATACCAAAGCAGCAGTATATTGAGCTACAAAAAATGGCTCTTGGTATCCATAAAAGTATAATGACAATCTCGGAAATAACGATTCCAAGAGTCCTCAGATATATGGGTATTTAGGATCGCCATCCATTTCAGATGGCATGCAACTGAGGGGTCTACCTGGGCATCTCTCCAGGTCCTATAAAATCTTCCAATAATGCCCCCAGATGAAGGGATTTTTTGCCTGTGAGCTAGCCAATTCCATTTGGAGTCTGAACACATACGGGCCCTATTGGCTAGTATAGCACTGTGTAACTGAAGGAATTTCCAGAGGCCGTTGCTCGGGAGATGAAATTTGTGTTGGACTTGTTCAAAGGACATCAATACAGAGGAGCCAGGAATGCAAAGGTCCTGTATATAGTGGATGCCCTGGGCTTCCCACGAGGGCCAAGGCATGGAAGTGTCATCAATTGCCAAAGCCTGGTTATGCCACAAAGGGGTACAGAGCCATGAAGGGGCTTGGACATCCTGAGGTGTATGAGCTAAAGTCATGAGCAAGTGCCAAGCCCGTTTGGTTTCAGCTATTAAGGGGTCAACGTGCACCAGTTCCGGCTCTGAGGATGTAATAACAAATGCAGATTTGTTTCTGCCACTAGATCAGATTCCAGTTGAACCCAAAGCAGGAGGGGTATTGGACTGGGAGCAAACCTCCTAGTAGCCATAGTGGTGGTGCATGACAGATGATATCCTTGAAACCAAGGAGAGCCCAGCCCCCCTTTGGACTAATGTGCTTTCAGTTTACTCTTGTTCCATCTGGGAGATTTCCCTTCCCACAAGTACCGAGACACTTGAGTTTCCAGTGAAGCAAAGAGTTTAGGTGAAAGTTGTATTGGGAGATTTTTAAAGATGTACATGATTCGAGGCAGTAAGAGCAAGCAAACCACTGCCACTTTTCCAGGCAAAGATAGCTAAAACCTTTTCCATCTTTCTATCTCTGCAGTCATTTAAGATAGCAACGGCAAGACATTGGCTGGCTCTAGATCAGACCAATTGAAAGGAATGATTATGCCAAGGTAAGAAAACCCCTGCATTGCCCAGAGAAGCTCAGTTCCCTGTAAGCAACTTTTAGTACAGGCTGAGTTCAACGGGGCCAAGAGTGTTTTTCTCTGTTTAGCACAAAGTCCCGATAAAGTTGAAAATGTCTGTAGTAAGGGTAAAATATGCTGTATTGCCTGCTCTGGATGAGAAAGAGTTAGCAACAAATCATCGGCATAAGCCACCACCAAATAAGATTTCCCAGCAACTCCAATGCCAGTAATATCTTGTGACGCAATAAGAGACCGAATAAGGGGGTCCAAAGCTACCAAAAAAAGAAGAGGGTATAAGGGGCATCCCTGTCGGGTGCCCCATTGCAGTGGGAAGGGCACAGAAATGGTTGTGTTGGTCAAGATCCTAGCCATCGGGGATCCGTAAAGTGTTGACACCCACTGACAAAAAAACGGTCCAAAGCCATATCTATTTAAGACTTGGTGTAAGTAATGCCACTTGACAGAGTCAAAGGCTTTAGTAAAGTCTATTGCCAGTGCAGCCATTGGGACTGAGGAATGGGAGACTATCCATTGTAAATTAAGGAGGACCCTAGTGTTGTCTGCCCCCGATTTGCCCCTCATGAAACCAACCTGGGTGGGATGAATGATAGTCAGGAGCACCTCCAGCATCCTGGTGGCTAGGATCTTGGCCAAGATCTTTGTGTCTACCGAAAGTAACGAGATCGGCCAGAAATTTGTGCAGTCCAGAGGATCATTAGACTTTTTCTGTAGAAGGGTAATGAGGGCCTCTCTCATAGACGGGGGGAATGCACCAGTTGTGTGAGCCTCCTGAAGTGCAAGGAGTAGCGGCTGAGATATATCTTGTACCAATGTTTGATATAGCTTGACCGCCATGCCATAAGGGCTGGGGGCCTTACCTTTGGCCATTTTGGACAAAGCTTGACGTAGCTCTATTGAAGCAAGGGGGGGCATCTAATGTGGACACCTGTAACGGGGTAAGCCCTGGTAAATTAAACTGTTGGCAACATTTATCCAACTCCTGTTCTAAGGATGATGGGGAAAGGTCAGACTGCAACTTATATAAGGTCTGATAAAACGACTTCATTATGTCATTGATGTCTTGAGGGGTATGTACAATCTTGCTGGATGTATTACGGAGAGCATGAATGCGAGTGGCGGCTTATTATTTCCGAAGTCGAAATGCTAATAATCTGCCACTCTTTTCGCCCCATCCCAGAATGCATGTTTTGATTGCAACAGAAGCCACTCGGCCTTTTGATTCAGTATGGCATTAATTTGGTACTTAAGGCCCACAATGCACCGAATAAGGGAGCTGTCACTCCGAGAGGCATGAAAAGCTTTGAAACGGGACTCTAGTCCTTCCAGTTCTGCTTGCCACTGAGCTAATTTAGCTTTGCTTGCCTTGTTTTTGGGGGCTGAGAAGGCGGTTATGCGGCCTCTAATGATTGCTTTAAATGCTTCCCAGACCGTACCTGTGTGGACGCCACAGTTTGCATTAATGGCAAAATACTCCTTGGTGATTTGGGAAATTGTTTTGTGAAACTCTGAGTCCTTTAATAACAAAGGGTTGCAACTCCACTGAGTACCTGTTTTGGATTGTCCCCCAGTGTATAGGGCATGGTTGGAGATAAGAATGTTCCCAATTGTGGTATTAAGAACATTATGGGCAGCTGCTGAATTAGCAAGGAAGAAGTCTATGTGACTATATGTGGAATGTACCTGGAAATAGAAGGTATAATCCCATCCAGAGGGATTATCTCTATGCCAGAGGTCCATTAAACCCCATTCCTCTCATAGTTCGTGAAGGGCCAAACTGGCCTTAGACCTAGCCTGAGGAGTAGGCTTCGACTTGTCTAGAAATACATCTAAAACCATATTGTAGTCTCCACCCACTATTAGAGGAAGGGCGCCGTCGGCAATGGATACAGAGGAAATATCCTGGCTAACTGATGGAAAAAAAATTCTGTATGCTCTGTGTTGAGAGGCATACAGGTTGCAGATAATCAGTTTCTCCCCAGAGGAAGAAAGTTTAGCAGTGACCCATCTGCCTTGTGGATCGTGTTTGGAATCCTCCAAGATCCAACTCGAGGCACACCAGATAAGAATAGCTACCCCCCCTTGTCTTGGTGGTAGCTGAACTGGCACAGACGGTACCCACCCATGATTTATTTAGCTATGGAACTGCCTTCTTCAAAAGATGGGTTTCTTGAAGTAAGGCGATATCTGTATGCAGCGAATGGAAGTGAGCACCTTTGTTCATTTGATGGGATGGTTCAGACCATTAACATTCCAGATTACCACCAGAGTTGGGGAACTGGTGTGACTAGCCAAGGTTGTAATGGGGCACATGGAAGTTATAACAACAGAAGGTGTGTACTTACTGAAAAGGCAAGGATTACACCTGGGATATAACTCACCACACTGACCGTCCTGGGAGTCCCTGTGTTAGCCTAGGCTGCCAGATGAGAAGAAGAAAAGGCTCAGAGAAGAGAGGGAAATACACACCTCACAAGGGCAGCTGCAGTGGAACAAACACACAAAAGAGGTTATGACCAAATACAGTCAATGTACACAGTAACAATTAGCTGGGAAACAGAAGTTAAAAGATATCCCAGCTAGCTACAAAAACCAAGCTACTAAACAACTCTAACAGATTGTACTATAACATTGCGCAACAGCGCTATAGGATTAAGGCTACCTGTGAAAGAGGCTAGCTTAAAACTTTTAGCCTCAGCTTCACGAGCTCTCAAATCCTACTATTTAGGAGGGATTGGAACCAAGTGGATTTGAGTCCTCTGTGGTTCTAGTATACTTGAGGTCAGGCGCCCGACCCACAGGAAAGAAAAGAAAAAAAGGGGGGGCTAGAACCCTAAAGGGGGACCAAGGGGATATGGGAGAGGGTTTTAGGAGAAGGGGAAGGGAGGGTAACCAGGTTGAGGTCCCATACCAACACTACAAACCATACATCAAGGGATAGAGATGCTGCCCTGTCGCACCCCCATTTATGCTGACTACTACGCAGCTGTTGTTATAAGCTTAAACCAGCAACATGGAGAAGTGTGGGAGCTAAAAGAAAGACATAGCTAGTTATGCTACATAAGCTGGGGTATCCATGACTCTGAAAAACTGCCACCCAGATATCCATATGGGTATGGGCGCAGGAAAGAGTATGATTGAATCATCCCCATAGCTTAATTGCAACATCTAGCAAACTGTGACCCAAACCAGAAAACAGCTCAAATTCAGCCAAGAAAATTTTCAGCCTGTTCAGTTCTTAAAGAGGGGGAGGGCACAGTCTCAGACATATCCTTGATCACTGCAGCAGCATACGAGATCAGCCCCGGTCTGACAGGAGTCAAAATGTCCACTGCTTCCACAAGTGAAGCTTCCTGAAGTAGTGTCCGTATCAGCGGAATCAATGGTGGCAGACCGAGCACTGTGAGGAGGAGAGGTTATGTCTTCTCAAGACATTTTTGCCAGAGGGGCTGTCATGGAACCATCCTGGGTCAGTCAATTCCCACTTCTAGCTCTCTGATGCGGTCTAATGGAGGGCATCGACACCCGTTGAGGCAATGTGGGGTTATCTTTAGATGAGGAGAGCAAAGCCGTGACTGGTAGCAGCTTAGAACAGTCGGGAGGGCCCCTGATTACTGGGGGGATCATTTAGTAGTGCTGCACGTCCATCCTCATTACTGCACTCTGGCTGCCTGTGTCTGTCTACATAGTTCTCTTTCAGCATGTTGGGTTCCCAGAGCCTCCTGGGATATGTAGTCGGGAGAGGTAAATCTGGACAGAATATAGCAATCCACTTTTCTACAGTTGATGGGTGATTGGCCAGGAGTTCTCTGCCATCCTTTGTCACAAGTAATCTGGTGAGCCCCTTGAATTTGAAGTGGAAGTTGAAATCATACAGAAATTTCTTGAGCGGTGCAAAGGCCCTTCATTTGCTTGCCGTCTCATGAGCAAAGTCTCTATAGAAAGAAACCGGAGTCCCCTGCCGCCGCACTTCCCCTAAGTATCTTGCAGCCCTTAGCATTTTTTCCTTTGTTGTTTAGTGAAGAAAGTACACAATGACTGGCCTTGGAACAGAAGAGTTCTTGTCCCTCCTGATTGTTATCCTGTGCGCCCTCTTCACGTCCTTCTGTCCCCTCCATCTCTCAACCAGCATCACGGGCAGGGACTCATTTAAAAATCTCTCCGTATTCTGCCCCTCAGCCCCTTCTGGAATACTGATAATATGCAAATTATTGCATCTGGCTCTGTTCTCTTGGTCCTCCACTCTATCCCATAACATTGCCATTTTTTCTTCCTGTACTTGCAACCGGAGCAGTAGTTTAGATTGTTGCTGTTCACATGACTCCAGCCACTGTTCAGAGATGTTCATGCGGTCTTGTAAGTTTCGAACCTCAGACACCGTACCTGATAATGTAATGCTGATATCCTCAACTTTGTTTAATACGGTCTCCAGCATGCGTGTTATGTACTGCAGGGATTCATTAACTGACGGCTCCTTTGGAGGTGTCTGGGATAATGGGTCTGACTGGCTGTTGTCACCTTGAGAAGCCATGAGGTCAGGCAGATTGGCAAGGAAAGGCAAATAACAGATTGCTCCAGCTGATGTATGTAGTGGGTGAGGAAAACAAACCCCAGTGACCCGGTCGTTCCGCTGACCATTGTCCTGTCACAATGTTGGTGAGGCCTGCACAGCCTAGTAACCGCTACAATACTCGGGATCAGCACTAGTTACAGTCACAAAACTGCATCCATTTAACTTCTAGCAAATGCTGATAAGCGGTGGGGGGGGGGTTACCCTTACGAAAGCAGTAAATATGGAACCGACCAACCCATGAGTCTTGACGCCGGAGCTCCAAAGATACCAAACCCAGAGAGAGCTCAGAAATTTAGGCTTCCATCTTGCTGCTGGCCAAACCACACCCCCTTTCTCTGTATCAGTCGCTTGACTTCTCCTCTCATATTCAGTCTATGGTTAGTAAATGTTACAGCAAGCTTCATACCTTCTATACAGTAATCAACTGCCTTTCTAACGTATAATAAATTACCCGGTTGAACACATGATCCTACCTATATTGGACTATGGTGATATCATCTATGACAGTGTTCCAAAATGCCATTTGTCAAAATCGGACACCTTGTACAACTCCCTCTGCTGCTTTATTCTTCACTGCCACCACCACCCAGGGGTTGCCACTGTAGGTTATATGGCAGTCTGCAATGGACCTCATTCATTTGCACATGGTCACATCTGGCCCCATATAGGTGTAATTTCTGGCTTGACAACATTCCTAGTTATCTAAACAATCTGCTCCCCATGAGTCCTCCGGCTCAGGTCAAAATCTGTATTCCCCTAGAAGCACCCAGTTCCTCATCCCCAGATAGGTGAAGAAAGAAATCTGATTAGTTTGCATTCAGTTACTGGTACTCTCAGTTATGGAACAGGTTAGACTGGGTGTCTGCTCACCCATCAGTGTTCCCTTCACTAAAAAAAACCTTAAGCTGCTGCTTGCATCTTGCAGTGACTGAACCTGATCTATTTATTTACTGAATGTCTTGAAGAGCTATTGTTAGACTTTGATACCCTTGTTTATCCATCACTGTTGCCAGTTTTGTATCTACTGTTGTAAATAATGTATATTACCATATCACATCTCATGCACTTTATTTTTATGATGTACTTCTGCTCATGTTGCCATTGTGTTTATGTGTCCCTTCTGGTCTCCTTCCTCCCTCCCTTCCTTCCTTAGGTCACATCTGTAAAAGTGAATATCTGTATTTCTGTAGGTTTGCCAGATTAAAGCAGCAGTACTAGGTAACAAAAATCAGATATTTTGCAACAGTTTGTTCCCTGTGCTCTGCTGAGCATTTACCTGGTAATCTTTCTTGTTTTCATTGTACTATCACCCAATAATTTGCTCCATTTTCCTTTGTTTTTGTTTACATTTCTTCCACCCGCCATGTTGAACTGGAACCTTGTGCTGCTAACCGCACATGTATAACTCACAATCCTATATAGGGACAGTGGGAATGTGCAACACAGGGTCCCACTGAAGTAAACAAAAGACATACTGCGATGTGAAGGAGGAGCTAGACTGAAAATTAGGCAGCAGCCGTATTTACTGTGGTGCCGCAAAACTGGACATTAATCACTTCTTGATTATCTAGTATTGCTTCTTTAAACAATTTCGATAAAAAATGCTTCACACAGAAATGAAGGATAAAGTTAAAGCAGAAAATATCTTGATATACTGAAGAACAGTATAGATGCTGAAATAGCAGGAAGAGCACAATATTTGAATCATAGGTGCCTGGTTTGCAAAATTTTTGGTGGGGCTCAGGGGTCAGAGGGCAAAGCCCTCAACATGGGTCTATAAAAGTTGGGGGGATGCTCTCCTTAGCAATTATCTTAGTTGGGGACTAGGACCTCCTGGACCTCCCCCCTCACTTTAACCACTGGATGGGAGACCAGCAACCACTTAAAAGAAGACTGAACTCAGCCCATGAACTTCCAACCTACACTTTTATGTTATAGACTGCTATGCATGCATACTAACACCTTATTGGGTTTCCTCTCATTCTGTACGATCTGTTGAGTCTACCACAATTAACCATTTGTTTCCATGAAAGGAAATAATGATGTACAACAACATTCCATAACCACTCAAAGTTGCATAAAAGGATTCTTCCACAAACTAATGAGATCACGGTCTATTCCACATACCCTGATGACTCTTGTGTTCCAGCACAACTAAAAGCAAGGCTTCAGCTAACCCCATTTTGGAAATATCTGACTTCTAAAATGTAAGGTAAAAACCTCCTAAATGAAGTGGGAGGAAGTATCTAACTCCCAAGATGGAGTGTGTGTGGGGGGGGGGATTAGGTGACTTCCAGTTCTGCAGTCACGGAAGTCCAAAATGTTGATTATTTTTCTGAAACACAAGAAATGTTATGAGTAATTATAGTAACTTCCTAAACTGGTCTCAGAATACTGACTTCCAAAATTCATGCCCTGGGAAAGTATTATAATTTTCAAAAAAATTGAAATAACTTCCAACTTCAGACTCAAGAGAGTTTCTGACTTCCACCAAAGAATATTAACCCAGAACACACCCTAGAGTTACTGGATAACTTTTTTTTGTCTAATAATGGATTAGCCTTTTGACTTATTCAACTATGAGAGGTCAAAATGCTTTGCAACCACAAGCCAGCAGGGCTAATGACTAAAAAATCCACTGGTCCCATAGACATTCCACTGACCCAACTGATGTAGTTATTTAAAGGTGACCTCCTCCAGCACTAGCCAATAGAGCTAATTAAAAGAAAACATTTCTGTCCGGATACAAAGTCTACCGGCCTTTGTCTGGTACCAATTTCGTTCACTGACTATGATGTACAGTATAAGTCACATTAAACTGTTCCTCCAATGAGTTGTTTTAGCATTTCTGACTGAGTTGCATAAGTGTTGCTGGATCCAATACAAAGCCCTGTACAAACTGTTTCTTAAGGATTAACACTCAGTTTTGCATTGCATTGTGACTGAACTACTGATGCAATCCACATGAGTTGCAATAACATTTTACAATCATTGCTCTTGAGTAGATTAAGCATTGAAAAACAATCCAATATAAGTTGCCAATACATTATCAACTGCAAAAAATGCTAAACCAACTCATTGGCAGAACAGTTTAACATGACTTGTACTGTAAGAATGCATACCTGTAGTAAACCATTGCTTACAAGTTTATTGGAGAGAGGGCAACATTCTGGGCCATGGCTATTGATGTTGGCTACTCCTCCTGTCTGATAGCCACTCTTGCTGATGTTGTTATATGATTGTTGTGCTCTTTTTGATTTAAACATAAATGCTGACTGCTTAAAACTAAGAAATATGGGTTATACAAGGGATCTAAGTAACAAATATGAGCATGTCTGCAATGGAAGAATGGGGGCGATAGGTGGCAAAGAGGCAGGAAATGGTTCAGGCTGGCAAATTTTATTTTCCTAGCTAAGATATCCTGTCCATGAAGAATGCATGAATCACACAGCCCAGTCAGCACATCTCCTGTGAGTAACATTCCACCAGGTCAAGAGAGGGAACACTTTGTTACAAACACACACACACACACACACACACACACACACACACACACACACACACAGACACAGACACATACATACATGCACTGTTTAAAACAATTTAGTGCATGAGCTAACGTCAACACATGTAAGCCCATGATTTGCCAGAAATCTGTACATCTGCATCTTTTGAAATGGCAGACAGCTGGCCGTGAGTGAATAAAAACAGCAGTGTAAGCAAGTGATGGACTGTTTCAAGTCAGATATTCATTCTTTGTTTATAAACTGTTCATGAATCCTGTGTACACCACTGAGCAACTGGCTGGAGCAGTGGGTAGTTTGTATATAATATGAAGAAATGAAGAAATATCTTAGTTGCTGTATTGGTCCTTAGACTCCATAAACATTAAAACCTACAGAGTTGTAACAATATTTTTTACAAGATAATATCAATTGTCAGTATTATTGCCAAATAAAAAAATGAAATAGAGAATAATGGATAAGAAAATGTGTGTTATGGATTTTTTCACACACCCAGGGTGTGTGATGACCCATACACCTTGAGAGTGAAGCTCGAGAGGTTTTTGTGGTCATCACACACCAAGGGTGTCTGAAAAAAATCCATAACATCAAACTCACCTGTCCTTTATTTTTTATAAATTGCTGGTGTGGAAGTTTAGATTGTATGTCTAGCAGCTTGAAAGAAAAAATAAATTTTTTAGCTAGAAAGCAGTTTTATTTTTGAAGAAATTGAACTGTACATGAATAAAACACAGTTGAAAATACTGCAGTTGAAATACTTTTTGTGAAACAATGGAATACAAGTTTCTTTGGGGAATGTCATAGCAACCGTATTTCGGGTTATTATGAAGTGTCATATCAACTGGATTTCAGGTTATTATTGCTTTTGGAGCTTAATAACCCAAAATCAGATTGATATGCATTTTTAACAAAACAGTAATCCAGTTGATATTTATGGTCAGCAGTAATTATTAAATAATAATAAAAAAAAAACTCAAGGACCACCTGGAAAATGAGTTCATGCATCTCAAAATGTTCAAAGTTTAATAATGAGTCAGTACATAATCAATTAACTATATGAGCAGAAACAGTTTTAAGAATCTGTAAACCCCAATGGAATGACACCCCCCCCCCCCGGAAACAATAACTAGAAAAGAAAAGTATATTCACTATGTATGTGAGCCAAGAGTCTTAACATACTGTAGCATAGTTATGACATGTACCTGAATATAAGCCTACCAAATTAAGTAAGCACAACACCAACGCCTCCCCCACAGACACAGCACCTCCTACAAAATAAATCATCCTCCAACCCCCAAAAACACGCAACAAAATTGCCCCCACACATACTAAACTCCCTTCTACACTCACCCAAGATAACCCAACCTCCTCCAACCCCCCCCACACATATGTATATTAGGTGAGAATCCAACATACTGATAACCAGTTAAAAAGGACTCTATGAAAATAAAAACACAACAACAACACACTGAAGTTCTATTAAATGCCTATCCTACGAAATGAAAGTCTGTCTAAGTTTATGAGGGGAAATGTGCCATGAAACCCAAATTCATATTCATGCCATCTGCTACCATACTGAGAAGTAAAGTAAGCTTAATTTCAAAATTCTGTCTGGAGTGTGTTAACTGACTAAGAGTATAGCTTAGAAAATATCTCCAGATAAGTTTAATTCTGTATGAATGTTTTAAATAGTTGTTCATGCAAGGTATATTTTTTCTTATTCCCCTCTTATTGCCATACATATATTTTTGTTGTACAACTTTTTATCATACAATACTAACAAGTTTTAACTTGGACATTTGAGGTACTGACAGAGAGGGACTTAGTGATATTAGAAGATGGCCGCTGGGCTGATCGTGTTGTCGGCTGCTTAAGGGACTACACTGTGTTTTCATTTAATTTTTTGCCCTTTTCGGTCGTTTTATTGCTTTTTGTTTGCTCCGACTAAGTTTTAACCTCCATGTTGTAGTGACACTGACGAGTTAGAGTCAGTCAGTTGGTATGACCATATTCTGGAAAGTGGGAGTGTATTCGGAGTGTTACTGGGGTGACTGGATTAATTTTGTGTGAATGCCTAAATTGTCTTGCTTTTCGCCACTACTGTTAAAAGTCTGCATTTAGTGTATGGCCTCTGTTTTAACTTCTGTGTTCGGCCGATTGGATTTCGACTGTGCCCATTAAGACTGTTTGTTAGTGACTTTGGAGTGGACCTAGAGAGTGGCTGTACCTCCTGGATTCGTTGGGATGCTATGAAGATTGTTGGGATTTAAAGTAGCTGTTGGAAGACAAAGGTGTGGAAGGACTGGTGTGGTGTGGTGCAGTGAGTTAGTGGTCCAGGCCTTGCTGGGCATTTTTTCTAATGGGTCGTGCAGCTACACAGAGGGCTGGGCTCTGGTCTGGCTGGGTTAACATAGAAACATAGAATTTGATGGCAGATAAGGACCACTTGGCCCACCTAGTCTGCCCATTTCCTGACCTAACAGATAAACTGCAGATCCTAGTTAACCAACAGCCTACTTCCTACTACCCCCACTAGAATTGCCTTATGTCTGTCCAGTGCATTCTTGAATTCCCCCACTGTTTTTGACTCTATGACCTCCTCAGGAAGGCTGTTCCATGTATCCACAACCCTCTCTGTGAAGGAATACTTTCTTACATTACCTCTGAGCCGCCCCCCCCCTCTATCTTCAAATTGTGCCCCCTTGTTTTTGCAAATCTCTTTTCTGAAAGATGCTACTCTCCTCTTGGACTTTGTTGATTCCCTTGAGGTATTTGAAAGTTTCTATCATGTATCTGCATTGTAACAATAATCTTAACCCTGGTGGTCCAGTGGACCTACTCCCCAGCCTGATCATGGGCATTGTTAAAGTAGATATATCCCCGGTGGTCCAGTGGACCTGCTCTCTGGCCCAATCACAGGCTTTATAAAAGTAGATGTATCCCTGGTGGTCCAGTGGACCTGCCCCCCCAGCCCGATCATGGGTGTAGTTAAAGGAAAAGTATCCATGGTAGTCCAGTGGACCAAATCCAGCCCGATCACAGGCTTTGTGAAATAAAATGTATCCATGGTGGTCCAGTGGACCCGTTCCAAGCCAATACGCGGGCTTTGTAAATTTAATACCAATCCCTGGTGGTCCAGTATCCCCCTCCCACCCGCCACTCAGTCCTGCCACCCGCTCCCCACAGTCAGCGGTAGTGGTGGCAGATCCCCACCATAGCTGCCCGGCCGCCTTCTGACTGACAGCGTACAGTATGGTTGTACACTCATTGGTTCACAGCATGGGCCAATGATTGTGCGAACCGTACTGTACTACTGAATCCCAATATGTGAATGATTTCCATTCACATATCGGAACTATGTTGTATAAACAGTCTGCATGCCCATTAGCTGCTGGGACCAATGGGTGAACAACCATAATGAACACTGTCAGTTGGTGGGCTGGGTGGCTGATGGTGGGAGCTGCTCCGCCCCTCACTGATGGGGGAGCAGCGTGAAGGACTGAGTGGGTGGGTGAGGAGAGAGGTACCGCTGACCACCAGGGATTGTTAAATTTACAAAGCCCATGATCGGGCTTGAGAGCAGGTCCACTAGACCACTAGGGATATACTTTATTTCACAAAGCTCTTGATTGGGCTGGATTCCGTCTACTTGACCACCAGGGATAAAATAATCTTAACAATGCCCGCGATTGAGTTGGGGAGCAGGTCCACTGGACCATCAGGGATAAGATTATTTTTACAATGCCCACGATCGGGCATTGGGTTGCTTTGCCACCGAGGGGCAGGGGGCATCGGTCCCCGACAGCTGCAGCCTGCGAGGGTGCCAGGCACAAGTCACCGGGGATCGGTGCACATGCATGCAAATGGGGCCATAATGACATGCAAATGGGCCCATTTGTGCCTTCCATGCATAATTGCCCCATTTGCATACCCACCGCTGAATATTGCGGTTCCTGCACCTAGCACAACTGCACTTACACTGGAGCAGCCCCCTGCTCCTCTCTTGCCACTTGAGCTGGCGCAGTGCCACTGTGCCATGCAAAATGGGGGCTGCCACAGTGCCATATTCAACAGTGCTGAGCCATGGTGCAGCACCATTAAATATCACCCAGATCACGCTCTGGCACATCCCAGTTGCGCTGCGCCCAGGCTTGCACCCCAGTCTGGTGCAGTCTGAATATCCTGGCCAAAGTCTTTATCCTAATTAAGTTATTTGTTTTATGATTTGTTTTATTTTTGAATTTTGAGATTTTGAACCTTGTTACCAGTCTCCTTTCATAGTGAAAGAGCTGTTAGGGATTGAGAGACTTGGTTTTGAACTGGGATTTAGATTGTTTAAGATCTATTTTTTAATTATTATAGTTATAATTTTGTGTATGTGGGAATTTGTATCAGTTATTTAGTAGTTTAATTTTATGTTTTTTTTGGGGGGGTTTAGGATTATTATTTAGTCACCGGAATTTGTGGAGATCTGCCCCCACGGTCGTGCGCTATTCATCCTCTGCTCTTCGCTCTCTCTGTCCCTTTGTCTCCCCCCCGTTACACCCATCAACTTACCAGCACGGTAGAGCATTGTGTAGTGTGCATTGGGGGAGGAGGGGGGGTTGGGGCCATCGGGGTTGTGAGGTTCAGAAGATTCCCTGGGGCGAAATGGAATTCCGGACTGTGGTCCATCTTGTCTGGGGTTTCCATACCCAAGGGCACTACCAATTTTGGTGGGCATGTGGCTCGGGTGGCTCCGGAAGTTCATCCAACTCACGTGGTGTTATGCAATGCCAGATCCATTAAAAACAAGACTGCAATTATTGCTGATCTTCTAAATTCAGTGGATCTGGCTTGCATCACTGAGACCTGGCTGGATGAGAACTCCGGCCCTATATTAGAGGCCTCAATTCCAGCTGGTTACTGGGTGATTCACTGCTCAAGAATGAATCATGAGGAGGGGGGGTGTTGCAGCCTGTTTCAAGACTGAACTGAGCCTCATGAGTGTTCCAGTGGAGGAGACTGAGTCATTTGAGTGTACCATGGTAACAGGCGTTGGTTGTAGGATCGTTCTCATCTACTGTCCACCCGGAGATGGGAAACAGTTCCTTCAGGAAGTAGTGGATTTTATCATCGACATGGTGTTTGAGTCCCCCAGGCTGATGGTCCTGGGTGACTTCAATGCCTGAGTCAATGATGAACTCTCATAATTTGGACAACACTTCATCCAGTTAATGTCATCTCTGGGCCTTATGCAGATAGTTACCACTGCTACCCATAAACATGGTCATTCTCTTGACTTAGTCTTTCTCCTGGGGATTGAAGCCTCAGATCTCGGGGTGGAACCAGTTGGATGGTCCGATCATTTCACTATGAGGTTCAATTTTGGTGCCTCCCCCATAAGCCGACCCCTGTGGTGATGGTCAAGTATCGCCCTTTACAAAATATTAGCTCTGAAGGTCTGATGGCAGTACTTGACCAATCGATTATTCTGGCAGCACACAGTGACCCAGAGGATCTTGTGGTGGCCTATAATACAGCCGTCTTGATGGCCCTGGATGTCATTGCTCCTGTCCGAATTTGTCCTCTGTCCCTTCGCCCTGGGTCCCCATGGTTTGATGGGACTTTGAGGGACATGTGGTGATTAGGAAGAAGGTTAGAGCATTGCTGGCAGAAATCTTCTCTTGATGCCGACCACTTTAGATTGATGGATCACTATCAAATCTATCAATCCGCAATCACCCATAAGAAGGTAGAGTTCCTGTCCAGGGAGATTGTGGCTGCTCAGAATTGACCAGCTCAGTTTTTCCGGACTGTGGACAGACTGTGCAACACAGCCAGTCTGCAAGTACGGAAAGCATTTTTGCAAACAAAGTGCCATGAACTTGCTCAATTCTTTGCGACTAAGGTGGCTGACATCAGGGAAGCTATCCATCTGGCACACTCTATAGGAGTTGCTTCTGATCCATGCTTGGCCACTGGCCTTCAGTTTTCCTGGAGTACCTTCGACCAACCAGAGTTCATGGATGCCATGAGGATTGTCCAGAGTATGCGTCCCACATGCTGTAGTTTGGACCCTGGACCAACTTCCCTTATTTTGGATTGTACTGATCCCATCGGTCCGGTCCTTGCATGGATGGTTTGGTGCTCCTTGGAAACAGGGGAATTTCCTAGCTCCCTGAATGAGGTGGTGGTAACGCCTCTCCTGAAGAAAGCTTCCTTGGACCCGAATTGCCATGCAAACTACAGATCAATCTCTAACCATCCCTTTTTAGGAAAGGTGGTTGAGAAGGTGGTAGCTGATCAGTTGGAGAACCATTTAACCATCCATGACATCTATGAACCTCTCCAGTCCAGTTTTTGAAAGAGGCATAGTACTGAGACAGTGCTGGTTCGGGTGCTCAATGATCTCCTGATGGCCAGAGATCAGAAAAAACATTCTATCTTGGTTCTTCTGGATCTCTCCTCAGCGTTTGACACTGTGGACCATGGGGTTCTTCTTGATTGTCTGAGGTTCATCTGTGGCCTGTCGGGTACAGTCCTCAGATGGTTTACATCTTACCTCACTGGAAGAACTCATAGGGTGGTGTCCGGGCTTTATTCCTTGGACCCAATCCATCTGTCATGTGGGGTTCCTTAGGGATCAGTGTTGTCCCCTATGTTGTTTGCAGTGTACGTACTGCCCCTTGGAGACATTGTAAGGAGGTACGGGCTGAGGTTTCATTGCTATGCTGATGATACCCAGCTATACCTTTCTTTTGCATCTGACCAGGATGGAGCTCTCTCAGTCTTTAATAACTGCCTTGTAGAAATCTAGGAGTGGATGGATTTGAGTTGATTGAAGTTGAACTCGGGAAAGACTGAAGTGTTGGTTGTGGACCCAGGTCGCCGGATAGGGGGGTCGGGGGTAGGTTTACTCAGGTTTTTCGGGAGTATATCTCCCATCCTCTGAACAGGTGCGCAAATGTGGGTGTAATTTTTGACGAAGGGCTGACGTTGCATGCGAAGGTGTCAGCCGTCATCAAAACTTCCTTTTACCATCTTGTAGTATCTCCAGGTTTAAGCACTTTGTTTTGTCCGATGACCTTCTTACTTTGGTTCACGCCTTTGTTATTCATGCTTGGATTATTGCAACTCCCTTTACCTAGGGCTTACTGGGGTGGAAATCTGCTGTTTGCAGCTAGTGCAGAATGCGGCAGCATGGCTTTTGACAGGATCTCCTAGGTCCTGCCATATTTCTCCGGTGCTGCGCTGTCTGCACTGACTGCCAGTTCAATGGCAGATCACCTTTAAAGTCAGTCTTCTGACTTACAAAGCCCTACACGGACAGGGCCCTGATTCCCTACTGCCTTGGGAAATCGCTCCGCTCAGCTGGTGAGGGGTTGCTAGAGATTCCTAGAATTTGTTCAAATCATCTGGGGCCCAGGCTTTTGCGTATGTGGCCCTTTTCTTTGGAATTCTCTACCCACCAGATGCGAGAGTGTGCGTTTGCGGCGGGATTTTAAAAAGGTCTAAAAACCCATCTTTGGTGTCATGCCTATGGTGACTGATGTATTTGTATTATTTTAAGTGTTTATTGTGGTTTTAAATTGTATGTTGATTTGGTGTGTTTTTAAATTGTGAGGCGCCTTGGTTTTGCAAAGGCGCCATAAAACTAAATAAAATAAAGTTTTTATTAAATCTTAAGTCTTGCTTTTGATTTTGTACATATTCTCCTGACACACATGTTCATTAATAATTTTAGTTACAGGGTTTCCCTGCTTGAGTGTTCAGCTTATCTAATGGATTGACCTTGAAAAGATTCTCAGTAATAGCAAGCTAATGGAAGGCTGTTAATGGCATTAAAATTTGGGAGGGTTTTTGAACTAAGTACTTTTAACCAATGAGAATATTTTCTGTTTTTTATGTGTGATCTGGGTGTTAATAGATTGGGACTCTCTGAACAATTGTCATAAGTCTCTGAGGAAGGATGTGGTTGATCCCAAATCTTAGATATTGTTTTCTTTTTGTAACATCTATGTAGGTCCAATAAAGGCTATCAAACCATTTGATTCTGGATCTGTTCTTACAATGACTAATACAGCAACTAATCTATTTCTGTATGTCATCATGTAAGATACCAGAATTTGCCGTAGAATATGGCAGTTGCACAACATAAAGAAGAAACTCGCCCAACTAGACAGTGACATCTATTTTTTAACCCAGTGCAAGAGAAGCAACATTATCCCTAAAGGTTTAACTATTTGGAATCCATTAAAGAACACTGATAATTCTAAGCATGCTGAACAACTCTGTTGTAGGACATCTGAGAAACTGAGAAATCACAGAATCCATAGATCATATGCCAAGAAAGCATTTTTGATGAAACAGTTTGATGGTATTGTTACCACATTGGAGAGGATGTCTGGTGAGCCTATTACAGAAACCCTGCATGAGATATACATGAGCTACCACAGGACCTTAAGACAAGCCATGTTCATTATAAACAGGATGTTAAATACCCTTCGATGAACCATACTCCCTAACAACCATGAAGAAATGAACAGAGTGACTGAACAACACAGCCACATAGATGGCTACCTTTCAGTGGTTAATTTGTCCAACCACACACTGACTAGTGGGGAATTAAGTGTACTTTCTAAGGGACTCACTTTCTGCCCAACAAAATCACAGGACAGAATACAGTTTTGTGGTGAACTGGAGGAATACTTCCATAGATTGAGACTTAAAGAATTCTTTCATTGCAGAGAAAAAAATCACAGGCATACAAAAGATCACAAACAGTAACAATTCAATGGATAATAAAAATAAATTATCTAATTTTACCCCCTCCCCCGTGGGCGTAATAAGAAACAGGACAATTACATTCACTGCTTTTGCCAGAGTGTGACTGGTCAGATCCTAAATAGGCCAAAACAGGCCCGTTACAACCTCTCTCCATTGGAACAGAGGGCCATACAAACACTGAAATCTAACCACAACGTTGTCATAAAAAAGCAGATAAAGGCTCTGAAGTGGTGTTTTTTTTATAATTATTTACTTGTAGTTCCACGGCTAGGGGGAGGTTGTGCCTTTGGTTCCTCCCCCCCTTCCCTTCTAGCTAGCTAGGCTGGCTACCACCACGGTCCCGGGCAGAGTCTGACCTCCCTGTCACTACCCTTCCCTGGTCACTTCGTGGAAGGTATGTACCCCACCACTGCAGAGACCAGGAGGGTGGACCTAGGAGGGAGCTGACTTGCACAGAACCGTGGTGGTGCCAGTAAGCAGCCTTCATGCTGCTGGGGATTTTTTCCTTTGGAGTGGTTCCCTTTCTGGAGGGTGTACAATGACGTCCAATGGATGGAGCGCCAGACCCTTCTGCACGCAGATTTTCCGGCATCTGCCTCGCTCTCACCTAACTCTGCAGCATCAGTGGTGTTGCCCCCCCCAGCTTCCACCAGGGTACAGCCATGCACTGACTGCTGATGTCCCTCCCTCCTTGGAGAAGGAGAGCAGTCCTCTGGACCCTCGATCCTTCCCCAACCCTGCCAAACCCTGGTGACCCATACTCATTCCTGAACATGGGTCACCAGCATAGCATGAGATGTGGCGTCCAGCACCTCAACTCTCAGCACCACCGTCTGGCCCTGCAGTGGTGATATTAAACTGAGAGGACTATATTAATGAAGCCAACAGACAGCTAACTGACCATACCTATTACAGAGAACTGGAAAGAGACCCCACCACCGAATATAAAAGAGAACTACAGGACTTAGTTAGATCATTTTCTAACCACGTCCAAGGCAGATTGATGGATTGTATCCCTGTTGAACCCAAGCTGGGGACATTTTATATGCTGCCTAAAATTCATAAACCCGGGCTATCTGGGGAGAACCACAGTCTCTGGCAATGGTACCCTGACTAATGAGATCTCAGGATTTGAAGAAACCAATTTAAAACCACTGATTATAGAAAGGGACAGTTACATCCAGGACACCACACACTTCCTGCGTAAACTTTCTGGTTATAGGGACTTACCACCTAACACCATTTTAGCAACGATGGATGCAACATCCCTCTACACTAATACTGTACACACACGGATGGCAATTCAGCCTGTTTTAAGTACCTATAAGAGAAAGTATTAGACCAAAACATCAACCCTGGAGTGGTGGGGAAACTTATTGAATTCCTTCTGACACAACTTCAGCTTCAACGGTAAACATTATGTTCAAACTATAGGAACAGCAATGGACACCAGGATGGCTCCAAAGTATGCTAATCTCTTTATGGCGATTTTGGAGGAAGACTTTTTAAGGCATTGTCCCCACAAACCACTCGCTTATTTCCATTACATTGATGATTTTTTTTATAATTGGACAGAGGGCACTGACGTACTTAAAGATTTTCATCAGGAACCCTCCACCTTATCATAAAGCTTACCCTGGAGTATACTGCCACCAGTGTTAATTTTCTGGACACCACTGTCACGATCAAGGATGGAACCTTACATACATGTACTGACTTCAGGAAGCCAACAGATAGACAGACATACTTACACAGGAACAGTAATTACCCGAGCCACACAAAAAAATCTGTCATGTACAGTCATGCACTTTGGTATCATTGTATCTGGTCAAATGAGGGAGACAGTGATACACATTTGGCTATGTTGAAAAACACCTTTTTGGAGCAGGGACACTCTTCCAGAGAAATAGACAGAGCAATAGAATATGGAACACAGGTACTGTACCTAGAAAGCAACTACTTCTGTATAAGGAAAGAACCACTACCAACAGAATACCCTTACTAGTCACTTATCATCCTGACCTTGAACTTCTACATACAATTATTATGGACCTCCACTCTATATTTAGTGAGGATGAGACCTTAAATTGTAGTTTTTATGAACTACCACTACTATCTTTTAAACAACCACCTAATTTATCCAACCTGATTGTTAGGAGTAAACTAGCACCAGAACAGGGTACCATGACACTGAATGGTACACAGCCCTGTAATCAACCCAGATGTAAGACTTGTAAGCTCATTTCCATTTTGGATTGTGTGGTTATATCACAAAACAGACTAGTCAGGATACAGGGAAATTATACCTGTACATCATGTTATGTTGTTTATTTCCTTCAATGCAAGAGGTGTCCACAAACAGGGTATGTTGGAGAGATAAGCCAAGCTCTCCACACCAGAATGTATGCACACATATGAAGATAACTGACAAACCAGTGGGGCAACACTTCTCTCAGAATGACCACTCAATCTCAGATATGACACCACTGGATACCCTCTTTAACAAATCATGGGAGAATGGGGTGGTACCTGAGGACTGGAGGAGGGTGGATGTGATTCCACTTCATAAAAGATGGAGCAGGGCAGAGGCAGGAAACTACAGACCTGTTAGTTTGACCTCAGTGGTAGGGAAATGATGGAATCACTTCTGAAGGAAAGAATTCTTGAGTACCTAGAGGCCAGCAGGGCACAGGACTCAAGGTAGCATGGATTCATAGCAGGAAGGTCATGTCAGACTAATCTAATAGAGTTCTTTGACTGGATGACCAAAGTAGTAGACCAAGGAGGGGCTGTGGACATGGCCTACCTAGAATTTAGCAAGGCATTTGACACAGTCCCACACAAAAGATTAATATACAAGTTAGCTAGCTTTGGAGTGGGTCCCAAGGTGGTAGCCTGGGTAAAAAATTGGCTGAACAACAGGACACAGAGGGTAATAGTAAACGGTGTCTACGCTGAAGAAAGGTGGGTTACTAGCGGGGTACCACAGGGTTCAGTAGTAAGACTGGTCCTTTTTAATGTCTTTATAAGTGACATTGTGGAGGGACTGGAAAGAAAAGTATGTCTCTTTACAGATGACACAAAGATCTGCTACTGGGTTGATACACACGGTAGGGTGGAAAGGATAAGAAAGGACTTGGCAAGGTTGGAAGAATGGCCAAATGTATGGCAGCTTAGATTCAATGCAAGGAAGTGCAAAGTAATGCACCTGGGAAACAAAAACCTAGGGGAAGAGTACACGGGGAGTTCTAAAACAACAAAAATGGAAAGGGACCTGGGGTAATCATATCAGATAACCTAAAGGTGGGCAAGCAATGTGAGAAGGCAGTAAGTGGGGCTGGGGGGATACTGAGATGCATAGAGAGAAGCATCACCAGTAGAAAACAGGAAGTTGTTATCCCTCTGTACAGACAGTTGGTGAAACTCCATCTGGAGTATTGTGTGCAGTTCTGGAGACCCCATCTCCACAAGACCATCGACAGGATGGAGGCTGTCCACAGGAGGGCAACTAAAGTAGTGCAGAGTCTGCACCAGAAGACATATGAAAAGAAACTAAAGGAGCTTAATATGTATACCCTCGAGAAAAAGAGGGAGGGGGGAACATGACAGAAACTTTCAAGTACCTCAAGGGAATCAACAAAGTCCAAGAGGGTAGCATTTTTCAGAAAACAAGATGTGCAAGAACAAGGGGGTACAATTTGAAGATAGAGGGATGATGGCTCAGAGGTAATGTGAGGAAGTATTTTTTCACAGAGAGAGTTGTGGATGCATGGAACAGCCTCCCTGAGGAAGTCATGCAGTCAAAAACAGTGTGGGAATTCAAGAATGCATGGGACAGACATAAGGCAATTCCAGTGGGGGGTATGAGGAAGTAAGCTGTTGGTTAACTAGGATCGGCAGCTTATCCATTAAGTAGGAAAATGGGCAGACTAGGTGGGCCAAGCGGTCCTTATCTGCCATCAAATTCTGTGTTTCTATGGTCTTTTAAAAAAAATATACAACAGAGATGGACTTTTAAGATTTAGCTTATTTTACTTCTTAGTTTGGTAGCAGATGGCATGAATATGGATTTAGGTTTTATGAGACATTACCCCACGTAAACCTACACATATTTTTATTTCATATGATGGACATTTAATAGGACTTCAGAGTGTTGCTGTTGTTTTGTTTTTATTTTCATAGAGTCCTTTTTAACTGGTTATCTTCAATTTGTTGGTTTCTTACCTAATATATATATGTGTGTGTGTGTGTGGAGGGGGGTGGGCTGGTTGTTTTGTGTGAGTGTGTAGGAGGGAGGAGTTTAGTGTGTGTGAGGGGGGTTATTTTGTGTGTGTTTTTTGGGGGGTTGGGGATGATGCTTTTTTGTGGGGAGGGTGCTGTGTGTGGGAGGGGTGGCATTATGCTTGCATATTTAGGTAGCTTATATTTGGGTACATGTCATAATTATGCTACAGGGTGTTAGGACTCTTGGCTCACATACATAGTGAATCTACTTTTCTTTCCTAGTTATCTTTTCCCGGGTGGGTGGGGGAACTTTAATTCCATGGGGTTTTATACAGATTCTTAAGACTGTTTCTGCTCATATAGTTAATTGATTATATACTGACTCGTTATTGAACTTTGAACATTTTAAGGTGCATGAACTCATTTTCCAGGTGGTCCTTGAGAAATTTTTTATTATTATTTATTTATCTGGCAATACTACTGACCATTTATATTATCTTGTAAAAAATATGGTTACAGATCTGTAGGTTTTAATGTTTATAGAGTGTGTTGACTGGTTGAGAGTATAGTTTAGAAATTATCTCCAGATAAGTTTAATTCTGTATGAATGTTTTAAACAGTTGTTAATACAAAGTACATTGTTTTTATTCCTCTCTTATTTTATACATATATTTCTGTTGTACAGTTTTTTTATCATACAATGCTATCAAGTTTTAACTTGGATATTTGTGGTATTAAATCTTAAGGTCTTACTTTTAATTTTGTATATATTCTCCTAACACACACATTCATTAATAATTTCAGTTACAGGGTTTGCATGCTTGATTGTTCAACTTATCTAACGGACTGACATTGAAAAGATTCTCAGTAATAGCAAGCTAATGGGAGGCTATTCATTCCATTTAAATTTGGGTGTTTTTTAACTAAGTACTTTTTTTTTTGCACTTGCCTGGCTCCCACGGCTTTTGGAGGGGGCCTCATACCCCCTCCTACTCCGTCCTCCTGGGCTATTTGAGGCCACCCCACCCCGGCTTCATTGTGCTCAGAGAGCCGGTTCTGTATGGTTATTTTTTCCCCATGTTCTCCCCTTTTAGACCCCGAAGACACTGGCGCAAAGGACGGAAGTCCAGGCTGATGATGTGCTGATGCACGCCATTGCCAAGTGCCCAGAGTGTCCTCCCCTCCCCGGCTCTCAGACAGAGCCGCCGTTGCCCCTGTGAACCAGTGCTTCCACCAGCCCCCAGGAACGTCAGGTGCACAGGACACCCCTGGTACCCACCCCTGGCAGAGGAGAGCATCCGTTGGGACGCTTGATCCTTCACCCCCTTGCCGGTCCCCCGACAACCCTGAGTCCATTAACGAACCCAGGTCGCCAGCGTAGTGCGAGGTGTGGCATCCAGCGCCTCAACCCTCAGCGCCACTGGGCCGGCGAACTAAATACTTTTAAACAATAATAATTTTTTCTGGGTTTTTATGCATGATCTGGGTGTTAATAGATTGGGACTCTCTGAACAATTGTCATAAGTCTCTGAGGAAGGACTTGGTTGGTCCAAAAGCTTAGACATTGTTTTATGTTTGTAACATCTATATTAGTCCAATAAAAGGTATCAAACCATTTGATTCTGAATCTATATAACATGAAGGCTTTCTATAGTTGCTTAAACATGTGGCATTTGCTATTTACAACTCTGGTTGCTCCAGGGTTAGAGAGGGTCATTCCCTGGCCCTCCCCCATGCCCTGATCCACCATCCAGCAGTCGTAGCCAGAATCCTCAGATACTGCACCTTGCACCAAGCAGCTTCTGGTGTTGCCAGTTAACTAAATGGCAACATAGACTTAAAGTTGGCAGATCTGTTCTGATTGACTTCACAGGGCAAAATCAGTGCCTAGCCATTGTTTGTTTAACTCATGTTCTGTGGTGGAGTCAAATGCCAAGGGTGTATATTACTTTAATAGAGAGTTAGTTCCTGTGCAACAGTGCAGACAAATGCGAAGGGTGTATATTACTTTAATACAGCTTTAGTAGCTGTGCAACAGTGGGGACAAATGCTGATGTTTATGTTCGTTTAAGGTTGCCGCTTCCCTTATGCTGATTTACTCTCTCACTTAATAGCTCATAAACCTTCTCCGCTCTCTTCCCTCCCTCTCCAGCTAGTCTCCTATTACATTGCTCACTAGTATCTTCTCCCTCTACTTTTCAGCTGCTGCTCCCACCACAATGCTGGTGGCTCCTGGGTTCAAGAGGGTTGTTCCCTGGCCCTCCAAGCGCCCTGATCCACCATCCAGCAGTTGGGTCCTGGACCTTGAACCATGTGGCTTCAGGTATTTGGGGTGGAGATGCACTTTGCATGGCACCAATAATGAGAAGCCCCCTTCCTCCCCAACCACCCCCCCACCCTTAGCTAGTATTTGTTATATAGGTGGTGGTAGAGCACATGGTTTTGTCCTTCTTCCAACCCTCCAGGAAGTCCTTCCTCCCAGTGGTCTCTCCCTAGGTCTCTACAGTGCATCTCCAATCTAACTATCAATCCCTTTCCTAAATACAGTAAGTGACCACTCCCCCATTATCTGCTGGTGGTCTGCTAAAGCCCCCCCCTGCTGCCCCGTCCTTTATAAGAACTCGGGTGTTCCAATCACATAATCTAACCAAGTTTAAATCTTTGCTTAACAGAGTCATTTGGTCCTGCCTAACCCGACCAGTGATGTCAATGCTGCACTAAGCTTCTTCCAGCAATAGTTTAATAGCATTTGTGATATAGTTGCCCACCTAAAACACTCCTAAAAAAAGGTTCTTCCCAGCCATGGTTCTCACCCCAGCTAATGGCTCTCACCAGAGAATGAGACCGTGTCTGGGTACAGTACCATCTCACTGGTCAAACCTCATTCCTTTTGCACTACCAGGAGCTCAGAAACAAAGTTAAAACCCAACTTAAAGTCACAAAAGTCAGTTACCACAGAAATAAACAGTCAGCCACCTTCAATTCTCCCAAGTCACTATGGGGCAGTATTAATGATCTCCTAGGCCACTCACGTACATTTCTCCCCCATGCCATCAGGTTCAGTGACTCTCTAATTAAGGGAGATGACAATTTAGACAACTGTCTCAACAATATGTTTAGTAACCTCTCTGCCTTCACCCCTGCCCCATCCACCTCCCCTGCTGGTGCCAACATCCCACTGTTGAATTCCTCCATTCCTAAATATCACTTCAAATGTGTCACCTGAGTGGACACCTATAAGTACCTATCCCTTGCTAAAATCTTGACCTGTGTTGGCCCTGATGGCATTGACATGAAATTGCTAAAAGCTGTTCTACCTGAAGTCACCGGTCCCCTGCAACTAATCTTCAACCTGTCTCTCTCTCTACTGGGAAGGTCCTTGCCAACTGGAAGATGACTGACATTACCCCTGTCCATAAATGGGGTCACATGACATCACAAGAAATTAGCACCCCATTTCTATCCTGTTGCCACTTTCCAAAACATTTGAAAAATTTACTTCAGTGGTAGGGAAAATACTGGAATCACTTCTGAAGGAAATAATTGTTGAGTACCTAGAGGCCAGTGGGGCACAGGACTTAAGGTAGCATGTTTTCACAACAGGAAGGTCATGTCAGAAGAACCTAATAGATTTCTTTGACTGGGTGACCAAAGTAGTAGACCAGAGAGGGGCTGTGGATATGGCCTACCTAGAATTTAGCAAGGCATTCAACACAGTCTCACACAAAAGATTAATATACAAGTTAGCCAGCCTTGGATTGGGTCCCAAGGTGGTAGCCTGGGTAAAAAACTGTCTGGACAACAGGACGCAAAGGGTAATAGTAAACGGAGTTCACAGTGAAGAAAGGAGGGAACTAGCGGGGTACCGCAGGGTTTGGTACTGGGATCGGTCCTCTTTAATATCTTTATAAGTGACATTATAGAGCACCTGGAAGGAAAGGTATGCCTCTTTGCAGATGTCACAAAGATCTGCAACAGGGTTGATACACAAGGTGGGGTGGAAAGAATGAAAAGGGACTTGGCAAGGTTGGAGGAATGGTCAAATATGTAGCAGCTCAGATTCAATCAAAGAAGTGCAAGGTAATGCATCTGGGAAACAAAAACCCAGGTAAAGAGTACACAACGGGGGGGTGAGTTAATAACAACAACAAAAATCGAAAGATACCTAGGAGTAATTATATCAGATGACCTAAAGGTGGGCAAGCAATGTGAGAAGTCAGTAAGGAGGGCTGGGGGGATACTGGGATGCATAGGGAGAGGCATCAACAGTAGAAAACAGGAAGTTGTTATCCTTCTCGACAGACAGTTAGTGAGACCCCATCTGGAGTACTGCATGCAATTCTGGAGACCCCATCTCCTCAAAGACATAGACAGAGTGGAGGCTGTTCAGAGGAGGACAACTCAAATGGTGCAAGGTCTGCACCAGAAGACATACGAGGAGAGACTAAAGCAGCTTAATATGTATACCCTTGAGGAAAGGAGGAAGAGAGGGGACATGATAGAAACTTTCAAGTATCTCAAGGGAATTAACAAGGTACAAGAGGGTAGTATCTTTCAGAAGAAGAGATGTGCAAGAACAAGGGGGCACAATCTGAAGATGGGGGGACGGCTCAGAAGTAATGTTAGAAAGTATTTTTTCACAAAGAGAGTTGTAGATGCATGGAACAGCCTTCCTGAGGAGGTTGTGGAGTCAGGAACAGTGGGAGAATTCAAGAATGCGTGGGACAGGCATAAGGCAATTATAGTGGGGGGCAGGAGGAAGTAAGCTGTTGATTAATTAGAAACTGCAGCTTATCCATCAGGTAGGGAAATGGGCAGACTGGGTGGGCCAAGTGGTCCTTATCTGCCATAAAATTCTATGTTTCTATGTTTCTATGTTAAAACAGATTTAGTGACCAGCTCACTAAACACCTTACCAAATACAGCCTCTAAACTGCTGAGCAGCACAGCTTCTGAACAAATCACAGCATGCTGAAAGTGTTCATAGAATACTCCGACCACCTTCCTCGTGCTTTGGATAGGGGTGAACTAGCTGGAACCATCCTCACAGACCTTACTAAAGCATTCGATTTTGTCAGCTACTCCCCCCTCTGCAGTAAGCTACTTAACCTCGGTTTCTCCATTGATGCTACCATTTGGGTCCGCAACAATCCTGACAACAGATTGCAGGCTGTAAAGTATAGGTCCTCCCTATCTGACTACAAGCCTGTGACAGTAGGGGTTCCCCAAGGCTCTACACTTGGCCCTCTACTTTTCAGCCTCTTCATTGATGAACTCCCGAAAGCCTGTGCTAGCACCATTCTTCTCCTGTATGCTGATGACACAGTCATCACAGCTACCTATGACATCCTTGACTGTATAAATAATTGTCTCCAAACTGACTTTGCCTCCATATGAGATTAGTTCACAAGCAACCACCTTGTGCTTAATTCAAAGACAAAAACTATGCTATTCCATTCCCGGTACAAATCTCCTGATGCAATATGTATCTCCACTACCTCTGGGGCCCCCATTGAGCAGGTTACCTACTTTAAATATCTGGGGCTAACCCTTGACTTGTGTCTTATGTATGCTGTGCATGTTGACCAACTGGTTAAAACCTCTAATTCCAGACTCGGCCTACTCTACTGACATAGAAGCTCCCTCCTGCATGAGGTTAAGCAGCTCCTTGCCAGAAGTTATATCCTCAGCCTTCTCAACTATGGTCTTCCAGTATATGGGTCTACTAGTGACTCAGTACTTGATAGGGTTAGGGGGCTGATGAATAGGACTTGCCGATTTGCCCTAGACCTCAGGCTGGACTCACATAAGTGCTCCCTCTGTTACAACCTTGACTGGCCAAACCTGGACTCATGGATATGTTACACCACCCTGGTTACTGAGAAAAAAGCTATGCTTGGGCAACTATCCCCTTGTATACTTTCACTGCTTAACCTTCTTTCACTGTACCAGAGAGGTATTACATAACTCCCTTTTATTCCCCATCGTAAAACCACCTTGGGCCAGGCCTGCTTCTCCTTCCAATTCGCCAAGCTGTGGAACTCATTCCCCCCTTCAAGGTAACTGACTCTCTCGCTCAGTTCAAAACCCAACTGTGTGCATCTCTCATTCCCCACAAGTCACTGCAACTGCTATCAGTAGTTAACCTTGACTTCCACTCTGTAACTCTCGTTCTCTTACTTCTACATCCCCTTGCTAGTTACCACCTCCAACTCAGTTTTCCTCCCTTTCGGTTGTTCCCCCTTCCTTTCCCTCCCTCTTCCACCCATTCTGTAGCTCTGCCCTTCCCCTTTTCACCCTTATCCCCCCTCCTCCCTATCTGTAACAAATTGCACCATTCTTGCCTATTATTCCAGGTCTCTTTCTATGTATATTTGTGGTTCCATGTCATAATAGATTGCAACAGTGATAGCTATTAGGGTGATGTATAAGCCAAAAGCAAATCGTGATATACACATATGCCGGCGTACAGACATCCGGCAAGGAATCCAAGTGTTAATGTGGGTGGGCTGTGCCCCCCGCTCAACCCCTCATGGTGGCTTCGATCCCTGCACCCCCCTGCTAAATGAATATCAAGTTAAGGAGGCAGCAAAGCGCACTGGTTTAAGGCTCTGAGCTGCAAATCTGATGACATCCAGTAGACCAGACCTGGGTTTGAATTCCACAGGTTCCGCTTGCATACTGTGTGACCTTGAGCAGGTCATTTCACTTCCATGTGCTCCCAGGTTGCACCTGTAAAAAAGCTTTCAGCTTAGTGTGCTAATCCTGGTTAAACAACTAAAAAAAAAAAAAAAAACTCGGGGGGTGCATGTCAGAGAAGGTGTGACACTCCATATTCCTACAAAAAAAAAAACACAGCAGTGGCCAGTGGCAAAATTTCCCCCCTGGTCCAAGCCCCAAACCCAGTACCTGCTGTGCCACAGCTAGCCACCCTCACCACCACACCTCACCACACTACATGGCTAGCTTGACTGCAACAGGCACACTACCCCCTCGCAAACCCTCTTCCCTATCCTTCTCCTTCCCCTCACTACATCCCCCTTCTGGTTGCCCTCCCCTACGATTGCCTTCACATAGAGTCACTACTCTTGCAGAGTAGCCCATGAGGATAGCTCTGATTAAGAGTCACCATTTTGATAGTTGCTCATACTCAGTCACCATCCTCACTGGATACCACATTTATAGATTCCACCACCAGAACATGCCCTTGATCCAGCTCTGGGCAATTAGGGCGCCAATCGACAATGTCACCAATCATGTTTTTTGATGGGGGCTTCCCCCCCTACCTATAGATTCTAACTCTGGGGGTGGACGGACCTTGGGGAGGGGGGTGCATCCTGGATTGCCCGGTGCCTTAATGCCGGAGCTCTGAGCGCTGGAAGGGATATTTGTGTATATATATATATATATATATATACATATATATATATATCTACCACACTGTACATATCAGATTGTTACACTACTATGTATCCTAACTCTAGATTCTTTGAAAATAGGCTTTGCCTAAAGGGTCTTGTGTGTAATAAATAAATAAATAAATTATTGTCGTCTTTTAATTTCCTTGACTTTAGATTGTAGTCGACAGTCTTGCTTGAAGCTCTCTTGTTAGGGCTTTTGCAGTTACAGTGTAATACTGTTATGTGTTTGCTCATAGACTGTAATCATTTTACAGGTGAACTATTAGCTGTTCCCTACTATGTGACAGTATTAATATCTCCTCAATTCATTTCATAATCAACAAGGACTAGCTCCTAAACAACTAGTGCCTTATACTGTAGCTGCAATGCCTAATTTGCTAAGGCACCTGCCCCTGCTTGTATGCTATTCTGCCTACACTTGCATTATTTGCTTTATCAGTAATCAGCACCTTATTTCAACCTTACTGCTGTCACAGCAGTACTCTACTTACACATCATGCAACCTCTCTATATGACACCTTTTGTCTTTTCTCTTCTACCCCTTTTTATTTTCTCCAACTTGTCTCCCTCCTACCTGCTTTCCTGCTCCCCCTTCCCCTCCTTTTCCCCCTCCCTTTTCTCACCACCCCCTGTCTCCTCCTCTAGTCTCCCATCCTCAGTTTGCCTTTCATCTCTTAATTCCCCCTGGTTTCTGGTCCCCTTCCTCATTCCCTCTGTTTCTTCTTGGCTACACCAGGTGTCTTTTAGAATTTCCATGTCCTCCTGCCCACATCCCCTCCCCATCATCTCTATCTCTTCACAGGCACACCTTAGTCCCAGCCAAGCATATTCTACTCCTCCTACTCCTCATTGCAGGTGACATTGAGCCCAACCCTGGACCTCCTCACTCACTCCCTTCTGACATTCCCAAAGGTCTACATGTGGCTCACATCAATATAAGAAGTCTCCTGCCCAAAACTGACCTGCTTCAACCCCTTGTGGTCTCCCCTCTCTCAGATGTCCTAATAGTCTTGGAATCTTGGCATTTCCCCAAGATTCCTGACTCTGCTATCACCATTCCTGGGTACTCCCTCTCTCATCAAGACTGTCCCAAAAAGGTGGTGGTATCGCCATCTACCTTTCCTCCTCCATTCTATCTACTGTAGTGCTCTTCATCACCTGCCCCGCTGCTTGTGAGCTCCTCATCCTTAAACTCTACTTCCATTTTTCTTTTCCCATCTTTGTGACAGGTGTCTGTTGTTGCCCAGGGATATCTTGTACCTCTGTCACTGAACTACTAACAACTATCTCTTCTCAGATCTTCTCTGGTGAGCCACTCATCTTAGTGGACTTCAGCCTTAACTGTTACACTCTCACTCAAATCTCCATCAGAACATTATGTCCCTGCACCTAACGCAACTCATTTCTGCCCCTACCTGTCATAACTCAAAATACCGAAATCATTCATTTTTAGACTGGGTACTCACTACTCATCCACACCAAATCATTGATGCTGGTACTCTCACTGATGCACTCAGTGACCATCACATGGTTTATTGCATGCACAGAATTTGCCGCACAAGAGCCCAACCGGAAGTTATTCAACTCAGGTCCTTCAGGCCTCTTGATTTATCAGTGCATGCTGATCTGCTCTCTACTAACTGGACCCCTGTCTCTACAGCCAATATCAACCATGCCCTCCACTATTTCAAACATAGATTCCTATTATTCGTGGATCAACTTGCCCCCCTACAGAAAACCATGGTCAGAGATTCTCACCTCCACTGGATCTCAGCTGAACTTTTGACCTTCCTCAGTGCTCAGGACCTGGCAATGAAGACCTTTAAGTCGTCTGATTTACTGTCTGATCTTAACAAGTACTGGGCCTTATGGAATGCTTGTACAAGAGCCACCAGGTTAGCTAAAGTCGAATTATTTTCCTCTACTTTCCTGAACAATCTAAACCACCTCTCCGAGTTCTGGAAAATCATCCACTTGCTCTTCTCCCCCTCTACCCAGTCCCCCTCTCCGGCCATCAAGGTGGGCAACTCCACCATATCTGATTCTCTGTCTGTCCCCTCAGCTTTCAATTCCTATTTCACCACCTGTGCTTCCTCACTCCTATCTGCCTTTCCTGCCACCTCTCCACCACCATTCTTTCCCATGACCCTCATGGAACCTTCCTTCTCCTTTGTGCTAGTAAGCCCTACTTCTGCTCTAAATGCCATCCTGTCTCACAACCCTCAGAAGGGCTAGATCCTTGATGGACTTGATCTCAAGCTCCTGCACCTCTCTGCACCTGTCATTGCATTTCTTATTTCCTCCTTCTTAACCTCTCATTCTCATTCAGCTCAGTCCTGAACTCCTGGAAACATGTAACAGTCATCCCCCTTCCAAAAGTTAGTGACTCCTCCTCCTCCTCTGTGCGCAATTTCTGCCCCATTTCTTTCCTTCCTACCTTATCCAAACTTCAAGAGCACTTAGTTCTATCTCAACTCTCCCCTTTTCTTGACTCCTCCTCTTTTTTCACCCCCTTCCAGTCTGGCTTTTGCAAAACGCTAGTCCACCACTTCTTCTCTCCTCAGGCTCTCTGACTCCATCCGTACTGGCATGGACCAAGGCTTCCTCACTTCTGACATCTTTGTCGACCTAGGGAAAACTTTCAACACTGTCTCCCATCCTCTTTTTTTAACAAACTTAAGTGTGTGGGTCTCTCAGATTCTGCCACTAACTGGTTCAACTCCTACCTAATAAGAAGAACTCAATCAGTGAGAATTGGAGAAGCCCTGTCCTCCTCCTCCCCATTCACACCAGTGTCCCTCAAGGCTCCTTCCTTGGCCCATTGCTCTTTTCCATTTTTCTCAACAACCTCCCCTCAGCCTGCTTCTCTACATCCATTCACATTTATGTAGATGGCAAGGTCCTATTTGCTTCTGGGTCTTCTCCATCTGAGTTAACATCCAAACTCCAACTTGATTTTGACTCCATCCAGAAATGTTTCAGGTCAAATCAGCTATCCCTAAATGCTAAGAAAATGGTCTCCATATGCTTTGGCACTAGGCAGAGGCATTCTAGGCTCCACTCCCACCCCACCTTTCACACCATTGATGGGGGTACAATTGATGATGTACCCTCATTTAAATACCATGGTGTCTGGCTTGACCGACACCTTAGCTTTTCTCAGTACATAGACACTATACACAAAAAGCTCCACTCCATGCTCGGAGTCTTTTTTAGGAACAAGAGCTGCATCCCTTTACCTGCTCGAAGAGACATCCTCTCCAAGATGATCCTTCCCATTTTTGGTTATGATGATAATAAATATAATGCTGCCCCAAAGTCTACCTTAGCCAGACTGGATCCCCTCTTCCACTCTTTCTGCCACATTGCTCTGTACTGCCCTACTCACACTCACCACTGTTCTCTGTACTCTGCGCTTTCCCCCCCACCTTAGACGTTCACCACCTAACACACTGTGCCTCCTTCATTTCTAAATTCTGTCTGGCTTCTCTCCCCTATGCTACCCTCCTCTTACTCTGTCTGTAACTCAGGCTATCGTTCACTATTGCTCCCCTCATGTAAATCCCTCAATAGTCAGAATGCTTTCACTTTCCACTTCCCTAATATCTGGAGCTCTCTTCCCCTAACAATTTTGCTCAGCCTCCTCAAAATGAGCTCTCTCTCTTCACTACTCTGAGCCCACTCCCTTCTTCAAATGCCCCTTGCTCATGGCCTTACCCACCCAGTTTATCCAATCACTACACTTTTTATCTCCTCTTATCTCTGCCACCTCCACTCCCTCTATCCTCCAATCCTCACACTCTCCTTACCCAAATTCTCCCCATCCCCACCTCTTCCCTCTCCTCACCCTCCACTACTCCCTTCAACCCTCTCCCACTCTTCCTTCTATCCATTCTCATCAACCTTGCTAACTTCTATACTATCCCCCTCTCATTTCCCTGTGCCTTTCTTTTCTCCCTCTTCCTCCACCTAGTTCTCCTTCTTTCCCCCCACCTCCTGCTCCCTTCCTATGGCCTGCACCTGTTTGTTGATTATCTACAGCCCTATCCTGTTCCTGACGTTACAGCTGAGGTGTGCCGGTACATCTCTCCCTTCATGTTATTAACTGGTTTGGCTATTATTAATTGCTTATATACTCTGTACAATATGTCTTATTGTACCACTGTGCTTGTTACTTGTATTTCTACTTATCTTTTCATATTATGTATTTATCCCTTTCCCTACACCCTCCATGATGCATCTGGGAATGAGCTTTATGGTTCAGTATGTCTTTCCTGGTAAATCTCTTTTAAATAAATAAATATAAAAACATACCACAGGTTTTAGCAAATATGTAGAAAGTGTTTTGTATTATTTACTTAACTAGTTACTGCACCAGCCTGTCTCTGAATGATAAGGTATACCCTCAATCTGTAAATACCCATATTTGTTTGCAAATGGGCTGATGAGTGTGCACAAATTCCAAGCAATTCTTAAAGATATTTATGTATATGTTTGATACATAATTACAGGAACATCCATGTGTGTATATGTGTGCATGTTGGTGGGGGGGGTGGACTGGAGAGCAGCTATTTAAAGGGCCCCTCAGGTAACATTTAAAAGCTGTATTCTACAGACCTGTGTACACCCAAACCTTTATTGAAAAATAATATCTTAAAGTGGTGGCAAAGGAGCAGAAAGTGTTTACAAATGAGTCATGAACTAAAGATAATACTGTGAATATTAATATGCACACAAAACTCAGTAGCTATCATCGAAAAAGCCAACAAAGACCTTTATATTGAACCACAATGGTCTCTTTTGCAATATTTTTTCATTATTCATGCTCCCATAGATGGGAAGTGTAAGAATGACAGACTTTCTTGGCATACAGCCAGTCACTTTTCTCATAGGGAAACAGAGACATCCCATTCCTGTTGCACCATTGTCCTGACATCAGACTGATGGTACAACAAAATCCTGATATTGATCCTGGTGGCACAAACTATTCAAATCAAACTGTTATATTCACTCATAAAAAGTAGTGCACTGTGAAACCTAAAATACATGTGCAACCAGCCAAACGCAATCAGAAGCATCAAATGAGCAACTGATGTACAACTCTGCTGGGTTCCAAAATCAAGGATCCTTGAGACATCTTGGAGCATTTAAGTTTTTCTCACATGGTTTGTGATGTCATAAGGATCCCCATGATGGGAACACAGACTAGCTACACACTGTTGACCCTCTGTTATTCAATTTACTATAATGAAGAGCCTTTTGCCAGTTTCTTTGGGAGCCCATGGAAACAAGATGTCCTCTTTTTGGTTGTATTGCAGGATGTATGTTTAAATAAATAATAGCTATCAGTGGGTAGAAAGTACCATTGAATGCAGAATTTTAGTAAACAGATTCACAGTTGTAGTTCCCTAGAGCTGAGGGGCACCATAAAAAGGAAATGGGGACCCTTTTCTCTGAGCTGAAAACAAAAAAAAGTTGGATTTTTTTCTTTTGCTCCGGCTTCATTTGCCCATTCTACCCCAACACCTGCCTGCAGTCCCATTAACTCCTTCTCAGCCTTTGCTCATTTTGTGGTGCAGCAGGGGGGTGGCCTTGGGCAGGATATGGCTATGGAGAGTACCCTCAATCAATCACAAAGCCCCAAATCCCTGGGGCTACCCAGCAGGACCTCCACTGCCCTACAAAAGGGATGGGGAGTAGTCTTAAGGAGGAGTCAGTGGCTTGGCAGGGAGAGTGGAGGACATGGAGAGCACAGCCAGGAAAACATACCTCATGGTGTTCCATGTCTCTGCCAGCATCACTCCCCTCCAGAATAAGGTCAGCAGCAGCAGCAAGCTCTTTGAGTCAGGTGGAGCACGGCTCCCGGATGTGATCTGGTGCATAAGTCCTGATCAGAAATGGCAGCAGGGACCAATTTGAGGATGGACCAGGATATGCCACAGTGTTTTGAGTCCGGGCAGAAACAAGCACCCTGGACTCAGTAGTTCCACAATCAGCCACCTGGGCAGCAACAAGAGAAAGTCAGGTGAGAGCGTGGCTCCTCGGCCACCTCTTTCAGTGCCCAGCAGCAGTACAAGGTCCCAGGCTATGTTGGTGAGAGGGCCATGTGCTCAAAGTTGTCCTTACTAGCACCGCAGGTGCTGGAAAGTGGGAAGGAGGAAAAAAGTGGTCAGAGTGCCAAAAGAAACAAAATTAAAGGCCAGTGCATAGTGGGCTAACAGCCCTGAAGGGGAGAACATATTTATTAAAAGGGCAGACCCACAGTGAGACCCAGCATGAGACAGGGCTGGGGGCCCTTGATAAATATTCATGAGAGAGGTGGGACCAGGTCAGAAAGTCCCCTAGATCCAGGCAGAGGGGTGAGCATTATTATTAATAAAGTGGAGTGGCTCTGCTGAAGCAGCTAGTTCATTGCCAGGACCACCTTCTTCAGAGCCTGATGCTGACCCAGAGAGATCCCCAGCCCATCCACCATCTTCAGCAGACCTGTCCCAGTGATGTTGACCTGCTTCAAAGCTCTGCTACGGTGTTCCAGCATCAGACCTATGATGGTAAGTTGTAGAGAGCCACTAGTTAGGTAATCAGTAATGAGTCAGCCTAGTAGCCACCCTGGCGTGAGAGTGAGGGATCACAGTTAACATTCTGCATGCCTTTTTTTGCCAGAAGTCTTCTTGTTGGGAGGTGGCCTAGGTGTTGGGGACCTATCAGTGATCTTTGCTGCAGACCATCCAGGTAACCATCTGCTTGATCAGGAGACTTCAGCTTCTTATTAGGAGATGCAAAGGATCACCAAGTTTTTCATCATGTAGCTAGCAGTGTTTTTCCTTGCTTTCTGTTCATCCAGGGAATGCCCTTTATGGCCTGTTTATAAATGCACTTTGTGGGGCCAGTTCTCACTTGCTGATCAGCCAATGCATTGCAAAGCCCAGGCTTGATTTGTCAGTTGTGTTGTCACCTCAGCAAAGTGCATGCAGAATTTGGACTCACAGGGGTTAACCCTTAGTTTCTGGTTCAACCAGTTGTTGGCCCTGTTTGTACTGTTTTCTTGCTTGTTCTGTTATCTGGTAGTGTTGTAGAAAACAGTTATCATGTAGTCTTTTGTCCCTTATAAATAAACCTTTTGCATTTTGGTCCCTGAGTAAGTTTCCTGCCTCTCCTACAGATTCATCTGGCCTATCCTGGAATTGTTAGGGACTCATGGATCCCATTCCACCAGAAACTTTGGCCACCTACAAAAGTTGGTGTAGTCAACAGGATAAGAAACAAAGGAATCCAAAACTCAAAGCTACCCATACCAAGATGCCCACAAAAGGAGAGAAGGTCCTTGGAATAGGATGAATGGAGTGGTCCAGTTCCATGTGGACGTCCCCAGGTGCCATTGTGGTGGAAGCTGACCACAAGAGTAGTGGGATTCCTGCTGTAGCATGCAAGAGGAGCTGACATGGTTGACATGTCAGGTACGGGAGCTGACGGCACATATGGCAGAGCTGAAACAAGAAGCCCTGCTCCAAGTTGGGCAGCGTCCGTGCACGTCCAGAATAAGAAGGAACTGTGGTCAAAGACACATGCATTGGCCAGAGAAGCAAGGCAGGCTTATGTGCCCAAGTGAAGGAACTGGGCCTGTTCAGCTGCTGTGTCAGGGAAGTGATGCCAGAAGCAGCGGGATCAAAAGAGTTCAGCACCAGCTGTATGAGGACATGAAGAGGGAGACAGAGAAGATTAAGCAGAGAAATCAGGCTGCCATGATACCTTCAGGAAGTCCGTCCAGAGTTCCAGATGCCCAAGCTGAGGAGTCTGCATATATGGTGAATGCTGTCATCTTTGATGTGAGTCAGCAGGTTCTGGATCAGAATGCCTGAATGGAGTACAGGTACCAACGCTCATGCAGCAGGTTGTGAAGTATGCAAGGCAGAAAATTAACTGCAGAAAGAATGTAAAACCTTCAAAAAAAAGTCTTTAACAGCAGGCTCATAAGATCAAGAAGCAGTCTGAGCAAGCACTCCACTATGATGAGGCAGAAGAATGGTGCACAAGAACGGCACAGGGTCATAATGCCTAAAGCAAAAACAGCACAGTAATAAATGCTGCAAGCAAAATGTTGTGCTCTGATAAAACGTCGGGCAAAACATCAATCACACAACAAATGTGTACACCCCATTAAAATCAACCCAGCTTTATATAATCAACTCAGAGGGGAGTGTGGACTTTGGGGATGAGAAGAAACTTGGAAGTGGGAACATTTTATTTTATTTTTTTATTATAAAAAAGTTGCAACACCAGGAGGCCTGGGGGGGACCGAATCATGGTCCCAGTTCTCCATCGCTGCAGTGTGCTGGTGTCTTACACACTCCACCATGGGAGCAGCTCGACCAGGCACAGCAGCACAATCTTCTTCACCCCTTCCTCCACTTCACGGTAAGTAACAGGGGTAGTGGTAATTACCTACTGCTTTTATACCCCTGTCACTCTAAATCCTTTAGCCCTTCATACAGCATGGTTCTTGCCACGCTGTTTTTGAAGCAACATATTGACCCGGTACCCACAAGAACTATCCGAGTACGAGATTGTGACCAAAGATGTGAGCCATGCGCTGCTCATGGAGATGCAGAAAACTCAGCTACAGAGTCAAGCCATACAAAAGTGAGGGTACTGGACTTCAGGAGGGCTGACTTTGACAAGACAGGAGAGTGCTTTAAAAAGCATTAGCAAACAGGCAAGAAGGAGGGGTGGAGCAACAATGGAGAAACATCAAAACTGCCATCACAGAGGCAACAAGCCTCTGTGTGAAGCAAATAAACAAATCAAAATGAAAGAAAAAGCCACTATGGTTGTCAAAAGAGGTAGCAGGGAAGGTTAGTGGGAAAAAATAGCATATAGGAAGTATAAGGAAACACAGAAGGAGCAGGACAGAGAACTGTACCAGTTAAGGCAGAAAGAAACAGGGATTGAAGTCAGAATAGCAAAGACCCAAGCTGAGGAAAAGATAGCCAATTCGGTTAAGAAGGGGCATAAAATCTTTTATAGGTACATCAGGGAGCGTAGAAAGACAAAGGGAGGGATAGTGAGGCTGAATAGAAAGGATGGTGGGTGGGCAGAGAGGGACAGTGAAAAAGCAGGGATACTGAATACTTCTGTTCAGTATTCACAAAAGAGGAGGAGGGGGAGGTACCTAATCCAATTAACAGAAGTACTCTGGATAGGGGGGTCAATTCCAGTCCTTTCACAGAAGAAAGGGTTCTGAAAGAACTCATAAAACTGAAAGTGGACAAAGCAAATGAGGCCTGATGGAATTCACCTCAGAATTCTTAAAGAATTAAGGGGAAAACTAGTGAAACCACTGACTACCCTTTTTAACAAATCATGGGAGGATGGAGTGGTACCTGAGGACTGGAGGAAGGTGGATGTGATTCCCCTTCACAAAAGTGGGAGCAAGACAGAGGCAGAAAACTGCAGACCTGTTAGTTTGACCTCTGTGGTAGGGAAAGTGATGGAATCACTTCTGAATGAAAGAATTGTTAAGTACCTAGAGGAAAGCGGGGCACAGGGCCCAAGGCAGGATGGGTTCACAGTGGGAAGGTCACATCAGACAAATCTAATTGATTTCTTTGACTAGGTGACCAAAGTAGTAGACCAGGTAGGGTCTGTGGACATGGCATACCTAGACTTTAGCAAGGCATTTGACACAGTCCCACACAAAAGATTAATAACCAAATTAACCAGACTGGGAGTGGGTCCCAGGGTGGTAGCCTGGGTAAAACATTGGCTGGACAAGAGGACACAGAAGGTAATTGTAAATGGAGTCCACTCTGAAGAAAGAGGGGTTACTACATGGGGTACTGCAGGGTTCAGTCCTTTTTAATATCTTTATAAGTGACATTGCAGTGAGACTGGAAGGAAAAGTATGCCTCTTTGCAGATGATACAAAGATCTGCAACAGGGTTGATACATAAGGCGGCTTGGAAATGATGAGAAGGGACTTGGCAAGGTTGGAGGAATGGTCAGAAGTATGGCAGCTTGGATTCAATGCAAAGAAGTGCAAAATAATGCTCTTGGGAAACAAAAACCCTGGGAAGATTACACAATGGGGCGGAGGTAGTAACAACAATAAAAATGGAAAGGGACCTGGGGGTAATCATATCAGATGACCTTAAGGTTAGCAAGCAATGTGAGAAGGCAGTAGGGAGGACTGGGGGGATACTGGGATGTATAAGGAGAGGCATCACCAGCAGAAAACTGGAAGTTATTATCCCTCTGTACAGACAGTTGGTGAGACCCCATCTGGAGTACTGCATCCAGTTCTGGAGACCCCATCTCTACAAGGACATAGACAGAATGGAGGCAGTCCAGAGAAGGGCAACTAAAATGGTGCAGAGTCTGCAGGAGAAGCCATACGAGGAGACTAAAGGAGCTTAATATGTATACCCTTGAGGAAAGGAGGGAGAGGGGGGACATGATAGAAACTTTTAAGTACTTCAATGGACTCAACAAAGTCCAAGAGGATAGCATCTTTCAGAAAAAGAAATGTGCAAGAACAAGGGGATACAATTTGAAGATGGGGGAGGGACGGCTCAGGGGCAATGTGAGGAAGTATTTTTTCACAGAGAGGGTGGTGGACGCATGGAACAGCCTTCCTGAGGAGGTTGTGGGGTTTAAAACTGTGGGAAAATTCAAATAATGCATGGGACAGACATAAGGCAATTCTTGTGGGGGATAGGAAGAAACAGGCTATCAGTTAACTAGGATCTGCAGCTTATCCTGTAGGTATGGAAATGGGCAGACTAGATGGGCCAAGTGGTCATTATCTGACATCAAACTCTTTGTTTCTGTGTTAAAAGGGAACAACTCAGCAGACACTTGGTGAAGTTACAGGCATCCTCATGGAAGGAGGAAAGAGTTCAGTGGACTGCTGTATGTCTCCAGTAACCGCAAAGACCCCAGGGCCCAATGCCACAGTAGTGTCAGATGAGCGATTCAGCCAGCAGTTGCATCCAGAGGTTCCAGAATCCTGCTGGCACCCAAAAATGAACCAGCAAGAAAACCAGATCCAGTTTGGGCTACCGTGACTTATATCAGTTGGCAAAGCATGCAGGCTGCACATCCCATTCAGGTGTTGACCCTGGCAGCAAAACCATACTGCCAAAACAGAAAAAGGACCCCTCCTCACTCAGAGCCTAAGTCATTGACTAGTCGAAAAGTGCGTACATACGAGAATGGGAAACAGTCAGATGACACCCATGATCAGGAAATGCCCTTGCCCATCGGAAAGTGAGTGCTGGTAAGGTCATGGGATGAAGGGGCATCATCTATGAAGTGGGAGCCTGACTCATATGTCATCATGGACATCCCATTCCTCAGACTGCATAGTTACCAGGTCCAAGCTTTGGACAGAACACAGAAGTTAGTACATTGAGTTCATCTAAAATCCTGCCCAGTTTCTGTTGAGTCGGATGGATGAATCAACAAGTGAAGACAGGAACCACTCCCGAAAAGTACCTCAGGGCTGTCCATCTCTCTTCTTTGTTCAGCTTGTTTGATAGGCTAAAAATGTTAAAGTAAATCTGCTAGTAATTAATGTTTTCAAGTAGCCTAGATAAATAGTTTATAATACTAAAATGTTTGCTTGTGTTTTGAAACTCAAAATGATAACTGACCCCAATACTTGAGGACATGCATGTTTAAGGAGGGATAATTGTAGTGCCCCAGAGTTGAGGGGCACCACAAAAAGGAAACAGGGACCCTTTTCTCGAAGCCAAAAACAAAAACAAACTTAGATTTTTTTTCCTTTCCCTCTGGCTCCATTTTCCAATTCTTCCACACCGCCTGCAGTCCTACCGACCACACCCAGTCTTTGTTCATTTTTGCACCATTGGGCACAACAGGGGGGGCTATAGGCAGGACGTGGCCTAGGGGGGACCTTACCTCAATCACAGAGCCCCAATCTCTGGATCTGCCCAAGCAGGACTTGGACCGAAATGGGTTAACCCTCCGGTTCTTGGTTTGACCAATTGATAGTTCTAATCATATTGTTTTGTTGCATGTTCCATTATCTGGCAGTGTTGTAGAAAGCAGTTATCTTTTTATTTTATTGTCCCTTGTAAATAAACCTTTTGCATCTTGGACCCTGATTAAGCTTCCTGCCTCTCCTTCCAGATTTGTCTGGCCTATCCTGGAATTGTTAGTGAGTCACAGATCCTATTCTACCGGAATCTTCAGACCACTACACAAAAACATACAGTATTTTTACACACACACACAATCCCATGTCCAGTAAGGACATTGTTTTTTTTCTCTCTTTTTTACTTTTTTTCTTTTAAAAAAAATGATACTGTTGACCACGAGGCAGTCACACCTGGAGATCGCGCTCAGTCGGACCAAAACGCAACTACAGCAGGATCAATCACATAGATTTATTTTGTTGTAATGGCAAGATCAACTGGATAGGTAGTGAAACAAAAATATTACTTGCTTCCCAACATGGTCCCAAGCAAATGATTAGTATGAGTGGGCGGGCATACCAGCGATTACTGCGGTTCCTTGGAAATGGAGTTGCCATGTTTTTTTAAATGTATAGCCCACCGACACAGATGCCAGGAGCCTATCAGCTGTGGTGCTAGGAAAGATTAGCAGCTTTGGGTAAACAGAGTTTGGCAAAATGCCATAATAACAATTTTTTGGGTTATTACAGCATTTTGCAGATACCATAAACCAGCTGATAAATACGGTCAGCAGTAATTATTATATAATACTACACACCTTTTCACCCACTTGATGTAAATCAGATGTTGTTTTGCAGGCACGGGTCACATTTACCATCAATATAACATTGTATACAGCAGGTATGTTTCTGTAGCCAAAAAAGACGAGATACACACAGACAGCCACGTTTTGGAACCAGAAAAGATGAGATGCATGTGCACACTCACACACTGATGTACTTTTTTTTTTTAATTTATAAAACAGATCTGCCTGACTTGGTAAATTCATGCCCTAGTCAGGGTATGTTGCACAACTGGACTGCATGGACCTTATTGACTCTCTAAAGGTCTATTATTGTAATTCTGAATTTTAAAACCAATTTTATAAAAGCAAGAGCACACTCAAAAGTTTCTGAGAGTATCCAGACGTCTTTACTGGGTAAAGGCACTTGGCTTTGCCTTATGCCTCATAATGCATATATGGCATGTATATAATTTGCACTGTTAAACATTTCTATTACCCCAACTATATCTACAAGGACATTTCATACCCAAACCCACACCTGAGCATATAAATTGAGGGACAATATTAGTCCAGTGGTTTAAGCAGAAATGGGAATCAGAATACCAGGTTCTAACCTCAGTAAAGAGCCCTTTTCTCACTCTCTGACCTTGAGCAAGTAATTTAAACTTCAGTACTAATCGGACCATCACAGCTGTATAAACTGTGTACATGTCCCCCACCCCCGCATACTAAAAACAAACTGATTCAGCCTGAGTATGTAAACTGTAACACACATATCAGCAGCAGTATGCATGTTAAAAACATGTTCACACATTCCCAACATCTGCATCAGGTTTACCTCCTTGCAATCCTAGTTTGACACCCTTTGCTATAAAATTTTGCAATCCTACCCCCCCAGCACACACATATAATTATGTATATATATGCAGTGTGTGTGTCTATGTGAGTGTGTGTCTTTTCCAACAGGTCCATTCACATATTAAAAGAAATACAAGGAGACAGAGAGAAAGAGGTGGCAGTTGTGGCTACAGTACAAGTTTAAACCTGGGAATGTAGGTTTGAATCCTACCAGAGCCACTTACACACTGTATGATCTGAGCTGTGGTTCAGTCCACCCAGCTGTAGCTGAGCTATCTTGGGAAGTAACTGTAAAAAAAATGTAGCTCTACAAAGATTGCAGCTAGACATTCACCAGGGCAAGTATAAACATCAGGCTATCCATAATGGTCACTAAAGATCCGGCTTTTTTGAGAACAGAAATATAATCTCTCTCATCTTTTGACTGATCAGTCCATTACCAGGTGCAAGTTTCAAATGCTGCTGCACTCCACAGAATTCAATGTACAAAACTGCAATCAAACCAAAGTTGTATTCAAATGAAGTTTATTCTTACAATTCATTGTGCAGTATGGTTCCAGACAGTCACAAAGTAAAAACAGCTCTCAGCCTCAGCACTTCGCCTATCAATTAGGCTTGTAACCAAGTTACTCATGTGCTTTGAGTTTGACTTGCACATTGTTTTTAGTGTGTGGTGTATATCACTTTAAGAGACCTGTATAAATGAGATTCACATTTGTGTTCCTCAGACCTACCCCCTGAGGAAGGCCCATTTAAGGGATGAAGCACTGGGGCTAGTGGGTGCACAACAGCATATTGCCAGAAACTAAATCTTGCACTGAATCTATGACCGCTGAGCTTTCTTTTCTTTACTTATTATAAGCTGGCTGCTTTGCTCATGCACCACTTTTTCCAGTGTGCACCACTCTACAGTACTTACACTGTAGCCACAGCACTGACCACTGACCATCACAGGATTGACCCTTCCATCCCCTACAGTTACAGGACTGTACCCCCCCCCCCGAGAGTCACATGAATAAAATCCTCCACTGTTAGCCACAGCACTGGCCATCCACCCCTGACAGTCACAGAACTGATCCCTATTCCCAATGGTCACAGCACTACACCCCACCATGACAGCATTGCCCCCATGCCCCCTAAAATCAGATGGATGACACTCTTCACAGGCAGTTACAGCAGTAATCCTTACCCCTAACAGTCACAACACTGTACCTCAGTCACTGAAGACCACCACACACAGTCAGGGCTTACTCCCTCCCCGAACAGTCACTTAGTTTGGTGCTTTATACAACCTTCCTGCCGCATGTACAACTTCCTACAAATACTTCAGTTCTTCTAAGCTGTAGAATTGTGCAGAAGCGGACCTCCCAAAAGTCACAGGAATGACCCTCACTCTGACAGTCACATAAATGACACCCTATCCCTGACAGTTACATATCTGACCCTCTTCCTGATACTCATAAGACTGTACCACCACTTTGACAGCCACAATGCTGACACCCTCCACCATCAGTCACAGCAGTGCCCACCCCTCAATAGTCATAGGACTGTACCACCCCCACCACAGTCACAAGACTGCACCAGCCAGCCCCAGTCACAGGACTGTATCACCACCCCCATCCCCACAATGGCAGGACTGTACAAACACCCCTATACACATTCACAAGACTGTAACACCCCCTCCTTCAAAGTCACAGGATTGCACCCCTCCAGTTACAGGATGGTGCCATCTCTCCCCCACACTCAGAGGACTGTACCACCCCACCAACAGTCATAGGACTGACACCCTCCACCGACAGTCATGACAATGACCACCCATCTCTGGTAGTTGCAGCACTGTTCCACACCCCTGAGAGTCACAGCACTTTCTTACTATTTCCAGCAGTCACAGAACTGCCCCCCAAACCATGTAGTCACAATAATGACCATACACCCCTGAGAGTCAAAGCACTGATCCCCATCCCCCCATAGTAACAGGACTGGTCAAGGCACTACACCTCACCCCTATCTTACAGCACTGATTATCCATCCCCAACGGTCACAACACAGCAACCTCACCCCCCAAATGTCACAGGACTGACACCCTCTACCATCAGTCACAGCAATCATTTCCATCCTTTGACAATAACAACACTGAGCCACGACTCCAAATGATCAACGCACTAACCGCCCATCCACAACAGACACAGCACTGCCCCCTCACCCACAACAGTCACTGGAATGACCCCCACCCTGACAGTCACAGACCTGAACCACCCCTTCAATAGTCACAGAACTAACACCTTCCACTGTCAATCACAGTGGCCACCTACCTGACAGTCGCAGTGCTGATCCTCATCCCCCAACAGTGACAGCACTGACCTCTACCCACAACAGTCACAGCACTACCCACCATCATTGTCAAAGCACTGTCCCCCTACATCCACAACAGTCACAGGGCTGATACCCTCCACAGACAGTTACAGCAGTGATCCACCCCCCAACAGTTGCCACACTGCCCCCCCCCCACTCTCAAAAGTAACAGCCCTGTCCCCTACCTGGCAGTCACAGCACTGGTCACCCATCCCCTAACAATAACCACACTGGCTCCCCATGCCTGATCATTACAGCATTGACACCCACAACCACAAAAATTACAGTATTGACCCCCACCATTAACACAGTACTGCCTCTGAATCTCCCTCAGGAGTTATAAGACTTACCCTTCTCCTTACAGCAATGCACCTGACAGTAACATCACTGACCACCAACCACTGGCAATCCCAGCATTGACCACACCTCAGTCATAAAATCTTTAAAAATATTGTTTAAGAACTGACAAACCATTGCAGAGAATATGGAGTCAAAATTGGCACTGGCCTGCTAGACACATTCTGCTAGATACTGTGTTAAGCTAGCAAGATTTTCCTTTAACTAGCCCTGCAGACTTGTAATAGAGCTTGTAACCAACACGTACATCAGCTGGGCTAGTGGGAAAGTCTGTGGGGTTAGTGAATTTCCCCAGTCACTAGTCCTTCTGCCTAGTGGCTGAAAACTTAACTTAGACCCCTGTAGTGGGTCATGCCATCCACAAGATGGCCCTCTAGACATTCTTGCCCACTGACCAGCCCTAAAACTGAGCATCCTGCTAGGAGTCAGAAAACACACATTCCCCCACACGCACAACTGGACCACTCTTTCAGTACCAGTTCCTAGGGTTCTAATACTTCTACCTGGACACCCAAAATGACAGCAACAGAGATGGGTAGAATGGACCTCGGTTTAATCCCTCATGCAAGGGACAGCACACCATAACAGTACAGCATTACTCCATATACTATATTGTGGTGCCACTGTTTACAGTATGACAGTGAATATCCTAACAATCAGACTGCCCATACTGTATATGTGGTATGTCATACTTATTTCAGTTCTGGAGTATTTGGGACTCTTGAATGTACTGCAAATACTAGATAACCAACAAAAGAAAAAAGATACACCTGCAAGTACTTCACAGTTCTGTTGTATAAGATACACATAATATATAATGATTCTAAAGAGACACCAAGTGGTACCGAACATGGACAACAAGCTCCGTATATTAAACTTTACATTGCTTAGCTTGTGAAATATATAAATTCACAGCTGCTTAAGTAAGGGATTTAGACATGTGTACAGCATGATAGTGGCAACACAGGAAAAAGCCTGGCTTTCTCAGTCCCAGGCCAGAATATCTCCTAACACGTCCTGCAGCCACATTTGTAACACAGAGGCATGGTCGTTCTCCAGTCATACTGAATAGCAGGACAACTAATAGCAACTACCATCTGTAAATGGCTTTGCTTACCTATATTTGTGGATCCTGCAGTTCTGTTTACTCCATGCCGTCCGTTACAAAGATTTATTTGGAATACCATTGTAATACCTGTTCTTTACCATTGTACTACCATTGATTTCCAGTGTATTACCATTGTGAGTTTCATAAATGATATCACAGTGGATTTATTTAAATTCCATTGTGATACCATTGTAACCATTATGATACCATGCAGAAAGTAGTAGTTTACTGGTAACACCACCTCTGCTGGTACCACAGTGGTAACAATGTGCACCATTGTGATCCCACAGTTTGTTGGTGTCACAGTGGTTTTGTTCCAATTCCAGTGGGATAATATTGTGTCAACTGTGATACCATCAACACCCAGTGGTAGCACAGTGGCAAACTGTTGTGCCACGGTAGCACAGTGGTGAATACCAGTGTGATACCATCATACTTGATATCACAATGGATTTGTTTTAATTCCATTGCACTATTATTGAGACCACTGTGGTACCATGTGTCAGTGGTAGCACAATGAGTGCACCTGCAGTGGAAATACAATGGTATCATTCCATCCCTTATGCTGGTGGTAGCACAATGGTCATGCAGCATGATATCACAGTAGCCTGTGTGGGTCACTGGTAGCACATGGACCACATTGTAGGGGAAAACCTGCCAGCAGAGTGATCCAAAAAAATAATTAAGGCATATCCAACAAGATCAGACTCCTAGGACTCAAACTTCTAATGTTTTTATTTGTGTACTTTGTACTCTTTGCATTCTTCCACTCTAATGTCTGCATTAACATAGTTTTTCTGCAGTAAAACACCTTCCTTTTGCAATAGTGGAAACTTAACAGCATAGTGGAGCTATTTCAAATGCTACATCACTAACAAGTAAAAGCCTAGTGTCATATACTTGGGGTAGCACTGTTACAGGTTAGCATCCTAGCACAGATAAGAGATCTCTTATCTGGTTCCTATGGAGCCTGGGATAAGGAAGTCTCAAGAGAACATGGTGCCTGTAAAACAAGAACTGCAATGGGGCCACAAAGGATCTACAGCTCTTTATGAACTATTACAAATAAGGTAGGGTAAACAAAAAACAATACTTATCTGATATGTATGGTCAGTGTCCTCCTACACCTGATCAATGTACTGTCAGACCTGTAGATATAAAAGGAAAAATTGGTCAGTATAAAGAATAAAAATATTGATCAGCTACTGTAGGTCAGTTGGGAAGTACCTGTAGTGGTTGAAAAATAAAGTGGGTTGTATGTGTGTGAGTGGATGGGGAAGATACTGTACCGGTACCACACCAACAACTTTGGTGTTAAAATAGACTGGTCACTCAGGAGCCATAATGGTGGAGAGGATTTAGTGTCCCTAGCACCGATCTCTGTTGGGGGTGGGGGCCATGTTGCTCCTCCCATCAACCAACACAGGGCAGCATGAAGACACCAGGGACCCAATATTCACAAATGCCCAAAGTGGAGCGCAATAATTAGTGCTGCACTTTGTGATACTGCATGTGTACAAAACTGCTATATTCAGATGGATAGCACATGGCACTATCCCTCTGAATATAGGGACATTGTGTCTAGGCATTCAGCTACTTAATGCCACCTGATAGCGTACCCAAAACTAGGCCCTGCAATAGACTGTGTGTGGGAAAAATCTGCAGTATTCAAAGGTCCCCCTGCAAACCAGCCCATTGGGCATACAAGGCACCAAGGGTCATTTGCATGAGCATTATGGGCTCATTTGAATGGAAGTGAGGCTGTTTTGCCCAGTCACCCCCCCAACTGCCCCAACTCAGTGAGTTGTCCCTCGTGCTAGTGGCATCCCACAACTTTTCAATTTACCTTTAAAAGAATTAAAGTAATGTGCAATAGCAGACCAATCTACATACCTGTAAGTATAGTTTTACTGTTGTCATTTCTTTCACATTGTAACTGTGGCAAAGGGAGGTTTAGGCTTTGGGTCTGCCACTTACTGATGCAGCCATTAAAATGGGAAAGGAAAGGAGCCTGGAATGATAAAAAGAAAACATTTTAATGGTAGTAAGTACGTATAAATTTATTGATTGACCAATGACCTTTACAGTAATAAAATACAGAGGCCCAGATATTCAAACTGCACCAGGCTGTGGCGCAAGCCTGGGCGCAGTGCAACTTAGCTGTGCAGGAGTGTTGACTGGGCGATATCCAACGGAGCTGCGCCATGGCACAGCATTGTTGAATATTGCACCCTGGCCACCCACAGTGTGCATGGTGCAGTGGCACTGCGCCAGCACAAGTGGCCAGAGTGGAGCAGGGGGATGCGCTAGTGCAAGTTCCATTGTGTTATGCACAGCAACCGCGATATTCAAAAGTGCACATGCAAATGGGGCCATAATGTATGCAAGGCACAAATGGGGCCATTTGCATGTCAATATGGCCCCATTTTCATGCAGGTGCGCCCGATCCCCGGCGACTTGCGCCCGGCGTCCCTGCCAGGCAGCAGCTGTCGGGGACCCGATGGCCCCTGCACAGTGCCACAATGTGCCCCACAACCCGATTGTGGGCATTTGTAAAATAAAATTGTGTCCTATATCCCAGGTGGTCCAGAGGACTGCTGTCAGCCTGATCGCAGGCTTAAGTATGAATAAAATAAAGTCCAATATCCCTCGTGGTCCAGTGGACCACTCGCAGCCTGATTGTGGGCTTAAGTATAGTAAAATAAAGTCCAATATCCCTGGTGATCCAGTGGACCACTTGCAGCCCGATCATGGGCATTTGTATAATAAAACTACGTCCAATATCCCTGGTGGTCCAGTGAACCCCTCCCACACCACCCACTGAGCCGCTCCCCGGTCAGTGGCGGCGGCAGCACCACCTGCCTGCCACCCGCCACCCACCAACTGACACCGTAGGTAGGGCTATATGCCCATTGGTCCACAGTGTGAGCCAATGGGCATGCAGCCCCCCATACTATGCATATCTGGAATGTGTAGTACGGTAGGGGCTGCATGCCCACCACTGACCGGGGGGGCGGGGCTGTGGGGCTCAGTGGGCAGATGGGGAAGGGGGTCCACTGGACCACTAGGGATATTGGACGTAGTTTTATTATACAAATGCCCGTGATAGGGCTTAAATCAGTCCACTGGACCACCAGGGATTTTGGAGGGTCATATTTGTACATATGCTCACGATCGAGCATGGGGGGGCACCACCAGTTGCAGCCAGCACAGGTGGCAGCAGCCGTGTTGCGCCCTGCAATACGGCAGCTCACCTGTGGGTAGCCAGTCATTGTTCCTTTTTTTTTTTCGGCAACTGTGTGGCGTAAGTAGGAGTTTGCATAAGCATGGACTCAGCACATCCCGGGCTGAATATCGGGATGTGCAGAGTATACATGGGCACGCCCCCCCTACTTGTGCTGCATACATTACTGATGCGCTCCGGTGCATCGGGATTTGTGCCAGGCACAATTCCTGTTTGAATATTGCACCAGGATGCATCAGTGGGTTGTGCATGGTGCAACACTGTTGCGCCATGTGCAACCCTTTTGAATATCTGGGCCAGAAAGTACAACATCATATATTATCATGTAATATATATAAAAATAGTTACAACTTATGTTAAAAGTGGCTACATTTTTCTGCTTCATAAAGTTATTACATTCAAATAATTTAAACATTCTATTTTACTCATATTTCCTAATACATAACCCTCATAAAACCATTTATTGCACTGCATATACTAGACCTTGCACATTTCTTTATATACACACATACAGTAGTGTAAATTAAATCATTTTGCACACTTAATTTAACAACTTAACATACCCAGACTGTAACTGTTTATACTGTGCTTTTATTTTGGATATTGCCTCACAATATCCTGCACTTTTTTTAACTATTCATCAATCAATCAATGAATCAAAATTTTTATTTATCCAGGCGAACATCATTGAGCAGAGCTCATTTGCAAGATGGACCTGGTTAGAACAAGGTCAGGGTATCATTCAACATAAAAAACATATAAATACATGTATAATAGTATGTAAACACATTCATATTGATGCAATATAGGTGATTCAATGACAAAGGAAGGGAGACAAGGAAGATCCATAACAGAAGAGGATTCAAATTACAAGGGGTCAGGTCCACCATTGATAACTTAAATACATAAATACAACTACATATAATCCATGTTTACTGCAGAGAAATACCAGATAGACCAATTATCACGGGCAATCACAGGGACCAGCCATGAAGATGGCATAAGGGAACCACCAACCAATGGCAGATGGGGGTACCAGGAGGGGTATGTAATGTATGAATGAAGGATAACTTGGTGAGATGTGTAGTCCCATGGATAGGAGAATAAAAGAGAGGTGGTGGTGGGGGCCTACAGGGAGGGGGAAGGGGTGGTAGGAATATTATAGTTTGATTGCGTGTAAATGGTGTAACTATCCTGTAAGGCTGTGAAAAAAAAAAGTCTGGATAAAGCGGGAAAGTAGGCCACCATCAAGAAGGAAGACAGAGTCATCACAATGTTATAGGTTAGCATGATGACAGACCAAGGTCAAGAAAAAATGAAAAACAATTGCACTATTCATTTCTGGTACAATGGTACAGGTTAGCATGATGACAAACCAGGGTCATGGAAAACAATTGCACTGATCATTTCTGAGATGAGAATATGGAAGCTTGAAGGATGAGATGCTGACGGGTGATCTTAATTTCAGCTTTTTTTGCAGTTTGTTCCACAAGGAGGACAGTGTAAAGCTTACAGCAACCCTACCAAATTGAGAGTTAACTCTGGGAACCTTCAGTAAGATAGATGTGCAACTTCTCAGGGCATAATTGCCTACTGGTTTTAGAGGAAGACAGTCTGTAATGTATTGGGGAAGTTTTTTGGAGATGGCTCTCAGGGTCCATAAGGCTGCATTTCTATCGCGCCTGTATTGAAGAAAACTCCACCCCACTGCTTGATATAAGGAGCAGTGATGAGCGGAGTAAGGCAAGCCTGTAATGAACCTCAGATCTCTATGATATAGTGTGTCAAGTTTGGTGAGGTAGGAAGTGGGACAATGACTATACAGGATGTCAGCATAGTCTAACAAAGATAGAAAGGTTGATTGGACCAGCTGCAGTTTAGCATCTCTAGTTAAGAAGCGGGCTATCCTAAAGAACAGGCCAAGTCTCTGTCATAGTTTTTTGAGTAATTCTTCAATGTGCTCTATAAAGGAGAGCCTATGGTCCAGCCATACTCCCAGGTATTTGAATTTAGAGACGAATTCCAGGTTTTTCAGCAAGAATAGTAGTAATCTGTGACACAGGATCTGATAGGGCTAGCTTTACTGTTTGAGCAGAGGGAGAAAAGAGCATTGCTTTTGTTTTCTTGGCATTAAGTAATAGTTTTTTATTTAGAAGCTGATGTTGCAGCAGGTTGAACTCAGATTGAAGGTTGTTGCATGCAGATTGTGATGATGGGCGACTTACGTAAAGAACTGTATCATCTGCAAATAGATGCATGTTGGCCTTAGTTATGCTTTTATCAATGTTGTTGATGTAGATTGTGAATAAAAGTGGTCCTAAGATAGAACCTTGGGGAATGCCTCTTAGGATAGGTTTGCGGGTCGAGAGATCTCCTTCCACTTTCTCCCGCTGGAATCAATCAGAGAGGTAGTTGCTGAACCACTGTAAAGATAATAGGTCTGCACCTAGTGCGGTCAGGGAAGAGAGTATCAGCGAATGGTCGACAGTGCTGAAGGCCTTACTCAGGCCCAAGAACACAGCACAAGTGTAACTCCTGTTGTCAAGCACTCTTTGCCAGTCATTTGTCACTTTGTCAAGTGCTGTGATGGTGCTATGTTTCGCTCTGAACCCTGATTGGACAGGAATTAGTAGATTGACTTCTAGATACTGCCTCAGCTGGTTACTTACAACTTTTTCCAATAATTTCGATAAGACCGGGAGAATTGAAATCGGGCTGTAATTATTTAGATCAGAGGGATTTCCTGATTTAAACAGGGGTATGATGTGCGTTGTTTTCCATATTGAGGGAATGGATCCTTGAGTCAGTGATAGGTTGAATAAATGGGTTATGGGCATGGCTAGCACATGGATGGCCACCTTCAGAAAATATTGGTCCAGGGTATCCACACCAGCACTTTGTTTTACGTCTAATTTTAGCAACACGTCTTCAACTTCTTTCAGAGTAGTAGGACACAAGGAGAAGACTGAATTGGTGATGCTGGGATCAGCACATTGATTATCCACCTGGGAGCGCATCAAATTCACAGGGGAATTGTCGAAAGCTAAGCCTGCAGTCACAGAATGATTATTGAAGGCATTCAGAATTTCCAATCTATCACTAGTGGTATTATTGTTAAAAGAGGTTTCATCAGGTAATAAGCCACCGGACGTGTGACCAGACAAATCCTTGATGGTTTTCCAAAATTTAGTTGGATTTTTGGAGGCAGAGAGAAATTCAGAATGATAGTAAGTGGCTTTTGTGTCTCTAACCATTCTAGTACATCAGTTTCTTGCCTTCTTGAACTGGCACCAGTCTGTAGAGGACTGAGTTTTGCGTGCTTTTTACCATAGGTTGTCTCTCTTGGTCAATGCAGATTTTAATACTGGTGTGAACCACCGACATGCATTTTTTGTACTCACACCTTAACTATGGGGGCATATTTATTTAAGGCATCTAGGATAATTTTGCTGAATATGTCAAATGCTGATTGTGTGTTTTTTGCCAAGTAAAACTCTTGCCAATACAAGGAGTGTTTTAGTTCATTGGTGTAGACAGAGAGATCAAAGTGCCACCTAGATCTCTTAGCAGCAAACTTCGTTGTGGCAGTTGGTTTGTTACTGATCTTATGCAAGCAATAAAGGAATGATCACTGATATCATTGAAGAAGGTGCTGGCATAAGAGAAAAGATGTGATTTGTTCACTAGGATAACATCTAGCAGGGAGCAATTATCCATGTTCTTTTTATTTATTCGTGTTGGTTCAATGATGAGTTGTGATAATCCATGGGTGTCACAGAAGGCTATGAGAGGTGCGGCAGTTTTAGATAGCCAGTCTAAATTAAGATCCCCAAGAATAATTACTTCTGAGGATTGTTGTTCGAGGATATTACTTAGATGAGTTAACAATTGCAGATTGGCAGAAGGAGGTCTATAGCACCCTATAACAGATAATGATGAAGTATGCAACATAGTGACTTGGAGTGACAGATATTCATAAGCAATTGCAACTGATGATGAGCTCAGACAGGATGCCGTATACTTATCCTTGACATAGATGGCAACCCCTCCACTTCTGGAATGTCTGTCTGCTCTAAATAATATATAATTCGGGACATTGACCTCTCTATCAGAGGTGGCTGGTCTAAGCCAGGTTTCCAAAATCACTAGGCTATCCGGTAGAGTGTGGAGAACCCAGGCCTGGATCATGGAGAACTTTTTTAACAGACTGCATACATTAATGTGGAGGAAACTCATGCCTTTCAGTGTGGCAAGGTCAGAGGGTGATGTGATTGCAGCTGGTGGCCCTGAATTGAGCTCTACATTTCCTGAACACAAGAGAAGAAGGAGTAATAATTTTCTTAGGGCAGCAATGGTAAGCTTTGTACTTGCATCCCCTTTATGTAATTGTGGATCATTGTCCTGGGGGGGGGGACACCCCAACATTTTGTGCCCTTCCCACTAAGGGTGGAAGAGACGAGTACTCTGGCTGCTATCTGTAGTGATGAAGCCTCTATGACGTTGGAGGAAGTCATAAGATATGATGGTAATTGACTTCGTCTACCAGCGTTAATGGTAATTTAAATTCAGCACTGGAGAATTGGAGAATTCAAAAAACATTCATCAACGTAGGGACAGGAACTAGTTACAGAGCAGATCAGATCAGTATCCACAATAATAAAGGCTCGAGGTGGCAAGTATTGTCCATACGATGTAGGATAGAAGAAGGACCAGTATAGAATCCACAATTTTACACACATATTGGAATAAGGATGAGGGGGGAGCTAAAGAAAAGAAAGTGAATGAAAACTGGTATAAGGAAAAGTAGTGTGAGATAGTTGTAGTGTAGGTAAACAGCAGTGTAATATGTAAGAACAAGGATAAGACATGTGAATATTGGCAAATCAGCAGTGTGTCATGAGTCAGAGAAGCTGTCATCTTAATAGCAGGGCACCTCTGCTACCAATGTGTGGGTGTGACTAAAAAAGGAGGGGAGAATTTGATGAACAGCAAGGTATTGGATGGATTGAAAAAGGAGGGCATGGGTATAGAAGAGGGGCGTGGCGAGGGAGTATTTAATAAGGGCTGGAGGTGGGGGATGGGTGGGTGTGAATTTGCAGCATTAGCAGTACCTTGTGCCTCCGAGTGTCTGCTCTTCTGGTATCGGGCGGTGGCTATGGAAGTGCCGCCTGCCCGCTGGTGGGGTGTCCGTCGGCTCAAGCTGTGAGCCTTATTGCGGCTGCTCCTCAGCTGGGAAAGCAAGAGAAGAAAGGAGATTTAAATGTCTGCTGAAGATAAAAGGTCATCACTACAGGTGGGAACCCAAAATTAGCACAAGAAAGAGAGAGATTCAACTGGCACCCGTCCGTCTGGCTTGAGCACGCAAACAAGAAAGGGCTGTGATCACTCACTCTTTTTAGGGTAATTAAGGCTTTTTTTCCCCAAAAACATGCATCTGAATAAAAGTCTACAATAACAGTGGTAACAGGCTAACAGTAGTATCCTAGTATGCCAAACATACAGCAGTGAAAATGCAAAAACGGCTTGGAACAGCTTGAAACTAATTCAGCTAGCAGAGGCCAATCAGAAACGGAGAACAAAAGGTGCTCGTGTTCCAGCTGGTGCAGTTTTAGCAGTACCTTGTGCACCGAGTGTCCGCTCTTCTGGTATCGGGCTGTGGCTGTGGAAGTGCTGCCCACCCACTGGCCAGGTGTCCCTCGGCTCAAGCTGTGAGTCTAGTTGCAGCTGCTCCTCGGCTAGGGCCAGTGTTTCATTTATCATTTGTTGTAAAAAGAATATTTAATATTAATACCTTATTATTGGAATCAATTTTATCCCAAATTAGGACAAACCAATGTTTTCATGGAGCCTCATACCAGGGACAGATCATAATCACATTGAATAGATCTTTATATTTATTTGTGCAAGTACAGTAATACGCTGAAGTGTTTACTGTTTTTTTTATATCTGGACAATAATACATTACTAGGGAACAATTCTAGCCTTAATCTTGTAAACAACTGTCTTTGTTTTAAGTCCATTAATATATTTAAATATCCTCTGTAGCAGAATGTGATATCATTATCCCATAACCATGGTGATATCTTAATTTTTGAAATTGTTTCCAAATCCGTGAATTTGAAATGGTTTACAATCGTGTTTGTAACATATGGTTTATACTTAAGACTAATTGTTTATTTATTTATTTATTTAAATTTTGATAACTGGGTAGGCCCACTGAGATTTTGACAGTCCCTTTTTCAGGGGCGACCCAGGATTAGTTACATGTACCTAGAGGGGAACAGAAAACCAATGCTTTTGATTGTACTACATTATATGGTACATTGATCATGTATATGTGTCACAGAGATAGACATTACTACAGTTGACATAGGTGAGTTCAGGTATGAACAACCTTGTTAGCTGGTTTTGTACTGCTGTAGGTCCAAGTAGAAGTCATTGAAGGGATTTGCTGTGTCTTTTGGGGTGGTGAGAGGTGTCCCGTTGGCCTTTATTTCCCCTGTCACCCTGCTTTTTTTGCCGTTTAGGAGCAAGTTGATATGACCCCAGAATTTCCTTGGATAAGGCAGGTTTCTGGATTGCAGAGCATGCAAGTAATTCTTTTTGGCTTTTTTGATCTTCCTCTTGCAGATGTTTCTGGCTTCCCGGTATTTAACCCAGTCCTGATGCAGATTTGTAACTTTAAATTTGCCCCATAGTTTGTCCCTTTCTTTCATGATGCCCTTCAGATCTGGGTCAAGCCACTTGGTGTCCTGGCCCTTGACCCTGATCTTTTTTAGTGGTGCATGTTTGTTGACCACTGATAGTAAGTGCTTGGTAAAACCCTCCAGGGCTTTGTCTATGGTTGGGGTGTCAAGAGTCTGGGCCCAGTCCACTTCTGACAGGGATTTCAAAACTGCCCCTTGTACAATGCAGGGTAGTTTCTGGACCAGAAAGTCATTGGTGGTTGTTTGGGGTGGCTATTTTTCCACACCAGGAAGGCTGGCGTGTGGTCACTGAGGGATTCTGCACATGTTCCAACTATTTTGGCTCTGTCAGGATTGGATGCTAGCACCCAATCAAGGGTGGTATGGTTTCCTGTTTTATGGTTGAACTGTGTAGGTTCACTTGTTAGTTGGGTTAATTTTGTTCCTTCTAGGCTGTCTTTTACTTCACCCTTTAGTCTGGTGCACCAGTTAAGGTTTAAGTCCCCCAGTATAATCTTTTCTTTGCCAGAGATGTTTAGGATGGTGTCTGTGAGTATTTTCAGGGCTCCCATTGCTTTCTTTGAGGTGTTGTATACACAGTATATATGCATACTTATATTAACTTGTATAGTTACAATATTGTCCAAGTATTTTCTTCAGATATTTAAGACCTGTTTCTTCCAAGTTGCTATATATTTCATCAACCATTTGGATCTCCAGTACTCCCCACTTTCCCATTCACTATTTTTCTGCAGTGAAAGTGCAGGTAATCTATTACTATCTAAGACAGCAACTTTATCCAGTAATTGACCTTTCTAGAATATGCATAAGCTGTTGGTCCAATTAAATCAATTTCAGCGCATATGAGCGCAGCAGGAGTTGAATTATTAAGGCCCAAAGTAACTCTAAGTAGCTTATTCAAAGGGATTTCTAAAACCTGGCTATTATTAAAATCCCATACTTCTGAGTGGGATGTAACATCTGGGCATAATATTTTGCCTTGACTGCTTCTATAAGAGGTTTTATAGAGTTGCCCCCAAACTTATAATTACATATTTTTAATGAATTTGCAGTTTGTTTAAGTCTGGGTAATAACATATTAATATGCTTAGACCAATTTCCATCATTGGATAGGTAGAGGCCCAAATACAAGTAGGTATGTGATTTAGTAATTGCAAGACTTTTATTTCCCACCTTCCATGTCTGCTTCATTTTGTTTGAGCCAAAGATCATAATCTGACTCTTTGATTCATTGAATGTCAGTTTGAATTTACTAGCATATTCATTTAAAATTTCTAGTTTTCTTTGAAGGATTCACTGTGATAGTGAAAATAAAACAAGATAATTTGCATAAGCTAGTGCAGCGCACCGTTTATTTTTAATCTTGAATGAATCTGTGATGGAATATTCAAGATCCAGAAGGAGTTCATTATATAAATACTGAATACTATAGGGGCCAAAATGCACCACTGCCTTACACCATGATTTGCTTTAAAGGTGTCTGATCGATGTCCAGAAGTACCCAGCCTGATCTGTGCCCAGGTTTCCGTATATAATTCTTTGATAACTGCAATGATGTCTGAACCTATTCCCTAGTCCCTCATCAGTGTCCAAAGTAAATTATGTGAAATAGAATCAAAAGCTGACCTAAAATCTATGAATGCAGCATATAATTTCTTTTTCCGAAGTTTAACATACTTTTCATAGAGGTGAGTTAGTGCAAAATAATTGTCCGTAGTGGATTAGCCAGAGCAAAAAACCTGCTTGATATTCAGATAAATTTCCCAATACCTTTATCTGTTCCAATAGTTTATTTAGAACTATTGTTGAGAATATTTTACCACAGTTATCCAACAGGGAAATTGGTCTGTACATACAAGGATTGGACTTGTTTCCTTTCTTGTAAATAGATATTATTATGGCACCTTTCCAAGATTCGGGCAACGCTAATTTAGTTACCTGATAATTGAAAACTGGAGTAAGAATAGTTGCCCAGAGAGAAGGGGAGGACAAAAATACTTCGGCAGGAATTAAGTCAGGCCCTGCTGCTTTATTGTTTTTCATCACTACTATAGTCAAATAAACTTCTGCATATGTACAAATACGAGTTGGGATAAATTCACAGTTGTTATAGACACGTCCTTCTGTTCATTTAAATCAAGAAATATTCCTGTGTAGTACTTTATCCAGGTGTCCAACAGGATAAAGGAATCTAATCTAATTCTCTGGTTATTAATGCCTTTTGCTATCCTCTGCCAGTAGGCCTGACTGTCTTTATTCTTAATAGCTAATGACATTCTTTTCAATTGAGTTTGTCAACATTCTATTTGTTTGTCCTTAAGCAGTCTCTTACAGCTCTTCCTCTCATGGTTCAATAGCCTATACTCCCCTTTCTGTTTGCTGCTACACATTTTCCTGATTCGCTGATTTAAATTTCTTTTAGCCAGGTGGCATTCCCTTTCGTACCAGGTGTTAGTATTTTTAAGAGGTCTGGGAGTTATTGTGTGAAGCTCTCTTATAGCTTTAAAGCAAATGTCTAATTGCTTTATTAGAATTGATCCATTTTGCTTATCACAGTCAGAGCCAAGAAACACATTTTTGGCAGTAGACTTTATCTCTTCACTTAGCGCCTGCTTCCATTTAATGTTTATATTATTTTGTATTTCTATGTCATAATGTTGTGTGTCTGGGCATTTATCATCCAAATATTAATAGGCTAGAGCCAATGGGAAATGGTCACTGTCACTCCTGGGTATTACTAAACATGATTCTCAGATGTCCATTGTATTATTCCAGAATAAATAATCTATCACAGAGGGGCTAGAAAAGTTATAATGAGTATAATTACCCTCAGAGTCTCCTATGATTCTACCGTTAAGTGGGACAAGATTGTGCAGGCTTAAAATGTCAATTAACCTAAGTCCCCTTTTACTGATTTTGGTATCCTGTGAAACCCTAGTAAATTTGTGGGCATTTTCAAATCTCCAGTTTTGGATATCTACATCTGAGAAGCCATCATAGGTGCTAAGTCTTGGATTAAAGTCTCCACACATCAGGATGTCTTTTCACTCAATTATGGCCCAAGCTTTGTGTATAACCTCATCTAAGTCTTCCCAGATCTCAGCGTAAAAGTAACTAGAATTATGGGGGGATATAGACATTAATGAGGCAAAATTTCATAGTACTTTAATTTTATATACAGAGCTTGACAAAAGTAATTAGAAGATATTAGCTCAGCCATAATGTCTTTCACAATCTTGACCCATGTTACTAACCCCACTGAGGGTCAACCAGATTTAAGTTGCTTTATTTCTGGAATCTGAAAGGTAAATATCCATTTAGTGTGACGTCTTTTTCTGCTAAATGCCAAGTTTCCTGGAGACATATAATTATATATTGTCTTAAACATTCTATACATTCTTTATCAGCAAATTTAGTGCTTAATCCTGCTACATTTCAAAAAATGATCACTGTACTAGAATTTAAAATGAAGTCCTTTCCCCCCTCCTGCGCATTAAGGCCTAGGAGTCATTTCCCTTGCAAATTTAATGGTTCAAAATGATTTGACATGGAAACATTGTAATTCATTTCAGTTCTTGTTACATCCTTATCTTTTTTCCCTTTCAGGCCAGAGCCAGTGTTACTAATATTTATTTTCCCAGCAAGCCTGATTTCAGTGTAAGAGGTAGAGGGGACAATATACAGCCCCATTGCATCTAACATTGTTGTATTACTTATAATGTTTTTACATAAACTCTCATACTTTACTGTAATTTGTATTTGATCAGTTTCCACATCTGTACTGCGCCTGTATACGATTAGTGCTTCAGGTCTTAGATCAAGATGCACAGCAGTTGTTCTAATAAATCTGACACTACTAGTTTGAGTTTGTTACCATTTTCATTTGAGGTTCTGCTTAAATCATAAAGAAATACAGTTCTAGGTGCTGGGGTTTCTGCAGTTACTTTGGTAGTGAGGTTTTTATTCACATCAGATGAGCTAAAAATGTTGCTATCCACAATGTATACACCCGCCAGGTCCAATAGTGGAGCTCTCTGCAATATTTTATCTATAGTTTCATCTCTGATTACAACATCCACCTGCCCTGTATTATTTATTGTTTTTCTCCTATAGATTTCATCTATTATAATTTCTGAAGCTGGAATCTTAAGGGCATGTGTAACCAGGTTAAACACAGCATTCCTCAATTTGCTAGAATTTTAATTTGGCAGCACTCTTAATCCAAATATACTAATATATCTATTAATTTTTCCTTGATGTGACTGATTCAGCTGTCTCCTATTTACAAAATCAATTGTATATCCAAGGACATTTAATGAACTATTATTTAGCCAGATCTGATTTGCTATTTTGGCATTAAAGCAAAAGATATAATGACATCTGTAGGCCTCACAATCTTTATCATCCCAAATATGTACAACATCCCTCTCTGTAATGTCTACGCCCGTAGCTCCCCTTAAAAGGTGCACAATCTGATTTTTATTATGGCACACAGAAATTGCATGGTTCTACTGGTAGCCATACAAGCATAGAATGGCACAGTCCAAAATATCTAATAACTCCCTATCAGCATCTAGGGTCTGTGGGATATCAGCAACCACATTGACATTTGGGGGTTTTATTAATGTTGTCATAGTATTCTGGGTTTCACTTCTCCAGTTTTGCCACTCTTGTCTAAAGGCCATTAAATCTTCTTTGAGTAGATTCAACTGCTGATTAATACATTTCATAAAATTCCTATAATCCTGTGTATTAACTTTGCTAGATGAATTATGGTCATTCTGGATTTCATTTTTTGAAGCACTGTTAATCTGAATTGTGCAGTTTCCTTCAATGTCACTAGTTTCCATAATTACAGACCGGTTGATTTCCTGAGAGACTGCTATTGTAACTCCTTCCTCTATAATTTCTGTTTCTTGTATTTTTCTACTTGTTGTTGCCTTCATAGCAGCAATTTTCCTACTTTTTCACCTTTTATTTTGTTTCATGTTCTCCCCTTTTTAATTATTGGAGAAATCAGGGATACATATGGTGGAAAAGTCTGATTGAGGTTGGGTATCTGCTTCCATAAGTATAGAAGGGGAGCCAATATTCGGAATACTTTTGTCCAGTCTATTGAGCACATAGTCCAATCAGCAGCCTTTTATGGCTATATTACATTTTAGTGTTTCCAACTCATTACAAACTCCCACTAGCTGGTAAACTATCATCAAATGTGCTGCATAAGGATTTTTCCAAAAATGTTTTAGCTTCTCGTCTAGACTAAATGAATATGATGTCAGAGGATCTTTACTATGGTTGGTGTACACCTGTTGTTTAAGTTGCAAACTAGAAGTTATTCTCATTTTTTTTATACTTTGAGTCCATAACTTTTAATCCATCTATAGCTACCTGTATACCCTCAGTAATATATCTTAGTTCTGGGTTCCAGTTATTATTATTTGTAGTGCTTAAAGATTCTGGAGAAAATCTAAGGAGTGTGACATCTCAGAAAAGAATCATAATATGAATCAATAGAACCCTCTTTTGAGGGATTACTGTATTCCCTCCTTTTTCCAACATTGTTGGTTTCAGCAATCCTTTTAACTGTTCCTGTGGAGATGTCTGAAAATTTACTGTAGTCATCAGATTGAAATGAAAAGTTACCCACCCCAAAAACATTTGGAGTCAATAAGAGTCTGAAAACATCTTGGCTAGACACTATATTCTCCTGCTGCTCATCCTTGGATGCTATTTCTATGGGAGCAACCATTTCTACCTGACTAAAACAATCCAGGGATGTGTTAGGGACGTTTTTTGCAAACAAGTCACTAATTCTGGATTGTTTGGATATTTTCTGCATTTTAAAATTTTGATCCTTCGTAACCTTTTTTTTGAAAGACTTTTTTTCTCCCTTTCTAAATTTTTATTGATAGTTTTTTTTTTTGCTCTTAACTTTATCCAGTAGCAATTGCTTTAGCAAGTTTTCATCACTTATTTTACTAAATTCTTTATTTCTGAGACGTGGCAGCTGAGTCAGAAATAGTGATATGATCTTTAAGAGTATTCTGGCTGCTTAACACATCTCTGATAGGACTAATATTTTGAGCATCTATCATACAAATTATACATTCTGCCACAGCAGTTTGTATCCTAGTATGAACCATTGCAATGAAATTAGCACAGATTTAAACAAAAGAAATCAGACAAAGCACACAAAAATAGCTTTACATAAAAAAAAATATATATTATATGGACTGGCAGTATAGCCTAGAGGTTAGAGGAATGAGGTGTGAACGAGATTGGTACATCCAGCAGACCAGATCTGAGTTTGATTCTCATAACCTCCACTTGCATACTGTATGACTTTGAGCAAGTCACTTAACTGCCCAGTGCTCCCAGGTCACCCCTGAAAATAGGCACTTGTGCCTAGAGGGCCTTATCCGGTTACCACAGACTAAAATAAAAAATAAAATAAATATTATTTCCAGAAAACAGACTAAATTCAGAGTTCATTGGACCCTAGTTCATTCGTCTGTTGGTGAAATCCTGTTTCAATATTGACTACCATTCCTTCCCCTGGGACAGCCCAAAAGTTCTTAGTATCTAAGAAGCTGTTCTTGCCCCTTCGAAAATATTCAATGATCTAGTACACACTTACAAAATCGACCAGTCCTATATGTATTCGTGTAAAGAGAAGCCTTCTTTCTTTTTCCTCCTGGGTTACTTTAGAACTTCTGAATATGTCCCACAGCTTTAATTTAAAACCTTGCGTTGGTGAACACTGCATCATGGTAAAAAGACTATTGTGCTGGAGGTTGGAATCTGTTAATTTTCCTTTTTCTACTATCTCCTGTTGTTCACACTCTAAAAACTGGCATTTTCAGAAAAAATGGAACATTCATCACTGTTCCACAATTTATAAAATGCAATACTGTCCTTTCTTTGTGATTTTCTTCCACGTATGTCTACATTTATTTTTCAACCTTCCTGAGCTTCTTTTTCTTTGTAAGTTGGTCAGTACACTTGGCTCAGCTGTCACACAAATACCCTGTCCCAGTCATTTGACTGGCTTCTCTCCCCTGCTCTGATCTGGCCTGGCTTCTCACGGCATTCCTCCTAGTGTGGGTGAAAAAGGGACAAGCACAAAAACTAAACTGACAGACAGAGCAAATAATAAGATGCACTGGCAAGGATGCACTTCTCAGACAACAGGTAGTATACCTTTAAAAAATATAAAACGAGCTGTGCAGCTCTGCTATTTGCGTTTACTCCTAAACACAAGCTCGTGTAGTCAGCTCCATCTCGCCTTCCTCACTTTTTAAGGGTAGATATGAAAGGAGCCAGATCCTGCATGGAAGGTGTATACCATCAGGTGGAAACAGGACTTAGGGCAAAGGAATGTTGGTGAGGCATTAATGGAGACTGTGATCTGGGTGGCTGGAACTTCAATACAGTGCCAATTGTGGGTGGACAGGAAAGTGGGGCCCCAACTGAGGTCCATCCCCTTTAGTGCAGGCTGGGGGATGTTTATATTTATTTAAAGAGAGTGTGGGGATGAAACCCCTCTGCAATGGGGCCAAAATGCAGTTTGACCAGCAAGGTGCACAGTGCAATTGCCGGGCATGCATCTTGCTGTTGCCTGTTTTTCCATGCACTGATCACCTTCGTCCAGTTTTGTTTTCACCTTATTGTGGGTATCCCTATGTGAGGGGCAGCAACTCAGCACTATGACATGCAGTGCTTCACTATCCCCAACCCTGCTTTAAGCTGAGACCATGCAATAGACTGAGGTCATGGTGGTCACTGCTTCCCAGCTGCCAGCAGTTCAATGCTGGTTCATGGTACCCCACCTATCCCCAAACACATGACTGTGGTTTGACCAAATGCTTAGGTCTCAACACCTCTGACACTGTGCCACTACATAGAAGTGACGGAGAGGCACCATTACAATGTTTTATTGTCCTGAGCAATCACCACCACCACCACCCAGAAAAATACAGACACTTGATCAGCTAGTTACTACATCAGTGCATGAATGCATCATGAAATATCAGTATCTCTGATGGTGACTACAGCTGCTAGGAGAGGGGAAGGCTGAAAATGTAGAGACATCAGACATCCACAGCAGCACAGCACTACAAGTGGGAGGGTTGGTGAGCCCCTGTAGATACTCAGAACTCCATATTTGGGCCTGAAAAAAAAAGTAAATGCCAGAAAAGTCCCCTGGGTAGCCTAAGGTTAGTCCTTAAGTCTTCCACCCTCTTTCCAAAGCAATCATGTCTCATGCTCCACAACAATCTTTTTTTTGCTGTTAAATAGGTTTTGTTCCCTCACACTGCATGCTAGAAGTCAATGATACCGCCAAACCCACCATAGTTTTGTGACCCATATGTCAATGGTGTTTCCCCTACCCTCCTGACCTCTGATCCACAATTTTAGGGAGGGAGCAATAGCATATATATCCTGGCTACCTTAAGTCTTCACCCTCCCACAGTGCACCTGCTCCATTAAAGTTCAAAGACCCTGCACACAGCAGTGTATGCCTGTGGTCTAACCTGCCATGAATTAATTAAAGTATTTGGATTTTTACAACATAGCATTTTCAGTAGGTTACTACATCATGATGTTCTGCACATCTATTTTTCCTTTCTTTTGTGTACAGCTGTCTCTCCCATGGTCACCTACTCCATTAAGGCATACTAGTAGTAACATGGAGCACCTGACAGGGAAGGGCAGGGCAGTCTGCACACTGATGATGCTGTGAGGAAGACTACACCCCCTTCCAGATTCTGCACATGGTTCTGCCACACTATAGCTTCCAGTACCTTAAAGAAGTTAGCAAGCTGTAAAACACAGCAATAAAGTTGGCCAGAAGGTGATTTCCCTAAATCTGAACCAGGGAGCACTACTGAAATATAACTGGGGTACTGAAGAGTTAGGGTTACTTGGAGACACTTTCTTCTTTTAATGCAGCTTTTTCCCCCCTCTGGTGTTGCACACCCAGTCTGCTGGCTTCAGGGCTAACCACAAAGGTGAAATTGACCCAGTCTGCTATTAGCCCCACCTGTCGCTCCATAGTGGCTGACATAAATCCTGTTGTGGGTGCCATGGGGGGGCACTCTGATTGTGCATTCAAAAACTCAGCTACTGTAGCTTACCTAATTGAGTATGTAGGTGCTAGGCTACTTTTATGCACTCAAAGGGACAGCAATCTCTGCTTCACCACACAAACTGCCTAATGTAAAATATGAAGTCTTAGGCATCTCAATTCTGTAGCAAAACCAACTTTATCAGAAGCAAAACAATTTACAACTACCCTCAGCTATGGTAAGACACCTTGAGTGGTTTTACAGGACTACTGCATCATCAAGAGGGTGATGAGGCAGTACTTCCAGTAAAGGTGAGGTGTCTTACCTGAGTTGCTGGCAGTTGTGAATTGTTCTGCACAATATGAAGCAGATTTTGCACACAGAATTGTGGTACTTTTCTGCACTGCTGATCACCAGGGACACATCCAGAATTTTTTCAAGGGGACAACTCTTTCCCAAAATATAAAATATTACCATTTAAAGCTAAAATTAGGTTTAAACAGATTTTTGCTGGACTAATGAGGTTGTGGGTGCTACATGGATACACAGCTGGATCTACTGGTACTTACCATCCCTATATATTTGCTTTCCAGTACCTGTACCTCATTTTGCAGCCTGTTCCCTCAAGGTCTATCCCAGCCTACAGATCACTGCTGGAACCCTCAGTCTTTTTTCATTCTAATACCACCAACACATCCTCTCTTCTCTGCGTTTCCTAAAAAGTATATCATCCCTGAATCACCATCGCCACCCTCCAGCACTGTCCTACTACTATTTAAACAATTATTACTGCAAGCTGTATTGAAAGGTATTTGTTTTATGTAATTCTCTACTGTGAAAAGTTTTGCAAATTACAGAAGAGGCCATTCTGGTATTCTTGGGCAAGAAAGCAGGGGATTACAGTACTAAACATTTGAAAGACAAACTTGTTTTGAATCATGAAAGGAAACTATGTCAATATGTAGAAACAGTAATCTATGTGAATTTACCTGGAGCTGTGTAAAAATGCAAGCAATTTATTCCTGAGTCTGCAGCAGTTCACTGTAATGTAACATTGCATGACCGGAAATTCAATCAACATCTGCCTTTGACTTAGAGTTGTCCAGGGTCCTAGTGCCAGTTATATCATCAACTGACAGCAGAATAAACTTAGAAACTGGAGATCATATCCTGTGTTTTTAAAAAACTTACAGAACTATTTATTCAGTGCCCCTGGAGAAGGGGGAGGGAGAGGGGGGTTGTGAGGTCCACAGAGGGGAAGGCAGTGGAAAACCAATGCTATGGATATGACTGCAGCACCATGCAAATACACAGAATAACTGTCCTGCAAGTCTCTCTTCTCATCTACTTCATAGCAAAAAGATAGCATGGCTTTGCCATGCAACCTTAAAAATAGCACAAGTACAGCGATGACTGTTTATGTATCTGGAGGGGGGGAGTGAAGAATCAGCCTTGGAATTTGTTAAATAGTTAAATACAAATAGCCTGAACCTAAGAGTCACTTGCACTATTAAAAGAAAAACTGCATATTTTTTGGACATTTCACTGATGGGGGATATGATCTCCAAAAAAATAACCACAGAAGGTTACAGGGAAAAAAAAAAACATCTACAAACTTGGTACTATGCTATTAAAGTGCACATCCCAAGAGCCTTTTAAATTCTATCCCATACAGTCTGATGCTACGAATATGTAGGAACTGTACAGAAGACAGAGAGCTTGAAAAACAAGCTAAGGAATTAAGGGCTTGTTTCCTACAAAGCGGTTATGAGGACAAAGTATTAGACAAAGCATATATGGAAGTAAAAAATATTAATCAGAAGGACCTATTAAAAAAGAGGACAGTAAATATATGGGTAAGAAATGGGGTCCTTTAACATTCTCAACTGAATTTAATAATGTAGCTGGCAGAAACTGGCTGTATCATATGGAAAAACTGGCCAATACTAATGTGGGATGCAACAATAGATGGGGTAGTAGGACTAAGCCAAGGGTAGCATTTAGATGGGTACCAAATATTCGGGACAAAGTACTGCACAATCACCAGTCTCCTGCCAAGCCAAAACAAGATACTTGGTTGCCAGCTAGACCACAAATGTACAAAATGCAATGTTTGCCAGTACATGAATACTAGAAAGGATCTGGGAGCCTTTAAAAATAATAATCTGATTCTCATAAAGAATTTAATAACACGTAGCACAAAATTCATTGTGTATTTAATCTGATGTACCTGTGGAATTGGGTATGTGGAAAGGATGATCAGATTGCTGAAAGAAAGTATCCAAGGACAGATGCAGTATAGCGCAGTGGTTTAAGGCTCTGAGCTGCAAATCTGGAGACCTGGGGTTGAATCCCACAGCCCCCACTTGCATACTGTGTGACCTTGAGCAAGTCACTTAACTTTCCTGTGCTCTCTGGTCGCACCTGTAAACAAGCTTCCAGTTTAGTGTGTTACTCCTGGTAAAACAACTTAAAAAAAAGTAAGATTAGATATAGCAGTAGGAAGACATTTCACAGAAAAACATAACTCAGATCATAAAGATTTAAAATTCATGGAGATTGAAACTTGCAAATGCAGCAAAGGGGGGGGTGATCACTGGAATTTGCTTTTAAAAAAGGAAAGCAATTGGATTTTTCAACTTAATGCTGTGAATCCAAAGGGGCTGAATGAGATTTGGGATCTCAAATCACATCTATAAAATCCAATATCAGGCCTGACATATTTGTTTTTCCCACTGTTTGATAACTTTTAGACATGGTAATCAATAGCTTACTAATTTTCCTTCCCGCTCCCAGTACACTTGGTTTCTCCATAGTGAGTTGCCCACTTTCAGACCTGAATTTATGAACTACCCTCTGACCCGTTCCTCGAACATCCTGCTCCGTCACTTCCCCACAATGATATCTTAAAAAGAATCACCCAATAGAATTTAAAAACCAGAAGATTTAAAAGTTGAAGATTTAAAAAAAGTAGATTTGATTATATTAAAATGAATCATGAGATAAAATGGTTATCTTAAAAATCTTAAAAAAAAATTGAAAATAAAGTACTAAGGAATTGTCTCATTTTTCTTTTATGAACACTGAATTTATATAGAATTTGTGTTTATTTTTCCTGGCAACTATGCTGACCAACGTTCATTCAAGCTTCAGGATATCTGATTTGCTGTGGGAGTGTTCAAGTAGATCCCCAGGAATGCCATGAAAAGTAAATGGTGATCAAAGGACTACGCTGTGAATAAGATACTCCTGTTTAATCAATACTAAAAATGTAAAAATTTGAAAGCTATTGACAGATGCCTGTATAACCTCAAAACATATAGGATTAATTTGCATGTATTAGGTTTTCTTACTGGGTTTAATTAAATGCACAAATATGCATGTAAATGAATATGAGCACTTTTGTATGGTGTCATCAGTGGGGAACTATAAATTCTGAATGTCTGTCTCCCATAATCAGCCCCCGATGGAGCCTAATTGATAGGCAAAGTGCTGGGGTGGAGAGTTGTTTTCAATTGGTGACTGACTGGCTAGGACTGCACTGCACAACGAATTGTAAGAATAAACTTAATTTAAATACAGCTTTGATTTGGTTGTGGTTTTGTCCATTCAATTCTGTGGAGTATAGCAACTTTTGGAACTTGTCTCACTCTTTAGGGTTAGCCACCGTATTTGCACCCCAGGTTTCACTCGAGTGTATAGACTGTGCTGGGACATTCCATTAAGAGGTACAGTTGGCTGGTTTAAGGCTATAGTGATAGTTGCCAAAACAGAAATATTTTATAGCCACTCTCCAGGTCCAATGGCTTGAATCCCTGTCCCTGATCCACAGTCTTCCAATTCAGTAGTGATCCCACTTGAAGTCACTATAAGTATAGCTGGTTGGCAAAAAATGGAGAGAGAGAGAGAGAGAGGGATAGCCATTCCATATCCCAGGATGCAGGGGGTCATTCCAGTACAGCGGCTACTAAGAATAGAAAAACCGTCACTATCCTGCCTGGTGTCATCATCCCCTGTGCATAGCTCACCGTAAGTCTTCATTCTGGGAGACTGATCCTTCTGCCTCGACTTCTGCACCATGACTCTTGATGCAGTCTGCTGTGCTATGTGATGTATGGGCAACAACACCAACAGTTCAGGTACTGGCTATTCTGCCTCACACCCTGTAGCTCATGGCTCACTCCACTCTCTCTGACTGTCCTGAGTCCTGACCACTCAATCTATCTTAACATTGCCTCATTGCCTATCTCAAGCCCTCGCTGCTGGCCAATGAGATTACCTACTCTCATTGCGCTCATGCGCATTGCATTTTGTACAAAAGGTGGCAATTTAAAAAAACACCACCAATAGATGTGGGTGGGATAGCTCCCTTCTCAGCCAGGGGTGGGGGACCACCGCATCAGGTGAGGTCACAGAGGGTGCGTGTATACACCTGGGTCACAGGGGAAAAAAACAGTACCAAAAAGCCAAACATTATGTTAAAATTATTGGTGTGGCTGGGCCCACCACAAAATATTGCTGGATCTCATGCCCCACTGGCCTATATGTCCTGGTGCCTATGAATTAAATACATCATAGTTGAACAGTAACTACTATGCAATAAAAAATGAGGTGTATATAAAGTATAACATGTAGCCAGCCAAAATAAGGCTAAAGCTACAGCTTGCATCTTGCTGTGACTGCACCTGATCTAGTCACTTGCTGAATATCCTAACATATTATTGTTGGATTTTAACACTTTATTTACCCATCCCTGTTGCCAGTCTTGTACCTACAATTGTGGCTAACATATATTACTATAGCACATCTCATGCACTTTATTATTTTTTTTTTTTTTGGCTATTCCTTTTTTATCCTGCTGGCTTGTATCTGGAGGGCGCCCCCATCCCCGTTCCCCGATGTCCACCATCTGTCACTGACCCAGCCCCAGGGCTTACCCTTCCCCAGTGGGGCTGGCGGGGTTCCCCAATCCTCCAGAGACTGGACTCAAGGGGCCAGTGCCGTGGCTGGCCATGAGCGGAGCTTGCGAGGCATCCTCCACTGTTCTGCTGCGGCAGGGATTTTTCACTATGTACTTCCCTTAGGAGTTGAGGTGTGTAATGATGCCTGCAGAGTGGAGTGCACCTGCGTCCACACATGCTCCCTTCAAGCATCTGCCCTGACTCCTTCCATAATCTGAAGTGTGGCAGCCATGCCCCCAGCCTCTGCTAGGGAGCAGACAGGTGCTGACAACTGGAACTCCACCTCCCCGGAGAAGGAGAGCAGTCTGTTGGACACTCAGTCCTTCTCTGTCCCTGCTGACCCCTGGCGGCCCTTGCTCATTCCCAAACACAGGTCACTGGCATTGCGTGTGCTAAGGCGACCAGTGCCTCAGCTTTCAGCACCACCAGGCCAGCTCATGCACTTTATTTTTATAAAAACTGGGTTGCGTATTTTCCTTAAGAAAAAGCTGGTTATAATTCACTGTTATAACCAGCTGGTTATAACAGTGAACATGTGTTGCTTTCTAAAAGGGAAAGCCATGGGCTAGAGTATGGCACATGCCACACAGTTGTCTCTCTTACAGCAAATCACACTAACAGCCCTAAAAGTAGAAAAGTGACACAGAATGAGACTGATGTACCTGAGCTGTGAATGTATTTCTCCCCCATCCCCAATGGCTCTCTCTCTCTCTCTCTCCCCCCCCATCTCCCTCAGCAGGCCACATGCTCAAGATCACTAGGGAAACCTGGTTTTGGGGACACTTCATGGCTCAATGGAAGTGCTCCTTGATTTCATACTGGTGACCTGAGTTTGGGACTGAGTAGGGTCTGCACAGGTCGGGCAGTCAGCCATGGAGGGAGGTGGCCCAATTCTGGTGAATCATTGGCACCTTGTGGTGAGCCAGACAGCTCGCTCCCTCATGAGGGGTGGCACATGCTCAGAGCATGCTGCTTTGTCTGAGGCCAACAGAAGCTGCTCTAGACATCTGGGCTGAAGAGACAGACAAGGGAGAAGAACCAGAAAAGGCCCTTGTGTTGCGGCCACTGAACATGACAGTCCCTGCGATACTCAGGCTCTGCACCATGGGGATGCCCACTAGCCATGACAGCTGGTGAAGTAGCAGTCAGGACTGGGGACTGGCAGGGGACCCAAAGAAGGAGCAGGTGATGGTTGGTGCCAAAAAGTTCTATAAAAAAGGCAACTTGGTTTCTATGGTTGTGATGTTATTTTCTTCAGCAAATACAACTAAAGTACTAGTTCAACAAATTAAAATCTTTTGGACTTTGATACTTTTTAACATTTAAACTTAAGTTACTTTCCCATAAATGTTACTTTACTAAATAACAAAATCTTCACCCTGCATGTTCAAAATTCTGATGATGCAGTGTGTTTTCTCACCTACAGTTTGCTAGCTTAGAGATCAGTTTGTAAGTGTTGCCTAATTCTTTTACTTAGACTACTCATTTAATGCATATAAAATGTTAAGACTTCCTTCAATAAATGCATTGTAACTTTCTCTGCATCATTTCTTCATTTAAATACAATTACTTCTTATTAATGTAAAAGTTGCCTTACATTTATGTAATTTCTGTGGTGAAAAATGCTCCCCAGTAGGGGTGGGATGTTTAGATAAAACCCTCAAGCTTTGCTCTCAGGGTTTATGTAGCTAGGGTTTAAAGTGGGCCTGGTCTCATAGAGTCTCAAACCAGGCAAAACATTTTTGAGGGATTTGAGGGGGGGTTCTAACACAGTTTCTAAGCAGAGCCCTTACTCTGTATTTGTTTCCTGTTACTATCACTTCAAGAAGCAGTATGGCCCTTAGTTCTTTTGTCCCTCAATTTCCTAAAGTAACTAGTATCTTCATGTTTTATGCTTGCATTTTGACTTATTATGGAAAAATTGCATAATGATGAAAAAGCAAATGTCACACTATGAAGGAAAAATGGACTCCCACAGTAATAGTCCATACTGCCTTTCATAATGATGCCCCTTAGAGACCCAGCAGTTTTTTTTCTGCACACTCTATGTACTGTTTGTAGCATCCCAGATTTCAGGTGTGTGTAAAATTCTGGTTATACACATCACCCCATACATTAGTTTATATTATGTACTTCTGCTCACATTGCCATTGTGTTTATGCCCTTTGTTATCTCCTTCCTTCCTTCCTTCCTCCCTCCCTCCCCCAGATCACATCTATAAAATGAGATTCCTTGTACCTTACCTGGTCAAATAATTGTAATAAACAAATGTTTATGATAGTAATGAAAGACAAAGTTAAATCAAAAACTATGTCTATACCTTGATGAACAGTATACATATATCAGGAGAAGCACAATAACTGAATACATCATAACTGAATATTTGCTACTATTGAATAAATAAAGTGATCTATGTAAAATGTAGCCAGCCAAACTAGATATACACAGGTTGAGCAAAGCATGAGAGGATATGAATAGATTGAGATGAGATTACACAAGCAGAACAGAGGTAATCTGTAGAAGATCAAGGTTCTTCCAAACATGAGAAGAGATACCAAATGAGCAACCCCTCCCCAAAGTAAGTTAGATACAGGGAACTGTGAATAGAGATGTGAGAAGTTCACAAATTTTGCTCCGTGAAATATTTTGTGAAATTGCCAGCCCGGTGGTGCTAAGGGTTGAGGCACTGGACACCACACCTCATGTCATGCCACTCCAGTGACCTGGGTTCAGGAATGGACTTGGTTCATCAGTAGTTGGCAGGGGAGGGGGAAGGAGAGGGAGAGCATTGAGCATCTGGAGGACTGCTCTCCCCTCCCAGGGTGGGTACTGTGGCTCGCATGGCTCACCAGCAGCCTCCAATGGAAGTCAGGAGCCCTGCATGAGCATTGCCAATATTGGAGGTGGAGCAGTGGTGGACATCCACACATAGGAGCTCAGACTTCATTGCACATCCACTCTCCAAGGGGGTAACACCAAGGAAAAACCCCAGTGGACCAGAAGAGATGAAGGAGACCCCAGAGACCAATGCTAACATCCCACTGCTGGACCAACCCTTAACTGGGTCTCCCAGCTCCCTCACCCAGCCCAGGGCCATCCATCTAATCCCAGACAGGCCACCAGGTAGATGAGGTGGGTCCTCCCCTGGGGGTGATCTGGGGGGCTGAACGAGTCCATGGAGCTGGGGGGAGATTGGTAAGAGGGTGGTTTCAGCTGGGAGTAGAGGCAGAGGTTGTGTGGGTACTCTGGAGAGATGCTGTGGTCCTACTGGAGAATAAATAGAGTATAACAAATATATATTTTTCATGAAAAATTTCACTGGTGCAAAATGTAAAATTTCACCTGTGAAATGCAGAATTTTTTCAGTGAATGGCAGAGTTTCACCACTCTGCCATTTGCAGGTGAAATTCTACATTTCACAAGCAAAATTTTGCATTTTGCACCTGCAAAATATTTCTTGAAATGCTCAAATTTCACAAAATATTCCACGCGGTGAAATTCCCAATTTTGCCTGAACTTTGCTGGCAAAATTAAACTTCGCTGCATCTCTAACTGTGAAAGAAGGGATGCTGATTAATACTGTAACATGAAAGAGGGTAGTGAGAAATTAAGTCTGAGAAGTAGGATATAACCTGACCATGAAGAATTTTAGAAACAGAAACAGAAATTTTGTGTTGGATACAGAAACAGACACATATTCTATGGAAGAAACTAGGGGCCCTAGTCTCTTTTTATGTTGGCGTGCTTACGCAACCAACATCTTGTGGTAGTGGAGATTTGGAGGTGCGGTCACTGTTGGGCGATTGCAGGACATGCACCAGTAGGTGCATCCCTCGTTCCCCAATCAGCCTGCAGGCTGGCACCACACCATGCATACTAAGCTGGTGATCTCATCAAAGGAAAGGTCCGCTGCAATGTGAGCAAAGCTCGTCACACACAGTGGACCTTCCTACGTGCTTCACCAGCTACAAACATGGTGGCACAGTGGCCGCAAAACTGCCGATTTTTGGGGTGTCCAATCCCCTGGTCCGATTACCCTCCCCCTCATGTATGTGCTGATGGGAGACCCTGCTCCCCATTGGCATAATGTGTCCCCCCTCCTTTTTTGCTTGTGAAGGGGGTGCCCAATCCCCTGACTCATGCACCCCTGCTTTTCATTGTTTGGTCGACAGGGTGGCCCTATCCCGCCAGCATCCATCCCCACTTTCCCACTTTAATGTGCTGACGGGAGCCCACTCCCCATAATCATGATGTTCCCCCTTTCTTCTGTGCTAAGGGTGCCCAATCCCCTCAGCTACAGTCCCCACTCTATGTGCCCGATGGGTGCCAATTCACCGTCGACTACTGTATCCCAAAAAACACACCTATAAAAAATAAAACTGTCTGTAATTTTTTAACATCTATAAACAGAAAATGGTCCTAGTAGTCTCCCTACCCCCTCTCCACCACGCACTCATCACCCTCACCTCCCCCCCCCCCCTCACCCCATACTTACCTCTGAGCCTGACGCAATGATCTTCAGTGGACGCGAACATGTCTGCACTCTTCAAAGCCGACCACGAACTGAGGAAATGCCAGTAAGCTGTATAATGGAATGAATAGGGTTTTTTTCAACTTTGATGCATATCTCAGGCATTATGTGGAATTTTTGCACCAAATATTCAACATGGGGTTTTTGGGACCTCTTCTCATGAATTCTGCCACTGTTATGACATTAATCAGTCCCAAAAGGTGATTTCACAGTCACTGCATGGAATCACATTTTTGGGACTGATTAATGCAAGGACAGTGGCAGTGTTCATGAGGTGGGCTCTCAAAAAGCCTATGTTGCAAATTTGGTGGAAAAATCCAAAAAATGGCTGTTTTACAAGCGTGTATTGTGCAGTTGCTACGCACGCTCATAACTTTGCAAATTCATAATGTTTTCATGCCAGATTATCAACATTGTCATTTTTCTACACCTCCTTGTGAACAGTACAGCTGTCATTTTTCACATCCTAGCCAAAATGTGTTTCTGCACTTCCAGCGCACAATACCACGGTCGCTGTGGGAAATCAGTGTTCGGGGCAGATTACAAAAATGACAGTGACACTGTTCATGAGCAGAGGTCCTAAAATGCCTATGTTGAAAATTTGGTGATGATGCTTCATAAAATATCTGTGTTACGAGCGTACATTGCGCAGTTTGCACGCACGCTCATAATGTTGTGCATTTGTAATATTTTCACTCTGGATTTTCACCATTGGCATTTTTTCCACACCTCTTGATGAACAGTATGGCTGTCATTTTACATATCCTGACCAAAATGTGTTTTCTCACGTCCAGCGCAGAATAGCGTGGTCACTGTGTGAAATTCCTTTCTGGAACAGTTTGAGGAAATGACAGTGACACTGTACATGAGCAGAGGTGCTAAAATTCTATGTGAAAAATTTGTGCTCAAAAGTCCATAAAATGACTGTGTTACGTTGTTGTGCATTTCCCATTTACTCTTATAATCTCGCAAATTTGCAATATTTACATGCCACGTTTTCACCACTGCCATTTTTTTACACCTCCTTATGAATAGTACAGCTGTCATTTTTTACATACTGCCCAAAATGTGTTTCTGCACTGCACTACCAATGCCAATGCCAGTGCGACAACATTCAGCATTGACAAATGCTTATTTTAGTTGGCAGTTGTGCAAAGTGGAATGCACTCTGCTGTCCCATGGCAGTAGCATCCGTCTGTGTTAATTCTTAGTTACAAGGGGGAAGAGACCGCCTGTAAATAAGGAACATAATGAAACAGTAATTTAAAGTCAGAAGAGACACTACAGTATGTCTATCATGTCTGTGCCCCTTGCTTTATAATCAAGGATGGAAAAAGTATGCTCTGCAGAAATATACTAATGCTATGGAATTCCCTACTCATGCTGCTATATAGGCTGCAAAGTAATTTCCTTGGTGAGCAGAAATTTATCCAGGCTTGCCCTAAGGGCTTGTACTGTCTTCATATCCACTGTCCCTTTGGGTAAATTGTTTTACATGCTTACCACCCTCTGGGTAAAAAATATCCCTCCTAATGTTACCCCTGAATTTACCATCTCTAAGCTTCAGAGCATTTTCCTAAGTTCTTCTGGAACACACCAGATCAATTGTCTCTATAGGTTTCATTTTCTTGATACTGAGTATGCAAAAGACAGATAATGTCTCTTCTTAACCTTCTGTTTTTTCCTAGGGCGACTGTTTGAAGGGCCTCTAGACTCTCATAGCTTCTGTCTATCATAACACTGATCATTTCAGTGTCCATGAATTATACCCTCTCAATCGATTCAATATCCTCTTTGTATTAAGGAGACCAGAAATGCATGCAGGAGTCCAAATGGGGCCTGAACAGGACCCCGTAAATGGGGTAGGATTATTTTCCTTGCTCTGCTTTTCAAACCCCTTTTAATGCACCACAGCATTCTGCTGGCCCTCTTGACAGCAGAAGTACAATGTTTATCATGCTTCAGAACCTGTCTATTTTAACCCTTAGATCCTATTCTCCACCACTGCAGCCAGAGGAGCCCTAGAGTGTGTAGATCCTGCATCTATTTTTCCTCCTCAAGTGTAGTACCTGGCATTTTGTTACACTAAATCAGAGGTTCAAGAAGTCTGACCAATCTCCCAGCTTGTTCAAGACCTATTGAAATTTGTCCCTATCCTCAAGAAAATCCACCACTCTGGCCATCTTAGTGTCATCAGCAGACTTACCAGTCTGCACAAGATCCCAGCTTCCAGATAGTTAATTAATATGTTAAACAATTGCATCCCTATCAATTGCAATCCCAAAGCCAGTTAGCAAGTCACCTTAAGTATGTCTTATGTATACCACAATGGTAGACTTTGCAAGCAGCTTGTCATGGGCCATAGTATTAAGAGTATTGCTGAAGTTTAGATCAACTATACCCTTGGACCTGTCACAGTCCACCTTCCTGCTAACCCACTAGAGGAAGATGATCTAGATGGTTTGGGTCAATCTGCACCTCAAGAGTCCATGCTCAGAGGGGGCAAGAACCTTGGCCTCAAACATGTTCTTTATTATTCTATCCTTGATAAATGCTTCCAGGACCTTGCACAGCACTAATGTCAGGCCAACTGTCCTGTAGTTACTATAGCTAGGTCAAACCATGCTGCTTCTTAAAGATGGGGACCAAACTGGCCACTTTGCAGTCTTCCAGCATCATACCTGTCTAGACAGACTCCTGAGAGATTACAAGCGTACCTGTCAATTCTTTCCTTAGCTCTACAATGAATCTGTGCTGTATCCTGTCTGCCCTCTTGGAACTTACCTGGCTTGATTTTTTGCCAGATAGTCAGCTATCACACCAGGTGTGGCATCTGGCAGCTGTATTGTGCCTACCTTTACAGCAAAGTCATAGGCCTTCCCAATGAGCACCCACCCTGTTAAGAGCCCCCGAGTGAACACTGTTGTGACAGATGTAACACCCAGGAATTTTTTTTTTAATAATTTTACTATCAATTTTCTGTGTAAAATATTTTAAATCATGTGAGAAATGGGATTGCACTTTGTTTCAAATCTACTGTCCCTCGGAAAACAAGTGGGTAGCAAGAGTCTTTTGATCTAAAGGCTTTAGTTTTGGGATCATAGAGTCCCTTTCATTAAAAAAGACATGTTTTGAATGTAAAAAGTGGCCAATGCAAGGCAAGACATTCCCAAATGTGCAGATGGCATTGATAACAATGAAAGCTGAAACAAATACGCAAATCCAGTTCAGTATAGTATTGTTGGAGAGGTGATCCACACAGATCAAAGGAATGTCCAGGGTGTTATGTCAGAGATGTAGAACCAATGATGCAGGTCAGTGGGCTGGCCTATCAGGAATATTTCTGTTTTGTGTTGTAAAAGAATGCCTGGTTCTAAAAAAGCAATGATATCTCATACTGTAGATGTGGGTCACCTGGTGGTAGGTCCAGTAGAGATTTGTGCGATCTTGCTACATAGGTCAAACATTGAAATAAAGACAATCCCATGAGCATATTACTAGAACACGTGTACTAAATTAAGGTGAGCAATTGCCTTCATCCCATACACATTGCATAATAGTCTGCTATTAAAGATAGGGGTCTGACACCAGTTATAAGTTAGTAGCCATGTTTACAGTCTAGTTGCCAAGGGCTAGTAAATAGCATGCCCTGGCTAGCATGTGTATTGGTGGTCTACTGCATGCCTAGGGCCAATCTAGTGCTTGTAGAGCCATTGCTAGTAGGAAAATGATTATCTGCACATATACAAATCATTAGTAGTGGCCACAGTGGTTATTTAATGATTGAGCAGTTGCTTTTATGGTAAAATGCAGAGCAGCAGCTTTGCAGCACCAGGAGCCTAAGAGATAATTGACAGTGAGTTGAGCTGGCCCTGAGAAGAAGTGCTATGATGTTAAGAGGCAAGAAGGATGGGTCCCAAATTAGGACAGTAACTCTGGAGAGGAGCACAATGCTACTGCTATGGGAAATCAGACTGAGACCCATTCAGCAGCCTTAAAGAGCAAGTCCTCTCAGCAGTATAGAGACTGCTCATTTCAAAAAGGCAGCACATTTAGTTTGGAAGGCAAAAGCAACAGGGAAACAAATATAAGGATTGGCTTCTATTAATAAAATAAGAACCCTGAGGTGTTGAGAGAGAGCGAGAGACAGAGAGAGAGAGAGACTGCATCAGTCAAATGGGGGTTGGCTCAGAGAAAACAGGTGGCATCTTAAGCAGCAGCAGGCTGCTCAGTGAAGTTTTATATTTCACAGCAAACATTCAATGGAAACAAATAAACAGATGAATAAATGAATACACAAATAGCACAGAGGGCTAGCTGAGTGTCTAAGGAGCATACACATATCTTCAGTTTACTCCAGAATTACCTAGTTATAAAAATGGTGTTATAAACAGGCATAGTGTTTGAGAAATATAAGACCACAAATTTGCACAGCCAGAATGTGCAGTTTTTTTTTACTAAACCCTATAACTTTGCCATTTAAAATCTGAAGCTCACCAAATGTGGATTATTTATAATTTGAGGGGTGTGCTTTCTAATACACTTAGTCTCATCTGTTGAAGGGGTCCAGAAAGTGAAGTTGCTGACCTGTGATGGTGGTGGAGTCACAAAATACTGTTTTCAGTCCTGGATCCACACTGGCAGGCAGGATAGGATGAAAGAGGAGCCAGAATAGGGTGTGTGCTCCCGGGCAGGAAAGAATTACTGGAGCACTAGGTATAGCCCTTGGAGTTGTTCAAACCACAGACACTATAAATAAATGATTTCAAGTCAGAGACATAAGGGAAAGTGTGAGTTAAAGGAAAATTGAGTCATTGGTAAGCAGTTTCCTAGGGAGTAATTGCTAAAATTACACAGCAAACTGCAGGTTTTCACATTGGGGAAACTTCTGCTAATGGAGACTTGGGGGTCCCCTGAAATATATTAATTACAAATGCACCATAGAGAGCCAGAGAAGTCAGCTATCCAGCTGGGGTACAGAGAAAGTGATTACATTTATTTTTGATTTATGTACAGTAACATGCCATACTAAAGTATTCATATGAACAAAGCAGAGCAGACTCAGAATTTTTAGGCAGTTGGTCAATAATTTCAAATTGGGAAATTCCATTGTGCACCATGTTGCTGTAGGATTCCAGGGAGGAATCAGCTGCAGTTGGTGCTTAGGAGTGAAATCAGCTTGCTGTCCAGTCAGTGCCACATTTTTCAAGAAATATAATGTTTTTGTATAAAAGGAGCTGCATAGATCATTTTAGGGAGATTCCTCAGGGAGACTGACCTGAAGGGACCAGTTATTGACCTGAAATAATATGGGCTATAAAGATCTATAACCAGTCAAGATCTGAGGGCTAGCTCTCCTACAGTAAGTATTCCAATGCCAGTGTCAGTAGAGCAGTATGTGAGAACAGGGAGAGATTAGTTATTTAGAACCAAGATTGCAGCGCTCACCAATCTGAGGAGGGGTACTGTTCAGGGACTGCATTTCCCAAGGTAGCCAAGCCAGACAGACAGACCTGCACTCCAAAGTCAGCATGCAGAAGCTGGAATGCAACAAAAATAATGAAATGAAGAACAACACCTGTTCAAGTTCCAAGCTAATGTGGCTTATTAATTCTGTCACACAAAAGTGTACAAATAAACAGTGAAACACAGCTTCAGGGGTCCCTGAAGAAGCTCTTATTGGGCAGAGTGCCAGGGTACCTGGGTAATGGATTTGGTGTATGGAATAGTAGAAGCTCTGTTTTACTGTTTATCTGAACAATTTTGTATGACGGAATTAACAAACTGCACAAACTTGGAACTTGAACGAGTGTTGTTCTTCATTTAATAATTTTTGCTGCATACCCGTTTCTGCATGTTGACTCTGGAGTGCAGGTCTGTCTGGTATAGAGATTAGCTGGTTGCCTAATGCAAGTGGTACTTGTTCCCATAAGTTGTTTCAGCCTGCATCCAACAAGTTCAGCACAGCATTTTCCAGCAACCAGCTCATATTCAAGAACCATTGACACCAGAGTTTGACTGCCATCTCTGGAGGGTCCAGGATTTGTCATCAAAATTCCAGAGCTCATAAAGAAAGTGGTACAGTAATTTTAATTTTATTGTGGGACTAGTTGAAAAGGGACACTCATCTGCAATACAGGGATCTGTGATTCCCATTGCTATGAAAGGACTACTGTTCAGCGTCAAAGAGACTTTGCTCAGAGAATGAGGTGGGAATTTGAATGTGATTTGCCTACAACTATTTGTCAGCTAAATGTGATTTGTTGATAAAGCTATGGCTTTAGTCCTTTCATAGCAATGGTAATCACAGATCCCTGTATTGCAGATGGGTGTCCCTTTTCAACTAGTCCCACAATAAAATTAAAATTACTGTACCACTTTCTTTATGAATGATGGAATACACCCAAGGATACTAAAGGAACTCAGAGAGGAACTGGCAGCACCACTGACAGAAATCTTCACTAAATCTTAAGAAGAAAAATGGTGGTTCTGGAAGACTGAAGGAGGGTGGTGGTGGTTCCTCTCCATTAAGAGGCAGCAGGGAGGAGGCAGGGAACTACGGGCTGGTCAGTCTGACCTCAATTGTGGGCAAGATAATAGAATCTCTATTCAAGGAGAGGATTTAAGCATTCCTCAAAGCCAGTGGCCAGCATGACTCCAGGAAGCACAGCTTTATGGTGGGAAGATCCTGAAAGACAAATCTGTTTGAGTTCTTTGACTGGGTCACTAGAGTAGTGGATCAGGGGGAGCAGCCAATGTAGTCTATTTGGATTTTACTAAGGCCTTTGACATGGTGCCACATAGAAAGTTACTAAACAAGTTAGGGAACATGGGAGTTGGGCAGACAGAGGTATCCTGGGTGAGAAATTGGCTGAGTGACAGAACACAGAGGATACCAGTCAATGAAGCACTGCCAGGGGAAAGGGAGGTGACTAGTGGGGTGCCACAGGGATCAGTATTGGGACCAATACTCTTCAACGTCTGCATCAGTGACATTGCAGAGGGGGCTGAAGGGTAAGGTATGTCTGTTTGCGGATGACACAAAGCTCTGCAGCAGGGTCGACACTCCTGAAGGAGTGAGTACTATGAAAGAGGACCTGCACAAACTGGAGGAGTGGTCAATAATGTAGCAATTAATTTTTAATGTGAAAAAGTGCAAGGGCATTCACTTGGGGAAGGGAAATGTGGGAGCAGAATACTACTTGGGGGAAAGAAACTGTTGGCCTCAAAATAGGAATGTCATCAAGAAGTCATCATAACAGATGACCTAAAAGTAGGTAAGCAGTATGAAAAGGTGGCCAAAATACCAGCAGGATGTTGGGTTGTATAGGAAGATGCATTACAAGCAGAAGAAGAGAGGTGGTCATGCCACTGTTCAGATTTCTGGTGAGACCCCACCTAGAGTATTACATCCAGTTCTGGAGGCCGCACCTCAGGAGGGACATTGATATGTTGGAGACAGTACAGAGAAGGATGGCAAAGATGGTCTAAGGTCTGCTCACAATGTCATATGAAATTAGATTGAAGGAACTCAACATGTATTTCCTCGAACAGCAAAGACAGAGGGGTAACATGATTGAGAAATTAAAATACCTCAGAGGATTAAGCAAAGTACAAACACAGGACTTATTTCAGGTCTATAGCTCCTCAAGGACTATGGGTCATGACATGAGACTATGAGGAGGGAGGTTCACGGGCAATGTGAGAAAGTATTTCTTCACAGAGACGGTGGTTGATCCATGGAACAGCCTGCCCATGGAGATTGTGAGTTCCAGTACAGTAGGGGCATTCAAGAGAGCCATGGATAGGCACATGAGTTTAGTCAGAAGATAAGCATTTGGGGAGGGGGTAGGTTTTTACCTGGGCAGGCTAGATGAATCTTGAGGTCCCCATCTGATGTCACAGTCTATGTTTCTATGATGTAATGCTATAGTGTTTACAGTGATTGCTGTACAGTAAATGCTATAGTATATAGTGAATATAGAGTATAAGAGAATTTACAGTGTAAGTGAATACTAAGGTGTTAAATACCAGGGAAGGGTATCTGGGTAAAAGTGTTGAGTGGCCTAACTGAAATGGGTATTGACCTACTATCCACTGTACACTTTTAAGGCATCTGTAAGAGAAAATGCAGCAATTGAGGTCTGAGGGCTGGCCTAGTGTTGGTAGTATTGGTAATACTGGTGAGCTGGTGGGTATTGGTATAGTCTCCAGTCTCCAGTGTTAGCTAGTGCAGGCCCATGGGAAGAAAGCAATAGAATATAAGTGTATGTGCACAAAGTATAAGTCAAAGTCAATTTAATGGATTTATTTGCAAAGGTGTTGTTATTCATCCAGATGAGAATTCTCTGATGAAGCCTTTAGTGGTAAGGGTGAAACATAAGGTGGTGGGGGTTCACCACTGCCATGCTTCTGTAAACTGATTTACTTTGTGTGGTGAATGTAGATCAATAAACAGACTTTCCTTCAAGAAGCTGTTATCTGCTGTTCCTTTAAGACGGGTGAGTGCTATCTACTACTAGAGTCTATGTTGTTATTTATCATTTTGCAAGCTGTGTCTATCACCCTGTCAGAACAGCCCAGTAAATTTACTTTTATTTCTCTTGAAAACTGTGTCTGAGTCACACTTCAAAGGTATCTAGGTATCAAATTTCCTGTTGTCTCCATAGTAAATACAGTGCCTTCTGTGCCATACTGGTTCCCACAACTGTCTGGTTGGTAAGTCAAGTATGCATGTCTGCAAGTGGTGGTGTGTTAACAAAATAGCAAAATCAACCTATTCCAGGTTTTGCCTAACCATGGAATATTCTTAAAGTATTTTCATTTTGATTTGGTTGAAGACTTTGCAAATTGTTTGCACAGGGTCTTCAGTGTTATGTCTTACACTAAAGGGGTGTATTTCTCACAAGACCACTAGTAAGTATAAGGAAGGGGTTGTATTGAAGTTTATTTATTTATTTTTTATGTTTTGAAGTTTTGGATTAATACCTTTGAGAAGAAGCTCTTTGCATAGGTTCCACGTTAGACGACAACAGTAACACAAAAATTTTGTTGCACAGATACCACAAAATCACAAATCAGTAGACAGAAGGATGGAATATACAAGATACAGTATTTGAGTTCCATCACCAACAAAACAATAAGTATCAAGGTACGACATATCTAGGCTAAACAAAGGACAGGTGGTAGTGCAAAGAGAAAGGGAAACACTTGATAGGTAGTGCAAAGAATGAGAAGAGAGGGAAGGAAGTAGGGAAGAAGTAGGGGGAGGGTGTGGTGGAGTAACTGGAGGGTAAGAGGTCTAAGGGGAGGTGGAAAAGAAGTACAAAGGGCCTACTTCCTCAGAGGACTGCTAGGAGAGCTGTCCAAGTGCATGCTGTTGTAGAAATCCCCAGGTCCTAGTTGAAGCAATCACAGGTACTGCTGAAGGACAGGTGTTGTTGCAATTTGCATTTGAAGGAACCTTTTGTAGCAGCCGTAGTTAAATTATATTGGAGAGAGTTGATACAGACCAGTACTCAATAGGCAAAACCACATTTAGCTAAGGCCACACAGCATGTAGGAACATTAAGAGTTTGTTTATGTGAACTTCTGGTATTTTGAGAGATCTGATGAGGGGTGAGAAGGTTCCGAACCCTAAAGACGTCATTTCTAGACAGATCTTTTTGACTATCAGGCAAGTTTAGTAATGGACTGTGTCCTTCATTTGAAGCCAGTTTGCTTTGGTGTATAGATCACAAGAGTACATTAGTCGCTCCACACCAGTGAGAATCTGACACGCTTTGTTCAATGCTGTCATGAGGTGGTGGAGGGCTGTGTCCATGGCTGACCCATAGATGACCAGGCTGTAGTCAATTAGCAAAACCACAGAGCTATGTATGGCCAGGTTCAGAGCCTCCTTTATAAGACTGTGTTTATGCTGAAAAAGCATTCCAATTCGAACAGTAATCATTTTAGCTATATTGTCTATGTGTGCGGCATAGGAGAGGGAGGAGTCAAGGGTAATGCCCAGATATTTAAAGTGCTGGACAAGTTCAAGGGAAGAGCCCTTATCATTAACAATGGCTAAAGGGAAGGCTTTGTGTTTTCTTTGGGATGGTAGCCCTTGATGATAGCACTCATAAATGAGTGACTGTAGAAACAGTGACTCATTTATAGCACTATTATGATCTGCTACCCTGCAAGGGTAGTGACAGAATAGCATCTAGAGTCACCAGAAGGGGAGGGATGGGGAGCTGTACTGGAGGGATAGGAGGGAGGGTTCAGGAGGATAGGTGAGCCTGCTGCAACTGAGCCATCCTTGTGGTGTTGTTGTGAGGGTGGCTGGCTACATTGCAGTAGGCACAGGGTTCAGGATCTGCTGGGGAAAATAATTTTGCAGCTGCTTGTGACTCTGTGCTTAATTTTTTTTTTTACAGAATTTTGGCCCCTCCTTGAGATGCACCCCCCTGGAGTTGAGAATCCTTAGTAAGGGGGTGCTGAGGGCAAATCTCCTCACAAGGGGGGGTGGGGGGGCTCCAGCCCCTCCAAAAAAACACTTTATTTCACTAGATGTCAGTTCACTGAGAAATGTATATCACCAAAATGCTTCTCAGAGATATACATTCACGATGATAGCGATCACTGTTTTTCGATCACTATCATCACATGGAACCCTTTGGGAGCTGGTGAATGCATGGTCTTTGTTTTTTTATAGTTCATTATGAGCTTGTGCTCAGTAAACAATTTTTCAGCAGATGTAAAGCATGATTGTAGTGCCTCCTCCAGACACTTGGGGTGAGGGTCACTCACATATATAACTGCATCATCTGCATATAAAAGGATATGACCAAGGCAGGAGTCTGGGAGTTTGTTAATGAATAAGCTGAACAGAAGGGGGCCAGGATGGACCCTTGTGGTACCCCAGAGTAGACCGGTTTGCTTTCAGACAAGGTATCACCAATTCTTACCTGCTGTGAGCAGTTGTTAAGGTAGCTGTTGAACCACCCTGTAGCATCTGATAACAGCCCAATGTTAGAGAGCTGTTCAAGGAGGAGGGCGTGATTCATAGTGTCAAATGCCTTGGATAAGTCTGTGAATGTAGCTCTGACCATGTGACATTAATCCAAGGCATGGTGAATGAAACCAGTAAATTCCAGTAAGGCTGTGATGGTACTGTGCCAGCTCCTAAACCCATGTTGTTGGGAACATTGTAGTTGGTTATGGTCCAGGTACTCTACCAGTTGGTCTGCCACTATTCGCTCAAGTTCCTTTGAGAGTGGGGGAGGAGGGAGATTGGCCTATAATTATTAAGCAGGGAATGGTCTCCACTTTTGCACACTGGAGTTACAGTTGCTGATTTCCACCTTTGGGGAAAATGAGAGTAGCAGAGGGACATGTTGGTAATTCTTATCAGAGGTGCAAGGATTTCATCTAATGCCAGATATATAAATTTAAGGTCCAGAGAGTCCCCACTATATCTTGACTTCCCTAGCACTTTCTCTGAATATTTTCTAGCTTCTGCTTTAGAGATTGCCTTAAAGTAGAATGACAGATGCCTTAGAGGTTGGTGTAGATTTACTGCAAATCAACTTGGGGTGGTACGATTGTAGTAGTCAGCTGGGAAAATACTGCTTAGATCAATAAATGCATTTGTTAAATGAGTTGGTTATGAGTTGTGGATCTAGTGTCAGAGTACCAAAGATATTGAGCATTGTAGGGGCTGTTTTTGGAACATTCCCAGTTATGTCCTTAAGGTTGGAACAGAACAATTTGCTATCATTCCATGATCTAGCGAGAGCATCCTTGGTAGTAGTTACTTTGGCAGTATGAATTGTTCTCATGCAGTCATTCCTTGCCTTCTTGTAGTGCTGAAAGTTGGTTTGGGTGGCTTTTGCCCTTGACTTGTACCAGAGGCGGCCTCTTGACTTGAGCATTTCTTGGAGGTCTGGAGTGATCCAGGGCTTATGAGTTTCTTTGACTTTTCTTGTTTTTAAGGAAGCATGCTTATCACACACAGCATTAAATTTTTCAATGAAGTGATCTTAGGCAGCATCCACATCACTTGAAGCATATAGGTATGACCAATCGTGATGTTACAGGTCATATTTTAGGAGGTGAAGGTGACCTTGGAGAAGCACCTAACTGGTTACCCTACTGGCAGGTGGTTAACAGTTTGTATTGGACCAGCAGCACTTCACAGGGGAATGGTCACTCATAGTGTCTGGGAGGACCTCAACATTGGAGATGTGCTCAGGGCAGTTTGAGAGCACCCAATCCAGTAGGGTCATAGTTCCTATTTTTTATTGTTATACCTTGTTGGACTCTGAACCAATTGTGAGAAGTGGACAGCTGAAAAGTCTTTGGCAGAGGAAGCATCAGAGGAGAGCCTGTTGATGTTAAAGTTGCCAAGCATGACTATTTCTGTGTTTAGGCTCAGTGCACTTAAACAGTCCAACAGGGCACCAGTGCATGCTGCAGGCTTCTTTGGCAGTATATAGACAAAGAGCACAGTAAGAGCCTTGCTGTGCGCACCAAGAAGAAGTTTTATGGTGAGTATTTGCAGTTTGTCATTACAGTGGGAGAGTGGAAGGATATGCCCCTGTAATGAGTCTTTAATGTAGAGCACACACCCACTACCTCATTTTGATAGGCGGGCCTGTCTAAATATTGTGTACCTGGGTAGCGATATGGCTTCGTCAGGAGTCTTGGGTGATAATCAGGATTCTACAATGGAGAGAACATTGGGGTTGTGCCTTGTGACCCAGACATGTAGGCTGTCCATTTTCAGGAGAAGACTGCAGATGTTTATTGATACAAGTGTAAGTCCACCAGTTATAATTGACTCAGAGCTCTAGTTATGGGGAGGACCAGGGTTAGGGTATATATTGCCAGACAGCAATAAGAGAATTAGTAGCTGACCTCTAATGAGATCCTTCAGGCATTTATTGTTGAGTGCCTGCTGTCTATGACTAGGTGGGTGCATCTTCAAGGTGCCATGAATGGCATTGTAGCCAGGGATGAGTGATAACACAAGATGACAATTCAGCTGGTCATGCTGAGACCAGGTGAGTTTAGTTCCACCTTGGGTACAGTGGCCTGATGCAGTCTTATTAGCGGTGGAGGTTGTGGTTCCATGAGAATTAAGGAAGCACCAAGTTATAGTATCATGAATCAGTGTGGAGGCAGTAATATTTTTATGACCAGCAAGGGATGTTAGTACCATCAGCAAAAGGCACTGAGTGAACAAATGAGTTGCAGAAATCATTGTAAGGTACAATGTTGGTGGATCACTGTACTTAGCAAGGATGCATAAGACAGGAAATCAGATAGTGAAAAACATTAATAAGTAAAAATTCTTATCCATTCCAAGTTGAGGAGACTCTGGTTAATAGCAGGCAGAAATGATAGTTAAGGACTTTAGGCTGGCATGGATTTCCCAGAGTGATCAAACAACAGAGGCCCTCTAGTTGACAAGCTGTATAACTTTCCTATGGAAAACTAGGCACCCGACCAATCACATGACTACAAGTTACTATATAAGAAAGAGCCTAGATAGGGCAGGAGGGAAGCAGGTGCACAGCTCCAGTGGGGTACCAACAGGTGAGCTGGAACCACAGGGCTGGGGGACCCTAATCAGGGCTTCCCCATGAAGACTTTGTGTGTGGCGGCTGCTGCAGATGTAGCCATGTCACTGAAGCGCCATTGGGGCTCTGAGATCTGAGGAGGGAAGGAGAGAAGAGCCTGATTATATTGAGCAGTAAGATTAGAAGGCAGAGGGACAGGATCTGGTGGCACATAGCCAGTGGGGGTTCAGACGGGAAGACAAACAAAAGAAGAATTAAGTTTGAGGAGGGGCTGATGCAGATTAACTACACAGAGGGAGGGAGAGAAATGGCTGGTATTCAGCCAGTGCAATTTGCTGAGCTGGAAATGAGCAGATGACAATGGGAGTGGGAGGGGGGACAGAAGCAGAAATGAGAGAAGAGAACTGCAGAAAAACAGACAATTTCTAACTTACAAACTCCTGACTACTAAGCAGCCCATCTACTAACTCCGGGCACTTCTTAAAACATAAAGATTACAGTAACTTTAAATAATAGCTCACTGTACAGAAGTTATATTACTTAACAGAAACATAGAAAAACCTTAGTTTCAAATAAATTAAGCTGTACTTTAAGAGGTGTAATCAGTAGCATCCTGCATTGAGGTTGGGCTAGTTAACAGGGCATACAACACTGCTTAGTCTGACTCCAAGATAAATTGTGCTTTAAAAACTTGCACACACTTTTCTCTCTGTTTCAGTATTTTTAGCTAGCTAACAGTAATATGTTAGATACACAGTGGAGGGTTAAAGGCTGTGTAGTATATGATAACTTACCCTAATAACAGTATAGAATGATTTAGTTCACATCCCCTTGCAGTTTTGGGCTAATGGTATGTCTTGGGTGGAGACTGGGTTTTTAGAAAGTGCATGAGCAGACTATAGTAATAGTTCTGCTGAGGTCTGCTGATCTATCTAATGTATGTTTGTTGAATAAACCTCAGAGCTGTTAGAAGTTACTTATGGTGTCCAGTCATTCCTAAAACCAGCAATCCGGTAAGAAGCAACTAAAGTGAAATATTATATGGTGTCAGAATTGAACTTGCAGTGCTGCAGTTGCAAGCAAGAAGAAGAGTTTGTGCTGCCAAGAAATGAAACAAAAGACAATATTTGTGAGTACCCAAAGCTTGCTAAAAGACTGTATAACAAAATATTTTTGGCAGCATTGAGCAATTTAAGGCACCTCCACCACTATTGTTGACTGGAAATCTTGCAGAAAGCTGGAGAAGGTGGTCACAGAGATTAAGTCTATACTTCACAGCCATGGGGTTAGATTAAAAGTCAAAGGAAATGAAAATTGCAGTCCTGCTGCACACAATCAGGGATGAGGCCCTTGAGGTGTACAATACTACAATACCCTCAATATAACATATGCTGACCCACAAGCTAAAAAAGCAGCTGAAGTTATGGAAACATTTAAGAATTATTTTGAACCAAGAAAAAACTTGGTGTTTGAGAGGCATCAGTTTTGGGTCCATCCATTCATTGAGCACTCAGGTATAGAAAAGTTTGTTACACAGCTCAGGCAAAAAGCTCAGAATTGTGAGTTTAAAGAGACTGAGGACTTAATAATCTGAGATATAATTGTCTTTAGTGTCACTGATGACAGGTTCAGAGAAAAGCTACTGGAATCCCCAGACCTCACGATGGCCAAAGCAGTGAACATATGCAGAGCCAAAGAGATAACAAGGGCACAGGCATGAGCGATGTCACAAGGGACTGCTGATATGTTCATCCATGCTGTAGAACATAAATAGAGGCAGGATGGTAAAACAGGCTGAAAACCAGACCGCCAGCTACCATCACGTAAGACACATGCACAAAAATCAAACATGTGTGGGAGGTGTGGCAAGGGACATGCGCCAAAGGCTTGTCCAGCATATGGACAAGAATGTCGTAAATGTGGTGGCCTCAACCATTATGCAAAAATGTGCAGGTTCAAAAAGTCCAACAAACCTCACAAGAAAATGACCAAAGGAGTAGAAGCACTATTTGTAGGTGCTATAAAAAGAAAACAAGAAATGGTGTGGACACAAGTATCAGATGAAGGGTGGTAAACTACCTTGAAGTTAATGGGATAGCCAGTTAAGTTCAAGTTGGTCACTAGGGCTGAAGCCAAAATATTGACTAAAGAAGTGATTGAGCAATTTCCATGCAAGGTACAAATCAGGCTGACCAGTACTATCCTAATGGCATATGGAAGAGCACAAATTAATCCTGAAGGGGAAGTGACGCTAAAGTGCAAGACACAAGACAGAGAGGCCAATCTGCAGTTTTATGTCACTAACACATCGGGAGCTTCCCTACTGGGACAACAGGCATGTGTCATCCTGGATCTGATTCACAAAGTAAAGGTGCTTAAAACCAAGCCACCAAGCACAAAAGAGGAACTTCTTGCACAATATGAAACAGTGTTTGAAGGCCTAGGAGAATTCCCAGGAGTTTACCACATGCATACTGACCCAAATGTTACTCATGTGATATATGGGTGCAGGAAAGTCCCATATGCAATCATGAACAGATAAAACAGACACCAGAACAGCTGGAACAAACAGGTGATTAGCAAGGACAAAAAAAACAACAACATGGGTAAATAGCCTTGTAATTACCAAAATGAAAAATGGTGAGATCAGGGTGTGTTTGGACCCTAGAGATTTAAATAAAGCTATCAGAAGACATCACTTATCTATTCCCATATTGGAGGATATTAAGAGTAAGCTTGCAGGTAAAACGTTTTTTACAATTCTAAATGAAAGAGATGGATACTGGCAGATCAAATTAGATGATGAATCTGCAGACCTATGTACATTCAACTGTCCATGGGGAAGGTACAAATTTCATAGACTTCCTTTTGGTATAAGGTCTGTGAGTGAAGTATTCCAGCAGAGAAATGATGAACACTTTGGGGACATACCAGGTGTTTTTGTGATAGCTGATGACAAGCTTATAGCCACAGCTAGCAAGGAAGAGCATGGCAATATTCTGAGGAAAGTGTTGGACAGAGCAGTGGAACTCAATGTTAAGTTCAATAGTGACAAAATACAGTATTTGATGAGTGAGGCGAAATACATGGGGAATATCATAACCAAAAATGGGCTACGGCCTGATGAAGCCAAAGTAAAAGCAATAGCTGAGATGCCCCCTCCCGAAGTTAAAAAAGCACTACAGAGACTGTTAGGAATGACTCGATCCTTGGCGCAGTATATTCTGAATGAAGCAAGCCTCATTGCACCACTCAGGCAGCTACTCAAAAAAGATGTCATGCGGCTGTGGCAGTGGAAGCCAGCACAGGAAGAAGCCTTATAAAAGCTTAAAGAGACTGTTTCTTCTGTACCAATATTAAAATTCTTTGATCCAAAAGAGGACATTGAAATCCAAGCAGATGCATCTAAGGATGGACAAGGTGCTTGAAACAGACCAATAGCTTATGCATCTAGGTCACTGTTCAGTGCTGAAAGAAATTATGTGCAGAGAGAAAAAGAGTTGCTAGCAATTTGTGTTCTCTCTACAGAAATTTCATCAGTATGTTTACAGAAGGTCAGTGAAAGTACAATCAGATCACAAGCCACTACAATCCATACTGAACAAACCAATTGGAAAGGCTCCAGCAAGACTGCAGCGAATGCTGTTACAGATACAGAAATATGACATACAGGTAATATATACTCCAGGAAAAGATGTTCTGATTGCAGACACTTTGTCCAGGGCAGTACCAAGAAAACCAGCAGAGGGAGACATTGATCTAAGCAGTGAAAAAGTCATACTTAATCCACGCAACAGAGACACTGCCTGACAGCATGTTAGAGATGCTAAAACAGGCCACACAGAGGGACAGTGATTTACTATTGCTTAAAGAAATGCACCTCAAAGGATGGCCTAACAGGAAAAAACAAGTCAGCATCAAACTTCAGCACTATTGGTCCATGAGGCACAATATATACATAGAAAATGAACTCATAATGGTGGGTAAAAGTATCATCATATCCAAAGAGATGAGAACAGATATGCTACGAAGACTTCATGCAGCACATCAAGGAATAGAAAGGTTGAAGGCACAAGCCAGAGCTGTGATGTATTGGCCAGGCATGAATCAAGAAGTAGAAATGATGGTTGAAGCATTTGGACCTTGCCAGGAACTCTTACCCAGCAACCATAAAGAGCCAATGTGTCCACATGAAATACCTGACATGCCATGGTCAAAGCTTGGTGCAGACATTTTTGACTTTGGGGGACACTTCTACTTAATAGTAGTGGACTATTTTTCAAAATACCCTGAGGTTCTCAGAATGCCTGACAAGACAGCAGCTACAGTTATTGCAAAATTGAAAGCTGCATTTGTAAGACATGGAATTCCAAAAGAATTGGTAGCGGATCATGTACCATTTGCAAGTCATGAAATGAAGCAATTTGCAAAGTTGTGGGAATTCAGAATAACTCATTCCAGCCCAGGATACCCACAATCTAACAGTTTAGCTGAAAGAATGACCCAGAGGGTAAAAAGAATCATTCTGAAGTCTATGCAAGATCAGACAGATCCACATCTCGCATTGCTCAGTCTTAGAAATACACCAGTCACAGGACTGAACTGTACACCTTCTCAATTGTTAATGGGCAGAATGTTGAGGACAACATTACCTGCAAACGCAAGGGCACTGTGACCTGAAATACCAAAGGATGCACATAAACATCTTAAAAGGCTACAGAATAGACAGAAACAGTATTACGACAGGAATGCAGCTCCACTTACTCCATTCAGAAAAGGAGAAAGGGTATGCATGGAATCTTCTAGTGGGTGGCAACCTGCTACAGTGGAAAGAATCTGTGATGAGCCAAAATCCAGTAGTGTGATTACACCTGCAGGACAGTGATACCACAAAAACAGGAGACACCTGAGGAGAGACCGAACAGTTGCTTTGGATGCTGAACAGCAACAGGCAGATGAGTCAACTGAATCCGTATTGTCACAAACAGTGGGATCCAGGGACAATAGCCAGGAACAGGACACTTGTCAAGAATATGAGCAACCTGAGATGGAACCTGTTGTTTTCAATGACACTTTGCCAGAAAGTCCTGAGGCTGTACCCAGTGTGCAGTCTACATGAATGACCAGAAGAGGGTGTCTGCTTAAAGTTTCCTGAGAGATTCAGAGTTTTTGTTATGACTTAAGTCAGTGGTAAAGACTTATTTCAACAGAGCTCAGTACCAGTGACTTTAGACCCTAACTCATCACAAAGTAAGACTCAACCATTATGTTAATAGTGCTTGGTAATTATTTGTCATTGATATGCAAACCAAAATCAAGGCAATTTCTTTCTTTTACTAGAAGGGGAGATGTAGTATATGGTGACTTACCCCAGTAACAGTGTAGAATGTTTTAGTCCACATCCCCCTGCAGTTTTGGGCTAATGGTACATCTTTAGTGGAGACTGGGTTTTTAGAAAGTGCACAAGCAGATTGTAATAGTAGTTCTGCTAAGGCCTGATGATCTATCTAATGTATGTTTGTTGAATAAACCTCAGAGCTGTTAGAAATTACTTATGGTGTCCAGTCATTCCTAAAACCAGCAATCTGGTAAGAAGCAACTAAAGTGAAATATTATCAGCTGTAGCTAGAAGCAGGAAAATGGATCGCAATTAAATTCAGTAAATTATAAAAAATGCAGAAACACCAGTCAGCTGGTGGCTTGAAAGCCAAGGGCCAATGGTGAGACCTGAGGAGCTAGGCTGGCCAATCATGGGTCGGTGGCAAAGGCTCCAAGTTCAAATTCTTCCAGTCATGGAGTGAGGAAGATCTTTACCTTTCCGCAGGTGAGCCGGAACCACTGGTTTGGAGAGCCTAATCAGGGCTTCCCCACAGAGACTTTGGCTCTACTTTGCTCTGTGCTGAGAAGTTTTGATCTTTGATTTTCTTAGAGTGAGAAATTTCTTTAGATCAGAGGCTCATCAGCAATGTTTGGTCAGAGTGAGGGTTGCAATGATTTGGGGGGAAAACACGGTCTAGATCCAGTTGGAGGGTTTGGAACTGATTTTCCTTCACTGGATGCAGTTGAGTTTAAAATAAGAAGTACACAGTCCCCAGTGAGAGGAATCATAAGAAAGTCTGTGGGATTTGGCAGAGGTGCTTTGAGAGAAACTCTGAGAAAGAGTATGCCACAGGAGATGGAGAAGTTCAAGAAGAGAATGAACCAGAAATTGAAATCATTTATGGACAGAGTCATGTATTCTATACGGAACCTGAGTCTAATGCCCAGAGGCAGAGAAAGTATGCCAACTGCTGTCCATTAGGAAGAAATACAATACAATGTGTGAAAGAATTGAGCTGTGGAAGTCAGGAGACACCACAGAGAAGAGGGCACATATCTCTCTCTGGGTTATGAAAGAGTGTCAACACCAATCACACATATTGTTGCACTATGGCTGGGAAGCAGTTTTGCAACTTTGGAGCAGAAAAGAAAGAGGATACACTAGAGTTCTTAAGGTCACTTGAGAGAACACTGAGACAGGTGCTAGTGCTGGAAGATATTGGAATCCAGCACTTAGAGTGAGCAATAAGAACAGAATCCAGTTTCTTGAGTACTTTGACAAAGGAAGAAACAGACAGCTCTTAAGGAGAGAGTTTGATCATCCATAGAATGCAGTGTTGTGGCAACTGGAGTCAAGGACACTACTTTATTTTGCAGTGTTATGGCAACTGGAGTGGAAGACTCTGAAGAGGACCTACTAATAGTGGTCAGACACCCTGAGCTGAAGGAGAGTCAAAGCCAGTATGGAGAGAGCAGAAAACTCTTAATACAGAAAGGAGAAGCAACGAGATGCTGCCAACAGAGTGGAGCCTACCATATTCTTATTATCAATATGTTGTGTTGGACAGAGTGCTGATGACCCAAACAGCCATGATGGAAGGAAGGAGAGTTGTTCTACCACACAGCCTGAGAAAGAAAGCTGTGCAGTCACTACACAACTGTGCCATATGACGACATACAGTATGAGACAAAGGAAAACTTTAGAGAGAATAAGAGTGAGATTTCATTGGCCAGGAATGAGACAAGAGATCATACAGTACATCCAGTCATGTGCTGCATGCCAGGAGGTAAAGTAAAGTAACCAGAAGTTCATGGTTTAGATGAGTGTCAACCTTACGAAAGGGCCATGGACAATGAACAACTATAGCAACATATCTTGTTAAACTATTACCTAAATCCAGCAAAGACAATGGAGACCTTTGAGTGGTAGTGGACCATGTCATGAAGTGGGTGGAAACATTTCCATTGAGAAGAACCCATACTGTTGCCATTGTGAACAAAATGTAGATGGAGATCTTCTGCAGATGGGGACCACTACAGCACAATGTATCGGACAATGGACCACAATTCAAATCTAAACTGTGGGAAGAATTCTGCAGTGTGTGGAAGTCAAGCCAATCTACATGACTCCATATTATCTGCAGTCTAATTGGACTAAGAGAACCAACAGACATATCAAATCCTATCTAAGAGCATATGAACATGACAGTAAGAAGAGATGGGACCAACATGTGATCAGGATGTCAATGGCACTGAGAAGTATAATTTTATGTTCAACAGGAGGCAGTCCCATATTATTAATGGAGGAGAGATGATGCTACCAGTGGGCAGAGAATTTCCAGGAGAACTAGAGATGGTGGACGATGTACACGGATACACCCAGTGATTAAGGTGCAGCATAAGGAAATATTGGAGGTTTGTCAGTCAGAACATGAAGGATGCAGAGAGACATCAAAAGCAATACAATGACAAAACCAGGAGAAAAGCCACCATGTAATGTGGAGACATGATATTTTTGAGAGGCATCCATATTCTGACAAATCCAAGAACAATTCCTCCAAGCTGGCACGTAGATGGGAAGGACCTTGTGTTAGCAACAAGGGGTGATCTGAAGTCACAAACCTCATGAGAGATCCAGCTACTGGTCTAGATAAAGGGTACCTCACATTAGCAATCATTGGCAGTTTAAAGTTAGAGACAGCATTAACTACACCGAGGTTGATTCTGTGGGTGAACTAGAAGTGCAAACTTCTTTGGAAGAGCCAGAAGGAGCACAAAAGCAGGTAAATCAAGGTGCACAGATAATAGTTTATGGCCAAGGAGAAATGTTGAATACAAAAGCTTACAATCTGAAGGTGCCTGATTCTAGTGGGGTCAGCCTTGTCCACAGAGTGATTACAATACAGTCAACATGCAACAGAAGTGTGTATATAGTTTAACATTTTAGAAATATTGCTAGTAGTGTATAGTTGCAAACCTTTTGCAGCAAGGAAGATCAAGGCAGTTTAGACCTTGATCAACAATCTTTCTCTTAAGATGGGGGAATTCAAAAGTCATGGAATGTCTGTTCTATAAGAAACCCTTAGTACAGTACCTCATAGTTATGGGTCCCCTGGTAGGAGGTTAAACAGAGATTGGTGGGAACATGACATGTACTTTAGGAGGTCAAACACTGAAATAAATAAAAACATTCTCATCAGCATATTACCAGAACACATGGAATGAACCGGGGGGGGGGAGGTATTGTTTTCTAAAAAACACCTGGGTCGTGCCTGTAAACAGACCTCTGGTCTAGTGTACTTACCTGGTTAAGAAGTAAAATTGAAACTGAACTGAAATTAATTTCCTGCACCCCATACACATTTTATATAGTTTGCAAGTAATGATATGGTGCCTGGCACCAGTTTTAAATTAGCAGCCATTTTAAATGTCTGATAGCCATGGGCTAGTATGTAGCATGCCTTGGTTTGCATGTCCCCTTGTGGTCTAGTGTATGCCTAGGGCTGGTCTAGTACATGTATGTCTATGATCAGTGAGAAAGTGATTATCTGCAAACAAACAAATGAGTTATAGTAGCCACAGTGGTTATTTAATGGTTGAACAGTTGCTGCTATGATAAAAAATCACAGAAGCAGATTTGAGGTGCCAGATGCCTGTGTGAGAGGTGCGAGTGAGCCAAGCTGGCTATAAGAAGAAGTGCTACCTCAATGAGAGACAGGTGGGGGGGTGGGTCCTGAATTAGGATGCTGATTCTAGGGTGGAGTGCACTGTTGCCACCTTTAGTAGTCCAGCTGAGGACAGTTCATCAGCCTTACAGAGTGAGTGCTCTCAGCAGTACAGAGAGCACTCATTTTACAAAAGCAGCACATTAAGTTTGGAAGGCAACAAACACTAAGGAAACAAATATATAGACTAGCTTCTATTAATAAAACAAGAACCCTAAAGACAGAGAGAGAGAGAGAGAGAGAGACTGTATCATATGGGGCTGAGCGCAGCAAAAACAGGCACCATCTTAAGCAGCAGTCAGTTGCTCAGAGAAGTTCTACATTGCATAGGAAACACTCAAAAACAAATAGACAAATGAATAATGAAATAAACAAATAGCACAGCGGGCTAGCTGTTAGTCTAAAGAACACAGCCATATGTTCAGTTTATCCCAGTGTTACCTAGTTATAATAAATTCTGGTCAGAGTCAAAATGGCTGCTAATGTATTAATCTGATAGTCCCACTCTATGTGGGTCAAATAGCAGGGGAGTGGGTTGGGGGCTGCATTGATGTCAAGAGCATGCTTGGTGCCAGTCCGAGCCCAGGAAGTCTTCAAGTTACTTAAGTCCACTTATGGTTGGGGAGTGGGTTGGAGGGGAGGTAGGATATGTGTGTGTGTGTGTTTTTTTGTTATCATTACTATTTAATATTCCCACTAGTAGTGGGACTTACCCGATAAGAGCTTTAATTCAGTTAATATTCCCGCTGGCAGCTGGGCTCAGCACAGGAAGGACGTTGTCTTCCAGCATTTTACAGCTTGGAGTGGTTTCCTGCTCAGCATGGACATTTTTATTTAATTTTCTGCTGGTAGCAGGGTTTTGCCCAAGAAAGCTTCAACTGATTAAATATTTCTGTTCCATGCACCCTAGCTAGAGAACAAGGAGTATGTAAAAATGACGCTTGTGAATGTACAGGGACAAATATATATATATATATATATATATATATATATATATATCTGTTCTTTGCAAAAACTTTGTTAATGCATCAGTTAGGGTTGTTTCCACACTGACAAAAGTGGGGAAATCCCACATTAGATTTACCACTCCCCACCACCACCACCCCCCACACTCCACACCACCAGGCATTGGGGTGTGTGGTAGGATAGTCGGCCTAACTCTCACCTCATTCCATGTGTAAACAAGCTGTGGTGGTGCAGTATAAGAGAATGGGGTGAGAGTTAGGCATGACTACCCCACCACACACCCCGATGCCTGGTGGTATCTGGAAGGTGGGGGGTGGTGGTGGGGTGGGGGAGTGGTAACCCTAATGTGGAATTTCCACACTTTTGTCGGTGTGAAAACAAGCCTAACTGATGCATTAACAATGTTTTTGCAAATAATTTCCATTCTTATTTTAAAAGTGTAATGTAAGTAGTAAATGGAACGTGTTTACGCTCCCACCAAGCTGCCCAGTGGTGCACAATGATATGGATCTGTGGGAGCACTGGCCCTTCGGGTCCTGCACTCCCACTTACATAAATATAGAGCCATACAGCAGCCATATAAGACAAGGACCCCTTGTAACAGTAATTTGCCGATATCTCGGGAACCATAGCAGGCAGAAAAACAATTTAAGTGTGGTTGTAATCGTGAGAGTGATTGCTTCTCGGAACATAAGTCAATGGAATCCATATCTTGCATTGTTTCCAAGATAGGGGCACTGAAACACAAAATGAGGGCTAAGTCTGAGAGCATAATTCTGGGCTACAGCCATGAAAAAGGGCAATTGGAACACTAAATTGCAAATATCTCAGGAACCGTACATGCTAGAAAAAAAATTAAAATGTCTGGGTTTCATGGCTTTGGAAGTTAGTTCTTTACTTAGTCCTCCTTTAAAGGGGACTAAGAAATTTTGCAACAAAAAGTCCATATCTTGAACCGTTTTTGAAGTACTGCCCTCGAAAGGCGTCATGGGCGCTGCAATGTTATCCTATGGGAACATTTCTAAACTTTAGAATGCAGTAACTATGGGTGTCTTCAGTGGTTCTGTAGCAAACCACCAAAAGGCACAACTGTGGGACTAAGCCTTTCCACCCTAAAAAGATCAGGCCAATACTGCAATCCACGTTCACAAAATGAATGGACAAAAGAAAACAATGCCTGCAATGTTATTCTATGGGGACATTTCTGAACTTAGGAATGCTGTAACTAAGGGCGTCTTGAAGTGTTCCACACCAAACCAGTGAAAGGCACATCCATGGCACTAGGATTTCATACCCTGAAAATTTAATGGCAACAGCACAATCCACCTTGTCACAATCAAGTGACGATGAAAATGAACAGACAGCAAAAATCTCCTATCTTTATAATGGGGATATGATCGCAATCAAAAAAATGTGATTGCAATCATGTTTAAAGTTGCCGTGATTGTTTTTGTGGCACAAAAAATGTTGTTGCAATCAAAAACATACAAATTTTTCAAAAACATGTTTCCAGGCTAGCTAGCCACACACTAATGCCATGGTTATGTTCCTCAGGGCCCGTTTAGGTAAATCCAATGATCACTGTGTTATAAAGTGCAGTATTTTGTGAGTTATAATGTTTTTTTCTCCATCGCTAACTGAAAACAAGATGACGGCAGCAAAACAACATTTTAGGGCAAGCTCGATCAAAAAATGTGATCGTGATTGTTTTCGCCGTGCACATATACATTTTCCTATTGACTATAATGGGAGAAAAAAATGGCATAACTTTTAAACGGAACAAGATTTTTTCATGAAATCTTCAAAAGGGACCAGTGCTAGGCAGGACCCATGCAGGCAGCTCAATTTGAACCCACTCAAATGCATTCTTCAATGCATTATGGGTGGACAGAGAAAACACAACTTTGGGGATCTTTCTCTTTTTGAGCTTGCTAGGATTCCACAACTGTACATCTGATCGACGCAAAAATTTCCAGATCTGGAGACCTATGATAAATCTTCCTGCATGCTAAATTTCAGGCAAATTTGAAAAATGGTACAAAAGTTATTAAAGTATAAATTTGAGGTTTAATGTAGAAATGGCTATGCAACCCTAACTATATATATATATATATATATATATATATATATATATATATATATATATAAATATATATATATATATATTTATAAAATGGGTTGGGATATTTCAGGCTCTTGATTGGCTAAGAAGTGCCTTTTGCCGTGTCCTTATCAGCACATATAGTGGCAACGGCACCTCTTCAGCCAGTCAGGGCTACTTACAAGATAGATCCTTCCAACCTCCACTGTTTAAAACTCTGGCTGCCTACCCGAACTGGAGAATGTTACTGCCTCTCCCCCCCCCACCACACACTTTACAGAAACCGTAAAAAATATGTCATTCTGAGCCATGTAACTTATCTTTTAAATTTGCTTAGTGAAACGAGTGATCCACATGCCATCACAACGACTTCTATCCATACGTCCCGCTAAAAAAACTGTGTCCCAGAAAAAAATGATATTTAAACATAACTGCACTGCAGTCCTCACCTTGAGTTCCCATCCTCCTACCATTAAACAGAAAGCTCACCAAACAAGTGCATTCCACAAAACAAGTGCATTCCACAAGTGTTTAAAAATGGAAGAAGAGAGAGAGAACCGTAAACTACAGTAGCCGCTAACGGACACGCGCACTCCCAATATACGGAGCTGTAAATCTAAATAAAAACAAGCTTCCTAAGTAGCAAAGGGGGAAAAATACATAAACACACCTCAGAAGTACATGTTAAAATGAATTTTAACATGATCTACTGTTGCAATTCTTTTTTCTTTTTTATCCAGTGTCATATAACTGTTCTAGTTAAGAAAACTGATTGCTAATGAATCCAATTAGGAACTATTTTATCTTATTTTTAAGATTGTTGTCAAATAAATATCTTCAACTTTTAAACCACACAACTCTGTTTCTACTTTATTTACAAAAGTGCAGTGCCCATTTTATAAGTGGAATAAGACACTCCAAGGTGTGGTTTATGGCTTGATAAGAGCACTTCCCAGGTGCTAAAGTCACTCGGCGCAAGCGCCTCGTGCCTCATTATGCACCTGGCGCGTGCTCTTATCAAGCCATAAACCACACCTAGTCATGTCTTATTCCTTACATATATATATATATATATATATATATATATATATGTATGTATATATATATTATACTGGCACGGTAGCACCAGTATATTAGGGTTGAGTGCAAACATCTATGTTAAACCTGTAATTTTGAACCTTAATAACTCTGGAACTGTTCAACAGATTTGCACTAAATGTGGCATGCATAATCTCGAGGTGCAGGTCCTTTGATGGTCCAAATTTCATGTGAATCTGATTTGTGGTGTTTGAGATACAGTGGGTCACAAAACCCTACATTTACCTGATTTTTGACATTTCTATGTCCTCCTGTATCTCAGGAATAGTTTTATGCTGTAGTCTGAAAACTGTAGTGTAGAAAGGCTTTTGGTCACAGATGTGCCTTTTTAAGGTTTGGTGAAAAAATATTAATTTGTTCAAAAGTTATATCAATTTTAAGTTTACCATTACTTCCTATGGGAAAAGTTAAGTGTACAGCATGAAAGTACCATCTTTTCGCAAATCATGGAGTGTGTGCAAAAATAGGTGTGTGTCTTATTTTTGCACACACACCATGATTTTTGAAAATAAGGTGGTCAATTGCTGACAGCAGGGTGCGCAATCCCCCTGTTGGCATTTCTCCCCCCCCCACTACTGTGGTACACTGGGAGCCAATATCTGTTTTTGGCACTGGGATGCCCACCGGTGTCAGTTACCGACAAGAGTGCCCAATCCATCGTTGGCAGCATGTATCCCCCAAAACTCATGCAGCACACTGGGAGCCCACCCCAGTGTGCCCAAAAGTTATTTATTTATTTTTACCTAGCCAATGGGGGTGCCCAATCCCACTGTAGGCAACATGTATCCTCCCCCAACACATGTCGCACACTGGGAGCCCACCCCAGTGTGCCCAAAAGTTGTTTTTTTTTAACCTGTAAATATAGAAAACTGTCCCCAACTTTTTTTTTACCTGTAAAAAAGAAAACAGTCCCTCATCATCTCCCCAGTACCCCTTCCCCATCCCCACCCTCTGACTTAGCACCCACCTCCCACACCCTTCTTACCCCATATTTACCTCTGGTGGTTGGCACTGTCATCTTATCTGGACCAGGACACATCTGCATTCTTCAAAGCCAAACCAGGAACTGAAGACTCAAAGGTAAGTGCTGTATAATGGCAATCAATGAGGGTTTCAACTTAGGTAGATATCTCAGCCATTTTTAGGAATTTTGGCCCCAAATGTTCAACATGGGGTTCTTGGGACCCCACCTGGTGAACAATGTCACTGTCATTTCGTTACTCCATCCCAAAAGGTAATTTAGTAGTTGCTGCGCAGAATCACCTTTCAGGACCGATTAATAAAATGACAGTGCCACTGTTCATGCAGTGGGGTCCCAAAAAGCCCATGTTGCAAATTTGGTAAAAATTACTGCATTACGAGCATGTGTTGCACAGTTTTAACACACGATTGTAACTTCACCAATTTTTAATATTTTCACTCCAGATTTTCAACATTGCTATTTTTTCACATCTCCTTATGAACTACACAGCTGTCATTTTTCACATCATGCCCTAAATGTGTTTTCGCATCTGCGGCACAGAATGGTGCAGTTACTGTGTGAAATCAACTTTTGAGATGGATTAACAAAATCACAGTGCCACTGTTCGTGAGCAGAGGTCCCAAAAAGCCCATGCTGAAAAGTTGGTGAAAAAATTCCAAAAAATGACCACGTTATGAGCGAGCATTGTGCAGTTTTTATGCATGCTTGTAACGTCACCAATTGCTCACATTTTCATTGAAGATTTATAACATTACCATTTTGTCATACCACCTCATGAACAGTACGTGCTGTCATTTCTCATGTCCTGTCCAAAATGTGTTTTTTCACCTGTGGTGAAGACTGGCTCAGTTGCAGGGCAAAATCTCCTTTTAGGACTAATTAATGAAATAACAGTACCAATGTTCATAAGGTGTGGTCCTGAAAAGACCATGTTCAAAATTAGGTGACAGCATTCCTAAAATTATTCGTATTACAATCATGCATTGTGCAATTTCTTTGCAGGCACATAACTTTGGTAATTTACAGTATTTTCACTACAGATGTTCAGCATATCCATTTTTTCAAACCACCTCAGTAGTGGTACAGATGTAATTTCTCACATCCTACCCGAAATGTTTTTTAGCACCTGTGGTGAAAAATGCCACAGTAGCTGTGCGAATTCATCTTTCAGGACCAATTAATGAAATGACAGTACCACTGTTCACGCGGTGGGGTCCCAAAAAGCCCATGTTGAAAATTTGGTGAAAAAAAAACTAAAAATGGCCAAGTTACGAGCATTTCGTGCAATGTTTCTACACACGTGCATAACTTTGGTAAGTTTTAATATTTTCACTCCAAATTTTCAATAAAGCCATTTTTTATACCACCTCATGAATAATATTCTTTAATATGGATACAAATAAAGTGTCTGAAAAAGTAAGGAAATTCACTGCAAAAAAACTTCATTATTGCACCATTATGGTTGAAGCATAAAAAGTAGGCAAATTCGATCATAGGGTTCCCAAACTTAACATACTACCCCCACCCTTGGCTTCCAACCTGAACAACTGACTCCCACCATCAGCTTCCAATACTAAGGTTGTGAAAAATGCCCAGGATGCCCAAATATGTGAAAAACAGGTCTGCACCTTCTTACTTTGGCTATCAAATCCAAAAAACCTGAAACTGTAAGATATAGTCCAAAAAGTCCCTAAAAGTTTATGTGTTTATTCCATTGATTTATTCAGTTCTCATGTTAGGTTATTAACTGTTGAGAAGGGGTGAGCATTACGGTTTGGAATCCCAAGGCACACCCTTTATACCTGTTCCTGCATGTAGGGTGGAGGTGGGGCCTTAGGTTTGGAAGTCGAGGGTGGGGGTGGGATGTTCAGGTTGCGAGCCAAGGGTGGGGGTCGTGTGCTAGGCTTGGTAACCCTAAAATTGGATTTCCCTACTTATTACTCTTCAAACCTAACAGTGCATTAATGAATTTTTTTGTAGTGAATATATATATATTTATTTAACTGTACGCCTCCCACACTACCTTGATAAAACTGTCGGTGACTGTTATGAGAATTGACTGCTAGACTGGGAAAATTCTGAGAATTACAATTACAAGAATGAGATGCAGAGAAAATATCTTAGTGGTAGGTCATATACCAGATCATGATACCAGTAAGCAAAATGCTATATATGAAAACAGATAGGACCTGTAATGCTGTAAGTATACACAAACATATTATGCAGTATTCAGAGCTAATAAACAAAACTAATAAATTATCAAATCTGGATTGCAACTGGTATACCCTTGAGGAAAGAAGGGAGAGGGGGGACATGGTAGAAACTTTCAAAGGAATCAACAAAGTCCAAGAGGGTAGTATCTTTCAGAAAAAGAGATGTGCAAGAACAAGGGGGCACAATCTGAAAATAGAGGAGGATGGCTTAGAGGTAATGTGAGAAAGCATTTTTTTCATGGAAAGGGTTGTGGATGCATGAAACAGCCTTTCTGAGGAGGTCATGGAGTCAAGAACAGTGGGGGAATTCAAGAATGCATGGGACAGACATAAGGCAGTTCAAGTGGGGGGGTAGGAGGAAGTAGGCTATTGGTTAACTAGGATATGCAGCTTATCCATCAGGTAGGAAAATGGGCAGACTAGGTGGGCCAAGTGGTCCTTATCTGCCATAAAATTCTATGTTTCTATGGTAATATACCAGGGTAAGCACCAAAGACCAGTTGAAGGAATCATTAACACAGTCGAATATATTCTGGTGTGCTTCTATTTCACTGTGGTGCAGTTACAAGTTGTACTGGGCAGAGGAAGATGTCTGAGCAAGCAGTGAGAACACTGCTAGACTAGCTTTGAGATAACATTCTATTAATAGAACAATAAATGAAACTGAAAAAGACTGAGTACTTTATTACTATTTAGAGCTATATGACAAGTGTTAATAGAGTAAGTTATAGGCTGCATCAATGTTATTTGTAGGCATTATTAATTATGAGTGATTTGTTATTACCAACTACAAAAGGGTTGTGCTATTGCAATGAAAGGGCATATCTGCAGTGACTGGAAGGCTTTTTATTCACAATAGGGGAGGTAAAAGGACATTCAGGCTAAAGCATGAGGCAGATATACTATTGAGGCAACAGACTGGAGCATTAACTATGTATATTATTAGATCACAAGAATGAATAGGACTTCTGAAATTGGTACAGTAATTTGCTACTATATATATATATATATATATACACATACATATATATATATATGTATATATATTTTTTTTAATTTAGTCGTTGGTAACCGGGTAAGGCCCACTAGGCACAAGTGCCTATTTTCAGGTGTAACCTGGGAGCACTGGGCGGTTAAGTGACTTGCTCAGAGTCACACAGTATGCAAGTGGAGGTTGTGAGAATCAAACCAAGGTCTGGTCTGCTGGATGTACTAAGCTCATTCACAGTTTGTTACTCTAACCTCTAGGCTACACTGCCAGCCCATCCCCCATATTATCTTGGGGTGAGCAAGGATTTAACAGTGAGCACCCAAAATGAATGTTAGGGTTATTGTAGCTAATAAGACTAAAAGTTATTTTCCTCTTAGCAAATTCAGAAAGATATGTATGCTAAGTAGTGTAAATATGAAGTAGTAATAAGGAAAAAGTGTGACTATGTATGCATATGAAGTATGTAATATCAGGCTGAGGTTTTCTGTGCTGCAGAGAGTGAACCTAACAAAATTATTTTTTTTAAATGTTTTTTAAATATGTTACACTTGTGGGTGATTTAGCACGCCACAAATCCTTATGTTTTGCACTTTGCTTTTGGATATGCATGATTGTAAACGGTATTATAAACAAGTACAACTATATGCTTAATTTATTCATTTGGCGGAGATGTCACCATGACAGCAGAAGAAGCAGATTGGCTAAGGAGCCATGGCGTTTAAACAGCAAGTTGTTTATGATACGACAGCTGTTCTGCTTTTTCTTTTTTGGTGCTGGCAGAAACTTTGGTACTTTTAATACACTGGGACTCTGGGACTGTTCTTTTCTGTTTTAGTTACGTTGCATGATCCAGCAGAAGTTCAATGTAAGTTTGTTAATTACTGACAGCTGTTTGTGGTTAAGGGAAAGGACAGTGCTAGGAGGAGTTGGGCACAGGGAGCTTCAAAGGAGGGAGTGTGTGGTATGGACTGTTGACAATTAGCAACTATTTACTCTTTTTTAATTTAACTCATAGACAGCCTGATACTCTTAACACAAGAAACTTGCCATCCAGTGGCCCATAGCTAGGACTATAAAGGAAATCTGCTGTTTCTGTCTTGGTGTCAGTGGAAACTTTTGGACTTACAATACATCGAGACTCCTAGACTGTTCTCTGTAACTACAGTGCATAAACCAGCAGAAGTTGAATGTTAGTTTACTAATTACTGGCAGCTGTTTGTGGTTAAGGGAAGGGACAGGTGGTTGTAGGGAGTTTCAAAGGAGTGAGTGTGTGGGCTGTTGGTAATTATCAACTATTTACTCTTTTTTGTTTAATTTACAGACTGCCCCATATTATTAATTAAAGAAGCTCCCCATCCAGTGATGCACAGCTGGCACTATAAAGCAATTCTCCTGTACTGCCACAGATTTACAACGCTTAACATCTTCTGCCCACTAGAACATAAAGTTTGTACAAATGTCACTTGTGAATGTACAGGGACAAAAAATATATATATGCTATATATAAAGCAAGCATTTGTCAATGAAGAATGTTGTCTTGCTGGCATTGGCATTGGTAGTGTAGGAGTTAGAGATGCATAATAGGAATGGCAGTGAAGTAGTGAACTGATGCCAACCCCAATCCTACCCTGCAGAGGCTGACAGATATTGGGGTGTGCCTTTGGGGTGTCAGCTATAACGCTCATGCTATTTTACCTCACCCTACCCTGTAGACACTGACAAGTGTTGTGGTGAGCTTTGGGGTCTTTGGGCTTTATATTTACTCCATTCCATTAGGGAATATGCTAAGAAGGGTGCAGTATAGGAGAATGGGGTGAATGTTAGGGCTGAATACTCCAAGGCACACCTTGATGCCTGTCACTGGCTGCATGGTGGGGGTTGGGGTGGAATGGCATGAGCATTACAGCCAATGATCCCAAGTCACACATCTGATGCCTAGCAGTCTCTTCAGGGTGAGGAGTTACAGTTGGAAACCCTAATGTCATAGGCGTTTGTTGGTATTGTCACTCCAAATTTTCAACGTGAGCTTTTTGCAACCCCAGCTCATGAAGAGTGGCATAATCAGTTTGTTAGCCAAAAGGTGATGTTGCACAGTGGCTATGCCATTTGGCAACACAGGGACAAAAACACATTTTGGGCAGGACGTGAAAAATGACAACTGTATTGTTCATGAGGAGGTGTAAAAAAAATGCCAATGTTGAAAATCTGGAGTGAAAATATGAAAAATTGGTGAAGTCATGAGCATGCACAGTAACTGCACAACATACATCCATAACCCAATTATTTTGGGGATTTTTTTAGCCACATTTTCAACATAGGCATTTTAGGACCTCCTCTCATGAACAGTGGTGCTGTGATTTTGTTAATCTGTCCCCAAAGTTGATTTCCCACAGCGACCACAGGTGCGGAAACACATTTTGGGCAGGCTGTGAAAAATGACAGCTGTGCTGTTCAGAGGGAGGTGTGAAAAATTGACAGTGTTGAAAATCTGGTATGAAAATCTTGCAAATTTGTGAAGTTACAAGGGTGCATGGAAACTGCTCAATGCATGCTTGTAACACAGTCATTTTATGGACATTCATCACCAAATTTTCAACATAGTTATTTTAGGACCTCTGTTCATGAATAGTGTCACTGTCATTTTCTCAAACTGTCCCGAAAACTGATTTCACACAGAGACCATGCTATTCTGTGCTGGTCATGCGAAAACACTTTTCAGCCAGGATATGTAAAGTGACAGCTGTACTATCCATAAGGAGGTGTGGAAAAATGCCAATTTTGAAAATCTGGAGTGAAAATATTATACATTCATGAAATTACAAGCGTGCATGGAAACTGCGTAATGTGCACTCATAAAACAGCGATTTTTGGATTTTTTTTCACCAAATTTGCAACATAGGCTTTTTGAGAGCCCCTCTCATGAACGCACTGTTGTTTCATTAATCGGTCCGAAAAGGTGATTCCACACAGTGACCATGAAATCACCTTTCTGGACAGAATAGCACCATGACAGTGACTGAATTCATGAGAAGGGGTCCCTATAACACTATGTTGAAAATGTGGGCCAAAATTCCCAAAACTGCCCGAGATATGCACCAAAGTTGAAATAAACCCTATTTATGCTATTATACAGCTTACCAGCATTTTTTCAGTTCACAGTTGGCTTTGAAGAGTGCAGATGTGTTCCCGGTCCAGTGAAGATCGTCGTGCCATGCTTCAGAGGTAAGTATGGGGTGAGGGGGGGTGTGGGGAGGCAGAGTGCGCAGAGGGTGGGCGCAGGCTGGGAAGGGCCACTGGAGTTGATGCGGGACCATTTTATGCTCTGCAGATTTAAAAAAAAAAAAGAAACCCATCACGGGATGGTTTTCCTTTTACAGGGTAATTTGGAATGCTGGGGTGGGATCAGAGCATGCCACCTGAGTGTTGTTTTTTTTGGGGGGGTAGTTCTGTAGCTGACAGGGGATTGGGCATCCCGTTGGCATGCAAAAAATGTGGGGAGCATTATGCCGATGGGGAGTGGGCTCCCCTCTCAGCAAATGAAACCAGGAATGGGGGAACATGATGCTGAGGAGGACTGGGCACCCCTTTGGCACACACTTTAAATGGGAGGCTGGATTGCGTTATGCTGACAGGGACTGGGTGTGGATTGGGCACCCCCTTGGCACATACTTTAAATGGAAGGGGGGTTGCATTATGCTGACAGGGAGTGGGCACCCCCATCAGTAAATGACATGGGTTGGGGCATGCTGACAGGGGGATTGGGCATCCCTGAAGTTGGCTCTCCATTTGGCAGCAGTCAGCACCGCCATGTTAATGGAAGGGCTTCACTAGGAAAGGCGTGTTTTGGTGCCACTGCATGACGAGCTTGGCTGTCATTGCAGCAGACCTTTTCTTAGATGTGCTCACCACATTATGTATTCCTGGTGTGAAGCCTGCATGCTGGCTTAGTGGGGAATGAGGGACCCATCTACTGATGCATGCCCTGCATTCACCCAACAGTGACTACACCTCCAAATCTGCTACTAATGCAAAATGTTGGCCGCACAAGCCAACATTAAAAGTGCAAATCCCACACTGCCTTGATAAAACCTCAATTGGCTGCATTTGGTTTGAGAATTGACTGCTAAAGTGGGCAAATTCTGACTTATATATAGATTCTGAGCTATTTGTTAGGCTAATGTTTTGAAGAGGGGTGGGGATTGCATTCTTCTTCAAATTATGCCATATATCTTTTTGATAAATGAATCTGATCTCCGGTCATTTACAGATTGTTTCCCATTTAAGAAAATTTATGTGGGACTTTAAAGGTTCCACAAGAGTTTGATTAAATATATCTGCTGTAGATGTGTTCTCATCTCTCCTTTTGATTGTTTGCCATCCCCCCCATCCTCACATCAGGAACCATAAATCAATAACAACATACATCAGAAACAAATTGTGTAATTAATTATTGCCTCTGTCTGTGAATATAACTGTGTCTCCTCTACATATAACGAGTAATGAACATGCTAACATGAACATTCTGTAACTTTAGATACCTAGCATATGAGAAGTGAGAACATTAACTTTAGAAGTGATCAGATAAGGCTATATACATTACCAGCAGATAACTCTATCACTGTTAAAAAATATTTAAAAAATTACATTTGGTCCATGTTCTGTGATTTATGAACAGTGAATGAGGGGCCACACGGAGTAAGCTGAACTCACTCACCAGCTATTCAAAACACTGATTCTCTTGCATAGCATGCTCATGTAAACTACTTAACTTTAGATACTTAGCATATGAAAACTGAGAACATTAACTTTAGAAGCGATTAGATAAGACTGCATACATTACCAGTGAATAGTGTATCATTGTTAAAAAATATAAAAAATAAAATAGTTACATTTTGGTCCATGTTCTGTGATTTTTGAACAGTGTATGATGGGCAACACGGATTAAGTTGAACTCACTCACTGACTATTCAAAACAATGTTTCTGACATTAAATAGCATAGGGAGAGATGTTTCTCTCACATAGTACACTCATGTAAACTACTAATGAATACACAAAGTGCAGCATGCCGATTCATGCAGAACTATTTGTCATTCAGCCCCACTGGGCAGAAATGCAGATAAAAAAAATGCTGCGTGTTTGGTATCCAGCCACAACCATGCCCTTAAATGACAGCCATGTCCCCATGTGATAAGACAGCTGATCAAGACTTATTGCTTGATATTGCGGTATACAGTAGCCACTATAAGATTGCCTTATGTTGTATATTTCTTTCACATTATTTTATTTCTCAATGCAGTGCAGCCCTTCTGAGAAACCGGGGGCAGGGAATACATGCTCCCAAAGCCCCTTTTAAGAAATATGTCAGCAATATGTCAACATAGCTCTGACGCTATGCTGCTGTAACAATGGAGCTACAATCAGACGAGTTTTTGACACACATGAGACAGCAAATTTAAACTGCAAAAGTGTGCAATCTTTTTTTTTTTTTTTTTTTACTAAACCCTAAGACTTTGCTATTTAATGTCAGAATCTCACCAAACCTGGATCAGTAATAACTTGAAGGATGGGCTTTCTAATAAAATTAGTCCCTTCTGTCTACAAGTTCAGCAAAGGGGAGTCACCACCTTGTGAAGGTGGTGTGGTCACAAAATAATGTTTAAAGTGCTGAAACCATGTTAGAAAGCAGGTGAGGATGAAGGAGGAGCCAAGAGAGGGTCTATGCTGTTGGTGAGAAGTGAGTTACTAGAGCCTTTGGGACAGCCCATGGGAGGAGTTCAGATGACAGACAACGTGAATAAATTATTTCCAGTCAGGGACCAGGCAGGCTGTGTGACTTAAAGGAGAAATGATTCATTTGTAGCTAGTTTTCTCCTCAGGAGTAATAGCTAAATTTATATAGCATACTACAGAAGAGAGACTTGGGGTTCCCCTGAAAGACATTAATTGCATGAAATACTGTAGAGAGCCTGAGAAGTCAACTATTCAGCTGGAATACTGAAAAAGTGATTAATTTTATTTGAAATATATATTTAATTGTGATGTATGCAACATGCCACAGTAAAGTATCCAACTGAATAGCATAGGCCCAACATTTTCTAGCAGTTGGTCAGTAATATTAAAATGAAGATTCCATTGTGGCCCATGCTGCTTCAGCACTCGAGGAAAGAATCAGTTACGATTAGTGCTTAGGAGCGGAATCAGTTTGCTGTCCACTCAAGGGCCACATTTTGGGAAAAAAAGAATGTTCAAGTATAAAAGGAGCAGCATAGTGCATATGGGAGTGGTTCAGTAGAGAGGCCGACCTGAAGGTACCACTTCCTGGTCAGAGGAAGTCCAGCCCAAAGGCCTACAACCAGACAGGGCATAGGGAACTAGCTCTCATAAAGTAAGCCTAGCCTATAGGAGTTTGCCATTATTCCAGTGTCGGGGGTCAGTGGGGCAGTAAGTGACAATAGGGAGAGATGAGTTATTTCCTGCTGCAAGTGGTTCTTCTACCTGTTAGTTGTTTCAGCCTGCATGTAGCAAATTAAGCACAGCATGTTGTAGCAACCAAGTCATCTTCAATAACCATTAATAGCAGGATTCTACTGCCATCTTCAGGGGGTCCAGGATTTGACATCAAAATTCCTGAGATTATAAGGAAAGTGGTACAGTAATTTCAATTTTCTTTGCAGAACTCGCTTAAAAGGGACTCTCATCTGCAGTACGGTGATTTGGGATTTCTATTACTACTAAAGGATTATTGTCCAGCCATTGCATGGACTTTGCTTAGAAACTAAGGGGGATTTGCATGTGATATGCCTAGAAGTATGTATTAGCTAAATATGATTTAATGCTACAGCGATTACAGTGATAGCCATACAGTAAATCCTATATACTTAATACAGAGGATAAGATAATTTATTGTATAAGTGAATGCTAATTGGTTAGATACCAAGCAATGCTATCTGTGTAAAAAGGGTGAGTGGACTGATTGAGTTGGGTACAAGTCTAATAGCCACTGCATACCCTGAAGGCATCTGTAAGAGAAAGTGTAGAAACTGATGTTCGAGGGGTGGACTTTTGCTGGTGGTACTGCTAACACTGGAAGACTGATGGGTATTGGTATAGCCTACTGTCTTCAGGATTAGCAAGGGCAAACCTGTTGGAATAAAGCAATAGAGCATGTGTGCACAGAGCATACTTTACTGTCAATTTAAGAGATTTATATATACACATTGTATAATATATATACAGTATTTCTATATAACAAACCAATCACACACAGCCACGCACGCATACACACACACACACACACACACACACACACACACACAAAAACAAAACAAAAAAAGTAGATAAACATGTGGGGAGTAGTGCAATGTAATGGCTGTGGGGCAGCAGTCTTCCGGGAGTCCTTCTGGAGGCTGAGATGCTGCCCTATTTGCAGAGAACTCTCTGCCCTGAGGGAGAAAGTTGCCCATCTTCAGGCCACACTGGACAGTAGTAAGAAAACCTTCCCCCAGGCCACACTGGACAGTAGGAAGGAACCTCCCCATCCAGGGAGCACCAGCACCACCACCACTACCTCAGGGTTGCAAAGAAAGCACAGCAGTTGGACAACAGTGGGCTCAGGGAGGTGAGGATGGTGGAACAGAGGCACACCCAGTCAATTGTTCCACTCCACAATCCATACACCATTCCGGGGAGCATAGCTCCCCATGGATACACCCGCAGAGAAGACTGATGACAACTGTCACAAGGGAGGCCCACAGGAAGGAAGCAGAGGACACCATAGGGAAAGGAAGCAGCCCCTGGTGGGGGACTCAATTATTAGGGGGCTAGAACTGGGGGGAGCTGGGAAAACTGAAGTAAGGTGCCTGCCTGGTGCCATGGCTTGGAGGGACAGGAAGCTCATCCTCAGGATCACGAGAACAGCTGCAAGGGAGTCTGAGCTGGACGTAATTGTCCACCTAGGGACAAATGACTTGGCTCATCATGAGATTAGAGCAGTGCAGGAGGACATTTTAGAGTTGGGGAGGGGCCTAAGACAAGTAGCACACACAGTATCCTTCTCAGAGGTGCTGCCTGTCAATGGCATGGGGGGAGGCGAGGGTAATTAACACCATGCAGTTTAATGAATGGTTGAAAAAATGGTGTGGAGCACAGGGGTTTGGCTTCATTGGGGACTGGGGTTCCACCTGGAGGGACACCAGCCTATACTGGCAGGATGGTCTGCATCTGTCCAGGAAGGGAACAAGTCTTTTGAGCAATCGGTTTAAATGCTTCATTGGCAAGCTTTTAAACTAGTCAAAGGGGGAGGCACTGATAAGCAGCAGGAAAATCCCAGCCTCTCCCTACAAAACAGGGTACTAAATGAGAAAAAGACTGAGGTAGAAAGGTCAGTGGGGGATGCTGCAACAGAAGGTAAAGCTATCAAAAAAATGGAGAGCAATGAGTACCAATGCCCATAGTCTGGGTAACAAGCTTCCTGAATTAGTGGCCTTGATGGAGGAGGAACATCTGGATATTGTGGCAGTCACAGAAACACGGTACACACAAAACCATGACTGGGACGTAAACATACCAGGATACACTATCTACAGGAGGGACAGGGACGGAAAAGAGGAGGAGGAGGAGGAGTTGCTCTTTACATAAGGGAAAGAATAAAAGCAACAGAACAAAAGGGTAAACAGGGAGGAGAAGAAGCACTGTGGGTAAATTTGGAGACAGGCAATGGCACCACAATCCGTACAGGGGTTGTATACAGACCCCCTTCTCAGGGGGAGGAAATGGACAAGGAAATGATAGAAAGTATACTTAGAATGGCAGAAAAAGGGGAGATATTGCTGATGGGTGATCTGAATATGCCAGATGTTAACTGGAGTGCAGTTGCAGCAGCCACTTCGAAGAGTGGGGTTATTCTAGATGCCCTACAGGGGGCATGCCTTAGACAACTAGTATTGGAGCCCACTCGAGAGGGAGGAATCTTAGACCTGGTTCTCTCAAATGGAGATGAAGAGGGATCACAGATGTGAAGTGGGTAGCCATCTGGGAACTGCGACCATCGGACAGTATGGTTCACAATAAACACAGCAATAGAGTCAAGCCATACAAAGGCAAAAGTACTGGACTTTAGGAGGCTGACTTTGCCAAAATGGGTGAGTGCCTAAGGAATGCACTAGCAAATGGGCAGGAAAGAGGGGTGGAAGAACAATGGGGAATAATAAAAACTGCCATCACAGAGGTAATGAGCCTTTGTGTGATGCAAATAAACAAAACAAAACAATGTAAGAAACCACTATGGTTCTCAAAGGAAGTGGCAGTGAAGGTTCAAGAGAAAAAGAAAGCATTCAGGAAGTACAAGGAATCGCAGAAGGAGCAGGACAGGGAACAGTATCAGTTAAAGCAAAAGGAGGCTGGGAAGGCAGTCAGAACAGTAAAGGCCCAAACCGAGGAAAAGATAGCCCACTCAGTTAAGAAGGGGATAAACCTTTATAGGTACATCAGGAGCGAAGGAAGACCAAGGGAGGGATAGTGAGGCTTAATAAAGGGGAGGGAGGGTGGGCAGAGGGAGACTGTGAAAGGCAGAGATACTAAACAAATATTTTTGCTCAGTATTTACAAATGAAGAGGGGGAGGTACCTAAAACAAACAGTAGAAACACTCTGGATATAGAAGTTGATATCAGCCCATTTACAGAAGAAAGGGTTCTGAAAGAACTCTTAAAACTGAAGGTGAACAAAGCAATGGGGCCTGATGGGATTCATCCCAGAATTCTAAAAGAACTAAGGGTAGAACTAGTGGCTCCACTGACTACCCTTTTTAACAAATCATGGGAGGATGGGGTGGTACCCAAGGACTGGAGGAGGGCAGATGTGATTCCCCTTCACAAAAGTGGGAGCAAGGCAGAAGCAGAAACTACAGACCTGTTAGTTTAACCTCAGTGATAGGGAAAATGATGGAATCACTTCTGAAGGAAAGAATTGTCAAGTATCTAGAGGCCAGAGGGCACAGGACCTAGGCAGCATGGATTCACAGCGGAAAGGTCATGCCAGATGAATCTGATAGATTTCTTTGACTGGGTGACCAAAGTAGTAGATCAGGAGGGCTGTGGACATGGTCTACCTAGACTTTAGCAAGGCATTTGACACAGTCCCACACAAAAGATTAATATACAAGTTAGCCAGCCTGGGAGTGGGTCCCAAGATGACAGCCTGGGTAAAGAAATGTCTGGGGAATAGGACACAGAGAGTAATAGTAAATGGAGTCCACTCAGAAGAAAGGAGGGTTACTAGTGGGGAACCGCAGGGTTCATTATTAGGACCGGTCCTCTTCAATGTCTTTATAAGCGACATTGCAGAGGGACTGGAAGGAAAAGTATGTCTCTTTGCAGATGACACAAAGATCTGCAACAGAGTTGATGCACAGGGTGGGGTAGAAAGGATGAGAAGGGATTTGGCAAGGTTAGAGGAATGGTCAAATGTATGGCAGCTTAGATTCAGTGCTAAGAAGTGCAAGGTAATGCACCTGGGAAACAAAAACCCAGGGGAAGAGTACACAATGGGGGGTGAGATACTAACAACAACAAAAATGGAAAGGGACCTGGGGGTAGTCATATCAGACGACCTAAAGGTGGGCAAGCAATGTGAGAGGGCAGCAAAGAGGGCTGGGGGGATACTGGGATGCATAGGGAGAGGCATCACCAGTAGAAAACAGGAAGTTATTATCCCTCTGTACAGACAGCTGGTGAGACCCCATCTGGAGTACTGTGTGCAGTTCTGGAGACCCAAGCTCCGCAAAGACATAGACAGGATGGAAGCTGTCCAGAGGAGGGCAACTAAAATGGTGCAGGGTCTAAAATGGTGCAGGGTCTGCACCGGAAGACATATGAAGAGAGACGAAAGGAGCTTAATATGTATAGCCTTGAGGAAAGGAGGGAGAGGGGGGACATGATAGAAAAGTTCAAGTACTTCAAGGGAATCAACAAAGTCCAAGAGGGTAGCATCTTTCAAAAAAAGAGGTGTGCAAGAACAAGAGGGCACAATTTGAAGATGGGGGGGTGGCTCAGAGGTAATTTAAGGAAGTATTTTTTTCACAGAGAGGGTTGTGGATGCATGGAACGGCCTTCCGGAGGAGGTGGTGGAGTCAAAATCAGTGGTGGAATTCAAGCATGCATGGGACAGTCATAAGGCCATTCTAGGGGGTGGGGGTAGGAAGAAGTAGGCTGCTGGTTAACTAGGATCTGCAGCTTATCCAGTGGATAGGGAAATGGGCAGACTGGGTGGGCCAAGTGGTCCTTATCTGCCGTAAAATTCTATGCTTCTATGTTGTCAATTAGTTTGAACGCTGTGCCTGTCACACTGGCAGAACAACTAAATAAATGTACCTTTATTTCACTTGAAAACTGGGACCAAGTCATACTTCAAAAATATTTAGGTCTCACAATTCATGTTGCCTCCATGGTCAATCCAGTACATTACCTTCTTTCACACTCAGATTTCCACAACTGTCTAGTTGGTAAGTGAGGTGTGCAGGTCTGACAGCAGTGGTGGGTGGAAAGATATGTAAATGGCATATCAATTACCTAGGTTAGCAAGGTATTACAGTGTGTCTCTGAGAAAGTTCAGTTATACTGGGACATTGGGTGTTTAACATCACATATTTGAGTATGCCGCTACTCTTAAGAGTCCAGCTGGGGTAAACTTCTTCTGCTTAGAATTTTAGTTAGCTCTTAGTCAAGTTTTTCTGTGTGACATTTCAAATGAGTTATTGTTTTCTTTTCTGTAGTATCCTATATTACCCATACTCTTTAGTGTGTACAGTCCTGTACCATATGTAAACTTAATTGAGTATTAAACACTATTTGTATACACTTCATGCTTCCCATAACTGTTTTTAAAATATAGATAGCCTGGGGTAAATATGGAAGTGTGTTACCTGTTACTGAAGAAATAGGTTACTATGCTACTGTATCAAAAGGAAAGCAAGGTGTTCTCAGCTATGACTAAATGGGTGGGACATTTGCCTTTTGGTAACAGGCACTGTACTGGGTGAACAGTGGCTCTGGTGTGATTTAGATTCAAAGATACCCTGAATTAGAGTCAAGCTTAGTTGTGGTAGCATAAAAAAGGTGACCTTAGCTGGCCCGATGGTGCTAAGGATTGAGGCACTGGATGCCACACCTCAGGAAAGTGACCTGGGAAGTGGTGCAAAAGTGGTCACAAGTCATAAGACAGAAGCTGGGGGAGGGGTGCAGGTGAGCCACAACCTAGAACTGGGGCAGTTATGCAGATAGATATGATGTAGTTGGAGCTCACCCTGGTTAAAGTGAATGCAGAGGCTGAGCGACAAAAGGTAGATGCTGAGAAGCAAAAGGCAGATGCTGAGCTGCAGAGGGCAAAGCTGAAAGCTACGGAGTGACAAAAAAAAGAGGAGTGATAGTGGCAATGCCGGCATAAGATCCAGCTGAGATATCATGAGATCCAGATGAGAAAGGAGCAAGAGCTTAAACACAAGAGGGAGATGAAAATTATATGCCAGAAGGCAGCATGACAGACTATAAGTACTGGCATCAGGGGTTCCTGAAGCTCACTCAATCTAACATTCATCTGTTTGCTGATGATACTGTATTATATGTCAGCAATCCCTCATTACCTAAAGCCTGTGAGCTGTTACAATCTGAATTCTCCATCCTGCAACACAATCTACTGGAAAAAAAACTACTTCTAAATGCCAAAAAAACAAAAGCTATGTTCTTTGCCACAAAGAGCTGCTCTGCCACTACCCCATCACCAACCACCCTACAATTATCCACCCTACTTGGAGAGAAGCTAGAATTTGTTGATAACTTCAAATACCTTGGAGTCTGGATTGATAATAGGCTTGACTATTCTGTCCATATTGAAGAGCTACTAAAAAAACTGAGACAAAGGCTTGGTCTATTTTTTAGAATAAAACACTACCTTAACAGAGACTCCAAAAAAAGATTAATCCAGGCATCATTCCTATCCCTCATTGATTATGCTGACTTTCTCTATGGCCATTGTTCACTCCCCCTCTTAAATAAGCTGGACACCCTGTATCATAGATCCATCAGATTTATTACTGACCTTCCCTCCAGCACCCATCATTGCTCTCTTTATATGGCAGTCAACTGGACATCACTACAACACAGAAGAAATAGGAATGCTGCAATCTGGATATTCAAAGCTTTATCAGGCAAACTACCCACCTATATCACAGACTGTTTTACCAAATTACTTCTAGGCCATACACTTAAGGATCAGTAAACTCATCATACTAAAGGTCCCCAATGCCTGCACCGCTGTGGAGGGCCGCTATCAGCCACTCACTAGCAGTTGCATGGAACTCACTCAAAAATCCATGAAGCTAAATAGCCTCTTACCTTTAACATCCTTCAAAAGATTATTCTCCACCCTATTTCCAGAGCTCTGCAATTGCTTTTATAAGGCCTAATCCCTACCCTACCTACCCTCCCACCCCTTTCCGTGTTCCATTATGTTAGTTCTACTTCTATTTTCCAGTCACCTGATATACTCTCATAAAAGCCAATTAGGCCCTATAATTTATATATGCCTGCTATACCCATTGTCTCCTTTTTCTTACAGGTTAAATGGTTTTACTGTGCCTTGTATATATGTAAATTGTTGTATCTTATCACTTTATGTCATTGTACTACTGTTTATGTTATTCTTGTCTATGTAAAAATACTTGTACTCTTATTTGTATGACCACTCAGGTCCATCTTGTAAATGAGCTACGCTCAATGATGTTCGCCTGACTAAATAAAGATTTTGATTGATTGATTGATTGATTGAGGGGTTCGACCGAAGAAGCCAAAATTAACTCCAAAATGTTTTCCAAGTATCAGGAAGGAGATGATCTTGATTTGTTTTTAAAAGCGTTTGACAGAATGTATGGGCAATTTGAATTGAGCAGGGCTACTTGGGTAACTCAACGTCTGTCATTCCTTAAGAGCAGAGCATTAGATGCCTTCACTAGGATGGACACTGATGACTGTATGGACTATACTAAAGTGAAAAATGCCTCGTTAAAGCATTTTGAATTGACTTCCAAGGCTGACAGGCAAACATTTAGAGGGTCAAGGAAGGCACTGGGAGACCTATTCTAAAATGTGTGTAGAGCTACACAGTCTGTTACAGCGATGGCTAGAGGGTGCAAAGGCTAGCTCCATGGAACAGATGAAAGATTTGTTCCTCTTGGACCAGTTTCTAAGGTTTGTACTGGAGGAGCTGAGGATATGGTTGCTAAATCAGACCTCTGGCTCTATGAAAGAGGCACCTGAGAGGGCTGATCAGTTTGTGTCTAGGTGACAATACACTTAGTACAAAAAAATGTGGGAGGGACATCAAGTGGTTTTAAGGGAATGCCAAATGGGCAACCTAAGGGAAGTCAGCCTGTGCCCAAACAAAACATGAAGCCAACTATTTTCAAAAGTAAGAAGTCAGGGGAATGCAGGTGCTATATTTGCTAAAAATTGGGACACCTGTCATCTGATTGTCTGAAAAATGTTTATTTATATTTCATTTCTGACCAAGAAAGGCACAGTAAGCTATAATAGCTTGTTTCCAGGTGTGCCCTGGGGGTTGGTTGCATGGATCTGTTTTATCACAGGGGTAATGTTTGTCAAGACACCAAAGAAACTCCCCTACTCTTTGTAGGGGTTACTGGTTGCCTCACTTCCAAGATGGAGGATTCTGGTGGACAGGAGGAGGAGGGAGAGCTCATTCCAGCCAGCTAGGTGTTTGTCCTCACCCCTAGCTGATGCTTTGCCTGAGAACATGGTGGTGGATTTAGTATTGTTGGCTGGCATGGACTTAAAATCTACAGGTAGTGAAGTAGAGAATAAAGAAACAGATTTATTTATAGGACTTACCTGTGTTGCTAACATTAACACTGCTGAATAGCAGCTAGAGACTGAGCTTTTGTGAGAAAACAGCATCTGCTTAAAATTCTTGCTCAAGATAAGGAGTGCTATTCCAAGAGGAAAGCAAGCCTAAAAACCTGTTTCGATGCTACTGCCGGAAGCTGGACTAGATATAAGGGGAAGGTAAGGGTCATGGGAGGGGCAGACAGAAAGGATAGGAGGAGTGCTGAGGGTGGTCAGTACCTCAAGATGTGGACCCTGCAACACGAGCAGACTAGATAGACCAAATGGCCTTATTCAGCTGGCTTCTTCATATGTTTGTATGTTCATACTAAGGAACCACAAATGAATAATTCTCCTGAGCTTACCACATCTGCTGTTGACAGCACTGGCCAATGTTAAGACAAACAGCTGAGTCAGAAAGATAAAAGCTGGAAGATTTCAGATGAACTGCAGACAGCCCAATGGCAAGCAACACCTGCATTTCATTTAGAGGAATCTGCTGCACAGCCAGAAGTTTGGACCCTGAAAAAACCCTGATAAGGGCTGGCTGAGTAAGATCTTCAGCTGGAGTTTGGATCCCAGATCCAGAGTGGGAGCCTACTGAAAGCAGTCAGGACAGTATGACCATGAAAAAAATAGCACCTACAGCAGCAGATGTCTCAGTGATTCAGAAACCCAAAGTTGCTGTGGAATTAGGAATGGTCTTAGAAGAGAGCCAAGAAATTCATTCTGACCTGTGTTCTGAGAAAACTGCTGAAGTTCCTGAAGATATATTACCTCCCACTGTAGGGAATATGGAGGGGAATGCTCCGGGTGAAAAGAAGACTTAACCTACTGTAGTAAGAATGCTTCTACTTATGTTTTTAATGAGGGATCAAAATCTTATGACTGGGTTTCCTATACATGAAACTGAATCACTTTCTTTTTTTTTTTGTTAAATTAAATCAGCTTTATTGATTTTCAAGTTTACACAACAAAAAAGAACAATGAGTGACAAATTCAAACATTCACAACAGTCCCCTCCCCCCCACATACCTCCAACCATCCACCCCCGCATCAGAATGGAACTACCCTTGAGAAGTGGGTCTAGCTAAGTTATCCAATCTTGTTTGGATTAGTTTACAAACAATAAAGGGATTGTAGTTTACCCCATATTTTGTCCAACCTTTTGAGGTGATTGTGCAGACTGGCTATCATCCTCTCAGTATGAAAATTGAGGACTAGCTCTTTTAAGCATTTGACATATGAGCTATTCTCTGCATCCTGCCAATGGTGGAGAACTATTTTCTTGACTTATAGGGTAATTAAGGCCATATAATATCTGTGATCCCTAACCTCAATCCCTGCTTAATCTTCCACCAGACAAATTACTGGAGAGAAAAGCCCCTCAATACAAGTAATGAATCAGCCTTTTGTCTGATGAGTGACCACAAGGGAACTACCCTGAGGCAATCCCAAAATATATGAAAGAGGGAGCCTTCTACCTGCTATCACTTCACACATTGGGGAGATGGAGCCCTACCCATTTTAAACAGTTTGACCGAAGAAAGGTACATATTATTAAGTAACTGAAATTGCATAATCCTCAGTCAGTTTTGCGTGACATAGGTATGGCAGTTTGCAAGACAAGAATTATGCCACTTGCAATATATCACACTGTATTGGCAGCATGGTATGTTGCTACGGCACAACGTCTTGTGACATTATGACCCCATGCTTGTACCAACATATGATAGAGTTGGAATACCTTAAAAATTAGGGCTCAATTTATGTTATACTCTTGCATGATCTCACCTGGGGTGAGACATACCCAATCCTTCAACAAATCTCCAACTTTGGCTAGGGCCGACTGTGGTATCTAAGAAGGAGGTATAGGCTTATCATCTATTTTAAAATTTAGATTTCCTAAAAGGGGTTGAGTGAGGTCTTGGTTATGTTTATATTTTAGAAAAAATCATAAGTGGGAGTGAATCCTAACAGGAACCTCAATCAAGGAGTTGCCTAGGCCAGGAGGTAGGTCTCTGGGTTTAATATATATAATAGCCTTTGGGGGTAAGCCACTAGAAGCAAGTAACTCCCTTTCTGTAGTAAGACAAATAGGCACATACATGAGTGTTCCCAAATCCTCTGCCATTGTAAGCCAGCCCAAATATTTACTGGCCTGGCTTGCCAAGTAGTATAACCAAAAATTGTGGAAGTCTAAGACCACCCCAGTCTTTGGGGGCTACCAATTCATGGTATGCTCTTCTTGGAGGTTTGCCCAACCAGATAAAGTCAGTGATGATGGTGTGCACTTTCTTAAACCAGGTAAGGGGCAACCACAGACTCAGCAAGTTAAGTGGGTAGAAAAGTCACTGGAGAATGTTCATTTTCACTAAACTAATACGTCCCCTGAGAGATAGGGGTAGTGCCTTCCAATGGGTTAGATCTTGTTGCACTACCTGTGGCAGTGCTTCCAGTTTAAATTGTCGTAATCAGATATCACTCCAGGCCAAGTTTATACTCAAATATTTTAAACTCCTTGACAGCCAATTTAACCCTTCATCTAGTACATCACTTTTAAGTGTTCTGGAACTTAAAGGGAAGACTGAGGTTTTATCTAGGTTTACCTTATAGTTAGAGAGCAGACTATATTCTCTGATTGTTTTCAAAGCAGCCAGTTTAGCGGTACAAAGGTGTGAAAGGTGCAATAATATGTCATCAGCATATGCTGATAATTTAACCTCATGGGTTCCTAATCTGATACCCTGGATTGTTGAATCCCCCTTTAGTTTAATAAGTAAAGGTTCTAGATAAAGGTTAAATAACAGTGGTAATAAGAGACAGCCTTGCCTAGTGCCCACATATAATGAAAATGTGGAGGAAAAGACACCATTACAGTACATTCATGCACTGGGATTCAGGTATAATGCTCGGATCTATTGTACAAATTTGGGGAGGGGGGGGACTCCAAAACAATGTAATGACCTAAACAAAAATTGCCAATCAACCCCATCAAAAGCTTTCTCTGCATCCAGGGACATAAGCACCACAGGGTAGCCAGAGTCCCTGGACATGGAGAAAATGTGGGCTAGCTTACATAGATGATCCAAGGAGGAGTGCTCCATCATAAAACCAGCCTGATCTGGACCTATTAAAGATGGCAGCACACATCCAATTCTGTCTGCTAAAAGTTTAGCAAGTAATTTAATATCATAATTCAAAAGCAAGATCAGCTGATAGCAAGTAACTTTTTCAGCCTCTTTCCCATGCTTGTGAAGCACTATTATCAGAGCTTCAAATAACCTGTTATCCAGGGAACTTGAGGATAGGATAAGCTGGAACAATTTATGCAAACAAGGGCACCAGTTTGTCAGCGAACAGCTTGTAGAAATTAGGTGAAAACCCATCTGGACCTGAGGACTTGTCCAGTGGCAAGGCCTAATAGCCCCCAGAATGTTGGCTTCAGTAAATAATGCCACCAGTGAATCTTTCTGTGTCTCAGTCAAAGTGGGAAGTGATATTGCAGAAAGGTAGTCATCCATCACCTGCTCAGAGGGGATGTCAGACATCAGACTGTGAAGATCACAGTAGTCCCTCCCAAATTCTGATGCAATATCTTTTGGGGTGACCTTAAGGGACTCATCCACTGAGGAACAGATGGTATTTATGATCTGCAAAGCCTCCTGTTTTTTAACCCTGAGGGCCAGTAGCCTTCTGGCTTTCTCACCCTGATCAGTATAAGTTGCTTGGGCTCTCAAGTTAGCAAATTCAGCCTTTTTGCAGAAAAGTTCACTATATTGATCCCACAGTCCCAAGAGTTCTTATTGAGCCTCGTCCCCAGTGTTAGATGAGAGACGTGCCTCCTGATCTCTAATTAGGGTTAGTAGGTCTAATGCCTGCTTATCTCACTTTTGTTTTTTAGTGGATGTTAATAGTATTAGTTCCTCTCTAATGTAACACTTTAGCACATGCCATTTCATGTCAGGTTTACCCATTGAGTCCAGATTGTCCAAAGTAAACTGATCTATACATTTTGACACATGGGTGATCACCAACTCCTCTTTTAATAACTGGTTGTTAATTTTCTACATGGTTTCCTTTTGTTGAAAATGAGAGAATATGACCCTGCACAATACTGAGGAGTGATCTGAGGTTACACCGGGATCCATCCTGTAGCCCAGTACACCCCTCAAAAGTGATTGGCTAACAAGAAAATAGTCAATATGGGATGAGGTTCTGTGAACTGTGGAGCAGAACATATATTCCCAAGAATCGGGATGCATCATTCTCCAGGGGTCACAGAGACCCAAATGGTCTTTTAGGTCATGTAGGGATCATTGAGCAAATCTGGAGCAAATGGTAGGTTCCAAGCCCCTCCTATAAAAATAGGAAGGGATAGGAAGGGAGACAATATGGAGACCGGCTCCATGTGAAAAGAGGGGGGTATCCACATTTGGCCCATAAACACATCCCAGTAAAACTTTCACCTGGTCAATACTGCCTCTAATAAATAAGTATCTTACTTTTAGATTTTAAATGCACTGTGTACTTGAAAAGGGGACTTTCCACAAGATCAGTGCAGCTACACCCCTACTTTGTGTATTGTCTCCCACTGTGTAAACCTGACCAACATATTGTCTCCAGAACTGATTAGCCTTCCTTTCTAACAGATGTGTCTCTTGTAAAAAAGGACATACCGGGTCATAATGTCTTATGCTTAACAGCGTACGGCATTATTCACAAAGTCCGGACCTGTGCGCTCTCCATGTAGGACCCCCCAGAGTTAGAATCCTAAGTGGGGGAGGTCCGGAGGTGCAGCCCCATAATGGGGTGGGGCATAACCCCCCACAGAACAAATAAATCTACAAATTGCACAACAAGACTATGTCGCAAGGCATTCTGCCGTGCGACATTTTGACCCCATTCCTAAAAAGGAGATATCTCCTTTAAGATGCAAGAGATGTCTAAGAATTTTTTACCTATTGGTTTTGTTCTGGGCCCCTCGAACATTCCATGTAGTAATAGTCAGATAACTAGCCATCCTTGTTACTTAACTGAATGTTACTAATGCCACAGTCCAGGGAAACTAGTATACATTTGACCCATCATACCAGTAACTCTTCTGATGCCATTCCCCCCCACTTTTGCATTTCCCCTACACCCACCCATCTCCCCAACATGCTCCAACCCACACATACCCCAAAAACAATGCAATAAAATAAATGAAGAACTGTAATAGTAAGGAACCCCATAAGACCCCAACACCCTTTAATATATAAACAGGATTTGTAAACATAATAACATAGTACAGTGTGATCCCCTCCAATTTATAGTCTCCATGATGAACAGTCTTTCCACCCAGTGTCCATTTCCCTCCAGCCACCCCCCAGAATAATGCACTGTATCTAAAGGAGTGCACTCTCTCCTAGAGTAAGTCACTTTTAACTATATACATATACCAGTAGAAGGGGGGCACTCCCCCACCCACCATACTATTATATGCAACAACACTTTCCAAGTTTCCCCTCATCCTGTTTTACAAACATCAAACTAGTAGTAACTACAGGCAAAGGGATAAACTAAATGACACCATATGTTAGCAACAAGAAGCCTGGTTGCTTTTGCCCAATTGGACTATCAGTCATGCTGCCTTGTTGACAGTAGTCTGTAGTGAAGACGTTCCTTAATCAAGAGAACAGAAAAGAAAATAAAGGGGAAAAAAAGAAAAGAAAAAGGGGGAAGGTTCTTGGATGATGTATGTCCACTGCAGATCTGCTCCCTTTGGTAAACTAAACTTAGAAACAGTAGCCTGGTAATCATGGAGCAGCGGGACAGAATCAGAGTTCACTTAGCATTAAACCTCAGAGTCAGCATTCGAATTTACTCTGTTTACGCCAGTGGCAACTTAAAGTCCCAAACTTGTTTCCTGAATCTTTTCTCCAAATGCACCCAGTTCTGAGTTGCAGCTCCCCCATAACATCAGCGTACAAGCCAGTTTATTTATAACTGTGCTGCTTGTCCCAGTAGCCTCATATCATCACAGCAGGAGCTGCAGAGTTGCCATACCAGTAGTTGCGAATTTAGACCCCCTGCCTCTTCTCTCAATGCAGAAAAGCTGCACCCCCCATCTCAGATTGCAGTCCCCGATGGAATATGTACTTACAACTTTGTCTTCCATCTTGTTTGCATACTCTCCCAACCGTTACTGTCAAAGTCCTTTCATAGGTTCAACTCTCATACACATGGTGGTCAGCATGAAGATCCACATCTTCTGGGTGGGGGGCAGGGGAGCACCGAAAACAATTCAGGGAGAGTAATGGATAAACTTTCTCTCACAGAAAGAAAGCTCCATTAACTTCATGATCAAATTCACCATAATTTCCAGGAAACAGTGCCACGTGCCAATTACACAATTCATCAGTTCACCAAGCCTGCTACCCAGGTATTCAGCAATCCTTTAATAAATTTGGCAGGGCATTCTTCAGTTCAGTCACTGTTGTTTCCAAATCATTGAAGCTACACCATACTCCCAATAACTGCACCTGGAATCGAGTGGGATATCCCATCCTGAACTTGATGCCTGCGGCAATTAGTTTGGTGACAATGGAGTGGAATGAGGCTCATCATTGGTAGACTGAGGCCGATAGGTCTTGGGCCACCCACAGTTTAGTTTCTTCCCACTGTATCTCTTGCAGATATCTAACTTTGCTTGAAAAGTGCTGCTGCTCGAGGAAGTTTAGAAATCTAAAAATTAATGGGCGAGGAGCTGCACCCACTGCTGGCATGGGGCGTAAAGCTCAGCGTGCTCTTTTAATAGTGTAATTGTGGATGTATGGAGAAGGACCTGCTAGCCTCAGGATTAGCTTTTGCACAAACAGAATAGGGTCAGATCCTTCTTCCTTTTCAAGGAGACTGATGATAACCACATTGTTCCTTCTGCTCTGACCCTCAAGATCTTCAACTTTAGCTTCTAGCCAGGCCATCTTTGACATATTGTCACCAGCTCGGGGTCCACTCAGTCAACTCTCTTTTCCAAAGTGAGTTGGGCTTTGTAATCTCCTATTCTTTTGGTTAGATCTTCAAGAGCTACTGCCATGGATTTAAACTCCAAGGTGAGTGACCTTAGCTCTTCCCAGGATGATTGGAATTCAGCTAGGAACTGCTCCACCATTAGTGGGGTTTGTTCCAGCATGGTAGTGGCAGCACGCCTGCTGGAAGAGTCCTGGGCCTTGTTGTTTTTGCTGATTTTTTCAAGCATTGGTGGCAGGGTGTGTTTGGGCAACACTGCCTTCATTTCTACCTCCATAACTTCTGACTTTGGCTATAATGATGTTTTCTAATCCCAAACAACATTCAGAGACTTGCTTGTACCGAAGTAGTGGTGGATGTATCCAAAAAAGTGAAGATTTAGATGACAGTAGCTGGAGAGTATCAATGGAGCTGCTAAGTGGTAGGCTGCATCATGTGACTCTCTAAATGAATCACTTTCTACTGAAAGCACTACAGAAACTGGTGATATGGGGATAAAGGTTATTACTGACAATACTGCAGATGTAACTGTTGAAAAGTTTTCTGTTGTGGATCAGCAGAAGAGGAGAGTTTCCTGTGACACTGAATGGGGACTCCCTGAAATATTACCTCAGCATATACAGCACCAGGGACCTGCCCAGGATTCTGCTGTAGAGGATACCTCATGTACAGAGGGGGAAGATAGTCAAGATCAGCAAAATGATATTGAACTGGGACCTTCTGGCCCTCATAGTCCAAGCACTGGGCCCTGGTTTGCGGGCATGTTTAGGGATAGAATGGAGCCTACACCATGTAGGAATGGAGCCTGCACCATGTAGGAATGCAGTCAGGCTGACATACAAGAAGGATCTGAAGGAGTACCCAAATAGGATTTCTGTGGCCTGACTGGGAGAGGCATGTGATGGCCGCCTGAGTAAATGTTTTCCTCCTAACTCATGCTCCACTCCCTAAATAAACATTCATTTTCTACAACTTCGATCTTATGAGTGAACATCCTGGTGTACCCAGTCTTGCAGCAACCTCCTAGAACAACACTGGGAAAGAAGTTTGCTGGAATGGACACAGAAATGTGAGAAAGCATACCTCACCATACTCCACCACCTATGCCGACTCGGGATAAAAACACAAACCGCTCCAAAGCAACCTGGGCCGGGGCATTGACTGGCTCAACTTCCCAGGCCGTGCTCACAAAAAAAATTCTTGGAAGGGATCTCCCCTCTGAAAACAACACTGGATTCCCTAGCCAGCTCCGTTCAGTCTACTGCCTCCTCTGTGGCAACATTAACACATCGTACCAGTGACAACGAGTAGCACATCTCCTCCCTGGATGATTGGAGGGTGAGAACAGATCCAGAGCTGGCTCAAATATGGCTGTGTCTTAAAACTATGGAGAGCAAAATGGAGGACCTAGAGGGGAGATCGAGGAGAAACAACCTGGTGATACTAGGCCTCCCAGAAGGGGAAGAAGGGTCCTCCCCTACCTTGTTGTCCAAAAGCTATGTGGTAAGATTGTGGACTCCTCTCCCAATGGCCCTGACTATGTAGTTGAGCATGCCCACCGATCCCTGCACCCCACTCTCCCTCCTGGGGCTCCTCCATGACCTTTGATTTTCTGGCTGTTGAATTTTCTTGATAAGCAACACATCTTAGGTAAAGTTTGAAAAATAAGCGAAGTACAGTGGGAGGGCCAGAGGATTTGCATTACCCAGGATTTACCCAAAATGGTGAAGCAAAAAAGAACCGAAATGCACCCGACAATGACTAAACTCATAGCAGCAGGGATCCATTTTTGAATGAAATATCCAGCCACGTTTCAAGTGCAACATCAAGATGTCTGGTACAAATTTTACTCCAGAGCAAGCCTCCACAGCCCTGAAATCTCTTTATCCTGACCTCTTCAAGTGAAGGAGAAAATTGATTGTGTACATAGTTTTACTCTCCTTGCTGCAAATTACATCTACAATCTGCAAGTTGCATTTATAGCACTGGTTCTGGCGTCTATGTTTCAAATCACTTAGATTTGAACAAGGTCTGAAGTTGGGACTTTACTTTGTTCGATGTTTTAAAGCAGCTTTATCACGGGACCTTTAGTGGTTAGTCCATAGTTCAGTTTTGTTGAGCTTTTAAACCCACTTGTATGCACTTTGGTTACCGGATGGTCATCAAATTAAGCTATTTCTAACATGGCTAACATGGACTGCTTGTGCTGATTGTGAGACTTTCTCCAGCATAGCTTAGTATTAACTGCAAATTTACAGGCTCTTTCCACACTTTTCTTTTTTAGAATGCTCAGTGAGTTATGCACTGAATAAATTTAATTTGAGCCCTGGAACTCCTAGCCATGGAGCCTACTATCTTGTTAATTTGAAAGATGGGGCTAACATATACCTAAGTTTTTACTCCATTTCTTTAGTTGTTCCACAATAAACATGGTTCAAGCCTACGATTGGTGTAACAGGACTGTTAGTTTAATATCTTTACCTACTTAGTCTGCATGTTTGTACTTTTGTGGGGACGGGTGGAGTGGGGGGGATTTGTAACTGTTTGGGAGAAAATGAGTGGCATTATGGCCCGATTATGTAAAGTGAATCAGTCATTAGTACTGGGGGTGAGGAAAGTGAGTGTGTATTGTGTACTGATTAGGGAGGCAGGAGGCGGGTGGAGGGGGCCGATATTGGGAAGTTATGGGTAAGGACTGGGAAGGAGGAGGGGAAAAAGAGATACTGTAACTGTGTACACCATTTGCACTTATTATAATAGACAGCCTCATGAATACCTCCCTTAATGTACATGGGGATGAGATATGTAACATGAAACATTAAAGGTGCTCGTTCTAGGGGCAGGTGGTACCAGATCCTAAAACACCAGCAATTGTTGCAATGTCAAATAGCCTTCCTGCAGAAAACCCACTTGTTGGCTTCAGAGAGCATGTTTTTCCGGTGGCAGATGGTAGGACAAGTTTTTGCAGCAGGAGATTCCACTAATCAAAGAGGAGTAGCCATTCTCATTTTTCAGAGCACTAAATTCCAATCACTCACAGTTATTGAGGATCCAAAGAGTAGATATCTCCTTTTGCATGGTATTTTGGATTATACAGAAGTGTTCCTGGGATGAATATATGGCCCCAATATCCTGGCGCCAGAGTTCTTTTCTGGATTGCTTAATTTGATATCCTCATATGTACACCTTTCCCTGGTTCTGGCAGGGAACTGGAACACTACACTCATGCTAGATCTGAATAGGTCTAGACATCTCTCCGCTGGGCTCTCTCCTACTCAACATGCTGTTCATGAGCTCCTAGACTTGGGAGGCCTCTGTGATCCGTGATGAGTACTTCATCCCACAGAGCGAAAATATACTTTCTACTCATCCTCTTGGATTGACTATTTTTTTCAGTAAGCTCAGAAGCCTTAGTTGGTGTAACTGATGGAGGGACAGCACCAAGAGTGCTTTTGGACCACTCACCAGTATGATTAGTGTATAATCCCAGTCCTAATATTAAAAGGGACAAAGTATGTAAGTTAAATACCCAGCTGTTGAAGACCCTTGGGTGCTGTCCAGAGTACAATCCCTTATTAGTGACTTTTGGGAACGTAACCTGGAGTCCATTTCTGAAGTACATAAAATCTAGTCCTCCCTTAAGTGTGTGCTGAGAGGAGAGCTTATTTGCATTGCGTCCACCAAAAAAAGGAAGCATGAAGCCTCCTTGCACTCCTTGTTGGATCAGATTGCAACTCTGGAGCATAACCAAACTTTAGAAATTCTGAACCAGGGGAGATCACGTGATGCTTCTGCGAGACTAGCAGCACTGGAGACTAGCTCCCATCTCGATCCTCCAGTAAACCTAATAAAAGATGTTTCTGAGGGAGATTCGACCTGAATCAAAAAGAAGACCTTACCGCCAACAGATATTCGCAGTGCTTCTTGAGACTCAGGGGCTTTTACGGACAAGTGCAGATCTATGAAAAACTGGGCCTAAAAGAAGCATGGAAGACGAAATGCGCCAGGCGCCTCCACGGCATACGCCCCCACAAACTCCGGAGAAGGGATCGAAAAGATCCAAGGGGCAGACTGGTGGTCCCGCCAAAGCTCTCATACCCATGACGCCTCAATCAGCGGTAACCCTGCTATCAGAGCAAAAGTTTCTTGAAGAATTACAGCCATTCAAGACGGCTCTGCAGGACATAACTAAAGAAATCAAATCGCTCAGAGGGGAACTCTCTGACACAAACCGAGCTATTTCGGACGTCTCGGCCCGCACAACCTCAATGGAGAACTGGAAAGTTAAACTAGAACCTGACGTAGTGACACTAAGACAAAGACTGCATAAAGTCGAATCCAAACTAGAAGACTTGGAGGGCTGAAGTAGGAGGAACAACATTGTTATCTTCGGTCTCCCTGAAGAAGCCGAAGGTACAACTCCCATCTTATTTTTCCAAAAACTGCTCGCAAAAATAGCTGGTCCCTCTCCGAACAACCCCTCATACATAATAGAGAGGGTTCATCGGTTGTTGCAACCTAAACCCATGAATGGAAAACCCCCGAGACCAATCATTATCAAGCTCTTAAATTATCTTGATAAAACTCACATTTTGGACCAAGCTAGAAGTTTGCAGCAGGTTACCTGGGAGGGCCAGCAGCTCCGCCTGGTGCAAGATCTTCCGGCTACAGTGAGACAACGCCGGGTGTAATATCACCCCATGGTTTCAAAATTAATCACCGCAGGCATCAAATACAAGGTCCAGTATCCCTCCAGATTGATGGTAAGGCATGCAGAAACCTGGCATTCCTTTGACAATGCGCAATTAGCAATCACCGCGCTGCACAAGCTGTACCCAGATCTGTTCCCTGCACGCTGAGGAAATATGATAGATTCCGTCAATATACACTCCTTTATGAGGCGGAGAGCCCTAAATAAATCGGAATAAGGTTGGATCCCGAATGAAAAACTGATTGCCTGATGAATCACCACTCAATACATTACTACAATTACTAAAAGTAGCTTGAAGCGAGACTTTCCTCCTCCTGGTATTACCCAAGGGCACCACACGAGGGCAGCATAACTCCATGTTAAAGGATGGGGGCACTCATAATCATTTTAGTTCAACTTAAATACATTTTTTTTTCTTTTTCCTTCATCTCACCATGGAGGGCACCTAACAAAAGGATGCAAATGGTGACTCACTCAGATTACCGAACTGGAGGACTGGTGCGGGAAGCAGGAACCTCTGGATGAACCTGCAGCCTACTCAGTGCAACACGTCCTGGCATAGGGTGGGATGGAAGGCCACAGGGATGATCAGGATCAAAATTTGGAATTTACTATTAGTTATGTCATTCAATACAGAAGGGCAGAATATATTGGCCCTTGGTTCTATTTTCTTTTTTTGGCATAAAATTTACCCCGAGGTGGGTAGGGGGAAAAAATGGGAAGGGAGGCAGAATAGGGATAAGGAGAGGAACAGTTTATTAAGTGTGCTTATGGGGAAGGGTAATAATTCTCCACTCCTACCTCTTATATTTACAAACCCTTATGGGAAGGACTATAGGGTTAAGGGTGGTCAGTTGGATGTGAATAAAATGGCTGCTGTTGTAGGGAGGGGGGAGTTGTTTTGGGTTCGCCACTAAGTAAATACGGAATGGTTTACTGGGTTAGCTTCCTTCTTGAGGAAGAGCTAATAGATACAGGATTATTATTGGTTTTGGTCTGGTCATGACAAGTGCATTAAAGTTTTGCTCTTGGAATGTTAAAGGTGCTCAATCCCCCACCAAAAGAGCCAAGGTATTGTTACACCTTAATAAGCTTAACATAGATGAAGCCTTCATTCAGGAGACTCATTTACCCAATTCACATATCAACAATTTAGGAAGAACATGGGTGGGGCATGCATTTGGTAGTGGGCTAGATACTCGTAGAAATGGAGTTGCAGTGCTTATTGCACGTCGTATACCCTTCCGATTGCTGCAGTCAATATGTGACCCCCAAGGTAGATACATACTACTGAGGGCCATCTTAGGTCACACTGAAATGGTACTAGGGTCTGTCTATGGACCGGTTGGAGATGACCCTCAATTCTTTATAAGTCTTATGACTAATTTGGCGCCATGGTCTAAACTCCCCATTTTACTTGGCGGAGATTGGAACTTGTTTTTTTGTAACACCCTAGATAGGTCTAAAATTAGGCATACCCCATACACCCCTGCACAATTGGCTCTCAAAGATCTTATGAATACTTTGGGCCTTGTTGACCCATGGAGGACTCTCTTTCCCTCTACTCGAGATTACTCATTTCACTCCCTACCCCATAACACATTCTCAAGAATTGACTTCTTTCTGTTGGGGATTGAGCACCTTGCGAGGGTTCAAAGTTGTATCTACCTCTCTAAAGTGATTTCTGATCATCATCCAACTCTTTTGCAATGGTCTACACCCACCTCCATTAACCAAGTCAAAGTTTGGAGATTCAACTCCCAATTACTAAGGTCCCAGAACATAGTTAGCCTTTTGCAAAGGTATATAATAAATTTCCAGGAAATCAATGCCTTGTCCATGCCAAAACTAGATGTGCTATGGGGGGCTTTGAAGTGTTCATTAAGAGGCGAGATTATTCGGTTGGCCTCTGTTAGGAAAAAGAAAATCTCAATAGAATCTTCATCACTTTTACAACAAATCAGAGCCTTAGAACAGTCCCTATCTTCTCAATCATACCCCACTGAATTTGAAAAACTAGAAAGCCTTCGATTCCAATATAATACTCTTCTTGGTGATAAGGTGGAATATCTTCATTTTAAAACAAAAGCCACCTACTTCGACCAAGGGGACAAGGCGGGGAGAATACTGGCCCTAAGGCTTAGAGCACAAGTGACGGACAGGATGGTAGTAACCATTCAAGACCCAATCGGCAAGTACCATACTACACCCAAGGAGATAGCCTCATGCTTTAAATCATATTATCAATCTTTATATTCCTGCCCCCCAACCTCCTAAAAATACCACATTAGACCTTTTTCTACAAGATATAGACCTGCCACATTTATCCCAGCATCAAATAGACCTCTTACAAGCTCCCCTAAATATAAATGAAATACATGAAGCTATTGAAGCTCTTCCTATTGACAAGGCACCAGGCCCAGATGGCTACACAACCAACTTTTACAAAGCTTTTAAGTCTCAATTGAGTACAATTTTGCTCAACACATATAACTACATATACAAACACGACCTCTCAGATCTTAGCCTCACTGAGGCTACCATTGTAGTACTCCCTAAACCAAACAGGGACACCACATTACTGCCGAACTATCGCCCAATATCACTAATAAATGTAGATATGAAGATCCTAGCTAAAACCCTGGCCAAGGTCTGGCTCACATTAATCAGTCCTGAACAAGTTGGTTTTGTGGCCGGGCGCCTCTCATCAGACCATCTACGGAAAATCTCCCACCTTATTTCTGCATCAAGGGACTACCAAATTCCAACAGCTTTGGTTTCCCTTAATGCAGAAAAAGCTTTTGACCGGGTTTCATGGGAATATTTGTTTGACTTACTTCTGAGATACAGAATCCCCAAGCAGTTTACAAAGTGGATCAAGATTCTCTACTCCCATCCCTCCGGCAGGGTATTATGCAATGGGGTCATGTCACCGTCCTTCCCTCTTCAACAGGGCACAAGGCAAGGCTGCCCCCATCCCCTTACCTATTTAATTTATTCTTAGAACCACTTATCAGGAAGATTAACCAATCTACATTAATATCCAGGATCTCGATTCACCAGTTTCAATACAAATTATCGGTGTATGCCGATGATATTATGCTCCACATTACAAACCCATCCACGTCCATACCAGCCACCTTCAACATTATCCAGGAATTTGGGGAACTCTCCAACTATAAATTAAATGTAGCTAAAACAGAAGTAATGCCACTAAATAATTGTACTCTAAAAGCGGACATCGAACAACTTGGGCTCACATGGGCAAGAGATAAAATAAAATACCTGGGCATATTCCTGTCACAATCTGAAAACAAAATGAAGCAATATAATTTGGATCAATTACTTACAAACATCAGGACAGACCTAAATCACTGGGTATTACTTCCTATCTCCCTCTGGGGATGCATTAACATTATAAAAATGAATGTTCTACCCTGCTTGCTGTACCCCCTTCAAATGCTAAATCAATTTCTTCCCCAATTCTGGTTTCACCAAGTGCATAGCATTATTTCAAAATTCATTTGGAAAAATAAACCACCTCAGAGAGCAATTATTAAATTGCAAAGGTCCAAAGAAAGAGGCGGATTACAGGTTCCCAATATTTACCACTACTACCTGGCTATTAACTGTGCCATAGTTTCACGATGGCTAAAATCCACAGAAGACCCACCACTGTGGTTACAATTAGAACAGTCAATATGCAGAGTATCAGGAATAGATATTAAGAGCCTTCCTTATCTCATTGCTAACAAAGTCCCTAAGCAGTGCAAATCCACGCCAATTATGGCCTATATATGGATACATACGCAGATGAACAAAACCTTCGGGTGCTCACTAACGAAGGATTCATCCCAACCCCTCCTTAAAAATCCCAATTTCAAAATAGGGGGTAAAGTTATTACTACATCCATTTGGCCGTTGGACTGTGGAGTTACGGTGGCTGATTTAACCGAAAATTGCAAACTACTTGCTTTCTCAGCTATTAGGACAAAATACAAGTTACCAATTTCCTTCTGCTTTAAATATCTTCAAATCTCCCATGCTCTAATACAGCACTAAGGTAGTGGTCTTTGGGACCGGTTCATGCTTGGTCCTATACTCAGCTCACATCCTAAGAGACCGTCGTCCCATTATGTTACCTTTTATTACAAGGAACTCCAAGTACATAATAGTGAATTAGAAGGTGCCCAACATTACACGTGGGACAGGTCCCTCCCCCCGTACCTCTCAGGTACCCTGCCAATGGCGACAAATCTGGACAAGATTGTATAAAGATGTCAGTGGGACTGATATAGGCAACTTCAATTCTATGTGCTGCATGACCTATACTATACACCTGTAAAACTCAAGAAAATGGGACACCACGCAACGGAATTGTGTACCAGATGTGGTTCACAGAGAGGTACACTCCTTCATATTCTCTGGGAATGTGACAAAGTCACCCCATTTTGGGCTGCCATTCGATCCAAACTGGACCCTATACTGGGGCTTCAGAATGCTTTCCGACCTGAAATCTGTATTTTGGGTGACTCAGGAGAAACTGTAATAGGTAATCAAAGGAAACACATGACCTTGATATCTCTCTGTGCTAAGAAAATTATACTACGTCACTGGTTGGATCAGCAAATTCCCACATACGCAGAATGGCACAAAGAAATTCTGTTTGCTCTGCAAGCAGAATACTTTATAGCCAATATATTCAAACATAGTAATAAATACCAGAAAATATGGGCACCACTATACACCCTATTATCCACTTAAGAGAGCCCTAGGTAGATAAATTGGCCACATCACCCTTGCTACCAGATTTGTATATTCGCATTAGTGTTGCTTCTTTCCATTGAGAGATTATGTTCCCCTGTCTCAATGATGCATTAAAGAGCATCGTTTAGGGGCCTACTAGCTGGTTAGATGCTTCTTTTAGAAAATTGGGATAAATTCCATCCAGGCCTGGTGAAATGTTTGTTTTTAATGTCCCTAGCACATTAACAACCTCTTGATTTGTGAAAGGTGCAAAATTATAAGTGCTTTTATTATTTTTATCAACTCTTTCCTCAGATATGACACAATTCTGTGATGGTTAATGATCAAGCTCTTCTTATTCCTCTTTATTTGATTGTTTAATTATTCCTTCCATTGTCTCGGAAGGAAACTACCCCATAGTTATATATTGTAGTGGCGAAGTGGGAGGTCCGGGAGGGGAAATATAAGGGTTCATTAGTTTTATTATTATACAATATTATGTCTTAAGAGTTAGATACTCCTGTTAGATAAATCTAATTTTGTCTCAATTAATCTGTTCTGGTTACAAAGTTGGTAGACACTATAATCCATAGCTTGTGTATTAATTGAGATCTACAAGGTCTAGATATATATTACAAATTGTTTGCTTAACAATCTGTACAAGATGACTTGTATAATGTACGATAAATATATGGTAACCTAAATGCTATAATAAAGCATATTAAATAAAAGAAATTCTGAACCAGAATGAGCTGCGTTGACTAAGCTGAGGCATCAGTATGCTGATTTACTTAGGTAGAAGACAGAGTACATCCTCTTAAAAATGCATTAAACATACGTGGACCAGGGAGAAAAAGCAGGTCACCTACTAGCACTACATCTTTGACAGCAAGAAGCCTCCTGCCTGGTTGATGCTATCTCCTCTTAGGTAGATGGGGCCCTCAAAACATCTCCAGTAGAGATAGCCCAGGAATTTGATGGATTTTATTCCAAACTATATAGGCCCCCTGTCAACCCCCGCAAGAGCAGAAATTAAGGATTATTTAGAGTCCATCCCACTTTCAGTACTATCCCCTGAGCAACAGGCTTACCTCACCCATCCCATATCTAACCAGGAAATTCTTGTAGCCATCTAATCTCTACCCTTAGATGAATCCCCAGGGCCTGATGGTTCCCCCTCCAATTTTTATAAATCCTTAGCAGCTGACCTGGTTCCTATTTTGGCCCAGCTTTTTTCTTATCTATGCAATAAGGGTCTCTCAGATTTTTCTCTGCTGGAAGCCCTCATCATAGTCTTACCTAAGCCCAAGAAACCTGCAGACAAGGTCACCAACTATTGTCCTAGTTCCCTCATGAACTGTGATATGAAAATCTTCACAAAAATTATCTCCACCAGAATTATACAAGTTTGGGACAATTTGACTGGGCCCGAACAGGTGGGGTTTATGAAAGGGAGGTCCTCTACAGACCACTTATGGAAACTGAAGCATGTGTTGTCTGTGTCCAGAGTGCCACATGCCCTATGACGTTAGTTTCTCTGGATGTGGAAAAGGCATTTGACAGAATGCAGTGGGATTTTTTATTTGCAACGTTGGCAAAGTTTGGTTTCCCTGCAGGGTTTATCCAATGGGTGCAGGTGCCGTATACCAAGCCAGCTGCTAAGGTATACTGTAATGGAGTACTCTCGAAAGGTTTCTCCCTTTATTCTGGGACTCATCAGGAATACCCCCCCCTTCCTGTTTAATATTTACCTGGAGCCATTAATTGGACTTTTGAATGTCTCTCCACTCATCCAGGGTATCCCCATTTGTCCTCTGGACCTTAAAATATCAGCGTATGTGGATGATGTTCTGCTGCACCTGTCACACCCTATTACTTCCATACCAGAAACTCTATGCATTATTTCCCAATTTGGCACCTTCTCCAACTACAAATTGAATTTAGACAAGACCATTCTCATGCCTTTAAACCACCTTGTTTTCCCTTCGGATTATGAAATACTGGGTTTGGTCTGGGCATCTAAATTCAAATATCTAGGTGTTACTCTCTCCCAGAAACAGTCCCTTAAGAGAAAGTTAAATCTTGACAGAATAGTGGAAATTATCAGGCAGGACCTGAGCTGATGGACCTTGATTCTCCTCTCCTTACAAGCCTGAATAAGTGTTGTTAAAATTAATATACTTCCCCATATTTTCAACCCCATTAACATGCTTAACCTTTTCCTCCCATCCACATGGTCCAGAAATCTACATGCCATTATATCTCATTTCCAGTGGAAAAGGAAACCTCCCCATAGAGCCTATGTACGGTTGGGGGCTCCTAAACACCTCTGGGGGCTTAAGTTGCCGAACTTTTATATATGTTATTTGGCTAGCCACATTTCAAAATATGCCTAATGGCCTCTGATTTCAGTTCAATCAGGACTGTCTGAATACTTACCTATATGGCTTCAAATTGAGAGACACGTAATAGCATCGGCTGGAATTTCTTCGGCTAGTCTCTTCTTTATCTCCCCAATACCTTGCCATTACAATTCAGGGGGACAGTCATACATACTTCCGTTAAGGTGCATGCCCAATTGTGTAGATCTATGCAATACAAGTATATGAAGGACTTCTCTCAGCCACTATGTAACAACCCAAATCTCAAGTTGGATGGGGCAGTTCTCTCGTACCATCTTTTTCCAGAGCTGGCTGGTAGGAACATCTCTGATAGGAGGCTGCTTAACAGTCAGGACTTGATGGCCCACCTCCATCTTCCCCCCACATGAATTTTCAGGATTTATCAAATTCGTCATATTCTGATTAAATGGTTTGGGACAATGGAGTGGGATTTTAACAATGAAGACTTTTTTCCCCTTGCCCAGTCTCACTCTTGGCATCCTCACTCTGTGTCGCAAATAGCTTCCCTTTTATTTCATCAGTTATATCTTGCCATCACGGGGCGCTCCAATTTCTGGGAGACTGCTCTGCCTTCCTTGCCCAGAGCATGGGACCATATCTGGTTGGATGGGTATCAGTACCTCTCTAATGATGAATTGCATCTTATAAAATTTTACAAACTCGATAACATATTTTACCCCAATTCATTTGCAGAGGATGGGAAGAAAACTCCCATCAGCGGCATGTTCCAGATGCATACATTCAGAAGGCTCCCTTTTGCACATCATGTGGGAATGCCCCAAAGTGGCCCCAGTGTGGGACAAAATTAAATCCAAACTGGATCCCCTGCTTGGCTTAAGCGAATATTTTACTTCTGAGATCTGCATGGTGGGAAGTGTCTCTGCAATCCCTGTTAAGGAAAGGTTTCACATCTCCTTAATATCACTAACAGTAAAGTGGCTGGTCCTGCATCATTGGCTTGACCAGGAGGAAATCTCCTATACTGAGTGGCTGAACGAAGTCCTACACAACTTAAGAGTAGAGAAAACTATAGCCAGTATCAGCAACTGCCTTCAAGCTTATAACAGAAAATGGAGCAAACTGGAGACCTTGTTACTGGTGCATGCCACTCCTTCAGAGATCAGTTTTATTATCTCCAATGTTGGTAGATATACTATATTATGGCCTTTACTACTCGCTTGTCAGTAGTCTTGTTGTTGATGTGGAACTTACCTACCTGATTTTCTACAATGTATATTGTATCTCTAGGAAATAGGCCTAGTGGGGAAGGGCAGGGAGGGAGGGAGAGAGGGAGGGGAGGGTTGATAGTTGGGATTGTATGTAATTCATGTAATGTTGTGTTGTTCTATGTGTTTTAAAAATAAATAGAACATATTAAATTAAAAAAAGGGATTTATGTGGCCCAAAAATTGCTGAAGGAGTCTATGCAATTTTTCTCATTGGAAATAAATGCCTTTATTCATGTTTCTGGAGAGAATGTATTTGACATCAGTTTTCAGGCAGCAGACACTGGAAAAGTTTTTGGTTAAGTATCAGCAGATGATGTTTTCCCCAGTATGGGCTCCCTTTATTGCCTTTAGTAGTAGTAGTAGTAGAGATTTCGATTCTTAGTCATGAAAGTTTGAAAATATATCATTAGGGTGATAATGCCCTGTTTACAAGCTGGTTCTAGATTTACAAATTACAGCTATTTACAGCAAATATCTCCATTATAATATCAATTAATACAAAGTAAATACATACAAATACAGGTACATAATACAATCAACAAATGCAACAATGGAAGATGTTTAGAGATTGTGCAGTTAAACATAGCATCGTCATCTAATACAATTACACATCACTGTTGATTCTTGGTTCATATTAGAATTAAAAGCTCTAGGCTTTTTTTGCATGGAATATAATATTTTCATCCAACCTGTTCCACAAATATGCTGCAGAAAATGAAAAATTCATTTCCCCAAATTTGTCTTTTGTTGTCAGCTCTATGTATTCTTGTTGTCTGTCAGTTTTTAGACTACATTCATGCCTAGTTTTACTAAGTTTTTCTGTCAGACAAATTAGTTTATTATGCAGTATAATTTTATTTTTCTTGATTGGCCCAAATTAACTTCCTTTTATTTTTCAGTAGGAGTCAGCTCAGGGCCTCATACATTTGGCAGCAATGCATTTTAAAGTTATAAAGTAAAACAAACCTGGCTTATCTATTACACAAGATTTCAACTTTCTTCAAAGTAATGGACCTTATTTTCAAAGCCACCTGTGTTGGACACAACTTTTGGCAAAGTAAAGGGTTGCATCCAACGCAGCTGCGGCAAATGCAAGTGGCAAACTTTCTGGAATAGCCACAACATTTGGTCCTGCACCAGAAAGAGTGGTGCAATTGGAGGCTGTGGCACAAGTCCGGGACACAGTCCTGGACCTGTGCGCAGGGGCCGCCCTGGTGCTCCATGAAGCACCAAGCCAGAATCTGGGCACAAAAGGGCTGGCTGCTGTTCGAGAGCAGTGTCCCATGCCTGTGTGCCACCAGCATGTAGAGTCTGCCTGCAGGTTAGTGTCAGTTCCATGCAATGCTCTGCTAAATGCATAGTGGGGTGGTGGTCTAATGCTCCCCATCCCTGATGGTGACACAGCTCATTGGCAGCATAGCTGCTCCCCAGTGATCCCTGAGCTCCCTCATGAAATATCTGTGATCACCCCATTCACATCCCACCCACTCCCCCCCATCCTTGAACAGAACAGCACACAGAGTCCCATCAGCACCTGCTGGGCTATTGGACCACCCACCATCCCACCTTAACTGGCAGTGGTTACCTCCACCCACTCCCATCCCTCAAGAGCTGTGACTGGCACTTCTCCACACCCCACCACAGCCAGCCATAGATGTGTATTGCACCTGCTGTACACTGAATACTAATCAGTGCACAGCAAGAGCAGTATGCATTCTGGGGTTGGCCATGGTAGTGTATGAAGGGAAATGCCAATCCCAGAAGTGACTTGTGGGATGGGGAGCGAGTGGGTAACCACTGCCAGTCAGGGTGGGGGGGGCCACTAGATCACAGGTACTACCATTGTAGGTGTTTCCAGGCATGTCATGGGCATTGGGTGGGGCCCAGACAGGGTACATGGACAGGGACCTGGTTGTTGGTGTCCTCTTGGGATCATGGATCAGGGCTTCATGTGAAATGGGGGGCACTATACCACCACCCCATTGTGCATAGTTTGGGGATCACTGAGGGTTGGCTTGGGATTGCCAAAGCAGGCATTCTATCCTGGTGGCATGGGAGTGCACCACTGGTACTGGTACTGTGCCCTACAGGGGACTGATGACCCATGCCACAGCCTTATGGGGCCACAGCAACCATCCCTCTCCTGGCACTACTGGCTCCCATGCCCCTCATGATCCCCCACAGGATGATAGCCCCAGGGTTCTGCCTGATGCAAGCCACTTAGACTACAGTACAAGTCACATTAAACTGTCCCACCAATGAGTTGGTTTAGCATCATTTTTTACAGTTGGCAATGCACTGGCAACTCATGTACTGCATTGTTTTGTAACACCTAACCAGCTCAAGAGCAATGTTTATAAAACATTTTTACTACTCAGTCGGAATGCAGCTTCAACCCAATCACAATGCAATGCAAAACTAAGATGTAACTTTTACAAAGCAGTTTTTGCAAGGCTTTGTGCTGAATCCAGCAACACTTATGCAACTCAGTCTGAAATGATAAAGCAACTCATTGGCACAGCAGTTTAATGTGACTTGTACTGTTCCTCCAAGCTGGTCTAATTGGCAGCCCCTCCTGCATACATGGTGTGGCTTCCAAATCTCCAAGGAAGGGGATGTGGCAGCCCAGCCATGGCACAAACCCCCTTGTTGCATGGTGCCCAGGGTTGTTGGATGCAACCCTGGTACAAGGGGGCTTTGGCACACCTGTGTCTGGAACAGATGCTGGCCACCTTAGAAAACCCCACTTGATGCAAGTTGGGATGCAAATCACAACTTGCATCAAACACCTTTGACACATGTCCCTTGCATTTGTCACAATGGACTGAAAACTAGGCCCAACATTTCCACCATATACTATACATATATAAATATGACTGCCATAATTTAAGACTGGTATAAGCAGAGATACAGCAAATTTAAATTTCAATGGCAAAGTGAAAGCGAAGTGGGCACTTCGCATTGCCACTCCACTACGTGGAGTGGGCAATGCAAAGTGCTCACTTCGTCTTGTCATTACCCTTCGTGTTAAGGCAGAATGGCAATGTGAAGTAAGGCGAAGTCATTGTTTTTAATGGACTTTGCGTTCCTCATTATGATTCTAAGTGATCCACTTGGTGTTTCAGAATTGGCAGCCCCCTTCACACATCATATGGCTTACAGTACTGTAAGTCACATGCTCTTTAGCTAGGTAGGAAGAAAGTGAATCATATAAGCAGACTCATTCACTTTTTCCTGTGCAGATGGAGAGAGAGAGAGGAGTGTGTTTTGTGACTGCTGATACTTTGAGATCAGAACGAGGAGGAGATTTAAACTTTGATTTAGATCCAATAGCTTTTTTAAAAGCTACATTTTTTTGTCTTTTCTGTCTGTACTCTTTTTTTATTTAATTTGTTCTTTCTGTAAACTTTATTTTTCTTACATAGAGGGACATCAGTTGCAAATTATGTCCATGCTGGAACTGCTGCTGGATCACCATGGGATCCCACATTATTTTTTTTTTCCTCACACCATGTGCCCCCCTGCACCTTCCTTGCTGTGTTATAAAATGTATTCCTCCACCATACCCAACCCTTGTATGTAATTATGCTCTTTTTTTGTTGTCTTCTGTGTGTATTCTGAGCAGTGGAAGTAGACTGTGCTAAACTGCATGGGTGCAGTTTTCTTTCCAGTCTGTGTATGTACTGCAGACACTGTCCAACTCCCTGACTTAAAAACACTTATTAATGAGTACAATGGTGGGGGAGTGAAGCCTGGAGAGATACTACAAAACAGGCTTACAAAACATCCAAGTAACTAGTAAAAATAATTACTGTTGTGATTCATGACGTGATTGTAAATCATAACTTGTGACTGCATTTGTGACCGTGATGATGAAGAACGTGATTTGTATCACGAGTGACTCTTGATGATGGTCCTGACTTAAAAATACATATTAATGAGTACAATGTTCATGCGGAATTATGCACCACACCTGTCCAGTACTCTGAAGGGAAGCCAAAGAAACAATTATGACTTAAGTTAGAGATGGAAATTGGGCCCTAAAGAGATGCAAATGTACAGACAGATTAAGATTGTGCTGCGCACTGAAGAGATGCAGATGCAAAGGCATAACACCTAACCAGTGCTCACCATCGGAAATTAAAATCTGGAAAAGAATATCTTTGCTGGTTGGGGTGAGCCACGGGGGGGGGGCCGTGTACTGCACTGCTGCAGTAAGAGTCACTAGTACGAGTACTAGTAAAGATACCACAAAGAAGTACAAAAAATTACGCAGCTGCAGTGGATAGCAGGTTCACATTGCTGAAATTATGTGGCACAATAAAAGATGTCTGATTTGATGACGTGCATCACTCACATACTCACACACTAAGTAATGCGTAGCAAATTGAAAACTTCAGTAATATAACCACGTATTTTAAACAAACAAACATTATGCACTGCTGCACCACAACAATCAGCAAAAAAATGACAAGAATTATTGAAAATATTACTGTGTGTACATCAACACAGTTATACAAGAAAAATATCACCAAGCAGAAATCACTGTCTTTTTCTCCAAGTTAATCTACCTACACCACAGATACGCCACTCCCCCAAAGCACGCTTACACTGTCTCTCAGTACACAGACTGAATGTTGTACATTAACATTCAAAATACACACAAACAATAAACGCTTGATGATATGAGCACAGGAGGGTTTTCTATCATCGATGAACTAAAGTTTCAGCAAAAGAATGACTCAAAATGGCTTTTTTAACAGCTTTTAGAAGGTTTGAATCACAGAGAGCTCTCAGAGCAGACTGTCTTACAGCTTCCTACACACACTACCCCAAACTGAGGCTGTGCAGAACAATCTAGAGCCCATGTGACCCGAAATCCCATGAATCACTGCAAAATTCACCTTTGGAGCTTAAAAACAAGGCGAAGTAAGGTGAAGTACATTGTTTTCAATGTACTTCGCCTTAAGGATTAGTGGAGTAGTGGTTTGGGTAGGCAGAGTAATGTGAAATCATTGTTTTCAATGGACTTCCTGTTACCCATTAATAATGCGAAGTACTCTGCTTCGCATTGCGGAGCACTCCGCAAATTCGCTTTCACTCGCTGCTCCATCATGGAGCTAATTGGGGCCACTTCCCATCTCTAAGTATAAGTAGTTGTTTTAATATGATTTGTCATATATTATTGTTTAAACAATAGGCTGTACATCTAAAAGCACTGAATCTTCATTTAACTTTTTGATAGTTATTTCAACATAATAGTCAAATTTCAAATTTTGATCCACCCAGAATCATAGATATTTATATTCAGAAACTTGGGGCAAGTTGAATGTCAATTGTTTTATTGTCAACTTTGTGTCAATGCCCCTCCCATCAGTGGTAACTGGACTGAAAGCCATAACCTGTGATTTTTTATTATTCATTACTTACTTTGAACCCACAAACCATTTATGCATAACAGTAAAATCAATTTGCAATGTTCTTTTGACTTTTTCAAAGTCACTACCGGACACAACCACTAGGGTGTTGTCCAAGTAGAGAATAATTTTTCCATTACCTGTGCAATCTAGCAATCTATTAATGAAAATTAAAAGCAAAAAAGGTCCCTATATGGAATCTTGGGGTACACCCCTAAAACCTTTATTCCAATCCAGCAATCTTCCCTCAATACATAACAGTTGTATCCTATCAGCAATAAATGAACCAAACCATCTGCCGGTGTCTGATGAGATGCCACTATCATTTAGCCATTTCAAAAGAACTTGGTGATCAACAAGATTGAAGGCTTTCAACAAGTCCATGCACCCATACCCACTGCCAGACCTTCCTTTAGGGGCTAGCAGCAAACTAATAGGTTAGTGAATGTGGTGTTCATGGAAGGTCTCCCTCAAAACTCAGATTGAAATTCACTTATAATACTATAGGTTTCAAATAGTTATAGAGATAGCTATGTACTAGCCTTTCTAAAATTGTGGATATCACTGGCAAGAGGGCAACTAGCTGAAAGTTTGTGTTAGTAGATTCTCTATTTTTAGACATCGGTACTATTTTAGCAGCCTTCCACATTGCTGGGAAAGTTGCCTCACTAAGACTCCCATTAAACAATTTAGCTAAAATTGGGAATACATTGTCAATGGCATGCCATCAAGGCCACGGGATTTGTTTACTTTTAGTCTAATTATGACATTTTGTATGTCCTTACAGGAAACAATTTTAAACATGAAATTAGGAACATCCATCTCAGTAAATCTGTTATTTTTGTAGGCAATTTATGTTTTAATGCCCCTACATAAATTTTTATGGCTGCAGTGGGCAGAACAGTCAGATGTGTTGCTATTACAGTAGAAAAAGGGAGCTCTTCTGATTCCTAAGGGACAGGATAAAATTGGAGCTCTTGTGATATTACTCCACTTTCAGTCAGTTGAGCAGTTTTTCAAAACACTGTTTTGTATGCTAAGCTTCAATCTGGATAGCACTGTCTTTCAAGAAAGGTTCAAAGCTCATAAACATGTCAGCTCAGTTAGCCTTTCCCAACTATAAAGGCAGATAAGCAGATAACCCTCGGACTATAGCATTGAGTAAGTGAAATGTCATAGAATGGAATGTTTATGTAACAAATCATCAGATGTTACAACTCTCACTGCAGATAAGTTAAAGGACCCCTAAACATAGTTCATATAATTTACAGGTTTGTTTTTACAGTGGAAGTTTGAAATTGACTTTTTATATGCACTTTTTCATCTTAAAACTCACCATGCTATTGGATTCTGTTGCTAAAGTACTGAAAAAACAGTTTGCTAGTTTGTGCTAGTTACGTCCCTTCTTCCTGAAAATTTAGATACGCTAAACTAGCTATTGTACAGTGAGTGCATTTTTTTTTACCTTGGATTTCAATAATCTTTAATGTGCCTGTGCTCATTATGCATCATGTTTGAGGTAGAGGAATATAAAGATGTTGCATTAAAACTTTGTTATTGGTATCCAACCTTACCAGTTTGAGCCCACAGTATCCAGTGTTAATCAGTGTGAGGGGGCACAAGCTGCATCTGATTCTGACATAGAGACTTACAGTTTTTGATTCAAATGACACAAAACGGAGACTTACCTTGTTTAGTATTTTTAAATTATAATACCTAATCATTGCTTTATCTGTAATCTAGGGCCACTGTCTGTATTATTTAGCAACTCAAAGTTATTCCAATCATTTACATCATCTGTGATTGCCCCCTATTATATTGTATAGCAACTCATTGACCTATGCTGAATCACAAATTGTATATCAATAATTTCAATATGTCTTTGTACTCATAATTTCTGAACTGTATCAAGTCATACTGTTTATTGCATGTGTGTGTTGGGGGCGCTCTGCAGAGGTGCCCATGTGCATGAATTGTTATCATAATTTGATTGTGCTCCATATTAGTTTATTAGGGGATTTGTTCGGATAAGGTTTCATCTTGTGTTGCAGTACAACTATGTTTGTACATTTTTTATCATTGTATATGTCACCTATTCTGATGTGTGCATATGTGTGTGTGTGTGTGTGTGTGTGTGTGTGTGTGTGTGTGTGTGTGTGCAAGGGTGGTCCTAACTGTCTTTTCCTGTACTGTCACCTGTGTGACCATATGTGGATGGTCATGGATGGGTCAAAACTAGCACCGACCCCACTATACAAATGCTGTTAGGTATTGTTTTGGGATAGACAAACATCTTTGTAAGAATAAAAAAAAAAGCATTGCAAGTCTTACTTTTACCACTTTGAAAAACAAACTGTAATCCTAAGCATGTACATGATATTGCCATGAATGTGACAAGCATGCTCAGGATCATGGTTCTGTTTTTAAGGTAGTAAAAGTAAGACTTGCAACACTCTTTATTATTCCTACAAAGATCCCCATTCTCAGAAGAGCATGTACTTTTAGCCCCAACTATCACTTACACTTGTTCAGGAAGTTTGCACAAGTGCAATGAATGTTCATATTACTTGGTATTACTTGGTATTGCTTGGTATGAAAGAACAGAAGAAGGCCAGAGCCCATCGAGACTGTTACCCACACTATGTGGGACATTATTTATCTATTATCCCTCAACCAAACACTAATTTGTTTTTAAAGACAGTGGCGCTAGTTGCCTCTACCAGTTCTTGTGGCAAGGTGTTCCATACAATGGATGCTCTTATTGGAAAAAAGTCTCCTCTTTTGCTGGTTTTATAAGTTTTTACTTCAAGCTGTTTATTATGCAGTCTTGGAACATGTCTCCTTTTGGAGAGTGTTAGACCACATTTTTTCCATTAGATCTGGTGAATTTATTAAATTGAAAACCATAAGCATATCACCTCTTAATCTTCTAGTTTGAAGAGACCAGTAGCTTTTAATCTGTTCTGATAATCCAAGTTTGTTAATCTTGGAATCATTCTAGTTACTCTCCTTTGAACCTGGTCAAGAATTGCTATGTCTTTTTTTTGGTTTGGATTCCAGAAAGGGGAGCCATAGTCTAGATGCAGTCTAATGTATGTCCTATACAATGGAATAAGGCATTGTTCAGTGCGATTAACAAAAGTATGTTTTATTTGCCTCAAAAGTCTGTTGGTCATGCAAGCAGTTCTAACACCGTGATCATTTGATGTAAGTTTATTATTAACATATATCCCTAAATCTTTTTCACAATTTGATGAGTGAAGTGGTAGTCTGTTTATATAATATATCGTTGTAGATTATTGACACTGAAATGCACTACTAAACATTTGTCTTGATTAAACTGCATATGATTTTCATTTGCCAAAGTGTTAATTTTTCCAAATCCTTCTTTAATGCAGAAATATTTTCTTGATTATTAACCTTGTCCTCCAATGTAGTATCATCTGCAAATTTAACCATGAAGTTATTTGGCCCTGTTTGTAAATCACTGATAAAGAGATTAAACAATGTTGGTCCCAAGACCGAACCCTGTGGTACACCACTTGTCACACTACCCGAATCAGACAAGATATCATTAATTCTGACTCTCTGAGAATGATTTGTCAACCAGTTTAAAGTCCAGTTGACAATATCAGGTGACAAACCTAGATTGTGCATTTTAGTAATGAGTTTTTCATGTGAGACTTTATCGAAAGCTCTACTAAAGTCCTAAATAATTACATCAGTAGGGATACCCACATCTAGTAGAGTACTTATATTATTGTAAAAAGATATTAGATTGGTGGTGCAGGAATACTTGGGAGTAAACCCATGCTGATTTGAATCATAAATTCCTAATTTTTTACAATCTTGATCTATTAGAAACTTCATTACTCGTTCCATTAATTTACCAGCCACTGAGGTCATGCTAATTGGATGATAATTTTGCACAGAACCTCTATTACCTTTTTTAAATATGGGAGTAACTATTGCTGAACGCCAATCATTTGGAACAGTGCTGTCGTGTAGGGATTTGTTGAAGATAATTGACAAAGGTATAGAAATATTTATAGAGGTTTCGATCAGAAACCATGGATAAATACCATCTGGGCCCGGACTAGTATTTTTTTTTTAGTTTTTTGATAGCCTGTATAATGTCAGTTGGATAGAACCTATGATAATCTACGTGGTGAACTTCAAATGTATGAATAGGTGATTTTTGAGAGAATATAGAACAAAACTACTTATTAAAGAGATTTGAGGTTTCTGTATCAGATAGAGAAGAGCTATTGGTTATAATGGGACCAATGGTCCTTGATACACCTTTTTACTATTTATATAGGAGAAAAGAGATTTGTAACAGTCTTTTGTGTGAGCTAGTTTAAATTCTAGCTTATTTTTTGCCAATTTAATTGAATTTTTTAAGTTTTTCACAGATAGTCTGTATTTATGTAATAGAGTAGTTTTAAATGGAACAGAACTATTCTTAAGTTTCCTAAAAAGTTTAATTTTTATTTTAATCTTATTTTTAATTATCTGTTGAACCAAGGGGGAATTTTTCCTTTATTATTAAATTTCCTCTTAGATGGAATAAAAGTATTTTCCAAATAATGTACAATGTTTTTAAAGAAGTCCCAAGCTTTTTGTGTTGTACAATTAAGAAGATTAGATTCCCAGTTTATGTTTTGTAAGTATTCATTGGTTTTAGAAAAAATTACTTTATTATAATTTTTGTACAGTATAACTTCCTTTATGTAGTTTTTAACTGTTGAATTTCAAAAAGAATAGATGAATGTTCACTGGTCCCAAGTGGATCCCAAATTTGTAAATTGCTAATTTGTTGCTCTATGTTAGTAAATAATAGATCCAAAATATTAGGACCTCGAGTGGGTTCAGTAACAAGTTGTTGTAATCCAGCACTAACTACCACATTTATTCATCCTTTCTCAGCATAGGACTGTCCTGAGAATGAGTCCCAGTTAATATGAGGGAGATTAAAGTCACCAAATATTACAGTATCTTGAGATTCTGAAACATGTGTAATTTCTTTAAACATATCAGTTGTGTAATCTGAATTTGCAGATGGAGGTCGATAGATGTTATCAATAGTTATATAGAACTGCTCCTTCAATAAGATTTTAACCCGTATACTTTCCAAAGGAAAGGGAGAACACACTTCAAAAGAAGGAATATCATTTTGTATATACATACAAACTCCACCACCTTGCTTATCTAATCTGTTTTTATGATGTAACTTATAACCTGGAATTTCTCTGGACCAAATTGAGGATGCATCCCACCAAGTTTCAGTTACTCGCACCACACCTATATTTAAAGTTTTACATTTGGCTTCTAGTTCTGCTAGTTTGAGTTGGTTTAAAGATCTTGCATTCAAAGCTAGGAATTTACATTTAGTTGTAATAATATTTTGGTAAGTATTCAGAGACTTGGGACTAGACCCATTTTCCCCCATTGTTTTTAGTTTAAAGAATGATTTATGATTTTAGTAATACTTTTCCCCATAAGTGTACTACTCCTACGATTGAGATGTAAACCATCCCAGCAAAACAAGGAAGAATGATCTGAAAATGATTCTCAGTGGGTAATACAGGGTATATCCTGCTTAAAACACCACTTTCTCAGCCATTCATTTAGGGCTTTGATTTTCTGCGTCATGGTAGATGTTGCTCTCAGGACAGGTAGAATTTCAGATATACCTACACAGCATCCCCTATCAAGTAACAGGTTACATAACACTACATAGTCCTGTTGTAACTGATTAAATAGGGTGATGTTTATATCATTAACACTGGCATGTATGATAACCAGTGGATTTTCCCCCGCATTTTGTAAAATTTTAGGCATCATGGAGGTAATGTCAGATACCCTGGTCCCACGTAAGCTAGAACAAGTGCAGTTGCTCTTGTCACTGTTGCATACCACCCTGTCAATGTGCTTAATGATTGAATCTCCAATGACTAACACTTGTTTTGAGACAGTAGGGGTACAAGACTCAAAAACAGATGATTGTTTAACACACTCTGGAGTGATTAACTTAATAGGTATTGATTTGGTAGCTTGAGACTTACTAGAACAAATATTCATGGGCATTAACTCCTTATTGAAAAGTGTTTTTAAACCATTATTATCAACAGAGGGTGATGCACAGGATAAATCATGTAGCACTTCATTATTTGATACAGTCAATTGCTCAAACCTATAACGAGTTTCAATAGGGGCACTATTGTGTATTTGACCACCTCTCCTTTTTTTAAGAGGCTTTGTGACAATGGTCCAGTCATCATTATCATGAGAAGAGGGTGGCTAATCATCCACCTTATAACAGGGGGCAGAGGCAACAGGTATACTAGTACTAGTCGTTACAATTGTCTCCTCATCAAGAGGCATAGAAATGCTACCTAAATGTGAAGGAAATTGTTCATTAGAATGAAGTTGTTCATCCATAAGATCAATGTAACTTTCCAATTCCCTAATATCAGTAGAAACTGGTTTAATATTAAGCAGAAATGCTATCTTTGCTACAAGAGTAGTAATCAGATGGCAATTAGCACATGCATACTCGCTCCCATACTTTCCCTCACTATACATCAAACATTGCATACACTCACTAAGTTCTTTTTCCATTATTAAAGGTGTATATCTACTAAATAAAGGATATGCTAAAATTATTTTATCCAAGTTTGTCTAATGTCAGCAGTTTCAGCGTGCCCAGCGGACACAGCAGACACACGCAAACACAAGTGTCTCTGCACTCGGCCCCTCGCACGCTCGTCCCGCTCTCTAGAGGGGCAGATTTTAAGCCAAAAAAACAGAAGTAAGCATCCGTTCACTTCCAGTTTCAGCGCGAAGCAAAAATAACAATATGTACTTAAATTCAGCAAGATTCTGTGGGTTGAAGGTTTACAAGCCCTTAAAAGGGCTTTTAAACACTGAGAAGAGGCATCCTGCAGTGGAAGATCGACCAAGCACTACGGTAATGTGCTTGGTCTGAGCTAAAGTATATACTGTACTTTTTTAATTTAGGTAACAGATCTTACTGTTACTCATACTGGGGCACATGAAACATTTATTTTGCCACAGATGTTATTACAGGCACACTGGTCACACGAGTTCATTATAGCTGCTGAAAGCTGACAGTATCCCTTTAATGTGTGCACTGCTCATGCATTGCATTGATAAAATTTTCTAGAGAGCTGCAAAGAAAAATAAGCTGAAAATAATAGCAGCTAGAAACAAACCATTAGGAAACTTTATTAAGTCATTGCAGTGAGCAGTGCACACATTAAGCAACTCACTGAAAAATGCTAAACCTGTATTTTATTTGAAGGGACAGTTGAATGTGACTTGTACTTTATGTTATACTAACATATTAACATACTAAAATGCCAGTAGAATAGGCCTCACAGTCTTTCTTGTCTGCTCGTTTGGTCAGCCCCACTACCTGGGAGCTGTACTTGCTGTCCTCCTCGCCTTCTCTGGTTTCTCCCTTCCCAGTCATGGATATTCTCACTGCACAGGACTTTGCTTCCAGAATCCTTCCCCTGTACCTGTCCCACCCCCTCTTGAACCCATCCACTGTCTCTGCCTCCACCAACCCCTTGGGCAGCACTTTCCATGGCTCTATCACCCTCTCATTGAAGTAGCACCTCCTCCTGTTATACTGGAATATATATGCATATATGTGTATATGTATTAGTCAGTGTGTGTGTGTGTGTATCACAACAATTAGAAAGTGCAGTTAGGTGACTCGGTGGTTAGTGTAAAAATTGCTAGTCTACATTCCTGCGCTATCTGGATCAGTTCCAGCCTTATGCATGTCATTGCTGATTTAATGAGGTGTCCAGCAGCAATCCCCCACCCTCCAATGTCCATCAGAGCATGAAAAGAAAAAAATGGTCCCTTGATGTCTTTTTTAATCTGTAAAAATGTGTGTAGACAGTGCACTGCTATGTTGTATTGAATATATATATATATATATATATATATATATATGCATATATGTGCATATGTATTAGTCAGTATGTGTATATCACAACAATTAGAAAGTGCAGTTAGGTGGCTCAGTAGTTAGTACAAAAATTGCTGGTCTACATTCCCCCACTATCTAGATCAGTTTCAGACTTATGTGTGTCATTGCTGATTTAAATGAGTTGTCTAGTGGCAACCTCCACCTTCTGATGTCCCTTGGAGCCTGAAAAGAAGAAAACAGTCCCTTGTCTTTTTTTAATCTGTAAACATGTGTGTAGACAGTGCACTGCTATGTCACACTGGAATACATGTGCATATATGTGTATTTGTAGTAGTCAGTATGTGTGTATCACAACAGTTGAAAAGTGCAGTTAGGTGGCTCAGCGGTTAGTGCACAAATTGCTAGTTTACACATTTCTCGCTGTGGCATCACTGCATTCTGCCAGTCTGATAACCCTGGTGGAGGGATGCTTTTCTTATCTTCTTCTTTTTCCTACTGAAATCTGTTGTGCAACGGTATCTTCCTATACTATATTTTACCTTTTTCCACCCCGGCATAGTTTGGCCACCTACTTCAGTCTTTTCTATCTTTTTGCTGTCGGTCCATATCTGTGTAAATAATTACTGATGCCCCTGCATCATTAGGACTCCTGGCTGCTGGCTTTGTAAAAAATATGCTGCAGACTTGTGCCAGCTAGCTGTGGAGGAGTCCACAGCATGTGTGCAGCCAGTCCAGGCTGATAGAGAGGCAGGCTTCCCCGAGTAATCTGTGTGGTCTAAAAAGCGAGAGCTTGAAAATAAAAAGGGACTATGCTGTCCCTGGACATGAAAGCTACAGCCCAGTATAAAAAGAAATAAAAAGGGGCTTACCAAAGCTGTGCAGAGACCCAAAGCAGGGAGGTTATATAATGATTGTTTAGCAGTCTGATGCTTTGCTACAACATAGAAAACACATGATTTAAAGAAACAGGAATCTCCCTATGTATGGGGAAATGCTACACAGCTGAAGTAGCCATCAGAATAGGAGAGGTCTGCAAGGTACACTAAACCCAATAAAGAAATCAAACAAATTGAAGAATAAAGAGACACTGCAGGTCTCTAAAGGAGCCCAATTATGTATAGAGCCCTGAGATATAAATTAAAGGGCTAGTGACCATAGACTATAACAAGACAGCAAATGTATAAATTAAATAAATGTTTGCACTATTTGCATATATAGAAAATAAGGTGTTGACCTGTTAGCAAGACCTCAGGAAGGGGATTTCCTATAGCGGGACTTCCCATAGGTAAAACCTAATTATGTAATAGAGGAGGTGTTTCCCTATTTAGGGACGATTCCAGAACTAATTGGATGTTATGGGAGGGATGTTCCCATAAGTGTGAGTGCTATATAAGCCCTCCTCAAACACTACAAGTCAGACTAGCTGCATAGCCTGTCTTCACTTACCTGAAGGAAGGTAAGCAGAAGGACCTGTGCCTGAGCAAGAATTTTTCTCTAACAGCAGGAAAGCTGATGAATTGTTTTGAGATACCTAATGTAAGGTGAAATAGCCTTGAGCTATTGTTTATTTTCTTATTAATGTTTGAACTGTTTTATTTCAATTTATTTATTTTTTCTACTTTTGTATAAAATAAAACACACTGCAGGTGTGTTGTACCCTATTACTGTGTCCAGTGTTATCTTCATACCCACGTTCTTGCAACATATGGTGCCAGAAGTGTAATGCTGGAAGCCCTAGCTGCAGGGTGGATTCCAGTAGGTGTCAGACCTGATACCAAGGTAATCCATGGCACTGTGGTACATTTTTTTTATCATGATGACCCCTGTATGACCTATGCTGACCAGAGTGCAGGCAAAGCTGAGAGATGAGCAGTTGCTCCCAGGCCTAGAGTTTGAGAAGAAAACAATAGCAAAACCGGAGTGTCAATCAACAGACTTCTTTGGAGGAGAAGACAGTGAAGAAGAAGAAAAAGAAGGACTGGACCAAGTGAGAATTAAGGAACCACCAGAAGACATGTGCAAGCTATTGAAGTGGATTGCTAGGAAACAAAAGAGATGTAGCAGCTTTGGGATAAGGACAGCCAGGAGTGAGAGAGGGAAAGAAGACAGAAAGATGTGCATTGGACAGGCACACTGAGGTACCTACAAATCATTAAGACAAGTAAGCCCAGTGAAGATACACATGCCCTCCCTAAAGACATAAAATTGACCAAGATGTCAGCTACAGATGACGTCAAGGCATACCTAACCACCTTTGAAAGAGTAGCAAAAGTGTGTGGGTGGCCTGCAGAGCAGTGGGTGGTCAGGTTGGCTCCCTTTTTAACGGATCAAGCACAACGGGCCTATAGCCACATAGACCATTGAAGTGCTGATATGTATGACATTATCAAAAAGGAAATTTTGAAGTGTTTCAATATTAATACCAAGACTTATCAGCAGCATTTTCACTCCCTGAAACACCCAGGGAACGATACTCCCCAAGAGACGTATACACGTCTGAATGAACTTTGCAACAAATGGCTGCAACCAGAGGGTAAGGCACTTATGGATATAATTAAGGCTGTAGTTATGAAACAGATTCTTCAGATTTTATCTGCAGAGGTCCAGATCTGGTAAGAGAACACCATCCGAAAACGGCGGAAGTTGCAATCACCCTGGCTGAGAATTTCCTGATGGGCAGGCAACCAACAAGGAAAGGATACCAGACAATTGACTCAACTATCACCCCCACCCAGCAACTGATAAGACAAAATTATTTTACCCCATTACATCCATCTGGGAGAAATGCAGGCAGACAAGAAGGCAGAGTGGGTAGGCCATATAATCCAGACATTGTCCGTAGATACTGTAACAGTAATGGCCATATAGAATGTTTCTGTTACAAGAAAAAAGCAAGGCTACCCCTCTGACCCTTCTTAATTGGGGTAATTTTTCAACAACAGTCACCATCAGAGAGAAGAAAATGATGGGTTTAATTGACATTGGCAGTTGACAGACATTAGTACACCCAACCGTACTAGAAAAGACCCTATTTTCTGATGTCTACATTGGTGTCATCTGTGTGCATGGAGACACTCATCAGTATCCCACTGCCAGGGTGACTTTAAGCACTGATGGACAGGAAGCAGAAATGGTGGTTGGAATAGTAGCAAAACTGTCAGTCCTTGTGGTTATTGGGCAAGACGTTCCACATTTTTCAGCATTGTTGACCCCTAAAAATGTGACAGCCATTAGCAACAGGTCACAGACCAAGGCAAAAACCTTTGGAGATACATTTCCTTTTGAGGGAAATGTATTTGATACACCAAGTGCCCACAGGAGTTTGAAAGGGGAAAAGAAGACAGCATAGAAGATTTGGAGAGATAAAAATGGACTGCCTAATGACACTGTAGATAAACAATTTACTAAATGTGATATTAATCAGGAACAACATAAGGATGACATATTAGCTGTTTTTTTTTAACAGGTGGACTGGAAGAAAACACCAGGGGCCCCTGTGTTTACATGTAACAACCAAATACTATACTGGATATACAATAACCCTCCGTGTACAGGTGAAACTTGAACAGCTAGTAGTCCCTAAACAGTTTAGGAACCAAATCTTGTATTTAAGAAATATAGAAATATAGACTTCGATGGCAGGTAAGGACCACTTGGCCCACATAGTCTGCCCAATTCCCTACCTATTGGATAAGCTGCAGATTCTAATTATTTATTTATTTATTAAATTCTAGGATTACTAATACCTTTGAGCAGAAACTGCTCATTTACAAAGGTTCCACGTCAAAGGATGAGGGTCAACATACATACAGAGGTAGTAAAAGAATGCACAATAAACAACCAAAACAACTAAAAGAAAAAATAAAGATACTCAGTTATAACATACTTTGAGATAATATTCATAAAACGAGCAGCTTGAGTAGGCAGCTGGCTGTGGTAACAATAAGAGAAAGAGAGCACCATAGGCAGTTAGTTTTGCAGGCGTGCGACCAGGAGAGGAAGTTGGCAGGCTAATGGGCCACTGTCCGATGGTAGTGGAAAATGTCTTGTACCAGTGGAGATGTGAAGCAGGAAAGGAGTCACAAGGAAGGCCCAGTGCCAGAGGGAATGAGATTGGGAAAGGGCAGGCTGTGAGACATGAGTGAGCTGGGAGGTGTTTAGAGATCTCTGTTCAACAAAGCAGTCACATTGAGTGGTAGAGGTGAGGTAATGTTTGAGATTCCTTTGAAGGTCCAAGTGTAGAGGAAAGTGGTTCTTTATTGAGGGAATTGAACCATTGAGCAGCTCATAGATAAAGGACCGCTGACCCATGGAGGCATTTATATCTGGGAACCTGAAAGGTTAGAGATTGGGCACCACGTGTTTGTTGAGTGCCACTGTAGGTAGTAAGGAGTGAGCTAACACCAGGTGGCATGAGACCAAAGAGAATCTTTTGGTAAGTAAGCAGGTCTGGTATTGTATTCTGCTGCGTAGGGGTAGCCAGCTGGCCTGTGCATAGAGGTCACAGGTGTGAGTTAGTCGGGCTGCACCTGTCAGTAGTCTACAGGCTTTGTTGAGGAGCAACTGAGATCCTGCGAGAAGGGCACTTGTTGGGGCAGAGCCATAGATGGCAAGGCGTGTCAATGATAGAGGTGACAGAGCTGTAGATGGCTAGTTTAAGGGCATCCGCAGGCATACAGTACTTGTGTTTGTGTAGTAGTCCAATCCGTATATTGGTGGTCTTGGCAACAGTGTCAATATGCCGAGTGTAGGAGAGGGTACTATCCGGGGTAATACCAAGGTACTTGAACTCCTTGACATGTTTGAGTGGGTTCCCAGCATGGTTCTTGATGGTGAGGGACAGAGAGTTGTGCCTGCACTGTCGATTACAGAAGGACATGGCTTTAGTCTTGCTGTGGTTCAGGACAAGTTCATGAGAATTTGAACCAGTCTTGATGCAATTGAAGTCGATCTGCAGCTGGGATTCAAGGACTGTAATGTCATGGTGGAACAGAAAACAGGACTGCATCAATAAATATAGTAATATTTTTGGTGGCAGGCACTGGGAAATTGTTGATGAAGAGGGAGAAGAGTAGAGGGCCCAGAAAAGACCCTCTAGGACTCTGGAGGACCGGTTTCTCATCCAAGAGATCCCTACAATCCAATGCTGGATCCGATTATCAAGGTAGCTGGTGAACCATGGAAGGGCATCGCTGAGATCCCAATGGAGGACAGTTGCTTGAGCAGTAGGGGGTGGTTAACTGTGTCGAATGCCTTGGTAAGGTCTATAAATACTGCCCCTCCACAATTCCCTTTGTCAAGCGTGGCATGGATGAAGGTTGTAAATTCCAGTAGTGCAGTGGTGGTGCTGTGCCCTTTTCTGAAGCCATGCTGCTCTGGGCACTGTACATTGTACTTATCCAGGAATTCAGCTAGTTGGTCTGACACTATTCGCTCCAGCGCTTTGGATAGTGGGGGGAGGAGTGAGATAGGTCTGTAATTGGTGTGCAGTGTCCTATCTCTGCTTTTGTGAACCGGTGTGACAGTGGCTTTCTTCCAGAGAGAGGGGAACTGGCCCAAACTAAGCGAGAGATTAAAGATCTTTGTAAGTGGTTCTAAGATTTCATCGAGGACTTGTGCCAGCAGTTTCAGGTCAAGGAGTCACCACTGTACCCTTGTTTGCCGATGGCCTTTTGAATGTATTTTCTAGCTACTTGTGGTGGGACCTCCTTAAAAAACTTTGGGTTGTATGCTCTAGTTGGGGGTAACTTGGGAGGAGCTGGAGGAGGTCGTTGAAAAATTTGGTGGAAGGACACTGTCCAGGTTTGTAAATGCATTATTAAAAGTGCTGGTGATGATACCTAGGTCAAGTGTAAGAGTGCTATGAAGGTTGAGCATAGTGGGTGGTGCTTTAGGATCCTTGCCTGTGAGTTCTTTCATGTTGTTCCAGAATTTGTTTCCCTGGCCCCAAGAGTTGGTCAGAGCCTCTTTGTAATAGCTGCATTTAGCATTCCATATTCTTCGAGTGCAATCATTTCTGGCTGCTTTGTATAATTGTATGTTTACTTGCATCGGAGTTGCATGAGCACAATGCCAGAGGTGGTCTCTGTGCTTGAGCAGAGTTAAAAGGTCAGTAGTAACCTAGGGGTTGGTCTGTCCTTTGACCTTCATCTTTTTCACTGGTGCATAGATGTCACAGGCTTCGTTGAAATGTTTGATAAATAGGTCCAGAGCTTTGTTGGTGTCATTGAGGGAGTCAAGCACTGCCCAGTTCAGCCTGGTTAGATGGGATTTTAACAGCTGGAGGTGCCTTGTGTGATAACCCTGCATAGATAAGCTTGGGAGGGGGCTTGTGGTATTTGTTTGACCAGGAACAGATGACAGGCGAGTGGTCACTTATTGTATCTGGGAGTACAGAAACATTGGAGATGCGTTCAGGGTGGTTAGATAGAATCCAGTCTAGAAGCGTAAGAGAGCCTGTCCTATAGTTACACCTAGTGGGGGCATTGACCATTTGAGTGAGGTGATGCACCGCAGCTGCATCCTTATAGGTAAAGTGCCTCAGCTGGAGAGCCAGTTAATGTTAAAATCACCCATGATTATGGTTTCAGAATTATGTTGCTGGACCCTTAGATATTCCATGATGCTATGGAAGCCAGCAGCCTGGTCTCTTGGGGTAGGTAAACCGAGATGACAGTGAGTTCCTTGTTATGTGCACCAAGGAGGATTTTGATTGTGAGGACCTGAGAGGAGTTGCTCAGGCTGGGGGATGGGATGATGTGACCCACAAGGGTATCCTTAAGATAGATGGTGCAGCCCCGCCCTTAGCAATCCTGTCTTGCCTGAGAAATGCAGTAGCCAGGGATGAGACTGAGGTATCAGGGATTTTAGGGTTTAGCCATGTTTCCACAACTGAGAGGACATCAGGGTTGTGCTGTAGGATCCATGTTTGAGGAGTCAAGTTTGTTGAGGATGCTGCAGGCATTGATGGATGCCATGGTGAGTGTCCCTGTCCTTCTGCTTGGTGCCACTGCTTGCTGCCCAGGTGGTCCTGGGTTGGGGTGAACATTTCCTGAGAGCAGAAGCAGCATAAGTAGAATTTGTAGGAGAAAGGATTTCAGCATCTTGTAGATACCTGGTGGTTAAGTCATAAGCCAAAAGAAATTATCAACAGCTGAGGTCCAGAGTCACAGAGTGTTAGAATTCCTGCAGGTGATGAACTGTGCCTGTGCATATGCAGGATGTAATCTTTTGTCTGCATGCTTCTTTGTCATTCAAAGAGGTTGTTGAAAAGCCAACATACAGATCATAGAGCAGGTTAGATGATAATGTGGATTCAAGCAGACCTAGAGTCACTGAGTTTGTCAGACTTAATTGCTTGACTTATGTTTTGCTTGGGATAGCTTCCAAAAAGTTGATTTTTAAATGAAAAATGCAGATACCTGGTTGTGATGTTTTGCAGAAATCCAGTTCAGGAGACTTTCATGGATGTAGTGAGCAAGAATGGTGTAGTTACTCCAAGCAGAAAGCCATGTAAATCCACAAAAAACTAAGCTACAGACACAGACAAGCAGCCACTACAAACATACCTCCAGCATAAACGAATTAACCAACAGCTTACTTCTTCCTACCCCCAACCAGAATTGCCTTATGTCTGTCCCATGCATTCTTGAATTCCCACACTGTTTGTGACCCCATGACCTCCTCAGGAAGGCCATTTCTTGTATCCACCACCTTCTCTGTGAAAAAATACTTCCTCACAATGCCCCTGAGCCATCTCTCCTCTATCTTCAAATTGTGTCCCGTTGTTCTTGCAAATCTCTTTTTCTGAAAGATGCAACCCTCTTGGACTTTCCTCAAGGGTAACATATTGAGCTCCTTTAGTTTTTCTTCATATGGCTTCTGCTGCAGACCTTGTACCATTTTAGTTGCCCTCCTCTGGACTGACTCAGTCCTGTCTATGTCCTTGCAGAGACAGGATCTTCAGAACTGAATGCAGCACTCCAGATATTGGTTGTTGTTAATACCTCCCCCCATTGTGTACTCTTCCCTGGGTTTTTGTTTCCCAGGTGCATTACTTTGCAGTTCTTAGCATTGAATCTAAGCGGCCATACTTCTGACCATTCCTCCAACCTTGCCAAGTCCCTTCTCATCCTTTCCACCCCCCCGTACATCAACCCTGTTGCAGATCTTTGTGTCATCTGCAGAGAGGCATACTTTTCCTTCCAGTCCTTTTGCAATGTCACTTATAAAGACATTAAAAGGACCGGACATGGCAAGTCATACATACATCCGTCTTTCGATGAGACGTTAAACTGAGGTCCCATCTGCCTGGATTTGTGGTAGTTCAGGTGGATGTTAAAGATCCCATGGCACTTAACGAAAAGAGTAGGGGAGTTTTTATTGTATTATTAAACATAATTAGAACAACTCAGTGTAATCAATTATACAAAGTAAGAACCAAAAACTTAATCTAACAAACTTATACAATAATCAGAGTAATTTCAAAAAAAAATTGATAACTCCTTTCCGTTTATCAGATTATTTTTATACATTATTTGAACTTAATAAAATGAAAAAACCCTTTCCACATTTTTAGTAACTGAGTCTGTGCTGTCCTTCGAGCATCCTGAGTGTAAATCCTCGAGAGTTCCTGTGAAACCAAAACACTAAAACAAAAGCAAGGCATTTTTCTTTGATATATTACCCACTGACACCTTGCCTGCCATAAATAATAACGTAAACATCCAAAAAATAATGACAATGTTTCTTCATGAAAATCAGAAAGAGTCGCTGGATAAACCCCTAAAACCAAGATTTGATATGTAAGAAAATTCAGCCACTTAAAACCCCAAAGTGCCGCCAAATAAACCCACAAACCCTTTGCATAGGAACAGTGTAAAAGAAAATGCTCCATCGATTCCTCAGTATTTATACAATCAAGTAAGGACACTTCCTTTCTTCAATGGCTTTGTACTTGGCATTACCCTAACATTTAAACGGGCATAGAATATTAGCCACTGTGTTTCCCATTGCATTTGAGGCAATCTGTGACAGTTAAGTTGGGCCAATACTTTAGGATTCAAAGAAGAAGGGCAATTCTTAAACATGGCTCTAAAGGAAGTAAATTTGCCATTACCACCTGATAAAATTCTTTCATGCTATTACTCAGAATTGTCTCTTTCTCTATTTTCCATTTATATAATTTTTGCAGCTGGTCTAAAATACTGTGGAATATAAATGTGAGGATTTATTTTGAGCCAAAGAAAGCCAATTCCTAAAGTATTTGTCCAATGATCTGGAAATCCATTTATCCCCACTCCCTGCTTCTAATCAGAAGCCACTTTTCACTGAACACATAATGAATAAAGAGTGAACAAAAATCACTGGATCCACCATCCCAAGACCTCCTTGTTTTTCACTTAAATATGTATAGCTTCTTTTAATCGGGTTTAATCTATTACCTCAAACCATTTGAAAGAATAAACCATACAGTTTAGTTTCTAGATGCACTGGGAGCGGAAAAATCATAGCTACATACTGAACACATGGTAAAATAAACTGTTTGATAACATGTATGCATTTCAGTTTGGACAATTTCCACTTTTTCCATCTATTGACTTTATTCTCCACTGTTTGTAGGGCTATATCCCAATTTTCAACTGGTATGTTCTGGGGGCCAAAATGTATGCCCAAAACTTTAAGGGGAGTGCTGGAAAAATGGATACCACCCTGCACCGCTTCCTTATGACCTGTTGCTCTGATACATAAACCTTTTGTTTTGTGCATATTTATTTTTGCATTCGAAACTTTAGAAAAAGCCTCAAATGCGGTCAAAAAAATGTGCACATATGAATGATCTGCGAAATATACAATCAAATCATCTGCATAGGCCTGTGCCAGAAGATGTTTGTCCTTAACCGTACCATCAGAAATACCTGGCCACAATGGAACAGTAGTTAATTTTTGTAGTAGGGGATCCAAAGAAAAGATATAGAGTAGTGGGCTAAGAGGGCAACCTTGACGAACTCCAGTATGTAAATGGAAACATTCTGCCGCCTGACCTTGCATAAGGGAACACAATATTATGTTCATATAATTTTTAATTATATTAACAATGTGCAATGGAACTCATAATGTATTAATGTTAGAAATAAAAAGGCAAATATACCCTATCAAAGCCTTTTCAAATCAGCGACCATCATACAATTAGTGACTCCACTTCAGAAAGATGTTCAATAACTTCGTATGATCATTAAGGTTGTCTGAATTTGCCTATTAGGTATCCCACTAAACTGGTAAGGAGAAATTACCCATCTGGCGTAATTTTAACGATTATTCAAAATACTGGTGAAGATTTTATAATCTGAATTTAAGAGGGTAATTGGTCACCAATTTTTAATATTTTGTCTGTCTCAGATTTGAATAAGTAAATCAGCAATCCTCAGAAAAGAGGAAGAAAACAGCAGTTTCCATAAAATACTGGAATAAAATATACAAGCATTGACTCAATTCCTTTGAAAAACTTTATACAGATTATTGAAAGGCCATCCTTACCGGTGAAATGTTTAATTTCAAATTCCTAATTACTTTTATTATTTCTTCTTGTGTAATTGGATCCAATAATGTTGAGATTTCTGCTAACCTGGAGGCTTAGATGTTTAAGATATAAAGCATTTCTGCCTCTTTAATAAGAGAGGGGGTCTAGAGTTCGAAAATGCCCAATAATTGTTTCTCTGAGCTGAGAACCGTGGTGGCAAAGAGCCATCAGGTTTTTGCAAAGAATCAATATTAGAAGAAGCCTTTAGATTTTTACAAGTTTCAAAAGGGTCCCCAATGTGGGATTTTTTTATGCTATTGGAAAAAATAGCCTGTAGGGTTTTTGCTCTGTCATATTGGAAATTCCTCATTTCCTCTTTTATATTACTAATTTGGTCTGAATAGTCTAAGTGAGAGACATATGCAATTGTCATAAGTTTCTGCAGTTGTTGCCTAAGGGACAAATATCTCAAAAACTTAAATTTTTGTTTTGCCTTGCCTTTTAAACAATTACATAATTGAATTTAGTTGTTAACCACCAATCTCCTAAATCCTCACAAAAAAAGCCACTGACAACCTGGCTGCTAGAATATGTTTCACCCGGACTGTATATATGGTATATCTAACATAGTGTTATTCAGTTTCCACCTGAGCTGCCTACGTTCAGGGAACCTGTAGATAATGAACTACAAGAAAGTAATAAATGGTCAGAAAATTCACAGTGGATCATCTTAAAGGAATCCAGTTGTACATTATGAGAGACAAACATGTAGTCTATTAGGAAAACAATTTCCCTTTGTAAATGAATACCTTGGCCCTTGAGAGGAAAGGGAGATACAGTTAAATAAACCTGCTATTTTAACTATATTAGCTAACATGTGAGAATCACAATAAATGTTCTTTTCTTCTGATTAGGTGAGTCAGAAATTGTGCAATTAAAGTCGCCCCCAAAGCACCTTAACTGACGTCACCAAGTAGGGTTGAACAGCTTTAAACAAGAAACTCTACCAGCTTTTGTCTGTGGATTGTAGATGTTAATAAATCGATAGCATATATCATGCCATTTTCCATCCAATATCAAGACTCTCCCTGGAATAAGATCTACTAAATTATGAAGTTTAAAGGAATAAGTATTGAATAAAATCCCAATACCATCTGCTGTATCAGTTCCAAAGGACCAATAGGAAGGGCCCCACACCCAATCCCGTTTGAAAGTAGTGAGTTGTTCTGCTGAGTACATCCAGGTTTCCTGTAAAAAACATACTGATAAATTTTGTTTTTTTATATAGTGAAAAAGGGCTTGCCTCTTAACTATATTTAGCAAACTATGAGTGTTCAAAGACCCCATGACCACTGCATTAAGCTTTATAAAAAAGAACTACTTTATCATTTTTTCTCTTTTTTTCTTTTTCTTTATAGTTATCCACTGGCTGAGATCGAGTGGAAGATTTTTGGGAGTCTGAATCTCCTAATTCCATCTCTGTATCTCCCCAAGGAGTAAACAATGCAGCATAAGAGTTGCTAGTCTCTATGGGAGGAGTAAGGGGGTTTGGGATGCAAATGCCTAGATGATCTGCATTGGGGTAGTGAAGGCCTAATATTTAAAGCCTTAGATGCTTCCTCAGAAGTCTCCACCGAAACCTCAGAGTAACACACAGGGGGGAAATCCAAAAGCTCAGGTGGGCCCATACTTGATTTTTTAATGACTTCCATATCCGAAACAGTTTGTTCCACCTTGTCTGCTATTCCTAAGGATTTGTCAATGGGGGGGTACTACACCAAGGGTCTGAACTTTGGTTTGAGAAGAAGAAACAGGTAGAGGGGTTGTGAGCTAGGAGGAAAATTGTGCAGCATCCTGAGCTTGCTGAATTAAAAGCTCTGAATTTATACAGGATGTTTTATTTTTGCAGCCAAGGGCAAACCCGAAAAGAGTGGCCAGATTCTTCAAAGCTCACATTTGAGCTGATTGTGACAATACATAGTTGTGTGTCCACCTTCCCCACAGTTGTCACAACGTGGTTGTTCACAAACACTTGAGAGGTGTGTTTTAGCCCCATCTGTAGCAAGCCCGGGGTTGTCCACTATAAAAACAAACCCCTCTGTCTTTTCCTAATAGAAAGGAATTGGGAATATGGACTACCCCTGTCTCAGATTGCCTCAGTTTAGTTTATATTTCCATCCTCCGTCCAAAACTGTTCAGAATCTAGGATAGGTTCCGCCCATAAAATTTCACACTAAGGGACAACCAAAATGATATATCTTCCACATGAACCCCTCGTTTCTAAACATGACCGTAACATGTTTTATCAGGGGTTTAGTTAAAGGAATCACTAAGAAGGGGGTCCATAGAGGAGAGAATTTAACCTGGTTGTACCTATCCCAGAATAAATCCAATGCATGTGGTGTCCTAAAACTGATGTCAAAATTATCCTCTCCAGAGATATTAATAAATGCATACATCTTTTGGAAAATGCAAGGACTCTTTTAATAAGGTTTTCCCACGTAGTGTCTATCTGTCGATCCTCCAAACCCCTTTATAACAAATACGAACGCATTCAGCGAGGTGCTGCTTCTTTTTAGTGTTAGAAAATAATTCAGACATAAGTGGTTTCTGAGGAATGGATTCCGTTGGAGAGGGCATGTGAGAAGAAGCAATAGGCTCCTGCAGGGTGTTACCAAATCTGTATTCAAAGAGGAAGGTAAAGATATCTGTGACTCCAGGGATGTAGCTCTCAGTGGAAGTTTTTCTACCTCTAAACAGTTTTTATTGTCCTGCAAATCTTGCTCCAGCTTTTGCTGTTGTAAGTCCTTTTTCCACTCTGGTGAATGCTGTGAGAGGGTATAATCAGAGTCCCAAGTAGGATCAGGCTTCCATATGCCTGCTGCATTTTGCTTCCAACCTGCTCCTTTGAGTGCTTTATCAGGGGACCAGAGCTCTGAAACATCATGTGTTTGTAGACCAGATTTTATAAGAGATATTTCTTCTTTTTTTTTTGGAAAGAAGAATTCAGTAACTCCAGTTTGGGAAACAGCTGAGGACTGATAAACTACATTATGCTGAGCCCCATGCTTTTTAAAAATGAATCCAGCTGATTTGTCTAACCATGCAGACTCAGACTGCTTTAGCTCTGATGCAGACAAAGTCTGTTGTACTTCCTTTGGGGACTCTGTTTTTGGCTTTTCAATTGTTAGGGCAGTAGACTACAGCGGGCTGAATGCACTCCACTCCTCTATAGTACTGTTAGCAGCTTTACTAACAGTCAATTTTACTTCAGGAACTTCCGCGTAGCTGCTGGGCTATAAAGAGAGTGGTCTCGCCCTGCCAGGACTCCCGACTGAACCGAGTCAGCCATATTTTTTATTAGAACAGCGTTGCAGCTGTCAAGCCCGATTCTACCTGCTGCAGAGTTAATAACTCAGGCTGAGCGGCTACGCGAATTGCAAAGTCCAGAGTGCTCAACTGCTTGCTTCTCCTTTACTCCGTAACACACTGATTGTGTAGCGAGGAATCACTTTGCTGTACATTTTTAAAGCGGGTAAAGCAGATTGTAAAAGCCTGTTGTCTGTTTCAGTAGCGGCTTCGAAATAATAAAAATTGTTGCAAGACTCACCATGCTCCACAGAGCTTTCTTTTAAGTGCAGTCCTGTATTTTCTCAGTTTTAAACACCTCGGTTTCAGGGAGAGCAATATTGCAGGTATTAAGTGCATCCATGTCGTCAGGTTCCAAGCTGGATTTGAACCTTGCATCCAAAGATTCCTTTTCAAGCATTTCCTTTCTCCCAGTCCTTTGAGAATTTTTTCTTAAATCAACTGCTGTATCCTCCCAAAGAACCACTGCATCATGAAACTCCATATCAGAATCCATATCTTGAGTATTCAAAGGGTCAGCCTCCACATTGCACACTGTGGGAGCAGAGGCCAGCTCTCCCACCAAGCAGACGTCCTCTTCCTCCGCCATCTTGGTCCCACCAGAAAATGGGTCCCCCCTGCTCACAGGAAGCAGGAAGTAGGGGAATTTCCCTGGTGTCCTGGCCAAATTTCCCTCATTCAGTAAAAATACCACCAACAGCTTAATCTGGTTCAAGGTCAGTTGGCATTCATCGGTATCCCCCTCCCCCGGATTGTGCCTGAAAATAGGCAGGATTTGTCTAGTGCACTTACCCAGTCAACAAAAACTAACTAAATAAATAAATAAAAATAAATAAATAAATACAGGTAGGGATAAAACCCTGGCCACACTATTACAACATTTTTACTGGCCCAGTATCCATGAGCAAGTGGTGGAATACTGCAGAGCCTGTCCAGAGTATCAGAAGGATACCCAGGTAACTCAAAAGGATTTAGTGACCCTGATACCCTTGCCCATAGTTAGCAAACCCTTCAAAAGGATGGTGATGGACATTGTTGGCCATTTACAGAAAAGTGCCTGAGGATACAAATACATATTCATCATCTGTGACTATGCAACAAAATACCCTGAGGCCATACCATTGGGTACAGACACTATTCCCCAAAAAGCAGAGGAGCTAGTTAAGATTTTCAGCTGTCTTGGGATACCTAAGGGGGTATTGACCGACCAAGGTGGTAACTTTCAGGCTACATTACTTAAAGAACTGTACTATTTGTTGGGAGTAGTGGCAATAAGAACTACACCCTACCACCCACAAAGAGATGGATTGATTGAACGTTTCAACCAAATACTGAAACATATGTTAATGAACTGTGTTCATGATGAGGGAAAGGGTTGGGATAGGTTCCTACTCCTTTTGTTGTTTTCTTACAGAGAGTTCCCACAAGCAACTACAGGGTACTTTCCTTTTTTCCCTACAGTATGGAAGGAATCCACAAGGGCCACTGGATGTGGTAAAAGAGTTCTGGGAATAGGGAACCTATGTGGGTCAAGCCAACATCACTGATTATATGGTTCAGCAGGGTAAAAGGTTAATAGATTACACAAAAAGGGGACACCAAAATAGTATTGTGTATCTGGGGAAGCAGAAGACCTACTATGATCAGAATTGTAAGCCCAAAGAGTTGCAGGCAGGAGAGAAAGTGCTGTTGTTACTCAGCACCACCCAGAATCAGCTACTATTGAAGTGGCAAGGGCTATACACAATCATCAGACAAATAGGACCAGTAACATTTGAAGTGGAGACACCAGATAAATACCCAGGGAGAAAGATTTACCATGCCATGACCTCCATGACCTCCATGGGTCAACACTCATTTGCCTACCGGGCTCCTTGATGGTGGAATAGCCTTAACACTGAGATCTCCTCCGCTCCCACACTAGGAAAATTCAAATCAAGGCTCCATCCCCACCTCTCTGCCTCTAGCACCTGCGACTGTCATACCTAGCCAGACCCCTCAGCTCAGTCCAGCAGCCCTAGCCACTGTGCCTCTTCCTTGCACCTATCCCCTCTTTCCACCCCTCCCCTCTACCCTATCCCCATTCCCCCTTTACCAATCCACCCCACTCCACTTCCTGCACCCTTGTTTTAGTTGACAACTGCCTCTGGCAGGCTCTCCTTGCATTACTATGAAACTGTATGTTAAATCTGTTTTCTCTGTTCTAAACATGCACTTGCTTTATTACTTATTGCATTTACTCCACTGTGTATCACTGTATTGTCCTGTCTCTGATGTGGAACCTTTGTAAAAGAGCCTTGGCTCAAAGGTACTTGTAATCCTTGACTTATATAAATAAAAAAATGCCAATCTTTTAAAGAAATGGGTACAGAAAAAAGAAGCTATGGGGACCATGTGCATACTCCCAGAGAGGGACATGTCTGACTTAGAGATGGCTTATCAAAGATTAGAGGAAAAGGACAACCTCTCTAACATAAAAATCAACCTGAGCTAGACACATAGCAGAAAGAGGGCATACACCAGCTGTTAAAAACCTTTGCACCCATGTTTACAAGTGTCCTGGGAAAAGCAGCTGGGGTACAGCATTATATTAGAACTGATTCCAGCCTCATCAGGCAGAAACCCTATGGGCTTCTGGAAAAAGTCAGAGAAGGGGTGAAAAAGGAGATAAAGAAGTTGAAGAAACTTGACATAATTGAACCATCCACTAGCTGCTTGGTCATTTCCCATAGTGGTGGTCCCTAAAAAGGAGGGTTGCATCAGACTGTGCCTAGACTTCAGAAAGGTCAGTAATGTATCACACTTTGATGGATACCCCATGCTCAAGGTAGATGATATCATAGACAACATCTGCAATGCTAGATACTGTACATTAGCACACTGGATCTAACTAAAGGATACTTGCAGATTCCCTTATCCCCTGAGTCTAGGGAGAAAACAGCATTAAGAAAGCGATTTGGATTATACCAGTTCACCACCATGCCCTTTGGCCTACACAGTGCCCCTGCAACATTCCAGAGACTTATAGATCAGATCCTGACAGCACACACTGCCTACTGTGCTGTCTATCTGGACAACATTATCATCTATAGTCCAGATTGGTTGATGCACATCACACAGTTGACCACTGTGTTGTGCTCCATCCAGAAAGCTGGACTCACTATAAACCAGCAAAATGTGCACTGGCTATGTCAGAAACCAGAAATCTTGGATTTCTTTTGGGTAATGAGTAATTAGCCAGAAACAGAGAAAGTAGAGACAGTAGCTAACAGTCCTGTGCCAAAGACCAAAAAACATGTCTGGTCATTCCTAGGCCTAGCTGGATATTATTGCTGGTTTATAGCTAAGTTTGCCTCTATAGCCACATCATTAACAAACCTGACAAAGAAAAGGTGTAGTTAACATAGTAAAATGGAGTCCTTAGTGTGATGAGACCTTTACAGCTATAAAGGCAGCCTTGTGTGTGTCACCTGTATTGAAGTCCATTTCAAAATGCACATAGAGGGAGTCACGTGATGCAGCAAGCCGTTTAGATGTGCTCCGTCTGAGCTCCATTCACCCGACCACAAAAATGGATGAGTTTGGCATCAATTTAAAGATTTAAAGTGTAGTTTTGCTGGATTACAAGAAGGGAACTGCCCTACTACAAGGAAAATCATTTGGAGTGAGAAATGGAGGCTGAGATGCGACTGGCAGCCCCGCAACATATACAGCCAGTTACACCTGAGAAAGTGCTGAAAAAGCCAAGGGTGCAACCTCCAACAACAGGCCATACCTCTGTGGCAGCAACATCGTCTCCCACTCCTAGAGATTCTACCCCCTAACCTTGGAAAATTTCTTACTAGAATTTCAACCCTTCAAAAAAGAGGTCCACTCATTGATGTCAGACATGAAGGCTTTATTGGAAACAGTGAATGATGTTGCATGGAAAGTCACAGATACAGAAGCCCAAGTAATCTCAGCAGAGAAGAGATTGGAAAAAATGGACACACTGGGCATGGTCAATAGGCAAACCTCAAACATCTGGAATCCAAAATTGAAAATCTAGTGGGTAGAAGCAGATGTAACAATGTCATGGTTATCGGTGTGCCAGAGAAAGAAGAGGGAGCAGATACAATAAGTTTTGTTCAAAAGTTTTTAGTTAAATTAGTTGGGCCAAATCCTTGTGGGACTTCCTCTATTATTGAAAGGGCCCACCACTGCACTCCAGCCAATGCCACCTACAAATGCCCAGCCTAGACCTTTAGTTTTCTGTTTTCTAAACTTTCAAGAGAAGCAACACATCCTAATGAAACTCAGGGACATACAGGATGTTCTCTGGGAAGGGAGAAAACTAAGAATCATGTAGGATCTACCAGCCATGGTGCATACTTGGAGGTCAGCCTTCCACCCTATTGTATCTAAATGCATAGCTTCTGGCATCAAATTCCGTATTTCCTACCCTGCCAAATTGCAAATATTAATGGACAGCAACTGTGCATCATTCGAGGAAGTTGATCCTGCTCTGGAATTCTGCAAGCAGAAGCACCCTGCCTTGTTTTTGGACCGCTGACAAATTCACAGGTGGTTGTAGGCCAAATTGTTTGTAACGTACATATAAGTTGTGCTAAAGGAATGATTTTCATTTTAGTTGGCTCCTTCAAAGGCTAAAAGATCGAAGAATATTTTGGACATAGGAGTTCCAGGTTTGACCTAACGGCATTTTCAGAATGAAATTCGGTGTGGCCCACCCTGCTAATTTGCTGAGAAGAACTGAAGGTGCAGTTTACTGTGGAAGCTGTCATCCCTAAGCAAGAACTTTACAGACAAACCTGCTACACATTTCATTGATAACTGCTGAGAAGTACAAGGGGACTGATGGAGTAAGAAAGGGTGATGTACGTATAAATGGTGCTCAAATGGAAAAAAGGGAAAGTTTGTGTATTCACTTCACTGTGAATGTTTGATCTGTTTGGTAATTTTGAGGGTTGGAGAGAATAAAGTAGTCTTTACACTTAGTTGGACTTATTCGGGTTATGATGGCATATCTGGTAAGATCTGGGGTAAATTCCACTTTGTGGGAAGTGAATAATTTTCTATTGAATATGTGGTCAGGTGGGAGAGGGAAGGAGATTCATCAGGGAGCTGATCGCTACTGGCCAATTGTTGGGGGGGGTTGGTTCTTATTAGTTTTGTACATATGTTCATATATTAAGGGATATTGTTAACTTTGATTGTAGTGTTATTAGGAGTAGAGGGACACATATGTGGGTCGGTTATTTGGGAACATTTGGGGATAAGGGAAGGGAAGGGACAACGTTGAGGGATGGTTGAATGCACAAAGGGGGATGGTGGGGTTGGGGTGCCTGGTATATCAGGCAAAAAGGTGGAAACTAAAGGATTTGGCTCCTTGTTAGTTTCTGAGTCCCATTGGGAGATATAAATGTGATGGCTCAAGTATTTAAACTTTTTTCATGGAATGTAAAAGGGGTGAGATATCCCCTGAAGCCCATGAAGGTCTTAAAACATTTAGGGATCCTGCATAGTGATGTAGCTATATTGCAGGAAACTCATTTGTTAGAAATGGAGGGCACCTTGCTCAGGAGACAGCATGCAGGACAGGTTTTCTCTGCAGGAGATAGTATAAATAAGAGGGTGGTCACCATACTTTTTTCAAGAAACTTTATTCATCTGTGAGAAATCCATAATAGATAAACAAGGCTGGTATGTCTTAGTAAAGAGGAAAACTCAATCATGCGAGATACTGTTTGGCTCCATTTATGGACCTAACATGGACTTCCACGTAAGAACACACAGGAAATCCTCACAAAATTTGATCTATCTCCAAAATGGTCCTTCAAGGTCTATCAACTCTGACACATGTTGGTTTCCTATTTTGGATCCAGTAGTAATTACGCAGAACGAGGGGACTGGATGGAAGCTTGCAGAGGTTTGGCCTTAGCCCCACATGCTGTCTCCTCAATATATGCTCTGCTTTGCTCGTGGGTTGTCCCAGATGTCATGGGCATCAGTAGGTATTGGTGTGATAACTTTCCTAACTCAGTGCCTAAATGGCTGCAAATCTGGGAGAATTGTCACAAGTACATTACTCAAGACAGACTGTGAGTAATGCAGTTACAAATCTTGAATGATATGTATTTAACATCTTATAGATTATATAAAATGGGTCAGGCTGTAACCCCAACATGTAACAGATGTATGCAGGATGATGGTACTCTATACCACCTCTTTTGGGAGTGCCCAAACATCTCACCATTATGGGACCTTTTGAAAGCAAGGGCGGATCCTCTATTGGGCCTTCAGGACTATTTCACCCCTGAGGTGTGTATTTTGAGAGACTTCACTGGCAACCAGTTAATGGATCACCAATAAAATATTACTATGATCTCATCCTCTGTCAAGAATATTGCATTAAAACACTGGAAGGATCCATTACAGCCTTCCTATATAGAATGGCTGAATGAACTTCTTAGCAATTTAAGGGTAGAAAAAACTATGTCTAGTACTTTTAATCACATGGGAACTTACGAAAAAAGATGGTAGAAACTTCATCTTCTTTACACCATGGCATAAAGACACTAAGAAATGTATGGTTCAAGTGATCTGTGACCACATGTTTTATGTATTGATTATATTAGAGGCACTGGCGGGGTGGGCAAATGGGAGGGTAAAAGGGTTTGGGGTGTAGGGGGAGGGGGGTTGTGTTAGATGAGAATGGGCAAGAGGGGAAGGGGAGGGGGAGGGTTTGAGGGAGGAAGGTTACCTTCTGCTTTGGTCATGATGATAATATGTCTGTATGTGCCTTGTAGTGTATAACTGAAAATTAATAAACTTTAAATAAAAAAAAAATGCACACGGATACTTCTGAGACAGGGATAGGAGCAGTCCTGAGTCAAACCTTTCAAGAAGAGGAGTGCTCTGTCATTTATTTCAGCAGGAAACTGCATGATAGGGAGCAAAAGTATGCCACAATCCAAAAAGAATGCCTAGTCCTCAAGTGGGCAATTGAGGCTTTGCACTTTTATTTGTGGGGTGCGGAGTTTGTTCTCCTTACAGATCATAATCCACTTGCGTGGATAAATAAAATAAAAGATCAAAATGCCTGCATCATGAGGTGGTACCTGCCATTGCAACCTTATCATTTTGTGGTAAAACATAGATCAGAAAGTCAACACAAAAAGGTTGATTTTTTGTCATGACATGGGGCAAATATAGTGAAGGAGAATGAAACATGAGTATGATTGTATATATCTGGAATTGTTATAATGATGTACTGTGATGGTTAATAGTGCAATGTGTTTTATACACCAGGGTAATGAAGTAATTACAGCTCATACAGTAGACTGTATTGTAATTTATTTATTGTTTAAAAGGACCCTGCGGTGGAGCTTCTAAAGTGTGGGTGGGTGGGAGGAAGCTCCAACCCAAACCCCCATCAGTACAGAATGTACTTGCATTCTGGGTGTGTGTTACTAAAACCAGTTGTTGTAAGAGTTACTGTTTTTTTCTTATAGTGGGAGGAGTGTAACAGATAACCAGGTGAAGGGATGCCTTTCCTAGCTTTCCTAGCTTCTTCTTTTTCCTATTGAAATCTGTTGTGCAACAGTATCTTCCTATACTATACTTTACCTTTTTCTGCCCTGGCATAGGTTTGCCACCTACATCAGTCTTTTCTATCTCTCACTAAACTTTTTTCCCTACTATTTTTATTTCTAATTTCCATATTTCCATCCCTTACCAAGAACTCCCCAAAATAATGCACCAGGCTAAGGCCAGCTGGCAAGAATAAAATAAGGTACATTTGTGGCATTAAATGCCAAATATATAAAAATGCCTTTAAGTACATAAGGTGCTGGCTAAATAAAGTGCATAGAGTGCATTCTGTGCCATATTATAAGTTTAAAGTGCTGCAGTGCTTAATTAAGTTAATGTTTATGCCATTTTATGCATTTGGTGCCTGAATGTTTAGAAATGTTTAAAATAGCAGATAAATACAAAATAACATCCACTCTGATAGGTGGAATATGAACATAACAGAGTAGCATTATGTCTCCCTTGTTTAAACTATTTTATTGCCACTTCATTGTTATGTAGAATGTTATGCCAAAGCAATCCTGCCTCAAAGCAGGAAATCTTTGAACTGAGCGGCATACTGTAACTTTTACATTTGCTGCTGCTCGGTATCTGTGTAAATAATTACTGATGCCCCTGTATTATTAGGACTCCCAGCTGCTGGCTTTGTATAAAATATGTTGTAGAATTATGCCAGCTAGCCATGGAGGAGTCCATGGCATGTGTTCAGCCAGTCCAGGCTGCTACATAGGCAGGCTTCCCCGAGTAATCTGAGTGCTCTGAAAAGCGAGTGCTTGACAATAAAAAGGGACTATGCTATCCCTGGATATAAATGGTACAGCTCAGTATAAAAAGAAATAAAAAGGGGCTTACCAAAACTGCGTAGAGACCCAAAGCAGGGAGGTTAGATAATAATTGTTTAGCAGTCTGATGCCCTGCTACAAAATCAAAAACACATGATTTAAAGGGACAGGAATGTCTCTATGTATGTGGAAATGCTACACAGCTGAAGTAGCCATCAGAATAGGAGAGGTCTGCAAGATACACTAAACCCAACAAAGAAATCAAACAAATTAAAGAATAAAGAGACACTGCAGGTCTCTAAAGGAGACCCATTATGTATTGAACCCTGAGATATAAATTAAAGGGCTAGTGACCATAGACTATAACAAGACAGCAAATGTATAAATGAAATAAATGTTTGCACTATTTGCATATATAGAAAATAAGGTGTTGACCTGTTAGCAAGACCTCAGGAAGGGGATTTCCTATAGCGCGACTTCCCATAGGTAAAACCTAATTATGTAATAGAGGAAGTGTTTCCCTATTTAGGGATGATTCCAGAACTAATTGGATGTTATGGGAGGGATGTTCCCATAAGTGTGAGTGCTATATATGCCCTCCTCAAACACTACGAGTCAGATTAGCTGCATAGCTTGTCTTCACTTACCTGAAGGAAGGTAAGCAGAAGGCCTTGTGCCTCAACAGGAATTTATCTCTAACAGAAGGAAAGCTGATTAATTATTTTGGGATATCTGATGTAAGGTGAAATAGCCTTGAACTATTGTTTATTTTCTTGTTCTGTTTGAACTGTTTTATTTCTATTTATTTAATTTTTTCTACTTTTGTATAAAAGAAGTCACACTACATGCATGTTGTACCCTATTACTGTATCCAGTATTATCTTTTAACCCACGTCCCTGTGACACTCACTACCCACAATACCATTATTTTGCAGTTGTATTGGCTCTTGATAGAATTTGTTAAATCAGGATTTACTATATATGATAGATGTGTAAAATAATCATTTAATAGATTTGTCAATATTTTAGAATTTTGCAATACACCATTAGATTCCATTTGGATTGGGGAGCAGTGTTCAAACTGTATTTTCAAAAAACTTTATGAGTTTCCAATACATTTTATGATCTGTAGTCTCATTAACTTTTTAAATATTATTATTATATTGTCTTTTTTTCTTAACCTTTTTGATTCAATATATTTCTGGTCACTTTAAAGCAGCAGTACTAGATAATCTGGAAGCGACTATCAAAATTATGTTTTTTGGCTGGAAGCATGCAGGCATAGTTAGGATTTCCATATCTGTAAATATTTTTTTTCTAGCAATCTTTAGTTTTTTAGATATTTAAAATGTATTTCCGTTATTGTGACTCTACAGTAAATGCCTAATTTGCAGGCGAACTCCCCCCTCAAGTTGTATCACATCTTTTGTTTACTTCCATGGAACTCTGTGCTGCATGTTCCCAGTGTCTCTGTGTAGTGCTGTGAATCATGCACAAGTGCATTTGGCAGCATAGGGTTCTAATTCAACATTGCCAGTGGGAAAAACGTAAACAAAAACAAACAAAAAAGGAGCAAATCATACGGTGATAGTACTGTGAAAAAAAGAATGATTACCAGGTAAGTGCTAAACAGAATACAGGAAACAAATTGTTAAAAAAGATCAGATTTTTTATCTAGTACATCTGCTGTAAATGTCTCACAATCTTTAGATTTTAAAGTTTTATTTGCAATCGTACATAATCTTTGTTTCACTCTAATTTCCTTTTTGTAATTTTTCCACCAATTCAGAAAACATGTTACTTCTTTTGTTTCTGCTTTGTAAAAGGATTCAAATCCTTACACACTTGCAGGAATAACTTTGAAAACTCCTCTATAGCCATGTCTAAGGATTCATGATTCATGACTTTTATTTGAAGCAGGAAAAGGTGTTACAAACCAATTGAGTTTATATTCATTTACAGTGGCTTCCTTACAAGCAATGGCACAAGAGATATATATATTTTACTAATACAAAAAATGAATATACATAAATTCAAAGAAGCAAAAAAAAAACTGTATAGATTTAAAATGAAGACACAATAAAATAACATCCCATCTTTAAACCAACTATGAGCAAGAATCACAGCTGACCAAATTATGCTTATTGAACCAATTCCTTCATACTCTTCAATGACGGCAACAACTCATCAATAGGGCATAGGTACACAGGAAGAGAGTTTCAATACCTTGAAACCTTTATATGTAAAGGTCTGACACCCTATAGAGTGTTTAACAGTTGAAACAACAAGTACAACATCAAGTGCTGACCTAAGATTATTTTTAAATGAGTGAAAAGTAAATAGTTCCTGGAGTTGGAAGTGTTCTCTGTTTTACACACTCCCATATCAAAGTCAGGGCATGCAAAATGTGCTTCTGGTACAGACTGTACCTACCATGGGACTTACAGTAAGTAGGTCACAATGGTGAGAATGCCTGGGAAGTTGATGAACAAACCTTGTGAGTTTGAATAAGCCACGTCAAGTCTAGAAAGATGAATTAAAGGGTGACTTGAAATAATGACCCATAATCTATTAAAGGACGGATCACTGATTGAACTAACCACAATCTAACAGCATAGAGAAAACGTCATTTATGTCAGTACAAAAATCTTGTTTGAGCATTTACCTTTTTAATGTGTTTGTTATGCAATGTTTGTACTTAAGGTATTCATCAAACCATAGGGTTAGGTATTTATAATATGAGACTCTCTGAAGAACAGAGATCTTGTGGGTAGTTATATTTAAGTCAGAACAAGATTTTAAGCAATAAGAGGTACCAAACAGCATGACCTGCCTTTTTGTTTGTTGCATTCAGCATAAGGAGATTGTGACCAAAAAAAAAAAAAAGAATGAACTTTATTAAATGCATTTGCAGGTTCGATTACTAGTCTAAAAAATGTATTCAAACTATAAATTATTGTTGCATCAGTGTAAAGGTTTAAAGCCACATTTTTTTAGTTAATTTTAAGTAATTTACAAATAAGTTAAAGAACTGTGGGCCCAGGACAGAGACCTGAGGAACACAACTACTCACAGAGACAATATTAGGATGAATACCATTAAATGAAACCATTTGATGCCTGTTGAGTAACTAGGTCTCCAACCAACAGTACAAGTTTTAACTTTGACCAAAGAAACACAACTTGTGTAACAAACATTTATGGTTTGTTGTGGCAAAGGCCTTGAAGAGATTGATAAAAATTGCCCCTGCCACAGAACCACTGTTGATCGCTACCTGTAAGTCTTTGGTTACTTTAACCAAAGCTGACTGGGTACTGTGGTGGCATCTAAAACTGATTGGAATGGGTTAAGATAATTATTTAGATTTAGAAATTTGGAGACTTGTTTTTCTATGAGTTCCTTCAAGATCTTTGACACAATAGGATAAGGGAGAATGGTCTATAGTGTGAAACATAATATTATTACCATTCATGTAGACTAGCATAACTTTTCCAACTTCCACAAGTCTGGAAAAACATATGAGAGGATAGACATATTAAAAACATAAGCAAGATGATAGCATATTTCAGACACAGCATACTTCAAAACATTGGGCTTATACTGTCAAGACCTTTGGACTTGCTTGTGTCCAGTTTCAACACTGAGGCATGTACTTCCTCAACTGTAAATGGGATCAGTAAAAGAGGTGGGAAATGTTTTTCAGACAATTAGATATTTATAGAAGAGTCATCAAAATTAGAAGTCAATGATTTGTGCCCTAAAGAAGAACATCCAAATTAGAAGTCAATGGGTGTACAGAGGAAACGAAATACTTAATAAATTAATTTGCAATTAATCTTAAACTAATTAATTTTATACCCTGAGAGTCAGAGTATTTTGGAGAGCTGGGAGTTGAAGAATAATTCAAAGTCCTAACAATTCTCCAAAAGGCACTGGGATCAGAGCTCTTACTATTATTTAATTTATCAAAAAATAAGTTTGTTTACCCTGAAAAATTTCTTTGACATAACAGTTTCTCAAGGTTCTGTATGACTGCCAGTCAGAAGAAAGACTGGCATGCTTTGCTTGTTTCAAAGCCTTATTATACAAGTTACAAGTTTTGACCAACAAAGATAAATACCACGGAGAGTTGTTTTATGTACTAGTCTCTCCTTGAGAGGTGCATGCCTGTCACATACCTTGATAATCTCAGTAGTGAAGTACTTACAGGCACTGTTCACATCAGGAATCAAATGTAAATGGTCCCAGTCAACATTCTCCATATCACTCATAAACTGAATATAGTCAAAAGATTTAAAAGACCTAGTGTTGTTGAAATTGGGAGCTCCCTTCTTTTTTGTCACTTGTTGATACAGTACACTAACTGTTGATCAGAAAGAGATTCTGGAAGGACACAAACTGTTCCAGAAGTCTCCAAAGAATGAATTAAAAACAGTCAATGCCATTTTATTTGTGCTAGTTTATGAAGACGTGCCTCTCTATTTTACAGTTTTAAACAATGTCTCTTAACCTAATTTGTTTTAGTCAGTCTTTTAATGCTGGCTTGCACGCATGCGCAAGCAACATCTTGCGACAGTGCGGGTCTTGGGGGTGTGGCTGCTGTTGGGCGAATGCAGGGCACGCATCAGTAGGTGCGTCCCTCATTCCCCAATCAGCCTGCATGCCACCACCACACCATGCATGCATAATGGGGCGAGCACATCAAAGCAAAGGTCTGCTGCAATTGTCATACGCAACGGTCCTTTGCCTTGGCCAGTCTTTCGCCACTGCTATATAGCCATGGTCAGTGAGCGGGTGGCTGCCTCCACCTTTGTTGACATTAGGGTGCCCAATCCCCTGTTGGCAACCCCCATGTTGTATTGCCAGAGGGGCCCCTCCCCATCAGCATCCCCACAAATGTGGAATGCTGATGAGGTGCCCAATCCCCTCAGCTCACACACCCGCTTTCTTTGCATGCCGGCAGAGGCCACTACCGTCAGCATCACCCCCAACTGTTGAATGCCGGTGCCCAATCCCCACTGGCTTGTGCTCCCCCTTTCTTTGTTTGCGATGAGGTGCCCAATCCCTTGTGGCTGCAACTACCCACAAAACCCCACATGGTGGCATGCTGAGGAGCCCACCCCAGCGTGCCAAATTCCTGAATGGAAAACTGTCCCACAATGGGTTTCTTTTTTTCACCTGTAAAAGCGAAAACCGTTCCTCGTAGTCTAGATCCCCCTCCCCCACCCGCACCCACCCACTGCACCCTGCCTCCCTCACCCCTCCCTCACCCCATACTTATCTCGGACTCCGGCATGGCGATCTTCACTGGACCAGGAACACGTCTGCACTCTTCAAAGCCGACCGCGAACTGAGGAAATGCCGGTAAGCTGTACAATGCAATGAATAGGGTTTTTTCAACTTTGCTGCATATCTCAAGCATTGCTTGGAATTTTGGCACCAAATTTTCAACATGGGGTTTTTGGGGCCCCTCCTCATGAATTCTGTCACTGTCATGGCGTTAATCGGCCTCAGAAGGTGATTTCACAGTCACTGCGTGAAATCACCTTTCGGGACCCATTAACGAAATGACAGTGCCAGTGTTCATGAGGTGGCCTCTCAAAAAGCCTATGTTCCAAATTTGGTGGGAAAAAATCCAACAAATGCCTGTTTTACGAGCGTGCATTGCGCAGTTGCTACCCAGGCTCGTAACTGCATTCGCAATATTTTAATGCCGTATTTTCAGCATTGCCATTTTTGTGCACCTCCTTGTGAACAGTACAGCTGTCATTTTCCACATCCTGCCTGAAATGTGTTTCCGCACTTCTGGCGCACAACTGCGCAATCACTGTGGGAAATCAGTGTTTGGGCCAGATTACAAAAATGACAGTGACACAGTTCATGAGCAGAGCTCCTAGAATGCCTATGTTGATAATTTGGAGCTGATACTCCATTAAATGACTGTATCAGGCGTCGTTGGCAGATTACCGCATGCTCATACACGTCGTGCATTTATGATATTTTCACTCTGGATTTTCACCATTGCCACTTTTACACACCTCTTGATGAACAGTACAGCTGTCACTTCACATATCCTGCCCAAAATGATGTTTCCGCCTAGCGCAGAATGAATTAGTGGTACTGTGAAAATCACTTCTTGGGACACTTTCAGGAAAATGACAGTGACATACAGCGAGCAGAGGTGCTAAAATGCCTATGTTGAAAATTTGGTGCCCAACAACACCCACAAACTGGCAGTGCTGCATGCGTGCCTTGCATATTTCCCACACACCCTTGCAACTCCGCAAATTTCATATATTTGTATGCCACATTTTCAGCACTGTCTTTTAATTACACCTCCTTATGAACTGTGCTGCTGTCATTTTTCACATCCTGCCCAGCATGTTTTCCCACACTGCACTAACAAACACCCACAGGGACACCCTAATGCCTCTCACTCTCTGCAGGGTGGGGGTTGGTTGGCATCAGTTCAATACTTGACAGCCACTCCTATGCTGCATCTCTCTAACTCCTGCACTGCCAAGGACAGCAAGACAACATTCAGCATTGACAAATGCTTGTTTGTTTATCCATTAATTTCAGCTGACAACCTATAGTATCATGATATTCCAAAATTGTAGAGTTCACCTCAACCTAATACCAATATCTTTTTTTAAATTTGCAAGCAAATCACACTTACAAAGTTCCTAAAAAGGGATAACACAATGAATGCATTACAGATACTTTTTTTTTACAAAGAAGGTTATCAGACACTTTATCAATATACTATAGATTAGGGAATTACCACTGAAACCATAAGACAGTTTAATGCATTACAAAGTCATACAATATAAGAGCTCTGTAGGGATAAGTTATTCAGCTACATAAACAGATTCTCTTTTACCATTTGGGCTGCATGCCTACCATTATCCCTTATAATCATGAGATTTGCAATTTATCAAGTTAATGTCCCAAGAGAGATTTTGTGTCTGCTATACAATTAAGATGGGATTCACCCCAGAATTCTACAAGAATTAAGGGGAGAACTAGTGACACCACTGACTACCCTTTTTAATAAATCATGGGAGGATGGTGTGGTACCTAAAGACTGGAGGCAGGTGGATGTGATTCCCCTTCACAAAAGTGGGAGCAAGACAGAGGCAGAAAACTACAGGCCTGTCAGTTTGACCTCTGTAGTAGGCAAAGTGATGGAATCACTTCTGAAGGAAAGAATTGTTGAGTACCTAGAGGACAGTGGAGCATGAGGCCCAAGGCAGCATGGGTTTACAGTAGGAAGGTCATGTCAGATGAATCTAATTGATTTCTTTGACTGGGTGACCAAAGAAGTAGACCAGGGAGGGGCTGTGGACATGGCCTACCTAGTCTTTAGCAAGGCATTTGACACAGTCCCACACAAAAGATTAAGAAATAAATTAACCAGTCTGGGAGTGGGTCCCAGGGTGGTAGCCAGGGTAAAACTTTGGCTGGACAACAGGACACCGAAGGTAATTGTAAACGGACTCCACTCTGAAGAAAGGGGGGGGTTACTAGTGGAGTACCGCAGGGTTCAATACTGGGTCCAGTCCTTTTTAATGTCTTTATAACTGACATTGCAGAGGGACTGGAAGGAAAAGCAAGCCTCTTTTAAGATGACACAAAGATCTGCAACAGGATTGTTACACAAGGAGGTGTGGAAAGAATGAGAAGGGACTTGGCAGGGTTGGAGGAATGGTCAGAAGTATGGCAGCTTGGATTCAGTGCAAAGAAGTGCAAAATAATGCACCTGGGAAACAAAAACCCAAGGGAAGAGTACACAATGGTGGGGGGGTAGTAACAACAACAAAAATGGAAAGGTACTTGGGGTAATCATGTCAGATGACCTTAAGGTTGTCAAGCAATGTGAGAAGGCAGTAGAAAAGGTTGAGGGGATGCTGGGATGTATAGAGGGAGGCATCACCAGCAGAAAAGAGGAAGTTGTTATCCCCCTGTATAGACAGTTGGTGAGACCCCATCTGGAGTACTGCGTCAAGTTTCGGAGATCCCATCTCCACAAGGACATAGACAGGATGGAGGCAGTCCAGAGGAGGGAAACTAAAATGGTGCAGGGTCTGCAAGAGAAGTCATATGAAGAGAGACTAAATGAGCTTAATATGCATACCCTTGAGGAAAGGAGGGAGAGGGGGGACATGATAGAAACTTTTAAGTACCTCAGTGAAATCAACAAGTTCAAGAAGCTAGCATCTTTCAGAAAAAGAGATGTGCAATAACAAGGGGATAGAACTTGAAGATAGAGGGGGACAGCTCAGGGACAATGTGAGGATGTATGTTTTCACAGAGAGGGTGGTGGGTGCATGGAACAGACTTCCTGAGGAGGTTGTGTGGTCTAAAACTGTGGGAGAATTCAAGAATGCATGGGACAGACATAAGGCAATTCTTGTGGTGGGGGTAGGAAAAATAGGCTGTTGGTTAACTAGGATCTACTGCTTATTCTGTAGGTAGGGAAATGGGCAGACTAGATGGGCCAAGCGGTCCTTATCTGCCATCAAAGTCTATGTTTCTATGTTAAGAACACGTAGAACAGGTAACTTTGTAACAGCTGGACCTTCTAAAATCTAGGAAACATCATGATGTGCCCCCTCCCACCAGATGAACATAAATTCATAACACTGCTGCAGTCAGACTATATCTCCAATTTGAACACAAACAATCTGATTTCTGTTGGAAATTCAACATGACTCTTCTTCCCAGAAATAAAAATCAGGTCTACTATGTTACTTGGACTGTTTAAATGTTCCTTTCATAGTTTAACTAAAACTATCACCATTCTGTTTCAGAATGAGAAGGTTCATGTGAATGACTTTCATTTTTGTTTGGACAAGAGATGTGATGTTAAGGGTGGTCCAGCAGATCGCACTATAGATACAGAAAACTTCTGTGCAGGAGGATGGAGGTTCAGAGTGAGGCTTAAGCAGTCAAAGTCTGGTTTGGTGCATTTATCAAACAGTTTTTTTCTCAGGAGGGACAGCGGTACATACTTCTATGTGAGCTAGCCAAAAGCCTACTATAAATGTGGAGCCAGAACTTATTTTAGCAGCACCTCTGATCAGCTTAAGTGTGTACAGTGTGGAAAATTTGTGTACATCAGTATGCTATGTTATAATTTGTTTTGATGCAATCTTTGTGAAGAACAAAGACATTCATTTCATAATTGCCCCTGGGCTTCCAGAAACCAGACAGATGGCTATGACATGGATACCATTTTTAAGAAAGCTGAAAATGGAACTACTGTTCCCTTGAATGACACTGGACCACAAGATTGTACATCTGTAGGCACCCTAATACTGCAATCCTCCCCACTGATCCTTCTTACAACAAAGGATGACCCCTTAACTCCTCTAAGAAGATGGATTCTCTAATTACAAGGAAAGTCCCTGAACCTGTTCCTGTAAAACCTGGGAATGACATTCCTTTGTCAGAGACTTCTACATCCACAGAAGTTAAATGGGACTCTTCCACCTCCAAATCTTCTATAACACAAATCTGAGGTCTTTACTACACAGAAAGGATAGGGAGATTCAGACACTGGGGACTTGATTTGGATATCTTCATGAGCTCAGTGAGGTCTAGGCCCTCACACATCATACCCTCTTCTGAGATAGAGGAAGACACTCTTTCTGCACCACCTCAAAAAAAAAATCTAGGGAAAAAAGGATGACTGCCCATATAAGGGTAAAATGTTGTTGATGGATTTGGCTTTATTTTGGTTTTTGAATTATAGTTGTCCAGTTGCCCTTCCCTCTTGTTGTTGCTGTTGCTGTTGCTGTTGTTATGGGATCCCTACAAGCAGCCTCTTTAAATATTTATAGTATTAGACCTGAAAAAAAAGGGGGGGTAAGGGAAATATTTTTTAATTATTGATATTCTAATTGTGATTTTTGTTTTCAGGAAACAAGTCTAAGTTCTCTTTCTGAGGTGGTGCATGGCAAAATATACATGGGTATGGGGTCCATCCCTTTGGACATTTGGGTAGGATACAGCTGATGGGTTGGATTTTTTTTTCATCAGATGAATTTTTAAGTCTTTAGATTATCTTATCTCTGTCCTGAAAGGGCCCTTCTATTAGCTATTTTCTACCAGTCAGAGAATTTTAGCTTCATTAGCCTTTATGCCTCCAAGTTTAAAACTACCCAGATAGCATTTCAGGATATGTCACCCCTTATTTGCCTACTGGGAAAAAATGCTGATTTTGAGAGTGGAATTAAACTCCCAGTTAGACAGTGTGGTTAGAAGTAGCATTGGAAAAAAGTATATTGTGATGTTCACACTTTGCAACATATGATACAAACTGATCTACAATGCTGGCACGACAACAAAAACACTGATGTCCTCGACTGCAACAGAAACGCGCCAACACCCCCAACTGTGACGTGACCCCAAACTAACAGGAATGATCGCAACATACAATGTTGGGGGGCTGCATCTCCCATGCCCCCGCACCCTGCCTACTAAAGTGGAGTTAGATATTTACCCCCCCCATAGCCCTACAATGTCTCAATGCAAAACCCCTGTCACTGCCTATATAGGCTCACCAGGTGTTTTGCTGCGGTGGGGGTCAGTGTACTGGTGTTGCTGTAGCGATGGTATACCATACAAACTGCTGGGATAAGGAACATGTATAGGTCTGTGCATCTCAAGGGAGAAAACTAATTTGTAGTTCCTTTTTCGCCAGAATAGATTATTTTTTTCTCTCTCCAGCCATGATAGTCTCATTTTTTCAACTGTTGCTGGTAGAATTTTTAGACCATTTGCTATTACAAGGTCACTTTAGGTTGACTACAACCTCAGGTGGTAATGATAAAGAAAGATGGAGATTAAATACTTCCATTTTAACCCTTCCAGAAATTCAGGAAGCAGTGTACCAGTTACTAACTCCTCAGCATTCAGGTTTTTGTCTCTATGATAGTCCATTACACCAGTGGGAAAACTCAAAAATTTATTATGAATAATTTTTTCAACAAATTGGTAAAAAGAAACTGCAGTAGAATTAAATGAAGTATTTGAGACTGAGGGACCAGCTTTATCAATTTCTAAATAATGCTGCTAACAGTTCTGATACATCTCAAGAACAAACTGATCCAGTAAAGGTAGAGATGTTACAATTTCAGTACAATAGAGCAGAATCTGTAAATATGGAGCAGAAATCTGGAACAAAACAAACTCAATTTGGAGATCCATTTGTTGCATGTAAACATAGGATTGACTTTACAGTGTTCCCTAAATTGTGATCCTTGTATAGTTCATGGTCCAGATATTCAAACTGCTCCCAAAATGTGCACAACAGCAGGAGCAAGCACAATTCAATTGTGCATATGCGTAACAGATGCGATATTCAAACATGGAGCAGAACAAATTGAGCAAGCAGACAACGTCTGAATATCGCACAAACTGCGCCACTTTAACCAGGAAGAGCTGAGCAGAAAGGTTGCGCCATAGCGCAACAAGGGGCAGCCCAGCTGAGCAGTCCAGAGGTGCCATAGCGCAAGCAGAGACCCCCAGTAGAGCAATGGAACTGCACAACCAGGAGGCAGGCTGGGGCTCACCACCAGCCATGCCACACATGGGCACAGGAACACACTGCAGAACCAACAAGACACCTGCACACCCCAAGCACAGCATCACTGGGGTGGGACAGATGATCTACTGCCCATGGGGACAAGCCAACAAAGCACAGCAGGGCCATGACGCCCCAGCACAACCACTGGTAGGCTGAGACTGCCACACACAGGGGGTTGACAACTACAGTGCACATCAGGCCCCCCGTATGCACAGAACACCCTGCACCATGACTCCAAGACACCACCCATGTGCAGTGACTGGCACTGCAGGAAACACCATGCATCCCCCCCGGCACACGTCAACCTCGTGTAGCAGAGAACCATACAAGCCAGACCCACCCTGTGCACCCAGCAGTGGGTGGCAGCAGATGACAAGACCAACAGAAAGTCACTGCCACACTGGAGACACATCCCCATGCACACATACGTGCACACACACACACACACACACACATATATACCCAGGACCATACCACCCCAGATGGCATGCACACCACTGCAACTGAGCAACCATAGCCAGCTGCAAATCAGAGACCAACACAGTATTCATATCAAAATATATATATTAGAAAATGTAAAAGTACAAAATGAACAACAACAAAAACTATTTACAAGGGGGTAGGGGTACAAGGTAGGGGTGGGCAAGGGAAGGATGAACAACTTGGAGAGGGAAGGCAGGGTGGGAGGGATGGGTGAAGTGGGAAGGGGAAGCCGGCCTAAGGCCTAGCAGGCTGGTCCTCCACTGCCTGGTGCCATCATGCCTGGCTGTGCCTCCTCCGTAGGCCATGGCACTGGATATCCTGGAGGATGGTCCTGTTTTCCATGGACACCCGGGTCAGGTGTTGCAGTGCCCGCTCTATTCTTCGGAGCACAATGAGGCCTAGGAAAATGGGAACACAGTCAATGGCTGTGACTGACCACAACCCTGAACACCACCCAACCTGCAAGCCATATAGCCCAATGTCACGCACCTGTGATGGTATGCACCCACCCACAGTGAACATGCACATGGCCAGCCCAGCCAGGCGGCACCAGCTATGTGCACCACTGCACACATACACTGCCCATGTCCATCACAGCTCAAACAAGGCTGTCAGGTGACGTGGCAATGTGGTGCGATGCCAGTTCCACAGCCATGTGCCCAGTGCATGCATGGACCACCAGTGACACACACACAGATGTGCAGTGACACTGGACAGTGATGAATGTCGCCTGTGTCATGCATGGTTGTGTTGTGCATGGCTGGTGGTCATGCCCACCCCCTCCAGCATGCAATAGCATCCATGATGTAATGATACTCACACTCCAGTGCAGCTGAAGCTGCTGCTGTGGCTGCTGCTGCTGCTGCTGCTGTGGCCCACACCTTCAGCACCACCGACCGCCACCAGGCCCTCTGCCACGCCCTCATCCTGTGCCTGCATCTCTCTGCCCGGACTGTGGGAGACAAATGTTGAGAAAAACATCAGTGTGACTCCAAAGCTGACTGCCCCTGCCCCAGTGAGGTGCCTGCCCACAGCCAGACTCATGCATCTCACACCTGCACACACTGACACAGCCAACCATGTCAGAGCCATCACCCATGCACAGCCACCAAACACACTCACACCCTACGGAGAATACAGGTGCATAGATGGTACACCCACCTGGCCTAGGCTAGCAACCCTCCTGGCACATGACCGTAGCCTCTCATGCAAGTCCAGCTCCCTCCTGCGGAGGTCACTGTACCTGTGCCGGCACTGCTTGGCAGACCTGTGCCACCCATTGACCCCCACCAGATCATTGGCCACTTGCAGCCAGACCTGGGTTCGAGCCATGGTGAGGGGCTCCTCCCCATACAGTGCCCCATAGTGGGGCTCTACCAGGAGCCACCAGGTTGGCCACCTCCACGGGCTCCATTAAGGTGCCCTCCTGCATGCCATTCTTCCAACTTTACAGCAGGCAATATGGCTCCGCACAGCGCAACCCACGTAAATGTTGCACAATAGACCACCATAGGTTCCAATCGCTGTTGGTGACAGGCGTCAATCTACATAGTGCTGTCACCAGACAGCGCAATAGGGCCATACACATGGCAGCCGAACAGCACCAGGGGGCAAAGGTCGGACACCAGGTCAGAGGTCTATGAAGCAAGGCCACACACGGCGCCATCTGACGTCTATGCATCCTGCGTGACCGACCACCTGTGTGACAGTGCCACAGTGGACTATTGCACAGTAGTGCCACAGCTCCATATAGTGCCCAGTGCTGTAGCACCACTGGCACAATGGTGGCCATGGCCTGAATTGCCGATCGCGCACAGCACGTCATCAGCATGGCAGACGCCTGCGTAAGCTACCTGGGCATGCGCAATGCAGTGTACCACACAGTCACAGATCTGCGCTATTGGCTCAGCCGGCTCAACCGTGTTGCGAGAAGCGCAATGGCGTGATATTCAAGCCGACACATGCAAATCATCCGATCAGCCATTCAAAGGCGCGGTAGGCGTGATTTGCATCTCATTACAGTTGCTCCTCTAATTTGCATGCATTGTGCTATAAAAAGTAGTAAAAGTGGGCTCGCTGACGAGATCGGTTACTGCAGGTGAGAGGTGAGTTGCATGCTGGGATGTTCTGGACAATGGGCATGGGATGACGCTGTAGACTGCACAGTGACAGGTGTCCACTTCCACCCATACAGATCGCCATGACGAGCAGAGCCAAGGTGAGGGTGAGGATGGTGGGCGAGAGGAGGAGGCCCAACTTCACCATGGCAGAGGTCGAGGCCCTCTTCAGGCCTACCTGGAGGAGGAGGCACTACTGAGTGGATGGCGGAGCACCCTCAGGCCCGTGTGGCTGCATGGGAGGGGTAGTCCGGCAGTGAACCTGCACGGAAGCCACCAGTGCTCCCGTGCAGGAATGCCAAAAGAAGTTGGGACAGACTGCAGGAGGGTGAAGGAGAGGTGGCAGCCCTCAGGCGACGCGTGCTGGCACTGGCGGGGCCAGCCAGCGGTGGTGGAGCTGACCCCAGCTGAGGACCGACTGGCTGCATCAATGCAGTGCAGTGCTATTGAGGGCATACCAGGAGGTGGATTCCAGACAGGTGGAAGCCCATCACTGCAGGTATGACATGGTGGTGGTGTTGGAGGGGAGGTTGTTCCATGCACTCATGTCCTCTCTTTCTGTTACAGATCCTGTTGGTCTTCAGGGATGGTGGTGGTGGGTCCAGGCAGTGAGGATGACCTGCTGAACATGGAGGAGGGTCCATCCACCTCTGTCACCAGCCAGCATGCACTGCACCAGCATGCACGCTGGGCTGCCAACTCTGGGTGTCGGTGATTCGGTGTTGGGGTGCACAGCCTGTGTCTCAGCAGTCTGGCATGCAAGCATGCCAGCACGCTGTGACTGTGGCTGTAGCACGTACCTGCACCATTGATGATGCAAGGACTGCAATGGGCGGTGACATGTGTGTGTCCCATGACGGACACACAGCAGGCCAGCCGCGTGCCCCTGGGCCTTGCTGGTTCCAACTTTGTGCCAACATGTCGGCACAGTCCCAGGCTGCTGCCTGTCAGCACCGTGGGCTGCACGGTGGCTGTGCAGGTGTCTGGCACTGTTGCGGCCACAGCAGTGGACGAGTGGTCCCTGGGGCACAGCAGTTGGAGGGGCAGCAGCAGCAGTCACCCACCAGGTCTGGGGGTACAGTGTCCAGCGGTGGCACATGCCCGCCACCCTTTGATATGCCCATTCCTGGTCCTGGTGAACAGCGCCCAACCTCAAGGGGTGTTGTGCATCAGGACCTTCCACACCCTGGGGGACAGGATGCCATTGTGGCAGAGTACCCATTGGACGAGCACACCCGCCTGCTGCGGGAATCAGTACAGCAGCAAAAGTGGGTTGCAACGTCTGTGGAGGCACTGTGTGCGGCTGTGGAGCGGCACAGCAGGGAGTGTGCTCTGGACCATGCAGAGATGGTCCATATGCGGATGGATGTGACCGCTGCCATTGACAGGCAGACCCAGGCATTGGTCACTGTCATGGCTGCATTGTTGCCTACGCAGGTGATCCTGTACGCGCACCCACAGATGCGCTGTCCACTCCCGTTCCCAGCATCGTGCGACACCAGGCCTGTCGATGCTGGGTTCTGCTGTGGGCATCCCAGGCACCCCTGGTGCAGGTATGTTTGGCATCCTACAGACCCCAGTGTGGACAAGGTCGTGATCGTGCAATGGGACCTCTGGTGGTCCATCGGTGCCACCCCATGTGGCCCCTGCTCAGCCTGCCAGTGCTGTTGGGTCATGGCGGGGCCGCCCAACCATCCACGGTGGCCGTGGTATGGTGCAACATGACTGACCTGTCTCCAAGTGCAGGCCCTGTCTGCTGCTGCCCTGTGTGCACTGTGCGTCATGGTGGGCAGTGCACTGGTGGGTGCCCTGCCCATCACGCCTGACAGGACCACCTGCACACCATCCCGACTGCTGTCCACAGGTTCGTGTGCATGATGATGCCTGCATTGTACTGTACACCAAGGTGCAAGGGTGCCCAGCATCTGACACATGTGCTTGGACAGTACAGGTGGTGGGTGTGGTCTGTGGATCTGTGTGTTTGCCATGTCTGTTCCTGCTCTGCTGTGCACCTGCCCATGTACGCTTTATGCCTGGTGTGTTTGTGTGTGTGTGTGTGTGTGTCCATATGACTGTTCGCCCCTCCCTGATGGTGTGTTTGTGTGCCTGGTCCTTCCACCCCCCTTGCCATCATGCACCCCTGGTGTGTTACTCTGTGTGCCTGTGGGTTGTGCCAGGACAGTGTTGTTTGCACATGGCCCCTTGCTTACCTGTGTTGTGCATAATGCTCCTCCATGATGGTGTCCCGGTGCAGCTGGGCCTGCCGGATCAGTCTGGAGTCCCGCCATCCAAGGGGGGGCTGCTCATCACCATCAACACCAGCGCTGCTGGCGTCCCCATCACTGTCCCCTCTTCAATCTGTACGGCTATCCCACAGTCATTGGCCATGTTGTGCAGGATACAACAGGCCAGGAATATCCCACAAGCCTTTGAGGGGCTGTACTGTAGGGCACCGCTGGAGGTGTCTAGGCATCGGAAGCATGCCTTGAGCATCCCAAACACCCGCTCAGTGATGTTGCATGTGGTGGCATGTGCCTCATTATAGCGTTGCTGCGATGGGGTCATGGGGCGCCGGTAAGGTGTGAGCAGCCAGGGACGGAATGGGTATCCGCTGTCACCTGTGTGGAGATAGTGGAGATCAGTCTCACGTTCAGGTCCATATTGCCCATATCCCTGTGTTCTACTACCATGGCACCTGTGGCATTCCCACCCTTGCCCCGAGTTTGCATTTCCTACATGCGTACTCACCCACTAGATGGCCTGTGGGGATGTCCCCACTCTCGAATCGATGGCACAGTGTGGACTGATGCCATATAAAGGCATCATGTGCTCCACCAGGGTGTGTGGCACAGACATTGATTATACGCCCAGTGGCATCACACATCACCTGGAAGTTGACACTGGGAAGCCCTTTCTATTCCTGTGCGGCCCCATGGGGGCCGGTGGTGGTGTTACGAATGGCCACATGGGTGCAGTCTATGGCCCCTAGCACGCCAGGCAGACGTGCTACCCTGTGGAACGCCTGCATGTTTGCTGTACGCTCTGCCGCGGTGCTGGAGAAATGGATGTGCTCCGTAGCATGTGGCAGCAGTGTGCTGAGGAATTGGGTGAGGATGCATGACGTGGCCAACTGTGTGATGCCTGTGGTGTCCCCTGTTGGCCTCTGGAAGGTGCCCGTGGTGAGCAGGCACATGCAGGCTGTCATCTTGGTCTCCACTGACAGAGCATGACTCCGTCATGAGGGTGCCTGCATCACATCACTGCACAGCTCACAGAGCCACCTCAGTATTGCCCTGTTCAGGTGGTACCGACCCACGATCTCTACATCTGTATACAACTCAAAGCTGATGCGGGCATGGTACTGCCTGTTGGGGGCGTACCGCCGACAGGCCCCTCCACGGCCACGTCCCCCTGCACCTTGCATTCTCACCTCCCTCATTACAGCTTCCATGTGGAAGCTGCCACTGTCCATCTCCCTGGCTTGTGCCCCCACCGGCTGATGTTGCTCTGTTACCCCTGCTGTCCTGACTGCTACTTCCACTGCACCGGGCACCCCCCCGCTGGCCTCTGCAGCCTATGGCCCACACTGCTTCCCTTGCCTGCCCTGGCCTGTCACTGTCTGTCTTTCTGTCTCTCTCTTCCCCACTTGGCATCCCTGTGGCGTTCTTGCTCCGCTTCCTTGAGCCTTTTTATTTTGGCTCATTTCCGCTGTGGTGCAACTTCCGGCTGGTCCGCTGTTGCGCATTGCGCAAGTCTTTGGATATCGCATTGCGCTCTTTATGCATGGATCCACCCCCTTCGGTTGCACATGCCGTCATTTGCATTGCGCTGTTGCTCAGCATGTTTTCGGTGGCACAACTGCCTCCTGCTGAATATCGCAGAATGGCGCACTTTTGGACTTGAGCAGGCGCAACCCTATTGCGCATGGCGCAACCATTTTGAATATCCCACCCCATATGTTTCTGAGACCATGAGTTTGCTAGAAATCCTTGAATCTTTTACTAATGACACATTGAATAAGGTTCCTTTAGTTACAGAGTCTACTGAGACCTTTTCTCTATCCAATATAACAATTCAGAGCAATCTACTCAAGCTTTGCTGGCTGACATATCTGAAGAGGAAATTAAACAAATAATATTAAGTCTTAACTCTGGATCCTTCCCTGGGATGGATGGGATTTCAAATTAGTTTTTTTAAGTATTTACAGGTGTTCTTTCATGTTTTTTTGCAACAAATCTTCCAATATATGTTCGACTCTTTTAGTTCCTCCCCTTCATTAGGAAAAGTCTTGATAATTTTTTGTCTGTTTAAAAAGGGAAATAATTTTTAAGTAACGGGAGACCTATTAAACTGTTAAATTTAGATTTTTAAATATTATCCAAACTTTTCTTTAAGACTGCAAGAAGACACAAAGGAACTAATACAGCAAGTACAAACTTGCTCTATTCCTAATACAACTATAAAGGGGAACTTTTATATTCTAAGAGACATAATGGAACATGCTAATCACAATTCAGTCAAGGGTTTTTTCCCTTATTTTGGGTTTTTGGAAAAGTCTTTCATAAATATAATTACTTGCTTTCAGTATTGTCTTAATATGGTATTCTAAATTAATTTATTGAATGGATTAAGTTGTTATACAATAAAGCTACAGTTATGCCTGTTATGATTGGCATCCTGAGTAAAGTTTTTCCTATTTTGTTGGTAGTATGGTAAGGTTGCCCTTTAAGTCCCCTTCTTAATGTTTTTTTGCACTGGACCTTTTATAAAAACAAATTATTCAGGATGACAAGATTGTGATTATTTCCCCTCCTTTGTCTGCCATATAAGTAAAGCTTATAGCTTATACAGATAACATTTGCTTATATGTGGCTGATTCACCTGTGGACTAGAGGCATTTCAAATTTTACAGGCCTTTTCAAATATCTCTGAGGCTAAAATCAATACAATCAAAAGTATTGGTCTTTATCTGGGGCAGGTGCTGATTGACCATGCTAATATAGCAGATTTTTCTCTCAGATGTACTGGTAAAAGTTTTGGGGGTGTGTCACTGAGGCACAGATCAGAAGGCTTAGGAAAACCAGCACTTATAAAATCCTCAAGTAGCATTTTATTATTATCAAGTAAATTAAAAAATATATAAAATTGTTCATGATAGCCATTTAGAAAGGCAATACTAACAAAAAAAACAAAGTACTTCATCTGAGTGTAACTGTAATTTTAAATTTCCATCTCAATATCTCCCAAACATAAGATTGCTCTTTTTATAGGAAGTCTCTGCCTGGCAGTTAACTTCTGCATTCTGAGCTTGTTTATAGACATCCTGTTTTTCTCAAAATGTATCAGAACTTTCTCAGTTTATTTCCATTCTGTTGCAGCAAAATATAAGTTTGTGTCCCAGAACTAATCTCATGTTGACAACTCTGCAAAAGAGTTCATGGAGGTCAAACTGCATCTCAAAGTTAACCCCCAAGTTTCAAAAAGCTTTTTGCAATCATTTCATCAGTATAACTATATATACAGTGGCGTGAAAAAGTATTTGCCCCCTTCCTGATTTTCTCTATTATTGCATATTTGTCACACTGGATGTTTTCAGGTCTTTAGAGAAAATGTAATATTAGATAAAGGGAACCTGAGTGAACAAATAACACTTGTTTTTTTTTTTTTTTATTTCACCTATTTAATGAAAAAAGTTAACCAACAACAACTGGCACTGTGTGAAAAGTAATTGCCCCCTTACACTTAATAACTGGTTACTACATTTAGCTGCAATGACTGCAACCAAACACTTCCTATAATTCAATATCAGTCTTTCACATCGCTGTGGAGGAATTTTAACTCACTCTTCCTTGCAGAACTGCTTTAATTCAGTAACATTTGGTAGGTTTCGAGCATGAACTGCTCGTTTCAGGTTCTGCCACAGCATCTCTATTGGGTTTAAGTCTGGACTTTGACTAGGCCACTCCAAAACTTTAATTTTACTTCTTTTTAGCCATTCTGATGTGGACTTGCTTTTGTGTTTTGGATCGTTGTCTTTGCTGCATGACCTAACTACGCCTGTGCTTCAGCTGACGGAAGGATGACCGACATTCTCCTTGTTAATTTTCTGGTACAGAGCAGAATTCATGGTTCCTTTTAATTTGGCAAGTCATCCAGGTCCTTAGGCAGCAAAGCATCCCACACCATACACACCACCACCATGTTTGACTGTTGGTATGTGGTGCTCTTACTGTGGAATGCTGTGTTTGTTTCTTTGCTTAGACATTATGGGATCCATAACGTCCAAAAAGTTCCACTTTGGACTCATCTGTCCATAGAACATTTTCCCAAAGGCTTGTGGATCATCCAGGTGCTTTTTGGCAAATGAGAGACAAGCATTTATGTTCTTCTTGGTTGGCAGTGGTTTCCACCTTGCTACTCTCCACATGAAGCCCATTTTGCCCAGTCTCTTTCTGCTTGTGAGTCATGAACACTGACCTTAGCTGAGGCAAGAGAAGCCTGCAGTTCTTTGGATGTTGTTTTAGTTCTTTGAGACTTCCTGGATGATTTTACGCTGCCTCTTGGAGTAATTTTGGCAGGCCGCCTACCTCCTGGGAAGATTCACTACTGTTCCAAGTGTTCTCCATTTGAGATTATGGCTCTCACTGTGGTTCGATGGAGTCCCAGAGCCTTAGAAATAGCTTTGTAACCCTTTCCAGACGATGAAGAGGCAACACATTTTTCTGATCTTTTCAGAGAACTTCCTTTGATCATGGCATAATGTGCTGGTTGAATCTTTGTGCTGGCAACGTGACTCTGATGGTAAGGGTCAAAATAAGTGAGGTTTATATTGAGCAGGGCTGGCTGTAATCAAGCCTGGCTGTGTTCAATCCAGCTGATTCTAATTATCCTTTTAATTGGTTGATTTAACTAGGGGCAATTACTTTTCACACAGTGCCAGTTGGTGTTGGTTAACTTTTTCATTAAATAAATGAAATAAGTAAAAGAAAAGAAATATTTGTTCACTCAGGTTCCCTTTATCTAATATTATATTTTGTCTAAAGACCTGAAAACATCCAGTGTGACAAATATGCAATAATAGAGAAAATCAGGAAGGGGGCAAATACTTTTTCACGCCACTGTATTTTCAAACAAGAGAACCCACTTTCACACACAGATTCACATATATTTTTATAACTGCACATACCTAAGGGGAAGAAAAGATTAAAACAGCAAGAAAAAAGACAGAAATAGCAAGAAACAGCAAAAGAAGGCAGGGAGATATTGGGGGGGGGGGCGTGAGACTGTCCCTTGGTCTCACAAGAAAATCTGATTGCACAATCAGACAGGCAATAGACAGAAAAGAAGAGGATAGATCAGATCATTGCATTTAACTCTTTCTGCATAACAACTGGAACTGGGTATCATTCAACCCTGTCACAGAATCAAATGTGGGTCAGGTAACATTCCCTCTCAAAACTGGGAGGAAATGTTAGATTTTTATATGTCAAAAGCAGCACTCTGGAAATCCTGGAGATTCTCAAAGCAAAAATGAGTCCATATCATTAAAAAAAATGTTTTCTGCCTATTTTCACATATTTAAATTTTGTTTATCCTTGTGGCAAGGTAGATCTGCCCTTTGCCCTCTCCCATAACTTTAGGACCAGAGGGTTTTTTTTCAGGAGACCTGGTGGGAGTCAAACCAGTAATTTGTGTCCTCCTCTTAGCAGTAGCAGCAGATGCCAGATAAGATGTGGCAGAGAGATGGCACTGACAGTTTAATTTTATGCAGCACTTTGTGTGGCAGTGCTGCCGGGTGAGGACTGAAATCCCACTAAGGTGGTTCGGAGGTTGAGGGAGGCTGAACGGTTAGCAGACCATGTCTGGGAGCCAAGGATGGTTGTGGGGTGGGTCACTGATTAGCCTGCATTGAATCAGGCCTGGGCGGCCAGCAGTCAGACTCAGAGCAGGTGAGGAACATCAGTGGTGCCAGTCATTGAGTGGAACAAGCAGCAGAGAAAATCATAGAAGAAACCGTGAGACTAGAGTTAGTCAGTCGGCGTGGCGTGGCTGGGTCCAGTAGCCAGAGGATTCCTTGTCCGAAGGGGCACAAGAACCTCACTGACTGCAAACACAGATCGAATCTCCCTCAACTGCTGAATCCACCACAAGCAGTGCAACCGGCTGCTGGCTCCACTCCAGTTTTAGGTACGGAGCTTTCTGGCATTCCAAATTAAAAGTTTGGCACCCAGTCCCAGCCTGGGCTGCTCTTGGAGGCATATGCTCTGCTGCACTTCTTAGCATGTTTTGAAACAGAGCTTTGGACCTTTACATGGAGCACAGCATAGCCTAGGCTCAGAGTTTGTTTTTTGAGAAGCTCCCCCGGCACTGTGTGCCGGCTCCCCACCCGCCCTATCTGGGCACTTTGATTTATAGTTACAGGCTGTCACATGATATGCCACTTTTAGTGAATTACTAAGTGCCTAAATCCCCATTACCAAGTTATTCTTTTTGGCCACTAGAGGGCCAGCCATCTACTGTGTACATGTTGCATTTCTATTATTTCATCACCCAGTACTGAAGCTACCTAATCTCTTCCTTTACACTTCTGTCATTTTTTGGCTGAAAATATATTGCTCACTGGCTGCAGCCTAATCCTTCTTCACAATGAAAATCCCCCTCTCACTTCCCCACTCCCTCATGCTCCTCATTCTTACCTTGTCTACCCATCTGCTCTTTATGCCTCCCATCCAAATAACAGCACTATGCATCTTACCCTCCCCCTCTCATTCCCTGCTTTTATCCTTTCAATCGCTCTTTCACCCCATCTCATAACCTGGTCCTATTTTTCTCCACTTAGCCTTTCTTTGATTACTAATCTCATACATTCCTCCTCCCAACTCTTCCGGTTCCTTCCCAAAACCATCGTCACTTCTTAAATGCCTCAAGCTCCACTACCTCATCATAGTCTTTCTCCTCCTTTGGTCTGAGGATATTCACCCAAACCCTGGGCCAAATGCTCCAAACATCATAAATGCCACCCTTTCTTCAAATGACCCCTCGTGTGCCCTCTTAGCCCTCCCAAATGGTTTGAAATTCATACATCTAAATATCTATAGCCTCCTACTTAAAACTGATCTTCTGCAAACCCTGGTGGTATCCCTTAATCCAGATATCCTAATCTTAACTGAAACCTGACTCAGTGACAAGATACTAGATCACTCCATCACCATCCCCGGTCATGCCATTTCTAAGCAAGACCGAACGGGTAGGGGTGGTGGCATTGCAATGTATATTCAGTCTTCACTACATTACACCATGATCCTATCCTCCTCCCTCCCTCCCAGAAACTTATGAAGCATTAGCTATTCATATCACACTACCCTTCACCATCCCAATCTTCATAGCTGGCATGTATTGCCACCCAGGCGTCTAGCCCACAGTCACAATAGAGCTAATTACCTCCATAACATCTCTCTCTCACTCAGGTGAAATATACATTCTGGGTGACTTCAACCAAAACTGGTTGTCTACTTATACCACAAAGACACGTAACGAAGTTGCAGCCCAAAATCTCATGCAACTCATTCTCGAACCTACCCGCCCTAACCACAAGTCCCAGAACCACTCCCTGCTAGACTGGGAACTCAGTTCCCACCCCCATAGAGTCATCATGTCTGGTATCCTACCTGATGCCCTCAGTGACCATCACCCCATCTTCCTAATTAGAAAGGTCCACAGGCTCAAACCTCTGCACGAAATACTACAACTATGCTCCTTCAAATTCCTAGATCTTGACACTCTCCTCCAAGAACTAGTACCCTCAGACTGGTCACCCCTCTCCTCTGCCCTCTCGGTCTACCTCACCCTCTCCTACTTTAAAGAAATATTCTTAGAAATCTGGAACTCCTTTGACCCTTTCAAATGCTCCAGAGTACGTGGTAACCACCTTCCCTGGATAACCCTTGAACTGCTGGCCTGACTTAGAGAAGGGGACAATGCCTGGAAGAAACACAAAGCATCTCAGTTACCCAGTGATTTATGTCTTATACTGACAGCTTTGAAACTCTTGCACCAAATCTACAAGATTAGTTAAGTCCGACTATTTCAAATCTGCTTTCCTTACTAATATAAACACCCCCTCCAAATTCTGGAAAGTGGTCCATGCTTCTTCTCCCCTTCTCCAAACTCCCTTCCCCAGTGCTCAAAATAAATAATTGCCTCATAGTTGACCCTTCCTCCGTGGCTGAGGAATTTAGTTCCTACTATACCTAATGTGCCTCGGACCTTCTAAACTCTCTTCCCACTCCTACCCCCCATTCTCCCCTCCTTTACCTCTGGGAACCCACCCTCTCCAGCTCCCCCATTACCCCCGTTTATACCCTAAATGCCCAACTCTCTCTCAACCCCCCGAAAGTCTCCTCACCTAAGGACCACTATCCCAAGTTCCTCTTCCTCTCAGCCCTTGCTATTGCCTATCCTCTCTCTTAATTCTAAATCTCTCATTTACATCTGCCTCTGTTCCCTTGTCTTGGAAGCATGCTGTTGTCCTCCCACTTCCTAATGGTGGTGACTTTACATCCCCTGGTAACTATCAACCCATTTCTCTCTTTCTTACTTTTGCTAAACTCCAAAACCACTTAGTTCTCTCCCAACATACTTCCTTTCTCTCTGAGTCCTCCTTTTTCACACAGTTCCAATCTGGTTTTCAGAAACATTGCTCCACTACCACCTCCCTACTCAGGCTCACTGACTCCATCAAAAAAAGGGATGGATAATGGCCTTATCACTACAGCCATCTTTGTCGATGATCACGGTCTTGTATGCATCTGGCATATGCCCCTCCGAATTAGCATCCGGTCTCCAGCTTGACTCTGACCAAGTTCAACTTGGGTTTGCCTCCCATCAGCTCTTCCTAAACATCAAGGAGACAGTCTCCATTACCTTTGGCATGAGACAGAGGCTGTCTAGGCTCCTGGCCTGCCGTCTTTCCACACCCTGGACTTAAAGACGTCATCCAGAAAAACCTGTGCCCCAAGCTTGGCGTCTTATTCAGGAACCGAAAACTGCATCCCTTTTACGGCTAGGTGAGAACTCGTCCAAAAGATGATACTCCCCATTTTTGACTACTGTGATGTGGTCTATGGTGCTGCTCCCAAGTCCTCCTTGACCAGATTGGATATGCTCTTTTAACTCCTGTCATTTCACCCTAGATGCTCCCCCTTGTACTCATCCTTGTGATCTCTATCATGCCCTGTCCTTCCCACCACTGGTAAATAGATGCCACTCCCATTGTGCCAAACTGATCTCTAAATTCTGGCTTGATGAACTCCTTCCTCACCTCACCTCACCTTATCCCTATCCAACCCCCCAGCCCACCCTTTCCCTCAAATCCTATAATACATGAACGTTGATGGTCCCCCGCTGCTCTACCCTCATCGGCCAGCCTCAATCTATCCACCGCTTCCCTAAAATCTGGAACTCCCTTCCCCTTCAAATACGACACTCCTCCTCCTCAATCTCCCTCAGCTCTGCCCTGTATAATTATCCCTCCTCTACCTGTTCCTGTTATAATCCTCACTAACTTCCTTTCTAAATCTTGCTCTTATTTCTATCCCCCTCCACAGCCTTCACCATCATTATGCTCTCCCTTCCTTCCCCATTTCCCTTTATTCTCTCCCAATACTTCCTCTCTCTCCATCTGCTAGCCTGCTCCCAGTCCTTTTGCAGGGTTCTCTGCATCCTGAAGGGGAATATGGTGTGGTTTCCTATTACCCCCCACTCCCTCCCTAATCTCTCCCCCTCATTTCCTCTCTCTCTCTTCACTTATTTGCCTGTTTCCAGCCCCTGTGCTGGGTTCTCATCATCCTGAAGGGGAATAGGGAGTGGCTTCCTACTCCCCCTCTACTCTCCTTCTCCACTGAGTAAATTACATCAAAATACAGCACTTGCCCACCTTCCCCCTTCCCTGCACTTAATTTATTTGCCTCTGACCTTCAGCACTTGCCACATTACTTTATTGCACTCTGTTGTATTATGTTCACTGACATGTCTGTATCATGAATATGTAGACTGGTTACTCCTAGTTGATGTACTATTTCCTATTTTCACCAACTGGATTAACTGTCCCCTTTGCTCCCCCCTCCCCACACAATTTTCAGCTGCATAATTATGCTGTCTGCCTGCTATCTCTTTCTAAATACAATCCGTAGATTCCTTTAAGATTGTATGCATTCTCAGTTTACCACTGCTTACTATTTGAATTCCAGATGTAACCATTGTTTTCTGTTAAACTGTATGAATCTCTGTATTTCCATCCTCATTGTACCCCCTCCCCCCAGGTTGCACCGGGAGATGAGCAACTTGTTGTTCAGTGTGCTTTCCTGGAGAAACATTTCAATAAATAAAAAATCTGGCAAGTTGGCCTTTAAGAATACTGTACAGGGCAGCCGCAAACTTGCAGTCAGCCCTTAACAGGATAACTGGGAGCACCTGATAATTGAAAGCAGCTGAGGTGCTGCATAAAATGAGAATACCTCAGTGTGAAAGGATTTTTATTTTGGACTGGAATCTGCAGGGAACAAGAGGTAAAAACCTACAGAACATGGAGCCGAGGGCAAGCTCTAAAAAACAGTGTAGCTGAAGGTATAGAAAGAGGTGAACCCTGTAAGCCAGAGACAGGTACATTTGTGGAAGTTTGCATGGAGGCCTGCATGAAAGCAGAGAGAGCTGAAGAAAGCTTTTAAGAGAACCAATTCAGTATTAGGCTGACTTGGGGCCCTACCATTAGTGGTCAGGGAAGATAACGTAGAAACATAAAAACATAGAAGATGATGGCAGATAAGGACTGCAAGGCCCATCCAGTCTGCCCATTTCTTTTTCTACCTTATGAATGTGCCATTGGCCTTTGTTCTGTCAATTGCCTATCTATTCATACTCATCTGTATTGCTCCCTTATGCCTATCCCATGCTTGTTTGAAGCCCTGCACTGTATTCATATCCACCACTTCCTGAGGTAGGCCGTTCCATGCATACATCACCCTTTCTGTGAAAAAGAACTTCCTCACATTACCCCTTAATCGGCCTCCCTCTAATCTCATGCTGTGTCCTCTTGTCCTGCTATTTTTATTATACTGAATCATGTTAGACTCTCACTTTGTTAATGCCCTTAAGGTGTTTGAATGTTTCAATCATATCACCTCTCTCCCTCCTTTGCTGTAGGGTATACAAATTGAGCTCAGTTAATCTGTCCTCATTTGTTTTCTGATATAGTCCCTGCACCATTTTGGTTGCCCTTCTCTGGACTGCCTCAATGTGGTTAATGTCCTTGTGAAGGTGTGGCCTCCAGTGCTGCATGCAGTACTCCAGATGGGGCCTAACCAGTGTCTTGTAAAGAGGGATTATTACACTCCCTCTTCCAACTTGTGATACCCCTACTAATACACCCCAACATCCCTCTAGCCTTACCTACTACTTTAGTGGTCTGCTTGAATGATTTCGGGTCATTGGTGATGATGACACCCAAGTCTCTTTCTTCCCCTGTGACTGCTGGCAACTCCCCTCCCAGCCTATAGGTGGCTTCAGGGTTTATCTTCCCTATGTGCATGATCTTGCACTTCTTTGCATTAAACCCCAGTTGCCACTCTTCCAACCATTTTGCTAGTTTATCCAGATCTCTCCTCATTTTGCCCACCCCATCTGGATCATCTACTCTGTTGCAGATCTTGGAGTCATCTGGAAACAGACAAACCTTACCCTCCAGTCCATCTGCAATATCATTGATGAAGATATTGAAGAGGACTGGCCCCAGGACTGATCCCTGAGGTACCCCACTTGTGACTTGCATCTCTTCTGACTGCATACAGTTTACCACCACTCTCTGTTTTCTGCCCATCAACCAGTTTGCCACCCAGTTGACCAACGTCTGACCCACCCCGAACCTACCCAGCTTATTAATCAATCTTCTATGTGGAAGAGTATCGAAAGCTTTGCTGAAGTCAAGGTAGATGACATCAACTGCTCCCCCTTGGTCCAGCAATCTGGTTACCCAGTCAAAGAAATCTATGAGATTAGTTTGACAGGACCTTCTATAAGTGTGAAGCAGTTAATTCCTGCTGTGTAAAGAACGGAAAATGCTTATAAGAGATAAAAAAAAACTGGAAAAGAAACTGTATAATTCTGAACTGTTCAAATAAATGCAAAACAAAGAATTTTGTTGTCTGAACTTTGAAACCTGTCTAACCTATCATTTTGAATGTTTCCTGAAAAGCCTAGGCCACACGATTACACGCTGTCACAAACCTCCACTTTCATGCATTCAGGCAAGAATATTGAGCAACTTTTTTTTCATCTCTTATGGAGTCATTGGCTGACTTAGATTAAAATAGATTTTACTCACTTATCTCAAAACACTGGGGATGGAATTTGATAAATCCTATATTTTTTTTTATAATTTTTAATGCCTCTGTTAAACTTGATCTTCAGGAGAACATACGAACATACAAAAAAAACAGCAAACGAATGCCATTTGGTCTATCAAATCTGCTCATGTTACAGGGTCCACAGCTTGAGCTACTGTTCCTGCCCCCCCTCTCTCCACTACTCCCATCTTTCCTGCCCATGACCCTGCCCCCCACCCATTACCCTTACCTCCCCATGCCTGTCCCAGCCTCTCTTAAAGCTGCCCACTGTCTTCAATGAGATTACCTCTTCTGGCAGTGCATTCCAAGTGTCCGCCACCCTATCTGTGAAAAAGTGCTTCCTGACCTCCCTCCTAAACCTCCACCCCCCAGATTAAGACTGTGCCCCCTCATGTTATGATTGCCACTCAGCTTAAAGAGACTCCCTTATCAACCTTAGTTATTCCTTTCAAGTACTTGAACGTCCCAAACTTGTCCTCTCTCTCTCTCCTGTCTTCCAGAGAGTACATGTTCAGTGTCCTCAACATCTTCTCATATGCCTTATCCTGCTGACCCACTATCATCTTTGTAGCCCTCCTCTGGACCTTATCCAGCAGGTTAATGTCCTTTTTGAGGTGTGGGTACCAGTACTGAACTCCATACTCTAGGTGTGACCTTACCAGTGACCTGTACAAGGGCAGTATAACCTCTTCTGTCCTACTGCTGATTCCCCTAGATATGCATCCCAGCATCTTGTTTGCCTTTGCTGCTGCTTTCTTGCACTGCTTGAACTGCTTCAGGTCACTAGTGATCATCACTCCCAGGTCCTTCTCCTCCTCTGATGCAGATACTCGGACTCCACCCAGGCAGTTCTCTGTCCTAGGATTCTTGGCTCCAATCTGCATAACTTTGCATTTCTTTTGGCATTGAAGCCAAGCTGCCAGATCCTGGACCGCTTCCCTAGCTTTTCAAGATCTTCCTGTAGGTCCTGTGTCCCTTCAGCTGTGTCCACTCTCTCACAGAGCTTGGTGTCATCTGCCAATAGGCACATTTTGCCATTAATGCCATCTCCAATGTCATTGATGAAGACATTGAACAACACCAGCCTCGGCACTGAGCACTGCATGACCCCACTGGTTACCTGTCTTGTGCCAGATAACTCTCCCCCCACAACCACTCTCTGGGTTCTGTCCTTCAGCCACTTTTCTACCCATCTGGCCATCTTTCCCCAACCCTGAGATCCACCAACTTCCTGATCAACCTTTTGTGGGGCACAGAGTCAAAGGCCTTGCTGAAATCAAGATAGAGGATGTCTACCACTTGGCCCCTGTCTATTGTCTTAGTGACACAGTCAAAAAAGTCAATCAGATTTGTTTGATATGATCTCCCCCCATGAACCCATGCTGCCGCACATACTGGAGACCATGTTCCTCTATATATTCCACCAACCTTTCCTTTAGTATGGTCTCCATGAGCTTGCCCACAATGGAGGTCAGACTGACTGGTCTGTAATTCCCTGGGTCATCCTTGGGACCGCTTTTGTGAAGCAGCACTACATGCGCTGTTCTCCAGTCTGGTGGTACTATGCCTGTCTCTAGTAAACTATTAAATAGGTCTGCCAGTAGCCCTGCCAGTTTCTCAGACAGTTCCTTTAGTACCCTTGGATGTACTCTGTCTGGCCCTGGTGATTTGTCCACCTTCAATGCCAGCAGCCCATCCCTCACTCTATCCTCCTTTATCACTTTATCTGTGTTCCCCTACACCCCACTACTATTTTCCCTCCTGAAGGCACTGGTCCATCCTTCTCCCTGGTGAAGAAGGAACAGAAGTATTCATTTAGTATCTCTGCTTTTCACCCATTATCTTCCACCCACTTCACCCCTTTCTTATGCCAAACAATCCTTTCCTTCTTGTCACTTTTCTCACTTATATAGCGAAAGAAAGCCTTCTCCCCTTCCTAATTCTTTCAGCTATCTACAGTTCCTTCTGTGCCTTTGCTCACCTGACTTTCTTATTTGCCTCACTAGCCAACCTTAGGTAATTTTCCCAATCCACCTCTGTCTTGGTCATCCTGAATTTTATATAGGCCAACCTCTTTTTACTTACTGTCTGCGCAACCCCAGAACTGAACCAGCTGGGTGCTTTGGCCCTTGTGTTCTTACCCCTGGGCCAAACGCAGTCATCTGTGGCAACCAGTATTCCTTCCTTAATGATGCACCACCTTTGGTCCACCCCATGTCTGCTCTGATGCCCACCAGATGGCTCCTTAGCACTGTACTCATTTTCCTGAAGTCTGCCATCCTGAAATCCAAGATTTTGGTCTTAGTCGGGATGCTTTCCCTGCCCATATCCAACTGGAACCACACTGTGCAATGGTCACTTCCTCCCAGTGGCTCCCTGGCCATTATTTCCTATATGTACTCCCCATTTATGAGCACCTGATCAATAATTGCTTTAGCTCTTGTTGTTTCAGTGACATCCTGAGTCAGGAATCCACTCTGCAGTCCTTTCAGGATCACTTGACTCCTAGTACACATCGTGGATGGTATACTCATGGCCACCTTGGGCAGGTTGAAGTCCCCCACAATTACCACCTCATCTTTCCCCACAGCTTCTGATATTTGTGAGCTAAGTTCCCTGTCCCTCTCCTCATCCTGACTGGGTGGTCTATAAACCACCCCCAACCTCACCTTTCTCCCTCTATTGGACCTTAACTGAAACCATAATGCTGCCACCTCCCCTTCCTCTGACTCCTCCCTCTTGCATGTTATTCCCTTCCTGATATAAACTGCCACCCCCCCTTCCCAACTACCCTGTCCCTCCTGTATAGTTTATATCCAAGGATTGCAAGGTCCCAGTCATGGTGTGATGTTGTGCAAGTCTCGGTTACTGCAGCTGTGTCCACCCTCCTGTAAGTCTTCCATCTTGTTTCCAAGACTCTGTGCACTCAGAGACACCACCCTCCATCTAGAATCTGACCTTCCCCTCTTTGTGCACTCCTCCAAGTACCCTTGTTATGTGTTCCTCACCCCCTCCACCCTTTGCTAACTATGTTCTTGGCCCTTCCACCTCCTCCCTCCAAACATCTTCCATCATTGAGGTGGGAAGGTTCACTTACCTCCTCCATTTGGAGTATGTGGGCCTGCACACCCATTGTCCCCAGTAGTTTAAATTAAGTGTAGTGGTGAATGTGTTAATATGCTACAAGTATAACAAAGCATAGAGATTCAGAAATTAGGCAGTATGTTTGCAGTCCCTTCTGGGAGTTTGAATTAGCGACTGTTAGATCACTGCAGTGTAGCTACACACGAAAGAGTCAGACAGAATACTGTGGATTTCAGAATACAAACTGTATGATTTAAAAGGATTTACCAATAAATGATCATGGTTGAGTGAACGCATTCTACAAATTGAATTAAAGGACATGAAATTAAAGTTAAGCAACACAGACGGGGCCTGATGAAATGGCTTTTACCATGAAACGGTTGCTTATATTTTTTGTGAAAAGAAAATTGTAAATAAAGTTTGAAGACCCCTCAGTAGTTTAAGTGTAGTGGTTATGTATGCCCCCTGTTTGTCCCTGAGTACCCTCAGACCCTCCCAAATGAGGTGTAGCCTGTCTGGTGAAAAGAGTGCTTTGTTTGACCAGGTCTCCTCCCTGTCCCCAATACAGAAGAACATCTCCTCCCTGCACCATTTCCTTGGTCAGTCACTGAAATCCTCTATTCTTCTTTTCCTGGCTGTGCTGGCCCTTGGTACTGGTATCACCTCTAAGAAGACCAGTGAACTTCCTTCTTCCCTGCAGATCTTCCCTAACTCCTTGAACCTACTTTGCACTACCTCTGCCTCCTGCCCAGCTAGGTCGTTGGTTCCCAAATGTATCACTAAATTAGGTTTTCCTTCAACCTCCCTTACTATTTCCCTTATTTTTGGGCCCACCTTTCCCACTGTCATCCCTGGCATACAAACCACCCTCCTGCTTGCATTTGGGTCCCTTTTCCTTCCCCCAGTGAATACCCCTAATTATGCAGCCCCCTACGATTGCCACCCTTCAATGCCCTGCAACCGTGCTCCCCGTCCTTCCTTTCTCACCTTTGGTACTAACTGCTTCCCACCTAACTGCTCCCTCTGCACCCTAGTAAACTTATCTCCACATCCACAATTTGTTCCCTTAACTGTTTTTCCATCTCCCAATCTGCCCCTCCTCTTTTGACTATCTGTATCTGCGTTCAGTTTTCCCTCCCCTCTTCCTTTCCTTTTCTCTCCCTCCCCTTCCTCTACTCCATTTTGTCAGCCTCCTCTTCCCTGCCCACCCTGATTAGTTACCTCCCCCCTTCCCTGTACTCCTACTCTCAACCCTGGCTGAATCTGACCTCCTATCTCACCTCCTGCTGCCCCCTCCTGCCTTCCAGACAGTGGTGCAAATCTATTCAATAAAGGCACCCCTTTAGAATTTCCCACCCTGATGCTACTCTCACATTTCCATCCCTTCCCCTCACCTCTTGCCACTCCTCTACCCCAGGCTCCCTATTCCTCTGAGGAAGAGCTACTCCTGTATATTGGGTGCTCCTCCCCACTTCTATCTCCTGCCTGATGCTGTCACTCCCCTGACCATCACCCCTCTGCCTTTCCCTCCACTGCTCTGCTCCTCATACTTCCTTCCCAGCTCCCATCTGAACAGCCTTATTTCAGCCCTTAGCAGCTCCAGGCTCTTACACACAAGACATCCCCCTTTTGTCCACATCACCCCAGAAAGACTGCTGCTCTACAGCTATTGCAGTTTACCACTCTCCTGCTTTCCATACATGTACCTTTCCCCCACTTCCTCCAAACACAGTTTCTTCTACCCTCCAGTTATACATAACTATAAAATAACTATAGCATTCAAAAATTAATTTCTATCTCAGTTCCTTACCGTCAAAAGGTAACAACATAGAGAATAATGTATACACAACTATTGGTAACAAGCTGATTAGTTCATTGAGAGGTTGCCATGACGACCATTTGAACCTCGAGAGCATAGCTCGAGAGGTCCGGATGCCATTGGCGACCTCGAGATGAACTAACCTTGTTACAGATCTTAGGTATACATTATTTTATAGTGTAGGATGCCAACTGCTATGAAGCGTGACTTACTTGGTTTTATTTCTCCACTTTGCCACTCGTTTCACTGTTGTTTTCACCGCTGCGGCCACTTCCTGGTCCTATAACTCGCATGCACTAGTGCATTCAATGTTGCTATGCTGTAGTAGCTACGTAGCTAATGCAACATAACAGCTGCAATGCTGTAGCTACTACAGCATAACAACATTTCGAAAGTGATGGATTTCTAGCAATAACAGCATCCCATCATACACTATAATCACAATAATCTACCTTCTTCTAATGCAGATTCTATCACAGAACTAGAACACAATGCAAAAACATCTGCTACTTAGCAGCAACAAACAGGTGACAAGATACAACATACCAAGCTGATGTAGCTTTTTAAAAAAAACATAGAAATAAAAATGTAATCTTTTAAACCAGTAGAAATCAGCACTCCCAAAAGCACCCTGAACTACAAGAAAGAACACAGTACCACACATCTGTCACAGTAACTAAATAGCTCTAAAAGATTGGAGAAATAAGTAAAAATCAGAGACAGCACAAAAAGATATAATGTACTGTAAAGTATTAGGCAATAGGTAAACTCAGTTGTTTAACAGAGAACATAAAGTACCTTCCAAAACAGACAGAATACCCACAAATGAGACTTAGATTCCTATTATCAGACACCACCAGAGGCACATACAGAAAGGGTTTCAACTATAATACTAAAAGAATTATTATTATTATTTATTATTATTAAAGAAGTATTATTAAGAGAAGACACACATTTTGTCATGAATGGTTCCAGTGTGGGCTAAACAGTTTTTTTTGCAGCATGGCATACTTATTCTCCAAGAAATGTTCAGACCCTACAAGTTCACAATTATGCAGCACCTGCTTTGAGGAAATCGTGTGTTGAAAATTTCAAAACAGAAGCTGCTTTCATTCACTAGGGTAAAACTTTATTAGTCAGTTATGGCAGTGTCTTCCCTCAAATTCCAGAATTTTCTTTATGCTCTTCTAAACTGTTCTACTAGGTTTTGCACAACTAAATGATAAACAGGATCCCTTACAAGATGTGGGATATCCTTTGGCTGAGCAGTTATGGATGGTTAGGAGTTAAAGGGGCAGATTGGCAGACACAAGTGGGTAGCCAATGGGATGACTGTACCCAGTCCATGAGTAGATCTGTGGCCCAGCACAGTGCAGAGGTTTCTGGAAACAATGAACACCGACCATGCAGGGACGCTGAGCGAGTGCCCAGGTGGCCACCCCAGCCTCACCTCCAGTCCATGAGGCTGGGATGGCATGGTGAGGGGTCCAGCAATGCTTTGCCATGGCCAGTGATGGCACCGGGGGGGGCAGTGGCTACCCCAGTTACCCCTCTGTGTACTGCATGCAGCCCCCAACAGCACACAGTGCCACTGTGAATGGGCACTGCTCAGGGTGCACCTACTAGCATGCTCTTTCCATCCCGGTGCAGCACCCCACAGCTGATCGAGGTTCAAGTGCAAAGGGAGCTAGCATAACAATTTGTGAATGCCACAAGGGTGTATAAAGCACTGCTGCATGGCTTTTGGTCCTGGGAATGCCTACACACTGCCTTTGTGTGGCATGTAGGCATTTGAGAACAGCAACCAGTATGAAGTGATAGAGTCTGGAGGACAGGAGAAGATGGAAGGTCTGGAATCTGGAAGAGAGAACATGTTCTCATTCTAAATGTGATCTAATAGTGAAAACATTGGAGCATTTTTTTCTGGAATGCCCTTTTACTACTGGGGTTTGCCCATTCTTATCCATTAAATGGCATCTCACTTGGCTGGCGCATTTAATCTATAATAACCTAGTTTTAGGAGATTTTGCTCTACAGTACAAGAAATATAATGAAAGCACTCATGTGCTTTTTGGAAATATTATCTGTGGCAAGTAAGGTGCCAATTTGTGTTGCAACAATTGCAGTCTTCTTATCTGTCCATTGCTTGGATGACAGAAGCTGCTAAAAGGAGTAGGGTTATTATATCAGATGAACTCAAAGTGGTGAGGCAGTTGACAAGTCAGTGGGCACTGCCAGTTGGATGCTGAGATGGATAGGGAGAGATAGCACCACTAGGAGAAGGGAGTTGGTGTTACCACTGGGGCTAGTGCAACCCCACCTGGAATACTGTGTCCAGTTCTGGAGGCCACATCTCAGAAAGGACATAGACAGGGTGGAGGTAGTCCAGAGGAGGGCAACTTGAATGAGTGCAGGTGTTACATCAAATGCCCTATGAGAAGAGACTAATGGACCTCAACATGTACATCCTACAAGAGAGGATAGCTATTGGAGACATGATAGAGACCTCAGGTACCTAACAGATGTAAATACAGTACAGGAGGGGAGTCTATTTCAAATGAGGAAGTGCACCAGGCTAAGACAGCATACAATAAAGCTGGGGGGAGGTTAAGAGGAATGTGAAGAAGTGCTACTTCAGTGAAAAGTGGTGGACATCAGGAAGAGTCCACCAGCCAAGTTGGTGGAAGTGAAAATAGTTGGAGGGGTTTCAGACATGCATAGTATAGGCATATGGGAATATTGGTAAGTAAACAAGGTGAAAGGCAGGTCAACCGGGACCAGGTAGAGTCCATGGAGACAGAGTAGGCAAAGGAAAATATGGGCAGAATGGGTTGGCCAAGAAGTAATTTTCTGCTAACTATTTACTGTATATATTTATGTATAACTCTCAGGCCACTTTTTAACAAGTTAACACATCACCCATTAAAATCTGGAACAATGGTACCCATGTACTGGCATGCCATTTTACTTTGCAAAAGGTTTGGTACCAGCTTTAGCGTTAGGATGTATACCTGGCTCATTTCCTAAAGGAAGAGATAGGTGGGGGTACAGAAACAAAACAACATGAACCTTGTGTAAACATAAACAGAAGAATGTATAGCAAGGGGGGTGAATAGGGGGAACAAGAGGTTTTTAAATATGTGAGAGACAGAAAAAAGGGAAAGAGCTGCATTGTAAGGCTCAAGGGTGAAGGGGGGCATTGGTGGAGGGTGACATAGAAAAAGCTGATGTCTTACATTGATACTTTGCATCAGTCTTTATGGTGGAGGAGGGGGGCCAAAATTGGATAATAGGGGAAGAACAGGTAGGGAGATGGACTCTAGCCCCATTGCAGAAGCTAGGGTACTAAAAGAACTGGTCAAGCTGTGGCCAGATAAGGCGATGGGGCGAGATGGGATTCACCCAAGGGTGCTCAAAGAATTAAAATAGGAATTGTCAGCACTGCTCATGAGGCTATTCAACCTGTCACTGCACAAGAGAAGGGTTCCTGGGGACTAGAACAAGGCTGATGTAGTACCACTGCATAAGGGGGGGATGAGAGGGAGGAGCCAGGTAACTACTACCTGGTCAGCCTGACCTCTGTGGTCGGTAAGCTTTTGAAGGCACTAATTAAGGAAAGGCCAATTAAATATCTAGAGGTGGAAGGCCTCATGAATGACAATTTGCATGGATTCATGGGTGGCAGGTCTTGTCAGACCAATCTGATTGAATTCTTTGACAGAGTGATGGAGATATGGGACCAGGGAGGGGTGGTGGACATGGCCTACCTGGACTTCAGGAAGGCATTTGACACCATCCCCCACAGGAGACTGGTAAACAATGTGGACAGCATAGGAGTGGGGAACAAGCTCACAAGATGGGTCAGGTTATTAGTTGGAGGAGAGGAGTCAGAGGGTCATAATAAATGGGGTGCACTTCAAGGAACAAAGGATGATGAGTGGTGTTCCCCAGGGGTCTGTTCTGGGACCCAAACATTTCAGCATTTATATTGGGGACATCACTGAGGGTCTATGGGGGAAGATGTGTCGGTTTGCAGATGAGATGAAGATTTGTAGTAACAGGTTGACATGGTAGAAGGGGGGGTGGAGGATATGAGGGTGGATTTGGCCAGGCTGGAGGAGTGGTCAGAAAGGTGACAATTACAGTTCAGCCCAAAAAAGTGCATAATTATGCACATACGGCATAACAACCCAAAGGCAAAATACCGACTTGAGGGGGAGGAGCTAGAGGAGACAGAGCAGGAAACAGACCTGGAGATAACCATCTCAGACAATCTGAAAGTCTGGAGTCAATGAGACAGAGCAGCAGGAAAGGCACTAAGGATGTTGGCATGCATAGGGAGGGGTTTCAAAAACAGTAGGAGGGAGGTGATCCTGCCACCATACAAAACCATGGTCACACCACACATGGAATATGGAGTCTAGTTCTGGAGGCCATACCTACAAGGGGATAAGGACAGGCTGGAAAGAGTCCAGAGAAGAGTGACCAAAAAGGGGTTGAGAATGCAGTGGAGGTCATATGAGGAGAGACTGGGAGAGCTGGGCCTGTACTCGCTGGAAGAGAGGAGGGAGAGGGAGGATATAGTGGAGACATTCAGGTACTTAAAGGGTATAAACAGGGTGAGAGTTGACAGCATATTCAAACTGAGTAAGAACAATTACACAAGGGGACCTACCCTCAAACTGGAGGAGGACAGATTCAGAGGGGACATCAGCGAGAGGTCCTTTACCAAGAGGGTGGTAAAGCCATGGAACAGGCTGCCAGAATGCGTGGTTGGGGTGGATACAGTGGGGAGTTTTAAGAGGGCCTGGGACATGCACATGGGAATGGCAGGCAGAAGACAGGCTGGAAAGGGATGGAGGGGATCTTCCTAGGGGAAGGGGGTTACGGGCAGACAGGATGGGCCAAGGGGTCCTTTTCTGCTGGCTGATTTCTATGATTCCATGATTACACCCCAGATCCAGGGAGCAGGCTGGTAGGCATATGCTAGATCTAACCTGCTGAGGGGGCCCCAGTAAATCCACACAACTAGAAACAATAATTGGTTTGTCTAGAACAGTAACTGGGATTGTGCAGTATGGCTTTATTCAACAGATGGAAACTTTTAGCAGAAGTGAACCCGCAAAGGTCGGTCTAGGCAGGACAGGTACATTTCATGAACTCTCCTTGCATGCAGTACAGTTCATAAACACATAAAAGAAAAACATATTCTTCACAATTTACCAAATGGTGCATCTAGTGGACACCTGGCCACGCACCCGAACATCTTCCTTCCATGAGTGTCATTTAGTGAATCTAAGTCACACACTCAGAACTCTTCTTGGAACATAGGTGCAAATAAGTAAAACTCAGTCACATACCTTAACCTGCAGCTTGGCTCTTGCTCAGGTATAACTGGTGTCCTTTATGAACCAGGAAGCCCTATTTTGTAAGCACTTAGATGGCATTCCTCCCACTCTTGGCCCCAAATGACTGTCTCTGCCATTCTTCAGAGTTACAGCATTGAAGTCTCCATTTCCCACTGAAATGCCAGAGGTCCCACACTTTAACTTCATCACACACTGAGGTGACCAGAAAACAAACTGCACTATCCTGGGTGAACAGTTTAACAGAAACTTCACTCACATGGGTGAACTAGGGGCACTGACAGGTGCAATCTAACCTTACCTATGGGCATAAACTCCCAAGACTAACAATTCCCCTAAAGTATGTGGAGATCTAGTCTCCTAGAATGGTACTCACAAATGGTTGTTCTGTCCACTGGGCAGGGAACAACAAAAAGGAAAAGGTATTCTCCTGGGTGGCAGATCAAACAGTCTCTCAAAGTTCTTTCCAAGGCAGCTGAAACACACAGGGAACCTTCAGGGGACTGCCCCTTAAGTCCATTGAGAACAAGCAGCTCCTTCCACTTCACTGGGAGTAGAAATCAGGAAATCCTGCTGTAGCACTGGTCTCCACCACTTCACTGGAAGCTGGAAATGACACTCCACTAGGGTGAGAAATCCTGGTCTCTCACCTCAGAGTCCACTGGCAGTCCTTCTGCCACTCTCACCTCCTTACTCAAGCTCCAACTGAAAGCATTTTAAGCTCCCCAGAGCAGCTTTTCCACAGTGTGGCTTATGCTGCTGCGAGAGTTCTGAATAACCTAATCATTCTTCTCTCAGGCTAGCTGAGCAAACAATGATGTCATTATGTAAGAAGCCCCTAATGAGTTCCCTATCAGCTGCCTGCTACCTTACTAACACTAATACTGATAGGATTCTAGTAACCCCTGGGGAATGGGTGGTTACATATGTTTATATAAGGGAGGTTAATTTCTTTGTCATATGGGGGTGCAGAATAAAGCAAGTTTGTTTTGATGTATGACTATTACTGTTTCCTGACTTGATGTTATATTTCTTTATTTTTCTGTTCTTATGTTATAGATATTATTGGTAGTATTTGTGTTGGATCATTTTTAGCTTATTGTGTTTGTGTAATTGTTTCATTTTCTTTCAATAAAAATACCACTACTCTTCTTCAGTAAGTGCTGGAGATCTTTTATTTCCAGCTGGGCAGTGACCAGAGATGAGCAGAAGGGACCTAGGTTTAAAATTTCCAAAGAATGGCACCTTATCAGTGTAGCACCCCCTCATATTGCACTATCAATTAGGGGTGGCTGGTGCTGGGCTAGAACCCACAACCATCTGATCTTCTGGCCCCAGAGATGAGTGTGCTATCTACTGAGCCACTGACACTGATACAGCAAAAGGAGTGAGTGTTGCTGGAGGGGATAGCTCTTGATGCTCCTAGCAGCTAGTGTCATGTACCCTGAATGGAGTTTCCACTAACTCATCTGCATACATACATCTTGTATTAGTTAATGAGATGGTAACCCAGATGTTGAGGGAAACTGGAGTTTCCATTGCAATAGTAGAACAGGATATGATTCACAAGGAAAAGACCCTGCCAGGCCAGTTTTCCAGAATTATAGGGCTGACAGGTTCTGTGATATAAGTGTCAATGGTCTGGACCTTTGTAGCTGGGAAAGTGGCCCAAGCATACGGGAAGTGGGCGTACCCAACCTGCCAGTAGATGTAATTATGGGTAATGACTTTGACAGTTGGGCCAACATTGTTGGTGTTACTACCTGTAGTAAGGCTAGTGAACCAACTCCTGAGGACACGGAGGAGGTAGTGCCATGAGAAAAAAACTCCCTCAGCAACAGGGGAAGTTGTAGCTGAAGAATTAACTGGGAGCAGCAGTTCTGAACCACAGCTACAGACTGGGGAGAGCCCAGCCATGGATGGCTTTTCCTCAGGAAAGTGTTTAAGGGAAAGGCAGGTGTGTAGAGCTGGGAGAGCTCCACAAACTGACCCATCCCTGCAGCAATTAAGGTAGTTTCCTACCAGGGTGGAAGTGACTCTCAGGGTTCAGAGAAAAGAGGATGTATACAGGGAGAATGTGACCCTATACTGTGAGAGGGTTCCAAAGGGAGCACCAGAGGAAGAGGTACTCCAGTAGATAGTTGTTCCTAAGGAGTTAAACAAGCAGCTTCTGGCCTTAACCCACAATATACCCTTTTCTTTACACTCAGTCAGTCAGCCAGTCAAAAAAAGCGACTAAGTGAAAACTTTTACTGGCTCAGTATTTTTAAGAACATAGCAAGCTACTCCTCTGACACCATATTGGCAGGCAGTAATACAGCCATGCTCCTTCATCCTAATGACGCCCCTCCCAGCAGACCCGGGTCTATGGCTATTGGGCCTAATGCCTAAAGCTTTTATCCTTTCCAAAGCTTTCACGCTATGGCTCATACAGGCCTCGGTAGAATGTAAATGACTTATTATATGACGTTGGAGAACCTTAGAGGTCCCTCACATTTCAGAATGGCTTGGTGCTTTGGAAAGGATGGTAACTTTGACTAGGATATCATGCTATAGAAATCAGTGTCTAAACAAGTTTGTTGACCTATGGGACCTCTAAATGGTGTATATTGACCCTATTAATCCTGCCATGTGCCCCAGATATTCGAAGGACAAATTGAAACCTCACTGACTTCCTAGTAGAAATGTTTGTTTGGTTAATAAACACTGATATTGCTCTTCTCTACATAGCTATCATGAGTGTTCCACTTCTGGATGATCAATTTGGTTTCCGCCCACTAGCGGTTTCTCACCTTACGTGAAGAAGCTCAACTACTACTGTTTCCACCTAGTTGTACAGTGAGTATGTCATTTTTTTCTTATGTTGTCTCTTAGTATATCTGTAGCATGGTTAACCTGGTTTATAGTCAGCCTTTAGATGCAAATTCAATAATTAGTTGTGTTACTTGTAGACATGCACAATGAGTGATGTGTAACCGGAGCTTCGGATGTGTGCACTAAGTGTTAAGGTTGTAAACTACTTTGTCAGTCATTTGATCTAATGGTTAAAGATCTGTAATAAGTCTGAAATCTCCTAATAAAAAAGATTAACTACAAAAAGAACATAGAAAACTACTGCTGATCTTGTCTGCAGTGCCAGAGGGTGGAAATGGTTGGGGACAAGGCTAAGGTGGCTTTGAATCCTCTGTCTGCAATTTAAGAGCCATTTCATCAAGTTGCTGTGGACATTATTGGGCCACTGAGCACTCAAAGTTGCATGGGCAAAAGGTATATTTTGGTGATCATGGATTATGCCACAAGGTAGCTAGAGGCTGTGACCTTGTCCTCCATTGAGATGGAAAATGTAACTTATGAAATGCTGGGGATATTCAGCTGGATGGGGTTTACCCAGGAGATTCTGTCAGACCAGGGAGATGATTTTATGTCTGCCCTAATGGCTAATTATTGTGAGACATGTGGGATGCGGCAGCATGGGGCCACTCCATGTCACCCCCCAGAGTAATGGTCTAGTGGAGCATTTGAATGCATCACTTAAGTCCATCTTAAGGGCATTCACCAATCAGTATGTGAGAGAATGGGGCAAGAACTTGAACCAACTGTTATTCACAAATAGGGAAGTCCCACAGGATCCTCAGGATTCTCACCCTTGACCTCCTGTTTGCCCATAGGGTAAGGAGTCCCCTGAGATTCAGTAAGGGACGAATGGGAGGGTGATCTTTCTCTGCAAAGGGAACCTGTTGTGGAGTACATCCTGCATTTCAAGTCACAGCTAAAGGAGCTCATGGGTTTTGCCCAGGTGCACCTAACCACTGCACAAAAGAGACAGAAAATGTTGTACGACCATTGGACCTGAGTCCAGGAGTACAAAGTTGGGAAATGGATAGTGATACTCATCCCCATGTGACAAAATAAAGTGCAGGTTATTTGGGAGGGTCCTTACTCAGTGATAAGGAGGGTGAATGATGTTAATTACATGGCACAGCTACCTGACAGGAGGAACAAGCAGCAAATCTATCACATAAACATGATGAAATCTTACCATGACCAGGATGAGATGGTCCTGACTGGGTGCAGCTATCCAGATGAGGAGGCCATAGCAGAACAATGGTTGGATCTTCTGTGAGAAGAAAAGGGAGAATCCCCAGTGGATATCTTCATGCTCTTGGGCTGGCTGACACTGGCCCTGTCTGCCAAAATGCCTGGGGTGCTACATACATTTGGGGAAATTTTCAAAGGGATAGCAGGTTATACCATGCTGATGGAGCACCTTGTGTGTAGATTAACACAAGTAGTGCTGTCTGTATGTAACTTTCTTTCAAAATCAGTGAAGGGCATTCAACTACCACTTTGTGGTATATCTTTTCAGTTGTAGACAGAACTGAAACAGTGACAGTCTGTGGTCTGGAGCATGCAGTGGCAGCAAGAGAATCATGATAAAGAAATGAAATGAGAAGAAGAGTCACATTGAGACAATTTACAATAGGAAGAGTGACAATGGTCTGGGGCATTAAAGGTGATAGGAAACAGTTTTTACACCTCTAGATGCCCTATGGTTGTTCTTTTATTGGCTGTACAGTATTATGACATGCTTTTGACCTTTTTTGGTTAAATTAATAATCTAATTTTGTTGCTTTTTTAACTACCTTGAATCCATCTCTTCTTAACAGTTGCCGCTTTCTCTTTTCATACTGCCTGAACATTCTGCGACATCACAAACTCCCATTCCATGCCATTCAGGTGAACAGCATGGATGGGGAGTTTCTGAAGTCATAGAACGTCTTAGAAACATGAAAATCAAGTGCAATAGCTGGTGAGGAGAGTGGAACTCTAGATAGATCTGAGGGCACCCCAAAGCTTGATTATTTATAAAAATATCATCAAAACATATCAGAATACATAAGTGGAATGGAAAGGATGCTAGGATGATGGAAGGACAGTTAACTATGTGAAAATCATTTCTTATCTTCTTTAGGTAGGAGCCAGTAACAGAATTATGGGAGAAATGCGAAGTGGAGTCACATAGGGACGGTTTTTCACAGGAAGTGTGACAGTGATCTGGGGCATGAAGTGGTTGCAAAAAAATTTTGAAGGAAATGAGAAGAGGAGCTACACAGGGATAATTTACAAAACAAAGAGTAACAGTTGTCTGGGGTGTGCAGTGGCAGCAACAGAATTTGATGAAAATGATCAAGTCATAGGGAATTTAACTATAATTGACATAATGGTGGCATGAATAGAAAACAAAACAGAAGATTCAGAGTAACAGTGTTAAATTCATAGCCGGTGTGGTTCTGCTGCACTTAAAAGGCTGGTGTGAATGAACCAGTGGCATCATTTCTTCCTCCACTTGTTCCACCCAACCACTGTACTCCACTGGTACTGTTTCACACAGGTGTAATATTTTGGCCTGGTCAGTGCAACAGATTTTTGACCTGTAAGGGAGGAATGGAAGACTTGTAAAGGCAGATACAAGCAGTTACTGCATATAACTTTCTTTCCAAATCAGTGAAGGAGCTGACATATAACTGCTGCCAATATGAATGATGAATATTTTATAATGGCTTTCAGTAACAATGACAATAATGGAACATGTTAGTGTTTTGTTTGGGTCAAAAATTAAGATTTCTTTTATTTAGAGAAAGTGGAAGATAGTGTAGTGCCTAGTCTATCTGAAGAACCTAGTAGCAGTAGACTGCAACAGTAAGGCTTTTAAGTAAAGTCAAAAGTTGGCATCCATGGTGCATTTTTTCAATATGTACTTCTCCAACCAGGAGAAAGTCGGGTAGCTTGTACTTGCTTAGTCATTGATCCTTTCGATGTCAGACTCTTTTTCATCTTGCTGTACATAGTGCATGTTATAATTGTAACTCAGTGTGGGCAAGCTGACTTTTAAAAATGCCAGTTGTTCAGTATGTTCAAGGAGACGTGTGGTCCTGGTTAGAGATACTATAGAGAGGCACTATGGCACCAGTATCCTTTTTTTAATCATGAATGATTTTATTGGGATTTTCAAAGATAAGAACATACTTTGCACCTAAAGCATTACTTAGTAGCAGTGTTAAGCTAATGCACGAGATAAAATCCACAGAATAATATGAGCAAAGACATGGTGTGTATAGCATTGTCGTTCTTTGCTGAGTTACGGCACTCACAATCCTAAAGGATTCACAAATACAGAACCTGCTGTATATACATGTTTACCAAAGAGATAGGGACAACTACATGATATAGCTTTATACTTCTGGTGTAAGTCTTTGATTTCCAATGTCTGAGATTTCCCACTTTCTAGATATAACCAGTCAGTAAAATGTAGGAATACCCAAAAAGGAAAGGAAAATTAGAGTGGTAAAAGGGTGTTACCTGATCACAAAAAGGGGTTGCCAGGTGGTGGTAGAGGTACTGAACAGAGATGAGAATGAAGATACCTGTCCTGTTTCTTGTGATATTTTTGCATCTGATTGAAACTTGCAAAGGAGAGGTGCTCAAAGACTACCAATCTGGCAACAGCTACATGCCATGTGAGAAGAGATGTAGGCGTGGTCTGCCACCATTTCATCAATATCGCCCTCTTAGTCTCCAGAAACACTGTTGTCAGCCATTCTTTTGTCTAGGTGGTACAACTGGTCAGTTTGCAAGGTGTCCCCCAGAAAGATAAGAGCAGGTGTAGATGGAACTTCAAAGCCCACAACCTTGAAGCAGTCCTCCACAACCCCAGACTAGTAGGGTATCAACATAGGACAATGCCACAGTACATGCAGCAGATTAGCATTGGGAGCCTGACATCTCCAGCACTTAGAATAGGTGAGAAGGCCCATGCCTTGTAAGGCTTCCAGGGTGCGGTACCACCTCAGCAGCAATTTAAACTGAATAAGCTGGCCTCTGGCATTTCTATATGTTAGGAGGGCCCCCTTAAGGCAGTGGTTTCAAGTATCCAAGGGGATGCCAAATTGTAAATCTTTAGTCCACTTTAGCCCACATTTATTGGTAGTATTCAGTTGTGAGTCTCTAAGTACACGATATATCTGCCCTGCAGTACATTTAAGCTTGCCTGGTTTGTGTAATTGTCTGAGCCATTCCCAGCCAGCCTCCAACCCCATACCTTGTTTGTGCATGTGAATAGCCTCCCGATCTGGAGATATTTCCAGAAATCTGCCTTGGGAGTTGATACCATGCCTGAAGCTGCTGGAATTACATCAAATCCTTTGAATCTGGTTCTGCTAGGTCGGCAATGCAGGGTATACCTTTCACAAGCCAAGAGTGCCATCTGAAATTTTTCCCCTACCTGAAGATTAGGGTTATCCCAGAGGTAAGTGTACCTTACTGGGGTTATCCAGAAGGTCCTTGGAACATACAGTATGCCAGTTTCATACATTTCCACCATGTCTTCCAGGTTTCCCAAAGCACCAGGGAGGCTGCTGTATCTGGGTGTAGACTATGTCCTAGGAAATTCCCCAACCAGGAGGTTCCCACCAGGTCTGTCTCTAGCCCAACCCAAGGCAGGGTGGAGTCTGTTAAGGGCAAGAACCATTTGGTAGCATGTGCTGCACTATAGGCCAGAAGGTAATCTTGAAACTAGGGGAGACTTGGCCTCCTGCTGCCCAGTGTGTGCCTAAGTTTAGCTTTACTAAATCTAAGGGCTCTACCTTCCCATAAGAACATTGCAACCAGCTTATCTAGAGATTGAAGTATTTTGGGGGGTATTGCCACTGGAAGGTTACAGAATAGATAGACTACTTTAGGTAAGGTAAACATACCCAGGGCCTCCACCTTGCCCTTGAGGGAGAAACGCAGCTTCAGCCATCTCTGAACCTCTGCTCTTAATGTGGCAAGTAGCAGTGTATAGTTTGCATCAACCAAATTCCTTCAGCTAGCCATGATACTGACACACAAATATGAGAATCCCTGTGCTACCCAGACCACAGGTGCACCCTGAAGACTATCCCTAGTGGAGGCAAGGTTTAGCAGTGAAATAGCTGCCTTTTTCTTATTCACTGTAAGTCCAGAGATGGAAACACATTCCTGTAGGATACTCAGTATTGAAGGTAGAGACATGGCCCAGTTGACTATCATTAACAGGAGGTCATCTACATAGGTGTTGACTAGGTACTGCTTCCCCTTCACCTCTATGCCCTGGACAGCTCAGAAGGAGGGGAATTGGTATTGTCATTGTAAAGATTATTGGTGAGGCTCCAGCTGAAGTACTATGTACAGTTCTGGAGAACACATCCCAGGAAGGACACAGACAGAGTTGAGGCACAGATGGCAGTGCCAGGGCGAATGGTAACATTGGGCAGGTGTGCCCATAACAGGCTCTAAAATGGGCAACTAAAATGATGCAGGAGCTGCATCAGAATCTCTATGAGGAGACAATGAAGGACCTCAATATGTACAGACTGGAAAAAAGGAGTTGGTCATGATAGAAACCTATAAATACCTCATGGGGGTAAATGAGGTACATTACAAGAACATTTTTTCAGAGGAAAAGCTGCAGTACAACAAGGGACTTGCAATGAAGCCAGAAGGGGAAAATTTTAGAGGGGATGTGAAAAAGTACTTTTTCACTGAAAGAGTCGTGGATACCTGGATGAGGTGATTGTACTTCCTGTCTTTGTTTCACTATTTTTAAGTACCTGTGTCTACACTAAGCTTTGGAAATAAAATGCATGGTGATTTTGCATATACTACGTTTTGGAGTCTTTTTTTTTCTCCACTACTGTGAGTGCAGCTAGCACCCTGTTTTGTGTTGTGGATACCTGGAACAGGCTTCCAGTGGAGGCTGTAGTGGCACAAAAAGTGGTGTGTTTCAGGAATGCATCAGACAGACACATTGGAATCTTAGTGGAAAGAAAGGGGAGTGAGCCAGAGTTCAAGAAGAGTCTGTGGTGACTGTATAGGTAGGGAGAAAATGGGCAGACAGGGATGGCCTAGCAGCCCTTATCTACAGTCAATATCTATGTTTTTATGTCTCTTTCTTGGACCTTTTTTTATAATATTGTGCTCTATTTTCAGAAGTCGGGACTGGAACATGGGGGCTTGTGGCAAGGAGAAATGGTGCAAAGAGCTCCTTGCACCACACCTTACACAAGTCCCAATTTTGGAAGGGACCACATGCCATTGGGGGCCACTTGTACCAACCGGGCTTGCACCATCCTTGTGGTGGCCACACCAGTACACCATGGCAGAAGAGGGTTAGCACCACAGGGGGCTGCAGCATCCTCTAACTTTGGAGTTTGAAAGCCCTGCCATTGCTGCAGCTCACTGTTGTGGTTAGACCAGCCATGTGCTGGTCTAACAGCCGTTGTGGCTAATGTCGGACCTGTGGGGGGGGGCGCCCTGCAACCAGAATGGGACACTGACCAGGGACCTGTGTGAGTGTCCTAATGTTTGCTGTGAGCACAGATGGCAGTGTCAGGGCAAATGGTGGCTCTGGGCAGGTGTACCCACATCAGACTCACAGACCCGCAGAGGGGGCACTGCTTAGTTGGGCTTACTGTACAACGTGCACAGTAAACCCAACTAAGTGGTGACCCATCTGTGGGTATGTGAACCTAATGCCGGAACACCTGCTTGGTGCCACCATTCATGCTGGCACTGCTATACGTGCACACAGCACCCATCACGACACTCCCACAGGTCTCTAGCAGTGTCCTACACCACTTTCAGCATGCCCCACCATCCACTGTTGTGCTGTTCATGTGCTGGCTCTGTGTGGGGGGCATGACGGCACCCTCCATCAGATCCCTCTGGTGTGCCACATGTTTGGCGCAGCTCCCAGCCTGTAGCAAATCTGGGGACTCTGATGTAGGGACCCCTGTTGTTCTAAAATTGGGCACAGGGTCCCTGGTGCAACTAGAAGTTGTCGCAGGCAGATGTTTGGTGCAAGTTGCACTAATCTATGGATGCTCTGATAATTGAGCCAATTATTTTTTTTCAAACCTTTCTTTCAGTGCAGTATAGCTCTAGTCCCTTCATGCCCAATACTCACAGCCTGGACTGACTCCTGCTAGCAGGTTCTAAGAGTGCTCCAGTCATCATCTCTCTCACTGAGTTTTTTAAAGATTTTTTTCAGGTATTTCTTTCAGTGCACTTTAGCTCAGCTCTTGCCCCTCATGCCCAATGCCCACAAAATGGACTGCCTTCTGCCAACAGGCCCTGCTAGTTGCTGCTACACCAGTCTCTGTCTCTTTCTTTGAGTTTCTTTACATATATGTTATTTTCAGATATTTCTTTCAGTGTAGTTTAACTGTAGTCCCCCTCCCCCCCAGTCTCAGTGCCAACTGTCTGCCTTGGACAGCCTGCCAGGCCCAGCTTGCTATTGCTACAATCGTTTGGGTGTCTCTGATTGCTAGGACTGCAGTGGATGTAGCCCTGCAGACCTCTTGCTATCAAAAAAGCAGGCAGCGCATTGCTTCTGACCAAACAACATGCTGTAATTGCAACACAGTTGCCTCCACCCCATGAAGCCCTCCACTCACTGTCTGCAATGGCAGTGTCACTGCATTATTTTGTAGTCTGTTGGCAGTCATAGCAGAACATGAAACAGTCTACTGTGTCCTAGATGGCTGCCAAACCATGTTGCACATCCACGATTACTAGCGCATGCGCCATCTTTGTCATGATGCACTGTGCTGTATACCACCGTGACCGACGATTTCCTTTTTTTTTTTAAGGTACATATATCCCCCACCTGACCCTCACTGTCAGTCCCTCCCCCAAGAAACATAACAATGACACTGGGGGTGCTGAATCCCCCAGTGTAGCGATTATAATGTAAAAGTGACACTGTGGGTGCCCAATCCACCAGTGTCTATTGAACCATTTTTTTAATATATATATATATATATATATATTTATCTTTCTCCACCCTATTTAAAGTACACCTATCCCCCCACCTGACCCTCTTTCTCAGCACCCACCACCCCCCTCAGAAACATAACAATGACACTGGGGGTGCCCAATTCCCCAGTGTCATGATTGTAACATAACTGTGACACTGGGGGTTCCCAATTACCCAGGGTCCGTTGGACCTTTTTTAAATATTTATTTTTCTCCCCTCATCCAACTCTCCCTCTCAGCACCTTCCACCACCACCCCACCCTCCTGATTCATAACAGTGACACTGGGTGTGCCCAATCCCCCAGTGTTGCACTCACCAATTTCTTTTTGTTTAAAATTATGTTTTTCTCCCCACCCAACCCTCCCCATCTCAGCACTCCCCAGAAACATAACAATAACGCTCGGGTGCCCAATCTCTAGTGTCATGCTTGGGAATCCTTTATCATGTTTTTTTTCAGCAGTAAAAGAAAAATGTCCATCAATATCTTTAGCGCTCCTTACCCCCACCATACTTTCCCACTCAGCACCCACCACCCCGCACCACCCCCAAACTCTCATTTACCCATCAGAGGTCCAATACTGCTATCCTCTCTAGACTGCAGACACCTCTTCACTCTTCAAAGCCAGGCTGTGAACTGAAGAAACAGGTATGTAGTTCAATGTATTTCAATGGGGTTTTGAACTTAGTGGCATAACTTGGGAATTTTTGCATATTTTTGGCCCAGATTTTCCACATGCCTTTTGGGATCCCGCCACATAGAAACACAGAATCTGTTGGCAGATAAAGACCATACGATCCACCTAGTCTGCCCATTTCTCTACTTACTGCTGCAGCTCCAGATCCTATTTGATCTGTGGCTCTCCTGCTCTGCACATCTAGAGGGTCCCCTTATGTCTATCCCATGCATTCTTCCACCCCCGTATTGTTTTCACTCCCACTACTTCTGCTGGAAGGCTGTTCCACTGCTTCACTACCCTTTCCATGAAAAAGTACTTCCTAACATTACCCATGAGCCTTCCACCATTCAGACTCATATTGTTCTTGAGCAGAGTTTTCCCTGAAATATGCTTTCCACCTGTACCCTCTTTATTCCCCTAAGGTACTTGACAGTTTCCATCATATCTCCCCTCTCCCTTCTTTCCTCCAGTGGATAGATATTAAGGTCCTTAAGTCTTTCCTCATAGGGCTTCTGGTCCAGTCCATGTACCATCTTTGTTGCCCTTCTCCAGATTGCCTATATCTTGTCAATGTCCTTCCAGAGATGTGGTCTCCAGAACTGGACACAATACTCCAGCTGAGGCCTCACCAGTGATCTGTACAGTGGCATCACCTGCTCTTTCCTCCTGCTTGTTATGCCCTTACCTATGCACCCAAGCATTCTGTTTGCTCTCTCCACTGCCTTTTCACATTGTTTGGTCACCTTCAGGTCATCAGATATGATAACCCCAGGTCTTTCTCCTGACTTGTGGTGGCCAGAATTTCCCGCCCTCCTGTACTCCTCCCTTGGATTCCTGTTCCCAGGTGCAAGATCTTGCACTTTTTAGCATTGAAACTCAACTATCAGACACGTAACCACTCCTCTAATAGGCTTAGGTCTTTTCTCATTTTTTTGACCACCTCCGGTGTGTCCACTCTGTTGTAGATCTTGGTGTCATCTGTGAAGAGGCACACCTTTTCCTCCAGACATTCTGCAATATTGCTAATGCAGACATTGAAAAGAACTGGCCCCAGCACTGACCCCCTGTGGCAACCCACTGGTCACCTCCACCTCCTCAGATTTCAAGCCATTTACCACCACTCTCTGAGTCCTGTCCCTTAACCAGTTCCCAACCCACTTTACCACTGTAGGACACACTCACTGGCTCCTGAATTTATTTAGCAATCTCCTGTGCTGGATGGTGTCGAATGCCTTGCTGAAATCCAGGTAGGCCACATCCACTGCCCCTCCCTGACCCTAGTTACCTAATCAAAGAAATCTGTAAGATTCATCTGACAAGACCTTTCTCCTGAGAATCCATGTTGCCTTGGATCCAGTGCCCCACTATCCTCCAGAAACTTCACAATCCTCTCCTTAAGTAAGGACTCCATTAGGGCTGGGAGAACTCGGAGAAGTTCTGACCCTTATTAAATAAGAACCAGAACATGGTGAAGTTCCGATTTGTTCTGATTAGTTCTGATTTATTGACCAATATTTGAAAAAATGTGAAAAAATGCATAAAAGTGGCCATAGTCGGTCACATTTGGCACATAGGCCCAAAGGAAATAATTTAATGGATTATTTGTATAAAAATCAAAGTAAAATTGCTAAATAAAAAAGCAATCACTATCTACTAGCCCCTTCATGGCTGGCCTATAATGGTGGGGTGGCATATTCTCCTCGAACCACGACATGCTGGGAGAGACAGCCCAGAAGGAAGTGAAGTGTTCAAATAGTCACTATATGGTGTTATTTCAGTGTTACAGTAGCAGTGTACGCTTCCTGCACACTTCATTTCATAATGCAGTCCATCAGTGTTTAATCAGTGCATCTTCGGGTCTCTTTTGGTGTACATGCAGTGCTGATACAGTGTGTGCGAATTATGTTAATTAGCACTGTAATCACACTGCAAAAGTGATGCAATTAGCAGTGTTGTCATCAACACTGCCTGAAGCAGTGTCGGTGTAGCAATACTGGCAGAAGCAGTATTGTGTCAGCAACACTGCCTGAAGCAGTGTTGCATTGCTTTTTCAGTGTGTGCGAATTATGTTAATTAGCACTGCATCAACACCTGTAGTGCACTTCAGTGTGCAGTGTGATTTTGGTAGCACTCCTGTCAGCAGTGTTGTAGTTCTGTTTCAGTGTATTAGGCTGCAGTAAAGATGGCGTCGCATAAAATTAACAAAAACAAAACAGTATTCATCTGCAAGTATCTGCAACTTCAGCAGAGGAAGCTCTGCTTAAGGGTTCCTGAGTGAGAAAGTCATTTGTGAATTCCAAAGAAGATGGAGATCTTGGGGACTAATTCTATAGGAGGTACTAAAGTCTGTTACCCATGTTTGACTCAAAGTCACAAGGAAGGGGGTGGACATTTAGGTAAAGGAATGACCAACAATAGTTCTGGTTTGCAGAAAATGGTATGGGAGCCTCCCTGATATGCAGGTCCTCACCAGTATTTCCAGGTTTATCTTCAAAAGGAGAAGAGAGCCTCTTCGGACTGGGAGCACATGCACGGTGTGGACAATTATTTTCGGTATCAAGGGGTTGTTCGAGTGAGGTGTGTATATGATGTATATATATATATATATATATATATGTGTATATGTGTGTGTATATATATATATATATATATATACACATACACACATACACACACACACATACATATACATACACATACATATATACATACACACACACACACACACACACACACATATATATATACACACATACACACACACACACACACACACACACACACACACACACACACACATATATACATATATATACACACACACACATATATCTATATAATGGGATTATCAATCGCATTGGACAAACACCATTAGGTGACTGTGCATATATCAGAGTGCAACCACACACCCACACTTTTACTCCCCTCCAAAACAATGTTGGCATTTTATAAGATAGATAACCCACTGTGTGGTGTGTGGAAGCGCAGTGATATACACATGGCTTGGGTGGTTGATGCACTTGGCCTGCGGCCTTATGTGCAACAACACACACAAAGGTGTGCGTATATCAGAGTGTGACCGCACACCCTACAGTGGGTTATCTATTACACACACACACATATATATGCGACAGTACTTGTTGCAAAACAAAAACACTACATTAATGCAGGCATTAGAATACAAAGCACACAAAGCAAGAAAATGAAAAACAGGGTTTGAGCCTCACGAGTCTTGGCAAATTGGTTGTATGGTGTTCCCTGGAGTTCCCAACCTTGATGCCCATCCCATACTCCCAAGCCCATAGCCTCCTTTCTAAAGCACAAGGTACAGCTCCAACCCAGTGCCTCCCAAAGCAGCCATTCATACCTGTAAAACAAGAACAGCAATGGGCTCACAAAGGATCTGCAGCTCGTTATGAACTATTATATGACAAACAATGTAGGGTAAACAAAAAAACAATACTTATCTGATACATATGGTCAGTGTCCTACTACTCCCAGTCAATGTCCTGTCAGATCTGTAGATATAAAAGGGAAAATGGGTCAGTATGAAAAATAAAAATACTGATCAGCAGGGTCAGTTGGGAAGGCTCTGTAGAGGTTAAAATAAAAAAAGTGAATGGGGGGGAAGATACCAGACGTGTACCACACCATCAACGTGGCTTTTAGAATGGACTCAGTCACTCAGGGGATGTCATGGTTGGGGGAAGGAGGAGGACTCCTTGCCCGTGCCCCTAGAACTGATCTTTTTTGGGGGTAGGTCGTCATGTTGCTCCACACATCAACCAACACAGGGTAGGATAAAGACACCAAGGAACAGATATTCGAGGCACAATGAATGCTTCTCTGGTGGTGTAGTGGATTCCCCCTTCCTTTTCCCAATCTGCCTGTAGAATACATAGGAACACAGGTATGTGATGGCAGAAAGGGACCGCAAGTCCACCTAGTCTGCCCAGTTCACCTAGATATCCACTAGGCCTTTTCTGTAGTCCCTCTCCCATGCCAGTTGCCCTGTGTTCTTATTCCATGCCCTTGTGAACCCTCCCACCATTTCCCTCAGCAGCCCATTCCAGTTGTCCACCACCCTCTCAGTGAAGAAGTACTTCCTAATCCTTCCTCTAAGTCCCCCCCCAAACGATTTGGAATTTCCAACTGCCATCCATTGCAGTATAGCACACCACAGCAGGCCAACTGTGACCATCTCTAGGCAGATATATGCAGACACAACCAGTCCCAGAACTCCCTTCAGCTGGCAACAGGCAATAGAAGTTCCAATAGCCTGCAGTGCACATTTGAGCCTACACAGTCTCTTATCAGATGTTTTCCACTTCTGCTCTTCTCCAGAGGATAAGTCAGTCTGTGACAGAACTTAGACCAGGGAGTTCAGTGGGGCCAGTAAACCAAAGATGAGAGCCTATATAAACTCTTAACATATACTGTAGGACAATCTCCCACCACAAAGGACTCCAGGATCTGCTGCAAATGAAGCTGTCAGTGCAGAATCCAGCAAAACCAGTCATCATAATCTACTACACTACAGCACACAGCAGGCAAACCAAAATGTTTCCACATGCGAAGTGCACATTGGCACCAGACCCACACTTATGTGGGACCCTTGACACAAGCCAGCCAGTGGGTATTGTGGTAAGGAGGGACAAAACCTTTTACATGCAGGTACATCAGGGAGAAAAGGAAGGCAAAGGAAGATATTGAGTGTCTGAAAAGGGTGGATGGAGAGAGGGTAAAAGATGACCACCAAAAAGCAGAAATACTGAACAAATACTTCTGTTCGGTTTTTACAAAGGAGGGGCAGGAAATGGGCCAGCATTAATAAGGATGGAGAGATCATAGAAAAAGGACACAGCTCCCTTTGTAAAAGAAAGGATCCTCATGGAACTGGCAGCAATAAGGCTATGGGCCAGATAGATGCACCCCTGGACACTGAGAGAGCTAAAGGAGGTGTTAGTAGGGCCTCCGACTACCCTGTTCACCCTGTATTTGTAAACTAGTGACATGCCCAGGGATTGGAGAAGGGCTGATGTGGTCCCACTATACAAAAGTGTTAAAAGGGAGGATGCAGGAACTACATACTGGTCAGTCTGACCACAACAGTGGGAAAAGTAATGGAAATACTGCTGAAGGAAAGAATAGTGGAGCACTTGGTTGTCAATGGTCTATAGGGGAAGTGGGGGAAGGGAACATTGTTTAACTAGGAGTAGCACACTATGCTGAAGCTTGTTTCCAGATGCAACCTGGAGCACAAGGAAGCTAAGTAACTTGCTCAGAATCACATAGCATGCACTTAGACAGCTGTTGGATTCAAACCCAGGTCTCCAGATCTGTAGCTCAGAGCCTTTACCCAATGTACTATACTGCCTCCAGGACCCAAAGCAGTTTGGTTTTATGGGAGACAGGTTGTGCCCGACAAACTTAACTGAGTTTTTTGACTGGGTAACAAGGAAGGTGGATGGAGGAGGATATGGCCTACCCAGATTTCAGCAATGCCTTTGCCACTTTGCCACATAGAAGGCTGGTAAATAAGCTGGAAGGCTTAGGGGTGGAACAGAAAATAACAAGGTGGGTGGAGAACTGGTTCAAAGACTGAAATCAGAGGGTGGTGGTAAGGCAAATGGGGTGCATTCCAGGGTGGCAGTGGTGTGCCTCAGGGGTTGGTGCTGGGACCCATCCTTTTTTAATATCTATAGCAATGATTAGCCCAGTTCCAATCAGGGGAGGAGAGCTGTTCTTTCCAGACCGGGGCTTGTCGCTGGAAGTGGTCTGGGCAGGCATTCTGGGGCTGCATCGGTAGTGTGAGAGGATGGGATCACATTGGTGATCGACAAGGAAGCTCTTGTTGGTGGGGGACAGACCATGCATACCAGGTCCACATCGGCCACAACTTTGCAAGCCGGTGACTCAGGAAGGAGCGGCCAATCAGTGAATAGGGCGTGAACCTTTGACTGTGTGACTGGGCCATAAAAGGCAAATAGTCTAGTCGCAATCAGAGGAGGAGAGCTGTTCTTTGTTCCACACCACCCATCCTGGCCCCGACCTCTATTAAATGGTCGGTGAGGGCGGAGCCTTGGAGGAAGACAAGTCTAGATTGGGCGAACTGGAACACTAGGAAGCTGGATTGTTATTGATTGGGGGAAAAGGGTCCTGTACACTGTGCTGCTTGGGCAACACTGACTACTACCAGGAAGGGGCATAATGAAGCAGACTGTATAAGTGACTGTGTATGCCAACTACATCTGAGGGAGTAGGAAAACTCTGTGTGAATCGATTACTGCTGGGGCCTCTGAGCTGGCTAGTGTTGTAATGGGTTAATTTTGCTTGTGAGCCGTCTACTGCTAGGGCTAGAAAACTGGCTACTGTCAAGAAAGAGGGAAAATTGCTGTAATTGGAGGGGGCAAACTGCTTGGGTTTTAGTGCAACACTAACTGAATTATTTCTGTTAGAGGGCCGCATTGCTCACCTAAAATGAGGGTAGACTTGGGGGTGGCCAAAGCGGCACCTTCAGTAGAGTGATTGGGCGTACAGGGTGCAGGGAAGCAATAATATTAAATTGGGCAAAGAGGTTCAGAGGGTGCCCTGCGTATGTTCAGTTGGCAGGTCTTAGGGAGGAAGTAGAGGGGATCAGAAGGCAGCTGGAAGGCGGGAGGGATGGGGAGGAAAGGTATGGAAAGGATCTCATGAGAGTACACAAGGTCAATATGGCATAACCCAGGGAACAGGTAGACAAGGATCATATGGTTACTCAGGAGGGGTTGGGCACGAAACAAGCAATGTACGGAAATCACTTCATAGGGAGGTGGCTGACCAGAAGGAGGGGGGACAGGAGAGAGCAAGTCAGGGGCAAGCATCACACTTACTAATCTATTCGCCTTGCTATATACGGGAGATGAGGTGGAGAGGCTGGCAGGAGGAGGGGAGCAGGAAGACAGAGAGGGTTTGGTCAGTAAGCTGGGGGAGATGGGACAGGAGAGAGAGCCAGATCCACAGAAGGGGAGGGGGAAGAGACATTAGCCTAGGTGGGAGGGAGGTGGGAGGAAGGGGAGTGCAGAGTGAAGTCAGGGTGGGAGGAGGGAGGACTAGGGTTGGGCAAGCATCCAGGTTAGGGAAGTCAACCAAGGATAAGGAATACTCTAGATAGGCCAGCTTCAGGGCGGGAGAAATCAGATGAGGTGGAGGGGGGGACAGGGGTTAGGAGAAACACAGCAGATGGGGTGAAGGATGCAGAACTTGGGGGAGCAAGGAGGAAGCAGTAGAAGGGAGCCTGGGTGGGGGATCTGAGGATACCAGCCCAGAAAGAGTCCATGGAGATCTGGGTGGGGGGCAATCTGTGCCACCCAGGAGGTTGGGGGGGGCAAGGAGTAAGCTGGGAGCTACAGGAAGAAGAATGAGCATGGTAGGGCAAGCACAGGCTTGTGATCCTCAGACTGAGGGGGACAAGAGAAGTAAGCTGGGGGTTGATAGAAGGAAGAGCCTGGATGGAATCTAATGGGCCAGTAAAGTGGGGGGGGAGAAGGTGATCCTGCTGGGTGACTCCATGACCTGGGGCATCCAGTGGGAGGGGGAAGGAAAAAGCAGCCCAGTCAAGGCTAAATGTATCCCAGGCCTAGCCGTACACAAGGCCAAATTCCAGCTATACTCGATAGCATTGGAATGCGGGGAATCCCCAGATGAAACATCTGGGAACAAATGACTTAGAGGGGAACAGTGAACTAGAAATCCAGACAAGATTCTGGGAACTGGCCAGGGTTTACCACTCTATAGAAGCGCAATCTCCTTCTTTGAGATTCTGCCAGTACCTAGTGTGTCCAGGGAGACCAAACATAAACTTAGAGGTGTGAACCAGTGGCTCAGGGACTGGCGAGGGCAGAAGGGTATGGGCTGGTGAGGGACTGGGGGATACATGGGAGGACAAGAGGTTATATGCCCGGATAGGCTACACCTCAACTTGGAGGGGAGGGATATCTTGAAACTAAATCTTGCTGGATTCATAGTCGAAAGGTGGAGTTTAAATTTGTAAGGGGGTTAAGTAAAAGAGTGGCTAGAGAGGTGGTCGAAACTTGGCAGCTGAAATTTAATGCCAAAAAGTGCACAGTAATGCACATAGGTGTAATAACCCGCAAACCATTTACACACGGGGGGGGGTTGGTAAGGAAACTCAGCAGGACAGAGATCTGGGAATTATAATTTCAGATAACCTTAGGGCGGAGAACCAGTGCAGCACAGTGGTGGGCAAAGTGAATAGAATGCTGGTGTGCATATGGAGGGGTATAAAACAGAAAAAGGGAGGTGCTGATGCACCTTAATAAATCCATGGTGAGGCCTCACCTGGAGTATGGGGTTTAGTTCTGGAGGCCTCACCTACACAAGGATATAAGACAGGATTGAAAGGGTTCAGACAAGGGCAACCAAGATGGTGCACGCTATGCATAGGCAGCCCTATGAGGAGAGGTGGAGGGAATCTGATCTGTACCCACTGGAGACTAGTAAGGTGAGAGTGAGAAGCTTATTTGCAAGGAAAATAAGTGCTAGAACTAGGGATCATAAATCAAGATTAGAAGAAGGAAGGTTTAGGGGCAATGTGAGGGGGCATTACATCACTGAGAAGGTGGTGGAGTCCAGGAACTGACTACCAGAAGAGGTGGTGTGCGCAAAAATGGTCAAAGGATTCAAGGGGGCATGGGACAGACACCAGGGGCTGACCAGTGGGCAGAGTGGGGTGTCTCTTGACAAAGATTATGATTGGGGGTGGGGGTAAGGGGCAGACTCGACTGGCCAAAATGGTCCTTTTCTGTCACCAGATTTCTATGATTCTAAGGCAGTTAAGTAATTAGGACTTACCTGTTCCATCAGAGTAGGGGAGTCCAGAGTTGGGGTGTCCTTGGTTTGGGGTATTCTGGTAGGACCTGAAAGGGAAGAACAGAGAAGGTTGAAGGGACACAAAGTGTTGGAGGTGCTAGAGGAGAGATTAGAGTGTTAGAATTAAACAAAGATACTTATCTGATTGGTATGTTTGGCCAGACCTGTAGAAATAAAGGGAAAAATAGATCAGTATGGGGAAGTTATAGTAGCAAGAGTAGAGAGATACAAAAATAGTACATAGCACAGGAGTAAAGGAAGAGAAGTTTCAGAGGAAAAGACAAACTAGGCCAAAGTAAGGAAACTAGAGATGGAATAAAAAATTGGGACTTGGAAACCCCCCCTTAGCACCCCAGGTGACCTGCAGGTAGCCAATAAATTTAAGTAGTAGTCCAAATGAGCAGGTGGGAATGCATTTGGGCTAGTGGCCCCTTATAGTTTTTAAAAAGGGGGACACTGGTGGTTCAGGAGTCTTAAGTTGTCCCAGGAGGCCAGTGGTTTGAAAGGTATAGCTCTGGTGATATAACAGGTCACTCCCTCATGGACAGTGGCATTTTTTTTTTTTAATATTATCTTTCCCTGCAACCTAATGTGGGGGGGGGGGGTGATGTCCTTGGGCCCAGACTGTATGTAGCAGGCAGGAGGCTGTTCAGAAAACTGCTGACCAGAAATGCTGTGGCTGTTGCTAGGCAGCCAGTTTAGTGCTACTGAACTACAGTGACAGTAATGGCAGGAACTTTCAACTGCCAGTCCAGAGGAGGGCAACTAAAATTGTGAAGGGTCTGCACCAGAAGCCATACAAAGAGAGAGACGAGCTGAATATGTATGCCCTTGAGGAAAAGGGCCAGGGAGACAGGACAGAAAATTTCAAGCACCTCAAGGGAATCAACAAAGTCCAAGAGAGTAGCATCTTTCAGAAAAAGAGATGTTCAAGAACAAGGGGCCAAATTTGAAGATAGAGGGGACGGCTCAGGGGCAACATGAGGAAGTATTTTTTCACAGAGAGGGTGGTGAACACATGGAATGGCCTTCCTAAGGAGGTTGTGTGGTCAAAAATAGTGGGGGACTTCAAGAATACGTGGGACAGACATGAACCAATTCTATTGGTGGGTAGGAGGAAGTCAGCTGTTGGATAACTAGTATCTGCAGCTTATCCACTAGGTAGGGACATGGGCCGACTGAGTGGGCCAAGCAGTTCTTATCTGCTATCAAGGTCTATGTGTCTATGATTCAGCCCACAGAGCTCAGGCTGTAACCTGCTCCATGTGTGTGGGAATGAAGATGGGATATTTTTGGGAGGGGGAAGAGACTAGAGCAAATATGCCTCCCTCTACCCATCAGCCACAAAGTGGCATGTGAAGAGCCCTCACGGAAGAGGGTCTGGAGGGTGGGCAGCCAGCAGTAGGTGGCAGGAACCTTTAGCTAAGCTGCATGGTGGCAGACTGTAGGTGCCCTGAGGGCCTGGTAGAAAGGGACTGGGAGAGCAAATGCACAAGATAGGAGTCAAAAAGGAAAATCCACAGTGCAGATGAAGGGCAATGCCTGAACTTGACTTAAAAGTAGCTGTGGGTGGGAGGTAAACAGGGGAAATCAGTGGGCTACCTGACAGCACCATGGAAGCAGCAAGCACTGCATACAATAGAGTCGCACAGCAGCTAATGTCAAAGTACCAGGGGCTAACAAAAGGATTTGGGGGAGGAAAAGAACAACATAAGGTCCAGAACAGCTCACAATTAAAAACACAGAACACTAAAGAGAAAGAGCCCTGATGGGTTATAAATATTAAGTAAATTTATGCAATAGGAGTGGACATAAATGGAGTGTGATAAATCCATTTTATCTGAGCATGTACGTGTATACATGCAGAATCTTACATTTACACATATATTTATTACGTCATCCTCGATTAATGTGCATGGTGGACTGCGTCACACATCCCCATCCCTCACCCCCATTGTTTGACACTGCTTACTGGTATCTTGCTTTTAGTTTTGTTTCTTGTAGGTTGACCATCCCTCAGCCACGCCACCTGCCATTTAGTCATACTTCTCCCCATTCTTTCCATTATCATACAGTGATCATTTGTTTCCGTTTAACATTTTTTTTTTTGCTTTTCTACCAAACCTTTTTCAACTGGCTGCTCCAAGCTGCGCTCCAGCTGTCACACTCCTCTGCATTCTGTTGCCGTGTCCTCTCCACACCTCTCGATATAAAAAAGTATTTTTTTTTTAACACTGCTTCCTCAAAAACTGATAAGCCCTCACTCTTACTCTTCCACTCTGGTTTCCCCACTTCGCTTCGACTGGCACCAGAGCTCCCTCAGCACATAGAAACTGTCAGATTTTTTTCCTTAAACTGCTTGCTCGCAAACCCCACTGCTGATGAGCCCTCACTCTAGGTCGCACTTCTGCAGTGGTTTCCAGACCTCGCTACAACTGCAACCATAGGCTCCTGTGAAGTCCTTCTCTGTAAGCTCTAAATGGTCTCTTGTGGCCCATATGGCCCTCCTTCTTCCCTGCTTATTTACTGAGATTTCCCTATGTCTATATACCACACATGTTTTAAGCCCCCTCCAACCACATTTCACTCCTGACCTCCAACACTATAATGCTGTCAGTCTGTTCCAGGTGTCTACTACCCTTTCAGTGAAGTAGTAATTCCTCACATCCATCTTACCCCCACCATAAGCTTCATCATGTCCCATGGTCCTTTTTCCTATTTGAAGGAGCCCCCCCCAGCACCTTGTTCATCCTTGTAAGGTACTTGTGGGTCTCCATCATGTCCTCTCTCTTTCAGGGTTTATATGTTGAGATCCCAGTCTCCTCACAGGGCTTTTGCCACAGCCCATGTGCAATTTTAGTTGCCCTTTATACTGCCTACACCCTATGGGCTTTCTAAGGTGCAGCCTCCAAACCTGGACACAGTACTCTTAGGCCCTGTCCACACTACCCCTCTGTAACGTTACAGAGTGCCCAAACCGTTACCGCAACGGTTTACGTTTACACCTGTAATGTTACAGAAGGAGTTATAACTGCTGTTGAAAACCACATGAGGTGGTTTCAACAACGGCAGGAAACTGGTTACGCCTTTGCACGTTATCAGCGAGTGTGGACGCTGCGGCACTGGTCCTCTAGTGCAGCACGAGCTGCATTGGATCGGTGCCACGGTAACGTCAACTCAAGCCCGGTCGTGGAGCGGTGGTGCCGGTCCCGAACAGAGACACCGCGCAGTGTGGACACACTGTACCACTCCACGGTTGTAACGGTTTCTATCTGTTACGGGGTCTGAGAGGTGCAGTGTGGATGAGGCCTTAGTTGGATCTCACTAATAAGGGATTACTTGCAACACCACCACCTCCCTCCTCCTGCTGAAGATACCCCTCCCTATGCAGCCCCAGCATCCTTCTAGCTCTACCCACTGCTTTGTCACACAGCCCAGTAACTTTAAAGGGACTCACCAAGATAACTGAGTCAGCCCCTGCACCATATCCATCGGTGCCTTGCTGTCAGAGGACCCCAATGAAGTTAATACATCCCCAAATTTTTGAGCCATTAAAAAGTTGTGTCCTTCGTAAAAATATACTAACCAGGTCCCAAGAACTTCCCAGTTGCTTGCTGCCGCCCCAGCTTCGCTCCCTCACTCTTCAGCAGGATGACAAGATGCCAGTGAGAGTGTGGGTGTGTTTTGCTTAATGGCGGTAGCTTTCTATTGATTTCAAATGATTTAGTGACCACCTGGCAAATGAAACGGGCATCGTCAAGTAACAAGGCCCTTGTTAGTTGAACAGTGCCCACATTTTATTGCCAGGAGCCACTAAATAGTTTAAAATCAATAGAAATGCTGCCGCCCATTACATATAAATGGAGTGCGCCCACCTTACTGGCATCTCATCATCCTGCTAGTGAGCATGGGGGTGAGTTTGTGCAGCAGAAAAACAGGAAGTCCTTGGGACCCAGTTTGTATATTATTATGAGGGACAGAACTTTTTAATGGCTTATAAATTTAGGGACATATTAACTTCCTTGGGTCTTCTGGCAGAAGGCACTGATTGGTATGGTGCAGGCAGTATCTTGGCAAGTCTCTTAAGATCATAACTCCAAGGTCCCCCCGCCTTTTAGTGATCATCAGTAAGAACTTATAAAGCAGCTCCTGGTTTTGTGCCCTAGGTGCACATTCTGCACTTTGTCATTGAACCCCAACTGCCCCAATCTTGACCACTTTTCAAGTTTCTCCAAGAGGCATGTGCATGCTCTCTGCTCCCTTCTTAATGCCCACCCTACAAATTTTGGTATTGTCTGCAAAATAGCATTCCCTTCTTTGCCAGTTTTTTCTGCAATGTCACTTATGAAGACACTGAAGAGGATCTGCGCCAGTACTGAGCTGAGCTGCTCACTGTCCCGTCACTGTAATAAGTGCCATTAACCATCACCCTCTGACACCTTAACCCCCACCCCCAACTACTACTCCGTTTTCCAACCAGCATTTCTGTTCGCCCTCCCCTTCTGTTCAGCTACCACAACACCATTGCTCTGGCATCTGCCAGGACTTGCTCCACCATAGAATGAATCCAATATGTGGAGCAGCTGCCTAGGTAGTCAGGATACGTTTGCATGTTCTTCCATCCCCTAGGACATAAGCGGCAAGGGTGCACAAACACATGCACAGACATGTGTGACACAGTACCAGTCAATGTCTTCCCACCCATGGGCTGCTCCCACCTGCACTGCCACTTGTGGTCACTCAGTTGGCAGTACTACAGCTGAGCTGGCTGTTCTCCTTCCCCAGAAGAGAGCCTCTTGTATAACAGTTGATCCTCCTCCTCTCCTCTGAGAGCCCCTGACACAAGCTCATTCCTGAACTAAGGTCACCTCTGCCGCAGGTCATAATGCTAATATTAAGCTGAAGGGCACACGTTAACCAGTTTCTAATTAATTTTACCTCTTTGGATCCCTCCTAGGCTGATCAATCTCTTTAGACTCGCCCCCCCAAAAAAATAGTCAACCACCCTCCTCTCTGCTAGATCACCCTTCCAGGCACCATACTATCCTCCTTGCAGCTGGACAACCCTTCTAGCCCTGGCCTTTCACATAATGAGCACTGGAGCTAGAGCACCACACAGGCTCCGGGTCAGCCGCTTACCCAACCAGCCACCCTCCCTACATCTGGACCAGCCTCCAACTACGTTCTATACAACCTCCATGTAGCTGGAGCACCACCCCAAACCTCCACTCTAAACAGACCACATATATGAAGCTGTCCCTCCAAGCCCATGGACCAGCAGTCCCCCACCTAACCACTCAACCTACAGCTAGATCCACCAGAAGCCCCATACCAGCCTCACCATCCAACCACCCACCCTGCAGCTGGACCTCACTTCTAACCTTGAATTAGCCCCACCACCACCACCAGCCACCCTCCCTGCTGCTGGCTCACTCTTTCATGCCATGGACTAGCCTTCCCCAGCAGACAATCCTCCCTGCAGCTGGACCCGTGTGTTCATTCACACCCACAGACCAGCCTCCCTTCCCTCTGCAGGTTGAGTAACCTCCCCAGAGCTGGACACCCTTTCCAAAAGCTGGACACACCCACCATCCAGAGCAGAACCTCCCTACACCTTGCCCCCAATCACCCTTCCTCAACCATGGACCCCATACTCTCAACATAGTATTAAAAATATTATATATATATATATATATATATATATATATATATATATATATATATACATACATACATATACATACACATATACGATACACAACACTAACATATTGCATTTGCAGTGTCAGTGGCTCAGCAGGTAGCACACTTGCCTCCGAGGCTGGGAGATCAGAAGGCAGTGGGTTCTATTCCCATACCAGGCACTTATGTTAATATCCCAATACTGATGCTGTAGTGCAGCATGAGGGGGATGGCTGCACTCCTGAGGCACTGTCTTTCAGATGAGACGTTAAACCGAAGGTCCCATCTGCCTGTTCTGGTGGTAGTTCAGGTGGATGTTAAAGATCCCATGGCACTTCTCAAATAAAGCAGGGACATTTTCTCGGGTGCCCTGGCCATATTCCCCCCCCCAATTCACTAAAAATACCACCAACAGCTTAATCTGGTTCAAGGTCAGTTGGCTTTCATCTGTATTCCTCTCCCTCCGGGTCGTGCCTGAAAATAGGCAAGAATCTGTCTAGTGCACTTAGCCGGTCAACAAAAATGAAATAAAATAAACATAAAATATAAATTAATGCAGTCTTCAGCAAAAGAAAAAAATACACTGATCCCCAGATTACAAAATGAATTAACACATGCAACTGTTAAATACAAATATTAAATGCAAAAAAACAGTTCCCCCACAAACACACTCAAATATCTGCAGTAAATAATTCTTCCTTTAGGGTAACTCCAGATTTTCTCAAATTAAAAAAGTTGTAATCTTTTTTCTGTGCATTCTGAATTTGCTCAGTTATACAATCTTCCTGCTGTTCATTCTCCTGCCCTCACCACCAACACTACTTTAAAGTAACTAAATCAGCAAAAATTCCACAGATAACAAGTAATCTAGAGGCACAATGCATCCTAAACACTTTAAGGGGGGAGGGGTTGATTGAAAATAAAATGTGTATTTCAAAGTTTAGCCAAGAGTTCAGAGAAGAGAAAATGTTTTAAAGACAAAACATTGAAAGTGAAACTTGCACAACATTTCATTTTGAAAAAAACAAAACACTTGAGTGATAATTCCTTTACTGTATTTAACATTTCAGGGAGTTAAAAAGATGTACTTTTTAAACATAAGCTCTTACCTTAACATGAAAATCTTAGCTGTAAGAAACCTCAGTTGTTCAAAAATGGAGACCACAGAGCACTCATGCAGTTTCATCACACTGGACACAGACAGGAAGAGAGCTGGGAAGTGTAGGCCTCTGACTGAGTAGACTTATGGGAGATGAAGTTTAGAATAGACTTTTAAAGGTACACTGCCAACTTTTTTTGCACCATATTATTTCCAGGTAAAAATCCACATTTTATTATTGCTTACCTTCTGTAAAATTCATTGGTGTTGCTGGTTGTTTTATCTGTCTCCTTGCTTAGTAGAACTGAAATGCACGGCAATGTACCCAGCCTTGATTGGCTAATTTAAATCCTAAAACTACTCCGCTGACTGTAATCTTCATTTATGATTCAGTTGTAGTAAAAAAAAAAAATGTACTTTTAAGAGCATTGCAGATCTATTTCTAATCCTCATTTAACAATAACTTACTCTTGAACAACTAGTCTGCTGAAATACTTCTTAGAATTTAGTATTCTTAGCGGTTGTATTTTTGAATGATGATTAAAGATTATTAAAAATGACTAAAATTAGTCTTTGAAGGCAAATTAATGAATGCTTTAATACTAAATTTAGTATTTGACTTCAGTGAGGGTTCTCAAGTACAGCCCTTTGGGCCTGCACCCCCATGACCACTCACATCTTGAACACCCTGCCCAGATGACCATCCAGCTGGACAACCATATCAACATCCCAATAGACCTCTCCCTAGTTGGTACCTTGCCTGCAGCTAGTCCACCCTAAAACCCCAAACCAGCCTCTCCCCATCAACTATCACCCACCCTGTAGCTGGCTGCTCCAGGCCATCCTTCCTACCCTCAGACATGATCCCCCTGGAGATGGAACCCCCCAGACCTGCCTCCCCACCTCAGCAGACCACCTCCCTGCAGGTGGATCAACCTCCCAGTCTCACCAAACAAAGCACCCTCCTTAGAGCTGGACCAGCACCCTCTAGATAACAACTCTTTCTGCAGCTGGACCCACCCAGACTACCCATCTTGCCCAGATACCAGTTGCCCATCCCACCACTGACCACTCTGCTTGCACATAGAAAACCCTGCCCTGCTAGGTACCTTTTTATAATCCCAACGCTTATTAGTCTGACATACTGCATCACACATAACAACCCAACAGCTCCAGCAGCCCAACACACAGTGACCTGACCTAGGACAGTGCCTGACACACTGTCAGTCCAGAGGAGGTTGGGATGCTATGCGGCTGTTGAGTGGATTTTCCACAAACACATGAAGCACCCGATCCCGACCTATACCACCCATCCCAGGACCTGAGACACTACTGAACAGCACAGATGATGTGAAAACACCCACCCCCTATGTGGTGCACCCTCTGAGGACACACTGACCTGATCATAGACCCCCTGGTAAGGATGACTGTCTCACCATCTGTGGGACAGGGATGAAACAAATAGCCGTGCATCTCCCAGTGTGTTGACCAGCCATCTCAGGCAGCATGGCGGATTGTCCATGCATCCCTGCATGCATGATTATGTCAGCTGACAGCCAGCCAGCTGGGCATGCATGAAGGAATTGGAATACCATGCCTGTTGGTCGGTGCATGCATGACACTGAAGGCACACAGCAGAGTGGCACAGCAATAGCATGGATAGTTGCACCAGGAAATGGTCCACAGCAACACCACATGTGGATGCCAGGACACAGAGCAGCATGCCATCGCACCAACTGTGCAATGTGTGCATGTGGCCGTGTCATGTTAGCCCGCTATGGGCTTGCAGTAACCACACAGAAAAAAGTCTGGAGGTGTTTGGGGGGGCCTGTGCCACAGGAGCCTACTGTGGCATGAAGGCTGCCAGGTGTGTTGTGGGGGGTTCCACAAGGGCCCATTGTGGGAATGCTGTTACCACACAGTTGCACAGCTGGAAGGATTGGTGGGCACTCACACAGCTTCAGACCTGTGCAACGTGTGGCACACATGAACAGCTGAAAGGATTTTGGGGGGACTCACACAGAGTCAGGCCTGTGCGACATGCAACACACAGTGCAGATTTGGCAGTGTGCAGTGGGCTTCTTGGCGATAGCCAGCAGTGTTGTGATGAGACATCACCACCAGGTTGGGGTGCATGTTAAATGTGGGGGTGAAGCTTTATTCAACAGTAGGGGGCCACAGTGGCAACCTGGTGGCTGTGCATGATGTGTACTGTGAGTGTGCAACTGTTAGGTGCCAAGTCACCATGGAAACCCTACAGGGTGGTGTTGGGTGCCATACCACAGAGGAACTTCCGCTGCTTGCCCTTGTCCTTGGATGCTAGTACCATCCTTATCCACTCCTCAAAGCTCTTCTTGGGTGGTGTCCATGGCAGTCCACAACAAATGCCTTCCCTGGTGACATAGGTCCATTGCTGTTCCCTGTGGAGTTCTGCTAGCATTGTCATGGCCCCTACATGCACCTTCCCGAGCAGGGCATGGAGATGGCAGTGACAGGTCTCGACATTGCTTTGGGTCCACGGTATACCTCGCTCATTGAGATCTACAACCAACCACAGCTGAGTGGGAACATGGGGTCGAATCTCGTGGGCACCTTGGTCACCCTACTGTATAGCCATAACCTGCCCAGCACATGTGTCTGCTCGAAACAATAGAAGAGTGTGGTGGCATTGGGTGGGATGGTTGACTTCAGGAGGCTGAATGCTGCTGGAATGTCCTGTGCCAGGAGATGGGTGAGGGCCACGAGTTCATGGATCTTCAGGCTGAAGTCTGGGTCACTTATGTATTGTGGTGCAAGACCAAAGCTCTGGACCTTCAGCCACACAATCTGCCCAAAGTGGAACAGGCATCCCTTGTTTATGGCTTGTGGAAATTCCATCTTACAGGCATTGATCGCAGCCTGCTCAAAGTCAGTGATGATCGTAGGTGGTTTGAGGGTGCAGGACTGTATACTGGCATATTTATTCAGCTCCTGGAACAAGGTGCAGTAACATTGCAGGCTCATTGTCATCATCAGTGTATACACCAATGACATAATGAGGTTGTTAGGGCCCATTCCCATGGATGCATGGATGGTGTACAATGAGTGAACAGGTGTGGCACTGTCTTGGATGTACCATCCATCTTCTAGAAGGGTGCCTGTGCTAGGTCCCTGATGTCCTCTGTGGTGAGTAGAAGGACCTGGTGGGTGGTGCTGCCAGTGATCCTGCTGTACCAAGGCCATCTAGTCACTGTCTGTAGCTGCTTGGGGATAGTGAGGTCAGCCAGTGTCACTGGTTCTGGTGAGAGGTCCTTGCGGTGGGTCCTGTTCACAATCTGCAGCAGGGCCCTCTTGCTTGGCAACTGTTGCCACAGCTCAGTGGTCATTGCAGTTGCTTCACTCTCCAGTAGCTATGCAGGGCTAGCCATGGTGCTGTGTGCCTTCTACTTGATGCCAGCAAACACCTGTGCTGGTAGAGCATCTGTCACCTCCAGAGCATGACTGTGCTCATTCTTTTTCTGTAGGTGGTGCTGGCCATCCTGGAGTAGTGTGATGGCCTGGCTGAGGCAGGACTTGGACTTATGGTGCTGGCAGCACCGTTACACTGTCTCAGGCCATCCCGGTGGTGCTGAGGGTTGAGGCGCTGGATGACATACCTTGTGCCACGCCAGTGACCTGGGTTCAGGATTGAGCCTGGGCCATCGGGGGTTGGCAGGGGAGGACTGGGATCGAACATCCATAGACTGCTTTCCCAGTCCTGGGGTGGGCTGGAGAATTTCACTGTGCTGTAGCAGCACCCTGGGGATGCCCAGGGGCACTACTAGTGTCAGTGACACTAGATGGGGAGCATGGCAGATGTCAGTATGTTGCTCCTGGACATCATTGCACGTCCATGCTACTGGGCCAATTGAAGGAAAATGGCTGGGCATGACCTTGCAGCTTGATGGCTGTGCTCTGAGCCACCAGGAAGACTTTGGTGGAGTCCTGTTGAGGAGGGTCCGGGGCTGTACTGGCTGGTAGAGGCAGAGGGGGAGCCCTCCAGCAAGATGGCATGATGGCCGTCCCTGATCCTCCTGGGTGCAGTTTCAGCTACCCAGCTCTCCAGGTGGGTGGAGCTGGTTGCTGGATGCCCCAAGCCAGAGTGTGTGCCACAGTAGATGAAAAATATGATATGTTAAAAAAACAGTACACTGTCTCATTGCAGGTCCATTCATGGACCAGGAGGTAGCCATTCACATTTAGCTTGGACTTTCCCTTCCTGGATGGTACCACCTCACAGATTGTCCATGTTGTTGGGGTTGCAGTTGAGCACCCTGGCCCCTCCATGGCTTCCACGCTGTCCTCCATTGTGCCAGAGGACTTTGCAACATGACCATCTTTGGTTCCAGCTCAGGCATTCGGGTGTGATTGCACTTCATTTGCGCATCACACTCCATGGGCCACACCTATGGCAGCTGCTACTTGTCTGTGGGTGGTTTGTACCGGTACTGTAGTGTCACTGTCTGCCCACAGTCCCAGTGCTTCATGGCTGTGCTGTGCACCATGGTCACATTCAAGTTCTGTGTCCACAGTGTCCTGGGCCCCCATCAGCTACTGTGCTGCAGCGAGGCTATGCTCCATGGTACACTTCCCTGCTGTCCAGCATGCAGGGGTCCCTGTGTGTTGTGCACTTTACGTACAGGTCAGTGTCCACCTACCTAAGCTGGCCTTTGCACCCCTCCCAGCATTGGCATCCATAGTTCCCATGCATGCCTTCATGAATCCATGTCTGTCCGCTGCCTCCACGCATCATTTTCTGATGCCTGCCTGTTCTCTATGTTCTCTTCAGCTGCAGTTCCCTGACCTGAGACTTCTCCAGTAAATGATCTATTGTAACCCTCACTGTGCTCTTTCCTATGGGGCTTGCATTTTCTGCCCCTGTGCCATACATACATAGATACATAGATACATAGACAGTGTCAGCAGATAAGGGCCTATGGCCCACCCAATCTGCCCATTTGAGCTTGTAAGTTCAGTTTGTTTTCCTAGAAGTCTGTTGCCGGTTTGTTTTTCAGAGTTTCAGTTCACCTGCTTTGTTTACTAACCACTCTCCCTGTATCTGAAATGGGCCCTACCCAGCCAACCACTCTCCCTGCAGCTGAACCACCCTTTCGGCCCCTGGAGAAACCTTCTCCAAGGAAAACACTGTCCATGGACCATTTCACAGTTACAAGGAGGGAGGAAGAGGCCCCCAGCTGAGTAGGAAGCAACTGCTGGTGGGGGACTTAATTAGTGGGATAGACTTGCGAGTAGGGTGGGGTAAAGGAGAGGGAGGGAGGGAGGTGAAATACCTGAGAGGTATTTTGGCTTGGAGGGATGAGAGCAGATACAGTGGATCATTAGGCAGCAGGATATGAGAGGGAGCTAGATGTCATTGTCCCCCTGGGGACAAATGACTCAGCAAGGGACAGGGTAGGGGTAGTGCAGGGAAATTTCAGGGATGGGGGAGGGTCCTCAAGCATGCATGGTGGCTTTTGCCAAAAGGTTGCCTATATACATCTTGGAGAAGATAGAACTCTCCACATGGCTTTCAACAGTTGGTTAAAGGAATGGTGCAGGGTGGGGCTCAGTACTAGGAGTGGGCCTCTTCAGTGTCTTCATAAGTGAAATTGCAGAAGAACTGAATGGGAAGATATGTCTTTTTGCAGATGCCACCAAAACCTGTTATAGGGTTGACATTCAGGAGGATGTGGAGAAAGGGTTCACCCATGCTGGTGTGACAGCCATGTTGCTGATGCCGATTACAGCACAGGCCACATTACAGCATCAGGCAAAATGTATCCTGGGAGTTACACCACCAAAGAGCCCTCCTGGGAAACAGTCTCCATTGGGCCCCCTCCTCTAATTTTCCCACAGGTCCAGGTTCTTAATTTACCTATTTTCCAGTCCTACCCTATCCTATAATCACCCCACAGGTATATAGTAGATTGTTACTATCCCTGATGTTCAGTGGTTCCCATTTATTTATTCATTCATTTGTTTACCGAGTAGGTGCACTGGTCCGAGAACCATTTTCAGGCATGACCTGGGCCATTGAGGATGGCACAGGAATAAAAGCAAGTACAAAGGAGGCTGGGACAAGGCATACAATAGACAGTAATAAAAATATACAGGATATTTATATGAAGATATATATAAACTTGCAGCACAATGGATAAATAACATCTATGATAATAGCAGGTACAGTAGTAGCCAAGTTGTAATACAAATTAGGCATGATCTGAGATGAGTAAAAGAAAAAGTGCATCATGGCAGTGTAGGTATGGACCAAGAAGGAAAAGGAGGGAAGGGAAGTAGAGGCATGATAATAAGTTGGGAGGGCAGGAGCAAGTAGTGGAGGACAGAAGGTGAGATCCAAGGAGAGAGTGGAAGAGTTCTGGAGAGTCAGTGGTGCTAAGTGGAGTGGGCAGGTTTTTCCAAAGGAAAGGGGCTGCAGATGAGAATGCACATTTACCCATACGGTGGAGACTAGGGGCCACTCAAGCATGCGGCCAGCAGTGAGGCAGAGCTCTAGAACAAACACTTTTGGCCAATGAAGGTGGGATTGCGGAGAGGTAGCTTGGTTTTGGATGGCCTTATTGACTGTGCTGGCCAGGAGATAGGTCTGTTGGGCTGATGGGGGAAGCCAGCCCAGGGCCTGATAGAGTGAGCAGTGGTGTGTCGAGTGAAAGTCCTTGCCCCCTGTATATTCAAAGTCCCCACCATGACCCAGTTAGTTCTTACAGCAAATACTACCCACTGGTCCCCAGCCTTACTATATATTTGACACCCTTCCACATTTGGCACAGACCATCCTCTCAGCTCCTTGATCAGGCACAAAATGGATGATAGTTCACAATCATGTGCTAACTGTACACAGCTGTTTATACAATAGGCACATGAGAGCAAAACTGGTGTTCTGTCCTCAGTTGGTCACAGAGATTAGCAGAGTGTCTGTGCCAATTGCCACTGTGGGGAGAGTGCGTAAACATATGGTGGGGGCCATGAATGGTGCGAGCAGTGGGAATGGGTGGGCAGGTAGTTATTGGCAGTTTCCAATGTATGGAATGGACAGCAGCACCACTGAACACCAAGGGAAGTGTGATATTACTGATGGTGGGAGCTCAAAGGGGCAGTGGTAGGAGGCTGAGGAGATACTACCTGGTTTAGGGAGGCAACATCTTTTAGAGCCATTTACCAACTGGTCAGAGACTCACTAATTATGCTATTCAAGATATCATTTTGTGATCCTTCCCTGTTTTTGGGGTGCAAAGTATTGTTTGAGAGTCACTTACCCATTTAACGATCGCAAATGCTCTTTGAATGTTCTGGTCTATGTGAACAATAACAGTCCATTACCAGTAAGATAAAGACAAGTGAACAAATACAAATATAGAATTGAGAGCTGTTCACCATGAGGTTGATAATGTAATTTATCTTAACAATGCGTTAGAGTACAGAGTGTGATGAGATTAATACTGGTACCACTGTGCTACCACATGAGTCTAGGGTTGCTGTGAGAGGTACCAAATACTGAAATGTCAAAATAACGCAGTACCATTGTGCTACCAGTGTACCAGTATTTTTGGGAGCTGACACAAATCTCAAAATTTCGTGATACCATTGTATTACCAGTGTATGTGTGAAAGACAGAGAAAATGGTAAAAAATGCCATAGGGATATCATTCTGCCAGTGCACTACCAATGCACAGAGGAAAATCTATATATCACCTACCACTGTGATACCAGAGTACCACTGGGTAGTACTATTGTGGATTTTTCAGCTGACCACAGTATTGTCATTGCTATATCACTGTAATGCCACTGTGACAAATTCAGTAAGGGTAACCAGATTGCTGAGACAATGCAGTGCTAAAGAAGTGTGATACAAATTATAAAGTGTTGCCAGTACTATTGCAGTGTGCAGCAAAAATCTGTGAAGGAAATACAGGGCTAAAGAAGTGTGCATGGAAATTTAATAATTATTTGCAGTGCTCTTACAGTCTGCATCAAAACATAAGAAAGACTTGAGCAGTGGTAGAACAGTGTAGCAGAAAGTCAGTCTGGACTGAAATAACACTGAAATAAGACTGCAGATGGAAGTGTACACTCCACTTCCCTCTGGGAGAGATGGAAAAAGAGATAGACAGACAGATGCAAATACTATACCAATATCACAGCACCACCAAGCACTGCAGGCACTGCCAGGCAGCTATCATTTTTTTCTTATTAATGGTGCTGTGTGAGTATTATTTTGATGGATGTTCCAGTCAGAGCCAAACAGGCCAAAGAAATGGCTATGAATGATCAAATGAGCATCACTAAGAGAGCCCATCCACCCTTCCCATGTGAATGATGCAACTGCTTTGCATGCCCCGGTTTACTATGGTATATGGTACACTACCTGGTCCAAGAGGTGGTAATGTTTTCTAGTATTAAGACTACTTCTACTGAATCTGATGTAAATGCTGAAACCTTAAAGAAGAAAAATGAAACACATAGTGATCACCACAACCCAGGCAGGCAGCCAGTCACACATTGCATTGATCAAGTGCAGTGCAGTCACAAAAACAATTGCCACCTGAAGACTTGATGACACACAACACAGTTAGAGCCTTCCTAGTTCCACAACTGCTGCCAGGCACTGCCAAGTAATTTAAGTATCAAAAATTAAATATAGTAATATAATAATCTCAGCCCAGTTACTATAAGTAAGACTTAACCAGGCTAGCATACCATTCACACATAAACAATAAAGAATTGATATAATTTTCAATTTAGTAGCATTTTGTATGTGAAGTATTCATAGCCAAATATGGGTGACGTGAGAAATATACAAAGAGTATTCAGTGTCTGGGTTTCAGGCATCTGTGAAGCCATGCACTGTCTGAAAATTAAAACAGTACAGTCAGGATCAGTTGCTGAGGGGAAAAAAAGTGACAAGTAGTAATAGTAAGGACTGGAGTAAGGACAAAAAGTGATAAGTAGTAGTCATAACTCGTGAGTACAAAAAGTGATAATAGTAGTATTAGTAGACTGCAGTACACTACATTCCAGACAAGATAGTGGTACCAGGTACCACCAAGTAAATCTGTGACATGAAATGCAGTTCCTTGCCATATTTGGACTCTAAACCCACTGAAGTTATTTTTTTTTCTATTCTGTGCTGCTCATGTGATCATTCAAGTAATGGTGGCCTGGCCTAGTCCTTCTTGACCTGACTTGTTGCAATTAATTGCTTCCTCATGTAGTAGGCCCTATTCGCAAAAGAGTTTCACCACTGGCACAAATTCTTGAAAGTGTTCTGTGAATATGGCCTGCTCAGAGCAGTCAGTGTATGTTTTATTCAGGCATTGTATTTGAAATTAAAGTGAGGAATGCTGACTTTGAGAAATGTGAGGTGCTCACTATTTTCTGGTGTCAAACAGGATCATGTGTCAGTAATGACGTTACCACCAGAACCAAACAATCATGCTGAAAACATGCCAGTCGGAGGGCAATTCATGTACTTCACTGTAATGTTTACTAAAGCAGGCCACATATTTTGTTTGGATTTCCAGTACTGCAAAGGATCAGCATTCCAGCTGATATTGGACTCTGTCAGGTACATTTCAACAATGGTCTGTGCTGAGGCTGTGTTACAAGAGGCAGATGAAGAAGATGTTACAATTACATCTTCTAAGTGACTCCAGAAACATGAAGCTGAATCAAGTGACTGTGGGACAGTGCTATGCTTGGCTGATGGTGAAGAAGAAAATTCAGCTGCATTGGCTGAGAAAGAAGAGGGAGAAAATGCGCAACAGTAGAGGATGGGCCACCTGATGCTGTGCTGTGTCGTGAAGAAGATACTGAATGTGGTGCTGCTGTTGTACTCTGTTCCATGACAGCACGTACCTTGTCAATTATTTCTTGTTTGTTTACCTTGAAACAAGTATCATCATCATCACTCAATAGTTGCTTCAGTTTGTATCGTGGGTCCAAGACTGTTGCTTTAATGTAGTACTCAGAATGAAGCATTTTACATAGTTTGTCATCTTCTTCAACATTTTTGATCATATGTCTCATTAGATCTTGTTGTATTCTGGGGGGCAACCTGCATGTGTCAGCAGCACCACTGGCAGCCTGTCTAGTCATGGAACTCTCTTGCTTCTCTAACTTTTCCCTAATCAGATTCAATCTGAATTTTAAAATTGTTATTATGGGTATCACCTGGCTGAGAATTGTGTTTGCGCTAACCTCCCTGGTGATTTCTTCAAATGGCTGGGGCAGGAAAATTAGAAACCCCAGAATGGCCACTGTAGTGGAGTAATATAGACGTCTGCATCACCATTTTTATTTTCTAAGGTGTACTGTCTGAGAGCTTTCTTTTGTTCCAGCAGTATTTGAAACATACAAAAGGTTGAATTTTATCGAGTAGAAATGTTTTGGATCAGTCTGTGCAAAGGTAAACTGTGCTTCTGCTGTATCTTTTCAAACAAGAGATGGGCTTTGCTTGAGTGACTGAAATGAGTATATATTTTTTAGCAGTGCTAATGAGAGCCTTAATCTCCCTGTCATCATCAAGAAAACTGTGAACTATTAAAATTTAAGCAATGTACAAAGTAGCAGATGTGAACAAAACCCCAAGGTCTTCCTTATGTTGGATCCATTATCTGCAACTATAAAGCCAAATGACAGTCTCTTTGAAGTAAACCATTGCTGTATTGGTTTTTCAAGCTCTTCATTGATGTTGTATGAGGTATGCTCAGATGAAAAATAAAACATTCTTAGAACAGCAAACTGTGATGCCTCACTGTCCCCAGTCCCACATGAATTATCAAAACATTCCCAGTGTGCCATGATAGACATGAAGGGTTCAGGCTGACAGCTTGTCCAGATATCTGTTATGAGATGCACCACCCTCCCAACAGCATTGCACAAGACACGTCTTAATTTTTTACATACAACATCATAAAGATCTGGAATCCCTGTTGTCGAGAAGTATTTCCATGATGGTATACTATATTGAGGATCGAGGTTCGAGGTACTCAAGCAGCCACCTGAATTCTATGTGTTTAACCATGGTATATGGTAGAAAATCAACAACTATAATTTCTGAAATGTTTTTGGTTATTGTAATAGCAACAGAGTGTAAAGGCATATTTGGCTTTATGTTCATATATTTCTGAGATGGTAAGCTGCCACCTTGAGGGAGGAGGGCTTTTGAACACATGGTCACTTTCATTAGCAGTTGGAGGAGTCCTTTGAATGGCAGGAAGTAGTGGTGGAGGTGGTTCAGTAGTGCTGCTGGGGCTGTCACTGCTTTCATCTATGGGAGTTACCCCTGAGTGTAGTGAGCTATCACTGTCACTTTCTCATCAAGACTCACAGCTGAACTTCTCAATAATGTTATGACATCTGTCTAGGTGTCTTTTCAGTGCTGAAGTTCCCAACGTTCCTTTCTTTTTTCCCCTGCTAACTGGTTGTTTACAAATAGTGCACGTTACTACCAACTCATTGGAAGCAGTAATGGAGAAGTATGACCAAACAAAAGATGGTATTTTTTTAGCTTTTTTCCCAGGAAGGCATGGCACCTTGGTCACCTTTTCAGGGTACCCCAACCCCAGGTTTTTCTTGGGTCTTTTCCTCTTGTGGTTTATTCCCACTGCCCCCCTCCACAACCAAAGCATTTCTGCCTGTTTCTTCATCATCTGCAATTTCCATCCCCTCCAGTAAACATTGTGCTGCCTGATCATTTTCTTCATCTTTATTATTACCCCTCATTGGGTACAACCTCAGAAGAAATGGATGAGGGACTGGCAGTAGCATAGTATGCAACTGTTCCATACCGTTGGGTGCTTCTGCTGGTGGTATCCACCACGCCTTAATTTTTTTTTTAACTGCATAACTTTTTTTTTACTTGGGACTAATAATGATCCAAGACATTCACCTTTTTTGGATTCAAGCATTTGCTTGGAAGATGAAACCTTAGACGTGAGAAAAAATCACTTTTTGGGGTGTGATTTTGTTTTCACTTTTTAGGCTGATTGCTGTCTTTTGCAGTAACACTGCCTACCTAAGAAATAGAATGCATTCCATCAATACTTTGATCCATTTTTTATTAGTATTCTAACCTGTAACAACCCCTCTAACTAAAGTGATGTCCTGATGACTCCCACCCACAGGCCAGGGACAAATTTACTGTTGTGACTCGTGACTGTACACAGAACACCAACAGCACAGCAGTCCACAATTACTTCCTTCCAAGATTACCAGACTGACTCCTACAATGCAGTTAGTTACTGTTAAGTGACCAAATTCAGCAACTGTTAAGTGTGCCTTCTTAATACATGAAATTGTGAATAAACATTAACCAGTGATCATGATTCATGATTGGATGGCACAAGTCAAAGATTTATTTTGCCACCCTGCTGCCCTTACCCTGTACAAACAGTCACACTTAGGCCAGGAAAAAAATGTTATTTGGGATTTCTAGGACTGTTACTGTAGATGTATCATGAGCCCCCTGCAGTCTACCTCTCTCCCTGCTGTACAGCACAAGTCAAAGATTTCTTTTGCCACCCTGCTACCTTTGCCCTGTACACACAGCCATACTGAAGCCAGAAAAAAAATATTTGGTATTTCTGGGACTGTGACATTTATCGTGGGGCACCCTACAGTCTCTTTCTCTCTCTCTCTCTCTCTCTCTCTCCCCCCCACTCAGGATGTCACAAGTCAAAGATTTATTTTGCCATCCTGCTGCCCTTGCCCTGTACACATAGCCACACTGAAGCCAGAAAAATACATTTTATTTGAGATTTCTAGGACTCTTACATTTATCATCAGCCTCCCTGCAGTCTCTCTCTCTCTCCCCTCTGGACGAGATTGTGAATGAAGGTTAACAGGTGACTCTGATTCATGACTGGATGGCACAATTCAAAGATGTATTTTTCCACCCTGCTGCCCTTGCCCTTTACACACAGTCACAATGAAGCCTGGAAAAAAAACTGGGATTTTATGTAACTATAAAATTTCTCTTGTACCCCCAGTAGTCTCTCCCTCTATCCCCTGGATCAGGAATAGCGCAAGTCAAAGATTTTGCCAGCTTACCCTTTCTCATATACACAGTCTGCTACACTGTTTGAGGCCAAGAAAAGAAAACATTTTTCATTTGAAATTTTCTGTAAATGTAAAATCTCTCTTGGGCCCCTAGTAGTCGCTCCCTCTCTTCTCTGGATCTGGAATAGCACATGTCAAAGATTTTGCCAGCCTGACCTTTCTCATGTACACACTGCTACACTGTCTGAGGCCAAGAAAAGAAAAAAAACGTTCATTTGGGATGTTATGTAACTGTAAAATCTCTCTTAGGCACCCAGTAGTCTCTCCCTCTCTTTTCTGGATCTGGAATGGCACAAGTCAAAGCTTTTGCCATCCTGCCCTTTCTCATGTACATAGTTACACTGTCTGAGGCCAAGAAAAGAAAAAAAAAACTTTAATATATGATTTTCTGTAACTGTAAAATTTCTCTTGGGCCTCCAGTAGTCTCTCTTTCTCTCCTCTGGATATTCTGCATTGGCAGAAGTCAAATATTTTCCCAGCCTTCCCATGCTCATCTACATACTGTTACATGAGGTCCCTGCACCCTAATTGGTACCCTCAGAGGTACACCGTAGACAGCTAATGCTTAAGTATATGTTACACTAACATATAGGGCTATGGGCATCTACCGTACAAGAGTAGATGTCAGGATATGTATGCATATTGTTGTAATACACTTTGCTTGCTAATACATATATTCTTCTATGTATTTTCTGTGTATTTCTTACTTGAAAGATGCCAAGGCACCTGTGTCCTTGGAATAATTATGATATGTAAGTCGTCATTGCCACCTTTTGGTGATTTGTACCACTACACTGAGTTATGTAAGACTCTGTATAAGAACTCTTTTGTTCACAAACTGATGACTATTACAAAATTGCTTAATGTTATCTTGGACCATGGAGCCACCTCTAATATAGCCAATAGGGCTCATCTCTGTAACTAGAAATGTTTCTATTTTACAGTAACCATAGTAATTATCATAGGTATATAATGTGATACACTAGTCTTATACCTTGGAGATCCCAAGAGACACAAAGAAACCTCAAGGTCTAGGTAATGCTTAGCACTGGTTCCTGGTTCGTATTGGTAAGAACTCCTTAGGGCAACTGTGATTTTTAACCTTTTTGGTAGTAATAAACAAGTTTATTACTCTTATGCAATGGTATGTGATTACTTGCATTCCCAATATTGCCAAGAACCTGAAAGTGAGGTTTAGCCCTCCTGACAATACAATCACACTGCCACACTGCTTGCCTTTTGCATCCTCTACTGGCAGCCACCCAGGCCACCACTATCTCCCCAGTCTCTCCAGATTCCTACTTTCTCCAGTCCTGCCAAGTCCCAACTCCTGACCCATTGTCGCCCTTCCCTGATGATCAGTTTCTCTCCTCCCTTTGCCCCAGTAAGACTCCTTTCTCTGACTCTCCCTAGTTTCTCTTCCCTTCCGTCATATATTTTTTTTTAGATTTGTGGGGGTTTGTTTGGTTTTGTTTGACAACATTTTCTGGCAGCATCTCTGCCAAGGTGCTTCTGCTCCTCTGACCATCCTCCTCTCTCATCTGGGCCATGTTGCATACTCAGCATGGTTATATAATGTGAGTGTGTCACATGACCGTCTGTTGCCTGATTGGATGTCGCTGGCTACCTGTATGTGGAGCGAGCATGCTGACAGCATCCCCATGGCAACAGTAAACAAAATGACATTTCCATGGACCAAGAACCAGGCTTCTGTGATGAAATCCATATTTATCTGAGTCCATGGATTACAGGTTCAATCCAGGAATTGGGATCTCCCTTGGAAAAGTCTGCCCAGCCTTAGACTCCATTAGTTTGCCCACTACTGAGGTCAGGCTTACAGGCCCATAATTGCCTGCTTCCACTCTTGTGTCTCTTAAACAATTGCACTCACATTAGGCAAATCTGTCCCGAAAGGGGATTTTGCAGTCCCTTCATGAAATCATCTTTTGGGTAGGAGTTGAAAGTTTTCTCTACCCTTATAAAAAAAGGGAGAAAGGCAGAATATTTTAATTTACCAACATATAACAGATACAAGGCTATACAAAAGCCAACAAGGTTAGTTTCTCCTATAGTAACTAATTCAATAGATGGTGTTACAGAGATGGAAAATCATGTAGAATCAAAAGAATTACCTTTGGAGGATGCGGGGAAAACAAATACCCAATTGACTAATACTGTACATCCAAACAGGTATTGATTATTGGAGATTCAATGATCAAATACTTGTGTAAAACAATCTGCAAGAAAGACATGGTAAACAGATCCCTTATTAGTCCCAGTGGATGTAAAATATGTGACATAACTGCAATAATTGGAGATCTATTAATACACTACAAAAAAGGTGCCTTGGTAATTGTGCATGTTGGCATAAACAACATCAAAAATGACACAGCTTTTAAAATAAAACAGGACTATGTGGCCCTCTCTAATAAAATCTTGGAGTTAGAACACAGAGTATCCTATTCTGAAATCCTCCGTAAGCCCAAATGTTCTCATTTCCTTCATGAAAAAATCAAAGAGAGCAATAATTGGATGAGATTCTGGTGCTTAGGCAAGAAATAAAATTTATTACACATTGGTAAGAGTTTGATTATGGCACATGTTTTCATTTTAGAGATAGATTACACCTTAATAGAAAGGGAACAGCTAAACTAGGAAAAAGATTGAATGAATACATACAACACACTTTAAACTGAAGATTAGGGGGAGAGACTTGATAAGTTAAATACTTGTAAGTATATATATACCTTGCTAATTGAACCTGAAAGAGAACCAATAGACTAATAAAAGTGAGGCAAATAAATCCAGATAGAAGTCTTAAAAACAACTATCTTAAAGTGTTATTAACCAACACTCAGAGTTTAAAAAAATAAAATAGATGAATTAACCAATTTTATGGTACAAAATAGTATTGACATCTGTGGAATCACAGAGACATGGTTTACACAAGATGACTGGGGTGCCTCTATTACAGGATTGTTTTGATAAACATAGAAAAAATAAAAAAGGGGAAGAGAGTGTTTTATGTATTAAAGATAGTTTAAAACCTATTAAACTCAGTCCCCTAATAGAAGTTAACAAAGAAAATGAGTTAGTATGGGCTAAACTGGTGATTAAGACAAGTTAGTTAAACCATAGGTCTTAGTTATAAATTTCCAAACTTGAAAACAGATGAAACTATGGATTTTGTGAACAAAATAGAGACTATGGAACTAAAAGGAGATATCTTATTAATGGGAGATTTTAATTTTCCTCATAGAGACTAGATCACCATGACTAGTAAGGGCATCGCTGAAAATAAATTTATAGACATAATACTTCAGAACAACTGAGAACAGAATGTTCAGCTGGCAACTAGAGCCAATACTATACTAGATTTAATTTTCACCAACGCTGAAGTTAAAAAAAAATAAACTTGTTGTTCACCCTCCTTTGGGTGGCAGCTACCATATGATGATACAATTGAATATACAATTAAATAAAAATATAGCTACTAAAGGGATAACCACATTTAAAATATATTATAAAGCAGAGTATGGTAAAACAAAAACACATCTAAATAATTGGGATTAGGAAAATGAATAAGAGGGTTTAAACTTTGTCAATACATGGAGCATAATAAATAAAATCCAGACCTGTATAAATAAATGGGTTCCTGATAGGAAAAACTATAACACCAAAAGGTTTCCTGTGTGGTGGAATAACAAAATACACAAAAGTATTAAAAGAAAAAAATAATTTCTACAAAAAGTATAAAAAGAAAACTAATCTGGTAAGATTAAATAAATATAAAACTGCAGTCAAAAATTGTAAAATAATGATTAGGAAGGCCAAACAGGAAGTAGAAATAAACTTAGCTAACAAAGTTAAGGATAATAAAAAAAAATGTTATCATTATATAGGATCCCTTAGAAATGAAACCAACAATAGTGGCCCTTTAAAGACAGAAAATTGTGTAATTAATAATGAAGGAGATATGGCCTTTCAGTTTAATCAACACTTTGAATCAATTTACACTAATGAGGAAGTAAAATTGAGGGAAATTACATCTTTGCCATTACAGAATATTACCTTTACAAGAACTGATGTAATTAAGGTGATTAATAATATTAAAAACAATAGTTATCCAGGACCTGATGGACGTAGTCCATTATTTCTAGGGAAACTTGTCTAGGAACTAGCTGGACCTATTACTAAGCTATTTAATGCCTCTATATCTGGGGGTAAAATAATTAAGGAATGGAATGAGGCTATGGTAATCCCGATTTTTAAAGATGGAAGTAAACAGAATATACAGGGTTATAGACCAATTAGTCTAACCTCCATACTTGGTAAGGTACAGGAAAGGCTAATCCAGAAACTTATTAATGATGACCTTAATTTTGAGGGACAGTTAGACATCACACAACATATTTTTTTAGCAGGGGAGATCATGTGTCACAAACTTGATTAACTTCTTTGAACCTGCGAGAGCAGCCCTGGATGTAAGTATACCGGTGGATGTGGCCTGCTTGGATTTTTGTAAAGCCTTTGATAAGGTTTCTAACAATATAATAATTAAAAAAAATAAAGTTATACAAATTACACCCCAATATAATAAGCTGGATTGATTCGGCTGCATAACAGGAAGCAAATGGTTATTATCAAGGGGTATGCATCTGACTGGGGACAGGTGACCAGTGGAGTGCTGCAGGGCTCGGTCCTGGGTCCTACTCTGTTTATCATAATGGTTTCCTCCATGCAGTCAACATTAGGTACCTGAATGAGTAAATATGCCGATGACTGTAAAGTCAGAGGTATTGTTACCAACCACAAAACTACTTCTCTATTCCAGACTACACTCTAAGAAAGGAAGTGTTATTTTTTTAACACTGCAAGTGTGCTAATCACTGGTTAACACAGTGTGTGTAAAAGTAACTCACCAATGTGTCATTTGTGTGAGTACAGGGATTAACACCCTTTCAGTGTAAAGAGAATAACACTGTGGTTTGTTGATCATTAAGACACAGAAAGTGCTCTCTGTTTATAAACATAGACTTTTGACTTTGATGGCAGATAAGAACCGCTATGCACTCTAGTCTGCCCATTTCCCTACATACAGGATAAGCTGCAGATCCTAGTTAACCAACAGCCTATTTCTTCTTCTTCTTACCCTCCTCAAGAATTGCCTTATGTCTGTCCCATGTATTATTTAATTCTCCCACAGTTTTAGACCCCACAACCTCCTCAGGAAGGCTGTTCCATGTGTCCACCACCCTCTCTGTGAAAAAATACTTTCTCACATTGCCCCTGAACCACCCCATCATCTTTAAATTGTGTCTCTTGTTCTTGCACATCTCTTTTTCTGAAAGATGCTACCCTCTTGGACTTTGTTGATTCCACTGAGGTACTTAAAAGTTTCTATCATGTCCCCCCTCTCCCGGTATATATTCCTTTAGTCTCTCCTCATATGGCTTCTCTTGCAGACCCTGCACCATTTTAGTTGCCCTCCTCTGGACTGCCTCTGTCCATATGTCCTTGAGGAGATGGGACCTCCAGAACTGGATGTAGTACTCCAGATGGGGTCTCACCAACTGTTTGTACGGAGGGTTAACAACTTCCTGTTTTCTGCTGGTGTTGTCTCTCCTTATACATCCCAGTATACCCCCAACCCTACTGCCTTCTCACATTGCTTGCTAACCTTAAGGTCATCTGATATGATTACCCCCAGGTCCCTTTCCATTTTTGTTGTTGTTACTACCTCCCTCCCCATTGTGTAATCTTCCCCTGTGGGTTTGTTTCCCAGGTGCATTATTTTGCACTCATTGCATAGTGATTGCCTCTGTAAGCCCATCTATCCACAGAAGGACTGCTCTGGTGATCCTTCCTCACGTGTACACCCCTAAGTCATAAACTGTCATACCACACATGTCAGTCCTGCACATCCATATACAAAAAAGCACATCACACATGCTGAGCTGTACTTGGATTTGGGCACCATGCCACACATCCAACCAACCACCACCATGGTCCCACACAGCACAGCACCACACTAAGTGAAGTATCATCCACCACTCTTTGGCGGCAAGCCCTGCCAGTCTTGCATCTGGCGGCCCTCATGTTCTGAGTGGCACAAGGATAGGATGCATCATCGTCTGCTGGAACATTATGCAACTCAGGTAAAGGCATCCTTTTCAAAATATCCAGGTTGTGTGTCATGAGGCATGCTGCAATGTATGTACCTTACCAGGTGCCATCAGTAATGTGCTCCTAATCTTGTCCAGGCACCAAAAGCACAAACATGCCAAACACATGTTCAGTTATTGTATGCCCCTTATCTGTCAGTGTGCATCACTGTAGAATGACTGGGTATCTATGAGAGCAGAAATAGCATCAGGAGAAAAGTGTCTTCAAGAGATAACTGCTGTCTGCTGTGAGGCTCAGTAGTAAGCACCAAGAGAGCATGGTGGTGGTGGTGGTAGGTATTCCAAAATATCCTAACTCTGGATGTGTATGGGGGACATATATTAAAATACCTCAAAAGGGTGGTGGTGGGGATTATTTTACCAAATTCCCTAGCTAGCAAGATGGTGGTGGTAGTATTTCCAGAAATCCTAACCAGTTGTTGTTGGCGAGTTGTTGCCAAATACCTACTCAGGTGGTAATGGAAAGATGTATTCCTAAATATCCCAGTAGAGTGTGTGTGTATGTTGGGGGGGGAGGATACCCGTATCTATGTGTGGTCCCCTAACTATGGTTAGTACTGTTCCCAGTTTGGGGTGCTGTTCCTCCTCCAGCCGTAGTGGGGGCAGCACTGAACCTGTCTCCAGAAAAGGAAGCAACTGTAGCTGCAGCTCCCCCTGTCTGTCTTTGTGTGTGTGTTTAGGATGCATTTCATTCTCTGAGACTGAGACTCGCAGTACAGCCTCAGAGCGGCAGAGAGGCAGCAGGGGATGCTGCATGTACTAGGAGGACCTACTACCCAGTATCCAGAGAGCGACTGCAACATGGGGCATGGCCACTGCAGCTGGGGCCGCCAACACGGAGCGCAGGGCGTTTGTGCTCAAAATCAACAGGTAAACACACCTGAGCTCTCTCTCTTTCTCTCTGTCTCTCCCCGGGGGGGGGTGGGACTCGAACCTGGGCACTGGACTTGGCACCTCCCCACGCTTGTCGGTTTTATCCAGGCTCTGACCCTTCCGAACTTGTTAAATGAAGGCTAACTACTCTGTGGTGTGTATAAATTGCTGAAGTCACACGAGCGTGGGATGACATCTTGCTTTTCCCATTCATTCCGTGACACCCTGCCCCAGTGTGCAGGGAGCCAGGGACTGGAAGGCAGGGGATTGCATCCTTAAATGGACAGCGGTGCTCCCACTCCATTGCTGTCATTTAGTTTAATCTGATGGTTTGTCACAGCCCCATAAATATTTCTGAACTCGGCCTATTCTTAATCGTTTTTCTTTTGCTTCCTTCATTTATAAAGAGAAATTCCCCCTGAAAAGTGTGCAGGGAATGGAGTTTCACTCTTGAAATGATGCAGTCAGTAGAAGAATCAGCATTTATATAGCACTTTTCATACATCCAAAGCACTTTACAAGCAATGCTAGACTGGTAGTCAAGTGACTGAATGTGTGGTGGTGGCCATATTGCATATCATCACCCACACACAGCCTGGATAATTGCATGAATGTTGCCCAGGACACCCAAAATGTTCCCTACTCTTTGCGAAGAGTGCCCTGCATTCTTTTACTTCCACCTGGACACCCACCAGGACAACACCAGAATGGGCAGAAGGGACCTCGGTTTAACGTCTCATCCGAAGGACGGCACACCCCCCAGCAGTACAGCACCCTGCAATACTGCACTCGGATGCCAGCGATTTTTAGGTGCAAGTCCTATCCCGATGTGGGACGAGAACCCACAACCTTCTGGTCCAGAGGTGGATGTGCTACCAACTGAGCCACGTTGACACCTACAATAATAAAACTCCCTGCTTCGTGTGGCTGGAATGGTAGTCCCATCCAACCCCCAAATAAAATGTATATGTATTAAAACAATAAAATCAGGCTCATCGGCGCATCAGCTGGATTTCTGCTTGCGACGCGGGTCATTGGAGAGCCGGCCAGGGGAGAAGGTGGGAGCGTCCGTAGACAGCTCATCTTCTCCAGGGGGGAGGGTGGGGATGTGAGCAGGGCACCTGCTGGCCACTGGCAGAGGCCGGGAGCATAGCAGAGTGTTAGGGGCTCAAATTTCCGGGAGAAATGACGGACATCGGTGTTCGCTATGACGTCAGGGTACGTCACTTTCCGTGGGGATAAAACTGGAAAATGGCTCTCTGGCGAGCCAGATGATGACTCTCTGGTTCCCTCCCTGCCGTCATGGCCCCGCAACCTCCCACCCCAGCAGCAACTGGAGCCGATGCTGCAGTGCGCTGGATGACCCCCACTGGTGCCTTCCCTCTCGGAGGAGGGGGACCCACCCAGCGAAGGGTTATGCCGGGCTACCTCCAGGGAGCTGCGATCTGTGGTTGAGGCAGATCGTGGGGATGGCGGACAGATGGGGCAAGACATTGAGGGCCCAAAGGAGGTGCTCGCCAGATGGAGCATAAAAACAGTAAAAAAAAAAAAAAATAATAAAATTGTTTTACTGTGTAAAGGAGTGTCACTATATTTTTAATCTGAGGGACCCTTCTGTCTCTCTCTCCGTCTGCCCAAACATTTTAGTGCAGAATCCAAATCAGCCAGATTTACTCCTGGACTCATCCCTGTCAAACAGATCTCTATCTGTTGCTTGAATCTCTTTTCTACCCTCCCCTATGATTTTCTTTCCTTCTTAGAGCACACACACACACACCCCTTACTGTTGCAAGGCAGATTTGTTATCTTTTAATTTGATTGGCTTTCCTAATGTAACAAAAAAAAAACAGAACAGAACATCTCACATGTCAGAGCTCGTGCTATTCCCGCACTTTCCCTCATTCACCTCCTCCACCAGTTTTCAACTCATGTTCCTATTGGCTGATAGCTGCCTTTAGTAAAAGAGTGTGAGTGACTTGTCTCATTGTGCATGGGACACTTGTCTGCGAGCTCGTCGTATACTAAAAGGCAGGAGAAAAAAACGTCAGGAGAGGCAGTTAATAATACTCGGCTCAGTCGGTAAGACAATGCAAAAGACATGTATTTTATATACATACATTTATTTTAAATACCAAGAACCGGGTCCGAAGGTCTACATGCTTCAGTGTGAGGGTCTACAACTACTGAAAGCAAATGCTATTTTTTTCTACAAAAACTTGTATATCTGCCACTGCATGGTTTGTAATGCAGTATTCTACTGAGGCTGATGATCAGTACTGGGCTCGCTGGGTTGAAATTTAATGTATTTTTTTTGGTACTGTCAGTTGGGGGGAGGGACTGTAATAGCGCCAGTCATTATAGTGCCTACTTTTTAGCGTGTTGAAATAACATTGCATTACATTACAGCATAATACTGAAATAGCGCTAAAAGCTCTGCCATCAAAAAGAAAGGAGGCGGAGGAGTCACGTGATGCAGGGCATGAGTTAGCTGCTCTCTCCAGACGCTCCGATCTCCCCTACCTTATTTACACTGCTTACTACTGCCTACACCGCCTTTTATCATCGGGAGACTCAGCCCTAGACGTCCGGACAGTAGTTCTGCTATAATCGCTACCCGATGGACGAGGAGATGCGCAAATTCCCCCAAACACACGCTGCCGGCTTCACCAGGGAAGGCCGCAAAAAAATCCAGGGCCTCGAGTTCCTCGCACCACCCTGCTCCTGTTATCAGCCCCAAGGAGGAAGATCCGCTTACATTAACCCAGTTCCTGGAAGAATTTCACCCATTCAAGCAGCAAATGCAAGATCTTGGAGGGCGAGATTAAAAGCGATCTCGGTGGCAATGGAAGATTTAACTAGGCGGACCTCCGACAACGAAGCAAGGATCCACTCGCAGAGGCACAATGCAAAGTTGAGCCGGTGCTGGCACAGATGAGGCAACGCATGGCTAAGCTCGAGTCCAAAGTCGAGGATTTGGAGGGTAGAAGTCGGCTAAACAACCGTTATAATGGGATTGCCTGAAGGGAGGAAGCTCTGACCCCATCAAATTTGTCCAGAGGCTGGCAGAAAGATTGCAGGCCCTCTCCTTTGGTCTACTCTACATGATCGAGGGCTCATCGCGCCTACCAGCCCCACCAGTATCTGCACCACCACGCTCCTTTATCTTTCATTTCCTTAATTACCAGGAGCGTCAACTGTTTATTTTAAAGGTTAAAGAAATTAAGGAAGTCACATGGGCCGGAGTTAAGATCAGGATTGCCCAGGACTTACCCCTGTCGGTCCATCAAAAGAGGAAGGCTTATCACCCCCTGGTCAGCAAGCTTGTGGCCGCAGGCATTCAATTCAAAATGGGCTATCCTGCCAGGTTGCAGGTCCGAACGCCGGAAGGTTGGAGCTCTGTCGATGATGTGGAAGCGGCGACTGTCTCGTTGAGAACGGCCTTTCCAAACCTCCTGAAGGACACATGAATCCTTAAAGGCTTGCCATGGGACTAGTTTGCTTTTTCTCTGATACCAGCTGTACCTGTGTTATGATTAAGAATCTCTGTTTGACTACATACCTGTAGTAAGAAGCTTCTACGAATTACCAGGACATCTTGCAGTATTCTGGTTTACCCCTTTTTTTTTTTTTCCTTTATTTCGTTGTCTTTTTTATCCAGGGTGAGAACATGATGCCCACAGGAAGAGCTTATAGTTTTAGGCATTTAAGACATTGGGTCTGTTATATGACCAATCGGACTCTCACATTATAAAGTTAGAGAAAGTTTTCTTTTTTTTGATATAGGTGGTTTACAAGGGTGCATAGGACTAGAGTCTCAAAACTATGTCACGGCTCGCACCTATATTTATATCCACCTTCGATGTTGTAATCCATCTCTGATTTATAATGTTATTCTTGATGTCCTATATATAACGGACTGGTGGTGGTTAAAATAGTTATACTGCTCATAAAGCTATTTACACATGGTAGATTTACTGGTGGGGAGGGCGGGCGGAGGAGATGGGGTTATGTGCGCTGTAGTCATGGGCCACTACATGTTGGGTGGGATGGGGTGGGTAGGGGGACAGTCATGTGGGTTTGTCTCTATATGAGAACGGGGGACCTCTCGACTTATGGGGTATTGGGTATCGGACACGAGAACTGGGGTTATATGGATTAAGCAAGGTAGACTAGGTCTCTCCAGTTGGCCTGCAGGTTATGGGTACTGATACCGCATAAAGTTTCACGCTGAATGTCAAGGAGCTAGACATCAAGTCAAGCAATATAAACTATTAAAATACTTGGAAATGGCTAAGGTTAAGATAGCCTTTTTACAAGAAACACACTTATTAATGGAGGAAAGTAAATGTTTAAGAAAAAGGCAGTTTGGCGAAATTTTCTCTGCTCAGGGTTCCACAAAGAGTAGGGGTGTCTCAATTTTAGTTCATAAGACGGTACCATTTGTACCTAGTAAGGTTATTTCAGATAAGGATGGGAGGTTTATACTTACTGTCGGGAAGCTATATAGGAGAGAGGTACTACTGGGGTCGGACTACGGACTGAACTCGGACAATCAAGACTTTTTTATCAAATTACTGCATAAATTATTGCCTTTTGCCCATATACCTATAGTTTTAGGTGAGGACTTCAATATGGTTCTGGACCCCACATTGGATAAGTCCTCAGGACAACGCTTGTACCTCTCCCCGGCTGCCTTAGCTCTAGCTGACTTATTGATACGTTTGGGACTATCCGATGTATGGAGGGTTCTACATCCGCAGGTCAAGGAATTCTCCTTTTTCTCACCGGTGCATAAGACGGGCTCAGGAATAGACTACATATTCCTTTCTAGAGTCCTGCTTAAAGGGGTTTTTACCGAGAAATTGTGCCTGCCCCATGTCAGACCACTCGTGCTGTAGAGGTTGTAATCTCGTTCCCAGCGGCTCTGGGTAGGGGTAATAGGTGGAAAATTAACAACCAGTTACTTCGCCTACCCAAAGTTGTGCAGTGCTTATCTTCTCAGCTTGAGGAATTCTTAGCATTAAATTCTACCAATGAAACTAGGCCGGATATTCTCTGGGCAACTCTAAAGGTTTTCATGAGGGGCCTCCTTATCAAGCAGGCTACTATTAAGAAAAAAGAGACTAATGCTTTATTGGTAGAAAAACTGAGAGTGATCAAAGAACTTCAGGCCTCATTGGTCACTAACCCGCAAGAGGAAACTGAGTTAAAGTTAACTAAGGTTAGGGATGAATATCTTAAAATGTTAGGGGATCAGGCTGAACTTGCCATCATCAAAACCCAAGCATTGTACACGGATCAAGGGGAGAAACCGGGCAGGTTATTGGCAAAGCGGTTAGCACAGCTGGAAACATCTCGAATCATTGAGGGTGTTAGATCGGGTAAAGATGGATTGATTAAAACCACCCCAGAGGACATTGTCCTTGTTTTTCGAGATTACTACGAGGTATTGTATGGAGGTATGCAAGTCTCCCCACAGCCGTGTGACATCCAGCAACTCCTAGATAAAATACCGCTTCCTAGTTTGGAGAGGGCTGATAGTAAGGTTCTGATGGCAGATATTACTTATAAGGAGATAGAAGATGCGATCAGCGCTCTACCATCGCATAAAACCCCCGGCCCTGATGGGTTTTCACCTAATTTTTACAAAACCTTTTCTCCCCAACTGACCCCATTGCTGGCCGGTCTATTCCGGTATATTTTATCAGGAGAAGAAGTGGATAAGTATCTTTTTGAAGCCTTAATAGTGTTAATTCCTAAGCCTAATAAACCGCTTGAAAACCCCAGTAGTTATCGCCCCATATCTTTACTTAATTACGATATTAAAATATTGGCAAAAATTCTGGCTGAGCGCATTGGCAAAATTTTGCCTCAACTGATAGGACAGGAACAAGTGGGTTTTATGAAGGGCAGATCCTCAGCGGATCATTTTCGGACGCTGTCTCACGTTTTCGCGGCCTCCGAGGAGGCCGACACCCCCCAGGCCTTGGTCTCCCTGGATGCCGAGAAGGTGTTTGACAGAGTTCATTGGCCATATCTTTACCAAGTGATGCTACGGGCAGGTTTCCCGGCCCAATTTGTCGGCTGGATTAAGGCCTTGTATTCAAACCCGATGGCAAGAGTGACCTGTAATGGTGTTATATCTGATCCCTTTGTGTTAAAGGCTGGAACAAGGCAAGGTTGTCCTTTATCTCCCTTACTCTTTAACCTTTATTTAGAGCCTCTTATTAGATATATTGTTCTTAATGACACGATCCATGGGATCAAGGTGAGTAACCAAACCATCAAGGTTACCGCTTTCGCGGATGACCTCTTGATTTATTTATCAGATCCGGTCTCCTCTATCCCTGTTTTGTTAAATGTCATTAAAGAATTTAGTCAAGTGTCTAATTATAAGTTAAACCCGGATAAGACAGTAGTGTTCCCTCTTTCCAATGGGTTTTTAAAAGGATGTTGCTGAGATGGGTCTGGGTTGGAATTCTAAATCTCTCAATTATTTGGGGCTCTCTTTAGCTTTAAGTACTGATCGGCCTTCGTGCCTCAATTTAGACCCTCTAATTAGTAAAATTGATCTGGATATGAAAAGGTGGGCTTAATTCCGTTATCACTCTGGGGTAGGATTAGCATAGTTAAAATGAATGTCTTTTCAGGCTCTTTTATCCACTAACTATGTTAAATATCCAACTCCCGATGGGCTGGTTCAATAGAATTCATAAACTAATAGCCAATTTCATCTGGAACTCCAAGAAGGCTAGGATGTCTTACAACAAGCTAGCGGCGCCTAAAACCCAAGGGGGCCTACGGCTTCCCCATTTTGCACTATATTACTGGGCTGCACAGATTAACAAGTATGGCAGATGGATGGGCTCTTCTGTTTCTGAAGGGTATACCGAATATATCCCTCTCTGGTTTGATCTTGAACTTTCTATTATCAAGAGACTGGGTCTTAATCATGAGGCCTTGCCGTTTTCTCCCCCCAGACTAGTTTCTATCTCAAGGAACTCCCCCATTTGGGTTTCCCTCAAGATTCATGACCAAGTTTGTAATTTTCTGAAGTATGAGTACAGGTTAGATCCGTTCCAACCACTTATAGGCAGCCCTTATTGGCTGATTGGAGGGAAACCGATTGGGTGTAGATGGTTGCCAGGCTTAGAAGAGATTAGGTTGGGTGATCTATTCGATGTAGATGGCAAGCTCTATCGACCCCAGATTCTTACTAGGTTGAGCCTACCGTAGCAGAGTGTTTTAAGGCGTATCAGATGCGTCACCTCATACTCCAGAACCTGGGACTGAATGGTCTTAAACCTTCTAGGATAGACTTTTGGGATACTATTAGACCTTTAGTGGGCACCCCGAATGCAATATCCAAAATATATGCAGTTTTTTTGAACTGGGCTTTCCCAGATGGTTTTACTCCTCCATCAGTATGGAGCAGTGCTTTTTCGAATCTAGAATTCGATTGGGCTCAGATATGGTCTAATTGTCATAGATATTTGAAGCAGGACCCTCTTAAATTAACTCAGTTCAAGATTTTACACAATATCTATTATTCCCCCCAGAAGTTGTTCAATCTAAAAATGTTACGGACTCTTGCTGTTTTAGGTGTGGGTCAGAGGGAGGAGATTTACTGCATATATTTTGGCATTGCACCAAGATAGCCCCACTGTGGTCAGACATTAAGGAGAGGGTGAATCCACTTTTGGGCCTAGACAAACTGTTTAAGCCAGAGATTTGCATATTAGGATATATGCCTGAGGTCTTTGTTACACAGAGAAAATTTCATATTTCCTTGATCTCCATCTCAGTTAAAAGGCTCGTGCTTAGGCACTGGAAGGAAACCAATAGAATCCATTACTCTGAATGGCTATCTGAATTTTAGCTCTGCTTAGGATAGAGAGCAGATTGCAATTTGAACGATCAGCTCCCTAGGTTTGAGAAAATCTGGTCTCCATTAGTCTGTGCCTATTTATGATTGGTATGTCTCAAACTCCTTTGTTTATATATGTTTGTCTGCTATTGCTCTTGAATTTTCTGTGTCCGGGGAGGGTGGGTGTCGAGGGTCCCAGGGGTGGGAGGTTGGGGGTGGGGGAAGGAGAGGCGTTAATTAGGGGTGCTCATTTATTCCTGTATATTTACATTTACGGAAACTATGTTGTATCATGCACCTTGTGACTTACTGTATATGTGGAGTATCGCCTCTGTTCATCTTATTTTTTTCAATAAAAAGTTAATGGCAAAAAAAAAAAGAAAGGAGGCAACTTGCGTTGGGATTGGGCAGAGGAACACATCTGAGAATCTGGTGGCAGGATCCGATCTAAACTTCTGGTTCCGACTCGTGCTCAGCAGCTCCAAAGCAACAACCACTACTTGTGTGTCCTCCTGGGACATAAACAACTTTATGTGACCTAGATTTTCTCCCCTCAGCCCCTGCTGTCCTAGGTAACTAAAATGCAACTCTGCATTGTTCTCCTACCCCCAGCCGCCTGTTACCTTTCTTGATTCATGATTCATGTTTGCTGCAATCAGGGCTAGACATGGTGGGAATTAAGAACTAACAACTGGATTGGTGTTTCTATGGGAAGAATTGGGTAGTAGGACAACATGTGCCCAACATCATTAGATGCCCCGAAAGCACCAAGGAAACCTTATTTTCTTAATGTGTTTAACAACGCCTGTAATCACTGACCTAGATTTTGTCCCCGAAAACACAGAGGAAACCTTAATCATCAGCCCCAGATACTAAAGTCAGTGTTTAAAATCACGGTTATGGGTAACGCTAGACGCTAATATGTATGGGCTTAAATTACTCGCGCTATTGTTGTTGCGCAATATTGACATTAACCCCTATTTGCCACTCTTCTCTGCCCTACAACCCTTACTAGCTTGGCTGGCTCTCATGTTGACTGTTAAAAAGGCTGGAATTGAAAGGAGGCTGTGGCAGGATGAATGACATTTGAAAGAAAGTCTTGTATATGAGCTACCTGATCTGCCAGCATACGCTGTGTAATTACAGTTGCAGCCCTCTGCCATGGCAAGACGAGAGACACATCTTTATTGCCTATGTATTCCAGTAATGACGCTCATGCTCAAGACAGTCGAATGCTGGTGTTCATGTCATGCAGGAATGGGAACAGGCCCTACCCAGCAATTTGACTTATAAATGTTCAGTATTTCTGACAACCATGATCAGGCTAGGTGTTTGCACTCTCTTTGGAGCTCACCTCATTGCTATAACTTCTGCAGATTGATTCCTGATTACAAAGAATTCATTAAAAAAAGACACATGATCTATAAAACATGTGCATGTATGGGGAGGCTACAACAATGCAGTACTGGCCAATGTAATTGATTGCAAGGGAGTTGTAGTCAAATTAGGGGCAGCTCTTTGCTAGTACAGAACCACACAAACTGAAACAAATATATTTTAGATGTTATACCCATTGTTCACTAAATGCCAGCTTTTGTACATATTTTCTATGAAGATTTTGGAGTAATTTCATCTTACTGTCATACTTCTGGCCTGTCACTCCTCTCAACCCCCCCATCATACCTTATACGTAATAGTGATATGCAGCTTTGCAGGGTGTCTTTTCATTTGCAGAGATGTCTATGAAATATTTTGTTCTGCCAGACACTGATTTTTGGGATTTTCGATAGCGGTATTTGGACAGTACCGGGAAATCAGCTGTTTGGGATTTTTTTTGCGTCAATTTACTGTGCGGCATTTTGTTCGAAAGGATTTCGTACCTAACTCGTGCATCACACTTTGAAGCCACTGCACAAACCACCGAAAAAATTTGACCAGTACTGGGTTGGCTGGGTTGACATTTAATTTATTTGTTTGGACTGTGAGTCTGTCTGTCCCAGCAGGAGGGAGATCGGGATGGGGTAGAGACTGAGGATTGTGGGCGGGTCGGTCGGTATCTATTGTAGTAAACCACGGTGTTTTGGTCTGAGGCATTGGTTCATATTCTGAGATGCAAGGTGCCATATGTGCTGACCGGCTGTGCTTTCAATATCTTCTGGCTGGTGGGGGCAGGGATGGGCACTGAGGGAGCTGGGAATATAGTGACGGCAACAAGCAGGCAGGCAGGATCGTTGGGACAGCAGCAGCTAGCTGGGACTGACAGTCTGTCATTGGAAGCAGGCGGGAGGGAGGTAGGGGTGGGGTAGAGACTGAGGATTGGGGGGAGTCGGTCGGTGCCCTGCTGCTGAGCTGACCGGCTGTGCTTTCGATTTGTTCTGTCTTGGGGGAGCAGGGATAGGCAAGAGGGAGTCGGGAAAATAGTGACGGCAACAAGCAGGCAGGCAGGATCGTCGGGACAGCAGCAGCTAGCTGGGACTGACAGTCTGTCATTGGAAGCTAGCGGGAGGAAGGTCGGGGTGGGGTAGAGAGTGAGGATTGGGGGAGGTGGTCGGTGCGCTACTGCTGAGCTGACCGGCTGTGCTTTCAATTTGTTAAGGCTGGAAAGGGCAGGGATGGGCACTGAGGGAGTCGGGAATAAAGTGACGGCAACAAGCAGGCAGGCAGGATCATTGGGATAGCAGCAGCTAGCTGGGACTGACAGTCTGTCATTGGAAGCTGGCGGGAGGGAGGTCGGGTGGGGTAGAGACTGAGGATTGGGGGGGTCGGTCGGTGAACTGCTGCTGAGCTGACCGGCTGTGCTTTCAATTTGTTCTGGATGGGTGGGGCAGGGAAGGGCACTGAGGGAGTTGGGAATATAGTGACAGCATCAAGCAGGTAGGCAGGATCGTTGGGACAGCAGCAGCTAGCTGGGACTGACAGTCTGTCATTGGAAGCTGATGGGAGGGAGGTCGGAGTGGGGTAGAGACTGAGGATTGGGGCGGTCAGTTGGTGAGCTGCTGCTGAGCTGACCGGCTGTGCTTTCAATTTGTTCTGGCTTGGGGGGGCATGGATGGGCACTGAGGGAGTCGGGAATATAGTGACGGCAACAAGCAGGCAGGCAGGCAGGATCTTCGGGACAGCAGCAGCTAGCTGAGACTGACAGTCTGTCATTGGAAGCTGGTGGGAGGGAGGTTGAGGTGGGGTAGAGACTGAGAATTGGGGCGGCGGTTGGTGCGCTGCTGCTGAGCTGACCAGCTGTGCTTTCAATTTGTTCTGGCTGGGGGAGGCAGGGATGGGCACTGAGGGAGTTGGGAATATAGTGACGGCAACAAGCAGGCAGGCAGGATCGTTGGGACAGCAGCAGCTAGCTGGGACTGACAGTCTGTCATTGGAAGCTGGCGGGAGGGAGGTCGGGGTGGGGTAGAGACTGAGGATTGGGGGGGTGGTCGGTGTGCAGCTGCTGAGTTGACCCGGCTGTGCTTTCCATTTGTTCTGGCTGGGGGGCAGGGATGGGCACTGAAGGAGTTGGGAATATAGTGACTGCAACAAGCAGGCATGCAGGATCGTTGGGACAGCAGCAGCTAGCTGGGACTGACAGTCTGTCATTGGAAGCTGGCGGGAGGGAGGTCGGGGTGGGGTAGAGACTGAGGATTGGGGGGGCGGTCGGTGCGCTGCTGCTGAGCTGACCGGCTGTGCTTTCAATTTGTTCTGGCTGGGGAGGGGCAGGGATGGGCACTGAGGGAGTCGGGAATATGGCGGCAACAAGCAGGCAGGCAGGATCGTCGGGACAGCAGCAGCTAGCTGGGACTGACAGTCTGTCATTGGAAGCTGGAGGGAGGGAGGTCGGGTGGGGTAGAGAGCGAGGATTGGGGGGGTTCGGTGGTGTGCTGCTAGCTGAGCTGACTGGCTGTGCTTCAATTTGTTCTGGCTGGGGTGGGGCAGGGATGGGCACTGAGGAGTTGGGAATATGGTGGCGGCAAGCAAGCAGGCAGCCAGGATGTCAGGACAGCAGCAGCTAGCATGGGACTGACAGTCTGTCATTGGAAGCTGGCGGGAGGAGAGTCGGGTGGGGTAGAGAGTGAGGATTGGAGGGTTTGGTGGGGTGTGCTGCTACTGAGCTGACCCGGCTGTGCTTTCAATTTGTTCTGGCTGGGGGTGAGCAGGGATGGGCACAGGGGAGTCGGGAATATAGTGGCGGCAACAAGCAGGCAGGCAGGATCATCGGATAGCAGCAACGATGGGACTGACAGTCTGTCACTGGAACCTGGCGGGAGAGGGAGTCGGGTGGGGTAGGCAGTACTGAGGATTGGGGGTCAAGTCGGTGCGCTGCTGCTGAGCCTGACCGGCTGTGCTTTCAATTTGTTCTGGCTGGGGGTGCAGGGATGGGCACTGAGGAGTCAGGAGATATAGTGCGGCAACAAGCAGGCAGGCAGGATCGTCGGGACAGCAGCAGCTAGCTGGGACTGACAGTCAGTCATTGGAACCTGGCGGGAGGGAGGTCGGATGGGGTACAGACTGAGGATTTGGGGGTGCAGTGCGGTGCGCTGCTGCTCAGCTGACCGGGCTGTACTTTCAATTTGTTCTGGCTAGGGGGCAGGGATGGGCACTGAGAGTCGGGAAAATATAATGTAGACAGCAACAGGCAGGCAGGCAGGATCAGTCGGGCAGCAGCAGCTAGCTGGGACTGACAGTCCTGTCATTGGATGCTGGCGGGAGGAGGTCGGGGTGGGGTAGAGGCAGAAGATTCTGGGGGTCAAGTCGGTGCACTGCTGCTGAGCTGACCGGCTGTGCTTTCAATTTGTTCTGGCTGGGGGGCAGGGATGGGCACAGTGAGTCGGGAATATAATAGCGGCAACAAGCAGGCAGGCGGCAGTCAGTGAGGTGACAGCAGCTAGCTGGGACTGACAGTCTGTCATTGGAAGCTGGCGGGAGGGAGGTCGAGGTGGGAGAGAGACTGAGGATTGGGGGGTCAGTTGATGCGCTGCTGGAGCAGACCAGCTGTGCTTTCAATTTGTTCTGGCTGGGGGAGCAGGGATGGGCACTGAGGGAGTCGGGAATATAGTAGCGGCAACAAGCATGCTAGGCGGTATCAGGACTGCAGCAGCAATGGGACTGACAGTCTGTCATTGGAAGCTAAGCGGGCGGGGGAGGTCGGGTGGGAGTAGAGTCTGAGGATTGGGGGTCAGGTCGGTGCGCTGCTGCTGGGCTGACCGGCTGTGCTTTCAATTTGTTCTGGCTCGGGGGCAGGATGGGCCCTGAGGGGTCGAGGATAGTGTGACAACAAGCATGCAGGCAGGCAGGATTGTCGGGACCCAGCAACAACGCACGCTGGGACTAACAGTCTGTCATTGGAAGCTGGTGGGAGGGAGGTCGAGGGGTGGGGTAGAGACTGAGAATGGGGGGTGGTCAGTGCTGCTGCTGAGCTGACCCGGCTGTGCTCAATTTGCTCTGGCTGGGGGTGCAGGGATAGGCACTGAGGAGTCAGGGAATATGGTGACAGCAACAAACAGGCAGGCAGAATCGTAGGGACAGCAACAGCTAGCTGGGACTAACAGTCTGTCATTGGAAGCTGGCAGGAGGGAAGGATCGGGTGGGGTAGAGACTGAGGATTGGGGAGTCGGTCGGTCGCTGCTGCTGAGCTGACCAGCTGTGCTTTCAATTTGTTCTGGCTGGGGGGCAGGGATGGGCATTGAGGGAGTTGGGAATATGGTGATGGCAACAAGCAGGCAGGCAGGATCGTCATGACAGCAGCAGCAGCTGGCTGGGACTGAAAGTCTGTCATTGGAAGCTGGCGGGAGGGAGATCGGGTGGGGGTAGAGACTGAGAGTTGGGGGGGGTCGAGTGAGTGCTGCTGCTGAGCTGACAGGCTGAGCTTTCAATTTGTTCTGTGCTCGGGGGGCAGGGATGGGCACTGAGAGTCAGGAATATAGTGAGACAGCAAGCAGGCAGGCAGGATCGTCCGGGACAGCAGCAGCTAGCTGGGACTGACAGTCTGTCATTGGAAGCTGGTGGGAGAGGTGGGGTGGGAGTAGAGACTGGCAAGGGATTGAGAAGTGATCGGTGCACTGCTGCTGAGCTGACGGCTGTGCTTTAATTTATTCTTGCTGGGGGCAGGGATGGGCACTGGGGAGTCGGGAATATAGTGGCAACAAAGCAGGCAGGCAGTATTGGGACAGCAGCAGTGGGACTGACAGTCTGTCATTGGATGCTGGCGGGAGGGAGGTCGGGTAGGGTAGAGACTGAGAGTTGGGGGAGTCGGTCGATGCGCTGCTGCTGGGCTCGGCTGTGCTTTCAATTTGTTCTAGCTCTGGGGGCAGGGATGCGGACACTGGGGAGTTGGGAGATAGGTGATGGCAGCAAACAGGCAGGCAGGCAGGATCGTCGGGACAGCAGCAGCTTGCTGGGACTGACAGTCTGTCATTGGAACTAGCGGGAGGGAGGAGAGCGAGGGGTGGGAGTGAGGACTGAGAGATTGGAGGGTCGGTCGGTGCGCTACTGCTGAGCTGCCGTGCTGTGCTCAATTTGTTCTGGCTGGGGGGCAGGGATGAGCACTGAGGAGTCGGGGAATATAGTGTGACAGCAAGCAGGCAGGCAGGATGGTGGGACAGCAGCAGCTAGCTTGGACTGACAGTCAGTCATTGGAAGCTGGTGGGAGGGAGGTCGGGGTGGGGTAGAGACTGAGGATTGGGTGGTCGGTGCACTGCTGCTGAGCTGACCGGCTGTGCTTTCAATTTGTTCTTGCTGGGGGGGCAGGGATGGGCACTGAGGGTCGGGAGATAGTGGCGGCACAACAAGCAGGCAGGCAGTATTGGGACAGCAGCAGCGTGGGACTGACAGTCTGTCATTGGATGCTGGCGGGAGGGAGGAATCGGGTAGGGTAGAGTCTGAGGATTGGGGGGGTCGGTCGATGCGCTGCTGCTGAGCTGTCCGGCTGTGCTTTCAATTTGTTCTGGCTCTGGGGGGCAGGGATGGGCACTGAGGGAGTTGGGAATATGGTGATGGCAACAAGCAGGCAGGCAGGCAGGATCGTCGGGACAGCAGCAGCTTGCTGGGACTGACAGTCTGTCATTGGAAGCTGGCGGGAGGGAGGTCGGGGTGGGGTAGAGACTGAGGATTGGAGGGGGGTCGGTCGGTGTGCTACTGCTGAGCTGCCGTGCTGTGCTTTCAATTTGTTCTGGCTGGGGGGGGCAGGGATGAGCACTGAGGGAGTCGGGAATATAGTGACGGCAACAAGCAGGCAGGCAGGATCGTTGGGACAGCAGCAGCTAGCTTGGACTGACAGTCTGTCATTTTAAGCTGGCGAGAGGGAGGTTGGTGTGGGTTAGAGACTGAGGATTGGGGGCGGTGGGTGCGCTGCTGCTGGGCTGACGGCTGTGCTCAATTTGTTCTGGCTGGGGAGGGGCAGGGATGGGCACTGAGGGAGTCGGGAATATAGTGGCGGCAACAAGCAGGCAGGCAGGATCGTCGGGACAGCAGTAGCTAGCTGGGACTGATAGTCTGTCATTGGAAGCTGGCGGGAGGGAGGTCGGGGTGGGGTAGAGACTGAGGATTGGGGGGTGGTCGGTCGGTGTGCTGCAGCTGAGCTGCCTGGCTGTGCTTTCAATTTGTTCTGGCTGGGGTGGGGCAGGGATGGGCACTGAGGGAGTCTGGAATATAGTGACGTCATCAAGCAGGCAGGCAGGATCATCGGGGCAGCAGCAGCTAGCTGGGACTGACAGTCTGTCATTGGATGCTGGCGGGAGGGAGGTCGGGTGGGGTAGAGACTGAGGACTGGGGGGTCAAGTCGGTGCACTGCTGCTGAGCTGACCGGCTGTGCTTTCAATTTGTTCTGGCTCGGGGGGGCAGGGATGGGCACTGTGAGAGTCGGGAATATAGTAACGGCAACAAGCAGGCAGGCAGGCATGATCGTTGGGACAGCAGCAGCTAGCTGGGACTGACAGTCTGTCATTGGAAGCTCGTGGGAGGAAGGTCGGGGTGGGGTAGAGACTGAGGATTGGGGGGGTGGTTGGTGCGCTGCTGCTGAGTTGACCGATTGTGCTTTCAATTTGTTCTGGCTCGGGAGGGCAGGGATGGGCACTGAGAGTCGGGAATGGTAGCGGACAACAAGCAGGCAGGCAGGATGGTTGGGACAGCAGCAGCTAGCTGGGACTGACAGTCTGTCATTGGAAGCTGGCGGGAGGAGGTCGGGCAAATAGAGAGACTGAGGTTAGGGGGGTCAGTTGGTGCGCTGCTGCTGAGCTGACCCGGCTGTAATTTTCAATTTGTTCTGGCTGGGGGCCAGGGATGGGCACTAAGGGGTGGGAATATAGTGACAGACAAACAAGCAGGCAGACAGGATAAATCGGGACAGCAGCAGTTAGCTGGGACTGACAATCCTGTCGCATCGGAAGTTGGTGGTAGGGAGGTCGGGGTGGGGTATAGACTGAGGATTGGGGGGGGTCGATCGCGGTGTGCTAGCTGAGCTGCCCTGGCTGTGCTTTCAATTTGTTCTGGCTGGGGTGGTGCAGGGATGGGCACTTTGGGAGTTGGGAAATATGGTGTCGGCAACAAGCAGGCAGGCAGGATCGTCGGGACAACAGCAGCTAGCTGGGACTGACAGTCTGTCATTGGAAGCTGGTGGGACGGAGGTCGGGTTGGGGTGGGAGACTGACAGTGAAGGGAGGTTGGACAATGCGTATGCTGCTGAGCTGACCAGCTGTGCTTTCAATTTGTTCTGGCTGGGGGGCAGGGATGGGCACTGGGAGTCAGGAATATAGTGGCAGCAAGCAAGCAGGCCAGGCGGTATCGGGCAGCAGCAGCAGTGGGAATGACAGTCTGTCACTGGAAGCAGGCGGGCGAGAGGTCGGGTGGGAGTAGAGTCTGAGGATTGGGGGTCAAGTGGGTGCGCTGCTGCAGAGCTGACCAGCACAGCTTTCAATTTGTTCTGGCTCGAGCAGGGATGGGCCCAGGGGAAGTCGAAATATAGTGGCGACAACAAGCATGCAGGCAGCCAGGATCGTCGGACAGCAGCAGCTAGCTGGGACTGGCAGTCTGTCATTGGAAGCTAATTGGGAATGAGGTCGGGGTGGGGTGAGACCCAGGATTGGGGGGCGGTCAGTGCGCTGCTGCTGAGCTGACGGCTGTGCTTCAATTTGTTCTGGCTGGGGGTGGGGATGGGCACTGAGGGAGACAATAACATGGTGACAGCAACAAGCAGGCAGGCAAATCGTCGGGACAGCAACTAGCTGGGACTGACAGTCTATCATTGGAAGCTGGCAGGAGGGAGTCGGGATGGGTAGAGACTGAGGATTGGGGAGTCGAGTCGGTGCGCTGCTGCTGAGCTGACCGGCTGTGCTTTCAATTGGTTCTGGCTGGGGGCCAGGGATGGGCACTGAGGGAGTTGGGAATATGGTGGCGACAACAAGCAGGCATGAGGATCGTCATGAAGACAGCAGCTAGCTGGGACGACAGTCTGTCATTGGAAGCTGGAGGGAGGGAGATCGAGATGGGGTGAGAGACTGAGTATTGGAGGTTGGTCTCTGCGCTACTGCTGAGCTGACCAGCTGTTAACTCAATTTGTTCCTGGCTGGGGGGCAGGGATGGGCACTGAGGAAGTCAGGAATATGAGAATGACAGCGAGCAGGCAGAGCAGGATCGTCGGGACAGCAGCAGCTAGCAGGGACTGACAGTCTGTCATTGGAAGCTAATGGGAGAGGAGGTCGGGGTGGGGTAAGAGACTGAGGTTGGGGGCGGTCGGTGCCACTGGCTGAGCTGACCGGCTGTGCTCTAATTTGTTCTTGCTGGGGGGCAGGGATGGGCACTGAGAGTCGGGGAATATAGTAGCTGACAACAGGCAGGCAGTATTGGGACAGCAGCAGCGATGGGACTGACAGTCTGTCATTGGATGCTAAGCGGGAGGAGGGAGTCGGGTAGGGTGAGACTGAGGATTGGAGGGTCGGTCGATCGCTGCTGCTGAGCGCTGTCGGCTGTGCTTTCAATTTGTTCTGGCTCTGGGGGGCAGGGATGGGCACTGAGGGAGTTGGGAATATGGTGATGGCAACAAGCAGGCAGGCAGGCAGGATCGTCGGGACAGCAGCAGCTTGCTGGGACTGACAGTCTGTCATTGGAAGCTGGCGGGCGGGAGGTCGGGGTGGGGTAGAGACTGAGGATTGGAGGGGGGTCGGTCGGTGTGCTACTGCTGAGCTGCCGTGCTGTGCTTTCAATTTGTTCTGGCTGGGGGCAGGGATGAGCACTGAGGTAAAGGAGATATAGTAGTGACAACAAGCAGGCAGAGCAGGATGGTGGGACAGCAGCAACTAGCTTGGACTGACAGTCTGTCATTTAGACTGGTGGGAGAGAGGTCGGGGTGGGGTAGAGACTGAGGATTAGGAGGCAGTGGGTGCACTGCTGCTGAGCTGACCGGCTGTACTCAATTGTTCTTGCTGGGGGCGCAGGGATGGGCACTGGGGAGTCAGAGAATATGTGTGACAACAAGCAGGCAGGCAGTATTAGGACAGCAGCAGCATGATGGGACTGACAGTCTGTCATTGGATGCTGGCGGGAGGGAGGTCGGGTAGGGTAGAGACTGAGGATTGGGGGGGTCGGTCGATGCGCTGCTGCTGAGCTGTCCGGCTGTGCTTTCAATTTGTTCTGGCTCTGGGGGGCAGGGATGGGCACTGAGGGAGTTGGGAATATGGTGATGGCAACAAGCAGGCAGGCAGGCAGGATCGTCGGGACAGCAGCAGCTTGCTGGGACTGACAGTCTGTCATTGGAAGCTGGCGGGAGGGGTCGGGGTGGGGTAGAGACTGAGGATTGGAGGGTGGCAATCGGTGTGCTACTGCTGGAGCTGCGTGCTGTGCTTTACAATTTGTTCTGGCTGGGGGGCAGGGATGTAAGGCACTGGGGAGTCGGGGAATATGGTGAGACAACAAGCAGGCAGGCAGGATCGATTGGGACAGCAGCAGCTAGCTTGGACTGACAGTCTGTCATTTTAAGCTGGCGAGAGGGAGGTTGGTGTGGGTTAGAGACTGAGGATTGGGGGGGCGGTCGGTGCGCTGCTGCTGAGCTGACCGGCTGTGCTTTCAATTTGTTCTGGCTGGGGAGGGGCAGGGATGGGCACTGAGGGAGTCGGGAATATAGTGACGGCAACAAGCAGGCAGGCAGGATCGTCGGGACAGCAGTAGCTAGCTGGGACTGATAGTCTGTCATTGGAAGCTGGCGGGAGGAGGTCGGGGTGGGGTAGAGACTGAGGATTGGGGGGTGGTGGGGTGAGTGCTGCAGCTGAGCTGCCTGGCTGTGCTTTCAATTTGTTCTGGCTGGGGTGGGGCAGGGATGGGCACTGAGAGTCTGGAATATAGTGGCGTCATCAAGCAGGCAGGAAAATGGAATCGCCAGGCAGCAGCAGCTAGCTAGGACTGACAGTCTGTCATTGGATGCTAGCCGGGAGGGAGGTCAGGTGGGGTAGAGACTGAGGACTCGGAGGGGGTCAAGTCGGTGCACTGCTGCTGAGCTGACCCGGCTGTGCTTTCAATTTGTTACTGGCTCGGGAGGGCAGGGATGGGCACTGTGAGTGCGGGAATATAATGCTTGACAACAAGCAGGCAGAGCAGGCATGATCGTTGGGACAGCAACAGCTAGCTGGGACCGACAGTCTGTCATTGGAAGCTCGTGGGAGGAAGGTCGAGGGTGGGGTAGACGCCTACGAGGATTGGGGGTGGTTGATGCATGCTGCTGAGTTGACCGATTGTGCTTTCAATTTGTTCTGGCTCGGGAGGGCAGGGATGGGCACTGAGGAAGCGGGAATATAGTGGCGGCAACAAGCAGGCAGGCAGGATCGTTGGGACAGCAGCAGACTAGCGGACTGACAGTCTGTCATTGGAAGCTGGCGGGAGGGAGTCAGGGTGGGGTGAGACTGAAGTTGGGGGGTCAGTTGGTGCGCTGCTGCTGGGCTGACCCAGTGTGTTTCAATTTGTTCCTGGCTGGGGGCCGAGGATGGGCACTGAGATTGGGAATATAGTAGCGGCAACAAGCAGGCAGGCAGGATCGTCGGGACAGCAACAGTTAGCTGGGACTGACAATCTGTCATCGGAAGTTGGTGGTAGGGGAGGTCGGGGTGGGGTACTAGACTGAGGAATTGAGGGGGTCGGTCGGTGTGCTGCAGCAAGGCTGCCTGGCTGTCACTTTCAATTTGTTCTGGCTGGGGTGGTGCAGGGATGGGCACTTTGGGAGTTGGGGAATATGAGTATAGGCAACAAGCAGGCGGGCAGGATCGTCGGGACAGCAGCTAGCTGGGACTGACAGTCTCATTAGGCTGGTGGGGCGGAGGGAGGGGTTGGGATGAGAAACTGAGTATTGGAGGTTGGTCTGTGCGCTACTGCGCAGCCAGCTGTGCTCAATTTGTTCTGGCTGGGGGAGCAGGGATGGGCACTGAGGAGTCAGGATATGGTGGCGGCAACAAGCAGGCCGGTATCAGGACGGCAGCAACAGTGGGAATGACAGTCTGTCACTGGAAGCAGGCAGGGCGAGAGGTCGGGTGGGGAGTGAGGAGTCTGAGAGATTGGGGGGTCAAGTCAGTGCTTCGCTGCTGAGGCTGCAGGCTTTGCTTTCAATTTGTTCTGGCCGGGGGCAGGGATGGGCCCTGAGGGTCGAGGAATATAGAGTGACAGCAACAAGCATGCAGGCAGCCAGGATCGTCGGGACAGCAACAACTAGCTGGGACTGGCAGTCTGTCATGGAAGCTGGTGGGAATGAGGTCAGGTGGGAGAAGACTAGAGACTGGGAGGCGGTCAGTGCGCTGCTGCTGAGCTGACGGCTGTGCCTCAATTTGTTCTGGCTGGGGGGTGCAGGGATGGGCACTGGGGAGTGAGAATACGTGACAGCAACAGCGGCAGGCAGATCGTCGGGACAGCAGCAGCTAGCTGGGACTGACAGTCTGTCATTGGAAGCTGGAGGAGGGAGTCGGGATGGGTGAGAGACTGAGAGTTGGGGGGGGCGGTCAAGTGCGCTGCTGCTGAGCTGACCGACTGTGCTTTCAATTTGTTCTGGCTGGGGGGGCAGGGATGGGCACTGGGGAGTTGGGAATATGGTGGCGGCAACAAGCAGGCATGCAGGATCGTCGTGACAGCAGCAGCTAGCTGGGACTGACAGTCTGTCATTGGAAGCTGGAGGAGGGAGATCGGGTGGAGTGAGAGCTAGGAGTTGGGGAGGCGGTGGGTGCACTGCTGCTGAGCTGACCGGCTGGGCTTTCAATTTGTTCTGGCTGGGGGGCAGGGATGGGCACTGAGGGGTGGGGAATATAGTGTGACAACAAGCAGGCAGGCAGGCAGGATCATCGGGACAGCATCAGCTAGCTGGGACTGACAGTCTGTCATTGGAAGCTGGCGGGAGGGAGGTCGGGGTGGGTTAGAGACTGATGATTGGAGGGGGGTAAGTCGGTGTGCTACTGCTGAGCTGCTATGCTGTGCTTTCAATTTGTTCTGGCTGGGGGGGCAGGGATGAGCACTGACGGAGTCGTGAATATAGTGACGGCAACAAGCAGGCAGGCGGGATCGTTGGGACAGCAGCAGCTAGCTTGGACTGACAGTCTGTCATTTAAGCTGGCCCGGAGGGAAGTCGGAAGTGGAGTTAGGGCTGAGAGATTGGGAGGTCAAGTCAGTGCGCTGCTGCTTTGAGCTGACCGGCTGTGCTTTCAATTTGTTGTTCTGGCTGGGGGCAGGGATGTGCACTGAGGGGTTTGGGAATATAGTAGCAGCAACAGAGAGGCAGGCAGGATCATCGCTGACGCATAAGCAGCTGGGACTGACAGTCTGTCATTGGAAGCTAGGCGGGAGGGAGGTTTGGGGTGGGGTAGAGACTGAGGATTGGAGGGTCAGGTCGCGGTGTGCTGCTGCTGAGCTACCTGGCTGTGCTTTCAATTTGTTCTGGCTGGGGGTGGCAGGGATGTTCACTGAGGTATTTGGGAATATGGTGACGGCACCAAGCAGGCAGGCTGGATCGTCAGCACAGCAGCAGCTAGCTGGGACTGACAGTCTGTCATTGGAAGCTGGCGTGAGGGAGGTCGGGTGGGGTAGAGACTGAGGATTGGGGGGGTCAAGTCAGTGCGCTGCTGCTGAGCTGACTGGCTGTGCTTTCAATTTTTTCTGGCTCGGGAAGGGGGCAGGGATGGGCACTGAGGGATTCGGGAATATAGTGATGGCAACAAGCTGGCGGGCAGGCAGAATCGTCGGGACAGCAGCAGCTAGCTGGGACTGACAGTCTGTCATTGGAAGCTGGCTGGAGGAAGTCGGGGTGGGAGTAGAGACTGAGATTGGGTGTTCGGTCAGTGCCTGCTGCTGAGCTGACCGGCTGTGCTCCAATTTCTTCTAGCTGGTGGGGGCAGGGATGGGCACAGAGGAGTCGGGAATATAGAGACAGCTGCAAGCAGGCAGGCAGGATGGTCAGGACAGCAGTAGCTAGCTGGTGACTGAGTCTGTCATTGGAAGCTGGCGGGGAGTGAGTCGGGGTGGTGTGAGACTGAGGATTGGGGAGTCAGATCGGTGCGCTGCTGCCGAGCTGACAGCAGTGCTCAATCTCTTCTGGCTGGGCGGGGCAGGGATGGGCACTGAGGGGAGTCGGGAATATAGTAGCGTTAACAAGCAGGCAGGCAGTATTGAGACAGCAGCAACCTGATGGGACTGACAGTCTGTCATTGGAAGCTGGCGGGAGGGAGGTCAGGTGAGGAAGAGACTGAGGATTGGGGGGGTCGGTCGGTGCGCTGCTGCTGAGTTGACCAGTTGTGCTTTCAATTTTTTCTGGCTGGGGGGGCAGGGATGAGCACTGAGGGAGTCGGGAATATAGTGACGGCAACAAGCAGGCAGGCAGGATCGTTGGGAAAGCAGTAGATAGCTTGGACTGACAGTCTGTCATTTTAAGCTGGCAGGAGGGAGGTCAGGGTGGGTTAGAGACTGAGGATTGGGGGGGTCGGTCGGTGTGCTGCAGCTGAGCTGCCTGGCTGTGCTTTCAATTTGTTCTGGCTGGGGTGAGGCAGGGATGGGCACTGAGGGAGTTGGGAATATGGTGTCGGCAACAAGCAGGCAGGCAGGATCGTCGGGACAGCAGCAGCTAGCTGGGACTGACAGTCTGTCATTGGAAGCTGGCGGGAGGGAGGTCGGGTTGGGGTAGAGAGTGAGGATTGGAGGGTTGGTCGAGTGCGCTACTACTGAGCTGACCGACTGTGCTCAATTTAGTCTGGCTGGGGGCAGGGATGGGCACTGAGGGAGTCAGGAATATAGTGACAGCAACAATCAGGCAGGCGGTATCAGGATAGCAGCAGCTTGATGGGACTGACAGTCTGTCACTGGAAGCTGGCGGGAGAGAGGTCGGGTGGGGTAGAGTCTGAGGATTGGGGGGGTCAAGTCGGTGCGCTGCTGCTGAGCTGACCGGCTGTGCTTTCAATTTGTTCTGGCTCGGGGGGGCAGGGATGGACCCTGAGGGAGTCGAGAATATAGTGACAGCAACAAGCATGCAGGCAGACAGGATCGTCGGGATAGCAGCAGCTAGCTGGGACTGACAGTCTGTCATTGGAAGCTGGTGGGAATGAGGTCGGGGTGGGGTAGAGACTGAGGATTGGGGAGGCGGTCAGTGCGCTGCTGCTGAGCTGACCGGCTGTGCTTTCAATTTGTTCTGGCTGGGGGGTGCAGGGATGGGCACTGAGGGAGTCGGGAATATAGTGACAGCAACAAGCAGGCAGGCAGAATCGTCGGGACAGCAGCAGCTAGCTGGGACTGACAGTCTGTCATTGGAAGCTGCGGCAGGAGGAAGTCGGGTGGGGTAGAGACTGAGGATTGGGGAGGTCGGTGGGTGCACTGCTGCTGAGCTGACCGGCTGTGCTTCAATTTGTTCTGGCTGGGGGGCAGGGATGGGCACTGAGGGAGTCGGGGAATATAGTGACGGCAACAAGCAGGCAGGCAGGCAGGATCATCGGGACAGCAGTAGCTAGCTGGGACTGACAGTCTGTCATTGGAAGCTGGCGGGAGGGAGGTCGGGGTGGGTTAGAGACTGATGATTGGAGGGGGGTAGGTCGGTGTGCTACTGCTGAGCTGCCTTGCTGTGCTTTCAATTTGTTCTGGCTGGGGGGGGCAGGGATGAGCACTGAGGGAGTCGGGAATATAGTGACGGCAACAAGCTTCCAGGCAGGATCGTCGCAACAGCAGCAGCTAGCTGGGACTGACAGTCTATCATTGGAAGCTGGCGGGGAGGAGGTTGGGGTGGGGTAGAGACTGAGGATTGGGGGGGTCAGTCGGTGTGCTGCTGCTGAGCTACCTGGCTGTGCTTTCAATTTGTTCTGGCTGGGGGGCAGGGATGTTCACTGAGGGAGTTGGGAATATGGTGACGGCACCAAGCAGGCAGGCTGGATCGTCAGGACAGCAGCAGCTAGCTGGGACTGACAGTCTGTCATTGGAAGCTGGCGTGAGGGAGGTCGGGTGGGGTAGAGACTGAGGATTGGGGGGTCAAGTCAGTGCGCTGCTGCTGAGCTGACCAGCTGTGCTTTCCAATTGTTCTGGCTGGGGTGGCAGGGATGGGCACTGAGGGGTTTGGGAATATAGTGACGGCAACAAGTAGGCAGGCAGGATCGTCGCGACAGCAGCAGCTAGCTGGGACTGACAGTCTGTCATTGGAAGCTGGCGGGAGGGAGGTCGGGGTGGGGTAGAGACTGAGGATTGGGGGTTCGGTCAGTGCGCTGCTGCTGAGCTGACCGGCTGTGCTTTCAATTTCTTCTAGCTGGTGGGGGCAGGAATGGGCACAGAGGGAGTCGGGAATATAGTGATGGCTTCAAGCAGGCAGGCAGGATCGTCGGGACAGCAGTAGCTAGCTGGTACTGACAGTCTGTCATTGGAAGCTGGCGGGGTGAGGTCGGGGTGGGGTAGAGACTGAGGATTGGGGGGGTCGGTCGGTGCGCTGCTGCTGAGCTGACCGGCTGTGCCTTCAATTTCTTCTGGGTTGGCGGGGCAGGGATGGGCACTGAGGGAGTTGGGGAATATAGTGACGGGAACAAGCAGGCAGGCAGTATTGGGACAGCAGCAGCAGTGGGACTGACAGTCTGTCATTGGAAGCTGGCGGGAGGGAGGTCGGGTGGGAGGTAGAGACTGAGGATTGGGGGGTCGGTCGGTGCACTGCTGCTGAGCTGACCAGTTGTGCTTTCAATTTGTTCTGGCTGGGGGCAGGGATGGGCACTGTGGGAGTCGAGAATATAGTGATGGCATCAAGCAGGCAGGCAGTATCGGGACAGCAGCAGCTGCTGGGACTGACAGTCTGTCATTAGAAAGCTGGCGGGAGGGAGGATGGGGTGGGGTGAGGACTGAGGATTGGGGGGGTCGAGTTGGTGCGCTGCTGCTGGGCTGACCGGCTGAGCTTCAATTTGTTCTGGCTCGGGGGGGGCAGGATGGGCACTGAAGTGGGGAATATAGTGGCGGCAACAAGCAGGCAGGCAGTATTGGGACAGCAGCAGCTCGATGGGACTGACAGTCTGTCATTGGATGCTGGCGGGAAGGAGGTCGGGTAGGGTACAGACTGAGGATTGGGGGGGTCGGTCGATGCGCTGCTGCTGAGCTGACCGGCTGTGCTTTCAATTTGTTCTGGCTGTGGGGGGCAGGGATGGGCACTGAGAGAGTTGGGAATATGGTGACGGCAACAAGCAGGCAGGCAGGCAGGATCGTCGGGACAGCAGCAGCTAGCTGGGACTGACAGTCTGTCATTGGAAGCAGGCGGGAGGGAGGTCAGGGTGTGGTAGAGACTGAGGATTGGAGGGGGATCGGTCGGTGTGCTACTGCTGAGCTGCCCTGCTGTGCTTTCAATTTGTTCTGGCTGGGGGGGGCAGGGATGAGCACTGAGGGAGTCGGGAATATAGTGACGGCAACAAGCAAGCAGGCAGGATCGTTGGGACAGCAGCAGCTAGCTTGTACTGACAGTCTTTCATTTTAAGCTGGCGGGAGGGAGGTCGGTGTGGGTTAGAGACTGAGGATTGGGGAGGTCAGTTGGTGCGCTGCTTCTGAGATGACCGGCTGTGCTTTCAATTTGTTCTGGCTGGGTTGGCGGGATGGGCACTGAGGGTTTGGGAATATAGTGATGGCAACAAGCAGGCAGGCAGGATCGTCGTGACAGCAGCAACTAGCTGGGACTGACAGTCTGTCATTGGAAGCTAGTGTGGAGGGAGAGTCGGGGTGGGGTAGAGAGACTGAGGGATTGGGGGTCAGTCGGTGTGCTGCTGCTGAGCTACCTCGCTGTGCTTTCAATTTGTTCTGGCTGGGGGGACAGGGATGTTCACTGAGGGAGTTGGGGAATATGGTGGCGGCAACAAGCAGGCAGGCTGGATCGTCAGGACAGCAGCTAGCTGGGACGACAGTCTGTCATTGGAAGCTGGGCGTGAGGGAGGTCGGGTGGGAGTGAGACTGAGGATTGGGGGTCAAGTCAGTGCGCTGCTGCTGTGCTGACCGGCTGTGCTAAATTTGTTCTGGCTCGGGGGCAGGGATGGGCACTGATTGGGTGGGGAATATAGTGACGGCAACAAGCAGGCAGGCAGGATCATCGGGACAGCAGCAGTTAGCTGGGACTGACAATCTGTCATCGGAAGTTGGTGGTAGGGAGGTCGGGGTGGGGTATAGACTGAGGATTGGGGGGGTCGGTCGGTGTGCTGCAGCTGAGCTGCCTGGGTGTGCTTTCAATTTGTTCTGGCTGGGGTGGTGCAGGGATGGGCACTTTGGGAGTTGGGAATATGGTGTCGGCAACAAGCAGGCAGGCAGGATCGTCGGGACAGCAGCAGCTAGCTGGGACTGACAGTCTGTCATTGGAAGCTGGTGGGACGGAGGTCGGGTTGGGGTAGAGACTGAGTATTGGAGGGGTTGGTCTGTGCGCTACTGCTGAGCTGACCAGCTGTGCTTTCAATTTGTTCTGGCTGGGGGGGAGCAGGGATGGGCACTGAGGGAGTCGGGAATATAGTGACGGCAACAAGCAGGCAGGCGGTATCAGGACGGCAGCAGCTTGATGGGAATGACAGTCTGTCACTGGAAGCAGGCGGGCGAGAGGTCGGGTGGGGTAGAGTCTGAGGATTGGGGGGGTCAAGTCGGTGCGCTGCTGCAGAGCTGACCGGCTTTGCTTTCAATTTGTTCTGGCTCGGGGGGCAGGGATGGGCCCTGAGGGAGTCGAGAATATAGTGACGGCAACAAGCATGCAGGCAGCCAGGATCGTCGGGACAGCAGCAGCTAGCTGGGACTGGCAGTCTGTCATTGGAAGCTGGTGGGAATGAGGTCGGGGTGGGGTAGAGACTGAGGATTGGGGGCGGTCAGTGGCTGCTGCTGAGCTGACCGGTGTGCTTCAATTTGTTCTGGCTGGGGGTGCAGGGATGGGCACTGAGGGGAGTCGGAATATAGTGACAGCAACAAGCAGGCAGGCAAGAAAAGTCGGGACAGCAACAGCTAGCTGGGACTGACAGTCTGTCATTGGAAGCTGGCAGGAGGGAAGTCGGGATGGGTAGAGACTGAGGATTGGGGGGGGGTCGGTCGGTGCGCTGCTGCTGAGCTGACCGGCTGTGCTTTCAATTTGTTCTGGCTGGGGGGGGCAGGGATGGGCACTGAGGGAGTTGGGAATATGGTGACGGCAACAAGCAGGCATGCAGGATCGTCGTGACAGCAGCAGCTAGCTGGGACTGACAGTCTGTCATTGGAAGCTGGAGGGAGGGAGATCGGGTGGGGTAGAGACTGAGGATTGGGGAGGCGGTCGGTGCACTGCTGCTGAGCTGACCGGCTGTGCTTTCAATTTGTTCTGGCTGGGGGGGGCAGGGATGGGCACTGGGGGAGTGGGGAATATAGTGTGACAGGCAACAAGCAGGCAGGCAGGCGAGATCATCGGGACAGCAGCAGCTAGCTGGGACTGACATTCTGTCATTGGAAGCTGGCGGGAGGGAGGTCGGGGGTGGGTTGAGACTGATGATTGGAGGGGTAGGTCGGTGTGCTACTGCTGAGCTGCTATGCTGTGCGTTCAATTTGTTCTGGCTGGGGAGGCAGGATGAGCACTGTGGTCGTGAATATAGTGACGGCAACAAGCAGGCAGGCAGGATCGTTGGGACAGCAGCAGCTAGCTTGGACTGACAGTCTGTCATTTTAAGCTGGCGGGAGGGAGGTCGGGGTGGGTTAGAGACTGAGGATTGGGGAGGTCAAGTCAGTGCGCTGCTGCTGAGCTGACCGGCTGTGCTTTCAATTTGTTCTGGCTGGGGGGGCAGGGATGTGCACTGAGGGGTTTGGGAATATAGTGACAGCAACAAGCAGGCAGGCAGGATCGTCGCGACAGCAACAGCTAGCTGGGACTGGCAGTCTGTCATTGGAAGCTGGCGGGAGGGAGGTTGGGGTGGGGTAGAGACTGAGGATTGGGGGGGTCAGTCGGTGTGCTGCTGCTGAGCTACCTGGCTGTGCTTTCAATTTGTTCTGGCTGGGGGTGGCAGGGATGTTCACTGAGGTATTTGGGAATATGGTGACGGCAGCAAGCAGGCAGGCTGGATCGTCAGCACAGCAGCAGCTAGCTGGGACTGACAGTCTGTCATTGGAAGCTAGGCGTGAGGGAGGTCGGGTGGGAGTGAGACTGAGGTTGGGGGTCAAGTCAGTGCGCTGCTGCTGAGCTGACTGGCTGTGCTTTCAATTTTTTCTGGCTCGGGAAGGGGGCAGGGATGGGCACTGAGGGAGTCGGGAATATAGTGATGGCAACAAGCTGGCGGGCAGGCAGAATCGTCGGGACAGCAGCAGCTAGCTGGGACTGACAGTCTGTCATTGGAAGCTGGCTGGAGGGAAGTCGGGTGGGGTAGAGACTGAGGATTGGGTGTTCGGTCAGTGCGCTGCTGCTGAGCTGACTGGCTGTGCTTTCAATTTCTTCTAGCTGGTGGGGGCAGGAATGGGCACAGAGGGAGTCGGGAATATAGAGACAGGCTTCAAGCAGGCAGGCAGGATCGTCAGGACAGCAGTAGCTAGCTGGTACTGACAGTCTGTCATTGGAAGCTGGCGGGAGTGAGGTCGGGGTGGTGTAGAGACTGAGGATTGGGGGGGTCGGTCGGTGCGCTGCTGCTGAGCTGACCGGCAGTGCTTTCAATTTCTTCTGGCTGGGCGGGGCAGGGATGGGCACTGAGGGAGTCGGGGAATATAGTGACGTTAACAAGCAGGCAGGCAGTATTGAGACAGCAGCAGCTTGATGGGACTGACAGTCTGTCATTGGAAGCTGGCGGGAGGGAGGTCGGGTAGGGAAGAGACTGAGGATTGGGGGGGTCGGTCGGTGCGCTGCTGCTGAGTTGACCAGTTGTGCTTTCAATTTTTTCTGGCTGGGGGGGCAGGGATGAGCACTGAGGGAGTCGGGAATATAGTGACGGCAACAAGCAGGCAGGCAGGATCGTTGGGAAAGCAGTAGATAGCTTGGACTGACAGTCTGTCATTTAAGCTGGCAGGAGGAGGTCAGGAGTGGAGTTGAGACTGAGGGATTGGGGGGTCAGTTGGTGTGCACCAGCTGAGCTGCCTGGCTGTGCTTTCAATTTGTTCTGGCTGGGGTGAGGCAGGGATGGGCACTGAGGGAGTTGGGAATATGGTGTCGGCAACAAGCAGGCAGGCAGGATCGTCGGGACAGCAGCAGCTAGCTGGGACTGACAGTCTGTCATTGGAAGCTGGCGGGAGGGAGGTCGGGTTGGGATAGAGAGTGAGGATTGGAGGGTTGGTCGATGCGCTACTACTGGGCTGACCAGCCACTGTGCTCAATTTGTTCTGGCTGGGGGGGCAGGGATGGGCACTGGGGAGTCAGGAATATGGTGAGCAGCAACAATCAGGCAGGCGGTATCAGGATAGCAGCAACTTGATGGGACTGACAGTCTGTCACTGGAAGCTGGCGGGAGAGAGGTCGGGTGGGAGTAGAGTCTGAGAGATTGGGGGTCAGAGTCGGCGCTGCTGCTGAGGCTGACCGCTGTGCTCAATTTGTTCTGGCTCCGGGGGGCAGGATGGACCCTGAGGGAGTCGAGAATATAGTGACAGCAACAAGCATGCAGGCAGACAGGATCGTCGGGATAGCAGCAGCTAGCTGGGACTGACAGTCTGTCATTGGAAGCTGGTGGGAATGAGGTCGGGGTGGGGTAGAGACTGAGGATTGGGGAGGCGGTCAGTGCGCTGCTGCTGAGCTGACCGGCTGTGCTTTCAATTTGTTCTGGCTGGGGGGTGCAGGGATGGGCACTGAGGGAGTCGGGAATATAGTGACAGCAACAAGCAGGCAGGCAGAATCGTCGGGACAGCAGCAGCTAGCTGGGACTGACAGTCTGTCATTGGAAGCTGGCAGGAGGGAAGTCGGGTGGGGTAGAGACTGAGGATTGGGGGGAGGTCGGTCGGTGCGCTGCTGCTGAGCTGACCGGCTGTGCTTCAATTTGTTCTGGCTGGGGGGCAGGGATGGGCACTGGGGGAGTCGGGGAATATAGTAGCGGCAACAAGCAGGCAGGCAGGCAGGATCATCGGGACAGCAGCAACTAGCTGGGACTGACAGTCTGTCATTGGAAGCTAGGCGGGGAGGGAGGTCAAAGGTGGGTTAGAGACTGATGATTGGAGGGAGGTCGGTGTGCTACTGCTGAGCTGCCTTGCTGTGCTTTCAATTTGTTCTGGCTGGGGGGCAGGGATGAGCACTGAGGTCGGAGATATGGTGGCGGCAACAAGCTTCCAGGCAGGATCGTCGCGACAGCAACAGCTAGCTGGGACTGACAGTCTATCATTGGAAGCTGGCGGGAGGAGGTTGAATGGGGTAGAGACTGAGGATTGGGGGGTCAGTGAGTGTGCTGCTGCTGGCTACCTGGCTGTGCTTTCAATTTGTTCTGGCTGGAGGCAGGGATGTTCACTGAGGAGTTGGGAATATGGTGTGGCACCAAGCAGGCAGGCTGGATCGATCAGGACAGCAGCAGCTAGCTGGGACTGACAGTCTGTCATTGGAAGCTGGCGTGAGGGAGGTGGTGGGAGTAGAGACTGAAGTTGGGGGTCAAGTCAGTGCGCTGCTGCTGAGCTGACCAGCTGTGCCTCCATTTGTTCTGGCTGGGGTGGCAGGGATGGGCACTGAGGGGTTGGGGAATATGGTAGCGACAACAAGTAGGCAGGCAGGATCGTCGCGACAGCAACAGCTAGCTAGGACTGACAGTCTGTCATTGGAAGCTGGCGGGAGGGAGGTCGGGGTGGGGTAGAGACTGAGGATTGGGGGTTCGGTCAGTGCGCTGCTGCTGAGCTGACCGGCTGTGCTTTCAATTTCTTCTAGCTGGTGGGGGCAGGAATGGGCACAGAGGGAGTCGGGAATATAGTGATGGCTTCAAGCAGGCAGGCAGGATCGTCGGGACAGCAGTAGCTAGCTGGTACTGACAGTCTGTCATTGGAAGCTGGCGGGAGTGAGGTCGGGGTGGGGTAGAGACTGAGGATTGGGGGGGTCGGTCGGTGCGCTGCTGCTGAGCTGACCGGCTGTGCTTTCAATTTCTTCTGGGTGGGCGGGGCAGGGATGGGCACTGAGGGAGTCGGGGAATATAGTGACGGGAACAAGCAGGCAGGCAGTATTGGGACAGCAGCAGCTTGATGGGACTGACAGTCTGTCATTGGAAGCTGGCGGGAGGGAGGTCGGGTAGGGTAGAGACTGAGGATTGGGGGGGGTCGGTCGGTGCACTGCTGCTGAGCTGACCAGTTGTGCTTTCAATTTGTTCTGGCTGGGGGGGCAGGGATGGGCACTGAGGGAGTCGGGAATATAGTGATGGCATCAAGCAGGCAGGCAGTATCGGGACAGCAGCAGCTAGCTGGGACTGACAGTCTGTCATTGGAAGCTGGCGGGGAGGGAGGTCGGGTGGGGTAGAGACTGAGGATTGGGGGGTCAGTTGGTGCGCTGCTGCTGAGGCTGACCGGCTGTGCTTTCAATTTGTTCTGGCTGGGGGGCAGTGATGGGCACTGATGGAGTCGGGAATATAGTGTGGCAACAAGCAGGCAGGCAGGATCGATCACGACAGCAGCAGTAGCTGGGACTGACAGTCTGTCATTGGAAGCTGGCGGGAGGGAGATCGGGTGGGAGTGAGAGACTGAGGATTGGGGGGTCAAGTCGGTGCGCTGCTGCTTGGCTGACCGGCTGAGCTTTCAATTTGGTCTGGCTCGGGGGGCAGGGATGGGCACTGAGGGAGTCGGGAATATAGTGACGGCAACAAGCAGGCAGGCAGTATTGGGACAGCAGCAGCTTGATGGGACTGACAGTCTGTCATTGGATGCTGGCGGGAAGGAGGTCGGGTAGGGTACAGACTGAGGATTGGGGGGGTCGGTCGATGCGCTGCTGCTGAGCTGACCGGCTGTGCTTTCAATTTGTTCTGGCTGTGGGGGGCAGGGATGGGCACTGAGAGAGTTGGGAATATGGTGACGGCAACAAGCAGGCAGGCAGGCAGGATCGTCGGGACAGCAGCAGCTAGCTGGGACTGACAGTCTGTCATTGGAAGCAGGCGGGAGGGAGGTCGGGGTGTGGTAGAGACTGAGGATTGGAGGGGGATCGGTCGGTGTGCTACTGCTGAGCTGCCCTGCTGTGCTTTCAATTTGTTCTGGCTGGGGGGGGCAGGGATGAGCACTGAGGGAGTCGGGAATATAGTGACGGCAACAAGCAAGCAGGCAGGATCGTTGGGACAGCAGCAGCTAGCTTGGACTGACAGTCTTTCATTTTAAGCTGGCGGGAGGGAGGTCGGTGTGGGTTAGAGACTGAGGATTGGGGAGGTCAGTTGGTGCGCTGCTTCTGAGATGACCGGCTGTGCTTTCAATTTGTTCTGGCTGGGTTGGCAGGGATGGGCACTGAGGGGTTTGGGAATATAGTGATGGCAACAAGCAGGCAGGCAGGATCGTCGTGACAGCAGCAGCTAGCTGGGACTGACAGTCTGTCATTGGAAGCTGGCGGGAGGGAGGTCGGGGTGGGGTAGAGACTGAGGATTGGGGGTCAGTCGGTGTGCTGCTGCTGAGCTACCTGGCTGTGCTTTCAATTTGTTCTGGCTGGGGGGGGGAGGGATGTTCACTGAGGGAGTTGGGAATATGGTGACGGCAACAAGCAGGCAGGCTGGATCGTCAGGACAGCAGCTAGCTAGGACTGACAGTCTGTCATTGGAAGCTGGGCGTGAGGGAGGTCGGGTGGGGAGAGAGACTGAGGATTGGGGGTCAAGTCAGTGCGCTGCTGCTGTGCTGACCGGCTGTGCTTTAAATTTGTTCTGGCTCGGGGGGCAGGGATGGGCACTGATTGAGTCGAGAATATAGTAGCTGACAACAAGCAGGCAGGCAGGCAGGATCGTCGGCACAGCAGCAGCTAGCTGGGACTGACAGTCTGTCATTGGAAGCTGGCTGGAGGGAAGTCGGGTGGGGTAGAGACTGAGGATTGGGGGTTTGGTCAGTGCGCTGCTGCTGAGCTAACCGGCTGTGCTTTCAATTTCTTCTAGCTGGTGGGGGCAGGAATTGGCACAGAGGGAGTTGGGAATATAGAGACGGCTTCAAGCAGGCAGGCAGGATCATTGGGACAGCAGTAGCTAGCTGGGACTGACAGTCTGTCATTGGAAGCTGGCGGGGAGTAGAGTTGGGGTGGGGTGAGACTGAGAGTTTGGGGGAGTCGGTGAGCATGCTGCTGAGCTGACCGGCTGTGCTTTCAATTTCTTCTGGCTGGGCGGGGCAGGATGGGCACTGAGGGAGTCGGGAAATATAGTGGCGGAACAAGCAGGCAGGCAGTATCGGGGCAGCAGCAGCATGGGACTGAACAGTCTGTCATTGGAAGCTGGCGGGAGGGAGGTCGGGTGGGGTAGAGACTGAGGATTGGGGGTCGGTCGCTCGCTGCTGCTGAGCTGACCAGTTGTGCTCAATTTGTTCTGGCTGGGGGCAGGGATGGGCACTGGGGGAGTGGGAATATAGTGGCGGCAACAAGCAGGCAGGCAGGATCGTCGGGACAGCAGCAGCTAGCTGGGACTGACAGTCTGTCATTGGAAGCTGGCGGGGAGGAGGGTCGGGTGGGGTAGAGACTGAGGATTGGGGGAGTCGGTCGGTGTGCTGCTGCTGAGCTGCCTGGCTGTGCTTTCAATTTGTTCTGGCTGTGGAGGGCAGGGATGGGCACTGAGGGAGTTGGGAATATAGTGATGGCAACAAGCAGGCAGGCAGGATCGTCAGGACAGCAGCAGCTAGCTGGAACTGACAGTCTGTCATTGGAAGCTGGCGGGGGGGAGGTCAGGGTGGTGTAGAGACTGAGGATTGGGGGGTCAGTTGGTGCGCTGCTGCTGAGCTGACCGCCTGTGCTTTCAATTTGTTCTGGCTGGGGGGCAGGGATGGGCACTGAGGGAGTCGGGGAATATAGTGACAGCAACAAGCAGGCAGGCAGTATCGGGACAGCAGCAGCTAGCTGGGACTGACAGTCTGTCAGTTGAAGCTGGCGGGACGGAGGTCGGGGTTGGGTATAGACTAAGAATCGGGCGGGGAGGTGGGTCGGTCGGTACCTATTGTAGTAAACCACAGTGTTTGGTCTGAGGCATTGGTTCATATTCTGAGATCGAGGTGCCATATGTAGGAACAAAGTGACAGCCAGGTTACAAACTCGAGATGGGCGTGGGACATTGCAGCTTACAGCTTTACAAATCAAGTTATGTCCCGAATCAGAAAAATGGCACCACGTGAACAATAAAAAAAAAAAAAAAGCATGGCGTTTTACAATAAGAGCGGATCGTGATTTTAAAATGTCGACTACTGTGGTAAACTGCTTTTCAAATAAATTGCAGTTTCTTACATGATTTGAACGGAAGTGGTCAAATACCATGATTAATAGTAACTGAAATCATGCAGGACTGAGTTATATTTGCAGAGTGATTTCTGCAAGTTGTAAATGGCACTGAATCTTCTTTGTCCTGATTTGAGTCCCGTGTTGGTCTCTGACTGACAACTGGAATCTATGTTTCCAGCCTCAATAAAATAAATATGCTTCTTGTGGAAAGTCCTGACCCTGTTACCCCTTTGGACTGTATTCTCAACCCTCATAACCCCCGCTTGCCAGTTTTTACATGTGAAAAAAATTTATTGGTTCCAGGGGCTGTTGACTGTTTCTCCCCTGCGTTGCTACACTTTGAAGCCACTGCACAAAGCTCTAGAAAAAAACAAAAACAGCCCAAATGCCAAGGTAATGAAGTTAAGTGCTGGGTGCTTATTTTTGTGCAAAAGCATCAGCAAGATAATGTATTCAACTGGTATAATAAAGCCCCATGCTCTTGGACTCCGGAGATTTCGTTGCAATCTTTTTATTGTTACTTGGCAATGCAAGGGAGAAATAGTGAATAGTCTTTTAGTCTGCCTTGTTTTCCTTGCTATACAGTTAAGTAATCACTCATTATGTCTCCGTGAACTGCAATTCCACATGCTGTAATATACTCCCTTCAATTTCTCATGTGCTTCCTTGCATTAGTCATAGCAACCCCCCACCACCACCACCACCACCAGCATTCACGAGGCTGCTGTCTGGGAGTGAGCTTAACATTCACATCAAAAAACAGCACTGTAGTCCTACTACACTGCGGTCATCTAGAAAAGTTAAACTATCCAGAGATTCGGTGTGAGTAACAAACTGAACAATTTGTTTAAATACAAATAAAAAATGGATAAAAAGACACAACTCATTCTTTCACATAACATGCTAACCTTTTGAAATGTGAAAGATTGGTGTTTAATCTGTGCATATCCTTTATCTTATTTTAAATAATTGTTAACTTTTTTAGTAACACTTAATCTTTGAGTTGTTTGTTATCAAGAACTAAATAGCCTAGCTCCACTGCCAGTTTCTGTTTTGTGTATCCCATGTAATGCCCTATACACTTCCAATCCACTCCCATTTGCATTTTGCGTTGGACCTGCTGCCCTGAGTTGTGCTCACCAAAGGATAACCACTTGTTTTTTTGTGGGGTGGGTGTCAGTCATTGTTTGGGAGGGCTATTTTGTTTTGTTTTTATTAGCAGGAGAGACACTAAGATGAAGCTTGTTTATGGGTGCGACCTGGGAGCACAAGAAGGTTAAGTGAATTGCTTAGGGTCACACAACATGCAAGGTGGCTGTGAGATTGAAATGCAGGTCCCCAGGTTTGCAGCTGAGAGCTTTAAACCACTGTGCTATAGTGCCTCCATATGACACTCAAGTGATTTGGATCAAGTAAGACATGAATGAGATAGTGTGTAATGTACTATATGTGTGTGTATGTAGTGTGTATGTATACAGGTAGTTTTCTGGCACAGCTTGGGATTAATATTCAGTTAGGATTTTGCAGTTCTTTGCTTGTCTGTATATAGGTTAGGTGGAAATGAGGCAAGTACTATAGTTTCACCATTGGGTGCTATGCATGACCAGGTGGGAATTGCGTTGGAGGGATGTACTGCCTGCATAGCTCCACACCTGTGAACTGGTGTGCCACCACTAGTATTCACCAAAGACTGTCACCTGTCCATGGACCACTACTCCGGTGCACAGGGTGAGTTGTGGACCCATCTAGAGCATCAATTGGATGCCTGTCCTGACTGGATCAGTTGCATGGTGATATCCGGGTGTGGGAATGGCCCTGCAGGTAACCTGGACCTGCACAGTCGCTACAGCCCCTGAGCTGAGTGGCATGAGCACTCCGGTCCACCCTCCAACACATGGCTGACTTGTTCCATATGGCCAAGGGGCACCTCTGCCCCAACACAGTGCTGCCCATCAAAGATCCTGCCAATCTCCCAGCCTCACCACAGTGTTGTTCAGCCCCAACTGGTACTAGATTGTTGAAAGCACTACTCAAATATGTCAAGCCATGATGCGAGTGCAGTATCCCCCCTCCCGTCATGGTCTGTGGCAAGCTTCCCCACCCCATCAGTGTGGCTGTTCCTGGGCAGTGTCAGTACTGGACAATCCCACACCTGCCTAGTCCAGAAGGCCTCCACCTCATCATTGGTGGTCAGACAACCCGTGTACCTGCCCACTGGTGCTGCCATGCTGGATGGCCAGCAGCACATCCTCCACACACCTCCTCAGCCACTGGCTGTCAAATGCTGCTGGGAGCTCTTCCCTATGAATGAGGCAGCACATTCCCAGCAACAGTTGGACATCCGAGTGGCCAAACAACATAAGGGAGGGCTGTGCTGCTGCTGATCCTGGCAGTGGCACCCATGGGAAGGTACAGGGACAGAGGACTGTCGGTGTTGTGGGGAGCCCACTGACCACCAACATATGGGCGAGGGTACTAGGGGTGTGCCTTGCAATGTGTCGGTTGGGGCACCTGTGTGTGTGTTTTGGGGGTTGTGCACATCACTGTGCTGGGGCAGCCCTGTTTGTTTTGGGAGCATGCACTGCAGAGAACCATCCTGACACTTTATGGGGATGGTGGCACCAGTGGTGCTACTGCCAGAATAGGATGACATCCTTTGGAATGGGTGGTATGTGTCATGCCTGAGGGGAGGACTGGCAGCCACGTGTGTGAGCTGTGGGGTTGAGGCCATGCATTGTGGTCAGGCTGCCAAGTTGTGGGAGGCAGGTTTGTCTCCTACCATGGGGGAGGCTTGGGCAAGTGGCCAGTCGTGTGGAAGGTGTCCTTAATCCTGCAGGAGCATGTGTGTTTTCCACTGTGTGTGGTCTGGGCACATACAGCACTTGTGAGGGTCTCCCCAGCATAAAGAGTCATTGTATGCTTCCGGTGCACAGCAGTACATGCCTTTGTGCAGGAGCATAGTGCTGGCCACACCCCGCCCCTGGTGCACTGCTGCTTCTATAAGCTGTGCCTGGTGTGTGAGGCTGCTCACCCTGTTTCATGCATCCTGTGTGGGAGTGGAATGGCTAAGTGCCATGGATCACTGACATAAGCACTCTGCCTCATTCCTTAGGTCCCCATATTTGTGGGTCTGGTGTCGGTTCAACTGAATAGGACTTGGAGAAAATCAAACGGACTTGATAAAAATCATAAAGGAATTAACCATGAAGTGAACTTGCCAGACCTTAGTCCCCCACCCCCATGCAATGTCTGCAGTTACAACAAATAACTGGCTGTGGACAAACAAACGTGTTACATGTGCGAATGAGGTCAGGATTACGCAGCACTAATCCCCGTACTGCTATGTCTTTTTACTACTAGTTTTTTCTCACTATTTTGTCCCCATTTTCTTCCAGCATGTACTCGTGTGTGCGTTGAAGCGCACATGTCATGTCCAGTTCTGCCCGCCACTGGCTTATGCTGCTGCCCCTCCTGCCTATGCATCCCACTGTACTTCTGCCCTGATGGAGTGAAACTATAGGGTGGGTAACCATCCCAGGGAGGAGAGCTGCCTGGTGGCTCCCCATCCCACTCCCTGCATAGCACAAGATAAGGTGTCCAATGGTTCACCCGTACCACTATCTCAACCCTACTGGTGCCATCCGACAGACATCCCAGAGGATGGCCCTGTAATGAATAGTGCAGGAGGCATTCAGAATTCACAAAACTGGCCATGAAAATTATCCCATTGTGATGGCAAGACACTATTTACTCACCTAATATGGGCCCATTTACATTTGCGGGAATTGGAGTTAGCAGCACACCCTCCGCATCAGCTGGCTGAAGTAAAAAAGAAAAAAGTTTACACTGGTGTCCAATGGTTCCTCACCCCCACCCACCAAACCCTGCCCACGATCGCCACCGGAGTATAACAAATTCTGATACCATGGTGTCAGTGGTCCCTCCATCACCAATGCATGTTTTTCCATAAATAATATGTAATATAAATATTTCCTGGTACCAGAGCCCCCATCACCAACTGGAGTATAAAAGTAAGTTGTTTATGTGAGATGCTCTTGCATCATGCCAGCACTGGTGAGACTTAGCTGCTCAGCACCAGGACCACTTGAAAACTTTCTATCAAGCAGTCTGCCATGTGGACTGCCACCCCTGTCTGTCTCCTGATGTCTGCCTATCCTGTAAAGATGGTGTGTTTCCCGACCCCCAGCTCCTTGCCACTGTCAAGCAAGCACACTGGAGCTTTAGTGGACTCTGGCAATTAAGTCGACCTCCATTACTCACACTTGATGCACTTTTTATTTTCCTTGTATTCCACTAGTAAACATCACATTTCAGTGTTTCATCCTTCAGTTGTCTTCTCCACCAGCCTGATCTTCCAACCCACTCCACTAAATGTGCATGCAACAAACAAATTCCTGAAAAAGATGGCAACTGTGTGGATTCTTTGTTTAGGACCCAGCCACGACACTCAAACCTACCAGGTTTGCCAGAAGTTTACCCAGAACAGTCAGTGATGTCTTATGATTCTTGAGAGTCATCTTATCAAGCAGAAGCTGGTTACGATGGAAAGAAGAGTTGCAGGCCAGGGAGCTCTTTGGCCTTGCCAGCCACTATCTTCAGGGCTTCCTTCTCTTCACAGTTCTGGGAAAAATCTGGTGGGAAGTGCAAACATAGAAACAAGCACCAAGACCAGTCTGCTTGCAGTATACCTGAGCAACCGACCAGCTTAGAGGTCACCCTCCTGTTGGAGACTGCTTGACTTGCCTTGTCAGCCCTTTTCTTCTCCGAGCTACCAGTGGCACAGCTGCCCGCCTCCTAACTACTATTGGTGGCATATCTTCAGGGCAGGGGACTTCCATCTCCAGCCCCTGAAACTCAAGCCCTTTTCCATGGAGTGTCAGCCATGAGACTTGGCCAGTGTTGGTGCCTCTGGCATCAGTTCCTTGACCCTCTCCCTGGCCAGGGCGCTGCCGTGTTTGTTTTCTGTATGGGACCATATGTCCAGCAGTGCAGTGCCCACAGTGAGGCAACTGCCACCACTTCTACTCTGGCATTGCCCTGCCTTCGTCTGGGCAGTCTCCATCCACCCAGGTGCCTACTTCACCAGTCTTCCCTTCTCCTGGGGCGGCTCTTGGCTGATGCTTGCTGGATTGCGCTGCCTTCCAGCTGCCTCAGCCTTTGGGCCTGATGCCTCCACGCCTATACCTGTGACATCCCCATGGCCAGTGTGAATCTCTTAGCTGGTACTAGCTAGTCCCTCACCTGGGTACCTACACCATACCTGATGCCAGCTTATGCCTACCACTGGTTTATAATCTTCCTTTAGCATGACTTACAATGCTCTGTTTTTCTACATTGCTGGCCTTTGTTCAGATGCAGACCCCTCCTCCTCAGCCAGCCTCTGGCATCCCAGTATCTCAGGAGACCATCCACCGTGGGGCCAATCTGGTGCTAGCAGCCCCGGACATCAGTGTCCTCAGGCTGTTGACCCGATGTGGTACCATCTCTCTTGTCAGTGCTGGATGCCTGGCGCAATCGGAAAAATGTAAAGAATGGCTCTGATTGTGTGTAGTCTTCCTCTTTACGGGGAATCTACAGGCTGAGGATCATCAAAGTAGTTTCTAAGTTGTTGCCCCCACCCTGATCCATCATTCAGGGACATGATATCCATCATAGGCTGGGAGATGGAGGACCAGGAACACCGGAGGAGCCGGAGGCTACTTGCTTGAGGCAGCAGGATGCACTTCCTGTGATGATGCCACCCTGGTTGAGTCTACGCTTGATATCACTAGGGCAGATTCGGATTCACCCATCCTCCATTCTTTCTTTGCCTAAGATGGTTGACAGGCTCTACCATGCCACTGCAGACCCGCCTTTCTGGGGGCCACCTAAGCCCAAATCCATAGTCATTAATGCAGCACATGACCCTGCTAAAAGACCAAAGCACCTTAGTGCCCTTTCCTGATATGGAGACCAGGCAGCTGGACCAATTGGGTAAATGCGTTTGTGCACCCACCACCATGGCTATCTAGGTCATTAATCAACTGGCCCACATGGTCCAAAAACAGAATGTCCTCTGGGACCATGCCATGGATTTTTTGCAGACATTTTGCGTGGACCTCTCTAAGACAAAGCTTGCCCAGCTTCTTGAGTCAGGCTTTGATGTTGGAAGTCATGATCTTACTTCGAGAGGGCTCTTGCAGTAGGTAATTACATATAGGACTGACGCCGGCCGGCGGCAGGACCCCATGGAAAAATTTCTAGCTAGCAGTCCCTGGCGAGGGACCGCCCCATGTCAGGTGACGATTGTCATACGGCGTTGGTATAAAGGGGTGGTCCCGGACGCCTGCCTTCCAGTTCTTTCCCGCCGTCAGCTCATGCAGCGCCTCGCGGTTAAGTTCTTATCGCTCAGTCCTGTTACTTCGTCAGTTTTTCTGAAAAGTTTTCAGTATTGTATTTTATATTTTCTGTCATCAGGTGAACATCGGTATATGTCGTCCCCTTCAAAAAATAAGTGTGACTCGTGCAGCGCCCAACTGCCTCACAAAGACAGTCACTCCCTCTGCCTTTTCTGTTTAGGCCCTGACCACGCGGTCAACAAGTGTCCGCACTGCCTACGTTTCAATGCGGCCACCCATAAGCGATGCCAGCCAGTCTCTTGAAGCCCATCTCCTCAAGAAGAAGATGTCTGCGATGGAGAAGGTTGAAGAAGAAACTTGGTGGGCGTCGACCTCCTGAAGGGCACAAGGCGGGACAAGGAAAGGCACCGGGAGAAGGCCTCCTCCTCTGTGACTCCGGCTGGAGTCGCGGGCAAGGTAACATCCCCTCCGGGGGATTGCCCGACAGCAGCCTCCAAGGCTTAGGAGGTGTCGACCTGCCCGTCTGGTTCACGTTCGAGTCCGTCGGGCGCCTCCAGGCAAAAGGAGGCTCCAGCCCCCGGTACCACCACAGGCTTGCAGCCTGCTGGTGCGGGCACCTCCCATAAGCCGGACATTGGCTCCTCCGACGTCCACCGGGAGAAGGCCACTAAGACACTCGACCCTTCCGGGTGGCACACGACAGTGTCCTCCTCGGACTGGGCCTCTTCCCATCTTCGCCCCATCTCCGACGATGGACTCCCAAAGTCGGATGCCAGCTCCTCTTTTGACCACCGGGATATGGCCCCTAAGCCACACGTCAGCTCCTCCGACATGCACTGGGCCTCGGAGCCTACGGCAGACCCTGCTTCATCTGTCGTACCAGGTTCCCCACAGCCTTCACTGCCATCAGGGGAGCCCAAGTCCCCCCTGCCAGACCCCAGGCACTTTTCCTCTCCATCTCCGGACGAGGCTTGGGATCCTGGGCTACCGTCCAATCCTCTTCCTACAGAGCCGGATCTGATGCCGGCTCCCCTAATGCCAGCTCCAGCACCGGCTGCGTGCGAGCCTCCACATGAGAATCTCTCAGTGAACTCTCCGATCTCAGTGGGCTCAATGGGTAGACGACCTAGATCATCTCGTTCTGATCTCCTCGCCGATGGTAAGAGACTTGCAATGGTGGATGGTTTGAGAGAACCTTTTCCGGGGGGTCCCCCTTTTTTCATCCTCCCCCGATCAGACTCTGACCACGGACATTTCAGGTGAAAGTTGGGGAGCCCATCTGGGTCCTCACCGAACCCAGGGCCTATGGTCAAACTTGGAGATAGTTCTCCACATCAACATGCTCGAGCTTCGAGCAGTGCTGTATGCTCTCCAGGCCCTTCACCAATACATCCTTTCCGGTCACCTAGCTGTCCAAATGGGCAACATATGCGTGGTGTGGTACATCAACAAGCAGGGAGGGACTCGGTCCTACCCGTTGTGCAGGGAAGCGATGAAGCGTTTGGGAATGGGCAACGCTTCACAACCTTTACCTCACGGCGATCCATGTTCCGGGAGTCAACAGTGTCCTGGCAGACTAAGTTGCTCGTCAGCTCTTCCACACGAGTGGGAACTGGACGAAAAAGTTCTAAAAAGCATCTTCCAGATTTGGGGGACTCCTCAGATAGACCTATTCACCTCCTCCCAAAACGCAAAGCTTCCAATCTTTTGCTCGCTCGCTCCACAGCGAGGCACTTTCTGGAGTGACGCTCTATCTCTAAGCTGGAAGGACAGATTCATCTATGCTTTTCCCCCAATTCCTCTGGTCCCTCGTGTGCTCCAGAAGCTTGCTTTGGAAGGAGCAAGAATGATTCTGATTGCTCCTTTCTGGCCCAGGCAAATCTGGTTCTCTTCTACAACAATACTCAGAGGTTCCTCCTCTTCCTCTTCCTTTATCTCCAGGATTGCTGACCCACGATCAGGGGACCCTGGTCCATCCGGCACTCAAGTCCCTTCAACTTCATGCATGGCTCCAGCAGACCTAGCTCAATCTCATTTTGGCGTTTCTCCTAAGGTGGCCGAGATTCTGGTGGAGGCTAGAAAACCCTCCACTAGGTCCACCTACGCCATGAAATGGAAAATATTTTCCATCTGGGCTGTGTCCAGGAATGTGGAGCCCTTTTCCTGTCCTGTGACCATTCTACTTGGGTACGTGCCTCATCTTTTTGACCTGGGTCTCAGTCACTCCTCTTTGAAAGTCCATATGGTGGCTATTTCAGCCTACCATGTCCCTTTCACTGATAAGGCATTTGCCCAGATGGAGTATCAAACTTTCCTCAGAGGGTCCTTCATCTCAGGCCCCTATCGGACTCAACTCCCCTTGGGACTTAAACTTTGTCCTTGAAACTTACCCTTCCTCCTTTTGAGCCTGCGGCTACTGCAGACTTGAAGTTTTATAGTGTGAGGCAGCTCTTCTTGGTGGCCATTACTTCTGCTGCTTGAAATTTCCGAGCTCAGGCCCTGATGTGCAAAATCTCTTATCTGATTTTTCACAAAGAGCAGTAATCTTCTAGCAGAATCCTAAGTTTCTCCTGAAGGTGGTAGTGGAATCTACCTTAAATCAGTCTATTGAATTACCTGCTTTCTTCACGAGTACTCCAATCAAGGAGAATACCTGCTCCATACCATGGATGTTCACAGGATTCTGAGATACTACACCGATAGACGAAGGATCTCAGAAAGACTGATCAGTTGTTCGTCTCTTTTGCTCACAAAAGAAGGCAATGCTATCTCTAAGCAATGCCTATCAAAATGGTTGGCCCATTGCATCACTTTCTGTTATGACAAGTACAGAAAACCCTCCGGGTCAAGTCAGAGGTCACTCCACTCGTGAGTTGCAGCCTCTCGCGACTTGTTTCAGAAGCGTGTCTGCGAAGACATCTGTGCTGCAGCCACTTGAAACTAGTCTTTACCTTTACTAAACATTACAGTTTGGACATTGCCTCTCTCGCCATAGAGCAGGCTTCCGGTTAGCTGTCTTGCAAGGCCTCCTTTCTTGAGACCTGCTAGATTATTTGTTACTTTTTGGAGTAGTTCCTCCTCCCGGTGCCTTTCATTTGTTCCAGACTGCTTGGGATTCTGTCCTATATGTGATTACCTACTGCAAGTGCCCTCTTGAAGTAAGATAGTACAGTTACGTAAGAACTTACCAGTGACAGTAGATCTTCAGAGAGGCTCTTGCAATGAGTATCTACTACCCTCACCCCCTAGGCTTTTTCAGCTCCTTTTCCATTAGGGAAATATCTGCTACTCTCTCGTCCTGGGCCTTCCGGGCCTGTGGCGGGAAAAGAACTGGAATGCAGGCGTCTGGGACAGCCCATACTGACGTCATGGCGCCAGTCACCTAAAGAAAGGCGGTCCTAGGCAGAGACTGCTAGCTGAGAAATTTTTCAGTGGGGCCTGCCACTGGCGGCGTCAGTCCTATGTGATACCTACTGCAAGAGCCTCTCTTGATCTACTGTTATGGTAAGTTCTTGTAACTGAATACTTTCTCAAGGCTGTCTGTGATGCTGCAGGCTCTTTAGTCAGGGGAGCAACCTGTTGTTGTCTGCAGATGCATTCCTGTCTCTGAGGTTCTGGTTTATCACGGATGTACAGTCCGGGATAAGATGCCATTGTTGGGCACTGTTCTCTTTATTGAAATGTCAGAACATGCTCTCCACATGGTTCACTCAGTGTGCCACCCATATTTTCAGGCCAGTCGGCTCCTTTCTACCGTCCTGCTGGCAAAGACTCTGCCCAGCCTGCAAGAGGTCAGGGCAATCACAAAGTGACATCGCTCCCTCTGCTCAGGCGGTGGAAACCAGGCTGGAGCCATGGGGGGGCAAGTTAGTCATTTGGGGGCACTGCAAGATGGTAGCAATGAGAAGTCATCAGTCCACTACTGTCATACAGCCCTGTTTGCTGCCAGCCGGGGCAGAAGGAAGCTGAGTTGTGGCAAGGCGGAAGTAATTGTAACGATCTGAGGAAATATCTCGTGAACTGAAGACAATGTGGGTTAGTTACTAGCTGAAGTTTGAAATACTACAGTGTACTCACCCTTGACTGTAGTTACAACAAGTTATGGGTCCCTGACACAGGGGACAGTTAGCCATGATTTATATCCACTCGCCATTTGGGTTTCCTGTGCCTTGCTGATTGGGACAGTAACAGTAAGAACCAGGGGTGTAGCCAGAATTTCAGGTTACTAAGTGGACTCATTTCTAACCCCCTGTTAAGGACAGTTACCCCTTCCGCCTCTCTATGCCCAGTTAGGTGCCCTCTCACTGGACACAAGCGTCATTTTCTCTGTGTATACCACCACAAACAGACCACTAGACATACTACTACCACCAACAGTTGTCAGACTTTTCGTGACTTTTGGTTATAATATTTCATTGTGACAAGCTTCGCACACATCAAGGTAACCAGTCCCACAGAGGTCCATTCACACCACTATCACCATCACCAGTTGGTTACTGCTTATCCATTAGCGTTATGGATGTTATGTCAGAACTACTACTGGGCAGCAGTAGGTCTATGGTTCTGTGCTGCAGATCAACTAGAGTTTCAACAGGAAGGAAGTACACAGCAAAAGCAATAGGGCCCATTACTCAAAACACCTGATCCAGGTGCAGTGTCTCTCGGAGCAGCAGGTACAAAAACATTATTCAGTTCTAGCACTGATCACTGTGTCAGCAGGGAGAAGAAGGAATTGGTATGGACAAACTGCAGATGTTCAGCAAGATTAACCATCCCATGGCTTTGGAATAAATATTTGAGACATGCTAACAGAATGCTTATTTCATGCTTATTTGCCAGGAGACAGGGCCCAACCAAATGTTTGATAAATTAGCCCATACAGTTATTAGCATTCCACCACCAGACACGGAACATTCAGCAAACTGCCATTTACACAACCATGGTGAAGTGGCATTGCACTTATGTTGTGGTACAGTTTGGAAAACCTCCATGGCTACCATAATAGTGAGACAACTCAGAATGTCTACAGACTGAAATACTAGTAAAGTCATGGGCACATTTGTTGTAACAAACTACCTCTGTGCTCTATGTTTAGAGATACAGTAATAGCATATTTAAGCACCAAATATAACTGAAAGATGGATGTATTAATGTGTTCACAGAGACAAATAGCCTCTCCCAGACCACTTCAGTTCCAGAGGCCTGCTCTGCATGTTGAACTATCTAATTTCTCCTCATTAACTCATCATAATAGAAATAGATTAATTTTGTTTCATTTAGGGTTGGAAAAGGACATAAAGACGTGTACCCCAACCCACACCTCCACACCACACACACACACACACACACACACACACACAGTACATTGATAATCCTCTTCTATATGAAACTGGTGGAATGGTAATAATTCCTCCTGGGCTGGCACCACTACCCAAAAGTCCAGATAAAGGTGGCAGCAAAAAAAAAATGGGCAGTGAGAAAATGAGGAGGTCACAAAAATCAGAGTCGGACACCAGGGAGTGTGGAAAAGACTGCTCAGCTCAGCTCAAACAGACCAAGTCAGCCAAAACAGAAGCCCAGAAAGAGCACAGCAACACACACTCGTAGCAAAGCACTGGGTTCAGGTGGGTTCTGAGACAGATCACCGGTGCTCTACGAAGACAAATCACACACTGCTCAAGGCTATGGCCTGGCTAGTTCTAGTCTCACTCTCAGCAGCTATCTCACTCAGGTAACAACAGCGTCACGCAATGAAACAGATTTCTTCTGCTGGGCTCCATTTCACTCTGTGACTGCAGTGTTCTCCTCCACGATCTGTGGCATCTGGGCTGTGACAAAAGCTCCTTCGAACTCCAGCGGCTCCTCACTGTATTTAACTGCCCCAATGGCTACCAAGCTGCTCGATTCGGCTGGTGGTTAAGTTCCCAACAGCGTGGACAGAACTGGAGCGTGCTCTCAATATCTCCTGGTGAGCAAGCAGGCAGGTGGCACTCTGTCTTGACACACCACTGCCTAGATCCCGAATCCTGGTTTCTCTCTATTAAATCTCACAGAAAAGAACTGCAAGCAACAGACAAGTTGCTGTTTCAAGGGGCATTAAAAAACTGCCCCTCACTAGCCATGCCTCCTTTCCTTACCATTCATTTCTCAATCATCATCAGGTCCACTGGACTAGGTGTATAGTTTGTGTCATCACTTTAGACTCCCATCACCCACCCCAGAAAAATCATGAAGAGATAGCGGCTGGAAACCCAGCCAAAAAAAAAAAAAAAAGGGATGCCAACATGCCAGCTCTACATACCCCCACCACATCGCGCACGACATATACAATACCTGACCATGCAAGAACGCCTCCCCTCAGTTCTGTGCCTATACTGTCAGGTGTAAACCAACCAGAGCCCTATTTGCTAGTTTAGTTTACACAGCTCGAGGGTGCAAACAGGAGGTAAAATGGTCACGATGGGGTGTGGCCCCAACTCTGCTGTGCCTCCAGGGCCCTCAGCACCTCCGACAGTCTTCAGGCATCTCCCACCTCCTGACTCCTTACCACCCCTCAGCCAAGATTGGAGAGGCTGTCTGGGGCGATTCCTCCACCTTGGTGGGTGAGACACACAACCATGAACGGGGTTTTAGCAGATCATCAACATGACTACTCTAAAAGCAATATAGTGACCTCAGAAAATCATATAGCCTTTCCTCAAATTTTCTAGCTCCTTGCCTTTATGTGAGAAATTCAGGCTATTCTGCACAAAGAGCCATAGAGGCCAGCTCTCCATTTTAGTAATGAGGCTTAGTCCCTTCAACCTGGTCCCAAAGATTGGGACTATGAATCCTTCTGGATCAGGCCTTCTGAACTGTACAAAGAGTACAAATGTTCTGGATAGTCTTCAAGGTTGTTGCCCTTTTGCACCAAGAAGTTTGCTGTGCTCTCTGGACAAGCAGGATGCTATTTATATCAGTTTCTCTCTTGCCTATTCGCTTCCTGTGCTTCCATTTTCAGTTCAGGCCACTCCCTTTTGGCCTTTCTTCAACCTCAATGTATTTGCAGTACCCACAACGATGGTGGCGCTGCCCTGAGGGAGCAAGGGTGTCTACATGTTCCTACCTGAACAATGGGCTCTAGCAGCCCCACTCCAAAATTATCTTCAGATCTTGGACTGCACATTTTGGCTGTTTCAGCCTTTAGGATCACCATCAATCAGCCAACTGAAATCTCGTTCTCCATAACACCTCCAGCACATGTGGTTCTGGATACCAACTAAGGCATGATCTCTACCAATGGACCAGTGGATGACCTCATGCAACAGACCCACCTGATCTAAGTCACCCAGGTCCTGGTCAGGGTTTGCTGTACTCTGGTGTCAATAGGTAATCACTGCTCACGTGTGTGTGCCTACCAGGTGAAAGCACAGCCCAGATTTGGATTATAAGGCATGAGGATCCAATGCAACTTCCCAGTCTGCTGTGCTATTCAAGGGACAGAGCTACTTTTATCTTTTACAAATATTTGAAGATTACTTTGGGCTTCAATTCTTCATGAGTTAGCACCTACTTTCTGTGAGCATCACATTAAATCATGCCTGTTAAGCTGGGTCTTACAATTGAATGACCTACCATAACATTTACCTGTATAGTTAAGAGCCTTTTCTCTGTTTAAGGGTGTTTAATTGGTCTGTAAGGTGCCATAGTTAGGTATAGTTTCATTATTTGTGGAAGTGTAGGTTTTCTGTGAGGATCATTTGTATTTGGTGTCACCAATCCCCCGGATCAGATTCTCACAATGGATATTTAGTCTGGATGGAGCACCTGTCTGGCCAACACATCGGACTCTAGGCACTTGCATGGTATTGGGCAGATTCTCCACATAGACATCTTGGAATACAGGCAGTCCTTTATACTCTGCAACCTTTCAGTCTTATCTATTCTCTGGTACCTGCAGGTGCAAGCGGATGTGTGTGGTATACTCGTCATCAAGAGAAGCACTTGCTCATATCCGGACCACGGGCAAAGCCAGGTGCTCTTGACTGTATGTTTCCGCCGATGGTCTCAGCTGCTCTAGGACCAGAACATGGGCTTCAGGTAAACTACCTGTGTTAGTCAAAGATCTCTTCGAGCAGTGGGTATCCAAGTTGGACTTTTTGCATCCCATTCAACACAAAACTGTTTTCTTGCTCTATCCAGGCCTGGTGTTTCTCAGTTGACATAGTCCCTCTCCTGGGTTTCTATATGCCCACTCCCACATATGGTTCTCAAGCTACAGTTGGAAGTGGTGATAATATATAGCCCCTTCTGCTCTGTCGATTTTTGTTCCCTTGCAGCAGCAGGCAGTGGAACTCCAGTGCTATTGTCCTGTGCACTGGCTCTCCCAGCTGGGGTACCTGGTCCATCCACTGTCTCTGCAACTCCATATGGCTCCTATGGACTTAGCTATTGCCTGCTCTGGGGTGTTGTCTGCGGCCACAGATGTATAGTGGGCACTAGGAAACCCTACCAGGGCCGCATACCATAACATGGAAATATTTCACCCGCTCAGCTGCTTTGCCAACTAGACCTCTACCTGTCTTGTGAATCAGGTGTTGGATATTCTCTCTCTCTCTCTCTCTCTCTCACTCTTGAGTACTCCTTACTCAAGTGGATCTTTCTGTCATCTGCATACCATGCAGCTATCAGAACAGGGCTGTGGCTCAGCAGGTGTACCATACCTATCTGCAGGGCATTCATCTGAAACTGCTACATGACCCGATCTCTTGGGACCTCAATTTAAGTTGGAAAAACATGTTCTAAGGGACATGGATATGTTGTTCATCACACTGTCTAGCAGGTTCATGCCACTAAATCTTGGAAGGTCTTCAGCTGGCTCCTCCCACCACCAGATGGTAAAATTCTCGCTCCGCGGATGCAGATCTTCCTTACCCGTCAGGTTTCCTCCTTAGCGGCTCGTTTTCAACGGTTCCTGATTCTTGGTTTGTCGAATTTAGTTGTAAGTTTCCAAAACTTGATTCACTTCCCTCACGACTCGATGGACAATTAATTCCCCACCTCAGAGCACTCTGGCCAGGAATATCTCAGGACTGATCTGCATCACGTGTGTTATACTGCCTCGACTTGGACCACTGTGACCTGCAAATTTCTTAGAACACCAATGCTGTGCCTTTAGTCAATGCCACAGAGTCGTGAGGCCCGATTTGGGCTTGGGCACCGAGGGTTTCCATCGGTAAAATCTTTAGAGGCACATCAGGCGGTGTCGGCGTCAGCTGTCTCAGCCGAGCAACTCGTCTCTCTTCCTCCTGGAGGAGATGGTGGCAAACTGTCTCCTCCTCCTTGGTACCATTTATCCTGCTCTCTTTGAGGTCCTCATTCGACTTTGTTCAGGGAGCTTGCGAGTCTCTCTCCTCGAGAAGGGCGGAGACGCGGGTACTGCCTGGGTCAGGTCAGGGATGAGGGTAAATCCCTCATCAAAATCTGGGGGGCGGAGAGTTCCTTCAGTCCGCTGATCTTCAACCCGTCGAGGTTGCGGCTCAGGCCATTAGCTGGTGTCCCCATCAGGCCAGCAGCAAGACTCCTCGACATTGTCGAGGCTCCCTCGACCTGTCCCAAGCGATCTACAGAGCTGTCAACCCTTCACCATTCCTAGTGGAGGCTGAGTTCCTCACGCCTCCCGGGCGGTCCTCGGCCATGTCCTAGCTGAAGGAAGGCGGGTGTTCCCCACTCCTTCAGACCCACCGGTTTACAGAGATGCAGTCTCAGTCTTGGTCCTCTTCTGGGTCAAGCCGCTCCGCCTTTGGCGGTCTCAGTGAGACACCGGTTAAGTAGCTGCCGATCCTCACCGTCTTCACTCCTCGGATGAGAGAGCTTCGATGAGGTGGGTGCCGACATTACAAGAGTTTATGTGGCAGCAGTTGCTGTTGTCAGCGAATCAATCGACTACAGTTCATTCCCTTTCTATCAAGCAGCTGCTGCCACGCGGCCAGGTTTGTTCTGGGCGGTTGTTCAACAAATCTTGCTGCCCTACCCGTTGCGAAAACTTGGTTGGTCACGACCATCCCGCGGGTTGCCGGTCACCTCCGCCCGCCCCTTTTCGGCGGGTGAGGATCAGGCCTGAGGCAGCTCTTTGCAGACCTCCGGTCAACAGTGATCTCCCTGGTCCCAGGAGGGCCTGGAGTCCTCGGGCGGTCTGGAGGACAGCCATCATCCTTCCTGGGTCTGCTTCAGCTCGTCTAAAGTTCACGGGATACAGCTCAAACCCATGTCAAGCGGGCCATTATCCTGATGAATCCTAGACCAAGGATCACCTCAGAGGCCTCCAGTGGCTGAGGCCATTATCAGCCCAACCGGAGCTGCAACAGACGACTTCCTGTCTCACCTGGCCCAGGATAGCTGGAAGTATGCTGTCCTATCGACTACTGCCTGGTTTTGAGCCCTCCCACACAGGGCTTACCCGATAATGTCTTCCAGTTCAGTGAATGCCCGGGATGTGGATAGGCCCCCAACAAGGAGTCAAAATGATGGACTATATAAAACAGGTTACACAACTTCCTCCTAGGCCTCGACAGGTCAGCTCGGCACTGATGCACACATACATGCCTCTTGGACTCCTGGATGAGTCTCCTCATCTCCCAGCAAGCATCACGGACCCGGTCCAAGCGGATATGGGCCAGGGTAGGCGGTGGCAAGCAACATTTCAGACTACTTTGGGCATAGGTGACTTCAGTGCAGATCAATGGCGCACGGGTGGACAATGCAGCAGGCGTGGCGAGATATCACTTTCTTGTCAGATACCCAGCACTGGTTGGGCATCCCTTCTTGGGACGGCCTCTATGGCCCTGGGTGGAGGGACTGCTGCAGGGACAGAGAGGCTGATGCCACTCTGGCTCGTCCACACACACAGAGGGACAGAACCGCTGGACCTTTGAAGCTCCTTTGTCCTTCAGCCCCTGCGGCAGTGGCCCATCAACACCAACATGAGGGGCCAACAGGCACTCGGGCATCCTGACCCCAAGCCAGTGGCTTCCTCTAAAGAAGCAGAGTAAGGCTCAGGCTCCTCGGCCAGTCCCTCCAAGCCTGCTCAGTGATGGGCTGCAGGGCATGCCCAGACTCGTACCTACCGGGTCCCCATGGAATAACGCCACCTCCTGCATGGTCTGCTATTACCATGGGCCGCTGGGTGTTGGAGGTGCTAGGAAGTCCTGCCTCTGGAGTTCAAGCAGGTCCCACCCCTTTGAGCCTCACACCTCAGGGGGCTCACGAGTCTGCAAGCTAGCTGATGGCCCACTGAGCTGACATTTCCCAGCTCCTCTACTTAGGGGTGATCAGGAAGGTGCGGATTCTTTTCCAGACCCAGGGTTTGTGTCCAGGTTTTTTCCTGGTCCCCAAACAGGCGGGGGGGCTGGTGTCCCACTCTCGACCCACTCGACCTGAACAACTTCTTAGGGTCTCGGTCTTTCTGGATGGTCACTGACTTAGATAACCTATCCTTGGAACCAGGCTAGTGGCTCTGTCCCCTGAACCTCCAGGATGTTTTCTTCACATTCGTTCTGTCCGTTTCTTTAGAGACTCCTCTGCTTCAGAGTGAGGGATCTCTGTTTACGAGTTCCAGGCCATACCCTTCAGCCTCTCCCAGCAGCATTCCTGCAGCACAGAAGGGTCCGGGGGTACCTCTACCCAGACAGTGGGCTGGCTGCAACCCCTCCAGAGTGGAGGTGGAGCAGTCCAGAGTTCGGGCCCTCTAGGTTGCTCTCAACCCGGTCTCCTCTCCAACAGAGCCAAGTAGGAACTCATGCCAGTGGGTGATCCTTCATGGGACTGCTTTCGACTGTTCAGAGCCAGGCACCGGCTCCCCAGCGGACAGGGCAAGGTTCTTCCTCTTTACCTAATCATGTTTGATTGGAAAATAGCGCCCTGCCCAGGACTTCTTGCACCTCCTGGGCCTCGTGGTAGCCTGCACCAGCGTTGTCTGATTGGGCCCGTTGGTACATGCATTCCCTTCAATGGGGGCTGGCCAGGTAGCGGTCACAATGCTGTGATCCTTTGGACCAGCCCATGACAGTAACCCAGGGGATGTGGAATGCTGTCCTACGGCGGACCATTCCAGCACATCTGCAGGAGGGCATTCCGTTCATCTGCCTCGAGTCGACGGTCTTCTTTGACTGATGCATCTCTGATGGGTTGGGGTGCCCATCAAGGGGAGCACAGAGTGCACTGCCTCTGGCCCCCTTGGGAGTCCCGATGCCATTTCAACTTGCTGGAGCTTCATGCAGTCTGCTTACCTTGCACCGTTTTCGCTCCGTTTGTACAGGGGTCCAGTGGTTCAGGTCCAGGCGGACAATACCACGACCATGTGCTACCTAACCCGCCAGGGCCGGACACGTCCTTGCCATTATGTAAGGAGGTTCTCTGCATTTGGTCTTGTGTGCAGCCTTGAGGTGGTTTTTCTAGCCATTTCGATGGCAGGAGCCTCCAACACCCTGGCCGATACCCTAAGCCGAATAAGGGCAGTGCCTCACGAGTGGTCTCCCCTTCCAGAGGTAGCACAATATCTTTCTTCCACTGGGGCACACCTCGGGCTGACCTTTTTCCCTCCAGGGAGAATGCGAAGCCGAGACTGTTTCATGCCTGTCCCCCTCAGCAGGGCTCGCTGTAGGGGATGCCTTTGAGGCCGCGGACCCCGGGCCTCTTCTATGCCTTTCCCCCATTTCCCTTGATCCACATGCAAGGCGAGGAGGGACTTGGCGCAGGTGATGCTGGTAGTCCCAGACTGGTTCCACCAGCTCTGGTATCCAGCTCTCCTCAGTCTCAGCTCCAGGCTCCCAAGGCAGCTTCCAGCCCACCTGGACCTGATTTCTATTATCAGGGGAAGGTATTCCATCTGGACCTTCAATCCCTGCACCTGGCGGCCTGGTTCCCGTGCGGCTAGTGGTTATCCAATTGCACTGTTTAATCATACCAGAATTACCACAAGGGCCTTCCAGGAAGGGTTAAAGGAAATTCTACCAGTGATATGGCTGCTTCTATGGCTGGTTTCAGAAACGTGTTCACTGCAGACATCTGTGCAGATGACACCTACAGTTCTGTCCACACCTTCACCAAGCATAACTGTTTGGACATCGCATCTCAGCACAGACAGGTTTTGTCTTTGTAGTTCTTTGAGTCTTCTGAAGCCATTTTTTGCTGACATTTTTCCTCCCCTGGTGCTGTTTTCCAGATACTGCTTGGGACACGGTTCTACCAGTGCTGGCCTGTTGCAAGAGCCTTACTCGAAGTAAGACAGTACAGTTGCAAAATAAACTTACCATAACAATATATCTTCGAGACAAGCTCTTGCAGCATGCCCTGCTTTCCCTCCTTCCTCTCCCAGTTTGTCTTTGCTGTTCTTCTGTCCAGTCACACTTCTTCTGTTTTACCTTTTTTGGCTCTTACCAGCTCCCTCACTTCTCCATTCACTGCCCAGTTATGGTCTGCCCGACGCAAACTGGGAGGTTGTAGAGACTAGCTGACTTTATAGGCTAGGGCCTCATCAGAGATTGATGTTGGTGGTAGGTGGTCTCCCATGGTGGACTGCTAGATAGAAAGTTTCTGTGTGCATGGTGCCTGGTGGCTAAGTCCTACCACTGTTGGCCTGCTACAAGACATCCTCTTGAAGATCTAGTGTTATTCCTGGTGGTCTAGTAACCTCCCCCTCCTGATGATCACCATCTCGATAGATGAATATCTTTGATCTAGTGGACCCCTGCACCTCCCCCATCATGTACGAGAGGCAGAGCGATTGGTCACTACCTCCAGGGTGGGGAGTTGAGTCCACTAGACCACCAGGAAAAATGTTTTCTCTTGTAGTATAAGGGAGATCGGGGATAGGGAGAGTGCTCGGCACATCACCAGGGATCTTTTCATTACCTGGCTGTTGGGACAGCGATCGGGTGGGGAACACTACACCACCAGCTATAATCTTTATTTTATATTGGGATGGCGATCAGCCGGGATGCCTGGGGGAGCAGTAGTAAGGTTTGAAGTAGCGATGCAGGAGTTACCACTGCATCATGATGCTGCAGGTCCTGCCCAACAAGCGAGTCTAGATCTGGCACTCCAGATCTGCTCCCCAACTCGACCTTCTGATCAACAAAGATAAGTCCAATCTGTACTGTCAGGTGATGTGTCACTGGAAGAGCTCAACCTGTCGCCAGAGCTCGCTCACAGCACACAGGGTGGAGGTTTTCCCCTTGCCCAATCATTTCGGTTGAGCAATTGTACCCCTGCCCGGGACTTTATGCACCTTCTGGGTCACATGGCAGCATGCACCCAGTGGTCCGTTTGCCGCTGTACACATGCCTCCAATGTGAGCTGACCTGTCAGTGAACTTAGTGCTACTTGTCATTTCAACCAGCTGATCACTGTAACCCAGAACATGTGGATGCTCCAGTGGTGGACCGCCCCAGACTGATTGCATAGGGATCCAATTTATCTGCCTCCGCTGATGGTGTCCATATATCAGTGCCTCTTCATGGGCTGGGAACATGGGTGACAATAGGGCACATGGGTTCTGACCAGGAGTCTCGTTACCACATCAACCAGTTGGAGCTCAGAGCAGTCAGAGTTGTACTGTCGCTTCCGGCCCCGCTTCAGGTCATGCTCAAGTCCAGATGTACATACATGACTCTGTACTACTCAACAAACAGGGTGGCACACACTCCCATCTGCTTTGCAGAGAGGTACTTGCATCTGAACCCTTGGTAGCCATTTGCAGTATTCCTAGTCATCCATGTGGCAGAAGTCGAAACCATCTGGCAGATGCTCTGCCATTTAGATATCCCATGAATGGTGTCACCATTAGAGGTAGCTCACAGCCTGTTCTCCTCCCATGGGGCAACATGGTGAACCGTTTGCCTCCAGGAAAATGTCGTGCTGTCCATTTTCATGACTGCCACCTCAGCAGGGCTCATTGCAGGGGCTGCTTCTTGAGGTCGGGATCCAGGCATCCTGTATGCCTCCTCCACTTCTGACTTTCAGGTGTCCTGTAGTCCCAGACTGGGCTCCAGTTCTGGTATCCAGATCTCCTCAGCTGCAGTCTTCTGGAGTGGCTTTTCCAGCACACAGACCATTCGTAAATCAGGGAAGGTATACCATCCAGATCTTCAGTTCCTGCACCTCACAGCCTGTACCTGAGCTGCTGGAGTTCTAGGCTTTGGGTCTTTCAGATGTTCACCGTGTGGTGCATCTGAAAGAATCAACTAGAAATGTGCCTTCAATGGAAAAGGTTTTCCAGTTGGTGTCAGGACAAAGGCCTGGACTCTTTGTCCGTCCGGTAGCTAACGCTCTGATTACTTTTTTATCTGTCCGGGGGTTCTTGGTCATCGACCTTAGATGGACCTGGTGTTATCTCTGGTAATCGGGTGCAGTCACCTACATGGCACAGTAGAGAGTCGAGCACTTTTCGTGGGCCGGACCATATCCCCTATAGTGCATGAGCCCACCTCCGTGGCATCTACTGGTGGTATTGGCAAAGGTCATGGGCAAGCCATTTAACTAATACACATGCTTTTGTCAATTTGTCATGGAAGACAACCTTGGTGGCTATCACATCTGCCAGAAGGACAGAACCCAGGTGCTTCAATGGACTCTTTATCTGGTATTCCACAGGGACAAGGTTGTCCCACCCCACCTGAAATTCTTCTGAAGATGGTGTCAGAGTTTCACCTTAACCAGTGTTAATTCTGAGTGAACTACCCTAATTACACCTCAGAGGCCGAGTACAGGCTCCATTTTGGACCTGAGATGCACTTTCCTATTATAAGGAGAGTACAGGAAATTAGGAGAGGTTCATCAGCTGTTTGTCACCTACACTGAAGGTGTTTGTAGGCCTGTAGCAAATGACTGTTGTAAGGTGGATTATGTCTGGTATTAGTCTGTGTTATGAGTTGGTGGCTGGAGCCCCAGAGGGTCAAGAGTTCATTCTCCCACTATACTGTTGCATCGGTGTCTTTCTGGGACATCCCACCAGGAAATCTGTCAAGTTGCTACCGGAAGTCAGCAAAAATCTTCATACCCATTACATCACATCGGGATGGTGGTTTTAAGGCGCCAGTTGTCCAATCTCTGTTCTAAGTAGGTGTACACCTTGCCTCCTCCAGGAAACTGCTGTAGAGTCTGCCAGACAGTGTGGATGAACACCATACCATGATTCTAGAAAAACAAGTTAACTCACTTGTAACAGTAGTTCTGGGGTGGTATATGTTGTTCATCCACACAGACCCACTTGACCTCCCAGGCTGCGGACGCAAAGCACCTGGCTTCCAACGGGCCAAGATCTGATGTCGGGGCAGAGTCATTATACCACCTGGTTGGTGGAGGAGCCAGCCTGAAGACTTCCTGCAGATCCTTAGTGAAAGGACATGCTAAAAAATGTGGATGAACAACATATACCACTCCGAGAACTACTGTTACAGATGAGTAACTTGTTTTTCTTGTGTAGGTTATGCCCCCCCACACAGACAGAGGGAGCCACCCTCTGCATCCCCAGAGATCCCAACATCGAGGGGAGCTGATCAAGGGGGAGGGAGCTAAATTTGTGTGACAGCACTCTGTTCCAGGCAAACAATTTTTTATCCTAGTTCTGAGAGACAAGATTGTTGTACTTATTCAAGCGGATAATTTGACAGCGGCAGTTAATAATTAACGTTTGTATGGATTCGTAAACTAGGGTATCTGATGCCACTTTGCAAGTCTTATGCATTCCTCAGTATATTTTGTGATTTTGACAAATCTGCTAGCTTCAGGCAGAATCTGGAAATCAAAAGTATTACAACTTGTGTCAAAAAACACCTTCTTTGTCTGCAAGTAACATACAGAGCAGTAATGTCTATTTCTTCAGAATGCATTTTACCAATTAAGCTGGTCTAATGAAAAGATCATGGAAGAACTGATTCTACAGTTTAGTAACTGAACTTGCATATTTTGAAATATTGACAGCTCTACAAATTAGACATATCATGTAACATTTTCAGTATTGTTTTTTGTAACAAAATTATGCCACTTCATGGAGAGTAGACTCTATGGGAACCAATAATAGTAGGTTTATAAACTCTGGTTTGTGATTAGCATTTTCACAGTCATCTGGTTGAGAAATATATTGAAAAGTATCACAACCTAATACTTAACTGTGAACACCAGTGTCTGAGCAATGCAAATCAATGATGGCAACTTTGCAAATACTCTTAATGATCAACCATATAAGTATTATTCTTATATAATTACTGGTGAAAATTTACCAATGGGGAAACCGGTTGATATTCCTGTAATCACCAGTCAGTTGCTATGAGTTTCATGACCACACATTAGTTCAGCGTTGAGGGTTAGAGCACACAAACAACCTGCTAGCTAGGGAATGCGGCATCTTAAAACTGTTCATTTCACTCAACCTGTAAGCTGTCTTCAGTCTAATTGTTGGGTGAAAATATCCTGTGTCTGGACACTTTTAAAAAAAAACAAAAAAATGGAAACAGGAGAATTTTAACACTGTCCCTTACTTCATTTCAGGACTTTGTCAGATTACCTATAGCTATAGCAATGAACTATCGTGCAGCAACAGATAGTGAGCACATAGAAGTAGAAAGTTCTCATGGAGGTCCCACAGCTCTGGATTTGGTTTTGAGTGAAGCAAACGCTGCATGGATTCGTATTTGAAAGTGAGTTTTTTTTTGCAGCAAACAAAGCGTTATTTGAATTCTAGCGTTTTTTGTGTATAATTAATCTATGTCAGGACAAAAAATTTATGCTAGCAACTATGAATACGAAAGGTACTGATCACAAAGCGATTTTATCATTTCGGTTAGGATGATTGATAAACCCGAGAGCTCGCCTCGGGGTTTACTGATGCATCCTCACCTCGGTGAACATTAAATTTTCATAATGATCAGTACCCTATGCATTATTCTCTATTTAAAATACATCCAGATCAATCAAAAATCTCACCTTGTTAAATTAAAGACTTTATAACATCCATCACTCTGTAATGTTTAACTCGCCAGAGACAAATACAGTTTTGAAATCATTTTAGAACCATCAGGGAATCGTGTATTTCTAATGTGGGGCAGTGACTGGAGGATGATGGGGCCAGTAAACAGCCGCAATGTTTACTTTTACTATGAGAATGGGACATGAGACGTTACTTGCTATAGAAACTCATAATGTGTCCCAGTCGAAAGGGAATGATTCCAACCATGTGTTCATAGCTTACTAACCATAAGAATTAACAAAGAGATGATTCCACTTCGTAGTAACAGTTGCTGGTACTGTAATATTATGCAGCTACCTTTTGTTCACAAATTACATGTGTACCTAAATGATTCTGTGCATTTTAAGTGATCTATTAGATTATAGTGAGTGTTTAAGTAAGTAAATGTTTTCTTTAGGTTAATCTACAATTATGCATGGAATCTGCAGCATTCAACTAATAAATGTGCTAATTTTATTTAATGTTCTATGGATGTACTGTGATATGGTGTAGTCATCCACACTTCTGGTAGGGTTCCTTTCACTTTACGGCTTGCTGGAACTATCTTTCAAGTTATTTATCACACGCAACTTGGTGCCAACTAAATGGCACCGCCCGTGATGTAAGATCTTCCTTTCCACTGCAAGTTCCTCTTACGGCTATTCGCTCAGTAAAAGTTTTGCAAACTGCAAAAACATCTCATCTTCAGGCAATTTATTCTAGGGACATGAGATGTTGTTCATCTCACACTGTCTGGCAGGTTCCTTGCCACTTTAAATCTTGCCGGAAGGTCTTCAAGCTGGCTCCTCCCACCCACCCGTGTGGTAAAACTCTCAGCTCCGCCCCATCACACCAGATCTTACCGCTTGGAAGCTCAGGTTCCCTCCTTAGCGCTCTGTGTTTAGACTGGATCCAAACTCTTCGGTTCACCTGAAACTAATTTTAAAGTTTTCTAGACTTTGGTCTGCTTCTTTCTTCGTGGCTGTGATGGACAAATCGACTCCCAGTTTTTGGCGGTGCCCATGCGGGTAGAAGATGTCCAGGACCGATCCGCACTCCACGTACGTCTACTGCCTCGGGCTTGACCATAATCCACAGCCCTGCAATTTGTGCAAGTCCTTCTCAGCAAATGTCCTTGAAGACCATGCTGCCAGGCTCCAAGTTGGGTGCCCCGAGAGACGTATACCACCGGTGAATTTGAAGGAAGCCCACTGGGTGGTTTTTGTGGCAGCTGGCTCCGCTGAGCAACTGGAACAAATGATTGCCCTCGAGGAGGAGGCGGACCAGGCCACATCTTCATCTTTCTCAGCCACGGCATTTATCCTGCTCTCCTTGGACTCCTCCCATATGGCTTCTTTTAAGGAGCTTTGCCAATCCCTCTTCATGAAAGGTGAGGGGCCATCGGGACACTCCTCTTGGTCCAAAAGGAAGAACTCAAAAAGTAAGTACCACCGTTGATGTTCGTGGGAGCGGGAGACGTCCCTTCCCCGGACAGTCAACTTTCAACCGATCGAGGTTGCAGCCAAGGCTGCTGGCTTCGCGGTGACACCCGTCGTGCAGTCTAAATTTTTCGACCCATCGAATGGGCTGTTGACTGGAGAGCAGACAAACCTTCTTTACTGATTCCCCAGTGAAGCCGAGGACTTGCCTGCGCCTCCTGTGCCAGAGTTCCGTTAAGGCTCCTGAGCTGAGGGAGGAAAAGATTTCCCCCGCTCCCTCCCAGACCCACCCTCTGAAACACCGACGGTCTTGGACCTCCTCTCGATCCACTCGATCCCACCGACACCGACAGTCTCGGCACCAAGAAAAGTGGCGGCGCCGCTTGTACTCGTCTTCCTCCTCAGAAGAGGAGAGGCTTCAGCACAAATTGCATCGAAGCTACGAGGACTTAATGTGGAAGCAGCTCCTTTTGTCTGGGAACAAGCCGACACCATCACCTTCCTCAGCCATTAAGTGGCTGTCATCCAAAAGGCCAAAACAAACCCTCACGGTGGTCGAGGTGCCCAAGCCTGGACAAGTTGTTTGGCCGAAACCAGCTGCCCCACCGATTGTGGGTGTAGCCTCTGCCTCACAATCAAAATCAGGGGCTCCGACCAAGGATTCTCGGTCAGGTCAGGGTCTGCCCCACCAGTTGTTGGTCACCTCACTCCTGACCATCCTCGGCAGGTGGAGGGTGGCTCAGGCCCCAGGCAGCTCTTTGCAGACTCCTTAGAGTCTGACGACGACTCCTCCCTGTTTTCCAGGCCCCTTGACATGGAATCCTCCAGGGGGCAGTCGATGGACGAGAGACCATCATCATTCATGGGTCTGCTTCAGTTCATCTCGGAGTCCACCGGGATGCAGCTCGAGCCCACATCCAAGCGGGCCAAGTATCCCCTCATGGAGATACAGGACCAAGGGGATTCTCCCACGGAGGTCTTTCCTGTGACTGAAGCCATTGTTGGCACAGATTTGGAGCTTTGGCAGTGGCCAACTGCCATCCTGCACCTTAGGCCAGGAATTATGTGGTCCCGAACACTCCTCTGCGGAGGAGTTGGTCACCGATACTGTTTTCCAGTGCTCCAGGAATGCTAGGGACGTGGATAAGCCCCCAGACAAGGAGTCCAAAAAGCTGGACTATGCTGGGCGCAAGGTATATGCTGCATCCTCCCTCGGCCTCCAACAGGGCAGCTCAGCCATACTGATGGCACACTTCTCCCACACCCTCATGGGCTCCCTAGATGAGGTGATCCCTCATCTCTCGGCTGACCTGCGGACTACGGTCAATCAGGTATGGGATCAGGGAAGGGCAGTGGTGAAACAGCAGCTCCAAATGGCTCTAGATATTGGAGACTCCTGTGCCCAGTCAGTAGTGCCTGCAGTGGCCATACACCGCAGAGCGTGGCTGAGGATATCCACCTTTACGGCAGATACCTAGCACAAATTGGCAGACGTCCCCTTCTTGCGGACTGACCTTTTCGGCCCTAGAGTGGAAGGTCACCTCAAGAGGACCGAAAAGTCCGCCACTTTGGACTCTGTCACGTCCGCTCAGAAGGACGAGGGGCCGTCGTCAGCAACATAAGTCCTTTAGACCTTATGCCCCTGCAGCATGTCTGGCCCAGCATCAGGGCCAGCAGGCTCACGCTTGGCACCCCAAAGCCAAGCCTGCAGCTTCCTCCAACAGGAAGCAGAGAGGAAAAGGCCCAGGAGGTCCCACGGCCAGTCCTTCCTCCAAGTCTGCCCATTGATGGGTTGAGGGGTGTCGCCCCCAGCCTCGTCACTCCCCCCTGGGTTCCCACCGTGGGGGGATGGCTCCGCCACTTCCTTTCCACCTGGTCCACTATCACCATGGACCACTGGGTGTTGGAGGTGGTAGGAAAGGGTCTGAATCTGGAGTTCGAGCAGGCCCCACCTTTCCAAGCCATCGCCCCACGGGGGGCTATAGGGTCTGCAACCTCTCTGTCGGCTCGTTGAGCCGAAATTGCCCAGCTCCTTGAAAAAGAGGTGCTCTGGAAGGTGGCGGATCCTCCACCAGACCCAGTGTTTGAGTCCAGGTACTTCCAGGTCACGAAACGGATGGGGGGCTGGTGCCCCATTCTAGATCTGCACGACCTGAACAGGTTCCTAAGGTCTCGAACCTTCAGGATGGTCACTCTGGCTCAGATCATTCCATCCTTGGAATGAGGCATTTGGTTCTGTTGTCTGGACCTCCAGGACGTGTTCCTTCATGTCCCAATCTGTCCGTCCCACCAGCGATTCCTCCACTTTAGGGCAGAGGGGTCCCTCTACGAGTTCTGGGCCATGACCTTTGGCTTTTCTGTAGCTCCCAAGGTCTTCACCAAATGCATGGCAGTGGTGACAGCATTCCTGCTGTGCTGAAGGGTCTGGGTGTACCACTACCTGGATGACTGGCTGATTGCAGTCTCCTCCAGAATGGAGATGGAGCGGTCCAGGGATCCGGCCCTCCAGGTTTGCTCTCAAATTGGCCTCCTTATCAACGAGGCCAAGTCGGAACTCGTGCCAAAGCAGGTGATCCAATTCATCAGGGCAGAGCTTGACTCTCTGTGAGCAAGAGCATGGCTCCCGGTGGACAGGGCCGAGGTTCTTTCCTCCTTTGCCCAGTTATTTCATGTTGGGCAACTTCACCCTGCCTGGGACTTCATGCGCCTCCTGGACCTCATGGTGGCCTGCACTATCGTGGTCCATTGGGCCCGTTAGCACATGCGTGCCCTACAATGGGGACTGGTCAGCCAATGGTCACTGTGCTCTGATCCTTTGGATCAGCTAGTGACAGTGACCCAGGAGATGTGGCATGCTCTCTATTGGTGAACCGTTCCAGCTCATGTGCAGGAGGGCATCCTGTTTGTCCGCCCAGAGCTGACAGTCTCTATATCGACCGATGCTTCTCTGATGGGTTGGGGTGCCCATCTGGTGGAGCACAGAGTGCATGGCCTCTGGTCCCCTCGCAAGTCCTGATGCCACATCAACCTGCTGGAGCTTCGACTGGTTCATCTAGCCCTCACCGCCTTCCCTCTGTTTGTTCGGGGTCAAGTGATCCAGGTCCAAACGGACAATACCATGACCATGTACTACGTGAACCGCAAGGGTGGGATGCACTCCATGCCTCTGTGCAGGGAAGCGCTTTCCGCATTTGGTCCCTCATGCGCAGCCTGGAGGCGGATCTCCTTGCCATCCATGTGGCAGGAGCCTCCAACATTCTGGCGGATGCCCTAAGCCAGATAGGAGCTGCATCCCATGACTGGCCTCTCCTACCAGATGAAGTACAAGATCTGTTCTCCCACTAGGGCATGCCTCAGGTGGACCTGTTTTCCTCCAGGGAGAATGTGAAGCTGAGACTGTTTCATGCCCACCCCCCTCAGCAGGACTCACTGCAGGGGGGATGCCTTCTTGAGGCCGTGGACCCCGGGCCTCTTCCATGCCTTTCCCCCATGTCCCTTGATCCACAAGGTGCTTCTCAAGACAAGGTGGGACAAGGCGCAGGTGATTCTGGTAGCCCCAGACTGGCCCTGCCAGTTCTGGTATCCAGATCTCCTCAATCTCAGCTCCAGGCTCCTGAGGCGGCTTCCAGCCTTCCCAGACCTGATCTCAGTCAATCAGGGGAAGGTATTCCATCTGGACCTTCAATCCTTGCACCTGATGACCTGGTTCCTGAGTGGCTAGAGTTCCAGGCCTTGGGTCTTTCCGACGAGGTCCTCAGCGTTGTTGAGGCTTCCCATAAGCAGTCGACCAGAAAATGCTACGCCTTTACATGGAAGAGATTCTCCATTTGGTGTCAGGGCAAGGGCCTGGACCCTTCCCCCTGCTCCTTGGCAAGCATTCTGGACTACCTATGGTCCCTTTCTCATCAAGGGCTTCTGTCGATGACCCTCAAGGTGCACCTGGCAGCCATTTCTGCTTACCAGGCGCAGGCCAGGAAGCAGTCGGTGGCACAGGAGAAGTTGGTTGGGTGCTTTTTCAAAGGCCTTGATCACATATCCCTTCCGGTGCAAGAACCTCCACCTCCATGGGATCTACTGCTGGTATTGGCTAAGCTCATAGGCAAGCCATTCAAACCAATGCACAGGTGTGACATCTCTCACCTGTCATGGAAGCCCACCTTCTTGGTGGCTATCACATCAGCCAGAAGGATAGGAGAGATCCAGGTGCTTTCCATCGAGTCTTCTTATCTGGTCTTCCACAGGGACAAGGTTGTCCTACACCCCCACCCAAAATTCCTTGCGAAGGTGGTGTCGGAGTTTCACCTTAACCAGGTGTTGACTCTGCCAGTGTTCTACCCCAATCACACCTTTGAGGATGAACATAGGCTCCATACTTTGGACCCTAGAAGAGCACTTGCTTATTATAAGGCGCGGACAGCTGAAGTTCAGTGAGAGGTTCACCAGCTGCTTGTCACCTACGCTGACGCCGCACCTGGCAGACCTGCAGCCAAGTGGACGATAGGCAGGTGAGTCACCTCCTGCATATATCTCTGCTATAGGTTGGTGGGCATGGAGCCTCCCAGAGGGATAAGAGCTCATTCTACCCACCATACCGCTGCATCAGTGGCTGCTTCCAGGGATGTCTCTATCCAGGAAATCTGCAGGGCTGCTACCTGAAGTCAGCACCACCTTCATTACCCATTACCACATCGACCTTGAGTCACGCCGGGATGCTAGTTTTGGGGCCTCGGTTCTCAGTCATTATTCCCCAAGTAGGGGTGTGCGCGCGCCTCCTCCTCCCAGAGAACTGTTAGAGTCTGCCAGACAGTGTGGATGAACAGCATATCCATGTCCCTAGAAATACAGGTTACTCACCTGTAACAGGAGTTCTAGGAATGGTATATGTTGTTCATTCACATGTGCCTACCCGGCTTTGATGCACAACCTGGCTTCCAGCGTGCTAGATCTGGCATCATGGGGTGGAGCCAAGAGTTTAACCACCCGGGTGGGTGAGAGGAGCCAGCTTGAAGACCTTCCGGCAAGATTTCAAGTGGCAAGGAACCTGTCAGACAGTGTGGATGAACAACATATACCATTCCTAGAACTCCTGTTGCAGGTGAGCAATCTGTATTTTCTTAAAATGTAGAAAATGGAGAGAGGAAACATCCAGTGTGGGCAGTTTGGACTATACCATAACTTACAGAGGAAAGGCTTTCAACCTATACTACATCAATCCACATTCTAGCCCAATTACATCTATCCTCTCGGGTACTTTTGCTTATATTAGATGTATTGGTTTAGGATATAGGGCAACTCTGGAAGTAACTGAAAATTGAAGTGTGTTGCAGTGAATTGCATAATGGTTTTAATAATTACTATACATGAGATTATAATGTTTTTATACCATGAGTAAATGTAACTGTTTAATGTTTATATACCATAAGCCACATATAACTGACCAAAAGTTTTTGTGTTGCAGGCAAATGCATACAAATCATTGTTATAAAATACATGAAATGTATTGTTTATATACTGTTCATGTGTTATGCTACTGAATTGAATTATGTATGCACAAGCAATAAAGATTAAAGTTTCAAACCATCTCAATTGTGATATCCATTTTCTCCATCCTTGAACGATACTAAAGGTTTGATCCATGTGTGACATTATTCAGAAGGGAAGAAGGTAAAAAAGATGCCTTACATGTGTATAGTCAAAAACAATTCTAAAGCATTATAAAATATTGGGAAGCTGTTAGCAATCTACAATTTTGAAATTATCAGAACATACTGGTTTATAGGGTTCTGGAACCCAACACATCACTAAAGACTGCCCTTACAACTCTGATAGTGGTCAAATTAAGCAATAAGCCACGAGGGTGTGTGGGTTATCGGGTGATTTAATATGGCTGGAGTAGTTTGCCCATGAGGTGCAGCTGAGTGGGTAAATCGTAGACAGCCATGGTAAATCCCCCGATAACCCACATCCTCCGAGTGGCTTATTGTTACTATACCAAGGTTCATTTTTTTTGTATTATAAAATGCAACTTTTAAAGAGATTGCCCTTTTTTTATTGTATTTATTGCTATGCTGCAGATTATTAGGATTTGGATGTTTATTGGCTCATCAACAGCTATTGGTTAAGAAAGGATTTACACCAGTGGTAAACTGCCAATCTGACGATTTCATTGGCTGCTCACTTATGTCCATAGTATAAAGTGAAATACATGTTCCAGGACTAGAGGGCATGGGGTGAAGTTGGAGGGAGGGCAATTCAGAGGAAATGTGATGAGGAATTTCTTCACAGAAAGGGTGAAGGACAAGTGGAACACCTTGCCAGAAGAAGTGGTACGGGACTGAAACAATCATGGGATTTAAGAATGCATGGGATAGATATAAGGGAATTCTGGAGATCAGGGGTAAGGAGCAACAGACTTCTATAAAAACATAAAGGGAACTTACAAGCTCAAATGGGCAGACTGGGTGGGCCATAGGCCCTTACCAGTTGACAATGTCTACATATCCATGTTTTAATCATATTTCATCCCTGGCATGGTGGTTTTTTTTAGAGAAGTACACTGGTCCCAGTGATGTATGATCATGCCTAGGATACAAAAAGACATTAATGGTGCTACATTTTATTTCTTCAATTTTTTTTATTCACTTACCCCTCTCATGATGTGAGTGATATGCAGGAATTGGCCTTGCTCACTCAAAACTTCGCTTACGCCACATGCAGGCTCACTGGTCCAACCACAGCAGTTGTTGTGGTGGTGAAACTTGATGCCAACCATCACAGTACAAGATAATACAGGATGGGCAACTATTTACAAGGGTATTTTTACTGAAGGGCTTTGATTCCTTCTGAGCTCAAGAGCAAAGTTAGAAACACTATATGAATAAAATGCCAATGCATCAGTACACACTGGTTATGCACATGGTTGCTCATCCTGTATTTCTTAGTGTGTAGCCTGATGTGAAATGTGTGCAGTTTTTTTTTTCTAACAGTGAAACTAACACATGCAGTCTAGTTGTTCAAGGATGATGTGGTACCACAGAAAGATACAATCACATTCAATGACCAATGGACTAAGATGTAACAGTATTTGGAAAATAGTTGATTTCCATCTAGTACAATACTCTTCTATAAAATAAAATATATTTACTAGGAAGAAAACAGTGAAACAGAACATAGTACATTATGTATGATAAAGACATAAAAAAGTACACCAAAGTATTTCAGCAATACAGACCAGATGCAGCACTATACATTACTAAACTTTTAAAACTAGATTCAGATCCATGTGTGACTGGCTATAAAGTTGGTTGCGTTATGAAGTAGATAGTGGTAACATACATGGAAAGAGGCTGGCAATCAGTGGCCTGGTCGTCAAGGTGACATGCATTACAATGATAGGTTAACAAAATGTATACTGTACACAGGTCTTTTGAGACAACTTTACATCATTTTGATGCATTGCAACAAATTGCACAGTTCATTTCAGCACATATTTTGGAACACTGATGTGCTGAAAGTGTGCATTGAAGGCACAAATTCATTTATTTAATGTTTTATGTCTATTTTAGAACACATTCATGTCTGAAAAAGTATCACACTCCCTTACAATTTTGTTCATGCAGCGCACAATGAAGTGTGTCAACTAAGCATAGTTTAACACAGTAATGTGTCACAAATTCAACACACTTCTGTGTGTAAATAACAAATCCATTGTGTCAAGACTAACACACTCATAAGTTAAAATTTGCACACATACTGTGATGACATCAACACATGCGGTATGTATATTGTAACACTTTAATTAGTTACACATGAAACACATTTGAAGTGTTACAATAACACATTCCATGAGTACAGTTAAACACAGGAGAGTGTTAAAATATTCAACATACATAAGTGTTGAAATAACACATTCAGCATGTACAGTTTAACACATCAATGTGTTACATACATAACCTACTTAGTGTGTTAAAACAACACCACCAGTGTGTTCATTATAACACTGTCCTGTGATAAAAAAAATAACACTGTGCTGTTACACTACTGTGTGGAAAATAACACAGTTCTGTGTTGAACAGCATACACACCATTATGTTAAACTAGTTTAACGCAACAAAAGTGTTACATTCAGCACACAGTGTGTTTTCCCTAATCGCACTAACCACTGTGTTAAAAATTAACTACTTCTTAGTCAAATTTAACGCATCCTTTCTAAGAGTGTAATCTAGATCGTGGCAAACTGGGCTTTTGAGCACAAATTAGTTTTCAATGAGTCAAAATTATGCATTTTGGCAAAAACAATCCTTGTTATGAATATAAATTAAATGGTATCATATTAAATGAAACAGACAATAAAAGGGACCGTGGAGTCTATATTACACCAGACCTTAAGTTTGATAAACATAGGAATATGATAATAAGGAAATGCTATGGTACTTATCATTGTATAATGAGAAATATCAAGAGTCGGAGTTCCGAGGTACTCATGCCATTGTATACATCCCTGATTAGACCCCACTTGGAATACTGTACTCAGTTTAGTGCACCATACACTGTTTAGGGGAAACATAAATTGGAGAAAGTACAAAGAAAGATTACAAAACAAATTGAAAACATGAAATATAAGTCATATGGTGAAAGACTGTATAGACTAAATCTTTACTCCATGGACTATAAAAGAATTGGAGGTGATCTTCGTCTGGTATTTAAAGCTTGTTCTAATGAAGTCCTTCAATACACATTAGGACTTCAAAAACAAAATACAAATGATCTAAATACTAGGTCACACAAATATAAATTCAAGGGTGAAGTTAATAAAACAACAAAAAGGAATTAATCATTGGTTTACTCAAAGAGTTATTACTATATGGAATAAACTCCCTAGTTATATAATTGAAAGCAGTGATATGGAGATATTTAAAAAAAGATTAGATAAGTTTATGGTAGATAAACATTTTTATTACCACCATTAAAATATTTATGGTGACAAGTTCTCCAGAGGATCTTGGTCTATTGAACTTGTAATGATTCTTTGATTGTTCATGAGGGGGGCTCATAAGAAGGCTATGTTCAAAATGTGGTGTAAAAATATTAAAAAATCATTAAGTTATGAGCCTATGTTGAATTTTATGAATGCAGGCTCATCATTTTGGTAATTTTTAATATTATTACCCCAAATGTACAACATAGCCATATCTTTACAGAACATTATGAATGTGACAGCTGTAATTTTTCAGCTCCTGCCTCAAATGTGTTTTTGTGTCCTGAAAGTTTATTTTGCACTCCCTGCGCAAAATAACCTTAGGCCAAGAGTTGAACATTTTTTCTGCCCTTCTTCATGAGGCAGAGTTATAACAAGGCTATGTTTAAAATTTGGTGTAAAAATACTAAAAAACAAATATTCAATATTTTTATCCCGCATTCCTTGGCTGCAGTCCTATTGACTCTGGCCAGAATTTGTTTAGATAGCTATTTCTTCTCAGTGTACTTCAGCAAAAGAGTAATTTCTTTTTTTTAGTTTCAAACATCCTTTTCTAAAAGCTGAAGCCAACAAGATGAGTCAAGTCATTAAGCCAACACACTGTCTGTCTCAGTCTGACTCTTTCTGTCTCTGTCTCCAGTCCATGTGAGCTATGTGCTGCTGCTGTTGCTGCTACAGTATGAGCCAGTCCTTCAGGATCACCCATCAGGATCCATCAAGCTAGTTAGATTCTCCCTTTATTCCCTCCCCTGACAGGCAGCACAGTTCAGCCCATAACATCCCTCACAGACAAAATCTCATCATATGATTTGTGTTTCACTTATAGAGTGCTGAAGTCCCACCAACCCCATAAGATTCTTTAAGTGGCTTTGTGTCCTACCAGGTTCCATCTCTACTACCAACCATTCCACAGTTGCCACACCAGCACATCCCTCCATCCTCCTCCTCTTTCTCCTCCTCTGTTTCAGTCCTCTACTGCCATCACAAGTCCTCCTCAGCTCCCTCTAGCACAGTCGTGTGTCCAGGCAGTCAGCAACAGCAGTCCCTCCCTTCCTCCCTCCACATGTTGCCCACAATGGTCTTTCTCTCCTCTGTGCAGCATACATATATACCCTCCACCTCTCTCTCTGTCAACACCCGCCCCCCCAGAGACTTAACAATGACACTGGGGTGCCCAATTCCCCATTATCATGATTATAACATAACAGTGACACTGGGGTGCCCAATCCCCCAAAGCCTGTTGGACCTTTTTTTTACATATGCCGCAAGCTGACTCTTTCTCTCCTCTGTGCTGATGGATGTGCAAAGCTCTAGTACCCATCATTTCTATATGCAGGGTAAAATACATACATGGCTGCATCGAGTTGGTGGAAAAAAACATTAAACTTGGCTTATTTAAAACAAATCAATTTATTTAAACTGACAAAGTAAAAAAGTAACAGCAGCACCCCAAATTAAAAAATGCCAAACATTTTCATATCACTCTGACGCTTTCTTAAGGTGTACACCTGTGAGTACACACCTGATTTATAAGGACACAGCTTAAAGTGACAGTGCATTATACCTATACAAATTGTTACAAATTCCAACACACAACAAAAACCATATAAAATCAGTATACATAAAGATAAAGATAAACCCTCTCCACTTGTCACCAGAAAGGAACACCTCAATAATACATATAGAAAACAGAGAAAAAAGGAAGGAGTGGGAGGGAAAGGAAGGGAAGGAAGGGGGGAAGGGAGAAAAGGGAAGGAAAGGGGAGTAGAAAGGAGAGGGGAAAGGGAAAGGGAAAGAAAAGGAAAAATGCACAACATCAACTTCTTCCAATATATTACATTATTCATTCTAAATCCCAATAGCTTTATACTCATTCTTAAACTTTTTTAAAAACAGAGTCAAACTGAACATAGCATTCAAGCCCATTACTGAATATGCTTGTAAATCATATTGCCATTTGCTTTCAGCCTTAAGCAATCTATTATTACTATTACCCCCTCGAATATTAGGGGATATTCTCTAATCCTTGAAATTTGAATTTATGGCCAATTCCTTTTTGGAGTACATAAGCAGCAAGTGCATTAGTAGTGTCTTTATTCTCAATACTACATAAATGTTCTGACATTCTATTTTTAAACATCCTGATTGTTTTTCCTACATAAAAACAGTGCCAAACACAGCTAGCAATATAGATCACATTGGAAATGGAACAACTGATAAAATGTCTATTTTTGAAAATTTGTCCAATGACCGGATGTTTGAAAAAAGTACCTGACTGTACAAAAGTACAGAAAGAGCAGAGTCCACACTGAAAAGTACCACCAGGTAAAGGCAGATTTAGAGTGTCCGAAGGTGCTGTATATAAGCTGGAGACAATCCGATCTGCTACATTCCTGCCTCTTCTGTACACCATTCTGGGCAATTTTACTACTTCATTTTTAGCCTAGGTTCCAGTGTCAGTAAGTGCCAATATTTATCCAAAATTTCTTTAACTTTATAAGTTTGTGGATTAAATTCTGTAACAAAGTTAAAAGAAGACTGTTGATTTGTAATATTTGTTACATTTTTCTTTAACAAACCGTTCCTATCCATCATTTCAACAGAATTTTTAGCTGCACCAATAATATCGGTACTGTAACCTCTAGCTGCAAATCTCTTAGACATGTCCATTGCATCTAGCTTAAATTCATCACTGGATGTAGTATTTATTTTAAGGCACATAAATTGACCTTTAGGAATGTTTCCTATCATGTGCCTAGGATGGCAACTATTGAATTGTAATAGAACATTCCTAGCACATGGCTTTCGATATATCTAAGTATTTAAACCTCCCTTATCATTCTTAAAAAATAATAACTCCAAAAAGGGAATCTCTTGTACACTACTATTCAGACTAAATCTCAAATTATCATTAGTTGACTCCAAAAAAGAAAAAAAGCAGATAAAGCAAAGGGGGCCCCCCTCAACACCAAATAGACATCATCAATAAAATGATTATACGTTAAAAGATATTGTCTAGAGGGGTTAGTTCCAGACAGCACAAACTGTCTCTTCCATTTGGCTAAATCAAGATTTGCATAGTTTGGTGCAAAGGAGGCCCCCATTGCTGTTCCTCTGATCTGTAAATAAAAATTCTTGATAAATACAAAACAAATGGATTTTAGAACTTTTTCAATAAGAATTGCCAAACATTCAATGAATCCACTAGTATATGCTGTTTTCTCTTAAAGAATATTACTTAGGGATTCTAATCCCCCTTGATGGGGAATGTTAGTGTATAATGAATTTATATCTAGAGTCAATAAATGATCCTGTTCTTCCACCTTAATATTTTCCAAAATCTGTAGCATTTGTAGAGTGTCCCTAGCATTAACTGACCACAATGGCACCAGATGTTTGATATATTGGTCTACAAACTTAGCCAAAGGCTCAGTGACAGACCCAATGCCTGCCACAATAGGACATGCTGGCAGATCCACTAAAGTTTTGTGGATTTTGGGTAAACCATAAAGTGTGGGTTTAACAGGCTGTTCAACACTCAGGAATTCATATGTCTACTTAGTAACAATCCGATTAAGTAAAATCTCATACAAGTAGATATCTGTTTCTCATTTAAGGCTCATTGTCAAATCTCTAGAAAGTTTTAAATAAAAATTAGTATTAGACAATTGTGCAAGTAATTCATTCTCATACTTAGCTGTGTCCAAAATTACAATTGCACCACCTTTATCTGCTGCCTTTATCTCTATTTCTTAAAGCAGCATATTCTTCAGTCATGCAGTTGTTAAATCTAGGTAGTGGATTCATTCTCATAAGTTCCTGAATGTCATGTTCTTATGCTCTTTGGAAGGCCGTGACTATTGGTGATGAGGGTGGAATGAAGGTGGATGGTTTCCGAAGTATGTCTCCACTATTTACATTATATGATAGTTCATTATTTTCCACATTCTCTTTGTGAAAAAATACTTTCAGATCTAATTTGCGTGTAAATTTGTGTAAACTGGAAATCAAATCAAACTCTCTGAAATTTGTAGTGGGAACATAATCAATTCCTTTTTGTAAAACTGTCTCTTCTGCAGGTGTGAGTTCGTAAGTAGATATATTAATTACTGTATTATTTTCTAGTTCCAGTGATTCCTCTTACAAGGACGTCTGTTTCTCCCCCGAGTCCACCTTTTGCCTCTCATTCGTCCGTTTCTTCCTTAGACCCCTTCCTCTCAACCCTCTCCTTGTTCTTCTATGTCTGATTGGAAATGCACAAAGCACGGGCTCCTCCTGAGGTTTTTCTGGATTGCTGGAGTTTCTGGAAGATTGGGGTAAGTGGGGGATGTTGTTATCAACACATTCAGTGGATCTTGTATTATTTGTTCTCTGCAGTCATACTGTATCTCTCCTCTCATTTCTCTCTGTAGCACCTGTTGATTTGGGGGAGGGGTTGCACTGATTGTTATGTCCTCCTCTCTTCTCTCTAAAAAAGGACCTGCTTTATTAAGCTCAGATTCAACATCTGATTCTGACCCAGAACCACTTATATAGATGTCGCTATTTTCTTCATATCTTTTTAAAAATAGATATATGTGCCATCCCTTTATTTTTTCCCCACTCAAAAATCCGACCTTCCAAATAGTTGTGCCTATTTTTCTCAAGCATCCAGTCACTGGACAAATTTTCAAGAATAGACATTTTATCAATTGTTCCACTTCCAATGTGATCTATATTGCTAGCTGTGTTTGTCACTGTTTTTGTGTAGGAAAAACAATCAGGATGTTTAAAAATAGGATGTCAGAACATAGGCTAGCAGTATAGCCTAGAGATTAGAGGAACAAGGTGTGAACAAGCTTGGTACATCCAGCAGACCAGACCTGAGTTTGATTCTCACAACCTCCACTTGCATACTGTGTGACTCTGAGCAAGTCACTTATCTGCCCAGTGCTCCCAGGTCGCCCCTGAAAACAGGCACTTGTGTCTAGTGGGCCTTACCCGGTTACCAAAAGACTAAAATAAAATGAAAAAAAAATAAACATTTACGTAGTATTGAGAATAAAGACACTACTGGTGCACTTGCTGCTCATGTACTCCAAAAAGGAATTAGCCTAATATTCGAGGGGGTGATATTAATAATAGATTGCTTAAGGCTGAAAGCAAATGGCAATATGATTTACAAGCACATTCAGTAATTGGCTTGAATGCTATGTTCAGTTTGACTCCATTTTTTAAAAAAATGTTTAAGAATGAGTATAAAGCTATTGGGATTTAGAATGTACAATGTGATATATTGGAAGAAGGTGACGTGCATTTTTCCTTTTCTTTCCTTTTTCCCCCCTCCTTTCTCCCCCCTTCCTTTCCTTCCCTTTTCTCCCTTCTTCCTTCCCCTCCCCCTCCCTTCCTTCCCCTCCTTCCCCTCCCCTCCTTCCTTTTCTTTCTTTTTTCTATATGTATTATTGAGGTGTTCATTTCTGGTGACAAGTGGAGAGGGATTATATTTATCCTTATTTATATTGATTTTATGTGTTTTTTGTCAAGTGTTGGAATTTGCAACAATTTGTATAGGTATAATGCACTGTCACTTTAAGCTATGTCCTTATAAATCAGGTGTGTACTCACAGGTGTATGCTTTCAGAAAGCGTCAGTGTGACGCGAAAACATTCGGTGTTTTTGAATTTGGGGTGCTGCTGCTACTTTTTTACTCTCTCAGTTGAAATAAATTGATTTGTTTTAAATAAACCAAGTTTTTTTCACTAACTCCATGCTGCCACACTTGTGTTTCTTTGGTTGTATGAACTGCGGTGGCTTTGAGTTTGCATAGCTAGTAGCCACCTTTCTGTTGTAGTATTACTAAAAGACATACATATTTACATGGGGAGGGACCTGGTCAAAATAGGTCCGACCAGTTGTGGTCCAATTCTGGCTCACCAGATCTGGCCAGGCAATACCTGACCGAGCTGAATCTCTGATCCAATCTGCTGCACACCCCTAGATGGAAAATAGGAGGGGGTGAAAACTCCCCAGTCTACTTCTGTGTCACTTTAGTGTTCCCTGTAAAACAAAACACAGTCATTGAGGGGAATTTTTTTGTTAAAACATAAATAAATAGAAATACAACAATAATAATAAAACAGAAATTAGCATAAAGAAACAAAAAAACTTATACAAAAACAAACATACAAGAGTTACAGTCATAGAAGATGTTACCCTTGATGGTGGAAAACATGCATCATCAGGTCTATCACCCTTGCAGTGGTCCCTGACATCAAAGGGAACTGAACAATGCTGTAAACAGTCATCACTGCCAAAGGAAACCAACAAGACTGAAAAATCATCTTTGGAGCACAACAAAAAGTACATGGTATCTGATCAGGGGAGCCCTAATGCTAACAATGGTAAGAAACATGAAAGGCCTTCTGACTAGGCATTTCCATTCATGTCTCAGTAGAAAAAATATAATGAGAAGCATAACATGGTTTCTCTGCTGCAAAAGAAAGCAGAACAATCTATGCCAGAGAATGTCATGCCCTCCCTGAAAGACTTAAAAATGTGGCAATTTTTCCAAGCCATGTAGGCTATGGGAAATGTGATTACCACCTCCTTCCTCAAGACCCATATACTAATCAGGCACTGGTAGAGGAGGAAGAGGAGGAGGAACCGTTAGAGCTTGAGGTTTCTCCAGAGCAGCACTTCAGTACCCCTGCTAGTCCGTGAATGAAGACTTTTTCTCCTACTCATTATTTTTATTGATTGATTGTGATTGATTTAATTTTCATTGTCCTGAAAAGGAGGGCTAGGCAATTCTGCTTATTTTCAGCCTCACCTGGGGGTGGTGGAGAGATACAGATGGAATCCAAGTGACAGTGAACTAGAGTAAACTAATGATAGTATTTTTAGTGAAAGGGGTAATTTAGCCGGGACACTGGGGAAATTTCCCTACTCTTTGGGTAGGAGGCGCTGTAGCCTTGGTATTCCAAGATGGAGGATCCTGTGTTGGACGGAGTGTCTGCTGTTTCTGAGAGAGGAAAGCTGGCCCAGTTCCCTGCCTATTCTACCTTTGGGGCTGAATGTGTACCTGAACCTATGGGTCATTCAGAGGCTGGAGTGGTTTTGGTGCCAGTTAGCTCTAACCCTGGTTTGAAGTTGGTTTCTTTTACTGACCCTACACTGCAAGCTGCTGATCTTGAGTTGCAAGACACTTTAAAATCTAAAAAAAAAATGCTACCTGCTCAATCTTCTGGCAGAGGATGCTGTGTACTATAGGGAGAAGGAGAAATTGTTTGCCAAGTATAAGTCTGCTCCACTGTTCCATCGTAGCTCCCTTTCTGACTCCCAAGGTGTGGATTTGGACATCTCCTTTGATGCAGCAACTTCAAATAAGCTGATGCCTGCTGTCACTAAGGACTTAGATTCCATCTCTCCTGATGGGGCTTATACTGTGCAACAACATACTCAACATTTGCCACCCTTGACTTCTACTTTCCTTTCTCAGGAGGAAGTTTCCTCACATACAGGCCCTGCCTTGGATGTCTTTCACCCTCTGTTCAAAGTGAAGCCCCCAGGTCCTTCTACTCCTGCTCGGGATGCTCGACAGACCTTACCTTCTGTGTCTATGGATTCTGCTGCTGAAACTGCCTGTCTCTCTAAGGAAACGTATCCCCCAGGGAACTGGTCACCTGTGTGGGCTTTGATGGAGGTGTAGTGGATGTGAGATGGCATAGGACAGTGACATTCTCAAACTCCATGGGAGCCCTCGAATCATGCTTTTCTCAAAGGTAACTCTTATTTTGCTTCTCATATTGACAGTTTGTTTCTGGATAATCCTGGAGGAGAGGACGGATGGGGAGACATGATTGAAACCTTTAAATACTTCAAGGGAATAAATAAGACTAATACAGAAGGGATTCTTCAGATCAGAAGGGGGAGGGACATGAGAGGGCACCAACTGATATTGGAGGGAGGGATTCAGGAGGGAACTCTGGAGACACATTTTCATGGAAAGGGTGGTAGACAGGTGGAATGGTCTGCCAGAGGAAGTGGTATAGTGTAGAATGGTGGGGGATTTAAGAGGGGTTGGGTCAGAGTGAATGGGGGGTTGTTACGAGGAGGGGAGGGTGGGCAAGTTGAGAGGGTAGCGGTACAATCGAGCAGACTCAATAGGCTCCGAGGCCCATTTCTGCTGGCATTTCATATGCTTGTATGTATGTTTGTATGTAATAACCCAATTGTGGCTCCTTGAGCAGTATTGTTCCCTGGATCCTCTGCTCTGGAGGCTGTGCTCCTCATACTGGGTCTTTCTTCCCAGATGGTTGTAGTTTGGGATTTGCCTGGACTTTGTGAACAGTGTGTCTTAATCACACCACCACCTCAGACATTGGTCTGCAATGCCTCTCATTGTGTTTTGGAGCCTGTTCCTGCTCCGCCTATTTTGGGAGATTCTGACCCTCACATAGTGCAGCCTGATGAATCTGGACAGGCCTATACACCTCAAGCTGCTACCTTTTTGTCTGATAGTCCCCACTCTGTCCCTGAGCTTTCAAAGGGACTGTCATGGGCAGATCAGGTTGAATTTATTGAACCACCCCCCTCCCCCTCCCCAAGCACGGCCTCTTGACATTCCAGTCCATGGTTTGTCAGCTGCTCAAACATGGACTAAATTTCATAAATCTGATGTTCTTGCCAAATCACCTGCTTCTGCTCAAAGGAGAAATGCTGAGTGGATCCTGTATAAGGGAGGGTTGGACACGCCTCCAGATCTGACGTATGTGGGGCGGTTCTTATTAAAAGACTCTCTTCTGATTTCCTCTCATAAACTATATGCTCTACTCCATGCCCCTTCTGATAGATATTTTGATCTTAGCTGCAAGACTTCAGTGTATTTTGATAGATTTTGGACAGTGTTTGATAAATTAAAGTATACTCCACTCTGGGTTCCCTTCTAGGCCATATCTTTAACAAAGCTGACTGTCCAGAATGTGACTGCCATGTTGAAGAATGAGGGGGTTAAAGTACAGGATATCAGATATTGATGTGAAGTGCTTGGTGATCCAGAACCATTTCTGGATTTGGAGCAATTCTGGACAGGGCACTGGCACTTCAAGGTCAAACTCAAACATGTGACCTCTGGGTTATAACACATTCCCAGTGTGTTTTACCTGAGTCATGACAGGGTGCAGTGCTTTTACTGTGGAGAGCTCAAAACTTACTTTCGATGTGGTTCTGATGCTCACTTGAGCAATGCTTGTGATAAAGTTCGCTGCCACCTGTGCTTGTCCTTGGGTCACTCTGGCTTTCAATGTACGAATGACCTATGTTGTAACCTTTTCAAGGAAACAGGTCACTCATATTGCCAGTGTCGGTGGGCCACACATAACAGGGATGAGATGGATCCTCAGGATTCTGTTTTGGAATCTGTGAACCGCAACCTTCAACAAAAATGAGAGAGCACTGGCTACATCCTTGGCACATCAGGAGAACTCAGATAGTGATGTTCCTCCTTCTCCGCAAGGCGTTTCTTCCTCTTCCTCTCCCATTCCTCAACTGGAGGTTCCACCTCCTCTCCAGCATTTGCTTGTGTTGGATTTGACTTTGTTTTTTTCTTCCTGTCTGCTGGTTCCCTTGACTGTTACCCAGCTGAATCTTCTGAATGGCTCTCCACAGGATAATCAGACAATGCTGTGATGACAGTTGTTAGTCAGAAATGGTCTCTCTGTCCTCATAAGACAAGTATACAGACTTTAAAGTTCTCTTTGCCTGGGAGTCCTATTCCTTTGTAAAACTGGTATGAGGCTGTATTGGATGCTTCCATGGACTCTGACACAGGAATTGATTCCAATGCCTCCTATTGTGCCTCTGCATCCCTACTGGCTGACTCGGATACTGAAAATGCTGTTCCCAGTTCCAGTACTAAGGCAAACTTGCAGAAGTTGAAGATGGTTACATATTGTGCTTTGATGAAAGTGATGGACTCTTCTTGATGTTTGTTTTGTCCTTCTCCTCCTTTTCATTATTCTTATGGCTCCCACTGTCCACCTAGCTACCATCAATGTGAACAGTATTCAGTCGGTGGCCAGATGGACATCTTTTTTTCCCTAATGCATGATTCAGACTTTGATATCTATTTTGCAGGAAACAAGACTGACCACCCCTTCGAACATTTCTCAGTCCCATAAGAGTTGGTGCTGGGGACCATCTTTTTGATCCATTGGTACCGATGTCTGTGATGGGGTGGGCATATTGTTTAAACAGTGTTCCTTTTCTGTGACACATTTGGTTGATATTGACCCAGGTAGCACTGTTCTCCTGGATGTTCAGTATCTGGGGTCCCCTTTCTGATTTATTAACATCTATGGCCCCAGACTAAGACAGCATTAGTGGACCTTCTTCACTCCATTCAACCCTACTTACATACTTCCAGTCATATCATTTTTGGGGATGACTTTAATTGTGGCTTCCACAGGAAAGACAGAGGGTTGCAGACTTCAAAGATGTTTTGCAACTCCAATGCCCTTAATAAACTTCTGACAGACACCTCCTTAGTGGATGTTTATAGGAGTCACTATCCTACTGGGGGATTTACATATATAGGGGGTCCTTTAGCTACCAGGATTGATTTTATTTTTCATTTCTTCGCAATTACAATCACATGCTGTACAACTGATACCAGTTAAATCCTCTGACCATCAATTGCTGGGAGGTTCTTTTGGTGAAATTGCTATGATTCAACCCAGGAAAGGTTATTGGCACTTCAACAGCTTACTTTTGTAGGATTCATATGTACAGAGATCCATGACTAACCTCCTTAGAGCTTGACAATCTTTAGCGTGTATGATGGATGACTTGGGTTTGTGGTGGGATGATACCAAGCAGGATGTATTCTGCTTGTTCTCCCACCTGGTCAGATCCCAATGTAGGAAGAATTATGTGGATTATCTGGCTTTACACTTGCATCTGACAAAACTGGTCATCCTCATGTATACTGGGCATGTTGATTATTGTTCACAAATTGCTGGGGTTAAGAGCAGGATACATATGTTACAGTATGACAGAAATAGTTCTCTGCTAATGGAACATCACAATGGGACCCAGGGGGCTAAGTGTATGGGTGATTACTTCGAAAGTTGCAAAACTCAGGTCCAGCACAGGAACCTTTCTGGTGTCTCTATATTGTTGGGGGAAGTAGTTATGGATAGGGATGGCATGATGTACCAGGTCCACACACATTTCTTTGATATATTTGGACATCCCTGTCCTCTGATACCTCTGGATACCTGTCTGCCTTCCACACCTGTCCCTGCCATTCCTCCACAGGCTCTGCTCATTCTTGACAGGCCTATTTCCCCTTTGGAGGTTTTTCAAATTTAATAACCTTTATTGAAAATGGAAGTAATACAGAGAAATAGTTACAAGACACTTCATACATGAGCATTCAGAGTATATCTAAAGGTCTTGAAAAGTGAAGTGTATAATAGGCCTAGTAACAGAAAAAATAATTTCACTGCAGTGTATTAAACTGTTAATAGAAACTTTTGTAGCTATCTCCAGCCCCTCCCACCACCCCACCACCAGAGTGAAAAATATATATTAACTAATACATAAATTGTTAATGTTATTCCAAAACCCACCCAATTATTTGAGGAAAAAAAAAGAATTGTCATAATAATTACCACCAGAAATTAAGAGTTGTTAATTAATGACTCATATTGTAAGTAACGTGTAAAGTGGCTCCCATATTTGCTGTGTACCTGGATAAATTATCAAACATGCTGGCTGTTAGGTATTCAGCTTGCAACGCAACCATGAGCTCTCTGTACCATTCTAAAAGTTGAGGGGTGGTTTGGTCTAGCCAGTGCCGAAGGATGACTTTCTTGGCACACGCAAAGATTAGGGCTAAATGGGCCCTCTGACTGCCTAGATGAAAGCCTGTATAATCCTCTATAATATATACCCTCCAGAAGGAAAGTGTCCCCAAGCCCCAATAAGGGATCTAAGTGAGATCGAATCAAATTCCAGAAGGGGACAACTTTCTGACTAGTCTAGAGTATATGGTATAAAGAGCCAGGTTCTTTGCCACATCTGGAGCACAGGTCATTAGGTAATCTACCCATCTTATTCAACTTGACAGGAGTATAGTAAATGTTATGGATAATCTGGAATTGCATGAGGTGGCATCAGTTCCATTTTGTAAATTTATAAGCTTGTTTCCAGATGAGTGACCAATTTCTAGGTGCGGTATGGGGTGGTAGGATTTGATCCCGGCTATAAACCCTGGAGCCTTCACTGGCAGTTAGACATTGTTGAAGTGATTTATAGTAATATGATGATATAAGGTGAAAGGAGGGGGCCAAGGTAAAACATGTATAGATCAGCACTCCTAAAGGACTGCTTCACAGTCCTGTACCAAAGAAATGTGTAAGCATGTGAGATATCTGCAAAAATTTAAAACAGGAAGTGGAGGGCCAATGATATAAGGCCCTGACCTCCTGAAAGGATAACAGTTTAAAGTTACACGTAAGGTCCACAACTTTATCTATGCTGATGTCTGGCCAGAATTGCTTGGAGAGCATCCGACCAGCCATCCACAAGTTAGGATTCCCATGTATTGGTTGACAAATGTCCTTAGTTGGGTTTATCTTGAGGGAACAAAGATGGTAAATGGGTCTGAAGAAATGATCCGAGGGGGGAATCTTGCAATGAATGGGGTGTCACAAATGCATTCAGCAGGTTAGGTCCTCTGCTCCCACAGTGCCAAACTCAGAGTGCAATAGTGTGAACAGGTAACAGACAGAGTAACCCTTCTGTCTTTTTTTTGGTCCGAATCACCTTTAGTCTCAAGTTCTGGGGGATTCAAACTGTGAACCTTATACTAGTGTACCCAATGAACAGGCTTTGATATGTACCCTCTTCAGGGACTGCGGTACAATCTTATGCTAGGGGCACCCAGCCAGGCTTCCAAAATGAACCCTTAAAACTCTGTAAGAGACCTTAGGTATATTCTTACCTTTTCCCAGTTTAGTAACACCAGAGAGCCCTTCAGAACAGCTGTCAGACTTAACCACATATACATCCCATGCAAAAATAACTTGGAATACACACACAGGCAGTATCTTGAAAAAAAGATTTACTAAAAGATAAAAATATGAAAAATGTAAACACAGAACAAAATATCAAAAAGCTCACAATCACATGAAGGAATAAGGGAAAAGTACAAAACATAAACTTCTACTACAATACATTGAGACCTTTTCTATCTAATGTAGTACAGTACCTCTGTAAGTGCCTAAATTAGATCAGAGAGCTCTATCTCTCTAGAGTGTCCCAAGATGGAATATAATCACACACAGTTCAGACACAAGTATAGTTTAAACTGTGTCTCCACACTCCTTCTGTGAGTCATCTAGATCCTCCTTTTAGAATATAAAAAAAATACAAACATGATGTCCTGTCAGGAGGTATATTAAATAAGGTGACCTAAGCAAAAATGAATTTCCCAAATTATGAGTCTTTAATCCACCAGTTCCTTTGAGGTTTACAACCCTGCAATCCATCATCCAGGTGTGAGATATAGCCAACAGGAATCAGCTAAATGATGTCCTGTCCTGTAATAAAATGTATATTTAGTTTCCCAAATTCAAAGCAGCAATGGGTCATAAAAAGACCATAAAATGCAATTTCTCAAGGAAGTTAATTACATTACAGAGATATTCTGGTCAGTTATATATCCTGTAGCATCACTGAAACCTATGGGGGCACCCATGGATGCACGCTTTGTCTAATATGAGACAATCACATACTATATTTTTTATTTTACAGGTATCATACAACAATCATAACCAGCTGGCCAAGTGTCACATGGGGTAGTTTCCCTTTAGTTAAAAAAAAAGTTATCAGATATCTATTCTTTGGGCAGAACATAATAAGCACTCTATATCTACCCATTGTGGAGTGTATGATGAGTTAAAAATGTTCCCTGATGTTCAGTAAGAACTTCTGTTAAGATGCACTGCTAGATAGTATAAAAAGAAATTAGGAACTTGCAGATACCAACCTGTTTAGTTCTCATCAATTTTGACAATGCCCGATGAGCTGACTTACCGTGCCATATAAAGGAATCAAGAAGTCTATGCACTTGAGTAAACCAGGATTGAGGAAGGGACAGGTTATACATTTGCAGCAGGTAAAGTACAAAGGGTAAAACATTCATTTTAATAACATTCAGTCTACCCCATAAGGAAAATGGCAACTTAGGCCAGTGGTCCAGGTCAGCTTTGAGATGAGAAATAATAGCACCTAGATTGGATTGCTTAAACTTGCTGGGGGAGGTAGACAGAAAAATGCCCAGATATTTCAACTGCTCTTTCTTCCAGACAAGTCCCAAGTGGTCAGTATTGGCTCTGAATGTTATATTATTCTGGGGCATGATCTCAGTTTTAGAAAGATTAAGCTTGTAATTAGAAATGGTGACAAACTGGGAAATGATCTAAAGGGCTGCAGGTAGGGAGTTGGCAGGAGAGGTGATATGGAGCAGTGTATCATCTGCATATACGGAGAACTTGCATTCAGTGTTATTAATGGGGATACCGGTAACTTGGGGTGAGGAGTTAAGCTTATGGATGAGAGGTTCTAAAAAAAGGTTAAATTCCCAGCCCGGTGGCACTGAGGGTTGAGGAGCTGGATGCCACACCTCATGCTACGCTGGAGACCGATGTTCAGGAATGAGCTCAGGTTGTCAGGGGTTGGTGGGGAGGACTGGGATTGAGCATTGGGAGACAGCTCTCCTAGTCCTGGGGTGGGATGGGGACCTTACACCATGCTGCGGTGACCCCTGGGGATGCCCAGAGGTGCTGCAGGCAGCAGTCTAATGGAGGGGGGACCATGGCAGATGTCTGCACTTATGTGCATGGATGTCATTGTATGTCCATGGTCCCAATGGGGGAAGAACAAGGGAAAAATTGCAGCATAGGTCTGAGGCAGCTTGATAGCTGCAGCTCCGCCGGCCAATGATGCCTGGAGGCATGTGTTGGTACTGGTTCCTTGCTGGGTGCGGGGAGCTATAGGGGGGCCTCCTTTCACAGGTGTAGTTGCATCTGCCAGCTGGGCATGCAACTTTGGGGTCAGCGGTGGAGCGAAAGGGTGGCTGGATGTAAAAAAGCAGGACCGTGGCTGCAGAAAGAGAAAAAATGTTAAATGTTAAAAAAAGGTTCAATAAAAAGGGGGAGAGGGGGCATCCTTGCCTGGTGCCTTGATATAAGGGAAAAGATTGAGAGAGCATACCACTACATAGTACTTGGGCAGTGGGGGAAGAATAAAGCACTTTAATCCAATGGATGAATTTTAAGGGGATATTATATTTTGGTATAAGGGCAAACAGATAGTCCCTTGAGACTGTAAAAAGCCTGCTCAGCATCCAGGGATACCAAAGCCACAGGAAGATGAAGATCCCTGGATGCCGAGAAGAGATACAATAGCTTTCTAAGATAGTGCGATGAAAGACAGCCTTTTACTAATCCCACCAGTTATCTACTGATTAACAAATCCAAAACCTTACCCAGTTCACTGGCCAAAATCATGAAGAGGATTTTGAGACCTACATTAATAAGTGAAACTGCCCTGTAGTTGGGAATCAGCAGTGGATCTTTACCTGGTTTGGGGAGGACCACTATAGTGGCGGCGGTCAAGGAGAAGTCAGATAAGCCTTTATCTAGGATACAATTATAGGTATTTAAAAGGATAGGAGCTACTTGATCTTTGAGGGCTTTATAAAAATTGGTAGTAAATCCATCCAGGCCAGGGGTTTTGTCTGAAGCAAGAGCTTCAATGGCTTGGTAAACTTCAGTTAGGGTCAGGGGGCCTGCAAGACAGCTGAATGACAGTCTGCCAGCTTAGACAGTGCAATGACCTGGAGGAAGGATTCGAATTGGGAATGATTAAATGGAATGGAGGGCTGAGCATATAAGTATTGATAATATAATTTAAAAGCATCTACAATATCCTGGGGTGAAGCAAAAAGTTGGCCAGAGTCACTACATATTGAAGCAACAATCTAGTCCATTTCTTGTGAGCAGAGACAAAGAGATAGCAACTTCCCAGCTTTCTCCCCTTGGTCAAAATATTTTACCTTAGTACGAAGCATCATATATTCAATTTTTTCACCCAATTGAGTATTGTATTGGAATCTAAGATGTTCTCATTTTTCCCATTCCTCTTGGAGGGGAGGTTAATGATATACACTCTTCTAGGGAAACAATTTGGGCTAAAAAAGATGTTCAGAAGGCCAAGACCTGCTTCTTGCACCTGGCAGCTATACGGATTAGCTCTCTGCGAAGAGCACATTTCAAGGCCCCCCTCATAAAATATCAAGTTTAGGCGTAGAGGAGGAATTAAATTCCATAAAATTTGAAATAAAGGACTGGAGGTGTTTTATTAGCTCTTTAGATTTGAGTAACTGATTGTTCAAAAGCCATACTTTATCCCTGGATGGGGGGGGGGGTAAATTTAATTGAAGAAAAACAGGATGGTGGTCTGAGACAATCTTAGCTGAGTAACGACATAAGGTTATTCCAGTAATATAACTTAGTCCCATCAGGAAGTAATCAATCCTGGAGAGGTAGTTATGGGTAAGAGAATGAAAGGAGTATACTCAACTGGATGGATTGAGAGTCCTCCGTGGGTCTGCCAGGCTTGTTGATCTTATAAATTCGTGGAGGGATGCTTGCCCTGGAGAAAAAAAAAACCTGACAGGATGTGCCAGACCGGTCCAACATGTTACATTGAACCAGGTTCCAGTCACCACCCAGAATTATTGGAAGGGCAGTCCAAGGAGCTAAAGTGGACATAAGGGTGGTGAAAAAGCTAGGGTCATCAATATCGGGGCCGTATATCACACCCAGTACTAGCTCTAAATGTCCTAATAAGGCTTTAATGAAAATGTAGCAGCCCTGTGGATGACCTGTTTCATGGATAAAATGGAAGGGAATTTTTCTAGCTATTAGAATAGCTACCCCCTGCTTACGAGAGTCAAGACCCGCACAATAAACTTGTCCTATCCAAGACCTCCTAAAAAGGGAAATCTGGGAGAAGGGTTAAGTGGGTCTCCTGTAAGAAAGCAATATCTGTTTGCAGTTTGTTTAAGTGAAGGAGAATTTTAGAATGCTTATAAGGAGTTTGCACCCCTTTAAGATTCCATGTACAGAAATTATAGGATGTCATTTTCCATTGGATAAAATGGGGAAAATAAAAAAAAAAAACAGAAAAGATGTGGGTATTGGGGTAGAGAACAAAAGGAAAATATCATTAACAACAACAGTGCTACTTCAACTCCGGTGGTACCCTCCCCCCACCAAGTCATGAACTCTAAACCTACATGCCCATAAAATAACAACAACCATCCCTAAAACACCTAAAGTACGTTAGTGATCGAAAAAACAGTGCATAACGAATGATGAACATTATTTCCCACAAAGCCATCCACCCGAAACTACCCCCACCCCATCTTACTAACTGGTGCATGAGGCTCATACCAGCATATCATCTAGCATACCCCTCACACCATCCCTCATCAAATAACACATTAATCCAAACTGTAATTACAGCCATGTAAGGTCTCTGCCTATGCAACCTTTATTTAACATTCAAATCTTTTAAATGCATTTGAAACCTTTAAGAATCAACACTCTGGGTTGTTTTAAAGTGTCCTCAGTTATGAGAGCATGACAAAAATCTGCCCTCCGATACCTCCCCGACCCACGGAGCTCCCCAGCCTGGACCAGTCTAGCGCGGGTGCCTAGCAGAGGTAATTTAAAGAACCTCTGCCTGCACTCTTGTTAGGGGGGTTGTTGATGCCTGCTATTTTTTGTTTGTTGACTGCTGCTTTAACTCTGCTCCATGGACAACTGTTCGGGGGGGGAGGGGGGAACAGCATCACCAGCCTTGTTTCACCGCAAGTACCTTGTCTTCTACTGTAAAACTGCCTGTAAAGTTTGACTATTTTTACCTGCATAGATTGTCTCAGTAGCTCCTGTTAGTGCTTGAGTTGGGACTCTCGTGGTTTGCTTGCAATCGTGATCCATCTCCGCTGCATACTAATTAGTTCTTTGTCTCCCCTACAATATGAGCGGCGCTCACCCCCCCGGGACCACCAGCTGCCCACCGATGCCTCCCGACCCACGAGCTCCCCAGCTTGGACCAGTCTAAGCGGGTGCCTAGCAGAGGTAATTTAAAGAACCTCTGCCTGCACTTGTTAGAGTTAGCCTCCAACGCGCTAACAGCCATGGACTGCCCTGCCCACCCCAACCACTCCTCCCACCCAGGGCCGATCCTTCATTATAGGCCCTATCTAATGACATCACTTCCTGTTGTCTGGAATACTAAGTCCCCATTTTTCCATCTGCAGGTTATACCTGCCTGCCACTAGAGGGACCCTGAGCCCCTGCCCAAGCTCATCCACTCTGAAAGCCTCCCCTCTTTTTCTACCTCCTGAGCTACTCATCCTCCTCCATACTCCATCAAATACAGGCTACCCTGTCCAGATCCACCTAAACTAGCCCACCCTCTGACCTCCTGCCACTGACCCCCAAGCATACACTGAGTGACCTCCTCCCAGGTCTTCATCAACTACATCTACCTACCTACACCTCCTCCCACACCCAACCTGAGTTACCCCACTCCCAGCCCTCCTGCCTTTGCCACTAAGCCTACTCTTAGTGTCCACTAGGAGTCGCTATTGTGCACTCCCTCCTGGTCCCAAACATACCCTGCTTTCTGAGCCCAGTGTGTGGGGCACAGCCCTTACCCAGGACCCTTTTACAACTGCCCTGAGTTGGTCTTGAACCTGGTACCCTTCCCACCAGAGTCTGTGTCACTACCACTAATCCAAAGTGGCATCCACACTTGATGAAGGAATCTAAGTCAGCATCTACCTACTACCCTACTGCTACTGCTGGCAAATATGTTAGCCTACCTCTTTCTAAAATGCCTCCCTCTCATCCTTTCCTTGACGCCATTGTCCCCTGTACCTGATACCCCCTCAGGCGCCCTGGCACCCACTCCTGCCCTTGTTCCAGAGCTTATACAATCCCACCCTACTCTCATCTTCTGCCCCAGTGTGCAGCACCTTCCCCCTAGCCGTCTCCCAGCTACTTCCTCAGGTGCTCTCTGGAGGCTCACTGCCTTCACTTTCTCAGCCTGGAAAACCCTGCCCACCCCCTGTGCTCAGAAGCTCCCCTCATCTCCGCGACACACCTGTCGAAAGCTCACCCTATACCATCCCCTGACCAGGGCTGTGGTCATTTTACTACTCTTTGATAGGCAATATACATCCAAACCCAGGCCCAGCCCACCGTAGCCCACCTGGAGGGTCACCCAGGCTCTGCATAGCCTCTATGAATATATGCAGCCTGCTGAAAAAATTTGACTCTTTACAATGCTGGGTCACCTTACATAGCCCAGATGTCATTACACTGGTGGAAACCTGGCTATCAAAATCCACTCCAGACTCCTTTGTCTCCATTCCAGGTTATTCCCTTTACCGGGAGGATCGTGTTGGTAGGCGGGGGGGTGGCTGTGCGATCTATGCCAGGGACACTCTCACTGGACTGACACTCCCTGCCCCTTCTCTCCCGTCTGGGGCGCAGGCCCTAACCCTCAAACTGACTCCTGACCCCTCCAGGGGTCCCCTATATCTCACCACTGCCTATTTTCCCCCAAAAAGCCAAACCCTGGCACTGGTTCCATTGACTGATTATCTCTCAACCCTACCTCATTCAGCTGACCAAATCCGTGGGTGACCTGAACATTAACTGGCTCAGCCCGTCTGCCGCCACCACACGGACTCCTTCGCAGCCTTAGGCATGTCCCAACCAGTCTCCCAACCCACCAGAGTTAACCCTAAGAAAGGTACCAGCACCTTACTAGACGTTGTCATCACCAACCGCCCCCAACAAATCCATGTTACCCAGGTCCTCCCTGATTCCCTTAGTGACCACTCCCCTATCCTCTTCCGCTGGGCAACCACCACTCTCAAACCCATGGTCCTCCCCTCTCTACGTCGGTGCCTCAGACCGGGTGGACTCAAAGCCCTGAAGTTACATCTTGCCCAAATTAACTGGTCTCCCATTCAATATGCCCCTGATATTGATACTGCCCTTGCCTTCTTCTCACAAACCTTCAACAAAGCCTGTGACATCTTCGCACCCCACACAGCTGTACGAACCAAAGTTCGTAATGCCCCCTGGGTTTCCCCGGCCCTGCTGCAACTGCTCAGACACAGGGACAACCTCTGGCACCTGGCCTCTGAATCTGGTCGGTTGGCAGACAGACAGGCTTACAATGTCAAAGAAACAAATGCACCTGGGCTATCAGAAAAGCAAAGCCGAGCACTATCAGGTCACACTCACCACCTCCTGGGGAATGCGAGAAATTTCTGGGACAACATTAAACATCTAAATGGGAGTGTGCACTCCCACCCCGCCCTCAGATCACTATTGAAGGCTCTGTCTCCACTGGACCCTGCCCGCATTGCCAACTTCCTTAACTCATCCTTCACGGACCTTAGCTCTGTCCTCCCTAGTGATTTCTTTGATCCTCCTTCTTCCCTACCTGCCCTAGACACTCACTATCCAATTTCCATTTACGAGGGTCACTGCCCAGGAAGTCAGGCCACACACCTGATTAAAGCGCTACAGAGCAATAGTACTGGCAGTGACTCTCTGGATCCCTGCATCCTCCGCCGGGTTCTGGACCAGGTCCTTGCCCCACTAACTAGCCTGTTCAATAAGTCCCTCTGCCTGGGGCAGTTCCCCTCAGCCTGGAAAATTGCCACAGTTACACCTATTCTCAAAGGAGGTGACAGATCCTCCCCCGGGAATTATCGGCCCATCTCCATCCTCCCTCCCCTCTCCAAAGCCCTAGAAAAACTGGTGGCTACTCAAGTCACAGATTACATAACCAAATACAACATCCTCTGCCATGAACAACATGGCTTCCGGCTAGGCGCAGTACCGGCACAGCCCTCATTGAGTTTTCAAACTTTCTTCATTCCTCCCTGGACTCTGGCTCCTTGCTGGGCAGTGTTTATCGACCTCTAAAGCGCTTGACACGGTCTCCACCCCTCCTGCTGGATGCCTCAGCCATACCAGCTTTGCCCCTGGTCCAGTCTCTTGGTGCTCCAGCTATTTGTCTGCCCGCTCCCAGCGTGTTAAAATTCATGACCCTCTTCCGATACATGCCCCTATCCGCTCAGGGTGTTCCCCAGGGCTCCATCCTTGGTCCTCTTTTCTTCTCACTATATCTCAACACCCTCCCCAAAGCTTGTTCTGGTAAAATCCTGCTGTATGCAGATGATGCCGTCATTTTGCCTCTCACCAAAACCCCAACACCTTACAAGACTCCTTGCAACAAGCCTTTGCCGATGCTGAAGCCTGGTTCAAAGAGCACAGACTTGTACTCAATCTGAATAAAACCAAAACAATGCTCTTTGCCCATCCCCAAAACAAATCCAGATATTTCCCACTCGCATCCTCCCTTGTTCCAAGCATCCTCTTGATCTAGTCCACTTGTACAAATACCTCGGGGTCTCCTTTGACTCAGCCCTCACATTCCACGACCACATAGATAATCTAGCCTCAGCTACAAGCATGCGGCTAGGAATCCTTCCTCTTCTAAGCATTGCCTCCCGCCAATGCCCTTGACTAACAGTCACCTCCTCAATACTTTCCCTTATAGACTATAGCTTGCCTGTTTGTAAGATTGCTGCTGACCGACCAGCCCTCAATAAAATTCGCCTCACCTGAACAAGGCCTCGTAGGTTAATCACGGAGCCCTAGGCTCACACACCCGCGAACTATAACGACAGGCCAGGCTACTTAATCTGGATGAACGGCTCAGATACCAAACCTGCCTCATTACTAAAAACCCTCCTTGGACTATCCCCACCTGGTCTGACAGCCTCTTCCACCTTACACAACCCTTAGTCCAAACTCGTAACACCTCTAAGGCCACCCTGCTTGTCCCTAGGTCTAGGACCTCCCATGGCAAAGGTCCTTCTGCTCCAGAGCTCCTCATGGTACAACGCTCTCCCCACCTCCATCACTGACACCCGCACAATTTCGCGTTTCAAAATCTCACTTGGGGTCAGCTCTTCAACCTCACGTAGCTGTTCCTGCCACTAGGTGATCTAGTCCGACATGCCCTGACAATGCTCTCTGAGTGGCTCCTCTCCTTACTGGCTGACAAAACTCTCTGAGTGGCGCTCACCCAAACTTTTCACAAACCGCGCCTTTGCCCTGAACTCTTCATCCCTAGCAGTCCCGCTCAATCTACCTGTAACTACCTGTGATTACCATTCCTGTAGCACGTAAATTGTAACTAAGTTATAACTGCCTGTAACTACCAAACTGTAACCACGGAGATGTATGCTGTAACCGCAATATTGTGACTAAGTGTTGTTCTGTAATTGTCCTCTTTGTGACGAGGTACCTTTGGAAATGAGCCTCTGGCTCAAAGGTTGTAAACCGATGTATGTATAAATAAATAAATAAATAAATAAATAAATAAAATCAACCCTGAGGAGACATGATTTCTTGGTCTCACATTGTGGATTGTATTCTTCCAGCCCTAAGACATATATAGAAAATAAGGAAATCAAATATAATTGAACTATTTTGCAAATTACAATGGCAAGTGTGTCCCTCTACCAATAGAACCAATGAGGAGAGGGGCCCACTTATTCTGAAAATCAAGCTGTCACAAGCACACTCGATATCAATTTCCAGGGCTAAACTTGTGCCAGTTCTAGTCCCCAGTCCCAAACCTATAGTGGTCCGTTTTTACTGTTTGCATCCACCCACAGCAAACTAAAGAGAGACAGTCAATAATAAGTCCAAAAAAACATCCAGGGTCAAAATTCAACATTTCTAAAAAAAAAAAAAAAAAAAGGATCTTCTTTGATCACAACAGCTTAGGGCCAGCCTTCTCAGCGGGACAATCCCATAACAGGAAAAGGGAAATGCACAAACCTTAACACCCTCCTTTGTAATGATGGTATTAGTAGCCTAGTTTCTTCAAAGATTGAACATTAATGGGTAAACAAAGCACCATTTAAACAAACTGAAAATAACATGGCAATAATTCAGGGTGGTCCAGGAGGGTTTATGTTAGAAACCATTAAGACATTAAGATGCAGAACCACATAATACCAGCAATTAAAACAGTTGTGATTCATGAACTTTTGAAGATATCTGGTAACAGTTTTTTAAGTTCTTGAATATCCAGGTCAGCCATGTCATGGGGTGCCATTTGTCGTTAACATGTACCTGAAGCCGGGTGGAGTACTGCATTTTGAATTTTATTCCCGCAGTTATAAGTTTGGTGACCACCGGGTGGAAGGTAGCTCACTTTCATCTGGTTCCCACAAGAAGATCTTGTGTCAGCCGAAGTTTTGTGCCCACCCAAAGTATGTCCTTGATTTCTCTGGTTTTCTGTAAAATTAATTGTTTATCAGGAAATTCAAAAGTTTAAGCATAAAAGGGCAAGGGGTGAACCACTCGGAGGCTTAGGACAGACTGAATGGTGCGCCCACTCTATAATGTAAAGTGGGCCATTTAGAGAGGGCCCAGTTAACCTTTCCAGAAACTTTTGGGTGAATTGAATTGGGGTAGCCCCTTCTTCCCCTTCCGGTAGCCCAAAAATAATTAAATTATTCCGATGACTCGGTCCTTCCAAGTCTTTGAGTTTAGACTCTAATTTAGTGATTTTCTGGTGCATGGGAGAGGTTTTTGAGTCCGCCCGGTCCCTCCAGGTTTCCAAAGAGAAAGTGTGAGCTTCCACATCGCTCATTCTTTTGCCCAGTTCGCCCAAATTTGACCTGTTTTCACTTGTAAAGTAAGCTCTTGGATTGCGTTAGTGGTTCCAAGGCCTGTAAGAGACATTCCTCTGTTAGTGGGGAGAGTGCCGCTGTGGTAGTAGAAGGACAGCTGGAGCCTGAAGTCTGGGCCTTAGAGTGTTTAGCTTGTTCATCGGGTGTCTGAGGTGGAGTGTGTTTGGGAGCAGCTTGTTGCATCTCCATTTTGGACATTATGCCAGTTTCAATCAGTTTAAGCCACCAGGTAAGTTCCAATTCTTTTAGCAACCGGTCTCAACAGGCAGAAGAGAGACTGGAGTCCTCAAAGTAATGTTTCAAATGGTTTAAAGTAGTGAGGGTTGGGAGTACCAGGGAAGAGCTGCTACAAGGCTAGGGCATTACATGACTCCTCCCCCCCCTTGGAGGTTGAACAAACCATTTCCTTTCTGCACTCGAGCAAGGACATGGGATCGGATGGATTCATGGCAGAATTCTATAAAACATTTAAGGATCTCATGGTAGAAATATTACCTGAGGTATTTAACTGGATTTTACTGCGGGATGGGGTGTCTACCGCTTTTGTGAAGGCTTTTCAGATCTTATTACATGAACAAGGATTGGGTATGGACTTGTGTAATTGGAGATTGTTGTGTCTACTAAATAATGATCTTAAAATTCTAAAAATTATTTTTAACAAAAGATTTTCTAAAGTCTCCAAATATGTCATTTCCCTGGTACAAACCTGTGTACCGTAATGTCACATAGCAGATAATTTGATTCTGCTTCATGAGGTATTAAGCAGGGGGGCAGTAGAGGAGGATGTGGAATTCCTTTTGTCACTTGACCAGAAAAAGGTGTTTGGCAGGGTTTCTCATCATGTCTCATTTGCGGTTCTTTCACATTATAGCATACTGGATAAATTTTGTTGCATGGATCCATTCCATCTACACTTCAGCTACTGTTGTACCATTTGTTAATGGGTTCCAGAATTTCCATGCAGAGAGGGGTTCGACAGGGTTTCCCACTTAGCCCCCTGTTGTACACTTTTTGCATTTACCCCAGTATCTGGAAAATTCAGCAGCATCCACAGATAAGGGGTATAACTAGTACAGCGGTTCTGCTGTCATGATGATGGCAGGGTATACTGATGATGTCACCTTATTGGTGAAAGTAGTTCCCTCTAGCTGCATTGCCTTAGATATTTTTCAGTCATTCATGCCAATTTCTGGGGCAGCATTCAACCTGACAAAATGCCAAGGCACCCATGTAGGCTCCGAACAGTGTCCCAGGGACTCTATAGGAGTCAATTTGTCTCACCACTGATTCAATTAAGATTCTGGGGATTCAGTTTGGGTCTGGTGACCTGATGTTTCTTAACTGGGAGGCTAAAATTAACACCTGTGCGAGCACAATAACTTGATGGAAATCTTGGCCCCAGTCAAAGAAAAAGAAGGTACTGTAGCTGTTTAAATAACTTTTATTTTGCCTTATTTTTTACATCTTAGAATGATTTACCCTATCCCTAAGTCTCTGGAGACCTGTTTTTACAGTTTATTCATTCAATTAATCTGAGGTAGTCAGCTTAATCTGATAAAGAGAAATTTGCTGTACCTCCCCATTAATAAGGAAGGTTTAAATATAATAAACCCCCTGTACATTGTATTTGTCATTTTCTTAAATGGAATGTGGTATCTTTTATGAATCCTTCTTTCCATTTTTGGAAACCGTGGGTGACGCACTGGCTTAAATCTTTGGTACAGTGTTGGGCCAATTCTTCTTTGCAAAACAAAATGGTAATATTAAATGCACGTTGAAAATAGAAAATAGAGTTCTTTTCCTCTTTTCTTAGCTAAACATTCAATGCCATTTGTTAAGACTGCAGTAGATAAGATTAAATGGTGCAAGGTGACATACTCTGTTCAGCTGCCTGCTACCTTCAACGATTTTATGTGGACATAATGGCACAGACCTTTTTTGATGCACCAACTTACCCCAGTGTACACTCCACTCAGCTTCAAGAGATTCCTGCTTTATTAAAGGACCCAAGAACTCCACCCATGTAGGATGTTCTCTGGTTGATTTGTCATGGGAGGTTGAGTGTCAAGTCTAATGTGGAACACAAGAGTCTAGCAGAACAGTTCTGCCCTAGAGAGGGATGTGCACTAGAATGGGAATATATATCAGACTTTTTGAAAGACTGTCTATATGCTCTGAAATTTTGTACACTCTTAGCACTGTGATGGAGAGACCCTGGTTGGTCTGCCCTGTCTTACTGAGATATTGTCATGGGTACTTCCACTTCCATGACTAGGTATGATGCAGACATATTGAGACTGGTTCTTCCCATATCCAAATATTATTTATGGCACTCCTGCTTTACTTAATTGTTGCAGCAATTAAGCAATAAACCACAACAGGGTGTGGGTTATGCTGGGATTTACCCTTGGCTGGCATGGTTTGGCAATGAGGCTGCAGGCTAAGTGGTCAAACCAGGTCAGCTGTTGGTAAATCCCAGCATGTGGAGTTCTACAAATGGGTAACATCAGAACTGGACAGGGGAAAGCCTGTGGATGTATTATTTTTGGACTTCAGCAAGGCGTTTGACTCTGTCCCCCACAATGGTCTGGTGGAGAAACTGACAGGGTTGGGAGTAGGCCCTTTGATGGTCAGATGGATTGAAAACTGGCTAGCTGGGCACACTCAGAGAGTAGTAGTCAGTGGGGAGCTCTCGAACCCTAGAGAGGTCAGTAGTGGGGTACCGCAGGGCTCGGTCCTGGGTCTGATCCTGTTTAATGCATACATTCCGGACATCAGGGAGGGTATAGTATAGGGTGTGAAATGAGTCTCTTTGATGATGACTCCAAGATGGGAGCAGTAGTTGAGGGGGAAGAGGGGAGGTTGGCCCTGCAAGGGGACCTGGACACCCTGGAAAGGTGGGCTCACACATGGAAATTAAATTTCAATATCACCAAGTGCAAGGTGTTACATCTTGGGTGGGGAAACCCTAAACACAGGTACACCCTGGGAGGGGAGGCGCTGGAGGCCTTAACAGGGGAAAAAGACCTAGGGATCATGGTGGATGCATGTATGAATAATTCTCAGCAGTGCAGGAGAGTGGCTAGCAAAGCAAACAGGATGTTCTGATGCATCGTAAGGGTGATCACCTCTAGGAGCAGGGCAGTGATTCTACCACTGTACAATGGACTGGTTAGACCACACCTTGAGTACTGTGTACAGTACTGGAGACCACACTTGAAGAGGGACATACAGCTCCTGGAGAGGGTACAGAGGAGGGCAACTAAGATGATACGAGGATGAGAGGATTTGACGTATGAGGACAGACTTGAGGAGCTCTGGCTGTTTTCATTGGAGGAGAGGAGAGACAGCGGGGACATGATTGAGGTCTTCAAGTACCTCAAGGGAATAAATAGGGTAAACATGGAGGGCATCTTTAGATTAAAGCAGGGAGGTATCACCAGAGGGCATGGTTTGAAGTCGGAAGGTGGAAAGGTGAGGGGGGAAAGTGGAGGAGGTTTTCCACTGAGAGGGTGGTGGATCCTTGGAACACGCTGCCTGGCGAGCTGGTTCAGAGATCCACAGTGGAGGGCTTCAAGAAAGGGTGGGACAGACACAGAAAGCGGATGTATCAGGTGATGGCCTGGCCCAGGGGAGTGGGGATGGATGATAGGGGTTTCTGTAACTCAAGGAGGGGAGGGCCTGAGTACCCAACTAGGGATCTGAGGTTCAAGCAGACTCATTAGACCGTAAGGCCTTATCTGCTGGCAATTAGTATGTTAGTATAACTCACACCTTGAAGTGGTTTATTGCAATTTTACAATGTATAAAATAAAGAAAAGAGAAAACATTTATGTGTCAAACTTGTTTTTCACATTTTTCTGAATAAAATAGATGAGATATGCTTCCACAGGGAAAAATAGTCCTGGATTACTAGGCAGAACATGGAAGGCCGCATCCTCCCTCACCTGAAGTGCACACAGAATTAAAAATGAATTGCAAGGTTCTGTTAGCAGTTTATGTTTTTTGTTTTCTTTTTTTGCATTTTTTTAACATCAGCACTGCGGTATTTGTTATTTCCGCCACCTGTCATACAGATGTTCCCATTCAGTTGGTGGGAAATGGAGAGACTGAGCTGTATTATTTTTATAGAAATAGGAGCGTGAGCTGCATTATATATACAGAGAGAAAGGGGAGACAGAGAGGGAAAGAGCATGATGACAGTGTTCATTGTTAATCTAGAGGCTCCTTGCTATGATTGAAAAAACAGATTGCTGGTGTAATGGAAGATCGAGTGCTAGTACAAGTCACGGTCAAGGCTTCAACTGTGTAAGCACATGATCAACAAGTACAAAATTCACTTTCTGTCACCAACAGCAGGTTGGGAAATAATAAGAGCAAGCAATGTGTTTTGTTGTTTTTTGTTTGTTTGTTTTTTTGAGTAAAAATGTTTTTTAGCCATTTGCAACTCCTGCTTTAGTACTGCCAGTGGCATGCTTTGGGAGTAGCTGTGAGTGTGAATGGGGCTGCGCTAATTGGTTGCTGTCCTTCACCATGTGCTTCCAGATTGACTAGAAACTTTCGTAGATCGGGACAAGGAAACACATTTCTTTTATTTATTTTTTAAATAATATTATGAGGCAATTGTTATCTTTCGTGGAGGTGATGAGGAGTGCCGTCATGGCATGGGCATGCTGGTAATTCATGCTCTGCAGCTCCAGAAGCCATTATTGAGAATGTGTGGGGGCGAGTGACACTGAAAACAAAAATCACTTCATTGAGGGGAGGTGGGTGGAAGCAGTTACAGGGGACTTGTTCTGACTATTTAAATTACTTGTTCTTTAGTTTGAGTGTTGCAGGGGGAGACGAGTTGTCCATTTAGTGATGATATAACATGGCGGCTTTTTGAGGGTATTTTTGGGAGTCATACTGATCTTAGCGAAAGGGCTGACTGGCACCTTTTCCCATGGGTATATTGTAGGATTTACCACAAGTAAAAGGTGCCAGTCAGCCAATCAGGTTACAGAATTATAGAACCCCATTGTATAATCTGTCTTAACCCCTGCTGTCTTATTTACCCTGGTGGAATCTGAATTGAATGCTTTATTTTAGGCTGACAGTAAACACACTCAGCCACACATTTTAGCTACTAGATGGTGTAATGTTAGTGTCCATTTATAACCTAATGCATGTACTGGATTAGTATTTTTTTCTTTGTCTTAGCTTCAAATAAATCTCTTGACTTTTCTATTGAGTCTTAATGCCCTCTTTTTTTATTTTTGACCCCCCCCTTGGTTTTTTTGATTGTGCTCTCTGCTGAAAGTTAATAGTGTTGGACTTCTAGTTTTCTTTTACCTGTTAGGTACTCATATACTTCATTTCTTGTAACGTATTGCTGTGATTTGGACAGTTTTTACATTATCTTTCCTTATCCTTAATTTTTTCAGGAATCGCTATTTTTTATTTCCCACGAGTAGATGTTATGTTTTCCCTTTTTTTGCTGTTTCTTTAATACTAAAGAATTTTTGATTTGTCTTATATGTTTGTTCTCCTACTAATAAAAACTTTCCCTACTCTTTCTATTGGGTGAACCTGCGGTCATCCATCCAAGATGGCCGATGTCATGGACTTTGAGAGGATGCAGCTGTGCTCCTCGTGGCTGGGGAATTGGTCTCTACTTCAGCTGCTGCTCCCTCAGAAGCTTTTATGCCATTGGGCACTGCTGCTGTTCCTGAGTTTGTATCAAGAGAACCAGAAGCTGTTGGTGCTCCACTGCCTGAAGAGGCTGACAGCTGCAGGAAGCTGCAGAGGCACTGCGTGTGCAGTTTGTTCATCGGAAAGAGACTTTGCTTGCCAAATTGAAAGAAGAAGAGCTTTGTTTTGCTCAAGAGGTGCGATCTCTGTGTTGTGATTTGCCTAATCCATTTTGTTCCCTCAGATCGCCTCCTGGGTCTGTGTGGTGGCTGCTTGTGTTTGTCTGTGTCTGTAGCTTAGTTTTTATGGATTTTACATGGTTTTCTGCTTGGAGTAACTACACCATTGTTGCTCACTACTTCCGTGAAGGTCTCCTGGACTGGATTTCTGCAAAACATCATCACCAGGTATCTGCATTTTCATTTTAAAATCAACTTTTAGGAAGCTATCCCAAGCAAAACATAAGTGAAGCAACAGAGTCAAGCCATACAAAAGTGAGGGTACTGGACTTTAGGAGGGCTGACTTTGGCAAGATGGGAGAGTGCCTCAGAAAAGCACTAGCAAACAGGCTAGAAGGAGGTGTGGAGCAACAATGGGGAATTATCAAAACTGCCATCACAGAGGCAACAAGTCTTTGTGTGAAGCAAATAAACAAATCAAAATGAAAGAAAAAGCCACTACATTCTCAAAAGAGGTGGCTGTGAAAGTCAGGAAGAAAAAGATAGCATTCCGGAAGTATAAGGAAACACAGAAGGAGCAGGACAGAGAGCAGTACTAGTTAAGGCAGAAGGAAGCAGGGAGGGAAGTCAGAATAGCAAAGGCCCAAACTGAGGAAAAGATAGCCAACTCAGTTAAGAAGGGGGATAAAACCTTTAATAGGTACATCAGCGAGCTTAGAAAGACAAAGGGAGGGATAGTGAGGCTGAATAGAATGAACGGTGGGTGGGCAGAGGGGGACAGTGAAAAAGCAGGAATACTGAATGAATATTTCTGCTCAGTATTCACAAAAGAGGAGGGGGGAAGTGCCTAATCCAATTAACAGAAGCACTCTTGATAGGGGGGTCGATCCCAGTCCTTTCACAGAAGAAAGGGTTCTGCAAGAACTCCTAAAACTGAAGGTGGACAAAGCAATTGGTCCTGATGGAATTCACCCCAGAATTCTAAAAGAATTAAGGGAGGAACTAGTGAAACCACTGGCTACTCTTTTAATAAATCATGGGAGGATGTGGTACCCGAGGACTGGAGGAAGGTGGATGTGATTCCTTCACAAAAGTGGGACCACGACAGAGGCAGGAAACTACAGACCTGTCAGTCTGACCTCTGTGGTAGGGAAAGTGATGGAGTCACTCTGAAGGAAAGAATAGTCGAGTATCTAGAGGCCAGTGGAGCACAGTACCCAAGGCAGCATGGGTTCACAGCGGAAGGTCATGTCAGGTGAATCTAATAGATTTCTTTGACTGGGTGACCAAAGTAGTAGACCAGGGAGGGGCTGGGGCATGGCTCACCTAGACTTTAGCAAGGCATTTGACACAGTCCCACACCAAAGATTAATAGTCAAATTAACCAGCCTGGAGTGGGACCCAGGGTAGCCTGGGTAAAACATTGGCTGGACAACAGGACACAGAAGGTAATTGTAAATGGAGTCCACCTGAAGAAAGGAGGGTTACTAGTGGGTACTGCAGGGTTCAGTATTGGTCCAGTCCTTTTAATGTCTTCATCAGTGACATTGCAGAGGGACTGGAAGGAAAAGTATGCCTTTTGCAGATGACACAAAGATCTGCAACAGGGTTGATACACAGGAGGCGTGGAAAGGATGAAAAGGACTTGGCAAGGTTGGAGGAATGGTCAGAAGTATGGCAGCTAGGATTCAATGCAAAGAAGTGAATAATGCACCTGGGAAACAAGAACCCAGGGAAGAATACACAATGGGTGGGAGGTAGTAACAACAACAAAAAAGGAAAGGGACCTGGGGGTAATCATATCAGATGACCTTAAGGTTAGCAAGCAATGTGAGAAGGCAGTAGGGAGGGCTGGGGTATATTGGGATGCATAGGGAGAGGCATCATCAGCAGAAAACAGGAAGTTGTTATGCCTCTGTACAGACAGTTGGTGAGACCCCATCTGGAGTACTGTGTCCAGTTCTGGAGACCCCATCTCCGCAAGGACATAGACAGGATAGAGGCAGTCTAGAGGAGGGCAACTAAAATGGTGCAGGGTCTGCAAGAGAAGCCATATGAGGAAAGACTAAAGGAGCTTAATATGTACACCCTTGAGGAAAGAAGGAAGAGGGGGGACATGATAGAAACTTTTAAGTACCTCAATGGAATCAACAAAGTCCAAGAGGGTAGCATCTTTCAGACAAAGAGACTTGCAAGAACTAGGGGACAAAGATAGAAGGCGGGCAGTTCAGGGGCAATGTGAGGAAGTATTATTTCACAGAGAGGGTAGTGGATGCATGGAACAGCCTTCCTGAGGAGGTTGTGGGGTCTAAAACTGTGGGAGAATTCAAGAATGCATGGGACAGACATAAGGCGATTCTTGTGGGGGGGTAGGAAGAAATAGGCTGTTGGTTAACTAGGATCTGCGGCCTATCCTGTAGGTAGGGAAATTGGGCAGACTAGATGGGCCTAGCGGTCCTTATCTGCCGTCAAAGTCTATGTTTCTATGTAAATCTGACAAACTCAGTGACTCTGGGTCCTGTTTGAATCCACATTTTCATCTGACCTGCTCCATGATCTGTATGTGGGCTTTTCAGCAACCTCGTTGAATGACAAAGAAGCATACAGACAAAAGGATTTCACATCCTGCATGTGTGGAGGCACAGTTAATCACCTTCAAGAATTTTAACACATTCTGTGACTCTGAACCTCAGCTGTTGAGCATTTCTTCTGGCTTTTGATTTAACCACCAGGTATCACTCAACTGACAAACTGCTATTTTATTAGCCTTTAACAGTGCCCACTTTCAGCCAAACTGTGTCTCCTTCCTGAAATCAAATCATGGCTGCTTTAATCCTGCATTCCACATTGCTAGTAATGGTGATGATAGTGCTGCACTGTCCCATTTCCCCTGAGGTCACCTCCTCTCAATCTGAGTTCACAAGCCTTTGTTTGAAGCAAATAAACAAAACAAAACAATGTAAGAAACCACTATGGTTCTCAAAGGAGGTAGCAGTGAAGGTTCAAGAGAAAAAGAAAGCATTCAGAAAGTACAAGGAATCACAGAAGGAGCAGGACAGAGAATTGTATCAGTTAAAACAAAAGGAAGCTGGGAAGGCAGTCAGAAGAGCAAAGGCCCGAACCAAGGAAAAGATAGCCAACTCAGTTAAGAAGGGGGATAAAACCTTTTTTAGGTACAACAGGGAGTGAAGGAAGACTAAGGGAGGGATAGTGAGGCTTAATAAAGGGGAGGGGTGGGCAGAGGGTGACAGTGAAAAGGCAGCGATACTAAACAAATATTTTTGCTCAGTATTTACAAATGAAGAGGGGGAGGTACCTAAAACAAACAATAGAAACACTCTGGATACAGAAGTTGATACCAGCCCATTTACAGAAGAAAGGGTTCTGAAAGAACTCTTACAACTGAAGGTGGACAAAGCAATTGGGTCTGATGGGATTCATCCCATAATTCTAAAAGAACTAAGGGTAGAACTAGTGACACCACTGACTACCCTCTTTAACAAATCATTGGAGGATGGGGTGGTACCTGAGGACTGGAGGAGGGTAGATATGATTCCCCTTCACAAAAGTGAGAGCAGGGCAGAAGCAGGAAACTACAGACCTGTTAGTTTAACCTCAGTGATAGGGAAAATGATGGAATCACTTCTGAAGGAAAGAATTGTCAAGTACCTAGAAGCCAGAGGGGCACAGGACCCAAGGCAGCATGGATTCACGGCAAGAAGGTCATGCCAGATGAATCTAATAGATTTCTTTGACTGGGTGACCAAAGTAGTAGATCAGGGAGGGGCTGTGGACAAGGTCTGCCTAGACTTTAGCAAGGCATTTGACTCAGTCCACACAAAAGATTAATATACAAGTTAGCCAGCCTGGGAGTGGGTCCCAAGATAATAGCCTTGGTAAAGAATTGGCTGGAGAATAGGACACAGAGGGTAATAGTAAATGGAGTCCACCCCGAAGAAAGGGGGGTTACTAGTGGGGTACCACAGGGTTCAGTATTAGGATCGGTCCTCTTCAATGTCTTTATAAGCAACATTGCAGAGGGACTGGAAGGGAAAGTATGTCTCTTTGCAGATGACACAAAGATCTGCAACAGAGTTGATGCATAAGGTGGGGTGAAAAGGATGAGAAGAGACTTGGCAAGGTTAGAGAAATGGTCAAATGTATGGCAGCTTAGATTCAATGCTAAGAAGTTCAAGGTAATGCACCTGGGAAACAAAAACCCAGGGGAAGAGTACACAATGGGTGGTGAGATACTAACAACAACAAAAATGGAAAGGAACCTGGGGGTAGTCATATTAGATGACTTAAAGGTGGGCAAGCAATGTGAGAGGGCAGTAAGGAGGGCTGGGGGAATACTGGGATGCATAGGGAGAAGCATCACCAGTAGAAAACAGGAGGTTGTTAGTGAGACCCCATCTGGAGTACTGTGTGCAGTTCTGGAGGCCCAATCTCCACAAGGACATAGACAAGATGGAAGCTGTCCAGAGGAGGGCAAATAAAATAGTGCAGGGTCTGCAAGAGAAGCCATATGATGAGAGACTAAAGGAGCTTAATATGTATAGCCTTGAGGAAAGGAGGGAGAGGGGGGACATGATAGAAACTTTCAAGTACCTCAAGGGAATCAACAAAGTCCAAGAGGGTAGCATCTTTCAAAAGGAGGTGTGCAAGAATAAGGGGCACAATTTGAAGATGGGGGGCAGCTCAGAGGTAATGTAAGGAAGTATTTTTCACAGACAGGGTTGTGGATGCATGGAACAGCCTTCTGGAGGAGGTTGTGGAGTCAAAAACAGTGGTTGAATTCAAGCATGCATGGAACAGTCATAAGGCAATTCTAGGGGGTGGAGGTAGAAAGAAGTAGGCTGCTGGTTAACTAGGATCTGCAGCTTATCCTTTAGGTAGGGAAATGGGCAGACTGGGTGGGCCAAGCGGTCCTTCTCTGCCATCAAATTCTATGTTTCTATGTTTCTACCTGGCAGCCAATGCCACCCTCTGCCCTGCATTATGCACTGGGTATGACCACGGGGATCCAACCCAATGATACCATAACCCAGTGCACTCCTGTCTGGCACACTGGTTACTTTCTGAAGTTACAAGTGTTCAGCCTTCTGAGGAGCCTACATGTACTAGCAGTTCTCTGCAACAAGGCTGGACAAGACTGGTACCGTAGCACCAAGGTGCACAGACACCTAACAAACAAGCAAGCTTTCAAAATACGTAAAACCTCTCTCCTGAGAATTCTTTTTATGCTACTTCTGCTCTCCGGAAACATAAACCCCAACCCAGGACCAGTTGGGCTGACCACACACCCCCAGAATAGGAGGTTGGGGTCCCTCACTTTGGCATCAATCAATGTCTGTAGTCTTCTCAGTAAACTTGATAACCTCCAAACCGGGATTCAACAACACAATCCTGACATCCTCTCTGTTGTTGAAACTTGGCTAAACCCTAAGACCTTGACACTGCAGTTGCAATTCCCGGATACTCTTATCTTCCAGCAGGACAGGATTTCAAAATAGGGTGGTGGCTGTGCCGTCTACAGTACAAGTCACATTAAATTGTTCCCTCAACTCACTGGTATAGCATTGTTCAATGAGTATCCTAATCTGTGCAGTGTTTATTTCAATGAATTAGTAAAAGGTTAGTATTGGGTTGCAACTAGCTGTTATGTACTATAAGCTTTCTTTTCAGCTGAGTGCTTATGAGTTTCATTTCAGAAGGCAGTCTAAACAACTCTTAAGGAATGCTGTGATATTTATAAACAATGCCATGAAAATGGATTGCATAAACACTGCAAAATAGCTACTGCCATTTCACTAAACAGTTACAAGTGAGTTGAATAGGCAGTGAAGGATGGTTGGAAAACAGTTGAAAGCTTCAACAGTTCGAGTTGCCACTACATTAGCATCACAAAAAAAATGCTACACCAGTGAGTTGATGGAACAGTTTAATGTGACTTGTACTGTACCTGAGAGATACCCACATGGGACATGTCATCCCATTTTCTGACCTGGGATCCCCATCTCAGGTCCTCACCATCAAAATTCTCCTACAGGCCCATAATAAAAATCTTACTATAGCCTCTGTATACATACCCCCAAAGGACCAGGCCAGTGGTTTCAACAGCATCATGGAATTCCTCATGGGACTACACCATAATTCGGAGACCATAATTCTGGGTGATTTTAACATAAACTGGCTTTCACCTGAGGCCTTCACCTACAAGGATGCTGTTACATCACAACGCCTCACACAGCTTGTCCCCACACCCACTAGGTGCAACTATAGGATGGGGACCTACACTCTACTTGACTGGATACTGTCAAACTACCCCAAAATAATCTCTAAGGTGTCTGTACTCCCTGATACTTTAAGTTACCACTCACCTGTTATCTGCTCTTGGGCTAACAAATTCACCAAGCCCCCTCCTAAAATAATACACTCCAGGGTACTTAAGCAAGGGCACCTTCAGCTGCTAAAATCACATCTAAGCAGGCTGGACTGGTCGATAATGGACTCATTCAGTGATACAAACAAAGCCTTGGAACTGCTCATTAGCTGCTTTATGGCGGCCTGTGATATCCATGCACCACTTAAAAAGATGAAGGTTAAAGGCAGGTCTAACACATGAATAAACTCTGAGCTTGTAGCACAGCTCAAACAAAGGGACCACCTCTGGCACTGTGCTGTAGCCACATCAGTGCAAGGGGACATTCAAAAATACAAATCTGCAAGAAATGGCTGTACCTGGGCTATACGGAAGGATAAAAGCAAATATTTTAAGGAGGCACTCTCCAACTCCTGGGGTGATGGGAAAAAAAATTGGAATAACTTGAAGGACATCACAGGCAAGGATACTGAGGCACCACCCAACATGCTCAGGATTGATGGAACACCTATGCTAGACCTTGGTACCATCTCCAATACGTTCAACAATGCATTCTCCAACCTTCCACCTGATTTTATCAATGCCCCCACCACCAATTCCCCCTTTGACACTGCATCCCAAGTACACACAGCTCTGCAGTTCTTTTTCAAAGAGATCCCAATGCACTTAGCCAGAACCTATATATGCAAGGCCATCCACAAAACTGGCTACAGTGGTGACTCACTCGACCTGAAGTTGCTTGTACTAGTCCTAGATGAAATCCTTGAACTCCTGACAAAGATCTTCAACCTTTCCCTAAGATTGGGTCAATTCCCATCACTCTGGAAACAGGTGACTATCACACCTGTGCACAAAAGTGGAGACAAGTCACTGCACACCAACTACAGGCCCATTTTCATCCTCCTCTCCCCCTTATCTGAAGCTCTGGAACAAATAGTCTCGGACTAGCTTGTCGAGTTCCTGGACAAATATGAAATCCAGTGCCCAGAACAGCATGGCTTATGAAAAGGTCATAGTACCACCACGGCACTGTTGGAATTTACAGGATTCATCCATGACCAAGGAATCTGTGGAGGGGCAGTATTCATTGACCTGACAAAGGCATTTGATACTGTTAAGCACCCACTTCTACTCAGGCAACTGACCACTCTCGGGCTGTCCAAGGATGCACTGCCCTGGTTTGATAGCTACCTCAGGGGAAGGGTCCAACATGTTAGGATTGCTGGCATCACCTCTGATGACAAACCAGTCCTCTCAGGTGTCCTGCAGGGGTCTATGCTGGGGCCATTACTCTTTTCAATTCTCTTGAACAGTCTCCCTAGCATCTGCCAACCGAGAATATTACTCTATGTGAATGATGTAGTACTGTTTACTAGCAACCAAGACTCTAAATAACTTGAGAGTCAGTTGCAGTGTGATTTCAGGTGATGTTGAAGAGTGGTTTAGCTCATATAAACTCATCCTGAACTGCAGCAAAACTACGGTCATGACATTCTGCAACACATGGAGCAAGTATAAACCTCTGTCCCTCACCATCAAGAACCACATGGGGACTTCACTTGAACATGTTCCTGAGTTTAAATATCTCGGCATCACCTTGGACAGTTCCCTTTCTTACACATGGCACATTGGCAATGTAGCTATGGCTGCCAACATACAGATCAGCCTGCTCCACAAGCACAAACACTGCATGACCACTGATGCCCTTAGACTAGCCATCTACAGCTCTGTCACCTCCATTGTCGACTGTGGTCTAGTCATCTATGCTCTGCTTCCCCTACTGCCCTCCGTAGGATATTGGTGACACTCAACAAGGCCTGTAGGCTTCTAACATGTGCCGCCCACCTAACACACACCTGTGATCTGTTTGTCCAGACCAGATGGCTACCACTCCTTAGTAGAATACAATACCAGACCTGCTTGTTAACCAATAAAGTTCTCCTTGGGCTCATGCCATCAGGAGTGGCAAAGCTCCTTACTGCCAACAGCAGTACCCAGCTTACATGCAGTGCTCCATATGAAACCTTCCAGGTCCCCAGATGCTGGACCACAATGGGGCAGAGGTCATTCACACACGGGGCTCCTAAGTGGTACAATACCCTTAATAAAGAAACACATACAACTGTGATGCTTGGTCCCTTTAAAAGGCAACTCTGACTATTCCTTGCCTCTACCACTCAATGTGACTGCCTCTCCTAAGTAACTGCCTCCTCATTTTACCCTAGTTGAAGGTGACCTGTAACCTCCCTTAGAGCTCCACTTTTTTGGCACCAGTTTCCCCCATTCTCACCCCTTAACCCCCCCACACACCACATTGCCTCACCCACACCCTCCCCTCTCTAATGGCACTTTCAGATATGGGGTCCTCCAGCCCTTCCACCTAGCACTTTTGCCACCCACCCATACCCGCTGACAATGGCCCTTTAGCCTGCCTACTTTTTTCCTGACTTCCTCCTACCCTATACTAACTATATACTGTTCACCCTGAAACTTGTCTGAAGCTGGCTTATGTTGTCACTCTCCATTTTTGGCTGTATAATAAATGCTTAGACATCTTTTGTGTTTTTAAGACTGTAACCATTGTTGACCTTTGTATGTATGTTACCCTACATCCTTTGACATGGGACCTTTATAAATGAGCAGTTCCTGCTCAAAGGTATTTGTAATCCTAGAGTTTAATAAAATAAAAAAATTAAAACAATAATCAGTCTGTTGCAGTACTGCAGTTGGTGGTTTTGTCTGTATCTCTTGATGAGGTGACTGCTGCTGCTGTGGAAGTTGCTCCATCAGTTGATTCGGGGTCGGGTGTTTGTACACCATGGAGAGACACTGGTGTTTCATAGTCTGTGTGATCTGCACCCTGGACCCCTGAGTGTGCCCTCTTGGAATCTGGCTGGCTGCATACTGATGCTAGGACATGGGGTCCAGATGCCTCTGACCCTTTAGTACAACAGTACCATGGTATTACCTCTAGCCCGCTTACTGCTCCTGACTTAGAACAGTGGCATGCAGATATTTCTGCTTCACATTCTTTTGCCACAGTGACTCTGTCTGCTCCTGTTCAGGAGTGCTTGTTTCCTGATCCTGTCACAGAAGGACAGGCCCTGACTACATCTCCACCTTGCTTGTCGCCTCCCCTCTCTTTGTCTCCTGAACTATTGCCTCATGACTCTTCTGCTGTGGCCTTGAATCACACTGCCCTTGCTACACTGGTGGGTGTTGCTGCTTTACCAGCGGTTTTGCTGAACTGTATTCCCTTGGATGGTTGCTCTGTTTCTACCCCCCCCCAGCTGCAACCTGCTTAGCTGTCACCTCAGCCCAGGCAATTTGCTGATCTCTTCTAGACACATGGGGAACTGGCTCCTCGCATCAACACTGTCCACCTCATATACAAAGTGGGTTTAGATCTCCCCCAAACAGAGTGTATGTGGCCCAGAAATTGTTGAAAGGCTCCTGCCTGTTTCAGGTAGCAGACATTTATGCTTTGATCAATGTGGGTAATTCTAGCTTTGATGTCAGTTTTAAACTAGTCCCTGGCTTTGATAAATTCTTGTCTCATTACAACTTACATAAGGATTCTCCTTAATGGACTCCCTTCCAGGCTGTCCCCATTACTTGACCCACACTCTATTTTTGATATTCTATTTATACTATTTTTTTCCAGAATGAGGGGTGAACACTGTTGACATTTTAAGCTGGTTAAAGAGGCAGTGTGAATTCTTGCATTTCGCAGACTCATTAATTGACTCTGAAAAGATTTGGACTGAAGGGGTGGTGAATCCGTGTTAAGTTGATGCAGTCTGATTCTTGTATTTTGCGCTTACCCTGCACCTTTTATTTGGGTAGGGGCAGAGGTACTTCATTATACCCAGGCCAGCCTAAGACCTGTTTAAATGTGGCTCATGTTCTCACTTTAGTTTGTTTGTTTGTTTGTTTATTCGCTTAACGGGTAAGCACACTGGAAACAAGTTCCTTTTACAGGTGCGACCCACATATATTGCATACAGACAATACATAATCAAACATACATATACAATGCAGCAAATTGCAGACAAAAATGTCTTTGTTATGTATAAAATTCATTAAAAAATTCATAAAAACAGTTACAATTAAATTGAGATTCAAATACATCCTTAATGCATCAGCAAACTTTTGACAGAACACAACCACCTAATATCTTGAGGAATTTCATTCCAAATGAATGGAGCAATATAAGCAAAGGATCTTTTGTCCACTTTTAGATTTCATAAAAGGAATCTCGAGAAACCTACTGTCTGACCTATGTCTAGAATAATGACCATCAATATATGGTCTCAAAACTTTGAAAATACTATGTGGAATTCCAGAGTCCATAACTTTATATATGAACTTGGCCACACAGTATTGGAAATTTAATGAAACCGTAACCAGCCCATTTCTTTCAAAATCACACAATGATGAGATGACTTAGAACAATTTAAAGCAAACTTAGCTATCAAGTGAAGTAAAGTGGATTTCTTTGAAATCACTGTCAAGAAGCAGTGTCAGTAATCATAGCTGCATAGTTCACAATAGGAAGTAAGCAGCAATTTGAAATAACCAGCCTAGACTCAGGAATAAGAAATGAACGGATTCTGTACAAAGAACCTAATCTATAATGTATTCTTGAGGTAACCTCAAAAATGAGATTCATAACTTAGATGAGAATCTAGTAATACCCCAAGATATTGAAATGTATCAACATAGTCAAACAGTAATCCATCAAGAGATTTAACTTCCAAAGTACCAACCTCAGATCTCAGTCTAGGTGGGGTACCAAAACCATCACCTTTGTCTTAGATTTGTTTAAGAGTAATTTACAGGCCATAAGTGAAGACTGAAAATTACACATTTCCTCTGTTAAAGAACACCTAGATCTCCAAATGACAAACCCCGTGATAAATTACTGCATCATCAGCTAAAGTGTTAAAGAAGCATTATTAATCACACTTACTAGTTGATCAAAAACAAAGAAAACAAAAGTGGCCCCAAATAGAACCTGTGGAACCCCACACTTAACCATTACAGAGTCTGATACAGCACCCTATATTTAACCCTTTGAAACCTATTTGTTAAATAATCCTCGTCCAGTCCAAGAAAGACTCACCAACTCCCAATGACCCAAGTCTAGAAATCAACAATTGGTGATCAACTGAAGTCGACGTTTTGTCAAGTCCACGAACACGGCACCCATCAGACACCCTTTATCCATGCCATTAGCACCGCATCTGTGAACTCGACTAAGGCAGTCTCAGTACTCCTTCCTTTCTAAAACCATGTTGGTTCTGAGACAATAATCCAAAGCGATCCACATACCCAATCAACTGATTATAAACTATTCTTTCCTGAACTTTAGCTAAAGCAGACAAGATAGAAATAGGTCTGTAGTTACAAAACTCATGTTGTGAACCAGATTTAAATATAGGAGTGACCAAAGTATGTTTCATATATTAGGTATAGTACCTGTAACAAAAGACAAGTTGAAAATAATACTAACTGGAAGTGCTATAACCGAGGCAGCATCCACCAATAAACTAGGACATAAGCCATCAGAACCAGCTGAGCTGTCCTCTTAATACAACGCAACAACTTCTCTACTCTCCTTCGGAGTAGTAGTCCTTAAGTACAGTTTAGGATTAACTGTAAAATCTTCAGTCAATCCCAAGTAGTTCACCTTGGACTGGTCACTAAAGGAATCAGACAATGTAGTAAATTTCAAATTAAACTCGTTAGCTATCTTCAGTGGACAAGACAACAAGTCACCATTCAACCTCATTGAACCTGGTTGACAAACATTAGGCCTTATGAAATTATTAATTGTTTTCCAAAAAGTAGTAGCGTTAGATAACCCTTCACATTGTTTATGACGAATATAGTCTGTTTTAGCCTTCCTTATCTTAGCCTTACATTGGTTCCTTAAAGTCCTATACGCATGATAACCAGAAGCAGAATGGTTCATTTTATAAGTTTTCCAGGCCTTGTCTCGTTGTCTCATAAGTTTAATCAAAGGAGGTGTTAACCACCCATAAGTTTTCCCTCGGACCCTTCTTTTAACAAGGGAGCTAACTGGTCCAAAACATGTAAACTCAGTAATGAAAAAATTCAATGCAGAATCCACATCAGGGATAGAATATAAAAAAGACCAATCTATTTTACCCAACTCTGTACAAAAAGAATGTACATCAAATTTAGAAAAAGATCTCGAAATCCTTATAATTGGCTTAGACTTCTTCAGTCCCCATGCTTCCAAATACAGAAGACTGGATGATGATCACTTAACGAATCAGAGGTCAAACCACATTTTATCATATTAATAGGTCTATTTGTTAATATCCAGTCCAGCAATGTGTGATTTCCGATCTATTATTGTGTTGAGTGGGCAAAGTAATAATCTGTTGTAAACCAGACTGAGACAAGACCGTATTTAACTTTGTTATATCTGAACCCATCCAATTTAAATTAAAATCCCCCAGTAGTATTAACTCTGTAGAAACCCCAGTATTCAAAGCATTTACAAGTTCTTGTAAGCCTGATTTGCTACCATTAGGTGGAAGATATACACAACAAATAGTTATGCCTATGATAGTGTGCGTTGCAGCCATTGTCTTGTTTGTGGCCACTTGGCTAGGGAGAATGTTTTTGATTTGATTTTATACTGAAAAGGTTTGTGGGCAAAGCCCATTTTCACAGATGTCCAGTTTCAATACATTAAATACAAAACATTACAAAATATAAACACTTTTACATAAAAACAAAGCCAGGAAAACATTTACTACAAAATTAGAACTTATTAAAACACCTGCAAACAGACTTTATCAATGAATGTCTTCTAAGCGCTGTCTTAAATATAGAAATTTTTTGATGTCCAAAAACATGACATGGTAAATCATTATAAAGTTTAGGTGTAGAATATGTCAGGGACTTCTGGGCAAAAGCAGTTCGATAAAATGGAATCTGAAATCAATATTTACTCTGCAAACGAGTATTAATTTTCATGGAAATGGCTGGAAACAAACTCATAATGCTATTGGGAAGAAGTTTCAACTTAATATTATGCAAAAATATGAGAGATCTAGTATTAAATCTCCCATTTAATGAGAGACATCTAAAAAAACTATATAGCATGCAATGAAGAGTAGTTCTTGCCTGACCTGTGGCAAACGTACAGCAGAATGTTATGCTGCTTGGAGTTTATTAAGCATCCTAACAGATGAATAGGAATAAACTAAAGACCCATAATCTATTATTGAAAACAAAAGACTATGTGTAAGCATAGTCCAAATTTCTATATTAAGATACTTTCTAATCCGATAAAGACAACCCAGTCTTTGATGACGTTTTTTAATTAAATATACAGTAAGAGTTTCAAAGGAAAAATAGAAATCCAATGCAATCCCTAAATATTTAAACTCCCTAACATACTCAAGCAAAATACCATCATTGTCAAAAATATTAAATTCAGAAACACAATATTTCTTATGTGAAGTAAAAACCATGGTTTTAGTCTTTACAGAATTCAATACCATTTTGTGCGAGTTAAACCAGTGATGCAGTAAGGTGAAATCAGTTTGCAATGACTCATTAAGAGCTGACAAATTAGTCCCAGAGCAAAATAATACAGCATTATCTGCATAAAGAATTAATTCTGTGTTAGAAAAAATAGACGATAAAGAATTAACAAAAACAGAAAATAAAAAAGGTACGAGTATGGAGCCCTGAGGGACTCCACACCCTATTATTGCTTGACTCATAAGTACCCCATTAATCATGGTTTTATGATCTCTATGTGATAAATAATTCCTAAACCATGCAATCACCTCACCAGAACAAAAAACACCAGATAAACTTTTAAGAAGTTCAATGTTGTTGTAACTTGTTGGGAGACAGGGACATTCTTATGCTAACTGCCCCTGGGCATCCTGTAACAGAGGATCCGCTAACCCCCAGGAAGATTTTGTCTCCCAATGCCAACAGCAGTGCCTGCCCTTGGCCCTGCTATAGATCAGGAAGCTTCACCTCCTGATCCTCTGATGAACTCTGTTGAGAAATGCCACCCCCACTTCTTGTTCCTTCTCCTGCTCTTCTGGATCTTGCTTCTCTTGACCCTCTGGTTTGTCCTTTTCCCAGCATGTCCTCTGCAGCCCCTCTTCCTGACCTGAATCAGTCTGAGCAGATTGGGGATGCAACAGTACCTGTCCCATCTATCCCTCAACCTCCTCAGGACATCGTGCCCACTCCCTTGCTGACTTTGTCCCTGTCCCCAGGATAGGGAAAAAGAGAAGATCTAAATGCACCAGCACCCCACCAGGCAGAAGGAGAAAATGGGTGCAGTTGATATAATTAATCAAAACAGGTTTGGGGTTTTGGCTAAACAGATGGATTGGGGTGACTCAGATGCAGAGGATGGAGATTCTAAGGTTTCCTCTATTTCCTCCTCACACCTGGATTTTTCCTCTGATATGGAATCATTTCATGTCAAGCCTAAAACCCCCAGAAAGACTAGATGGAAAACGAGGTCTCAGGATGTAATTGCATGATGAGTGTTTTGCTCACTTTTTATTTCTTTGCTTTTTTGATGGGATCCTTACAGGTTTCCACTATTAATGTGACTAACATAAAAAGTTATACAAAGATGTTGGCTACTCTCATGGCTTTGCATGCTCTTGTGGCACAGATCCTTTTCCTGCAAGACACAAGTCCTCTCTTGAAGGTTCTAGCTTATGCAGATGACTGTACTGTGCCAAAATGAGCTGGAAGGCTCTACAGCAATTTTTAGACTCTTACTCAGCTCTCTCAACATCTAGTGTAAATTTTAAGAAAAGTAGGGGATACCCTCTTGACAGAGTGGCTCTTGCCCCTCCTCCAGACATAGCTTCTGTCCAGATTTGTAGCTCTTCCATTAAAATACTGGGCATCATTTTTATTTGCTCTTGCCATGGATGTGATGAACTGGGATGCCTGCTTATATAAAAGCACTGTTGAAAGTAAATCATTAGAATGACTCTCACATTTCTAAACTGAAGAGACTTTTGTTGATTAAATCTGTCTTAGTGCCAGTATTTTTATATGCCAACTATGTCTCCCCCCCCCCCCCCCCCAGCCTTGGGACTAGTCTTTATAGTTTTTTTCTGGGCAATCTGGAGTAGCAGACTTAATCCTGTTAGGTGAGACATTACGTGTAGACCCAGGAAACATGGAGGTCTGGGTATGCTGAACCCACTTCTTTTTTTCTTTAGTTTGTTTTTCTATTGACAAATGTGACAATGGTCTTAAGATGAACCCATACGCTATGGTTCCCAGTTGTCCAACAGTGGATAGTGGTGTACCTCCCTGAGTAGCAGGCCTCTGGGTTGTGGATCATTCAGAAGCCCCAATTTGTACCTGGATACATGATTGGCACTTTTTAAAAAATTTAAAAGTGGAAGCTCTCTCATGGCATGTTGGTGACAGCCACTATGAAGTTGATTTACCAGTTTATCATGACTAAACTTTTTAGCCATGATATTCAGTTCCCTCATAGCCCAGCATCAGCCTTGAATGTTATCTTTTATCTCCTTAGTAACCCCAGGTTACTCCTCCTTGGTCTGGGACCTGGTTTGGTTGAGCTGCCATGACAGGTTAGGGGTCAGGAATTTCCATAAGCACAAACCACTTTCTGAACCTTATTGCTTCTGACCTGGTTGTGGCACTGTGCTGGAGACTCAAGAACATTTGTTTTCTGAATGCCCTTAAGTTCAACAGTTTTGGTCTCATGTTGCTACTTGGTGGAATGATCCTTGTTTTGTCTCCCTTGCTTATCAGGAATCAGTGCTGGGTATTTTTTCCCCTGTGTGGTATTTCCAAGATGTTTCTACTCTGCAAATTTTATTGGCCCAGTGTAAATATTACATTAGGCAGTCAAGATGTTCTTAGGTCCTCCAGCAGAAACTTGCCCCCATTAAGAATTGTTTACAAATGTTTAGTTAGAATTCTATAAAGTATACAAAAGGGATAAAATGTCTTATCCACATTGTAAATTCCATCGGTTATGGCACACCCGTGTTTCTTTTCTGTGATGCTGCTTGTACCGTGTTTCATATAGACATGACTTTCTTTTGTCTCTTTTTATACAGTATTTTTTTCTGATTTGCTTTCCCTTTTAAGTACTATGATAGAATAGTTTGGTTATTTTCTGTTTCCCCTTGTATTCCTTTGTGGATTGTTTTTGTTTTATATATTACTTGCATGGTTTGTCTTGCAATACAATTCCCCTACTCTTTCTTAGAGATCATAAAAATATAGGAATATCCATTCCTTTGTTTACTGAACAAAATATTATCACAGCTCACACTGGCGCTGTCTGCCTTATTTTTTTATAAGATGCATCCTAAGGCCACGAGGCTGATAAAGTAGTAGTACAATATAGTAATCTGTCAGGAACAAAAATAAATATGACTAAAAGTGTTGGACTCAGATTAGGACAAGTACAATCTGGCACGTTAAATTTGAAAGGGATATGAATTTCAGATAGTGCCATAAAAGTTTTAGGAGTTACATTTGGTCCAGGGGAGTTATCTCTCTTGAAACTGGGAGAAGAAACTGAATTTTTGTATGGCAAAATTAGCTGTGTAGAACACGTGGAGATTTTCCAAGCAAGAAAGAGTTCAGAAAGCCAAAAGATTTTTGTTATCCATATTTACTTATATCAGCTATGTGTATCCCCTGCCTATTTCTTTAGAGGTGAAACTGATGATTTTTTTTTTCAGTTGATATGGGGAAGCAGACTGAATCAGATGAAGAGGGATTTTACTTATTTACTGCTTAAAAGTGTGGGGATTTGATATGATAATGCCTGTAGTTCTTTCTTTATTTGTTAATGCTTCTCTGAAAGTTGGCTTTACAGAGAAGTCTAAAATGTGGAATGGGAGTTTTTTACATTGTTTATATGGATTTTTTGCAGGATGGCATGATACTTTGCCTAGAAATATTAAAACTTTCCAGGTTGCTTTATATATTGTACCTGTTCTTTAAAAGGTTTTCACATGGAAGATAACAAAACAAATGATACTGTATGTTCATTGTCAAGGGCACACCTGTACCAGGAAAAAATTATTTTATTATTTACACACACACCAGATTTACTCTTTGTTCTCCCTGTAAGATTCCCTTGGTTCTTGCACAGCTAATAGATAAGAGGGTCCCTCGGAAAATATGGAACAACCTATGGCTTAGTTGTTATGGCAGCCTCGGAGTAGGGTGCATAAAACATCAAAGTATTGATGAACAGATGTGTCCCAGGTTGGACTGTGCTCAGCAGGTAGAAACATTAGGGCATTTTTACTTGCATTGTCCTTTTGTTACAGGGTTTTGGACTTCCTTGGTTAACAGATGGGAATGCCCCTGGATAGCATGTCTAACTTACAGCAAGTTTATTTTAAGAGACTTACCTCTACAATGCAAGAAGTACAATAATGATACACTGATAGTAATCTTTGCCTGCATAAAAGTGTTATTTGTGTCAGACAAGGTGTCAAAATGTGATGCAACAGGTGGAATATCCATATATATCTATTGCCAGATTGACAGGATCTGCAATTAGGGAAATCCAGGTCAGGGAGAAATAATGCTTAGATAGTACAAGTTTCTCCTCCTATTGGAAATCAATCAATCAATCAAAATCTTTATTTATCCAGGCGGACACCATTGATCAAGCTCATTTACAAGGTGGACCTGCACTACACAAGGTCAAATAACTATACAAATTACAGTATATACAATTAATATAACAGAAAATGAAAGTATACAACAGTGCAGGAGAACCTGCATCACATATCTATCACCTAATGAATAATACTGAATTCAGGTAATATATACATGGGTAGTATGCATGAAAAGGAAAAGGCATGTTTTAGACAAAAGTAGAAGAGGATAGGGGGAGTGCTGCATAAGAAAGGTAATACATTGGCAGTTTCCAAAACATATATATTATGACCAAGGCAGGCAGTGTAAGGAGGTGGCTGACGAGGGAAAGGAGTTTGAGGTAAGGATAATGCGACCGGGGGGTTTAGGTTGACAGGCTGGAGGATAAGCAGGTGTGCAGATGTTTAAGGGAAGTCTGAGGATGTTAGGTTGGTAAGAGAAGCAGGAGCAAGTTGCATGAAGTGAAGAGTGGAATGGGGGTATGAGAGGATTAGGCATGAGTGAACTATGGTCATTTGGAGCAATTACAGGCTTCTGTGATATATTTTGTGTACAAAGTCTTGAATACAGCAAGACTGACAGGAGACTTTAATTTCAGAGATTTCTGAAGCTCATTCCACAACGATGGCAGTACAAAACCTATGGCAGTTCTCCCACTGCGCGTTGCAGCCCTGGGCACTTTTAGAGAGAGCAGGGAACAACTTCTTAGCGCATAAGTTCCAGGCACACTGGGAGGCAGACAATCAGCAACATACTGCAGACGTTTACCAATAATAGCACTGTATGTCCAATAGGCCATATTCCTGTTGTGTCTATACTGTAAGGAGGTCCATCCCACAGCTGCATATAAAAGGCAGTGGTGGATGGAGAAGGGGAGACCAGTAATGAAGCACAGGGCTCTGTGATATAGTATGTCCAGTTTACCAAGGTAAGAGGAAGCACACTGACTGTAGATAAAGTCAGCATAGTCAGTTAAGGAGAGGAATGTGGACTGGACAAGCTGATTCTTAGCCTCTGTAGTTAGTAGGTGGTTAATCCTGAAGAAAAGACCAAGTCTCTGCCTCAGTTTCTTTAACAGATCCTCCAGATGATCCACAAAGGAAAGTTTGTGATCTAGTCAGACCCCCAGATATTTGAATTTCGGTACAAATTCCAAATTTTCCCCTAAAAGAGTGTAGATGGGAGGGATGGTACCAACAACAGCAGGGTATGACACATTATTAACTGGAGAAAAAAGCAACGCTTTCATTTTTTGGCATTAACAATAGCCTTTTTTCTATTAGCTGGTGTTGCATTCGGTTGAAGCCGGTCTATAGGTCTCTGCAGGCAGTTTCAGGCATTGTATGGCTCAGGTAAATCACTGTGTCATCGGTGAACAGATGTATTTTTGCCTCTTTGGTGGTAGTGTCTATATTGTTTATGTAGATAGTAAATAGAAGTGGCCCCAGAATGGAGCCCTGTGGGACATCTAGTTTTAACGGCTTGGAAATAGAAAGTTCACCTTCAGCCTTGACCTGCTGATGTCTGTTCGTGAGGTAGTCATCAAACCAATGCAGGGAGGTAGGGTCGAGGCCAATTTCTTTTAGTGAGAGTAGGAGTAGGCTGTGATCAACAGTGTCGAATGCCTTGCTTAGGTCTAAAAAAATGACACAGACACATTTTTTGTTCTGTAGATCATGTTGCCAGTCATTTATCACCTTGGCCAGGGCCGTGATCATACTATGTTTAGATCTGAAGCCAGACTGCATGGGGTTTAGCAGATTTGTTTTATCTATGAAAGGTCTCAATTGGGCATTCACAATCTTTTCCAATATTTTTAATAAAATGGGGAAGAGGGAGATTGGTCTATAATTATTTAGATCAGAGGGGTCCCCAGATCTGAATAACGGAATAATGTGCGGTTTTCCACATGTGAGGGATGGTTCCTTGCAAAAGAGATAGATTGAAAAGATGCGTAATAGGTACAGCCAAGACATGATAGGCTATCTTTAGGTAGTACGGTTCAAAGGTGTCAGCGTCTGCACTTTTTCTGGAATCCAGCTGGAGTAGAAGATCTTCAACCTCTTTTAGGGAGGCAGGGGAGAAGGAAAAGATTGCTTTAGTGGAATTAGATACCGGAGGTTGCATAGTAGGCTGAGAACGCAGGCTACAAGCAGGCGAATTATCAAATGCTAGACCAGTGTGGTAAAATGATTGTTGAAGGCTTGTAATATCTCTTTTTTGTTGTTGATAGTTACATTGTCCAAGATAATTTTTGTGAGGAGCATGTTACCTGTAGTATGACCAGATAATTCTTTTATCGTGGACCAAAACTTGGTAGGGCAATTAGAGGCAGAGTCGAGTTCAACACGATAGAAATTGGCCTTGGCCTCTCTGATCAGCTTAGTGCAGGAGTTTCTGGTTGATCTGAAGAGACATCAGTCTTCCATTTTATTGGATTTACGAGCTATTTTCCAGAGCTTGTCCCTTTTTAATAGTGCCGTCTTGAGCTCAGCAGTGAACCAACAGCACTTCCTGGCCTTGACGCGGGTTTTGACCAGGGGTGCATGGGTGTTGACGGCACTGGATGCAATTTCATGGAAAATGGCAAACACTGATTCTACTGATTTGGCAAAATAGAAGCCCTGCCAAAGCAGGGAGGCTTTCAGTTCACTGATATATGCAAGCAGGTCCGAGTTCCATTTTGATCTTTTGGTGGAGAACCTGGCTGAAGTTGGCAGTTTAGGGGCTGCCCTTATGGCAGCGATAATACAATGGTTGCTAACATCAGCCGAGAAAATCCCAGCATGGGAGAAGGAATGAGATTTACTTACTAGAAGAACGTCTAGTAACATGCTTTTCGTAGGGTTTTTCTTATTGATGTGTGTTGGCTCACTAATAAGTAAGGTAAGCCCATGGGAGTCGCAGAAGGATTTGAGTGTAAGTGAAGCATTGGACAGCCAGTCATAGTTAAGGTCCCCTATTATAATAGTTTCCAAGGTGTCAGTTACCATAGTAGATGAAAGGTGGGACAGGAGCTGCGACCTCGAGGATGGGGGTCTGTAGCATCCTATGACATGGATAGCCAATGACGGAGCTATTTCAATTTTAATAGACAGACATTCAAAACCATTGGCGATTGAGGTGGAATCGATGGTAGTGACCATGAACTTATCCTTAACATAAATTGCTATGCCAACACCTCTAGTATGTCTATCAGCTCTGAATAACAGGTAGTTGGGAATGTTGACCTCTTTGTCCAGCGTGGATGGATGAAGCCAGGATTCCGAGATCACAAGTACATCAGGTTCTGTGTGGCTAACCCAAGCCTGTATTAAGGTGAATTAACATGCACAAAGCTGATACCTTTAAGCATTGTGATTTCTGAAGGTGAGGAAATTGTTTTGGTTGGATCAGGGTTAAGTTTAACATTGCCTGAGCATAGCAATAGGAGGATCACAACTTTTCTTAACACTACAAATGGTAGTTTTGAAGTTCTGATCCTTCTTCGGATGGAACCTCTGGCTATCCTGTTTAGCCGATCACCGGAAACAGGGGAGGTACCCAAAGACTGGAGGACAGCAGATGTAGTCCCCTTATACAAAAGTGGGAACAAAGAGGAAGCAGGGAACTACAGACCAGTCAGCCTCACCTCGGTAGTGGGGAAGATCATGGAAGCACTACTGAAGGAGAGATTGGTGGAACATCTAGTTGTCAATGGACTACAGGACCCAAGGCAGCATGGTTTCACCAGGGGGAGGTCATGTCAGACCAACCTCGTAGAATTTTTTGACTGGGTGACTAGGGAGGTGGATCAAGGGAGGACAGTGGACATGGCCAATCTGGACTTCAGCAAGGCCTTTGACACTGTGCCACATAGAAGACTATTACACAAACTGGGGAATATGGGTGTGGGCAGGACAGTAGTGTGGTGGGTAGGTAACTGGCTGGGTGGCAGGACACAGAGGGTGGTGGTAAATGCCTGTCACTCCACAGAGGGAAGAGTGACCAGTGGGGTACCACAGGGATCAGTGCTGGGACCGGTCCTATTCAACATCTTCATCAGTGACATTGCGGGACCTAGAAGGCAGAATTTCACTGTTCACTGATGACACAAAGCTCTGTAACAGAGTAGACACACCAGATGGTGTAGACAGAATGAGAAGTGACCTGCAGAAACTTGAAGAATGGTAGGGGGTTTGGCAGTTGAAATTCAATGCAAAGAAGTGCAAGATAATGCATATGGGGCACAAAACCCTGGCACAATATATCAGTTGGGGGTGAGGACAGCATGCACCAAGCAGGAAAGGGATCTTGGGGTTGTCATCTCTGATGACTTCAAGGAGGAAACAGTGTGACAAGGCAGCAGATAAAGCAGATAGGATGCTGGGATGTATAGGCAGGGCATCACCAGCAGGAAAAGGGGTCATAATTCGCTATACAAGACACTAGTGAGGCCCCACCTGGAGTACAGTGTACAGTTCTGGAGACCATACCTACGTAAGGACATAGACAGGGTAGAGAAGGTTCAGAGGAGGGCAACAAAGGTGGCATGGATTGCATCACAAGTCCTATGAAGACAGGTTGAAGGAACTGAACATGTACTCCTGGAGGAGAGGAGGGAGAGAGGGATATGATAGAGACATACAAGTATCTTACAGGGAGGAACAGGGTGCAGGAAAACACTATTTTTAAGCGAAAAGATGTTCCAGGACTAGAGGGCATGGGATGAAGTTGGAGGAGGACGATTCAGAGGAAACATGAGAAAGAATTTCTTCACAGAACGGGTGGTGGACAAGTGGAACACCCTGCCAGAGGAAGTGGTGGGGGCTGAAACAATCACGGGATTTAAGAATGCATGGGATAGACATAAAGGAATTCTGGAGGTCAGGGGTAGGCAACAGACTTCTAGGAAAACATAAACTGAACTTACAAGCTCAAATGGGCAGACTGGGTGGGCCATAGGCCCTTATCTGCTGACACTGTCTATGTATCTATGTATCTATGGATAGTGCATTGGTGTACGAATGCAGAGACATGTTTTTCGTACTGTACTGTGCTAATGATGCATATACTAGGACCCTCACCATATAACACCAAGAGATGCAAGTACTGATTGATGAAGGTAATGTTCCTTTTGTAGGTAATAAGGTACTGGTGACGCTCCAAAGGAAAAATTAAAGTGAGTGTAAGCACGAGAGCTTAGGGGTACAGCACAAATTATATAAAGATTTAATAAATAAACATTCTTGTGGTAGAGGATATGCCACCTCCTGGGAGTAATGCCCACCGGGCATGTACCCAATTAAGGGTAGGGAGCATAAGACAGTGTAAAGAAAAGCCAGCATGCGAAAGCCATACTTAAAGTACAAGTGGTCGGAGGAAGAACAGTTATGGTAGTCCAAGGCAATACTGCAACAGTGAGGAGTCAGTAGGACTAGAAGGTAGAGAGGGAGCTGCATGATCATGTAATAGAATCTGATATTTACCAGAAGCAGGACTTAGGCAGCAAACACAGTAGACTGCAGGTTCTAGGACTGCCCACAGTTATGTGCCACATCCCTTTATCACCAGAGGCCAGTCAGATAAGTTATAGGGTGGAGCAAAGGAGTATTTAATAGATGGTGGAGGTGCGGGATGGGAAGGTGGGTGAAAAATTTCAGCTTGAAGAAGCACAGCTAACAAACACCAGGTAAATGCAAGCAGCTCCCTCTGAATAGCAATGAAATTTAATTGTTCAAAAGTTCAAAAGTGCACTCAGGGCTCCTCCGTGTCCGTATCTGCGAGGCAAATTCTTGCAGTGCGCTGTCCTAGGTTGGGATGGGGATAGCTGCAGAAGCAGGCCCTCAAACCCTGCGAGGCAAATACCAGCAGCGCTCTGTCCTAGGTTGGGCTGGGGAGGGCAGCAGAAGCAGGCCATCAAACCCTTGAAGCAAAAGGAGACAGAGGGGGTTAGCCATTTAAATAGGGAAGGAAAATCAAAGATTAGACAGAAACAAAGAGAGAGAGAGAGTGTATGTAGGGTGCTCGAATAGGGCGAGGAGCTGCACTGCAGAGCAAAATCTGAGGGGGAGGGAAAGTTCTAGTGGCAGAGAGATCACATCTGGAACAAGGTAGGGAAAGCACAACCATACAATTAAACAATTTCAGAAATATTAATTTGCAGGATTTAGCTTAAAAATCAGATTACAATGCAGTCCTGAAAATTTCAGCTTGAAGAAGCATAGCTGACAAACACCAGGTAAATGCAAGCAGCTCCCTCTGAATAGCAATGAAATTTAATTGTACAAAAGTTCAAAAGTGCACTCAGGGCACCTCCATGTCCGGACCTGCGAGACAAATTCCGGCTGCGCGCTGTCCTAGGTTGGTCTAGGGAGGGCTGCAGAAGCAGGCCCTCAAACGCTGCAAGGTAAATTCCAGCGGCACACTGTCCTAGGTTGGGCTGGAGAGGGCTGCAGAAGCAGGCCCAAGGAGACAAAGGGGTTAGCCTTTTAAATGGGAAGGAAAATCAAAGATTAGACAGAAACAAAGAAAGAGATAGAGAGGGTAGGGGGCTTGAATAGGGGAAAGAGCTGCCCTACAGAGCAAATTCTGAGGGGGAGGGAAAGTTCTAGTGACAGGGAGATCACATTTGGAACAAAGGTAGAGAAAGCACAACCATACAATTAAACAATTTCAGAAAAATTAATTTGCAGGATTTAGCTTAAAAATCAGATTACAATGCAGTCCTGAAAATTTCAGCTTGAAGAAGCACAGCTAACAAACACCAGGTAAATGCAAGCAGCTCCCTCTGAATAGCAATGAAATTTAATTGTTCAAAAGTTCAAAAATGCACTCAGGGCTCCTCCATGTCCATACCTGCAAGGCAAATTCCAGCAGGGTGCTGTCCTAGGTTGGGCTGGGGAGGGCTACAGAAGCAGGCCCTCGAACCCTGTGAGGCAAATTCCAGCAGCGCATTGTCCTAGGTTGGGCTGGGGATGGCTGCAGAAGCAGGCTCTCAAACCTTGCGAGGCAAATTCAGGTGGCACGCTGTCCTAGGTTGGGCTGGGGAGGGCTGCAGAAGCAGGCCCTCAAACCCTGCGAGGCAAATTCCGGTGGTGCGCTGTCCTAGGTTGGCCTGGGGAGTGCTGCAGAAGCAGGCCCTCAAACCCTGTGAGGCAAATTCCATTGGTGCACTGTCCTAGGTTGGGCTAGGGAGGGCTGAAGAAGCAGGCCTTCAAACCCTGTGAGGCAAATCAGTACATTGCATATGATATAGTGTGATCTTGGGCTAAATTAACAAAAAAGTCACAGAGCAAAGTGCAAATGTTTTCATTGCACTTTGCAATTGCCCAGGTGTCAAAGGCTGCTATTCACAATTAGATAATGCACCTGCTCTATCCGACTGGGAATAGTGCCAGGACAAAGCAGCACTAACTCTCTTACAACTAACTCTAACCCCACTAGAGCTGCCCCAACATGCATCCTGAAGAATTGCCCCATAATGAATAGCACAGGTGCGCTATTTGGAATTCACAAAAGCGACCATGTAAATTAACTAATTGTGCATTCAGGGCACTATGTGGCTATTTCCATGCCCATTATGAGCCCATTTACATGTGTTGCAAAGGAGTTTATTATGCCCCCCCCGGCCCCCACTGATCACCAACCTGCCAGTAATATATTTCACTTTCCCCTAGTGCTAGTGGTCCCCCGCTGCCAATCACCGGTCTAAAAGTAACATTTTCCCTGGTATCCAGCAGTCCTTTCCTCACCCAATCACCCACCTGATGTATAGAAACATTTTCCCTGGTGTCTAGTGGTCCCTCCCCCACCCGATCACCCGCCATAATGAAAAAGGTGACCTTTCCTGGTATCTAGTAGTACTCCACTGATCGCTGATTGCTGATCACCGGTCCAATATTAAAATACATGTATCCCTGGTGTCCAGTGGTCCCATAACCACCTCCATCCATGCCTGAGCTGTATGTAATATTTCGGGAAGCACAGCTTGGAAGGAGGGGGAGAGGAACCAAAGGATCACTAAAGCGGTAGCAACTAGAGAGGGTCTGGAGGCCGTTATCCAACTGGGGACAAATGACCTAGCCAGAGATGAGGCAAGCATGGAACAGGTGCAGGAGGACTTTAAGGAGTTGGGAGGGTGTCTGGGGAAGGTAGCAAGCTCCGTGACATTTTTGGAGATGCTGCCGGTCCAAGGCATGAGGGAGGCTAGAAATTTCCATATTAGAAACTTCAACACTTGGTTAGAGGGCTAGTACAGGGAGAAGGGGTATGGTTCCACTGGGGACTGGTGACACTCCTAGAATGATGTGGGCCTGTACAAAACTGTCGGACTATATCCATCCAGAGACGAGGACATCAGTCATCAATGAATGATTTAAATGCTTCCTTGGCAAGCATTTAAACTAGCCAGGGGGGCCAAGGGGAGCAGGAAGACTTGAGCAGCCCACACCCACAGGTTAGAGCAGATAGAAACAAGGAACAGGATAGTAAGTTGCTGACAGGGACACCTGAACCAGCCATAAAGGGAAAGGCAGAGGAAGGGAGGTGGTAAAAGAAGGTAACCTGGGTTGGAGAGAAGAAACAGGAGGGTAAAAGCAGGAATAGAGGAAGGACAGGCAGCAAAACATAGAAGGCCATGTTTACAAATGCCTGAAGCCCGAGAAATAAAATCCCAGACCTTGAGGCCTTGCTGGTAGAGGCTGACCTGGACATAGTGGCAATTCCCAAGACATGGTGCATTGCAAATCACGACTGGGACATAAATGTTCCGGGTTATGCTTATTCAGGAGAGATGGGGGAGTAACAAAAAGGGGGGTGGCCTTTTACACCAGATAACAGCAACGTAGCTACAGGGTAGAGAGGGAGAGGCCGAGGCACTGTGGGTCACCCTTGAGCCAGGCAATGGCACAGCAATCCACACAGGGGTGATCTACAGGCCTCCAGTGCAGGGGGGGGAGGAGGAGGTGGATAGGGAGTTAGTGGATGAAATACATGAGATGACAACAAAAGGAGAGTACTGCTGCTGGGTGATTTCAATATGCTAGACTTGGATTGGACCATCGTGGCAGCTGCTTCAACAAGAAGCTAAGACATCCTGGACCCCATGTAGGGGGCAGGCCTCAGGCAGCTAGTGCAAGACCCCACCAGAGACAGGTTGATACTGGACCTAGTACTGACTAATGGAGACAGAATCACGGAAGTCTGGGTAGAGGGTCACCTGGGGTCCAGCGTCCACCACATAGTGTGATTTAGCATGGGTACAGGGTCGCAGTCAAGCCACACAAAGGCCATGGTCTTAGATTTCAGAAAGGCAGACTTTGCTAAGATGGGGAGGAATATCAAAGAAGCTCTGTCAAGGATGGAGGAAGGGGGTGTTGAGGAGCAGTAGGCACAACTAAAAGCAGTCGTAGTGGCCTACCGGGTCAATATGTCATACACTTAATAGTGTACTACATTAGCGCTAACCTGGAATAGTGCTGTAGAAATAAGCAAGAGGTGCAATACCACAAATACTGCTGTACATGGTATTGCACCCTCTCACTATCCCAGTCAGAGGATAAGACCTCTGTTGGGATGGAGTTCCGCTGAGAGCTGCCATGGCTCAATGGAGTAAGCTACTGGCAGCAGGGAACCCAAGCACTGCATTTCAGACCGGGTTTGATTCCCAGTCCCAGACGCAAGGGAATTTTTATATTTTTCGCACTGCTGTGAGATTTCAGAGTTACCCCCCCCGAAGTTGAGAATCTTTATGGAGGGTTTAAAGTACAGCCCCCATAACTGGGGTGCGGTGCAGACCCCCACAAAAAGACATGCCACATGTAAGGAATCGTATGTACTGGAATGCTATTTCTGCATGCAGCATAATGTCTTGCAACATTATGACCCTATGCCCTATAGCGGAGGTGATAAACCAATGTATTAGGTTCAAAAACAAAGGCAAGAGAAGGAGAAAGCCTCTATGGTTCTAGGATGATGTGGCAGAGAAAGTAAGAGCCAAAAGTTTGGGTTCCAGAAAATATAAGGAGACTCAGAAGGAAGAGGACAGGGTGGTATACCTAAATTTTCTGAAGGAATCAGGGAAGGCTGTTAGGAGCGTGAAGGCACAAACAGCAGAAAGATTAGCACAGATTGTAAAGAAAGGGGACACAAAATTTTTCTACAGGTACATCAGTGAATGAAGGAAGGCGGGGGGGATTCTAAGGCTCAGAGGGGATGAAGGGGAGGGTGTGGAGGGTGACTTGGAGAAGGCAGAAATACTGAATAAATACTTCTGTTCAGTATTCATTGAAGAAGGAGAGGGGCAGAGACCACAGCTCAGCATCAAATACAAAGGGGGGAGGGAGGTGAACACCAGTCCATTTACAGAGGAGAAAGTCCTGGAGGAGCTCACAAAACTGAAGGTGGGCAAGCAATGGGACCGGGTGGCATACATCCTAGGATATTAAAGCAACTATAAATGGAGCTAGCAGCACCACTGTCAGCCATATTCAGCGAGTCACTGAACACAGGAGTGGTTCCAGAGGAATGGAGGAGTGCACACGTAGTCACTCTTCATACAACTGGTAGCAGGGAGGAGGCAGGGAACTACAGGCTGGTCAGCCTCACCTCAGTAGTGGGTGAGATCATGGAGGCACTGCTTAAATAAAGGATACTGGGACACTTAGAATCCAGTGGAGTCCCGGATCTGAGGCAGCATGGATACACAGCAGGAAGGTCATGTCAAATGAATCTGATAGATTTTTTTGACTGGGTTACAAATGAGGTGAATTGGGGGAGTGGTGGACGTCGCCTACTTCGGTTTCAGCAAGGTCTTCAACACCATCCCACATTAAAGGCTGGTTAACAAGATACATAGTCTGGGCATGGGACACAAGGTGGTCAGCTAGGTTAATAACTGGTTAACAGGCAGGAAGCAGAGGGTGGTGGTAAATGGGATCCAATCTGGGGATAGCAGAGATGACCAGTGGGGCACCTCAGGGATCAGTCCTGGGGACAGTCCTTTTTAATATCTTCATTAGTGACATAGTGGAAGGACCAGAGGGAAAGGTCTACATGTTTGCAGATGACACCAAGATCTACAACAGGGTGACACTCCAGATGGGGTGGAAAAAATGTGGAGGGACCTTGGGAAGCTGGAAAAATGGACCAAGGTGTGGCAACTGAGGTTTATTGCAAAGAAATGTAAAATAATATACCTGGGACACAGAAACCCTGGAGAGAGCTACAAGTTGGGAGGGGGTGGGAGTTGTTGGTGGTCACCAGGGAAGAAAAAGATCTGGGAGTTATCATTTCAGATGACGTAAAGGTGACCAAGCAGAGTGCAAAGGCTGCAGGGAGGACCAGAGGCATGTTGGGGTACACAGGCAGGGGTATCACTAGCAGAAGAAGGGAGGTGGTGCTTCCACTGTATAAAACATTGGTGAGGCCTCATCTGAAGTACTATGTACAATTCTGGAGGCTGCATCTTCTAAAGGGCATAAACAGGGTGGAGGCGGTTCAGAGAAGGGCAACTAAGTTGATACATGTCTTGCACCAGAAAACATATGAAGAGAGATCAAAAGACCTCAATATGTACGCACTGGAGAAAAGGAGGGAGCAGGGAGACATGATAGAAACCTTCAAGTATCTTAAAGGCATAAACTGGGTGCAAGGTTGTGACATCTTTCAATATAGGAAAAGTACCAGAACAGGGGGGCATTATATGAGATTAGAGGGGGGCTGGATAAGGAGAAATGTGAGGAAGTTTTTCTTCATGAAACTGGTGGTGGATGCATGGAATAGTCCACCAAAGGAGGCGATGGGAGCAAGCATAGTGGGGGGATTTAAACATGCATGGGACAGGTATAAGGGAACTGTAGAGATGAGAAGGAGAGGTTAAAGCCAATGACCAAATAGAGTGAGAGGCCGCAGATAAAGTAGGGTCTACAGGCAGATTGGATGGACCTAGTGGTTCTTATCTGACGTCAGTTTCTATGTATTCCCTGGTGTCTAGTGGTCCCTCCCCCCACCCGCACACATGCTTGATCTTTTTTTACACTTTTTTCTGGACACCAGGGACACATGTACTTTAATATCGGGCCGGCGATTGGCGAGGGGAAGGGGGACAACTGGACACCAGTGAAAAATTATTTTTTCACGCAGGTTGGTGATTGCATGGGGGATTACTGAGCACCAGTAAAAATGTTCCTGTGCTTTGGTTGGGTGATTGGGTGGGGGAGGGACCACTGGACACCAAGGAAAAGTCTGTTTCATACATAGGGATGATGAACAGTGATCATGCGGGGGTGACCACTAGCGCCAGAGACTACTTTTTACTTGGATCGGTGATCAGCGTATCATGGAGGGGACCACTAGCTTCGGAAAATATATTTTAGTACCTGTTGGGCCGGCATTTGGCAAGGGGAGGATCACTTGAACCATGGAGGCTCCTTTTCTTGATTGCACTGGCTATCGGTGGTTGCGGGGGACCACTGGCACCAGGGAACTATAATCTTTTTATTGCCTATTGGGCTGGCGACTGGACAGGGGGGAGGCATTGCAGCACCTCTGTCAACCACTAGGGTTGCACGGGATAAGACAAGGTGTCAGTCGGTGGTATTTCCTCTGCGCATGGGGACCATGCAAGAGGCCTTCAGCCGAGCAAACGCTTTATGAATCTGACAGTGTTGATATTCATGTTCCCTCCACCTCATTTTCATTGCAGCCCCCTCCACACTTTGCCCTGATGCAAATTCAGTTAGAGTGCGCAAACCTGACTTTTGTGAATACCAACTCAGCGCAAAACTCAGTTTGCTCACGCAAAATCGGGTTTGCGTCAGGGCAAAGTTTTGTGAATCTAGCCCCTGGATAGGTTACTTGAGATAATCTCTGTGAAATTTTGTTTTTCTTTTCTTTTATGTTTCTTGTGTTGCCCCCTTTCTCTCTTTCTTTCATTCTTCCTTCTTTATTTTCATAATGAGGTTTAGATGTTTAAAGCTGGCATGTACTGCATATATAGCATAAGGACTTCTATTGTGTATACCTCTTGTATTATATATTTTTTTTCTTTGTTGTTCTACATTTTATATCTCCTGTCTATGTAATTGCGAACTGTATGTTTATGTGCCTCAGGACCTCCTTGTGAATGAGCTTGCTCAATGGAGTCTTTCCTGCAATAAACTTGAACTTGAACTAGAGTAAGTTTTTATTTCAGGTTAGTTTTATTTTTTTACTTTTCCCATCTGTTATCTTGCCATCTATTATGGAATGCTGAATTATGTCGTCACTGTTTATTTTGTTTGTTTTCCTTAATAAAATTTCCTTACTCTTCTATAGGGGGAACTCCTGGACATTTTGACAGTTTGCCATGATGGCCAAAATGGATGGTGGTGGAGCAGAAGCTGTAGGTGCAGATGAGCTGACCTCCTTTCCTATCACCTAATCTCCAGATGTCCTGAGTACCAGTAATATTGTTGTTGAAAGTGGTGTGATGGAAGTAGAGGACTCTATGGCCAGAACAACCACCTTAATGACAGAGAGAGAGAGAGAGAGAGAGAGAGAAGGGAGGGGGAGATGCTGCACAAACAACATTTGTTGGAAGAAGAAGAGAAGCTAGAGAGTACTATGGAGGAGAGAAAACAGCATCTGCTCTGCTTAGTGGCTGAGGAGGAGGAGAAATTCTTAGCTGAGAAACACAGAATTTCGGCAGCCATGTTAAGCCTCAGAAATGGAGTGAGGAGTGGTGAAAAGCAACCTGTTACTGTGAATCATGGCATCAGCATCCCCAGCTGATGCTGGAACATCAAAGTAGCTGGCTGTCAGCTCTGCTGTCATGTCTGCACATTATCTACAACATGGTCTCAGAAAGAATACCGAGTCTGCTCGTGTCTGGAGAGAGAATGGTGCTAGGAGGAATGTGACTGCTGTGCTGTTAGAGCGGAAAGATGAGACTAAGACAAACTTACCTTCTGAGATGACTGTTGAATATGAACAGCATCAGAGCAACAGAGTTGACCAGCAGAGAGATGCATAGCATGAAGGAGTGGGTCCTGGTCTTCCTAAGCGTCTGCAGCATGACTGCCAGGTTCCTGTGATAGATAGAGAGAAACTCTTCACATCAGGAGGCAGAGTATCCAGTGTGTTAGGGAAGGCCAAAACAAGCTGCTGGCTTGTGCTAAGACACAGGGGTTGTGCTCAGAAACTCCATCAGAAACCCCAGAAATAGTCAACCTTGGAATGGTCAGTGGAGTCAGCCTTGGAAATGGCTGTCTGGAACTGAGCTCTGGATAGAGTCTCCTGGCTCATGGGGAACACGGTACACTTTTTTCAGAAATAGACACTGGACCAAGCTTAGGTACACCAGACTGAAACTGTGAGTATGTCACGCAAGTTGGATGGTGGAGGAGGGGAGCTGAAAAGGTGTCCTGTACCATAAATCTGGTCAGAGACTGCACTGAGACTGGCCTTAATGGTGAAACCTGTGTTTCTTTGGGTGATCTAATAGAGCAGATATTGATAGGGTACAGGAGGGACATGACCAGAAGGAAACATAGAGGGAGCCAAAAGTGTACCTGCCCAGTCAGAACAGTAGCCCCTCCCTCCACACTCAAAATTACCCTTACCTTCTGAGCCAGTGGAAGACGAAGTACAGGAGGCCACAGAGGACTTGGAAGAATGGGAGTCTGACACTTCAGAGCTGGATAATGATACTCAGCCTGAACAACCAAAAGCTCAAAAACGATTCAGAATGGCTGACTTATTCGGGACTCAAGGTACACAAACCCAGTGGCAGAACACCAATTAGACTGAAATACAGAAGTGGACTGGAGCTTTCCCCGACTGGGTCTTTGTCATACAAAACTTACAGAAGGACTCAATGGGATTTTCTACAGCAGAGTTAGACACTGTTATACATGTATCAAGGGAAATAACAGACAATATTAGTTTTAAGGCATTGAAGTCTATGGAGAGTTTTTGTTTAAAATATGGCAAGCTAAAAAACACTGCGGTGTGGGCCACTATCACAGCTATCCCCGGTCTAAACCTGCCACAGAAACAATTACAATCTTGTTTAGGAACAAAAGAGTTCATGTGTCTGACATCCTGTAGTGGCTGAAACAATGTTGTGAGGTGTTAGAACAACCTACCCCTATTATTTACATGGAGCAAGTTTGGACAGTGAGATAGAAGTTCAAGATAAAGCTGTGACAGACAAATACTGGGACATGCCACCTTCCAGGCAGTTTCTTTTTGGGTAAAGATGGGGGCACGTGCTTCTATACAGGGCAAACTCACACTTGTCACAAGTGCAGAGCCTAGGGCCACTTGAGTGCTGCCTGCAACACAGACTGTTGCAATCTCTGTTTTGATTATGGGCACATAAGCCTGAAATGTCCTAACTTGTTCAAATGCAACCCATGTGAAGCACGAGAGCACACATATAGGCAGTGCCCTTGGATCGCACACAACAGGTCTGGTAGCATTGATTAGGAATCATTGGTAGCTAAGAAGCAGCAAAGACTACCTCCCTAACTAATCAGCAAGACTGTCAGGGGGTATTCAAAACCCTGGAGTACAGGATCAGTAGAGCAGAACCTCCCCCCCAAAACCAGAGCCTCAGACACAAATGGAGATATCCAGGGAGATAGCCCTGGCTGAGGAAGCAAAACCCAGTTCTGTGGCTACTAGAGTGAATAAGCTGGAGGAAAATATTGATGGATACAAATCAGATGATAAAGCCAAAAAGACAGACATGCAACCTGTCATTTGTCTCCCTTGCCCCCTCCCTCCCATCCCCCTGTAGGTGAAGATGGAAGTGGTTACCTCTGGAAAATGAGGTAGGCAGAAAAAGACCAAGGCAAAACATGGGAAACCCCAAGCCATTCCTATATATAATACATTCTTGGCCTTGTCCTCCTCTAAGCAGTGGAGTGACACTGAGGAAGAGTGAGATTCTGAAGCATCCTCTATCTCCTCTTAGGTTAGGGACCTGCCCTCTGACTGGGGCAAAACTCTTACAGTAACATCTGCCATGAAGAAAAGCTGAAGAAGAATGATGTCTCAGACCAAAGGTGCAACAGTAGACCCCCCCCCTTCATAACCAGAAATGTGCATAGGCTCTACAATGTCCCCAGTGACTCTAAATGTAAATAGTATCAAGACACATAGAAAGAGAATGACAACTATCTTAGGAATGGTATATTTGCCAGTGAACATAATCTTTCTACAAGATACCAAAATTAATGTCTGCAATGAAAAAACTGTGGATACAGGGACAATTCTTCAGGTCTCAGGGAGCAGATAGATGTAATGGGGGTATCTTGTTCAAGGATGCCACTGTCAAGGTAACAGAACTGGTGGAAATAGAGCTTGGGAGCGCCATTTTGTTAAGGATGTGGGTGGAGCCTACAGCCCTTTTGGGATCAGCTCGTAGCTTACAAAAATGGCTGATCATGGAACCTTCCACTGGACTTTGGAAGTATCCTTCTGAAAGTCCAATGGAGCTAGAAACCCTCCACCACGATTGGTCCTGCTAAGGAATAACAGCAGCGCTATTTCGGCTGTTACTTCTGCACTGACTCAGTAGGTACATAGATACATAGACAGTGTCGGCAGATAAGGGCCTATGGCCCACCTAGTCTGCCCATTTGAGCTTGTAAGTTCAGTTTGTTTTCCTAGAAGTCTATTTCCCCTTACCCCTGACCTCTAGAATTCCTTTATGTCTATCCCATGCATTCTTAAATCCCGTGATTGTTTCAGCCCCCACCACTTCCTCTGGCAGGGTGTTCCACTTGTCCACCACCCGTTCTGTGAAGAAATTCTTTTCATGTTTCCTCTGAATCGTCCTCCTCCAACTTCATCCCATGCCCTCAGTCCTGAAACATCTTTTTCGCTTAAAAATAGTGTTTTCCTGCACCCTGTTCCTCCCTGTAAGATACTTGTATGTCTCTATCATATCCCTCCTCCTCTCCTCCAGGAGTACATGTTCAGTTCCTTCAACCTGTCTTCATAGGATTTGTGATGCAACCCATGCACCATCTTTGTTGCCCTCCTCTGAACCTTCTCTACCCTGTCTATGTCCTTACGTAGGTATGGTCTCCAGAACTGTACACTGTACTCCAGGTGGGGCCTCACTAGTGTCTTGTATAGCGGAATTATGACCTCCTTTTCCTGCTGGTGATGCCCCTGCCTATACATCCCAGCATCCTATTTGCTTTACCTGATGCCTTGTCACACTGTTTCCTCATTTTGAGGTCATCAGAGATGACAACCCCAAGATCCTTTCCTGCTTTGGTGCATGCTATATCCTCACCCCCAACTGATATATTGTGCCAGGGTTTTGTGCCCCATATGCATTATCTTGCACTTTTGCATTGAATTTCAACTGCCAAACCCTTGACCATTCCTCAAGTTTCTGCAGGTCCCTTCTCATTCTGTCTACACCCTCTGGTGTGTCTACTCTGTTACAGAGCTTGTGTCATCAGCAACAGTGAAATTCTGCCTTCTATCCTGTGCAATGTCACTGATGAAGATGTTGAATAGGACCGGTCCCAGCACTGATCCCTGTGGTACCACTGGTCACTCCTTCCCTCTGTGGAGTGACAGCCATTTACCACCACCCTCTGTGTCCTGCCACCCAGCCAGTTACCTACCCACCACACTACTGTCCTGCCCACACCCATATTCCCAGTTTGTGTAATAGTCTTCTATGTGGCACAGTGTCAAAGGCCTTGCTGAAGTCCAGATAGGCCATGTCCACTGCCCTCCCTGATCCACCTCCTAGTCACCCAGTCAAAAATTCAATGAGGTTGGTCTGACATGACCTCCCTGGTGAAACCATGCTGCCTTGGGTCCTGTAGTCCATTGACAACCAGATGTTCCACCAATCTCTCCTTCAGTAGTGCTTCCATGATCTTCCCCACTACCGAGGTGAGGCTGACTGGTCTGTAGTTCCCTGCTTCCTCTTGTTCCCACTTTTGTATAAGGGGACTACATCTGCTGTCCTCCAGTCTTTGGGTACCTCCCTGTTTCCAGTGATTGGCCGAACAGGATAGCCAGAGGTTCCAGCCACCACCTCTCTTAGTTCTTAAGTACCCTAGAGTCCCATCTGGCCCCATTGCTTTGTCAACTCTTATTACTTCCAGTTCCTTCAGGACCCTTTCTCGTAAAGGGACTTGTGTCCATTTCTGCACCATTCTCACCCTTGTACCCTTCAGACCCATTACCCCCTCTTCCTTAGTAAAGACTGAGCAGAAATACCTGTTCAATATGTCAGCTTTACTGTTGTCATCCTCCACGCTGCTCCCATCCTCCCTTCAGTCTAACTATCCTCCCTTTGACCTTCTTTTTTCACTATGTACCTGTAAAAGGTTTGTCCCTTAACCACTGATTTTGCAATGTGTTCTTCTGTCTGAGCTTTGCTTCCTTACTGACTCCTGCCTCCCTTTGTTTCTCCTGGTACTTCTCCCTATCCCCTTCTGCCTGTGTCTTTTGTATTGCCTGAATGCAGTCTTTTGGCTTTCACTTTCTTTGCTACCTCTTTGGAAAACCATAATGGTCTCCTCTTTCTTTTCCTCTTGCTAACCTGCTTAATGCATAATTCTGTTGTTCTTATAATCCCATTTTAAATACTGCCCACTGTTCCTCAATCCCTGATTCCTGTCCCATTCCCTAATGCCTCTTTCAAGCATCTCCCATTTTCCCAAAGTCTGCTCCCTAAAATCCAGGATACGTGTTTTTTGTGGTTTGGTTCTGCTCTTTCTGTGATTTCAAACCACAATGACTGGTGGTCACTGTTACCCAGGTGCTCCCCACTGTTATCCCCATCACACTGTCCCTGTTTGTGAGCACAAGGTCCAGTATTGCCTTCTGCCGAGTTGGTTCCATGACCAGTTGCTTGAGGAAGGCACCCTGAAGGAGTCCAGGATAAATCTGCTCTAGGTTGATGCTGCTGCTGGGATGCTCCAGTCACATCTGGTATATTGAAGTCTCCAACCAGTACTACTCTCACCTTGTCAGCCATCCTTTGGATGGCTAGCATCAACTCTATCTGTTTCTTCCTCTTGGGCTGGTGGTCTAAGACCACACCTGTGCGGATGGCTGGCCCCATTTTCCTTTCCAGCTTAACCACAGTATCTCTCCCATTTTGTTCCTCCTGGATCTGTGTGGCCCTTATGTCATTTTCACATACAGTGCCACTCCTCCTCCCTTCCTGCCTGCTCTGTCTCTTCTGAATATGTTGTAGCCAGGTATGGCTATCTCCCAGTCATGGTTATCATTACACCAGGTTTCAGTGGTGGCACAATGTCCAGGTCTGACTGTACCATGACAGCCTCAGATCTTCCATCTTGTTGCTAAGGCTCCTGGCATTTGCACATGGCTTTCCATGATTTGACCTCCCTAGACTGCTTCACTGTTCTACTCCAGCCTTCCTTGTTGTCATTTATCCTCGGTTCTCCTTGCTGCCTGCCCTTCTGCTGAATTTTGCCCTTTCTGCTTATCCACCTTTGGACACTAATCTCCAACTTTTGCACACTGCTTTGCAGAGATAGCCACTCCTCTGGTTCACTGGTTCCTTACTAGCTGTGGGGTGAGCAAGTAGGTACCATCCTTGCTGGCCTGCCACCCCTTTCTACTAGTTTAAATGCTTGTCAATGTAGCATTTAAACTTATCATTAGTGTTTGGATTCCTCACGGGATGGATGGCACGTCAGGCTTGAACAAACCTCCATCCCTCCAGATGGGTCCCCAGTCACCAATGAATCCAAACTTTCCTCACAGCACCAGTTCTTCTACCATGAGTTAAAGTTCCTGCATGCACTCCTATGTTCTCCTTGCCTCTCACAGTAGTACTGAGAAAGTGACAGAAGTAGCTACTTGCTTGAGACCCTCCCCAGTTTCCTAAACTCTTCCTGAACTTCCGGCTCCCCATTTGCCAAGTCATTAGTACCTAGGTGGATAATGACATCCAGCTCACCCTCCTGTCTTGCCTTCCCAGTGATCCCCAGTATCTTCCTTCCATCCTCCATGCCGTGGCACCTGGTGGCACCTCACCTCCTGTCCTCCCCTCCTGTGTTCCTAGCTGGATCCTCTATGATGGAGGCCCCCACCAGGATTCGCTTCCTCCTCCTCCTCTGGGGTCCACTGCTTTCCCCACTGAGGTCACCTCCTTGCCTAACCTCCACATCCTTTCCTTCCACTTCCTGGGTACCTCTATTTGGTTGTCCTCATTTTCCAGTGTGGCATATGAGGTTCTTGAGAGGAATAGATCTGGGATGTGCCTCTGCCTGACTGCTCTAACCCTCCCTGAGCCCACTGTCATCCAAGTGCTCCTCATTCTCGCATCCTTTGAGGCAGCTGCATTGGACTGGGTGGTTCCTGGACAGGGTGATGGTACTCCTGACCGAGTTTACTTCCGTTTGGAGTCTGGCTACCTCATCCCTCAGTCCTGAGAGATGCATGCAGATAGGGCAGCACCTCAGTGTCCAGAAGGTCTGCCTGAATATGGCTGCCCCACAGCCACTTCATTGCACCCTCCCCACATTATACTGCAATTCCACTACTTATCTGCTACTGAAGCTCTCTTAGTTCTCTTTTTATTTATTTACAGTATTAAAAATCCTGTAACTGATCCTCAGATATATATTTTTTAGGAAAAGAAACCAATAAATAAATAAATGAGTCAAAACACTTGTCGTGCTGAGGGTGGTCTTCTTCCCCTTATGCCCCTCCTACTTCACACCTCTTACTATACCCTGTGTTTAGCTCCTGTCAATCAGATTTATCAGGGCATATAATTAAGAGTTGGGGAAGGGGTGGGAGGGCAAAATTTGCAGCAATTAAAGACAGCACAGAATTACACCACCACTATTTTTAAAATTTTCAACAGCCCAAAACTATTATAAGTAAAGACAACACAGAAAGAAAGTATAGTGTCACTGAAGCCTTACAATCTAGTTTAAAAGAAAATACCAGTTACCAGTTACTCTGAAGCACTGAATTGAATATGTTTCCTTCCTTCACCTTCTGGCTTCTTCTGAGAAGATGAACTTCTGTTTGCTGCTTTAACTGTGACTAAGCCCCACCTTCAGTTATCACGTAGCTGAGGTCAGAGGTCAGACAATTAACACCCTTCACCCAGCTACAGGACAGTCAGACAAGCCAAGATAAAATTTGCAGCAATTAAAGACAGCACAGAATTACACCACCACTATTTTTTAAATTTTCAACAGCCCAAAAACTATTATAAGTAAAGACAACACAGAAAGAAAGTATAGTGTCACTACAAGCCTACAATCTAAGTTTAAAAGAAAAATACCAGTTACCAGTTACTCTGAAGCTACTGACTTGAATATGTTTCCTTCCTTCACCTTCTGGCTTCTTCTGAGAAGATGAACTTATGTTTGCTGCTTTAACTGTGACTAAGCCCACCTTCAGTTATCACGTAGCTGAGGTCAGAGGCCAGACAATTTACACCCTTCACCCAGCTACAGGACAGTCAGACAAGCCAAGATAAAATTTGCAGCAATTAAAGACAGCACAGAATTACACCACCACTATTTTTTAAATTTTCAACAGCCCAAAAACTATTATAAGTAAAGACAACACAGAAAGAAAGTATAGTGTACTACAAGCTTCACAATCTAAGTTTAAAAGAAAATACCAGTTACCAGTTACTCTGAAGCACTGAATTGAATATGTTTCCTTCCTTCACCTTCTGGCTTCTTCTGAGAAGATGAACTTCTGTTTGCTGCTTTAACTGTGACTAAGCCCCACCTTCAGTTATCACGTAGCTGAGGTCAGAGGCCAGACAATTAACACCCTTCACCCAGCTACAGGACAGTCAGACAAGCCAAGATAAAATTTGCAGCAATTAAAGACAGCACAGAATTACACCACCACTATTTTTTAAATTTTCAACAGCCCAAAAACTATTATAAGTAAAGACAACACAGAAAGAAAGTATAGTGTCACTTCAAGCCTACAATCTAAGTTTAAAAGAAAAATACCAGTTACCAGTTACTCTGAAGCACTGAATTGAATATGTTTCCTTCCTTCACCTTCTGGCTTCTTCACTTCTTCACTCACCTCTGAGGCCAGGAGATCAGAGGGCTGTGGGTTCAGTTCCCACATCTGGCACTTGGATTAATATCCTAGTACAGACACTGTAGTGCAGCATGAGTGGGGTGCTGCACTTCTAAGGTGCCATCTTTTGGATGAGACGTTAAACCAAGGTCCCATCTGTCTGGACTGGTGGTAGTTCAGGTGGATGTTAAAGATCCCATGGCACTTATCGAAAAAAGAGTAGGGGAATTTCCCCAGTGTCCTAGCCAAATTTCCCTCATTCACTAAAAAAAATGCCACCAACAGCTCAGTCTGGTTCAAGGTCAGTTGGCATTCATCTGTATCCCCCTCCCCCCGGTAGTGCCTGAAAATAGGCAGGATTTGTCTAGTGCACTTACCCGGTCAACAAAAACAAAATAATTCTGGGGCATGAACTGTGCATGCTCTACTTGCACGCATGCACAGTTCTGCTGGTGACGTCATGTTATGAATGGCAAAATGCCATTCACCACAACTGGGCATGTGCGAGTTGTGCAGTTGCATCATTACCACCAGCAGAAAAACCCTCCCACTGCTGCTGTCTTCCAGTGCCAACATCGGGGTCCCCAATCCTCATGTCAGCATTATGTAGCCCCTCAACTCATGTGGCACACTGGAAGCCCACCCCAGTATGCCCAAATGTACTTCTTGCCCTGCGCTGACATCGGGGTGCCTAATCCCCATGTTGGCAGAATGTGCCCTCCCCACTGATGTGGCACACCGGAAGCCCCCCTCAATGTGCCCAAATGTTTGTTTTCCCCCACACCACTGGGGTGCCCAATCCCCATGTCAGCATCAAGTACCCATCCCCCAACTCATGTGGTACACTGGGAGCCCACCCTAGTGTGCCCAAATGTATATATTTTTTTCTGTTAATAAAAAAACTTTCCCCAACATGTTTTTTTTAACCTGTAAAAAAGAAAATGGTCCCTTGTCATTGCCTCAGCCCCCCTCCCTCATCCCCACCCTCTCACTGAGCACCCACATCCCTGCACCCCCCCTTTCCCCATACTTACCTTTGGAGGTCGGCACTGTCATCTACTCTGGACTAGGGCAAGTCTGCACTCTTCAAAGACAAACCGCAAACTGAATAATCAAAAGTAAGTGTGCTATAATGGCGTTCAATGGGGTTTTCAACTTAAGTTGATAACTCAGCCATTTTTTTGAATGTTGGCCCCAAATGTTCAACATGGGGTTCTTGGGACCCCACCATGTAACCAGTGTCAGTGTCATTTTGTTACTCCGTCCTGAAAGGTGATTTTGCAGTCGCTGTGTAGAATCACCTTTTGAGACTGATTAATGAAACAGTGCCAGCGTTCATGAGGTGGACAAAAAGCCCATGTTGCAAATTTGGTGAAAAAACTCCAAAAATGACTGCGTTATGAGCGTGCATTGTGTAGTTTCTATGCACACTTCTAACTTCACCAATTTTTAATATTTTCACTCCAGATTGTCAGCATTGCCATTTTTGTACACCTCTTTTTAACAGTACAGCTATTGTATTTCACATCCTGCCTGAAACATGTTTTCTCACCAGTAGCACATAATTTTATTTTATTTATTTATTTTGTTTTTGTTGACCAGGTAAGTGCACTAGACAAATCCTGCCTATTTTCAGGCACGACCCGGGGGAGGGGGATACAGATGAATGCCAACTGACCTTGAATCAGATTAAGCTGTTGGTGGTATTTTTAGTGAATGAGGGAAATTTGGCCAGGACACCAGGGAAATTGCCCTACTCACAAGCAGGGGACCAGCTGCTGTGTTAGCATGGCAGATGCCTCTGAGTCATCGATGGAGCAACATATAGGAGCTGATAAATGGTCTGAGCTCACTTCCCCCTGAGGTGGTTCGAGCAGGGGATAGTGCGAGTGCTGTGGGTGCCTCTGTGGGGCTTTGTGAAGTGAAAACCATGCATTAGGAGATTGTGACTTGTACGTCTAGTCCCGTTCATTGGTACCTGTTTTTCCGATGGGCCTTCCGGTACCATCATTTCAGACTGTAGCTCGAGCAGTTGATTTGTCTGATTCTCCTGCAACCACTACCACTGCTGTTCCTGATTTGTCGGCTTCTGTGGATTGCTCTGAGAAGCCGAATGAGAATGAATCACCCAGATGATGTACATGCTCTGGGAATGCAGAAGAGTACTGCACGAAAAGACTCCTTTCTGAATGGTGGCTGGTCGAGGGATGGTGCTTTAGCCGATGCTGGCTGGATTTTTGCAGACGGAAAGTGGATGCCTGATTCTCAGTGGGAGACATTTACTTCAGTTTCTTCACAAAGCAATCCGGGACCTACTGGGGATTCTTTGCCAGGTCCGACTTTTGATTTGAATGCATTCATGTTCCTGAGGGAAAGGGAGCACCAGATGATGCTGATTTTTCCAACGCCAATAATCCTGAGGGTTCTCCACATCATTCCCCTCCTACTTCTCCCCCGCGAGCACAATGACATCCTGGGGCTCATTTTTCTGATCTCTTTCAGAATAATAGATTAGAACAAGCACCCAGAAGGAATGAAGTTCGCCTTCGCTATCGTGGCGGCCTAGAGGAACACCCTGATAGACTTTATGTCACCAGAAAACTGTTAAAGGACTCTCTGAACTTTCAGGCCAGTGATATTTACACTTTAATTAATGTACTGGAGGAAGATATCTTCGGTATTAGTTTTAAACCTTTTTCAGGTTTGGACAGATTTTGGAGCAGATATATGAAAACTGTAAATCACAGCCTCTATGGTTGCCTTTCTGAGCTATCCCGATTACAAAACCCCTTTATAAGTAGTTCATGTTATGTTCAGGGATGAAGGGGTGAATGTGGGAGATATTGTTTTTTGGCTTGAGCACAGATGTACAGTTTTGGGGCCTCCTGAAGCGGTTATTGATGGGGAAGGTATCTGGAAGGGAAGTTGGAAATTTAAGGTAAAATTGAATATTGTGGGAAATGAGGTGGTACATATTCCTTACAGCTTTTTTCTTGGGAAGGATAGAGGGGTACGTTTCTACCCTGGACAACCCAAGGCATATTATAAATGTAGCAGCAGGAGACATCTTGGTAGTGCCTGTGATAAAGTTAAATGTGCTCTCTGTGGGGACTTTGACCATGATAGTGGCACTTGTAGGAATGTTTTTTCACTGCAATCTCTGCAATGAACAGGGCCACGCTTACCACCAGTGCCCCTGGGCTAGACAAAATAAACAAGGGGGTGTTAATAAGGAAGTCCTTATTAATAATGCACAAGATAGATAACAGTCTAGGGAAGTACCCCGTACAAGCCCTGCCACCTCTGCTCCTTCTGATGGTGCTGACCCCACCTCTTCTGCTTCAATATCTGCTAAGGATCCACATTTTTCTGAGTCTGCCAAGGCCCCAAACAAATGAGCCAGCCCTCTGTTGAGGTTTCTGTGACCCCCCTTGGTTGTGCACCCCTACCTAAATGAGATGATAGACCTCCACCCCCATCTGCTTTGGAGTTTCAAATACCCCATCCAAAGTGGGTAACTAGAGTTTCTAGTCGGCATATGGCCCAACCCCCCTGAAGTTCTTACTGAGAACCCTTTCCATCTTCTTCAAGATCAGGAGGGAGGCTCAGAGTCAGATGTATCTACTAAATTTGGGTTTATTTCTGAAATGGATTGTGAGGAAGAAGGGGGTGGGGGTGCTTCTGGATGGAAAGAAAAAGAAAGAGAAGATACAGAAAAAAAAAGATGTTCCAAAACCTTGATGTTAATTTGTTTATTCTAACTGATTCATGGCAGAAATCAAACTTGCTTCCTTAAATACTTGCAATATTAAGAATTATAAAAAAAGGATGGCATGCTGGCGTTTTTGCCTCTCTCTGCAAGTAGATATCATTTTCTTACAGAAAACTAGGTTTAACTATATTACTGATATTAGACAGGCATCTAAACTTTGGACCAGAGGGCCTTCTTTCTGGTCCTATGGGGAGAATGCAGCAGATGGCCTCGGCATTCTGTTCAATCATACTTCTGTCCATGTCTCTCTGTTGGTGGATATACACCCCTGGGAGGACTCTGCTTTTGGATTGTGTTCATAAGAGTTTCTCTTGACGTCTTATTAATACCTATGCTCCTCAAGTCAAGTCTTTACGGATAGAATTGTTTAATGATATTCTGCCGTATATGTTTACTAGGAAACAGGTAATATGGGGGGAGACATGAACTGTGGCTTAGATGTTAAATTTAAGGATTCTGTACAGACTAAAGTTTATTGTGATTCTCATGCTTTGTTGAAGGTTTTACAGACTGCTTCCCTTAAGGTTGCATATCGTGAACTCCATAAGGATGTGGGAGCTGCTTAGAGATGGTGTATCTTTTGCACTAGGATTGATTTCATTTTTTTGTCCAAGTTTTTGTTTCCTCATGTTTTTTTCTCTACATTTATGTGAATTCTCAGACCATATGGTTTTGCTTTGCACAGTAAATAAGTCTTGGTTTCCTCCTCGATTTCCAGTGGTAACTTCTAGGTGGAGATTTAATTCTTCAGTATTGCAAGATTTGGATATGCAAAATAAATTACATTCCCTCCTTGTTGCCCAGAACTCTGTAAGGGTATTATATGGCTCTATGGCGCTTTGGTGGGCTGACACTAAACTGGATTTTGGAGACACAGAAGTAATCAAGTCTACATTACTTATTTGGATTTACAACATCAGTTTTATAGGCTGACCTCTTCACCTAATGTCGCTGATGTTAGGGTTAAACAGCAGATTGACATTGTAAAAAACATATGAGATGTTACCAATATGACCGTCTGGTGTCTTTGCAGGCTGAAATGCAGTATGGCACTATAAAATCACCTTCAGCTGACCCTTTTGTAGTCTGTAAAACTCAACTAAAACAAACTTTAATGGAGGGACTTACTAATTCAGATGGGGCCTTAGTAACCACCACAGTTGGGATGTTACACATTGTTAGGCAGTCCTTATGCTCTCTTCAAGAGACTAGTTTTACTGCAGGAGTTCAGTGGGATGATATTCTTACATGTGTATTGCCAAGTCCTTCTGACATAGAAAATGGTGAGTTAGGTAAACTCATTTCTAAGGAAGAAATTTGGCAGGAGATTACAAATTTGTCTTTGGGGGTTTCCCCAGGGGTGGATGGCCTTACCAATAAGTTTATAAATTTTTTTTGGATGACATGTGACATTTTGAATCTAGTTTACACTGAAATTTTGGACACGGGGGTTATGCCTCAGGATTTTTCGGCCATCGTACTTCTTTATTTATTTAAAAAGGGTAATAAGGCTGATGTGGGTAATTGGAGGCCTATCAGTCTACTTAATACTGATTATAAAATTTTATCTGCTATTCTCTGTCGAAGATTACAAAAGGCTGCATCTCATTTAATACATCTTGTGCAGACCTGTTTGATCCTGGGGAGGAATATTCAGCAAAATGTGTTTTTTTTTTGTTTAATGTTTGTGAGTTTGGGTGACAAAAGCATCTATCAGGTTATCTTTTGGCATTGGATCAAACCATGGCCTTTGACAGGGTGTCCCATGATTTTCTTTGGGAGGTACTTGAATGTTATGGGCTCCCTTGTCGTTTTTGAACTTGGATAAGTCTTTGTTACAAAGGAGCAAAGATTTTCCCTACAGTAAATGGGGAGATGGGAGAAGCCTTAATTTTACACCGGGAAGTTAGACAGGGGCGTCCCTTTAGTCCCCTACTATGTACATTTATCTTGGATCCTGTTGTGTGAGAGCTCTTTAGGGATAATACTATTCGGGGTTTATCACTTCAGAAAGCCAGATAATGTAGGTTGTTTTGAACCTCAGAAATTGGGTATTTATGCAGACAATATAGTTGTTACTGTTCCAGACTCAGAATTGGGTATGGCAGCCTTGCAGGTTTTAGATAGGTATGCCAGTTTGGCAGTAGCAGCTATTAATTACTTAAAAAGTAATGGGTTTTTTGTTGGTGATGGGGTTCCTACCTCCAGGATTGGGAAAATTTCCATTTTCAAGGATCCCATTAAAATTCTTGGGTGTCATTTTGGTTGGGGGGATCTGGCTTCTCTGAATTGAGAAGAAAAGATTAAAGTTGGAGAACTGAAAGTGCAAATCTGGAAAACCTGGGCATTATCTAAAACTAAACGGGTTTTAATTGTTAACAAATTTAAACTGCCTTTATGTTTGTATGTTTGTACTTCTTTCCCTCTTCTGGTTTCTTTGGAAACAAGATTGTACAGTATTTTTTTCCAGATGGTTTGAGGGAGTCGTCTTCATCAGATTAAATGGAATTTTACTTACTTACCGGTTAAGAAAGGGGGTCTTGGTATGATACATCCTTTGTTTCAATTTTTCCTTTTTCTTTCTTACAATATTTCCCAAAATGGGGGGTTGTAGACACCAGTGGAATGGTTGGACAGATTTGCTATTTCATCAGTTTTTATTGAAGTGGAGGGACTCAATTCCTAAACTGTGTGCCACCTTAGAAATCCCAGAATTTGCTACTTCAGCCATCAGGAAACTTAAACAGTGGGGCATTACGAAAGAACATCTTTCGACTTTACTCATAAATCTATATATGTAGATATAATGAGGAGGAATTCTGCTTGTCAGGTAAATTTCCCTAAATGTGTACCTTTGAGGTTGGGTAATGCCTTGCGTACTCTAGTTGACAAATGGATTCCAGTCCACATGTGGGATGTACAGTGGCTTTGTTGCCATGGCAGACTTGGGGTAAAGGGCAATTAAAACATACGCCTTTGTTGGAAAGACAACGCATTCATTTGGAATGTACTAGTACAGAAGAAACTATGGAGCATTTTTTCTTTACATGTATTTATGCCAAACAATTTTGGCAAGATTTGGCTTCTAAGTGGCACTGGGGTTTAGCAACATTGGTTACATATGAGACTTTAGTCTTGGGGGATTATACTGTTTTTTTTTTTTAAAGTACCATCCCAGCACTTTGAATCAGCTGTTTGCATGCATGAAGTACTTTTTGCGGCGAGCACAATGTCAATTTTCTTTGCAGCATTTGAATGTTCCAACTTTCACTGTCATCTCACACATTGTTAATGTAGTTAGTAAACAAAAGGAGTATGAATGAACACTTCTCGCAATTCCAAAGTTTTGGATTCTTTGACAAAATATTTTTGGGCAGTAATACAATATTTTTTTTTCTTGGGGTAGTTTTCTGAAAATAAGAGAATTTTTCTGTCCAGTATATTGCTGTTTCATATACTATTCTTTTTGTTTTGTTTTTTTGTCTTGTTTTTGAAGAGGATTTCTTTTTGTACAAAGTTTTTGGCATTTTCTCAAATTGTGGTTTCTGCTATGTTTTGATTTTTCCCTGTTTTGTTTGTGTTTTTTGCATTTTTCATGTCCTGATGTACTGTTTCTTTCAATAAAAAAATTCCCCAACTCTTTTCTATAAGTGCCATGGGAACTTTAACATCCACCTGAACTACCACCAATCCAGGCAGATGGGACCTCGGTTTAACATCCCATCCGAAAGACGGCACCTCAGAAGTGCAGCACCCCTCTCATGCTGCACTACAGTGTCAGTACTGGGATATTAACCCAAGTGCCAGATGTGGGAACTGAACCCACAGCCCTCTAATCTCATGGCCTCAGAGGCGAGTGTGCTACTTCCTAAGCCACTGATACTGACAATGGTGCAGTTGCTGTGCGAAATCATCTTTTGGGACAAGTGAACAAATGACACTGGCACTCTTCATGAGAAGGGGACCCAAAAAGGCCATGCTGAAAATTTGGTGCAACACCTCCAAAAAATGGCCAGTTACACCAGGGTATTCCATAATTTCTATTCACATGTGTAACTTTGATCGCTTGGTAGCTCATCACAGCCCTATTGGCTCTGGCCAGAATTTGTTGTATGTGAAGGAATCTACACCTCGTGAGCATGTATGCTCCTCAAATCAAGGCTGTGAGGGTAGCCCTATTTCAGGATATAAGATCCTACACAAGGAAGTTAGTTGTACTTGATGGGGATTTTAACTGTGGTCTGTCCTTAAGGGATGGGGTGGGGGCAAGACACTGAAAATGTATTGTGATTCTCTTGCTTTAAACAACATGTTTGCAACTGCTAGCTTACAGGACGGATTTGCAGACTGTTCTGACTCAAAAACTCCTATGTTTACCAAAGGTACTTTGACATCCAGGAATGTTTTTCTGTTTATCTCTGCTGCTATTAAGGTGAACTCATACAAAATACAAAAATAAGGGTACTGGACTTCTGGAGGGCTGCCTTTGTCAAAATGAGAGAGTGCCTCAGAAAAGCACTAACAAACAGGCAAGAAGGAGGAGTGGAACAACAATGGGGAAACATCAAAACTGCCATCAACAAGGCAACAATCCTTTGTGTGAAGCAAATCAAAACTAAAGAAAAAACCACTATTGTTCTCAAAAGAGGTGGTGGTGAAGGTTAGGGAGAAAAAGGCAGCATTTAGGAAGTATAAGGAAACACAGAAGAAGCAGGACAGAGAACTGTAACAGTTAAAGCAGAAGGGAGTGGGGAAGGCAGTAAGAATAGCAAAGGCTCAAACCGAGGGAAAGATAGCCAGCTTGGTTAAGAAGGGGGATAAAACCTTTTACAGATACATTAGGGAGTGTAGAAAGACAAAGGGAGGAATAGTGAAGCTGAATAAAGGTGATGGTGGGTGGGCAGACAGGGACAGTGAAAAAGCAGGGATACTGAACGGATACTTCTGCTCAGTATTCACAAAAGAAGAGGAGGGGGAGGTACCTAATCCAATCAATAGAAGCACTCTAGATAGGGGGGTCAATCCCAATCCTTTCACAGAAGAAAGGGTTCTGAAAGAACTCCTAAAACTGAAGGTGGACAAAGCAATGGGACCTGATGGGATTCACTCCAGAATTCTAAAACAATTAAGGGGAGAACTAGTGACACCACTGACTACCCTTTTTAATAAATCATGGGAGGGTGGTATGGCACCTGAGGACTGGAGGAGGATGGATGTGATTCCCTTTCACAAAAGTGGGAGCAAGACAGAGGCAGAAAACTACAGGCCAGTCAGTTTGACCTCAGTGGTAGGGAAAATGATGAAATCACTTCTGAAGGAAAGAATTGTTGAGTACCTAGAGGCCAGTGAGGCACAGGGCCCAAGGCAGCATGATTTCACAGCAGGAAGGTCATGTCAGATGAATTTAATTGATTTCTTTGACTGGGTGACCAAAGTAGTAGACCAGGGAAGGGCTGTGGACATGGCCTTCCTAGACTTTAGCAAGGCATTTGACAGAGTCCACACAAAAGATTAAAAAACAAATTAGCCAGCCTGGGAGTGGGTCCCAGGGTGGTAGCCTGAGTAAAACATTGGCTCGAAACCAGGACACAGAAGGTAATAGTAAACGGAGTTCACGCTGAAGAAAGGGGGGTTACTAGTGGGGTACCACAGGGTTTAGTACTGGGCCCAGTCCTTTTTAATGTCTTTATAGGTGACATTGCAGAGGGACTGGAAGGAAAAGTATGCTTCTTTGCAGATGACACAAAGATCTGCAACAGGGTTAATACACAAGGGAGGTGAAAAGGAAGAGAAGGGACTTGGCAAGGTTGGAGGAATGGTAAGAAGCATGACAGCTTGGATTCAATGCAAATAATTGCAAAGTAATGCACCTGGGAAACAAAAACCCAAGGGAAGAGTACACAATGGGGGGGGGTGGTAGTAACAACAACAAAAATGGAAAGAGACCTGGGGGTAATCATATCAGATGACCTAAAGGTTAGCAAGCAATGTAAGAAAGCAGTAGGGATGGCTGGAAGGATACTGGGATGTGTAGGGAGAGGCATCACCAGTAGAAAATAGGAAGTTGTTATCCCTCTGTACAGACAGTTGGTGAGATCCCATCTGGTGTACTGCATCCAGTTCTGGAGCCCACATCTCTGCAAGGACATAGGCAGGATGGAGACAGTCCAGAGAAGGGCAACTAAAATGGTGCAGTGTCTGCAACAGAAGCCATATGAGGAGATACTAAAGGAGCTTAATATGTATACCCTTGAGAAAAGGAGGGAGAGGCGGGGACAGGATAGAAACTTTTAAGTACCTCAAGGGAATCAACAAAGTCCAAGAGGGTGGCATCTTTCAGAAAAAGAGATGTGCAAGAACAAGGGGACACAATTTGAAGATAGAGGGGGGACTGCTCAGGGGTAATGTAAGGAAGGATTTTTTCACAGAGAGGGTGGTGGATGCATTGTACGGCCTTCCTGAGAAGGTTGTGAGGTCAAAAATAGTGGGTGAATTCAAGAATGAATGGGACAGGCATAAGGCAATTCTTGTGGGGGGGTAGGAAGAAATAGGCTGTTGGTTAACTACGATCTGCAGCTTATCCAGTAGGTAGGGAAATGGGCAGACTAGGTGGGCCAAGCGGTCCTTATCTGCCATCAAAGTCTATGTTTCTATGTAATTCAGCAAGGACTTTTGTGGTGGAAACTGCAGACCACCTGGTGGTAGTGTGCCATTGTCATACAGGGCCAAACTGGCATGAGGCGGTCAGACCATAGAGACTGAATACAAGCACACTAGAGAGAGGATATACAGGTAAAATGGAAGGATTTATTCAGAGCAAGATGCACAGCAATACCTGCGAGTAATGGCATTGAGAAGTGGTGGGAGGACTCCATGGCAGATTTTAACAGCTTATTCCAGAAATTGAGACAACGCAATAGCACCAATAAATATTATAAATACTTAGGCATGCAATCTCAGTTGCATAAACTCATTCCCTGCATGAATAAGAATAGTGTAAATTTAACAGAACAGATTTGACTCTTAAAAGAAGAGATGAAATATTTCCAATATGAGAGAGTGACATCCTTAGGAATGGAAATGAAATGTGATACACAACATTGTTCACAGCATTTAGACAAATTTTCTGTGCGCAGAGACCGAGTGACCCATAGAATAATGACCAATCTCCTTAGTCCAGAGAAAGATCAGCTAGTCATTTCAGAAAGCCAGATAATGTAGGTTGTTTATAACCACACTAGTAACACCTTTGATTCTCCAGTAGTCACGTGGATACAAGGAATCTCATGTATCTCACTTTAATATTCCATCAACTGATAAGCAAACATAAGCACAGCTGACACGGCCCATTACTTTAACAGAAGTGGAGCAAACAATAAAGCATCTAGGTAATAACATAGCTTCTGGCACTGATGGGATGCCTGCAGAATTTTATAAAATGTTTATATCAGTTTTGAGTTCCATTTTACAAGTAGTATTGAATTATATTTTGGAATATGGGCATCTGACCATCACTATGCAAACTACTCTGTTAATTTACATTTTTAAATCTGGAAATAGGGAAGAAATTAAAAACTGGAGGCCTTATGTCTTCTGAATATACTTCAGAAGATTCTGTCTAAAATCTTGGCTAACTGGTTTTCCCAAGTAGCCCCAATAGCCCTTGCCAAGTTCTAGACATGTGCCATCAAACAGAGAAGTATATTAGAACCTAGTTGTGCTATGAGATCTAGTTGAAAGAGATGACAAAGGTCTGGATAATTTTTTTTACTATTTATTCTTTTTCTACAGCCCCCTTCTCACCACCTTGGCTGCCACTCTTCAGAGACCCTAAGCTATGGATCCCTCTGCTCTGCCCAAGGTATCTCCCCTGGATAATGTTTTTTTGTTATCATTAGACCAAGAGCAGTCCTTTGATTAGGTGCCACATGATTTCCTGATTTAAGTATTGGGGCAGTATGGTATTCCTGAGTGTTTCATAAAATAGATTCTCACGGTGGTGAAACATGGTTGGCATGGACCATGGTGCAAGGAATGAAGATGGCCCCCCCCCCCAGCTTTCTAAAGCCCTAGGTTAAGGATTTTGCTTGCCTTTAAGTCAGTCTGTCTCCCTGTAAACTTTTTTTAGAAGATCCTTCCTCCTCCTCTCAATCAAACTTACTCCCCCAGTCCCCCCAAGTCTCTGTTTTTCTCTTACTTTCTTTATGTTATAATAATTAAAAAAACATCTTTTCCTGTTCGTTTCAAAATGCTATCTGCTAATATGCAACACAACTCACTGTACACACCAGCCCAGCTGGACCAGATCTGCCTTTGCTTAGGCTTTCTGGGTCCTGGGCTAAGGGCTTTAAGTCACTAAGTCTGTACATAAGTTTTTTTGTGTTTTTTTTAAATCCTTCCTCCTCCTCTCACAATCAAACTCCCAGTCCTCACAGGTCCCCCAAGTCTCTGTCTTTAATTATCTTCCTTTTTTGTTATATTTTAGAAACTTTTATTAATCTTAATCCCCAATTTCCATCTTTTTTTTTCATTTGCTTATCAGCTTATACAGGCAGCACTCTGCTCTGCAGCAGTAGTACCAGCACTTTTTGTCCCCCTCACCCTAATAATTATTCCTTCCTTTTTCTGGAACTGGCCTTGCTTAGGCTTTTCTAGTTTAGTTGTCCTTCTGGGCTTTTTAAGTCACTAAGTCAGTGTATAGTAACAGTTTTTTTAGAAGATACTTCTTCCTCATCTCATAAACTCCCAGTCCCCCCAAGTCTCTGTCTTTAATTATCTTTTTTTTTGTTTGTTTTATTTTATAATCATCAGAATCTTTTATTTCTCTTAATCCCAAATTTCCATCCTTTTTTTATTTGCAACCTATCAGCAGTCTAAGTCAGCTTATGCAGGCAGTGTGCACTCTGCTCTCAGTATTACCAAGCACTTCTTGTTCCCCTCACCCTAATTATTCCTTGTTCTGGTCTATATCTGGCATTGCTTAGGCCTTTATAATTTACACTCACAACTCACAACTCAAAACTCACACTGATACAAGCCTGGGTTGCCCATACCTTGCCAGACTTTCTCATGGTATCTGAGACATGGCTCAAAACCCACCACAGCAGACAGGGATGTTAACTTACCTAACTACCAGCTATTCAGAGCTGATCGCTAAACAAGGGGAGGTGGAGAGCCATATATGCAAAATCCGGTATAGCTGTATCCTGTATTGCTGCAACATCTATGCCCAAGGAGTTTGAATGCCTATCCCTAAAAGTTTCTCTCCCCAATACAGCAGCTTTTCAGCTAGTTGGATGCTACAGAACCCCCTCTGCTGAACACAAGCTCTTATCCCACCTGGGGAACCTGCTCAAACCCAGAACTGAAGAAGTCATTATTCTAGGTGACCTGAATTTCAACTGGCTTACCCAGGCAGCTGCACCTCTGGTATCATTCTGTGATACATATGGGTTCACACAGCTAATTAATGAACCAACAAGAATTAATGCAAGGAATCGTAATAACAGCACACTACTTGATATCATGCTAGTGAATAAACCACATCTATTCACTCAAGCTGGAGTGCCTCTCTGTGATATAAGTGATCACTGCCCCATTGCAGGGGTAAGATCCACCAGCATAACAACAAGCCTGTAAAATTCCTCATGAGGAGACCCAAGAAAAACATCAATATTGAATGATATTTGCATGATCTAGCTTACTTCCACACTGGCAAGAGTTTATCTTGCCCATTCTGTTGAAAAGCTCAGCAGGTGCTAAATAGCATTATAATAAATGCCTTAACACCCATGCCCCAATCGCTAGTATCCGAATAAAAACAAAACCTGTCATTGGTTTACAGCTGACCTCAAAGCTGCACTGCTGGAGAGAGACAAACTCTGGAAAATGGCAAGAAAAACCAAGAATGCAAGTGACTGGATGATCTTTAGGAAAGCCAGGAATAGATACACCAAGAAAGTTAAGGATGCAAAGGCTGCCTTCTACTTGGCCGAGCTTGACTCCTCCTACCATAATCCTGCTAAGTTTTGGGGCACCATCAAGGGTATGGTGGGGCAGGACGCTAACACCCCCTTCCAACTCAATTACACAACAGTTATGACCCTATCACTGGCAAAATGGAAATTCTGGACACCTTCAATAACCACTTCACAACGGCTGGCCTTGCCCTTGACACCTCTCCAGCTAACCTGCTGAGGGAATAATTAAGCTCCATTACACTGGTGATCAGAGAGTTGACTCTTCCTTCAGCTTCAAATCTATACTGTTGAAACAAGTAGAGGATCTATTATGGCAACTGGATACAAAAAGTGCAGGGGCAGACTCTCTGGACCCTACTTTCTAAAGATTGCATGCCATGTACTTGCAGTCCCCCTAACACACCTCTTTAACCTATCCCTAAACTCTGGCTCTATTCCCACAATGTGGAAGACAGCCCAAGTGGTTCCCCTTCTAAAATCAGGGGACCCTATGGATCTTAATAATTACAGGCCCATTTCCATTCTGCCAGTACTATCCAAGATGCTGGAGAAATTAGTGAGTAACCAGTTAAGGGAGTATCTTCACAATGCTAACCTCCTAAACCCAGCTCAATCTGGATTCAGGGCCAAGCATAGCACTATCACTGCACTAGCCAAGGTCACAAATGACTGGCAATCCGAGTTAGATAAAAAGAATAATGTCTGTGCAGTATTCCTGGACCTGAGCAAAGCATTCGATACTGTGGACCACGAGCTACTACTTTCATCCCTGCACTCCACTGGCCTAGATCCACCCTCCCTTAAGTGGTTCAGATGCTATCTCACCGGTAGGTCACAGCAGGTAAAAGCTGAAGGTGACCTATCCCCATTAAAACCACTGTCAAGAGGAGTCCCCCAAGATTCTATTCTGGGTCCTATCCTTTTTGCCATTTATATAAATAACATTGATACAACCCTTACCAATTCCTCTGTACACCTCTTTGCTGATGACACTGTTCTGTATGTCAGCAGCCCTTCGCCTGCAGCTGCTCGTGAAATCCTACAAACAGAATTCTCCTTGCTACAATATCAGCTACTCGAAAAAAAGCTTCTGTTAAATGCAAAGAAAACTAAAGCAATGATGTTCACAAATCAAAGCTCCACCAGCACATCCTCTTCAGTCATACTCCCAGCTATGCACTATACTTGAGCAAATCTGGAGTATGAAAATTTCAAATACCTAGGTGTGTGGATTGACAACAGACTTGACTTCACTCATCATTTAGAAGAACTGTTAAAAGCTTCGCCAAAGGCTTGGCCTTCTATAGATTAAAACCTTCCTAAACAGAGACTCAAAGATGAGGTTAGTCCAGGCTATTTTCTATCGGTTGTTGACTATGCAGACTTCTTATAGTCACTGCCCCATCTCCTACCTTAACAAGTTGGATACTTATATCATAGAGCAATAAGGTTCATTACAGATCTGCCATCTAATACCCATCATTGCTCTCTTTATGCTGCAGTTGGGTGGGTTTCCCTTTACCTCAGAAGGAACAGAAATGCAGCACTATGGATTTACAGAGCGTTGTCAAAAAAACTTCCAAACTATATCCTGGACTGCTTCACCCAGACCTCTCCTAGCTCCTATGCCCTAAGAAGCAACAACATCATCCTGCTCAAATTGCCCAAATTCAACACCAGGCTAGGGAGGGCAGCAATCAGCTATTCTCTAGCTATAGCATGGAACACCCTACAAAAATCCCTTTAAACTGTCCAATATCATTCCATTTGCATCCTTTAAACAGCATTGTACAGTCTTCTTCAAAGAGAAATGCAGTTGCTACCGCTAGAGCTAGCATTGTCATCTCACAAATCTCCCTTCCAAACCATATATGGCATATTCCTTCCAGACAGACACCCCATCTTATGGCACCCAGTAATACCTTCACCATCCTAGTATTACATTATGTTGAGTGTCTGCCATGGTCCCCCCACTGGGATAGGTATATACTGTACATACTGTAAATATTAGCTTAACTTTCCTGTAACCAATTTTTATCATGTGAATTTACTGTACATCACTGTGTTTATAAACGTTATTTTCCCCTGTATGTATAACTGTCTTATATAAGTGTATGATGTATCTGTTGTGTATCAACTATTGAACCTTAACCTTATCAGGTCCATCTTGTAAATGAGCCTTGCTCAATGATGTTCGCCTGAATAAATAAAGACTTGATGATGATGATGATGATGATGATGATGACTTGTCCTTCTTCTCAGCAGCTGCAGGCAGTTCATTGCCACATACCTTATGTTAACAAAGCACCATCACACCGAGTCACTGATAAAATTCAAATTTTGTTTTAGCAAATAAAAAAAGAAGAAGTAAAAAGACAACAAAGTTTTTTTCTCAAACCCCCAGGCTGTCTCTCCAGTTTATGATGACTCACTACTAGACCATCTATCCCTCCTTCCAACTAAATGTCTTCTTTGGAAAGTCCTCCAAGTCCTCCCCCCACCCCAAAGCCAAGCAAAGCAGCAGCCAAGCTGCAGCAACTGACCACCTGCCCACACAAATATGCAGTGCCTGGAGTCGACGTTGGACCTGACTTGTGTTGTGGTGGGTGAACTGAGAGACGTAAAAAACATGTTAGTAATTCCTTTTATTTTTTATTTAAATCAAGTTACCAAGCCGAGCCGGTTAGCCTGCACTGTAGCCTGAACCATAATGTTGCAGTCGCGTGCATCTCCAACAAACCACATCCTCTCTCTCTCCATCTCCCACCCACTCCAACTCACCGCCACTGCACGGCCATTGGTGGTAGACTACTACTGATGGACGAGGCAGGCAGAGTAGCAGTCTCTCCATTTGCTGGCTCATGATCCCATCTGTCAGTCACAGGCAGCTCCTATTTTTGACTCCTATGGCTGCTCTTGAGTCCCTCAGCCACCCTCACGTCGTGTGTTGATAGTCCATCATGTGGGGTGCCTATTTTGAATTGGGACTAACGTGAGGATCAGATGGCCGGGTGATGTGCCACAGTTACAGGCACATGTGCCTCATCTGTGAAAAACAAACAATCAGACAGTCTAGTGGGAATGAATGGGCCCTTCCAGCTTGTGGGCACCGGTGTAGTTGCACCACCTGCACACTCCATCCCTACGGACCTGGATTCTCATGCTGCATAGAGGGGCAGTGATGTTGACACTTGTTATTTCTGTACTGGCTCAACCTGTTTCTGTATTAATGGCCAGAGCTGTCCCCTAAGCCCTTTGTTATACATATTCACTTTACACCCCCTAATCAGGCCAATACGACATAACACAACTATAAGCGTTATCCAATTGGCTCCTGACCATCCAGAAATTAAGACACTGTGTTATGCTGATGATTTGTGTATAATCATTCAGGTTCAAGATTCAGGACCACATGTACAGCAGACTTTAGAATTGTTTTCCTACAAAGCCAGAGCTAAGAGTAATTATAAAGTTTGCTAGTATCCCTATTGGACACCAACTGATGTGTACTGACACAGCCACAATTACGGACATTCAAGTGAGGAAAGAACCAGTAAAGATCCTGGAGATTTATTCTGGTCCTGGGAACTGAGTGAAAGCAAACTGGAACAAGTGTATTATTAAGGCAGAAAGAAAACTGGTATTCTGGAGAAACAGAGTAATTGTCAAAATAGAAATGGGTTTTTCTGGTTTGCACACTGTTACCCCCCTGCTTTTTGTATGTTAGTTCAGTTTACCCACTCCTAGTGGAACTAGAAGCCAGATTCTATTGCCTATTTTTTTAGGGATTATGGAGGAGTAGGCTGAACCCCATTAGAAGGGACGTTATGTATAGGGGAATTAAAGAGGGAGGGATAGTAGTAGTAGTAGTAGATTTTATTTGTTTAGGGCACCCTTCCCTGAAGGCTCAGGGTGCCTTTACAATAGAATTACAAATGCATCCATACATAAATAACAGAACAGGAACAGTAATAAAACATATACTGTACATATAAAATCTCAGACATAATTAAAACAACTGAACCCATTCAAATTCTTAAATGGTCTACCTCAAACCCCAAAAGCTTGTGCAAACAAGAATGTTTTCAGTTGTTTAAAAATTTCAGCAGACAGTGCCTCCAGGAGGTTCCCCAGCAATGAGTTCCATGATATCGGGGAAGCTACCTCAAATGCTCAGTCCCCAGAGCTCTTTAACCTCACTCAGAGGATCTCCAGGAGATCATCGGTAACTGATCTGAGGGTGCACGACTGGACGTAGGGATGCAGGAGATCCTTCAGGTAGCCCAGACCTGAACTGTGCAGAGCCTTGCAGGTCAAAAGGCCTACCTTGAAGGTGATGTGCCAGCGCACTGGCAGCCAGTGCAACTCGCTCAACACTGGAGTGATATGACTAAATCTGGAATGGCCAGTCAAAACCCATGCAGCTGCATTCTGCAACAGCTGCAGGCACTGCAGTGCACCACCTCTGACCCCACTGTAGAGGGCGTTACAGTAGTCGAGTCTTGAGATCATGAAAGCATGGACCAATGTGGCCAGGTCTTCAGGCAAGACAAAGGGCTTGATCTGGGTGGTGCTCCAGAGACGGCAAAATCTAGTCCTGAAAACAGTGGATAAATATGGCTATGACATGGGTTGCATGAAGCAGAGCAACCAATTCATCAAAAGGCATCAGGTGACAGTGGATTAAATTCCCTTTTTAATCCACACTTGGATGACCTGCACTTCTTCACTCAAAGCAAGTGATGTGATTATCTCCCAAAAATCATATCCCTACCCACAGATGCAGTATAGTGGTGACACAGAAAATGTTGCGGATAACTGTAATATTGTGAGTAGAAATGGAAAGATTTTAGCAAGTAATTCTATACATAGTCAGTGTCAGTGGCTGAGTAGGTAGCACACTCACCTCTGCGGCCGGGAGATCAGAGGGCTGTGGGTTCAGTTCCCACATCTGGCACTTGGGTTACTATCCCAGTACTGACACTGTAGTGCAGCATGAGAGGGGTGCTGCACTTCTGAGGTGCCATCTTTTAGATGAGACGTTAAACCAAGGTCACATCTGCCTTGATTGGTGGTAGTTCAGGTGGATGTTAAAGATCCCACGGCACTTATCAAAAAGAATAGGGAAATTTCCCCGGTGTCCTGAGCCAAGTTTCCCTCACTCACTAAAAATATCACCAACAGCTTAATCTGGTTCAAGGTCAGTTGGCAATCATCTGTATCCCCCTCCCCCGGGTCATGCCTGAAAATAGGCAGGATTTGTCTAGTGCACTTACCCGGTCAACAAAAGCTAAATAAATAAAATAAAAATAAATATTTACATGTGATCATTAGCAGTAATGTGTCTACAATGTTGTTTGTTTTTGCTTACCTTGAATTTTGCCAACTGCTAATTAAAAAGAATCCAATTGAATCCTTCTATTATGAAGTCAGAAACGCTCTATTGGCAAGGCTATTTATATAGCTATAATGCAGTGTTTGCAGATCATGGAAGTAATGTATTCTCATGCATGGTAAAAAATAAGTAAAACAGATGTTCTAACATGTATTTATTATAGGAAAGGAGTTATACTGTATTGTGGAATGTGATTGTCTATGGAAAGCCATACACTGCAAAAAGTTGTTCTGCTGCAGTAGTGACATCCTCACTAACACAGGATGTCACAATGCAACCCAGAGCTGTAGGAAGGCATTTTGGTGCTCTGTGCAAGAGACAAATTTTGCACACCCCCCCCCAGAAAAGAGCCGGGGGTCTAGGTGCCACAAGGCCCCCTGAAGCTCTGGGGGGGTTTACATGTTCTGTGGTGAGTTTTAGGTTTTTTCTTGCATAAAAAAACATACTTTTTTTACATGTTCCTTACCCGTGATTTCAGGAAAAATGTTGCTCCCATTGAATCTGAGGTGTGGGAAACTCTGGCTGGCTGGCATCAGAGTATGCAGCTGCAATTGTTGTGGACAACTGGCTGACCAATGGTGCCATCAACCACCCACCTTATATTCATTTTTGAAGTGTACTGTGAAAGATTTCTATATGACGAATGGGGGTCTGAGGGCATAAGGCTAGAAATATGGGGGGGGTGTTAAATGCTCTGTGGTGAGTTTTGGGGCTTTTCTTGCATATGTGAGAAGGGGCAGCTTGAGGTGGGAAGAGAGGCTGGTTGGGGGAGGGGGTCCAGCCTTGAGAGGGCGCTCTGATTAAGGGAGGCTGGTGCTTGTCTAGCACAAGCATAGAGTGGCTCATGGGGACATATACAGGTACCTCAGTGGCATAGATGCAGTCCTCCAGTGCTGGACACACGTACCTCTGAGATGCCCCACCTGCAACCACCCACAGTCCTCCAGTGCTGGACACATGTACCTCTAAGATGCCCCACCTGCAACCACCCATCCTCACATGAGGAATGTACCCCCATGAGCCCACTCAGCTCTAATAGCAGGCTCCACTGCCCCTGTAGTGGAATCACCACCACCTAACAGAAGGAAAAGCCTCCACCCCGGACCATCCTCTCCTCAGCTAGACTAGTTCCAACATTCCACGCTGCTTGACCACCCTTCTAGACCATAACCAGACTCCGTGCCCAACCATCCTACATGTGGCTTGAATACCTCCACAACACCACACTCCTCACCTTAGCCATCTGCCTTCCCTATAGCTGAACCACCACCATGCTACACCAAAACCAGCCCCCATGCCCCCGAACAATCCCTGCAACTGGACCAGCCCCACATACCTCTAAACTGTCCCTGATTTTCAGGGACGTCCTCTATTTTGCATCAAAATTTGCATCTGTCCCTCGTAAAATTTGTATTTTTATGGCAGAATAGTGGGGATTAAAATCACAAAATAATGTCAAACATTAATGTTACAGACTTGTCCTTCTTCAGAAAATGCATCTCAACACAAATCCCCTTATTCTATCAGCTTTCTGAGTGAATAGTGCCAATTTTTAAGATGTGTCCCTAATTTTGGGTCCTTGTCCCTGATTATTTCAAGTCTTGTCCCTGATTCATGAGGCAAGAGGTTGAGAGGTATGCAGCCCCAAGTCTATCATCCCTCCATAGAACCACTCTCTCTGTAGCTGAATCCCCCCCAAAGAATATTCTAACTGTTTCCAACCCCCTCAACTGCAGAAACCCCCCATAGAAAAGCCCCCCCTTGCATCTTCCCCCCTTCATTTGGGAGAGGACCAGGTAGCAGAAGATTCACAGCATGGAACTGCTGCTATGGTGCTGTCCAGGTTCAAAGCATAACTCCAGGCATACAAAAAAAGCGCAGCTACTCTGGTCCACTCCCTCCTCCCTCCCTCCCTCTCTCTTTCCCAGCTCAGACTCATATGCCATGTTGGCAAGCATGAACACATGGCAGGTAATTTTTATGTAATTTATAAGCACCTTTATGGAAACTGGTGGATCTGCAAGACCTGAAAGCAACCCACTGACATCCACATTTTGTGTGACACGCTCAGCCTCTGCAGTGTTTTAAATTATTAATAAAACTGCCATGTTCATGGATGCAATCAGAGCTAGTGTGTCGATGACACAGATAAAGGGAGGGGAGGGGAGCTTTCCTTGACTGACAGAAGTTTTACTGTGGGACCCTGGACAGCACTGTAGCAGGCATTCTCTGCTGTGGACCTTCTGCTTCCTAGCCCTCTCCTGACTGGTGTGTGGGGTGAGCAGTTGCAGGGGTAGCTTGTCTATTGGGGGGGGTTCCTGCTGTGGGGTGGGGATGGGATACATTATGTAGTGTACCCAAGTAGCAGCGTCTAGGAGCCCTGCAAAAAAAAAAACGCCTGACAGGGCATGATAGGGTGCATAAGGACCCCTCTTAGGGCCCATTTAGTTAGCTTGGTGAGAGAAATGTGTGTAGGGTCCACATGGTGAAATGAGAAGTGTCATTAGAGAAAAAACATTTTGCCTACACCAGTTTTCAGTATTTCTCAGCAACCCCTCTGCCCAGTAAATACCCCTGTATCCAGAACAGAAACCCCAGTACAGCCAACCCAACTGCACCAGTCAGCATCCCTGCTGTCAGTAGCCCCACCACAAATCCCCTGCAGAACAGATTTCCTTCCCTGCAATCAGTTCCCTTCCACAGCCCAAGCCACGGAAGATACATGTAACATAATGTTTATTAAATCCAAACTGTACATCCCCTCACAAAACCATTGTCAGACAGTGAATAAAAAGGAGTTTGGTCTACAGAAAAAAAATGTCCAAAGTGAGTTTTTTTTTATTATTTATTTTTCAGGCCCAGCCACCCACTAAGGACTTCCATGGTGGCATCTGATTCCAGGGCAACTAGGCAAGGCAGGCAATGCCTCATTGCTCATTTTCTAAGCAAGATGGGTGTGGGTGGGGCAACTGGGTGAGCCGGACATGGGAGGACACGAAAAAAACCCAAATGGAATGGGAGTGCAAGGAGGTGGACGTGGGTCAAGAGGAGAGAAAACGTAACAATGAGGTGGGTGGGAGGGATGGTGCTGTGGCCTGTGCCATGGCAGTCAACCCAAGGCTGAGACAACTTCTTCTTCAGTCCCTGTCCTGTGCATGAATTATTACACAACAGCAGTCACGGCCCACCCACCGAGTCGAGACAGGCCCGGACCAATCAAATTCAAAGCAGATTTCCCATGCGCCACCACTTTATACACATCTCACTTACACGAACATACGAACATACGAACATATGAAATTTGCCAGCAGATAAAGGCCTAGAGGTCTATCAAATCTGCTCAAATGTGCAGCTAACACCCCTTATTCTGCTGCTGCCCCTCCCTTCCACCCTTTCCCTACATTGACCCTCCCTCTTGTCCTGTCCCATCCCCTTTTGAAGCAGTCCACTGTTCTACTGGATACCACTTCTGAAGGTAATGCATTCCACCCAGCTACTACCCTCTCTATAGAAAAGTGTCTCCTCATCTCCCTCCTGAACCTTCCTCTCTCCAGTCTCATATCATGGCCTCTGGTGTCCCTTCCCTCCCTTACTTTGAACAGCTCCTCTGTACCCATCTTGCTTATTCCTTTCATGTACTTAAAGGTTTTAATCATGTCCCCCCGTCCCTCCTCTCCTCCAGTGAGTACATGTTCAATTCCCTTAGCCTCCTCTCATATGAAAAGTCCCCCAGCCCCTTGATCATCTTTGTCACCCTGTGCTGCATCCCCGCCAGTAACTTAATGTCCCTCTTTAGATATGGGCTCCAGTACTGCACACAGTACTCCAGGTGCGGTCTAACCAATGACCTATACAGTGGCAGAATCACCTCCTTCTTCCGTGAGGATATACCCCTTGCAATGCAACCCAGCATTTTGTTGGCCTTTGCAGCTGCCTTCCTACATTGTGCCGAGTTGTTCATTGACCCTGTAATGAGCACCCCCCGATCCTTCTCCTCCTCTGTCTGGGCTAGCTGCACTCCCCCCAGCTGGTAACTCCTTCTTGGGTTCTTCATCCCAAAATGCAACATCTTGCACTTTTTGGCATTAAACCCCAGTTGCCAGGTGTCTTACCAGGTTTCAAGCTTTGCAAGATCATCCTGCAACCCCTGCCATCCCTCTAGGTCATCCACCACCGCTCCTACCTTGATATCATCAGCAAATAGACTGATCTTGCTCTTGATGTCCAATGATATGTCTACAATGAATATCTCAAACTACACTGGTCCCAACACTGAGCCCTGTGGAACACCACTCGTCACTACCCTTGGGTGTGAGCGCTCCCCGCCCACCACCACCCTCCTCTGTTGCCTTCCCTGAAGCCAGTTTCCTACCCATCTCTCTAGCTTTGCACCTGCCTCTGTGCCTTCTAACTTACTTCCCAGCCTTCCATGAGGCACCGAGTCGAATGCCTTACTGAAGTCCAGATACAGGACATCCAGTGCATGGCACCTGTCCAGTTGCCTACTTACCCAGTCATAGAACTCCACCAGGTTGGTTTGGCAGGATCTGCAAAGTATGAAGTCATGCTGTCTGCTGTTCTGTAGTTCTTTGGCGTCTTGGAGGGCCACCAGCCTCTCCTTCAGGATAGTCTCCAATACTCTGACACACACACACAACACGACACAAAATTGAAATAATAATTCAGGATTATTCGGTCAGATGTGCTGCTTGCTTCAGCTTGGCTTTTGGCTGCAGTGCAGTCAGCAGTTAGTCAGACTTGTACTACAGATTGACTACTATGTCTACATAGACAACAGTAGGGTGTGCATTGCTTAATTGCTTATGCTTACCTTACCATAAATCCTAATCCTTTATCCAAGACCTAATAGATGGATCTCTTCTCTATCTCTCGTCCCTCCTCCTCTCTCTCTACACTTTAAGTGTATTGCCTTTTTTTTTGCTACCTGCTGCTAGTCTCTCTACTCTCAACAACTTGCTCCACCACTCTCTGTGTCCAACCTAACCACCTCACCTCTCACTCTCAGTGCAACGCGCTTATACTAATGGGTGACACTGAGCCACCTACAGTTTCTCTTTTTCAGCACCACCACTACCACATGATTATTGCATGCTGCAGACTGTGCATCCATGTGACCCCCCTGACTTGCTGGGTCGTGGTCCGCAGATGCACCCTTGCTGACAACCAGTTGTATCTACAGAACCAAAATAAAAAAAAATTAAAGGAGCAGTGCAAGTGAATTAAAAAATGAACTTCGGTTGAAAACTGCGCCCCTCAGAGTCTTGCCCCCAGGGCGGATGCACCACCCTCCACACCCTTCCTACCGTACTGATGCAACCACTCCCACCAGCACTGTTGATAGGACAGGGAGTGGTTGACTTGTCGCTTGTGCAAGCTGGATGGTGTTCTGATGGAACAGCCAGTTCCCGATGCCCAAGGATGACAAAAAAGGGCTAAAAAGTAAGCAGGCTCTTATTTTTGGGCACCATACACTATAAAGAAAAGTGTAAGGGAGCCCACATACACAGCTGCGATATTCGGTTACCTCACGGTTTCCATGATGACAGGGACCACTCAAGTTTTACTCTTGAGCACTGCTTAGTCATGGAAATCACTCAGTAACAGACTAGCGTGATTGTGTATGGGCTCCCATACACTATCCTATATGTGTTACTTTGTTCTCCTATGTGTTGAACACAAAAAAGAAGTATTAAAGTATTTATGTCATTACAATATAAATAAACAACAGGTTTAGTCATATACTCTATGAAGCAAATGACCATGTAAGGAAAAGTGTTGCACAGGTAGTTTGCTGCTTATTAGAAATGGAACAAATTCTCACATAACTATATAATCCACAGCAAGCTTGCCAGTCCTCAATTGTATTTTCCACATGTGGTGTTTCTCTTAGTTAAGATGTGATCATTAGCAGTAATATGTCTACAAAGCATTTTTACTTTACAGAAACATTACGTAATTCTTTACATATTAGCTTTACATTTACTAATATAATACTTTTTTCCTAACTTACTGTCAGGATCAACTGTTCAGAAATGTATTTGTCAGAGAATGACAGAACTACTGCATACACATTATTTACATAGAGAATAAAAGTATGGGATGGTGTGTAATGAGATTTTACACATACCCGAGGGGTTTATCCAGGCATCCAACCCCGAGGGTGTGTGTAAAATTCGAGTTTACACACACCACCCCATATTTTATTTTATATAATTGCTGGGTTAGGCTTTTTTGCCACAGCCAATTATATAAAATAAATGGTCTGGTGCGGCTGCAGTCGGGATGATGTTTAGCTGAGTCCTCGGTCGCTTAGCAGCAGTTTTCTTGTTATTGTTCTGTTGTCCCCTTTACAGTACAATTTATGTTAGGAATTTTATTTTTTTAAATAGTTACTTACTGCCTAGAGATAGTGGTGGAGGTGCGGTTTTGACTGTCGAAGAAATCTGGTGGCGAGTGGTGAAAACCCGGAAGAGCTGTAGGTTGGGCATGTGCATAGCGAGGGAAACCATGTGCATGTTTGCTGTTATAAATGCTCCTTTATAATGGCAAATTATGCCATGGTTCCCCTATGGAAAAAAGCCTAACTCAGTTATTATATACCCATAATGCAGTGTTTGCAAATTATGGAAGTAATGTATTCTCATACACGGTAAAAAGGAAGTAAAACAGATGTTGTAACATGTTTTTATTGATTACTTTAGGAAAGGAGCTGTGTTACTTTGTGCTCCTGTGTTTTGAACACAAAAAAAAGTTTTAAAGTATGTAGGTCATTACAACATAAATAAACAACACTGCACTCATATACTCCAGGAAGCAAGATAATATGTTAGGAAAAGTGTTGTACACAGTCATTGTGCAACTGATTAAAAATAGAACATATTTCCACAGATTTGTGTAGTCCACAGCAAGCTTGCCAGTGCACACTTGTATTTTTTGCATGAAGTGTTTCACTTAGTTTAAATATGATCATTAGTATTAATGTGCTTACAATGCTTTTGTGCTTTACACAAAGGTCTAACTGAACTATGAAATGTTTATCCTCAGTCTACATGTGGAATAATTTTTTCAGATGGAAGGATGCACAATAAAAATTGTCTTTTCCAGCCTCAAAATCACTCTTTATGAGTATTATTTGTGTTCTTCATGCAACCCATGTTATAAGTGCAAAACACACTCCGGGGTGTGGGGTTATAAGCATTTAATCCATGCCTGGGGTGTGTTGTGAGGCACGAGGCTGCAGGCCGAGTGTCCTCACAATGCCCCAGGGGTGGATTAATTGCCTATAATCCCACACCCTGAAGTGGGTTATTGCTAACTAAACATGTGTATTTTAATATGTCAATGTTTTTGCATTACAACATATCCCCTGTCTTAAAAGGAGAGGGGGAATATTGAACTTCCTTGGTGATGGAATGGATTTTGCCATGGTTCACTGGATGGCAAAGGTGGCTGAGCTAATTTAAAACACAGGCACATGTAATTCCCCAATACATGCACTCAATCATGCTGAAGCCCAGAGCATGGAAACTAAGCACATATATAACTTAATCATTGACAGATGCTTTCTCAATCTTTGAGTTTAAAACTGTGTCCTGCAGGGAAGGAGACTGAAGCAGTTAGCTAACTACAAAACAAAAACATCCCAAGTCAGATGTGAGACATTATTACATTGTTGGGAATTCATGGGGGGATGGCAGTAAGGGACTCAGAAACATAAAAAGATTGAAGAGAGTTACTGCCCTAAAGGCAGTTGAGGGTACACTTTAAAAACCCAGTCCCATTTCTTAATTGACTGCCCATTTGCTAAATCCTTCTGAAATACTTTCAGTCAGAACCCCTTTTTTGCACTGTGGACTATCAGACTGTTGTTGTAGGCCTTTAAAAGGCCAGCTGAAGCAATACAAGTCTACTCTGCATCTATGTATTGCTTGTTGCAGGTGTTATCTGTGGCAAGCAAGATGTGCTTTACAGGTCCAACAAAAGTATATTGATCAAAAAGTGATAACAGATATAGCAACTCACTCTGTGTTGAAGATACATAGCTAGGAAAAGGGAAACCTGGCCCCTAACATTTTGAGGAGCTTGTGGAAAAATTGCATCTGGATGGCTCCTTATTAACTGTATTGTGGTGTAAAGACATAAGGCACATGTCTGTTAGGGGAACTCATGACAGTCAGTAGATGGACGCTACAGGAAATATGTTTCTTTTTGGAGACTTAGATTGTATTCCTGTATGTTTCTTTTTTTCCTTTTGCTTTCTTAAACTTGATCTTCATATTATTTTGGTTGCCTGCATGAAGTAATGTGGTATGACTTGTTTTGTTTTAAGACATTTCTTTCTAGTTGGTTTCTGTATTTTTGTTTTGAATGGAAGTGATGTATATGACAGGGTTAGGTAAGACTTTGTCCCCATTGTTATGCAGAGAGAGAGTTAAAATCACAGATCTATTTTGTCCTCTCCTACTCTGCCACTTGTCTGTCTCTTGCCTGACTGACTGTGCAATAAAATCTTTCTTGTGGCTGCTAGGAATTGGCCACTTTGATAGTCCCACAATTTCCCACTTCCATCATTTGCTGTTTCTATGATTTCTTTCTCCTCTGCTTCTCTGTGATTAAAAAAAAATATGTGAAGCTTTATGTGAAACTGAAACCCCTTGGTTTGCAAATATGTATAATTATATTATTGAACTGATTGCAGAAAGCTATTTGGTATATTAGAAAAAATGTCAATCTAGAACACAGGGGGCTGACCTTGTGATGCATTTTGACCTCCACAAGCGTGCTTACAGAACTGTTAAACTGAAACCAGCTCTGGTACTAAATGTAATATTTTGTTGCAATTGTGAATTCTAGATGTACTCTTCAGGCTGACCTCAGGAAGGAATCTGACAAAGTTTTGATACATTGTGAGAAACAGGAGATGTAACGTACAACAAGAGGATGCTAGGTTTGACCTGCCAGAAAAAAAATCTTATATAATCAGAGTAATGTTTCTCTAGGAGAAACTGATATGGAAGACTTTTTTCTTTGTACTGCCTTATGAAGAGCTACCCTGTACATTCCTGATAATAATAAAATGCTACTTGCAAATTTTATAAGCTCTCCTGGTCATTCTATGCTTCCTGACATGCCACTATGACAGTCAATGTTAGCAGTGGGATTTACAGTATGCTGTGCATACTCTGTGCCAGTGGTTTTGTGCATGGGTCCCTGGGCTGGTACCAAGGAAGCATAGATGAAAGGTATGGATCCTGCAACAGCAAGTCCAGGAGTAATTACCAGAAGTATGGCAGCCAAACTAGAAGCAGAAACAAAAATTCAGACTGACACTGTGCAGCCAGCACCAGTGCTGAAAGAAGAAGTACAGTCAGGTACAAAACCTGAAAGCATGTCTGTCTTCTTTAAATGGTTGGTGAGATATACAACAAGGAGACACTAAGATACAGAGAGGAAAAGAGATTCAACATCTAGACACGAAGAGAGGAGAGGAGAGAAAAGGAGAGGAGAGGAGAGGAAAGGAGAGGAGAGGAGAGGAATAGTGAAAGAGCAGCGATGGCTAGATGCCTTGCAAGCTATCAAACCTGGAGGACCTGGTATAGGTCCAGCAGATCAACAAAACAGAAACAACTTAAAAGACATTAAACTGACAAAGCTTTTTCCCCCTCTGATGATTTTAAAGCATACCCGGCAACTTTTGAAAGGGTTGCTGGTGCCTGCCAATAGTCAAAACAGCAGTGAGTAATCTGGCTGGTACCTTATTTGACATGAAAAGTCCAGCTTGCCTATAGCAATATGGACACTGCACAGTCAAAAAACTATGACCTTGTAAAAAGAGAAATCCTTAACATATGACATCTCAGGGGAGACCTACAGGCAGAGATGCTAGTCCCTGAAACACCATTCAGTCAACAATCCTCAAGAATACTTCACCTGACTCAAAGAACTCCTCATTAAATGGCTTCAACCAGAGGGCAAAACAGTCCCACAGATCATTGACATACCTGCAATGAAGCAATTCATCTATATCCTTACTACAGATGTGCAGCTTTGGGTAAAAGAAACACCAACCAGAAAGTAGGGAAGAGGCTGTTTCTTTGACTGAGGTCTATCAGATGGCCAGACAGACACTACAACCATGAAGTAACAGCCAAGGCACAGTAAGACCTTATTTTTTCTGATTTAACTCCAGATCAGGTAAGAACTCTGATGGGGGAACAAATCTGCATTCAAGGACTCTAATTGCTGTAACTGTAATAAGCCAGGCCATATTGCACAAATCTGCATAACAGTAAGGAGGGTAACACTGAAGCAAATTTGTACTTAACAAATTGGAGCAAGTATGTAACAGATGTCAAGGTAGGAGAGAAGACTGTGAAGGGACCTATAGATTTCTGAAGCAAACAGACCCTGGTGTATGCTGAAGTTTTGGGAAAAGACTGCGCAAAAGAACCAGGTACTGGTGTCATCTGCATCCATGAGGACACTTGATAGTATCACACCACCCAAGTGACTATGCACATTAATGGAATGTCATACGAAATGAAAGTGGAGTGGTAGTACCAAAGTTACATGTACCTGTAATTACTGGAAAAAAACTTTCTGGGATTTGCTAAGTTAATCACAGAGGGAGTATAATAAGCTGTCTGAAAGAGCACAGGTGAAGAAAACCTCAGATGTTTGGGACATTTTTTCCTTTTGGTGAGTTTGATTCAGACTTGTTTGAGCCAGCTCCAAGATCCAGAAGTCCAGGAAAGAAAGAAGACACCTGAACAATGGTGGCAACAAATTATTTATGGACATAAGGGATTGATGTATGGAAACACTGAAACTAAACTGACAACTAGTTGTGATTTTGTTTCTGAGCAAATTAACAATGTTTCTCTCCAAAATAATTTTAAGCAGCTGGGGGTGAAACAAAAAGAGGGTGAACCAATGTTTAAAAAATGTAATGGGTGTAATTTGCTACTGTAGCAAGTTTGTGTTAATTCTCAGATACAGAAACAGAAAGAACAAACCGGTCATGCCAAACAAGTATAGAGCTTAGTTTGTACAGATCGCGCTTAATAGTCCTATGGTTGGTCACTTGGGAAGGGACCACACCCTTGTCAGAGTGCGTTGCATATTTTACTGGCCTGGGATTAATAAGGATGTCGCTACCTATTGCAGTTCTTGTGCTGAATGTCAGAAAGTAGTCTCAATGACTAAAAAAAGACAAGATGTCCCTGGTGTCCCTACCCTTGATAGATGTGCCTTTTGAGAGAATTGCAGTCGATGTGACTGGCCCCCTTAGACAACAGGAAAAAGGGCTAATCAAATTAATTTTGCTAGTGTGTGACTATGCTAGTCGATATCCAGAGGCAGTTCCAATGTGTACTGCCACAGCCCCAAAAGTGGCAGCAGAGCTTGCCAAAACTTTCAGCAGGATAGGCATACCTAAGGAGATTATTACTGATCCAGGTAGTAATTTTGGTGCTGAAGGAGCTGTACTGACTACTTGATATCACTGCCATAAGAACCCCTTCTTATCACCCTCAGACAGATAGTCTTGTTGAGCATTTTAATCAAGCCCTAAAATGCATGTTAAAAAGATTTCTGAAAGGTGAAGGGAAAGATTGGAACCAACAATTACCTTACTTGCTTTTTACTTACAGAGAAGTGCCACAAGCATCAACAGGCTTTCACCCTTTGAAATGTTGTATGGTATGCAATCTAGAGTGCAACTAGATGTACAGTAATAAAAAAAAAAAAACATGTGAAGGTAACCCCACTCAGAAAGACTCTATTATGTCTTATATGTGTGCACTGAGAAATAAACTGGCAAAATATAATGCATTTATCAGTGACATCGACAAAGATATTCTGGGCAAAAATAGCTCTATTTGTGGATGATACCAAGGCAGGAGGAAGGGTAGACAATGAGGAGGTGGTTAGGGACCTACACAAAGACCTACAGAGACTGGAAAGATGGTCTAACATCTGGAAGCTGAGGTTCAATGTAAAGAAATGAAAGGTGATGTATTAGGGTAAAGGAAACCTAAGGACAGAATACCACCTCAACAGAGTCCAGCTCAGCACCACACAGGAAGAAATGGACCTGGGTGTCATCAAAAGCAACACCCTTAAACACACCAGCCAATTCAACACAGCTTATAGCAAGGCCAACAAAATGCTAGGGTGCATAGGGAGTAGATTCAACAGTAGGAGGAAGGAGGTAATACTGCAACTGTACAGGTCCCTGGTAAGATCCCATCTGGAGTACTGTGTCCAGTTTTGGAGTACACATCTGAAAAAGGATAAAATCAATTTGTAGGCTGTCCAGAGAAAAGTAACCAAATGATTTAGGGCCTTCTAGGGCACTCGTACAAGGAGCATATGGAAGCATTAAAAATGCTCCCACTGGAGACAAGGAGGGAGAGGGGGGACATAATTGAAACATACAAGTTCCTGAGAGAAATAAATAAGATGCCATCCTCTGATTTGTTCAACAGAGTCTATGACTCTAATACTAGAGAGCATGAGTGGAAGCTGAGGGGGAGAAGCTTCAAGAGGGAGCTTAGGAAACATTATTTTACAGAAAGAGTCGTGGAACCATGGAAAAACTACCAGCTGAGGTAGTGGAAGCAACGTCCGTGACATCATTCAAACTGGGGTGAGACAGTGCTATTGGGAGATCAAAAGCAACAGGAGAAGTAGGAGGCAATAGGCAGAAGGAGGGTTAGGTCCTGGGATCTGAGAAGGTCCAAGAAACACATGGGCAGACTAGATGGACCCTTTGTCTCCTTCTTTCAACTCTTTTTCTACGTTTCTATTATGTTGAAATTGCCCACAGCAATCAGGAAGAAACCCCCAAAATAGCAGAAGGTGTATTATGAACATGGGATTAAAGAAACAGTTTTGGAACCAGGTGAAAGGGTCTTGTTACTGTTACCTACTACAAACAAACTATTAAAGAAGTAGCCTGATAAAGTGGTTAGACGTACTGGTATATGTAACTATGAGATTAAAACCCCAATGGAAAAAATCTTATCAAGATATACCTTGCTAACCTCCTTAAGAAATAGGTTTAGAAAACACCAAATGTTTCTTTATTAGTATTACCAGAAACTGCTATAGAAGATCTTGCTATAGTTTATGACAGACTGCAACAAACTGGAACTGCTTATGCTGTAAAGGTGAATGTTTCCTTATCCACAGAATAAACTGCAGAAATTCATAACTTGGTAAAGCCATTTAACAGTACTTTTACCACAGTTCCAGGCTGAGAAAAAGAGGTTGAGCATGTAATAGTGACTGAGAATGCTCGACCTATCAGACAAAAGATATACAGATTACCAGAGTGGTTAAGAGCAGACACGGTTAAGGAAACAAAAAATGAAAAAGTTTGATATCATTGAAGAATCAAGAAGCATTTGGTCATTACCAGTGGTAATTGTAAATAAAAAAGGGAATGTAGGAATCTGTCTTGATTTTAGAAAACATAATTGTGTTCCTATTTGACAGCTATGCTGCACCCAGGATAGATGATTTAGTGGACAGCTTGGGATGCACCAAGTAGATTAGTACCCTCTATTTCACCAAGGGTTACTGGCAAATTCCCTTAGCTAAAGAATCCAGAGACAAAACTGCATTTTTCCACTCCATCTGGATGCTATCAATTCACCACTATGTTTGGTTTACATGATGCACCCGCTGCATTCCAGGTGTACATTGATGTAAATCGAACCCCTCACACTAGTTACTGTGCAGCTTACCTGGATGATGTGGTGTGCAGTCAGGACTGGAAAAGCCACCTGGAATATCTACAAGCAGTTATCAAGTCTATCAAAAATGCAGGTCTGACCACTGATCCTACCAAGTGTGCATTAGACATTCAGGAAACCAGATATCTGGTATATATTTTGGGAAAAGGAGAAGTAAAGCCAGATATTTCCAGGACAGAAGCTGTGGCTAATAGTCCTGTCCCTACAACAAAGAAACATGTCAGGTCATTTTTAAGTCTGGCTGGTTACTACTGGAGACCTGTTCCCCACATTGCCAAGTTAGCTACTCCCTTCACTGAACTCATGAAAAAATGGTAACCGAATGATGTAAAATAGTCCCCTGAATGGTCCCCAAAAAGATCCTTTCACAAATTCAGTGCAGTAAACTTCCTATCTGACCTGAGCATGATCAGATGGCAAGATCTCCACCTAGCCAAAGATGTCAACAAGGCAGCTTACATCCTTAATGACAAACTCACTACAATAATAAATAAGCTTGCCCCTTTCATCAAAGTAAGGGTATGGAACAATTTCAACCCCTGGTTCACCTCGGATCTCAAGGCAGCCCTTATAGCTCGAGATAAGCTCTGGGCTAAAGCTAGACATTCCAAAGAATCTTCGGATTGGCAGGCCTTTAGAACAGCCAGGAATAACTGTGTGAAAAAACTTCGCTCTGCTAAAGCTAACTATTATATTTCTACTCTCTAACAAGCTAAAGGTAACCCTCATAAAATATGGAAGACTATCAAAGCTATAGAAGGATGGCCCATGGCCCCCTCTGTCCCAACAAAGATAGTTGTGAGTGGCAAGACTGTGGAAAACAAGTCCCTAATCCTGGAGGAACTTAACTCCCACTTTGCCACAGCTGGATTAGCTTTTGACTTGTCACCTTATGCTAGTGCTGCGGTGAGCCAGCATACCCCTCCCCTACATCTAGTCCTGCACCCAGCCCCTTCCAACTGCGTGAGATAACTTATAAAGAAGTAGAAGATTCTCTTCTTAACTTAGACACCATAAAAAGCGCAGGGGATGATGGCTTGGAATCCTTTTTCCTAAGGTCAGGCTACGCCCATCTCACTGCCCCAATTCTCCACATCTTCAATCTTTCCTTTACATCTGCTACTGTGCCGTCCTGTTGGAAACCAGCACATATCCTCCCTCTATTTAAATCTGGTGACCCATACGATGTAAACAACCATAGGCCTATCTCCATATTACCTATCCTTTCTAAAGTTCTCGAAAAACTGATCCATATTCAGTTAAAATCTCACTTGGAAACCTTCTTTCTCATTAACCCAGCTCAATCTGGCTTCCAGGCTAATCATAGCACAATCACTGCACTAGCAAAAGTAACCAATGATTGGATCTCTGCTATAGATGCTAAGAAGGTAACTGGTGCAGTCTTTTGTACCTCAACAAAGCTTTTATACTGTTGATCACAAACTATTAGTCAATTGCCTTGCAAAGTTGGGTGCCACATACCATACCACCCAATGGTTCTCTAGCTACCTAACTGGAAGATTCCAAGAAGTAAAGGCGGAAGGCTTTTTTTCTGCTGCCTTGCCAGTTGCAAGAGGAGTCCCCCAAGGATCCATATTAAGCCCTATCTTATTTTCTTTGTACATTAATGACTTAGATGCTAACATATCTACGTCCAATCTGCACTTTTTTGCAGATGATACTGTGTTGTATACTTCTGGCTCATCGTTATCTGAAGTCAAGGGAGTGCTTCAAGCGGACTTCGCACAACTTGAGCATAATCTAATAAAGGCAAAGCTTCTGCTCAATGCTAAGAAGACTAAAACGATGATATTATCCTGCAGTGCTGTCACAGGCCCCCAATACCCTTGCCCAAGACTTCATTGTCACCATGCTAAACGAGCCTCTGGAAGTTGTAACCAAATTTAAATATCTGGGTATCTGGATCGACAATAAATTATCTTTCAATGACCACGTCGAAGATGTCTCTAGAAGGTTAAAAGCAAGGGTAGGTTTCTTCTACAGAAATAGGCCCCTTTTCGCCCTTGAAACTCGAAACAAGCTTGTACAGGCCACTTTTCTCCCCCTACTCGACTATGGCGATGTAATCTATTCCTCCACCACTCTTGCAAATCTAAGTAAACTTGACATCCTTTATCACCATGCATTATGGTTCATTACCAACTCCCCTTACCGTTCACACCACTGTGACTTTTATGCAGCTGTTGGTTGGACATCCCTTACTACTAGATGCCTGCTCCATGCTGAGCTATGGACTCTTAAACTGCTCCTGCAGAAATTGCCAAGCTATCTCTCTTCCCTTATTAGTATCTCATAGCGCATACTCATTAAGAAAATCTGACTTTATTATGCTTGACACACCAAGGACGCGGACTTCCTTTGGTAAACGTGCTATTGCATATGCCCTTCCCTCCATTTGGAACCAATTACAAACCGTACTGAAACTAAGTAGCACAGTTTCAATAAACTTCTACAAATCGCTAAGTTCAGCCAAAATAAAAGACACCTGTGACTGTCATTAAGTCTCTTCCTTCCCCATGTGTGTCATATTTATCCACTGGTAAAGTATAATTGACTTGTCATATTAACTGCTTTCCCTTTCCCTTCTACTCCTGGCTTTATCTATGCTTACGCTCCACTGCTACTCTATCAAATTACTCATCCCCCCCATAACAATTGTAGTCTGTTGTTTGTTCTAGCTGCCAAAATATAAGTATTGCACACTCCAGTCATCATGTTTCATTTATCAGTATGCAACATGTAAGTCGCTTCCCTGTTTCATATCAATGTTTACCACCTGCGGTCACCCTATGTGGTACCCTTGTATGTATATCCAGCCTGTATCATGTAACGTGCATTTCATGTATATACTGTTATTACCTATCTGTGTTTCTACTTTAAGTGTTTATGTCACAGGACCTCCTTGTGAATGAGCTTGCTCAATGGAGTTTTCCTGCAATAAACTTGAACTTGAAACTTGAATGTGACGAGGCTTTTCAGGCCATCCAGGCTGCATTATGTTCAGCCCCTCTTTTTAAAGGTACAGCAGATTGCCAATGGAACAGAGGATGGGGATGGAGCTGAGATAAGTGACTGAAATTGTTTAATTGTGCTGCTTTGTGGGGTTGAACACTAATTTAGTTAGTGCACATATGTGCTGAAAGCAGTGTTTTGGGGGGGTTGGGGAGTTGGGATGAAGGAGAAGAATTGCAGTGTGAGGGTTCTGAGGGTGGTATCTCAGGGCTTAATCAACTGCCCACTGAGCCACATGGTGTAAGGAGGCCAACAGGGTCTGAGTCCACAAGAACTACAAAAAGGGCTGCACTGTAGTTCTGGGCCTCTTTGTACAGCAGATCGCCGATGGAACAGATGAGGGGACGGAGCCAAGATAAGTGATTGAAATTGTTTAACTGTGCTGCTTTGTGGGTTTGAACATTAATTTAATCAGTACACATATGAGGTGAAAACAGTGGCCCAGATATTCAAACTGCACCAGGCTGTGGCGCAAGCCTGGGCACAGCTCAACTTTGCTGCGCAGGGGTGTGGCCTGGGCGATATTCCACGGAGTTGCACTATGGCACAGCAGCTTTGAATATCACACCCTGGCCACCCCCACTGTGCATGGTGCAGTGGCACTGCGACAGCGCAAGTGGCCAGAGTGGAGCATGGAGATGCGCTAGCGCAAGTACCATTGCGCCATGCACAGCACCTGCAATATTCAAAAGGGGACATGCACATGGGGCCATAATTTATGAAAGGTGCACAGGGGGCCATTTGCATCTCATTATGGCTCCATTTGCATGCCATTAGCATGCAGGTGCGCCAATCCCCGACGACTTGCACCTGGCGCCCTGCCTGGCAGCAGCCATCGGGGACTGACGCCTCCTGCAGCCCGATCGCGGGCATTCATGTAAAAGAAACCCCTCTGTCCAATATCCCTGGTGGTCCAGTGGACCGCTATGTGCCTGATCGCGGGCATTTGTGTAGAGAATAAGCCCCTCCTCTTATATCCTGGTGGTACAGTGGACCTCTATGTGCCCGATCGCAGGCATCGGTATAGTACCCCTCCATGTCCAATATCCCTGGTGGTCCATTGGACTGATCACTGCCCGATCACGGGCATCTGTAACACATAAAATACCTCTACTACCCTGGTGGTCTAGTGTACCCCTCCCCACCCGCTCGCTGAGCTCCACCGCGCTCCCCATCAGCCGGCGGGCAACAGTACCCCACCTGCCTGCCGCCCCACCGCCGCAACTGACTCAGTAGGCTGCACACCTATTGGTTCACAGCTGCAACTGTTACATGAACTATAGCCCAGACATTAGTCCAGATAAGGGAATGGAATCTCATCTACATATCTGGACTGAGTAGTATTGGTATGGCTGCATGCCCATTGGCCCATGCTGTGAACTAATGGGTGTGCAGCCCTGCTGAGCTGTCAGTCGGTGGGCAGCAGGGTGGCAGGTGGAGGGGTGCTGCTGCCCACCGCCGATGGGGGTGGGGTGTGGGCCTCAGTGGGTGGATGGCGAGGAGGGTACACTAGACCACCAGGGTAGTAGGGGCATTTTATGTGTTACAGATGCCCGCGATCGGTGGTGATCGTCCACTGGACCACCAGGGATATTGGACGGGGGGGGGTACTGTACCGATGCCCGCAATCGGGCACATAGAGGTCCACTGGACCACCAGGGATATAGGAGGGGGGAATTTCACTACAGGGATGCCCATGATGGGGCATGGGGGGGCGCCACTAGGTGCAGCAGGAACTCGGGTGGCCACCCACAGGTGGCAGCTGCCGTGTTGTGCCCTGCACTGCGGCATCTCACCTGTGGGTGGCCATCACTTTTTCCTTTTTTTTTTTTGACTTAACTTTGCGCAGGCGCAGGTAGGGGTTGCGCATGCATGACTCTGTACACCCCGGGCTGAATATAGGGCTGTGCAAGTTATGCATGGGCACGTCCCCCCACCTGTGCCTGCATACATTACTGATGCGCTCTGGGCGCACGGGATTTTGTGGTGCACTTTTCCTTTAGAATATCGCTGGCAGACAGAGTTGTGCATGGCACAACACTGTTGCGCCATGTGCAACCCTTTTGAATATTTGGGCCAGTGTTTTTTGAGCATTTGGGGAGTTGGAGGGGGGAGGAGGACTGCAGTGGGAGGGTTCAAGGGTGGGAACCCAGGGCTCAACTGGCTGCTCACTGGCAAGAACGCCAAGCCATGTGGCGAGGGGAGGCCAATTGGGCCTGAGCCTTCTGTACATACAGTAAAGTCCACCAGGATGAATCACAGTGTCACAGGTTTCTTGCATGACAAATGGGTTAACTCCGATTGAAATTGCATTGTTTTCTGCAGTAACTCGACTGTAGAATTCTGCAGAGTTGGGCTTCATCCTGGTGGGCTTCACTGTAACTCCCAGAAGTCCAAGCAACCCCTCCCATGAGTGATCCCAAGATGTGAATGCCACGATGCAGGAGTATGGTGCCTTTGACTAAGTGGCATCTGGGGACTCAACAGGGCTTCTGCAGGGAGGACTGCAGGCCATAGCCACGTTACACAGAGAAACTGAGGTAAATGTGCAATGAGAGGAGAGAAGCATTGTGTGGGATAAAATAACTGGACCATACAAACATATTATGTTCTAACAAGGCATGGGAATAGTATAGCCTAGTGGGGGACATCCCTGCTGAATATAATCAGCAGTGTAGGGATTTAGCAAGGAAATTCTTGACAAGGGAAATCCGGGGAATGCAGCTGTACCCTATCAAGGGTCATCTTAGTTTTGGAATACTAATTGAAAAACAGTAACATACAACTGGGATAAGCTACCTAGGGAGGATGTGGGGGGCTAGGAGTTGTTGCAGGCAGTGGAACAGAAGAGTGGGTAGGAGATAGGGAGATTTCAGAAGTCAAAATAGTCAGGTAAGCAAGGGCAGGACTGTGATCTGGACAAAAATAACGTCCCAGAGCTCAGGTGTGCATGGAATACAAACAGTACAGAGAAGTAAGCAAATTCTAGCATCACCAACTGCACAGAAAGACAGTCCACAAATATGAATTCAAACATAGTGATTTTAGTACCAGCAGTGCACAGCCCACCTCTCAGGATTTGGGAGGGGGCTTAAAATTAAAAAACACTAGACCACCAGAGATTTTTTTTTTTAACAGGATAATGAGGAGTGAGTGGACTAAAGGAAGAGATACCAAGGGATGCGGGTGGGAGGGTTACCGTACATTTCCGTGGTGGTAGGCAGGGCAGGTTATTATGGGGTGGAGGGGAGGGACCACTAGCCACCAGGGATCTAATTATTGTGTTATACCCAGTATAAAGACTGTCTAACTGGTAAAATTTTGCCTGTGGAGGGAAGGTGAAATTTCACTGTGGAAGGCAAAATTTTGCCCACAGAAGGTGAAATTTTGCTTCGGTGAAGTTACGACTTCTGCGAGAAAATTTCATGAAATGCTCCACGATGCCTATTTGTCCACTTCTCGAGCACTATGCGGGTTAAATTTAAATTCACTGCATCACTATGTCAGACATATGAACCTCCCATTCACTGAGACAAAAGTGGATATAGAAGAAGCTGAATTCATTAGCATGTTGGGACTGACATCATCAAAGAGAATGTTGGGAGTATGGCCTGGCCTGCAGCAATGGTGAATGCTTGGTAGCTTGGGTCTCTCGTCAGCATCCAGAATCCACCTATTATCAAAGGCATTCAGCATTCAGTTTATTATTTGAGGATAATAGCAACTCCAAACAAAAAATAACAGCCAGCCACAGCTCAAACAATCAAAAACAAATAAAATAAAAAAAAAGCATACCAGATTTGTTTTTTGGCTGCTACAGGATCAGAAAAATTGGTGACTGCACCAGACTCACACATGCACCAACAGCATGGTAGGCAAGGCAAAGCAAGTTTATTTATATGGTGCCCAATCCCAGAGGGTCTGGGCGCCTTACAGAAAAGCAAGCAGGGGAAAATACCAGTAAAATACACACAGTATTTACATATGAAGATTGCTTAAATAAATAAGTACTATTTTAAAACATAATTTAGTATGAGGCTCTGATTAATCTGAGAAGGTCATGCAAAAGAGGTGAGTCTTTAGACCCCTTTTGAACTCCTCCACCATTTGGGCCACCCTGACTGAGGTAGGAAACATATTCCAAAAGGCTGAACCAGTGACCTCCTAGGCTCTGTTGCTGGACGTTTTTAACCTGGCCCTCAGAACTTCCAGGAGGCCCCTGGTGAAGGAGCAGAGGGAGTGAGCTGAGGAGGCAGTTGTTAGGAGATCAGCCAGGTAGCCAGGGCCCAGTCAGTAGAGGGCCTTATAAGTGAGCAAGCCCACTTTGAGGATAATCCTCTACCTGACAGGCAGCCAGTGCAGAGCTCGCAGGACCACTGTCACATGACTAGATCTTGACAGGCCTGTCAGTAACCTGGCCACTGCATTCTTCACCGGCTGCAGCCAGTGGAGGGTCCCTTCACTTATCCCGAAGTACAAAATATTACAGTAATCCAACCTAGATGTAACAAAGGCATGGCCCAGTGATGGCAGGTCTTCGGGTGGAACTAGGGGTTTATTCCTAAAGCCCTAAATTTGTCCCACCTCATACTAGAACCAACCCATTTAAATCCGAAAACAGGAAATCACTCTCTAATTGATTTGGCCCTCACCTCCAACCCCCACAGAGTTGTTAAATCTTGCCTGCTACCAGATGCCCTGAGTGATCATCATATGACTTATATGGTTAGGAAAATCCATAGAGCAAAGACCCCTCCAAAAACCATACAATATTGCTCGTATAAGTCACTGGACCTTGCCCCACTTCTGCAAGAACTGGCCCAAATAAACTGGGAACTCATTGCCTCGGCCTCTACCACGAATGATGCCTATGGCTATTTCCAAAGTAACTTTCTGGAATGCTAGAATAAACATGCCCCACTGAGTAATTCCAGAGTGAGGGGCAATCACCTCCACTGGATCACCCCCAAATGCCTGGTGTACCAAAGAACCAGGGATCAAGCCTGGAAAATGCACAAAACCTCAAATCCTCCATGAGACTATGACAGCTACTGGTCGCTGCATAATAAGTTCACCAAAGCCACCCATCTAGCAAAATCAGAATATTTCTGCTCAACCTTCCAGACCGATATGAATAGACCTTCCAAATTACGGAAAGTGATCCACTCTCTTTCTCCTCCCCTCCCCACCACTATCCTCAATATTAACAACACCTAAGTTGCTGAGCATCTCAATGTTGCATCTGAATTTATCTTTTATTTCACCTCATGTGCCTCTGCCCTCCTCTCCTCCTTACCTTTAGCCCCTCTAACAGTCCCCCCCTCCCCTCACAGACATCCTGCCTCGCTATCCTCCTTCTTCTTCACCAATATCTCACCCTCTGACACCTTGCAAGCACTTACTGCACTCAATCCCACAAAGGGTAGCTCGCCTGATGGTCTAAACCCTAAGTTACTATACCCATCAGCTCCAGCTATTGCATCTCCTCTATCCATACTCCATAACCTCTCTTTCGCTACAGTGTCCATTCCTTCTGTTTGGAAACACGCCACAGTACTCCCATTGCCAAAGGGTGGAAACTGCTCCATTCCATCTATCGGCTCATTTCTCTCCTTCCCACCCTTGCTAAACTACAACAGCAACTTGTCCTGTCTCAGCTCTCTTCTTACCTTTATGACTCTAACTTTTTCACTCCATTCCAATCTGGCTTCCGAAAGAACCACTCCACCACCACCTCCCTGGTTAGGCTCACTTGATTCCATCCTCTCAGGGATGGATAGTGGTCAAATCACTTCTGCAATCTTTGTCAACTTAGCAATGGCCTTCAACACTGTCTCCCATCCCCTACTCCTTGAAGCCCTCTCCTCGGCTGGCTTAACTGAATCTGCCATAAACTGGTTCAAGGCTTACCTAGTAGGTCAGGCCCAGTCAGTCAGAATCGCTGATGCCATTTCACCCCTCTCCCAATCAATACTGGCATACCCCAGGGGTCTGTACTGGGGCCTGTCCAATTTTCCATATTCCTAAGTGACCTTACCTCAGCCTGCTCTTCTTCATCTATCCATATGTACACCGATGACATGGTCATCTTCACATCTGGCCAGTCCCCGGTTGATGTTGAATCCAGATTGCAGCTTGACTTCAATAATGGTCAGTGCTGGTACATCTCCCACCAACTGTCCCTAAATGCCAAGATGACAATCTCCATGACCTTCGGCACCAGCAGAGAGACTCTCTAGGTTCCCCTCACTGCCCTCCTTCAACACCCTTGATGGGACAGACATTGAGGATACCTCAACCTTTAGGTAACTGGGGGTTTAGCTTGATTGACACCTCAACTTCTCTGGATAGATGAACACTATCCTGAAGAAACTGTGCCCCAAGCTTGGTTCATTATTTAGGAACTGTAATTGCCTCCAACTATTGGCAAGGCATGAACTTGTCCAGAAGATGATCCTACCTATCTTCAACTACTGTGATGTAGTCTACTGTGCCACACCCAATTCTTCCCTTGCCAGATTAGACACACTTTTCAACTCTTCTGTCGTTTCCCTCTTGACTCCCCTTCTTGCACCCACCACTGTAATCTCTATCACTCCTTATCTCTTACTTCTCTAGAAAATTGCCACCTTCTCCACTATGCCAAATTTGTGTCACAATATTGGTTTGGTTCTCTCCCCCCTTATGTCTCTTTCCTATTATCCACTCTACCCTCCCCAGCCCACTGTCTTAGATAATATGATTCTCGTCAATTCCTAATTCCTCATCATTCAACTATACCAGGCCAGTTGGCCTTCTCATATCACTTCCCTAAGTTATGGAATTCCCTCCCCCCTGAAATCCACTTATCCTTATCCTCCTACTCCTTATCTTAAGCCTTAAACAACTTCCTCCTGGTAAACTGTACCTGCAGCTAATCTAACTGCCTTTAACCCCCTCTGCCCAGTTGCTTCTGCCCTTTACTTCATTCCATTTGGCTATCTTTCACCGTGAAGTTGCTGTCACCCTAAAGGTCACACCAAACTGATCCTCTGCTGTCAGTTCTGGCACTTCATTAGTGCACTTTTCTGAACATTGCTATGCATAGTGCTTTTGTGACCAGATACGATGCTACATTGCATTGCTTCCTCAAAAACCAAAAAAAAATGGTCTATGCTTATCTGGATGTATTGTACCTTGCAGATTTGTACCTTGCTTATGTTCATTGTTACTGCAGCACTGATGCAACCCTGCTTTCTGCAGTTTTGTCCCACATTATCTAAATTGTATTATGTCAGCTGATTGTATATTACTGTCATTGTATTTGTACTATTTTTCTCCCACTGTTTCCCTTCCCCTAGGACACGCTGTAATATGAGCAACTTGTTGTTCAGTGTGCCCTTCCTGGTGAAACTTTTGAATAAATAAAATAAATAAATAAATAAATCCTGGTGACATTCCTTAAGTGGTAAAAGCCACTTTGGATGACAGATGACACCTGGGCATCCAGCGTCGATCTATTATCCAGGATGATGCCAAGATTTCTTACCCTAGGGGAAGCCATCAATGAAGCGGTTCATAGGATGCATCTTGAGGCCACTCTGGAGGCACTCTCATCACACCCATGACCTGGCTCAATCACTAGTACCTCCATCTGTTTTTAATCACATCTCTTTTTTTTCTCACCTTGCAGCCACAGTCCTGCTATGTAACCAGCCACCACTCCTCCTTCACTGCCGACCCTGAAGATGATGTGCCCAGCTGGTATATGCAGCTATGATCATCGAGAGGGTTCCCCCAAGCGCCCATGCCCGGCGAGGATCCAATAACAGCACATGCCTTATTTCAGGCATTGTCGACCGGTGAAGCTTGCGGCCATCAAGCTGCCGCAGACTATGCTGTTGTTTTTCCCTTTTTCTTTCTGATGAGAGCACGGACATGCAATGACGTTCATGCACAACATGCGGACGTCTGCCGTGCTCCCACTCTACTTAGTACTCGTGCAACTGCAGTTCCTCCAGACATCCCCAGGGACCTCCAGAGCACGGTGTGCAACCACCCCTTTCTCCAGGACTAGGAGAGCTGTCATCGGACGCTTGATCCTAGTCCTCCCCTACTGACCCCTGATGACCTTGGCTCATTCCCAAACCTGGGTCACCAGTGTGGAGCTAGGTGTAGCGTCCAGCACCTCAACCCTCAGCAACACTGGGCCAGCCCCTAGTACCGCCATCTTAACTGGGTTCGGTCACAACCAGTTAGAGGACATCCAGTCATTGGTCTCTGACATGCAGATGTTTAGCATTTTCATTGCATCACGTGATCCAGGGGCAAAGAACATATTCAGTGGACTATCATCTGCATAGCAGTGAAAACCCAAACTATACTGCCTAGTGAGCTGGTAGGGCTGGAAAACAGAGAAGAGGAAGGCTGCCAAAAAATGAGGCTGCTGTATTTACCCTCCTAACAAGCCTGTGACCAGAAATGACAAGATCATCACTGCTCAAATGACACACCTGCAGACAGTAACCGAGGATCTCCGTGAGACCTTGGTGGCTCATGCTGCTATTGGAGGTGGAGGAGCACATGGTTAACTAATAATATGAGATCACTGACTTCCACTGGGAACAAAACTGCTGCAAAGACAAGATAAAATTCTTGCTTGAGACAGTGGATGACAAAGAGAGCCACACTGCACAGTAGAACACAGAATCATGGAACTGCCTGAGGGGCTCAAGGGGCAAGACCCAATAACTTACCTGTAGCAGTGGATGGCAGAGCATTTGAAATTAGTAGAGAAAGCAATGCAAATAGAAGTGGAGTGGGCACACAGAACATTGGGTGGCAGCCAAAACAGGACAAGAGGTCCCAACACATTCTGGCAAAATGTCTTTGACATAAGGACAGACTTTCTAAAAGATACATTAAGAGTGCTGGGCCAGAGACTACTGAGAAAACAGCATGTGTTGGTGTTCCCAGACTACAATAGACAATTACAGTCTGAGAGACAAACGTTTTCAGAGGTATAGACAAAATGCACCCCTGAGGCTGGCAGTTCCAGCACCTTTACCCTAACAAGCTGTGGGTGATGAAGATTGGAACAGGCCCTCGTATTTTCACCACTGTGGAGTCTGCACAGGAATACGTCAATTGAGAAGACATGGCAGCAGAGTGCAGCACTGTAATCCCCAGGACCCCTGCTCTTCCCCTCTCTGGCTTTAAAGTACTATGTAGGGCACTCAGTAACAACAGAGAATCCCTCATTTTGAAATCTGACCCCGAGCTGGCAGGACTATAACAGAGAGCGCCTCATTTTGAAATCTGACACGAGCTGGCAGGACTATAATATTTATATCTTAGCACTGAATGTCCCAACCACTAGTGCCGATTTATGAAAAAAATTGTTCACAATGACTGGATAAATCTGAAATCTAAATCTGAAAGAGCCACTGTGCAGTGCAAAGTGAATTGACTGGGAGTAATTTTGACAAACTGAGGGGGGAACGGGGTAAGTTTATGTCTTATATAGAGAGCCATGCAACATTTGAAGACTGTGACTGTCAAGGTGGACCCACGTGAATTCATTCATGCCCTTCACTGCCTTCAAAGATCACAGCAGGCAAATGAGAGGGACCTTAATATTATCTTGGACGGTATGTCCTCCCTTCTCTGGCTCCTAATCCTCCCAGAAAGTGCCTAGAAAGGGGAGGCATAGACACATCAAACTTGAAACTCGTGGGTGGTGGCGTAAGCATGAACTGTGTCTTAGATGGCATTCTGGTAAGATAACCTGGAATCCCCCTACCCACCTCAGGAGCTCCAAGTCCTTACAAGACCTAATGCTGACAACACAAGTTGGTTGTCACATGGAGGTGCAATCATCTGAACAGCAAGGAATACACATTCTATTCCCATGGCCCATATAGACTTTGTCTTTGTTGAACATAACCTGATACAGACACTAAAAGATGCAAGCCACGACCCAATATTGATGTTGGATCACACCCCTGTTAGACCAATCCCAGGAGAGCTGGGGGACATACAGGCTACCCCCACCTGGAAGTTAGACCTAACATTGTTGAAAAAGGAGAAGCACTGAAGACAAAGCACAATCACTATTGCTGACTACCTCCACAACATTAAGGCTGGTGATGCCTCATACTCCACACACTGGAAAACCTTAAAGACATGTTTCTGGGGAGGGACAATTGCATTTGTGAGTAACCTAAACAGACAAGAAAAGGCCCATTAAAAACAAGTAGAATTAAAGATTCAGGTATGTAGGCAAACACACATAGCTCAACCCAGTTCAGCTATTCAATATTCTACAAAAAGTAAAAATAGGGTACAATGCATTGGTGATATATTAGCGTGAGAGGCAGATCATCCTCACTGATATGAGCAATACTTCAATGGTGATGGGGGTAAATGGCTGGCATAGAAGCTACATGCTAAAGCAGAAGAGACACAGATCCAGAAAATTAACAAAGGAAATGTGGCGGATACTACTGACTAGGGATGGTCAAACTGGCTCTGCTGCACTTCCGAACTCCTCCGGACTGGGTCAACCCAGCTCTGAATGGGGAGCCTTTCATGTCTTGACCGGAGTTGCTGAGTTGGCCCAGTTTGGAAGTGCGGTCTGGTCCAGAAATAACACTATCACCACTAGTATTACATGCAGGTCACTAAACAAGTCAGGGCAGTGTGAAGAAATAAAAAAAATATATTTTTTCCAATCTCTAACGAATACTCCCAAGTAGTGATGGTCGAAGTGGCCCCAATTCGCTCTGCGGATAGATTCACGGAGTGAAGGTGAATTCGCTGAGTGCTCTGCAATGCGAAGCGTAGTACTTTGCGTTATTAATGGGTAACGTGAAGTCCATTGAAAACACTGACTTCGCATCACTCCGCCTTCCCAAACCACTACTCCACCAATTATTAAGGCGAAGTACATTGAAAACAATGTACTTCACCTCACTTCGCCTTGTTTTTAAACTCCAAAGGTGAAGTTTGCAGTGATTCATGGGATTTCAGGTCACATGGTCTCTAGATTGTTCTGCACAGCCTTAGTTTGGGGTAGGGTGTGTAGGAAGCTGTAGGAGACAATCTGCTCTGAGAGCTCTCTGTGATTCAAACCTTCAAAAAGCTGTTTAAAAAGCCTTTTTGAGTCATTTTTATGTTGGCTTGCTGTGCCTGCACAAGCCAACATCTTGCGGTAGTGCAGATTTGGAGGTGCGGTCGCTGTTGGGCGAATGCAGGGCACGCATCAGTAGGTGCGTCCCTCATTCCTCAATCAACCTCCATGCTGGCGCCACACCATGCATACTAATGTGGCGAGCACATCTAAGGAAAGGTCCGCTGCAATCCAAGCAAAGCTCATCAGATGCAGCGGTCCTTTTCTTGCCGTGCTCACTGCCATTATGTGCATGGCCAGACATGGCCTTAGAACTGCCGACTTCGGGGGTGCCCAATCCCCCTGTTGGCTGCCCCTGCCCCCTGTCAATGTGCTGATGTGGGAGCCCACTCCTCATTGGCATAAAGTGTCCCCCAATTGTGTAATGCCGAGGGGGTGCCCAATCCCCCCTCGGCTGTTACCCCGCCTTCCCTTTCCTTGTGTGCCGACGTGGGACCCTACTCCCCGTTGGCAGAAATAACCCCCCCAATTGTTTATTGCTGAGGGGGGTGCCCAATCCCCTCAGCTCTGCATTCCCCTCCCTTCTTTGTGTGCTGATGGGGTGCCCAATCCCGTCAGCAAAAATTCACCCCCGTGTTGTTTGCGATGAGGGTGCCCAATCCCTTGTCAGCTACAGACCCCCAAAACAGTTAGGTGGCATGCTGAGAGCCCACCCCAGCATGCCAAATCCCCTGGAAAAAAAAACTGTCCTAATGTTTTCTTTTTCTTTTACTACCTGTAAAAGGAAAATGGTCCCTCGTAATCTCTGTGCCCCCTGCCCCCACCACCCACCCAGTGTGCATCCTGCCTCCTCACACACCCCCATACCCCATACTTACCTCTGAGCTCAGCACGAAGATCATCGGTGGACGGGAACACGTCTGCAGTCTTCAAAGCCGACCACGAACTGAGGAAATGCCGGTAAGCTGTATAATGGGATAGATAGGGTTTTTTCAACTTTAGTACATATCTCAGGCATTTTTGTGAATTTTAGCCCCAAATTTTCAACATGGGGTTTTTGGGACCCCTTCTCATGAATTCTTGCACTGTCATGACGTTATTCGATCCCAAAAGGTGATTTCACAGTCACTGTGTGGAATCACATTTCAGGACCGCATAAGGAGATGATAGTGCCACTGTTCATGAGTGGGGCTCTTAAAAACCCTATGTTGCAAATTTGGTGGCAAAAATCCAACACGACTGTTTTACGAGCATGCGTAGCAACTGCACAATGCACGCTCGTAAGTTAGCGAATTCACAATATTTTCATGCTAGATTCTCAACATTGCCATTTTACCACACTTTCTTGTGAACCGTGTAGCTGTCATTTTTTACATCCTGGCCGAAATGTGTTTTCGCACTTCTGGCACAGAATAGCATGGTCGTGGTGCGAAATCAGTGTTTGGGACACATTACGAAAATTACAGTGACACTGTTCATGAGCAGAGATCCTAAAATGCCTGTGTTGACAATTTGGTGACAATACTCAATAAAGTGACTGTTTTTCAAGCTTGCGCAGCAACTGCACAAAGCACACTTGTACGTTGGCGCATTTGCACTATTTGCATGCCAGATTCTCAACATTGGCATTTTACCACACCTTCTTGTGAACTGTGCAGCTGTCATTTTTCACATCCTGTCCGAAATGTGTTTTCGCACTTCCGGCACAGAATAGCGCAGTTGCTGTGTGAAATCAGTGTTTGGGACACATTACAAAAATGACAGTGATGCTGTTCATGAACAGAGGTCCTAAAATGCCTGTGTTGAAAATCTGGTGACAATGCTCCATAAAATGACTGTTTTACGAGGTGCATAGCAACTGCGCAACACACGCTTGTAACAACGCATTCACAATAATCAGTGTGGGATGCTTTACTAAACCCCTCGGGCTTTGCCCTCGGGGGTTTATGTAGCATTCCCCACCTCAGGTGTGTGTAAAATTCTCATTACACACACCACCCCATGCATTATTCTATATGTAATATGCTTTGAAATAAGGGCATGCTCCACACAATGCTTGCAGCTGCTCCACTCTTGCAAAGGGGGTGAACAGCTGCAGAGGTCCCCCATTCACAGGATGTGCACCTTTGGAGCACCCCACAGCATCCAGAGCCATTGTTGTATGCTTACTCCATGCCTAAATCATGATCAGGGGACCCATCTCTGCGGCAGGCTGGGGGCAGGAAAGGGGACAGACAACTGCACGATCCTGCACATTGCCACGGAAGCAAGTGCAGCTGGCACAGAGGGCATCTACTTTGGGGCTGTCGTACCACCTATGTGCCCACTCTGACTGGTTGTCCAGTTCATACCGGGGCAAGTGCAGCCCATTCTCCACTGGCCTCCAGTCCTGGGTGAAGCGGTATGGGCTGGGGTTGTCACTGGCACTGGTCTGATATTATGGCACATTTCTGGCTTGTTTTAAAGGGGGAATGGCAGCCTCTGGTGGACTGGTGTGGGCTGCCATATCCTGTGGACTCCAACCCCTGGTGTCACCCACTGGTCCTGCACAGTAAGGCCAGAAGACCCCAAGGCACACCACAACACTTGGTGTCTGCAGGGTAGGGTGAGGTGAAATGGAGTGAGTGCTATGGTCGACAATACAAAGGCGCATCCCAGTGCCTGTCAGTCTGTGCAGGGTGGGGGTGGGGTTGGCATCAGTTCAATACTTCACTGCCATTCCTATTATGCATCTCTCTAACTTCTGCACTACTAATGCCAATGCCAGCAAGACAACATTCGGCATTGACAAATGCTTGTTTTTTGCTGAAACTTTAGTTCATCGATTATAGGAAACCCTCCTGTATGCATAACATCGAGTGTTTATTGTTTGTGTATGGATTTTGAATGATAATGTACAACATTTATTCTGTGTACTGAGAGACAGTGGAAGTGTGCTTTGGGGAGGGGCGTATCTGTGGTGTAGGTAGATTAACTTGAAGAAAAAGACAGTGCTTTCTCTTTTGGTGACATTTTTCTTGTATAACTGTGTTAATGTACACACAGTAATATTTTCAATATTTCTTGCCATTTTTTTGCTGATTGTTGTGGTACAGCAGTGCATAATTTTAGTTTGTTTAAAATATGTGGTTATATTACTGAAGTTTTCAATTTGCTATGCATTACTTAGTGTGTGTGTGAGTACCAAATCAGACACATTTTATTGTGCCACATAATAATTTCAGCAATGTGAAGCTGCTATCCACTGCAGCTGTGTGATTTTAGTACTTCTTTGTGGTATCTTTACTAGTACTAGTGACTGTTACTGCAGCAGTGCAGTACACTGCCCCCCAGCCCGCCCCAAATCGGCAAAGGTATTCTTTTCAGATTTGAATTTCTGATGGTGAGCACTGGTTAGGTGTTGTGCCTTTGTGTCTGCATCTCTTCAGTGCACAGCACAATCTTAATCTGTCTGTGCATTTGCATCTCTTTAGGGTCCAATCTCCATCTGTAACTTAAGTCACCATTGTTCTTTGGCTTCCCTTCAGAGTACTGGACAGGTGTGGTGCTTAATTCTGCATGAACATTGTTCTCATTAATATGTGTTTTTAAATCAGGACCATCATCACGAGTCACTCATGATACAAATCAAGTTCTTCATCATCACGGTCACAAATGCAGCCACAAATCACGATTCACGATCATTCATGTTACAAATCACATTAATTTTTGTTCTAGTTACTTGGATGTATTGTAAGCCTGTTTTGTAGTATCTCTCCAGGCTTCACCACCCCACCATTGTACTCATTGATACATATTTTTAAGTCTGGGATTTTTAAGCTACAGCTCATTGGAGAAGTATAACCGTAGGCAGTAGGCATTCACGTTTCTTCATCATCACGGTCACAAATGCAGTCACAAATGATGATTCACGATCACGTCACGAATCACATTAATTTTTTTTAGTAGTTACTTGGATGTATTGTAAGCCTGTTTTTTAGTATCTCTCCATGCTTCACCACCCCACCATTGTACTCATTAATGTTTGTTTTTAAGTCAGGGAGTTGGACAGTGTCTGCAGTGCATTCACAGACTAGAAAGAAGACTGACTGCACACATGCAGTTTAGTACAGTATACTTGCACTGTTCAGAATACAAAGTGTCATGCATACAGAAGACAACAAAAATAAAAGGCATAATTACATACAAGGGTCGGGGATGGTGGAGGAATACATTTTATAACACAGCAAGGAAGGTGTGGGGGGCACATGGTGTGAGGAAAACAAAAATAATGTGGGATCCCATGGAGATCCAGCAGCAGTTCCAGCATGGACATAATTAGCAACTGATGTCCCTCTATGTGATCCAGCCACTGCTCACAGCACCACCACTCTCCATTGTTTAGTAGGTAAAGCAGCGCCAGCAGAGAACTGCCAGGTCAGCCTGTAACACATGCAGTTCTCTGGGGTCTACGATTCTACAGGCTGACCTGCTGGTGGTGGTGGTAGTGGTGGTGGTGGGGTGCTGGTGGAGCAGCAAGTGCTGCTGTGGCCCTCCTCTTCTTAGGGATGCCGCAATGCATACCTGCACCCTCTGCCACAGAATGGCCAGCAGGTGCAGGCATGGTCAGTTCTGTGGCAGCCTGCCACTCCAACTGCTGGTGATTGAGCATATGGGTGTGCTGGCCCCAGTCCCCAGATGAGTCCTCTGGAGGCCACGGCGCGCTCCCTCACATAGGCAGCATTGTTACACACTGCTGTCCCCCAACAGATCAAAAACTGCCAAACAATGGAGGCCCGGGGAGGACCAGACTACAGGCAGGGGATGGCCAGATGAACTGACAGCCAGCTGGTCACGGTGCTGAATAGGGATGGGATCCACACCTGGGCCCAGGGGAACAGGCACATCCTCCTCCAGAGGACCTGGTGCTGGACTTGGTGGTGGCTAGAGATGCAGTGAATTATAAATATGCCTGCGAAGTGGACGCAAAGTGACCACTTCGTGTCCGCAGGGCATAACACGAAGTGGATCCTGTAAAGTGCTCACTTTGCGTTATCATTACCACTTTGCGTTCTCATTATGCCTTAACACAAAGTAAGAAGAAAATAGGTACATCACATGGCATGCAGTACTGTAAGTCACGTGCTTTAGCCAGGCAGGAAGAAAGTGAGTCAGAGAATCAGTTTCACTTTCTCCTTTGCATTTATATAGGGAGAAAGCAAAATTGTTTTGTGAGAGGAGTTTGCTTGGCTCTTGGAGTCATTACTGCCAATCCAATTCAAACAGCTTTTTTAAAAGCTATTTTACTTAGTGTTTGTATTGTGTTAGTGTTTTTATTTGGGTTATTGAATTTTTTTGTATAAGTTTTGTTTTTGTTTTGTGTGTGTAACTGACTGTGTGTGTGTGTGTCCACTGTCTGTGTGCGTATATGTGTGTGTGTGTGTGTGTGTGTGTGTGTGTGTGTGTGTGCGTGTGTGTGTGTCATCCGTGGACCCAGGAGGATGGAGGGTCAGGTTGGAGTCGGGGAAGGTGAGTCACAGGCATGTGGGAGCGTTTGGAGGGGAGGTGTGCATACCCGTGAGGGGCAGGGTGGTCATGTTATGTTGGACCGCTCCAGACTTCTGGCCAGTGTTGCTTCCCCCATAGAAGCAACAGGAGCAGCAGCAGCACCAATTCCACCGGTGGCTGTTGCTCATCCACCTTCTCCACCACTACCACTAGCAAAAGCTGTTGGGGCTCCAGCAGCACCCCCTCCACCACCTACACAGATACAGGAGGTGGCCCCGGCAATAGTGGGTGGCGGTGGGACTCGTGCCTGCCAAGTGCTTACTGTGTCTGGTCCCCCCGGCAGCTCCTCAGTGTGGGATTTTTTTAATTGTGTGGGGGGGAGACAGAACAGTGGTGCAGTGCCATGTGGGTGGTGTGCTGGTGTGCCGTGGTCCCCCTGGGACACATTTGGGGACACGGTGGCTGGCCTTGCAGGTGAATCACCACAGGGCAGAGTGGCAGGCTGCCAGGGAATTGGCCATGCATCCACCTGCTGGCCCTTCCGTGGCAGTGGCCGAGGGTGCTGCTGGGGTGGGAGATGTGCCTTGCAGCAGTCACTGCCACAGCAGGAGGAAGAGGGCTACATCAGGTGCTCCACCACCACCACCACCACCACCACCAACGCCACCACAGCCACCAGCACCACCCTGTCCAACACCAGCCCTACTACCTGGATCACTCACTACAGTGGACCCCGGCACAGTCCCTGTTAGCCAGTCTGACCTCCTCCTGATGTGGGCAGCACTGGAGGAACACAACAAGCGTTTCATTAATTTGGAGCAGAAGATTACCAGAGTGGAAACACAGCAGCAGCAAATACTTTCAGTGCTGCACCTGCTGCTGGACCACCACGGCATCCCACAGCCATAGTAAGTCCAGGTATTGTTTTCTGCTCCCCCCACACCCACCTCCACCTCCCTGACTCCTTCCCGCTACTGTGCTGAACTTTTGTTGTGTGTTTTTTATTTGTTATTATTAAATCATGCACATTTTTCCTTCAAGGGGAATCTTTCTTGCACCACATAGTGCAATACATTTTTTTGAAAACAATGCGTAAATGCATTACAGTGAGTCATGTGACAGAGGCATTCCCATTCTGAAAATCTGCCCATTCTGCCTCCCTTCTCAGCAACATTAGGACATGATGATGCAGGGAAGCCTGTGCGTACTATACAGTGAATATTGGAATGTGCAGGTTGGCGAATGTTTCTTTATGTTAATGGTCAGTTTGTTGTGAAATTTGTGCCCACGTTTCCAGTAGGAAGAGCCTTGATAGTGGAAACATCCACATTTTCACCACAAAGTGAACATATAACTTGTTAAAACATTGCTTGGGATAACTGCCGGACATTCAGTATGATGGGCATGCCTGGGCTCCCCCTGCCATCACGTCTTAACGTTGCTGGGAAGTGCTGGCATAAATATGGGTTATTTTTCCAGATTGCTAATTCCTCCATCATGTGACTTACTGTAATGAGAAATTATGAGTGGTTTCACGAAATATGTTACTCTGAACAAAAATATTCAGTATTATCAATACTTACATATTGGTTATGTGCATCACCATAACTATAGTATGGTGACTGTCTGTAAAGCAACAGCACAACAGCCTGTTGATAACTCACCCATATTTTTTTAATGCTATTACAACTTCCTTTACTTACACCCTGACTGACTGGAATGATTCGATAATTTGCAGTGAGTTGGTGTGCTGTACTACCTTTTTCATGTGGAAATAATGAAAGGAGCATTCCTTTTACATTGGTGCTGCTGACAGTGAGTGTGACCAGGTCTTTGTCATTGGTTTTCCTCTGCTTTTCTCCATCACATCAAGTAGTTGTCATACATAACTTCTGTTGTTAACTAAAAGTTATGCATCAGTCAGTGTTTTATATGACACCATGGAACAACAGTTATTGAAAAGCAGTTGCAAATAAATACCAAGCTGGTCGGAACAATATTGGAAGACATGCTCATTTTGTTTTCATACATGAAAAAAGTAGGAGTAAGAGAAGCAGACATAAATTGTGAGAAGAATCGTATCATTCAAGTCACTGGCGACTGGCACGTAAGTAGTGGTTGATGTGGCAATTTAAAGTAGCATAAAAAAGTACAGTTCAGAACTGTTAGGACATTCTTGCAATGCTTTAATTGTAAAAATGTCACTATGACATCATGACCATGAGCTCACAGCAACAATCACAGAACACACAAAAGTGGCACAGAGTCCCCAGATTTCTTCTGCAGGCCCACAATGCATCCTCCTTGTGTGCAGAAAATTAACAAGTGGTAATGAAGTGAAAAGAGACTGTTTCAGCACATACGAAGTCCCCCAGAATTAATGGCGCACTCAGTCATGTGCGTAGTGTTAACTACAAGTCCCCAGATTTTTCTGCAGGCCCACAGTACATCCTCCTTATGCTATGAAAATTGACAAGTGGTAACAAAGTGAAAGAGACTGTTTCATACATACAAAGTCCCCAAATTAATATCACACTCTGTCATGCACGCAGTGGTGGCACAGAAGTCCCCAGATTTTTGTGCAGGCCCTGTCCCGGTCCTCCATATGTGCAGAATTAATTGACAAGTGGTAACAAAATGAAATTAAACTGTCAGCATTACTTCCCATCCCTGATATAAAATACTGACTGTGAGGTTGTGTTGCTTGTCCAATGTGTTGTGTGAGGCAGGTCCACCAAATGAAATGTGATCATCTCAACTGGATTGAAAGGTGCCCTTTGGATGTACACTAATAGTAGCCTTGGTGAGTAGATATATATAGAGATATATGGTTGTGTATTTTGTAGGCAATGATGAGGGGGGTTGAACTTGACATGGACATGTACTCCTGCTATTGTTCTGCATCACACAGGTGACTCCAAACTGTTGATGTGCACATTCCAGTGATCAATGACAATTTTTTGTACTTAAATGGAAACGGATAACTCTCAAGCACATGAAGATAAGTATTTCTTTTTTTGAGGGGGGGGGGAATCATATTTTCAGTTTTGTCTGTAATGGTTTCTTATTTTTACTTCTTCACAGATTTCATTAGCATCCTTCTAGAAGTCCAGTTGTTATTGATGGTCATGGTCATTAAATGAAATAGCTTCTGCACATACTGCATGTGCCTAGCTTCGGCGTCGGGGGAGGGGGTGTCCTGATGCTGAAGAACTTTTTTGGATAAGGCCACTTTGACAGAACAACAAAGTATTGCAGATTTTCCTAAAAAAAGAAGTGAATGACTTCTTAAAAGTTACAACTTCATTGTTATGTGTCCCTCCCTGGTTCTCAAATCTCAATCACTATTGTCAAGTTACATTTCAGAGACACATCTTGTCAACTAGTAAGACAACCTGTTGTGTGCAATATTTGCAGCAGTCTTTACAAAGCAATGAAACATATGAAATAAAATCTTCATACTTACCAGAATGGATTCACATGGACATTACATCAGTTCCCTTTCCTATGCAGGTATGGCTACAGGCATCTTTTCAATAGTGTAGCAATAGAGCCTGTTTTGTTCTCCTGTAAAGAAACAAAGAAGTGTACTGTATATGTTTTGCCACTAGGCTCTGAAAGCTACCAGAAAACAAAACAGACAACTTAAGAAAGTGAGGCAGCATAACAAACATGAGTGCACATACTCACTTTATGGTTTAAATATTAAGAAGCTGGTGGTGGTGGTGCACTGGTGGACTGGTGGTCCCTGGGGAGCAGACAGACTCACGGTGGCAGACTTGCATAACATCCGTCCAGGTGGTGGTGGTCCATAGGGGGCAGACAGACTCATGGTGGCAGCAGAGTTGGATAACACCAGTCACGGTGGTGTTGGTGGTCTGACCGTGGTGGGCAGACAGACTCTTGGTGGCAGACTTGGATAACATCAGTCCCAGTGGTGGTGGTGGTGGTCCATGGGGGGCAAAAAAGACTCTTGGTGGCAGACTTGCATAACATCAGTCCCAGTGGTGGTGGGCAGGTGGTCCATGGGGGCAGACAGACTCATAATTTGGCAGACTTGGATAATATCAGTCAGTGGTGGTGGTGGTCCGTGGGGGGCAGACAGACTCATGTGGCAGCAGACTTGGATACATCAGTCCCAGTGGTGGAAGTGGTCTGTGGGGGGCAGACAGACTCATGGTGGCAGCAGACTTGGATAACATCAGTCCAGGTGGTGGTGGTGGTGGTGGTGGTCCGTTGGGGTCAGACAGACTCATGGTGGCAGCAGAGTTGGACCAACATCAGTCCCAGTGGTGGTGGTGGTCCATGAGGCAGACAGATTCATGGTGGCAGCAGACTTGGATAACATCAGTCCCAGTGGTGGGTGGTGGTCTGTGGGGGACAGACAGACTCATGGTGGCAGCAGACTTGGATAACATCAGTCCCGGTGGTAGTGGTGGTCCGTGGGGGGCAGACAGACTCATGGTGGCAACAGACTTGATAACATCAGTCCCAGTGGTGGTGGTGGTGGTCCGTGGGGTGCAGACAGACTCATGGTGGCAGCAGACTTGGATAACATCAGTCCCAGTGGTGGTAGTCCAGGGTGGGGGGGACACAACGCCTTTTAATAACTACAGTTAAAACCTGCCAACATTACCCACATCATCCTCCTAAAGAAAACTGCCCTCACAGTCATCAATGTCTGAAGTCTGACCACTGGGAAATTCTTTCTCCATTGTGTCATCATCTATGTCAGTGGTGGGCCGTTTCAGGCAGCCATTGCCAGTGCCACCAGGATGCTCCATTTTCACATTAGCAAGACCACCATGACTAGACCCGGGTACGAATACCGAGGTTGCAGTCTGTGCTGGTATGTGCCTCTCATTCATTTAATGAATGTTAACAAACTAACATTTGCAGGAGACAGATTTATCCAGTGATCCTGACTATTGCACCTGCTGAGCTGAATACCCTCTCAACACTTATACTGGCAGGCGGGCATGTGAGGTACTTCAGTGCTACTGCAGTCAGCTCTGGCCATTCACTGACCTTTCCACTCCAGTACAAAAGAGGATCTTCACTTATTGTCAGATGCCTGTTTTCAGACAAATATGACTCAACCATTCTCCGTGCTGCACTAAGTCAAATTGTTGATGCATCAGCCTATTCCCCGGAATCATTTATTTCACAAATACCCACTTGTGACAAAGCCTCTCAAAGCAGGTGGATGCCAACCACTTTGGATGACAGACCACCAGGAACTACAGTCCCCTTACCCTTGCATGATGTGCTTGCTGGTCCTCCAGCAACACCTTCAGTTGGATGATGCTGCTGAGGTTTGCAAACCCTGGCACATGACTTCTGTGCCCCATGAATCAAGTGAACCATTTGACTACTGATATTTTTTACCTGTTCAGGCCCTCCCTCCTGTACTGATGCAATTCCATGTTTGTATTGTGGGTCCAGCATTGTTGCCATAGCAAAGTTGTCACTACGCTGAATGCTCACCATATGACGATGTGGCGATTCTGTAGAATACTGTCAGCATGTTGCCTTCGCATACTGCTACCACCGTCTTGCAACATCAAGCAATATGTACATTTCACCAATGTCTGCCTCAGCACCCGCAGCAATGAAATTGATTGGCTAATGGAGGCAGACTCGCCACTCACTGCCTGTGTGGCATGTTCAAAAGGCTGCAAAGTTGTTATTACAGAGTCCATGAGGCACCACTGTTCAGTCGTCATAGAGATGGAGGCCCCAGAACAGTCACGGCGAGCGTACATAACAAGATATTCTGAGATGCCTTTGTATTGTTCATACAATCTCTCTGCCATGTATAACGTGGACTTTCATCGGTTGACAACTTCCTACTTCAAGCGGTGCTGAAGGCTGTTTTGTATCTGTAACTGCCGCAGTTGGTCACGGGCCTTTCCAGATCTTGAAAAGTGAGAGCTGATACGTCGTGTAATGGTCAGCATGTCCTTTATGTCAGCGTGCTGCAGAAACTCCTGAACCACAAGATTTAAACAATGGGCCATGCATGGAACATGAAAAAAAAAAACCATTTGTGATGCATTTCACCACATTTGACCCATTGCCACTTGCTATGAACCCAGCTCTCAGGGACAGAGGGTTTAGCCATCTGTCAATTTCAGTCAGTACCATGTCCAACATATTCTCACCAGTGTGTGAACAGGTCACACTGCGCATAGCAATTTTTGCATGCTGGCAAATTCCAGAAAGATTACTACCACGACAATCCACTTTCCTGCACTGATTATTCACACTACCAGCATCACAAACAACCCCCGGCACCTGCGCCCAATGTGCAGTTATACACAGATATGAACTCCCTGCTGTTTTGCCACTTGTCCACATATCCATACTTAAATGGATGAGTGGAGAGGAGGAATGTTGAAGTGTAAGTCTTACTGAGTCTGAGACAGTGCGGGAACAACTCAGGAACAGCACGGGTGAAAAGTATGTCCTGGATGAGACTTTCCATTTGGACAGGCATGGGCAACAAACCACAGAACCCAGAATTCTCCACACAAGGAGAAGGGCAAAAGATCAATGCCAGCATTTCGCTAAGCAGCATTAAGTTCACGTGACACTGTATGATTGGGGGATTACTTCAGCTTATGTGCAAAAACACTCTGTAACGTGGGCTGACTTAAACGTTTTACACAGGGTGTGTTGTTGGTCACAATTGGTTGTGCTCTGTGATGAATGTCATTGGCAGGGGGTGAAGTGTGGACATTTGATGAAGACGGTTGCACAGGTGTTGATGACAAACCCAGAAATGATGTTATTTTTCCAGATTTGCCAACCAGGGTTGATGTACCACTTGCACTAGACATACTGCATTCACCACCACTACCACAAAAACTGCTGCTTTCACCAGCACTGGACAACATTTCAAAGTCATTATGGTCCTCTACCTCATGATGCCTCTAATGATCCTCTGCTTATTACCACACTACTGCGGACGTTTAATTTCCTACTGGGCTTAACAGTCATGGAAGGGGATTACATGCTGGCTATCGTTGCCGGTGATACAGGTGAATGCCTCAGTCTAGTATTAGCTGCCAGCTTGTGCTGGGTCCACAGAGCCAAGTGTCTATTCTTAAGATGCATATGCTGTCCTCCTGTCCCAAGATGGCTCCCCTTTTTACCTTGACTCACACGCACATGGTAAACCTGGCAGATTGCAACTGAATCATCATTTGCATCTTGAACAAAAAAATCCCAAACAAGGGACTATGATGCTCTGCTTTTCACATGTCCATGATGATGTGGCTTATTTAAATCTGTTATTTAAGCACTAAAGTAGGGGAGAGGCACGTGATGTTTTCTGGCACTGCACACCTGGACTGCAACTGACCATCACGACTACCTATCATATTGATTACTGGGTCGTTATCATCATCATCCACTAAAACCGGTAAATCACAAGTTTTGACACGGGAGGGATTCCTGCAAACAGATTCAGACACAGCCACTTTTAATTTATTTTTCTCCGGTTCCCAACTGGGGTCAATTATATCATCATCATATTCATCAATGTCACTGTCACACACATCCACGTCTTCTGCTTGGATGCTAACATGTGGACTGCATGTTGCAACAACAGCAACATCATCAGCAGCAGCAGCATCATCACATTCATCATCAGCATCTACACCACCATCGCCTGATTTTTTTTATCACACTGTGAATCACTGCATGGAAAATGTGTGACGTTAAGTGCCACGGTGGATGGAATATCACATTGTATGCTGTCGGTGACATGATCATCAGAATCAGGTTCAGTTAATGGGATGTTACTGGGAAGTATGACATCATCTATGCTGTCACTCACTTGCACTCCTTCACACTCAATTTGTTTGGATACGGTACACTGGTCGGAATTAGAACTTGATGCAACAATGCTAATACTACCTCCACCACCACTAACACCAGTAACAATAACACCACCGGCTGGGAAAACATCATCTCCTCCAACTATCAGTGAAGCTACTGATTGGGCTGTAAAGAAAATTGCAGGAGAAATACCTTTTCTCACATTAGCAATGCACTTCTCCGTCCGTGTACTACTACCACACCCACAGACCCTCTTACTGCCAACATTGCCATGGCCAGAAACAGCTTTACTTGCAACGCCTCTTTGCAGGCATTTTGGGGAATCAAACCAGAAATATTATTACCAAATTCAGATTTTGATACTGCTCATTTCTGACTGAGGACGCTGGCTGTATGTGAAGCAAAATAAACAACTGTGGCTTTAGCAACAGATAAGAGACTACTGTGTGGTGACACTGTCACGAATTAAAACAACTTCAGTAACCAGTGGTGCTGATGGGGTCACAAAAACAATCCAGTCTGGTAAAAAATACATTTTCAACATGGGGTTGGGGGGGCACTGAATACAGACAGTGCTGATTTTTACGGCACTACAAGCAGCAAAACTAAGAACAGAGAACACGATCGCAGTACAAAATCAGGCAGCTGAGGTGGATAGCAGGTTCACATTGCTGCACTTAGTTGCTCTTACACTAATCTGTGTCACAAATTTTAAAAGGTGTATTATATTTGATGTACGCAACACTGCACACACAACACAGGACATTTTGTGTACAATGCTGAACGAGGAATGCAATGCAAATGCAAAGGTTCAGTGTACTGCCACGTAATGTAAATTTGTAATTTAAACAACCTGACCTTATGAAATGCTGCTTCACATTCACACAACAAACAGCAAGAAAATTTGTACTATTACTGACAATTTTACTATGTGTACAGTAATACAGTCAGTTATATAACAAAAATATAACCAAAACACAAATAAATCACTAGTTCTCCAACTTAAATCTACCTACACACAGATACGCCCCTCCCCCACAAAGCACACTTCACTGTCTTTCACCACACACACTCAGTGTTGTAAATTTACATTCAAAATCCACACACAAACAAAAACGCTAGAAGATGTGAGCACAGGAGGGTTTCCTACAATCAATGAACTACAGTTGGATCCCCCCAAAAAGCAAAAATGCTTTTTTGAACAGCTTTTAAAAGATTCCTACAGACAGCTATCAGAGCACACTGTCTCCTACTCCTTCCTACTCATACTACCCCGAACTGAGGCTGTGCAGATCAATATAGAGTCCATGTGACCTGAACTCCCATGAATCACTGCAAAATCCACCTTCAGAGCTCAAAAACAAGACGAAGTGAACTGCCACCAATGTACTTCGCCTTAAAATTGAAAGAGTAGTGACCAGTGGAGATGGAGTAATGCAAAGTCACTGTTTTCAATGCACTTCGCATTCCTCATTATAATGCAAAGTACTCTGCTTTACGTTGCGGAGCACTCCGCGAATCTGCATGTGCTCCGCGAAATGCTTTGCGGAGAGAATTGAGCCCACTTCGCTCACCACTAGTGGTGGTGGTTCAAATGCCTCAGAGTCAGGACAGGAGGTGGTGGTGGTCCTGCTTCTGGGGGGGCACTCTCAAGTTTTGAGTGGTCCAACAGGAATGGGCGCCCTTGCTTTCCACACATGCGCAAGGTATGACGCTTACCACTACCACGCTCTCCCAGAGCTGCCCCCACTCCAGATATTCCCTCACCCTGGTCCATCTCTCCTACTGAGCTCCCTCAGTCTGAGCAATCACTACTCACACAACACACACACACAGTCACTCAGACACAGACAAACAACTAACTACCTATAAAGGTAAGAAAAATAAAATTTTCAGAAAGAAAAAATTAAGTAAAAAAAAGTAAAGAAAGTCAAAAAAATGTAGCTTTTAAAAAAGCTGTTGGGTCTAAATCAAAGTTTAAATCTCCTCCTCACTCTGATCTCAAAGTATCAGCAGTCAAAAAACACACTACTCTCTCTCCGTCTGCACAGGAGAAAGTAAAAGTGTCTGCTTGTATGACTCACTTTTGTCCTGCCTAGCTAAAGAGCATGTGACTTATAGTACTGTGAAGCCATGTGATGTGTGGGGCTTCCAAATCTGAAACACCAAGTGGATCACTTAGAATCATAATGAGGAATTCGAAGTCCATTAGAAACAATGACTTTGCCTTACTTTGCATTGCCATTCCACCTTAACGCGAAGTGGTAATGACAAGGCGGAGTGAGCACTTTGCAATGCCCGCAACACAAAGTGCCCACTTCACATTCACTTCACCAGTGGAATTTAATTAGCTTCATCTCTACTCCCAAGTCCCACGACTGTCACATGACCAACAAAGGCAAACACTTGTGATACTGTGGCACTGATGGGAGCCAACCAGTGAGGGTTTCTGTTTTGTGACTGACTCCTGTTCTTGCTAATCTTGTGTGTCAGTTACTATTGGACATCCCTGGAAGGCAGTGTATCGAGTGCATTTGGGGCTTTGCATTGAAAGGAGATATGTGAGTCTGTGTGTGTGTGTGTGTGTGTGTATGCAGAGATATTAAAACAAATGTTGAAAACAAAACATTTTTAATTTTCTTCTTTTCCTTAGAAAGAGAGAAAGAGGGAGAGGGAAAGAGAGAGAGAGAGAGAGAGAGAGAGAGACAGACCAATGAATTCAACAGCAGACAACAGCAGAGTGCAGAGTAAACAACAAAGTGCAGAAGTTGCAGACTCCACAGTAAAACAAAAAAAAACACCCATTTTTGTTAGACAGACAGAGAGTAGAGAGAGACCAATGAATTCAACAATAGACAGCAGCACAGTGCAGAAAAAAATAAAATATTAACTGAAGCTGCCAGACAGGACAGGAGGACTCTGTCTGAAAGTCATAGTGACTCAGTAATTTTGAGGGAGGGCTTATTATGCCATACAGATTTTGAAGGAGGGGTGTCACCCACGTCTTAGACTCTCTGTTGCCCATCTCTGTGCTGCCTTGCAAGATCATACTGTCGGAGATTCTGTATTGCCCATCTCTGTGCCTGAGCTGCTACTAGGTCGTAGTGCCATACAGATTGTGAAGTGGGGGGTCACATCTCAAACTCTGTGTTGCCCATCTCTGTGACTGAACTACTACTGGGTTATAGTGCCTATAGTAGACTCTGTGTTGCCCATCTCTGTGTTAGAATTGCTACTATGTCATAGTGCCATACAGATTATGAAAAGGGGGTCATGTCTCTGACTCTGTGTTGCCCATCTCTGTGCCTGAACTACTACTAGGTCATAGTGCCTAGCTATACTCTGTGTTGCCCATCTCTGTGCCTGAAGTACTACTAGGTCATAATGATATACACATTGTAAAGGAGGAAGATCATGTCAGACTCTGTGTTGCCCGTCTATGTGCCAGAATTACTACTAGGTCATAGTGTCATACAGATTGGGAAGAGGGGTCACATTTCAGACTCTATGTTGCCTAGCTTTGTGCCTGAACTACTACTAGGTCATAGTGCCATATAGATTGTGATGGAGGGGTCACATCTCAGACTCTGTTGCCCATCTCTGTGTCTGAACTGCTACTAAGTCATAGTGCCATACAGGTGGTGAAGGGGGGGGTCATGTCTCAGACTCCGTGTTGCCCATCTCTGTGCCTCAACTACTACTAGGTCATACTGTCATAGCACAGACTCTGTGTTGCCCATCTTTGTGCCTGAACTACTACTAGGTCATAGTGCCATACATACTGTTAAGGGGGGTTACATTTCAGACTGCGTTGCAGAGGGATCAAAAAGAATAATGCTGATGTATTTCTCATACTCAAATAGATTAAAAGAGGTCTACAATTCATCAAAGTAAATCCGAGTAAATTGGTACTGGATCAAAACCTCTAAACAATAACCAAGCAGCAATAACCACATGGTATAGCGCATGCCTGGATTTAGAGTGACAGGGGTATATTAGTGGTAGGGAATTACCGCTACCCCTGTCACTCTAGCTTCAACTAAGGAGGGATCAAGTTGCTGTGTGCTGGGGTGCCTGGTCGAGCTGCTCCCATGGTGGAGTGGATAAGGCATCAGCACAGGGCAGGATTGGAGACTTGGGACCATGGTTCAGTTCCCCCCTCCTTGTTAGTTCATTTTTTTTTTTTATTAAACTTTTCCCTCTCTTCAAGTTTTGCCCCATCCCTGAATATGCGTTTTTGCCTGCAACAAGTATTGCTGTGCTGTTTTTGTTGGTGGCTTTATGACCCCATGTCAAGTATCTCAGAACCTTTTGGGAAAAAATCAGAGTTGGAATCAGAATCTGGTCACAGCTGACCCGCCCATCCCTATGATTGACCACAGATAAATTGAGACCTTGCTTTAGAGACCATTAGAAGGCATTCTATACTTCTGAATGTTCTTCCTCTACAGAACAACTTATGCCATTCTTTGATTTGGCCCCATTTGGAAAATGTGTAGTGTAGTGACAAGGCAACAACAATGGAGGCTGAGTTAAGATTGGAAGAAGTGGAGAAGGTGGTGGGTGGGGCTGAGGGGAGGTAAAACACCAGGCCTGGATGGCCTTCCCATTGACTTCTACAAAGTGGTTATCTTGCAGTTGAGGGGACCTGTGCTAGCTATGTTCCTAGAGAGCCTGGTGAAAGACAAGCTGCCCCCATCTACATCGTCTGCTATGATCATAGCACTCCCAAAAACAGGGAAAGACCCCAACTTATGCTCATTCTACAGATTCATTTCACTCTTCAGAGCTGACTATAAAATCATAGCTAAAATTGTGGTGAACAGGTTAGAGAACATCTTCCCAGAACTAATCCATCCAGACAAACCTGGTTTTGAGAAGAGAAGGCAAGAAAAGGTGAATATTAGAAGAACCCCTAACATGATCTGGAGTAGGTCTCAAAACCCACCCACAGGGAGGCAGAAATCCTAGCACTGGATGCTGAGAAGGTGTTAGACCATGTGGCATGGGATACATGATGCACAGATTTCAGGCATTTCGAATGGGGCCAATATTCCAAAACTGGGCAAAAATCTTGTACACCCAGTCAACAGAAAAGGTATTAACCAATGGTTGACTATCACAGGCATTTGAACAAAAGAGGGGTACTAAGCAGGGATGTCTCTTCTCCATCCACTGTATGTAACATCATCAGAGCCCATGGCCATAGCTATATGAGCCAGATAAGATATACAAGTCCTAGTTGTGGGGAGGGGAACTACAAAGTGTCTCTATTTGTTGATGACTTGTTGCTGTATCCAAGGAACCTAGATACCTCTGTGGTCTAGGTAGCAGATCTACTAAGCCATAGGTTCTCAGACTTTGTAAAGGTGAGCCTCCCCGTGGTACCTGACAAATACTGGGACCTCTCCACATCTCAAACACAATAACGTACTTCACAACGGATAATATATTTCATGCATATTCATGAAAAAACTGAAAACATTATGATATAAAAGTATTATATAATAATTAGTAGCACTCTGCATCAACGCTATTGTGCAAAACAGCAACTAAAGGTTTAAAATTAGTCAGTGGAAGGGAGCCTGTGAGCCTATTTTTTTTTTACAGTCAGCTGCTGGGTTTGTGGCTGCAGTCTTGAGGTAGAGGTGCAAGTCATCGTCAACCCTGAGCCAGGACTTAGACTTTGTTCTTATTGCATTAATGCACAGAATCCAGATTCACACAGGTATGTCAATGTAAAAGGCATGATCACTGTAAGTGCTTGATGTTCAAATTCTGGGAAATCACATCCCACCAACCAGAACATAAGTAGGGGCAATTGTCCCAAAGATACCTGCAATGCTGGATCTATACAGTAGCTAGGTCAATGAGGCTATCCTGTCCTGTTTAAGGATAAGTTGTTTGCAGAGTTTGGCTTAAAAATGAAAGGATTCCTCATCCTCTGGTCACATTCCTGTCTGTAGTATTCAGAGATGTACTCACAGAGCTTTTCTTGTAGCCCAAGCAAGTGTTCCAAAATAACCATATGGACTCTGTCAACTGAAAGCTAATTTTCCTGATGGAAATACTCCTGTGTGGAAAGTGAGGAAATTAATCCATGTTGCAGTCTTGAAGTTCACACTTGGAGATTCTGAATACATGCCTTAGTCCTGTTCCCTACTGTAAACATGCTGGCATCCCACCCTTGAAGTGATGCACTGAGTTACTTCAGTTCGTTGAATACATCCACTAAATATGCAAGCAATGCAAGCCATTGTTGATCATTGAAATTCTCCACAAGTTTAGAGTTACTGTCAAGATGGAAAATATGGACTTCATCGTGCACTTCAAAGAGACAGGTTTGCACTTTTCCCTGGACAACCAATGGACCTCTGTATGTAGCAATTTTGTGTGGATTGCTCCCATCTCTTAACACAGCACTGCAAGAAGTCTTGTATTTACTGGTTGAGCGTTGATGAAGTTTACCATTGTTACAACTTCTGCCAAGACTTAATGGAGCTCATCTGGTAACCTCTTGGCAGCCAGTGCTTCTCTCTGGATTATGCATTGATTCTGAACTGCATTAGGGGCCACTGTTTTCAGTATTCAATCTTGTCTCCATGTGGTGGACTTGTGTTTCACCTTAGTTAAAAAGGTAGAGTCCCAGGAAGTCTTTCTCTGTTCTTCTATATTTTCTTCCTTAAAACCTCATGTGCAGTAGTATCTCTTTTTCTTTAGCTACTCTTGTTTCAGGTCATAGTGGATTGGTCACCTACTGTAACCCTGTCCTATAATCTTCTATACATATTCCTGCACTGCTTTTATTATCCTTCTCATTTCCTGTTTCCTTCCTGGGGATCCTAGAGAAAATGAGCCCACACAAAGGAACAAGGCACTAAAGGTATGCCAAACTAAATAACAATTGTATATATGAGGAGGGCACTCAGAAATGTATAAAAGAAATAATGGTGTCTAAAGTAATTAGGCTATAGCCATGGTTATTTAAAAAATAAAACACTGAACATCTGTCCTGTTTGAAAATAAAGGAGGGATGTGATGCCTTAAAATGAAATAAAATGCATAGCTGTACAGCATTTTTTTTTTTACATAGCAAAGACCCAATAACAATAAGTTACATTGGAATATGCACCTTACTAAAAGGAAAGTACAATAATCCCAAAGCATTTTCTGGTATATCAAACCGGATAAGAATTAAATATGCAGCATATAACTGTATTTTTCGTTGTTTCCTAACTAAATAAAACTGCTCCCAATAAATGAAGGAAAGATTTTCCCATTTTACAAAGTGGTCCAGTGGTCCAGTGAAACTACTGAACCCTCACATACTCTTGTTGCTATTTTGAGTGATTTTCAGTGAAAAGAAAGGGAAATCCCAGTAAAAGAAACTGGAGCGCAGTACAGCAATGAAGTGGGCGGCAGTTACTTTTAGTTTTCAGCCGCTCCTCAGTACCGCTTGTTCCTGCTTTTATATTTAATTAGTTTTTCTTATTTCTGGGTTCTAGCCATTATGTTTATGGCAGAAATAGATAACAGAGCTAGAATTCATGGTCTAGCTCTGAAATAGTGAAATATTGCACTGGGCAAGAGCGAGCAGCTGGTAAGGTGCCAAAATGAAATATTTTAGCCACTGCTCTCAGTTGCTGTTAGCCCTGGCACTTCATAGGGCTCCCTTATTCAAATAAACATGCACAATAAAAGATAACCTGAGCGGGAGCCAAAATAACTAACTAGCATAAAGGTTCCGTGCTTCTGCTAACTTTATCTACTATGTTAAAAAAATATAAAATGAGTGGCAGACAGGCTACTCTTTTACAGTTTTAGTAGCTGCTCCTTTTGTTAAATATGAAATTGTCAGACAGAATACAGGCTAAACTGTAACATTGCCATATATACCACAAACACTCAGACTTCTAAATTACAGTATGTATTTAAACTGGTTTTAACTTTTTCCCTGCAACAAGCATGTTAGCCAAATATCCATTATTCTATGCTTTAGCAAAGGCCTTTTGCCAGACTTATCTACTTCTAGGAGAGCTGAGCACCCTTCAGTATAGGGAAAACAGTGCCCTACCCTGGCTGTTTTTATATTATGTAGAGCTGTCACTCTAAGAGAAAAGGGAGGATCCTAAAGCTACTTATGGGGCAATTAAACATGCACAGCACAAAATAAACCTTCTGTATAAACTCTACATGTTGAAGTTAGATTACATGTTTCCGTTGATTACGTTGTATTCATACCAAGGTCATCCTGCCTGATTGTTAAACCACAGAGGTAGATATTTGTATGTTTAGCTTAAGGGCCAGGTCAGGTGACCCCTGTGTTCACTATAAATACTCCTCCTCCTCGAGGAGACTTCTTCAGTGGAGCCTTGGTAATGATAATGGAAAGATCTCCCTAAGGGAAGTAGCCAGATATAGACACAGAGGTAAAATACATGTACTGACAGGTGAGAACTGTGCAAACTACTGGATGTAGTGAATTTTTGCTTTTTGTTTTTATTTACATTTTTGTTTGCCTATCATTAAATTTGAATAAATATCACACCAAAGTGTGTTTAAAATGTAAAACAGTTGTATGTGTTATTCATCCCTCACCCATCTACACTCCATCTCACTGTGCCATTCAATCATTGCCCATGCATTATCATGACAAATTCCCACACATCGGCCCCAACCAAGACCTTCATTGATAATGAATTTATTCAACACACAAAATAGCTCTTCTCCAGTTGCTGTTGCAGGCAGCAGATGGCAAGACAGAAACACTTCCAGAACTTCCGTATTTCTGGCATAACTGAAATAAACCAGGAACTGAGTAGCATCAGCAAAATCAGTGTGGACTCATTAATTTGCAGGGAAAAGTATGGGCTTTGCTGAGCAGAGTCTTATTATCTGTTTCTTAACATCAGCAGACATATCCTCAGTATGGCAGCAAACTGTGTAGATGGATAAAGGGATGGCATTAAGCTGCACTACTGCTTCCTTTCCCAACATTACTGAGCACATTTCTTTTGCAGCGGTAGAAGTAATTGATTGCCACGGGTGTGTAGTTTACCTTCTTTGGCAATTCACAATGTTACAAGATAAGATAAGATACTTCCACAGCTTTAGTAGGCACAGAGTCATGCCTTCCACAAGTTTTTATTTGGCCCATAAGTTTGTGCAGCTTTCTTTGAAAATAGTCTAGAGGTTTAGAAAATAAGCTGGGAAGATAAGTTTTCAAATGTCTCTTGTGCCAGAACATCAGCACATAGAACACATTATGGTTGTGGTGCATAATGGGAGGGCTATAGCCCAAGGTTTAATGTGGGGGAATAGCTCCTCCCACATCCCCTTCAAAGGCCAGCCTCCAATGGAAGCTTTTCTCTTAGAACATTGTGCAGATCTGATGCCTAGGCTCCTGTATGGCTTGTGGGCTGGAAGGTTGCAGTTCTTGTCCCTATACACAACGGGCAGACTCACCATAGCTGTTGAAAATGTTATACTCATTTCTATCCTATGTCCACTGGCAATAATCCAGGAGTGTATACTTTACAACCACCTTCAGGATTATCTGGACTGCCACCACCTCCTTTTAAAGTTCCAACAAGGTTTCAGAAAAAAAAACATAGTACCCTCACTGCCTTAATAAAAGTGACCTAAGACCTGTTCCAGGCTATGGACCAAGGCACTGCCACAGGTGCTATCTTCGTCAATTTTACCAAGGCATTTGACTTGGTCAAGCACAACCTACTCCTCAGGCAATTATACTCTTTTGGCCTGGACACTAGTGCCTTAACCTGGCTCCAAAATTACCACACAGAATGCACACAAACGGTCAAGTGGTCTGGAACACTTTCAGACCTTAGACCTATTACCCACAGCATTCCTCAGGGCTCCATACTAGGCTCATTATTATTTTCAATCTTTATTAAAGAATTGCCAAATAACTGTGGTGGGGCCTCTGTGCACCTCTATGTGGATGCCGCCATTATCTACCACTCTTCGCCTGATGTCTGGTGGCTCAACAGTATGCTAGCATTGGACTTTCAAACTCTTGAAGGCTGGTTCCAAGAGAACCAGTTAGTCCTCAACACCCAAAAAACAAAATGAATGTTGTTTGTCAATCCCTCCCCCACACCGCATGCTTACCCCCCTCTTGTGATATGTTCAAGTGCAGGCGATGCCCTTGAGTCTGTCCAAATCTTTAAATATCTAGGCATCACCTTAGACACATCACTTTCCCTGGACCCCCATGTCACTCAACTGATCAAAATGCTAAACCAAAAGCTGGGCCTTCTTTATCGTATATGCCACCTTCTCACCTCAGCGTCCTGCCTTAAAATAGCCTCTGCCACACTCCTTCCACTTCTTTCTTACGGTGCCCAGTTATTACTCACAACCAATGCATCCATCTGCTCTTACCTCAAACAATCTTATCATAGGGTGGGAAGATTTGCCCTTGGTGTCAATGCTTGTAGCCACCATTGTGATGTTCCCTCCACTCTGAGCTTGCTCCCATATGAATCTAGACTACAGTATACCACCCTGAACGTAATGTACAAAGTGGTGCACATTTTCACAACTCCTTGCCTAGGTGAACTCATCCAGCTGCGACAACCTCAGCATGCTCTTAGGTCAGCTTCCTTCCCCCTCCTTATAGTACATAAATCACAGCTAGCAATTGCCTGGCAATCATTTCTATTCTCAGTGGTGCCCACCTGGAATACCTTACCACATTTTACAATGTCCTTTCCCCTCCCTTGCTATGTTTAAATCCTCTCTATTACTCCATCTCTCTGCCTCCTCGTGTTACTCATGCTTCTGCTAACCATATTCCCTACTTTCCTGTCTCTATGGTTGGATATCTATAATCTTGAATCTCTTATATATATGATTTTGTATATGTTATCAGCAATTACAACTGATAATTTGTATACGTATTTGTAAATGGTGTAATGCTAATCTGAGAATGATGCAGTGAATGTAAATTAATTGGTATATGCTGTAATGTTTAATCTGAGTTTGATGTAACTGAATGTAAATGTAACCTCTATTCCTGCCATGTCTTTGTCAATATATTGCACTATGTACTGTACTTACTTTACACAGAACATAGAAACATACACTTTGATGGCAGATAAGGACCTCTTGGCCCACCTAGTCTGCCCATTTCCTACCTACAGCATAGACTGCAGATCCTAGTTAACCAACAGCCTATTTCTTCCTACGCCCCACAAAAATAGCATTATGTCTGTCCCATGCATTCTTGAATTGTCATACAGTTTTAGACCCCACAACCTCCTCAAGAAGGTTGTTCCATGCTTCAACCACACTCTCTGCAACAAAGTACTTCCTCACATTGCCCCTGAACCACCCCCCCATCTTCAAATCGTGTCCCCTTGTTCTTGCACTTCTCTTTTTCTGAAAGATGCTACCCGCTTGGACTTTGTTGAATCCACTGAGGTACTTAAAAGTTTTATCATGTCCCCACTCTCCCTCCTTTCCTCAAGGGTATACATATTAACCTCCTTTAGTCTGTCCTCGTATGGCTTCTCTTGCAAACCCTGCACCATTTTAGTTGCCCTCCTCTGGACTGCCTCTATTGTGTCTATGTTGTTGCGGAGTTGAGGTCTCCAGTACTGGACGCAGTACTCCAGATGGGGTCTCACCAACTGTCAGTACAGAGGGATGACAACTTCCTGTTTTCTGCTGGTGATGCCTCTCCCTATACATCCCAGCATTCCCCAGCCCTCCCTACTGCCTTCTCACATTGCTTGCTAACCTTAAGGTCATCTGATATGATTACCCCAGGTCCCTTTCCATTTTCATTGTTGTTACTACCTTCCCCCCATTGTGTAATCTTCCCCGGGGTTTTTGTTTGCCAGGTGCATTATTTTGCACTTCTTTGCATTGAATCCAAGCTGCCATACTTCTGGCCATTTCACCAACCTTGCCAAGTCCCTTTTCATCCTTTCCATGCCTCTTTGTGTATCAACCCTGTTGCAGATCTTTGTGTCATCTGCAAAGAGGCATAATTTTCCTTCCAGTCCCTCTGCAGTGTCACTTATAAAGGCATTAAAAAGGACAGGACCCAGTACTGAACCATGCGGTACTCCACTAGTAACCCCTCCTTCTTCAGAGTGGACTCCATTTACAATTACCTTCTGTGTCCTGTTGTCCAGCCAATGTTTTACCCAGGCTACCACACTGGCACCCACTCCCAGGCAGGTTAATTTGACTATTAATCTTTTGTGTAGGACTGTGTCAAATGCATTGCTAAAGTCTAGGTAGGCCATGTCCACAGCCCCTCCATGGTCTACTACTTTGGTCACCCAGTCAAAGAAATCAATTAGATTCATCTGACATGACCTTCCCACTATGAACCCATGCTGTCTTGGGTCCCGTGCCCAACAAGCCTTTAGGTACTCAACAGTTCTTTCCTTCAGAAGTGATTCCATCACTTTCCCTACCACAGAGGTTAAACTGACAGGTCTGTAGTTTTCTGCCTCTGTCTTGGTCCCACTTTTGTGAAGGGGAATCACATCCGACTTCCTCCAGTCCTCAGGTACCACACCATCCTATCATGATTTTTTTTAAATGGTAGTCAGTGGTTTTACTAGTCCTCCCCTTAATTCTTTTAGAATTCTGGGGGGAATTCCATCAGGCCCCATTGCTTTGTCCACCTTAAGTTTTAGGAGTTCTTTCAGAACCCTTTCTTCTGCGAAAGGACTGGGATCGACCCCCTATCTAGAGTGCTTTTGTTAATTGGATTAGGCACCTCCCTCTCCTCCTCTTTTGTCAATATAGAGCAGAAACATTCATTCAGTATCCCTGCTTTTTCACTGTCCCTCTCTGCCCACCCACTGTACATTCTATTCAGCCTCACTATTTCTCCCTTTGTCTTTCTACACTCCCTGATGTACCTATAAAAGATTTTATCCCCCTTCTTAACTGAGTTGGCTATCTTTTCCTAAGTTTGGGCCTTTGCTATTCTGACTTCCCTCCCTGCTTCCTTCTTCCTTAACTGGTACAGCTCTCTGTCCTGCTCCTTCTGTGTTTTCTTATACTACCCGAATGCTATCTTTTTCTCCCTGACCTTCCCCATCATCTCTTTTGAGAACCATAATGGCTTTTTCTTTCATTTTGATTTGTTTATTTGCTTCACACAAAGGCTTGTTGCCTCTGTGATGGCAGTTTTGATGTTTCCCCATTGTTGCTCCACCCCTCCTTCTAGCCTGTTTGCTAGTGCTTTTCTAAGGCACTTTCCCATCTTGCCAAAGTCAGCCCTCCTGAAGTCCAATACCCTCACTTTTGTATGACTTGACTCTGTAGCTGAGTTTATCATGAACCACACTGTTTGGTGGTCACTTGTTCCCAAATGGCTACCCACTTCTAGATCTGAGATCCTCTCACTGTTCCCATTTGAAAGTACTAGGTCTAAGATTGCTCCCTGAGACATGCCACCTATAGGGCATTGAGAATGGCCCTGCTTTTGGATGTGGCTACAGCAAAGGTGCTCCAGTTAACATCTGGCATATTCAGGTCACCCATCAACAGTATCTCCCCTTTCTCTGCCATCCGAAGGATGCCTTCTGTCATATCCTTGTTCATTCCCTCCCCCTGACATTGGGGTCTATATACAACCCCTGTGCGGACTGTGGTGCCATTTCCAGTTTCTAAGCTGACCCACAGTGCCTCCTCTCCTCCCTGTTTACTCTTTTGTTCAGTTGCTTTTATCCCTTCCCTTACATAGAGAGCTACTCCCACCTTTCTCTCCTCTCTGTCTCTCCTGTAGGTTGTATACCCTGGTATGTTAACATCCCAGTCATGTTTCTCTGTGTACCATGTTTCTGTGACTGCTATGATATCCAGGCATCCCTCTTCCATCAAGGCCACTAGTTCAGGGAGCTTGTTGCCCAGACTATTGGCATTGGTACTCATTACCCATTTCCTGATGGCCTTATCCCTTTTTGCCCCATCCCTGTCCTTTTTGCCTTTGTCATTTTCTCCATTTACCTCTGCCCTTCTCCCTATCAACATCTCTGTCTTGGTGTTTACCTCACTTACTACCCTGACTTTTTTGGGGGGATAGGATTTCCCTGCTCCTTTCCAGTGCCTCCCTCCTTGGCTAGTTTAAATGCTTTCCAATGAAGCATTTAAACCTATCACTTAGGATCTTGGTTCCCCTCCTGGACAGATGCAGATCATCATGCCAGTATAGACCTCCATTACTCCATGTCAACCCCCAGTCCCCAGTGAAGCCAAATCCCTGAGCTCTGCACCAGTTGTTCAACCACTGATTGAATCCCATGGTGTGGAGCACTCTATCCTCACCTACGCTATAGACAGGAAGCACCTCCGAGAAGGTTACCGTGCGTGCTACTTGTCTAAGGCCCCTTTCAAACTTCACAAACTCTTCCTGGACTGCTCTGATCCCTTTCTTAGCCAGGTCATTTGCCTCTAGGTGGACAAAGACATCCAGCTCCCTCCCCTGTGCTGCTACTCCAGTGATCCTGAGGATTTGCGTCTTGTTCCTCCAAGCCATGGCGCCAGGCAGGCACCTTACCTCCCTCTCCCTTTCCTCCCCCAGTTCTACCTTCCTAACAATGGAGTCCCCCATCAGGAATTGTTTCCTTCCCCTGTTGGGTCCCATGCCACCCTCCTGTGGGTCTCCTTTGTGGAGGTTCCCAGCATTCTCCTTGGTCTCCACTGCGGGTGCCTCCATAGAGGAACCACACTTTGTCAGAACAGCATATGAATTGTGGAGAGGTACAACTGGAGGGATGAACCTCTGTTCCACCACCCTCACCCTCCCTGAGCCCAATGTGGTCCAACTGCTCCACTTTCTTGGCAACCTCTGAGGCAATGGCAGTGACCATGGTGGTCCCTGAATGGGAGAGGAGGACCCACAAATCCCAGCCAACTCAGCCTGGAGATGAGCAACCTCCTCCTTCAGCCCAGAGAGATGCCTGCAGATAGGACAACACTGCATCCTCCAGAAAGTCTCCCAGAAGACTGCTGCTCCACAGCCACTGCACTGCACCACTCCCATCATGTCTTATTTCTGGCCCCTTCACTGTTGTTTGGAATACTTACTCTTTCCTCTGTTTATTTTTTTCTCCCTACGTTCTTACTGTCTCTGTGCCCTTTACGCTCCTGATCTTCCTGTTCTGAGACAAGAAGATCCTATATTTCTCAGTAGTCTCCTTACTTGCTCAGAGGCAGACTTCCAGCAGCTGGGGGGGGTGGAGAGCTACTCTTTTCCTTCTAGGATGGTGAGTCTTTGGTGAATCTATGATCACTCACTTCTTGCTCCCAAACAGGAAGTACTTGTTGTCAGTCAAATCCTGTGCCTATAAAAGTAGAACTGGCTTAGGGTAGGGGGTGGAGGAGAGGGAAGGAGGGCAATATAGTCCCAGTAGAGAAGTCCAGTCACAACAGCAACTCCTTCCTCCTAGTGTTCTCTGCCTGTTCTCTGGCAGAAGCTATCTGAGCAGTGTTTAAATCTGGCTTTAACTTGGCTTCCTTCTAACTAAGCCACACCATCTACTGAACAGATTTTTCTACACTTAGTTAATTGCACAGAAAACAATCCACTTCAACCAACCAAGACAAATATGTAGATAACTGCACAGATAACAATTCACTTCAGCCAACTCAGACAAATACACTATTTGTTTTACCTTGAATTGAAGGTCCCAGTAGTAGAGTTCTACTTCTTTAGTCCCAGTAGAGAAGTCCAGTCACAACAGCAGCTCCTTCCTCTTGGTGTTCTCTGCCTGTTCTCTGGCAGAAGCTATCTAGGGCAATGTTTAAATCTGGCTTTAGCCTGGCTTTCTTCTAGCTAAACCACTCCTCCTACTTAACAGATCATTCTATACTTAGTTAATTACACAGAAAATAATCCTCTTCAGCCACCTGAGACAAACACCTAGATAACTGCACAGATAACAATTCACTTCAGCCAACTCAAACAAACACAGTATTTTTTTTTACACTGAATTTAAGGTCCCAGTAGCAGAGTTCTACTTCTTTAGCCCCAGTAGAGAAGTCCAGTCACAACAGCAGCTCTTTCCTCCTTGTGTTTTCTGCCTGTTCTCTGGTTGACACTTTCCTTCGAGAACGAACCACTTTACCATATTTGCCTTCACCATCCTACATTGCCTGACAGCAATAAGTATCGATCATCTGACCTCGAAAACCTAGGATGGGAGCCTGCATCTGTGAACAATTGTTTCATCTCTACCTGATACCCGGTTGCCGCTTCTCTTCAGGAAACGGGACTGCTGTACCCTTTGACTTCGACATACTACCTTTGCCAGGTGGCATCGCCTGGAGAGCATCTCGCTCTGATTACTGAGGATGAAATCCTATGTCTGCATTCCACTATTTTAACTTTGTACATTCTCTACTTGACTACCCACTTGCCACTTCCCTTCAGGAATGGGACCACTGTACCCATTTGATTTCACCATCCTACCTTTGCCTGGATGCATCGACTGCTGGCCTTCTGACTCCATTACTCATTCTCTCTGCTCCTAATTTATTTATTTCTTGATTTCCAGTGTTGCATCCCAGTTGGACAGCCTTTGCTGGTTCTATTGCTGTTGCTTTTTTTTAATTTAACATACTTTATTGCTTATAACACAATAATACAATATAGCCAAACAGAATATAAACAACAAACGGTATAACACAGAAGCTGATAAGAAGAAAGAAAAAGGTGAAAACAGAAAAACCAACAATCCAAGGAATATAAATACCAAAATAAGTCATTTGAACAATTTGAACATCCCCCACCCTCCCCCCCCCACCACTCCTGCACTGGGGTGTACACAAATACCATCCTGCAAAGACCATATTGAAATATAAAAAGAAAAATAAGCCAAGGTAAGTAATCCATTACATGGAGAAGAAGATAAGAAGCGCAATAAGAAGTAACACAAAGGAAAAGAGGTGGCCCAGTGGGGAATATACAGGTCTTTCAAAAAGAGAAAAGACGTGAAAAGACAAAGGGAGAGGAGATAGCCAGGAAGAGAGGCTCATGTCCCAGCCCATGTACCTTATCAATTCAGGTAGAAGGCATATCATTTTTCCCATTTACTATTAAAGGAGGATTGGTGGAGATTCATATGTGCTATTAATTGCTCAACATGAAGTACAAAAGACATTTCATGCAGCCACTCTGTGTATGAAACAAGGTCTTGATCCATCCAGTGTCTGAGTACCAATTTTTTAACTGCCATTGAGATTGGGGCCATATGGAATCTTTTCTCTCTCACCTGGATTTCTGAATAATCACTGAAAACACAAATCGCAGGGGAGAAAAGACCCTGTAGACCCAACAAAGGATCCAAAGTTGATTCTATTTGCCTCCATAAAGGAGATGCTTTGTTGCATGACCATAAAATATGTAACAGTGAACCTTCATCTTTATTACACCTGGAGCATGTGGTAGCAGATATGTGCTTCATCTGAGCCAGTTTAATGGGAGTGTAATAGAGGTTATGTATAATACAATATTGCGTTAACCTGTACCAGTCTTGAGTGTGATATACATATAAATCCCTCCATATTCGTTGCCAATTAATGTCTTTATCCGCGAAGAGGCTTTGCCAAATGTTAGAACCGACAGCTGATGGGAGTTGCGGAAAAGTATGAAGTAGGCCGTACAACTTAGATATACCGTGTGGTTTGTTAGCAGAAACAGAGATTTGTTGAAAAAATCAACAAATTGAGAGATTTTAGTTTTACACCCAAATGTTTTAATTAAGAGATGCTAAAAGCTGAAGAATTTTAAAGGCTGCCGACGACGACCAGCCAAACTTAAGTAAAATCTCTTCCATAGTTAAAATACGTTCCTATGAATAAAAATCAGCAACAGTATACTTAGGGGAAATTGGCAACTACCTTCCAGTTATAGGAACGTTGCCTATTTTGAGATTCGGGTTGGCACATATAGGTTGGGAAAAGTCTAAGGTTGGGGATACCTTGAAATAACTAAAGAGCTGGGAAAGAACTCTTAAAGAAATACCAATCAGGAGAGACTGAAAAGCTTTGGGTATATTTTTCCTTAGTGTGTAAAAGAGAGATGCTGGAGCTATTTTGTGAGACACAAACAAATCCGATTCAATTTGCAACCATAATGGACTATAGCCATGATGAGTAAGGGGATCGGGTAAAGATAGCCATTTCCCACACTTGTGTAAATGGGAGGCTCAGTAATAAAATAGGAAGTTGGGAAGGCGAAGCCCTCTGAAATCCTTAGACTGGGACAATTTAAGATAAGATCTTCTGCCTGCCTTGTCTCACCATATGAATGAGTTAACCCCCGAATGCATGCGCTGAAAGAAAGATAACGGTAACCATATGTCTAACATGTTTAAAGGGTAAAATAATCTGGGCAAAACATTCATCTTAATGGTATTAATTCTGCCCCAGAACAAGAGTGGGAGATTTTTTCCACCTTGTTAGATCTTGCTGAATGCTGTGCCACAGATTCTCAAAGTTAAGCTTCCACAACAAAGTTAGATTCGAGGTAATGCAAATTTCTAAATAATTGATGGAACGTGGAGTCCACTTCATACCAAACTGACTGAAAGCCGAACTATATGTTACATGGTAAAGAGGAAAGATTTCAGTTTTACCAATGTTGAGTTTAGAGTTCAACAATTTGCCAAAATTATCAATAATAACCAAAGCTTCTTTTAGGGAGGAGACTGGATTTGAGAGGTGAAGGAGTATATCATCGGCATAGACCGAAAGCCTGGGAGCACTGTTACCTATGGGTATACTGACAATTAGAGGAGAGGAGTTCAAATGCCTGATAAGAGGCTCTACATACAAATTAAATAGGAAGGGAGAGAGTGGGCATCCCTGCCGCATGCCTGAAAAAAGGGGAAAAGCCTCGGATATTACTCCATTGCAGTGTATTCTAGCCCTGGGAGAGAGGTATAAAGCTTGAATCCATCTAATAAATTTGTTAGGAAAACCCATGACTTGCAGTGTGGTCCACAAAAAGTTCCAATCAACTCTATCAAATGCTTTTTCTGCATCTAACGAAATTAGTGCCATTGGAACGGGGAAAAATTTTGCCTCTCGGACAATGAATTGAAGTTTACGATGATGATTTGCTGGGGTTCTACCAACCACAAAGCCTATTTGTTCGGGACTAAGAAGGGAGGTCCAGACTTGTTCTATCCTCTTAGCGAGTATCTTGGCAAGGATTTTAATGTCACAATTTAGCAAGGAAATTGGGCGATAACTCGCTGGGGACAGCGGCTGTTTATCAGGTTTGAGAAGGAGAATAATTGAAGCTTCCAATAAGGTTGGGTCTTGTGTTTGTCCTGAAAACATATATTGGTATAGACGGAGCAAGCTAGGTGCAAGATCTTTAGCAAACAATCTATAAAAATTTGACAGTAAGCCATCAGGGCCTGTGGCCTTATCTGGTGCCAGATCACTGATAGCAGACAAAATTTCTTGGAGGGAAATAGGGGCAATTAGAAGGGACTGCTGTGCAAGAGAAAGAGACGATAATGAAGATGTGGACAAGCATTCTAGCACCTCATTTTGAGATGGGAAAAGGGCACAATTATTGTATAATGAGGAGAAATACTGTTTAATGACTGAGGCTATGTCTTTAGGGTGAGTTTTAACAGCCCCACCAGGAGCTTCAATAGAGGCGATTAGCCTAGAGGTTTCCAATTTCCTCAGCCACAAGGCTAAAAGATGACTCGCCCTTTCTCCCTGTTCAATGTATTTTGCCCAAGTTCTTAGTATGGCAAATTCCGCCTTCTCTTGTAACAACAGGGAATATTGATTCCTTAAATGTAGTAGTGCTTTCAAAGTGTCCAGCGAGGGAAGGGAAGGGAAGGAAGAAAGTGTTTGAGTGCCCTAATTTGAGCCAGAAGTGACGCAGCGGCGGCCTCTCTTTTCCATTTACGAGTGGAGGCAAGTCTGATAAAATCCCCTCTCAAATAACATTTTAATGCGCATCAGTCGTGGTCCGCTCTTGCAACAGATCCCTGGTTGTGGCTAAGAAATATCTGAATCAGGTCTGAAATTCTGGTAATAACATAATCTTCTTTCAGAAGTTGCATGTTTAAATGCCAAACTGGGTCTCTATGGAAGTTTTGATCTAACACAATGGTCACCCAAGCTGCTGCATGGTCTAATATAACAATTGGTTCTATGGCAGAATAACTTAGACCCTGCAATAGTGAGTGACTAAGTAATATGGAGTCCAACCGGGACCGTGAGGAATGAACCATGGATTGGAAGGTGAAAAGATGAGTAGTAGGGTTCTGTAGCCTCCATGGATCACATAGCCCAGCGGAGTCTAAAAAATCAGAAAGCGCCTTCTGAGCAACGGAGGGAGGCTTAAGTGAGTGATTGGATCTATCCAAGTCCTGGGTGGGGGGTAGGTTCCAATCCCTACCAAGTATTAGTGGTAGAGATGCAAATGTTTGCAGCTTCTCTAACAAATCCAGAAAGAAATCAGGATTCCCTCCCACAGGTCCATATACACTCCCCAGGACCACCTCAGTATGATCTAAAAGGCCATGGACTAATACGTATCTCCCAAATGGATCTGTGATGGTTGCCTTAGCCTGAAAAGCAACTGAGCGGTGAATTAGAATAGCAGTTCCCCCAGTCACTGTCGACATGCCAGAGGCATAAACTTGTCCAACCTCCCATCTGCGCAAGCTAATAGCTTCCCCAGATAGGAGGTGGGTCTCTTGAATAAAATAAATGTTAGCCTGTAGAAGAGCTAAGTGTTTAAGTATTTGCATTTTTTTGTTAGGTTCATGAGCCCCTCTCACATTCCATGTAACAAATTTTTTAATACCATTGGCCATACATTTTCCAGTGCCACCTGTACAGACCCATTACTAAATAGAAAGGGTACATCACAGCTCCCTCCCTATAAACATAACCCCTCAATAAGGTGATTCTGGTGCTCCACACCCTCCCATGAGCACATAACAATTGCCTGAAACAATAAGCATGTAGCATAACGTGTAAACTCCATACAATATTAAAGATAACGGACAGTAGAACACCCCGATTCATAACTAGACCCCCCCCCATATCTTTCCCACTGAAAACTATTTACAACAATCACTCTACCCAGGGACCAATAACACAAACTATCTATAGCACTCCTACTAGGTAGAAATCCCTTTGACACCCTAGTAAGTACACCCTCCATAGTCCCATTCAGGAGTAAGCTGGAGTCATTAACCAATCCAGAAATGTTATAGTTCTTACCCCCCAAAATGTCCAGCATAACAATCCTCTCTGAAAGCTGCACTACAAACCCCAACATGGCGATAACTATACCAGTACTCAGGAGGGAGACTAAGATACCCCCCATACTCCAGTACGTGTGGTTGGCCATGTCAAACCCAATGCCATCCCCCCCCCCCTCCCCAGAGCCCACCCTCGGCATCAGCCTGAGAGACAAAGAGAAGAAAAAAAAAGGGAGGGTAGAAGAAAAGAGTATTACGCAAACTCAAGAGGAATGGGATGAATGCAAACATAGGTCTAGAAACCAGAACACTGAGACCTTCAAAAGCACTGAAGCTTTAAACAGAAAGAAAAAAAAAAAACAAGGATGCGAAAGTAAAAAATAAAACAGCAGAAGACAGACTAGGAGGCATATGTCTTGCCTAGCCAGTAAGCATTTACTAGAGACCATCCATAGAAGGGTAGAAGAATAAAAAAAAAGGCAAAATGAGGGACTCTGAATGACCAAAGCAAAAGAGCAGACAAGTAAAGGACAGATTAGCATCAGCAGGGTTAGAAAGCTGGCTCAACCCACAAGGAGCAAATTGTTTCCCTGGGGAGACGAATTAACAGTTGACTGACGCCACGTTAGAGTGAAGATAAACAAGCCCCCTGGAAACAAATACTGCCCAAAAAAGAGTCCGCCTGTAGAGCAGCACAATGGTGCACAGGTCTCCACCACGCAGGGTGCCCTCAGTTCTCGCCGGGCTCCAATCCTGTTGGCTCTTCACCGGAAATAATCACACATCCTGTAGGGACCATACCAGACTGAATAAAGCCAAGGTAAGCAGCATAGACCTAAAAAGAGAGGGACAAAAAATAGACAACATAGTAAAAAAAAAAGAAAACAAAAGGGATGTGAAAGCAGCCAGGGTCCCACACGCATATTTGTGCAGCTTGTCTCATGGAGCCTTAAATAACGAGGGCAACTTCTTTGCCAGTTCAGCCTGAGCTTGGGTAACTGATTCATACGATTGCCACATGCCCTCTATTGAGACCTGAAGGCATGCAGGGTAGGCCATCCGGAATTTAATGCTGGCCACAATCAATTTACTGACCACAGGATGGAATGTAGCTCTTCACTGGCGGGTTTCAAGCGGCAAGTCCTGGGTAATGCACAGCTTTTTCTCCTCCGAATGTATGACTTGTAATTCCCTTGCTTTTAAGAGGATATGTTGTCTTTCAAGGTAATTGAGCTGGTGGATGATCATTGGTCTAGGTGAGGCTGAGACCTCTGGCTTTGGGCATAGAGACCTGTGTGCCTGTTCAATTAAATAGGTAGGATTATGTGGTGAGGGCCCGACAATCTTTGTAAGGAGCTTCTGTACAAAAGCAATAGGAGAGGAGCCTTCAGCCCCTTCTGGTAAGCCAAAAATTAAAATGTTGTTCCATCTGCTACGGCCCTCTAGATCCTCCTTTTTCATCTGCAATATGGTGATTTGTTGTCTTAGTTTTGTCAGTTCGGGGTCAGTCTTGTCATGCCACATTTCCAGGGAGTGGGTGCGTGCTTCATTGTCCGTTGTCTGGGTTTTAAGCTCTGCCATCTCGCTACGGAGATTTTTAAGGTCAGCCACAATATCTAGTAGTGTTTCTTTAAACGGCTGCAATTCCTGTAAAAAGTGCTCCTTGGTTAGTGGCAACGGAGTGGAGAGAGCACTTAACTGTTTAACTGAAGATACTTGTTGTTGAGGCCTCGCTTTGTTGGCCTCCTTGTCAGGCAAGACCGTTGGTGTGTGCCTGGGTAGGGCTGCTTCCATCTCGGTCTCCATTCCGGTCTGTTGATCTCTTCAGAGAACACTAAAATCCTCCCAGACGGCTTCTGCTGAGACAAAACTCTACAGTCAGGTAGGCAGGCTCCATGAAATTAATTCAGAAACTTTCGATTAAGAAAGATTATAAAGAGGGAGAGCGGGAGCTCAAAGGAACAGCAGCTAGCCAGCCAGACTCATCACGTGATCTTCTATTGCTGTTGCTGCTTTCTACCCTTGCTGTTCTTCCTTGCCCCCCTCCCCTTTCCCTGCCCCATACCCTGTTCCCCTGTTTTCCTGTTTTCCTTTTGGATCTTTCACTCCTACTATCAGCATTCCATTCCCTTCTATGCAACATGTGCTGCAGTCGCATACATTAGATCTCCTTTCATAACAGCACGAACATGCTCTCCCACTTGTGCCTTTAGACTTCTCCTTGTCTTACCAATGTAAAATCTACTACAGCTACATGTGGCAAGATAAATCAAGCCTTCTGTATCACAAGTAATGAGTTGACAAATATAATATACATGATCAGTCATTTAATTCAAAAAACTGTTACCTTGTTTGATCACTGCACATACATTACATCTTTTACATGGGTGACACCCTAGTGCATTCTTTTGAAGCCAAGTGCCATTTCCTCCATTACTGAAAAAAAAATGACTGTGTACCAATTTGTCCCCCAACATGAGGCTTTTTTAAAAGCCATTCATAGTGGCTGTGCAACAATTTCCCTAAGACCCAGATCGCTACTTAGGACATTTCAATGTTTCTTGATGATTCTCTTTACTTCACCTGCCTGTGCTGAGTAAGATATAACAAAATTGTATCTCGGGTTCTCAACTTCCTGTGTAGCATTCCTTCCTCGAACTTCTAACAAAGCTTCCCTTTTATGCCTGGCTGCATAGTTACATCCTGTACAGATATCCTTACTAATATAACCCTTTTGTGTGAGATGAATACTAAGGGCTTCTGCTCCTGACTCAAAACTATCATTGCTATTGCAGTTTCTATGAGTACGGAGAAACTGTCCCTTAGGAATGTTTTTAATAATACGCTAAGGGTGACAACTGCTCACTTTCAAAAGTGTGTTAGCATCAGTAGTGTTCCTATAAATATTAGTATTTTCTTTCCATATTACTAAATCCAAAAAAACATATCTCTCTGTCCAAAGTCTGATAGGTATACCTTAAGTTTCTATTAATTCCCTCTAAATATTCCACAAAACATTTTAAATCAGACTCATTGCCTTCCAACACAAATAATAGATCATCAATATAATGCGTCCACAATTTGATTTTGTGGAAAAATTGATTTTTTTTGCTGTCTAGCACAAAGGTATTTTCCCAAACCCCCATACATATTTTTGCAATTGAGGGGGCACAGGTGGCCCCCATCACCATCACTTTAATCTGTAAAAAAAAAACTCTTTATTGAACAAAAACACATTGTCTTTTAAAACAAATTCCAAAAGTTTAAGTAGGAACATAGTATCTGGGTTCCCCCCTTCCCCCTAGTATTTAGACAGCAGGCTACCGCACCTAGAGCCCCCTCATGGGGTATGTTTGTATAAAGGGATTCAACATCCATTGTCACTAATGAACAATCGTCATTTAGGTGTAAATCTTTCAAAGTTCTCAAAACGTCATTAGTGTCCTGGACATAGAAAGGTAAAGTTCTCACACGGGGTGGAGATGGTAGTCCAGAAATTGTGACAAACTTTCCAACAATGAGCCTATTCCACTCGCAATCGGGCAGCCAGGTGGATTGTTCATAGATTTATGAATCTTGGGGAGCAGATAAAAGGTAGCGCTAATGCATAATTCTGTAATTAGAAAATTCATTTCTTTTTTATCTATGTCCCCATTTTTAAAGGTTTCCTTATTGCATTCATCAATTGAAAATTTAAACTCACAGGTGGGACTGAAGTTAAATTGTATATAGAATTCATTCTTTAACTGTCTCCCTGCTTCCCGTATCTAGTCCACCTTAGTCATGATAACAACACATCCACCCTTGTCGGCTTTTTTGATTACTATCTCCATATTCTGTTGTAAAGATTGTATGGCCAGTCTCTCATCATGTGACAAATTGTTGAAGGTGGAAATTGGTGGATTGTTAAACAAATTCTCCAAATCGGTTTCAACAAGGTTTTTATAAATGCTAATTGCAGCATTTGGAGGGGGATTAAATTTCAAAACTGGTCTAAAGATGCTAGTTTGGCTCTGCTCATTTACATTCAAGTTTGTGTCATAACTAGACTGTATTTCAGCATTTCTTTTGTTAAAAAACAGTTTTAGACTTACGTTCCTGCAAGCCAAATTTAACTCCACCATAGTGTGAAATTTGTTCACCGATGTTGTGTGGGCCTTTACTTAATACCTCTGTCTCTGGGTCTGCAAGTGCATAACAAGAAAGATTTATTACCAGCAGGTCACTGACAGATAGAAACATAGAACATAGACTTTGACGGCAGATAAGGACTGCTTGGCCCACCTAGTCTGCCCATTTCCCTACCTACAGGATAAGCTGCTGATCCTAGTTAACCAGCAACCTATTTCTTCCTACCCCCCTCAAAAATTGCCTTATGTCTGTCCCATGTATTCTTGAATTCTCCCACAGTTTTAGACCCCACAACCTCCTCAGGAAGGCTGTTCCATGCATCTACCACCCTCCTTGTGAAAAAATATTTCCTCACACTGCCCCTGAACTGCCTCCCCATCTTCAAATTGTGTCCTCTTGTTCTTGCACATCTCTTTTTCTGAAAGATGCTACCCTCTTAGACTTTGTTGATTCCACTGAGGTACTTAAAAGTTTCTATCATGCCCCCCCCTTTCCTCAAAGGTATACATATCAAGATCCTTTAGTCTCTCCTCATATGGCTTCTCTTGCAGACCCTGCACCATTTTAGTTGCCCTCCTCTGGACTGCCTCTGTCCTGTTTATGTCCTTGTGAAGATGGGGTCTCCAGAACAGGATGCAGTACTCCAGATGGGGTGTCACCAACTGTCAGTACAGAGGGATGACAACTTCCTGTTTTCTGCTGGTGATGCCTCTCCCTATACATCCCAGTATCCCCCAGCCCTCCCTACTGCCTTCTCGTATTGCTTGCTAACCTTAAGGTCATCTGATATGATTACCCCCAGGTCCCTTTCCATTTTTGTTGTTGTTACAACCTCCCCCCCATTGTGCAATCTTTCCCTGGGTTTTTATTTCCCAGGTGCATTATTTTGCACTTCTTTGCATTCAGTCCAAGCTGCCATACTTCTGACCATTCATCCAACCTTGCCAAGTCCCTTCTCATCCTTTGCATGCCTCCTTGTGTATCAACCCTGTTGCAGATCTTTGTGTCATCTGCAAAGAGGCATACTTTTCCTTCCATTCTGCAATGTCACTTATAAAGACATTAAAAAGGACTGGACCCAGTACTGAACCCTGCTGTACCCCTCTAGAAACCCCTCTTTCTTCAGAGTGGACTCTATTTACAATTACCTTCTGTGTCCTGTTCTCCAGCCAATGTTTTACCCAGGCTACCACCCTGGCACCACTCCCAGGCTGGTTAATCTGACTATTAATCTTTTGTGTGGGACTGTGTCAAATGCATTGCTAAAGTCTAGGTAGGCCATGTCCACAGTCCCTCCCTGGTCTACTACTTTGGTCACCCAGTCAAAGAAATCAATTAGATTCATTTGACATGACCTTCCTGCTGTGAACCCATGCTGCCTTGGGTCCTATGCCCCACTGGCCTCTAGGTAATCAACAATTCTTTCCTTCAGAAGTGATTCCATCATTTTCCCTACCACAGAGGTCAAACTGACAGGTAGTTTCCTGCCTCTGTCTTGGTCCCACTTTTGTGAAAGAGAATCAAATCTGCCTTCCTCCAGTCCTCAGGTACCACACCATCCTCCCATGATTTGTTAAAAAGGGTAGTCAGTGGTTTCACTAGTTCTCCTCTTAATTCTTTTAGATTTCTGGGTTGAGTTCCGTCAGACCCCATTGCTTTGTCCACCTTTAGTTTTAGGAGTTCTTTCAGAACCCTTTCTTCTGTGAAAGGACTGGGATCACCCCACTATCCAGAGTGCTTCTGTTACTTGGATTAGGCTGGTATCAATAGCAGTTATCATCTCCTACCCCTGTGATTCCTGAAACTTCTATAAACTTGGCAGTGGCCCCTGCCATGTCCTCATCCTTCTCCTTCCCCTCCTGGTCCTTTTTGGTCAGAGTTGTTGTTTTTTCCCTGCCGTCCTTGCAATCTGGGACTCTTCCATGGCATGTAAGCTGGGTCTTCTTCCTGCCTCTCCCTCTGAAAATGGTGTTGTGTCATAGTAGCCTCAGGTTCTGAATTGCTAGCACTGCTGAAGTCAAAGGACACATGATTACATCTTTTTAATATAGCTTTAGGATTTTTGTTCCAACTAAAAACTCTGTCCAATTCATAATCATCTTTATCACAGGCAAATTTGATTTGCTTGGCTCTTTTAAATTCATTATCCAATTTCTTTATTGATTCTTTCAGTTTTCCTTCATGTATAACAAAAGTTATAGTACGTGGATCCTGTTTTGTCATTGTGATAATCTTTTAGTTGTACTGTGACTCAAATTGTTCTTTCATTGTGCCTGGTACACAGTTGAAAATGCATAAAAATAAAGTATAAAAAAATTTCAAAATCTGCATGGCTCTGAAACTTAACTACTTCTGTCTCTTTTTTCTTATTTTCTTGCTTACGCCATTCCTCTCTCTCTTTTCTATATTAAATAATAAGATTAATCAGTTTAAAACTTGCCTCGATAAGAATCTCTTCCCACACTTTTAGGAAGGCTTCGTTATCTTGACCACAAGTGGAATTGTTCACCATTCACAAGCCTGCTACCTATGCCTCCATATTTGTGGAATTCCAAAATGTTTTCCATTGATGGGTCACTTTTTCAAGCTCCAGAAAAGCTGCCATTAATGTTTGTTCTCTGGGTGTTAGGCTCGCCATCTCATTATTTTCCTCCAAGAAAGGGTTATTTTTGACTGCAGCGTCTAGACATTTATTCATGTAGTCCATGGGACCCAGAGTTTCTCCTGTAAAAGCCATATTTGGGGTACCTTCTAGTGACATCTTGAAAACAAAACCAATAATGTGCTCCTAGGGTGAGGTAGCAAATCCTCCAACCGGAACCTGTGCATGAACCTCCAAACAAAAATCAAAATCAACAGACTGGAGTATGAACAAGGATGGTGGTGCTTCAAGACTAAAACTCATAAAATACAACAACTAAAAAGTAAGGCACTCACCAACCTCATAAATGCAAGGGCACAGGTCTCTGCTAAACAACACATTTATTTATACATTAATGCTTAAAATAGAGGCATAATTTTGCCTGACACATTTCAGATGGCTAAATGTTGTTTCTCATTTTTATTTTGAGAACCAGCCACAGTAATGGAGGAAATGGCACCTGGCTTCAAAAGAATGCATGTCACCCATGTATAAGATGTAATGTATGTGCAGTGATCAAAAAAGGTAACAGTTTTTTGAATGAAATGAATGGCCATGTATATTATACTTGCCAACCCACTACTTGTGATACTGAAGGCTTGATTTTTCTTGCCACATGTAGCTGTAGTAGATTTTACATTGGTAAGACAAAGAGAAGTCTCAAGGCATGAGTGGGAGGGCATGTTCATGCCATAACGAAAGGAGATCTAACATATGCAACTGCAGCACATGTGGTTGGTTCTCAAATTAAAAATGAACATGTTTTTAGTTTCATGGGGATAGTTAAAGTTAACCCCAAGCCTAGGGGTAGTAATTTTAACGATGTATTATTAACCCGTAAAGCATTTTGGATTATTAATTTAAATGCTGACAAGAACCAGGGTCTCAATCATGGGTTTGAACTTAAGCCTTTCCTGAAAAAGTGAAAACAGTCTGGCAAATATGTAGGATAAAGTGTGGTTTTATCCTCTCATCCCCGGTTTACTTGGTTTAATATTTTTCAGTTAGTTTGATCCATTTGCATGATGATGTGATTATTATTAAATATATTAATATGCATGACATTATATTTTATGTTTCTGAGGTTTAGATGCTTACCTTTTCTCCCCTTCTCTTCCCCTTCCCCCATGTTTCTCTTCCCTTCTTCCCTTTCCCTTTCATACCTGTACCACACTATGGGTGTTTATGTATTTATGCATGTACATTTTCATATACTATATATATTTTGGTACTTTTTTTTATCTGGATCCTTATATTTAGGACTTGGACTGGTGTTACGTGGATGTCTGATGGTTCTTTTGATATATGATTGTTTTTAACCAATCAGATGCCTCCATTTGAGGTTGACAGATGTGTGACTTTTTTGAATGTATTATTCAATTGCCATGCTAATTCACTTTATTCAGCCTTTGAGAAAGGATGGTTAGACATATGAAATATGTCAGGCAACCTTATGCCTCTATTTTAAGCATTTATGTATAGATATATTAGTTATTCACCAGAGAGCTGTGCCCTTGTATTTATGAGGCTGGTGAGTGCTCAACCTTTTAGTTGTTGTATTTTATGTGCACATATGTAGGTCAGAAAAGAACTAATTGAATCCAGCAGCTATTGTTGGGGGTCAGAGAGAACAGTGCCTTGGGCAGTGAGGGAGCTATGGACCTCTGCGAACTTGCCTTTGATTAATGAGTTCACCTGTCTCCAGAATTCTTTTGGATTGCAAAGATGTTCAGATTGGAGTGACTTGGAGTCGGTGCACTTGGCTTTCTAAATGGAGATTTTACATAAGTTCCTGAGCTGCCTGTAGGTTTGCCAGTCAGTAGGAAGTTTACTACATTTGAAGGTACTCCATGCCAGATCACGTGCTGTCATGAGTTTTCTTAGGTCCTTAGAGATCCAAGGAGGTTTGAGTCCTTTTTATCTGCACCTCTCCATGGGGGCATGAAGATCAATTATATTGGTGAAGGTGGTCACAAAGTAATCTAGTGCCTGGTGGTCATATGGTAGTGTGTTTACAGGATCCCAATTGGCCTCTGCGATAGAGGTGAGAAATGCACTGGGATCTAGTCGTGACATATCCCGGACCACAGAGATCTTGGGTGGGTGAATGGGGAAGTTATTTCACCAGATGCAGAAGACTGGGGAGTGATATCTGATGCTGTCGGATAGTATGTCCACTGATTTCACCTTGTGTGCACAGCTGGTGATCACCCAATCAAGCAGCGAGTGGTTGCCCATTTTAGCATTAATTCTTGTTGAGTCAGTGATGAGTTGGGCTAGGTTACAATCAGAAAGAGTGGCACGTATCTTGTCAGAGCTGGGGTTCATCCAGTCTGCATTAAAGTCAACACAGAGTATTAGGTCATGGTGGGAGAGATTAGTAAGAGAGGTTATGAGTGAGGGAAGGCAACTAGAGGCCTCATTGAGGGGGCAGGTAGGCACAACCTACTAATAGTTTTTTGACATTGCCAAGTATAAGTGAGAGAAATAGTGATTCTGCTGCTGGGAGTTCAGGGGTTGGGTTAGGTATTTCAATAGCATCTAAGCCACACCAGACATACAGGAGGACATCACCACCCCATTTTCCCAACCTATCCTTCCTGAAGTAGTTGAAACCATGTAAAGCAACCTCATGTTGCTTGATGCTAGGCTTTAGCCAAGATTCAGAAATACCTAGTATAGCCGGTGCATATTGAGTGACCAATGACTCGAGTTCAGCCATCTTGGGGCATAAGCTCCGGGCATTTATGTGGGCAAACATTAGCCCTTTAGGTGACTAACAAAAAGCAGGTGGGGGAAGTTGTGAATACAGAGTATGTGGGTCCTAGGTTGAGTTCGATATCACCCACACAGGTAAGGAGGAGGAGGAGGATGGGTAGGAAAGCCCTGATTGAGGAGCGGAGCTGTCTTAGGATGATGCAGTCAAGAGTTGTGGGTGCCTGCAATTGTTTATGGAGCCATTGGCCAAGGTACACAACATCCTGTTTGGAGAGGCAAGGTGTGAGGAGATGCCAGCTTGCTGGTTCTGAGGGTACTTGTCTCAGCAGTGGGTGCACACTGTAATGATGCAGGTGTATCAGGGAAAGGGCAATAAGATAGTCAGCAGTGTAGAGGATCATAAGATAGAAAAAGGTAGTCATGCATCCTGCTTTACCCATAGTGGGAGAACAAAGGATACCGTACCCAGTTAAAAAGTGAAGGAAGTTAAATTGGTAAAATAAGTTATAACTGAATTGTGATCACTGGAGTGGCCAAGATGGTTAGAGTGACAGATGGCCTCAGTGACCTGGGAAGATAAGTAGGGCAATGATGATTACACTGTTTTTACTCAGACAGACATGAATAACAGACATATGTAGAGTGGACTTAGTGGATTTGTGGATGTGTACAGCTATAGAACTATAGTGGCCCTCTAGTGGTCAAAAAGTATAAGGTGCTAATGGAAAACTAAGTAGTTCTCAAGGAGCTGACCAATCAGAGAAAACTTTTGTAGCTATAAATGTAAGTGGAACCTTTTGCAGCTATAAAAGTAAGTGATCGGGGGACACCAGCAGCAGCATTTGAGGTTACTATAGCTTCCAATTAAATTGGCTTTAAAGTGGAAAATTAATTGTGGCTTCCCTTCAATGCACTTCAATTAATTAATCTAGCTGGAATTGCTAAAAATCTAATTTAATCATTACAAGTAGGTGGTATAAGGATAGTACATTATTTTAAATGAGCTATCTTAAATATGGAGAAATTGCAGAGCACTATTGGAGAAAAAAGGCGTCAAGTTTGAAATGCAGCACACATGCTGGGGCACAGTCTCTGCCTGTGTCTTTGTCTTTGAAGTGAAGGGTCTTGGGAGATGAAGGGGGCTTAAAGTGAAGGGCTTGCTAGTCTGGCTTCAGTTTTCCTCAAGTCAGATCAGCAGACTCGTCACTCTAAATAGCTGCCAAGCCACACCAGCAGGCCCTTCACTCCCCAAGCCACACCTTCAGACCTTATGTCCCCAGCTACACTATTAGGCCCTTTGCTCCCCAAACCACACCAGAAGGACCTTACCCCCATTCCACCCCCAAGCCAAATGAGGAGGCCCATCACTTCAAATTTCCCACCCTCAAAGCCATACCCAAAGGCCAAATCCTGAAGCCGGCTGGTCAAGCTTTTGAAGCAAAAAGGCTTTGGGGTGGGGAAGATTTGGGTACTCCCTGGGTAAGCCTACCAATCCTTTTACTCCAAGTCCCACCCAAGCCACACCAGCAAGACTTTCCCCAATACCACCCCGAGCCAGATCAGCCAATCCATTGTTTCAAATCCCCCTAAAGCCACATCAGCAAGTCTTTTGCTACCCAACCCACACCAGCAGGACCTTCATTTAATGCCACCCCCAAGTTGGACCAGAAGGCTCATAGCCAGATCTAGCTTTTGAAGCAAAGGGTGGGGAGAGGAGGATGTGTGTGCTCCTCAAGCCAGATATGCAGTTCACTTGCTCCAAATGCCCCCAAATGCCTCCAAACCAAACCAGTAGGCCAGTTGCTCCCAGGGTCCCAAGCTCCAACCACCTTCCCTGCAGAAGGCCCACTGCTCCACCCACCCCAACCATCAAGCACAATAAGAAAAAAAGCTCCATTTTAGGTTGGTTTCCAATCTCGCCCCCCTCCATTCATGTACCAGCACTTACATAAGTGCAAATTCTGTCTCCAGTGCAACAACCTAGGACTGAGATGGTAGTGGACTTAAATATATTACTAATACACCCTCCAGAAGAAACATCATTACTATGGTATTTTGTTTTCTTTTTGTCCAGCTACTGTATTTATAAAATCAGTTTACATACAAAAACATGGTTTACTACAGAATAGTGTCCACAGACTTAGTGCACAAGACCTTACAATTTGACTGCCTCCTTCTATTGTTGACATTTTATATATAATGGTTCTATGTGATAATAGCAACCGCCAAAAAGCAATCGCTATTATCGTAAACTGCATATCACCAAAAACATTTTTGGCGATATGCACTAAAAGGGGACTGTGCATTTAGAGGTTGCTCACTCTCTGAACTCCCCTCATGGGGGGCTTCACCCCCCCACACCACTCTATCTAAAGATTCTCAACTTTAGGGGGGTGCATGTAGAGGAGGGGGGCACAGCTCGGGTTTAAAAAAAAATGAAGTCCCACAATTGCGGGACATCACAAAATTTAACCTGCGCCCAGTCCAGAACCCAGGACCTTCCTGGTCAGAGCCAACCTCCCTACCCACTACACCACACGGTTGGCTTGGTGGAAGCAGGCACACTACAGGGTTACAACCCTGTTCCATATCCCCATACATCCTTTCCCACACCCTCTCTTCCTGTAGACCACCCTACCCTTGCCGTCACAACAGTAGCTGTCCCCCCTACCATTGCCCGTGATGATAGCGCCCTCATACAGGTCGCCATTTTGATGGTCGCCCCCATATGTGGTCGCTATCATCACAGCATACCATATATAACCCTTTGTAATCATTTTTATTCTGAAACAGCATTGTATTCTTTTACTGATTTATGGTTGAGGCACTTTTGATATAGCAATATCTGGATGGCTATAAAATACCCTGCAGTATCTCAATTCCAAAGCCCCCCACAATCTTAGCAAATATTTATTTAGTCTGAAAGGCCAAAATTGGTGAAAAATCTGAAATACAAAAAACTTCCCCCATGCTCATTAGTTAAATGGTGGAAAGTCCAGATTCAAGTCCTGCCACAACCATTGACATATTGTGTGACCTTGACAAAGAAACTTGCTTTTGTCTGTCTTGCAGTTAAATTGTGTAGAAGCAGGACCCAAATGAAAAACCAAGATCTTGCATCCAATATTGGCTGCCCTGGTTGTACAAACTGAAAATACTAATAGTAATAATAATAAAGGAATATTGCATTGCTTTATATAGTGGTGCACAACACCAGCAGAAATCCTTGTATGGAGCATCCCTGATTTTGACACTAATACTCTGAGGATAGGAATACTGGGACACACTGTTCTCATCATTTCTTTCTGTATGTATGGTAGCTTCATCTACATTTGCTGTCATAAGCTCCTGGTCCTCAGTGTAAACCCTATGAGCAGATGTTACTCATTGTTATGGCATATCAAAAGCAAGGTGTCTGTGTAACATGACTGGGTTAGTGCCAAAGTGAAGAAAATGGCTCATTCTGACTGTATAATGGCACTCAAAATTAATTTGCAGTAAGGCCTTGAGAGTAGATGTCTATTGAAGCTGACCAGTGAACAGACCATAAAATCAGAGAGTGAAGCACATCAGAGAAATTCTTTCCTGCACTTCTTGCTGAATCTCCTGGCCCTGAAGGCATTATTGATTTCATTGACTGTGCTAATTTTGTGGCTCTCTTGGCAGCTACTAAAAGCTGAAATATAATATGTGATACTCTAGTAACCATCAACTTGCCATCGCAAGGGAGTAAGGCTCTTCTCATGCCCATCTGTAGAAGAAAGGGCTGTTTGTCTAAATGAAGGGGAAAGTAACTTCACAGCACATGACAATTTATATGTATAGTTTAAAAATATAAGTAAACTGATATGTTGCTTTCCTTCTTGCCACTGAAATACTGAAAAAGGAATGCACTGTGGTCTAGTGGTTGGAGCACTGATGTGTGAAACAGAATACTGCAGCATGTATGATGCAATGCCAAACTTGCAATGCTCCAAAAGAGCTCAGTTTCCGTTCAGCAATTTGGCACCTTGATACTATGATGCAGTACTTCTTACAGGAAACACACACTGTAGGGGTGTGCAGGGGATTGATCGTATTTCCCAAATACCTTGAAGAATGCACTTATTCAGATACAGATAACAAATAGTGACACTTATTCATATTCAGGAAATAAAAAAAAATAAGAACTAGCCCCTCACCCTCCTTCCCAGCCCAACTGTGAGCCACAACTCCCTCCTCCAACCCACCATCCCCCCAGCACCCACAATTGTTATTTAAATAAGGATCCCACAATGGGCAACTGTTACAACCTGCCAGCCTCCACAGCCAGTCATCATTTCTTGTAGCACTTTCGTGCCTTTTTTATCTAGGTCCTAGCCAGAAAAAAATAATCCTCCCAGCCCTTACCCCAGCAGCAGCACCCAACTCCAAACCTTCTTCCCTCAGCACTCATATTTCCTGATTTAGAGGCTCCCATGATGCAGGAAGGTGAATGTCACCCTGCCCTCCTCCACGGCCAGCCACCTTTCTCCTGAATGAAAGTGTTCCTACAACTGCTTTCATAGTAAAAGAGCTGATCACTTGATCAGCTAATAACTATGCAAGCATGCACAAGAGCACTTTCAATCACAAGAATGTGGAGGAGGGTGGGTTGTGAATGTTGCTTGCTGTACTGGCGGGGGGCTTCAAAATAAGGAAATGTGGGTGCTGGGGGGAGGAGGTTGGGAGTTGGGTACTGCTGTTAGGGTGATGGAGGTGATGGGATTATTTTTTCAAGTTAGGATCTAGATTAAAGAAGCACAAGTGCGCTACAAGAAGTAACGGCTGGCCATGGAGATGGGTGGACTGTGCCGATTGCCCATTGTGGGATCCTTATTTAAACATTGAATTGTGGGTGCTGGGGGTTAGGAGTGTGGGGGATGGGGTTGTGGCTCTTTAAACAGTTGGGCTGGGGAGGAGGGTGGATGACTGTTTTTTTCTTTTCCTCCACAGGAACATGAATAATGAATACGGATACAAATACCATATTCCTAATATTTGGGGCCCCAAATATGAATATTCGTCCAGATATTCAAAATAAGGTGTTCATCCACCCCTAATACACGGATCATGTGTAAGCTGTTGATAAGCCACATGACTCACAGCAGTCATTCATCAATGTTAAAGATCAAGAACTCCCTGCACTGCACACATCTCTGCCCTTTCCAGCTCTCACTCACTCACAGGGAAAGGACGTGGCTATTGAAAGGAGCACCTTTTATGAATAAAAGAGTGCATTTTAATCTGAAAACTTTATAAATCATCCAATAATAATAAATGATCATTCCAGTTAGTTAACTCACTATACAAAACTGTATTTTCAGGTAGCCAGGCTAGTAAAATCAAGTTACAGAGGTGATGAGAGAGTGCACAGTGTGTGACAGCACTGGTAGCTGCATACCCTGCAGCAGGAGCAGACAGAGATAATTTAGCAGATGGGAAAAAGTGCAGAGGGGATTTGTAAAATGCTTATTTGATAAATATTTTTGAGTGCTGGATGTGCAGAAATCCATCTTATGTTTTTACCCACTGTGGCAGGAGCAGGGCGTAGTTATTTTAGTAGTCTGGGAAAGGTGCACAGTAGATATTAAAGGATTGTTATGAAAAATAATTTGATTGCTAGTTGTGTTGAAGTGCAGAAATCCATCACTATTTTTTTATTTATTTTTTATGCTGAGTGAACATTAAGTGAAGTAGTCTGTTACAGGTCTCAGTGAGGGTGATGAGGACTCAAGAGGGAATCAGTGAGTGAAGTGATGGATGTGTGTGTGGGCATCTGCTGCCTTGTGGTGTAAAAACCAAGAAGAATAGAACAGGAGCAGAAAGGATGCAGGGAGGGGAGAGGAAAGGAACAAGGAATGGTTCTATCGTGTTAAGGGAGGTGAGACTGACCACCAGGGAGCAGCAGGGATGGGGTTGGACTCAAGTCCATTTTTTGAGGTAATAATCCTGAAGGGACTTGCATCTTTGAATGTGGACAAGGTTATGGGAACAAACAGGATATACCCAAGGGTACTAAAGGAGCTCAGGGAGGTGCTAGCTGCCCCACTGATAGCCTTATTCAAAAACTACCTGGAAACAGAAGAGGTTCCAGAGGACTGGAGGAGAGCAACATGATCTCACTTCACGAGAGCAGCAGCAGGGAGGAGGCTAGCAACTATAGACCAGTCAGTCTCAAATCGGTGGTGACGAAATTAATGGAAACTGCTGAAGTAACAGTTGCTAGAATATCTTGAATCCAATGTGCTACAAGACCAAAGGCAGCATGGATTCATTGAAGGGGAGTTATGTCAGATGAATCTGATTAATGTCTTTGATTGGTTGACCAGGGAACTAGATCAGTGTAGGGCAGTAGATGTGGCCAATCTGGACTTTGCAAGGCCTTCAACACTATGCCACACAGGAGACTGATAAAGAAATTGAGCAGCCTAGGGGTGGGACCCAAAGTGGTGAATTAGATATGGAACTGATTAATGCACAGGTGACAGAGGGTGGTGGTTAATGACACTCAGTCTAATGAGGGAAGAGTGACCAGTGAGGTACCACAGTGCTCAGTACTTGGATCTGCCCTCTTCAACATCTTCATAAGTGACATTGTGTAAGAACTGGATGGGAAGATATGCCTTTTTGCAGATGACACCAAAGTTTGTAATATGATGGACACTCTGAAGGGGATGGAGAAAATGCAAAGGGACCTTGGGAAACTCAAGAAGTGGTCAAGAGCATGGCAGTTGGGGGTTAAATGCCAAAAGTGCATAATCATGCACCAGTGGCATAGGGACCCAGGAGCTGAGTATAGGCTGGGAAGATGTACTGATAGTCACCAAGCAGGAAAGGGACCTTATCAAATCTTATTACATAAAAATGACATAGCAGTGTGACAAAGCAGAGGGTAGGGCTACTTGGACACTGGGATGTATAGGGAGAAGTATCTTTAGCAGGAGGAGGTAGTTGATGTAGCCCCTGTATCACTCACTTGTGAGTACCCACCTGGAGTATTATGTCTATTATGGAAGCCGCATCTCAGAAAGGAAACAGACAGGATGGTTGGTGTCCAGAAGAGGGCAACTAGAATGGTGCAAGGGGTACATCAAAAACCCTACAAGAAGAGACTGAAGGATCTCAACATGTACAGCCTAGAAGAGAGGAGAGCAAGTGGGGTCATAATAGAGACCTACCAGTGCATCACAGATGTGAACAGAGTGCAGAAGGGAAGTATCTTTCAAGTGAGAAAGAACATCTGGACTAGAGAGTGTGTGATAAGGCTGGACATTTAAGAGGAATGGGAGGAAGTATTTCTTCCCTGAAAAAGTTGTGGACGCCTTGAAAAGACTGCCAGTGGAAGTGGTGGAGGTAAACACAGTAAGGGTCTTCAGCATGCATTGGATAGACATATGGGACTGACATAGTGGAATATTAGTAACTAGCAAAGGAGGAAAGAGGGTTAAAGGAAACCAGTTAGGGTCTGTAGAGACAGCCTAGAGGAAGGACCACGAGGAAGGAGCTGCTGGTATAACTAAATGTCTCTACTGGGTCTAAGAACTATAACTCTTGTACTGAGACCTTCAATTTAGGGTAAAAAAAAGTCAGTGCGTTTGTCAGAGATAGATGAAGTGAATTGTTATCTGTGTATCTGTTATCTGTGTAGTTATCTAGGTGCTTGTCAGAGGTGGCTGAAGGGAATAGTTATCTGTGAAATTAACTAAGTGTAGAAAGATTTGCAAAGTAGTGGGAGTGGCTTAGCTAGAAGGAGCCAGGTTAAAACCAGATTTAAACACTGCCCTAGATAGCTTCTGGCAGAGCACCTGGAGGAAGGAGCAGCTGGTATAACTAAACTTCTGTACTGGGACTATATTGCACTCCTTCCTTCCCCTCCACTCCCCCACCCAAAGGTAGTTCTACTTTTATAGGCAGAGGATTTAGCTGACAACAGGAACTTCCTGTTTGGGAGCTGGAAGTGAGTGATCACAGAGCCACCAAAGGCTCTCCATCCCCCCAAGCTGATGGAGGTCTGACTTTGAGCAAGTAAGGAGGCTACTAAAAAATATAGGAACTTCTTGTCTCAGAACAGGAAGATCGGGAGCTAAAAGGGCACAGAGGCAGGAAGTAAGTAGGGAGAGAAAAAAAAAGAAATAAACAAACAGAGGAAAGAGTAAGTATTCTAAACAACAGTTAGGGTGCCAGAAATAAGACATGATGCGAGTGGTGCAGTGCAGCGGCTGTGGAGCAGCAGTCTTCCAGGAGACGTTCTGGAGGATGCAGTGTTGTCCCATCTGCAGGCATCTCTCTGGGCTGAGGGAGGAGGTTGCTCATCTCCAGGCTGAGTTGGCCAGGATTTGTGGGACCTCCTCTCCCACCCAGGGACCACCAGGGTCACTGCTGTTGCCTCAGAGGTTGCCAAGAAAGAGGAGTGGTTGGACCACAGTGGCTCAGGGATGGTGAGGGTGGTAGAACAGAGGTGCATCCCTTCAGTTGTACCTCTCCACAATTTCTATGTCATTCTGGAAAAGTATGGTTCCTCTATGGAGGCACCCATAGTGGAGACCAAGGAGAATGCTAGGAACCTCCACAAAGGAGACCCACAGAAGGGTGGCATGGGACCCCGTAGGGGAAGGAAACATATCCTGATGGGGGACTCCATTGTTAGGAAGGTAGAACTGGGGGAGGAAAGGGAGAGGGAGGTAAGGTGCCTGCCTGGTGCCATGGCTTGGAGGGACAGGGAGTGAACCATCAGGATCACAGGAGTAGCTGCACAGGGGAGAGAGCTGGATGTCATTGTCCACCTAGAGACAAAATACCTGGCTAAGAAAGGGATCAGAGCAGTGCAAGAAGCATTTGTGGAGATGGGGAGCGGCCTTAGATAAGTAGCTCACATGGTAACCTTCTCTGAGGTGCTGTCTGTCTATGGCACGGGTGAAGCTATGGTGCTCCACACCATGGGATTCTATCAGTGTTTGAAAAACTGGAGCAGAGCTCAGGGATTTGGCTTCATTGGGGACTGGGGGTCCACCTGGAGGGATGAAGACCTATACTGGTGTGATGGTCTGCATCTGTCCAGGAGGGGAAATAGGATCCTAGGTGATAGGCAAGGCCAATGTTTTTCGGTTTTTACCGGAAAATCTGGTAAAATTCCAGAATTAGGGCTGCCTGAAAACCAGTAAAAATGAAGATTTCATGGAATCTGGCATTTTCTATCAGATCAGTAAATCTATAAAAAAGTGTGTTTTTCTTTTAATGCCTTCCTGTACTATTTTCAGTTTGCTTCATTTAATGCTCTGTATATTAAGCCTTCTTTAATTCTGATTATTTATGCACATACTAAAAAATGATAAAAGAATCCCGGTAAAATCCAGAAATTAGAGTAACAATCACTGGTGAAATTCCGGAATCTTAAGTCTTGAAAACGGAATTTAATTGTTTTAATCACCATAAATCAGTGGCTTTGGTGATAGGTTTAAATACTTCATTGGCAAGAATTTAAACTAGCCAAGGGGGGGAGGCACTGGAGAGAGGCAGGGAAATCCTAGTCCCCCCAAAAAATCAAGGTACTAAGTGAGGTAGACACCAACATAGAGATGTTGATAGGGAGAAGTGCAGGGGTAAATGGAGAAAGTGACAAACTCAATAAGGACAGGGGTTGGGCAAAAGGGGTAAGGCCATCAAGAAATGGAGGGTAATGAGTACCAACGCCCATAGTATGGGCAACAAACTCCCTGAACTGGTGGCCTTGATGGATGAGGGATGCCTGGATATTGTAGCAGTCATAGAAACATGGTACACAGAGAACCATGACTGGGATGTTAACATACCAGGGTACACAACCTACAGGAGAGACAGGGAGGGGAGAAGAGGGGGCAGAGTAGCTCTCTATGTTAGGGAAGGGATAAAAGCAACTGAACAAAAGAGTAAACAGGGAGAACAGGAGGCACTCTGGGTCACCTTAGAAACTGGAAATGGCACCACAATCTGCACAGGGGTTGTATACAGACCCCCATGTCAGAGGGAGGGAATGGACAAGGATATGATAGAAGGCATACTTAGGATGGCAGAGAAAGGGGAGATACTGTTGATGGGGGACCTTAATATGCCAGATGTTAACTGGAGTACCTTTGTTGCAGCCACATCCAAAAGCAGGGCCATTCTTGATGCCCTTCAGGTGGCATGCCTGAGACAGCTAGTTTTGGAACCTACTCATGAGGGAGGAATCTTAGACCTCGTACTCTCAAATGGGGACAGTGAGAGGATTTCAGATCTAGAAGTGGGTAGCCATTTGGAACAAGTGACCACCAAACAGTGTGGTTCACGATAAACTCAGCTACAGAGTCAAGCCAAACAAAAGTGAGGGTTCTGGACTTCAGGAGGGCTGACTTTGGCAAGGTGGGAGAGTGCCTTAGAAAAGCACTAGCAAACAGGCTAGAAGGAGGGGTGGAGCAACAATGGGGAAATATCAAAACTGCCATCACAGAGACAACAAGCCTTTGTGTGGAGCAAATAAACAAATCAAAATGAAAGAACAAGCCACGATGGTTCTCAAAAGAGGTGGCGGTGAAGGTTAGGGAGAAAAAGATAGCATTTAGGAAGTATAAGGAAACACAGAAGGAGCAGGACCGAGAACTGTACCAGTTAAGGCAGAAGAAAGCAGGGAGGGTAGTCAGAATAGCAAAGGCCCAAACTGAGGAAAAGATAGCCAACTCAGTTAACAAGGTGGATAAAACCTTTTAGAGGTATATCAGGGAGCGTAGAAAGACAAAGGGAGGGATAGTGAGGCTGAATAGAACGGATGGTGGGTGGGCAGAGAGGGACAGTGAAAAAACAGGGTTACTGAATGAATACTTCTGTTCAGTATTCAGAAAAGAGGAGGTGAGGGAGGTGCCTAATCCAATAAACAGAAGCACTTGTGGATAGGGGGGTCGATCCCAGTCCTTTCACAGAAGAAAGGGTTCTGAAAGAACTCCTAAAACTGAAGGTGGACAAAGCAATGGGGCCAGATGGAATTCACACCAAAATTCTAAAAGAATTAAGCAAAGAACTAGTGACACCACTGTCTACCCTTTTTAACAAATCATGGGAGGATGGTGTGGTACCTGAGGACTGGAGGAAGGCAGATGTGATTCCCCTTCACAAAAGTGGGACCAAGACAGAGGAAGGAAACTACAGACCTGTCAAGTTTGTCCTGTGTTGTAGGGAAAGTGATGGAATCACTTCTGAAGGAAAGAATTGTTGAGTACCTAGAGGCCAGTGGGGCACAGGACCCAAGGCAGCATGGGTTCACAGTGGGAAGGTCATTTCAGATGAATCTAATTGAATTCTTTGACTGGGTGACCAAAGTAGTAGATGAGGGAGGGGCTGTGGACATGGCTTACCTAGACTTTAGCAAGGCATTTCACACAGTCCCACACAAAAGATTAATAGTCAAATTAACAAGCCTGAGAGTGGGTCCCAGGGTGGTAGCCTGGGTAAAACATTGGCTAGACAACAGGACACAGAAAGTAATTGTAAATGGAGTCCACTCTGTAGAAGAGGGGTTACTAGTGGGGTACCACAGGGTTCAGTACTGGGTCCAGTCCTTTTTAATGTCTTTATAAGTGACACTGCAGAGGGACTGGAAGGAAAAGTATGCTTCTTTGCAGATGACACAGAGATCTGCAACAGGGTTGATACACAAGGAGGCATGGAAAGGATGAAAAGGGACTTGGCAATGTTGGAGGAATGGTCAGAAGTATGGCAGCTTGGATTCAATGCAAAGAAGTGCAAAATAATGCACCTGGGAAACAAAACCAAGGGAAAGATTACACAATGTGGGGGGAGAATAACAAAAAATGGAAAGGACCTGGGGGTAATCATATCAGATGACCTTAAGGTTGGCAAGCAATGTGAGAAGGAGGTAGGGAGGTCTGGGGGGATACTGGGATGTATAGGGAGAGGCATCGCCAGCAGAAAACAGGAAGTTGTTAACCCCCTGTACAGACAGTTGGTGAGACCCCATCTGGAGTACTGCGTCCAGTTCTGGAGACTCCATCTGAGCAAGGACATAAGCAGGATGGAGGCAGTTCAGAGGAGGGCAACTAAAATGGTGCAGGGTCTGCAAGAGAAGCCATACGAGGAGAGACTAAAGGAGCTTAACATGTATACCCTTGAGGAAAGGAGGGAGAGGGGGGACATGATAGAAACATTTAAATACCTCAGTGGAATCAAAAAAGTCCAAAAGGGTAGCATCTTTCAGAAAAAGAGATGTGTAAGAACAAGGGGACACAATTTGAAGATAGAGGGGGGACGGCTCAGGGGCAATGTGATGAAGTATTTTTTCACAGAGAGGGTGGTGGACGCATGGAACAGCCTTTCTGAGGAGGTTGTGGGGTCTAAAACTGTGGGAGAATTCAAGAATGCATGGAACAGACATAAGGCAATTTTTGTGGTGGGTAGGAAGAAATAGTCTGTTGGTTAAATAGGATCTGCAACTTATCCGCTAGGTAGGGAAATGGGCAGACTAGGTGGGCCAAGTGGTCCTTATCTGCCATCAAAGTCTATGTTTCTATGTTTCTAGACTGTGACCATCTGGCACACTGAGAGGGCCAAGCAGTCTTTTTCTGCTGACAAATTATATGTTTCTATGGTACCATGCCAGTTTTACTAATTACCAGTTCTGTAAGTGGTGAGGGTGGAGCAGGAATCAAGACAGGGACTGGGAGTCATAGTGGTGATGTAGGGGCTATGTTTTGAAAGAAGGACTAGGTCTGGGTGTGTGATAGTCCACCCAAAGGAGCCATGGTTAATTAGTCCCCAGAAGTCATCTTGTTCCATGGCCACTGCAAGCACCATCTTTCTCAGGCAGTCCCAGTTGTCCTGTGAATCAGGTGATCTCACTGTTCCTCCTTCAAGTACCTTGGGGTTTTCTACCAGTGGGAATATAAGAGATTCATCCCTATCTGTAAAGGCAAGCCCTCCTCACCGCAGCTGCCTGTGCCAGTGTTACCAGCACCACCAATGCCGCCTCGGTACCATAGGCATGGACATTTGCCTGTCTGCCTTGAAGCACTATATGATGCCTACTTCAGCCTCACTCCCGGCTAGAACCTGTGAATACTGAATTCTTAATCTTATAGATACTGAACATACTGTACAGTATCACAGATCAGCTTCAGCCAGCCATTTCAATATTCCCATGTCCAACAAGCAACAACTACTGCTATTCCCTCTCATATACACCCTGCGGACAAGTCTCCCTGGACTCCCACTGGCATTGAATTCACCCCAGTCCAGTTCACCACTTACAGCAGTCTTCAGAGCAACATTCTGGAGGCTAAGGTGCTTCCCCATCTGTATGTGCCTCTCTGGGCTGGTGCGGAGCATCTCTAGACTTGAGGCTCCATTGCTGTCAAGCCAGGAGAAGGTTACTAGGCTGGAGGCTGTTTTGGTCAAAAGTTGGGAGACCTTTTCCACTACCAAGGGTCCGTCGAGACTGGTGCCATTACCTCAAAGGATGCCAGATAGGAGGAGTGGCTGGACTAAGGTGGGCTTGAGGAATGAGTGGGTGGTGAGATCAAAGAGGTTGGGAGAGAAAGGTCACAGGAACATTCCTCAAACACAATCAGTACCATTACAGAATTCATACATTGCTCTGGCAGAGTGGGGCAGTCAAGAGGAAGCACCCATACTAGTGGCCAGGGAGGAAATGGGAGCTCTCTTAAGTGGAAGTCCCAAGGAGGGTGGGGGAGTAGACCCTGTAGATGGAGAAATCAATTTCTAGTAAGTGACTCTATTGTCAGTGGGATAGAGTTGTGAATAGGAAAGGCGGTGGAGAGGGTGGTCAGGAGCCTACCAGGCACCAAGGCAAGGAGGGATGGAAAGCGAATACCAGTTATTATCTGTCAACTAGAAAAGGCAACAGTTCTATCTGCTCTACTGGTGGCACTGGTTTCTATAACATGTTTCTCTGTTCTTTTAATAGATGGATATGAGGTACTCAGATGTGTGCAGAGAGAATGTTGACAGTGAGACCAATCTACACTTTCGACAAAATAAATCGTATTCTTTGTCTATTTCAATAGTACCCTATACGATACTGATGGATCTGTAAATATTAGCAACATTTGGTATAGATGACCTCCCACATGGAAACTGACCTCCTGTGAAATCCATTTCTGGAAATTAGAGGAGAATGTAGCCCCCATCTCCTGTCTAGTGGTCCAGGCATGGATGACCTCCCACATGCAACTTGACCTGCAAAGTCCATGTCTGGAAATTAGAGGGAAATGTAGCAATTGGTGGCAAGAGTGGCCTTCTAGACAATACAACCTCCTGTGGTTACCTTGACCTTCCTGCTTAATGTTTGTATTTCCAATCCAGATGGAAGCTGGTTCCTAAGACAGTTTCAAACAAGAAAACTGTCTGGAGTCAATTCTTAAAATTGTGGTTAATTGTGGGCTCATTTTCTTGTTGTTTCGTTCCATCCACCCCCCCCCCAGAACTCTCCTTACTCTAGGTTTCAATCTAAGTTTTGGACACCCCTAAAATGAGACTCAAATACAGTACTATATATAAATTATAACTGTAACTGAAGTAAGTCTCTAAGTGTTGTCTGTTTACTCTATGATCCATCCACTTAGACATACTAACATACTAACATACTATTTGCCAGCAGATTAGGCCTTATGGTCTATCAAGTCTGCTCGAACCTAGATCCTTAGTTGAGTGCCGAGACCCTCCCATCCCTTGTGCTCCAGAAACCCCTATCATCCATCCCCACCCCCCCGGGACAGGCCATCATCTGATACATCCACTTTCTGTGTCTGTCCCACCCTCTCTTAAAGCTCTCCACTGTGGATCTCTGAACCAGCTCACCAGGCAGAGCATTCCAAGGGTCCACCACCCTCTCAGTGAAAACCTCCTCCTCTTTTCCCCTCACCCTTCCACCTTCCAACTTCAAACCATGCCTCTGGTGATGCCTCCCTGCTTTAGTCTAAAGATCCCTCCATGTTTACCCTATTTATTCCCTTGAGGTACTTGAAGACCTCAATCATGTCCCCTGTCTCTCCTCTCTCCAATGAAAACAGGCAGAGCTCCTCAAGTCTGTCCTCGTAAGTCAAATCCCCTAGCCCTCGTATCATCTTTGTTGCCCTCCTCTGTACCCTCTCCAGGAGCTGTATGTCCATCTTCAAGTGTGGTCTCCAGTACTGTACACAGTACTCAAGGTGTGGTCTAACCAGTCCATTGTACAGCGGCAGAATCACTTCCTTGCTCCTAGAGGTGATCCCCTTGCGATGCATCCCAACATCCTGTTTGCCTTGATATGTTGATATGCTAGAAATTTTACAAATGAAATATTGCAGCAAATACGTCTATAAAAGTGGAGGAACGATACTTGTATTATACATGTGCTGTAATATGTTTATATATTGATGATTTTAATTGGTATGGTAATGATTTCTTAAGTTCAGAATGAATTTTAATCATGCAGTGAGATGCACAGGGTTACTTACATATATTAATAGGGGTAATTGAGGACACCTGGTGAAACTGCTGTAAAATAGGCCATACCCAAACAGGGACTAATCCTTTGAGAAAGCCAATCGGTGAAATGTTAGGATCTGTATCTGGTCCCAGCTGTGTTGGGATTTGTTTTTCCATATTGTCTTGAACAGCATGCTGATTAAAGAAAATCAAAGATATTTGCAGCCTGGACATTATTTCCTTGCAACAAACTGGAGTGTTGAGTGCTGTGACTGTTGATTAACTGTGTGCTACTATAATTGTCACTGGCTCCTGTACCTCTGAGTGGCTCTGAACTTGGCAAGAATTCAGGGAAGGACTGAGATGCTGTGGGTACATCTGAACCAGAATAAAATAGTCAATATTCAGACAGGAGTGATCTACAGGCCTCCAACACAGGGGGAGGACTTGTATAGGGTAATGTTAGAAGAAACTGGAAAAAATAGCAGAAAAGGGAGAGGTGATACTGGTTGGGGACTGCAGTCTGTTGGATGTGGATTGGAACCTCCCTGCTGCAGTATCGGTTACAAGTAGGGATATCCAGGACTCCCTGCAGGGTGCTTTTCTCAGGTAACTAGTTGGGGTACCAACTCATGATGGGGCAGAACTAGACCTTGTGCTTACTAACAGGGATAGTCTTGAGAAACCAGGGTGGGAAGCTATCTGGGGACCAGTGATCATTGTACAGTGTGGTTCAACATTAGAATAACTTCAGAATCCAACCATATAAAGGTGAGGGTCCTGGACTTCAGAAGGGCTGATTTTATTAAGATGTGTGAATGCCTCATGAAAAAAATGATAAGGGTGAGGACCTGGGAGGGGTGGAAGATAAATGGGCTAGACTAAAAGAGGGTACAATGATGGCAAAGAACCTCTGTGTTAAGCAAGTAAGCAAGAGTAAAAGAAAGAAGAGACTGTTATGGTTCAGAAATGAGGTAGCAGAAAAGATAAAGACTAAAAGAGTAGCATTCAGAGGGTACAAGGTGACACTGAGAATGATGATAGGGAAATATATCAGGGAAAGCAGTAATGTTATGTCACCCCCCCAAAAAAAAAATTAGGGGGTCTAGTAATGCCCACCATCTGGCTGATGTCCAGAGAGAGAAAGAAAATCCATGTACAGTGATATTCTGGTATTGTTCTGCATGAGTGTGTAGAGCCATGCTGCCATGCTATCCCTTTAAGAGATCGAGTTCTGTGTATAGTGTACAGTGTATAGTGTACATAGCCTGGGCTGGATCCGAGTAAATCAAGGCTCACGACCAGCCAGGCACAGCACTAATGGACTCTCTTTAGCAATTGTTCAGTAGCACTAAAGGAGTCCTTCAAAGTACTGTAAATGTTAATTTTTAAATCCTTCTGATTGCAGTATAAATGAGCTGTTTACCTTGCCTATATATTTCTCCTCTATGGGAGCAACCATGTTTGGTCCTGGGCTCTGTATTTGGACCAGTTGAAACCAAGGGGTCCTCAAGGGGTCCTAATTACAGTGACTTGTGGGAAAAGCCGTGAACTTTCTGGTTGGCACCTAAAATTAACCAATGAGGGCCCTCAGACTGTAACTGACAGCAAAGGTAGCCAGCTGGAATACAGAGATCCTGGTTCTCAGGGGAACAGTGAAAAAACAGTGGCAGCCCAGCTCGAGCTCTCAAGCTGAGAGGAGCAAGTGCGTAGTTGCAGTTCGCAGTTGTGTTCAGCTCGAGCCACCGAGAAGGAGCTCCTGTTAGGTGAGCTGTCGAAAGTGTAGGGGAGGGGCCTGACTTGCCTTAATTGCCAGACTTTACTGTATTTGAGATGGCCCAAAAGCAGAAAGAGAAAGAAGTACCTTTCTCAGCAGTTGGAAAGGCAGAACTGCTCGAGACACCGAGAAGCATATACCATACTAACGGCAATTCTTTTACAGCAATGCTGTTACAGTGACACCAACCCGTCGATACCCACAGTGTTCACTGGGTTGTCAGAACAATGACAGTGTCATCGACTCTGGAGTTTGGCTGCTCTCCCCCCCCGGAGTTGGAATTTATAAGTCCGAGGGGGGGGACACCGAACAGGTGTGAACCCCAGTTGGGGATGGGACCTGGCGGTGACGGGGTTGTCATTGACCATGTGTCATTGTGTGGAAGGTTGGCGATATTCTTGTCTCCCTGGCATCCTGGCATGGTGGAACCATTGAGAAGTAAGGAATTTGCTGAGTGAGCTGAGTGAAGTGCACAGGAAAAGACCTGACTTGCCTCCCTGGCTTAGATTGTGATTCCTAGGGGGGGGTGATCAGCCCAGAGACTGCCTAAAAGCAGAGAGGGGGCTCCTCAGCTATGAATGCAGATCTAGAAAGGTTGTTTGTCACTAGTGGGAAAATACATGTTGCTGAACCATCCCAAAGTGGCCTGCGATCAATTGCTGTAAGAAACTGCTCCAGGAACTCCTGATTAAAGTGGAGCCTGCTTCTATAGGAATTGTCTCTTGCCAAGCACCAACAGGGAGAGACCACTGTGTGTTTTCCTCAGCAACTAGAATATAGACTCTAAGTACCCAAAATAGCAAATTAAGACTGTTCACTACTTTAAGTTTCCAGTGTTGGGCCTATGCCATCTTGGGCCCAGAAAGACTGTTCCTGCATCACCCTAATCATCCTGGTGGGAGACCAGCCTTGGGGAGTCAGCCCCTGTGGAAAATCAAGTTGCAGGTTGTGCCACCTACAGGGAAAGGCCATGAAGCGGAGGTGAATCATGTTGGCCACACTCCCCACCAGAATCCTAGAAGGCCAGAAGGTCCATGGTGTCACCGCCATTCATAAATCTGCCTGGGTGCAGTGAGTACAACCAGAGTAGTCCCCTGCAACCATCAAATTAATGTTTTTGCCATCTGATTTGCTTCATAAGTTTGGGTTGACATTAATGTGATTACAGGCCATCCGGACAGGAATTATAATTATTTAACTAATTGCCAGTGTTTCATCTGTTCATTAATCACCCTTCTTTCCATCAAGGGCTCCATCCAGCTGCAACGCCAGCCTATCACAGTGACACTACAGGTCTGCAATCTATTGCACTCTGGGTACCCAGCAGCTGTTTAGACTGATTAATTCAGAGGCTAAGGTGAATAATGGTACCTGCAATCAGTTTGACTACAATCTAATAATTCAACTCAATTCTCAACCCCTTCCTTGTTCAGGTCCCGTTAATAAATCTGATTTGTTGTTTAATGTTAACCTGACCCATGAGCATATTATTATCTCATCTGCCTTTACTGAACTTCTTAAGAGTGATTGTAAATGTATTTGGTTATTGCTGAAACTGTTTTATTATGGGGGGGACAGGGTAAATGCCAGGCGAATGTGGACTAAATGTCCCCGGACAAAACATTGGCGACAAAATGTCACCATGATAATGGTGAAATGACAAAATGTTGTTGGCATAAATGTTTCTAAATGTAAATGTAGTCGGAAAAAATGTCACACCAGTTACCACTCGGATTAGAGCTGGGATTACCTCATAGGTTTCAGACTTGTGTGTGATGCAGGCAAACTGATTCATATCTTATGTTGACAAAAGATTTAAAAACAGTGTTTGTTAGTGGACTGTTTGTGTGTACACAAGGGGGATGTTAAGATTAGGTCCTCGGCTTCAGACAAAGACTTGTTTAATGTTTAAAAACAAAAGCCAAATTTAAAAATGAAAAGAAAGTTGTGCTGGTGGTTGTGTAGTGAACATTCAACATTCAGTGTTAATAATTTATTACGGGACTGTTTGTGTAGACAAAAGGGTAGACAAAAGATGTGTGTGCTGTTGTGCTTGTGTAGGTAATATTCATGTTAAAAAATCTATGTTTAATGTTTAAAAACAACAATTTAAAAACTATGTTTAAAAAGGAACACTGCCAGCACTGTACGAAGTGTGAATTAAATTAAATTTATCTCAAGCACACTGGCAATGTCTTGAAGGTACTTCATAGGCATTCTGTGTGCAAAATCTGAAGAAATGTGCTTGCACACTTTGTTTAGCCATAGGAATTTGCTGTTTATCCTGGGATGATCTTGACCAAGCTCAAGCTGCCTACACTGCAGTGAAACTGCGTGCTGTTCCTGCCTTAACTTTCTTGTAAGTCTGGCACAGGTTGGATGAGCTGTGGTGCCAGGCTTAAAAGGCGTTATTGCCACATGGCAAGTCATTAATTACACATTCGTACTGATTCCAGAACGATATTGGAAACCTTGGTTGCCGTCTGTTCCTTTGACTCCTGTTAGGTCTCCCAATATAGGTGTCATTGAAGTAATCAAGTATTTCTTTGAGGTTTGAAAAGTTGTCATCATCTTGTAGTAGCTCAAAAAATCTCTCCACGCAGTCCTGTGGGACGAAAACTAGCACCAGCATACAAAAAATCTTCAGTGCAGACTCCTCCTCCTTTATGTACTGCTGCTGTAGACTGGCACTTTGCACATGGTGCCACAAAGCTTGTCCCAAGTGGAAATTGCACCCATTCAGCTCTGCATTTGGGACAGCCTTGCAAAGGACATTAATTATTGCCATTTCAAAGTCCAGCATGATACTTTTGGGGGATAGTTTAGCACCAATTAAAGCCTTAAGGTGCGTGAAGAACTTCAGGTATACTGCCTCACTGCTGCTGGGGAGCAGGGCATAAACACAGGGATGGTTAACCCTTTTCACCAATGTGTGAACCATATACAGTTGATCATCCTCCCTTGGAGCAACACTGAAAGTTCCGTCACAAAACCAGTGTCCATTTTCAGTTAGGCATTTCAGATCCTCATTGCTCGCAAATATCACAATGTCCTCATTCACATGTAAAAATGGCTTATTGCTCTCAATTTGGGACAACTCAATGTCACAGTTCTCATTTATGCTGCATTGCTGCCTCTGGCAATGAATATCTCTCCTTAGGATAGCCTGAGAAGGCAGGAGTTGCATGTGGTGAACGTCGACCTCCTGTAACCTGCTATGTACTACTTTGAGGGTTGGTTCCTCTGTGTCTCTCACCCTGCACTTGATGCCTGCCCTTGCTGTATCAATGGATACCTTTCCGTGCACTGGTGCGTGGTTCTGTTCCATCGTAGGCTTGCAGACAGTGTCTTCCAATGTGTGGAACCTGGCATGGCATGTCCTCAGCTTGCAGCACCAGATGATCTTGCTTTCAGCTCTGTCCTTTTCTTTTGTATAAATGAAGTTATCAATAGCAAGTTTTAGCTTTTCTTTCTGACTGGGGATGTACTGCATGGCTGCTAACAGAGGAAAGATTACACACCAATGACAACTCCAGAATCGTGTTGGCTTAAATTAAGGTTAGTACAGGTGAAGACAATTAGATTCATTGATTAATTGATTGATTACAGGTGCAGTGCAGCCATATATGGAAAGAAGTTGAGTATGCCAGAAAATATGCTTGCTTGATTAAATAATGTCACTGACAAAAGATGCGACAACATTCAGGCAACATTTTATCCAGTGATCAAATATCCTTTCTTCCTTTTGACTGTGTTGTTTTTACCACAACATTTTAACCAGTGACATTACATCCTAGTGCCATGCCAGGACACCAGACCCAATTGGTAAGTGTGGTACACATGAGCATATCATTAATGCTTTGGGCAGTTGTGCACTGAAGGTCATATACTGTGATTGTGAAACGTTGTATGAAGAGCCACTAGCAAGAGGTGTGGGTAGGTATAGCTTCCCAGAGGGCTGTACTAGTTTTACAAATAACACACTTAAGCACTACTCTGGGTGGAGGAACCATAATCTTAGTTGTACTTTTGCTAGGAAATCCACTGCAACCTTTAATCATGAACCCAAGCTCCTCAACCTTCAGCCAGGGAAGCAGGCAGGGGTAGTAGCCCTTGTTTTAAGTGCTCCAGGGTTACACAGTTGGAGGCATTGCTGGGATTACTGCCCCCTAGTGGCTAAAATACAAAATTGCAATTCATTTTTTATGAGTGCTAGAATAAAAATGTAAAAAATCTCTGGGTCCAAGTTTGAGATCCTGACCCACAAAATGGCTGTGCATTGACTGTTTGGGTGGTGTGAGGCTGACGAAATTGTCCCACACATGGCCCTGGTGCTGTTAGATACCCCGTTTGGGTACTACTAAAGCTGTTATAGAGGAGGTTGCAAATAAAGTAAAATTATGGGTAAAGCCACTGTAAATGGATGAAATGCTGACTTGTTTTGCCCCGAGTAAAGTGGCCTTAATTGAGTGCAGTACATTGGTAGAGTTGGAAAGGATACCCCCTGTCATTATCCCAGACAAATCCCTAGTGTGTTGGAGAGTGATCACTGTGTATAGTGGGGCATCCATGCCTGGGGTCACCCAGATCAGAGGGGCTGAAAGAAAAACTGGGGAAATTACTAGCAGCTGAGAGACAGACCTTTGAGGATCTAAAAAAATCTGTAGAGACCCCAGAGGGTTCTACTCCTGCTACCTGCTCTCCAAACCCTTCACCGGCACCCTCAGCTGCACCTGTGCTTTCCCAGTCTGTGCCCTCACCAGTACCTGTACACTCAGTAATTCTTGACTCTTACGCAGATTGAGAGTGTTTTCTGGTACTATTCCCATGCCCCATGGGGAAGATGATCTATAGATGTGGTTGGACTATGCATCCCCCCAGGTTCAAGAATGGCAATGTGCAGAAGGTGAAAAATGGATGAGTCTCATGGAAAGATTAAGGGGCCATGCACTTGAAGCAATTAGATTTTTGAGGTCCACAAATCCTGATACTTCAGTCAATGAATATCTGTCTGCATTTGAAGGTGCCTTCGGTAGTACTGAATCTGGGGAATACCTAATGTGGAAATTCAAGTCCACTAAACTGGAATGTCTGTCTGCTTATGTAACCCATTTAGAAAGGGACTTGCAATGAGCTCACAGAAAAGGTGGAGTTTTGGCTACTGACTTGAATAGAGTAAGGCTGGAAAAACATTCTTAAATCTGCCAGGTTTCCTAGTGCGCTAATGCTTAAACTAAACTTTCAAGATCATAACAATGACCCTCCTGTGTATTGCTGGCTCATGAAAGAGATAAGAGAGGCTGAGAATGAGGAAGAGCTTTGGGACTCTTACTCAGGAGCTGCCCAAGTGGACCCAGCTCTTGAAAAGCCTGCCAAAAAAGAAATTGCTGTTGATGCCCAGAAGCTTACAGATTTGTCAAAGTCAATGCGCAGACTGCTCTGGACATGGTTAAAGACTAGACTGCCTGCACATATGCTGCCGAGGTCACCAGTGAGGTACCATCATCTTCTACCTGTGCTAGTGTCCAGGTCCCCGAAGAAGAGGCAAACAGTGATATGTTAAAAGAGATGAGACAGTTAAGAGCATTAGTGCATGATATTGCCCAGTCATCTCGTCAGGCTTCCTCCTGGAGGAGGTCAAGTAAGCTGAACCTGAGCCCCAACCCAAAGACAACTATAAATCTGGTCCTTGCAGTAACCATAAACAGGATATGAAGCCTGATCGACCGCACAGCCCTAGGCCAAATGTCTTTTGTTACCATTGTGGGGAAGATTGGCACACAAAGAGAATATGTTGGGCTCCTGAAGACTCGTGCAAAGTAACAGTAAAACTGTTCAACCAGGTCAGACAAAGTAATCTAAAATATCAGCCTAAATCTCCCTACAAGCCATGTGTAGCCAAGTCTGCTGTTAAGCACCCTATGAACAATGGTCCTCCTGACTGGGAAGAAATGGTTGGTCCTTCCATGGAGACTACTGTACATGTAGATGACATCCCTGCCCGAGCTGTTCTTGATAGCGGGTCCCAAGTTACAATAATATTTCAAGATTGGTATGATCGGCATCTATCTGACCATCCCTTACAGCCTCTCAATGGACTGCATGTGAGGGGGTTAAGCGAAAAATAGTATCAGTGTATTGGCTTTCTGAGGGTATGGCTTTCTTTTCTGTCCTCCATGGCAGGTGTGGAAGATCCTGTGGAGACATTAGCCCTAGTATGTCTGCTTCTGGCATGTATGATGAGGTCCCAGTGTTAATTGGCACTAACGTGCATATGTTTGGCTGCCTTGTGTTAAGAAAGACAAGCACAAAAGTTCAGGAGAGACTTACATATTCATGCCATGGTACAGAGAGCATATGAGAGACAAATGCACCCAGAAGTGGGCGACAAAGATGAAGCTGTAGGATTTGTGTGGAAGAAAGATTCCTCGGCTATTGTCCTTCACTCTAATGCCCATTGTAGTGTCAATGGAGAGGTGCCCTTGCAAAAAGATGTGACCAACAAAATATTAGTACTGGATGCTCCAGAAGAAGGAAGATTGCCCGATGGACTCCTGGTTAATCCTAACAGGTTTCCTGTTAGAGCTCATGCTTATTCTGAGAGAGTAGTGGTCCCACTTCAAAATGTTACAGACTTGGATATCAAGGTAAACTGAGGTTGCATGTTGGCAAAAGTCTATTGTGCTGACACTGCTGTTCTGCCTTCTAAGTGTCAGAATGGGGGAGCATGTGAAGTGTCCCCTGACATGCTTGATTTTGGAGAATCTCCCATCCCAGATAGCTGGAGAAACAAAATCAGCCAGAAGCTGGTGCAGCGAAACCAGGTATTCTCCATCAAGGAATGGGATGTTGGTTGCGTTACCAGTGCTGAACACCATATCTGTCTGCACGACGAGAGACTTTTCAGAGAAAGTACAGATGCCCAGCTCCTGCTGACATTGATGACATGAGGCATTACCTGAAGGAGATGTTAGCAGCCAGCATAATACAGGAATCATGCAGTCCCTATGTATCTCCATTCATTGTAGTACAGAAGAGGAATGGCTCCATCCACATGTGTGTGGACTACAGGAGCCTTAATGAAAGAACTGTGCCTGACCAAAGCACTATGCCCACATACAAAATGCATTAGACTGCCTAAACGGAAGTTGGTGGTTTTCGGTCCTTGATCTCTACCGTGGGTACTATCAGATTTCAATGGCCCCAGAAGACAGGGAGAAAACAGCATTCATTTGTCCTTTAGGCTTCTATGAATTTCTCTGCCATGCCTCAGGGAATTTAGGGTGCATCTGCAACTTTTTAGAGACTAGTGGATCATGCTGTAGGAGACATGAATCTTCTTGAGTGTCTGGTATATCTTGACGATGTTATCATTTTTGGAAAAACTCTTGAAGAACACGAGGCTCGCCTGATTAAGGAGCTTGACAGACTTGAGGAGTGTGATCTAAAGTTATCAATAGATACATTTCAGTTTTTTCTAAGCTCTGAAAAATAAGTAGGCCACATTGTGTCTCCTGTGGGTATACAAACCGACCTTAGCAAAGTGGAAACTTTGACTGACTGTCCAAAGCCAAGCAACTTGAAAGAACTGCAAAGGTTCCTGGGATTTTGTGGTTATTATAGGTGTTTTGTCAAGGACTACATCAAGGTAGTGCACCTATTATTGAATCTGATGCAAGAATACCCTCCTACCAATCAAAAGTTCAAAAAATGTGCTTGCAAAGAGACTGTAAAAACATACTTCAGACCTCATAAACCTTTTGGTCGGAGGTGGACTACAGAATGTAACAGAGCTTTCCAAGAAATCATTTATCAATTGACACTTGCACCTGTACTGTCTTATGATGACCAATCCAAACCATACATGCTACATACACACGCCATCCTGAGTGGCCATGGGGCCATGTTTACTAAGAGTATATAGAGAGATTATGACCAGTAGCTTTCACTAGCAGAAGTCTGACACCCTCAGAGAAAAATTATCCAGTACATAAATTAGAATTTCTCTCCCTCAAGTGGGCATTTGTGGAACAGTTTCATGAGTACTTGCATGGTGCCAAAATCCTGGTCAAGACTGACAATAATCCATTACCTTACATCCAAACATCTGCCAAACTAGATGCCAATGGACACAGATGGCTGTCAGCTCTATCAATGTATGATTATACAGTTGAGTACCGACCCAGCCTAAATCATACTGATGCCGAAGCTCTTTCACGAAGGCAAGTCTCCAACCTATAGTGGGTGCACATTCCTAAACAATCAGGAAAAGCACTATTCCATAAGTTCAATAGAGATGACACTTCATCCTCAGAGACTGCTAACTGCTTGGAAGATTGCTTGGGACCTCCTGATACTTGTACCCAGTGGCTTACTGTAATTTTGCAGCCTTAAACTTAAGTGCATTACCACAGTTAACTTCAGTTGACATACAAAGAGAGCAGCACCATAATCCAATGATCAGATCGGTAGTCAATGCTTTGAGAAAGGTGGAAGATGTTTCCAAAATGCAGTCCAATGACTCCAAAACTGCTTTACTGTTCCGAGAAGGACGTAAACCTAAGATATGTGAACAGTTGCTGTATAGAGAATTGACTGACAGCCTAGGGAAGATTATAAAAAAGTAGCTAGTATTGCCCACTAAATTCAAGAATGTTGTATTGAAGGCTTTGCATGACCAAATGGGACACTTAATCAGTGAGAGAATGTTGGATCTCAACCGGTCATGCTTCTGTTGGCCTAAAATGTGTCTAGATGTTGACTAGTATGTTAAAGCTTGCAGTAGGTGCCTTCAGTGAAAAACCCAGCCGCCGAAAGCAACCCCACTGGTTAATATAACCACAAATGCACCAATGGAGTGAGTCTGCATTGATTTTCTTAGTCTGGAGCCAGATTCAAAAAATATCCCCAATGTGTTATAGGTCATAGGTCATAGGTTTGAATACAAGTCAAAAGGCCATAAGGGCCATAATAGACTTGCCATTGTTCAGTGGCAAAACTCTCTAGCCCTGTCCCCCATATATATGTCCAACCTTGCTTTAAGTGTACCTAGCATGGGTGCATTTATCACTTCTCTGGCAGTGCATTCCACTCATTCACTACTTTCTGATTAAACCATAATCCTTTCCTGGATGTTCTAAAGAATTCACCCATTAATTGCTTACAGTGACCTCTAATAGACCCGCCTGTCTGTACTTTCTTACACAGGCCAGCAAATTCCAACAGGCTATCATATGTAAATGCCCTAAATACATAGATCAAGTCACCTCTCACCCTCTTATATGTCATTGAGCAAAGATCAAGCATCTGTAACCTTTCTGCATAACATTTATCCTTAGCCAGAAAAAAATGTCTTCGTTACTCTCTTCTGTACTTGTTCATAAGACTTTATAATACCAACACTCTGGGGTGCCAAAAGTGGGGCTCTGTACTCCAGAATAGGTCCAACCAATGTTTTATACTGGGGCAATAAACCCTCCCTCTTTCTACTGCGTATGTTTCTAAATATGTTACCTATAATTTGATTAGCTTTCTTAATCGACTCCTATTATGGTGTTCAAAACCCAGGTCAATGGAAATAATTACCCCTAGATCATTCTCACTAGTGGTGACACATAAAAACCTATTGTTTAATACATATTCTTCTGTAGGGTTATTGTGTCCAAAGTGTATTACACTACACTTATTTTCATTGAAGGATAATCTATGCTTGATTGCCCACTGTTGTAAATAGTTCACGTATCCCTGAAACTGTTGTATGGATTCAACGTTGTTAACTATTGCTCCCACCTTTGCATCATCTGTGTCTTTACATATCCACACTCCATTTGAACCCTGTATACCCGAGGTAAAGGTGGAAAACAGAGTTGGGCCCAAGATCGATCCCTGCAGCACACCATTAGTCACAACACCCCACTCAGAGAAGAACCCTCTTATTCACACTCTTTGTAACCTATTTGAAAACCATGATCGAATCCATTTCATGAGGCCTAGATATACCCCATGTCTCTTAATACCTCCAATAACCTGAGATGTTATACAGAGTCAAAAGCCCTGCTATAATCCAAGTACACCACATCCACTGGGAACCCCTTAGCCAGTGCTCTACTAACAGTCTGAAAAAAAATCCAGAAGATTTGTGACACTTGACCTCCCCAGACAAAATCCATGCTGGGTTACATCCAAAATATTCAGACTTTGTGTTGCTAGTGACCTATCACTTCACACGATATGCACAGACTTATCCCACCAGAGACCAAAAGGCTGCCACAGTAGCAAAAGTCCTTGTACAGTATAGTGCTCCTCAGAGAATTCATTCGGATCAAGGCCAAAATTTAAAAAGCAGACTTAATAGAGAACTACTGTCTATCTGAGTTGTACAAAAGGACAGAACTACTCCCTATTACCCTCAAGGAGATCCATAGACTGAGAGATTTAACTGGACTTTGCTCGACATGCTTGGCATTCTGCATCTTAAAGATAAGCCTGGTGGAGCTAGCAAATCAGTGCCCTCATACATGCTTATAATTGTATGAAAAACAATGCAGCTAGTTTTTCATCATACCATCTCATGTTTGGACGAGAAGCTCGCCTTTCTGCTGACGTGTTTCAGAGTTTCCCTGATGGTGCTAACTCAGACAACTACCTACAGTATCTAAAAAATCTGAAAGCTCAGTTAAATCACACATATCAGCTTGCAAACACTATGACAGCCAAGAAAAACCTGGCCAACAAAGCTTGCCATGACAAACGTGTTAAGGCTCAAGAACTTAAAGCAAGATACAGTGTATTACTGCGTAACTTAGGTTTTCAAGGAAAACACAAAATAGCTGATCATTGGAGTCACATTCCATATATTGTTGTAAGCAAGTTAAATGATTTGCCAGTATACAAAGTGCTCCCAGAAGGGGATCCACGTGCCGTAAAGACCATACACAGAAATCACCTTCTGCCAATTGGGCAAATAGTCTTGGATACAGTACCTCAAGCTGCAGCCCCTACAGGCCCAGTCATGAGATCTGCTGCTACTAATAAATAATTTACTCAGCCTTCAGTTGCTCAACAGTCAGATCCTCCAGTTCACAATGCTACCTCTGACCATGACCCTGACTCTACTGAAGACAATGAGATTGAGTGTGGTGCTGTTTACTATCCTTCTATTGAGTTAGCTCAGCTGTTCCAAGGAGACTTTCCTTGTGCTTCCAGTGATAGCCCTAACAGTCCAGTGATCTCTGACAATCCTGCTTCTTCAATTGTCCCTGAACTGGCAGAGAGTGATGTACAAAGTGTGGCCTCTGAAACTGCAGACTCACTTTGCTTGGTGGAGTTATCTGAATGTAATGTGCCTGAATCAGAGAGAGCTAGTAGTGAGCATGGCAGTGACCACAGAAGTAATGCTGGATTAAGTGGGCTAAGTAAACTATTTCATATACAAGAAAGTATTGCAGTTCCTGGAAATGCTAACTCTGTATTGGATGACTCTAACTTTGTTGAAATACCACTTTCTGATGAAGATGAGTGTCAAGAGCCAGAGAACCAAAGTAATGTGCAAAGTGAAGAGCCTATAACCAGTTCTGAATCTCAAGAGAGTGCAGTGGTACCACTTTTATCAGAAGCTGTCTTGTTGACAGTGAGCCAGGAGTAGCTAACCTGAATGCTAATGATAAAGAGTAAGTGCCAATGCCCCCTACGCCTAGACATTCTGGAAGAATTCTGAAACCTAGGTTCAATTCACCAGGAAAGCCTGTGGATTTGCTCATGAATGTAGTCCATGAAGGGGTATAAATTACAGCAAATTCCCTGCCCAAACTAGTGTTTACTGCCTCCTCCAAAGTAATAATCAAACCCTCCACACTGTATCCTAGGGGTCACTTTTAGAGAGTAAAAGGGATAATTTAAATGGATGTACATCTGTTGTACAAATGAGTCAATGCATAAGGGTCTCAAAAGGTCAAATGTCATTTCATGTGGGAAAATGTGTAAGAAGAGTATATGAAGTTTAAGTTTAAAGTGTCATGACAATATGTAAATAACTGAACTATGCCATGCTTAAGAAAAAGTATAATTTAAGGTTAAAGCATGCTATAATGTATATACTTATTTTATATCTGGGCAGATTCTGTATATAGTGGTGTATGCCTAGACCTGTATATAACAGAAAGTGTTGTTAAGAAATTGTCATTTGTTTTATAGACTTGACACAGATGCCAAGTTTCTTGGGCAGAGGACAAGGTAACACCCCCTTCAAATTAGGGGGCCTACCTTGAGTGTCTCCCTGGGCTCTAGTAATGGCCACCACCTGACAGACCTCCAGAAAGAGAAAGAAAACCCATCTACAGTGATGTTCTGGTGTTGTCATGCATGTATGTGCACAGCCATGTCGCCGCACTATCCCTTTAAGAGATCCAGTTCTGTGTATAGTGTACATAGCCTGGCTGGGTCCATGTAAATCAAGGCTATGACCAGCCAGGCATAACTAATGGACTCCCTTTAGCAGTCACTCAGTAGTGCCGAAGGAGTCCTTCAAAGTACTGTAAATGTTTATTTCTAAATCCTTCTTATTGCAGTATAAATGAGTTGTTTACATTGCCTATTTCTCCTCTATGGAAGCCACCATGTTTGGTCCTGGGTTCCATATTTGGACCAGTCAGAACCAAGGGGTCCTCAAGGGGTCCTAATTACAGTGACTTGTGTTAAAAGCTGTGCACTTTCTGGTTAGCCCCTAAAATTAACCAGTGAGGACCCTCAGACTGTGATTGACAGAAAAGGTAGCCAACTGGAATACAGAGCTCTCAGTTCACAGGGGGACAGTGAAAAAACAGTGGCAGCCCAGCTCAAGCTCTCAAGCTGAGAGGAGCACGTGTATAGCTGCAGTTCACAGTTGTGTTCGGCTTGAGCCACCAAGAAGGAGCTCCTGTGGGTTAAGCTGTGGAAAGTGCAGAGGAAGGGCCTGACTTGCCTTCCTTGCCAGGCTTTACAGCATTTCAGACTACCCAAAAGCAGAAAGAGAAAGAAGTACCTTTTTCAGCAGTTGGAAAGGCAGAACTATTCAAGACACCGAGAAGTAAGGAGCTTGCTGAGTGAGCTGAGTGAAGTGCACAGGGAAAGGCCTGACTTGCCTCCCTGGGGTAGAATGTGACTCCTAAGTGGGGCGATCAGACCAAAGACTGACTCATCTTTCGGATGAGATGTTAAACTGAGGTCCCATCTGCCTGAATTGGTGGTAGTTCAGGAGAATGTTAAAGATCCCATGGCACTTACTGAAAAGAGATGGGGAAGATTTTATTAAAGAAATCATACAATTCAAAACTCAAAATTTACACAGAAAAAAAAACCAAACCCATCCCATAGTAACAATAATGGAAACATACAAAAGAAAAACAAAGGAACAAGCCATGTCAGACTTATAAGTCCTTAAGTAACTGGAACATCATTATCAGTAATCCAGGGAAAATTCCTCCAAATAGCTTGCAAATGCGCCCTGTTGAGACTTCTGGATTCATGAAGATAAACATCCTGTACAGACTTTAAAATATTGCCATATAAGTCATAATAAGAAAGTTCATGTTTTTGGAGAGTAAACAAACATCTTGAATGCCAGACATACCATTTGATAACAACAAAAATTACAGTCAGAGTACTTGCTTCCCAATTACCCCAGGTATGAGACTAACTGCCATACATGAGCACAGGATATGTAACTTGTAAAAAAAAGGAAAGATGAGAATTGTCATAAAGAAATTTCCAAAAATCAATAATATATGAACAAGTAAAGTACAAATGCAGAAGAGATTCCAGTTGATTAATACACCGAGATCTAGAGCAGATTCGTTCCTCCACCCGTTTATGCTTTTGATTAGCTTTCACATTCAGTTTTTCATGACAGTTAAGCAAGTGAGGGTCTTTAAATTTATTTCAGACCCTCTTCTCATTCAGAAAAACTAATAAAGCTGTCCTGTAGCCCTCCAGATACTTTGGAAAGGGTTCTAACTTACTGAAATGATTCTCTATTACAAATGCATACAACTGTTTTTTAGTTTTAGAAATCACTAGCCTACTATTAATCCCCCAGGAACAAAGATTGACAAAGACCTCACTTAAATATAATGGGAAAGTGACTACCTGCCTAACTTGGTGCAAATGTCCCACATCCCATGCTACAAACCAAGGTGATATGGTGTGAATAAAAAAATCACACCAGTATTTATCAGGAGATACAAACAAAGGCTTCAGATTAGCATGCAAAAACTGGCAGAAAAAAAACAACACAGGGTTAATCATTTGTTGCCCACCTAGATTACGTGGCAAATACAATATATTCCTTTTAATGGGATTAAGTCAACTCCCCCAGAAGGACTGAAAAAAAAAAGGCTATAAAGTTTAACCTCCCTTGCCTTGGGGACAGGAAAAACAGAACTAAGAAACAGAAAAAGTGGCACAAGGTAAGTCTTAATTAAATAAACACATTTACACTAACTCATTTTAGTCTTATTTCAATGCTGAACCATTTGAGTACCAAGCAATACTTTCCTGTCCCAGTTCTCAATATCCATTTGAGATGACCCATATTCAATGGCCAAAATTTTCAGAGATCCTAATGCGAAAGAAAGACCAGCTATTTGGTCTGTGGGAACAACTTGACCACTCAGGGGCTTCCCAATACTTTTAGACATGTTCAAATGGGTACCTGAGAACGTGCCATAAATTCTACAGACAGAGCCATTTCAGCAGACTGGGTATTCCCAACCAGGAGAACCACATCATCCACATAGGCCAAGGCAGTTTAAGGTACCGTAAAATTCGACACCTGAATTGGGGCAATACGAGGTGTAGAATTGAGAAGCCTTAATAGGGAATCTATACTAAATACCTATAAAAGGGGATTGATCAGACAACCTTGTCGAACACCTTTTTGAATATGGACATACTGTAAGGGCCAAGAAATCCATTAATACAAGGATGAACAGTGGCTGTATGATAAAGGGCCTGCAACCATTCTACAAAAGTGGCAGGGATACCATAATGGCATAGCACATGCCATAAAAAAGACATACGCCATGTTGTCAAAGGCCTGCCTCTGGTCTAGGGAAAGAACGTAACTGTCTAATGGAGAACTAGAATTGTGAAAAAAGGTTCCCGTAATAAAATCAGTTGGTCCGTTATAGAGTTCCCAGGCACAGTACAAGATTTTGCCGGGGAAATCAAAAACTTTGCCACTGACAACAAATAGTGTTCAACAGCTTGGAAATAATTTTGAAATCATTATTCAATAGGCTAATAGGCCTCCAATTAGAAAGATCCAATCTATCGCCTTTTTTAAAAATAAAGATGAGTATTCATGTAGACATGTCAAAGGGTGCATTTCAAGTACTCAAAATAGAATTATAAACCGAGGTAAGTTCTTCCAGAAGTTCACCATGTAAAACATGATAAGAGTTCAGAAGTAAGGCCATCCAGACCAGGGGTTTTACCTTTAGATAGAGTTAGTATAGCAGTTGTAACTTCCTGAGCCTGAAAAGGAGCCATCAATCCTAAGAGCAGATCCTGAGGTGCCTGGGGAACCTGAATTTTATCAAAGAAAGAAATGAAATCTGGGAGTCTCAACAGTTCGGGCAGTAAACAAAGAAGCAGCATAGGCAAAGGCTATGCTCAGAACACTACCCTGCTCAGTTTGAACCACTCCCTGCTGGTCATAAAGAGCAGAAATAGTTTTTGCCTGAAGTCTCTCTTGACATCTGAGTAAGGGACAAGTGGTAGCAAATGGTCCCTGTATACCATGTCGCTGCTGTGACTGAAGACCTTCAGTCAATTTAAATTGAAATTGCATCATCTTTTTCTGAAAATAAGTAATCTAACCTGAAAAATCATGTTGGGTATCTTCAGAGAGAGAATACAAACGTTGGAGCTGTTTCCTGTTCTGTAAATATAAAACATAAGTTCCCTTTCTAAAGTGTCTCCTGTGGGGAAATGAGTATTGTTCTCAGGTCCAATTTTGTTTCCAGCCACCAAGTAACCAGATCTTCATATAAAGCAAACAAAGATTTCCGACAGGACAAAAAAGTGGAGATGAGCTGCAGAAAGCCTGCTTGTGTCAAAAGGCTGGAATTTAATTTCCAGTATCCCGGTCCCATGGGGTAACAGCCTTACCCAAGGAAACTGTTAGAAGTCTATGATCTGAATATGCAGTTGGTTCCACTGAAACAGTTTGGAGAAGCAAAGAAATGGACACGAAGAGAAAATCAATACGAGTAGATAATACCCCCTTAAAAAAAAGTTTTCTCCCGAACACCAGTATGAGAAAAAACTGCATCCTTCAGACGAGCATCACAAATTGCCTTATTTAATGCAGACATGTCTCCAAATATCTTATCTGTCATTGTAGCTGAACCCCTATCTGATTTACTTAATCCACAATTAAAATCTCCTCCCCAAATGACATAATGAGCAGCGTGTAAGAAGGGACTAATTTGCTGGAAAAGAAGTATACTTTCAGCTTTAGTTTGCGGTGCATATGTGTTAATAATTTGAAAAAGAGGATTATCTAAAAGGAAGTCAAGTAAGAGTACTCTACCAGGCACAAGGTCTAACACCTTAACAATAGTGGGCTGTGTGTGGTGAAAAAGGATCCCAACCCCCGTGCAACGTTTTGGGCCAATTGACGAAAAGGAAATCCCAAGAGCCATGCCTTAGTGGAAATAGAGTAGTGTGTAGCCTAGTATCCTGCAAAAGAAAAACTCCAGGAGGATAAGTTTGTAAAAAATTAAACACTACACTTCGTTTAAGAGCATTTTTAATACTATTGATGTTATACGTCAAAATTAAGAAAGGAGGAAAAAGGACATCCGAAAACTCAGGGGGAACTAATCAACATTTCTTTTTCCTGGGTTTCCCTTTCTGATATGGAGGTTGAGAAGGGGATTCACCCCCTTCAGTCACCAACAAGTCAGAAACATCTTTGGGTAGGAAAAAATCTACAGAAGAACACACCGAGTCAGTATCAGAGTGATCAGCATCCAAAAATACAGAAAATCCATTTGAAGAATCCTGCATTGTAGTTTTAGGCATCTTAGGGGTTGGTTGGGCCCTAGTAGACCTTTTTCTAGTCAGCATTCTCCGTTCAGCAGGACCCTCTACTCCGGGGGGTGGCATGGAGCCAGGTAGAACCTTATCCAAACTAGTAGGCACTGAACCATCTTTCAAGACAGGGGAGTGCTCTGCAGAAACCACAAGTGGAGGAGAAGAAGTCTCCTGCAGAGCTAGATCAAGATGGGTCTCAGACACAATAGGGGGTGAAAGGTCCAAATCAGCAGGAACAGGTAGCTTAGAAATAGGAACATCCTCTGCCAACTGAGGTGTTGAAATTTTATTAAATTCTCTCTGGGCCAAGGTGACCAGGAGACGTTGTCCTTCCCATTAGCATAAGAGGATTTCCTATGAGCAGCCTCAGGACAGGCAACATAAACATGACTTTCTTTCCCACAATGGTTACAATGAACTGAGTTGGAACACTGACTGTTGAGATAACCTGTCTTGTGACAAAGGATACATTTAATCTGATCACAAGCACTGTTAATGTGACCGGGAAGCCCACATTTATAACAGGTCCTGGGCTGACCAGGGTAAAACAGATCACCTCCATCCCTACCTAAAAAGAAACAATTCGGTAAATGGTGGAAACTCCCTTCCTCTGAGCACAAAATCACATTTATTCTCCACCCACCAGTCCAAATCCTTTCAGAATCAAAAATGGCCTCTGGATGGCCAGTTACAGTACAGTGTTGTTTAAGACAAAACAACAAATCAGTAACACTGACACCCTCATTTCGGAAAAGAACAGTGATTGTTTTGTAAGCAGGCCTAGTAAGAGGAAGCACCTCAAATGGGGCCCACAAAGGGGTGTTCTTTACCCGATGATATCTTGCCCAGAACTTATCAAGGCCACTCCCCAGCTTAAAGCTAACATCAAACACATTCTCTCCCGAAACATGAATCAGTGCATATAATTCAGAAACATTAAGTTGCAAACTGCTTTTCAGTAAAGTACGTCCCACATAAACCCTATCAGGAAAGGTAGCCAAACCCCCTTTATATACAAGACATACAGCATTATGGCGTTTAGCCGGGGGAGCAGCATTATAGAAAAGGGAGGCATAAGGCCTAGGGGCCTTAGGAGGGGGAGGAGGGGGAGGTTGCTCATCCACTCCATGTGATACCGTTGGACAATTCCACAAAGCTGCTGGAATATTTCTCGGAATGTCAGAAAAGTCAGAAATGAGATCACGTGATGCAGAGTGCTTAGTCTCTGCTCCCTCAAGAAGCTCCTGCCTCCCATTTAATACTTTATCTCATTTTGGCATTCTAATTCACTACTTTTTCTTGTCTTTGAGATTTATCATTGCAAAATAGCTGTGGCACTCTAGTCTGGTTATATCTTGGACGGATGGAGGCTTACATGAAGAAAGCCCCACAGAAGCATACCCCTCCAGCAACTCCTGAGAAGGCCTCTAAGAAATCCAGGGCCTCGGGTGGTTCTGGGCCTGATCCGCTGAGCCAAATGAATGATCAGGAACTTTTAACGCTTTCCAGATTTCTTGAGGAGTTTAAACCCTTTCCAGAAGAAATGAAGGATATGGCAATGGATTTGAAATCGCTATCTAGAAAGCTAGACAAACTCTCGAAGTCTGTGTCTGATAACACAGCCCGAATTGCTTCTATTGAGAAAAGAATTAATAGTCTCGACCCTGATCTGGGCTTGATGCATCAGAAATTGTCTCGTATTTAAGCTAAACTTGAGAACCTAGAGGGTCGGAGCCGAAGAAACAACATAGTGATCCTCAGTTTACCGGAGGGAGAGGAAGGCCAACACATTGTGGTATTTGTTCAGAAGCTGGTTGAGCGGTGGCTGGCCCATCTCCATTCATCCCCGGCTACATTATAGAGTGTGCCCATAGGGCTTTACGGCCTAAATCATCCCCAGAGGATCCTCCCCACCCTATTGTGTGCCGGTTTTTGAATTATTTGGAGAGACAGCATTTCCTGCAAAAAGTGAGAGCTTTGCTAGAGGTTTGCTGGGAAAATATAAACTTGAGAATCTCACAAGATCTACCCATCTTGATTCGCTTGAAATGCAAAGCGTTCCACCCTATTGTTTCTAAGCTAATTGCAGCAGGCTTGAAGTTCAGGATGGGTTACCCGGCCAGACTACAGATTTCAACTAATGGATCCTGGAAAAGCTACGAAGACCCTGAAGAGGCTTTAATGAGCCTTAAATCCACGTTGCCTGACCTCTTTAAGGACTCTTGAATGGTTGTGGTGCAGAATGGAGTACTACACGGAGTTGAGAGTTTGAACTTTCATTTTTTCCCTTAGAGAAATTATCTAAATGTGAAGTCTTGGGAAATTGCATCTACCATTTTGGACTGGGGGGATCACTGCAGACCACCCCGATTTTTCTTTTCTTCCCGTCTCATAACAGGCCCATGCTGGTCTGAAGCCGTGGACACTTGGGTTTGGGGCCTTCTCGCGGGGGGGGGATTTGTGTGCCAAATTTGGGCAGTTACTTCCGTTGGGGGCGGAAAGAGCCTAGTTTGATTGGTTGTGGGCTAGTTTCTCATTTTTCCTTGTTTGGATTGGTACTAGGATGGTCCTGGGCTTTCTCCATTCCTGTTTCTCATTTAGTCAGGTCAGGGAATTGGCCACTAGAGGGTGTTTCAACCTTTGGGGACTCACGAGGAAGCACTACTTGAGGAGGATTTAGCAGTGTTTAACTAAATAATTCGCGAGTACCACTCTCAATTTTGCAGCGAGGACTTGTGCATTGGGTGTAGGCTCATTGTGGGTAGAGGCAGTTGTGATGCCTTCCCCTCCAGTGGAGTGATTCCAGCTTTTCTCATCTCATTTCCCGCTCTCAATACGAGCTGAGGTATCTCTCCCTTTAGGGGTTTCTGGCCTGGTTTTGGTTACAGGTGACTCATCCAGTGCTTCTCGTCTCAATCTGGGTTATCACGAACACTTGGGTGGTGTAGTGGTCTCTCTATGGTCCCTTCAATACAAACTCCCTTAGGTCCATGCTCTAGTTGGTTCGAGGTGAAGGCTCAGGACCATTCTCTTTTGTTTGGGGTATAACTCACAGTGCTCGGTTTCTAATGGTTGCAATTTGAGTGCAACAGCTCTTATTGGCTTGGTTCATTATCGGGGGGCGGAAGTAGAGGGATTAGAACCAGTACTGTGCTGAACATTGCTTGTGACAGTTTGGTGGGGGGCAGTGTGGGTGGGGTTTGGGGCATGGCTCGAGGGTAGGGGGGATAGAGGGGATGGGTGGCTTTTACTTTTGGAGGGGCTAGGGAGGAGGGTGGGCATTACTGCAGTAACCCTGGGGATACATGTAGAGGGGATACACATCTCGAGTGCTGAGTGTAATCATTTTAGCCCATCTATTTTTCCTAGATGACTAATGAGCTAACATTTGCGTCGTGGAATGTTAAGGGGATCAGAAAGCAACATAAGCAATACCAGGTTCTCAAGCATTTAAGTTTGCTCAGTTCACAGATAACCTTTTTGCAAGAAACCCATTTATTAGAAAAGGAAGCTTTACAATTAAGGAGACAGCAGGTGGGATCGATTTATAATGCCTAGGCACCACAAATAGCTGCAGGGTCATGCTCATGATTAACAGGAGTATTCCATTTGTTTCCACACAAGTGATTAATGATACCGAGGGTAGGTTTATCCTGGTTAAAGGTACCCTTTGGTCTGTCCCAATATTATTGGGCTGTGTTTATGGCCCTAATCTGGATGACCCTGGATTCTTTATGAGGCTTATATCTATCATTCTCCCAATGCTTCCCATTAAAATTATTTTAGGGGGAGATTTCAATCAAGTACTAGACCCTGACTTAGACAGACTGGGCAGTGGCCTGGGTGAGGCTACCCCCAGACAGAAAGCATTCAAGGATTTATTAGACCAATGTAGGCTCTGCGACGTCTGGCATGTTTTACACCCAGATACTAGAGAGTTTATCTTTAGGTCTATGGCACATGGCTCACAGTTCTGCATTGATTGCTTACTCATTTCTCAATGTCTCCTGCCTGGGGTGAAGACCTCCTTGATTCAACCCGGCCCAATCTCTGATCACTCATTAGTAGTATGCAATTTGGTTCTGCTCAATTCATCTAATAAGGAAACTAGATGGAAACTCAATGACCAGCTCCTTAAATATGTTAAATATGCAAACTTATAAGGGAACAAATAGAATCCTTTTTCTCATTAAATCCTCTAGATAGTGCAAAACCTGATATCTTGTGGGTGGCCTTCAGGGCCTTCATGAGAGGGATACTTATTAGCATGGCGGTTGATAGGAAAAGAGAATGGGAGAAGGAACTAAAATCCTTATTAACCCAAATCAGATCACTGGAAGTTAATCTTCCTGCCAATTCTCTAGATGAGGATACTCAGAAACTCCTGAAGTTAAGGGATAAATATTTGGGGATACTTCAAGAGAAAGCAGAACTAGCTATTATTCGTACCAGGGCTAATTACACTGATCAGGGGGAGAAAGCGGGACTCTTACTGGCATTGCGTATTAAACAACAGGAATCAATGAGATTTATCCCTCCCATCAGGTCAGTGGCAGATGGATCCCTTAAGGTGTCTCCCACTGAGATAGCTCAAGAATTTGCTGCTTATTGTTCTAAATTGTACAGCGACATGGAGCACCCCCCCGTCCTGAAGACATAGAGGGTTATTTAAGGGACTCCCACTTGCTCCCTCTAGCTGGCCGGTGTAGCGACGTTCTGGTTGTCCCTATTTTGCAGGAGGAAATTGCTAAGGTTATTAGTGAACTGCCTGCTGACAAGGTCCCTGGTCCAGATGGATTTTCTGCTTTATTTTACAAGGCCTTTCCAGACCTCCTCTTACCAATACTTGGTCGCTTATTTCAGCAAATCCTATCTGGGGTGGAGACAGATCCGTATCTCTATGAGGCCTTGATTGTTCTGCTTCCTAAACCTGATAAAGATCTCAAATTGGTTCAAAGTTACAGACCTATCTCACCAGGATATTAAGATCCTCTCTAAAATTCTGGCTGATAGGTTGGCAGTGGTTCTTCCTGGGTTAATAGGTACAAATCAGGTCGGATTTATGAAAGGGTACTCATCTTCCGATCATTTACGTACCTTGTCGCATGTCTTCTCGGCTACCAGAGATGTGGAATTCCCTGCGGGCTTGGTTTCCCTGGATGCCGAGAAGGCATTCGACCATGTGAACTGGAACTTTTTGTTCCGTACTCTGGAGGTCTTCCACTTCCCTCCTCTGTTTATTTCCTGGATTGCCGCCCTTTACAAAAATCCCTCGGCAAGAATTTCTGTGAATGGGGCCTTCTCCCATTCTTTCTCGCTTTACTCGGGTACTAGGCAGGGGTGCCCCCTTCCGCTCTATTATTTAACTTATATATCTGGAACCTCTTATTCAAAATATTCTCAATAATGATTCTATACAAGGGGTGAGAATTGCGCAACATGAAGTCAAAGTCACTGCATATGCAGATGACCTGTTAATACATCTGTCCCACCGGAATCCTCTGTCCGGCCTTACTAAGGAAGTAGTAAGGTTTAGTGCTCTGTACAACTACAAATTGAATGCCAGTAAGTCCCTGTTTTTCCCATTAAATCACAAAGTTTCCAAAACTGACATTAGCCCTTTTGGGCTATGTTGGACACCCAGATCATTCAAATATCTGGGTATCAAACTTTCACGTAACCCCCTAGCATGGTTCAAGGAAAATTTAGATCCCCCTATTGCAGGGGATTACGCATGACCTTGAGAGGTGGTCTAAACTCCCTATTTCTTTATGGGGCCAGATCAACATAATCAAGAGGAATGTATTTTCTAGGATTTTTTACCCATTGTCCCTTCTCAACACCTTTATTCCTTTACTCTGGTTTAAAAAGGTACATGGTATTTTCACTAGATTCATCTGGGCTGATAGGTATCCCCGTTTGGCTTATCATAAGCTGGCAGCCCCAAAATTGAAGGGGGGGCTGCGAATCCCCATCTGGCAATATATCACTGGGCTAGCCATCTTGCAAAATGCTCGAGGTGGGTAACTCCCGGCCAGGAAGAAATGCAACCTATCTGGCTCAAAATAGAATTGGATGCAATCAATGACAAAAATCTGGATCCTCTCGCGTTATTCTTTCTTAGGCTAACCCAAGTGAGTGGGGCTGTAGAGTGCTCCACGATTAGGACCTCTTTAAAGGTCTACTCACAGATATGTTCCTTTCTGCAGTATTCCCCCCATCTGGACCTGGCCCAGTCTATCTGGAACTCTTTATCATTTACTATTAATAGGAGTCAAATTTCCTGACTTTGGTTGCCCCAACTGGGAGAAGGGAAGCTCTTGGCTTTTACAGATGGTGGGGGGCATTGGTTATCAGTAGAAGAGATGGTTATGAAATTTCTCATCCTGCCTTCTTCCTATTTTAAAGTCTTGCAATTGAAACACTTACGTGTAATTACCCTGGGTAGCATTCCTCCTTCTCAGAATACCTCTTCTCTGATACCCGAGGTATCCCCAATCTCTGGCTCTCCTGGTGCAATTTCTAAACAATATCAGGTTCTGTTTCACAAAAAATTTGGGGCCCCATTTAGGCCATCAAGATTTTGGAGTAATTTTTTCACTCAGCTTCAGCTGGATTGGCACTCTCTCTGAAAGTCATGTCATAAATTTATTTCTCAAGATAGATTGCGCCTCATGCAATACCACGTATTGCACAAGTTATATTACTCCCCGGCCAAACTTCACAAATGGGGTTACCTAGATTCAAATAAGTGCAACAAATGTTCACAGGACGAGGCACACTTTTTCATATGCTGTGGTCTTGTCCAAGAATTTCCACCTTATGGGTTTCAATCCAAACTTCCTTAGACCCCTTGCTGGGTCTCCAAGAATATTTTACCCCTGAGATATGTGTGTTAGGGGACCTGTCTTCTATTAGAGTTAGGGTAGGCAAATTTCATATTTCCATGATTGCCCTGTCGGCTAAGAAAATAATTCTTCGTCACTGGAAAGATAGGTCCTCCCCCTCTTTCCAGGAATGGGTAAGTGAAGTATTATCTAACTTGTACATGGAAAAAGCAATAGCCAGTCTGCACAGCAGTCTGGCAGTTAGTACTAGAATTTGGGATCCCCTTCACTCACTAATCTCTCTGGCTCCAAACTAAACCTATACTAGGGTAATCGCTCATGCACGGTTTTTGGTTTGATGCTCGGCATTCACGGGTACTGAGATGGGTTACTGCAGTAAGGGGTTTGGGGGTGGGCAGCATCCTTTCACTATGTATCGATAAATCTCTATCAGTTTTCTCTGTATGCTGCCTTTTATGGTGGAAAATGTATGAATAAACTTTAAATTAAAAAAAAAAGAAAAGTCAGAAATGTCACCAAGATCAGCCTCCATAACATCTTGCGCGGGAGAACTAGCCCTTGGTGTACAAATCGGCTGTAAGATAGGAGTCTGAGTAAGTTCAAGATCTGAGGGCAAGTGAAGAGGGAAAGTCTGTAAACCTTCCATAGCTGGAAGAGGATCCTCCACAGGAGTGGTCAAAGGTAAAGCAGGTAAAGAAGAACCAGCAGTCAAAGGAGTAGTAACATTCTCACACTCAGTACTTACAGGAATAGAAGCTGACATCATAACTCCAGGTATTTTAATAGGCGCAAAGCCTGAAATCCAGTTCCCAGTATCAGGGGAGCGAACCCAACCTACAGCTTTTAAGGAGTCTTCAACTGACCAGGACCCCCCATCCATAGCAGGAACATCAGCCCAACTGATTTTGCTGGGGCACCCTTTACGAGTAACCCTCTCCAAGCGGTGTTTGTCTGAAGCAGCAGTGAAAGAAAAAACTGTAGCGGCAGCTTGGTCTTGTCCCAAGCAGTGAAAGATTACGCTCAGCTCGTTCTGAACCTCCTTCTGGTCCGTGACCATGGTAACGCTCAGTGCAGTGTCAACAGTGACTCCTTGAGTCTCTGCCGTGTTCCCCAAGCATTTAGACTGAAATTGCTCAACGAGTTCCTGTTTCTTCCTCAGAAAGTCCTGTTCTTCAAGAAGTAATAACTGCTGCAACTCAACATCAGCAGACTCACCACCAGGTAGCATAGTAGAAACTTCAGAGCAATCCAAATGGTCTGTAGAACACAAAACTGCTGAACAAGCAGCCTCCATAGTCACAGCAGATGCAGTATGTTCAGAAAGGACATTCGTCTCAGACAGCTTCTGAGCCGAGGAGGAGATGGACTCCTCGACCTGCTGCACATCCATCTCCACAGCTGGCAGCACAACAACTGACTCAGCCATCCTTTGACAGCCAAAGGATCCCCCTACCACCGAGTAGGGGAACCTCCCAGGTGTCCTGGCCAAATTTCCCTCATTCACTAAAAATACCACCAACCGCTTAATCTGGTTCAAAGTCAGTTGGCATTCATCTGTATCCCCCTCCCCCGGGTCGTGCCTGAAAATAGGCAGGATTTGTCTAGTGCTCTTACCCGGTCAACAAAAACTAAATAAAATAAATAAAATAAAAGCAGAGAGTGGGTTCTTCAGCCATGAATGCTAATCCAGAAAGTTTGTTTGGCACCAGTGGGAAATACGTGTTTTGCTACACCATCCCAAAGTGGCACTGACTGCTGTAAGAAACTGCTCCAGGAACTCCTGATTAACATGAAGCCTGCTTCTGTGAGAACTGTCTCTTGCCAAGTGCCAAGGGGAGTGACCACCATGGGTTTTCCTCAGCAACTACAATAAAAACTGCAAGTACCCAAAATAGCAAATTAAGACCGTTCGCTACTTCAAGTTTCCAGTGCTGGGCCTATGCCATCCTTGGCCCAAAAAGATTGTTCCTGCATCAGCCTAATCATCCTGGTGAGAGACCAGCCTTGGGGAGTCAGCCCCTGTGGAGAATCAAGTTGCAGGTTTCTGTCACCTACAGGGACAGACCATGAAGCGGACGTGAGTCACGCTGGCCACACTCTCCACCAGAATCCTGGAGGGCCAGAAGGTCTGCGGTGTTGCCAGCCATTCATCAATCTGTCTGGGTGCAGTGAGTACAACCAGGGAAGCCCCCTGTAACCATCAAGTAAATGTTTTTACCATCTGATTTGCTTCATAAGTTTGGGTTGAGGTTAACTGTGATCACAGGACATCCGGCCAGGAATTACAAATATTTAACTAATTGCCAGTGTTTCATCTGTTCAGTAATTATCCTTCTTTCGATTGAGGGCCCCATCCAGCTGCAACACCAATCTGCCTGTGGCAATGCTAGAGGCCTGCAACCTATTCCACTCTTGGTACCCAGCAGCTGTTTAAACTGATTAACTCAGAGGCTAAGGTGACCAATGGTACCTGCAATCTGTTTGACTACAGTCCAATAATTCAACTAAATTCTCACCTTCCCCCTTGTTTAAACCTTGTTAATAAATCTGATTTGCTGTTTAAGGTTAACCTGACCCATGATCATGTTATTATTTGGTCTGCCTTTACTGAACTACTTAAGAGTGACTGCAAATGTATATGGCTATTGCTGAAACTGTTTTATTACAGGGGAACAGGGTATATGCCAGGAGACCAGACCCAATTGGTAAGTGTGGTACATGTGAGCATGTCATTAATGCTTTTGGGCATTGTGCACTGAAGGTCATATACTGTGATTGTGAAACTTTTTATGAAGAGCCACCAGCAAGGAGTGTGGGTAGGTATATATTCCCAGAGGGCTGTATTAGTTTTACAAATATCCCACTTAAGCACTACTCTGGGTGAAGGCACCATAATCTTAGTTCTACTGTCGGAAGGAAATCCACAGTAACCTTTAATCACGAACCCAGGAACCTCAACCTGCAGTCAGGGAAGCAGGCAGGGGTAGTAGCCCTGGGTTTAATGGTACCATGGTTATAGTAAAGAGAGCAAAAGCATAAACTGAAGAAAGAATGGCTCTTGGAGTTTAAAAAGAGGCTAAGACATTTTTTAGGTATGTTAGTGAAAAAAGGAAAACAAAAGAAGTGATTGCATGGTTAAAAAGGAAGGGGAGCTGCAGAGAGAGAGAAAGATCAAGAAAAGGCTAACATTTTGAACAAATACTCCTGCTCAGTTTTTACAGTAGAAGAGGTTTGGAGAGATCTCTAAGAGACCCCAGAAGCTTAGAGGTGAGAGGATTAGACAGTAGTCCATTTTCAGTGGGGATAGTCTGGAAAGCACGTCATAACCTGAAGGTAGACAAGGCTATGAGGCTTGATGGGGTGTATCCAAGGATACTGAGGGAACTTAAGGAGGTACTAGCTGCATCTCAGATAGACCTTTTTAACAGATCACTGGAGTCTGGTGTGGCCCCACAAAAGGTATGGAGACAATGTGAGAAGGTGGCACAGAAAGCCAGTAACATTCTCAGTTGTATCAGAAGAGGGATCATAAGTAGAAAGCTGGAAGTGATAATCCCACTTTACAGATCCTTGGTGATGCCACACCTGGAATACTGTGTCCAGTTCTGGAGACCCCACCTTAAAAAGGATACAGATTGTCTGGAAACTGTGCAAAGAAGAGCTACAAAGATGGTTCAAGACTGACACCATGAACTCTAAGAGACAAGACTTAAAGAATTAAACATGTACTCCCTGGAACAATGAGAAACAGAAGAGACATAATAGAAACCTTTAAATGCCTAAAGAGCATCAACTCAGTGCAAAATCATAACTTCTTCCGGGAAAATAAGGAGGCGCATACTAGAGGCCACAACAAACATCTAAGGGGAGGGAGATTTTGGAGCAATATTTGGAAGTTTTTCTTCACTGGCAAATGACAAGGCAAGGTAAGGCAAATTGTATTTAAAAAGATGCTCATCCTGGACGCTCTGAGTGCCAAACATATTAAAATTTCATACAAAACTCAATCAATAAATTATATATACACAAACAACACAATAGTAGACATAAGTATACAATACTACAACACTTTTTATAAAATTTATAAATACTACCCTCAACAATAGCTACTAACTCAGAAATAGCCATGGACAGGTTAAGGCATAAAAGTCAGGAATCAAGATAAAGTTATAAAGCAAAGTCTGGGAAGGTCTGATTATACAAGAAGGCCTTGAGGTGGGCTTTGAATACCTCAACAGAAGGGGCCTCTCTAACAACTGGAGAAAGTGAATTCCACAGGATGGGGGCAGCAACACTAAATGCTCTGTCACCTGCTGTTTTTAGCCTCTTCCTGGGAATCGCAAGAAGACCCCTAGAGGAGGAGTGGAGTGAGTGGACTGAGACAGCAGGTGTAAGAAGGTCCTTCAGGTAACCAGGACCCAGACCATGTAGGGTCTTAAAGATGAGCAAGCCCACCTTGAAGAGGAGCCTCCACCTGACAGACAACCAGTGCAGTTCATGCAGCACTGGAGTGATATGATAGTACTTAGGCAACAGCCTAGCCACCACATTCTGCACCAGATGGAGTCAATGCAAGGATCCCCAGAGACCCTGAGATAGAGTGCATTACAGCAGTCAAGCCTGGACATCATGAAGGCATGAACCATGATGGGGAGGTTCAGAGGCAGAACTAGGGGCTTTATCCTGGTGATATTTCTCAAATGATAGAAACTGGTATGGACAATGAATGACACCTGAAACTCAAGTGTCAGTCCACTGTCAAGAATAACACCCAGATCACGCACCCTAGAGGAGGCCTTCAATGATACAGAGCCAAGAAAAAGCCCTGTCTCTGCACCAGACACCAACCTATCATGCCCTCTGTTCATCTCCACCACCAGTACCTCCATCTTATCAGGGTTCAGTTGCAACCAGCTGGAGGCCATCAGTCATTGATCTCAGAAAGGCAGCTGTTAAGCACTTCCACTGCTCAAGATGTTCCGGGGCAAAGGAAAGATACAGCTGGGTATCATCAGCATAGCAATGAAAACCCAAGCTGTACTTCATAATGAGCTCTCCCAGGGGCAGCATGTACATGGCAAACATCGGTGACTAGACCGAACCCTGGGGAACTCTGCATGACAGGAGGCTAGGGGAGGAGGAGAAATTCCCCAATACTACCCTTTGCCTCCTGTTAGCAGAAAAGACTTAAACCAGCAGATGACAGTGCCGGCAAGTCCGCAGAATTCCCTTAAGTGGTCAAGTAACACATGATGGTCCACCATGTCAAATGCTGAAGAGAAATCAAGGAGGATGAAAATTATCCCCTCCCTTTGATCTCTTGTCCTGAGGAGGTCATTGTGCACCTGAACTAAAGCAGTTTCTTTGCTATGCCTCACACAAAACTCAGACTGAGTGGCTCATAAACAGTAGATCATGGGCATTAGTGTGCTCCTCAAGCTGAAAGGCCACCACCTTCTCCACAATTTTACCCTAGAATGGAAGGTTGGAAATAGGATGGTAATTTGCCTTGACTTCAGGGTCCAATGATGGTTTCTTCAGAAGTAGTCTTATCAACATCTCCTTCAAGACATCGGCAAAGACCCCCCTCTGACAAGGAACACTGGACAATCAAGGCAACACCAGGCCAACAGAGTTGACACATCCCATTAAGAAATGAGTCGGCACTGGGTCCAGTTCACAAAAGGTGTGCTGTAGCTTGGAAGCAACCTCAATGATCTCAGCCACCTTCACCAGTCCACCTCCACTGAAAGGGTGATGGAGCCATAGAACAGGCTGCCGCAGGAGGTTGTGGATGCCAACACAGTTAAGGAGTTCAAAATGTCTTGGGACATGCATAGGCAATATTGAAATAAGGGAATATACTTGGGGTGGAGTAGGTCAAATAATGGGCAGACTAGATGGATCAGGTGGTTCCCATCTGCCATCATGTGGTTATGTTCTTCTTATGTCACAGAGGAGTGGAGAAGGGTGAATGTGATCTCACTTCACAAAAGTGGTAACAGGGAAGAGTTGAGCACTTATAGGCCAATCAGCCTGACATCAGTGGTCTGCAATTTGATAGAAACTACTGAAGGAAAGAACAGTGGAATATCTTGTATCCAATGAATTGCAGAACACAAGACAGCATGGTTTCACAGATGGGAGGTGCCAAACAAATCGGAAAGCTTTTTTTGACTGGGTGACCAAGTTGCTAGATCAGGGAGGTGCAGTAGTAGAAGTGGCTTACCTGAATTTCAGCAAGGCATTTAACACCATTCTACATGTAAGACTGGTGGGCAAGTTGGGTAGCTTGGGGTAGATGATAAAGTGGTAACCTGGAAAAGAAACTAGTTGGTGATTAGGACACAGAGGGCATGAATGGAGTGTGCCCAGAGGAGGGTAGGGTGACCAGTGTGGTTCCTCAGGGATAAGGGTTGGGACCATTCCTCTTCAATATCTTTATAAGCTACATAGAAACATAGAAATTGATAGCAGATAAGGACCTCTAGGCTCATCTAGTCTGCCCGTACATAGCAGAAGAACTAGAAGGGAAAGTTTGCCTCTCTGCAGGTGTCACCAAGATCTGTAGCAGAGTGAGCACACCTTGGGGGTATTGATAGAATGTGCAGAAACCTATATAGACTGGAACAGTGGTCAAAGGTGTTGCAGGTGCATTTTATTGCAACAAATGTGCAAAATTGCTAAATAATGCATCTAAGACAGAGGAACCTGGGAGCGGAGTACAAGATGAGCAGAGGGATACTGATAAAGACCAAGTAGGAAAGAGACCTAGGGGTAATCATATCAGATGACCTTAAGGTGGCCAGGCAGTGGAAAATGTGCTCAAAAACAAGGGGTCATAATATGAAGCTGGTTTATTCAGGAGTGATATGAGAAGGTACTTTTCACAGAAAAGGTGGTAGATACCAGGAATAACCTTCCAAAAGAGGTAGTGGGGGCAAAAACTGTAAATGGATTTAAAAATGCATGGGACAGACAGAAGGGAATTGTAGGGGTAGGACAGAGGGTATAATAATAGTAACACAAATAATAATTATTAAAAAAAAAAAATTGGGGCAGACTGGATGGGCCAATTGACCATTATCTGCAATCACATTCTATGAATCTATGACACACACCTTCATTTTAAGACCTTCTGAAGTAGTACAGTTTTTATAATGTCACCACCATCAAGGTCAGTGTGAACAGTTGTGATGTGTGACTCACACTATCAATTAAATAAGATCAATCATGTCATCTAACCCACTGTCTGGGGCAGTGATGGCAAAGGTGACACCAAATGAATCAATGGCATTGTACAGTTATGCAACTTCCTTAGTCTTGTGTCTTCATGTAGTCCACTGACTACAACAAGTTTGGATGCCAGCAGCCAGCAGGCGTCTTAAATGCTATTTCAGTTAAATCTTAAGTAAAGACAGCAAGGATGCAATGCAATACTGTGATATACTATAGTAGAGTTACTGCAGAAAACAAAGCAATTTAAATGGCAGTTAATTCCTTTTGTCATGCAGTAACTCAAGACACTGTGTTGCATCCTGGGAGGCTCCATTGTATTTAAAAAACTTAAAAAAGATTTTTTTAAGTTGTATGTTTTCAGGATAAGTTCCATGAGAACAAGTCTCGTTTACAGAATGTCCTAAGTCTGTTAGATACAAACATGACAAAGTTAATAAGCATGCATAGTAACACATGAACACAAATACTATATAATGGATAACACAACAGGTAACTTATTGCTCATGAAAAACAGTTAGAGATGGAGTGTTCCTGCAAAAGTTTTTTCTTGAGGTTGTGTTTAAGAATATGTAATGTCCGGGAGTTTCGTAACTCGGGTGGGAGTGTGTTCCAGCAGAGAGGGGAATCGAAAGAAAAACAATTAAAACATTTGGAAATTTAAATATTAAAAAAGAAAAGCTTTACATCGATGCACGGTGAAACATGGGAAGGTAAATGTAATGCCCTAAATATATTGACTTTTAATTTGTGTTTATGCTCTTGAATGCATAACTTTGGGAAGGGGCATATTATCACTTTTTTCAACTACATTAAGACACTGAGAAGGTAATAATTAGCATGCAGGTGAAACAGAGAATACAAAGGTGTGAGAATTGAGCTCATTAATGAATTACAACAATTTCTATAGCTCACAACTGGGATCCAGAAGTTGTGTTCGTTGCAGGCTATGTAACATCATCACAAACACACCAATCCCGAGCAGTAGCATGCAAACCCTGCCTTCCAAAAGTAAGTTATAGTAATTATTATTCATTGCTGACCTCAAGGCTTCCCCTGCATATTTGTAGTTTGTTTTATTTTATGCCAGGCACTGCCATGGGAGCATTGGAAGCCAAAGTAGTTTGGAAAAACTGACAGATCCAATCTGAATTTTTAGGCCCCAACTCAAAGCTGAACTGACAATGGTGATGTCCAACTTCTCTCACCCATATATTGCAGATTCTGAATCCCAGCAGTCACAGGTTCACTGTTTGATCTTATGTAAATCAATTAATCTACCTGTGTTTCAGTCCTCCAGGCTATAAAACTGCACAGAGGCAGGATCACCCTGAAAACAAACTGTTAGAAACACATAAACACAAAATTTGATGGCAGAAGAAGACAAAAGGTTAATTGAGTCTGCCTTTACTATACTACCTCACCCAACTGATTGGAAGCCCTGGATGGTTGTAGCCTCCACCCCACTACACCATCCCTCAAACCCTCGCTTCCCCCTTTTGGAACTATGAGTCCCCTTACCCAGTCCCAGCTGCATGTAAACCCATTAAGAGTAGTGGCCCACCTGCTTTTCAAACTGCAATCTGTTTCATGGATGCAGCCATCACACTCATAGTGAAATACAACTCTGTCTCTCTCTCAAGATTCTAATGAATTTGTGTCCCACCTACTTCCAGTCATGCACCCTAGTGATTGCATCCATATTCCTTACACAGAAGTCCTCTCTGTTTACCTTGCTTATATTCATGAGAAATTTATATACTTCAGTCATATTCCCCTCCTCCTGCCTGGCCTTCACTGAATACATGTTTACGGCTTACAGTCATTCCTCATAGGTTGTGCCATATGGGCCCTCAATCATCTTCCCTTTGCTGCATTGGCTGTAGTCTGTTGATGTCCTTCCTCTGGTTAGGGCTCCAGAACTGATTACAGTACTCCAAATGAGGTTTTACCAGGAATCTGTACAGTATCAGAATCACATACTTCTCCTACTGTTAAAACCTCTCCCTATAGAGCCAAGCATCCTTGATGCATTGATGTATGCTTGTTGCAGTGGCTTGTTTGCTTGAGGGAGTTACTGATTATGACCCCCGGAACTCTCTCTTCTTTTGAAGTGGCTGGTGTTACATCTCAGTTGGACCATTCTATATAAATAAACAATAAAATAAAAAAGAAACAATTCTATCTGTAAGGGCATACAAAGTACATCAACTAAATGAAACTGCATCCTGCAGATCAAGTGGTGCACTAAGCAATAGATAAAGTCATAAAACCAATAAAAGACCCCAGTATACACAATTTCCTCCACAAAAATATGATACAGTATGCTTACAAGTGCTGATAATATTTTCTTGTAGCAAATAAAGTGACAAATATCCATATACAGTATATTATGAAAGAGCTTCCAGATGCAAAACACACACACACACTATGCTCCTAACTTATATTTTACTATTACAAGTGCTTCATCAGGGGAAGAGAAGCCTAGTATTACATGCAGCTCTTAAATATCTGTTCCTTATAGATATGGCATAGTTCTTTATGTCATCTGCTGTCTCATATAGAATCAAATGCAAAGCAGTCAAGTGTCAAAAATGCATCTATACATATATTTTACTTAAAGGAAAACTGCATGCAAAAATTACAAATATTTGTTGTGCCTTTGGTATTTGTTTCTCTGATAGTTTCTGGTGTTCTGTTCCCTGTGTCTGTGTCAAATGTATTTCATACTTTGCCAGTTTCATGGAGGTAGCCATGCAGGGTTCATGTATTCATTTTAATCTACTGGAATGTTCCCAGAAAGCTTCACATCTCTAATAAAATTGGTTAGTTTGGTGGTTTTACTACTATTAGGTCAGTAAACTGTTTTCTTTTATTTCTTATTTTTTATATTACACTGCTAATCTTAATGGAGGAGGTGTTTGCTGCTGCAAGTTAGTTGTACTGCAGACTTTCTCTTTTTCACATCAGCATTATAAATCTAAATATAAACAAGTCACAGGAAAATGACTGGGATGAGATGCTCTTCTTAAAGGAGTGGTGCCAGGGATGCAGCAAAGAAATGCAGACATTTTGTGGGGCAAATGGGTATTGCAGCTAAATATCACTATGTCTGCAGCAGCATCTTCTGTGAGCTCCAAAGATGTTCGTAATAGCAAAAGTGTAGTTGGCAGTAGTGGATATGCTATTAGAGTGGCCAGATGTTTCTTTGTTACATCTCTGGCATCCATGCCACTGGAGGCTAGGGGAGGCAGTAAAAAGAGGAGCAGTATAAGACGTAGCAACATTTCAGGCTCAGGCTCAGTGGTCAAGGAGAATATATTGATGTTCCTGTGACTGCTGGTCATAGTGGTGCTGAGACTGCTCTTGATGATAGTTGCCCATTCCCAAATAAGTACACTGAGCTCGAACATGAGTCAGAGACCGAGGAAGGAGAGCTGACTGCTGCACAGTTAGAAATAATTAAATTGTGCATCAGACTCATGATGATGAGAGGGAGAGAAAGCCTGGAAAAAGCACTGATGATGAGGACAGAGCTCTGGAGTAGGATGATATCAGCAGCTGTTGGGATGATGGTCTGGATCCCCTATAGGGGAAGAAGAAGAAGAAGAAGAAGAAGAAGAAGAAGAAGAAGAAGAAGAAGAAGAAGAAGAAGAAGAAGAAGAAGAAGAAGAGTACTGTTGCTGCTGATGTGGGTTTTTGCCCACTGCTATATTCTATAACTACCAAAGCCCCCCCCCCCCATACTACACTGGTTGTTCCTCTCACTGATGAGCCTATTACAGGTCGGTCATCCAGTGTCAAACTTATAAAGCATTCCAAAAAAATTTTCATTGCCCACCCCTTCTCTTTCCCTCTCCCACTCCCACCACCATGTGAAACCAACGGGTACCAAATTCCTATTTTGGAATTTTTATATATTAGGCTCAGCTGATAAAACATGTCCTATATGTCAGCTGGAGTAAGCAGGAGTTTAAAGGGGAAAAATGGCCGCCACCTAGACACTAGTGGGCAACAAACACAACTAATGTCTAGGTAGGCATGGGCTACCTAACAAGCAGCTGGGTCGGGTAGGTTAGTTTGGATAATGTACTACTCTACCCGATACAACAGTGTGATTCTTGGGTTGGGTATTTTGAGATCGGTAACAGGTAATGAGTAATAGAATTCTAGGCTGGAAACAGGCATTAAAAGGGCAGCCTGCGGGGCCCTTCTTGGTGTTTAGAGCAGAATAGGAGCACATAGCACTGGGCTGACACCTGCTTGGTCTGTCTAAAGGGCTGTGGTTCATCTGCTGTGAGCCTGTGTGGTGCAGACAGAGCAATCTGGAAGCAGTTGTGCGGCCACTCCCAGCAGTAAAGACTTGTGGTTTGAATTAAAAGTCGTAAAAAACACCTACACTACAGGAACTAGGAGTCAGACAGGTGCAAAATTAAGGGAGAAATAGTGAGCACTTAAATGATCTCAGGGGGAGGGAGATCAGCCTCAGTCGAGGAGGTGTTGCTGGGGAGAGGGAGCAGAGGAACAAGGTGAGGGAAAAGACAAACAAAAACACTAAAGGCAGCTGGCTTGAAATTAAACGTTGAAAAACTTGAAACTTTATTACAATGTTTGTTAGGTACCCCTGAGCCCTGTCATTAATTATTGTGACATAGTCAGCTACTCTGTCTGTCTCTGAAGCATAGTGAATTCCTTTTATGGCTATATTACTTGTTTATTAGGTGTCCCTGAGGCCTGAGCCCTGTCATTTATTACTGTGACATAATCAGCTACACTGTTTGTCTTTGCAGCAGTTAAATCATTTATGGCTGTATTGAACTGTTTGCTAGGTGCCCCCAAGGCCCAAGCCCTGTCATTTTCATTTATTGCTGTAACACAGCTACACTGTCTGTCTCTTCATATTTGCTATGGTCAGGGTATGGTAATAGTGTAGTAGAATGATTAAGGTTGTAACTACCTGACACTTACCAACTACCTGTTTTGCATTAGGGTATTTTTAGGGTAATTTAGGTTACTTAGGAGATACCTGTGGGTAGTGCTTAGGGTAGGGTATTTCACTACCCACTCATGCCTATGTCTAAGCACCTGTTGTGCTGGACTCAACACCCCTCCGGCATCATAATCATTTGCCAAGGCATCCAGAAGTGGCAGGGAAATAGCCCAAATGGCAGGAGGGGTGAGGGATGAGGACTACTACAGAAATGAGAAGTAGTGAGTGGGATTGTCTAGTGGGCATATCAGTAGCAAGGGGTTGAGTAGTATCACCCAGAGTATTCAAGACACAGTATCTCTTGCAGAAGACACCTCAAATGACTGCTTTCATTTGAGCACCACCTATGAAATCCCCAGAAATCAAATATAATCCTACCAACCATGCCACTATAATCAGTTCAGCTGTTTGGCAGTCCAATGCATAGAAAAAGTACAGCTTATGTCACATAGCATGTATGAACATCAGTCCTAATACCTCCCAATCATGTTATTGCATGTAAACTAAAGGCAGCAATAGCAGAAATGCTACTGATTGATCCAATGCCATTCTTTTTTGTGGAGAACATGGGATTTAGAAGATTTATGGCTTGTGCCTGTCCCATGTAGCAGATTCCTTCAAGAACATCTTTCTATACACGTGCAATTCCTGAACTGTATGGAATGGTGTCAGCTTCAACTGGTTCTGTGAAATGCTGAACTGCTGCTTATGATGTATGGTACATACTGTAGTAAGACCTCCCCCTCCCCGGAGGACTGTTTTACTTTTCTCTTTGCATGTAGTCTGGGTTGTCTTTCCCTCCTCTGCACTCTGATACACATGCACCTGATTATTGTACAGAGTCCTGGAAGCTCACCCTATTAGCACATGCCTATTATACTCTTCCACAGGGCAGACAATGCAGGCTACTGAGCACCTCTGAGGATCGGCTGAACACACAGAGCTAACTTCTTTTTATCACATCTGAAATAGCAGACTCAGTCTGTTCAGCACACAGAAGAAAGAGCCCGCCCTCCCCCCACCCTGCAGGGCTATGTTTCACTTTTCCCTTTGCATGCCGTCTTGCTTACCTTTCACTTCCCTGCCCTCAGATACACATGCCCCTGTTTATTGTACTGAGTCCTGGAAGCTCACCCTGGTAGCACATGCCTATTATACTCTTTCACAGGGCAGACAATGAAGGCCACTCTGCACCTCTGAGGGTCAAGCTCAGCCCATTGAGCAAATTTCTTTTTATCACAGCTGCAACAGCAAGCTCAGGCTGTTCAGCAGTCAGAGGGCAGAGCCTGATCCCCACCCACCTTTGCAGCCACTATACCCTGCTCATATACAGTAGCAGTGCAAGAAGTAATGCATCTAACAAGAAAGGCACTGTCCCATCCTTGCCCCATGCCAAAGGTCAGACCCAGGGATACACCACTTAAGCTATCCTATCAGGAGCATAAACACAGTCCCCTTCAGATACCCTGGCACCCTCCTCTGTACAATGACCCATGGGCCATGCAGATAACTTGTGCCAGGTAATCTCCTGGAATGTCAAAAGCCTTCATTTCCTCATCAGAAGGAAGCAGGTGCTGTCACACCTGAAAAAAGAGAGCTGAGACACTGCCATTCTACAGAAGACAGAACTGCTTCCAGCTGAGATTCAAAAACTGTGTGGAATGGGTGGTACAAGAAGTCGGTAGCTCACATTGCTCCAAGACATGGGAAGTAGCCATTATGGTCCACAAGCACCTGCAAGCACAGATCCTTAAAACATCCCACTCTAAGAAGAGCAGATGGGTCCTCACTAAGCTACTCATCAGTTCCCAGACAGTGGTGTTGGGCAGTGTATATGGCCCAAATGTAGACTCTTACTCCTTTCCTGAATAAGTCCAGGATCCTTCAATCCTACATGAGGAGGTAGACAAGTTGATACTGGGAAGGGACTTGAACAAGATCTGGGACCCCATTTTGGACAGGTTCCAAAGCAGCTCCCTCCCCTCTACCAAATCCAGAAAGGCTATCATGACAATGGCTAAAGAATTTCAGCTTGTAGATCACTGGAGAGAGCTACATCCAACTGTCCATGGCTTCTTCCATTTTGCTCCCCATAACAATAGCAGCAGAGTAGATTTCTGTCTCCTTTAGAAACAGGCTTTGTCTGAGGTTCAACACACCTCCATAGGCCCCATTATTATTTGTGATCATACTTGTATACACATCACCCTAGGTTTGGCCCCCGTGAACCTGCCCCCCCATTGACATCTGTACACATACTTACTCAACACTGCTGACTTTAAACAATGGCTCTCCAAAGAGATAACTGTGTTTATTTCCCTTCAGTGTATAACCGGAGGTTACCAGTGCAGTATTCTGGGATGTCCTCAAAGTGTACCTCTGGAGAAAAATAATTAATTTTGTGCTGCATGTCAAAAAGAACACCTCAGGAAGGTTACTGACCTTAAGCAAGAACTGAAGCAAAAGGAGAAAGAATACAACACTTTAAACTCCCAATTGCCACAGCTGTGCTGGAAAATGCTTCAGATGAGGTTTAAGAGCAAATCACTCTCCTCTTCTGCTTCTCAAAGAGTTATCCAGCAGACCTTCTACAGATATTAGAAGTTCAGAGAAAAAGCTGTGAGGTAGCTTGCATGCAAGACAAAAGTACAGGAGGCTGCTAGACACATTGGCTGTATCAGACACCACACAGGGCAGGTAACAAACTCTAAGGAAGAAATGCTATCTTTGAATCCATCTATTCATGCTTATACAAATCTCAGTGGGATCTCTCTCCACCTCATTTGCAGGACTTCTTGAAAGGCATAACCCTCCTCAAAATAACTGATGCTTAACCTATTGACTGTGAGGTACCCATCACCCGTCAGGAACTTCATGCAGCAGTACAAGCTCACCCTAAAGGAAAAACTCCTGGTTTGGAGGGATTCCCATCAGAGTTCTACCCATCCTTCTTGAAGGATGTGGGGCAATGTGGGTCAATAACTTTTATCCATCCTTTCTGAATCCTATTCAAAAGAAAGCCTTCTGCCCTCTATGACTGAAGCCCTGCTAGTCTTTCTCCCCGAGCCATGCAAGGACCCCCAGCCTGTCACCATCTATCACCCCTTATCCTTGCTGAATGTAGACACAAAAATCCTAGCTAAAATTCTGGCTCATAGGCTAAGCAATTTAAATCACAAATTGTAGTGTGAAAGAAATGATGTGATCACTACAATGTAATCATTACAATTTGTGATTTAAATTGCTTAGCAGTGGCTAGTACAGCACAAAAAAAAGAAAACATCTAATTGTCATCTTAATTATTCTTAGTTGCTGGACATCTAATATTAGTATAGCTCAGGAAGCAGTAAACAATATCAAAAACTCCAAGAATAATACCCCTCGAGATCTGTTGTATATAGGGGATTCCATGCTTCGCCATACTGACCATATATTATGTAAAAAAACAGAATGAATATACTACAGTTAGTGTATTGCCAGGGGCAGGTATTAGAGACATTAAACAGCTGATGCCAGAATTATTGGAGAATACATCTGCACCTGTAGTAATACTGCACATTGGATTAAATGATGTTGGAAAAATGGGATTACCTGAAATACAAAGTAATTTTGAACATGTGGGTACTTAAAAAATAGGGGATGTGATTTGTTAAATTCAGGAATACTACCTGTCCCTCGGGCCAATGTTATGTTAATTAAAGATATTCAGAGACTTAATGGGTGGCTAAAGAGGTGGTGTCATAGGGAAGGGCATGCATATTTTGATCAATGGCAGGATTTTCACCTGTTTGCACAGGATGAGTTACATTTAAATAAACAAGGCAAGCCAGTGCTAGCCCAGAAATTGAAATATATTACAGAAACTCATTTAAACTTTCTCCGGGGCACAAAATCTAAGACCACTGCTCAAAACAAAAACACACAGCCAAACTAGAATTTTCTATTAGTTAATGCTAGGAGTCTCACAAACAAATTGGATGAGCTGAAATTAATATTATATACTTCCCAAATACACATTTGCGCCATCACTGAGACCCGATGGAATGATAAGGATACCTGGGGTAGAGAAATTCCCGGTTATACACTTTACACAAAAAGCAGAAGCTTTTCTAGAGGAGGTGGGGTAGCGATTTTCATTTCAGATAATATATCTTCTGAAAGTATAGATACAACAAGCTGAGGTAACTCTGAAGTATTATGGATTAAAATCACCCCACCAAATGCCCCCAATATTAATATAGGTCTAGTATACAGGCCACCATCTATTGCTAACCTTGATGACCTCATATTGTCAGATTTTGTTAAACAATAGGTTGCAGCAAATAATGTAACACTACTGGGGGATTTTAATCTCCCTGGTGTAAATTGGGACACACTAGAAGCTGTTACCCCTATGGAAACTAAATATTTGGAGATTTTAAGTTTAGCTGGACCGGATCAACATGTACTAAATAATACCAGGGGTGAACACATATTGGAGTTGGTATTGAGCAACATGAATAGTAATATCCATAACTGTACAACACTGCCCCCACTAGGATCAAGCCATCATGCCATGATTAACTTTAAGTATTAGGGTAATTTGAGAAATTATTCAGGTAGCACAACCATCCACAGGTATGATAAAGCTAACTTTGATTTAATGAGGAATGAGTGGGCAGAATTGAATTGGCAAAGTGAATTTGCAGACCTAACACTAGCTGAAATGTGGAGAAAATTGAATAATACTGTTGGCTCATTGATTTATAGGCATGTACCAACAAAAAAGAAATATAATGGATATAAAAAACTTCTTCCCCCATGGTTGACTCCCCTAGTTAGAAAATTAATCAAACAAAAAAATATAGCTTATCTAAAAGCAAAAAAGAGTAATAATAGTAGTTGCTGGGAGCTATATAAGCAGAGATAAAGAAATACAAAAAAGGCAATAACTTTAGCAAAAAGGAAGTATGAATATAAGCTAGCAACTGAAGTATAAAATAACTATAAATCTTTTTATTCATACATCAATTCTAAAAGGGGAAACAATGGAACTATTATCTCCCTAAAAGATCCAGATGGCAAACTGACCTCAGATAATCAGGAAATGGCTGATTTATGTAACACATACTTCACCTCAGTATTTAATAAAGGGCAATGTATACCAACAAAGCAAAGAAGTATACCGCTGAGTTTGAGAATTTCAATAAATACCCCTGATGTAGCTCAAAGACTACTGGATATAAACCCAAATAAGACACAGGGACCAGATGGACTGCATCCAAGAGTTATAAAAGAACTAGCACATGAATTGACGGGTCTTGTCACTCACATTTTCCAGAAGTCTCTGGATATGGCTGAGGTGCCTGATGACTGGAGGCAGGCAATGGTTATACCCATACATAAAAAGGGCTCAAAACAAGAGGTGGCAGACTATCGACCCATTAGCCTGACCTCGGTCTTGGGTAAGATCTTGGAGAGTATAATCAAGGACCAAATCCTTGACTCCTTATGCAGTAAAGGCACTATTGATCATACACAACATGGGTTTACTAGGGGTAGGTCATGTCAGACCAACCTTCTAGAATTTTATGGCAGGGTCAATAAGGCCCTGGATATGGGCAACTCAGAGGATGTTGTTTTCCTTGACTTTGAAAAGGCATTTGATAAAGTGCCACATGAAGAACTAATTGGAGCTCTCAAAGAAGTGGGGGTTCATGAAAAACTATCTTGTTGGGTGGAGGCCTGGTTGGGGGATAGGAGACAGAAACTATGTGTGAGAGGAGAATGTTCAGAGTGGGTCGAGGTGACTAGTGGGATACCTCAGGGATCAGTTTTGGGCCCCTGCCTCTTTAATTTATACATTTTTACTATGTGTGTTAAAGATGGGATGTGGTTGTCAAAATTCGCAGATGATACACGTCTGGGATACTCTGTCATAATATTAAAGAAGCTACTGTTTTACAGGCAGCACTAACAAATTTGGAAGAATGGGCAAAGGTAAAGAGATCTATATTCAACAGAAATAAATGTGTTGTTATGCACATGGGCAAGAATAATATGCAGTCTAAATACAAACTGGGAGGTAGTGAGCTGAGGACAGTACAAGATGAGAAAGATCTGGGAATAAGAGTCGATAATGAACTAAAATTTGGATTACATTGTAACCAGGTGGTTAAGAAAGCAAGTGGAATACAGCATTGTATATTCAAACATATCAAAAGCTGAGATAAAACAGTTTTACTGCCCCTGTATATCTCGCTGGCACGCCCGCATGCAGAATATTGTGCACAGTTTTGGGCACCAAGATATAGGAAAGATATTAAAGCCTTAAAGAGTGCAGAGAAGAGCTACCAAAGGCATAAGGGAAGTTCAGGGTTTGAGCTATGAGCAAAGATTACAGCATCTCAGATTGTGTTCACTAGAATTTCGTAGATCACGTGGTGACATGTGCGAGATATTTAGGACACTTAAAGATGATCAATTAAGGGACTAACTAGGCCTGGAATTAAGGAAACAAATGCATGATACTAGAGCACACTGTTACCAATTGCACAATGATAAATACAAAACTAAAAGGAGGCAAAAATTGGTTTAGTGTGAGAACTACAGGAATTTGGAATACACGTCCTAGTGAAGTATTGACAAGTCCAACTATGAATATTTTCAAAACTAGGCTAGATTCCTATTTGATAAATAAAGGTATACAGGGATATTCTTAAGAAGATTGGCCAGCTATATGGACATGTGTCTTCTATGCTCTGATACAATCTATGAACCTATGTAATACTGGAGAAAGGAAGTGTGTCAGGGAACCCCAGCTACAACCATATAAACCTGTAGCTCAGTGGTTAGAGAAAAGGGATAGTATTCTGGGGGCCTGGGTTCAGTTCTCAGTAGTTCACATTATTTTCTTCTAACTATAATTTGTGATTTAAATTGCTTAGAAGTGGCAAATGCTCTGCCAAAAAACATCTAATTGTCTACTACATAGAAAAAAAATGGCAAACTGATCCTTGAAGGTGAAGCTGATGAATTTGCCTTAATTTTGCTGGTGAATTAAAACTTCACAACACCTCTATTTGTGTGGCACAAACTATGTACTACGAATATGGGGCCATATATTTCCAGGGACAACAAAACTTAGAGCAGATCTTACAATGAACCATCAGTAGTCTTACAGGAATTGGGTATAGGATGGGGTTTACTAGACTAGCAATCTCTTGAGGGCTGAAAGCTCTCCTCCTGGACACTCATAGAGAGTATCACTTAAGGCAAATCCTTAGGTTCGGAGGAATGTTCTGATGATGACATTTTTAAGTTTGAAGCACAAAAGATAAAAAACAGATTAAAGCAGAGGAGAAATGCAAGAAGTGTGGCCAATCCTGCCTGTAATACAGCCAAAAGAATAGACAGAAATACTTTATTTATTCCTAAACAAAATCTAATGGAATATTAGGATCAAGGTAGAATTTCCATCATTAGAGTTCAGTTACGTTGCTAGAAAGATAGCTTTAATAAATGCAAACATTGGTGGGCCCAGGGCTTTCTGGTGACCCAGTGGAAGGACTCAGTACTTATATGCCAAGTGACCCAGGTTCAAGAACATACCTGGGAAGCTGATTTGGTGAGGCCCAGGACAGTGAGAGCTGCCAAGGCCATGGTGAGCCAGCCCTGGGAGGGAGGTGCCAGATGTCTTGTGCTGCAGTGGTTCCAGTCGGGAATGAGTTAAAAAGATTTTTTTCTTAAGGGGATAAAAATGCTAGCAAATTTGCAACAATTGAATTTAACACTCCCATTTTGTATAATTGCTATGATGTTTTATGTCACGTGATGATGATGTCAAATTTGGGGTATATAAGGGATGCAGTCAGTCCATGATGCAGCCACCTGAGGAAGCTGGAAGGAGGAAAGTGCCGGGGCACCTGATATACAGACAGTGGCAGACTTTCTGTTTTGCAGAGTGTGTGTAATGTTTGTCATTGTAACACTGCATTTAATAAAACTTCAGGTTGTGACTTGGAGTGAGCTCCCTTTATTTTTTACAGTAAGTGTGGCACTCTGCAGGACCCCAGAATGCAGATCCAATTTTCTGTTTGGTGTTTTTAGAGTTTCTGTGGTGCCTAGCAACCCTGGACCTGCACCCTGTCCCACAGCGGTGAGTGCTGTACTTCCTGGTTTGCTAAGGTACCAGGTAGGACTGCTACATATGGGGGGGAGGGAGGTGGGGTAGGGCTGCACTCAGGATTTGCAGGAAGGGTTCTCATATGTGTGTACTACTGTGAAACAGAGTGTAAGTTCAGGTGCTTGTGGTACAAAAAAGTCTCGAACAACTAATGAGTTTCTAAAAGACATTTTGCTTATGTTTTACTGTGGAGCGGCAGCACATCATTAACAAAACAAGCATTTGTCAATGCCGAATGTTGTCTTGCTGGTGTTGGCATTGGTAATGCAGGAGTTAGAGAGATGCATAATAGGAACAGCAGTATAGTATAGAACTGACGTCAACCCCACCCCACCCTGCAGAGAGTGACAGGCATTTGGGGTGTGCGTTTGGGTCGCTAGCCATAACGCTCATGCCATTTAACCTCACCTTACCTGCAGAGTCTGACAAGTGTCACGTTGTGCCTTGGAGTTATTGGGCCTCATGTTCACTCCATTTCATAAGGAAGTACATTGAGATGGGTGCATCATAGGAGAATGGGTTGAACTTTGGGCTGAAAAGTCCAAGGCACACCCTGATACCTGTCAGTGCCTGTAGGGTGGGGGTGGAGGACCAATGGCATGAGCACTACAGCAGACAATCCAAGGACAACCCTCTGATGCCTGTTAGTCTGCACAGGGTGGGACATAATGGTTAGAAACCCTAATGCACTGGGCGTTTGTTGGTATTTGCACTCCAAATTTTTAAAACATGGCCTTTTTGGGACCCCACCTCATGAAAGCAATTGGGACCTCTGCTCATGAACAATGTCCCTGTGATTTTGTTAATCTGTCTAGAACATTGATTTCCCACAGTGACTGCACCATTCTGCACTGCATTAAAATGTTAGCTGCACCACTGATAAGGAGGTGTGAAGAGATGGCAATGCTGAAAATCTGGAGTGAAAATATTAAACGTTCTCGAAGTTATGAGAGTGTGTGAAAACTGCACATCACACGCTTGTAACATAGTCATTTAGTGGAATTATTTCACCAAATTTTTAACATAGCCATTTTGGGACCTCTGTTCGTAAACAGTGACACTATGATTATCTTAATCTGCCCCGAACACTGATTTCCCAAAGCGACTGCACGATTGTGTGCCAGATGTGCAAAACTACATTTCAGGCAGGATGTGACAAATGACAGCTGTACTGTTCATAAGAAGGTGTGCAAAAATTACAGTGTTGAAAATCTGGAGTGAAAATATTACAAATTCTCGAAGTTACGACTGTGCATGGACACAGCACAATGCACGCTTGTAACATAGTCATTTTATGGAATTTATTCACCAGATTTTCAACATAGGCATTTTGGGACCTCTACTCATGAACAGTGTTACAGTGATTTTCTTACTCTGTTCTGAACATTGTTTTCCTACAGTGACTCCGCCACTGCGCACCATATGTGTGAAAACACATTATGGGTAGGATGTGGAAAATGACATTTATATTGTTCACAAGGAAGTGTGAAAAAATGGCAATGGTGAAAATCTTGAGTAAAATTATTAAAAATTATTGAAGTTACTAGCGTGTATGGAAACTGCACAACACACGCTTGTAACACAGTCATTTTATGGACATTTGTCACCTAATTTTCAACATAGGCATTTTAGGACCTCTGCTCATGAACACAGTCACTGCGATTTTTCTTAATCTGTTCCAAACACTGATTTCCCACAGTGACCGTGCTATTCTGCACGGGAAGTAGGAAAACACATTTCAGCCAGGATGTGAAAAATTACAGCTGTATTGTTCATAAGGAGGTGTGAAAAAATGCCAATGTTGAAAATCTGGAGTGAAAATACTACAAATTTGTGATGTTACGAGGGTGCATGGAAACTGTGCAACACACGTTCATAGCACAATCATTTAAAGGAATTTTGTCACCAAATTTTCAACATAGGCATTTTAGGACCTCTGCTCATGAACAGTGTCACTGTGATTTTCTTAATCTGTCCCAAACACCGATTTCCCACAGTGACAGTGCTATTCTGCGCAGGAAGTGTGAAAACAAATTTTGGCCAGGATGTGAAAAATGACAGCTGTATTATTCATAAGGAGGAGTGGAAAAATGCTCATAAAACAATCATTTTTTGAATTTTTCCACCAGATTTGCAGCATAGGCTTTTTGAGAGCCCACCTCATGAACAGTGGCACAGTCATTTTGTTAATCAGTCCCAAAAGATGATTCCACACAGTGACTGAGAAACTTTTGGGACAGAATAACACCATGACAGTAACTGAAATCATGAGGTGAGGGCCCAATAACCCCATGTTGAAAATTTTGTGCCAAAATTCCCCAAAATGCCTGAGATATGCACCAAAGTTGAAAAAACCCTATTTATGCCATTATACATCTTACTGGTATTTCTTCAGTTCATGATCAACTTTGAAGAGTGCAGACGTGTTCCCGGTCCACTGAAGATCATTGCGCCAGGCTCTGGAGGTAAGTATGGTGTGGAGGGTTTGTGGGGAGGTGGGGTATTCAGTGGGTAGGTACAAGTTGGGAGAGAGGGCCGCAGACAGAGAGGGATCATTTTCTACTTTACAGGTTAAAAAAAAATTAAACATTGTGGGAATGTTTTTTCTTTTGGTAGGTACATTTGGCACACTGGGGTGGGCTCCCAGCATGTCACCTGCATGTTTTGGGATGGGGGGACTGGAGCCAATGGGGACTGGGCACCTCATCTGCAAATATAAAAGGGTTCTTGGCTGAGGGGGGAATGATGTTGAGGGGGATTGGGCACCCACTCTGCAAACAATTGGCATGGGACATGATGCCGACAGGGATTGGGCTTCCCCATCAGCAAATGAACTGGGTAGGAGGGCATGATGATGCTGACAGGGGGATTGGGCACCCTTGATGTTGGCTTTTCTGGAGACTGTGAGAGGCGGACGGCACAGCTGCCACCATGTCTCACTGAAATGTTACACCAGGGAAGGCACACCCTGCAATGAGGTGGAGCTCCCTCATTGCAGCTGCTAAAATGTTTCAAGTTGGTGGCACGCTTTGCAACTGCTGTTATAGACAGTGTGAAATCTCATTCATGCCACACAGCCAAGCCCAAAAAAGTAGTGGCACCACTGGCCACAACACAACCACACCTCCAAAACCTGCTCTTACACTTCAAGCAACCCCAATATGTTGTCTGTGCTGCACGCGTAAGACAACATAAAAATTACACACTCAAAACAGAACAGATAAAGCTTCGGTGCTCTCTGTATGAGAACTAAATGAAGTTCACAATGGCAGAGCTTTCCCCTCAGTGTGTCCCTTCTTGTTCATCTGGCTGTGATTCACTTACTGAAATCAGATCCTTCAGGTACAACTGCAGAATGGATTTTACTGTTGCCTCTGCATACCTGTAATAAATAGTTTTATTTTATCATCACCAAAATTCCATGTCATGGCTGTGCTCCAGAAATAAACAGAAAAAACAGGGCAATCCACTAGCTCTTTAAGTGTTGCTGATGAGCAATGAGTCTTCTCCTTATAATACTTAGCCTTGGAATACTGTGTGTTTCCCACTTGAATAGCTGTTTTGCGTGCTGAGGTGTAATCCCTTAGACTTTCTTCTGCCTGTAAGATATCCCAGTGTTTATTGATTATTGTTGTCACTTCATGGATGCCTGTATAAAATTAAATGCTGAATGTATTGGTCTCACTAATACTCTGTTCCCTTTTAGGTTTTGGTTGCAGGAGACTATTCATGTCCCTGGTTTTCCCTTACTGAAGGCCTCAATGGTAACTTCTGGGGCATATTCTCTTGCTGCAAATCTTCTGAACATTGACTTTTATTGGAGTTTGAATTATTTTGGCATGCTACAATTACATGTGACACACACAAGCTGATACTGGGGATATTATTTTTAAGGTGGCATTTGTCATAATGGAAGACAATGTTGCTGTCTGTGGGCTTCCCAAAAATTGTAATTTTTATATCATGTCCCTTTTTATAGATACTTAGATTCAAAAAGTCTATTTTCTCATAACTCACTGCTGTGCTGAATTTTAAATTGTAAAGTATTGATATATCTCAGAAAGTCTTGTATACTTGTTTCATCTCCATGCGAGATTATAAATACTGTATAGCAGGAAATATTAGCTTTCAGTTTATTTTCGCTATATTAGCTTAACAGACAAAAGCGCTAAAATAAGCTGATCGCTAATATTACAGGGAGCATAGTGATGTAACTGGACACGAAGCTGATGCGATAATTTAACAGGGCGCTAAATAGTACTGCATCCCAGTCCACGCTAAATAAAGAGGGTGCCAATATAAGCTGCTATACAGTATATGGTGAATATACTGAACCCACTCTTCCAAATGTACCCACATATTACATGGATTATTGAAAATGCTATTTCTCCCCAATGCTCCGACATATAGGTTCACAAGGCTGGGTCCAAATGTAGTACCAACTGTGATACCATTTACTAACTGAAGAATTCATTGCAGAATAGAAAGCAGTTTGTTTTTAACACAAAGTCTGTCTGTTCAAGTATGAACTGCATGGGTAGATAGTTTGAAATCAGTTGGTTGTCCAAAAATTCTTTCAACTTTTTTATTCTGACATCATGCAAAGTGTTGCTGTACTATGTTCAGAATAGCCAAGAGCAAATCATAGGTGATGGTTAGACTATCCACAGTGTTAATAACTGTCTTTCTGTTCACTACATATGATGTAATTTCTTGTATATAAGGTCACAGAAAAAAAGTTGATGCACTTGGATATGTCTCCTGTAGTAGACCCAGTTATATTGATTACAGAGCATCCTGTGGTAAGGTACTATTTTTATGTACCTTTCACAAGAGGTAGATAGTAGGTCTCAAAGGGAACTGTACTTTAAGAAAATTTGCTTCATGTAAGTAATTTGCACTCCAAAACTGAGTCAATAATTAGATTTGCCATTTTTTATTCTGAACAGTAAGGTTTGTAATCATTGATAGTAACCTGCATTCAGTTTTCTGCACATATCCTTATGATAAACTTCTTTTGAACAGAGAATATCCCCACTGTTATCCACTGACTTTATTAGCAGAGCTTGCACTTCTGATAGTTCTCTCATGACTTTATTTCATATTTTGTCAAGTACTGATCTATATCAGTCAATTTCTGTTTATTGTTCAGTCATAGACCTTTACAAAATTTATAAAAACATCAAAAATCATACATTTTACAAAATAAAATGTAAGAAATTGCACTCAATTATTCATATTTACTTCCACATATTTCCACATATACTAATAAAGCACTCATAAACTAATACATTATAACATAAGACTCCATCTATCATTTAGTCTCTTCTAGTAATTATCTATCATTTACATCATGTTTAACCCTAATTTTCTGAATAGCAATCAAATATGCAACTACATTCTTAATAATGAATTCATCCTCAGAAGTAAATAAGATAGTCAACAATACCTTGCTATTTGTGGATTGAAGTGATCTTATTATGGGAATTAACCATCTTTTTCTTTGGAATTTATACCATTTATAGAAAAAAGTGACATGAAGTAAATTTTCCAATTGCAATTTATCACAATTACAGCAGCTGGAGATTGGATCCATATCCCTATTATATCTCACCAATAGGACGTTGCTATCAAATAATTCCATCCTATATTTAGTATAAATTTTTCTTTTCTTATTATCTGTTAAAACATCCAGGTAATATCTGAAATAATGAAATACAGCATTATGTACTAACCAGTTCGCAATATTCAGATTCTTTATGCAGCATAGATCTTTTTCTTTTTGATATTCCAAGATCCTTTGAGTAATATATCATTGATACTTAGGACTAATAGCTATTCCTTGCTCATTCAGCTTTTTCAGATAATCCAGTCCATTTTCTTTTAAAATATTATATATGTTACTTAACCAGACAGACAGATTTAGTCCTTCAGATAGCCACCTTTGTTTCTCTAATAAACATAAATAAGGCAAACGGTGTGTTTCCATTTGTAAGACTTTAATCCAATAATTAATTTTTGTTGCTAGGACTAAAGCTGCTGTACTTGTAAGACCAAGTTCAGCTCTAATCAATTGAGCAGGTACCGATTGACCCAGACCTAAACTTAATCTGAATAACTTAATTAAGGGAATTTCCAGAGTTTCTATTGCCTTAGATTCCCAAATCTCAGACCCATATAAAAATTATGTATCATATTTTGCTTTGGTGGTCAAAATAAGAGGTTTTAATGAACATCCCCCATATTTTTATTGAAAATATTTAGAGAGTTGGTGGTCTGCTTTAATTTTATTTTCAAACTTTCTAGATGTTTAGACCAATTTCCGACTGAGAGAAAAAGAGACCTAGATAATTGTAAGAATGAACAGTTTTAATCCTTAAAGACCCTATGGACCATCGCTTTTTTAGTTGTTTATGAGAACCCATAACCATTATCTGACTTTCATTTTCATTCATTTTTAAGTTGAACTCATTAGCATAGTTCAACAAAATATCCCGCTTGTTTTGAAGCCCAGATTGAGTCAGGGAAATTAAAACTAAGTCATCGGAGTATGCCAGGACTGGGCAATACTCCTTTGCTATTTTAGGGGAGTCTGTATCAGAATCCTTAAGACAGGTTAATAAACTATTGATATATATATATATATATATATATATATATATATATATATATATATACAAAATAATGTTGGAGCCAATACACAACCTTGTTTCACTCCACAAGTAGTGGAACATTTCTTAGAAGGTACAGATTTGGTGGATATTCTCAATTGTGCCCAAGTAGTGGTATATAATTCTCTAATAATACCTATCAGGTATGGGGAAAAACCCAGTCCCTCATGGTTTCCCATAATTTCTGTCTTGAAATCCTACCAAAGGCAGCAATAAAATCTATAAAGACTAAATAGAGATTTTGCTTTCTAAGTTTAACGTATTTCTCAAACAGATTATTAAGAATATAACAGTTGTCAATAGTGCTATATCCTCCCTTAAATCCCACTTGAAACTCAGATAATCCACCTAGAGTTTGTAATTGATCTCTTAACCTTGCAAGAATAATTTTAGCAAAAATTTTGCCTATAGTATCCAGTAAGGATATAGGTCTACACATAGCTGGATATTCTCTGTCTCCCTTTTTATAAACAGATGTAATCATAGCCCCTTTCTAAGAATCCAGAAAATTCAAGTTTTTACAACAAGCATTAAAAAACTTAATCAATATACATGACCAGACCGAGGGAGTAGCCAGATATACTTCCTCAGGAATTGAATCTGGCCCTGAATCTTTTTTTCTTTCAAAGATACTGTAGCAAAGTAAGTTTCATGATGCTTAATTATATTAAAACATGACATATCTATATCTTCTGTATGAGAAATTATTTTACATTAGACCTATTGAAAATATCGGAGTAGTAATTAATCCAAACATCAATTGGGATAAATGAATCTATTTCATATTTATAGTTCCCAGTTCTTTTAGCTACTAGTCTCCAATAGGCTTGAGAGTCATTAGATTCTATTACTAGTAACATTTTTTTCCATTGTTTGGAATAATAGTCCCTTTGTTTTGTTTGTAATAAAATCTTATATTTTTTCTCTTTCCATATTCAGATATTTATTGTTTGTTTTCAACTCGATTTTTTCATAGATCTAATCAGTCTATTTAGGTCCCTTTTAGCCATGCAACAGTCATTATCAAATCAAGTTCTGCTTACCTTGGTATTACCTATTGTAGTATTAGAGAATCTTAGTAATGTTCTAATTTCTATAAGACCCAGCAAAACACTATCAATAAGATCTTCACCTGTCTCAATGACATCTGTAATATTTTTAAGCTTTTGAATGTTTTCCATTATCGTACTTAAATCTATTTTGTTCCATCTTATATAATTGTTATCTCTAATTTCCATTCCTGACTCAATCTGGGCAACTGTGTCCTCTTTTGTTGAATGTTTGAACTTTGTAAGGATAGGACAGTGATCACTATCTGCATGTTTAGCTATTTCACAATATTCCCATACATCCATATTTCCATTCCACAGAGCATAGTGTGTAACTGTGGGACCATAAGAGGAAAGATGGGTACAATTTCCTTCTAAGTCACCATTTATTCTACCATTAAGAGGGGCCATAAAGTGGGTATCTAGTAATTTTATTAATTTTTTACCCATATTATTTATTTTTTGTCAGCTGTGCTCCTAGGAAAAGAATAGGTGCTACCATGACATCAATTATGAAAACTGTTATCATGATTACTGTCAAAATTACCTATTCTTGCATTAAAATCACCACAAACTAAAATTGTTTCACATGCCGTAGTTGCCCAGACCATGTGTATTACATCCTCAATGGGTTCCCATAAGCCTTCTTCATAGTATTTGGATGTTATAGGTGGTACATAGATATTAAGAATAATAAATTCCTTGAAAAAATACTGTACCCTAAAAGCTTGGATATCATTATTAAAAGTTATTAAGTCTGTTTTAAGATTTTTACCAATTTTAAACCATGTAATTAGCCCACCAACATACCTTCCTGAGATAGAGAACCTAATAGCAGGAACTTCAAATGTCAAATAGCCATTAAGAATTACATTATTATCCTTTGAATGCCAAGTTTCTTGAAGACAGATGATCGCAGAGCTTTTAATAAACTTTAACCATTCCGTATCTGAAAACTTTTTTGCACACCAGAAACATTCCAAGACATAATATCATAAAATACCTTCTCTAATTCAGAATTTCCCTCTTTAGACTGTTCATTAGTTAGTCAGATTTCTGTATCAAGAGGCCCATACTGTTATATACTGTACAGTTAAATATGGTTTCTTGGGCCTTGTCGGTCACTTTATAATTTACTACAGAGGACTTGTTCCCCTGAATTAAATCAAACATAAGAGAGTCCTGCTCACTTGGCCATACAAAGAACCCCAGTGAGTCCAGAAGACCAATGTTATCCAAAATGTTATTGAACAAACTCTAAAAGCCGATTTCAAGTAAAACTGACACAAACTCCTGACAAGTTTCACCCCTTGAGCTGGAAATGGCATCCTACTGATTTCAATATTCAGATATTGTTCAAGTAAATCTATAACCATGTGCTTGATCTATATATTCTAGAGCTGTGCAGAATGGGAACATTCCAAATTTGTGGAATTTCAAAGAAATTCCATAAAATTTCAGAAAATGTTGTTGGAATTTTGTGGAATTAAAAAAATGTATTCATTATGCCATTACTTGACCTGAGCTAGATCTCTGAAATGTGGCATGCTTGTTTTCTGTGAGGAGGTCTAATGATGTGTCAAATATCATGAGATTGGGAATGATTGTCTCAAAATTATAGGTGCTCAAAATCTGGCATTTTATTTTTTGTGGGACAGTTCATGAAAATTGTTTTTCTGCATATACCTCAGCTTTCTATTGAGCCAGTGATCTTAAATGTGGCATGATTACTTGATGGTAGGTGTTCTAACAATATGCACGTTTCATGACATTAGGATTGATTTCTCAAAATTATATATGCTTAAAATCTGTCATTTTATTTGGGACATTTCATAAAAAATGTATCTGCATATAACTCAGCTGTCTATTGGGCCAGAGATCTTAATGTTGGCATGGTTACTTGATGATAGGTGCTTTAAAAATATGCCAGATTTCATACCATTAGGATGGATTGTCTCAAAATTACATTTACTCTAAATCTGTCATTTTATTTCTCAGGAAAATTTTGTAAAAAGCTTTATCTGCATAAATCTCAGGCACCTTTGGAGATAGACATGTGTAAATTAGCATGTGTAACCTTATTGTAATGGTTATAGAATCAATTGAATATGCAGAGAGCTGGATTCAAGATTTTTGAGTTACAAGTGTTCAACATTTTACTATGTAAATATTTGCAAAAGTTTGTGTAAACTTTCAAAAATGTGGATGTTTGTAACTTTTCTGCTTCTGCTGGCAAAGACTTAACATTTGACATGTATATCCAATGTCAGTGTATCCTTGTGTCTAACACAACTGGAAAAATTGGTTTAGCAGTTTTATATTTACAGTACAAAAAAACATTATTGGTAACATTTTCTCATATATTTATGGTAGTATATTTATTTATTTTTATTTAGAAGGGATTTCCCAGGAAAGCAACATGAACTGAGAACACAGTTTCCAGAAGCATCTAGAATTCTTTTTGTGGAATTTAACATTCACAATGCTAATGTCACTACTTTATTTGATAAGCTGGGCTGAGCTTTTTGCAGTCATGCTGTTCCTCTCTGGGTGACTGTTTTGCCCACCCTTCTCTCTTAGTGTAGCCAGATTGACTCAGTACAACTGCTGTTCCCACTGATATCCTCTTTGTTATTTACAGTGACAAAAACCCTTAAATGAGAATCACCTACTCCTTTCCCTATCACCCTATCCTGTTGGAATAGCCAGAATTCTTCCTGCTGCCCCAGATATTGCTTTCCTCACTACATTTTTCTGAGTACCTGTAAGTCCCAGCCATGCATGTATGTCAGGCTCACTGGATCATCAGTTTACTGGGTGTGATAATTACATATCCTGCATTCAGGTTGGAATTGTTGACACTCTATGCTTTCTTGCTCCAACTGGGGAGTCCACCACTGGTGTGCTACCTAGCTGAGCTGTCCATTTCTTGGTGAAACTATGCATCTTACTCCTGAACCTAGTGACCCCGTATTACCTGTCTCTCATACCTATATCCTTTAATTTGAATCCACCAGATAAGACTGAGTGATTTGGTGCACATATCCACGTTTTATGGTTCTCTAAATCCTGAATCTGTGGGTAAATCTGGATAAGACATTTTAAAATTAGATTGAAATAACCAAAAATTTTATTTTGATTAGATGTCTGGCCACCCATCACTCTGCCCCCTTTCAACCTATGACTCTGCACTGTGGTACACTCACGTATGCCATTACAAACTGTCTATATGCTAAATGGGGTGTGTATTGAATGCACACTTTTAAAATTAGAGCAAAACAACTGAAATTTAACATTTGGTAAAATTCCATGGAATTTTCACACAGATTGCATGAAATTCCACAGACTCGAAATGGTAATTCAGTGGGCATTCCATGAGCAGACATTTTTTATTCTGCTCAGCACTAGTAAACCCCACTTTGTTTTTCAAACATGCATCAATGTCTATTTCAACCATTTTACTGGAAGTCGTTACTGCCTGGCTAAGAGAAAAACTTTGAACAAATGTTGATTTGTTTTTAAATGGTGTAATGGTTTTTATAGAATTCTGACTGCTTTCATCATTGCTATTGATATCAACCAAAGATGGAATGGTACTTTTGTGTGATTCTGTGTTTTTTTTAATTTCTAGATATGAAGCTGTCTTTGCAACTTTAAAAGATCAGCCTTTAACTTAAAGGCATTAATGCCACTCATATGCACAGCTGCAGCAAAATACATGGTCAGCTATTTCCTGACAGTTCTGTTATATATGTCTAGAGAAGTTCCAAGCCTACCTACATTAAGAAGTGTTACAAATTAAAAATTCTTTTGCAAATTTGGCTGCTACACATAGCATTTGCAAACTGTACATTGTGCAATTCATCACACTTGTGGTGAATTTCTATTTGGGAACTGCAAAGTGTGACAATTTGCAAAGTAAAATTCACACAATTGTATGAGTTTCACTACCTTAATTAGCACACTATGCTAGGTGCTGCACAAATTGAATCATTCTCTTTCACTTTGCTCACAGTGACTTGAAGCACCACAGTAGGGCCACCAAAGAAAATCTCTACAGAAATGTCTCAAAATGTTTGAAAATATATGACCATGATTTTTGCTGCAACTGTACATAAGATAAACCCTTTCTTGGTACAGCATCCTAAGTCAGGGTTAATTTGGTGAAGTTTATGACTTCCACTTCGTTTTCCCTTGCTGAACTCCTCAGTTCCCTCTACGGTTCCCAATATTTGCCTGAGTTCCCTCTAGTGTCTTGTTTCTGCCTCTTGCCTTCCTTCTGGTCCTCTTCCTCTGTTTCGACTGTTGCTGGAACTCTCCAAGGGGTCTTCTTTTAAACAGCAGTGTGTAGTATATTCTTTAAATACCTGTAAGGAGAATAACAGAGAATAACACCTCAATGCCTGTTGCTGTGCGAAGAGTGGGGTGGGGTAGGGGGGTTATGGTTGGTAAGCCAAGCATCAAAATAACAAACTTTTGTCTCTGTAATGACAACCCTAACTGATGCATTATTGAAGTTTTTGCAATGAATATGGTTAAGTAGCATGTTTAATGTTAAATCACAAATTATGCACTTTAATAACATTACGACAGATTATTGGATTTCAACAAAATTTGGCATGTGCTGTCCCATGGGGTAGATCTCTTGACGTGGCAAGTTTTGTTCCAGTTGGATGTGCAGATTCTGAGATCTGGATAGTGCACATACCTTAAAAGTCACCACTTTTTTCAGTTTTTTCCTCATTGCCTTAGAAAGAGCTTGGGTAACAGAACTGCCATGCATTTTTTTAGTGAAAAAATATTAATCTTTTGAAAAGTTATTCAGTTATTAAGTTCCTATTATTTTCAATGGGAAGATCACTGTCCAGGTTAGAGGGAATAAGTTTGACAAGGGATTTGGCATCACAAAAAAGGATTCTTTTTTGTGAGGGGCCAATCCGTTTTCACCACACATTTTTTTTTTTTGTGAGACGACATTTTGTTTTCTCTTTCTTCAAACAAATAACTGCCATAACTCAGACAGGGATGTCATCTACAGACATTCAAAGATGTATCTTTCTAATCGGGAACTGGTGAGCTTCACTGTATAAATTTTTACAGCTCCTGTGCCCTCTGAACATTTTTTCAACAATTTGAATCCTTTTTCGCCACTTGCTAAGTTCCTTTTTCGTGAGTCCTTTTTGTTCTCGCAAAAAAGGAAATCAGCTAGCAAAAAAGGATTTAACTGTGCCATCCACTTTTAAAGAGACTTGCCAAGTTTCACAGTCTTGAAGTTTGCATGTCACAATGATGTCCAGCCTACATTCCAGGGCGAATCACAAAGAGATTATTTATTTTTAATTCAAACCCATGTTTTTTTTATTCTATTTTGTGCCCTGTGTTTTTTTAATGGTTTTCTTTCTTTGTTCCTGTTTCACACATGCAAATAGTGCCCCCATGCATGAGTAATGTCAGCACAGGGATGCTGTTCCTACAGAGCTCCTCAGTCCTCGTACAGATGCCATTTCACAAGATCTGATGAGCAAGGCTTAAGCTCTATTTTGGCAATATTAATCAAAATTGCTACTTATATTTGACAATTTATCAATGGAACTTCTGCTGAAATAGGGGACTCTAGGTAAAACTAGCAAACAGAATCACAACAGGCCCATAGAGCTGCTTTAATATTATAAGTACTGCAGTTATTTTACTCCTTTCGTTGGAAGAGAAGACAGTGGTAAAAGATGACTGCTGATTGACCAGAAAAATACAGCAAACAATATATTATATGCTCTGGTATGCTACCCTGTACATGCAATGAGCCAGAAATAGCAAGTGGGCACATACTTATAGGTCTATCATGTCACCACTCTCCATCCTCTAGTCCAGATTGTATGTACTGAGATTTACCCAGTCCCTTCTGGGTCATAGTGTCATATGCTTAATGGCATACAACATTGTAGTTAACCCATATTAGCACTGTCTAGGACAGCGAATGGAACAATACCGCGTATACTGCTGTACGCAGTATTGCAACATTCATCCACTCCCAGGCAGAGGATAAGACCTCTGCTGGGAGTGGGTTCTGCCAAGTAGCTGCCATGGCTCACTGGACAGAGCCACAGCAGCAGGAGTCCAGGCACTGTGTCTGGGACCTGGTTTGATTCCTGGTCCCAGAAATTTTATTTTTTTTTGGTCTTTGTGCACTCCTCGAGTTGGACCCCTCTGGAGTTAAGAATCTTTAATGGGGGAGGTCAAGGGGGTGCAGTCCCCTGCAACAGGGGGTGTGGGGGGTAGACTTCCCCACAGAAAAAACAGTTATACCGCATAGCATAAATCACGCTGTATTGTCAGCGTGATTTATCCATGCAGCATAATGTCTTGTGACATTATGATCCTGTGCCCACCCAGTCTACCCTCATAGGGCATTATGATCAAGGCCACTGATCCAGAATGGCAAAAATAATGAAATCCCATTAGAATACTTGAAATTCAGGTAAATGTGATAGTGACCCCCCCCCAACCTGCTAATTAACAGTAATTGCAGTCGTGGCTCTGGCTTCTTGCACAGAATTGTGCTGTCCTGCACCTGCTATATTTATACTTGTTAACAGTTTATATCTGTATAATTTTTATATGCAGCACAATTATGACTTGTGCCTGTTTTGCTTGCTCAGTAGCCCCCTTCCTATGGTCATACCTGGAAGCAAGCTGCAGCACAATGTTTCTTACCCAGTTATGAATTATTAAATAAATGCATCAATTAAAATAGTGTAAAACTGTGAGAGACCAACACCTCTGTAAAGTATTTAAGGACTTTTACTTTTTATACATCTGATTAAAGATACTGTAAATTGCTATAGTGGAAATAAAAAAAATACTATAATGCAGCCACATGAAACTTGTGGTACAGTATGTGACTCAACTTCAAACAGAACCCATTAGCAGGCACTCTGACTAATGGAAATGTACAGATTTCTAAAACTCTACTGTTTTTAAATGCAGACAAATGCTATATACTAAAAACATCATTGTAAGAAACGTCCATGTCTGCATGGAGATTATGAATGTCATACATCCCATTCCAAAGAAGATAAACACGGTATATGGATTTTCTTCAAATGCATTGCCATGCCAGTTCCTTTTCTTTACTAAAATTGAACTTCACATTGCAAATAAGACATGCTGGGCTCCAATTTAAAAGTTTTGTGAAACAAGCAAGATGGCTGCATCAAAGACATATGACGCAAGGTGCACACTGTGCTGCACCTTGCATCATTCATGATTTTCAATGGGCGCTTCAGGTACCCCTGGGATTCCTTGCACCTGACAGTCTTGCACAGGGTTTGTGGAGGTCGACAGGCAATGCCATGGCATTTGGGAAGGGGTGATCCAAAACTCAGTGGCAATATCCCTAACTGCAGAAGTTAAAATTCCTCACTGTGGCCACAAGTCTCACCACTGTTAGTCCACCAAGAGCAGGACTAATGGTCCCCTGCCCCATGACCATCCCAAAGCCAATGGTCACCCAGAGATACTCTTGTGCTGCAGTCCCATACAGACACAAATGAGACTGTACCTCCACAGCACAAGAGCATCTCAGAGGACTGGAGAAGACAGTGCAATGCCTTGTGATGCACAACTGAACTCGGGACTGTGACAGTGCCATTGTGCCCCTTCCCCTCTGCCCCCACAAAAGATATCATATTACTCCCCCTGTGACAGTGCTGTGACAGTGCCTGTATGCCCAAGTAATGCATAGGACACATGATGGTGGCATCTGTGTCCAGAATGACAAGATGTCCATCCAGCACAAGGTATTCCTGGGCATCACAGTATCCCTTGCTGTGGTGGGTTTGACCGTGGATGCATTTGATGCTACCCACATAGCTCTGGGGTGGGATGAAGCATTGCATCTGGTATTGTGAGGGCTGGGACTGGAGGATACTAGGTCATGCACTGTGGCCTCCACAGAATAGGTCCCCATGTACAAACCTAAGAGCTCTCAATCACCAGAATCTTAACAAAGACTTTCACTCTCTCCATGATTTCTGACCCCCCATGCAGAGTTTACAGTAGGAAATCTGCCCCCTCCCCTAATCCCCCCTGATTTCTGTCCAACTTTTCCCCCACATACGGAGAGCAGGACAGCTAATCAACTCATTGGTTTCTCAGTCATAGCTCCATGCTCTATTGTTCAAAAGTGATTTTGGCATTTACTGTTTTGTCTGTGCCATAATTGACCATGCAGTTTTGCCAGCACTGTGTTCACCTAGAACCCTGAGACACACCTTAATTGGTTCAAAAGGCATAGCTAGGATCCAAGGATCCTTAATTCCAAAAGGATTCTCCTCACCCATTCAGGAGGTTTGCTCATTACCAATAAATATTGAACATCAGCTGCTTTTAGAAATAAGAGAATTAGAACAGTCTATTGAACTAATAGAGCAATCTGAGAAGGCTGGTGGGATGCAAACCAGGAGTAGTAAAATAAATGTTTCTGTTTCTGCTAGTAATCAAATATGTAAAGTAGGAAACCAGGCTAAGCCTAGCATTGAATCTAAAGTCAAAATAATAAACAGAAAAAGTATAATTGATTGTTCCCTTATTTTAGTTTTATTTATAAAAAAAAGTGTAAAGTGTTGGAAGCATTAAATTATCTTTTTACCATTTTGGAATTTGTGCCAAAAGTGTACCTCTGATCGGTGGCAGATCTAAGGGGATTGAAGGGGATGGTAGCTCCCATCATTGTAACCTACCTGCTTACTGCTGCTGAATTTCACTTTGTTGAAAAGTATGATTTATTGATTGTAGGAAGACAATATATATTCTAAACTACATACTATGTTTGTATTCTCTATTTAAAATGTAGTAAAACAATATAATAGCAAATTATATAAAGGATTTTAAAAATTTGCATATCGAGTCCCACCACCACACCCCACATTGTAAAATCCTGGATTTGACACTGCCTCTGGTGAAGGAAGCTAATATCAGAAGCCACAAACAACTACTTAACAGATCATTTCTATCGTGCATTTCAGATCTCTGAGTGGGTGGTCTGTTTCTGCTGGCACATTCGTATGTTCATATATTCGTATAAGAAACAGCAGCATGGAACACTGGTGTTTCTGGCAACAGATAGTTTGGGTCTCTAAACATGAGACAAAGAAAACTAAAGAAAGAAATTCCTTTGTCAGATTCTTTTTTTGTTTGTTTGTTTGTTTTTGGTTTTTGGGAAAGGTGTGGTTATGATTTGGTTTTGAAGCTAAAGAAAGCCAAAGAAAGTCTTGCCCAGAAAAATTACAATCAACCATTTTTATGGTGACCTATACTTTTACCATAGTGGGGATAAACAAGATTCAGTCAGTAACCTGAAATCTATAAGACAAGCTGAATAGAGTTCTAAACTTATATTGATAGTTTTTCTTTTTGCTGCTGTTTTCTTTATTTTGTATCTCTCTTTGTTGAGCAATATTTAAAAAAAATATATCTAAACAGTTTCTGTCTCCTCTGGTATGAAAATTGTTATCAATATGTACATTACGTCTGTATATTCAGTATCCTGTCAGTAATAATTTAGTTATAGCATACTGTACTATATATATTTAGGCAAATAAGAGTTTTATAATATATAATTGCACAAACATTTAATGTGCTCTAATTGAATTAAAAGAGCCCCTGAGTGTTTTGACAGTTCAACATCAGCAGAAAGAAGTCTTGATAAAAAGAAGTTAAACCATAACAGAGACCCACACTGAAGCAAGGAATGCAAGCCTGTAAAGGTCACTGATGAGAACATCTATAACATGTTTTAAGAATTGCAAGAGAAAAGGAAGTTGAATATTTGAACGTTCCAGGTCAAAACAGTGTTTCAAAAAAGAGGCTTGTCCACTTTAAGTGGGCGGGACCCATTATCCGACAACCCAGGCAATAAGGTGAGGTTCAGCAAAAGGAGGGAGGAGGGGCAAGGGGAGAGGGGCTAAGGAGGAAAAGTGTGGTGCCAAGGCATCCCAAAGAGGAAGGGGCATGAGAACAAAGGGGAAAAGGGGAGGAAGAAGAATGATTGAGCAAAAGAAAAGGGGGAGTGAAAAGGAGCAATAAAAAGGGGATGCATGCCAGAGAGAGGTCACAATTTGCTCCATAAGGAATTTCACTTGTGGAAGCATGTTCAGTCTATGGTAATGCCATTGGCATTTGGATTGTATTTGAAAGTTAAAGGACAGAGTTATAAGTAAGAAAGTAAGTAAAGTAATAAGGTTGAAAGGAGTTTTTTGGTTGAATTGGAGAACATCAATGGGAGGACAACAGGAAATAATGGAGGTAAGAAAGAAAGAGAGCGAGAGCCATAACATATGAAATGTAATGCTACTAGTAGGTATCTGAGGCAAGTTGTAAAAGGCTGTGTCGAAGTATGGTGATATGGGCCATGGATAACAGGGCAACAAGGCCAGAGACAGCTGGGTCGTGATGTAGCACAGGGGTGCGGTGCTATGGCCATGGTGAGAAAGGAAGGAAGTATAGTCAGAGCTGGGGGGAAGCAAGAAGAAAAGGCATGGTGGCTATGCGAGGCAGAAAGAAAGAGATGTGTGGGTAGGGGCTGCGGGCATGCAGTCGAGATAGAGCGGTGCCAGGAGGCTTGGATGGTGAAGCGAGGTGCTAGCAGCCTCAAAGTGGTGACCACCGGTGCAGAGCAGGGGAGTGTGCGACACAAAAAGGGGCTGAGAGAAAGCACGATGCAGAGGGGGGAGCATAAACAAACAGAAAGGAATGAGCATTGGGGGGTGGAAAAAAGAAGGCTCGATGGGTGAAAGGAGGGCTTGGAATACCACGACAGGAGAAGCTGGTGTGGGCTTGAAGGGACTCAGGCATGACTGGGAAGGCAGGGAATGAGAAACAAGGGAGCCCTTAGGGGCAGGCTAAGGGGTTCAAATGACGCTGGAGGGTGAGTGAGAGAAAGAGCAGAAAACAAAATTGCGCCTGGCCACGTGGCGATGGCATGTGATGTCATCACCACGTGGGGGGGAAGGGGGAGGATCGAACTGAGAGGCACAAAGAAAGTGGATGAGACAAGGGCTGAGGCCTGAAATAGAGAAATGGGGACAGGATGGGACCGCAGGAGAACGGAGGCACTGAGCACACACAAAGGATGGAGAAGGGATTACCGGGATGGCACCAGAAGGAGGGCAAAGAGCAGAAGAACAGAGCAAGGCAAGGACACCAGAAAGGCATGTTTCAAGGGAAAAGCACTGCTGGGGAAGCAAGAAAAGGGAGGAGGAGATAGTGCCATGGGGTCTGACTACGTGGGATGGCGTATGACGTCATCGCCACATGGGGGGGGAAACAGCAGCATGAGAAGAGAGCATGAGGGCCCTGTGGTTAGGCAGGGCATGAGGCAGTGATACAACAGCCATACTCTCAGCCATACAACAATGAAATTCAGGGCCTGGTCCTGGTACTTAGCCTGGGAAGACGCTACACAAAGGGGGAGTACAAAAACGAGCAGCTACTGTGGCTCAAGGGGACAGCAGACCTTGGTTTTAATAAAGTCCCAAGCTGTGAATGGGCTTGTTAGATGCAGCAGACCTGGGTTTAATACTTATAGCCTCTGTGTTTCGGAAGTTGCCGTTCTCACTTTCTAAAGAGCCAGTGGCAGGAAAGAAAGAAGGCAGAGCATTGGGACAAAGTTTAAAGGGGCTAGCAGGGCCACCAGGCTGGTGATGTAGTTGCAGGGGGGAAAGGGGGTTTTAAAAAAAAAAAAGAGGGAGCGTGACGAAAGGAGGTGTATGGAAAGCTGGGGTGACAGGAGGCCATGGAGAGGTGCCATCCCTACCAGGGCTATGGCATGAGGGTCCGTGATGGGGACAACAGAAGGGCTCAGTAGAGGAGATGGGGAACAGTTACGGCAACGCAGCAGAAGGGGACAAATGAAAAGCTATGGATTATTGTGTTAATAGATGTGTTGTCATTTTAGATACAGAAGAGAATGGAGCCAAGAAAAACAAAGCCCAACAAGGAGGAGTGTTTCAAGGCGGTGATGGATTTGGTGGAGAAGGCAAATTAGTTACTGGAAGTGGCAGAGCCGGTGGCGGTAGGGAAGGGTACAAAAAGGAAGGGGAAGATGGGGAAGGGAAAGGAGACCAACAAAAGGGTGCCACCACGGGTCACCACTAGGGATCACAGTACGGTGATACAAGTGGTGGAGCCGTGGGCACCTTTCCCGGAGATTCCAAGACCAAAGCCGAGTCTGGACAGTGCCCCCAGGCCAGGGACAGCAACGGAGCCAACAGTACCGATTTGCCAAACCTTTCCACCAATACCAGCGGTAGCGCCAGCACCGCCACAGATGAGCTGTCCACAAGGACTGGGAATACAGAAGGAGGGGCCAGGCCCCTCACAGATGATTGTAACAGATAATCAAGGGGTGTCAATGGAAAGCAGTATAAAGGAATATATTGCACAGATGTTAAAAAACGTGGGATAAAATGGGATTAGTCAGTTTGAAAAGGCACTGGGGGAATTAAAAGAGAGGGGGGAAGAAGGGAAGGGGTGGCGAGGGATAATCAGGGAGTACAAAGGAGGTAGAGGAGCTCGGGGGTGCAGCTAGACCACATGACTACAACGGTAAAAGAGAAGATATGGAAAGGGGAATATGTAGATGTTTTTGTTTTGGCAAATGTGGATAGCATGGAAAAATATGAAGAAAAAGATAGCTTTGAGAAAAAAGACATGGCAGCGGCAGTAGTGCTGCTAAAAAAGGAAGATGAGGACAAAACCTGGAAAGGGAAAACATGGGACAATTGGTCTATGGGCTTTACGTATTTCACAGCCATATTAATCGACAAGCGGGCTGATTTAGCCATACCCCTCCTAACCTATTCCCTCATCATAAAAAACGCATACAAAAGGGGGGGTGCATAGTTGGTTAAGGTATGATGAAAAATTTAGGAAGAGAATGGCAAATTTCGGGGATGTGAAATGGGATGCCAGGCACATAGATCTTGACCATCTCTGCACCCTGAGGTACCTTACGGAGGCCGGCGAACTTCACATACTTGAGGATTTCAATCAAAATTGGCTAGGCAACGGAGCCTCCAAATCTCGGCACCAAATAAATGCACTAAATTTGTCCCAGCAAATAGTTGAACCAACTCGTCTAAACCTTAAATCCAACAAACACACACTCCTGGATTGGGTGCTTACCACCCACCCTCATCGGATCATTCAAGCTGGCCTATTACCTGACTTCCTTAGTGACCACCATATGATTTACATGGTGCGTAAAATCTTCAGACCCATTGCTCCCCCACCCCGCATGCTTCTCAATAGAGTTTATAAGTCCCTTGATCTGCCATCACTCCTAAACGACCTCACCTGCCTTGACTGGTCTTTCATCCCTAAGGCCACCTCCATGGACGACGCCCTGAAATTTTTCTCCACAAACTTCCTCTCCATCTGGGACCGCCATGCTCCACTCAGGCGATCCCGAGTAAGAGGATCCCATTTACTTTGGGTAACAGCAAACCTTATGCAACAACTACGAGCCAGAGACCACGCCTGGAAATCTTTCAAGGCCACAGGTAGTCAAACGGCCCAGCAACACTACCGGTCACTACGAAAAGCCTGCACAAGGCTCATTCGGCAAGCCAAATCAAATTATTTTAAAACTGCTTTAAATAACAACTTCGCTCACCCAACTCAATTCTGGAAGTCAATAAAATCCCTTCTTTCCCTTCCAGCCCAACCCCCTACCCCCTCACTTAACATTGCAGGGAAAAACATCATGGATCCTAGCGTGGTAGCCTCCGAATTTAATTCTTATTTCTCCTCCGCTGCATCATCCCTTCTCTCCTCCCTTCCCCATACCCCGCCCACTTCTCCCCCTATCGTACCCTCCATGGCCTTTTTCTCCCTACGCCCTGTCTCATCAGCTCAGGTGCTAAATTTACTGATGTCTCTCAACACAGCCAAAGGTAAATGTCCCTCTGGCCTTGACTCCAAAATGCTCCTGCTCTCAGCACCTGACATAGCTCACCAGCTAACCTTGCTTTTCAACCTGTCATTTAAACTCAGAGCAGTCCCCAACAAATGGAAACAAGCCACAGTCATTCCCCTTCCCAAAGGAGGGGACCTCTTCTCACCATCCAACTACTGCCCTATATCCCTGCTTCCCATCCTGGCCAAACTTCAAGAATGCCTTGTCCTCTCCCAACTCCACCACTATCTTGAGACCATAGCTTTCTTCACCTCTTACCAGGCCGGCTTCAGAAAAAATCACTCCACCACCACCTCCCTCCTCTGTCTCACAAACGCCATCCTCACGGGTATGGACAAAGGGGAATTAACAGCTGCCATATTTATAGATCTGGTGAAAGCTTTTGACACCATCTCCCACCCCTTGTTACTGGCAAAACTCGCTCAATCTGGTCTGTCGGCAACTCCAAATAACTGGTTCCACTCATACCTGTCCAACAGGTCCCAATCTGTCCACGTTGGCTTGGCTACATCCACCCCACTCCCAGTCACCAGTGGAGTCCCCCAAGAGTCAGTTCTCGGCCCACTATTGTTCTCTATTTTTCTCAACGACCTGCCTGCAGCCTGCCCAAATACGGCTATCCACATGTACGCTGACGACACGGTGTTCACCTCTGGCCCATCCTCTAGTGCAGTGACAGCCTGTCTACAGAAGCATTTCGACTCCATCCAACGTTGGCTCATCTCAAACCAACCAGTCCTAAATTCAAAAAAACCCGTCTCCCTCACCTTTGGCTCCCGGCCCAAACTAACCCGGCTTACTGCACCACCTACGTTCTACACTCTGGACAGCTCCCCACTAGAGGCCTGCACCTCCTATCGATATCTGGGTGTCTGGTTAGATCAACATCTTGACTTCTCTGCTCACATTGATGCTATACACAAAAAATTGCACCCCAAGTTGGGAGCCCTCTACCGGAACAAAAATTGCATACCCCTGCCAACCAGGCAAGAAATAGTCCAAAAAATGATCCTCCCTATTATTGACTATGGTGATATTGTCTACTGTGCAGCCCCACAAACTTCCCTAGCAAGGCTAGACCCCCTATTTAACTCCTTCTGCCAATTTTCACTGGACCACCCTCCCAACACCCACCACTGTGTCCTCTACCAATCCTTGAACCTCACCTCTCTACACAACAGAAGATCGCTTCACTGCGCTAGAACCTCGGCTAAGTTCTGGTCACAGTCACTCCCTTCCTACCTGTCATCTTCCCTAACTGCCCTACCCCCACCATCCTACGTGCTCCGTAACATCAACGCCAGGCTCCTGTACATCCCACAACAATCCACCCGCTCCGGCCAGGCTGCTTTCAGCTTTAGGTTGCCCAAATTATGGAATTCCCTTGCAGCTGATATTAGACACTCCACGAGCACTCCCCAACTAAATGCCCTTCTCAAAACACACTTCTCTACCACCTGCTCCTGTAACCCCACCAACACACCCCTCACTCCTGAATCTGCCCAGTGATAGCATCAAGTCTGGTTCTCCACTGTTGATCTGTTTCCTTGTGAAATATAAAAAAAACTGTACCTACGCTACTGTACTAAAATCTGCTTACCCTCAGTTTGTTCTATTCACATTATGTATGCTACCCACTGCTGTTCTAAACACATTATGTATGTTTCTCTGATTATATCATGTTCCACTGTATGTTTGTTCTGATTGTATCATGTTTCCACTGTAACCCCAAACCCCAGGGCACATCTGGAATCGAGTGGTACTCTGCTCAGCATGCCTTCCTGGTAAATCTCTTGAATAAATAAATAAATAAGATCTGTGGTTGGAAATTTACACAGGCCCAACAGACAAAGACACAGAAGGGGACAAAAGAGCGGCAGTGGCAATGAAGGTGTGCTGGGGATACAATAGAGCAGCTTGCTCATGGCCAAATGGCAGTTTCCGGCACATATGTTCCAAGTGCGGGGGTCACCACCCAGCAGCCCGGTGTAGATACAATTGGGAAAAGGGGACAGGCAATCAGGGCAGCATCCCTCAGGCAGTCTTTTGGAATGGACAGAGTCCATTTCGTGGGCAACAGTGGGGGAGGGGGAGCAGGGGCAGGGAAACAGGGGAAAATGGCAAGGCTATCAATCATGACATCAGGACACATAAGGAGACGAGGGGGAGTGGTGTACAGCTGGCACAGACTCCCATAAACACAGGAAGGATGGAAAAATGGTTGGGGGCATACCCGGATAAGGATGCAGCAGAAACATTAAGGGAGGGTTTTAAAAAGGGGTTTTAGCTTATGGTTCAAAGGCCGGAAGAAACAGATGATGGCAAATAACTTAAAATCGGTAAGAGGAAAGGAGGAGGTGTTGACCAAGAAAATTGGGGAGGAAATAAGGTCCGAGATGATGCCATAGGGAAAGAAGACAGCAGAGTCACGTACACCACATTGAAGGACGCAGTAAGACAGATTAGAATGAAGCAGGAAGCATGGATGGCGAAAACAGACACAGAGTCAGCTTTTCGCCTGTTACCAGTTAGACCGGAGGACTGGGACTTATTGGGTTTCAGAGTGGAAGGAAAGTTTTACTTCAATAAGGCCATGCTGATGGGGTGTTCAATAGCCTGTGCAACATTTGAGATGTTTAGCACCTGGTTACAGTGGGTTTTTCAGAGCAGATTTGGGTACAGGGCAGTAGTGCACTACCTGGATGATTTCCTTTTCATTGGGGAGGGTAAGTTAGAGGCTCAAGACATGCTCAGGAAATTCCAGAGATTGTGCCAGGAATTAGGAGTGCCCCTAGCCAAAAACAAGACGGAGGGGCCGAGTCGCATTATTGAGTTCTTGGGTCTAGAATTAGATGCAATATATATACATGAAGGCAATCACACATATTATACCTGTACAACTCCTTGGTTTTGCTCTGCTCTATAGCTGAGGTGGCCCACCAGGTGTGGTGGGGTGTGGGGCATCGGTAGGTAAGGCCATGCAACTACTAAATGTGGTACGTTGTGTGCACCTGCAATCAGGGATGTGGATATTTGGTGTACATGGCCTCAGTTTTGCTGTTGATCTCCATTGAGCATGCAGTACCTGGTTAGGTGGGTGGGGATGTCTTGTAGTACATTTAGACAATTGTTTTTTTATTTCTGTCACCTGCTGCTGGTTGTCTGTCATTGGCCGTGTTGCCTTGGTCCTCCCCCTACTCGCATGTGTGTGTGTGTGTGTGTCTGTGTGTGTATGTGGTGCTGGGGGGATGAATTCGGAGTCAGGGTTTTCAACCATAACACCAAATTTCCTCACATTTGGTGATGTGGAACAACCCTAACTGATGCATTAAATGGAGTTTTTTTGAAATGAATATGTATATATATATATATATATAGATATATCTATATATATATATATATATATATACATATACAATAGGGGTGAGTGGTAAATGAGTGAGATAAAACAGTGTATCATCCACTGCAGTATGATATTTTTACCCTCTGTTCTACAGTAATGATATCAGCCATTTACACACACACAGTGCACACAAAAGTCAGTGATATCATCACTCTATGCAGCTTTCCCCTCAGCATACAAGAAACACCTGTGCTGTTACCATAGAAACAAATACAGAAGTACAATGCTTTCACCTGAAACACAGCTGCTGCTCCTAACAAAGCATATTTCTCCATCAAGGACTCCTTCACTAAACAGGCACAAAGTAACAGGTTACAAAGGAAAAGATAACTCTGTACTGTGTTGTTTCTCTTCTTCCAGGTCCCCACTGCAAGCAGATGCACAGAAAGTGGGCCAAAATATTTGAATCAGACTCCAACACAGAGTAAAATGAAGAACATCAAACAAGCAACATATCATTGAGAAGAGCAACATTTATAACAATTTACCTTGTAAAACCACTAAAACATTACTTTAGTTACCTTATATTATATGTTGCAAAACACAATAAGCAGCAGAAATGAAATGACTTCTGTAACATTAAAGTGAAACATCCACAGTTTGGCTGAATGGAATTGACATGAGCAGAACAATAATAAGTTAAAACAGTCACACAAGCAGTACACTAAAACTAAGAAACAAATTAAATAAAAATGCTCACAGACACAGAAATCTAAGAAAATAAAAGAAGATTTTGATGAAACCCCATTCCCTGATGCCAGCCTAAGTCCCACCCACTAAGGCATAACATCCAATGAACCATAACACACAGACAACATGTAGCCAAGCACACATCAGCAACACACACATCAACCACTCAGAACAGTACAAAACATACATCCAGCCCCAATAACAAAAGAAACTGCACAGCCCAAAAACCCATCCACAAACTAAATACATAAAACCCTCTCACTAATTTACCACTCACCCCTGTAGTAAAAATCACACACATGATGTGCAGATCATGTGCTATGGAAAATATTCTCACTCCTGCATCATCAGCTCTGGATATCTCACTCTGCAGGAGTGAGAATATTTTCCATGTCACACTCCTGCCAATCATGTATCCTATCTATCTATCTATCAATACATACATACATATATATATATATATATATATATATATATATATATATATATATACACACACACAGACACACATCACATGTAATATTCCTATTTTAATGTTCCCATGCAATATTCCTGTTTTCATATTCCCATATCTTTTCTTTGCTCCCTTGACAAAGTCCCTGAAAGGCTCATCTATAACCAGGCTCCCCACATAGTGTGGTTTAAGGTGAAGACAGTAGTATAGTCAAGCTACGCAAAAGTAAGGGTTCTGGATTTCAAAAAGGGCAATTTTGCAAAAATGGGGAACACCTCAAGAAAAGACAGCCAAAAGTGGAGGGACTGGGGTAGAAAAAAAATGGGAGACACTTAAAGGAGCCACAGCAGAGGCAACAAGACTCTGTGTAAAGCAAGTTGACAAAGCAAAAAGAAGGGAAAAAACACTATGGTTTTCTAAAAAAGTGTCAGGGAAGGTTAAGAAAAAGAAACAGGCGTTCAGAAAGCATAAAGAAACACAGAGGGAGAAAGACAGGGAACTGTATCAGTTAAAACAGAAGGAAGTGGGCAAAGCAGTCAGGACCACAAAGGCACAAACTGAAGAAAGAATAGCACAATCAATAAAAAAAAGGAGACAGAACCTTCTTCAGGTATATTAGGGAGAGGAAAAATACCAATGGAGGGATTGTGAGGCTAAATAAAGGGGTGTGGGGTGTGGAGGGGGACCTAGAAAAAGTAGAAATTCTGAACTAATACTTATGCTCCGCATTTACAAAAGAAGGGGAAGGGGAGAGACCAAAATTAGACAGTAGAAACACACATGGAGGAGAGGTGAACACCAGTCCATACACAGAGGAGAGAGTCCTAAAAGAACTCTGTAAACTAAAAGTGGACAATGCGATGAGTCCAGATGGGATGTATCCTAGAATACTGAAAGAACTCAGGGACATACTAGGGGCACTATTGACAGCCCTATTCAACAAATCAATGGAGAAGGGAGTGGTGCCAATGGACTGGAGGAGGCAAATGGGGTACCACTACACAAAAGTGGGGCAATGTGGAAGCTGGTAATTACAAGCCAGTCATTTTGACCTCAGTAGAGGGGAAAATAATGGAATCAATGCTAAAAGAAAGGATTGTAGCATATCATGAGGCCAGTGAGGCACAAGATCCAAGGCAACATGGATTCATAGCTGGTAGATCTTATCCAACAAATCTGATTGATTTCTTTGACAATGTAACCAGGGAGGTTGATCGGGGGGTCTGTGGACATGGCCTACCTAGATTATAGCAACGCATTTGACACCATCCCACACAGGAGGCTAGTAAACAAGTTGGACAGTCTGGGAGTTGGTTCCAAGGTAGTGAATTGGGTCAGGAATTGGCTAAGCAGCAGGACACAGAGGGTGGTTGTTAATGGAGTTCAATCCTGGGACAGAAGGGTAACCAGTGGGGTGCCACAAGACTCAGTACTGGGACTGGTCCTCTTCAGTATCTATATTAGTGACATTACAGAGGGGCTAGAAGGGAAGGGAAGCCTCATTGTAGATGAGACAAAGATATGCAATAGGGTAGACACTCCAGACAAGGTGGAAAGAATGAGAAGAGACCTAGGCAAGTTGGAGGAGTGGTCAAGAGTGTGGCAGTTTAGATTAAATAAAAAAAGTGCAAAGTCATGCACCTGGGGTGCAGAAATCCTGGAGAGTAATACAAGTTGGGGGGGGGGGATACTGACAACAACAAAACTGGAAAGAAACCTGGGGGTAATTATAACAGAACTTGATGTATTACAATTGTACTATATTGTATTGTATTTTATTGTATTGTATTGTAGTGTAATATTGTGCATGCTTTGTACCAAGTTTTTCTACCAGGACCTCCATGTAGATGAGCTTGTTCAATGGAGCTTTCCTGCAAATAAACTTGAACTTGAACTAACAGATGACCCGAAAGTAGCCAAGCAATGTAAGAAGATGGTGGGGAGGACCAGAAGAATGCTGGGGTGCATAGGAAGAGGCATCACCAATAGAAAACAAGAGGTGATGATTCCACTGTACAAACAGTTGATAAGGCCACATCTGAAATACTGGGTTCAGTTCTGGAGACCACATCACTGGAAGGTCATAGACAGAATGGAAGTGGTAAAGAGAAGGGCAATAAAAATGGTGAAAGGAATGCACCAGAAAACATATGAGGAAAGACTTAAAGACCTCAGTACGTATACCCTTGAGGAAAGGAAGGAGAGGGGGGATATGATACAGACATTCAAGTACCTGAAGGGGATAAACAGGTTTCAGGAGGGAAGCATCTTTCAGAAAAAGAGAAGTGCAAGAACTAGAGGTCACAGTATGAGGCTGGGGGGGGGGGACTCAGAGGTAACATAAGGAAGTATTTTTTTCACAGAAAGGGTGGTGGATGCATGGAACAGCTTTCCTGCAGAGGTCGTAGCGACAAAAACAAGAGGTGAATTCAGGAATGCATGGGATAAACTGAAGGCAGCCATAGTGGTAGGAAAGAGAAGTTAAGCTGCAGATCATTTAGGATCTGAAGCTTATGTAGGTAGGGAAATGGGCAGACTGGGTGGGCCAGACAATACTTATCTGCCATCACATTTAATGTTTCTATGATTCTATGCTCTTGACTACCTTGAGCAGAGGCACCTGTTATCAGTTTGACAGCATGGCTCAGGAGGCATCATGGAACTGTCAATGCCCTTGTTAAACTGACCTCAGACATCCTGTATGCCATGTATAATGAGCTTCTGACTGGTGCTGTCTTCAAAGACCTCACAAAAGCTTTTGACATGGTTAACCATAGCCTTCTCCCAACAAAACTAAAGTTGTTTGGCCTTGAAGAACTCTATCTCTGATGCTTCTCCCATTACCTGGTCAGTAGATCTCCATTGGTCATGTGGAAGGGCTCACTTTCCTTGAAAAAACTCTCTCAGATGGTGTACCTGAAGACTATGTATTGGGCATCTTGTTATTTTCATTGTTTGCTAATGATATGCAACGGAACTGTGTGTGTGTATGTGCCGGGGGTGAACCTACTGCTGTATACTGATGACACTGTCCTCTATAGAAGTTCTAGTGATGCTAGTTGTCTCAATGTACAGATTGCTGGGTACCTCCTAGAACCAGAAAATTAGTTAATGGCCAGTAAACTGATCCTCAATGCAAAAAAGACCAAGTCAATTTTATTTGGCCCTAGAAATGTGGATTTGACCAGAAAACACCTATTTGCTCTCTCTACTTCTTCCAGAGCACTTATAGAAGTAATGGAGTCCTCCAGATACCTTGGGATTTACCTGGACCAGGAACTTTCACTCAGAACCCATACTGACTAGGTAACTAATACCTTAACCAAAAAATGTTCCTACTCTACTGCTTTGGCAGTTTCTTTACTAGGAACTCACGACTAGTTAGTAATACCAATAAGTTAAAAGACAAAGAACCTCAGTGAGAAAGCACTGAGGAAAAGTTTTCCCAAAAGTGTATTGACAACAGAGCCAAGTTTCAAAGAAATACAAAGTGACACATACCACCATAATGCAAAGCATCACAGGATGTATATGCAAATCACCTTGAAGATGTAGGCTGGTACTGCTTTAAGTAGGAATGTATATTGTCAAAGGGCCTCTCACAAAATCTGTAAAGTGTGCAAACAGAAGACACAGACACATGTTTCATCCTACACAGGACTCATCTATATGCCTTGTTTGTATCTCACCCCAGGGGAAATGAATCAACTCTAAGCTGGTCTTACTGGTTTGGGTCATAGTGGGCCCCAAATAAGAAAGTAAACTAATTAGATAGAATTTCACAGAAAGTAGGTGATACTATGGCTGCTTACTCCAATTGTTGGGCCCTCTACATGGTATATCTGGATCAGTGGTAAGGTTTTGGCTGAGCTTTTGGTCCTCTCCCTTGCTACATACCCTTGAATGTTCTTGTCCCTCACCAGGAGCACTACCACCCCAACTTAGAATCAAGGCTGCTACACATGGTCAGTGTATAGGTGTCATAGTGTTGTAGTCAGAATGATGCTTTGTGGATCCCTCTGTCTCTTTTCCAGAGCAGAAGAATAAACATTTACACATGTCCCCAGGAAGCAGGCCATGCAAGATGTGACAGCCAACCAGAGATGAATGTGAAGAAACTTCCTGGTAGATTCCTGTCCATTGTTCTATCTCATATATATGTTTAAGATGATGTTGTAATCTCACACACACACTGGCAATTTCCCATAACTGTCTATAGGTGAAGATGCACAGGGCACAATTTAAACCTGTATGGATATGTAACATAACCGTATGCTTATTCCTCTGTACTATTTTTCTGTTTTCGTGGGTTTTTTTAATTGCAAAATCAATAAAAAAAAGAAAGCAAACTAAAAGACAAAGAACATCAATGCATAAGCACAGATGTGAGGGTTACCCAAAAGGCCATTGACAACAAAGCCAAATTTAAAAGTAATACCATACAATAACACATATACCCCCATAATCTAAAGCATTATGAGATGTATATGTAAATCACCATGACAATGTAGGCTGGTACTGCTTTAAGCAGGAATGCATGGTGCCAAAGGGCCTTGCACAATATCTGCAAAGGGTGCAAACAGAAGACACAGACATGTGTTTCGTCCTACACAGGACTCATCAGTGTGCCTCGTCTGTATACACCCCAGGGGAAATGAACCAGCTCTAAGCTGGTCTTACAGGTTTGGGTTATGGTGGGCCCTAAAATAAAAAAGCAGGCTAAAATACAAAGAACTTCAGTGCAAAAGCACTGATACAAAAGTAACCCAAAAGAGCACTGGTAACAAAGCCAAGTTTCAGAGAAATACAAAATACAAAATTTGCATTATGAGGGTGTGTGTGATTTTGCATTTCTTTGAAACTTGGCATTGTTGCCAGTGTCCTTTTGGATAACCCTTGCGTCAATACTTTTGCACTGAGGTTCTTTGTCTTTTATCTTGCTTTCTTGTTTTGGAACCACTATGACCCAAACCTGTAAGATCAACTTAAGGCTGGTTCATTTCCCCTGGAGTGTGATACAGACAAGGCACACCGATGGGTCCTGTGTAGGAAAACAGGTTTGTGTCTTCTGTTTGCACCATTTGCAGATTGTGTGAGATGCCCTGTGGTACCATGCATTCCTGCTTAAAGCAGAACCAACCTCAATTTTCATGGTGATTTGTATTATGGGAGTATGTGTGATTTTGTATTTCTTTGAAACTTGGCTTTGTTTCCAGTTACCTTTAGGATAACCCTTGCCTCAGTGCTTTCTCACTGAAGTTCTTTGTCTTTTAGATTGCATCCTTATTTTGGGCCCACCATGACCCAAACCTGTAAGACCAACTTAGGTCGGGTTCATTTCTCCTGGGGTGTGATACAGATGAGGCACACTGATGAGTCCTGTCTAGGACATGACACGTGTCTGTGTCTTCTGTTTGCACCCTTTGCAGATTGAATGAGAGGCCCTTTGGCACCAAGCATTCCTGCTTATAGCAGAACCAGCCTAAATTTTTATGGTGATTGAATATACATCCCATGATGCTTTGCATTATGGGGGTATGTGTGATTTTGTATTGCTACCTGTACTCTACTTCTCCTTCTACAATACATCACACCCATCTTTTAATTTCTGAGTTGCTCTGAGTTCAACAAGCTTAGATTACTCTACAATAAAACTGGTAATTTTGTCTCTGGAGCCCCATCCAGGGAGCATCATTGTGATGTGTTGCATTTTCTGAACTGGCCTTCTTTGGAGGACTGATTAGAGTTCACCCTTCTCTGCCTGGCCTTTAAGCTTGTCAAGAGTAACTCCCCTCCCCTTAGTCTATGTGACATCCTAACAATTAAATCATCCAGTATGGTCCTGCTTTCCTCCAGCAATACTCTATTACAGGTACCTAGAGTTGGATCCTGTATGGGAAAGAGGTCCTTTGCAACCTCAGTACCTAACCTCTGGAACTATTTACTTCCTGCTCTTCAGGACTGTTTCTCACTTGGATTTAACAAAGAGCTCAAAGTTGTCCTACTGGACCACATCCTATGCTCCTGTAATTGATGATTCTTACTTGTGTCATTATAACTGCCTCTATTTGCCTGTCCCTCTTCATGATGATACCCCTATTGAACTATTTCCTCTGCTTTATGTAGTCAAAGTTTGTTATTAGTACTTTGTCATGTACTGGTACTCCATGTTTTTCCATATCTGTTTTTCCATATCTATTTCTTCACCGATCATGTATTTTGACTATGTCATATCTAACTGTTTACTGAAGGAGGCAGTGTAGTGAAGTGGTTTAAGGCTCTGAGCTGCAAACCTGGAGACCTGGGTTTGAATCCCACAGACCCTACTTGCATAATGTGTGACCCTGAGCAAGTCACTTAACTTCCTTGTGCTCCCAGGTCACACCTGTAAATAAGATTCAGCTTAGTGTGTCTCTCTTTGTCAAAAAAAAAAAACTCATCACGTATGTTGACTATTTACTGTTTGATTGTTATATGTCATTCATTCCAGAGAACCCCTCAGAAAAGGACTCCTATGTCTCACTGGGTCTATCCAGTTAACAAAATAAATGAATAAAATAAATAAATACATATCTAGAATACTGGCTGAAAAAAACTGTGAGGCTATTCTAAATCTATAAGTCTCACATCATGACAGAGTCTGTCAGTTCTTTGATATGATTGGTTAAAATATAATGTGATATCATAAAAAATTTAAAATATAAAGTATGCTGAGCTGAGACTGCAGAACATATCAAATGTTATTCTTGTTACTAGACAGATTACTAGAGCATTCAACTCTGTGGCCTGAACTGCTTTGCAATGACCACTAGGTTAAATGTGTGAAATTTAACAGCACACTGATAAACTCAAAAGTTGAATGATAAGCAAACACAGAACTTCTCTCACCACTTGTTTAACTTCAATGAAACTACTAAGTGAAAAGACTTCCCTTGAAATGAAAGAGTGGTAGCATATAAAGATTAGGTGGCAGAATTCATGGTTTGCTGTGATGTGCTGAATAATTCATAATCCTTCAGATACTAAGACTCACACAAGTATTTTCCTCTCCCATAGATTCATATCTACATAACTCATATATTATTCATGTGGAATATAAAGACACTACAGATCCAATAAGATGGCAACAGTTTTTATATTAATTAGGTTTCATAATAACTGCCAAAGCAGACACAGCAGTACTGGACTTACAGTGCCATATTTAGAAATATTTTGTTTTATTAATACAAGAATTTACACTGCTGTAGGAGTTATACAAATTCATATTTTTTCTTTTAAACTTGAAACAAACCCTGTGGTTTTAAAGATGGAAATGTGAAACTGTAAGAATAATGAAACTGACAGTTTTTGAGTTTGGTGAAACCAACACATACAGTAGTTTGGTCCCTTCATACCCAGTGGAGTTTCTAAATTCTCAGTCTCCCTTCTAAATCACTGTTCTCTTAGATGCTGGCGTTCTTATAGCACACAGTTTTCCAGTGTGAGCTATTACAATAGTTTCTGGGACATAGCTCTGGCTACCACTACAAACATAAGTCAGCTGGTGCAAAAACGTCTGTCTGCCATGCTCTCAGATGGTGGAACACCCTCTGCTGCCCAGGAGATGCCATGCCTCATTCGACTACTGCAACATTTAAGAGGAGTATTTTTTATTGCATTTTCTAATCTATAGTGAGTTATCATTTATTGTTAAAAAGTACCTAAAATGTAAGTCATGAAATATACTACATAAATACAAATATCAGGTAATATTCTGGATACTTAGAAACATAAAAAGTGATGACAGAAGGAGACCAAGGGTCCATCAAGTCTGCCCCTAAATTTCCAAGAACCTGTTGCTGATCTGGGGTCCTAACCCCCTTATGGTTTTTGTCTAATGTTTTTTTTTATTTGAGCCCTTGCTTTGTCCCTCCAATTCTTGAATGCTGTTATGGATTTTGCTTCTAACACCTCTTCAGACAGGCCATTCCAAGGATCCACCACTCTTTCAGTAAAATAATGCTTCCTTAGGTCCAGTCTAAAGCTCCCTTCCCACAACTTCCATTCCTTCCCTCCAGTAGTTGAGCTGGTGACCCTGTTGAATAGTTCTGTGTAGGGTACTTTATTTACACCTCTTTGGAATTTGAAAGACTCAGTCATGTCCCCTCTCTTCCTCCTTGTCTCAAGTGAGTACATGTTTAGTGACTCTAGGCACTCCACATAAAAGACTTCATTGAGTCCCTGTCTCATACATTTTCTAAAACTATCAGTAATATTCTTGATACATTTTAGACTAAAGGTGAAGGAAACTATAGCCCATAAACAGGATCCTCATGCCTGCAATCTTTGATTTGGGGCTCAGTACATAAACTGTTCCTGGCCCTTCCACATATGAGGAGGGATGGGTAAAGCTGCAGAGTGCCCTTTCCATGCATGTTGCACAGAAGGGAGGCACTCTGGGGTATACACAGTGTATGATGTGACCACATCCCCACTCAATCACTGTCTGTCCATGGATCTAAGCAGGTGTCCTTGTTGGGGAAGGAATGAGTCAGGGGCATGCCTCTGCATAATGCACAGTACACTGTGCTTGCAGGAGAAGGTGAAGAGAGGGAAGCAGTATTACCTGAGGAGTGATGCTGCTGTAATGGCCACTTGCCCTCATCACATGTCCCAAATGTCCCTTGCCAACCCTTCTTGGGGCCTGTGTGGAACTAGCTGCAGTAGCCCTCAATCCTCTGAGGTGTGCCATCAGTGAAATCCCTACACTGATGGCAATGTGGGCACCACAACCTGATCAACAGTCATTCTGTCAATCAGGATTTTACAATGCCTGCCATCTTGCTGCCTGAGGGGTATTGCACTGTTCCCCCCTACACCTCTAACCTGGAGATGATGATAATACTTATTGGCTGGTGAAGCCCCCCTGAAACAGTCAGGATGTGCCCGGGTGGTTTGCAGAGATTGCATTCGGGCAGCATGATTGCCGGGAGACATGGTTACCATCGTCATTTTCTTGTCAATTTTGTGCCAGTCAGCAATTTTGTTGTCAAACCAACATGGTGGAAACATCCTCTGAGATACCATGGAGGAATGGAGGCAATTTCCCATAATTGCAGATGTTTTATAAATAAAATGTGTGCTCTTTAAAGAATACTGCAATATTTTGAGGACTGCCAAATTGTGTACTCCCCTGCTCCATCTGAAACATGGCATTCAACAAAAAGTTGGGCTGGGCATTTAGTCAGACATCTGCTGTTGCTCCCGAAGCAAGCCATGGCATATTCATAGCTCCTCCATGCCAGAGTCTGTGGACTGGGTGAGACTGTGGCAGTGACTGGAAAATATTCATAGTGCCTTTTGTGCAAAACTCCACTCATGCAGAACTGATCATTGATTTTGATGTACTTCCTGATATTAACAGTGATCACTATGCAAAGTTTTCCTTGTGGTCTGCCAAAACAAAAAAAGTGCCCCCCCAGATTTTTTAAATCCAGAAACAATAATAATATTCTGTGTGTGGCTTCCTTTGCAGCCAGTTTACTAGCTGTGGACTGGTCCATACTTAATTAACAAATGTGGTGACATTGACTAGGCTCTTCTTTTATTCTCTTCTATGTTGCAAACTTTTTTGTGATTTTTTCTTGCCCCTGAAAAATTTACAAGAACTAAGAGAGACAAACAACCTTGGATTAGTCCTCAGCTACTTAAATGTATAAAGAGAAAAGGGATAAGATCTGAGAATCTTACTGTGAACACTATGAGGAAAAGGGGTATGATCTGAGAATCTTATTGTAAACATAAGGCACCTTGAGGCCATATAATCAAAGCTTTGCACCCGTCGTAAATCTGTAGCGCTGGAATGGCACAGAATTTGCATCGGACTGCAATATTCAAAAGCCCTTTTAATGCCAGCGCTGTGTGATAGCACCGGTGCTAAAGGTTAATGTATACAGGGGAGGGAGGGAGTGAGATAGTGGAGTGGCCATGAATGCCAGCACACCAGCATATTCAAAATAGCAGCACCGTGCTACAGGTTGTTGTGCCACTGGTAGCACAACACTAAATACCACCTGTAAAAAGCATGTGATAAGTGGCAGTGGAACCCAAAGTAATTCAAAGTGACACTTTGAATTACTACCATAGCAATTCAAAGTGTACTTTCTAATTGCCACCAGGTCCAAATCCTGGCAGTCTGGTGTCCCCTCCCCCACCACACCACTTTTATTGCCATCAGGGATGCGCAATCCATCTGTCAGCATCATGATCCCCCCCAACTCACACGGCACACTAGGATCCCACCCCAGTGTACCCAAAAGTTATTTCATTTTTAAAGTATTGTCTTGCTGACACGGGTGTCCAACACCCCTGTCGGCAGCATGTTCCCCCCAACTCATATGGCACACTGGGAGCCCACCCCAGTGTGCCCAAATGTTACTTCATTATTAATGTATTGCCTTGCCAATGGGGGTGCTCAATCCCCCTGTCGGCAGCATGTATCCCCTCACAATTCATGTGGCACACTGGGAGCCCACCTCAGTGTGCCCACATTTATTCATTTACTGTTTGTTCCTGTAAATAAGAAAAAACATCCCCTGATGTGTTATTTGTTTTTTTAACTGAGAAAAAGAAAACAGTCCCTCGTCGACTTCCCAGTTCCCCCCCATCCCCACCCTCCCACTGAGCACCCCCACCCTGTCCTTACCCCATGCTTACCTCCGGAGGTCAGCGCCGTAATCATCTGAGAACCGGGACACACAACTGCACTCTTCAAGGCTGAACTGCAAAATGAAGAATCAAATGTAAGTGCCATATTATGGCTGTCAATGGGGGTTTCAACTTATAATGATATCTCACCCATTTTTAGGAATTTTGACCCCAAATTTTCAACATGGGGTTCTTGGGACACCACCTTATGAACGCTGTCACTGTCATTTCATTACTCAGTCCCAAAAGGTAATTTTGTGGTCACTGCGTGGAATCATCTTTCGGGACCAATTAACGAAACAACAGTGCCACTGTTCATGAGGTGGGGTCCCAAAAAGCCCATGTTGCAAATTTGGAGAAATAATTCAAAAAAATACATTACGAGCATGCTTTACTCACTTTCTATGCATGTTTGTAACTTCGCTAATTTTTAATATTTTCACCCCAGTGTTTCAACATTGCCATATTTTTTTATCTCCTCATGAACAGTACAGCTGTCATTTTCAACATCCTGCCCACAATTTGTTTTCTCACCTGTGGCACAGAATGGCACTGTTGCTGTGCAAAATCAACTTTTGGGATGGCTTAACAAAATCACAGTGCAACTGTTCATGATGGGAGTTCCCAAAAATCCATGTTGACAATCTGGTGAAAAAATTCAAAAGAATTACAGAGTGATGAGCGTGTGTTGTGCAGTTTCTATGCACACTCACCACTTTCTCCAGTTTTTCATGTTTTCACTCCAGAATTTCAGCATTACCATTGTTCACACCACTTCATGACTAGTACAGCTGTAAGCCCCGAACCCGAGACACACCAGAGACCACCCCCCTCCCTCGAGGAGACCGGAGGTCGCGAGGGCCTGCCCTGAAGCCCTCCCTGCCCGCAGAAGCCCCAAACCTGAGACACACCAGAGACCAGCCCCCCCGGAGGAGACTGGAGGTCGCTAGGGCCTGCCCTGAAGCCCTCCCTGCCCGCAGAAGCCCCGAACCCGAGACACACCAGGTAATTTCTACCTTGATCCAGGCTGCTGCCACCACTGTTGGCCATCTGGCGCCTTTTCTGAAGCGGCCACAAGCTCCCCTGCTCAGCGCATGAATCCCAGCCAGAGTAGCATCTCGAGTTGCTGCCCAGGCTCAAACAGAGCAGAACTGTTACTTTTGTGCCTGATTTTGAAACTTTTAAAACAAACCAGCTAAAACTATTTGCATTTGCCTGTAACTGTATTTAAAAGCTTAGAGTCACTGCAAGCCCAGGACCTGTGTTCTATCTGAAATCCCCCTGTGCAAATCTCACTGGGGACTGTTTGTTAATTTGTAAAGTGCATTTCCAGTTGTAACTGAAATACCCCCCTGTGAAAAACTCATTTGGGGACTGTTTGTTAACTTCTAAAGTGCATTTCCAGTGTGCAGAATTTCAGTTTGACCTGCTAGTAATCACCTTCTTTTTTGAATCACAATAGTATCTGATAGCCCACAGCCCATTTGCTCTTCTCCCCACACCCACTACCAGCCCGCCCCCAGCAAGTTAATCTTTTGCCTGTGCTGCATATTTAATCCCCTCTCTCTCCATTCTCCCGCAGAGACCACCCCTCCCCCGAGGAGACCGGAGGTCATGAGGGCCTGCCCTGAAGCCCTCCCTGCCCACAGAAGCCCCGAATCCGAGACACACCAGGTAATTTCTACCTTGATCCAGGCTGCTGCCACCACCATTGGCCATCTGGTGCCTTTTCTGAAATGGCCACGAGCTCCCCTGCTCAGTGCATGAATCCCGGCCAGAGTAGCACCTCGAGTTGCTGCCCAGGCTCAAACAGAGCAGAACTGTTACTTTTGTGCCTGATTTTGAAACTTTTAAAACGAACCAGCTAAAACTATTTATATTTGTCTGTAACTGTATTTAAAAGCTTAGAGTCACTGCACCCGAGACACACCAGGTAATTTCTACCTTGATCATTTTTTTTTCTTCCCCATTAGCTCCTTATATTGTTTTGCCACTATAGGGAGCCTGATTAAGTTTGAGCAATTTGCTCCCAATACCTCACTTGTCACATTTTACTGCTCTCTAGTAGCCATTTTCACTTGGTGATTTATATTAAAGGAGCCCTCTGCTGTCTCTTTCCTCTCTACCTCACTCCTTTCTCTAGTCAAAAATGTCCCTCCTCCCTCCTAGCACTCCTCATGGGAATACTTTTGCCTTCCTATCCTCTTTGAGTTTTACTGTGAACACATCAACAGCTTCTGCCAATACTTATACTCAGTTTGACTTCTACTACTCCAACATGCTTGCTACTGCCACTCCACTACCTCTACCCCACTCTGCTCTCATCAGCAAGCGTATTAGCCCAATAGTCAGATACCTTCACCTTCATCTGAAGCCGCCACTCTGCATCTCTATCAGGGCATACCTCATCACCTCGCTATGGTTACTAACCCTATCTCTTATACTATCCGGTGACATTGAGAGCAACCCTGGTCCATCTCTGCGTCCCATCATAACCTTGCCCCCCACCGGCCATCACTCTCCCTAAAACCGATGGACTAACTTTCGCCCACCTGAATGCTAGGAGCCTTATGGCCAACCTCCCTGACCTCCAGGCTTGGATCTATACTAATGTCCCAGACGTCCCTGCCATCACAAAACCTGGCTTAAGCCCACAGTGCCTGATTCTCAGTGCCACTTTCCTGGATACAACATGCTCTGATCGACCATCCTGGCACTAAAAGGGAGGTGGCCTTGCCCTCTACTTCAAAACTCACCTAAACATTACCCTTCTGCAGGACCCCCTCCTACCAAACTGTGAAATCCTACACTCCCTACTGCTTCTTGGGGGTGTAAAGAAACTCCATATTTTTTGTACTTATATCCCACCAAAAAATGCTACACAAGGCATCACTGAACTCCTAGGGTTTCTGCCTTCAGTTACAGGCAAGAATGACATTATCTGCCTTGGTGATTTTAACCTCGACTGGTCCGAGAAAAACTCAGCTAACCTATCCTCCTTAGCTAGCAAGGCAAATCTATCCCAGCTCATACATGAACCCACAAGGGACTCACGTGGGGGCAACTGTGCCACCCTCCTTGACTGGATACTTACTAACAGGACGGAATATGTTGCTCTAGCTGGTGCTACCTGGACACAACTAGTGACCACTATCCCATCTACTGTGTCTGGAACACTGTCATTCCTCCCTCCTAAAACTGTAACGCTTTCCTAATCTCTCCCGCCTAAGTCATGAGGACTTCTTAACTGACCTTAACCAGGTTGACTGGTCCCCTCTCTACCAAACAGAGGACATTAACATAGCCACAGAATATTTCAACTCCATCCTCCTCTCTCTTCAAAACCTTCACATCCCGGTCACCACACGTAGGATGGCAGGGAAAGTAACCAAGTGGCTAACACGCCCCCTTCTTCAACTTCTCAAATCTAGGGACAAACTTTGGTCCAGGTGGAAGATCTCCCACCTCCGTGCAGACTTTGAAGACTATCGTGCATTACGTAACAACTACAAAAGACAAATTCGTATTGCCAAAAGCACCTACTATAGGAACTACTAATAACATCCTCTACAAATCCACGCAGGTACTGGTCCAAAATTAAGGACATTCTTGGCAACAAGCAACAGAATCCAGCTGACATGAACATTCAAGGTGTTCACTGCACCAACCATGACACCATTGCCAATGCCTTCAATGCCCTTTTTTCTGCTCCACCAGTCGCTTCTCTAACTAGCCCACAACCTGACTGTCCCTCTTCTTCTCCCTCACCCTTCCCTTTCATTCTGGCTCCAACCACATACCTTGAAGTTCACAAGCTACTTAATTCCCTTCCAGCATGCGGGGGTCAAGGGCCTGAGGGCATCCATCCTTGCATGCTTAAGCAGTATGCACCTTGGCTGACCAGACCTATCACCTGGCATTTTAACCTCTCGATTTGTACGTCTACTATCCCATCCACCTGGAAAACTGCCAGAACCATCCCTATACACAAAAAGGGCGATGTCAAACTCATGTCCAACTACCACCCTATATCTCTTCTGCCCACTCTCAGTAAGCTGCTTGAAAAAATAGTCCACCGCCAGCTTGCTGCTCACCTTGACATGTTTAATCTTCAAACCCCGTGCCAACATGGTTTCCGGCCCGGTCACAGTACCACCTCTGCACTTACACAACTTGCAAATGACATCAGAAATAATATGGACCGTGGTCTACTCACTGGGGCAGTCTTTATTGACCTGTCTAAAGCCTTCACATGGTACACCATCCTCTCATTAAAGAAGCTCCAATCCATTGAGCATCTGACCAAGCCCTCTCCTGGTTCCATAGCTATCTTGACAATCGGACTCAGGCGGTAGTATTTCACAAGGCCCTTCTCCCCTAAACATCTCCCGTGGAGTTCCCCAGGATCCACTCTTGGACTTCTACTCTTCTCCCTCTTCCTAAATGATATTCCCACCATGTCCCGGCATAGCTGCACTCTTATGTACGCAGATGACCTTGTTCTCTACTCTGGGTCAAAATCGGTTGTTGCCATCAACTCCACTCTCACTAATGACTTCCAATTCCTGCAGATCTGGCTCTCTAGCAACCACCAAGTCCTGAACCTAGAAAAAAACTGTGCTATGCTATTCGGATCCTCTAAGAAACTGTCTGCCTCTGCAAACAGGTTCCGGGTTCAATGCCTTGATGGCTCCCTCATCTCAAACACTGAGTCCATCAAGTACCTTGGGGTCCCTTTGGATCCCACACTTGACCTGTCTCAACATGTCAATATGGTGTGCCATGCCGTCAATGCTAATATTGGCAGAGCTTATCGCGTGCGCCACTCCCTCACTCCTTCCGCTAGACTTTCTGTTGCGAGAGGTATTCTCTTACCCCAGCTCCAATATGCTCTGCCCCTCCTCTTTGCTGCAAACTCTGCTACACTCCACAAATGGGACACTGTCTACAATAACATCTGTAGATTCGCCTTAACTGCCCCGCTCTTACCATCATTGTCTCCTACGCTGGCTTAAATTGGCTGTCACCTAAGGATATTCGAGCCTACTCCCTGGGCTGCTTTATCGACTCCTGTCTAGACCTCTCTGCCCTGTCTATCTTGCCAACCTCCTGACTCCTGCCTCACACACCGTACCCTCAGGTCTTCCTCTGTCCCCATGCTCTCCACTAGACCTTGCATGACAAAATGGGTGAACAGGCATTTGCTCATTTTGCTCCCAAATTCTGGAACTCACTCCCCTATGGTGAAAACTTCAGCCTCCCATTGAGAATTCAAAAACTCGCTGTTCACCCACCTCCTAGCCTCTGGCCAATGCAAATGCTCTTAATTTGCTTTGTCCCACTGCAGGCTGTCGGGTCTGACCCTGAGTACTACACTAATGTTCTCCCATGCAATACGTTTGTCTAGGTGGCTATGAACCTTGATGTCTTTACTGTCCTCAGCTGTCTTATGGTTACCCTAATTGCTTTATTTTACATCCTTATTATTATCTATGCCTAAAATGTACCCTTATGTAACTATTACTGTGCTACCCAATGTATATCTTGTTTTGCTCCTGTACACCTATATTATGTCTGTGCATTTCTGCATATTGTAACCAATGTCCTGTGCTCTCCCGGGTCGTGCCTGAAAATAGGCAGGTCTGTTGCCTAGCGCACTTACCCGGTTACCAAAAGCTAATAAATAAATAAATAAATTTTCAAATACTGCCAAAAAATGTTTTTCTGCACCTGTGGCTCAAAACGGCATTACAGTTGTGCAGAATTATAGTTTCATAGAGATTTGAAGATTTTCTGTACTGGGTACATTCTGTGAGGTGATAAGAAGGTTATGTTGAACATTTGGGGTTAAAATTATTTAAGATGGCACAGTTATGACTATGTGTTGCGATTTCACTACGCCTGCTCATACCTTTATGTGTGGAAGCACAGGGGCCAGAGACCCCTATGTTTCCACTGCTTGGCTACATATGTGCATCTGTGGAGGGATGGGAGTGCAGGGTCCAAAGGACCCTGTTCTCCCACAGCAAAATGAGGATGCAATTATACTATCTGAAAAAGAAGGAAAATTCATTGCAAGAAACTCCATTAATGCACCAGTTAGGGTGAATACTATAGTGACAAAAGCAGGAAAATGAGGTGTTAGGGTTTCCAGCCCTAACACCTAACCTCCAGGGTTACCCCATCTTCCACTCCACTTCCACCCCTCCACCCTCCACATACCAACAGGTATCTGGGTGTGCGTTGGGGTTGTCAGCCTACCTTTCACCCCATTCTCCTGTATTGCACCACCTCTGCTTGTTTACATATGGAATGGGGTGAATGTTAGGCCATCAACTCCAATGCACACCCAGACACCTGTTGGTGTGTAGAGGGTGGAGGGGTTGGGGTGGAGTAGTAGGGGTGGGAATCCTGGGGGTGGGGCATTAGGGTTGGAAACCCTAATGCTTCATTTCCCAACATTTGTTGCTACATTATTCACCCTAACTTATGCATTAATGGATTTATTTGCAATTAATTGTGGATGTGCCTCTCATTACGGGGATCAGTGCCCCTCTTTGTTCCACATTCAGAGTGTCTGTGTTCCTCATTCCAGTGCTGACTGGGTGGGAGGTATGCACTGCACATGCCTGCCAATACTCATGGTCTGCAGCTAACAAACTGTTTCTCAAGGCTGGCATACAGGTGGAGCTGTGGGCACCATGGAGTAGCACCGGGCAATCTTCATGCTAATGCATGCTAAGCAGGCCTTAATGAGATGCTAATGTGGCTGTCTGCATACAGATTGCCTAAGTAGGCTCATTTACATACAGACTTTGAATATAGCAATCTTTGCCCCAGGCTACTGTGTTTGCACTGGCTAATGTGTTAGCACTGTGCAGTCGGTTTAGCTCCGGGCAATCCTTTCAAAAGCATAGTACAGTTCTGCAGTGTGTGGCTTGCATTATTGTTTGCAGTTGTTGTGCAATACTTCATTGCTATCACCCACATTGTCTTTCAGCTTCAGCTCTGCCTTACTCCACCTCTTTGTCCACTAAGCCGCTGTTGCATTTTGCACTTCCCTGTTGCTATATTAAGAGCTGTCTTATTTCCCAGGCTATTTTAGCACTGCACTCCTACCCTGCTTGCACTGCTTCCTTTGCATGCTGTGTTCAGCAGGTTTAGCCCCAGGGTTAGCACTGTGCAATCGGTTTAGCCCTGGGCAATCCTCTCAAAAGCATAGTACAGTTCTGCAGTGTGTGGACTGCATTATTGTTAGCAGTTGTTGTGCAATACTTCACTGCTATCACACACATTGTCCATCGACTTCAGCTCTGCCTTACTCCACCTCTGTGTCCCCTGAGCTGCTGTTGCATTTTGCATTTTCCTGTTGCTAGATTCAGAGCTGTCTTATTTCCCAAGTTATTTTAGCACTGCACTCCCAGTTCTGTTTGCACTGCTTCCTTTGCATGCTGTGTTCAGCAGGTTTAGCCCCAGGGCTATTCCTTTGAATATAGCTTGATACTGGTTCAGGGCTAATTTAACATGCTGTGCAGTGCTAATTTAGCCCCGGGGCGAAGTTTTGAATATCTGGCCCCAGAGCTTTTACTAGCATTTAAATAATTGAGATACTTATGTAAAATTAGGTCAGGACAGGTAAATCAAACTATTATAAAGACAGCCAGCAAATTCCTTGGTAAAAATCATTACCAGACTTGGAATGCTTTGCATCAGTTGCTACAGGTAAAAAATATACAAATCTGACCAATCTTAAATCAGGTGATGACATTTGTACTGATATCCAGGAGACAACTAAAATGGTTAATACATTTTTCTGCAATTTATCTCATTATGCCCTTTCCCAGGTCCCCAGTAAGCAAATTTGTGGGTATCAAAGAAAGGCCCATGAAGGATGCTCACCAGCCAAGATTTTACTTTAAAATTCTGTCTATACAGGAAGTGGGAAAATATCTGAAGAAAATGAATCAGAGTGACAAGGTAGACAATGACGGCATAGATGTCAGTGTGGTGAAACTAGATTCTGGCAGTGTTGCTTTCACTCAGACTGTATAATTTGTCTCTCTCCTCTCTCTCTCTCTCTCTCTCTCCACCAGCACAATGCTTTTTCTTGGAAACAGCTCAATGTTTCTCTTATTTTCAAATTCAGTGGGCCATCTAATGTAAATAATTATAGACCAATTTATTTATTTATTAGCTTTTGGTAACCGGGTAAGTGCATTAGGCAACAATCCTGCCTATTTTCAAGCACGACCTTGGAGAGTACAGTATACAAACAGGTACTTACATACAGTTCACAAAGTGCGGTTTCCAAAATACATGGTAAGTGCACAGTTTTACAGGAGATCACAGAGATATAACTTAATCAGGGATAACTTTGTTGACCCCATTAAGGGTGTAGAAATGTAGCAGCAAGGCTAGGGCAATAAGACAGTCAAGAGAGCAAACACAGTAAAGTAAGTGATACCAGTGAGCAGGATGTAGGGCAATGGAGAGGAATTAGGTACAGACACAGGAATTAAGTGCATGAAGGTGGGAAAAAATGCAGATTTAAAAGCTGAGTGAGATGAGGAGCCCTTTAGGTAGGCAGGTAGGGAGTTCCAGAATTTGGGGGCAAAGCGGGTGAAAGCAAGTTCCCCCATTATTGTTGAGCAGAGAGGGATGAAGAGCAAAGACATTACAATTATGGGTTAAAAGAGGGGCTAACATATCAACGCATGATTGAGTAAAAAATTGCATAGATTATCAATCCCCTCAGCAGTATATTTCCTCAATGAGAAATGCAACTAGTAGACTTCTTCAAATTTAATGTATTTAAAGTCAAATTAAGGCCTTGAGAATGAAGGAGTTGCTAGAGGATCAGAAGACAATCCAGCAGTAGATAAACCAGCTTCTTTTTAATAACTGAGCAGGGGCCTCAGAAAATATGTGTTAAACATATCAGAAATACCTTCTTTTGAGTATGCAGTGGAACCTGCACAGGATACGATTGTGGTGGAGGATGTAGAATGTATCCCCCAAATAGAATCAACCATTTGCCCACATTTCTTAGAATTTTTTCTCACATTAATCACATTGGTTTTGTAATAAGAGGATTTGGATTTCCTTATAATAGAAACACAATAGTTACAACATTTGCAAACAGTGGTGGAATTCAAGCTTGCATGGGACAGTCATAAGGCAATTTTAGGGGATGGGGGTAGGAAGAAGTAGGCTGCTGGTTAACTAGGATCTGCAGCTTATCCATCAGGTAGGGAAATGGGCAGACTGGGTGGGCCAAGCAGTCCTTATCTGCCGTCAAATTTTATGTTTCTATGTTTCTATGAATACAGCTGTGTAAATTTAGTTGTTTTATGTGTGGCAGGGCAATACATACTACCAACTGAAATCTCCTTTCCAGGTAATTTTATTGACACAAATACAGCATTAATCAAGCCTTCTAAGGTGTCAGTGTTGACGAGTGAACATGATATGGAGGAGTGAATAAATAAGGCAGAACTGCCACCATGTCTATTTGTACCTGACCTAAAAACTGTATAATTTGTGAGACTGACATCAGAATCAGTAATAGAGGAATCCAGCCAAGTCTCAGTTACAGCAAGGATGGAAGGACATGAGGGAATAGACCAGTTTACCAACAGGTCTCTTTGGTGGAGAAGACTCAGAAGACTGGAATGAAAAAAAAATTTAGATTGTGCAAGGAAAGGCCAGGATTTGTTTCTATATCATCCCCAATTAAGAGTAGGGAGGAAATAAAGCAATAATATGTCAGGAAGAGAAGGGATTTCAAATTATTCTTTTGCCAATGTAGCCATCTAGGGCTTAAGGAAAAAGAACTGATGGAACAAAATGTAATACCTCTTAAAACAGGATGATTTAAGTATTTCATAGAGGGAATGTTAGACCAGGGTGTGGGAAAAATAAAATCATCCTCAAACCCCCTCTTCTGTGGCTTAATAAAGAAGGTATGGGTTAGTGGGGTAAAACCAAAAGAAATAATAAAACCACATCAATAAGATGAAGGGGACATGGAGATACTGTAAGTGTTCCATCCTGGAGAAATCATAAATTAAATGCTAAAAGTACAAAACCAAAACAATTAGAAATAACTTCTAGCAACAACAATTTGTTACAAGTAAGAACTAAAACTCCAGTGAAGCCTAATAAGAGTCTTGGGCATCTGGAGAAAATTAAAAAAAAATATGTACCTAAGTACAAATTTAACAAAGTACAGATAATAAATGTAAAACATCAACACAAAGCAATACAGCAATTAAGAAATACAATAAATAAAATACAATAAAAATTAGTGTAAAACCTGTGGTGCATAGCCATGCCACATCTGTGGATTGAGCCCTTAAATAGAAAAAAAAATACAGACAAAAAACACAAGGTCCGTCAAGTCTTCCTACATATTATTCTAAAACACACCTGTCTCCCATCTCCCCAAGAGCCTTCCTTTTCATTTGCCCCACCCATGCTAATTATGCCCTGTAAAGCCATCCTGCCTGGCAATAAAGCTGGCAATAGGCTCTGCATTTACCACATTGCCAGACAGACTGAAAACCAGAGAAAAATGCCTGTGAGGTGGGTTTGACTGAAGCCCCGCCCACTGTCCCTCACCCACTCCACCACTGGGACCCTGCAAGATGATACTGTATTTGAACCTTCTGGAGGAAAAGGATGACCTTCTGCCTCCTGACCTCCCTGGGGGGCAAACCAGAGGGGGCAGCCATAAGTGAGCCTGGTCATAACTAGGAAAGTTAATTTGGCAGGTATGCTAATACTTTTATTAACTGTAGCTAAAACTAGTGTTTTGGAAAAGCATGTTTTGTTGCTGTGCTGCTTTAACTTTAACAGCTCTGTCTGACTCACCCTGCTGTACCCCTGTAAGTATTTCAATTTGTCTATCATGTCTCCTCTTTCCTTCTGCCCTTCAGAGAGAGACTGCCCTGCAGTTGCCCAGTGTGTCCCTGTCCCCACTTTAATGAAAAGATAGTACATCTGCTGTTTTTTTTTTATTGTTATTTCCTAGGCACAATTCAGGGATCATGGAGTCATTGCACAGATCTGCTAAGAGTGCAGTCAGTACCTGTGCCATCTTCCTCAGTACCCAAGGGTGTACCCCATCTGACCCTTTTTATCAACCTTGAGAGCTAATAATCCATTATGCAACCTTTCAGATGCAATGGTTTCTGCACATATTACTGCCCCTTCCTCCTTTCCCTTGACTACTCTCCCCTGTGGTAACTGACTCTCCTTCTGCTTTGTAGGGTGGTGGATGCATGGAATAGCCTTCCTGAGGAGGTTGTGGTGTCAAAAACAGTGGGGGAATTCAAGAATGCTTGGGACTGACATAAGGCAATTATAGTAAAGGGTAGGAGGGGGTAGGAGGAAGCAGGCTGCTGGTTAACTAGCATCTGCAGCTTATCCAGTACTTAGGGAAATGGGCAGACTTGGTCAGACTAGGTGGACCATGTGGTCCTTATCTGCCGTCAAAGTCTATGTTTCTATGTTTGTAAATATTGATCAAAAATATCTGTTCCATATTTCTGCTTTACCCTTAATGTCCTACAGTAACTCAGTCCTACCTATGCTTCGGCTTCATCATGCCTTTTTTCATTTGTCTCTTCACCCAAATGTAATGAAAAAAGGCCTTGTCCCATTGCATGACTTCTTCCCCTATTTTCAACTCTACACTAACCTTTGGTTTTTACTTCACTACAGGTCACTTTCGGCTTTCACAGTAGTCTTTTCTTTGCCCTTCCTTCTGACTCCCCAAGTATTTCCTGAAAGCGGCCCCTTTCTCTCTCATTGTTTTTCCTCCCTCTGGAATGAATCTCATTGGTTCCTTGTGTCTTTTCTGCATCACTGTCAATTTTAGACAGGAACTGATGACATCCCGAAGGCTATCTTTAATAATGGCCCCCTTCACCTTCATCCCCAACTCTCTTGAGTTTGGCCCAGTGTTCATTGAGCTTTACCCTTATAGTGATAACGTCTGCCCTTCTGATGTCCAAAATATGCATTTTGGTGCTCAGGCATTTCCTTCCCAGCTCTATTCTAAACCAAACCAATAGGGGCTCAACTGTGCTGATGTTCGTGATGTAACCAATGTTTGACAGCACTAGGTCAAGGGTTGTCTGTTCTCTAAATACTCTGACTCCCTGAACCAAGAAGCCAGGAATGCTTCCAGGAGAGAATGACCTTTTCTTCTGCCAGCTTTTGGGACACTCCATTCCATCTATTAGGTTGATGTCTTCCATGATCACAACCTCCTCTGCATTGCAGCTTTCCTGATCTCACTTCCCAGATCTCTGTCTAAGTGCTTATATAGACCACCCCAATTTCACTTTCCTGGCCAATTCTGACAATACCTATCAGACAGTGACTCAACCCCAGTGTTTGCCATGTTCACCCTTGTGGCTTTTATAACCTCTTTGATATATTCAGCCACTCCCCCTCCTCTTTCCCCTTTCCTCTCTTTCCTATGGAGTGAGAACCCAGGGATAGTGAGGTTCCAGTTATGGTTTGATGATGCCCATAAATCCTTAGCTACCACCAAATCCTCATGGCTCTCTGCCAACTAGTGCTTAGAGATCCTCCAATGTATATCCCAGGCTCCCTGTGTTGATGCAGACAACTCTCCCTGATGCTAGTTTTCCCCAAGTCCTTTACTTTTACTGGTGAGGAACTCCTGAGTACTTGGGTATCGGCTCAATGTGCTCTGTACCAGGTTATTGTGTTTCTGCTTAACTGCTCATCCTATATACCTACCTTATTGCCTTATCCCCCTACCTTATATCCTCTTCTGCCCCTAGCTAATTCTTTCCTCCCTGTAACCTCTACTTTGCTCCTGTGTTACTCTTCCTGCCCCTCCAATCATCTTGGGGAGGCCCAATGACCCCCTCCATAAGAAAACCTAGGGCCTAGTGCCCTTCTATAGATCTTCTGTCTTGTTAAAATTTTGGTCAGTCAAACTTTTCTAGTTCCCTCTGATTCCAATTCCCCCTCTGGTAAGATATATATGATTCAGTGAGAAAAGAGTCTTGTCCTCCCAAATGAATACCCAGTCCCCTATATGGCAAAAGCCCTGCTCCATACAACACTCCTTAAGTTACTTGTTAAAGTCCTCAGTCCATAGCTTCTTAGTCTAAACTTGTAGAATTGTAGTGCAAACCATAAATAGCTGGTGTATTACCTAAAACTAATATTAGTTTTTAAAAGCAGTCAACCATTACCTTTTATATCTGAGGTACTTTTTATTTTCCCTTTTAATTAGAAGACTATTTACCGGATGTTAGTAGGCGTACTGTATGGAACAGCACTCTGCCTGGCAGCTGACCTATCTAGTCCCCCCCCCAAAACATCATCAGAACTGTGACCTCACTGACTGTGACATCACTGTTGCTTAGGAACATATACTCAGTAGCTGCCAATTCAGTCACCTGTGATGTCACTGCCAGTGAGATCACAATGTTGATGATGTAGTGGGGGGACTAGAGCCAGATAGGTCAGCTAACTAACTAATTCCACATATCCAACATAACATTATCACACAAAAAAACTTTCTAATCAGTGAAAGGAAAAAGAAAAATAATTCAGAAGTAACAATTTACAATTGATTACTTCTTAAAATTGGGGGGAGGTATTAACAACAACAAATGGGGAGTGGGGTATTAACAACAAAAATGGAAAGGGACCTGGGGGTAGTCATATCAGATGACCTGAAGGTAAACAAGCAATGTGAGAAGGCAGTAAGGAGGGCTGGAAGAATACTGGGATGTATAGGGAGAGGCATCACCAGTAGAAAACAGGAAGTTGTTATCGCTCTGTACAGACAACAGGTGAGACCCCATCTGGAGTATGCATGCAGTTCTGGAGACTCCATCTTTGCAAGGGCATAGACAGGATGGTGGCAGTCCAGAGGAGGGCAACTAAAATGGTGCAGGGTCTGCAACAGAAGCCATATGAAAAGAGACTAAAGGAGCTTAATATGTATACCCTCGAGGAAAGGAGGGAGAGGGGATCCATGCTAGAGACTTTCAAGTACCTCAAGGGAATCAACAAAGTCCAAAAGGGTAGCATCTTCTAGAAAAAGAGATGTGCAAGAACAAAGGGGCACAATTTAAAGATAGAGGGGGGGCAGCTCAAGGGCAATGTGAGGAAATATTTTTTTCACAGAGAGGGTGGTGGATGCATGGAATGGCCTTCCTGAGGAGTTTATGTGGTCAAAAGCAGTGGGGGAATTCAAGAATGCATGGAACAAACATAAGGCAATTCTGGTGGGGGGTAGGGAGAAGTAGGCTGCTGGTTAACTAGGATCTGCAGCTTATTCAATAGGTAGGGAATTGGGCAGACTAGGTGGGCCAAGCGGTCCTTATCTGCCATCAAAGTCTATGTTTCTATGTTTCTAAAATGTGTTTAATTTTCCTATCTGTCTGATTGTTTTCCACTATGCCTTTAAATGTAGAATTCCATTTCAGAATATGGTTACGCAGTGTTCTGAGTATGCCGATTAGTTATGCTTATGTGTAAAACTATTACTATTGAGGGTATAAAGGCAATGACTAAATGACCCCCTTCTCCTACAGCATGTGGGTTTGTTTATATGGCTGGTGTACAGGAATGAATACGCTGACTGGATGCATCCCTGACAGCAAGGGGCTAGATGGCAACCTTCCTGACTGTACGAGGACATAAAGGGAAGGTTTAGAAAGAAAAAAATGTCATATGATAAAAGGAAACATTTTAGAGATAAGGCCAGGGTTGTAGCATGTACTGTATGTTGTTACACAGAGAAAGAAGGGCTAGAGTTGTACAGTGTAAGGTATGACTGGAATAAAGATTTGTGCAAGTGATCAATGAGTAACAGACATATTTTTAAGCATATACAGATACGGCAGTACAATGATAGAGATGTGGGAATTACACTCTTTTCTTTGTAAAGCGCACATTGCAGTGACTGGACCATGTCTGCCTCAAAGCCCAGTTCTTGACATCAGAAGTGTTTAAGGTGCTTCTCCAGTGAAGTTCACAGAACTTTTTTGTTGCATCTAGATATATTTCCTGAGTTACTGCATGTGACTCTTTTTTTGTAAAATGTTAACCATGTGACCTAAACTGATCTGAGCAAATTGTGAAGTCTTAGAATCACATCTGCTCTTCAGAGAGTCTCTGCAATCTGTGGCAGTCTTTACATGTACGCTACAAATTGTTACTATGTGTACACACTGGGCATAGTATGTTTGCCTGTTATTGGAGTGGTAGCTTCAGAGGCCCTTTAGAGAGCCTTTTTATAAATTGTACAGTTCTGTTTTTCTGACAACTTTTTGCTACTAATTCGCTTTTGCCATTGCAGTGTAAATTCTGTCAGTCATCACATTACATTTGTCAAGGCAGGAAGAGCCGATGCTTATCTGAGCTGCCCCCCCCCCAACACTATTGTCACGGTGTTAGTACCATATAATACTCCTCAAATCTTGGGAAGCATTCAGCCTCTTCTAACGGCCATAACTGATTCTGCCTTTACTACTTCACCTGAAGGACTATTCCAAAGGCAAGCCCTCTGAGTCAGTAACCAATGACAGAATAGTAGACCACTAAGGGTTTTGGTGTAAGTTACTGTTTTTTCCACATTTCTCCAGAATCCTGGCAGTGTTTTTTAACTGCTATTATGTTGCAGTTGAACTGTGAATCTATGTCTGTTTGTGCCCTTAAAAACTCTGAGTCTATAACCCTGGAACATATCTATATATTACACAGGCTAAGGCTTTCCACATTTTTTGTTATACTGCTTTTCCATGCTGCTGTGATGCTGATGCAGTGTGACTCTTTAGCTCCTTTCATACAGAGCCCTACTTGGTAGTGCTGGGGTTTTCAACTGCTTACTCAGCTCTGTCTGTGCTGCTGCCATTTCCTTACACACACACACACCAGCCCTGCAGTGGTCTCATGGATCTTCCATCATTTTTGCAGTTTTTCTGGCCAGCTCAGAGCCTGAGACTTGTCTGTTGGGCTGCATTGGTGTGAGCGCTGTGATCAGATTACACAGCAGCACCAGGTTGTGTGAAACAGGAAAATGCAACAGCGAACCCAGGAAAGCAGGCCAACGCTCCCCTTAGCTGTAATGCAGCTCCCCTTTATACAGCAAGAAAAGGTAGTATTGTAATTGCTCTGCACTGCTCACAGCACTGCACAGCAGGTAGTGTAAAAGGGGCTTTAGTGTGTAATGCTTCAATCAGATGTTCCTAGTCTATAAGTCGGGAGCATGAAAGTAAGGCTTTTGGACGAAGACAATGTTGTTTTTCACATATTTTTTCTGATAGCGTTTGTCCATTATTGTTGTGCTGCAGCTGCCACTAAAGCAGCTTCTACTGCAGTGAGAGCCTCTGCCTGTCAAGCTGCATCTCTGGTGCTCACAGTCTGTAAACAGGTATCATATAAACAATGTGTTTTTATGAGAGAGATTTGTCTTGCTTTTCCAAATTGTACTAATAGTGTTTTTCCATGAGGCTGTTTTGCTACTCTTGCTTTGTGAAGCACTGTCTGTCAATGTGCTCTCAGATGTTCAAAAGCTTGTCTTGTACTAAATTGAATGTAAGCGTACACCAGGCATACCCTGTCTTTTTCTTTAATTTGGTATGGTGGGAGCCTTATAGTTGCACCATTCATCAGCCCCCAGTGACTTTGCTTGCAGATGCTCCAAGTTTATAAAGAGTGATAATCTGCAATACATACTGTAACATTTTTCATTAGGCACTGTACCTATAATGCTTGTGGCCACTACAAGCCTTTTGCTCACTTTTAAATGGCCACAAATGGGACCTATATCAAGAAGCCATCTTAACCTACTTTTCTCTGTGGTTTGATACTCGCATGTTGCTTTCTTTTGCACTCATCTTGGTATGGCTCATGTATTCTGGGGCTGTCCAGCACTGTACCACAGATTCCATCCTTTGATCGAACAAGACTACTTTGGGTAGACATGGTTTTCAGAAAGCTGTTGCTACTGAATTATGTATGGAACTCCGTCCACACACACTAGATGTTACAGCAAAATCTCTCTTTAATGTCTATTTTCAGAGGTCAGTCCAGTGCAAAATGCAGCTTTTTTTTCATATGTTCTTCACTCCTTTGATGACTTGTAGCACAGGATTCAGTTCTTCTAGTTTCTGTGTGTTTCTTTCTGTTCCTGTGCTATTCAGGCTGTCATTTTATCCCTTGGGCTGTGGTATTTTAATGTCCCTTCCCTTTCGGAGGTGAGACATTTGAGATTCCTCTAATGTAAACATACTCTGTCTGTGGGTCTGTTTATACTCTGAATGGTCACTAGATTATCCCGAACAGACTTCAAATGGTCCCTTTTAAGGCTGTCTTTCTAGAGTTTCCGGGTCTCTCCTGTTGGTCAGACTTCTTTACCAGAACTCTGGGTGGTAATAGATTGCAATTCATCTTGGAAAATGTACTAAACCTGGGATTCTCATGTCAGTCAAAAAATAATTAACAACATAAAACAATGAGCTAAGCTATCTAAGTTTCCTGCATAGCATGTGATGAGTCAAAATGTGCTAATGATATACTTTGCAACATGTCTTGCCTTACTGTAAAGATCTAAAGGCTTGGGTCTTATAACTCAAATACTTTTTAATTCTAATCTAATTGTGAATGAAGGGTCCATTATGGTTCCACAGCTAGTTTTTTTGACAATGCATCTCCATTCACACTGTCGTTCCTTGTCGATGGCTGATAGTCATGTCATAGAACAAAAGCTGAATACTGTACTGCGTCAGCATGTGGGCTACAAATAAAACACAAGGGTAATACTAATGAGCAGATAGTCACTGAAACTGTATGGTTTTCTGCAATGATTTTGGTATGGTTGTTAATAAATATTGGCTTCAAACAGTTCACGTGCGGTCTACGTTATTGCCTCTCTGATTGTCCTGTACTTCTATCTATACCAAGTGCCCTATGCTTGAAGAGTGGATTCTCACATAAAATGAAGAGTATCTGTTCATCAAGACACACTACCTGTACAAGTCTGTGTGATGTCGAATCCTGAAAATAGATGCGGGCTGCATGAGACATAGCTGAATGTGGCTGTACGATCATCTGGAGGCATCCACTATCATGTGTTCCCATGTGTGAAGGAATGCTTGACAGGCTGTCTCATCAGTACACGTACACAGCAGCTGGAATCCTCGAAACTGTGATCTACTCATTGGATGCTTCAGAAAAAATCTTATTAAAACAATGCAGTTAAATTGCAGCTTATCACTGATGCGTCCTGTTTTTCAAAGAAAAAGAAAGAAAGGTTTACTCTTCAAAAACATTTCTTTTTTCTTTTTTTATGCTTCACATTGTCAAAATACAGTAAATTACTAGGGAAGGACAGTTCATTTCTCTTAGGAATACAGGGTATCTGTCAGGTTAGTATGACCTAACACTGCAGCAATGTAGTAATAAAACTTAAATACAGAGTTTGTCAGTCTGACTTTTTCCAGTCTTACAGCATGAAGGTTCACAAACAGGAAGGGAAGGAGTAAGACTAAACAGGACAATTGGGTCTGACAGTATTAAAATGTTATTGTACTATTATCCTTTTCTTGAATGAAATGTCATGTTCTTAGTAAACTGTTAACATCATGACAACATATAGTCTTTCAGTACTGTTTTTTGTGTAAACAGGCAGACAGTCATTTAGTGCAGGGTGTCATGACCTGGTAATAGCATAATTAGCTACGAGTGTGGTGGTTTGGGGATGAAACCATAACTTGGCAGCATTTTTGTTATTTGGTTTACCCATGACACTTGGTTGGCAGGAGCTTAGGGAAACACCATGGACCACTAATTTGGCAGTTCTAGTCATAAACACATACATGCTCTCTAGCCCAACCCTCACATGAGAAAGCTATGCAAGCTGTACAAATTATTTATGGACAGTAAGCCCAACCACTTCAGTCCACTGAAGGATGCCCTTGTTGGAAGATTCACCACCCTTCTGCTTAATGAAGACTTCTAAATAGTATCCCTGCAAACTGTGCTTTCCTATTTAGTATCCAGGTCTGTTTACAAAATAAAGTACTAGTCTGTATGTGTGGCTTCCCTCTCCACTAGCTCCTATCCCCATGGTTCTTTGTTGTTAAGAAAAGCAGTTCCAGAGGAAAATCATTTATATAATTCATTTGATCACGCTAGTATATTGTGCTCATCATAGCTGCCGATTTCTTTCTGACCCGTAGCTCCCCTGTGTACTCACTCCCACATAGTGGGTTGGCAATTTCTTGATTTTCATGATAGCTGGCCTGCCATGTAACACATTATAAAAAGTTATTTAAAACCCATGATGCAACATCAAGGTGCTACTGACCTAATCCCAGTACCAAGCAAGGCTTTTTTGTCCAAACCATTATAAAGCAGCAGTGATATTGCAGGCTGTTCTGCATCACTGTTGACCAAGATGTTCACCACCCTTCCACATCATAAATGTGTTTTGCATAATGTGCCATATATATTTTATTTATTCTTCATGTAACTGGATTTGTTTCATGTCACCTGAGCTAGAACAGTAGGCAGATAGCTGCAGGGGAGAAATCATCATTGTGCTGCATTTTTAATTTTTTTTATTTAACTTGATAAATATGACAAGGCTTACACAAAACCTTTGCCTTCTATATAAGTTTATTATCAAGCTATTCGGGACTCATGATTACATTGCCCAGGCTTGTGTCCAGGTACCCCCCCAAAAAAATTTGTATTACTTTCATTCAAGTATAAGAAGTGTCAGCAGAAAGTCCATGGCTCAGTCTTTATAACTGTTACTACTTATCAAATCCTGGTAGCATGCATGGCTTCGCATACCAGCTCCAACCTTTTGTCCCAACCATTATCAAGCAGTACTAATACTGCAAGCTGCTGTGCATCATATACAGCTGTTTATCACTGTCAGCCAGGATGCTCATCTCCTTTCCATATTAGTTTCCTGGCTTGCACAATACTGCATTTTTGTTTTGTATACATAATTGAACTGGGTTCATGTCAAGCAAGCTAGCACAATAGGCAGACAGCCACAGGTGTGAAACGATCATTGGTCTGCTTTTTTTTTTATTTGCCGTGATCAACATGACAAGGCTTACATACAATTTTACATTCTATGTAATATCATTATCATGATTGTCAGGACTCATGATTACATTACCCAAGAGTTGTTTCAGTTTGACCCAGAAAGCAAGCAAGGCAGTCAATAACAAGGGAAGAAATGATGACATGATAATAGATCAGATTTCTTTTCTTTTCTTTTTTTCCCCCTGATCTGCAAGGCAAGGGGGTACATAAAAAGATAAGCTTTTGTTTAATTTTATTTTTTTATTTCTTGGGACTTATCCTTCTATTACAAAGGCTTTTTTTCCCAGGTACTCCCCCCAACTGATGTTATGTTATTCTACCATAAATAGCATTACTAAAGATGATGAAAGAAGAAAAAAAACAGGTGTGGAAAAAAAGAACAAGGAATTTTGATTCATGGAAACAATTGATGTTAAATGTTGTTTCATGTTCAAATGTATCAGTGTCAGGTTTCTAGTGAATGAATAAAAGTTGAAAACAAAACAAAATCATCTACTATGTATTATTTATCAAACATTCTGCCAAAATGAGTTCATAATTGCCACTAATCAAATTGAAGGTTTCATGAGATTCTGAGCAACCTTGCACGCGTATCCTTACAATGTCTATCAATGTAGGCTGCTAGCCAGTGTTTTTGGTGCTGCTGTTCTCTCATGATGAATTTTAATCCCACACAACCAACCCCACATTTAATCCATAATTTATAGACTCAATTTCAGGAGGATAGTTCATCTATAACCAGACCATTGCACTACAATGTATAGTGATTATCATACCAAATCCCCCCACAGGGCATGGCCTGGCTCAGTTCAAGATGACAGCTTAATTTCTCAGCTCTCCAAGGACATCCAGCTATCTGTCTTCATCTACAGCCATCCAGGACAATAATGTAAGTCAACAGTAACATCCAGCAAGATAACATTCATATCTACAGCTTTGGTGGGTTATTTTCACAATTGCTTTAAGATTTGGCCTTTTTTCTACCCACCAATCTTGTCTGCTTGCCTGGGCCTACTAGCATGGCTGAGCAAGAAATGTACCTTTCCTCACCCTCCAGAGTGGAAACTATGTTTCGGAAATTAATATCTGAAATGAAAGATTTAAAAATAGTTCTCAGCAAAATACAGCTACTCTGTAAACCTTGGGCACTCACTTACTGAGCACTGAAAACAAAACTAAACAAAATGAATCCTCAGTCCAAAATCTCAAAGCTACCATAAGGGAACAGGACAGAACCATCAAAACACTTCAAATTAAAATAGAGAAGATTGAAAATACATGCCACAAAAATAACTTAAGATTCTTTGGCTTCCCTGAAGGTTCTGAACTTGGAGACATGACTGCCTCACTCCTGCATGTTTTGCCTGCTATGCTGCATCTTCCACCTGACCTCAACTTAATCATAGAGCACTCCCACCGCTCACTGGGCCCTAGGCCAAGTCCAGACCAAAAACCAAGGCCAATAATCACACGGTTTCTTAAATATGCTCACACCAAAATTATACTGCAGAAAGCAAGAGAAACTTGAATCCTGATGTGGAAAGAATCTAGAATTTACATATACATGGACTACTCTAAAGAACTGTCTGCTAAAAGGCGTGCTTTCAACCCAATCAAACAAGTATTACACCAAAAAGGGGTAAGATTTGCTCTCCGGTACCCTGCAGTGATGAGTCTTTATTTGGGTAATACATTTAAAGATTTTAACACCCCAGAAACCCTGTCTGCTTTCATTGAAACTTTACCAGCTCAAAATAGTGTTCCTCGCACTCCCGAACTGTTACACTCAGAACTCTTGGCTGATTTAACTTTTTCAAGTTTGGAGCTGCTCAGGACACCAGAGACTCACTCCCTACTTGTGCAGACACAGAAACACCTTACTCAGATAGCTCACTTCCCAGGCAGTCAGCCTGTATTCAAGACAAAAAAGTACCAACACCAAATCTGCCAGAACTGCCTGCTGTGAAGATCGGACCACAAACAAAAGCACAACAGCTTCTAAAACGGGCTCCCACCTGTCCTCACAGCTTCCTCTGAATAATATGTTCTCCCCCTCTACAGGACACAGTTATGTCCCCGCAACAGGATTTGTCCCAGGTAGATGCAGAGACTTTGCAGAATGTCCCTAACATCCTGGAAGCTGGACCAATCTCCGCCGACTCTTCCTGGGCAGAAATTGCCTCAAGTTCCCCTCTTAAGCTGTGCGAACCACCAAAGAAAAAAAGAAAAGGCAAGCGTAATCGCAAATCCCTTCCTCTGACTTCCAAATCCCGTAAGGCTAGTGGAACATGATCGGTGACTTTTTATTAATATCTGCCATATCCTAAATCATTGCCTGTGCAGCCTCCTTGCTATTCAGGCTTTATATAATAGCTTTCAGGGATCTGCCTGAATACTGGTGCAGCTTCTTGTGGCAAACCTGCTTTCACTTGCAGCAGGTACTTAACTGCCAAAGCTGTATATCACGGTTAGCATATTTATACAACCGAGCGCTCTCCTTCCCAAGACCAGTTTTCAATTTTAGTGCTCTTTAGTCTTCACAGCACAAGTAATGCAAGTGGGATGTTAATTGGGTTAAAGGTAACATTACACCTTTTTTGTTAATGATTATTAACACTTATCTGACCAATCTCCTATTATAAATAATTCTCTACTGTTGCAACAGGTACTCTTAAGGCTCCTAAGTATACTTTATGTTTCCCTTTTCATTTGATTTGACCTACTATCCCATAAAATCCTTTCTGTTGCTTAACCCCACTTATTACCTTACTACACCCCGCAATCTCTTCTATCTTGCATTCCCCTTCTTTATTGTCTGTGCTCCTCTATTAAGGTAGCCTCACTACCGCTGGCAGGCCATTTTTGAGACCCATGGTACCATTACATTTTATTACATAAACGCAGGCATTGTACCCTAATGGAGCTTCTTATTGCAAAGCCAAGGCATATGCTTGAAGCCGGATGCAATTGCTCTTAACCAATGTGCACTCTCCCTTTTTGGGGGTGATTCACTGTGCCTAATCTCTAGACTCGGTCAGTCCCCCTCAAGATTCACTAAAGGAGGGTATTTTGGGGCATAAGGACAGCTTCTTTAAACCCCATGGGGTACTGAACTTTCTCTTATATGGCACCAAACTTCTCGAAGCCTGTGTACTACTTTTCACAGACAAATATCTACCCTAAATGCTTATGGAAAATCTCCCGTGTTTGTACTACCGCTTCAATTGATTGCATATATGGGTTATAACTTTATTAAGAGTGCCCTGCTGCCCCCATCTCACTTTTACCTATCTTTAATATATACACCCTTGACTTAGTTACCATCCTGATTTGCTTGTAGCTATAACAATAACTGTTTATGTGTGTGTATATATGTATATAAATATATATATATATATATATATATATATATATATATATATACATATATACACACATTTAAATAGGCTAACCTTTTTTAAGAGAGCAGTCCAGCTCTGTTGGCTTTCTTTTCCACTCAACTCTTTTGTTATATAATGTCCTGGTTGTTGCTGCTACTAAAATATTTTACTTCTTCCTTGATATAATTATATTGAATTTCTTTGTTTCTTTTTTGATTAAGCTGTTATGCTGGTTTCCCCTTGGGAATCATGTCTGTGTTTTAATCTTGACTAAGTTTGAAATAGTCCTTTCATTACATCTCAAATCCTCATGTTATTATCTGTCTGATTTAACTTCATATACATCAGTGGTATCTCCACCTGGATTTAGTGCTGGTTAGCTACTGCATGCCCAATTGCTTGATGAGATAGTCTGCATACCTCTGTACTGATTCATATCTCACACCGCATATAGAATGTTTAATTGTTATATATATAGAGTGTTCATATTTAAGTGTTGGTTAATTTGTTTACAATTGTTGGTCTTTTATCACTTGTTAAAGAGATGCATCAATTTTAACTGCTGTAAAATCATACTCCTGCAACTTGCAATACTCTCTTGGTCCTGCACACATTCCCATACTCATTTCTTCATGTTTTATAAACTATCTTATCCTGTTGGCCTCTCAGTGTCACCTGCCATGATCTTTTTTGAGTCCCTTTTACCAGACAATCTGTACCTTAACTTTTACACTAAATATGGCTGATCTATTACTACACTCCTGGAACGTTAAGGGACTCAACTCTCCTTGTAAATGCAAAAAATTCTATCCTACCTTAAAAAGCAAAAGACAAGGATTGCATTCTTACAGGAAACTAAGCTTCTGGCGGAGGACAATGATAGGCTAAAAAGGGATTGGGTCGGTCATATATTTGCTTCTTCTTACACTTCTAAAAAAAGAGGCATAGCAATTCTGATCCATAAAAATCTTAAATGGTCCCATTTAAAAACAATTAATGCTACTGAAGGCAGATGGGTAATTGTTAAATTTAATACACCTTCTAGCCCTTTAATGCTGGTTAACGTGTATGCCCCTAATTCTGACTCACTGGAATATTTTTTATAATTTGGCCCAACAAATTTTATCTAACAATATGGATAATGTTCCTATATTGATTGGTGGGGATCTAAACCTCGCACTATATGGACATTTAGACAGAAGCAACACTTTGTTGGATGCCCACCCTAGAAGTATTGACACCCTATCTTTACTCATGAAAGATTTTGGTCTTACAGAGCTCTGGAGGCTTTTTCATCCCAGAGAAAGGGAACATACCTTCTATTCTCCACTTCATAAGTCTTATAGTAGGATTGACTATTGATTTGCATCCCATTCTATTGCAGATAAAGTAACTGAAACCTCAATTCTCCCAATGGTCATATGAGACCATTATCCGGTTTCTATTCACTTACTCTGGGGCCTGCCATTAGCTAAATCACCCATATGGCATCTGGATCCCCTATTAATTAAAGACCCAGAATTTATCTCAAGGGTTAAAATTCAAATCCAGGAATTTCTCTCTTTTTATAAACCCTCAAATACTTCTATGAGCACATTATGGGAAGCCTTAAAAGTTACCATTTGAGGTAAAATTATAAGTTTTGCAGCTCATCGTAAAAAGCGAGAGAACAGCCACTAGCTACCATGGAGAAACAACTTAAAGAAAAAGAATCCCTATATTTCAACTCTCCAAAACCTGATCCTAATTCACATTTTAGATCTTAGAATAAAAATTAATGAGCTCATAACTTGAAAAACTGAAATGGCATTGTTCAAACTTAAACATAAATACTGGGAGCAAGGCGATAAATGTGGCAAACTATTAGCTTTACCAACTTAAAAATCAACAGACAGAAAGGCATATAGTGGGCATTAAAGACCAATCAGGTCAGCTTCATACTGATGGGCCTTCTATTAAAGGAGTAGTACACCCAGAATGTGAAAAAACATATGTTATGTAGAGTGTTTTGATATGTACTGTATGTTAAATCCTAGTGTGTCCTTCCCTTTGTCTGCTATTTGGAGTTTTTCCTAAATTGCCTGCTAGCTGTATGGTAGTTTTACGGCCCCCTGGGGAACTCCATAACAAATAGTTTTATTGGCTTTCTTTCTCCCAGGATGCCTCCTGTCTCATGCAACAGTGATGTAGCCATGCCCTTAGATTTAGCATGTATATTGCTTTAAAATTAGTTTAGTAACAACAGAGCCTTGTAACTTCTTATCCAGGGAGCACAAATGGCAACAGTTAGCTTAGCAGATACTTGAGAGTAAGCTAACTGGAGTTTCTGTAAGACAATGGCTACTAAATAGCTCTGATTCACTATTTTTTTTTCTCTGTGCATCAGGTGTAGCTAGCAGGAGTGTTTTAACATAAAAAACACAAATAATGAATTAGAGCTATTTAGTAGCTGTTGTCTTACAGAAATCCCAGTTAGCTTGCTCTCCGGTATCTGCTAAACTAACTGTTGCCATTTGTGCTCCCTGAATAAGAAGTTTCAAGGCTCTGCTGTTGCTAAACTAATTTTAAAGCAATACACATACTAAATCTAAGGGCATGGCTACATCACTGTTACATGAGACAGGGGACATCCTGGGAGAAAGAAAGCCAATAAAACTATTTGTTATGGAGATCCCCAGGGGTCATAAAACTACCATACAGCTAGCAGGCAATTTAGGAAAAACTCCAAATAGCAGACAGAGGGAAGGACACACTAGGAGTTAACATTCATATCAAAACACTCTACATAACATATGTTTTTTGCACATTCTAGGTGGACTACTCCTTTAATCAGAACATGATGTCCTTTTACAAACAATTATATACTCAGCCTAACTCTGTCCCTAATCTCCACATTCAACACTTTGTAAATAGAATGCATGTCCCCCATCTTTCTGATCAAGACAAAAAAGGCTTAGACTCCCCTTTCACTTTGCAAGAAGTCCGAAATGCCCTTTCATCCCTAAAATCTGGCAAAGCTCCAGGTGTAGATGGCTTCCCTGCTGACTTTTATAAAGCACTTTCTGATATTTTATGTCCCTTAATCTTTAAGGTCTTCCAGGAAGCTAATCAAACCTGGAGACTCCCCCCCAATGTCAGAAGTCATTATAACAGTAATACCAAAAAAAGATAAAGATCCTTCTCTCCCTTCTAGTTACAGACCAATATCTCTCTTAAATAAGGATGGAAAATTTTTTGCAAAACTTTTAAACTCCCAGCTGGAACCATTTATCTCTAAATTAGCTCATTATTAAGGGAAGAAATGGCTCCTATCACCTACGCTCATTATTTAATTTAATATATAAGGCTAGATCTCTAAAAACACCTGCTGCTGCTATAGCGATTGACTTTGAAAAGGCCTTTGATTCTTTAAGTTGGAATTACTTATACCAAACTTTATTTTTTTTTGGTTTTCCCAATATGTTTTGCTCCTGGATTAAATTATTATATGCATCACCTCCACTAGATTACTAACCAACTCCACACTTTCTTCCTCCTTCCCTCTGACCAGAGGTACCAGGCAAAGTTGCCCATTATCACCCTCCCTTTTTATCCTAGCGATGGAACCTCTATCTGCCCACCATCGCTTATCTAGCAATATTAAAGGGATTCCCATCAGTAATCTTCATTATACCTCTCTATCATATATAGATGATCTCTTAATTCTTCTAGAAAATTTCAAAGAAACAGGGCATCTGCTGGTAAACCTACTTAACGAATTCACCACAATCTTGGGCCTGGCATTAAACTTCAGCAAAACTGAAATATTACCCTTAAACTCTCTTTGTAAACTGTATATGAATAACTCTTCGGGCTTTCAATGGGCTCCCCAGGGTCTAACATATTTTGGAATTAACATCATCCCGAACTTAGAGAAAACATAGGAAGCTAATTTTACTCCTCTTTTAACCAATATTAGAACCATTTTAGATTGGTGGAAACTACTCAACTTATCTTTCATGGGAAAGAAAGCAGCTATTAAAAGGACCATTGCATCTAAAATATTTTATCTTATTGCTAATATCCCTTTATTTCTTCCTATCAATTTCTTAAATTGACAAACTTATTGGTAATTTTATATGGCAGGGGAAATATCTGAGGTTTAGTCACACTAAGCTGCATCTGCACTGGTCTAAAGGGGGCTTTGGATTGCCCTGGTTTAATGCTTTCTTACGGGCCTTCCATGCCAATCAAAACCATCAAATGGTTTAGCAATCCTACACCCCATACACCACTATGGTTGGAAATGGAAACCTCACTCAATGTAAGTAAATGCCCTACAACCTTTATCTATAATGCTCTTCTTCCTATGCTAAGATTTCATCCCACAGTTTCATCTTCTGTTTACTATTGGAAACAAATCCATAAACAGCTAAAATCTAACCCAGCTCCTCTCTTTCATGCTCCTATTTGGGGCAATCCAAATACTGCCCCTGAGAAATATCCCATCTTTTGTCACTCATGGTATAATAAGGGTGTATTCTTCTTAGGGGATATCCTAATAAAAAAACACTCTCATTTTAAAACCTTTCCATGAACTGTGCACTCAATGGGAACTCCCTAAGCAAGACTTTTGGAAATATCTCCAACTCCGTACTGCATACAACACCTTTTTTCAACACTCTCAATACATGGGGAAATGGTCGTGCTTTCTGGGACAATATCAAGGATGTCACAGGGAAGCAGCCAAAAACCTCTCTGGACATGTTAATGGTTGATGGATCCTCAACCCTTGACCCCAAGGTGATCGCAAACTTCTTTACCACAGCTTTTTCAGACCTTAATGCTGTTCTACTCCATGACTTTTTCAAAAACAGGGCCTACTCCCCAAATACCTCAGCCCCTCAGTCTAACCATCCCCTCTTTTACTTCAGGAAGGTATGGCTGAATGAAGCTCACCGCTATATTACTGCAGCTGTCTCTAAATCTAGATCTAGTAGTGACACCCTGGACCTTAAGCTTCTGTTGCTCACCCTCAATGAGGTAATTCATCCATTAACAAAAATCCTAAACCTCTCTCTCAGCTGTGGAAAATTCCCAGACCTATGGAACACAGCCACCATGACACCCATCCATAAAAGTGGGGACAAGAAGATTCACTCAAATTATCACCCTATCTCCATACTGCCCCCACTCTCTAAGGCACTTGAGCGCATTGTGGCTGATCAACTTACCGACCACTTGGATAAATACAATATACCTTGTCCACAACAATACAGCCTCTGGAAAGATCACATCACCACCACAGCCCTTCTTGAGTTCACTGAAGCTTTGCACAAATCCCTTGACAATGGTCTTCTCACAGGGGCCATTTTCGTAGACATCTCCAAGGCCTTTAATGCAGTACACCATAGACTACTAATACACCAACTACTGAATGCCAGGCTATCACCTGACTCTTCTCTCTGGTTTAAAAGCTACTTAGAAAACTGGTCACAGAGAGTAAAAATTGTGGATGCTCTTTCTAACACCCTGCCTGTTCGCTCGGGTGTCCCACAGGGATCCATAGTGGAACCCCTCCTTTTTAGCCTTTTCTTAAACTCCCTTCCTTACCACTGCTGTGAGCAGATCATACTATATGCCAATGATGCTGTTGTATTCTCCACTCACAAAGATCCTGCAACTCTTCAACACAACCTTCAACTTGGTTTCAGTTCTGTAGAGACATGGTTTCTTAATCATAAACTGGTCCTCAATGACAAGAAAACCAAATCTATGCTCTTCTGCAGCTCTCATAACCACACAAGCTACACCACTTGGCTATCTCCACCACCCAGGGGAACACTCTAGATCAGGTGGTGTCCTTCAAATACTTAGGGATACAGCTTGACCCTAATCTCTCCTATGGACTTCATGTAGATAATGTAGCTAGAGCTGTTAATACATGGTTTGGTCTCTACAAGCACAGACCACACCTCATGCCAGAAGCTTTGAAGGTTGCAGTCCTGAGCTCTGTGATCTCTGTAATAGACTATGGTCTCATCATTTATGTCTTGGCCACAACCACAACCCTTAGATGCCTCTCAACTGCCCTAAATAAAGCATGTTGGCTCATCACTGGTGCTCACTGTCTCACCCACACATATGACCTGTACACTCAGACCGGCTGGCTCCAACTATCAAACCGCATAAAGTTTCTCACCTGCTCCATGGTCAAAAAAATCTACCTTGGCCTTGCACCTTCTGGGGTCTCAACTCTGTTACAACACCGAATTAACAAATGGTGCCTTAGAAGATCCACGCTACAGCTACTGAAAGTCCCCCACTGTCACACTTCACAGGGACATTGCTCTTTTGCTTATCGAGCACCACTCTGGTTCAATGGCCTCAGCCCAACCATCTCCTCTGCCCCAACTATTGGTATGTTTAAAACTAGGTTCCAGGACTGTCTCACTACCAACAGCTCCTGTGACTGACCAACTTAACCTTGCTTCTCCACTTACCTTTCTTCTCTAGTTGTCCCCCTTCCCCTCCTCACTGGATTCTACCCTCACATCTTGGTATACCCAATGCTGCACTTTTCATCCTCTCACCACCCTTCCTACATTCCTTCTCCCCCCAACCCTCTTCCCTCTCCCTATGACTCTGGCACTTCTTATCTGTTGTCTATTTTCTCTGACAAATGTCCCTGGCTGCCTTGTTACAATGCTACCCTTGAACTGTATTAATATGTACTCTGTTTGCAATGTCCACATTGTTGTAATGCCTGTCTTGATGTTCCCTATAATTTGTATTTCTCTGATGTGGAACCTTTGTAAAAGAGCCATGGCTCAAAGGTATTTGTAATCCTAGACTTGATAAAACTTACATACACATGATATTCATGACCAACATATTACCTCATGGATCAGTTCTACCTCTAATTTGACCAGTATCATATATAAGGATATCAGAAATACATTGTCAGACTAATCCCTAAAAGCTAACACTAAGTGGAGCCAACTTCTCAATTATGATATATCAGACTCTCAATGGCATAAGTGCTGGTTCCTTATCCACAAAACATTAATGGATACTTGTAGTTCTCTAATCGAGACAAAAATCCTTCACCTCTGGTACAGAACACCTTCTGTTCTATACCATATAGGCTTAATTAACTCCAACAACTGTTGGTGTTGCAACAAAGCTGATGGGAATTTACTTCATATATTATTGTACTGTGACCCCATTCTCAAACATTGGTCTAAAGTTCAACAATTTGCATCTAAAGTGATGGTCCATATTGTCACTTTTGACCCTAAATTTTCCCTACTTGGAATTCGCTCTTTCTCTAATGTCTATCTCTCTCAAGCTCAATATAAATGGCATAACTTACTCTCCCTGCAAGTTAAATGATTCATATTAATGTCTTGGAGAACAACAAATATCCCCATTTTTTCTGATATCCTTAAAAATCTTTCCCAATGTGCCTCTCTGGAACGTATTACCTATGCAGTCCATAATCGGCTTAATGAATAGGGTAAATGTTAACAGGACTATCTTAACTACCTTCACAATGCAAATAACTAACAGACATGTAAACAAACACCTTCTGATACTTATAACAGTCTCTATGTTATGACCTCTCCTTAGAATTGATACTGTCTCTCTTTATTTAGAAACTTTTTATTTCTTTTAGACACTGTTCATGTATTTACATAATTGTTATATTTTGTAACAATTTAAGTGATACTTCCCTAAGCCTTACTCAGCAAGTAAATAATGTATTTTGTCCACTCACAATATGCTTATACTCCATAACTCTCTCTTATCAGAACACAGTTTTGACTTACTGAAGTTTATTACTTTTTAGCAGAGAGAAATATAACTGATAGTTTTTCTTCAACCAGATTTAGCTATAAAAGAATATAACATTATTGTTTATGAGACTCTGTCATTTAATATACTTGCTGTGCCTTATATACATTCATGCCAGTATATCTGTATTGGGAAGTCTGTTTGTATTCCTAAAATATTTGAATAAAAAGATAAAGTCAAAAAAAAAAAATCACCCCCCCACACACACACACACAGCAAGGTCAATTTTGTTTCATTGAAGCTGTTTTCCCCAAATAATTTATGACCTTCTCATCAGACCCATCAAATGATATTTCTTTAGTAGATTTACTAGGTTTAACATTTGGCAAGTTATCAGCATGAGATGTGCCAACACTCCTTGAATACTAGCGTTGCACTTATATTTGCTCTCACAAATGTTCCCCTCCTTCAACCCATCTCCTGGGTGAAAACTATTCAATGAGTCACCAACAGCAATGAAGCTCAACCTTTGTAAGCCTCAGAGGGATGTCATTTTTTCTGGGGCAGTGTAAGATGAACCACCTTTCAGAAGTGTTATTGCTACCAACCAATACCCTGCATATATTTCTTTACAACACAGACTCTAGGTATGTAAGCCAAAGATACAGTAATTCTCTATGCACAGCTGCCATCTACACCTCTCCTATCTTCCCAGGATCTAATATTGACTCTCAAATCCATCTAGGAGGTGCAACCTATTGTAGTATCACAAGTACAAGCTCTATTCATTTAATTACTTGAGTAAATTTCATTTTCATTTGTATTTATTATACTGTATAGCAAGATGAGCTATAAAGGAAGTTGTCAAAATTGTCACGTTGTATAGCATGTAATCTACAGAACAATAACGTATGGAACAACACAGTAAAAGGAAGGTCACACAAAATTACAAGCATAAGGTAAGAAACAATTATTTTAGAAATACAGTACAGTGTAGTATCAGTCAAAAAATAAGTAAAATAATACAGACCATAATATATGGGCAGTAATACATAATAACCCTATGTCTGCATTGAGAGGTTTATATGGCAACTAGAAACTTGAGAATCAGACACAGATTTCTCTGTATACGGATGCCCAAACAGTTTATTTTATAGTGTATGGGGATCCACAATCCCTGGGTTAGGAACTGGCTAATGGACAGGAGGCAGAGGGTGGTGGTAAATGGGATCCATTCTGGGAAGAGAAGGGTGACCAGTGGGGTACATCAGGGATCAGTCCTTGGGCCAGTCCTGTTTAATTTTTTAATTAGTGACATTGTGAAAGGACTGGAGGGAAAGGTCTGCCTGTCTGCAGATGACACCAAGATTTGCAACAGGGTGGATACTCCAGAAGGGGTGGAGAGAATGAGGAGGGATCTGGGGAAGCTTGAAGAATGGTCTGAGGTGTGGCAGCTGAGATTTAACTCAAAGAAGTATAAAATCATGCACCTGCATCAAGGGAACCCTGGGGAGAGCTACAGAATGGGGGAGTTGCTGACAATCCTCAAGGAAGAAAGAGACCTGGGGGTTATCATTTCAGATGACCTAAGGGTATCAAAGCAGAGTACAAAGGCAGCAGGGAGGACCAGTGTTGTGCTGGGGAGCATAGGCAGAGATATCACTAACAGAAAGAGGGAGGTGGTGATGCCATTGTATAAAACACTAGTGAGGCCTCACCTAGAGTACTATGTACAATTCTGCATGCCACACCTTCACAAAGACATTGACAGGATGGAGGCAGTCCAGAGAGGGGCAGCTAAGATGGTACAGGGCTTGCACCACAAAACATATGAGGAGAGATTAAAAGACCTCAGTATATGCTCACTGGAGGAGAGGAGGGATCGGGGGACATGCTAGAAACATTCAAGTACCAAAAGGGCATAAACAAGGTGCAGGGGGAGATATCATAAAATATAGAAGGAATACAAGAACAAGGGGGCAATTGGAAGATGGCAAGTTATGGGGAAATGTGAGAAAAGTTTTCTTCACAGAGAGGGCGGTGGACACATGGAATAGTCTGGTGCAGGAGGTGGTGGTAGCAAGCACAGTAGAGGGATTTAAACATGCATGGGACAGTCATAAGGGAACCACAGAGGTTGGAAGGAGTGGGAAAGGGCGCTCTCTGGATGGAGTCAGTGGCCACAAACAAGTGTAGGGCTTACGGGCAGACTAGATGGGCCTGGCAGTCCTTATCTGCTGACAATTTCTATGTTTATATGTTTCAGACACTCTGCTTCCTTTAATTGAACTGACAGTTTGGGAGGAAGCACTCAGGTGATGGATGACTCAAATTTCTTGATGCAATGTTTAGCAGCTGTTCCTCTAAGTTCAATTTTAAAAATAAAACCAGCTTCCATCTCAACTGGCTAGAGGAAAGTAACTGTGTGGCATCGTTCTAAGTTGTGCTGCAGTAGTGCCATCACTACTGCAGCCCGACATAATTATATCACTGCTGCAGCACAAGCATATTACAGGCACTGAATTCCATGCATAACAGCTTTCCACCATACACTGTACTGCATATTGTCCAAAAGGTGCTTGCAGATCCTGGCATTGACAGTAGTACTGCTACCAGTTAAGTTGATTGTGGGACATAGTAGGTTATAAGGTAAATTATATAGTAGGATATTTTGGGCCGTTGGCCCTAAGCAAACCTACATCACACATCAGCTATGTGCAGACTAATGCAATATCCAATCTTCAATTCATGGAGTACCTCCACGGCTCCATATAGTTGTTAAACAGGTGTGCTAAAGGACCAGCCAGCACCTCTCCCAAATAAGACCACATCATGCACAACACATGACCCCCAACATCAATCCCAAATGCATCACACACAATACTATTACAAAAAAAGGGTAACTGAATTGTGTTCAGTGTATTCCTGATTATCAATCTTCTACTTTAATGTTTTTATGTTTTTAATTATAGTAATAGCTTATACTCATTTTCTGCTATGTATGCTTATTTTTTCCATTACTGCTGTCCTTTTGAATAATGTCTAGTCGTTGTGTAGTTGCCGACTATGGAAAAACACACAGCAAAGAAGTTAGTCTACATACTTGGCCAAAGAATCCATTAGTACATTATAAAAGGGATACATTTATTCGAACCACCAAACCTTCATGGAAGGGTGTAAATTATACATCAGTTATTTGTTGTGAACATTTTGTTGCGCCTGATGACTTTGTTGGTTATAATCAATGGATGACAGGTTTCAAAAGAAAACTTGACCTTGTCGCAGGTGCACATCCATCTAAAAAAAGTAAGTGTGAAATTCAGCTGCTAAACAAAAATGTCATTGAAATATCAGGATGTTATGGAAATGTTTTTCAGGAAGGTGCTGATTTGTACTCTAATTCTGTAAGTATTTGAGCTGTGGTTACATGACACATACTTTTACCATTCAGTACCAACGGGTGATTAATTTGCTGACTGTCAATATCGCAATACCATGTAGTGTGACACAAAGAATAAGATGTAACAAAATGATGATTAGTGTACATGCTGCTATAACGAGTGCTGCCATCATGTGGATGTCATTTTAAGTGCAGTCTAGGTAAAATCACAGTCTTGTGGTTATCTACAGCTGATGAGTGCAAATAAGAGTGAAAGCTTAATGTGAGGTTTTGTAGTACTTATATTCTTCTTACAACACACTAGTCAAATTTGCAGACCTTATCCCCCTTCCACGTATTGTTTTAAATTATGTTCATAATAATGCATGATTTGGTATTACATTAATTGGCTGATGATCACAATATATGAGCTTATGAAAGCAGTAAGACACGATGTGGTATGTGCTGTGCTTGTCTTCATGTCTTGCATTCATTAATGTAGTGCATTGTGTCTAGTGTCTACAGCCAATTTTATTGTAGGGAAGGTAGTCAATGGTGTGAATAACCTGGGACCTGAAGGGGCAGTGGCCCACATATCCTACAAATGGCCCCAGTGGCAGGCAGCACTTTTTTCATCTATACACACATGAGCCATTCCCCCACATGGCATTTTTCGTGCACTCCAGATTCATGCAGACAGTCAATCAGTGTTATCCTTTGTTTCTTGTAAACTGATGACAGTTAATTAAAAGAAAGATGGACATTTAGCTGGGGGGGGGGGTTTCTTGATCAGAATGATGTCCAAGAAAGCATGTGAGAAACTGAGCAATAGTGAAATTGTGGCTGTCCGCTGTGACAGCTGCCTGACATCTAAAGGATTCAATGGTGGTTTAACAGTATTGCCTTTATGATAATAATATTAACTTCAATATTTTTCTCCAGGATATATGTATGGTTGATCATTTACAAATCATCAGTCAAGAAGCTGAAATGGACACATTGGTCATTGATTTTGTAGAAGTCAATAAGCATGATGGAGCACACATTTTGTGGAAAAATGATAACAAGGGTCACACTTCCTCCCATTACTATGGTGATGAATGGGACAAAGGCCATGCAACTTTCAAGCATGCATATGCTTTACTACCTGAGTTCAAATGTTTATCATCTCACAGCACACAGTGTACTGTGGAAAGGCTGAGGTGAAGTAACGGTAAATATTTGTTCATTAATTTATATATGTTTTTGTAAAATAATGCTGCTTCAGTACAGTAGTTATTGTTCCAAACATTCCATTAAATTGTCAAGTACACCTATGTAGAGAATGCTATTTTACATTTTGCTTGCTGATTGCTTTAAAAAAGTGACTTAACGAATAATGCAAACTTAAAAGAACTGGATGCAATCTTGGTCTGCTGGAAGGTTGGCTGAGGAGGGTGGTAAAGTGTGGCTGCTCTCCTCTCTTAGAAAAAACATCATGTAATATCATGTCTGGGCACCCCAGCTTATAAGATGCACATCTTAGTGAGAGTGACCATTCACCTGCACTATCTGTAACTGAACAGCAGGACTTTCTTGCCTTGTGAAGCTGCAGCTGGAGTTTTTCTTCAGGCCCAGTTTCAGCTATGAGTCAGTGATTGTGATCTCTCTCTCTCTCTCTCATATCTTATCTAGCTGTTAATCAGGATATCCATCTATCTGTCTGTCTGTTTATCTCTGTCTATCTATCTTTTTTCTATCTATCTATCTATCTATCTATCTTCTATCTATCTATCTATCTGTCTATTTTAATTTAGCATTCTCTCCTCCCCCACAGCTTGCCAGTCCTCCCACTTTCATCTCCATTATGCTTACTGTTATAAAATTAGCCGACCATGATGACCACCCTTGATACTGCTTGCCAAACACTTCCATCCAGGTCATCCACCCTCCTCCATGAATAGGTGGTGACATCATGGTGCCTACTCCATGTGACACCATGCAATTAAACCATCATATGGGTGCCCAGTCCATATGTCAGATTCAATATTAAACTTGCAAATAAATGCAAACATCCCCTGTATGTCTTTATTTTTTACAGTATCCCTGTATAGAAAAAAAGTCACGGAGAAAATATAAATTAGTATTCAACGTCCCATGTGGGTAAATTTCATAATAACCTCATGTGCTTAATGAATATACTGTATATTTTCACTGTTTGCTTTTCGTCAGGTTTTTAAACTGAAGATGAAGTGCAGCAAAATCTTTGTTTGAGCCCTCCCCCCTGCAGGTCTTAGTGGCATCATAAGACATTTTTATTTGCAAACTGGGACTCCCCCCTGATTTTCTGTGACTTTTCTGCACTATTTTTAAATGTTAACTTTTGGTATTAAGTATTTATTGCATTACTGATGTTTTATTATGTTTTATTTCACTGCTCACTAAGTGTGTTCACCTGTATGTTGCAGACTGATGATGTCATTTGCTTGTATTTAAAACATTGATTGAAACTGAGAGGCATGTCTTTTGATAAAGGATCCCTGGTCTGAAACATGTCAAGATGTACCACTGCACTGCCACCTGAATAAACCTTAGCACTTTGGAGTTACGACTGTGAGCAGCGTTTCATTTGTGGTGGTGAGTGTGGGAATTTTGTGCTTTCTCTGTTTGGACTTTTCATGCCGGCACACCAACCCTGTGCATTCTACCTTTTCATTGTTTTTGAAGAAAATGTTTATAACTTAACCTTTTTAATTTGCTGTGAGAAAAATGATTATTCATACAAAGGAGAAAGAAGCACAAACTATGGTGACATACCAATCCATCAGTATACATTGTGGTCTAATGTGCAAATCATTGAATGATGTAACTTTAAAAGGCACCCATTGTGCTAATAGTGAAGAGTGCACAAGTGAGATACTTGAACCATCTTCAGGTACTTGTGTTCTGATTAACAGTATAAACAGTGACCAGATTACATGCCAAGTAGCACAACTAGAGGAGATGCAATAATACAGTCTGACAAATGTTGTTTGAGGTTTGTAGTACTTAACAGTAATATGGTAATCTGTGCACTTTTTAAAAATGTGCATAACATGTGATGACAGTCTGTAGCAATTATGAAAATGTATTCATGTTTCAAAACTAATTTAGCATCAAGATTATTTCTAAAAAGGTTTGTTTGAATTATATGTGTTTGTTACTTTTAAAAGTATTAATAATTGTAATACAACTATGATGGTACATCGGCTCAGCAGTATGTCTATGGCTTGTGGTGAACTTTACAAGGGTTCATAAATTTTCTGTGGACATTGGGTGCTGGCTGGAGGAGGAAGAGTGACAATCATCCCTGTGTATGCTTTCTTCATCTCATTAGGATGTGTGCCATGTGCCACTGCTCTACATACACCTGTATCCTAACAGACTATGTAGCACAATTGACCAAGGGATCAAGGGATGAGCCATAATACTGTACATATTGCATTGCTGTGTGAGCATGCACATGATGGCAATTATGCCAAATACTGTTGTCATTACAGTGTTATTTGGGTTAGCAGAGAAGCAAAGTATGCATGAAACTAATAAATTAGCACCTTTCTAATCATGCAGTTCCATGATGTCCAGTGATTTCACATGATATAATATTGAGTTATGATATGTTGTTTAAGCATGTGTCTATAATAATGCCATACTCAATTATTTTTGTTAATTTTTATTTTCTTGGTAGACTGAATGACAATGTTAGCCATTCCTTTGTCCAAGAGGAAAAATATATGGTGTCCCCAAGTTGTTTGTTGGAATTGTTTAGCAGTTGTCCTATGTGTTGCTCTTTATATTCTGGACAGATTGTTCACAAGTGTGGCTCCACTATACATGTTTCACAAAACTGTACTGTATGTGAATAGTACAGAAAATGATGCAGCCAGCTGTTTATACTGTTAATCAGAACACAAGTACCTGAAGATGGTTCAAGTATCTCACTTGGACAAATTCCTGCTCATAACTTCATTTTACCTGGGGCAATTCTATTCATCAGTAATTTACCATTGAAGGCAAAACATATTTTTGATGAATTGAGTTTTCAAGCTGTAATCAAAACAACATTTATGCAATAGGTGTGATGTGAAAATCAATGGGAAACAATGGGTATTTCAGCTACTGTGTACATAACTTTCATTTATGCATACAGTAGCTATGTCACCCATTGTTTATGCATATAGTTACTATGTCTGCTGCCATTTATGTACTCAGTTAGTATGTTATTTTCACTCTGCCCATACTATGATGTAGCTGACACAGCTTTCATCCTTTCATCTGCATCAGAACAAGCTGCCCACATTCAATTAACCCTGGAGCACATGTTCCACAAAAACATCATCTTACAAATAAAGGACTGTGCATTTGTAAAAATAAAATTGGCCATGGGCACAGATAATAATAAATGATAAACAAATAAAAAAAAGACAAAGTGAGTGCAGTGTTTGGCAGTGACTATGCAGATCATCCTCTGTACAGCGATTCAGCCCACATTGACACAGCTTCTCAACCACACTGGAAAAAATGCATCCCAGTGACAGTAACTGCAAATCAAACACCAGCCAATGGATTGGAAATGCAAACAGCAGTGACACAAGGCTCCTATCATTCTGGTTCAAGCTCCGAATAGTAGGGGTGTTTCAACAGCTGGGAAAGTGACTGGAATACCTAGAATATATTATGTGCTTAAAATATCAATTTCCTGGCCATCACTCAGTGTATTTATATCCAAACAGTGAGCCCCTCAGCTACTGATCACAGTATACAATTTTGTAGCACAAAGCACCATACCATATCTCACATAACTACACTTGTGGTCAGCTCCACCCCACGAAGCAAAGCAGTCCACCTTAAACATCTGCCAAATGACAGTCCCTCCTCATAGACCTTGAGACATGGCAGCACACACATCAAGATGTTCCCTATGCCAGTGTCACTCCACATTTGAAACTGAGAGCTTCCGTTGCGACAGTCCAGTACAGCGAGTAGTTCCAATAAGTCAGGGTATTACCATTGTAAAAACTGGTTTTCTATAGTGGAAAAAAATGGCATCTCAGCACAAATTAGTGCAACTGGAGAGCGATGACAAGTCATTCTGCCTGGAGCTACAGGAAATACTAACTCAGATTGAAGAAGACACTGATCCAGTTGAAGACCCTAACACAGGTCCAAGCTAACAGCATCTACAGTTGTCCAATATAGAAAACAGTCAGCAAGAATCCCAGCAAGAACAACATGATGTCCAGAAAGTAACATATGCTGGTGTGATGGTCTGCATCTGTCCAGGAGGGGAATCAGGATCCTAGGTGATAGGTTTAAGTGCTTCATTGGCAAGCATTTAAACTAGCCAAGGGGGGAGGCACTCTAGAGGAGCATGGAAATCCTAGCCCCCCCAAAAAAATCAGGGAACTAAGTGAGGTAGACATCGACATAGAGATGTCGATAGGGAGAAGCGCAGGGCTAAATAGAGAAAGTGACAAACACAATAAGGACAGGAATGGGGCAAAAATGGGTAAGGCCATCAAGAAATGGAGGGTAATGAGAACCAATGCCTGGAGTCAGGCAACAAGCTCCCTGAACTGGTGGCCTTGATGGAAGAGGGATGCCTGGATATCGTAGCAGTCGCAGAAACATGGTACACATGAGAACCATGACTGGGATGTTAACATACCAGGGTACACAACCTACAGGAGAGACAGGAAGGGGAGAAGAGGGGGTGGACTAGCTCTCTATGTAAGAGAAGGGATAAAAACAACTGAACAAAAGAGTACACAGGGAGGAAAGGAGACACTGTGGGTCACCTTAGAGACTGGAAATGGTACCACAATCTGTACAGGGGTTGTATACAGACCCTCATGTCGGGGGAGGGAATGGACAAGGATATGATAGAAGGTATACTTAGGATGGCGGAGGAAGGGGAGATACTGTTGATGGGGGTCCATAATATGCCAGATGTTAACTGGAGCACCTTTGCTGCAGCCACATCCAAAAACAGGGCCATTCTTGATGCCCTTCAGGTGGCATGCCTCAGACAGCTAGTTTTGGAACTTACACATGAGGGAGCAATCTTAGACCTCATACTCTCAAATGGGGACAGTGTGAGGATCTCAGATCTAGAAGTGGTTAGCCATTAGGGAACAAGTGACCACCAAAGAGTGTGGTTCATGATAAACTCAGCTACAGAGTCAAGCCATACAAAAGTGAGGGTACTGGACTTCAGGAGGGTGGACTTTGGCAAGATGGAAGAGTGCCTTAGAAAAGCACTAGCAAACAGGCTAGAAGGAGAGGTGGAGCAACAATGGGGGAATATCAAAACTGCAATCACAGAGGCAACAAGCCTTTGTGTAAAGCAAATAAACAAATCAAAATGAAAGCAAAAGCCGCTATGGTTCTCAAAAGAGGTGGCGGGGAAGGTTAGGGAGGAAAAAGATAGCATTTAGGAAGTATAAGGAAACACAGAAGGAGCAGGACAGAGAACTGTACCAGTTAAGGCAGAAGGAAGCAGGGAGGGTAGTCAGAATAGCAAAGGACAAACTGATGAAAAGATAGCCAACTCGGTTAAGAAGGGGGATAAAACCTTTTATAGTTATATCAGGGAGCGTAGAAAGACAAAGGGAGGGATTGTGAGGCTGAATAGAATGGACGGTGGGTAGGCAGAGAGGGACACTGAAAAAGCAGGGATACTGAATGAATACTTCTGTTTAGTATTCACAAAAGAGGAGGTGGGGGAGGTGCTTAATCCAATTAACAGAAGCACTCTGGATGGGTGGGGGGATTGATCCCAGTCCTTTCACAGAAGAAAGTGTTCTGAAAGAACTCCTAAAACTGAAGGTGGACAAAGCAATGGGACCAGATGGAATTCACCCCAGAATTCTAAAACAATTAAGCAGAGAACTAGTGACACCACAGACTACCCTTTTTTAACAAATCATGGGAGGATGGTGTGGTACCTGAGGACTGGAAGAAGGCAGATGTGATTCCCCTTCACAAAAGTGGGACCAAGACAGAGGAAGGAAACTATAGATCTGTCAGTTTGACCTCTGTGGTAAGGAAAGTGATGGAATCACTTCTGAAGGAAAGAACTGTTGAGTACCTAGAGGCCAGTAGGGCACAGGACCCAAGGCAGCATGGGTTCATAGTGGGAAGGTCATGTCAGTCAAATGTAATTGATTCCTTTGACTGGGTGACCAAAGTAGTAGAACAGGGAGGGGCTGTGGACATGGCCTACCTAGACTTTAACAAGGCATTTGACACAGTCCCACACAAAAGATTAATAGTCAAATTAACCAGCCTGGGAGTGGGTCCCAGGGTGGTAGCCTGGGTAAAACATTGGCTGGACAACAGGACACAGAAGGTAATTGTAAATGGAGTCCACTCTGAAGAAAGAGGGGTTACTAGTGGGGTACCACAGGGTTCAGTACTGGGTCAAGTCCTTTTTAATGTCTTTATAAGTGACATTGCAGAGGGACTAGAAGGAAAAGTATGCCTCTTTGCAGATGACACAAACATCTGCCACAGGGTTGATATACAAGGAGGCGTAGAAAGGATGAGAAGGGACTTGGCAAAGTTGGAGGAATGGTCAGATGTACAGTATGGCAGCTTGGATTCAATGCAAAGAAGTGCAAAATAATGCACCTGGGAAACAAAAACTCAGGGGAAGATTACACAATGGGGGGGTAGTAACAACAACAAAAATGGAAAGGGACCTGGGGGTAATCATATCAGATGACCTTAAGGTTGGCAAGCAATGTGATAAGGCAGTAGGGAGGGCTGGGAGGATACTGGGATGTATTGGGAGAGGCATCACCATCAGAAAACAGGAAGTTGTTATCCCCCTGTACAGACAGTTGGTGAGACCCCATCTGGAGTACTGTGTCCAGTTCTGGAGACCCCATCTCCGCAAGGACACAGACAGTTCAGAGGAGGGCAACTAAAATGGTGCAGGGTCTGCAAGAGAAGCCATAAGAGGAGAGACTAAAGGAACTTAATATGTATACCCTTGAGGAGAGGAGGGACATGGTAGAAACATTTAAGTACCTCAGTGGAATCAACAAAGTCCAAGAGGGTAGCATCTTTCAGAAAAAGAGATGTTCAAGAACAAGGGGACACAATTTGAAGATAGAGGGGGAACGGCTCAGGGGCAATGTGAGGAAGTATTTTTTCACAGAGAGGGTGTTGGAGGCAATGAACAGCCTTCCTGAGTAGGTTGTGGGGTCTACAACTGTGGGAGAATTCAAGAATGCATGGGACAGACATAAGGCAATTTTTGTGGGGAGTATGAAGAAATAGGCTGTTGGTTAAATAGGATCTGCAGCTTATCTTCTAGGTAGGGAAATGGGCAAACTAGGTGGGCCAAGCGGTCCTTATCTGCCATCAAAATCTATGTTTCTATGTAACACAGTCTGTCAGCAACAGTATTCCTAACCTAGCCTTGAACCCAGGCAGTTAGCATCTCCAAACACCACCTATAGCAGTAGAGCATCCGTCAAACAGAAGTGCATTAGTAATTGACATGGAAACAATGGAACATTTTATAGAAAGAGGCAGAAACAGCAACACAACAACAAAACCAAAAATTGATGTCCAAGTGTTCATAAGGTATTTAAAAGACACCTTTAGCATAAGTACTGAACTACAGCAACTGCCACCCACTGAACTAGACAAGCTACTGTGCCACTACATAATGAATGCCTGTAAAAAAGATGGGGCCCCTTATAAGCCTCTGACAATAAGATCAACCTTCCAGAGTCTAAGGCATCATCTGAAACAAAAGATGTACCCCCACTCCCAATCCACATCTCCAGAGTTCAAACAAAGCAGACAAGTGCTGTAAGTCAAACAAAAGCAGATTAAAGGTGAAGGCAGAGGCAACAAGCCAAATGTAGCAGATGAGCTCATGGACTGACTTACTGATAAACTTTATACAGCTCAACAGCTAGGACCACATGGTCCCAAGTCACTATTAAACACTATGTGGTTAATTGTTACCATGTTTTTTGGAGTCCGAGGCAATACAGAAACCACAAACACACAGTGGGGTGACACAGAGTTTAAGAAAGATGAGAACAACCTTCAATACATGCCATTAAATCAAGAATGTCAAACAGAAACCAGATCTGCGGCAAACCCAAGAGACATTGGAAAATTAAACTCCAGGGCCTATGCCACCTCTAACACCACTGAGCATTGTCTAGTTGCCAGCTACCTGTGTTACAAGTTCCACAGACCTGAAAAGTACCTTGACCGAGACTCACCTTTTTTTCTTGCTGTAAACTCAAACAACAAGCCACAATACCAAACATCCTGATATAAAAATCAACTTGTAGACCTTAACAAACTTGGCACTCTAATGCAAGTAATCGTTAAAGAATCTGAAATATTAACTGACAAAAAAATAACTAGCCATTTGGTCAGGAAACATCTGATACAGAAACTGACAGACAGTGGAGTGGACCCCACTGAAATTCTACAGGTCTCAGGTCACAAACAATTGCAGAATTTAAATGAGTATTCAAGGTTAAATGAAGAATGACAACACCATATTTCCACACTTCTAAGCAACCTGCCCCATCAATAGATGAACAGCAAAGTAAGAAGAGGAAAAGTCTCAACACAATACCCACCAATTGGCAAGTTGTAATTGGTTCCTGTTTTCATAAACCCACCATCAATTCAAAGAATATTACTATCAATCTTGTTCAAGATAAGGCATAGCAAAGTAAAAGTAAAAAAATTGAAAAAAGCTGCCAATGTACATGCTTTTGAAAATTAATTACACAGATGGCAAAGTAGTAAAAATCCTGTGAAGAGAAATGTCATTTTCATGTTATAACACTGTGTTTCTAAGTTGTTTACCTAACATAAAGTGACAGGTAAGTAAATCCTGCCCTCAGATGTAGCAGTAAATTACATACATGTAAACACCCTTGTTCAAAAAGTAAAATACAAATTCAACAGTGCACCTGTGAGAAATGTGCACAGCAGACCATGTGCATACCTTGATATTCTAACAGCAGCAGCTCACACATGGCACTCACAGCAATCGATAGACATGGGGCCTGATTCCAAGAGAGTGACTACAGCATGCATTAAATTATGATGACCCAGTGGAAAGATACATCCAAAACCGTATGACATGCAATGTGTGCCGAATTCCTGAACAAAGACTGATTGCAACAGAAAACACTGGAATTACGCATGTCACAAGTTATGTCAAAAACGCATGTCACAAACCATGAGCCAGATGTGAAAGTTACACACAATGCAAAATGACGTAAATAAAAAGGGTGCAAACTGCACAACAGATGTATACAAAAACATAGGTGGAGACAATGTCACAAGCTGGTGTAATTGCATCACAGGTGGCAAGAACACAAAAACGCAAAAGAAACTTCACATTTGAGGGATCAGATGTCCTCATAACTGAGGTTGAAGCCCAGGCCAAACTGCTACTGGACAAGGGTGGGGAGAAGGAACTGCGCAAACAGTGCAAGAATGCCTGAGATGCAGTTGTCCGTAAGGTCAATGCAGTAGCCTGCGCCAGGCACACAGTCAAGGACCTACAGAAATGTCTCAATGATCTAAAGTGACATGCCAAGCACAAGGAGGCACACAATAAGTACTGTGTAATGGCAACAGGTGGTGGCCCAAGAGATGAAAGACCCCTGAGTGTCCATGAAGAATGTGTTCTAGCATTCCTCAGCCAGCACAGTGTGCATGGGGACACAGACCTGGACACAACACAAATGGAGAGTGGCACAGGTAGGTGGAGAACAATCTCTGCTACAGCAATTTCAGGTTTGCCACTGCAGTGTGACTGTGTGTGGTGGTGGTGGGGGGGGTTGTGCCTAGATGGGTGCAGCTGTGCAGTTGCAAAGCATGTTGCAGGACAGTGTTGGTGGCATGTCGCTGAGTATGCACCTATGATGCATGATGTGATGCAGTGGCAGTGGTCATGTGGTGTAGGAATATACTGACAAGCAGTATGGGATGCAGCACTGTTGTTGAGGGTAGTCTGGAGGTCACCTGTGGCTACCTTGTGGGTAGCACTGTATGGGAGTCCAGATGTCCTGTCCAGTAGCATGGGCACATGTCCTGCAGCTGAGTGGTGGTTGGTGTACCTGTGCTGTGGCCTGCCATGAGCCAACCATGGGGGGGGTTCTGGTGTACCTGTGCTGTGGGCAATGATGGTGGGAGGTGTACCTGTGCTGTGGCTACCATGAGCCAACCATGGGAGGTGTGGGCCCTGTGGTCTATACCACTGTCATGTGCATGGGCACTGTGGGGGGGGGGCTGGGTGTTCTGTGCAGTGGTCTGTACATGGCACGCTGGTACTGACACACTGTTGTGACCCCACAGGTATGGTGGGTGAAGACACAGGAGAGGACACCAGTAGTGGCACAGGCAGTGACACAGGGCAGCCCAGCACACATGCAACAGATATGCAAGACACCACAGCAGACCTGCAGAGCAGTGTCGGCAATGTGTTGCAGGACAGTGAGTTCATAGCTCTGGAGGATGTGTGGCCTGCAGTGGCAGGGACACAGCAGCTGGAGGATGGTGTGGAGAGCTGTGACCTCCATAGTGACAGCAGCATAGCAACCAGTATATCCCAGGACCTGAGCCCCGTCACATATGAGGAGCTTGAGGCACATTTGGATGAGGCAGCTTGCTCCCCCCAGGAACTGTTTAATAGGTCACCCACTGACTGTGCTGCCTTCTTCCAGTCATTGGTGGGAGAGCAGGAGGAGCAGGTGAAATGCTAGGCTGCAAATGCGTCTGCCTTGATGCCTGCCACAAAAACCTGGATGATCAGATGAGCAGCCTAGTGACTGCCATTGAGACTGGATCAACCAAAACCTAGACAGCCATGGAGAAGCTGATGGAAGCCATGCAAGCCACACAGGCCTGTGTCAAGGAACAGACACAGGCTACTACTTATCCAGCAATGGCTGTGGAAGAGTCTGTGGTATAGAAGTGGAGGTAGATGGACATCCTGGCAGCAGCCCTACAGAACATCTTGCAACACTGAGTGATGCTGCCACACAAGCACAGGTCAATGTACAGACATGGCAACGTGACACAGTGGCACAAACAACACCACAGCAGACAAAGCAACTACCAGGACACACAGTGCCAGACAAGCCACAGCCAACAACAGTCAGCATAGGTATGCAGCCTCCTCCACGACATGCCTGTACAACAGTGGAGCAGGAAGCAGGACCATCCACACCCATCACCAGGGGTAGGGCATGTACACACCATGGACTGGCAGGTGTGTTGGGCGACAGAGGGCAACCAGTAGCAGTGCTGTAACTCATGCTGTACAGCGGGGGAAGGACGTGGCTGGGGCCGATACAGTACAGCCCTCTGCAAAGACTTCTGTACCTGCTGTGGGACAGGATGATGCATATATGGTTGTGTTGATCGCTGTTATCTCTTTCCTAAATCATGTATTTTTTTCTCCGTACTTGATTTAATCTAATAATTTAATGCTCCTTACACGATGAAGGGAAGAGTTCATTAATGGTCTGTTGCAGGGCTTGAAGGGCATTAAGACGAACCATTAGATTGCAGCTTAAATAAGCTTGTGTACTTGTTGTTCTTTATTAGAGGTATATTCATTGTAGGTCAGGGAAGGGAGGAGGGGAGTTACTTGAGGTTAGGTAGTGAGAACCTTTAATCATGTGCTGTGTTGTGTAATAGGAGTTCGGCCTTGTTTGATCCGGGGGGTAGTTCATTACTATGTGTATTCATGGAGGTGGGTGGGGGTGGTTTTGGTTTTTATTTTTTTCATAAAGGGATGGTATTACCTTTGTTTTCATTGCATTATAAGTATGTCAATGAAGTAGGGGGGGGATTAAGGAAATTCTGTACATTAAAACTAGAAGGGGAGTATCTCATGGTAAATCAGTCAAATTTAGGATATCTTTAGTTTATCCACTATCTATTCGAAGTTAATGGGGGGACCTTACAAATTTGTGAGCTGGAACATAAAAGGGACTCAGAGCAAACAATAGAGGTGTATGATTATTAAAAATCTTGCTCATTTAGGAAGAGATTGTCTGCTTGCAAGAGACTCACTTGCCCAGAGATGATATTTTATCCTTTAAACGAGGATGAGTGGGGCAAGTATATGGCTCTGGCAATTCCACCAAACACATGCACCATTTATTAAATTACAAGAATGGTACAATCCAGAAGGGCGCTATAGCATTATACGGGGCACATTGGCATTAACTCCAATATTAATAGGTTCAATTTATGGACCGAATATAGACTCACCTCTTTTTTTTACTCAGTTGTTAACAAGGATGGTGTCAAACCCACCCATTTTGACATTTTTGGGTGGAGACTGGAATTTGGTTCCGAGAGCAGACCTTGACCACTCAGACAGTAAAAAATGTGGGCTTTCACCAGCACAACATGCTTTTAGAGATCTCCTATTGGGAGCGGGGGTAGTGGATGTATGGCGAGTGTTGAACCCAGATGGAAGGCAATTCATGTATTACTCCCCACCGCATGGCACCTTCTTTAGAAAAGATTATTGGTTGGTAAGTTCTTTATGTCTTTCTAGTATTATTGAAGCATTCATTTATCCCAGAGTGCTCTCAGACTATTCCCCAATTAGTAAATCCTTTATTTTAGGTCCAGGGACTCGGAGAAGCCCCCTCTGGCACCTTAACATGCAATTACTTAAACACCCTAAGACCCTAACCTCCACACAAGTCTTTATCAAGGAGTTCCTGGATGCAAATCTGGGTTCATGGAGAGGATTGCTGTAGTGTGGGCCACTCTTAAGTGTGCCATCAGGGGTAACTTTATACGGATTGCCTCTACCCGAGTTCAGAAAAATAAACTAAGGCTTGAGTCCCTATTAGATGAAATACAGCAGTTGATGCATATAATAAATAAGACATCACCACTAGAAGATTGGGCCAGGTTACATCGTCTCCAAGCATCCTATTATGATATAATGGTGCAGAAAGCAGAATTGGCCAGTCATAACACTAAATTGAGATATCTGGAGTCAGGGAAATGAGCAGGGAAACTCTTGGCACTTAGATTAAGGCAAATTGAAATGTCTAAGTTCATCTCAAGTTTGAGATCCCCTTGGGATGGTCGCATCATTTCCCAGCCCCAAGAGATTGCTACAGTCTTTGGGAACTTCTATAAAGATCTCTACTCAGATGAAGATTTTCTGCAAGCAACTGATAAAGATATCACTGACTATCTTCACTCAGCCAACCTTCCCTCTTTACCAACAACTATGGCAGACCAACTATGGCAGACCAACTTGGTGTTCCAATCACACTAACGGAAGTGCAAATGGCCATCAAACAGCTGCCTCAGGACAAAGCTTCTGGCCCAGATGGCCTATCTAATAATTTGTACAAGGCCTGTCTCCCGCAACTCTCCACATTGCTGATGGATGTGTTTAATTTGTGGTTTCACCAAGGGGTGAAAGATCTTAGCTTCCTAGAGGCAATTATTACAGTTATTCCTAAACCAAATAAAGATTAATTATGCCCTGAGAACTACCGACAGATGTCGTTATTAAATTCAGACGTTAAAATATTAGCAAAAATCCTTGCCAATCGTTTAGCTCCAATATTAGGGAGTATTATTGGTAATGACCAAGTTGTATTCATGGGGTGGCGTCTTTCTGGAGATCACATGCATATGTTTATGCATCTGATGGTGTGGTCCAAAGAGTCTGGGATCCCATCGATCCTTGTCTCTCTTGACGCTGAAAAAGCATTCAATCGGGTCTCCTAGCATTTTTTTTGTTTGCCACTCTTAAGCTGCTTGGCATGCCTAACTCCTTTCTTACCTGGACTAAAATTCTATATACCACCCCTACAACGCAGATGTGGTGCAATGGGCACCTATCACAAGCTTTACCGCTCGAGAAAGGTACTCGACAAGGATGCCCCTTATACCCTCTTTTGTTTAACTGTTATCTTGAGCCATTAATTCGGACACTTGTCTCATCTTCAGTATTAAAGGGAATCCAATTATATGGTGAGCACTACATTTTATCGGCATATGCGGATGATCTTCTTATACAGCTGGAGGAGCCAGAAACTTCACTACCGGCCCTGTTAGTGGAAATCCATAGATTCTCCAAAGTCTCAGCTTATAAGCTCAATTTATCTAAAACTAAGGTGTTTCCATTAAATCATAGGGTTACTAAAGCCAGTACCATTGCCCTGGGCCTCTCCTGGGAGTATTGAACCCTCAGCTATCTAGGGATAAAGATCTCCTGGAGGATCCCCCCCATGTTTAGAGATAATCTGACTGCACTAGTACAAACTCTGCAGACAGACCTGAATAGGTGGAGTGCATTGCCAATGACTTTGTGGGGACATATCAATATTCTGAAAATGAACGTTCTGCTGAGGCTTATATATCCATTAGGTATGCTGGGTCTCTACATTGCCAAGGGATGGTTTATGAAATTACAGAGAATGTTTAACAACTTTCTTTGGAGGAATAAACCATCCAGGTGAGCGTTTTTCAAATTAACAGCCCCCAAACTACAATGAGGGCTAGCCCTTCCTTCTCTGTTCACCTATTATGGGGCCCAACACCTCAGTAAGATAGCCCTTTGGTGTAAGGCAGACTCATTGATCAACAGTGCAGGTATTCTCCTGTCTGGTTAAATATTGAAAGTAAGGCAGCACAGAGTGTTAATAGTTCTCTGGCTGCTCTCGTGTATGTAACATTTTCCAAATTTGTAAAGTCACTTAAGCCCACCACCATGGCCTGGTTGCTCAAAGCATTGCAACAAATTCTGCGGTATTATTCGATAAACTGGCATATGTCTTCCACCCAACTTTTAATTTGTAATCCACATATTCTAATTGATAGGCGCCCTATTCCACCCTCTCTCCTTCCACAGCTAAAACACTGTACACTGGCTAATCTTCTGCAAGACAATGTGGTGGCCTCCTTTCAAACTTGGCAGACTCATTTTCAGCTAAGTCCCAAAGACTTTTTTAAGTAACTGCAAGTCAGGAATGCGATAGCAGCTTTTAATAATAAAGATAGCTGGTCTGATCAGTTGACTCAGGTGGTTCAACAAATTCTTCAAAGTACAGAAACTGCTCACATAGTCTTGAGGATATACAAGCAAATCCAGGCCTTAGATCATAACCTTCCAACTGGAATTTGTTACTACTGGGTGCATGAGCTCTCTCTGCAAACTGAGGTAAAATTCTGGGGAAAAATATGGTGTACGAATTATAAATACATTAAACAAGACAAGTTGCATCTTGTTCAATTTCAAATTATGCATAACATGTACTACACTCCATTAAAATTACACAAGGCAGGACTAGCTATCTCCCCTGACTGTTTTAGATGCAAACTGGCCCATGGCTCTCTCTATCATAAGTTATGGGAGTGCTCTTGCACACAGATTTTCTGGAAATCTATCCAGCAAGTGTTGGACCTCATTCTAGGCTTGGATACCCTATTTACCCCCCGAATCCTGTATACTGGCTGTATTCCCGTGGGGAACCCCAGTTATATGTCAGGCCCATATAACACTAATTGCTGCTATAGCCAAACTAACATTGTTGTGGCATCGGAAGGAGGACTCACTTCCCACAGCATTAGAGTGGTACTGTGACGTTCTCCTCGCCATTCAGCTGGAAAAGCATATAACCACCATAAGGCAGAGAGTCCAATACTCTCAGACTACTTGGGAACCCCTCATGACCTTACTCTCCCTATGGAGACCATAAATGGTCTTCTCAATATCCCATTGCAATCCTGTAGTGTTTGGGAACTAAGTTGTCGCAGCTTTTATATTAAATCTCCACTGAGGTTGACCCCCTTTCCTACTCCTCCCCATTATTATTTTTCCATCTTTTTTGTTTCCCTCCACTGTGCAGTATGGGATTTAAGGGGGTGGAAAGGCAGTGGGAATATAGAAGGGGTGGTGGGGGGGTTGTTGGGGGCGGTGTGTCTGTGTGTGTGTGTTTTTTTCTCTTCTTTTTATGTAATTCTTATTTTTTTTTGACCACTCAATAATGTACAATGCTGGAACCCTGGATAGATTTTGTCTTGCTTCCTTTTATTGTGTTCTTCTGTTGTTGTTATCTTGTTATATGATGGAAAACAATAAAGTATATTGAATTAAAAAAATAATAATGATGATAATAATAATAATATTCTTTATTTTTATGGCACCTTTCAAAAACCAAGGCGCCGAACAAAATTTAAAACACATCATACAGCTCAGTGTCCTAAAAATATAAAACAGCAATAAAACCACTAATACAGTCAGAAAGAGAGATTAACCATCAAACGCTTGCCTCCACAAATAAGTTTTCAAGGTCTGTTTAAATCCCTCCATGGTCACGCACTCCTGTAACCAACAGGGTAGAGAATTCCAGAGGGTAGGGTCCACAAACAAAAATTCTCAGGCCCCAGAACATTTTAAACTCACCCTTGGGATCTCTAGCAACCCCTCTTCAGCTGAGTGGAGCAATCTCCCAGGGCGGTAAGGAACCAGAAGCTCTTTCAAGTAGTCCGGGCCCAGTCCATGTAGGGCTTTAAAAGTCAGAAGACCTAGTTTAAAGGTGATCCACCACTGAACTGGCAGCCAGTGCAGTCTGTGCAGCAATGGCAAAATATGGCTGGACCGAGATGTTTCTGCCAAAAGCTGGGCCACTGCGTTCTGCACCAGCTGCATGTGGCAGATTTCCACCCCAGGTAGCCCTAGGTAAAGGGAATTGCAATAGTCCAAGTGCAAGGACACAAAGGCGTAGACCAGCGTAGGAAGATCGCCGGACGGAACAATGTGCCTAATCCTGAAGATATTCCTCAGATGATAGAAAGAGGATTTGATGATGGCAGACACCTGTGAATGCAGAGTAAGCCCTTTGTCAAAGATTACCCCCAGGTTCAGTAGCTGTTCAGAGGTTGGGAGGGCAAACCAAACCTTGAATCCCCTATCCAGCATACTGGATGCACCACAAGCACCTCAGTCTTATCTGAGTTCAACTTCAGCCAACTTGAATCCATCCACTCCTGGATTTCTGTGAGGTAGTTGTTAAAAACTGAGACAGCTCCATCCTGGTCAGGTGCAAAAGAAAGGTAGAGCTGGGTATCATCAGCGTAGCAGTGAAACCTCAGGCTGTGCCTTCTTGTAATGTCTCAGAGGGGCAGCATGTACACTGCAAACAACATGGGGGACAATACTGAATGTTGAGGAACCCCACAAGACAGAGAAACTGGGTCTGAAGAATAAACCTCAGACACCACTATCTGTGTTCTTCTGGTGAGGTAAGATGTAAACCACCTGAGGACTACACCAGATAATCCGCAGATGAACTTCAGATGGTTAAGCTATACCCCATGGTCTACAGTGTCAAATGCTGATGAGAGATCTAGGAGAACCAAGATAGAATGGCTCTTCCGATCTCTAGTCATCAGATCATTGAGCACCTGAACCAGCTCTGTCTCAGTACTATGCCTCTTTAGAAAACTGGACTGGAGGACTTCATAGATGTCATAGATGGTCAGATGGTTCTCCAGCTGTATGGCCACTACTTTCTCAATCATCTTCCCTAAGAAGGGAAGATTTGAGATAGGTATGTAGTTTGCATAGCAATCTGAGTCCAAAGAGGCTTTCTTCAGTAGGGGTGTTACCAACGCCTCCTTCAGGGAGCTAGAAAACTCACCTGTTTCCAAGGAGCACTCGACTATCTGTGCGAGGACCAGACCGATGGAATTGATACAACCCAAAATCAGGAAAGTTGGTCCAAGATCAAAACTACAGCACATAGGGTGCATACTCTGGACAAACTGCATGATGTCTGTGAACTCCGTTTGGTTGAAGGTACTCCAAGAAAGCTGAAGAGCAGCAGCCACACGCTGGTCCAAAGCAACACCATTAGAGTGTACTGGATGGAGTACTTCCCTGATGTTGACCACCTTATTTGCAAAGAATCAAGCAAGTTCATCACACTCTACTAGTGAAAATGCTTTTTGCACTTGTAGGCAGTCTGGGTTGCACAGTCTGTCTACAGTGTGAAAAAGCTGAACTGGTTGATTCTGAGCAATGGCAATCTCCCCGGACAGGAATTCTGCCTTCATATGGGAGATTGCAGATTGATAGGCTAGATACTGCTCCATCAATTTAAGGTGGTGGGCATCAAGGGAGGATCTCCACCAGCAATGCTCTAAACTTCATCCTAGTTGCCTCATATCCCTCAAAGTCCCATCAAACCATGGGGACCGAGGGAAAAAGGAGAGAGGATGAACATGGATGGGAGCAACGACACCCAGGGCCACCAATATAGCCATATTATAGGCTACCAAGAGGGCCTCTGGGTCGCTGTTTGCTACTGGAAGGGACAATAGGTCAAGCACAGCCACCAGGCCATCAGGGCTAATATCTCATAAAGGGCAATACCTGACCATCTCCACAGAGGTAGGCCCATGAGGGGGGTGCTAAAACTAAACCCCATGGTGTAGTGATCGGACCATGCAACTGGTTCCACCCCCAAGTCAGAGGCCTCGATCCCAAAGAGGAAGACTAAGTCAAGGGAGTGACCATGTTTATGGGTAGCAGTGATAACTATCTGTGTAAGGCCCAGAGATGACATTAACTGGAGGAAGAGTTGTCCAAACGTGAGAGTTTGTCATTGACCCAGGCATTGGAGTCACCCAGAATCATCAGTCTGGGTGACTCAAATGCCATGTCAATGACAAAGTACACCACTTCCTGAAGGAAACACTTCTCATCTCCAGGTGGATGGTAGATGACAGCGATCCTACAACCTACACCTGCTACCATGGTACTTTCGAATGACTCGGTCTCCTCAACTGGTACACTCTGAAGGTTAAGTTCAGTCTTGAAAGAGACCGCAACCCCTCCCCCCCCCGGTGATCCAATCTCGGGCTTTGGATCACCGAATACCTGGCTGGAGTTAGGGCATCCAAGATAGGACCAAAGTTCTCATCCAGTCAGGTCTCAGTGATGCAAGCCAGATCCACCGTTCTTACAAGATCTGAAATAATTGCAGTCTTGTTTTTAATGGACCTGGCATTGCATAACACCACCCGAGTTGGATGAACCTTCAGAGCCACCCGAACCACCTGCCCACTAATATTGATAGTACCCTTGGGTATGGAAACCAAATATGGCGAACCATGTTCTTGGTTCCATTTTGCGACAGGGCATCTCCTGGATCTCACAACCCCGATGTGATGGCCCCGCTCATTCACCCTCCACTGTTCCTGTTCACACCCCCCCGTCCCCCTCCTCCCCTGGTGAGCGATACCCAGCACCCTACAGTGCAGGTATGTTGTAAATTGCAATGGGAGAGGAAAAAAGGGATGGAGGTAGAAGAAAGCGGAGGACAAATAGCACATGACTGTGGGGACAGGCCTTCAACACATTCTGTCAGTCAATTTATCAGACATCTCTCACTTAATTAATTACCAAAATGAAATTAAATAAAACAAAATAATGAAATACCACAGAACATAAACCCACAACACTTAATTAAAATTAGATAGCCCGAAACACCTATCCCCTATCAGAATATAAATAATCTTCAAACCCTCCCATACATAAAATACTAAGAAAGTACTAGCAAACACGGAAATCCCACCCACCTTACAACTAAGATTATTTAATAAAGCCCCATACCCCCCACTTGCCCCAGCCCCAACATAAGAAAAATCCCTCAAATAAATACAATAAAACCCCTCAGATCAAGAAGAAGACAACAAATGTAAATGAGGGGACAGATTTAATCAATAGTCCAGCTGCTAGTCTGCTATACTGAGGTTATCACTCCCAGCAAGCAAATATTTGAATGTCCAATAGAAAATATCAGACTCTCACTCTGTCAATCCTCCGATCAAGAGTATTTTGTACAGGGCCACTTAAAAGAGGCTCTCTAACAACCTCTAATCAAAAATCCAAAGGCTGAGATGGAGCAGACAAGCCACCAACACTCAGGAGCAGTTCTTTGTGCACAGTCTGAGACAAAAAGGAGCTCAGTCAACAGAGAATTCAGCCAGAATAAATCCTTACCTAGTGACCATGACAGAGAAGGGCAGCCCCATCTGGATAATGGGGCCCCCAAGAGGAACCCACCAGCTCCAATTGGGGAAACACCCTATGGAACCAAGGCCCAACTGCTCTCCAGCCACAGTTCCCTGGTACACTACCAGGGAGGTGACCCGACCCATGCCCAGCCACCCGGTTTGCTCCCCGGGATCAACCACACAGTCAGTTGTAATATAATGGCACAAACTTAAGCCCACTGGTAAGGGACAAAGCTAAAGTGCCCCCCCTAATGACTCAGGGGTCATCCTCCACAACCACACAACCAAACCCCCTTCACCGCTGAAGCCTATGCCCTTCAGCAAAGGCCCCAGCAGTAAAAGCGCCAAGTACTCCAGGCCGCAAACAGCCCCCCACACACCAGCAGCTCAATCACCAAGGTCCAAATCCTCCACCGATGCAAAATACGGAGGTTTCGGGCAAGTTCTTAAAGTAGGAAAGTGGTAACAAACTGCCAGCACTCACGACCTCCAACAGTCCTCAGTTTTAGATCGTGTAGAGTCTCACTCCCAGATGTAAGTTCCCTTCCAAATGACAGGCTCCACCATTTCCTCAGATGTCTGGTACAGACAGTCTCCCTTATCGACGGTGTCTGCTTGCTGAAAAAAACCCATGGGCTACAAAAGAGCCCCACTACTTCACCAATGTCCCCCAGAAAAGCTGTTAGAGACTTCAGAAACCCCTGCAGGCACCAAATGGAAGTGTTCACTATAACGTATGAGTGCCTCCAAAGCAAAATGGTATTAAAATATCAACGGGCCAAAAATATCACAGAAATAACACCTGTATAAGTACTAGGTACCACGTCTCGGACCAGACTGAAAAGTGCAGTCTGCCACACTGCAAGATGGCCTTTAACTCCTGAGATCCTAGCTATCAGAGTACCAAAACACCAGAGAAATGCCAGAGAAAAGCAGCCCGAAAAAAGCCCTTTATAACTTAATCTTCCTCACTTCTTTGACCCTGACTAACTACAAACCTATAATTCAGTAAAATGACAAAACAATACTGCGTTAAAATAAATAAAAGGAAAAAACTCAGACCTAGTGATCTGGCTGGCTCACAACAGCTGCCATCTTGCCATCAGTTGATATAAATTTACTGCCAACATGAGCAGGGGTATGAACCTAAGTGGCAGGGCACCCAGTTTCACACCAGCTGAGACTGTTCAACTGGTGAATCTGGTGCAGCAGTGGCACACCATACTGCTGCCACCTAGGTGCATGTAGAAAACACCCAGGGAGAAGGACAGGGTGTGGAGGTGCATTGGTGCCAGGCTGGCCGAGATTAGTGGTGTGAGACAGACCACACAGCAGCTGAAACACCACTGGCATGATCTGGCTAGGAGAGATCAACACATACTGGCACGGATGTTGGTCATGGCAGAGCACAGTGACATGGAGATCAGGACGGGACAGCCAGCTGCTTCAGGTATGGATGGCACAGGTTTTGCACTGGGGAGCACAGTTGTATACACACAGCATGTACATGTCTGGGTGACAGATGACTATGTGTTACATGTTTACACAGGTGGTGATGTCAGGGACAGGCGAAGGCAGAGACACAGTGCTGGTGAACAGCAAGGTGAGGCCCAGGGAGCCATGCAGGGCCATCGGAGGCATGGTAGGTGCACATGAGATGATGCATGTCACCTTTCCTGTAGGAATCTGAAATGGTGGCACCTCTGTGACACCAGCTGCTGTCACTCATGTAGGGCTACCATGGTCCTATATGTGTCTGTGCCTCCAGACATGCCATACTGTGACGCGGCCATATGGCATGGGCGATGGGAGCCAGACAGGGTGTGTGGGTCCACAGTTGCACAGTCCTGCATGTGTGTTGTTGCATGCTGCATATGGCTACAACACCATCAGGGACATAGCTTGTGGTCTTGGTGCTGTGGACTGTGTGTCCTGCACACTGACATGCTGTATTGTGCTGCTGCAGGCAGATGCACACCAATCACACCCCGACACAGGGCACTCCTGAAGGCAATGGTGGAGCACAAGCAACAGAACACCAGGGGCATCAGCTGTGTACACTATGAAGACGTCACCATACACAGCCACTGCCAACAGATAGTGCAGAAGAGGATGAAGGTGACAGAAGGCTGCAAGTGTGGAGGGAGGTGATGAACAGCCAGAGGGCAGCGTGCAGCAGGATGCTACTGAGCAGAACATGGGGGAAGTTGGTGTTGTGGTAGTGAAGCTAGTGCCTGTCAAGGGAACAGTAGATGAGGTGGACAACTGTATTGCTGCTGCACATCTGGTGGAGCGGGGAGGCCACGCAACAGGAGAACAGTGGCCAGGAGCGTGCAGCACAGCATGGGGAGGCTGTTGCAGATGCTGCAGACAACAGCAGTGCTGCAACACATATGGAAGATCAGGCAGAGGACATTCTTCATCTTGAATTTGCCCCGGAGCCTGCAACACAGCACAAGGTGTCTGGTGGTACTGTGTTGGAGGAGCTGCAGGTAGCCGCTGCTGCACCTGTGGCTGAACAAGCACCACAAGTTGCACCTGTTGCTGGGCAGGCCCAGGCAGTTGTTCAGCATGTGGTCACAGACAGACATCTGAGGGACATTGTGGAGGTCATAATGGGGGACAGAGCATGACTCCACAACTCCCTGCGTGCAATGCTGTCAGCACTGAGACAGTGACAGGCATACAAGCATAGGCAATCATGTACATTGTAGGACCTGTTTATGACATTTCTTCACCTGCTAGTCCTTGTTTTGCTGTTGTTGTTTATTACCATGTTGTTCATGTTTACAGTTCCTGTTATGTACATATGTTTGGAGGAGGGTATGTCTTTAGATGTGTTTTCTACTGTTTTGTACATGTAGTTGGAGGTGGGGTAGGGGTGTTGTGTGGATGAATTTATAGTGTTGTGTACCTGCTGGGCAGGGGCATTCATGTTGTGTTATCAATAAATGTGTTACTATTCATTCACATGCCCTGTGACTCATCCTGTTGACTGCATGTTGTCATGAGTGTGTATGGCTGTCAGTGTGCACATGCTGACACATACGTACAGCACAAAGATGCTGCTGTCTGTGTGTTAACATCCATTACAGTGCCCTTGTGTGATGGCTGTACAGTGCACAGCTGACATATACACACATGGTACTGGACAGCACAGTCCTCTACTTTGGCAGTGGTGGTCTGTGTCATGCTATGTACACAGTACCCCCCACCCCTCTGGTCATGTCACTGGGGTGTCTGTGGGCCTTTGTGGTACCACTCCACCTGAGGGATGCCAGAGCCCTGCAGGTTGCATCGGTTGCACATGGACATGGTGTACATTGCCATTCACCAACAACATTGATGTGCTGCCTGGTGCTGCATACCTGTCGTGGTGACACTGTTACCTGTCTCTGGTGGCCAGAGCTGGTGCGTTGTACCTGGTAGCACTGCTACATGTTGGTGGGCCAGTGTTAGTGATGTTGCATGTCTTCTGCACTGTTGGACACTCTTCTGCATATGGTGTGTGTGTGTGTTGTGTCCATGTTGCTGTTTGTTGTGTGTGCCATTTACCTGTGTATCCTCTCCAGTCTGCCACGTGTTGTGTTATGTGTCATATTGTGGCCTTGGCTCAAATGGGGCATGACATCTGGTGGCTTTGTGCAGTCATGTGTGCATATGGTTGCTGCAGACCCCCACACGAGTGTGGCGTGGTTGTGTCTGTGATGCGTTGTCCCATGTGTGGCACAACAGCCATGTGACTGTCATGCAACACATTGCTCATGTCACATCATCCACAACATAGCATGTCTGACACTGCCTGTAGGACTGGCATACTGTTCCAGGGCTCCTCCACCCCTCATGGACCTGTGTGTCTGTCTATGTGTGCTTCTTGTGGTCAGCAGCTCCAGTGTATGCATGCCACATTGCTGTGATGTGGTACTGTGGCAAGTCTCATGTGTTCCCATGGGTACCTGTGTATTGTGACCTGTGCAATGGTACACTGCAGTCATTCCCAACAGTACCCTTCCCACACATGCCATACCACAGTGCATACAGCTCACACAACAACTGTTGTACACATGCAAGTCCACATTGTCATGCCATGTTCCTTACCTTGTGCAATGTGTGCTCTGCGTACTCCACACATCTGCCAGGGGTACCTGTATGTGTTATTGGTGGTGGCATGGGCCCCATATCCTCTGATCTGTAGACCACCAGATACAGCACAAAGCACATGGGCATGGTTGCAGATGCTGTATTTCCATGTGTGTTGCTCGGCACCTGGCAGTCAGTGTCCCATCCTCTGTTGTGTCCTTAGTGGTGGTTGTTGTGTGCCTGGCTGTTGTCGGGTGCCACATGATGATATTCCACACTGCTGTCGGTGCAACCATGGTGGTGGTGGTGTTGTTGGTGTTATGTTGTGAAATGTTACTCAATCACCTCACACCTTGCCCGATCTCCTGCAGATGTTCCATCAGTTATCAACTCACTTGGCATGCTGTCTGACTCTATGTCTACATCCAGTGCCATGTCTTCTTCCTTTTCTGCATCTGGCAATGGCATGCGCCATGACAGAGCAATGTTGTGCAGGGTACTGCATGCGCCCACTATCCTGCATGCCATCTCAGGGCTGTACTGCCATGCCCCACCAGAGCAGTCGAGGCATATGAATCAGGACTTCAGGAGACCAAATGTGCATTCTATGACTGATCTAGTGCTGCTTAAGGCCTCACTGTACCTCTCTTCCATTGTTTTCTGTGGTGCTTGGACTGGTGCCATCAACCATGGCAGCTGTGGGTATCCACTGTCACATGTTGGAATATGGATAGAGTATGAGTTAGTATGGCATCCATCTGTGCCACTCAACACACAGCTGTCAACTATTGGGGTCTGCTGACACACACAGTGGGGCCATGAGTATGCAAAGCTTGCCAGATGTTGTGTTCTGTGTTCTGTGTAATTCCCACATGCGTGCGGTGTTTGCAATGCATGCCATCCCTGCCCACTGCTGTGGGAAATGTTAGCATCTGTACTGTAGTGTTCCTGTCTTATGTTATGTCCTTGTGCCACTCAGGTGACTTGACTGACATTTGCATCTGGTAGCCCTGTTGCAGTGCACTGTGGGTTACCACTTGGCCACACTGTGTGTGCTTGTCCTGCACCCTTTGGCCCATGCAACCATGTCCAGGTGTTGCACACTGCACTCCTTACCAATCAGCCATCTGCCAGTTATCTCCCCTTTCTCAAAGGCCTCACATTGGCTACAGTGGTGGAATATGTGGGAATTGTGGCAGGACCCAGGGTACTTGGCTACCACATCTAGTATGTGACAGTTACTGTCGCATACCACCTGGATGTTCATGGAGTGGTATCCTTTACAGTCTACATGTGCCTCACCATCAGTGTGTGGTGCCCTGATTGGAATATGTGTGCAGTCAATTGCCCCCAGTGCATGTGGGAACTGTGCAACATTGTGGAAGGCCTTCTTCAACTGCAGCTGTTGTTGTGCATCCCATGTGAAGTGTATGTACTGGGTAGTACGCTGTAACAGTGCTGTGAGGAACTCCTGAGACACTTAGACACAGCAGGCTGTGATATGCCCACAGTGTCACCTGTGGGAATTTGGAAGGTCCCTGTGGCTAGGAAGCACAGCACTGCACTGACACGCACCTCCACAGCCAGTGGATGTTCCCTGTTGGTGGCATTATGTAGGTCCTCCCACAGTTCCTGGCATAGCTCCCTTATAGAGCTCTTGTTGAGCCAGTAGCGTGCGATGCACCGATTGTCTGTCAGCTCCTCAAAAGACTTCCTTGTGCATTTCACTCTTAACACATGCATTCTTGGCACCACTGCTTACCCCTGTGGTTGCACAGTCCCCTGGTTCCTGCCATGATGCCTGGCATGCCTGTGTTCAAGTTTCTCAGCTATCATGATGCCCAGTAATGCTGCTACTTCAAACAAAGTTCCTGCTGTGTGTCTGTACACACTGCTGAGTGAAATCTGACTGTTGGGGGCTTATATATGCTATCCTCTGCTTAGACCACCTCCAACATGATCTAGGCTGCACCTGATTATTGTGATGTTGTTACATATGCCGCTTGCTCAGGAATAGCCTTTATGTTGTAGCTGGTCATTACACATGTCACAAGTCTCATTCCACATTGGAGCATGCTTTTCATGGTGCAACTCGGTCATAAGTCCTATTTGGTGTAGCGGTTTCTGTATGTGGCGCAAGGGACCTTTTGGAACCACGCATGTTGCAACTCGCAGACGTAACTTGAGATTTGCATCATTTAGGGCTGAAGTACTGCATTTCCGTTGGTCTTATCTGTTCTGGAATTGGGCCCACAGTGTTCAAATAAGGGGGGAGAAATCACAAAGAAAAGCTAAGCATAACGATATCCACACTGACACATACCTGAAAAGGAAAAAAAACATAATCATTGCCTTCTCTCCTCTTACAATCTTTCAAAAAAACACAGGTGACCAGCATGACTCACTAAAGAGAAGATTGCCAAAGGTCATCAATTCACACACTGATTCAGACTAGATATGATAAGTGTTAGTAATGTTACCAGTGTAATGCCCAATACAGAGATATAGTACCCAAGCAAGAGGTCCATATTGTAAAGCACAAAAGCCTAACCATAATAAACAGAAGCAGAATAAATAAATTAATTAAACACCAATTGGAAAAAAGGCCTTGTACAAAGCAGCATTCTACAGGATTGAGTCCCACATCCAGCACCTGTGTACCAGCAACCTATCAGCATACTAGTAAGCACCAGAAATTATGAGCTATAACATCCTCACGCAGGTAAAGTATACAAAGCACAGGTCAATAAATAGTTTGAGCAATTTATATCAAATGTTAATGCAAAGCAAACATTTTGTACCTTACATTCCTTTTTTCAATGTAATAGCAATGAGATGTAAAGAAATGGAAGCAGTCAAACTGTGCAGAACCTACCAGCTGCATCATACTCAACATGTTATGATATTTATGTGCAAAAACAGCCACATTACTTAAACTTCTCCATAGGTATAATAGTCTGTGGCACCAAGACAAATCTCAGAGATGCCCCAAGAAGAGTAGTATGTGATGGCTATAAATGAGGTTAAATAAAAGGCTTGTCAGTTTGACTACTACGAACACTCCATGAAAGATCAACTGCAGCAAATGATACTGTGACTTTGGTGGCAAAGATTCATCAACATTAAAAAGTGTGTTAGGTTCAAGAAGATATAAATAAAATGTTAAAACAACATTAAGGGTGGATAAAGCACATGGACCTGATGGCATTAACCCTAGGATACGAAGTTAGCAGAGGTCCTGGCAGGCCACTGGCTGACCTGTTCAATACCTCCCTGGACATGGGATCTGTACGACAGGACTGGAGAATGGCCCATTTAGTGCGCATCCACAAAAGTGGCCTAAAGGATGAACCAGGAAACTATAGGCCAGTGAGCCACACATCGATCATGGGAAAGCCCATGGAGACCATACTAAAAGAGAGGCTAGTAAGCTTCTTGGAAAAAAACAGTCTCCAGGATGGTCAACAGCACAGATTTATAGTGGGCAGATCCTGCAAGACCAAACCTTGTAGAGTACTATGACTGGGTGATGCGTGAACTGGATAAGGGCCATGCAGTAGATGTCCTGTATCTGGACTTCAGCAAGGCCTTTGATTCAATGCCACATGGGAGGTTGTGAGGGAAACTGGAATATGTGGGGTCGGGACCAAAAATGGTGAAATGGATCACAAACTGGCTAAAGGGAAGGCAGCAAAGGGTGGTGGTGGTAGGGGACCTCTCTGAGAGTGGTGACGAGCAGAGTACCAAAGTAATCGGTACTGGGACTGGTGCTGTTTGGGATTTTTATTCAGATAGCTCACATATGATCTGAAGCAAGTTCAGTCTGTTCATAGATGAAACCAAGATGGGAGCTGTGGTTTATGACACAGAGAGGTGAAAGGGGTTGCAGGAGGCCTAGACTAAGCTGCAGTAGTGGGCAGAAACATGGCAGTTGGGGTTTAATGCCAAGAAGTGCAAATTTCTGCACTTTGGAGCCAGGAACCAGGGAAGGGATTAACACTTGAATGGAGTGCAGTTGGGGAGCTCCACAGAGAAAAAGGACCTAGGAGTGATCATTAAGGGGAGCTTGAACAACTCTGCTCAGTGCAAGAAGGTGGCAGCAAAAGCCTACAAAATGCTGAGGTGTATTGTGAGAGGGCTCTCCTCCAGAAGAAGGGAGGTTATCCTGCCCCTGTATAGGTCATTGGTCAGACCTCACCCAGAGTACTGTGTGCAGTACTGGCAACCATTCCTGAAAAAGGACAGCAGATTGTTGGAGAGGGTGCAGTGAAGAGCCACAAAGATGATCCTGGGATTGGAGAGCAAGCCATATGAGGACAGGCTGGGACAGCAGAATATGTATACACTGGAGGAGAGGAGGGATGGAGGGATATGATCAAGACCTTTAAGAATCTTAAGGGGATAAACAAGACCAACACAGAAAGGATTTTTCAGGTGGGGGGGCACAAGAGGGCATGGACTGAAATTGGAGGGGGGGAAGATTCAAGAGGGAGATGGGACATTTTTTCACTGGAAGAGTGGTGGACAAATGGAACACCTTACCAGACAAGATAGTGTCCTGTAAGATGGGCAGTTTCAAGAGAGGTCAGGACAGGGTAAGGGAAACTGGAAAGAGGGGGCAGGAGGGGCAGCTGAGAGATGAGGGGTTAGCTGCACACTCGAGCAGACCTGATAGACCATAAGGCCTGCTTCTGCTGGCAATTTCATATGTTCACAAATAATTGTACATAAACAGCCACGTTAAAGAGGCAGTATAGCGCAGTGGTCTAAGGCTCTGAGCTGCAAATTTGGTGACATCCAGCAGACCAGACCTGGGTTTGAATCCCACAGCTTCCACTTGCATACTGTGTGACCCTGAGCAAGTCACTTAACTTCCTTGTGCTCCCAGGTCGCTCCTGTAAAAAAGCTTTCAGCTTAGTGTGCTATACCTGGTTAAACAACTAAATAAAAAAAAAGAAGACTACCAGAAAAATGTATGTTCTCTTTGGTCTTGTCCCCACAGTTCAGAATAAAGCAATGTCAATACTGGACAATCAGAAAAGCCACTTCAACAACCAGAAGCCTCCAAACAATCATCTTCAAGAAAACCAACAGATAAAACACATGTTATGCAATCAGTATGGTTAACCAGGTTTTAATGTATGAGAATTTTCCTCAAGTCAAAATGGTGAAATGCTTTCAATAAAAAAAGTTTTAATTTGTTGATTTGTATTGATTTGTTCATTTGTATTACAAGAAAGACTCAATAACAATAGAAACAGTAGTGGCCTGTCATGTTAGTTCTGCTCTGCAAAAGTTCAAATTACATGTATGCATGTAAACAAAGAAAAATAATGATAAATACAATGCCTGCAGTGTGTGTTTATCTCTCAGCAGTTATTCATCCTTTCAAAGGTAACCACATTTTGTTAGAAAGAGCTGAATGTTATTACCAGCAAATCTAATGCATTTTTTGTTTCAAAGCTTTTTACATAAGAAAAGAATAAAAAAATGTTCAAGTGTAATGATTCATTCTGGCATTGTCAAATAAAAATAAAAAGGTTAACTTATTGGTTATTACCATAGTCTGCATCTGTTATTTCATTTTATAATAAGGCTAATGAATGGAATCCATTAAATTAAAAAAAAGGTTTCCAAATATTTAATGCCTCACTACATCCGGGGTGTGTACTTCAGGACTGGAGGATGGCTCATGTGGTGCCCCTCCACAAGAGTGGCCCCAAGGATGAACCGGGAAACTACAGACCAGTGAGCCTTACATCCATCATGGGTAAGCTAATGGAGACTATCCTGAAGGAGAGGCTGGTGGCCCTCCTAGAGGCCAAAGGACTACAGGACAGCAGACAGTATGGCTTCATACGTGGCCGATCCTGCCAAACCAACCTGGTGGAGTTCTGTGACTGGGTAACTAGGCAACTGGACAGGGGCCATGCAGTGGATGTCCTGTATCTGGACTTCAGTAAGGCATTCGACTCGGTGCCGCATGGAAGGTTGGGAAGGAAGTTAGTAGGCACAGGGGCGGGTGCAAAGCTGGTGAGCTGGGCAGGGAACTGGCTTCAGGGAAGGCAACAGAGGGTGGTGGTGGGTGGGGAGCTCTCACACCCAAGGGCAGTGACAAGCAGTGTTCCACAGGGCTCGGTGTTAGGACCAGTGTTGTTTGGGATATTCATTGCAGACATATCATGGGACATCAAGAGCAGGGATTGCAGGATGATCTGGCAAAGCTTGAAACCTGGTCAGACACCTGGCAACTGGGGTTTAATGCCAAAAAGTGCAAGTGCTGCATTTTTGGGATGAAGAACCCAAGGAGGAGTTACCAGCTGGGGGGAGTGCAGCTAGCCCAGACAGAGGAGGAGAAGGATCTGGGTGTGCTCATTACAGGGTCAATGAACAACTCGGCACAATGTAGGAAGGCCGCTGCAAGGCCAACAAAATGCTGGGTTGTATTGCAAAGGGTATATCCTCGAGGAGGGGAGGTGATTCTGCCACTGTATAGGGTCATTAGTTAGACCACACCTGGAGTACTGCGTGCAGTACTGGTGCCGTATCTGAAGAGGGACATTAAGTTACTGGAGGGGTGCAGCCAGGGTGACAAAGATGATCAAGGGGCTGGGGACTTAAACGAGAGGAGGTTGAAGGAGTTGAACATGTACTCAATGGAGGAGAGGAGGACAGGGTGACATGATTGAAACCTTTAAATACATGAAAGGAATAAACAAGACAGGTACAGAGGGCTGTTCAAAGTAAGGGAGGAGGGCCACCAAGGGCCATGATATGAGACTGGAGGGAGGAAGGTTCAGGAGGGAGATGAGGAGACACTTTTTTACAGAGAGGGTGGTGTCTGGGTGGAATGTGTTACCTGCAGAAGTGGTATGCAGTAGAACAGTGGACTGCTTCAAAAGGGGATGGAACAGGACAAGGGGGAGGGTTAATGAAGGGGAAGGGTGGAAGGGAGGGACAGCTGCAGAATAAGGGGTGCTAGCTGCACAATCGAGCAGACTTGATAGACCTCTAGGCCTTTATCTGCTGGCAAATTTTGTATGTTCGTAATAAAAAAATAAATACATAAGAAAAGATAATCCAATGTCAGTACAGAATCATACATATCCAAACTTGTGAACCCATAGACGTTGAGCAACCCAAAATAATAAAACAAAAGTTACTAAACTGGCAAAACAAATTTTATAACAAAATCCAAGTAAGTCCAGGTAAAGGACTTCCAGCACCACTGAGGCATGGCTCTTTAATCCAGGACAACAATGAAGGTATCTCCATGTGGCAAACCAGGACAATCATGGAGTCCACCAAGAAAAGAGGCAGACATACATACTGCTGTCTCCCCGACTGTAGCATCTACCGAAACCCACTCCTGTCCAATGTAATGACTAATCAAATGCAGTAGGTAGAATAAAATAAAACTTCTTCTGAAGAACAAATCCTGGCGTTATCTGATGAGTCTCTCAAAGCCATCTTCCCATTCCTCAATTCTTGAACTGGGCCATGACCTTGATAAACAGTAGGCGGCAACACACGATATTCTTCTCCATCGACTACTCAACCCTGACTGTCAAAAAATGATGCCATTATACAATGCCATGCCCTTAACAAGACTGGCATACACAACAGCCAATCAGAAGACTTTTTCCCATGGTCACGCCATCCAATCAGAATGTGCATTCACCATTCATTCACAAACTTCACCCAATCAAATGTCACACATGAAACCTATTCACAAATCAATGTACCTACACAAACCACAACAACCACACCACAAATAATCCCTGAATAATGGTAAAAATATTGGTAAAAATGCAATGAAATAGCAGTAGTACAACCCATAACATAAACAGAGGCTAATTGCATAAATCGAATACGTGTCGGCTCTCTGTTAAACACACAATTTATTTGAACTCGCTGTGTGTGCCCTCAGGAAGTCATTTGTGGCTTCACCACTCGTGAGATCACCCGAGGTCACACACAGCTCGTTCAAATGTATTGTGTATTTAACAGAAAGCCATCACAGATCCCTTATTTTTTAAACATCAAAGACAATACCTTCAGCCAGTTATTTACTGTGTCTGGAAACAACAACAAAAAAATATTCCAGAAGAATTGAACAGTAGGTTAGGACCACTTAAACTCTCAGGAAATGGTCAACCAGACAGTCCTAGGTACAGTGCAAAGATTTGTTGCATGTAGTGTGATTAAGCAGTGAGTCAAGAAAGTTTTAGATGTTGTCTTTGTTCAGGTACAGATTTGTTATATTGTTGGTGATCTGCCTAATAATCTACTTTTTGATACTCAGAGACTTATTAATACCGTAAGCAATTTTTTTTGGTGTGATGAGCTTTTTCTTTTTCATGAGTCATCATCAAATTGTCTGTAATCAGTAAGGCTCCTGGAATTATGTGATTCTGCAGTTGTTAAATTTTCCACAGAATTTGCATCATGCTGCAGAATGTATGTAGTGCCGTAGAATTCACTGTTTTTGGTGAATTTTTATTCAAATATACTGTTTTTCCATAGTGTCAGGCTTTCTTTCCCATCTTGTTTATCCTGAAGCCCCTCCTCTATGCTTGGCATATGATGTCATTGATGACATCACATCGGCCACTGTCAAGTCTTCCTTTTACCATCTAAGGAATATCTCCCAGATAAAATACCTTATTCCGCATGATGACCTTCCTGTGTTGGTCCACACTTTTGTTTCCTCTTGCCTTGATTACTGTAATGCTCTATATCTAGGGTTGCCGGGGGGTGGATCTCCATCGCTTGCAGCTGGTGCAGAACGCAGCAGCCAAGTTGTTGACTGGGTTACCAAGAACTTGCCATATCACACCTGTGCTGCACTAACTTCACTGACTCCCAGTGCGGTGGAGGATCACCTTCAAGGTCGCGTTGCTGACCTATAAGACCCTACATGGTCAGGGACCCAGTTACCTGCAAGATCTCCTTTGTCCCTACCACCCTCTCCATCCACTCCTCTCCACTAGCGAGGGATTGCTAGAGATTCCCAGGGTTCGTCTTCAATAATCTGGGGCCAGGACTTTTTCTTTTATGGCCCCGACCCTGTGCAATTCTCTACCTCATCAGATTAGAGAGTGCCTGTCCATGGAATCATTTAAGAGGTCTCTGAAAAGCCACTTATTTGCACTAGCTTTTGGATAGATTATTTTATGATTGTTTTTACTGTTTTATGTTATTATTTATTATAGTTGATGTTTTATTCTTGTTATGTACTAGCGCTTTGATTTATTGAAAAGCTCTCTACAAATAAATTTTGATTTGTTTTGATTTGATCATATTTAACAAATGGCAGGACTGCGTTATGCCAGAAAAATGAATACATCATGCCGCAGAAATCAGAAAATGATGCCGCAGAAACCAAGGAGCTCTGCCGCAGAAATCAGAAAATTCTGCCACAGATCACTAGGGGCCATGGTAATCAGTTAATGTTTGCATTTGGAATGTCTATGATAAAAATTTGAGTTTTAATGTACAGTCAGCCCTGTTTATCTGACCCCCTATTAACCGAATCTCCCTACATAACGAACCGGCAGCTTGTGCCCCAGTGTTTCAGTTCAGACTGATTGTTGCTATTCTTACTTTGTTCATGGCTAATTATGGCTAACTGCAATTACAATAGGAACAATCAATGGTTGCTAAAACATGTAATTATGTGGCTAATTGCTGTAGTTGCAGAACTCCGTGGTCTCAATCTGTCTTTGTTTAGACTGTTTCTGTCTGACATAGCAGAAAAGTGAAAAAGGAAAACAGAAAATGCAGGCATCAGCCTGAACTGTGAGTGATGGGAGTTGCAGTGTCTTGTGTTACTATAATTTCAGCATGTTAATGTCTATGTTTGTCCAACTCCTGCAGATCTTTTACCCTCTCAGCAACTCCATTCTGTGCCCCAGAATAGCCCTGTACAATGTTTAGCAATTCTTACTCCTAGCCCATGCACCCAGAAAGCAGAACAGCCATTTTGGTTTGAATAAAAAACATACTGTACTGTACCTTCAGTGGATGCAGTAGAGCTGGTTTCGGTGCCACCTAGTTGCCATGTTTGCAGCAGTTGCAGTAAACTATTTTCAGGAATGGATAGTAGTGAAGAGGTCAATGACAGGGAGGTATTGTAACTTGCTGGGAGCAAACTCCAAGTAGACTTCCATACTGTAGCTCACTCCTTATATCCCAATCAAGTCCAAACCAAAATCACAAACTCAGAGTTCACGGTCACAGTGGAAACAGCAGCTTTCAGCAGCTTTCAGCTCTGAATTACTAAAGGTACAGTGTATTTTACTTCAGCTTCAGCCACAGCAAGGGTGGAGTGGGTCAGACTAACACCAAAGAATCACTGTCCCATTGAAATATATGTAACCCCATTTATACAAACTCTTGATTATCCAGACTCATCGGATGTCCCCAAGGGAGATCAGCTAAACAGGGTTCTACTGCATTTGTTAATCTGTAATGATGCTCAGTGCTGCACATTTTACTTATTTATTGATTTTTATTATTATTTATCCTCCTGTGGCCTGTACTTCTTGCAGCCTGTCAGCTGGGATCTGGCCACCGTCCATCTTGCCCAGGACCACTGGCTTCCCCCCTATATAGCCCCCTGCAGCCCCCCCCACAGAGGCGAGAACCCCAACTCCCACCCAGGCGGATCCATCTCGGGGTGCCAGCATCCCAACAAACACTTGTGAAAGGCCATCAAGCTGTAGGAGGTGCCACTCTTTTTCCCTGTTCCAGGATTCCCTGAGTCGGTGGGCGTGCAATTACACTAGCGATTGGGAGCATGCACGTGTCCGCACGCACCCACATCCAGGCATCTGCCCCCTGAGATGCCCCCTGACTCCACCCCTAAGTACAGCATATGCCTCCACCTCCCAGCCTCTGCCAGGTGGCAGTCGGGCACCAACCGTCATGGACCCCCCCTCCCTGGAGAGGGAGAGCAGTCCTTCAGATGCTCAATCCCTCTCCTTCCCTGCCAGCCCCTGGCGACCTAAGCTCACTTCCGAACCCGGGTCACCGGCATGGTGCAAGGTGTGGCATCCAGCACCTCAACCCTCAGCGGCACCGGGCCGGCATATTTATTTATTTGTCTTTATTTAAAACTTTGATAACCAGGAAAAATAAAGCACTGGGCCATGTGGCCCTTTTACTGGCTTGACCTGGGAAGAGTCAATACAATCAGACAGTATCACAGGTTTACAGACAGGTACAAATGTTAAGAAGCCAAAAATACAATAGAAAATACAATAACATTGATGCAAACTTACTAATAACAATTATGAACTATAAAAACATAAAAGGAATCTAATAAGTGATTCCAAGATGAGCTGCTTTATGTGCAATTACAAGAAGACATTGAGTATAAAAGTCTTTTCAAGGATGTCTTGAAAGGATGAAACTTCAAAAACATTACATAAATCACAGGCAATTTATTCCACTATTAGCACATAATACTGAATTTGTAATAGAATAATTGTATATGAACATTTCAACTGTCTTAAACTTTTTTTATTGCTTTTTTCCCTTTTTTTAAAAAGAGTAACAAAGTAAATCTAGCACATGGTGTGATCTAGAAGGCTTATGTAGGATTATTGAATTCCTTACATGAAAAGAACAGCCTATCAGCACATTGATAACTAATAGACACAGGCAAACTGTTAACTGGGTTCATGACAACATAACAATTACCACCCACCTATATGATGTATGGTACACTGATAAAGGTAACATATGCTGAAATCAGAATGCTTATTTCCAGTCAGTAGTTGAGCATATACTATTGACAGGATGAATAAATATGACATAGTTAGCAATCAGTACTTGACATTTTACCAGACAAAAATCTAAGGATGTCTGCAAGTTAACAATCTGATATAAGTGATCTTATCTGAGAACATTTTCTTTTCATGTATACTACATGTCTTATGTTTCTTTGTAAGTAGTATTGTCACTAAATTACTCCACAGTAACCTGCTATTGCTCATGAAGTTCAGGAATAGATACTGGACAAGGTTTAAGGCTATCCAAGCTTTGTCTGAATTTTAGACACAGGTGGACCTTAGTAACAGGGCTGGGAGGTGGTAAGGCTGCAGATCAAGTAGCGTCTGCAGTGACGCATGAGGTAGGATATTCATAGGGAAGACTAGATGGGCCAAGGGGTTATTTTTTGCTGACAAATTCTATGTTTCTATGTTCATGAATATAAACGAATCCAGAATGTTTGTAAAAAAAACAATACATGCAGCTAAGAGCGAATTTTGCAAATCTACCCTACTGGCCTCTGCTAGTGATACTCTACGCTTCTGGCATAATATTAAAAGTGTAGTGGGTAGCTCCCTGAAATATCAAACTGTTGACATACTTATTGGAGGAGTAAACTGCAACAGTGCAAAAACAATTGCCAATGCTTTTAATAATCAGTTCTCTTCTCTGACTTGTCAACCCTCACTTCCTTGTTTACTACTCCTAACTTACAGGATGAATCTGAGGCCTCCCCATCTTCCCCTGCATCTCATCGCTATTTTTACATTAATGTTGTATAAGTATGTGAAACTAGAAGACTCTTGGCCAGCCTCTCCCCCTTTATTTGTACTGGTCACGATAATGTGGAGTCTAAGCTTATCCACTTGAGTGCCTCATTCCTTGTCTTGTCAATCTCCTACATCTTCAATGCATCACTGATTACTGGGACTATCCCTGACCTATGTATGATTGCCAGAGTCATACCAGTACTCAAGCAACAGGATCCAAAATGTCTTGAAAATGATCATCCTATAGCTATTCTGTCTGCTACCAGTAAACTACTAGAAAATTGTGTTCTCTCCCAATTAATTAAGTACATACTTAAATATGATCTGCTATCCCTGCTGCAGCATGGCTTCTGAAAGGGATATAGTACCTCTACCACCCTTGCTAAAGTTACCTCAGAAATTAAGGTTGCCATGGATCACAGTAAACTGACTAGAGCTGTCTCTGTAAATCTCTCTAAGAAACATAGAAACATAGAAGTTGATGGCAGAGAAGGACCGCAAGGCCAATCCAGTGTGCCCATTTCTTTTTCTACCTTATGAATGTGCCATTGGCATTTGCTCAGTCAATGGCCTATCTATTCATACTTATCTGTATTGCTCCCTTATGCCTATCCCATGCTTGTCTGAAGCACTGCACTGTATCCATATCCACCACTTCCTGAGGTAGGCCATTCCATGCATCCACCACCCTTTCTGTGAAAAATAACTTCCTCACATTACCCCTTACTTGGCCTCCTTCTAATTACATGCTGTGCCCTCTTGTCCTGCTGTTTTTCTTATATTGAAACATGTTAGGCTCTTTCATCTTGTTAATTCCCTTAAGGTGTTTGAATGTTTCAATCATATCACCTCTCTCCCTCCTTTGCTCCAGGGTAAACATATTGAGTTCCATTAATCTGTCCTCATATGTTTTCTGATGCAGTTCCTGCACCATTTTGGTTACCCTTCTCTGGACTGCCTTAATTTGGTTAATGTCCTTGTGAAGGTGTGGCCTCCAGTACTGCATACAGTAATCCAGATGGGGTCTAACCAGTGTCTTGTAAACAGGGATTATTACCTCCCTCTTATGACTTGTGATACTCCTACTAATACACCCCAACATTTCCTTAGCCTAACCTACTTCTTTAGTGGTTTGCTTGGATGATTTCAGGTCATCTGTGATGATGGTGCCTAAGTCTTTTTCTTCCCTTGCGATTGCCAGAAACTTCCCTCCCAACTTAGAGGTGGCTTCAAGGTTTCTCTTCCCTATGTGCATGATCTTGCACTTCTTTGCGTTAGGAACCCAGTTGAACCCATTTGACACTCTTCTGACCAATTTGCCAGTTTATCCAGATCTCTTTTCATTCTGCCCACCCCATCTGGATCATCTACTCTGTTGCAGATCTTGATGTCATCTGCAAACAGACAAACCTTACCCTCCAGTCCATCTGCAATGCCACTGATGAAGATATTGAAGAGAACTGGCCCCAGGACTGATCCCTGAGGTACTCCACTTGTGACTTGCATCTCTTCTGACTGTATACCATTTACCACCACTCTCTATTTTCTGCCCATCAACCAGTTTTCCACCCAGTTGACCAACTTCTGACCCACACTGAGCTTACACATCTTATTAATCAATCTTCTATGTGGAACAGTCTCGAAAGCTTTGCTGAAGTCAAGGTAGGCAACATCAACTGCTACCTATTGGTCCACCACTCTGGTTACCCAGTCAAAGAAATCTATGAGATTAGTTTGACAGGACCTTCCTGTTGTAAACCCATGCTGTATTGAATCCTGTGCTCCTAGGGATTCCAGGTGTTGCAGTATCCTTTCCTTAAGGAGTGCCTCCATAATCATGCCCACTACTGAGATAAGACTGACTGGTCTGTAGTTCCCTGTCTCCTCCCTGCTACCACTCTTGTGCAGCGGGATCACATGAGTCCTTCTCCAGTCTTCTGGGACCTCTCCTGTGTTCAGAGACTCACTAAACAGTTCTGATAATGGCTCTGATAGTTCCACCCTTAGCTACCTTAGTACCCTAGGATGTATGCCATCAGGTCCATTGCCTTGTTCACCCTGAGCTTATTGAGCTCTTGTAGGAACCTTTCTTTTGTGAAGGGACTAGTGTATGCCTCCCTTCCCCCTGTGTCCATGGTGCTGAGCTGTGGACCCTGCCCTATCTTCTCCTCAGTAAATACTGAGCGGAAGTATCTATTTAGAAAAGATGCTTTTACATGGTCCTCCTCACATGCCCCTTATCCCCTTTGATCTTAGCAGTACCCCCTCTGGACTTTCTCCTTTCACTAATGTATTTATAGAAAGTCTTGTCACCTTCTTCTACTGTTCGTGCTAGTGTTTCCTCTGTTTGGGCCTTTGCCTGCCTTACTGCCTTCCCTGCTTCCCTTAGGGAAGTTTGGTATACCTCGCTATCTTCATCCCACTGCATTTCTTTATATTTCCTGAGGATCAGCATTTTGCCTCTGACCTTTTCTGCTATGTTTTTGAGAACCAAAGTGGTTTCCTTCTTCTTTTGCACTTTCTTTTCTCTCTAACACAATAGGATGTTGCTTCAAGTATTGCATCCTTAATACTTGCCCACTTTGACAGTAGCCCCTCACCTGTATTTCTTCTTGCCAGGGCTAACTTAAGTCTGTTGGCCATCTTATCAAAATCAGCTCCTCTGAAGTCCCATATTTTTGCCTTGGAATGGGATGATTTAGTTCTAGTGGCCAAATTGAGCCATATCATGTGATGGTCACTAGCCCCCAGGTGACCTTCTACCTGGGGATCTGTGATTATTTCGCTGTTGGTCAGTACTATATCTATGATAGCCTTGTCCTTTGTGTGTTGCTGTATCAGTTGTTTGAGGCCCTCTCCCTGCAGGGAATCCACAATGTGACTAGTTCTGGCAGATGTTCCTGCTGGTATTGAACAATCTGTATCTGGCACGTGAAGTCTCCCATTATCATAACCTCCCCCTTAGCTGTTATGTTTTGTATATCTTCTAACAGTAATGTGTCTATGTCCTCCTCCTGGTCTGGAGGCCTGCAGACAACCCCAGTTCATATGGATGTCCCATTTCCTGTTTCCCAGGTGACCCACAGTTCTTCTGGCTTCTTACGTGTATTCTGAATTTCTGTTGCTTTGATATTTTCATTGACATAAAGGGCCACCCCACTCCCCCTTTTTGCACCTCAGTCTCTTCTGAACAGTACATAGCCATGTACTAAAGTCTCCCAAGTGTGGTTACTGGTGAACCATTTCTCTCTAACGGCTACTATGTCCAGTTTAGCCTCTGTCATTATTGCCTACAGGTCTGGGATCTTATTTCCCAGACTGCAAGCATTTATGTACATGATTTTCCACTGGCCAGATTCTGTATTGGTTGTTGGGTGAGGTCTGGTGATTCCCCTGTGCATCGTATGGGGAGCTAGACCTTTTTCCTTACCTGGTAATGCAAATGAACTACAAACATGCTGAACTGACAGTCCATGAACTCCTTTGCTGTAAGCTTCTTTCTCTTCGACTGTCACCCCCTGCTCTAGTCTGGTTTGCAAACTACCTGAAGGGAAGGCAGCAGTTAGGTAAAACAGAACATTCTCTGAGCTTATTTCTCTCATGGTTGGTGCCCACAGTGTTCATCTTGGGACCCATCTTATTTTCATTATTTATTAATGACTTAATCCAGGTGTCAGCCCAATTTAGCACCACCCTTTATTGATGACCTGCTGTTACTAATCAGTTCCCAGGACATCAAAATTATTACCTCAAAATCAAAGGCTGATATGCACCAAATATAATCTAGGCTTTGTCAAATAACTTAGCCCTTAATTTTAGGAGACCACAGGCTATGCTTTTTGGCTCTCAGGCCAAAATCAGAACCTGTTCTGAACCCTTGTATATCACTGGTGTTTAGGGATCTTCTGTAACAGTTGCTGACTCCTTTAAATATGTAGGAGTCACTCTTGATCTTCAGCTACATCCCTCACTGCATATCTGCAATATATGTAAAGCAGTGAAATGCAATTTAGGCCTGGTTTATAGAGCCAAAAGTATCCTTACACCAGCAGCACATATTGCCCTGGCTACAGGAGTGTTCCTTCCCACCCTTAGTTATGGGCTCCATACTTTTACTCATGCTGCTATATCCACTTTATCTACAGTATATGCTGCTGTCTTTTTACTGTTAAAGATTGCCATGCTGTATATCATTTGTAACCTTCTGAGTCATACCTGAAAATAGGCATATATTTGTCTAGTGTGCTTACCTGGTCAATAAAAGCTAAATAAAATAAAAAAGTATTTCCTAACTCATACAAGGATTACTTTTCAGTCTATTACATAAGTATATACATGTTATGGTTTACTGCCAGTGCCACTATATGATCTACTGTGGAGTACAGTCTTGGTAATCTTCAAACATATGTCTGACATATTCATATTTATGTGTCACTTGTCATACATAGGGATTGGAAAGACATTTGACAGTCTGTCTCAGCAAAAAGGGTATGAAGACATTGAGCTGTTATGTACATCAATAATAAACAATCTATACTGGAGTGCATTCTCTAGCACATATCTTGATGGATCTCACACTATCACTAAGTGGTTGAATATGATGAACCACATTCTCAAACATCCAAGAAGTTAACAATAATTTATTTGAAAAATGTTTAATGAAGACCTGACTGATGTGGTTAGAACTAAACAATAGTTAAAACACAGTGAGGAATCTCATATTTATTTCTATGTAATGTAATATTCTTGTCGTCATAGTACACTATGATCACATATCAACAATTTGGAATAATTTTTGGGTAACACTTTATATTAAGGGTCCCTAAGTACATTGTAATTACTGTATAACTACAATGTAACTGATATGTAAGTACTGTGTAGTTACATGTAACTACAATGTAGTTGGTAATTAGTTTCACATTTGCATATTATGTAGTTAGACACATATTTCTATGAAATAACTACACTGTTATTGCACTGTAAATACTATGTAGTTGTAAATTACTTTCAGATTTGACTGGTGTGTAGTTATACAATTTGCATGAAGTGGTAGTTACACATGCAACCACACCTGTTTCTCTTTTGGCACAAATTGATTTATGCTGGAAGTGTAACTATACATGTAACATCTGTTGCAAAGTGCAACAGAAAAATTGATTCATGCTGGAAGTGTAACTACACATGTAACAGCTGTTGCAAAGTGCAACAGAAAAATTGACTTATGTGGGAAGTGTAACAACACACACAACAGCTGCTGTAAAGTGCAACATACATAGTTATATTTGCCAGAAATAATTGATTTGAGGCAGAAGGGAGGCAAGAATAATTGCAGTAACTACCACTTCATGTGAATTGTGTAACTACAACACAGTACTACCGATCTTTACTGAGTCAGTCTTTACCATTCATCACTGTCTGGGTGACAGCTGGAGGTACAGCACCCCACGGGAGCTTTGTTTTGTAGGGGGAGGAGCTGGCACCAGAGGAGATGCTGCCCACGAGGCCAACGCATTACGTGGTGCTCATGGGTTGACCAGCAGTGGTCACAGGCTCCTCCTCCACCCCAGTTCTTTTTCTCCTGCCATTGAGAGTGCAGCACCTCACACTTGCTGAAGAAATTTTGACTGTGACATTGTAGTCTAGTCAGTTGTTTTGACACCATTGTCGATGCTGTTTTTGCTCCATTCCAGTTCTTCCAGCACTAGTAACTTGGCACCATTTTCTGCAGGAATCTGGTAAGACCGTTCCTTTTTCTTTCTTGAAGTGGTGCCAAGTCTGTTACTTATTATTATTTTAGTTACCATGAGTCATGATGGTTTCATCCGAGGACAAAAATCACTCTTCTAAGGTGGCCAGCCACCTATGCGTCAGTGTCAGTGAGCCAGTAGATGTCTGTCATGGACCGGCATGACCAATGCCTCATTTCCTGGGTCCGTCTCTTGATATGGATAGTTGCAATGCTTGCTTCTCCATGGACCAAGGAGTACTGGAGCACTGCACATGGAAATTTGGCCACGATCTGCCAACTTTTGGAGGGTGGCATCATTTGAGGGACTCCAAGCACTGGTCTTGCTGCCCTTCCTCCAGATCATCTTTAGGTTCTATACAGAAAGATGAGGGGAGTCTCCTAACCTTCTAGCCTTGCCAGGGAGGAGGTCTCTTCCATGGTGCTGGGAGAATGGTCTGGCCCTCTCAGGGGCCGGGCTAGGAGCACTGCACAGGCAGTCACCTCCTCAGAGGTGCAGGCTCCCCTGGTGTCATGGCCCACACCTGCTGGGCCCAGCATGGGTGGCTCCCCAGTGTTGCCCACCAGCACCATTCCAGATCCCAGGGCCATTTGCTGCTCTGGTGATTGGCATAGCACCGTGAGTGGTACTGGGCCCTGGGAAAATATCTGGGCCCACTTGTCTGGAGGTCTTCTGGATCTCCTCCTCTCTAGAGCCAGATGATGGGGGACTGATCCAGACTTGCTGTCCTACTCCTCAAAGTTGGAGGATTCTCTGGTGCACAGTACCTCTGTGCCCTCCCAGGCATCCCTTCCCTTGGCACCGGTAATTATGGTCATCACCAGCTCTCATGCTACTGGTGATGTCAAGAGCAGGCCTGCTGATAGTGACTCTCAGTCTAAGGGGATGGTGGTTTGGGTCTTGGGGTCCTGAACAGCTGCTGGTCCTCATGCCAGTTCTGTTCACCCCCATCCAAGGCCAGAACAGGGACTACTTCTTCTGTTGCTTCCCTTGGGGGGGCCTGCAGAATTGGAGCAGTCCCTAGCTTCAGGAGTGAGGAAGAGGTTGACCTCAGAGTCAACGGGGTTGAGTGGGCATGGTGTGGGGAAGCAACCTTTCCTGGGGACCCTTTGAGGTTAGGGGAGGAGTCACAGCATTTTGAGCCCTTGTTCTCACCCTCATCCGCTTTGAGGGAGGCTTATTGGGTGGGGTTGGGTTCCACCTTTCTGGTTCTATGCAGCCCCAGTCTCCTCATAAGGGAGTTTCCCCTTCAGGGCTCAATGCTAACTGCTTTGAGTGGGTTGAGTGGCCAGTAACTGTGTGGCCCAATGGCTCCCCTGGAGGTCTGAGGTCACCAGCGAGGTCCCCTAGCCCTGGCAAAAGTTGCTCACATAAGGTGAAGTGTGTCTACCCATTGGCTGTGCAGCCCCCCTCATTTTCCAGGCCACATGGGGCTTTTGGGGCCCTTGACCTGACAGCAGTTCAGAGTCACTGCTGCTGCATTCCTGAGGTATGTCAGGGCTATAGATGAGCAGGTTTTTTGCCTGTCTCCCCCACAGCAGCTGGACTCAAACTCATCAGATTCATTCTCCTCATTTTCCTCCTTTGAGGAAGAGGATACCTCTGCCCATCTGTCCTCAGATGCTGATCAGACAGAGTATCAGCACTTCCTGTTGAGGCTGGTCAGTGATCTGCACTTATCCCACATCACAATACACAATACTGAGCAGATGACACATGTCTTCCTTAGCAAATTCAGTGTGGACCACCTTGTGGTCCCTTCCTGGCTGATTCCCTCCCAAGAGGTGTTGTCCCACATCTGGCAGTGCCCATCTTGCACCAACTCCAGCCCCTATGGGCTGCCATTGCAGGTATTGTGTACCCCAGGGGTCTCCAGGGCCATTGCCTCATCCCACTTCAGGAGTGAGGGTACTGGATACCCCCTTCTGGGCATAGATACCCAGTGCATGACTGACCACTGGATGCAGACTCTGCGGAGTTTGACCGCTGGGGACGTATAGTGTTCTCCTTGGCATTTATCATGCTTAGCATTGCCACTCCTCAGGCACACCATGCTGCCTACAACAAGCATCTGTGGCCAATGCTAGGCCAGGTGCTGGGATTGTTGCTTGATACAGTGACAACTAGAGAGGCCACTGACCTCTCACACAGAGCCTAGAGTTCACAAGGCACCAGGCAAGGGTGTCTTACAATACCAACAAGGTAGCTTTAAGGCTAGCAGTGACAGTGATCTGCATTAGGCAGACAGCATGGCTTCATCTATCAAGATTGTCACCCTTGGCCCAGCCTAGAGTGTTTGCCTCCTCTTTCTGGGGTACCTACCTTTTCTCCCACAGGGCAAGGTGGGAACTACAGGGGCAACTTCCATCTCCCAGGCAATGGTAGACCCTGCCTCATCCCAACCAGTCATAAGCCTAACTGTCTTGTAATTGGACTCCTCCTTTCATGGTCCTCCCCCACAAGAGGCTGAGGGACACTTGTCCCTCAGGGAAGTGCTGGGCCCCCTTTGGGGGGGCTCAGTACTAACCCAGACAATGATGAATGGTGAAGATTGACACAGGGAAGATACGAAAATTATGTACCTATCATAATTCTTCCTGTGTATCTTCACCAATCATCACTGGCACCCACCCACCTTCCCCTCTGGGCCTCAGTCCCTGGGCAATGCCCCCTCCCTGCTTGCCCTCCCCCTTCTTGAGACCAATTGTGGGTGGGTTCCCACTGGTACCTCCGGGTCCTCTGTTACCATCCTAAGCTACAGAGGGCCCACCCTGGGAAGAAGGGCAAGTAGGGCTTCTGGCCCTGGCCCTAGGGACTCCCTGTGGATCCTTCCCTTCTTAGCTGGGGAGGGTTCCTCCAGGACATGGTCCAGTCCTGTGGGCCATGACTGACTCCTGGTGGTGGGGAACCTCCCCTAGGTGGGGAAAGGAGGAGAGGGCTCATGGGGACTCTCATTCTCCCTCCTTATATAATTTTTCCTCCTCCCCCCTTTTTTGGGGGGGTAGGACTTGTCTTGGACAGGATTCCCCCTTGAACCCTGTGGGTTATCTCTCTTGGGACAACAGTAACCAAAGAGGGTCCTGCCCCAGGGTGGCTGTCACCACCTGGTACTGCAGTGGGGGAGGTTTGTTCAGACAAATTCTATAGTCCCCATGGGATGGCAACAGGCTCTGTAACCTCCCAGATGTTAAACAACATCTTTTTCCCAGAATTCTTTCTGGGTATAGGATGCGGTGGAGTCTCTCTGTTCCTCTTCCCATCTTTCTTTCTTTTTACTTTATTCTCTCTCTGTCTGGTTGGCTGCCCAGGGGTTGGGGAGAAAGGCTGCATCTACAGGTCCTCCTTTTCTATCCTCTGGCCAGCTTAATACATCCTTTAATTTAGCTATCCCTTGGGCTCCCTTATCCTGCTCATTTCTTTTCTCTATCCATCTGTTTTCCTCTCTCTCTTCAGTGAGCAGAACTGGAGTAGAGGAGGCGCCGGTAACCATTGATGGCCACTTCGCTAGCACCACATAATGCGTTGGTCTCAAGGACATCAACGCCTTCGCCTCTGGCTCCTCCCCCTACCAAAAAAAAACTCCCGCGGGGTCCTGTACCTCTGTCTGTCACCCAGACAGTGATAAATGGTGACGATGCACAGGAAGATCAGGAATTATGAGAGGTATGTCATTTTTATTTTTTTATAATACTTTATTTTAAGTGTCTCTTAATACACTGTAACTACTGCATAACTATGCTGTAACTGCAGGTCTTGTGCACTGTTTCAACTGTCTGTGCATATCTGATATTTATTTTAAAAGTAATCACGCAGAAAATTTTAAAGTGTAATCAGAATGGTAACTAAAATATGAATACAATGCAACTTCAGTCTGAACAGTTTTATGCACTGACTGGCAACTCTTTAGATGATGTTCCATGTCTGTATTCCAGTTTTTCATGAACTTACAGGATAGTAAACATGCAGTCTAATATTCTGAATTGATATGTAACTGTACACAAACATATTTAATTTGCATAATTACTAATTGGCACCATAACAATATTGTGGCTAAGAAATAATGATACTGTTTTCACAGTTAATGCCTAGTTAACATGTATTTGCAGCTGCACACACTTACATATACCAAATGTCAGTACTGTAGCTGCTATGTAAGTTCTCATTAAGAAATCAGTCTCTCATGAACTTGTTGCTTACTAAAAATGCAATCTAATATTGGACCCTATTCAAGTAAGTGGCAGGCAATGTGTCAAATGTATATTCCCAGGCTTGGTGATCAATAGCAATCAAATGGTCTGAACAGGAGCAGATTGGATCCTGCAGTGTGTGTGTGGAGTGGGGAATTATGGGTTATGGGTGATCTTCCCATTACTGCTATTCTCTAGTAAAGGGACATACTGGTCTGCCTATTTTTACCACTTTGCCCGCAGCCCTCATGGTATAGTGAGAGTGATTGGTTAACTTGATGTGAAAGATGGTGCTTTGGCAGGCACACCATTCAGTCAGTGGGAATGGCATGTAATGGCTAAGAAATGGTCCCTACCTGTGTATCCTTCACCACCACCACCACTTCACACAGCAGATCAGTGGTAAAGTATGGTATGTAGCCATGCCCCATCCCCAGCAACCCACCTGGGCCATAGCAGGCCAGGAGTGTGGGTACAGAAGAGGTGTGGGTCAATGCCACAGAAGCAGCACATTTCTTACTACTGTAAGTACAGCACTGTTACAAGCCAATATGTAATTATGTAAATGATTTTTACTGTATAAGTAAACAATGTCATTGTATAGCAATTAAGAATATTAGATTGCATGTTTATTAAGCAGTAAGTGCATGAGGAATTATTTCTGAAGGAAAGCATTCATCAGAACTACAGCATTGACATTCAGTGTAAGTGTATAATAGTTACACCTTTCTTCATATGCTTTATTTTAAGTATCAGTTTCTGCATAAGTACAGTACTTTGCAAATATATGTTAGTTAGTAATTAACTATGGAAACAATGCCACAGAAGCAGCATGTTCCATAATAACTACAGCACTGTTATACCCTTCTTCTTACACTTTACGTGTCAGTTCCTGTGTACTTATGTTGCAAGTACTTGTTAGTTAAGCATTAACTGTGGAAACAATGCCACAGAAGAAGCATGTTTCTTAATTACTACAGCACAGCTAAAAGTCAAAAAGTAATTATGTAAATTAATTTTTTTTTATTGTATAGCAATTTACAATGTTAGATTGCATTTTAATTTTTAGTTCTTTTTTGTTTGGTCTCACAGTATACAAGTGGTGGCTCTGGGATTTGAACCCAGTTCTCCAGGTTTGCAGGTCAGTGCCTTTAACCACTACACTATACTGCAGTAACTTCATGAGGGAATTGTGGAGGGGTTGTGGGATAACAGATGGACCAGACACCGAACTTCAGGTTCAACACACAATCTCTGTGTGATGTTTATTCAAAATACAAGAAATAACCTTTTGCCATGGCATATTTCTTATGCAAGCCCTCATTTGCTTACATAATGGAGGCCCAAAAAGAAGAAAAATAAAACAAGCTATAAACAAAGAATCTCAACGCATAATCACTGAAAGAAGGTCTACCCCAAAGGGCATTGGCAACAAATCAAGTTTCAAAGAAATACAACATCATACATACTTCCTTATATGCAAATCACCATGACATTTAGACTTTTTTCAGTCTACATCAATTTCCATGCATTTTAAATAGCACAGCTATCTTAATTTCTTTAATAGACACCTAGTATTTTTACCATTATCAAAACACCAAGTGCCATGGCATTTTAAACATTTACAGGTTTCATAAACATAAGGTATATACAGTAAGGTATTTTATAACAGTGCTATTACATACTAAATCCAACAACAATAAACACAACCTTTTTTACATACACTTACAGGTCACCACAATAACCTCCCTGTATGAGGACCTGAGAGGGAAAAGAAAAATTAAAGAGGACACTATGGCATAGTCAAAAGAGGTGGCCAACCTTATGGACTAGAAATAGTAAAGAATAGAGTAGGTTAGAAATAGAAGAACAGTTGCAGCAGATTTAAGAAAAGGTCGGTCCTCAAGAGTGGCAAGAGCTCCCTGTCACATATTCCCCACCTTAAGAGGGAAGCAATAGAGCAATAAACACAGCAACAGAGTCAAGTCATTCAAAGGCAAAAGTACTGGACTTCAGGAGGGCTGACTTTGCCAAAATGGGTGAGTGCCTAAGGAATGCACTAGCAAATGGGCAGGAAGGAGGGGTGGAAGAACAATGGGGAATAAGAAAAACTGCCGTTACAGAGGTAACAAGCCTTTGTGTGAAGCAAATAAACAAAACAAAACGATGTAAGAAACCACTATGGTTCTCAAAGGAGGTGGCAGTGAAGGTTCAAGAGAAAAAGAAAGCATTCAGGAAGTACAAGGAATCACAGAAGAAGCAGGGCAGAGAATTGTATCAGTTAAAGCAAAAGGAAGCTGGGAAGGCAATCAGAACAGCAAAGGCCCGAACTGAGGAAAAGATAGCCAGCTCAGTTAAGAAGGGGGATAAAACCTTTTTAGGTACATCAGGAGCAAGAAAGACCAAGGGAGGGATAGTGAGGCTTAATAAAGGGAAGGGGGGTGGGCTGAGGGTGACTGTGAACAGGCAGAGATACTAAACAAATATTTTTGCTCAGAATTTACAAATAAAGAGGGGGAGGTACCTAAAACAAACAATGGGAACATTCTGGATAGAGAAGTTGATACCGGCCCATTTACAGAAGAAAGGTTTCTGAAAGAACTCTTAAAACTGAAAGTGGACAAAACAATGGGGCCTGATGGGATTCATCCCAGAATTCTAAAAGAACTAAGGGTAGAACTGGTGACACCACTGAATACCCTCTTTAACAAATCATGGGAGGATCGGGTGGTACCTGAGGACTGGAGGAGGGCAGATGTGATTCCCCTTCACAAAAGTGGGAGCAGGGCAGAAGCAGGAAACTACAGACCTGTTAGTTTAACCTCAGTGATATGGAAAATTATGGAATCACTTATGAAGGAAAGAATTGTTGAGTACCTAGAGGCCAGAGGGGCACAGGACCCAAGGCAGCATGGATTCACAGTGGGAATGTCATGCCAGATGAATCTAATAGATTTATTTAACTGGGTGACCAAAGTAGTAGATCAGGGATGGGCTGTGGACATGGCATACCTAGACTTTAGCAAGGCATTTGACACAGTCCCACACAAAAGATTAATATACAAGTTAGCCAGCCTGGGAGTGGGTCCCAAGATGATAGCCTGGGTAAAGAATTGGCTGGAGAATAGGACACAGAGGGTAATAGTAAATGCAGTCCACTCTGAAGAAAGGGGGGTTACTATTGGGGTACCACAGGGTTCAATATTAGGACCGGTCCTCTTCAATGTCTTTATAAGTGACATTGCAGAGGGACTGGATGGAAAAGTATTTCTCTTTGCAGATGACACAAAGATCTGTAGCAGAGTTGATGCACAAGGTGGAGTGGAAAGGATGAGAAGGGAATTGGAAGGTTAGAGGAATGGTAATGTATGGCAGTTAGATTCAATGCTAAGAAGTGCAAGGTAATGCACCTGGGAATCAAAAACCCAGGGAAAGAGTATACAATGGGGGGTGAGATACTAACAACAACAAAAATGGAAAGGGACCTTAGGGTAGTCATATCAGATGACTTAAAAGTGGGCAAGCAATGTGAAAGGGCAGTAAGGAGGGCTGGGAGGATACTAGGGTGCATAGAGAGAGGCATCACCAGTAGAAAACAAGAAGTTGTTATCCCTCTGGACAGACAGCATGCAGTTCTGGAGACCCAATCTCAGCAAGGACATAGACAGGATGGAAGCTGTCCAGAGGAGGGCAACTAAAATGGTGCAGGGTCTGCACCAGAAGACATATGAAGAGAGACTAAAGGTGCTTAGTATGTATAGCCTTGAGGAAAGAAGGGAGAGGGGGGACATGATAGAAACTTTCAAGTACCTCAAGGGAATCAACAAAGTCCAAGAGGCTAGCATCTTTCAAAAAAAGAGGTGTGCAAGAACAAGGGGTACAATTTGAGGATGGGGGGGTGGCTCAGAGGTAATGTACGGAAGTATTTTTTTACAGAGAGGGTTGTGGATGCATGGAACAGCCTTCCAGAGGAGATTGTAGAGTCAAAAACAGTGGTTGAATTCAAGCATGCATGGGACAGTCATAAGGCAATTATAGGGGTTGGGGGAGGAAAGAAGTAGGCTGGTGGTTAACTAGGATCTGCAGCTTAACTATTAGGTAGGGAAATGGACAGACTGGGTGGGCCAAGCAGCCCTTATCTGCCGTCAAATTCTATGTTTCTGTGTTTCTAAGCAGTTACTGCAGACTGCTTACCACCTTCCTGTCCCAGGAAGAGATGGAGCTTCTACCCATCCATCTTCAGAAGCTACGTCTCAGGGTCCCTATTAACGATTAACATTTCATCATAAACATAGTGGATACCATCATTCTTTACCCTGAGGCATAAACACATTTCTCAACAGAGACTAATGGTACCTCCCTATCTACTTTTAGCTAACATACGTTATATTTTAGTGACTGAACATCTGGACAACTGTAAAGTCCAGTACCATTGAAAGACTTTCTCTGGGGTGAGTAAGTACCTGCTCCAACCCCACCAGACAAGATAGTTTTAAGCAGGGACCCATTCCTAGGTTCAACCCATCTACATAAACCCACTAAGACTCTTGATTCATTTCACTTGTTACAGATATAGAGACCTGCGATTATACACTCAATATGTTACCCCAGCACAGGTTCCAATCCATTTTTCACCCACTTCTCCTTTGTAAGTTTTCACTCAGAAAAGAATAAAACACACGTACCACCTCAGACTCCTTGTCTGCCCTTGGGTACCTCTTTCTTTGACATCAGGCCTGCCCCCTGATCAAACATGCTACACTTTTGCCTACAGAAAGGGACCACTGCAGAGACACCTTTGGCCTTGCCTGCAACCAACTTGACCTCTCTGTCTTACACAAAGTGTCTGTGAGAATATGGAAGGATCAATAGTAGTTTCTACTCTCCTGTTTCAACCTTTCATAACCTATGACCCCAAATCCTTGGTCATCTTATTCCCAGGCAGATCTCTACAGAAACCTACAGGACACCAAGGAACCTCCCATGCTGAATATCCTGCAGTGGTAAACAGCAGGTTCCTAAACTTTTTAACTCTGGGGTGTCTTAGTAAACATCCTTTTAATCACTTTGCTATTTTCAGCCATCTGTTAACATCTAATACCTTGTAACTTATGTGAGAGTTTCCCTTTTTCAAAGGGTGACATTTTTTTAAATGATCTCTAGCCTCCTTAACTTTAACATACTGTAACAGTTTTACAATATTAGTATTTTTAGCATGCAGTATACCCCAGTCAATACTGTTAATTAGCTGCATCAATACAAGAAAAAGTCCCTTCAGCCTCATAGGCTTTTTCTTGCTTGCTTGGAGTCTTCAACCCCAGCACAATATTACTAGGCACAGTCTTACCTGGGGTCTCACATTCAAGTTCCATACTTGCATCTCCAACAGGTAACATCTTGGAAACACAGGAAACAAAGGAATATTCTGCTCAGTCAGGGGGTCCTCCTCAAACTGAGCCCATGAAAAATCCTCTTCCAACTCTTTGTCCAAGCTCTCCAGCAGGAACCTCTTGAGCACCTGGTATCAGTGTTCCACCTCTCTGTGTAGTCGGTCTACCTCCAGCCATTGCCCACTCGTCCAGTGGATCATCCTCACCAGGGTCTCCACCTCCGGGGTGTCTCTCGCACCTCTAATCTGTCTCGACCTGCATCTCTTTGCCTTCAGGCTTGGCCTTCCTCAGAGCTCTCAGGTCCAGTCCAGGCAGCAGCTTCTCTCCCAGGTTGTCAGCCATGGTTCTGGTCGGAACTCCATGGACCTTCTTCTCCAGGTTCTCTTCTGGCAACTCCTGGTGCATCGGTCCACCTGGAACATCTGGGCGACATCGACCAGAAAACGTCCCTCTTCCACCAATTCAGATACTTCCAGCAAGTTATCTCACTTCTGACACCAAATCTGAGGTGGGGTTGTGGGATAACAGATGAACCAGACACCACACTTCAGGTTCAACACACAGTTTCTGTGTGATGTTTATTCAAAATACAAGAAATAACCTTTTGCAATGGCATATTTCTTCTTCAGTACATCTGTTTGCAGCAACAAACTATGTATGTCCTTCATCTGCACTTAGCCAGCACCTACTGACACTAACCTCTGATCCAATTCACTAGCTAAGATGTACCCATAACCCTTATGCAAGCCCTCATTTGCTTACATAGTGGGGGCCCAACAAGAAGAAAAACAAAACAAGCTGTAAACAAAGAATTTCAATGCAAAATCATTGAAAGAAGGTCTACCCCAGAGGGCACTGGCAACAAATCAAGTTTCAAAGAAATACATCATACATACTTCCATAATGCACTGCATCATGGAATATATGCAAATCACCATGACATTTAGACTTTCTCAGTTATATCAATTTACATGCATTTTAAATAGCACAACTAGCTTAATTTCTGTAATAAAAACCTAGTACTTTTTACCATTATCAAAACACCAAGTGCCATGGTATTTTAAACATTTACAGGTTTCATAAACATTAAGGTGTTTTATAACATAGTGCTATTACATACTAAATCCAACAATAAACACAACCTATTTTACATACACTTGTGGGTCACTACAATAACCTCCCTGTATGAAGACCTGAGAGGGAAAAGGAAAATTACAGAGGACACTATAGCATAGTCAAGAGAGGGAGAAGGGGGTGCCCACATGTGGCCAACCTTATTGACTAGAAATTGTAAAGGATAGATTAGGCTTAGAAATAGAAAACTGTTGCAACATATTTAAGAAAAGGTTGGTCCTCAAGAGAGGCAGGAGCTCCCTGTCACAGGAATGACTTCTGAAGGATTATTTTAAGTGTCACTATCTACACTGTAACTACTGTATAACTACACTGTAACTGCACTACTATGCAGTTCTTAACTAGTTTCACAATTCGTGTTGTGTACTTGCATAACTTTAAATGTGCTGCTTCTGTGAGACTGAAGCACACGTCTTCCGCACCCACACCCCTGTCCTGCTGATGCCCAGGTGCATGGCTGGGTCTGGGGCATGGCTACCGTCAGATGAGAGTCCTAATTCTTCTTTACCTATTACTAAACTGTCATGTCATAGAATGCTGAACAGTCATAAGACTGATGGATTGTATATTATGTATATTGCACCCGCACTTTAGCTGCTGCATTATTGTGTTTCAGCTGTATTCTTACACTTCGTTGTACCTAGCTGTACTTAATATATTCATTGTATTTTATTTTCTGTACCTTTCTTTGTTAATGTAAGTGTATTGTCTGTATAACCTATGTACCATCCTTATGGCCTGGGTCATGCCTGAAAACAGTCCATTGGTTCAGTGCACCATATAATAGTTCAGGTGGATGTTAAAGATCCCATGGCACTTATCAAAAGGAGTAGGGGAATTTCCCCGGTGTCCTGGCCAAATTTCCCTCATTCACTAAAAATACCACCAACAGCTTAATCTGGTACAAGGTCAGTTGGCATTCATCTGTATCCTCCTCCCCCGGGTCATGGCTGAAAATAGGCAGGATTTGTCTAGTGCACTTACCCAGTCAACAAAAACTAAATACATATATATATATATATATATATATATATATATATATATATGTGTATATGTGTGTGTATATCTCACTGATCTGCCATGTGGAGTAATGGCCAGATACACATGCAGGAACTCTTCCTTAGCCGTTACATGCATGTCTTCACCACCATGACCCAAACCCTCATGGTATAGTCAGGGGCCTGTGGTAGCTTGGTGTGAATGATGGTTTCTGGTTGCCACCTCACTCAGCTAGTGGGAAGGGCATGTAATGGCTTAGAAAGCATCCCAGCATGTGTATCTGGCATCACCCACTATCACTCCACGTAGCAGATTGGTGATATTTATTTCTTTATTTGTTTGTTTTTCTTTTTATTTGTTTGTTACTGGGTAGGTGCACTGATTTGGTGGACCATTTTCAGGCATGACCCAGGCCATAAAGATGGTACATAGGTAATACAGACAATACACTTACATTAACAGAGAAAGGTACAGGAAATAGAATACATTGAATATATTGAGTACAGCTAGGTACAATTAAGTGCAAGAATACAGCAGAAACACAACAGAGTAGCAACTAAAGTGCAGGTGCAATATACATGATGTACAATCAGTCAGTCTTATGACTGTTCAGCATTGTACAATGGGACAGTTTAGTCTTAGGCACAGAAGAATTATGACTCTCATCAAAAGATAGCCATGCCCCATCCCCAACCACCCACCCACCTGGGCATCAGCAGGACAGGAGTGTGGGTGCAGAAGACATGTGAGTCAATCTCACAGAAGCAGCACATTTAAGTTATGTAACTACACAACACGAATTGTGAAACTAGTTAACAACTACTTAGTAGTGCAGTTACCATGTAATTATACAATAGTTACAGTGTAGTTAGTGACACTTAGAATTATCCTTCAGAAATCATTCCCTCATGAAATTACTGCAGTATAGTGTAATGGTAAAAAGCACTGACCTGCAAACTTGGAAAACTTGGTTCGAATCACAGAGCCACCACTTGCATACTGTGCAACCAAAAAAAAAAACTAAAATAAACATGCAATCTAACATTGTAAATTGCTATACAATAAAAAATAATGAATTTGCATAATTACTTATTGACTTTTAACAGTGCTATAGCTACTAAGGAATGTGCTGCTTCTGCCGCATTGTTTCCACAGTTAATTCCTGACTAACATGTATTTGCAAAGTAAGTACACAGAAACTGACACTTAAAGCATATGAAGAAGGGGTGTAACTACTACACACTTACATTGAATGTCAATGCTGTACTTCTGATGTACGCTTTCCTTCAGAAATCATTCCCTCATGCACTTACTGCTTAATAAACATGCAATCTAATATTCTTCATTATTATACTCCTACAATGTTTACTTATACAATACAAATCATTTACATAATTACTTATTGGCTTGTAACAGTGATACAGTTACTAAGAAATGTGCTGCTTCTGTGGCATTGACCCACAACTCTTCTGCACCCACACTGCTGGCCTGCTATAGCCCAGGTGGGTTGCTGGGGGTGGGGCATGGCTACATACCATGCTTAACCACCGATCTGCTGTGTGGAGTGGTGGCTTGTGGTGAAAGATACACAGATAGGGAGCCTTCCTGGTGTGTAGTTATACAAATTGCATGAAGTGGTAGTTACAGATGCAACCACAACTATCTCTCTTTTGGCACAAATTGATTTATGCTGAAAGTGTAACTACACATGTAACAGCTGTTGCAAAGTGCAACAGAAAAATTGATTTATGCTTGGAGTGTAACTACACACGTAACAGCTGTTGCAAAGCGCAACAGAAAAATTGATTTATGCTGGAAGTGTAACTACACATGTGACAGCTGTTGCTAAGTGCAACATACATAGTTACATTTGCCACACAGAATTGATTTGAGACAGAAGGGAGGCAACAGTAATTGCAATAACAACCAGTTCATGAAAACTGTGTAACTGCACCAAACTGAAAATGAGAAACTAGTTAACTACTACATTGTAGTTACATGTAACTACACAGAAGTTACATAGTAGTTACATTGTAGTTATACAGTAGCTTCAGTGTAGTTAAGGACACTTAAAATAGTGTTACCTATTTTTGTATACAATGAAACTAAATGGAAGTCATTAGCCATTAGTTAGTAAACATATGGTTTACAGTGGCGTACATGGGAGGGCTAAGGGGCTGAAGCCCCCACTAGGGATCTTGCAATTGGTTTAGTCTGGTTAGGCAGCAGCAGTTTTCTGTCTTTCAGTATAATCAGTTGCTGCTGCTTTCCCAGCTTACTCGACAGTCTGTTCTGGAGATCAGTTTATTAGTCATTTCCTGACTCTCTGAGCCACCCTCACTGACCTGACAAGAGCCCTGTGAAATTTTTTTTTGTACTTACTGCTTCTGCATGCTCTGTGTGTTCTGTTCATGTATTGGTTGGTTGACACTCTTAAATCATGCACATGACCAATGCTATCTCCATAATGTAACATCACTCAGAAGGGAATACTTTCCTGGATTACGCACACCACTAGAAGCTCCATTGGCATGCAAGCACATTGAGTTGAACTCAAGAACAGGTGCCACATGCTAGCTTGGGTGGTGTGGGACATGCTGGAGTGGTTGGTTGGTTGGTAGGTTGGTTGTTCGGGTCTCCTTGCAGTGGTGGCAGCAGTGCACATAGATTAAAAGCAGATTTAGACTGCTTGTTACTACTGAGAGTGACAGATGAGTCTGACATACTCACAGCACTGTACCACATGGTGTGATATAGGCCCCGTTCACACTGGGGCATTTGAAACAGTTCTCAGCTCTTGAACCATTTCAAATGCGTGCTGGCCTGGATCGCGTTTGCACATAACCCGCTTTTAGATCGGAATTTTGGAAGCGTGCTCAAACCCTGATGAGATCTGGGCTTGAGCACACTTCCAGAAATCCATTTTAAAAGTAAAGCAATTTACCTAGAGTGCGAACGCGCCAGCTCGTATCCTTTTAATGCACTTCAAGGAAGTGCGCAAAGCATCACGGTAAGCAGCTTTTCCATGCTGCTGAATTCAGTTCATAGTGGGCACGGATCTCTGCCACAGTGTGAACCCTGTAAAATTCATTACCTGATGCGGATCACAGGAAAGGGGTTGCAGTATGAACGCTACAGCACGGTAAGTGCTAATCCACTTTTAAAAATGTTTTGCGCAACCGTGCTATAGTGCGAACGGGGCCTAATATTTGCTACCAACACCCACATGGTACAGTGCTATATAGTCAGCATGAGTACATGCCATTCAGAGGAGCATTGTTGTCTCTGTGAGAGACTGAACTACCAGTACCAGCAGTCATAGATAAATATGCCTAATCAGTCAGGAATCCTTGTTATTTTCTGATCCACACTGCTTTTCCAATGAAATTCATTGTGATGCCCGACAAACAAGATCTGCAGACTGACAGATTAGAATTACTAGTTTAATTGTTGACTGCTGAGTACTGTCACACTGAAGTGAATGATGAAGGCCTGCAGCACTGGCAGAGCATAAATCTAGAGATAGAAAAGATAAAAATATACAATTGTTCTTATATTTTTTGTTCATTCTTAGAATGTTATGAAAACATATTTAAAAAAAGTTTATTTTGTAATGGTTTGGTTACTGTGTAGTACTGATGAAAACTTTTTGAACAGGTAGGTGTTTTGTGAGGAGCTATATGAGTATTTTTTCCCCCACCTCTATCGAGTAGCAACAATGCATGCCTCATGATTCCACCTCCCACTTGCACATACAAGGCGTTTTTACACACAGGCGAGTACAACGGAATGGCCGTTAACGGTGTGCCACTGTTGTACTCTGTTCCATTTGTGGTTCACTTGACACGCAGAGGGTATTCCAGCAACCTCCCCATCTCTGTTTTCAGTATTTGTGTTTTGGCTCCCCCATACAGTGTGGTGCTCTATGGCTGTGTTTTTACTGCTGCCGGAATGGCTGTTTTACACAGCCAGACGAAACGGATCACAAAGGGAGAAACCGAGGTAGGAAGAGATTGCGGTTCGGGTGAACGTTCACTGGTGTAATGGAACAGATGCATTTTACACACAGGGGATGTAACAGTATACTGTTTCCATAACAGTCATTCCGTTACAGAAACTTGTGTGTAAAAGACCCTACACACACTACATGTAACAGTATGGCTGTGAGTTTTTTTCTGTTGTTTTTAATTTTGTTTTTAACAGTTCCTTATGAGGACTGACCAATCAGGGAGCAGGATTTTGTCCTTGCAATTATATAATATTGAATAACCGCTCATCTACTGATGAGAATGTGCATAGAAAATTATACACTTCTGCATATATTATTCTCGTGACTTATGATTTCATTTCATTGCCTTACAGATTCTAAAACAGCTGTCAAGCTCAAGGCAATAGTTAATAATAAAATGCTACTGAATAATATTGCAAAACTTTTGACAGATCTTTAAACTTCAAGTCTGGAGGCATTTCACAGCCTCATAGAACACTTTGCACCAAAACATACATTTTTCTCCAACAGTGAGATGTGCAGTCAGCATGGTATGTCATATACTGAATAGTAACACATTATAAAGTTAAATTTATGATACCTTAGATAAGTCCTAAATGCTATACTGTTATGTAAAACACATCAGGGCAAAGGTTATGTAAGCAATAATCCACAAGGTGAGGGTTACACTGGATTTAGTCAACCCCTGGTGTTCCCTTGACAAAAGGCCACATTCTGGAGTGGATTATGGAGATCAAACAGTTGCTAATAATTAAAAAAAATTAAATTGTAAAAACACTTAAAAGGGTTTGCCCCCTTTACAGCACTGTGCTTCCTCCACGTGAAATATTGCCATGTTGCTAGATAGGACTGTGTGGTACATGCTGTGGATGGTTTGTTTAGGACTGAGAGAGCCACACTCCAAGTCAAGTTCAGGAATAGTGTCACTGTTGCAATACTGGTGATAAGGGGCAGTACTGGGATCAGTATGTTTTCTAGTGTGAGAGGTGCAATCAGGAAGGAGCTGGGAAGTGGGTGCATTTGGCAATACCCTTGTGGGCTGTTCCTGTATAGGATCTATTCTAATTGATAATTTTGATATGACATATGATCAACTGTCAGAAGTGACCATGGTACAAATGTTGATAACTAAATATCTTTTTATAATACAAAATATTATTTTTTAGTATGTTTATTCAGACAAATGTCTGTTATGCAATACAATGAGAACTCACAGGATGGTCAGGCAGCAAACAGAAATGGCAATGTGATGTATCTTGTAAGATTTCCAAAATACAAGAAGGGAGGATTTGTCATTCGCAAACAAAAGACAAAATAAAATTATGGTGAGTTTTTTTTAAAGTAGTACTCGATCAATAAGGCTGTTTGGTGAGGTACAGTAGTGGGCATAAATAAAGGTTCAGCTATGTTTAAGGTGAGTTGAAGATGAGAGTGCCAGAGAAAGAGAACAGGCATGCACCTAGTGAGGGGCACCAATGTTTCTGTATGGCCAGCTGGAATGGGGTGTGAGTAAGTTTGTCCCTTTTGCCATATCACAATTCCAAAGTGCCTTGCACATCCCAGGACACACTTGTAAGGATAAGATATATGGAATGGGTGGTGTTCCATGAGGGGGCGGGACAGGTTTGGTGTTGTTGGACTGACAGTGCCCATCAGGAAGACAGTTGATTTGTATTTGGGGGGTGGGGTTAACACTGTACACCAGGGTTTGCCATATCGATGTTCACAGGAGCATGGAGTGGTTGGAGGTGCTACTAGAAGCAAGGTAGATCTTTGTCATTTATGGAACATATGATGAGGAAGAGAGGGGTACAGCTAGACACCAGGATAGGTTATAATGTACAGATTGGGTAATTGTGAGGAGGTGGGTGCCACAAGACACCTAGGAGATGTGTTTTACATAAAGGATGGGCTACTGGGGGTAATGGGTGCCACTAGACATCAGGGATACATGTACACTTTATGGAATGGGTGATCAGGGGTGTCACTTGACACCAGAGCCAGCAGGCCAGCAGCTTTATTGGAATGACTATAATGTGGGATGGACAGCTGCACTGCAGCCAGATCACTATCAGTGGGTTAGGGGAATGGCCTTAGTACTCAGGCTATGGATTCTGGCAGCTGAAAGAAGTCGGTGCTAACTTTTCAATATCTGGTCTCAAGAATGAAACATATATATATATATATATATATATATATATATATATATATATATACACTATGCTATTCTTTGCAAAAAAACTCCATTAATGCATCAGTTAGGGTTCAGGATAAAGTGACAAAAGTAGGGAAATGTGATATCAGGGATTCTAACCCTAACACCCCTGCCCCACACCTGAAATGAATGAGGGGTGGAGTCTTCCTTGGGGTTGTTAACCCTAATGCTCATTCCATTCTATGCACTCCTGGAACATAAACACCTGTCTCCATCACATTTCAGATTCTCTGTTACTGCATTAGGGTGAGTGTTAGGGTTGATAATCCCAAGAAGGACTCTATCCCTAATTCACTTCAGGGGTGGGGCAGGAGTGTTAGGATTATAAACCCTAACATTACATTTCCCTAATTTTGTAGCTTCATCCTTAACCCTAATTGATACAGTAACACAGTTTTTGTGCAAAGAATTTCCTTACTTTTCGAGACAGTCTATCTGTATCCTTATTTGCCTGTGGAGGGCCCTGTGCTCCCATCCTTCCACAGATGCGTATATGTATGTTGCTGTGGAAGCACAGGGCCTTCTGGGCCCTATGCTTCTATTTGTAGGTGAACAGGAACCATATTGTCAGCATGGCCTTCTTTTTACCCCAACTCATGTATTCAGTACTGAAAATGTTCAAATCCCCACCAAAACATGACTCCACACCACCGCAACATCATTCTGTGCCACAGGTGTGAAAATACATTTTGGCCAGGATCTGAAAAATGACAGCTGTCATGTTCATGAGATAGGGTCATAAGAAAGCTATGTTGAAAATTTAGGGTCAAAATATTTAAAATTTCCAGAGGTAAGAGCCAGTGTAGCAAAATTTCAATGGATGCTCATAACGTTGCCATTTTTCCATATTTTGACCACAAATGTTTAACATAGCCTTCTTATGACCCCACCTCATAAACAAGGGCAGTGAACATTTTTTAAAACCCTGCCAAAAGGTGATTTCATCAAGCAACTACAAAATACTACATGTCATGTTTATATGGGTTGGGGGTGGTCATAAAATGACTACCTTGAAAATCTGGGGTCAAAATAAAAAAAAATAAGGAATGTGTGTAGTATCAGGGCTCAAAATTAATCCATTTGTGATGGAAGAAAAATAAAGATTTTAAAGACTTCACCATCTCACGTACCTTTGAGAAAAATCACCAGCAACTGCTGAATGTTGTTAAACATTTTCTTTAAAAAATATCTTTATCCGCCCTCTGTCTCTATCTGAAACAATTCATTCACAGGATTTTGATATCTACAACTGTATTTTTTAGGCAAGGAAGAAAATTCATACCTGTTTTTTCCTGCCATACATAATCTTGGAATACTCACTGTTGATATTTTTAGTCTGCCTATATTTCTGAACTTAGCCATTAATCGGAGGATGATAACCATAGGTCATGGGTCTGAAGCTTATCATTCCACCGGACTGTGGTTACCTGTGAGTGAGGCTGTGTGGTTGAATCCTATACCATTTACTTAAAATTCAAGTCTATTGGATGGCTGTCCATAAAACCAATGAGAAGCTATGTTTAGTAAACAACTACTCAGTGATTTGTCCCTTAGGTTAGGTTACAGGATTTGTGTCGCACTGTCCCAGCTAAATGTGTTCCTGCAAAAGTGCTTCAAAAAATAAATGTTCTTTGTTTCCAGTGTTGATATACCAAAAGTTCTCTGCATTTGGGGCAGGTCAGTGGCTCTGATAGCAGAATCAAATTAGCTGCATCATGCCTTAACAATTACTGTGGTGTTGTCTTGTCTTCTTCTCTATGTTGCTGGTGTGTGTGTGTGTGTGTGTGTGTGTGTGATAAACATTTACATCATGTGTTTTTCTTCAGAAAACCTACAGAAATGTGTTTATTTCCCCCACACTGCAATTCAGTGTCTTCATTACAAATGTGCCCATTTGATCAGATATGACAAATGTACTCCAAACAGTACTCACAAACATTACATAGACACCCCAGCATAAGAAAATTAGTTTCAACTATATCATATGGCACAGCACACAAACCCATAAACAATTTATTTCTATTAATTCCACATGGATTGCCAGTTAACCATCAATCATGTTTTTGTTTGTTTGTTTTTTGTTAACATGGCAAGTAATATATAAAGAATGGTATAGTGTGGAAAAGGAACTGTTAAAATGTTTAATATATGTACGTCATTGATCTCATTGTTTTCCTATATAGCATTCTGTAGTCATACATATTCTACACTACACTGTGATACATGTTCAACACTACACTGCATTACAATTCTGTATACTGTAGTGGTATTTTCCTTTTTACTATATTCACTATTTCTTGGTATTGCCATATCATGGGGTATTCTACAGTATAGTACATGGTACTGGGTGACGTGGTGACAAGATGTTGCTGTGTAGCTTCAATGGCATAATTATGCGGGGTGATGGGAGTACAAGTCCCCACCAACCTTTGGAGCAGCCTCAAAGCAGTCCTCCCCCCCAACATTCTCAGTTCCTGTGTCCCAGGTGCACTACCTATCTGCTTGTTCACAAATACTGTTGTGTGTGAGTGAATAACTAAAAATGAGCCAAACAGCGAGCGAGTGCTCTCTGTGTTATTGTGTGTAAATCTGCCCCCATCTCTGGCTGGAGTTAAACAGCATGCTGAGGAGAGTAGCAAGCAGCACAGCAGGGGAGGGAGAGAGTGAGCTGGGGGGGGAGAAAGACTTGTTAAGCTGCATCTGCTAGTTGTGTTCTCATCAGTGCATTTTAATCCAGACTCACTATTGCTGATGGAATAGAGTGCAGAGGGGAAGAGTCTGAGTGTCAGCACTGCCTGTGAGAATAAAGTTATCACTCTCTCTCTCTCTGTCCTGCTGCTGGATTCAAAGAACAAACCCAAAATGATGAACGAGTGCTCAGCAGGGGAGGGAGCAGGAGGGGGTAGGGTGGTGTAGAAAGAAAGAATAGCGGGTTGACTTTCAAAGTGGCTGTCTGTTGATTTTATATTTTGTCAATTTTTTTTATCATGAGACATTGCTACCATCGAGCTGTGGGGGGTGTTAGCAGCTCATCCTCTCTCACAAGAACAGCATTACTCCTCCTCCTCCACCATGCCCACTAACACAGTTTTATGTTACTAGTAATCTACAGCCTTTGTTTGGGGAAGGGGGGTCAGCTCAACTCACCAAGAGTCAGATCAAGTGAAGTGAATTGATGTTGTGTGTTGCGGCTTGGTGTTGGATTTTTCCACAACAATCTGGTTCCACATCTGGGTCACGCATGCCACATGACTCAGACATGGAACCAGACTGTCAGGGAGAAATTCAACACTAAGCCACAACACACATCATCAACTCATTTCACTTGACCAGACTCTCAGTGGTGAGCAGGAGGACAGTATTAAGTATCAAGTCATCTACTGTCTTTGTTTGGGGGGAGGGAGTCAGATCAGCTCAGCTCACCAAGAGTCAGGTCAAGTGAAGTGAGGTAATGAAGTGTGTTGCAGCTCAGTGTTGGTTTTCTCACTGAGAGTCTGGTTCTAAGTCTGGGTCATGTGGCATGCAAGAGGTAGGGGGTGGGGAGCCATCAGTCTGATTTATTATGCTGTAGATAGCAGCAGCCATTAGTGACATTGTTCACACATTTTGGCATGATGTTTACCCAACAGGATCACACCATTGGCATGTTTAAGTTTTATTTTTGGTGCCAGCAGGCCTCTTTTTAGTTGGGTTTTCTTTGATGTCTGGTTATGGAAGAGACCAGGCTGGTCGGTCTCCCACTGGGTGGAGGGATGGGTTATGAAATGTTATCATATCAGACAGAGGTTGGTAATTGACAGTTTCTTAATAATATTATTAGAGTCTAATAATATATTTTAATTCAGTATGAATTTGTTTTTGTCAATTAGGAATGTTACTTATGCATTATATATTATACATTGCTTTGTTCTATGTCCAGTAGCTATGGTATATTTTCAATTAGTTATTAAAGGTATTTTCTTTAATTAAATTGTCTGTTTATTAAGAATATGATTCTAAGTTATATGCATTTTCCTAACAAATAATGGATTCATAAAAAAGCAAGAAATGCATCTCATGCAAACAACCAGCTACTTAAAATAATTGCAAGATATCAGTAGCGGTTTAACAGCTGACTAGCATTATAAATACATTTAATATGAAATTTGATGGAAATATTTAATTAGTCAACTAAAAATTAATTCAGAAAAACTTGAAGCCTCTGTAATTTCTGCTTTTGGCAGGGAAGGATGAATGACTCTTAGACATCACATAAGCAGGCAGTAGAACTCTACTTTTCCAGCCAAGCCTTCCCCCAGCATCATCATGCAAGCTGTCTACACAAAATATACCTATACCTCCTATAAAAAGATAAAAATGCAATATAACAGATGTGCCATAACAATGTAATACTTTGATAAATACAATAAGAACAATCTATCAGCAGTTAATACAATTGGAAGTAATTTTAAACATGGATCTCAATGCGGGGCAGGTCGTATGTTTTCACAGATGACACTAAGCTGTAAGGGAGGGTTGATAATGACAAAGACATAAAGGAAATACAGACAGACTTGCAAAACCTGGATGGGTGCACAAGCATTTGGCATTTGAAATTCAGTGTCATTAAATGCATGCTACTCACTTGAGGAACAAACATCAAGTGCATGCAATTATTGGTAGAAGTGGTGAAACTTAGAACCACTGCTGCATAACAAGACCTTGGAATCATCATCAGTGACTCCCTAAACCATTAAAGTCAGTGCAACAAGGCCTGTATAAAGGTAGGTAGGATACTTGGAGATATTGAGAAGAGCTTTTTTTTTTCCAACTTTGTTTCTGCACCCTACCCCATTGGACTCTCTCCAGCATGGTCACTCAGCGATAACAGCATATCACTTCCTCCTGAAGCCTTCAGTCTTCGTCACATCTCCCAAACCCCCCCCCCGGATCTACCACTCCACCCGGCGCTCTTTCTACAGTATCTTGTGGGGATAGATGAGAGGAGAGCCAAGAGGGCTTCTAAGCCTAGAATTGGATGTGGTGCTGGAACCCCTAGACCCACCTTCACCTACCAATGGAAAGAGGGTATTTCTTGTATTACTGTCCCCCCATTGATCTGGCAGTGCAATGCGCTCCAGCACGGCGCATGAACACTCCCTCTCATGCCTGCAGAAGTGCTACCATGGCCACTCGTCTGCATTGCCAGGACCCAACTTCTGATTTTGACACTAAGTCACCAATAGCAGTCACCAGGCAGTGAGACCTACCCCCCCCCGAGGAAAGGAGAGCTGTCCTCTGGATGCTCAATCCTTTCCTCCTCTGTCAACCCCCAATGACCTGAGTCTGCTCCTGAATCAGGTTGCCGGCATTACACAAGGTGTTGTGTCCAGCCCCTCAACCCTCAGCGCCACTGGGCCAGCTTGGTAAAGGTCTTGATAGAAAAATAGAGGTACAGTAATACTTCCACATTATAAATCCTTGATGAGGCAACACCTGGAGTACTGCACCCATTCCTGGAGTCATCAACTCAGGAAGGAGAGGGAAATGGAGAGATTGTATCGTGAAGGTAACAAAAATGAAGCAGTGCAAGCAGGGCATGTCCATTGAGGAGGGCCTCAAGGTCGTGAACAAGAATTTACTAAAGCCACGTTAAGGAGTTGGGAGATATGATGAAGATCTTCACATTCCTAAGAGTAATTAACAGGGTGTACCAAAGGGAAACTATTTAACATTGTATACTAGCTTTAAGCCATGTGGTCATGAGCGGTAGTTAACTGGAGGGAGGTTCAGGATAGGTGTGGGGAAGCACTATTTTACAGAAAGTGTCATAAAGCTGTGGAACAGGCTTCCAGCTGAGGCAGTAGGTCTGAAAACCATTAGTGGTCTTAGGACAGTATGAAGGATATAGTTGTTGTTTGGGGTGTCAGAATCAGGGAGGTGACTGGGAGGGAGTATTGGAGAGGGCTAAGTCCAAAGAGGAACAAAAGGGATCACAGGGTTCTATAGGTAATCTCAGGCAGACTGAATGGAATTTGATCTTGTCTGTCATCATTGTCTATGTATCTATGTTTCTATCATGCATATTGGTGCAGCTGTTTGTTCAAAGTGTTGGTGGGAATAATAAACATCATCAAAGCCATTGATGTTTACCACCAGTTAAATCCCCCACCCCATTAAGGAAATACCATAAAAATTACTTTTTTTTAGATTTACGAGAACACTGTAATGCACTTGAAATCTCTCTGCACTTTCAGAAGTCTACTGACAATCTACTCGACACCATCCAACCTCTCCCCAACAATCCAAGCTGTCTACACTGTTGATGTTTTTTTTTTTGTTTCATATGCTAAGGTTTACTCCCTCAATTCCGTCTCATCTGCAATGCCAATTAGAAAGACAATCAAGAGGACTGGTGCTGAAATGGATGCATTTGGAACAGACTGGTCACAATCCATTTTCCAGAGTGATCACTCTTTATCAGCTCCAAATGCAGCCTATCCATGAGTCATATGAACATGTCTGTTGGATACAAGAACCCCCTTCAAGCCTTTCCTTTCTGCAGCATACACTTTCATTTAGCCTTTTCTAAAACACCTCCTCATACCGCCTCTATAAATACTGCCTCTAGTTGCCAGCTACTGTTTTTTTTTTTTTTTGAGAACCAAAAATAAATCTGCCTGACACCATTATTCCAGAACTCTTCAGTTTTCCTGTGTGCTGTTATAATTAAATAATTGGTTTTCGGTAAATTACATAAGCACTTGCTACTGGTAATTAACTAATTCTAAGTTGCTTTAGTTATACACAAATAAACTATTTTTTCCATGTACTGATATCAAAAAGATTTAACAATATTTGTATTTACTCTTGTTCTGGAACATGGAAATTTCAAGATCAACACGGCTTAAGTGTTGATAACTGACTTATATAGCAAAACTGATTAGGTGCTGCACTTACTCATAAAGAAATGGTGATTCTTCAGCATCTTCTGGATATTCTTGATGGTGCTGGTAATAAACAGTCTAAAGTAAATATTGGTTAAGACATACTTCCTGGAATGCTTCATGTTCAGTGATACACTTTCCCTGAATTTCAACACCATTGTATACATCTTAAATCTAATCAACACTTTCAGTGATTTCATGGCAACAATGGCAATAATATTGTTAAGCACACTGTATTTATTGCATGAACACCTGCAATAAGTAGCATCAAAAGTCTGTTTTTATTAAATTAAATAACATTCCTGCAATACTTATGTAATTAGTGATTATTTTATGACACCGCAGTAGCATTCCTCAGATGTAATAGTTATGCATTATGAAATGTACATAAAAAACTCTTGTACCCACTTTACAATCACAGGAATACATTTCAGAGCATGCTTTGAGATTGGGGAATGGCACTGTATGGATGGTTGAAGGCTCTCAGAGGTGTATCAAGCCTCACAATACACTTATTGTATGCCATTATCACACCACAATGTACACCTGTCACATCTTAAGCATATCGCATTAGAACAATAAGCAACACTGAAAGATGCAATGGCCTGCAATGTGTGCAATAGCGTTCCATAATCTCTGATCAAATGTTTTCTTGTTCTGCTTTTCATCAGATAAGACAGAGGTCCTTTGTGGACTACACAGTCTATTAGCATGAGTATGGATCAGGCCAGCACTGACCATTAATAAGAATATCCTTTATTGCCCCTGTAATGTACGTCATTGCACAGGGCAAATCACCCAGCATTGTCAACTATCAAGTGAATCTCCATACCACATATTATCCAGTGATTGGTGACAACTGGAAAGAGAAGCCAGAAGAGTATCTGATCTTCCATATCTTCCTCAGATACTTATGTCTTGGGCTTGGGGTAGAGTTGAGCGAAAGTTGCAAATTCTGCTTTCACAGAACTTTCGTGAAATTTCATAAATTTCACAGAACTTTATGACCTTCTGACTTTGGCAAAATCAGAATTTTCCAAATGTGTTTAATGAATTTTCACCCTGTTTGACTGAGCTTTCTGGCTGAATTACATAGAAACATATGAACATAGAAAGTGACAGCTGAAGGGGATCGCATGGTCCATCTAGTGTGCCCATAAACCTAGCCCCCCCTCCCTTAGCTGCTATTCAGTTTTATGCCTTTGTGCCTATCCCATGCCTTCTTGAATGATCCAACTGAGCTAGTCTCCACAACCTCTGGTGGAAGGCCATTCCAAGTATCCACCACCCTCTCGGTAAAGAAGAACTTTCTTGTGTTACTCTTGAACTTTCCTCCTTCCAGCTTCATGCCAAGCCCCCTCATTCTTACATGATTCTTGATCTGAAATAGGTCCTGAACATGGACCTTGTTTATTCCCTTAAAGTATTTGAAAGTTTCAATCATGTCCCCTCTTTCTCTGCGTTGTTCCAGGGAGTAGATGTTTAGGTCGTGCAGCCGTTCCTCGTATGTCTTTTTGTTGTGGAGTCCAAGTATCATTTTTGTAGCTCTCCTTTGCACTGTCTCCAATCTGTCTATGTCCCTTCTGAGATGAGGTCTCCAGAACTGCACACTGTACTCCAGGTAAGGCCTTACCATTGATCTGTATGGTGGCAACATCACCTCCCTCTTTCTACTTGCAATTCCTCTTCCTATGCAGCCTAACAAACTGCTTACCTTTAATCAGGGCCCCTGGTGTTCTGCGGCAGAATTTTCTGATTTCTGTGGCAGCGCTCTCCTTGACTTCTGCGGCAGAATTTTCTGATTTCTGCAGCATGATTTTTATTCATTTCTCTGGCAGAAAGCAGTCCTGTCATTGGCTAAATATAATGTGATGTCATCGATGACATCATATGCTGAGCATAGAGGAGGGGCTTCAGGATAAATGAGGTGGGAAAGAAAGCTTGACACTATGGAAAAACAGTATATTTATATGAAAATTCACCAAAAACAATGAATTCTGTGGCACTATATATATTCTGTGGCATGATGCAAATTCTGCGGCAAATTCAGCAACCGCAGAATTCCAGGGGCCTTGCCTTTAATGCTGCTTTTTCACACTGCTTGGATATTTTCAGGTCATCTGTTATAATCACCCCCAGATCCCTTTCCTGCTTTGTGGCTTCCAATTTCATTCCACACAGGAGGTATTCCTCACAAGGATTTTTCCTGCCTAGGTAAATAACCTTGCACTTTCCGGCGTTGAAATTTAATTGCCAAGTTTTTGTCCACCTTTCTAGTCTTTGAAGATCAGCCCTCATCATTTCCACTCCCCCCAGAGTGTCTATCCTATTACATATCTTTGTGTCATCTGCAAAATAAACACACCTTGCCTTCTAGGCCCACAGATATGTCACTGATTAAAATATTGAAGAGGACAGACCCCAGCACCAATCCCTGTGCACACCACTAGTTACCTCTCTCTCCTCTGATATTTGGCTGTTTACCAGTAGCCTCTGAGTACTTCCATTAAGCCAGCTCCATACCCAGTTTACCACATTATGCCCAACTCCTGTACTGGCAAGTTTGTTCAATAGTCTTCTATGTGGGTCAGAGTCAAAGGCTTTGCTGAAGTCTAGGTATATTACATCCACAGCACCGCCCTGATCGACTGTCTTTGTTACCCAATTGAAGAAATCTACTAGGTTTGCCTGGCATGATCTTTCTGTGGTGAAGCCACGCTGTCTTGGGTCCATTATATCATTTTCTTTGAGAAAGGATATAATTCCTTCCTTAATTAGGGTTTCCATCGTTTTGCCGACAACTGAGGTCAGGCTTACTGGGCGGTAATTGCCAGCACTTTCCCTACTGCCATTTTTATGTTGCTTGCACACATGCGCAATAAACATGTTGTGGCAGCTTGCTGCAGAAGCAGATTGTGGAGGTGCAGCACTGTTGTGGCCAATGCCCCCACTGCCTTTTAAGGCTTGGCCCGCTTTCCCAGTGGGGTGGCACACTGCTGCTGACACTAGTTCAGCCAGCATGCCACCACCATGAAATGTTTTAGCCACTGCAATCAGGGGCTACCTCATCATTGCAGCATCAGCCATTTCACTGCAATGAGGGAGTGACCCGTTACTGCAGGGTGGTACCTTGTATGCCCCGACCCAGTTTGTGATGGGGAGCCCAGTCCCTGTCAGCATAATGTCCCAGCAAAATTAAGTTTCTGCTGTATGCCAAGGGGTGTGCCACCCTACTTTCTTTCCCGTCAGCTTCAGTCCCCCCTTCCCAGCTGAATTTGCCACTGGAGGAGCCCACTCCCCATCAGCATAATGTCTCCCCTCCCAATTTGTTGTCTACCTAGGGGGGTGCCCAATCCCCCGTCAGCTATAGCACCCCAAAAACACTAAGGTGGCATGCTGGGAGCCCACCCCAGTGTGGCAAAATCCCTGAAAAAAGAAAACTGTCCCGCGACGTCCCCCCACAACACCTGTAAAATAAGAAAACAGTCCCTCAAAGAGTTCAGAGGCCCCTCCTCCAACCCGCACCCACCCTCTGCACACCCTTCCTCCCCACACCCCGCTCACCCCATACTTACCTCGGGAGCCCGGCGCGATGATCTTCGGTGGACCGGGAACATGTCTGCACTCTTCAAAGCCGACTGCAAACTGAAAAAATGCTGGTAAGCTGTATAATGGCATAAATAGGCTTTTTTCAACTTTGGTGCATATCTCGGGCATTTTTGGGAATTTTGGCACCAAATTTTTAACATGGGGTTCTTGGGAAACCTCCTCATGAATTCAGTCACTGTCATTGCGTTACTCAGTCCTGAAAGGTGATTTCACGGTCACTGCACAGAAAAACCTTTTGGGACTGATTAATGAAATGATAGCGCCACTGTTCATGAGGTGGGCTCTCAAAAGGCCTATATTGCAAATTTGGTGAAAAAAATCCCAAAACTGACTGTTTTACAAGCGTGCATTGTGCAGTTTCCATGCAGGTTCGTAACTTCACAAATTTGTAATATTTTCATGCCAGATTTTAAACACTGGCATTTTTTCACACCTCCTTATGAACAGTACAGCTGTCATTTTTCACATCGTGGTTGAAATGTGTTTTCACACTTCCAGCGCAGAATAGCGCAGTCGCTGTGGGAAATCAGTGTTCAGGACAGATTAAGAAAATGACAGTGACACTGTTCATGAGCAGAGGTCCTAAAATGCCTATGTTGTAAATTTGGTGATGAAAGTCCATAAAATGACTGTGTTACAAGCGTGCATTGCACTGTTTTTACGCACCCTTGTAACTTCGCAAATTTGTAATATTTTCACGCCAGATTTTCAACATTGCCATTTTTTACACCTCCTTATGAACAGTCCAGCTGTCATTTTTCACATCCTGGCCAAAATATCTTTCTGCACTTCTGGCACGGAATAGCGCAGTAGCTGTGGGAAATCAGTGTTTGGGACAGATTAAGATCGAGCGAGTGAGAGAGGGGGAATGAATGAGCTCAACTGAACTCTGTTGGGACTGCTGCATATTTCTTTGTGGGCAGAAAAAGGTGCCAATGCAGGCAGGAGCCCAGTATAAAAGGGCAGTCTGCAGCTCCGGGAGAAACAGATCAAGCAAGTGGGGGGGGCGTGAGCAAGCTCAACGGAGCTCTGTTGGAACTGCTGCGGATTTCTTTGTGGGCAGAAAAAGGCGCCAACACAGTCAGGAGCCCAGTACAAAGGGGCAGCCTGCAGCACCAGGAGAAACAGAATGAGCAAGTGAGAGAGGGGGAGTCAGCGAGCTCAACAGAGCTGTTTTGGGACTGCTGCAGATTTCTTTGTGGGCAGAAAAAGGTGCCAATGCAGGTAGGAACCCAGTACAAAAGAGCAGCCTGCAGTTCCGGGAGGAACAGAATGAGCAAGTGAGATAGGAGGAGTGAGTGAGCTCAATGGAGCTCTGTCAGGACTGCTGCAGATTTCTTTGTGGGCAGAAAAAGGTGCCAACACAGGCAGGAGCCCAGTACAAAAGGGCAGCCTGCAGCGCTGGGAGAAATAGAATGAGTGAGTGAAAGAGGGGCAGTGAGCAAGCTCAATGGAGCTCTGCCGGGACTTTAGAGTTGCCCACCCTCCCGCACAGGGTATTCTGTGGTCCCGTATTACAGCAGGGTCTCTGGAGTGGAGACAAAGCAATGATTGGATACTTTTAGGATTGCTGTAATAATACAGATTTAGTTGTTCTGTTTATTTCTCTAACTGAGCTAAGTACTGAGCTATTCTGTTATGATTGCTGTAATAATACATATTTATTTGTTCTGTTTATTTCTCTAACTGAGCTGAGTAATACTTAGAGTGCAATAGGATTTCTGACTGGGTTAAGTGAAACTATATGAGAGCTGAGAACAAAAAGTATGGTAACTGAGGGGTGAAAAAATGGACAAAGAGGCTTTAGGATTGCTACAGTAATACAGTATCCAATGGATGAGATTTGAGACTGAATTAATCCAGTTGGCTAGGGGGCAGTAGGGGGACTAGTGTGGGGGCAGGGGGACAGGAATTTGAGTAAATAGGGCCTAACAGTTGTAGTAGGGTACAGAACCTGGGTGTAAGAGCCTGTAACATAAGATGGGGGCCAAAATGGGGCAGGTGCCACATGTCAATAGGGCTAGCATCTTTGGAAGGGTGGTGGGCTGTACAGGGTGTGGATCTGCATGATCTTGGACTGGGCTTGGAGGAAGGGGGGTGCATGGTCTGTAGATGATTGGCTAGTCTGACGGAGGAACTATGGAGGTTAGGGAGGAGTCTAAGTGGCAGGGCACATGAGTATGTTAGGCATCCTGGGGTGGTGGGGGAATAGGGGATGGTAAATGGGAACACAGGACGAACAACTAGGGAGTGAAACCGACCCCAGTATCAGAGGCACTAACAGAAAAGACAGGAAAAGGGAGGGGGGATGCCCAAGGCGAGGGGAGGGCCTCCTGATGGGGGAGGAAGAGACCAGGAGGAGTACCAGGGGAGAGAGCAGATGGCTGCAGGTAGGGAGGGACCAGGGGTGGCATGAAGGGGAACTAGTAGGAGGGGGGACTGATAGGGGAAGAGATGTAGGAGGGGTATTGACTAGGAATAGATTCAAACCTCTGCTATGGGAGAGAGAGGGGGAGCAGGAACAAACTGAAGGAGGGAGGGCAAGTGGGGCATGAAAGGGATGGCAACAGGTAGAGGAAGAGATAGCAAGGATGAAAAGGTAGAAGGGGGCTGGTAAGAAAGGAGGGGGTGGTGACTGGAGGAGAGAAGGCTACAGGAAGGGGGAAGGATGGGGGGCATCACTATCAGGGTAGAAGCGAATGGGGACTCTAAATTGACAACAGCAGGGATAGGAGAGGGGTTGGAAATCAGCAGAGGAGGAGGAGAGGTTGACATGGGAAGCCCAGTAGGAAGTAGTGAGGCTGGGAAGGGGTTCAAGGGAAATGGGAGGAATAAGGCAAAGAAAAGGGGTAAGGCAGAAGTAGGAGGTACAGATACAGAAGTCATAGAGGGTGCAGCTGGTGGGGGTAAGGAGCAGGGAAGAATGAATACTGGGGTGGTGGAAGGGGCATAAGAAGAGAAACGGGGATAAGGGACGGGGGGTGGTACTTGTCCTGGGGGATTCTATACTGAAATGGGTGAGATGGGGTGGAAAGAGGGAAAGGCACAGCCGTATTTGGGTTGAAGCTGTTCCCAGGTTGACTGCAGGAGGGGCAGGGCAGGCACTGCTCAAGCGTGCAGCGAGGGGGAGGAAGAAACCTCATTTACTGTTGCAAGTGTATACAAACTACTTGGCAGAGGACACTGTGGAAGTAGTGAGGGGGAAGTTCGAGTAGTTGGGCAGGAAATGTGAGGGGGTGGGGAAGTCGGTGGCATTCTTGGAGGTACTACCGGTACCATGTGCAAGCATGGGGAGGAAGCGTAGGCTTCAGGAGTTCAATGAGTGGCTGAAGGATTGATGCCATGCCAAATATTATAGGTTAGTGACTATGACTAACTGGGGTAGGGTCTGGGGGGGATAGTGACTTGCACGTGAGGGACAGCATACACTGGAGCAGGAATGGGAGGGGAGTATTGAAGGCAGCATTACTGCCTGTCCACTGGTGATTAGGATTGAGATTCTGGATGCCACAGCTTGCACCACGCTGGTGACCCAGGTTCAGACGTGGGCTCAGGCCACCAGGGGTCGGTAGGGGAGGGATAGGATTGAGTGTCCGGAGGACTCCTTTCCTATCCCTGGGGGGGACCAGAGACCCACCACTCTGTACCAGCCCCTGATGATGACTGGGGGTGCTACTAGAGCGGTGTAGTAAAGGGAACAGTGTGTGGTGGATGTTAGCATGCTGTGCCTAAGTGGCATTGCTCGCCCACACTCCGCAAAGGGGAGAAAAATGGAAAATGGGCTACGGTCGGGCAGAATGAGCTCCAACCCCCGCTGACAGTTCTTAGGCATGGTACTTTCACTTCCAAATACTTAAACAGCACATTCAGCATTGACAAATGCTTGTTTTGAAGAGGGACAACTGTGGTCTTCCTCCACTCCACAATAACTTCCCCGACCTCAAGCGAGAGGTTGAACAGTTCAGTCAGCAGTGCCACCAGGTCTTCCCTAATATCATGAACTGTGAAATATCAGTTCTGAGGGATTCCATTCCAGATATTAATGCAATAATCCACAACACATGTAATTTTTCTGCAGTTCAATGATCAGTTCTGCAGAATTTATTTCAGCAGATTAGTACATTTTTTTCACAATTCATACATTCTTTCCGTATTTCAGTGACTCACTGAACTGCAGAATGTATGTATGAATTGAAAATTAGTGTATTAAACTTCGGAAAGAAATTTCACAGAACTGACCACTGACAGTGATCAGTTCTGCAGAATTTCTTTCCACAGTTTAATATATTGATCCACAATTTGTGCATCCATTCCACCATTTTAAGTTAGAATTTCCACAAAACCTGCCAAAGTGCATTCCAAAATTTAGTGAAAGCAACATTTGAACTTTCACCAAAATTCCACTGGTGGAAGTTTAATTTCACACAGCCCTAGCTTAGGGATGTTAACTAGAGATTCTACTATGCGAAGCAGAAGCAGTCTCTTGCTGCCTGATGCTTCATAATCAGGTTTACAATAGATGTTGATATACTACAGGCAGTATTTTTGTTTTGTAAATACAAAAAGCTCAGGTGGAAAAGCTTCCAAAATGTTTCAAACTGAAGTGAATTTGCTTGTATTAACAAAATCTTGTGTGGGGGAAATTCTGACTAAAGGTTTGTAATTCTGGTATGGAATAAAATGTTAAAGGACCCAGTGGGTTATGATTTTCACCAGTGACTAAGTATATTCCCATTAAACTGCAATTAAGCAATTGAAGACCACTGAACCAGTAAACCAAAGATCAGAGCTGATGTCTACTGTTGTGGATTTGTAGATGCAGATGATGTCATCATGATAATCAACATTAGTGTGATATGATATACTGCATTACAGCAAGCAGAAATTAAACAAACAATGGTGCCTATGAATGAAAAAAAAAGGATGCCTACATGCACATAGCTGAGGCATGTAGGCAAACCTAAGTTGGGAATCCATGCATGGGATACCTTGTGGCATTCACTATCTGTGTGCATGGCAGATCCACACCCAATCCCCTGGCCACATGGGCAGCAACATGTCAGAGGCATTCTGGGGGTGTGCCTGCACTACATGCCATGCACTAAGGCACATAGTGCTGTGCACAAAGGGGCATAGGTGGGTGCAGGTTATGCTGCGGGGGACCTTGCCATAACCTGTTGCACGCCTCCATGGACTGCACCCAGTGGGTGCAGCGGGGCCTGGAAACATTCCTCAGTGCTGCCCCAGTCCACTAGGCAGATGGGTAGGGCTGGGGTAACTGACTGGGTGGTTGCCCATAGTGAATGGCATTAGATCCTGTGGTATGGCTCTGCACCAGTGCTGTGCAGACGTCCACCCAGTCCCTGAATGAGCCCCACACCCCCACCCCTGCAACACAGCAGCCCAGTCATCCCTGCAGCAAAGCACCCCCCCCACCCATGCATGCCTGGTCTCCATACCTGCCAATCCCCCCCCAACATGACAGCACCGATATGCATCTCCCTCCATTGTGTGTATCCAGTCTTCATAGAGCTGATCAAGTCATCCTCCTCCACACGTCCAGTGGAGCCCCAGCTTCACAGCCCTGATCACCAACCCTGGTACCCCAGCAACACTATTGGTGGTCAATGGCCCCCCCACCCCTGCCCAGTCAATGACATCAGCTTAGCATGTCCATCTCGGTCTCCACAAGTGTATGCACTAGAGAAATATATTACCACCCCACACCACTGGTCCCTGAACCCGCCACTGTCCCTTCATTGGTGTTCAGTGGTCCCCCAACACTGCAGTACTGACAACACCACCCCAACCCCCCCATACTGGCCCATTAGTGCCTCAGCTCAGGACAGCTAGTGGCACAGCCCTCCTCACACCTCCTCAGCCACTGGCCATCCAAGTGCTACTGGGAACACATTGGCTATATAATGCAGTGCTCCCAGCATCACTTGGATGGCCAGTGGCTGAGGAGGTTTGAGGTGGGTTGTGCCACTGGCCATCCCATGCCGCAGCACCAGTGGGCAGGTATGGGGATGGGGGTGGTGTTGTCAGTGTCGTGGGAAGGGGGAATCACCGAACACCAATGAGGGGAACGGTGTGGTGGGTTTGAGGACCAGTGGTAATGAGGTTTAATGCTTAGTCTTTTAGTTCAGACACATGTGGTGACCAGGAAGGGCATGCTGTGCTGATGCCATGGACTGGGCAGGGGTTGGGGGAAGCCACTGGCCAGTGATGGTATTGCTGGGGTATCAGAGTCAGGGGTCATGGTTGTGGGGCTGGGGCACCACTGGGTTTGTGAGGGGGTATGTCTTGCTCAGCAAAATGGGGATTGAAAATCATGTGGGGGGTGCATATTGGTGCAGTCATGTTGGGGGGGCCTGGCACTGCTGGAGGCCAGGCATACATGGGATGGGGGGATAAGTGGCACTAATGGGGTCAGGTGGGCATGTGTTTGGGGGGTGTGCCATGCCATGGAGACCAGTATCAGGCAGAGGGAGGAAACACTAGAAATCAGGGCATGGCCATGCAGGCCTTGGTGCCTGCTGGAGGTATTCGTGCACCCAGACCCATGCCTACATGTATAAGGGATCCACTCCTGGACCCAGGACAGGCAGCTGATTGGATTCCCACCTGGGTCCGCTACTCTGCCCCTGGCCACCCTGCACAGTCCTGCATGCTGGGGGTGGGGCCATGGACAGGTGCCCCACAGGTGCTTGTGGTAGTGAATTCCATGCACCCTGTGCCTGTCCGGGGCCATAGAGCTACTCAAGTGGGATACGCATCTCCAGTGCATATTTCATGGCAGTTCGTCCATAGGATCCAATGTTTTTACACATCAGTTGCTCATTTGGACCAGTACCTTAGTTGGCTCTTATGCCTTTTGTAATGTCTATCCTGGTTATATTGATGAGCTATAATGGTCAGGTTTAACAGCTGCAACCATTTCTTTAATTGAATTAACAGCTTAAAGAAAATGTAATAATTACTGGTGACCATTTTTAATATCTGGATAATCAGATCTTAAAATCATGTTACAACTGCCCAGTTGTTTTTTTGTGTTACAACCAGGTTGTTGTAATCATCAGCTGTCAATCACTCGTGCTCACATAAATACAAGTACTACCAAAACTGCCACTTTCACTTTCTCAAACATGAGAACCCACACGAATTAAAAATGATCACCAGTAATTATAAAAAAAAAAAACATGGGTGGTTGTGTGTAGAACCAGAATTTTACACACACACCCTCTGTGGCATGCTTGAATAAACCCTTCGAGCTTCGCTCTCATGGTTTATGTAGCATCCCACACTTCGGGTATGTGAAAAATTCTGGTTACACACACCCATGTATTATTCTATATTTAATACTGTCATTGCCCACTGGTGACCCAAACTTGTAAACAGTCACATCTTGTCAGATGCCAGCCGGGGGCGGAGGTCTGAGCCACCCATGGGATGCTTTCCTCATCCATGGTGGGAGTCTTGCTGCCCTCACTGCAATGTTGCTGCATTTGAAACCACAGGTGGCAGTGCAGTGAGGTGTGCCAAGAGGTATACCGTTAACACAGTGACTCTGGCATAGTGAAGACTATCACATTGCCAGGAATCGGGCAAAATCTGCCTGTTGCTGTGATGGTCTGTGTGGTGATTGGGACTGCCTTTACTGGGTGTTGGCCCCCCCCCACCCGGTTCAACTCCGACTCTGAGTTAGAATCCTAGAGACCAGGGCTTGTGGGGGGAGCCCTACAAGGGGGTGATTCGGGGGGCACAGACCCCCGATTGTGTGCACCGACATCCCCTACAGGGATGGCTGCAATGCCAACTGTCAGAATTGTAGCCACGGGGATGTCGAAGTGTTATAGGTAAACTGTGCTATGGGTGGGAGAGATACAGGTTGAGGTCATGGGCACCAGCATGCATATATGCATGTTCACATAGGATTACTTTCATGAGCCTTTGTCCTTGGAACAGAAAGCAATAAGGAAAAGACCCCACAGCCTGCTTGATGACTCTCCATGGTGTATCAAATACTGACCAACTCAGGACTCTCAGACAACAGCTCAGAAATGATTTGTTCAGGTAGTAGAGGGTCACCCCTCCATCCTCACCCAGGATGGGGGGTCTGAGAGGGCAGTTACATAGATATTGTCGGCAGATAAGGGCCTTCAGCCTCCTATTCTGCCCATGAATGCAATAGCTGTGCTAAGCATGGCTGCTGGAGACTGGTGTTTGGCAGAGGAATGCACCTTGTGGGACCCTGATGGACAGGTCAGCTGCAGCATAGGGGGAAGCATAATCACCGATATAAAAAAAAGAACAGTCAGTACCAAGCAGTGTTTTGTAATCACATCTGTGTATCTTCTTGAATTTCATCCTGGGGACTACTAATAGAAGAGTCAGCATTCTGCCTTGTGGGTGGGTTGAACCTGTATGTGGTGATGCCTAGATGAACAATACCATGGTGCAGATCTTCTTTACTATCAATTTCTTCTTCCTGCTCTTCGGGATTGACTTGAGCAATACTCATCATACTCATCATTACTCTTGTAAAAAATAGTTCTTGAATAAGTCTTACTCTCAATGGGTATGTTGTCAGACAGTCTATTATGAAAACACATAAATGCATAAGTTATAAAGTACATACGGTACATGTGCAGTATGATTATAGAATAGTTTTGTACAAAAAGATTATAAATCAAAGTAAAAAACTGTTCAGGGAGGGTGGAAAAGAATAAGTAGTGAGCAGAGGAAAATCGGGGCATGGCAAGAGTATGGCATCTAGGTATCAATACGAAAAAGTGCATAATAATGCAGTTGTGGCCCATAAACTCATTGATGGAGTACATCATGGGTGCAGTGTTACTGACTGGAGTCAGAAGTGAACCTCAGCTGTAGTGGTGGACTTAAAGGTACACAGTCGGCTGTATAGTTCAATTTCTGGTCATCTGTGACCAGCCTGCCTCTAGGCACAGTGTTGGCAATAGTCTGCAGAATGCCCTAATACATACAGTTTTTTATAATTATTACCTTATTATACATTTTTTGTACCGATGTTACTGAATGAATGGTCCACTTAAATTCAGCTGCCAAGTGGAAGTATGTCCCCATCATGAATGCATGTCTGCTTACAACTCCTGAATGAACCAGACATTTTTTTTTTATGTAAGGATATAATCCAGTACTGTACTTGTTCCCGAATAAGAGTTTTTTTTTCTAAGTAAACCGATGATTGATAGTGTTAATAAATGAGTTTGAAAAATGTAGCCAAGATCTGGCGCATGTGCGTATGTGCAAGTTAATGCCACAAAAGCAGGGAAATGTGGCATTAGGATTTGCAACCCTAGTACCCTGCCCCCATCCCTCAAGCAGCAAAAGAAAAAACAATAGGGTTTGGGGTCCCTGAAGTCTTGGTGAATCAGTGGTGCGGTCTTCCTTGAGGTTGTCAACCCTAATGACTACCACTGCCCCAGCCCATAGCCTCCTGTCTGAAGCAGAAAGAACTGCTCCAAGCCAGTGCCTTATATGGATAGACTCTTAAAAGGTGGAAAAGTGTGTTTCACCACATGCTGCCAATTAATGGTGCATGAAGTGGCCAAAATCCTCTGTGAGAAGCAATTTGCAAATTATGGCGGAATCTGCAGAGTAATCCACAATGCTAAGCGGAGTACTTTGCATCATAACTTGGAACTTGAAGTCCATTAAAAACAACTACTTCATTTTACTCTGCCTTTCCCCAACCATTTCTGCTCCAATTTTAATGCAAAGTACATTGAAATCAATGTACTTCGCATCACTTCGCCTTGTTGGTGATCTCCAAAGGCAAATTTTGCAGTGATTCATGGGATTGCAGGTCACATGGGCTTTAGATTGTTCTCCACAGCCTCAATTCTGTGTAGTGTGTGTAGTGGAAGCTGGAGAGAGTTTGCTTTCAGAGCTCTTAGACTCAAACCCTCTAAAAGCCTTTCAAAAAGCCTTTTTGAGCCTTTTTTTGGCTCAAAATTTAGTGCATCGATTGTAGGAAACCTTCCTATGCTCATATGATCGAGTGTTTATTATTTGTGTGTGGATTTTGAAAAATAATTTAGAACATTCAGTCTGTGTAGTGACAGACACTTGAAGTGTGCTTGGGGGAGGGGCGTATCTGTGGTGGAGAGTAGTAGATAAACTGGAAGAAAGGCAGTCTTTCTGTTTTGGTAATATTTTTCTTGTATAACTGTTAATTTACACACAGTAATATTTTCAGTAACCTTTGACATTTTTGTGCTGATTGTTGGGGTGCAGCAGTGCATAATTTAATTTTATGTAAAAGATTTGGTTATATTACTGAAGTTTTCAATTCACTGCACATTACCTGTAGTGCTTGTGTGAGTGAGTGTGTGATGCGTGCCATCAAATCAGACACATTTCATTGTGCCACATAGTAATTGCAGCACTGTGAACCAGCCATCCACCACGCCTGCATTTTTTTGTATTGCTTTGTGGCATCTTGATAGTGGAAAGTTACTACAGTTCACTGTCCCCCCAACCAGCAAAATGTATTCTTTTCCAGATTTAGATTTGTGACTTGTGAGCAGTGGTTAACGTGTTATTGTGCCTTTGCAACTGCATTTTTTGAGTGTGCAGCACAGTCTTAATCTGTCTGTGTGTTTGCATTTCTGCAGGACCCAATCTCCATCTGTAATTTAAATCACAGCTGTTTGTTTGGCTTCCCTTCAGAGTACCGTGTGGTGCATATCCTGGCGTGAACACTGTACTCATTAGTGTGTATTTTTAAGTCAGGGCGATCATCATTAGTCACTCACGATACAAATTGCATTCTTCATCTTCATGGTCACAATGATTCACAAATTACAAAACTTAAAGATTTGGGGTTGTAAATTGCATTTAACCCTGTTTTGTAGTATCTCAGCTTGACCACTGTATTCATTAATATGTGTTTTCAAGTCAGGGTGTTTGGGGTGTTACAGGTTAGGGAAGTACAGCTGTAGGTATCTGCGTACAGTTTATTAGTCATGTCACACCAGTTACTCATCACAAGACAAATCATGTTCTTCATGAATTACAGCAGTTAATTTTTTTTTCCAGTTCTGATGATACACTGATTGAGAACCAGAGAAAAAGAAAGTCAAGGTGACTGTGTCTGGGTCTGTTAGTGTTAAGTCCTCCCCTCCTCAAAAAAGTTGTGATGTAGTAGTTCCTGTTAATGATGATGATGATGATGACCAGGGGAGGGGGGCATGATAAAAAATATCAAGTATAGCCAAACTCAAACAATATGTAATTAGCTAGGACTGGTCCCCTATTTCACAGGCCCAGCATATGGATGAGGCATTGCTCTATTTTACCACCGCCTTTAATACCACCTGTGACGCATTTGTGCCTACCATCAAAGTGACTGCTAAGAAGTGTAGTGCCCCTTGAATCACTCCAGAACTCTTACAACAGTTCAAAAGGTGTGACAAACTCTGGCACCGGGCCAAGGCCTCCGGCCTGCAAAGCGATAGGCAGGCCTATAATGCTGTCCGCAATAAGTGCACCTGGGAAATCAGCAATGCCAAGGCAGAGCACTACAAAACAACCCTAGCCAAATCCTGGGGCAGCACAGGAAAGTTCTGGGATAACATAAAGGAACTCAATGGTAAATCTCGCTCCCCCCCTCACAACTTAGTGTTAATGGTTCTACCACCACAGACCCACTTCACATAGCTAACTGTCTCAACTCCACCTTCTCAGACCTCAGCTCAGTCCTCCCTAGCAACTTTTTCGATCTAATACAACCCTCCCCACCCCCTGTGCTCCTGCACCCCCCTTCAAACTCAGAGTCATTACCCCTATGGAAGCAAAAGCCTATCTGTCCAAAGTCCTCTGGGTCTCAAATTACTGTAAAGATGCCTTTGATATGCGTATCGTACACTTTGCACTAGATTCCATCATCTCCCCACTCACTGACCTACTAAATCTATCCCTGCGACTGGGTCAGTCCCCAACCATTTGGAAAATGGCAATGATAACACTAATATTAAAATGTGGTGACAGCTCCCTCCCAAACAACTACTGTCCTATTTCAATTTCCCCACTCTAAAGCCCTTGAAAAGATCATGGCCAACCAGCTCACTGACTACCTCCTTGCACACAACCTCTTATGTAGGGAGCAGCATCGCTTCAGAGCTGGTCATAGCACCATGACTGCCCTCACTGAATTCCGTAACTCCCTGCACTCCATGCTTGACAAAGGGCACCTTGCAGGGGCCATGTTTATAGACCTCTCCAAGGCCACTGACATGGTCTCTCATCCTCTCCTTCTTAACACATTGCAACAAATTGGGGTCTCTCATAATCCACTCTCATGATCCTTTAGCTATCTTTCCTCTAGAACCCAATGTATTTAAATTAATAATACTATATCTACTATAGTGCCTGTGCACTCAGGAATTCCCCAGGGTTTTATATTAGGTCCCCTGTTATTCAACATCTACCTCAATGCCCTGCCTAAGTCCTGCTCTGGCAACCTTCTCCTCTACGTGGACAATGCTGTTCTTTAAGTCACACATCCTGCTCCTCTCTCTCTCTCTCTCTCTCTAGCACACCTTGCAAGACTCCTTCTCTCAGATCGAGCACTGGTTTGCTGAACACAGATTAGTGGTCAACATCAAAAAAAAATAAGATGATGTTCTATGCCCACTGCCAAAATAGATCAAAGGATTTCCCCCTGGAAATTCTCTCCATCTCTGTCATCCCTCTGGAACAGGTCCAAATGTATAAGTATCTAGGTGTTATGTTTGACTCTTCACTTTCTTTGCAAGAACATATCAAAACCCTCACCTCTGCCACCAACACCCGCATTGGTCTCCTGTATAGACTTAAAGACTGCCTGCCACCTGAAGCATTTCACCTGGCCATTACATCATCAGTCTTATTGCTGGTGGACTACGGCCTTACAGTCTATGCTGCCGCTGACCTACGGCGCTTCATCAAATACAAGTAGTCATCAATAAAGCCTGCCGATTCCTCTCTGAGGCCAACAGAAATACACATACCTGCACCCTATATAAGTTACTGATGTCCTCTCTCTTGAGGAAAGACTACTATACTAAACCTGTCTCCTCACCAAAAATATCCCCCAGGGATCCCCCTATGGGTGTCATGGCTTTTCTTCAGACAGTCATCATCTCAGTGTCCATGCCGGCTGCCCCAAAAACCATCTTGAACGTGCCCAGGGCCAGGACCTTCCAGGTGCAGAGATCCTTCCCCCTTAGAGCTCCATGCTGGTACAATGCCCTCCCACTGGCCATCTCATCAATTACCAATCTAGGTCCTTTTAAAGCTGCCTTAAGGGTCCATATCCTCTCATCATGCCAATGCCAGTGTAACTGGTGTGACACTTGGACAGCTGGTTCTGATCACTGTATCATTTTTCTGCAATATAAAAATGTGTTATAGACTGTCTCTCATGAGAAATGCTAAAACAGCATGTGAGTATGACACACACAAACACACACACACACAAACGCACACACACACACACACAGGTTTTAGATACAAGGTGTTACCTGGAAGGCCAGAAGCTAATTATAGAGTAGAACAGGCCTTAATCAAGGGTCTCCTATTTAGCTAAGTTAATTGTAGCTGTAGGTGCTAAGAGGGAAATCATAAACTTTTATGGTATTTAGGGGAAGAGTGCAGGATTATGTGACACTGGTGTGAAGTCATAAATGCTTTGATTTCTGTGTGAGAGAGGATACTGCTTATAGATGAAAGGAAATTTGCAGACTTGATTGGGGAAGTCGCATGGGGAAAGGAGTTTCTGCTGATGTAACCTTAATTAGCTTACCTTCTAATATGATAAAATATCCTGGGTGTATGATTTTTCATAACCAGAGGAGGAGCTAGGTGATCTCACACAAAGAGATGGGCAAAGCCAGCTTTTAAATAAGCATTCTGTTTTGTTTCAGAGACTTTTATCTACACTCTGACAAAGAACCATCTTTGAGTACTTTAAGCAAGTATACAGGTAGAGAAAGACAAAATCTAAGTACTATAGCAGTAATTGCATTGTTAAAACTTTGTTCTTTTAAAAGATTTGTATGTTTTGTGATATATGGTTCTGTATTTTTTGTTTTACATATTTTTTTATCTATTTTAGTAAAACTCTATTTTTAGAACCTACTTGGTCTGTCTTTGAATTTGTTCTTTTGACAAGTGAAATATATATGGTTAAATCAGACACTGTGCATAAGCTTGAATGGTGATACCAAACTGGAAAAAGCTAAGGTTAATCTGAGGTCTTTATTAGAGTTTTTAAGTGTTCATTTGTGTATACCTGGTTAGGTGCTGCAGGCAAAGATATCTGTCCCCCCCCGCCGAAGACAGAATATTCTGTGCCTGTGCATTGGGTATGCTAGCAAGAGGTTCACAGTTTGAATCCCTCCAGAATTGAAACCAGAGGTTGATTGGAACCCACAAAACAGACAGGAGAGTTACCCTGTTTCTGTTAACTGTTCACAAGACTACGTTCGGAAGTTGGCACTTTGGGAGTAGAGGGCTGACCCGCTGAGTGGGTTTATGACAGAGTGGTTGGCAGCAGTGTGAATAAAATTTTTGTATTACAAGCTTTTATTGTTCAGTGTGTCAGTTTGAGACCGTCAGCTCACTTGCAAAGAAAGAAAAAGGCAGTGATTTATTTTTTAAAAAGGAAACAGAACTATATCACTTGGCGTACAGTCAAGTTCCTACCCATTTTATTTTTTTTCCCCTAAAGTGCAAGTCAGAGTAGCAGTAGTTAGTGAAGATAGCTTCCAACTACAGCAGGCACACTGTAGACTACTTAAGGCAGTTGTGTGGGGACAGAAGAGTACTGTTCGAGGTGAAAGCCAGCAAACAGAACTTAGTGGATGCCTGATAAAATATCCTGGGTGTATGATTTTTCATAACCAGAGGAAGAGCTAGAAACATAGAAACATAGAATTTGATGGCAGATAAGGACCACTTGGCCCACCCAGTCTGCCCATTTCCCTACCTGATGGATAAGCTGCAGATTCTAGTTAATAAACAGCTTATTTCCTCCTACCCCCCACTAGAATTGCCATATGCCTGTCCCATGCATTCTTGAATTCTCTCACTGTTCCTGACTCTACAACCTCCTCAGGAAGGCTGTTCCATGCATCCACAACTCTTTCTGTGAAAAAATACTTTCTAACATTACCTCTGAGACATCCCCTCTATCTTCAAATTGTGCCCCCTTGTTCTTGAACATCTCTTCTTCTGAAAGATACTACCCTCTTGCACCTTATTAATTCCCTTGAGATATTTGAAAGTTTCTATCACATCTCCCCTCTCCCTCCTTTCCTCAAGGATATATATATTAAGCTGCTTTAGTCTTTCCTGGTATGTCTTCTGGTGCAGACCTTACACCATTTTGGTTGCCTTCCTCTGAACAGCCTCCATTCTGTCTATGTCTTTGCAGAGATGGGGTCTCCAGAATTGCATGCAGTACTCCAGATGGGGTCTCACTAACTGTCTGTAGAGAGGAATAACAACTTCCTGTTTTCTACTGTTGATGCCTCTCCCTATGCATCACAGTATCCCCCCAGCCCTCCTTACTGCCTTCTCACATTGCTTGCCCACCTTTAGGTCATCTGATATAATTACTCCTAGGTCTCTTTAGATTTTTGTTGTTGTTATTAACTCACCCCCCACTGTGTACGCTTCCCCTGGGTTTTTGTTTCCCAGATGCATTACCTTGTACTTCTTAGCATTGAATCTGAGCTACCACATGTTTGACCATTCCTACAACCTTGCCAAGTCCCTTTTCATTCTTTCCACCCCACCTTGTGTATCAACCCTGTTGCAGATCTTTGTGTCATCTACAAAGAGGCATACCTTTCCTTCCAGGTGCTCTCCAATGTCACTTATAAAGATATTAAACAGGACCGGTCTCAGTACCGAACTCTGTGGTACCCCATAAGTTACCCTTTCTTCACTGTGGACTCCATTTACCATTACCTTTTGCGTCCTGTTGTCCAGACAGTTTTTTATCCAGGCTAGCACCTTGGGACCCACTCCAACATAGAATTTAACATAGAAACATATTTTTTTCTACCCTTAGTTCTTTTAGTATTCTTGGGTGAATCCCATCAAGCCCCATTGCTTTGTCCACCCTCAGTTTCAAGAGTTCTTTCAAAACCCTTAGGTGACCTCACGCAAAGAGGTGGGAAAAGCCAGTTTTTAAACAAGTATTCTGTTTTCCTTCAGAGATATTTATCTACACTCTGACAAAGAAACATCTTTGAGCACTTTAAGCAAGTATACAGGTAGAGAGAGACATAATCTAAGTATTGTAGTAGGAATTGCACTGTTAAAACCTTGTTCTTTTAAATGATTTGTATGTTTTGTGATATATGGTTCTGTATTTTATGTTTTACATATTTTTTTATCTATTTTAGTAAAACTGTATTTTTAGAGCCTACTTGGTCTGTCTTTGAATTTCTTCCTTTGACATGTAAAATATATATGGTTAAAGCAGACACTGTGCATAAGCTTGAATGGTGATACCAAACTGGTAAAAGGTAAGATTGATCTGAGGTTTTTATTAGAGTTTTTAAGGGTTCATTTCTGTACAACTGGTTAGGTACCTGTAGGCAAAGATAACTGGCCCCACGAAGACAGAATTATCTGAGCCTGCACATTGGGTACACTAGCAAGAGGTTCACAGTTTGAATCCCTCCAGAACTGAGAAGAAAGGTTCGCCTTGCCCCCTGGCTCAACGTCCACTGGACAGCCTCTCCATCCCCCAGATCCACTCCGTCTCTACTAGGTCCAAACAGATATGTAACCCGCTGTCTTCTCTGAGGACCTACTATATCCATGAGTGTAACTCACAATTTTGTAACACTATGCAACCTAAGTAACATACAAACTACTACATTATGTAACCTAAGTGTGTCTATGTTAATTGTTCCTTTTACTGCAACTGTAAGGTTATCATCTGTTTTAATCTGCACTGTAATGACTGTCTTGATGTCTACCCCCCCCACCGATAAGGTGCCTTTGTAAATGAGTCTCTGACTCAAATGTTGTAAACCTGATTTGCAAAGAATAAATAAATAAATGAAATTCAAACCCACAAAACAGAGCCTTTTGGCTCCTCACCTCCCTTGGTGACCATAAAATTTGCACTGGACTTTGATTGCATTCTATTATGTATTATGTATTGCCTGAGGTGGCTTGCTACCAACTCATATTATGTATTGCTTTAGCTACCAATTGTATAGGTCCTAACTGTTCTTTATTTAAATTTGCATATAACTCCACCCTTTATCTACCTCATATATAAGCATTTACCTGGTCATATTGTACCTATATTCTGTATGACTGCTCACCCACATTTATTCTTTGTATATACTGTATGAATATCTATGCTTTGTTCTGATGTGGAGCCTTTGGAAACGAGTCTATGACTCAAAGGGTTGTAATTCTGACTGTCCTAAATAAATAAATAAAGTACTGAAAGGGAAACAACAATGTACAAGAGGGTAGCATCATCCAGAAAATGAAGTGTGCATGAAAAAGGGCCCAAAATTTGAAGACAGAGGGAGGACAGACCAGTGACAACATCAGGAACTATTTTTTCACACAGAGAGTGGTGGGCGCAAGGACAAAATAAAATTAATGATTGGACAGCAGCAGTTGAAGCATCCACATGATTTGTATCCGGTGCCCCTCAATTTACTCCAATTGCTGATCAACGTTGTCAAGATGGTGGTTAACAGCCTCCAGCTCACTCCACATCAGGCCCAAATCAACCTGTGTGGCAGGTAGTTGGACAGGGTTGCCACCATCGCCTGCTGCAGGTTGTGGTGATGGAACAGCCTCTTGTTCCATGGCCCTCCTCTGCTTCACACCACTACACACAGGTGGACGTTATGCTTCCTCCTCTTCCTTAGTAGGGTCAGCAGGTGCATTACTACCCTGTTCTGCAACCTTGGCCTGCCACTATACACAGTGGTGGATGTACAGGTGGGTGTGCTGACCACCTGTGCCAAGGCGAGTTCCTCTGGGGCCACGGTGCACCTCCACCCCACAGAGATTACATTTCAGTGCACTGCTGTCCCTAGGAAGTGTAGTAAAGAACTCCCACACTAATGAGGTGCAGTGAAGACCTGGCATAGGTGGGGGCCAGGTGTTGTTGGAGCCAGGGGCTGCTGCATTAAAATTCTCTTTCAAGCATGATTCACTTCCTGCCTGCCTGAAACATGTGACTTAGACTGTCTAAGCCATGTGATGTGTGTAGGCTGCCTGTAAATTCTCACTCCACCCTTAAAGGCAGAGTGAACAACATGAAGTCATTATTATCATCATCATCACAAGGTGAAGTGGTGAAGTAGCACTTTTAATGGGCACTTTGCATAGCCATAAAGTAACGCGATGTGGTTTACTTGGCGTCTACTTCACTGGTGGAATTTAACTTTGCTACATCTCTACACACAACCTCTTTCTCCTACTACAAGATGAAAGTGAAACTCTTTCAAGCATGAATCACTGCCTGCCTGAAGCATTTGACCTACACTGTGTAAGCCATGTGATGTGTGTGGGCTGCCTGTGAATTCTCACTCCGCCTTAAAGTGAAGTAGGGTGGAGTGAGCAACACAAAGCCACAATTAGAATGCGAAGTGGCAAAGTGAGGGTTTTAAATGGGCACTTTGCGTAGTAGAATGATAACGCAAAGTGGGCCATTTCACGGGCAGAATTTAACTTTGTATTGGCAGTAGAGATTCAACAATGTGTTGTACTTTTCTTTATAGGCACTGCATGAAATAAGAGATGATGTCTCATCTTGTTTGCTCAGGGAACAGGGTGGAAATTAGGGTTGCAAACCCCCAAAAAGACCCTACTACTGATTCACCAAGACTATGGAGACCCAAAACCCTAATGTTTTTTCCTTTGTCTGCTTGTGGCATTGGGATGGGGAGTTAAAGTTGGATACCCTAACGCCACATTTCCCTGCTTTTGTGGTGTTAACTTGAACCTTAACGGGTGCATTAATACAGTTTTTGCAAAGAATTTCCTTTATTTTTGAGATAGTAGAATTGTATCCTCAGTCTCACAGGTCCCTTCAGGAAAAACATGAACACATGTAGATGTGAAGACATGAGGGAAGATAGGTAACACTCTGTACACCTACAGAAGTGTAGGGCCTTTGTGGGCCCTGAATTTCCATGCAGCTACAGATTCCAAGAGTTCATGGTGGCTGTCTGGTGGGCTGCAGAAGTGCAGGGCCCTCTGTTCCTTGCACTTCCATGTGGCCACAGATATAGATGCACATGGTAAAGAGTCCATCTGTCAACCAATGCACAGGGCCCTCTGCCTCCCATGGGTGCAGAGGTGCAAGGCCCTATGCCAAAGGAAAAGTTGTTCTCATGATATGGTACCTAGTCCTGTGTGGGCAACCATGCAACTTTAATTTCATGGCTGTGGCTGTCATATCACAATGCCATATCCCACGCTTTCCCCATCCAGGTGGGTTATTGAGCTCATCTCTGAATTCAGCTCACAGGGACAAGATACCAAAGCATACCTGCTGGGTTCAAGTTTGGCACTACACCCAAACCTTCTTAATAATTATAATTATTTTTTCTAATTTTATTATTTATTTATTTATTTGAGAAATCGGTTTACAACCTTTGAGCCAGAGGCTCATTTCCAAAGGTACCTCGTCACAGTGAGGACAATACATGACAGACCTACATACGATGCAGACAAACAACTGAATTTTGGTTACAGCACTTGGATTAATGGTAGCAAGCACAGGAGACAACTGAATTTTGGTTACAGCATTTGGATTAATGGTAGCAAGCACCGGTGACTACATCCGGTCAGCAGATAAGCAAGTTAGCAAGATGTAGCAAGGTCAGAGCAGTATAAACAGCAAAGAATGAGGATTAGTGCAATGTGGAGTGGATGCTGCCCAGTGGGCATTGTCAGGGCACTGTGCGCAGCAACTCAGTTATATACAGGTGCAGCTTTGCGTGTTAAATAGTTGGCTGTGAAGTGCGAGTTTGAATTTTGAAATTGTGGGGGCATCTGAGATGGGGGCAGGGAGCGAGTTATACCAGGACAGAGCTCTAAAGCAAAAGGATCTCTGTCCATGGGATGTTCTGGATCTTGGGACCAGAAGAGTGGCCTTGCAGGAGGACTGTGTGCAGACCAAGGGTTGGGCTTGTCAGAGCGAGGCTGTCAGCCCAGGTGGGGAAAGTCCTAGAAGGGTTTTTGTTATTAGGCAAGTTTGGTAGCATAGACGTTCGTCCAGATTCAGCAGTTTCGCCATGTCATAGAGCTGGCAAGAGTGCGTCATCCTGGGGGCCCCAGTGATTAGCCTGCATGCTTTATTTAAGATGAGGCGAATTTTATTGAGGGCGGTTGTGTCAGCAGCATCGTATACTGGGAGGCCATAGTCGACCAGGGATAGTATAGAGGAAGTGGCCGCTATACAGAGGGCAGTCGGGGGAGACAGTTTTTATGTCGGTTTAAGATGCCAAGTCGCACATTAGTGGCTGAGGCAAGTGCATCAATGCGGGTGTGGTAGGTGAGTGCTGAATCAAAGGAGACCCCAAGGTACTTATAGGAGTGGACCTGCTCAAGAGACTGTTTGGACCCGGGGAGGATATGGAGTGGGAAGTTGCTGGCTTTGTTTTGGGGGTGGGCAAAGAGCATTGTCTTTGTTTTTTTGAGATTAATGACCAGTCTGTGCTCTTCAAACCAGGTTTCAACATCATTAAAGAATAGTTGTAGAGAGTCCTGGAGGGAGATAGGGTTACGGTGGGCAGCAAGTATGATGGCATCGTCTGCATACAGCAGAATTTTCCCAGCGCATGCACTGGGCAGGGTATTAAGATAGAGTGAGAAGAGTAGAGGTCCCAGGATGGATCCCTGAGGAACTCCTGAACGGATGGGACTAGTTTTGGAAAGTGTCCCATTAATTCTGACACATTGGGAGCGGGCAGATAGGTAGCTTGTTCACCATGCAAGAGGCCCAGTGGTGAAGCCAATGCGGCAGAGGGCATCCATCAGGAGGGGGTGGGAGACAGTGTCGAATGCCTTTGAAAGGTCGATGAACACTGCTCCGGCTAGGGAGCCAGAGTCCAGACAGGAGTGTAGGAAGGTTGAGAATTCAACTAGTGCAGTGCCGGTGCTGTGACCAGCATGGAAACCATGCTGTTCTGGGCAGAGGATGTTGTATTTGGTCAGGTATTCAGAGTTTGTGTGGCAACCAGCTTTCTAGTGTTTTGGAAAGGGGAGAATGGAGATTGGACAGTAGTTCCTGCAGCGGACCTGTCACCACCTTTGTGAATGGGGGTGACAATGGCAACCTTCCATGCAGTTGGGAATTGCCCCAGACAGAGGGATTTGTTGAGAAGGCTAGTAAGTGGGACAAGAACCTGATCCAGAACCAGACGGAGAATTCTGGGGTCAAGCGAGTCTGCACCTGGATTATTGCTTTTTAGTGCTCTGACCAGGTGGGGTCTGGCTTCCTGGGCAGTTACCCTATGCAGGTGGAAGCAGGGGCGCAGGAGGGCTGGGGCAGGTAGGAAGGGTGGCGGGTCAAAGAAATTACTGGGGAGGACGGAGATCAGGTCCATAAAGGCTATGTTGAGGTAGTTTGCGATGTTTACTGGGTCCGTAATTTTGACCCTCTTATTATCAAGATAGTTGTTTTATGACTCCCCTTATAAACAGGATATCTGGCAGTTATAGTATATTGGATGAACTATCATTTCACACCAGAAGTGTGAAAACATGTCTCACCTAGGATTTAAAAAGTGACACCTGTCATGTTTATGAGGTGATGTGAAGAAATGACTATGTTGAAATTCTGAAGGCAAAACATTGGAAATTAGTGAAGTTATTAGTGAACATTGAATCCAAGTCAGTTGAGCACAGAATATTCTGCACATGTCAATTCATCACCGTCTGTTCAGCACCACGTTAATTCAGCTCCATTAATTCAGCTCTGTTTGTCATCATCAGTGGCAACCCAATTACAGGTATATTGTAGATGCTTATATTTTTCAGTAGGCCAGAACCCTACATAATATAGCAGCTGTGAATGAAAAGGTGTTGTGGGGAGAGATCGTGAGGACCACATGAACAAAAAAGGGGTCATGGTATAAAATGATTCCCTCACAAACACCATCACCTTCCCCCTCCTCACCCATCCATTACCCTGCTGGGCTATAAAAAAATCACCTATCGCCCACGTTCGGATAGTGTCTGAGCATAGTAGTGCTCACATAAAACAGTTTCAGGTTGTGAGTGGAGGGCTTCTTAGCAGGTTTTGGCAGCAGGCTGTGTTGTTTTCCACACTGTTTCTTGTCAATGATTGCAGCCCAACTCAGTTGTAGTTGTAATATTGTTCAGCTGGTTGACTATCCTCTGGATCCCTAGGTAACTTCAGTGTGAGGGGCCAGGCTTCTTGAGAAGAGGTCCTTTATCCTTGGTTTCTGCTGTCACATCATGAAGAGGCTGGGTTTGGGGGGGGTGTTTCTGACTGTGGTGGGAGTTTTGTTTCTGGCTGTGTTGCACTGTCATTTTCATTTAGACTTTCTGTATTCTTACCTCCTATTGTGAGCACACACACTAAATTAATGCACATTAGAAATGTTGACATATTGCAACACTGACTTTTAACTTGGTCATTTTACCATATCTGTATACCAAATAATCAGCATAGACTTCTTATGACCCCACCTCATGAACCCAGGAGATGAAAGTTTTTGAATCCCCTCCAAAATGTTATTCTGCACCACAGATGTGAAAACACATTTTGGCTAGGATTTGAAAAAATGACAGCAGTTTCTTATGTGAGGTGGTGTGAAAAATGGCTGAAGTTGAAAATTTGGGGTCTGAATATTGAAAATTACCAAAGTTTTGAGTGAGTGCAGAAACATAAATGTATGCCCCAAAGTTTCAACACAGCCTTCTTATGACCCCACCTCATGAACACGGGCAGTGAAAATGTTAAAATCTCACCTGAAAGGTGATTTTGGAAAGCAACCATTAAATTGCCTCTCAGGCTACATTTGCATAATTCCACAACTGATCATGAGATGGATTGCCAAAAAGGCCATGCTGAAAATTTGGTGAAAAATATTTAAAAATTACAAAATTACGAAAAAAAGTTCAAACCCCATTGAAACACATTAAACTGGACTCAACTTATTTTCTCATATCGCAGTTGATAGTTCCAGCACCAAATATGTGTCTTTAATTGGAGAGTTGGACTATGCCATGGGACATGTTAAGGTGAGTGTGAGGGTGTGTGAGGAGTATGGGGTGGTGGGTACTTAGTGGGAGGTCAGAGGTGGGTGGGTTGGCAGTGGCTGTGGGGGTCAGATTGATTAAGGGTCATTCCCTTTTTTATTGGTTAAAAAATTAAAAACAATGAGAGACAGTTTTCTATATTGCAAAGGACATTACGACACTGAGGATTAGGCAACCCAGTGTCGAGCTAGTGTTCAACGGCACCGGGAGTGGGCACCCTGGTTCCACCACACAAGTAACGGGAAAGGGAACAGATGTCCAGGAGGGGTGTAGACTTAACAGAAGTGGTGCCATGGGTGGGCACCCTGGTCCACTAAAAAATATGTATTACATATGAGAGAGGGAAGTGGGTGACCTGGAGGGAAGGGGGAGGGGGAGAATGAAGCTGTACTGGAGGTAAGCAGCCCCGTCTGTTACTTAAATAATGCTCCCTTGCTATGCCAAACCTCAGTTTAATGACAGCTTGGCTATTGTGAATGGATCACTTGGCTCCGGACAAGAATCATTTGTCCCGAGTTCCCAAGAATACTGGTTTACCAAAATAAACAAAAAATATCAAAATACCAAAATAAGTACAGCCCTTATTCATGCTCAGTCACAGCAGCAGCATAAGGAGTTGGAAGCTGACTGGCATGGCTCACCTCCAGCATTCTCCATTCAGTCACTTTCGTTTTCAACCAAGTAGGCAAGGAGAGAGCAAACTCACCTCTAGGACTCTCCATTCAATCCACTTTTTTTTTCAAGCTAATGAAGAGAGAGCAAGTTGACTGGCTTAGCATGAGCTCCATATAGCAGCAAGGGAAGAAATAAAATAAAATTGGAATCTCTCATGCTGTTCATCCTTTGACTCCTGACCGTCTTTGGAGGAGGAGGGTCACTGTACCTGTTATACCACACTGACTACTTGACTGCTCCTCTGCTTCATGTATGTTTAAGGCAGCCAGATGTAACTGTAGCTTGGCAAGCAGTCATGGTGTGCAACCAGTGGTGTGAGAGCATGGATGCAGGGTTTTATTTAAGTATAAAAATTGATTAGCGTTTTTCTCATAGAAGTTCTAAAACATAGTGAAAATGCATATCACTTGCCTCACTGTGTTTAACAAACATAACACTTCTAGAAAACCTATATAAATGCTTTCTGTACAGTTAGTATTGTCCCAAGAAAAAAACTGCTAATCAATTATTTAAAACCCTGTGATGTACTGTGTGATGGAAGTCAGTTTGAATCAGTGATGGGAATCAGTTGGGGTTACATGTGGCAGTGAACAAGAAAATGGTAAATGGCAAACCTCTTAAAAATCTTTAAAAAAATAAAAGATAAAACTACAATAGTGGCAACATGCTGAGCTTTATTGGAATAGATTGATTGTATAGTGACAAGCAGTCAGGAGGCACAGTAAGTGCGTCAGTGCACAAGAAAACAGTGTGCTTTGTAAAAATGTTAGACATGCAAGATAATATTATAAAGATGGCAACATGCTGTATTTTATTGTAATTGAGATAGACAGATAGATAGATAGGTAGATAGACAGACAGACAGACAGAGACAAAGAGGGAGACAGAGATGGAAACAGAAAGAGAGAGAGACCAGAGCATCACCAGCTCACTGCTTCAGCTGAAGCCAGCAGAATGACTGCGGCTTCAGAGTTCAAGAAAGTACCACTATTTTCATACTGAGAGCGTGGTTGAACAACTCCTGCCCCTAAGATGGGCAACAAGTATTTTTGGGTACCCAGAAACATATCCAGGGCAATTTTCAAAAAACAAAACACCAGAATTTAACTAAATGGATCCCGTTTACCTAGGTCTTTCGTTTTTTGAAAATATATAATTTTTATGTATTTTCAGTGTGTTTGAGTATAAAGAAAAAAATAAATTAGCAGCCGCCACAGTTTTTTTTTTCCTCATGACAAGTAAACCATGAAAATAAGCACTCACAATATTTTTTTTTCACTGTTTGCACTTGTTAGTTATCAAAAAATCATTATAACTCTGGAACTGTACAATACTTTTTCTCATAACCTTTCAAATGCACACCTTCGTCAAAGGCCCCTTCATCACTGAAAATGTCATGAAAATATTCCACACCATCTAGGCTGTTGGTGGAAGCAAATAGTACAGTATGCAATGTTAGGTATAGGGAAACCAGACTTTTTTTTATTTTTGTTTTATGCTTCTTATCTCTAACATTGAAGAAGATGACATAATGAAACTTTTCACTTCGTGAGACACTGACAGCCTGACTATGTATGCCAAATTTTGTGGTATTTCATCAAACAATGTAAACGTTATTAAGGGGCAAAATGTGGGATTAAACATTTAATAGCCCACCCAACCCTAACTGGAGAAGTGCTACTACCCTACTATAATATATACTATATTATATTATATATTGAAATGTACATTGTTTGAGCTTTACTTTGTACCATTTCATTATTACTGTTTATGGTTTATCATTGTATTTCCTTTCCCTTTCTCCTGGGTCATACCTTGGAATGAACCTTGGCTACATGTGTATTTTCTGGTTACCAATTTTCAAATAAATAAACATATATTATAGTGGCATGAGTAGGGTGCTCAATGTCAATCAATCAATCAAATCTTTATTTATCCAGGTGAACATCATTGAGCAAGCTCATTCACAAGATGGACCTGGTTAAGTCCAGATTATATTACAAAACAAGCATCAATATTTACAGTGGGAATAAAGCATAGTGTAAGTGCAAATCAGGAACACATGAACATAACATAATTCTAGAACATCAACAAGACCAGTGAGCAGTGGGAACAGGCAAGTCCACAGAGATGGATATTGTTACAGTAATTTTCATAGCAAAAAAAAAATGACTTGCGAGACCCAGATATCGCTATCATGACAGACAGACAGAAGTAAGTGATACAGCTTTTTTTCTTGACTGGTTCAAAAATGAGTAGAACAGGTGTAGTTATGTTTGAAGGAAGCAGGAAGCAGGCAGCCTACTAGGCACTAGTACAGCATCTCCAAGGAGCGCTTGCATTGGGGCTGTGGGCGGCTGTACTGCGGCATACTGGAGGATGGTGTGAGCGAGGTGCTGAGGCATGGGTGGATCAGCACCTACCGTATATTTAATCCAGAGCTAAGTGCTAGTGCTAGCTGTCCAGGTACAATGGACCTCTGGGCCACAAGATGGTCACAAGACAGGGATGATATGGATACGCTGGGGCGCCTGGGGCCAGTCACAGTCAACAATTCAAAATGGAGCTTAATCACTCATCCTCCTGATAATAACACTTTAGCCATGTGGAAGGATTACATCGGTCAGGGAATGAAGCGGTTACAGCTGTTTTTAACAGAGTACATCAGACCATTCGATTTTTCACTGGCATTGGAAGGATTGCCTGATGAGAACTGAAGGAGCCAATCAGAAGCAGGGGCTGGACGGCGCACGCAATCTGATTGGTTGGCGGTGTTAGCCGTACTTTGTTGGAGAAGAGTCCAGGTGAATGGTCTTGGATGGCGGCTTGTGAAGGGGCAACCACCAAGGGGGTAGAGATTTTATGCTTTGGGTTCAGAAGTCTCTGTAAGACTTACCTATAACACGTGACAGGAGTACAGGGACTGGAAGTAATAAACACATGCAGATTAATAAAACATGCACAAAGTGACCTGGGGTATGGACGGTCATGACTAAGGTCAAATTCTGGGGAGCAAGCTGACAGCAGTTAATGATTAGGAGCTGGGGTAACAGTTGCAGTGTTCACACATACCTTGGGCATATAATGCCTTGAAAGCATTAACACTTCGGTGGTAACTTATTTTCAGTAGTTTTTGCATTTTGTTCCACAGGGTTGTCAACCTGAAGCTAAAGGCCATTTTGCCATAGTGGGTGGTAGCTTTAGGGATGCATAGAGATATATGATAAACTCCTTAGACCGTACGGTCCCAGCTCACTTATGGGAAGACATTCAGAAATGTAATGAGGGTTCCGGTGACACAGCCGGTGGAAATGGCGGCTTAACTCCTCACTCTGATTCCCCAATGCAACTCTAAAAGAGAATCCTACATTTAGCGGTCACATCCCGGGGTTTTAAGTAGTGACAGTGGCAGCGTATATGCCCTATAATGGTTCGTATGAAAAAAAGAGGCTCTTTAATCGCCAAAACTGTCTCCGAGAACCAGCGAGGCAGACAGATGGAAGGCCTCAGCCCAGCCCCCTCACGCTGGTCAGTGCTCTCAGTGTCAGGAGCCGATGACTTGTGTTCCAACTCGGGCTCGACCAGTACAAGAGCAGAATCAAGGAAAATCATTAAACTGCTTCATAAAATAGATGCAAAAGTTACGGATATCCAGAGGGATTTCAAGAAATTGGAATCGAGAACTACCTCGGTCGAACAACACCTCGAGGGGTTGCAGTCAGAACACATGGCCTTTGGAAGATCCTTATCATTTCTGTATGCAAGAGAGAAATTTTTAACAGCAAGAGCCGAGGATGCGGAGGCGCGCTCCAGACGTAATAATATCAGAGTGGTTGGTATCCCAGAGGGAGCCGAGCAGGCGGACATGGTCGCTTTTATGGATTGCTGGTTAAAGACTGAGCTGCAAATGGAAGAAGATTCCCCGCTAGAGATTGAAAGAGCACACAGGGCCCTTGTGCCAAAGCCTAGACAGGGTGCCCCCCCCAGAGCCATTATTATTAAATTTCTGAGATTCCCGACTAAGGAAAAGATATTGCGACTGGCATGGGTGAAAAAAAGACCTGAATTTTGATGGCACGAAGGTATTTGTGGACCAAGATTTTCTTCCAGCTCTGGCCCAACGTCAGAAGAGTGTGTTGGGAGTGGTGAAACAGCTTAAGGAAAGGGGCTGGAAGGCCCAGTTATGATATCCCACCAGACTGTGGATAGAAACATCTGAGGGTTTGAAAATCTACGATTCTTTACTGATGGCTCGTGATTTTTTGGAAGCCAGAAATATCCCAGTTCCTGATATTAAAGAAGAGAATGCTGAAAAAGAAATTGAACAATTACTGTGGGCAGTGGTTCCAGGCTCAAAGGATGCAAATCGGCCCCTCTCAAGGATGGATTCGGTGTTACCTCTACATGCGGACTTATCCAAGTGGATTCTCAGAAGGAAAACCTCAGAAGAGAATGGCTGAAATACAGCAATGTTTACTTAATGTTCTACCCAAATTATTGAGGCCTTGTCAGTCGAAAGTATTTTGTCCTCGTTATGACAATGTTCTGTGCTTTTAATTAATTCTAATAGGCCTAACATGGAGAGATTGGGTGGTTAGAGGGTTTACCTGTGGGCCTTTTCCCTTTTCTTTGTCTCTTCGTCGGTGGCTCTGCGGCCCTAGTGGCTCTCCTGCTCCTGGTGGGTGGGGGGGGTCTCTGGGAGTTCGCGGGCCTCGGCGTGGGGTTCTGGGTGGGTGGACCTTTTGTTCTGGCTGTTGGGTTTTATACGACCATATTTCAGGGGGACCCCTTCCCGAAGTCCATCCTTTATTATGGTCCCCTCGACTATGTGGAGGTTTTCTCAGCCTATTTCGTCTCACCCCACATTCACGGTAGGTGTTTTTGGCAGAGGGTGGGGGGATACAGTATTGTAACTGTTGGATGTTGGTAAAATAGCATAGACGGTGGGGTTTCTTCCAAGATAACGGAAGAGGAGATACCAGTTTTGGAGGGATAGGGAGACTCCCGGTATCTACGTGTACTAGGTGACTCAGGGTAACCCAGAGTGATTGGGATCATTTCCCCTGCCTGGGGCCTTGGATGTGCGAGATGGGAGTGCGGGGGGTGGTTTGGAGCAGTTTGGTTTTCTCGCATTCTCCCTCCCAGGCACTTATGGGGAGGGGCGTGAGAGCATTAATGTCCTGCAATAGAGATTAATGCCACACACTGTTTATGCGGTGGTAGCCCACATTGCCCTCCCTCCTTATAATGGGTGACTTTTTGCCAAGGGCCTCCGGGACTATCGGGGGTAACCAGATTCAGTGTTATAAGACCCTCCAGACTGGTGATGATCTCAACAGGGCAGGGTTTTCCTTTAGGCTCCGGTGAATGAATCAGGTAGGAGAGGGGGAGGAGGTGATCAAGGGGGGGTTGGGTTTTTTCTTTTTTTTTTTTCTCTCCTTCCTCCTCCTCCTCCTCCCATGGATTCAGTTGTGCTGGATTCTCTAACATGATTGATAAAAGGAACAAAATAAGAGGGGATAGAAAAGATTTCGTGATGGAGTTAGCACCGGAGGATTGAGGGGTGCTTCATTATCATAGCCCCTCCTGGAAGCTTTTCGATACATAAATAGAGGGCATGGGCTAGTGACTCCCTTGAGAGGGGGAGCCATCTGACCCTTCCACCTTGGGTGGAGTGTTGTTCCCTCTAGGGAAGGGAAGTTGCTCCCCCCATAGTGTACCTAGGGGCGTATTGTGCTGAGATCTATCGGCGCAGTCGACAACTCAGGGTTGCTGAAGGTCCTACTTGCAACAACTGATTGTTGCTGTACTCCTCAAGGGAGGTAGACCTGTGCATTTGGTGCTGGGCCCAAAGCCTTTGAGATTAAGAGTGTGTTAGAGTGGTTGTAATGTTTGATGTTCTATCTGCTATCTATTTCTTCCTTCTTCTCTGTTCTTTTTTTATTTTAGGGAGAGTATCTCTTTGTGTGTTTGGGTACCAGAACTTCTTGATTGGATGTAAGACTCATTAGAATGTTGAAGTTTTGCTTACAAACAATATATGGCTGATTTAACAATAGGTTCCTTGAATGTTAAAGGGATCAATAATGTGGTTAAGCGTGCTAAGCTATTAGCCGAATTCAATAGGGAAAGGTGTGATATTGCCTGTCTACAGGAGACAAAGCTTACCCTGAGAGAACACATAAAATTGCGTAGAGAACGAGTGGGCATGGTTCATTCCGATGAGCACCCACAACTCAAAAGGGGAGGAGTGGCAATCCTCTTCCGGATGGGTCTTCCGTTTCAGATTCAAACGGTTGCCAAATCAGGCTATGGCTATCAACTGACTGTCTTGGGAGTTTACAAAGGGCGGATGATCCACCTGGTGGGAGTCTACACCCCTACCCCACCATCTGCAGAGTTTTTCCGATCTCTTTTTGACTCGGTAGCTAACCTACTACCTGGCCAGGTTATTTTAATGGGGGATTGGAATTGCGTTGAGGATGTGAGCATGGACAGAAAGTACCACTAAAACCCCAGGGTCCAAGTCCTGTTCCTGCTTACTCCGTAACTTGATCACAGAGGCCGGATTAATAGACCCGTGGCGGCAGTGTAACCCCTCTGCGAAAGACTTCACCTTTTTTCCCCAGCTTCAAATACATATTCAAGATTGGATAGATTTTATACTCAGAGAAATGCTGCACATTCCTTTAGAGATGTATCTATCCTTCCCATAACTATTTCTGATCATGCCATGATCAAGGCAAAGCTTGCCTGGGATACAGATGGGGGTTTGTGGAGATTCAACCCGAGATTAATTAATGACAAACAATACACCGAATCTACCAGGAGAGTTATCCAATGTTACTTAAAGGAAAACACTGAGGCAGTTTCCAGACCCAAGTTCCTGTGGGATGCTCTGAAGGCAGTGGTGAAAGGGCATATGATAGCCTTCGCCTCCCACAGAAACAAGCAGTATCAAGCCGGCATGAGGGAAGCTCTTGCCTCTATTGCAGATTTAGAAGCAGTCCATAAGCGCACCGGGTCCCAGAAGGTATTGAAGAAATTAAGGGAAGCAAGAAAGACATATAATTCTCTATTGCAGAGGTGGGTGGAGAATTCCCTCAGATACGCTGGGCAATGTTATTATGAGAGGGGAGAGAGGGTTGGCAAATTGCTGGTGCTCAGACTCTGCAAACAAGCTGCTGATAGGTATGTAGTTAGGGTTAGCTCTGACCACCCCAACCTCCCTTGCAGGACCCTCCCGGGGGAAATTGCACAGGAGTTTGTAAAGTTCTATGAACAATTATGCAAGAAAGATCAAACACCAGATCACAGCAGACAAATTGCGGATTTTTTGCAAGGTGTAGAGCTCCCCGCACTATCCGATGTCCAAAGGGCAGCCTTGGAGGCTTCCTTCACTGAAGCGGAGGTGCGGGCGGCCATTAAATCCTTGAATTCCGGGAAGGCCCCCGGACCGGACGGGTTCACTTCTGAATTTTATAAGCAGTTTCAGGAAGACCTGGTTCCGCTGCTTACTAGAGTTTGTAACGTGGCCCAGGAACCAGGTGCCTTGCCGAAGACATGGGAGGAAGCCCTTATTTCGGTTCTGCCGAAGGCTGGGAAGGACCCTGTCTCCTGTGCAGGGTACCAACCTATCTCGTTACTTAACCAAGATGTTAAGATTTTTACTAAAATTATCAGCTTAAGGTTGCAAGGAGTAATCCCCGTTCTTGTTCACCCGGATCAAACTGGGTTTATCCCTGGGAAACACATTCAGGACAACATCAGGTTACTCTTAAATGTAATTTCCTCAGCCCAGCTCCCTATTGACTCCCCTCTTTCAGCAATATTATCACTGGATGCTGAGAAAGCCTTCGACTGCCTAAATTGGCAGTATTTGGATTCAGTATTGGGGGTTTTCGGGTTTGGAGAGAGATTTCGGGCCTGGATCTCCAATCTATACACCAAACCAAGAGCTAGAGTCTGGGTGAATGGGACGATCTCTAGGCAATTTGGGATTGAACGCGGTACCAGGCAGGGCTGTCCTCTCTCCCCTCTCTTGTTCGCCCTTAGTTTGGAGCCCATGGCTGCTTATATTCGGCAATTGGATTTTTTCTGGGGTTTGCAGATGAGGGGGGTTAAGGTTAAGGTTTCGCTTTACCCAGACGATACCTTATTATATATCTCTGACCCGGTAGAAGCGGTACCTAAGATTTTTAGTTTCCTCTTGGAATTTGGTACCCTTTCAGGTTATACGGTTAATCCAGTTAAATCTGAGTTGTACCCACTTGGGGGGGCCAAGAATCAACCCTTGCCAGGGGTGCAGCAAATTAAATGGTGTAAGGTGGGATTCAGATATCTAGGGATATGGATTCCCAGGGATTTTAAGGCTTTATACAGTACGCACCATTTAAAGATTCTGGAGGACATCAGGGAGGATTGTAATAGGTGGAGGGAACTCCCTCTTTCCATTTCAGGTAGGGGAGAATCCATTCGCATGAACATTCTCCCTCGACTGTTGTTCATACTGGAAGCTGTCCCATTGAGGCCCCCCAGGAATTTCTGGAGAGATGTAAGATCTACCCTCTCCAAATTTTTATGGTCTGGGAGGAAGTCCCGAGTGAAGTGGAAGATAATGGTGACCCCAAGGGAGAGGAGTGGTTTTGGGATACCGGATATCCAGAAATATTTCTGGGCATCACAATTATTGCCCCTAGTGACTATGGCCCATGACCCCCAACCTAGTTGGGTTCAGATTGAGATGGCTGACTCCCCTTTGGGAAATATCACTGATCTTATTTTTCTAGATGCACCTAGGTTGGGTCAGTTGGATTTCAGAAATCTTTTTACAAGACTGACTGCACAGGTATGGAAAGACATGAACTCAAAACTAGGCATTAGTTTAAAGCTCACTCCATATACGGCCATACAGAGCTGTTTGGATTTTGGCCCACTTAGGTGGGACATGGGCTTCCATCGATGGGCTAGAATGGGGCTAGTTAATCTGGGTCAGCTTTTCATTCAGAAAACATTTAAATCATTTCAGCAACTAAAAGTGGAATTTAATCTCCAAAATAAGGATTTCTTTCATTACCTTCAGATTAGGCACTATGCCCATATAAATGAACAACAAATCGAGGTGGGTACAGAACCTATACACAACCCAGTGCTACATACTCTTTCCTCACTGATCAGGCAGCCAGAACATAAGAGGAAAATAATTTCAAGGCTAGTTACGGAGATGAACTTGGCGGAAGGAGACTTCTTGCTACAGGTCAAAGATAAAGGGCATGGGGAGATGGGGACGGTTCTGCCGGATGCTGATTGGAACTCTATTTGGAGGTCTATTCACAATATGACATCTTCTCTTTTTTGGCAGGAATTCCGCTGGAAGATAGTCATTAGATTTTTTAGAGTTCCTGTGATGACAGAACACTTTGAATCACACTATTTCGACCTCTGTTGGCGACACTGTCGTTGGTTGGCACTTATTTACATATATTTTGGGAGTGTAAGGTTATACAAGAGTTTTGGAGGGAAATAATAGATAAATTTAATAATATTTTTGAACTAACACTACCGAGTTCCCGGCAGCACTGGTTACTAGGATTGCCACCCCCCAGTTGATTTCTAGATCCTCTCGTCTCCTGTTTGGAATCCTGGTGTCAGCTGCTCTTAAAGCTATTACTCTCTCATGGCTTACCCCAGACAAGCCTACTTTCACAACATGGTATGGTGTCTGTACCAGGATTGTAGACATGGAGTATCTGATGGCCAAATTAAGGCTGTCTGTAGATAATTTTAAAGCGAGATTGCTACCTTTTCTACACTTCATGGCCTTGCAAGAGGGGAGGCCAGTAATGGACTTGCTAGTTAAGTATGCTTAAGAAGCCCGGTGCCTCAAACGGATGCATCTCTCCACTTCGGGCTATAGTAGTTGTTTCTTTATATCTACTATGTTAACTGCCTATTTGATATTGTCCTTAAGTTGTAATAATACGAGTAGGGGGATTTGCTATGTGGAAGTCACTTGTTGTAATGAATGTGCTCCAGGGACATATTGGGGGGCACAGCTTGGTTTCTGTATTAATTGCGCTACTGCCTGTCCTGTTGTCTGTTCACTTGCTCTCTTTAACTTTCTCATTTTCTTTTTTCTTGTCTTCTTCTTTTTTACTGTGGTCGTCATACCTTAGACGGTACTCTCCCCCTTATTGTAATGAGTTTTTTTTTTTATTTTACTTTATTTTTCAGAAATTCACTTCAATTATCTCTCCTCTGTTTTTATTTTATATTCTACTAATCTCTCTCTAACTGCTAACTATTGTTTCTCTTTCTTTCTTCTCATGTGTTGGACTTATATCTCTTTACCTTTCTTCATAGACATTGATGGCTGTAATGGCATTTAATGAATATGGAATTGCATTGTTAATATGTCTACTTTCATGTGTAGTCCTCTTGAAAATATTCTTCAATAAATTGCTATTTCAAAAAAAAAAAAGAAATGTAATGAAGTAACCTTTTTAAGACAGCTCTGTAGGTCCAAAGGACTGAATTTCTTTCACGCCTGAATGTAAGCGATGACCATCCTACAGCTTTGTACAATAGGCAGTGACGGGTAGAGAGGGGAAGACCAGTAATGTACCTGATGGCTCTGTGAAACAGCATGTCCAACTTGATAAGTGAGGCTTTGTGACTGTTTGGGGAATGTTAAACCCCTAACTCTGCATCTTTGGCACTTTTTGACAAAATCAGTTGAAGTTTTGCATGTGTTGTCTAGTAGGCAACGTCTTGATCAATGGAAAGTTGTGTGATGGCAGCTTGTGAAGTTTCTGAGATTCACATATGACTTTCTGTAGATGGCTAATTTTTTCCCCTATATTTAACATTTTTTTTTTGCTTTCACCTGCAACCTACAAAGAGTGATTTTCTTTTCCAAACTTACAAGGAGCATGTATCACGTCCTAAGTAGAAATACAGCAAAAGTTTACTTTGCCCGCAAAGCTGCCAAATTCACATTTCTGGATCAATTTGTGAAGTTGTTCCCCATAAATGACAATTCACCATTTGTAACATTTGTAACGTCACCTTGTTTTTTTTTTGTTTTTTTTTAGAGCAAGTTACACTTAAAAAAAAAAAAAGCATGGAGAACTTACAAATTCCAAATCCCCCAAGTCCTTGGTCTCTTATGCCCCCCCCTGACTGATCGCCAGCCCCAATGTAAAAAAATACATTAAATCCCTGGAGTGTAGTGCCCTCGCTGATCACTGGCCCAAATGAAAAAAATATATATGTTAAATCCTTGCCAATTGCCAGCTCTAATGTAAAAAATATATTTAAAATCCCTGGTGTCTAGTGGTCCCCCAACCCCCCTCTGATCGTCAGCACAAATGAAAAAAAATATATGTTACATCCATGGGGCCAATTCACAAAGAGGGCTGTGACTGGCACAAGCTGTAACAAACAGCAGCTTGCACCAATGCCTCGTGTGCCAGGGACCCTGCAGCAGATTCTGGTACAGTTAGGGACAAACACAAGCCATACGGGAGGTGTTTGCTGCAGGCCTCAGCTAGCAGTCAACCCAGCCCTGATCCCTTGATAATAAAAATAGGGTAGCCTGCAACGTGGGCACCCGATTCTGGGCAACGTCCAAAATGGTGACGCGACATGGGTGAAAGCCTGAAAGGTGAGGGGGCAGGGAGGGTGACTGGATGTGGTGGGGTGGGCAACCCTAGTGACAGGATGTCGCTGTATGTACATGCGCACGGGGGAAGTGAGCATGGTGAATGTGGCCTGGGAGGGGGTGGAGGGGATGTAGGGTGGCGCTGCGGTTGGCTGCTGAGCTGCACCATGCTGCCAGGGATGGCCTCTGCTTGCAGTGTGTGGGGTTCCGGGTTCAGTCTGGATCTGGGCGCTACTGCATTTTTGTTGTGCCCGGCCCAAAACTTAAATTTTTTTTTTTGCTTTCGCCCCCCCCCCGGAGTTGAGAATCCTTAAGTAAGGGTGTGTGGGGGGGGCAGAGCTCCCCACATGGGGAGGAGTGTGGGGGGGCAGCCCCCCCACAGAAACCAAATGTAGTCTCCAGCACCGTTCCTCCGTGTGCCGAGGTTGTCAGGGTGGCAAAATTGTTTTCATCGCCCTGACTTCACAATAATTCAGGTCGCTGCTTGGCCCATGCCATTATCACATAGAACCTAAAAATAGTACCTGTTCCTGGTGGTCTGGTGGCCCTCTCCCTGATCCCCAGTGCTACTAGTATTATTAATTATTAAACCCTCCTTCCCATGTAGTCTAGTGGATCCCCAATGACACCAGTATTATTAATTATTAAACCCTCCTTCCCTGGTAGTCTAGTGGCCCCCCTTCTTGATTCCCAATGGCGCCAGTATTATGCAAGCAATAATACTCAACTGGTGAGCAGTATTGGGCAATATCGGACTGTTCAGGGGTGTAATGAGTCCCTTATAGCCCCTGAAAGGTCAGATATTGCCCATACCACTCACCCTATGGGTGTATTTTTGTGCTTAGAAAACGGGCATCTGTGTACATTTTAATTAGGTTTAAGAATACAAGAGATCATTATTTTCAAATTGCATACAAATATTAGAAAAAAACACTTTTTCTGTTAAAATAGTCCCTCAATTTTTCTGCTGTTCCATCTGCTGTTGTGCCCCCCCACTGTCCACAGAGCCATTTTGTTGTACATATCCCCCCAACACCACCATCTACAGAAGAACAGAAGCAATATTTTGCCTCCCTCCCAAAGTTAGTTGACATAATTTTGGTGTTTTAGAATGCAGTTGTTTGCTTTTTCTGCAGTACTTTTTTTCCCTCTGGTCCAAACATGCACATTTTAGCCACCCGACCTTACACAATCCTGGTACAGTACCTCAAACCAGAAATAGAGATGCCAATCATGGTAACATGTCCATGGTGCTCCACTCCTGCAGTGTTCCTTTTAATCAAGGCTGGAACAGTGAGTCAGTTAAATGAAGGTCTAAGTTTGAATGGAGTGGCCACTTGCCGATCACGGTATGGCGTGCAGTGCATTTAAAACTCCACCAGTGTTGTTTTACATTGCTGTAAGGCCCACTGGAAGGTCTTCATGGAGACAATTGGGAATAGGGAGGTACTTGTCTTATGTAGCCACTGTATGGCAAGCAGTAATGTAAACAGCAGTCATGTGTTTATTTCTATGGAGTGGTGCACACTGTGCTTGTGAAAACCATGCTGCCGACTGCGGCTGCTTGTGTGTGTATGGAGGGGTGGTGTGGGGGATGCATTCCATTTCATGGGTGCATTCTGTTTAATCAGAAGAGCGGTTTAAACCAAAAGACTTGCTGGCTTTTGTACCAAATGTTACAGGCTGTGTAGTGTTAAGTCACACAAAGTTTTATGTGTTGTGATATGGAGGGTACCAACTGGAACTGTGGACATGGGGGATCACATCCCTCGCTAAGCGACTGGAAAAAAATGGTGGACACTGTATCTGAAAATTCTGACTGGTGCCTGATACCAGTGATGGGGTTGGCTCAGCTGGTATCTGTTTTTCACAGGGCTTTATCTGTAAGTTAATGTACCCCCCACGGCATCATCAGCAGCCAATCAGAATCTTTAGATTCATGAGTCCATTTTCTAATTAATATTAAATTCTCCTTCCCTGGTAGTCTAGTGACCCCTTCCCTGATCCCCAATGCCACCGCTATTATTAGTTATTACACCCTCCTTCCCTGGCTGGTCTAATGGTAATTAGAAATGTGCCCTCAGGGGTAGTTTTGTGACTCACAATGTAGGGGATGTGGCAGCTTGTGTCTGCTGCATGCCCCCAGTACCATGGTGCAGCCAGTTTAGTGGTGCAAGGCTGCTGATAGCCCCTTCTGGTGCATGCAGCTTGCATTTTACACAGGCAACCATACTGAATAGCTCCAGGGGCATCTTTTGGTGCAAAGTGCCACTTACGTCATCTCTGTTTGATGTAGGCATCTTGCACCCTGCTAGTGGCTTTGTGACTCAGGCCCCTGTTGTTTAGTGCCCCCCCCACCTATCACTGGTCCCAATGTAAAACAAAAATCATCATTGAAATACATGGTGTCTTGTGGACCCTCCAACCCCCACCCCATCAGGTAGTGCTCACCATTCTGACCCCTGACCTCAAGTGGGTGACCAGCAGAGCCCTCCACTCTCCACCATGGCTGGCAGCCAACTGACTTGGAATGAATGAACATGTACTTGTACAAGTACGTGTTCATTCATTCCAAGTCAGTCGGATGGCCAGCCGTGGTGGAGAGTGGAGGGCTGTGCTGGTCAGTGGCTCAGGGTTGGGGTGGGGGGAGCAGGGTGGTGGGGCACTTCCTGATGGGGTGGGGGGATGAGTGGTACACTAGACACCAGGTATTTCACTGATATTTTTTTTTTACATTGGGGCCAGCGATCAGCGGGTGTGGAGGAACCACTAGACAACAGGGATTTAAAATACATTTTTTTACATTGGGGCTGGCAACTGGGGTGGCACTAGACCCCAGGAATTTAACATATATATTGTTTTTTACACTGGGGTCAGTGATCAGTGGGGCTGGGGGCCACTAGACACCAGGGATTTAAAATATAATTTTTACACTGAGGCTGGCTATTGTGGGGGACACTTGATAGAAGTGTTTAAAATATATTTTTTTATATTGGGGCTGACAATTGGTGGTGGGGGGAACACTAAACATCAGGGATTTATTATATTTTTTTAAATTTTGAATTGCGATTAGAGGGGGCATGCCAAATACTAGTAGACACTGGACAGCAGTTTTTGTGACATTGTGTGGAATTTCACCCACGAAAGTCCACATTTCATGGTCAATCCAAGCTATGCAGATTGGTGAATTTCACGAATTGCTCATTGCAAATTGAGAGCAATTTGCAAAATTATTCACAGAGTGAATTATGCTGACTTTGCACATCTCTGGTCCTAAGGTAGTGACTTTGATAGATCTGGTGAGACTATGAAATGGTTCCAGAGCATTATATATATATATATATATATAAATCTATAAGGTATATACAAATGAAACACCACTCATTTTGTAAATAATTTTGTACTGAACAACTTTCATGCTCACAGTACCATGCTGTCTTTTTTCGTTTTAAAGTTATTCGCATTTGAATATGGGTAGTATTGCTACTGAGGCTGAATATTCTAAATGAGTTCTGGATTGATTGTGACATAGCTACTATATGGATACATTTTATTTATTCAACAGCTGTGAAGATAAATGGATATTTTCAATGAGTTTTGAGTCCACTCCTATTGTGTGTGTGTGTGTGTGTGTGTGTATATATATATATTTATACAATGTGTGTTTTGGGATAAATGCAAGAATAAAAAGTGATATCTGCATTAGCCAGTGAAGATATCATTGATATCTCCATGTTCCTATACATCATGCTGTTATCTCTACACTCCTATATGTCATACTGAAATTGCCATTCTCACAGTCACAACTTTCACTTTTGTTCTCCAATGTAGTGTGACTGAGCTGTATTAGTACTGCTGATCTGCTGCCATACATTTAAAATAATGTCCAATCTTTCTAAATAGTAACACAATTTCCTTTGTATATCAGCACTTATCTGGTTGACCCTGCCGCCCTGCTCGTCAGTAGAAAGACTTTCACCTTCCCCCAGAAATGTAGCGTGATCGAACGCTAGTAAGAGACTCCCATAACTCACTCCCAGACCTTCATGATAGAAGCAATCTCCATGAGCTAAGTAAAGAGAAAAAATGTGGACTTCTAGTCATTTTAACTGAATTTTCTCCATTCAAAAGCTGCCGACCGTACCGAGAATAAAGAGACCGAGTCAGCAGCTTCAGAGAAGCAGAAGGTAGTGTGAGTGTCTGTTGCTATAGCAACACACGCTCACTCTTCCTTCTGCTGCTCTGAAGCTCCTGGCTCGCTCTCTCTATTCTCAGTATAGTCGGCAGCTTTTTGTGGAGAAATTCAGTTAAAATGACCAGAAGTCCACATTTTTTTCTTACTTAGCTCATGGAGACTGCTTTACTACGAAGGTCTGGGAGTGAGTTACAGGAGTCTCTTACTAGCATTCGGTCACGCTACATTTCTGGTGGAAAGTGAAACTCTTATTATGCTTGCCGAAGCGCAATGTAACAGGATCAACCAGATAAGTGTTTTTAAAGCAGTATTTAGCTAAACAAATATGGCAGGATCAACTTACATTTTTTTAATGAAACATGTCATCAGTTCTGTTGATGGGGAATAATTCAGGAAAACAGTAAAATTATCAATATGGCTACTAGTGGGCTAACAAAACTCAGAGGGACAGGATCAACCAGTCACATTTTAAATCCTTATTTATGTAAAAATAATGGCAAGATCAACCAGATAAATTTCTTTAAAACTACAAAAATCCACTAAATAGTTTTTTTTCCAATAAACATACTGTAGCTCATCTTTTGTGTTGGAGCCTCTTGGAGGGGGTATTGAGAACTGTGTTTGAAGAGATTCTATCACATGTGACCCAAAACACATGGGGTGGGATATTCAAACAGCGCCCAAAAAGTGCGCAACAGCAGGAGCAAGCTCAAGTCACTTGCGCACATGCACAATTGTCGCGATATTCAAACATGGAGCAAGGCCAAGTGCGCAAGCAGCCAACGTCTGAATATCGCACAAACTGCGCCATAACACAACCAGGAAGGGGAAGCTGAGCAGAAATGATGTGCCATAACGCAACAAGGCTAGCCCAGCTGAGCAGTCCAGAGGCGCCAGAGTGCAAGCAAAGAGACCCCCGCAGCATAGCAATGGAAGTGCACAACCAGGGAGGTAGGCAGGGGCACACCACCCATGCCACAGATGGGCACAGGGACACACTGCCGAACCAATAATGTACCCCCACACCCCAAGCACAGCATAACTGGGGGAGGGATGGAGCAGCCATTGGGCCATGGGGACAAGCAAACAAAGCACATCCCGGCCGTGTTACTGCAGCACACCTACTGTCAATCTGAGACTGGCACACAAAGGGGGTGGAGCACCCCAGTGTCCAACGGCCCCACCTTGCACAGCACTCCCAGCACTGTGACCCCAAGACACCACCCATGCGCACTGACCAGCACTGCAGGAATCCCCAGGCCCCCCCAGAACACTGCAACCTCATGAACCACAGAACCACACAAGCCAAACCCACCATGACCACCCAGCAGTGGGTGGCAGCACACAGCAATACTGACTGGAAGCCTCACCCACACCAGAGACACTGCCCCACACACACGCACACATATACCCATGACCATACCACACCTGATGCCATGCACACCACTGCAACTGAGCACCTACACTACCGGTCAAAAGTTTTAGAACACCCCCATTTTCCAGTATTTATTGAAATTTAAGCAATTCAAGTCCAGTGAATAACCTGAAATGGTACAAAGGTAAGCGGTAAACTGCTAGAGGTTAAAAAAAAAGATTAGGTTAGCAAAAACTGCTTTAGAGAAATTGCAAAGAAAGCCAAGGTGTCAGTGAGTACAGTTTCCTACACCATCAAAAGGCACTTGGAAACTGGAGGAAACTCTGACAGGAAGAGGTCTGCCAGACCCAAAGCCACAACAGAATCAGAAGACAAGTTTCTGAGAGTCAACAGCTTGCGTGATAGGCAGCTCACAGGACAACAGCACAGAGTGACTGGCACCCCGAACCAAAAGGGCTACCACAGCATTTTGCAGCACCATGCAATACCCTCTGGTCTACACCTAGTTGGTCAGGGGTTCATCCTACAGCAAGATAATGACCCAAAACATACCTCCAGGCTATGTCAGAACTACCTTCGAGGAAAAGAACAAGACGGTAGGCTTCAAATCATGGAATGGCCAGCGCAGTCTCCAGACTTTAACCCCATCGAGCTGGTTTGGGATGAACTGGACAGAAGGGTGAAAGCAAAGCAACCTACAAGTGCAACACATTTGTGGAAACTTCTGCAACAGTGTTGGGAAGAATTTCTCGAACAATATTTGATGTCCATTGTAGGAAGAATGCCACAAGTGCGTTCGGCGGTTACAGTATATCTGCAAAAGGTGTCTACTTTGATGAGTCAAAAATGTAGATTAAATTTTGTTAAACAAAATGATTCTATGATTTCTTTTTTTATCTCCAATTGTTTATTTGTTCTATGCTTTAATTTCAGAGTACATTGAGACATTAACCTGCGTAAATTTCAATAAAAACTGGAAAAATGGGGGTGTTCTAAAACTTTTGACCGGTAGTGTATAGCCAGCTACAAATCAGATACCACCACAGTATTCATATCAAAATATATATGTAATAAAGATGCATAACAAGAACAACAAACAGTAACATATGTACAAAGCAGGGGTGGGGGTATGGGTATGAGGTAGGGGTGGGTAAGGGCAGGGTGAACAACTGGGAGAAGGAAGGTGGGGATTGCCGATGTCTGGCTACCACCTGGCAGCCTGCCCTCCTCCTTCTGCCTGGCGCTGTGCCCGTGGCCTCCTCCGGTGCCGCATGCCATGCTGCTGTAGGTTGAGGAGGATGGTATGCGAGTCCATGGCCACTTGAGTCAGCCTCTACACGCCCTGCTCCAACATGCGCAGGATCCAGATACCTAGGACAAGGGATCAGAGTCAATGGCTGTGACTGTCCACATCCCTGAATGCCACCCATCATGCATGGCATACAGCCAAGTGCCCCGCTCCTGTGATGGACTGCACCCACCCACAGTGACCGTGCACAAGACATGCCCAACCAGCCAGCAACGGCCATGTGTACCACTGCACACACACCGCCCATGTCCAGCACAGCTGCCCAGTGATGTGGCTACGTGGTGGGATGCTAGTGCCACAGCCATGTGCCCAGTGCATGCATGGACCACCAGTGATGCACACACACACACACACATGCAGTGCCACTGGACAGTGATGACTGTCACATGTTGCGTGCATGGTAGTGTCGTCCATAGAAGGTGTCCGTGCCCCCCCAGCATGCAATAGCATCCATGATGTAATGACACTCACCCTCATCAAGCCGCTGCAGCAGGTGCTGCTGCGGCTGCGGCTGTCTCTGTGGCTGTGGCTGTGGCACACCTCCTCCGCCAGCCACCCTGGCACCGCCATCCCAGGCCTCAGCCTGTGCCCGCCTCTGCTCCACCATGCCTGTGGGAGACAAATGAAGAGAAACACATCAGTGAGATCCCAAAGCAGACAGCCCTTTGCCCCATTGAGTGTGCCTGCCCACACAACCAGACCCAAACAGCACAAACCTGCAAACACCCTCACAGCAAACCATAGCCCAACCCACCCCCATGCGCAGATCACATTACACAGTCACCCATGCGGACAATACCGGTGCATATACAGCACATCCACCTGGCCTGGGCACAATGCCCCTCCTGGCACGTGACCTGAGGCACTCAAGCAGAGCACGCTCCCTCCTCCGCAGGTCGCTGTAGCGGTGCCTGCACTGCTCAGGGGTCCTCCTCCATCCAGTGGCCTGGTCCAGGGCAGTGGCGACCTGCTGCCACACATGGGTGCGTGGCACCTGCAGAGGCACTCCCTCAAACAGTGAGCCATGGTGAGGCTCCACCACAGCCACCAGGTTTGCCAATTCCAAGGCCCCCCATTGTGGTGCTCTCCTGCGTGCCATTTTCAAAATGTACAGTGGCAATATGGTGCTCCGCAGCACAGCAACCCCACGTGGAAATGTTGCGCAATACAACTCCATCACTGCCTATCGTGCTGTTCAGACAGCGCCGTCGGTCCACATCGTGCTGTCACCGAACAGCGCGATAGAGCCGTACACATGCCAGACGTACAGTGCCAGGGGGCAAAGGTCGGCCACAAGGTCATGGGTCAGTGGCGCAAGGCCACACACAGCACCATCGGACATCCACACGTCCTGCGCGATCGGTCACCTGCGTGCCAGTGCCACAGCGGACTATTGCACAGTACTGCCACAGTGCCATATGGTGACCAGCACTGTAGCGCCACTGGCACAATGGCGGCCGTGTCCTGAATTGCTGATCGTGCACAGCATGTCGTCAGCGTGGCAGACACCTGCGTAAGCTACCTGGGCATGCGCAATGCAGTGTACCACACAGTCACAGAAATGCACCATTGGCTCAGCCGGCTCAACCGTATTACGCAAAAGGCAACAGTGCGATATTCAGCCGACACATGCAAATCATCTGATCAGCCATTCAAAGGCGCAGTGGCGCAATTAGCATGTCATTAAAGTTGTGCCACTCCTAATTTGCATGCATTGCACTATAAATACGTGACATTGGGCTGCGCTGGCCAGATTCAGTTACTGCAGGTGAGAGGTGAGTTGCATGCTGTGTGATGTTCTGGCCAATGGTCATGGGATAACGCTGTAGACTGCACAGTGACAGGTGTCCACTTCCACCCATACAGACCGACATGACCAAGCAGATCCAAGGTGAGGGTGAGGATGGTGGGCGAAGGAGGAGGCCCAACTTCACCATGGTGGAGACAGAGGCCCTCTTCCAGGCCTACCTGGAAGAGAAGCCACTACTGAGTGGACAGCGAGGCACCCCTCAGGCCCATGTGGCTGCATGGGAGGGGATAGCTCGGGCAGTGAACCTGCACGGAAGCCACCAGCGCTCTGTGCAGGAATGCAAAAAGAAGATGGTGACAGACCGCAGAAGGGTGAAGGAGAAGGTGGCAGCCCTCAGGGAAGCACGTGCTGGCACAGGCGGGGGCCAGCCAGCGGTGGCAGAGCTGACCCCGGCTGAGGACCGACTGGCTGCATCAATGCAGCGGCGTGCTGTAGAGGGCATACCAGGAGGTGGATTCCAGACAGGTGGAAGCCCATCACTGCACGGTATGACATGGTGGTGTTGTTGGGGGGGGGGGAGGTTGATCACATGCACTACCATGTCCTCACTTTCTGTTACAGATCCCGTTCATCTGCAGGGGATGGTGGTGGTGGGACCATGGAGTGAGGAAGACCTGCCAGAGGTGGAGGAGGGTCCATCCACCTCTGTCATCAGCCGGCATGCATTGCACCAGCATGCATGCCTGGCTGCCACCTTTGTTGTCGGTGAGTCAGGTGTGGGGGTGCACAGCCTATGTCTCAGCAGTCTGGCATGCAAGCACACTGTGACTGTGGCTGTAGCACGTACCTGCACCATTGATGATGCAAGGACTGCAATGGGCAGTGACACGTGTGTGTCCCATGACGGACACACAGCAGGCCAGCACGTGCCCCTGGACCTAGCTGGTTCCAACGTGTGTGCAAGCACATCAGCACAGTCCCAGGCTGTGCCTGTCCACACCAGTGGGGCAGCACCGGGTGGCTGTGCAGGTCTCTGGCACTGTTGCTGCCACAGCAGTGGAACGAGTGGTCCCTGGGGCACAGCAGTTGGAGGGGCAGCAGCAGCAGTCACCCACCAGATCTGGGGGTACAGGGTCCAGCGGTGGCACATGCACACCGCCTGTTGACTTCCCACTCCTGGTCCTGGTGAACAGCACCCACCCTCAAGGGTGTTGAGCATCAGGCCCTTCCATACCCTGGGGACAGAATGCCGATGGCACAGGACCCATTGGATGAGCACACCCGCCTGCTGCGGGCATCAGTAGAGCAGCAGATGCGGGTTGCAACGTGCGTGGAGGCACTGTGTGTGGCTGTGGAGTGGAACAGCAGGGACAATGCATTGATCCTTGCAGAGATGGTCAGACTGTGGACGGATGTGACCGCCTCCATTGACAGGCTGACCCAGGCAGTGGTCCCTGTCGTGGCTGCATTGGGCACACAGTCAGGTGCCCCTATACCGCACACCCCACATAGTACGCTCTCCACTCCCCATTCCTGGTGTCGTGTGACACCCAGACTGTCAATGCCGGGTTCTGTTGTGGGCATCCCAAGCACACCTGGTGCAGGTATGTTCGGCATGCTGTACACCCCTGTGCGTGCGGACAAGGTCGTGATCGCGCAGTGAGACCCCTGGTGCTCCATTGGTGCCATCCCATGTGGCCCATGATCAGCCTGCCAGTGCTGCTGGGACATGGCAGGGCCGCCCATGCATCTGCGGTGGCCGTGGAACAGTGCAACATGACTGACCTGTCTCCCAGTGCGGGCCCTGTCTGGTGCTGCCCTGTGTGCAATGTGTGTCATGGTGGGCAGTGCACTGGTGGGTGCCCTGCCCAACATGCCGACATGCGGACCACCTGCACACCCACCCGACTGCTGTCCACAGGTGTGTGTGCATGATGATGCCTGCATTGTACTGTACACCAAGGTGCAAGGGTGCCCAGCATCTGACATACGTACTTGGGACAGTACAGGTGGTGGGGGTGGTCTATGGATCTGGGTGTTTGCCATGTCTGTTCCTGCTCTGCTGTGTACCTGCCCATGTACACTTTGTGCCTGGTGTGTGTGTGTGTCCATATGACTGTTCACCCCTCCCTGATGGTGTGTTCGTGTGCCTGGACCCTTCCACTCCTCTTGCCGTCATGCACCCCTGGTGTGTTACCCTGTGTGCCTGTGGGTTGCGCCTGGACAGTGTTGGTTGCACATGGCCCCTTGACTTACCTGTGTCGTGCATAATGCTCCTCTGTGATGGTGTCCCAGTGCAGCTGGGCCTGTCGGATCAGTCGGGGGTCCCGCCGTCCAAGGGGGGACTGCTCATCACCATCATCACTGGCGCCACTGGCGTCCCCATCGCTGTCCCCCTCCTCGACCTGTATGGCTATCCCACAGTCTTTGGCCATGTAGTGCAGGATACAACAGGCCAGGAATATCCCACAGGCCTTTGAGGGGCTGTACTGTAGGGCACCGCCGGAGGTGTGTAGGCATCGGAAGTGTGCCTTAAGCATTGCAAACACCTGATGATGTTGCGTGGTGGCGGCATGTGCCTCATTATAGCGTTGCTGCGATGGGGTCATGGGGCGCCTGGTAGTGAGCAGCAGGACAGAGTGGGTATCCACTGTCACCTGTGTGGAGATAGTGGAGATAAGTTTCATGTTCAGGTCCATATTGCCCATATCCCTGTGTGCCACTACCATGGCACCCGTGGCATTCCCACCCTTGCCCCAATTTTGCAATTCCTACATGAGTACTCACCCACTAGATGGCCTGTGGGGATGTCCCCACTCTCCAATCGATGGCACAGTGCGGAATGATACCATATGAAGGCATCATGTGCTCCACCAGGGTGTGTGGCACAGACATTGATTATACGCCCAGTGGCATCACACACCACCTAGCAGTTGACACTGGAAAAGCCCTTCCTGTTCCTGTATGCAGCCCCATCGGGGCCAGGTGGTGTGCGAATAGCCATATGGGTGCAGTCTATGGCCCCTAGCACGCCAGACATACGTGCTACCCTGTGGAACTCCTGCATGTTTGCTGTACGCTCTGCCGTGGTGCTGGGGAAATGGATGTACTCTGCAGCATGTGGCAGCTGTGCGCTGAGGAATTGGGTGAGGATGCGTGACGTGGCCGACTGTGTTATGCCTGTGGTGTCCCTTGTCGGCCTCTGGAAGGTACCCATGGCGAGCAGGCACATGCAGGCTGTTACCTTTGTCTCCACTGACAGGGCGTGACTCCGTCGTGAGGGTGCCTGCATCACATCACTGCACAGCTCACAGAGCCACCTCAGTATTGCCCTGTTCAGGCGGTACCAGCCCACAATCTCTATGTCTGAGTACAGCTCAAAGCTGATGCGGGCACGGTACTGCCTGTTGGGGTCATACCACCGACGGGCCCTTCCACGACCACGTCCCCCTGCAGCATGCCTTCTCACCCCCCTCATTACAGCTTCCATGTGGAAGCTGGCACTGTCCATCTCCCTGGCTTGTGTCCCCGGCTGTTGTTGTTCTGTTACCTCTGCTGTCCTGACTGCTACCTCCACTGCACCGGGTACACCTACTGGCCTATGCAGTCTGTGGCCCTGCACACCGTCCCTTGTCCCTCTCCTCTCCTGTGCACTCCCAGGCCTGCACTGTTTGCCACTGTCTCCCTGTTTCTCCCTGCCTCATGTGGCTTCCCTGTAGCGTTCTTGCGCCTCTTCCTTGAGCCTTTTTTATTTTGGCTCATTTCCGCCGTGGCGCACCTTCCGGCTCATCTGCTGTTGCGCATTGCACAAGTCTTTGAATATCGCATTGCGCTCTTTATGCATGGGTCCACCCCCTTCGGTTGCGCATGCCTTCATTTGCATTGCACTGTTGCTCAGCCTGTTTTCAGTGGCACAACTGCCTCCTGCTGAATATCGCAGAGTGGCACAATTTTGGACTTGCGCATGCACAATCCTGTTGCACATGGCGCAACCCTTTTGAATATCCCACCCATACTGTATAAACAGAACATGACATGGCCCAACTGAAGATATCATATTTATCTTCACTCGAGGCCCATGACATCAAGATATCTCACTCGTAGCTTCACCACTCGTGAGATATCATGATATCATTGGCCTCTCATGAAGATATTATTTAACTGTTTTGTGCTATTTCTCTTGACTATCATGTTTTTTCTTCTTCCGCTACCTGGGCACTGCCCATAGACTACAGCCAGAAGTCGGTACTGTAAGGTTCACTTCCCCCTTCCCCACTTTCTCCTACTCTTTACCTCAGAATGGCCACGGCCAGGGACTATTCCCGACTCGTATGCCCAGTCGTGATACCATGAGCTCGGCTGCACTTACCCTCCTACTACCGCTGAAGCCATAAATGTGACGCTTTTTCTCTCCCGACCACTGCCCCCCTTTCTCTCATGCCCAACAGTGGGAACATGTACCTGGCGTCCCCCCCCAGCCTGCCGCCGCTAAAGTTACTGGTATATCTCTCAAAATCCACGGGCTGCCTGCTGCTGCTCGCCAGTTTACGGCTCCTTCCTACCCAACTTAGCCTTCTAACCCGCTGCTGGGTGTCTTAATTATCTCCCCTGATATGGCACGCCCTCCCTCCTCACTACCACGTTCCTGGCTGCCTTCCCCTGCCACAATCTCCCTGGCCTGTACCCTTCCCTGCCACTCCACACCATCTGGCCCAATGGGGGAACCACAAACCCGGATAATATCTAGTGCTTTTTCCGGTAAAGCCATAAGTGTTCCTCTACGGCTCTCAAGACTCCCAGATCCTGACCCTCTACTAGTACCAACACTCCCCTGTAACCTCCATGTACTGTACTGTTTGCTCATTGCCTAGACTAGCCTACATCATGTTAGCCTAGCTGAAATTGCCTCTGTATATGTCATGAATGTACTCTGTACTGATTGCCTCAATTGTTATGTTTGCTTCCTTGTGTTATCCTGTATTGTACTCTCCCGGGTCATGCCTGAAAATAGTCACCTGCTGGCTAGCGCACCTACCAGTAAACAAAAGCTAAATAAAATAAATAAAAATAAAGATAAATATGATATCTTCAGTTGGGCCATGTCATATCCATAATATATATATATATATATATATATATATATATATATATATGGCATCCTGTGATTTCAGTGAGTAAAAAATCTCAAGTAAACAATAGCGAATCAAGTATCGCAAAACAAATATTAGCGAGTGTATTTATTTAGCGCCTGTAGACATCAGTGACATCAGCTAGTTTTGCACAACCAAATATAGCACCAGTACATTTCAGAGAATAACAGTGATTACCTGGCCGGTCATTGATGTATATGTACCTTGTTGTAAATTGCAAGGATGGTCCTGTGTCTATTCCTTTAATGACTTCTGGCCAGCATTTCCTGAACTGTACTGAAAGCGATGTTCTCATAAATAAAACAAAACTTCCTTCCTGAACAGTGACATTCCTCTCCCTTTCAGGTGTCTCCATTATGGCAGTGTGGTGCAGGGCCAGGCATAGCAGAGGAGGCAAGGTGTGATCCTAGGGCAGCAAGAAAGGTGCCAAGTTTAAAAATCCCACAAAGGTGCCTGACGCTGCAGGATTCGTACCTTTAGGAGATCGTCAGTAGGTAGGAAGCAGCTTCTTCTGGGCGGCATGCCTGATGTAAAAGAAGGCTACTTCAGGGGATTGTCAGCATGTAGGGAGCAGCTCTGTAGAGGTGTGATGACCAATGTGAATACTCGGAGATTTTAACATGCAATGGAATTGTGTTACTGAGGAAAGTTTTGAGAGAAGAGCTAGGGATCTGCAGACAGGACTTTTGGAGAGGGGTTATAACTCTGGAACAGTGAGTGAAGCAGGAGATTTTGCTAATCCATAAAATAGGACTTACTATTTTGGGACAATTCAAGTGAGAGAAATGGGACTAGTACAGGTGAGGTGATCATAAATGTCTCGCTATTATTACTGTACAGCGAATATGTGAGGTGCCATAAAATACAGGAGCTATAGTTGATGGCACTATATTGCATTCGCCAATTTGCCGATCACGATTAAATTTTCTTGATAATTATGTGAGATATATATATATATATATATATATATATATTCCTTGATGATGAATTCTTATTCTGTTATAGGTCAAGTATTACAGCTTTATTCTCGCATTGGGCCCTGTGCACGGATGGAGTGGAGTGGCTACGCGAGCATATCTGGGGCATGTAGCCATTCCACATCCATGCTCCACCCACAGCCACAACACACCTGCTCCCCGATCGCATGGACTGCAATGCACTGTGAGCAGGCAGGGGGCATGCAGCTCTATGCATCATGCACCAAGGCAAATAGTGCTGGCCATGGGGGGGTGCAGTGGGCACAGGATACAAAAAGGAGAACCCTGCCATGAGCCACCTACATGCCCCACAACCACATCGGGAGTCACCAGACAACAGTGCGAGTAGACCACCCACACTCCAGGGCCACTGCATATGGCCATCCGGGTGCCTTCCACCCCCCCAGCATACATTGGCCCCCCACTCCCGGTACACCCCCCCACAGGGGCACAGGTCATGGATGCTGCCCCCACCCTCCAGAATAGCACTGCCTTCCCATCCCCATGAACAGTGGGGTACAGTGCCTCCCACCACACCGCCAATAGCCATCCCCCCACCCCGTCCCTGTGCACCTGTCTGGTGCCATCGGAGGGCTGGTGGCATTGTTCTCTTCAGACCACCACTGCCGCCAGCCCTCTGACATCCATGGGGCACGCTGCCAATGCACTCCCCTCTGCATATGGAATCCACTGTGCATCCCAGTCCAGGCATCCGATTGCCTGGCCTGGTCCATGACTCCACCCTCGGGCACCCTGCAGTGTCCTGTCCATCAGGGGGTGGGGCCGTGGATAGGTGACAGCCAGTGGTGAATACTGCCGGTGTGCACCTATCCGCAGCTGCAGACCTCCATGGGTGGGTTATGCACCTCCAGTGCATATTACCAGCCCCATAGTGAATAGGGCCCATTGTATGTAACCTTACATACACCTGTATTGTTAACTGTTTTATTCTTCACTGCAATTATATTCTCTCTATAGTCCCATTTCTGAAATTCATGTATTGTTGTCTATTTGTTACTGAAATGTATGCAATATGTTATCTTCTTCGGATGTGGAGCTTTTGTAAATGAGCTTCCAGCTTAAAGGTGTACTCCTAGAACTCAATAAAATAAAATATGGCTTTAAAGTTTTGTATTTTCAGTTCGGAGCATGTGCATTAGAGTTTTTGAGATAATGTTCCAGTACGAAATGAAAAATTGGATGTTACATGACCCCCTTTTTTTGTTTCTCACCACTTGCTTGGCACAGCATGAAGCTTTTTTTGTGCTATGAGACCGCCATCTTGTAGCTTTTTTCCTTGAATGTCTAAGCAATTAAAATTACATAAAAATGGCCATCCTTTAAAGGAAAAAAACAGAACATAGCTAAACATGACATGTTTAGCTAGATTCTGATATTTGTAGTTTGCTTGTTTGTTTTTTAAGTTGCCAGAAATACCTTTTCTGGGCACCCAAAATCCAGGGTGCCCAACGTAGTGAGAGGAGCCATTCACCCACTTTATCTGTATGAGAACAATGGTACTTTCTTCACTTCTTCAGCTGCAGGTGGAACTCGTGCTGTGGAATGCATTGAGAGCAGTGAGTCACTGTTTCCCAGGTGTCTAGTGGCACCCCCCCCAAGGAACCTCATGAATACATTCCCCCTCTGTCTGCAGAACCAAGAAAGAAGTCTGCACATAGTGCTCTGCTTAGCCTCTGGCCTTGTCTTTTAATTTTTGACCAGTGATGCTTCCCTTTTATGGCATTAGAAAGAAACTGCTCAAGGTCATTGTCGGTAATCCTGGTACAGTTAACAACCCAGCAACATGTATCTAGACTGCATTACCCCAGACCCTCAACCCACTTCCCCACCACCACCACCGCTAACCTAACTATTGACACCGGGGGAAGAGAGGAGAAAAACACTGGGGAAATGTTCTAATTCCAGAAGCAAGGTTTTGAATAATGTACTCTCGGTCCATACTTTTATTTATTTGTTTATTTATTTTTATTTCAGTCTTTGGTAACCGGGTAAGGCCAACTAGGCATTAGTGCCTGTTTTCAAGGGCTACCTGGGAGCACTGGCCGGTCAAGTGACTCGCTCAGAGTAACACAGTATGCAAGTGGAGGTTATGAGAATCAAACTCAGGTTTGGGCTGCTGGATGTACCAAGCTCATTCACACCTCGTTCCTCTAACCTCTAAGCTATAATGCCAGCCCAAGAGTACTTAGGGTGGCTAGAATGGCATGACCCCAAAAAGAGAAATTGATGGATAAAACTTTCTGGACAATTGCAGCTGTATGATTTTGGCCACTGATGCTCCACTGTTATGATCTATGACTTCCACGTTGTAGTCCCCACAGTCAATGGCCCTCAGACTGTCCAGCTATATAGTAATGTCCCATTGTTCCTGAACAGCTCCACTTTCTTATAAAACTAATCTAAACAAATGTAACTGAGGCTGATAGGGATCGAGATCCCAATTCATAATCAATATTATTGCCTAGATGAGAGACACATGGTATGCCATAGTTCATGGGTGGGTGAATGGGCAAGCGTTTCTGATCCAGGGGTGCAGTTCAGAGGGTGCTGCTGCTGACACCATTCTAGAACCAATTCCCCAAATGATTTCTGCATCCCTGTTGCCATCATCACCTGTTGTTGCTGTGACCTTGGCAAGGGTGCCCTCACCCAGCTGCGTGCCATGGTAAATATGAGACTTCCAAAATAATATAAAAACTTCCAAAAGAGAGTGGGGCTTCCTAAGGGTTAGAAGCAAATGTGTCCAGTTCCAATTGTGCAAGCATGGAAGTCAAATGAAAGTGGAGACTTTTTTTCCTCAAAAGTGTATTTTTTTCCAGTAATTAACTGGTCACTCTCACTTAAATTATTAAATTGCAAAATGTAGGACTTGCAGAGCAGTTCTCAGTATGTAACAGCAGGTATAGGGATTGAGCCCTGCTGCCTACGGTCACAAATACTACCTGCAGCTCTCAATCGACATATAACCAGCAGGGAGAGTGGATCAAGATCAGGAACCAGTCCCAAACTGCTCTCTCACTCCTGTCCTTTGCTGGTGTTTGTTCTGTAGGTGATATAAGGGATCAACACCATTGCACATGAAAAGCATCACTCTCTCTATAGCTATATCTGGCAGACAAGAAGGTCAAACTGCTGTCATGGTCACACTCTTCCCTTGCCCACTTTGTTAGCTGCACTGTATAACCAGGAGTGAGAGCTCTACATCCCCTTTGGCACTGGTTCCCTACTCTCTCTGGTATACCTGTTGGCCTCAGCTGAAGCAGTGAGCTGGTGATACCATGTTCCTTATCTGTCTGTCTGTCCATCTATCTATCCTACCCTCTAGTTCCACACTCAGTATATAACTGAAGGCATAGGGATCCTGCCCTGCTGCCTACGGTCACACGTACTACCTGCACCATTATGTCTATGTATAACCAGCAGGGAGAGGGGCTCAAGCCCTGGTTCCAGTCCTGTACTGCTCTCTTACTCCTGTCCTTTGCTGGCACTTGTTCCATAGGTGATATAAGGGATCAAACACCGGTACACGTGAAAAGCACCACTCTCTCTAAAGCTATAAGCAGCAGAGAGGAAGACTTAGCCACCGTTAAGGTCACAAACCTCCCTTGCCTTCTGGTTAGCTGCAGTATATAACCAGGAGTGAGAGCTCTCGATCCCGAATGTCACCAGTTCCCTATTCTCTGATATACTGATGGTGCAACTCCAGTTGTGCCATGCACTTCTTCTGCCACAGACCAGGTCCCTGCTGTTGCTATCTATGCTGCCCTGCTCTGGGCCATGCTGCTGTCTGCCTTCCTCCCACCTCTGCAGCAGCTCAGGATCAAACCCTAAACCCCCAGCTGTACTGTCACTCATATTCTTCGACATGGCCACTGACAACCAGTCACTTGGCTGTGTCACCTTCCAGGCAATCCATTTCAATACAATTATTACTGTTATTGGTATTATTAATAATAATCTTATTCATAATCATATTTATTGCCAAGACAAGAGACATGTGGGGTGCCACAGTTCACATGTGGGTGAATGGGCCAGCATTCCAATCCTGGGGTGCAGATCAGAGGGTGCTGTTGCTGACCCCATTCTGGAACCAAGTCCCCAAATGATTTCTGTCAAGAATGGAAGTCAAATGAAAGTGGAGATTTTTTCCCAAAAGTGTATTTTTTTTCCAGTAATGAACTGATCATGTGGCAAAGTAGTTCTGACTTCCAAAACAAATGAAAAGACTTTGCAAAGCTCAGATTGCACATGGAAATGAGCTTCAACTCAATGTGCCTATCCTAGCACCACATTTAAAATTTAACCAATAAATATTTAAATAAATAACCATGGACGTTTTTGATTCTACTGAAAAACGTTTATATAAACCCCCACGTTTTCCAGTATTTTCATTTAAAAGAGTAATTTCTAAAATGCATCCCTGCAGACTTTGGATTGTGAACTTGATGTAGCCCTGCATGCAGCTTGTCTGTGTAAGTAATAAGACTGGACAAAGTGTGGGATATTTTGGGATATCTACACTCCCAGGGCAGGGGTTGGAATTAGCACTGGCCCTCTAGCCAAATGCTGGTAAATTTGGTATTGGGCTAGTAAAATGTTCCATCAGCCAACTATGCTGGCTTGTATTAGATAAGGTAGCATTTCAGTTAGCACAGAAAGTGGACCAGTGAAAATTCTGTGAGGCCCGTGGATTTTCCCAGTCAGTAGCCCTGATGGCTAGTGGCTTCAAAACTTAATTTCAACCCCAGTCTAGGGTGTACGGAGGCCTGATGCTGACGTTATGCGGATCACTGTTAAAAAGTCTACTTCTAGTTAAAGAGCCTCTGAGTTGGGGGGAGGATGCCTTTAAAGAACAAAAACTGACTCTGCAGCTCAGCAGCTTACATTGCATCTGTGGTGGATGTATCTGGCTTCTTACTTTTTATGTTGGCTCATGCATGAGCAGCCCAAATATTGTGGTAGTAGCAGATTTGAAGGCGCGGTCACTGTTGGGTGAATGCAGGGCACACATCAGTAGGTGAGTCCCTCATTCCCCAATAAGCCTGCATGCCAGCGCCACACCATGCATACATAATGTGGGAGCACATCTAAGGAAAGGTCTGCTGCAATGCGAGCAAGCTGTCATATGCAGCGGAACTCCCGACATGCTTTCCCAAGTGAGAAAAAATATTTAACAATACGGCACAGTGCCTTCCATAATGCCAACTTCAGGGGTGCCCAATCCCCCTGTCGGCATGCCCTGCCCCAATATATGTGCCGATGGAGGAGCTTACCCCCATCAGCATAATGCACTCCCAGCCCATTTGTTATGTGCAGAGGGGGGTGCCCAATCCCCCTTGGCTCTTGCCCTCCCAGTTTTGTTGTGTGCCAACGGGGGTGCCCAATCCCTTGTCGGCTACAGCATCCCCCCCCAAAAAAATACTTACATGGCATGCTGGGAACCCACCTCAGTGTGCCAAATCCCCAGAAAAAGAAAAACCATACAACAATGTTTTTTTTTCTTTTAACCTTGTGAAAAAAGAAAACTGTCTCTCACCATCTCCCAGCCTCCCTCCCACAACCCATGCTCACCCTCTGCACACACTGCCTCCACACACCCTCCTCACCCCATAATTACCTTCAGAGTCTGGTGCAACATTCTTCGGTGGACCGGGAACAAGTCTGCACTCTTCAAAGCCAGCCACGACCTGAAGAAATGCTGGTAAGCTGTATAATGGCATAAATAGGGTTTTTTCAACTTTGGTGCCTATCTCATGCATTTTTGGGAATTTTGGCACCAAATTTTCAACATGGGGTTATTGGGACCCCTCACTGTCATGGCATTATTCCGTCCTGAAAGGTGATTTCTCGGTCACTGCACAGAATCACCTTTCAGGACCGAGTAACAAAATGACAGTGCCACTGTTCATTGGGGAGGGGGGGCTCTCAAAAAGCCTATGTTGCAAATTTGGCAAAAAAAAATCCCCAAAATGGCTGTTTTACGATGTGCGTTGCACTGTTTCCATGCACACTCATATCTTCATGAATTTGTAATATTTTCACTCCAGATTTTCAAAACTGGCATTTTTCCACACCTCCTGATGAACAGTGCAGCTGTCATTTTACATATCCTGGCCAAAATGTGTTTTCTTACATCCAGCTCAGAATAGCATGGTTGTTGTGCAAAATCAGTTTTCAGGACAGTTTGAGGAAATGATGGTAACTGTTCATGAGCAGAGGTCCTAAAATGCCTATTTTGAAAATTTAGTTCCGAAACTCCATAAAATGATTGTGTTATAAGCGTGCGTTACGCAGTTTCCATGCACCCTTGTAACTCTGCAAATTTGCATGGCAGATTTTCAACACTGACACTTTTTCATACCTCCTTATGAACAGTACAGCTGTCATTTTTCACATCCTGCCCGAAATGTGTTTCCGCACCTGTGGCACACAATGGCTTGGTCACTGTGGGAAATCAACTTTTGGGACAGGTTCCCAAAATCACAATGCCACTGTTCATGAGGGAAGGTCCCAAAATGCCTATGTTAAAAATGTGGCTAACAAACTCCCAAAAATAATTTGGTTACGGACGTGTGTGTTGTGCAGTTTGTATGCATGCTTATGACTTCACCAATTTTTCATATTTTCACACCAGATTTTCAATGTTGCCATTTTTATGCCTCCTCATGAACAATACAGTTGTCATTTTCCACATCCTGCTCAAAATGTGTTTTTGTCCCTGTGTCGCCAAATAGCATAGCCACTGTGCAAAACCACCTTTCGACTAACAAACTGATTGTGTTGCTTTTCATGAGATGGGCTCACAAAAAGCCCATGTTGAAAATTTGGAGTGAAAATACCAGCACATGCCTATGGTGTTAGGGTTTTCAACTGTAGCACCCCACCCTGTAGAGACTGACAGGTGTCAGGGATGTGACATGGGATCATTGACTGTAATGCTCATGCCATTCCACCCCCACCCCCACCCCACCCCCACCCTGCAGCCAGTGACAGGCATCATGGTGTGCCTTGCACTGTTTAAAATATGTTCACCCCATTCTCCTATACTTCACCCACCTCAGTGTATTTCCTTATGGAATGGGGTAAATATAACGCCCAAAGACCCCAAAGCACACCACGACACTTGTCAGTGTCTACAAGGTAGGGTGAGGTACAATGCCATGAGCGTTATAGTTAACAACCCAAAGGCACACCCCAATGCCTGTCAGTCTCTACAGGGTGGGGGTGGGGTTGGTGTCACTTCAATACTTCACTGCTATTCCTATTATGCATCTTTAATTTCGGCACTACCAATGCCAATGCCAGTGAGACAACATTCAGCATTGACAAATGCTTGTTTATATTACTGCTGAGTACAGTAACATGGAAATGGGATCACTTTTACAGCAGTGGATTTTGGTGTTGGGTGTAGACAAGCAGACAGAGCTAATGAAGTTGAGCAGACTGTGAGTTGGGTTTCACGGTAACATGGCAACATGCAGTTACAGTGAAAGCAAGAAGAGCTAAATATAGAACTTTATGATAATTCACGGTGACTTGTGAAATGGCAGATCCCAGCTTTAAATTGTACCACTGCTTTTGCACTTACTCTATGACATTGGGCAACTTGCTTGACCTCTTGCTTCTTCATTTCCCACTGACTGCATCACTGAGTAGAAGCAGGACCCACCACTGAAGTGTGAGACAGTACATGGTTACCCCTTATAGTGCACGGTAGAACACTATTTTGCATGGAAATCCATGCCTAAAATAGCATTATATTGAGAATAAAGGATGGGAAGTGTGCAATACAAGAATTTAATGCACACTCGAGGTGTGGGAAGCTACATACAGTAAACCTCAAGATCAAAGCTCGAGGGATTTATAAAAGCATCCCATACCGAGGGTGTGCATTAAATTCAAGTAGAGAAGAGGGTAGAGAATAATGAACAATCAATTAAAGTGAATGAAAATTAATTAAAGTTGCTTTCAGGAAGAACGTTTACACTGGGGGGTGCGGTAAACGCCATACTTCATGACCAGATAGCACAAGCTTCAAGATTAGAATGATTAGAGAATAATGCTTTAAGGAGAAATCTTAGATTAATTGGTTTTTCTGGTGCTGTACCTGATTCAGAGCTGAAACTTGTGGTGGAAAATGCACTTACTTTGGTCTTTTCCTTGGAATTTCCTCTTGTTTTGGAAAATGTCTACAGGCCCCCTAGTCAGGCGAAGAATTCACAGAAGGCAAGATTTATTATAATAATTTTCCATAGTTTGCTGAAGCGGAATAAATTTCTTCAGTTGGCCTGTATAACTAAGCAATGTTTCTTTGAAGGGCAATGTCTCCATTTATATCATGACTTTTGCTTTCAAACTTAGAGACGACGGAAACATTTTTTGCCCATAATGTTAGAATTTAAGCTGGCTGGGTTTGTGGTTAATCTTTTAGCTCCAACTCATTTGAGGGTGCAATTTCAACGAAAACATTTTTTCTTTGAAGATATTTATTCCACAAGAGTGTTCTTTGATGCAAATGTAAAACTGCCTGAGGATATAGGTTCCGATCTCGGAGATGAAGATGAGGCTGATCTTACAGAATATCACCCGGTTAATCCTGTTAATATTTAAAGTATACTGATAAAAGGTTTTTTCCTCCTAGTTTTTCTCTTTCGCCCCTTCTTTCTTGTTTTTTTTTTACCTTCTTAGGTTGTTTGAAGTGGTCTCATGTCTGATTTGGGGGGGGAGGGAAGTGAGGTTTGACTTTAAAAGGTTAAGGGTTTAAATGTTTTCTTGTTTAAAATTTACAGTTGGGAGTAAATACTTGGAGCCCATTCAAGGATGACTATTAATGAATAATATTTGTTGGCTCAAAAGTATATATGAAATATATTGTATTTTTCTTATATAATCCCCTTAAAAAATTCCTTTATGCTCTATTAAGTAACATAAAAATGTTTTTTCTGCTTAATGTTATTATTTTTGTTCTTTGTGAATACTGTAAACTTTTTTCTTAAGGAATTAAAATTAAAGGATAAAAAAAAAAATTCAAGTATGCACACTTCCCCATCCTTTATTTTTTATAATTGCTGGTGAGCAATTTTTTTCCAGCCAGAGTCATGTGAGACACACACACACACACACACACACACACACAGACTTTCTCTTTGTCTCTCCCTCCCTTCCTTCTTTTCCAGAGTTAATATTTTTTTCACAGTTACAGTTTGAAATTGCGATCACACTTACCTCTGACTGTAGGCAGTCAGCCATGGACCTGTTCCTGCTCACACTGTGTATCTCCTGAAGCTGCAAACAGCAGGATCAACCAGATATAGCGTTTTTTTTTTAAATTAAAAGTAAAATCAACCAGATAGATAAAAAAATGATGATGATAAGGAGATGAGTCTTGTTGTGGTGGCTGCTCTCTAATGGAGATACAGAGTCACCATGTTTGCAGAACTGTTCAGCCCACCCATACACAGAACAAGAGCCAATGACGGAGTGCTGGGTTTTGCCAGACAGAGCGCATGAAAGCCATAATAACAAGTGGGTTATTATAGCAAATATTAACTGGTTGAGACCATTGAAAAAAATTGCTCACCAGTAATTATAATACTGTACTGTACATTGTGGATCTGTTTTTCCAGTGTTTTCTAAACATTGTCTTCATGTTTCAGAATGTAGAACCTGCTGTTCTTAACATTTTGGAATGTGAAGAATTAAGTCTGATCAATCCCCCAATGGAAACAGGATCTAATTCGGCATCACAGAGGCACAAGCACATAGCTGGAAAGTTTAGACACTGATTCAAAATTGGCCTTTTGAACCACACTCACACTCACTGTGGCCCAGAACTGATCAGTGGCTTCCTTTACCATGAGTCAAAAGTACATACCCCTCTATCTTTGCTGCCACCTTCCTTGTTGTTACCCATTTCATTGTGCCCCATTCATCTCTTATTGCTTCTGCCCTTTCCCTTATGCCTCCTTCCTAATGATCCCCTTGTTGCCCCTCAACAGCCTTGTGGCACCTCCTTTTTTTTTGTAGCCCCTCTGTTCCTCCCTTAAGGATCATGCTCTTGAACACCTCCAGTAGAAGCCTATCTTGTCGTTGGGCCCCCATTGGAGTCAGAGAAGTCACTCAATGTGAGAAGAACTGTGGACAAGCTGATGAGGTAAGAAGCACTGGTACAAATCCATTTTAAATTGTGAGAAGCAGTGTCAAAAAACAGGCCTACATAATATTATACATAATTAGATAATCCCCCCCCCCATCAGTTGGGAACTCACTGATTCTTAACAGCTTGTTAGATCATCGACATCAGGAGGGCACTTGATCTTTGCTCTCGATGTCAACAATCTAACTTTGTGTTGAGATTCCTCTTATTCTTTATGAAAGGGGTAATTTTTATAGCTGCAGTGGGCATAGCTCTGCAGACATCTTGCATGCACAGCGGAGGAAAAGGAGCTTTCTGGATATTGGACAGACTTGTAAATTGTGTAGGTGAATGACAATAACTGCATTCACTGTGCTATTTTGTTGGTCGATCACTGGTGGAACATGGCACCATCCACCATTTCCAAGATGGCCACTGGAGTTCTCTGTGCATGTGCGATTACTTGCTCAAGCACACTACACTCTAGTGGCATGGTGATGCAGTTCACCATGTGCAAGAAAGCTACTGAAGCCCAGTGTGCATGCACGAGACATTGTAAATGCACAGAGAACTCCGGAGGCCATCTTGGACATGGCAGACAGTGCTGTGTTCCACTGGCAATTTAGTTTATTTATTTAGCACAGCAAGCTTCCTTTTGACAGCCTAGACACCCCACTTTTAGAAAAATTATTTTTAAGCTAAAGTATGTTTTACTTTTCCATTGAACACCGTCTACTATATGCCTTTGTGTCAATCGCAAGTTTCAGTGGGTCACACAAAAGCTATTCTTTGCTGAAACCTTAATAATATGGCACATCACATGAACTGACTATTTCAGCTGTTATGAAAATAGAGCAAAATTCTTTAGCAGTTCTCCCTTTAATTAGTATCTCACAGTGTGAGGGGATTTACTTCATTCTGACTGCAATGTATCTCTTCCACTAGATTTGCTGCCATTAGGCTCATTAGATATTGAACCATTTGATCAATAAAGGATTAAACGACAGGAATAGACCACCAAATCTCTTCAAAACTGTTTTGACTAGACTGGATCAGTAATGTGGTCGGTGTATTAGTTTTCCCATAATTTATATGTGACATGCAGCACTCTGAGAAAAAATACTAGCGGTATCAACAACTCTGTAGGTGGAGGACTTGGTGGAGGACTCTTTTGTACATTGTCTGCTTGACCAAAGTTAGCCTGTAAGAGTTCTGTCATGCATGTTTACTCTAGAAGTGCTTTTTAGAACATTTCCTTTTGTTAATCACACAGTATTTATTTTTCTGAGCACAGAAGCATTTTTAAGTATTAATACTTCATGCAAAAGTAAATATTAGTGAGAGAAAAAGCACCAACTTTCTGTGATGGTCATCCCTCCTGCTAAAATACTGCTTTTCCTGGACTTCAGAGTTTTTTTTTTTTATGTCAGTACTAAAGGAGTTTGCCTGTTATTTATTTATTTATTGAAATTATTTCACCAGGAAAAGCACACTGAGCAAGAATTGCTCATCTCCCGGTGTGACCTGGGAGAGTGGTACAGAGGGGAAGAGGACAAGGGTAGTCAAAGTCCTGACATATTTACATACAATTACTATACAGTTGAAAACATTTGACAGAAAGAGTTGGGCGTAGATGACAATTTACCCTTACTTATAGTATAGTAGCAATTACATGGGGAAGTCATGCTTTATACCTTGAAAAGATAGAATTAGATAATACAGCTGCATATGTTTGACAGGAATAGGTGAGTGTGGATTAAAACACATACCATAATAGTCGAGGGTAACAGTTACAATGAGGAAATCCTGCTAAGGTATTGGGTTGTGGTATATAATGAGATTAGGGTAAGTGCAAGCTAGCTAGCTCAAACGTTAGGATCAAGTGCAGCAGTTGGGTGTGGTTAATGAAGTAGCACCATTGGGCCTACTGGGAGAAGAAATATAGGAATGTCTGAGGTAGACTAGATTGGAAAGTTAGCTGCAGGAGCCGTTTACTAAGCAGTGGTTGGCAAGGGCATAGGATAGTGAGCGGATAGAGGAAAAGTGGTGAATTTCAGAGGAAAGAGTTCCAGAGTTGAGAGAACAGTGAGAGAAGTTGGCTTGGCCAGCTTGGGTCTGACATCTGGGGAATAACAGAAGCCGGGATTCTAGGGACCTCAGAGCATAGGTGGGTGCCAGAGGGGGGCAATAGTATGGAGGTCAGATATACTGGGAGGGTACCAAACCACTTCTTCAAGATAAACTTGGCACAGTGTATTAGGTGGCAGTTCTCAAGGGAGGGGAGAGCAAGGGAGCAGTATAGCTCACAGCGGTGGGTGTGAGGAGGAACATCCAGAGTGAACTGGCAGAAAGTATTAAAAAGGGTATCCAGTTTGGATAAAACTGACTGGTGGATGGCACTGTAAACAATATCACAATAATCGAAGGAGGGAAGTATCATCTTCTGGATAAGCTCACAATGGACCAGATAGGGGAGGCTAGAACGGTTCCACTACAAAGCTCTGAGCTTAGGGCAGAGTTTTGTTAGTATAGAGTCAGCATGGACTGCAAAGGTGAGGTGGCGGTCAAGCCAAGCTCCAAGATACCAGAAGGAGGTGACATCATCCAGCTCTGATCCATCAAGGTTGTGGAAAAGTGGGAGGGAGGGGAGCCTGGCTAGTCGTTGGGATGTACTGAAAGTCATAGTTACAGTTTTCTTAGCATTTAGAAAGAGTTGGTAAGAGTTGAACCAGAGCTGGACTTTGTTAAAATCCACCTGGAAGGTAGAGGCAACTGAGGCTGGGGATGAGCCAGAAGAAAATAGGACAGTATCGTCAGCATACATGTGGATCGAGGAGGCAGAACAAGTTTGGGGCAGGTTATTTAGAAAAATAGAGAATAGAATAGGCACAAGCACCAATCCTTGGGGGACACCGTGGACATGGGAAGGGGAGAAGATATGGCATCCACAATCCTGACAGATTGAGTGTGGTCTGTAAGATGGGCATTGAACCAGGCAGTTGCAAATGTGGAGAGGCCAGTCAGAGAGGCTAGATAGTAACAGAGTGTAGGAGTCTGTATCGAAGGCCTTGGCCAGATCGATGAAAATGGCAGAGGTGATGAGACCTCTATCCATTCCAGATTGGATAGTGTCAGTGTGCCTTAGTAAAGAGGAGGCAGACCAGGCTGTCATGGTGGCACTGCCCAATGATCTACTAAAGAAGAGGCAGAACAGGTTGTCATGGTGGCACTGCCCAATGACCTACTCCAGGGGGTTAAGGAAGGTAGAGGGGAAGGGGCAGGGCCAGCTAGGGGCAGTGAGTCACAGTGTGACATCACAAGAGGGAGGGTTTAAGCAAAAAAGGTAGGGAAGGGATAGGATAACAGAGAAGAGAGGAGGGGCCAAGTCTTTGGGTACTGAAGGGGCTGCACAGATGCAAATAGCCTCTTTTGCTGCCACTTTTTCTTTTAGTTTTTGTGAGCAGCATGTCAGATTGGTCAATTAGAAAATATAAAATAAAAATAATTAAGTAAAACTGTAGGTTGGAAAGGCCACAGTTTTTAACTAGTTAAGTTTTAACACAGCACTTTGCTTCATTGGTTGTTGTTCCACGAAGAGGAGCAGGTTTGTATCTGGTCAGAAGATGACGCGGACAAGCTACAAGGTGATTTGAGCAAAACAAAGTGAGCGTTGGGCAGTTTGCAGCACAAAAAACAGAGTGAGTATATGAGAGAGCCTTGGTAGGGAAGAACCTGTTGATATGATTGTAGAAACCGAGTTTGGTTTACCAGCAGCAAGGGGCTGGGCTGAGGGATACGACAGCAGTTTCACCGGGACTCCATGGGGAAGGCCATGGTCTGTGAGGCTACCCATTAGAGGCAGTGCTGGGTTTTTCTACAGCATGATTCCTGGGGAGAAAGGATTGGTAATATGATGTGCAGCTGCTCCATTGGTTTCAGGGCTGGATACAGGGAAGGAAAAAGAACAGGAGTGAGTAAAAAGAGGGGAATTGCTGGGTATTCAACTGAATGTAAGGGAGCTAGTTTTCAGTGGGATTTCTGGGCCTAGTTGTGGGCCATGCAGTGGATGACATCTGATGTCGCCTCTATGTGGGCCTTCTGTTTTCTCCATTAGGTTTTGAAAATAGGAGAGCAGTAGATGATGCATGGGGGCCTGTTCATGCAATCGTTCCGAGCAAGAGAAAAAAAACCCAGTATGAGGAAGGCTAGTTCAGTGGGATGTCTGTGCCAAGGGGAGGGATGTCATCAGGGGGAACTTCCATATGGGCCTTATGGTTTTTTCTATATCAGGTTAGTTGAACAGAGGAACAGTAGGTGACACAAAGGCCTGAGCATACAATCAGTCCGGGCAAGGAAACAAGCTTATGTAGGAAGTTTTGAGGAGGCAGTATTTAAAAAAAAAAAAAAACAATATTGAGAATGCAATATATGGGATGGGCACAAGAGAGGAATTACAAGTACCACTAGAGGGGGAAGGCAGGGGGAGTTGGCATCTGGGCTTCAGGACCTGGGAGTTTTTCTACCTGTGGTTTCTGTAAGCTGGAGCACACACTGCATTGATTTCCTCACAGGGCAAGGCCCCAAAATATATATTAAAAAAAAACTATCAGTCAGTTGGAATGTTGGAAAGTCTCCTATGGTAGAGATGTGTAGCCCAGTGCAGCTAAAATGAGTTTTTTGTATAGGAAGGCTAGGGAGTAAGCAGAATGGGACAGGGTACCACTTTTCAGCCGAGCAACAAACACATCACTGGGGGCGGGGGGCTTATGGGTGGAGAACGGTAAGACAGAGGAGCAGTGGCCATGGGACAGTGACATGGAAGGGCCATAGTGGTATCCCTGAGGGCTTATTGTCACAAAGGAATAGATTAGCAGAATAACAGTGGCTTTTTGTGATGCAGTTCAGTGGAATGCTGTGGGAGGCCTTTACCTAGAGGCAGGGGCCTAGTAGTTCAAGATGAGGCCAAGCCTGTTTAAGTACACTTCAAGTTCAAGTTTATTGCAGGAAAACTCCATTGAGCAAGCTCATTCACAAGGAGGTCCTGTTGGGCCTCAAGGCACACAAAAGGAGAGGATGGCAAAGGTGAGAAGTGTATATATATATATATATATATATATATATATATATATATATATATACACACACACACACACACACATATACATACAGTATATATATATATATATAAAGAGTATAATGATAATAAAATACTACAGAACAAGGAATATGAACAAAAAAGAGAAAAACATATAAGGGTAATACAGTTGAAAGAATCCAATATTAACATTTCCATTTTTGTCAGTTTTTCCTACTTTTTTTAGGGACAGTGGTGAGATATGGTGCCGAGGAAGAATAAGCCTACCAAGCCTACCAAGGAAGACACCTACAGTGCAATACTGGAGTTAACGGACAAGGCAAACAAGGTGTGGGAATTGCTGGAGGGTATGGAGTCCAGGAGGCCAGGAGAAAAGTGCAAGTCAGAGAGAGACATGGGGAAAAGGGAAGCATCTGCCTATCAGATCCAGTAACCCTGAGAGGCCAAGGACAACACTGGTGGGACCTGTCCAACCAGCCAGCCCAGTCTGGCCACCCCAGAAAACACCCCTTGTGCCTTTGCCTCCACCAGAGACCCTGCCTTTACCAGCACCAGAGCCAATCCCAGTGTTTCCACCTAAGACTAGTCCACTCCAGCACCAGCTGTACCTCAGCCAACAGTGCCCCTACCAGTGAGCCCAAATGCCCCATGTCCAACAGAGTTACTGAGGCCAGAACTGGTACCGACAGTGGGAGCAGCCCCTCATCCAGGTAATGGTTTAGTGACCATAGGGCACAGTATAAAAGATTACGTGGAGCAGATGATTAGTTCATTAGGGTCAGGGAGTTTGGGGCACCTGGGAAAAGTAGTGTCTGAGATTAAAATGGGTCAGAGTGTGCCAGAGGGAGAAGAAAAACCTGCAGAGGGGCTGGGAGTGGGGATGGGGATGAGGGAAATCAGAACCCTAGGCATGAGGATAGGTGAACAAGTCCCAATGGTTACAAAAGAAAAGATATGGAAAGGGGAATACGTGGATATTTTTGCACTAGTCAGTAGAGAGGTGGTGACCAAATATGACAAGAAAGAGAGCATAGGTAAGTGTGAGATGGCGGCAGCAGTGGTCCTCTTAGGGAAGAAGGAGGAAGATAAGTTTACAAAGGGGAAAACAACGGATGGGTGGTTTTTTAGGTTTTGCCACCTACTCAGCCACAGTCATGGAGAAGAAACCAGAATTAGGGATACCCCTCATCACATATTTCTTGATCAAATGGAGAGCAAAAGCTAAGAGGGATTTCGGGTGGCTGTACTATGATGAATTCTTCAGGCAAAGAATGGTGACCTATGGGGACATCAGGTGGGATACAAAACAGCTGGATTTGTGGACGGATTGTGTCACTTATCAGTCTACCTAAGAAGGAGAAGGGGGTAGAAAGGCCACACTGTTACAAAAATGTTGTTGGGGTTATAATATGGCATTTATCTCTTGGCCACATTTCAGATTTTGACATGCCTGTTCAAGTGTGGGGGAAGCCACCCGGCATCAAAATGTCGGACGAATTGAAACCGAGAAGTACAGCCCGGAAGTTCACCAACTTTGGAAAATCAGTCCTTTCATGGGGTGCAGGGGTACAGGAGCCAATGCTAGGGCAGAGGAGCCAGAGGGTGGGGTTATAAAGGGAGGGTATGACAGAGCTACTGAAAGGGAAGTTGAAGAGGACAAGAGGCACACAGGGAAATGGGTCACAAGGGACACACGGGGGCAGATGTGGGTAGGGGGAGACTGACTGGCAGGGGTGCAGGCCAAACAGACATTTGGGGGAGCAATCCCGAGGGCAAGGACCCCCATGAAGGTAGAGGCCTTTGAGGTTTGGCTGAGAACCTACCTCAATGAGCAGGCAGTGGGGTGAGTCATTGAAGGTTTCAGGTGGGGTTTCAACTTGCAGTTTCAAGGCCCCAGAGGAGCAAAAGGAGCAAAGAATCTGGGTTCAGTAAGGGGAAAAGAGGACAGCTTGAGGAAAAAGACTAACAAAGAAAAAGCTGCAGGAAGGACAGAGGGATCATTCAAGGACCCACCCCTAAGTGGCATGAGGGTCTCCCCATTGGATTTGGTAATCCAAAAAACAACCAGGAGAGTTCAGAGCCATTCACCACCTTTCGTTCCCAGAAGGGGATTCAGTCAATGATTATACTGATGAGAAAGACAGCAGGGTGTCACAGTGGAGGAAGCAGTACAGATCATCAAGGCCACCCCAGAGACATGGCTGGCTAAGACAGACATAGAGTCAGCATTTAGACTACTGCTGGTGCACCCAGAAGATTGGGATTTACTGGGCTTTAAGATGGATGGGCAGTATTATTTTGACAAAGCCATGCCTATGGGATGCTTCACGGCTTGCACCACTTTTGAATTGTTCAGCACATGCCTGCAGTGGGTTTTTCAGCACAAAAATGGGGTACAGTGCTATGATACGCTACCTAGATGATTTTCTCCTCATTGGGAATGTCAGGCAGGAGGCTGAACACATGCCTACCTGTTTTCGAGAGTTTTATCAGAAGGTGGGCATTCCACTAAGCACCAGACAAAACTGAGGGACCCAGTAGAATGACTGAATTTCTGGGAATCGAAATAGGCATACAGGTGTAAATGTTCCGATTACCAGATACCAAAGTTTGGCAATTATGGGAGTTCAGAGGGGTGCATGTGAGAAGATGGAGGGTGCAATTGAGACAGGTGCAACGGTTACTGGGGCACCTCAATTTTGCATGCAGGGCTATCGGCCCGGGGTGGGCATTTACCAGATGCTTGGCCTGGGCAACTAGGGGTGCCACTAGACCACACCACTAGGTCAACATCACCAGGGGCCTCAAAGAGGACTTAGTGGTATGGGAACAAATCATAACAACAAAACAGAACTACAATGAGAGGTCATTTTGGCAAGACAACTGGGTCTACAATACAGACCTAGAGTTGTACATGGACATGGTGGGGGGGGGGAGCATGGGGACATATTTTCAGGGAAAATGGTTTTCCAAGCCATGGCCAGAGGCATGGAAAAAAGAGGGCCTGACAAAGGATATCACACTGTTAGAGATCATGCCTATTTGGGTCTGCACCTTATTATGGGGCGAAGAACTCCATAATCAACAGGTGACTTTCTGGTGTGACAACAGGGCAGTGGTTGATGTACTCAACAACAAAGGGGCAGTAGTGAGGGTGTTATGGCACTTAGTGTTTAGGGGTTTATAGCTGAACATGTCTTTTAGAGCCAGGCACATTGTTGCAGTATGGAACACCTTAGTTGACAGTCTTTCCCATCTGCAGCTGGATCAATTCCGAGCCATCGCCTCGAAGCAGAGGGACAAAAAAATACCTATTCCACCAAACATTTGGGACATTGGCAAGAAGGAGCAGACCTGCTGTTTTGCAGCTCCTGGACACCCTGGACCTTGAGGGCATATGAAGGGTCCTGGCGGGCATTCCAAACATTCAGGGAGTTGCACCTCATGGAGGTAAGTGGGCTGGTCACGGAGGAACAAATAGGAAAATTCATAGTTTACCAATGGGAAAAGGGCCTCGCACATGCCACAATGGGGATACACCTGGCAGCAATCAGCATAGCATGTAGCCTAAAAGAATGGACCAACCCAACAAAAAACATGTTTATTAGATGAATGTTGCAGGGCTGGGGGCACCTGAAACAGAGAACAGTAGACAACAGGCACCCTTTGTCAGGTCACCTGTTAGCCAGGTTGGTGAACACCTTGCCCACAATATGTAAAACAGGGGATGAGGCCATGTTATTCCTGCCCATATATTTGGTGATGTTTGTGGAATCCTTGAGAGTAAGTGAGGTGGTGGGACATGGGACAAAAGATGAAACTGAAGGGCTAGGTTGGGGGGATGTGAATTGGGGGTCAGACAGGGGTGTGGGAAAAAAACTCCACCAGTGGAATTTCCGTGAAAGTGTGATTCACTTCCGCGAAAGTTTGGAAATCATTTTCACAACTTTCACAGAAATTCTGCCTTAAAACTGTGGAATAAATATACAAACTGCAGGTTAATTTATTAAACTGTGGGGAAAAAAATCTGCAGAATGGATCACTGCCAGTGGTCAGTTCTGAGGCTCTTTTAACCAAAGTTTCATTCATGAATCCACCCCCACTGATTGGGGCCTCAGTAAATAAATAAATAAATAAATAAATAAATAAATAAATTCCAATCCCTCCCTTGGACTGTCCAGGTGTATAGTGGCCCACCCACCCACCAATCATGGGTCCCAAGTAAAAAATCCCTGATCCTTGGTGTCAAGTGGTTTCTACCTACACCTGCCTGGGAATCAAGGCCCATGGGTCCTGGTAAAGAAGAAACAAACCTCAAATCCCTCCCTGATGTCTAATGGCCCTCCTACCAACCAATCATGGCCCCCAAAAACATTTTACTTCCCTGGTGTCTAGCAGACCCCCTTCCCTGTCCTGGATTCCCTTAATCCACAGAAAAACAGCTGGCAGTCCACCAACTCATCCCCCTCTATTCCCAGTATTCCTTGGTGTCCAGTGGACTCCCATCCCCAATCCCATATAAGTAAAAGTAATCCCAATTCCCTGGTGTCTAGTGGACCCCCACCCCAACAGTTCATCTGCCACCACCCCCCCCCCACCCTGCCCCTAAGTGGGCCACTGGTACACCCTCCTGTCTCCTCCATTGCCCCACTTAACTGTCAGTGAATGACCTCGTAGTTGTACAAGCATGCGCTCATTCACTGAAAGTTCATTAAATTGTGGCTAGAATAAATTCTGCAGTTTGCATGTATTTTTCTGCAGTTCACAAAAAAGTCAGTGGAACCCAGTGAAAATCCATGGAAAATCCCAGTTTTGTCAATGGTGAAAGTTCCTAAATTTCCACAAAATTTTCAATGTTTTGCACAAGTTCCACGAAAGTAGAATTTGCAACTTTCGCCCACTCCTAGGCTCGGATCAGATTCACATATTGCTCAGGAGGTCCAAAATGGACCAAGAGGGAAAGGGGTGTTTAGTGACCCTAAAACAGTGTACCAATCTAATAATATGTCCAATCCAAGTGTTGTGGGCTTATGCCATGACAAGACACAGAAGTGGGGCCAGTTTTTTACTCATGAGGATGGAAAAGAAGTAATGAGTTATCCAATTGTAGCAGTCCTAAAAAAAAGGCATTGGGTTCCTAAGGGAGGACCCGAAGATGTATTCCTCCCTTTCTTTTAGGATAGGGGCAGCATCACAAGCTGCCACAGAGTGGGTGCAGGAAATTGGACGGTGGAAGTCTGACTGTTATAAAAGATACATACGGCCCTTGATGGGATAAATAAAAAGGAGGAGGGGCATTGCATGGGACAAAGACAATTTTTTTTTTTCTGTGAGATGTGTGGGCCGGGGGGAGAATAAACAGGATAAAAATATAACAGCATCAATTGAGACAAAGCAGTAATGGTCTACACCATTATCTCCAGAAAGGAGAGAAGAAGTCACACAAGTTTACAGCTGGGAGGTGAGAAGAATGAGGGAGAAGAAATGGAGGATTTATAATTGACATGACATTTTTAAAGAAATGGAATAGAATGTGGAAAGATGTAGACATTATGAATAACATATGGACGCTTTGGATATGATGGAATAATGAAAATGTATGTGAATGGAGTTTAAATAAATTAATTGCCAATCTGAGCACCACACAAATTGGGTGTCTGTCGTCATTGGGATGGGCAGAATCCAGAAATTGCTGATACACTATGCATAATATTCTTCATAGATCAGTCTATCAAAACAGGAGGAACATTTGCAATTTTATGATCCATAATCAACTAGATCTTTTCAATTAAATCTTATAGCACAGACCCCTATTTTTTGGAACTAGCACACTACAGATACTTCACAGTACAGACGTTCAAAGTCAGCAGGCTTTATTCTGTAATGATATAGACTCTCCTAAGTAAAAATAATAGGCACACAGGTGCATAAAGGGTATAGAAAAGGTTTTGTTGGACGGAACTCACAATTCTATTCCACAAGTCCTTACCTATGAATGCTTGCATTGCAGTATAGTCAAAATCACATATTGCTTCATGAAATGAGCTTTTTTTTGCCTAAGTATGTTTATTAGTACAGCAGAATCATGTTTGCATAAATGGTATTTTGTTACGTGATATACTATTTAAAAGAGTTAGGAGGCTCCAGTTTTAAACTTCATTGTAGCCAATGACAGCGTGACGCCATTCAAGTTACACTTGACCTCCCTGTATTTCTGACCTCCCAGCTGCAAGATTAGGTAGAAACAGGACCCCACTGTAAATGAGATGCTACATTTCAGTTGAGCTATCCCTGGTATGGCAAACAAATTAAAAAATAAAAACATTTGTGTTAACAAAATGGTGATTTTGTTTGTACAAGAATAAGGCATTTTGTTGATATCTTAAACACTGGTGACTAGCTGTCAGAAATGTTTATGGGGTGTGTACAACATAATCTGGTAGGCCATGTTCAGGTGATGCCTAAGCAGTATTTTAATTATGTAATTAGTTATCCCACACTTTAAATAAAATATCCATTTGTTGTTGTAAACACCTGATGCATAATTCTAATTTAAACTAGTAACCTTAGGTGATTTTTGTTCAGCTTTATTCTATAAACCTAGATGCGTGTACACATCGAGTCAATAAAATTTATTAAGCATCTTTACATTGTTACTATAATATAAATGTTTTATGACTCGGTTCATCTTCAAACATTCACTCATTCTTGCAACTGATTAAACATGCAAAAAGAGAATATTAGTGATTTAAAAAATCCTTTATTCATTAGGGACAGTGTCATATGAAAAGATAACATAATTCCTGATTTCCATTCAAATACTCTATATGTAATTGTATTAAATTAATTGATCTTGTATTTGATTTGGATCATATATTAAAAAAGGAGAATGCTTAATGTCAGACTAAACTAATCCTACCATGCTCAACTAACTGTATATGTTTATAAAGCCTCTGAGGGATGTCTCTTATGGTATAACAGACAAGGTGAGGGAGGTTTGGGCAAGCGGACCTCAAAACAAAGCCAAGTGATTCTGTCTGCCAAAACTACAGAAGAGGTGTTTCTTATATCATAAGAGACAACTCTCAGAGGTCCTATAAACTTATTATGACTCACTCAAATTTAGATCGAGTGATTTATAGTAGGTTTAGAGGTTTTATTTATTATGTCATCCTCCCTCCGGCACTGAAGTGGAGCACTTTCCCCTAACACTTCGGCCCAAGAGCACACTGTACACAGGATAAGATGTGCAGTGATTGTAATAGGCATAAAATGCTTTGTTTTTCACAGCTGCAGTGGGCATAGCCCTGCAGACATGTTGTGATCACTGTAGAGAAAAGGGAGCTTAACAGATTACCGAATGCATTTCTTAAATAGTGGAGGTGAATGGCAATCACTGAACATCCACTGCACTGTTTTGTCCATCAGTATCGGTGGAGCATGACAATGTCCACCATGTCCAAGATGGCAGCCAGAGTTTTCTGTGCATGCACACTGATTGCACAGTCTGCCATATCCATGATGGCAATTGGAGCCCAGTGTGCATGCTTGAGTCATCGTGCATATGCAGAGAACTCCGGCAGCCATCTTGAACATGCTGGAATGTGCTGCCAGAGTTCAGTGTATGTTTTTTTAAAACCATGACTCCGATCACTGACATTTACATATACAAGATACTGAGCTAATTACCTATCTAGATTACCTACTAGCTAATTATTAAAATCACAGCTGTCTCTTTTTTTTCATACTTTCCTAATGGGATTTGCTGATTAGACAGAATAGCACCAAGTAAGACCGTGGGTTTCTTTTCACAGAATGCAGTGTCCAGTTGATATTTAAGTAATTATCATCTGTTTGGCTCTATAGTAGAATCAATGTTTCAGAGCCTCATGTGCCTAGTTGAGATTTTTACTGAGTATGGTTACCCGTATACATTAAAGAGCAGCTGACATGTTTTTTTATGATTTGGGCAGGCAACTCGTTCCAGGGAGTTCCCTTCCCAATAAAATAAATTAGCTGATTTTAACATTTTTAAGCAGTTTAAATGCATTAATTTGACTTTAGTTTACTTGGCGCATAACTTCCATGTGCAAGCTGAGCGATCACCAAGCATTGCAGCCCTGCCCTGAAAAACATCACTTTGATGATGTGAGGTAGGGAATGGGGTTGCATGCACTCTATGTTGTTAATAATAGGATTAAGGGGGGGTTATCTAAATGTACTATGATTATGCTTGCTGGCAGTTCTACATGTATGGGGCTAGTATATCATATATGTTACAGCCCCATACATGTAGAACTGCCAACAAACAAAATCATAGTACATTTGGACAGCCCTGCTCCATTTATCCTATTAGTAACTATGTAGAGTGCCTGCAACCCCATTCCCTACCTCATGTCATCAAAGTGCAATTTTTCAGGGCAGGGCTGCAGTGCTTGGTGATCTCTCAGCTCATATGGGGAAGTTGTGAGTTGAGCAAACTAAAGTAAAATTAATACATTTAAACTGCTTAAAAAATGTTAAAATCAGCTCATTCATCTTATCGGGCAGGCAACTCCCTGGAATGAGTTGCCTGCCTGGACCATGTCAGCTGCTCTCTAAAGACTGTGTATGGACATCTGTACACAGACAACCCTGTTTCTAAATTTTGAGTTTATCATGGCAACCAGGTGACCTCTTGATTCAGTTTGAGTAAGGTTGCCCATTCACAATCTTCTTTGTTGTCCATGGTTTCCATACTAACTGAAAATAGAATAACAGATAGGGGACTGTGTATTATGAGGTTATTATACCATTCAGAGATTCTTGTGACATGTGAACCTTGACTGAAACCTTGAGATGGGATTCCAGCAGAGGAATACACAGCCCCCTGTCTGTTAGTTTTTGCTGTATATGAATTCATATTTTTCGTGTATCCTCTTTGAGCTGCATTGCTGCTTGTTTGCAACCATCAAAGACTCCCCTGCTTGGCATTTCATGGCCATGCTTGCTTCCTTACTCTGCTCATGCTCTAAAACAATCTCACATAGGGGATCAAACTGACATAAACTGATTTTTGCGATGGGTCCAGACTGAGCTGTTGCTCTGAGGAAGAAGAACACTGCATCAGTCTGGTTGCACCGTACATAATGGTTACAGTAAAAGCTGGGTGGCAGCTGCACGGGGACATTGACATTTTATTGCAACAGTAGTACAACAAAATGAACAATAATATTACAGGAAATGTGATGTCACAAGGATGGTATTATGGCTGGTTTATTGTATATTTTTTCTATGGAGCAAAAGGTACATGTGTGTATGTATTTATGTATATATGTGTGTTTATTTAATACACAGTCTCAAAAAGAAAGGAAATTATTTGCACAAAACTTCATTAATGCACCAGTTAAGGTTTAAGTGGAGGCCACAAAAGTAGAGAAATGTGGTGTTAGGGTTTCAAACCCTAACTCTGCACCCTCACCCCAAAAGGAGTAAAAGGAAAAAAACACTAGGGTTTTGGGTCTCTGGAATCTTGACGAATAAGTGGTGGGGTCTTCCTTGGGGTTGTCAATCCTAATGTTCACTCCTCTTCCCAGTCCATAGCCTCCTGTCTGAGGCATTGAGTACAGCTCCAAGCCAGTGCCTCATACTGATACAGTCTTCAAAGGTAGAGAGGTATGTCTTGCCACATGTTGCCAATACAATGTGTTGTAGCCTTCTTCATGCAGGGGCCTGAAGGCCCTGTGTGAAGAAAGGAGACCACATCTGACTTTGTTTGTTCAGAGAACAGGGTGGGCATTAGAGCTGACAATCACAAGGAAGACCCCTCCACTGATTCGCCAAGACTCCAGAGACCTAAAATGCTAATGTTTCTTTTTTTCTTTTGCTGCTTGGGGTTGGGGGTGAGAAGTTAGGGTTGGAAACCATAACACCACATTTCCCTACTTTTGTGGCCTTAATTTGAACTTTGACTGGTGCATTAATGAAGTTTTTGGCAAATAATATATTATAAGGGCATGGTAGTACCTCTACAGTTAGGGTTGTATATACAATTTCTATGTTAAATCCCACATTTTGTACCTTAATAACTTTGTCATTTTTTAATGAAAGATCTTAAAATTTGGCATGTGCGGTCATTTTGCCAGTGTCACAAGATTTAGAAAGTTTTGTGATGGCATCTTGTATGTTTTTTTTAAATATAAAGTGGTAAAAAAATAGAAAAACAAACACTTTTTCCCCATAGGTTAACATGGGATTTTTTTTGCCATCATCTACAGCCCACACATAATGAAATTTCTTCTCTGAAATCTTTAGAGATGATGTGGTATATGCCAAGGGTGTGTATTTCGATGATTTGGTAAAAAAATATATTACGATTTTTGAATTATAGCAATTTTTATGATAGCCACAAGACAGGCAGATAAATGAAAACAGTTCAAACTGTAATGTTACTGGTCCTGCACAGAGAAATTACTGTTTGTGCTGTCAGCCTTCTTGTTTTTCTAGCAATTTACAAAATAGTGTTGTATACAATTACTGCATGATAAGGTCAGCACAACACCTGTATGTAGGTCATAGTGATATGCTTAGTTTGATGCTCACCTTAACATTAGTATGTCTACATGGGAAATATGTGCTTTTTCACTAAAATTCATGTCCCCCTTCACTCACTAAGTAATTACCATTCAGTCTATTTACTGTCTGAACTTTACTGTTCGAGCAGTAAATAACCATTCACACTTATTAATAGTTTGAACTTTACTGTTTGAACCATAAATTCTGTTATGGAGATCTGGTAGTTCAGTGGTCCTTCCCCCTCCCCTGTTTTCCGATTGCCCTCCCCTACCAAAATAAAATCCCCTGGCAGTCCAGTGTTCCTTCCCCCCTCCTGATGTTTGATCATCATCCCAATAGCAAAAAAAAATCTTGTAGTCCAGTGATCCTTCCCCCATCCTCTGATCACAGTCCCCATGGCAAACACACATTTTCCTGGTAGTTCATTGGTCCCTCTCCCATTCTCTAATCACCCTCCCGATATTTAATAATTTTTTATTGGTAGTTATGGTCCTTCCCCCATTCTCTAATCACCATCCCCATATTTTACTGTTTTTTTTCCATTTAATCCAGTGTTCCCTCTCCCCTACCTTGATGTCCGAACACTACCTCTGTAGCAAAGAAACATTTTCATGGTAGTCCATTGATCCCTCCCCCATTCTCCAATTGCCATCCCCTTATTTAACAATCTTTTCATTGGTAGTCTAATGGTTCCTCTCCCCTCTCCCATTGTTCAACCACCATCCCCATTCAGCCCTTTATGTCCCTGGTGTCTAGTGGCACCCCCACCCCCACGCGCACATGGCTTTCTGTCCCTGAAATGAAGAAAAACATCCCTTGCTGGGGGTGTCTTTCTGAAAAAAAATACCCTCTCTGATCAACCCCCCACCTCTATCTCCCACTCAACATCCCCCACCCTAACCCCCTAGTATACCCCAACACATCCTCACTTACCTGAACAGGTCCCATGTTCAACATGTACTCTTCAATCAAAGACATGTCTTGCTGTTGGAACCGTTGTCTGCAATATGAGAAACTAATAATATGGCAATCGTACAGAACAATTCATGTCCGTTGTTCATACAGTCACTTCTCAAAAGAAGTTCTCTGCTATTTACAAGGTTTGCAACAGCATAAAGTTAGTCGGGCACTATTATAATGATATGTGCAAATGGATATTACTGATTTTATTTCACAATTTTGGCCTGGTAAAAGCACTACAGGCAGAAGCTCATTTCTGGGAGTGGGAGCTCAGGGAAGTTAAATTACATGACTTGCTCAGGGTCACACCGTAGGCAAGTGGCAGTTGTGACATTCCAATAGAAGTCTTCTGTGTCTCTGCTGTATGGAACAACATATTGTTGAAATATTATAAAGGATTTATAATGAGCCCTGTCTCAGCACAGTTATATAGTTTAGTGAGGATTCTGCTACAAGTATCACAATACAAGCAATTTGAAGTTTGAGTTTCAGAGCATAAAGTGATTGGCAGAGTTAAGATGTAAGCCTGGACACAGAAGACTACTGCTGGAATCTCACAACCACCACTTGCATATTGTATGACCCAGAGCAAGTCATTTAATTTAACCTCCTTGAGTTCCTTGATCTGTATGTATAGATATATACTATACCACGATTACAGAACCAGCTTCTCCTCTTTGGTGGTCCCGAAGCACCTTAAATATTTTTGGGGTGGCACTGCTTCTATAAAATATATCTTTACTTCAGTACAATGTAACATAACATCAGAGAAACAGGAGGTGTAATCACAAGAACATGTGTTCTTGTGATTACATCATCATTAAATTACTGGATTATTATAGTACTGTACATATTAATAGTTCATAAATTGCACTGTGGTCTTCTTGATGCAGTTTCAGTAGCAATGAAATTACAGCTGATAAGCACACAGATTCAACAGTTACATGCACAATTGATAAATGTCTATGTTGTTAATTTTGTAAGCTTTAGAATTTTATTTTATTGCAATATATATTGTAGTATGTACTTCATTGTTCAGTATGTTCCTGGCAGACTGTGCATGAACTGAAATATTGTAGAAATTGTATTCGTAAAGCAGAACTTTAATAGTCCTATGTAGTTCGCATGGCATTGGCTCTGGTGTCATTTTCCACCATTGCAGGTGCTTATTTGTCACCTAAATGTTCTACATTTAACATGATACTTATGTATTTCTTGCCATATACCCAGTAAAATGCATTTCTGCATTTTTAGAAGGAGAAAATAAATGCTAATTCAACATGGATTCATGTAAATTAAGGGAAGGATTGCAGAAAAACAACAGAGGTGCTTGGTGTACTTTGCTCATTGTTTATTCTTTTACTAAAATGAAAGGCAGTATAATGTTAAATTTGTATAAAGTGAAAATAAATCTAATGAAATATCTCCAATAAATACATACATGTAATATCAGAAGATATATACACTATTGCAAATAAACATCAGGCTGTGGTTCATATTTATATACTTTAACATTTAAGCAGTAATGGGCATTAACATATTAAGAATTCATCACGTTGCTATGGGTGACTCATTTTGACCCAGCCTTTCCAGAACTCACATCAACCCAACTACTAGAATGCGGTCCACCCTTTCACTTTATAATCACAGGGCTCTCAACTCTTCCAGAAGTGAGTTGCCACATTGTTTACAGGGAAAGAGGTAAATGTGAGGGAGACAGACAAAATGGGCTGCAAATCTGGCCCCTGATCTTTACTGATCCCCTTGAATTAGCAAGCTCCTGCAGCCCTGATCTTTGTAGGATAAACACATAAATGCAGCACTTAACAGTATACACTTGTAGTCCATTCTTCTATTCTTTACGAATTTTCAACAAATTCAGCATACCATTTTATTAAACAAGTAACATGGTGATGCTGACAAATGCTAAAAAGAGAGCTTGTGCTAATCTCAAAACTGGCATGATATTCAGTTCTTTGAGCAACTGCAGAACTGACAGCATTGACTGATATGGAGATGGCAATGGACATGACTGCACTGTTTAAATAAGTGCAATTAGGTAACAGGACTGGTATTTATTGACTATTATAGACAATAATTGCTGGGCTTAGATTTCCAATAGGAGTGCCCTGACCCCACTTAATTATACCCTTATTGTCAGCGATCACTACTGCCCTCCGCTCTCGACCTGGGGTGGTTTACCATCAGAGTGGTAACTGAGTCTTGCACTACAATGAATACCAGAGAGCCAATAGAAGTATTGCTTCAAATGTAGATGCACTCTATTGATAGACTCCCTCAGTACCATACGCCACTGAATCCTTCCTCTGATGCTGTAGATATGCACACCTACCCATATAGTAGATAATCTAATCACACTATGTAATTGTTGCAATTTCTACCATGCTACTACATCACTGCCTGTAATACTCTTCATTTCGTATAAACCTTTATGCATCTCAGTTACTGCACCCATCCTACAGGGCCACTGCTTGTTATCTGCAAATTATGTATGTACTGTTTTTTGTATTATGTGCTGCACTCTTGTAACCCCCTACCCCCAGGGCGCATCTGGAATTGAGCGGTACTCTGCTCAGTATGCCTGCCTAGTAAATCTCTTAAATAAATAAATAAATAAAACATTTATCTGAAGTGTGAGACTCATTTACAACTCTGACAATGGCCACTGAAGGGTAGAGCACAGAGCAGTACCGGTCGCCATCAGTAGTGGTAATATGAAGAGTGTGTGGACGGAGGAGCACTGCTATTGGAAATTCATACCCAGCAATTATTTACTAAAATAAATCATCACTACATACACTAAAATTCTGCTACTGAGTTTTCTTTAAATAGAAACAGTTATGTTAAGCACTGTGATATCCTTGAAAAGTTAAATGTAATGGGCTTGCCTGAACAGTACCAGTATAATTAATGACAAATACTTTTATTATAATTGTTAGTGATAATAGGGGGATCTTTCGTCACACCTTGAATAATGGTATCAGCCACCACCATGTGCCACTCTTATTGATCCTGCTATGAAACCAGAAAGAAATGTATCAGTTCTTTGTTTTAAATTTTCCAGCTTTTGAGGGCAGAGTTTTGCATCTGCCATTATCATTCGTACCACATTTTTCTTTTGCTTCAAGACACTGTAATATTTAAATTCTGGTAAGTGGAACAGATCTGGTTGCTAAATGTTTTGTTCAGCATGAACAAAAAATGTGAAAGCTAACCTAATGCCATTGTAAATGTGTGAAATATATCATTTGCATAAGCAAGATATATAAATTAGTTTCAAGAAAAGCTCTAAGTAAGGTAACTCATGGTACTGTAATTAGACTGGTTAATGTCTGCTCATCAGACAAAGCATCCTCATCTGTAGAAGCCCCCTCAAAGGCACTGAGAAGAAACAAAACATACTGACTAAAATATATTCACATAAAATGATCCTTTGTAGTGTGTAAAAGGAGAGAAAGAAACTTTTCAAATGCAGATTTTTGAAAGGAAAGCAAGCAATGTGATGTATGTAGTGACTTTTATACTAACAGTTTCACAAAACACATTACAGTTCAGGAAAGGGAGGGAAAAAATAATGCTGGCATAGCAGAGGGAGAGTCATACAGCACACTGACAGAGAAAGACAGGTAAGAGAAAGGGAGGTTACATAACATGCTCACATACTGTCCACAGTGTGGAAGTGGAGCCTGTGTGAGTCAAACTTGCATCTCCAGGTTCACAGCTCTGATCTCTAACCAATAGACAAAATTATCTCCCAGTCTGAATATATTACATTTATTGAGCTTTTGAGGTTTTTGTATTTACTTTATTTCTCTTCACTGGTGTTGCCTCTAAAGATGTTGGGAATTTATAATTTTGCAGTGAAGTTGTTGCAAAGTAAAGGAACTTCACACTTGAAGAAGCTTAGTGAAGTTCCTCAACCTTACACCAACTTTGACAGTGAGTTAATCTTTTTTTATTTTAAGCACAAAAAACAAAGACCACCCCCTGTCATACTCACCCATCCACCCTTCCACCATGGCGCATAGTTTAAAATATTTTGTAACATGGTGAAGAAGAATGACACTTCCTCATTAGGCAGAAGACATCACCTGACCAAGGATTAATTCTCATACATACATACAATTTGCCATCAGAAACTGACCATATTGTCTATCAAGTCTGCTAGAGTACACAGCTACTGCCACTGGGTTTCAGATGCCCCACCCCCTCCTGATCCATTCCCAGTGGAAAATTCTGATTACTACTTTCCCAGACCCCCCCCCATACACCTTCCCATGTTCTTCTGGAAGTGCCCACCATCTGACATGATACCACCTTCTCTGGTAGGGTATTCCATTTCAACACCACCCTTTCCATAAAATAATGCCTCCTCATCTCTCTCCTAAATCTACTTCCTTCCAATCTTAGCCCATGTTCTCTAGTGTCCTTTTCTATTATTAGCCTAAATAACCCGTCTATGCCAGTTCTGTTGAACCCCTTCATATACTTGAACGTTTCAATCATATACCCCAATTCCTCCTCTCCTCCAGGCTGTACAATTTCAGATGTCTTAGCCTGTCTTCGTAAGGTTTGCCTTCTATCCCCTGTATCATTTGTGTCACCCTACACTGCACCCCCTCTTGCAGCCTGATATCCTTCTTCAGATACAGACATCAAAACTGCTAGCATTACCCTAACTGCAGCCTGACTAGTGATCTGAAGAGGGGCAGGATCACATCCTTATGTCTGGATGAAATTCCCCTTGCAATACACCCCTGCATCTTGTTAGTCTTGGCTGCAGCCCTTCTTTACTGGGCAGAGTTGTTCATGCTCTTTGTTATCATTACGCCCAGGTCCTTCTCTTCTTCAGTGACCCCTGAACTCACCTCATTCAACAAATATTCCCTCTTTGGGTTATTTGCACCAATATGCAAACCTTACACTTCTTTGCATTAAAGCCCAGCTGCCACTGCAGTCATCACAGTGGGCAGTACCCTAAGCACCAGTGATCACCATACAATGTGGTTTAACACTACGATAGGAGCATAGGCAGACCACATGAGGACGAGGGTCTTGTCTATAGGAGGGTGAAATTTAAGGAAATGGGAGACTGCCTCAGAAACTGCCTAAAAGGAGGGAATGTCAGGTAGGGGTAGAGGAACAGTGGCAAATAATAAGGGAGGGCATAATTAAGGCAACCAGTCTCTGCTGAAGGAAGTGGATAAAAGGAAAAGGAAAAAGTTACCTTTATGGTACTCTAGAGCAGTAGCCACAGTGGTGAAGGATAAAAAGGTGGCATTTAGGAAGTTTAAGGAAATGTAGGGTGAGGAAGACAGGGAGGTGCTCCAGGTAAAAAAGATGGAATCAGGTAAGGCACTGGAGGGATCAAAGGTGCAGAGAGAGGAAAGGATAGGCATTAGAGATGCAGCGAAATTATATTCTGCTGGGAAAGTGAATGGGAAGTGGCCACTTTGTGTTGTCACTCCACTACATGGAGTGGCAAATAGAAAAGGCTCATTTTGCCTTGTAATTATTACTTTGTGTTGTCATTCCGCCTTAACATGAAGTAAGGCAGAGTGGCAACAATATTGGCAGCTCCCCAGTGACCTCCCACATACACAGTCACCAGAATTAATGGACATTCCCAAAATGCTACTGTCCTGTTTCCAGAAAACTCCCTAGTGATGATGAAGTGAAATGAAAGCACAAGAAATACAAAGTTTCCCAGAATTAATGGCACACTAAGTCATGCGCACAGTGGACAAGGTCACATCACACAGAGACTCCGGAATTAATGTGCATACCCAAAAGGCTACTGTCTTGCGTCCAGAAAATTCCCCAGTGCTGACGAAGTGAAATGAGAGCACAACAAGGAATGTGAAGTTTCCCAGAATTAATGGTGCACTCTGTCATGTGAGCAGTGGCCACATACAGTCACCAGAATTCATGCGCATCCCCAAAATGCTACTGTCTTGTGTCCAGAAAATTCCTCTGTGCTGGTGAAGTGAAATGAGAGCATAACAAGAAATACGAAGTCTCCCAGAATTAATGGTGCACTCTGTCATGCGAGCAGTGGCCACACACAGCACAGTCACCAGAATTAATTTGTGCATCAAAAATTAACAGAGCAGTGGTCACTGGGATGGAGGTGCAAGTTCCCAATAGGCAATATCACAGTGCAAAACAGGCAGCACTCACCTCTGTAAAGGTTCTGGTTAAAAAAAAAAAACACAAAACAATGACATGTAGTTTTAAGGCTTTATTCCCATTATCAAGCAGAAGTACAATTACAGGTTTTTATGTTTCGCTTGACTTATTCAGGTTTCATCAGAGATAGTTAACTGTTCTACATAGTCTGCTTTTATACATTAATCAGGTGTGACCATTCAACATATCAACCAATAAAAATTCATTACTAATAATTATGCAACCAATCATCAAGTGCAGTAAAGGATTCAAAAAGTGTCATCACCTAAACAATTAGTGATCTATCCATTTTTATTTTACATATCATTATTTAAAAGTATATGGTACTTCTAAATATCACTGATTCTTGTTTTCAGAATTATTTTCTTAGTTTCTTGCTTCATTCATAAACCATCGGTTCACTTGATAAGTCTGTATTAAGGGGAAAACATAAAACGATTTCGAAACAAATCCATTGAAACCATAATATCTTTATGTCTAGATCCCTTTATTTCTATTTTATCTTCACAATCCATAAATACTCATTTATTTTCAACTAATATTGTCAGGGCCTATCACTGGGGACCAGATTGAAAAAGGAAGGGAGGAAAAGGGGGAGAAAAGAGGAGTTTCCAGAATTAAGATTGTAGTTTTCTTGTTATTATTTTACTTTTCTCATGTTTTATCAAAACATGAGAACACAGAGAATTAGAGACGGGGTGGGGCACTGGGCGGTGGGGGAAGGAAGAAGGGGGAGAAATATTTTATGGTAAAAGAGGGTTGGATAAAAGGATAGGTTATTGATAAAGAATATTAGCCAAAGATAAAAAAATCCTGTCTTCCCTGTTTCTTCAAAAACAGCTTAAATTCAAATTTATCATTTAAACCTAAACCTTTTGTGACCCCTAATTTAAAAATCTATAACTGTTCTTTTTCATTTAGAATGGATTCATAGTCTCCACCTCTAACATTCTTTGGAATATTTTCTATTCCCATCGCTGTCACATTATGTACCCTCCCGTCTCTGTAATTCTTTATATACATAGCCATTGCATATTCAGGATTTTGTTTTTTAATTGCTCTAATATGTTCATTAATTCTGAGTCGCAGTTTTCTTTTGGTATTTCCTATATAGAATTTTCCACAGGAACATGTCAGTTTATACAACACCCTCGGTGTTACAATTAATATCCCCTTTTACTTTTTCAATCTTACCATTCTTTGGATTAACACAAGACTCTGTTCTTTCCATAATGGAACAAATGCCATAGAAACCATACGATCTCGATCCTTCTTTACAGAGTTTTATTCTATTACCTGTGGTCTTACCCTGATAACTATCGGTTAATTTGTTTTTTAAATTTAGGCCCCTCCTATAGGCTACCTGTAGGGGTCTTTCAAGTAGGTGAACTAAGGGTTCAAGTCCTCTTAATATTGATAGATTATTTTTAACCATTTCTATCACCTCTTTAGATCCCCCCAAAGGTAGTGACAAATCTTAATTCTCCACCGGGATCATGTGGTCTCTTATGGCCTGACAACAGACTGTCATGGTAGATCGTCTACATTGTTTCTAGCAGTAACTATGTCCTGCTCTTGGTACTGTCTCTCCCTTAATTTGTCTGACAATTCTTCAGCTTTTACTTCATACAGTCCTTCTGACTCACAGTTAGGTTTAAGCCTCATAAATTGCCCCATAGGCAGATTTTTAACTACATGCCCCAGATGGCAACTTGTGGCCAAAAGTAAGCTATTCTGATCAGTAGGCTTTGTATACAAATCTGTTAGGAAAGTACCATCCATTTCATTCCTAATTGTTAAATCCAAGAAGTGTATTTCATGCTGGTTTGCAATGATTTTGAATCTCAAGTTGGAATTCAATTTTTCCAAATATTCAACAAATAGATTCAATTCACTTCTGGTTCCTTTCCATATTATTAGAACATTATCTATAAAATGTCTAAACAAATCAAGTTTATCAAAGAAAGGGTTTCTCTCACAGTTATACACCACTTCTACTTCCCACCTTGCTAAATAAAGGTTCGCCAGACTTGGGGCAACTGTAGCCCCCATGGCTGTACCCTTTATTTGTTGAAATATTTTCTCTTGAAACATAAAGATATTATTTTTCAAAACCAGTTCAGTTAAATTTACCAGCATGTTGATGTTCTCCTGAGGTAAATTAGTATGCAGGAGTAAACTCTTTTCAATAGCTACTAGCCCACCATCATGTGGTATGGTTATATACAAGGCCTTGACGTCCAGCATCACTAGCCACCACTGCTTTTCTGTTTGTATATCCCTTAATAGGGTTACTACACTCATTGTGTCTTTTATATAGCTTCTGGATTTTGGTACAATGGGGCACAAAAAACTGTTGACAAACTTGGATATACAGTAGGTTCAGTTATCCAACCAATTCCAGATACAATATGCCTAGTTGGTGGTTTGGTAGGATCCTTATGTATCTTGGGGAGTGTGTAAAATGTTGGTTTCTTAGGGGACTGAACAGACAAGTGTAACCCCCTTGCAAATGGGGGTTCCTAAAAGCTTCCACGGAGCTCATTTAAATGCTCCATGCCTGGCTGTTGGTCGGCGTTTAAGCAGTTTTCACATGGTAGCCAGTGAGCTCCTTGGAGGCCTCTGTATACTGTCTCTTTAAGGGCTGCCTTATGATTAGTCTGGGTTGGGGTTCGAGTGTTACTATGCTCGAGTTCCGTCTGGACTGTAGAGTAAGCGCTCCCTTCTGCCATCACTAAGCCAGCAGAGGGGGCTCAGTGGGAGAAGGAGATGGTTTACTACAAATAACGTAGAGTAATAATGATAATGTGGTTGTTCTGACCTGTTTCCTTTGCAGCAAAAGACTGTCTGATTATCCCCTCCATTTTGGTCCTGAACTGGACCAATTAGTATCTTGGGACTCCTTGAGCCGGCTGACCAATGGGAGAACTGCTTGTCATTGGAGAGAGGCATTATGGGTTATGGCGCCTTCTTGCACCACTAAAAAGCAAGAGTAGATGACTGGCAAGTGACGACAGCCAATGGGATCAGGTAGCGCCCGAACTGTAAGAAGGGTCCCATGCTACTTGGGGCAGATTCGTAGTGGCTGAGGAAAAGGAAGGAGCTGTGTGCTTCTGCGCTGGTGGAGTGTTCGCGCGGGAAGCACATGAAGACCTGAGGTGGCCGTTTTTGCCCATTGAGTGAGTCGGACTAAATCCGCCTGCGTGCGGTCGGAGGAGGCTGGTGCCAGCCCAGGTACCTACCAGGTTCAACCTGAGAGGACTGGAGAATCTGCTGAATCGCGCTTGGTCCACCCGTGAGGTTGAAGTTGCCGCTTATTGCTCGAATCTACTGCAAGTTCATGTGGGGTTTAGAAGCAGCTGCCTGGTATGGTAACCCTTTGTTATTTGCCATAAAAATGTGTGAGGAGGCTGGTGAAATTCAGGCCCAGCCCTGCTGGTGGTGACAGAATCAGTATCTGCTGGAGCCGTGAGTACTAAATCAGGGTAGCTCCCTGCCAAGTTCACAGACAGTGGCCTCACATTGTTTTGTTACTCTGCTGACTGCCCTAGTGGAATGTTCTACTTATTCTGACTTTCTCAGGATTGTAAAGGCTATCTGTGTCATTGCCCCAACCAGCTGCCACGGTGGATTAGTCATTAGGGCTTGGGTACCCAGGGACAGTCAATATTAGGTTCAGGCCTGTGCACAGTGCCCTAGGTAGATAATTACAGAGTAAGCCAATTGTCTTGATCTCCCGGCCCTTGTTGTTTGCCTCCTTTTAATAAATCAGATTGACGTGTTGCAACTACACCCTGGTTAGTTTGTACATCTCTGGTGAACTGCTGCATAGTGACTGTGATATAACTGTACCTTACTTTAAAGGGGATCCCCGGAGCGAGCTGAGGGATACCATCCGGGGGGTAAGTGTATGTGGGAAAAGTATCATTGGAACCCTGTGTGAGCCACTAGTGAGTCGAAAGGGGGGTTGCAGTAACCCAGAGGGCTGTGACTGAGGTAAACTCTCCAGTATTAACCCTGATCTCTGGGTGGAGGCACCCGCCAACGGATCTGGGCCCCTCACCCTGTCTTCATGGAGGCAGGTGGGGTAGTAGCCCTAAGGGTAGCGCCCCCTCGGGGTTACAAATTGGAGGCACCGCTGGGATCAGCATCCCCAGTGGCCAAGTGAGGAAGTACATAAGAAATGGAAAAACTGGAAGGGGATATGTTGGGGAAAATTAAGCTGGGACCTATTAAGACAATGGTACACCATCTGGTGGGATGGGGCGAAGCCGAAGAGCTGGACTCCCAGAAAATTGTGTTACTGTTAGATGTGCCTTTGGGAACTCCAACTGCTGACATCATTTCTGCAGCAGAGCAAGTAAAATGTTTAGGCAAAGTGGAGGTGAAAGGGTGTATGGCTGACCTGCTAGACCAGATGTTGCAGGTGCTGCTCCTGTGTAGTGTGGCCATCGACCCCGAGAAGGTACCTCCAGTGATTTACCCGGAGGGTGCCTCACAGGGATGGAGGCTAATTCATATTCGAAGTGGGTCAGTCACTCCTGGGGGTCCCCAAATGAATAGTTTTAAAGATAAGCTGCTTAAATTGCTGGCTGTGGAGGGGAGAACTACCCAGGAACTGCTGCAAGCATTGGATTTGTCTAGTGATGCTACCCCTCAGGGCTCCCCCGGCACCTCCCCCTGTCCCCCCAAGAGTTCTGTTTTGGCTTCACTGCCCCTAGTGGTCCCACCTATACAGCTCGATTCCTACCGTAAGCTAAAACTTTTTTCTGGCACGGTGCCAGTGCCTCCAAGGGAGGATGACCTGGAGGCTTGGATGGACTATGCCACCCCCTTAGTACAGGAGTGGCCATGCTCTGAGGGGGAGAAAAGGAAGAGACTGATGGAGAGCTTGCGGGGTCCCACTTCAGAAACCATTAGGTTTTTCCGGGCCACCAGTACAGAAGCCACCGCTGCAGAGTATCTCTCTGCTTTAGAAGGGGTGTTTGGGAGTACAGAGACTGGTGAAAATTTATTATGGAAATTCAGGTCTGCTAAGCAGCGGAGGAATAAGAAACTGTCTGCCTTCATCACTAGGGTGGAACAGGCCTTGCAGATGGCCTATAGGAAAGGGGGAATCACTGCCACAGCCTTGAATCAGGTCAGGTTAGAACATGTTTTAAAATCTGCCAGATTCTCTAGCGTAATACTGTTAAAACTTAAGTTACATGATCGACGGGCCACCCCGCCTGAATACTGTCAACTAATGAGGGAAATTAGAGAGGTGGAGACCGATGAAGCGGGGTGGGAGCCATGTGTGGGAGCAGTGAACCCTAGTGGGACCCCTGAGCCTAGCACCCCTGAGAAGATCAGCCTGTCTGGAGGGTTTGAGGGATCCCCAATTTTCCAGGTGCTGTGGGAATGTGAGTTATTTCCTCTGACCCCCCACGTAGAGAGTGAGTTGAGGGCCGAGGTCAGGAATTTATGGGATCTGGTGAGGGACTTGAAGCAATCTTCTATATACCCTGTTAGGTCCGAGGCCCCTGAGACAAACAAAAACCAGACCCCTGGCCCAAGGAAGCTCCCTCACCCCTCTCAGGGCCCCCCACAGATAAGGTGTCAACCGCCAAATAGTGATCCCCGGGACCCCATGTTCTGTTACCATTGTGGAGAAGATGGGCATTTTCAACCTGAGTGTCAGAGGCCAGAGAATTTAAGGAAGGTCAACAGTAGACTGATCACTTGGCATCGCCAGGCCCAGTCTCGACCCCCTAGGAAAAGTTTTGTGACTCGGTTCCAGGCTCAGCCGGCTCTCAATGCTGTGGTCCCCGACTGGTCTGATGTGGTCGGGCCTTCAATGGAGACCCCGGTGTGAGTAAATGGGATCCCCACTCGAGCTGTATTAGACAGTGGCTCTCAGGTAACCATCATGTTTCAAGACTGGTATCAGGCACACTTGTCTGAGGTGCCTCTGCAACCCTTGAATGGTCTACATGTGTGGGGGTTGAGCGATAAGGCATATCCGTATTTGGGGTATATCCGAGTTTGGTTATCATTCTCTACATCTGTGGCTGGAATGGATGAGCAGGTGAAAACCTTAGTTTTAGTTTGCCCACCCACTGGACTGTATGATGGGGTGCCTTTGTTGATTGCAATGAATGCTCATATGTTTGGACGATTGGCCCAGTTGTGCTCAGAAAAGCAAGCATTCCAAATTGGGCAAGCCCTAAGGATACCTGCTGTGATCCAAAGGGCAGTTGCAACTCGGAAGAAAGTTGGCCAGGAGGAACTCGAAGGCCCGGTGGGGGTGGTGTGGAAAAAGGATCCGGCCCCAGTGATCCTCGCCCCGAATGCCCAATGTGTCCTGCATAGAGAAGTACAACTAAGGATGGCTGTTAAGAATAAGTTGTTGAAGTTGGATGTGCCTGGGGAAGGAAGATTGCCTGAGGGACTGTTGGTAAAGCCCAGTATCTTGCCGGCTAGAGCTTATGCTTATGTCAAGCGAGTGATGGTTCAAGTGCATAATGTGTCTGACAAAGAGATTCGAATAAGACGAGGGTGCACCCTGGCAAGTGTCCATTGCGCAGATACTGCAGTACTACCAAATAGCAAGAGACCCGAGACAGACGACTGAGTTACTCCTGACTTGTTTGATTTCGGTGACTCCCCGCAGCCAGCTGAATGGAAAAAAAAGGATCAGTGAGAGGCTTGCAAAAGGGACCAGGTTTTCTCCCTAAAAGAGTGGGATGTGGGATGTGTGCATGGGGCTGAGCATCACATTCGGCTGCATGACGAAAGGCCTTTCCAAGAGAGATCCAGGCGTTTGGCCCTGGCTGACATAGATGATGTGAGGCGGCATCTGCAAGAGATGTTGGCTGCTGGTGTGATACAAGAGTCCAGGAGCCCCTATGCCTCCCCCATTGTAGTGTTAAAGGAAGAAGAATGGGGCGGTTCGGATGTGTGTAGACTATCGCACTTTGAATCGGTGGACCATCCCCGATCAGTACACCATGCCACGCATACAGGAAGCCTTGGATTGCTTAAATGGCAGTAAGTGGTTCTCTGTGTTGGACCTCCGCAGTGGGTACTACCAGATCCCAATGGCTCCAGAGGACCGAGAGAATACTGCATTCATTTGCCCCCTAGGTTTCTATGAGTTCATTTGGATGCCTCAGGGGATTTCAGGTGCCCTGGCCACCTTTCAGCGCCTGATGGAGAGGGCCATGGGAGACATGAATTTGCTCGAGTGTCTGGTCTACCTAGATGACGTCATAGTGTTTGGGCGCTCATTGGAAGAACACGAGCAGCGATTATTCAAGGTCTTGGATCGGTTGGAGGAGTTCAGCCTCAAGCTGTCTATAGACAAGTGTCAATTCTTCCAGACTTCTGTAAAATATGTGGGCCACATAGTGTCTACTGAGGGCATAGAGACTGATCCTAGTAAAGTGGAGACCTTGACTACTTGGCCTCAGCCCAGGAACTTGAAAGAGCTGCAACGGTTTCTGGGGTTTTGCGGGTATTATAGGCGATTTGTCAAGGACTATTCTCGAGTGATTCCCCCCTCCTCAACCTCACTCAGGGGTACCCTCCTACCCACAAAAAGTATAAGAAAGTTGTGCACTCTGAGACGGAGAAGGAATATTTCCAGCTGAATGAATTGTTTGGGGATCGTTGGACTGTTGAGTGTGAGGACGCTTTTTATGACATCATATATCAACTCATACATGCCCCCGTGTTGGCCTATGCTGACCCAGCCAAGCCCTATGTTCTCCATACTGATGCCAGTCTTCAAGGATTGGGGGCTGTATTATATCAGGAGCACTTGAATGGTTTGAGGCCTGTAGCATTTGCTAGCAGAAGTCTGACTCCTTCAGAAAAGAACTATCCCGTGCATAAGCTACAATTCTTGGCTCTGAAGTGGGCCGTTGTTGATCATTTTCATGACTATTTGTACGGTGCCAAGATATTGATGAAGACTGATAACAATCCTCTGACCTATGTACAAACCTCAGCCAAGTTGGACGCCACTGGCCACAGGTGGCTCTCTGCCTTGGCCACCTATGGCTATGCTGTTGAATACAGGGCTGGCTTAAACCATATAGATGCGGATGCCCTTTCTTGGAGGCCTATGCCCCAAACTGACTGGATCAGGTTGTCTGAGCCTGACATAAGAGCCCTTTGTCAGAAGTTTGACAAGGAAGAACAGGTGCCCCCGGATGCTGTGAACTGTATGGTGGATTGCTTGGGGTCATCTGAGAACTGCATACCTGCTGCCTACTGTCATTTTTCCGCACTGGACACTAGTTCACTGCCCCAGTTTGACAATACTAGTCTTCAACAGGCTCAATCCCGAGATTCTATGATAAAACCAGTTGTGGAAGCCGTGCAGGCCGGGCGGGATGTGTCCAAATTGCACTCCACCAACTTAAGAGCCACCTTGTTATACAAAGAAGGGCCCAAATTAAGGCTGATTAACCAACTACTATACCAAAAGACTGTAAATAAAGAGGACCAGATCATCAAACAGCAGCTGGTACTGCCTTCAGAGTTAAAGGAACTGGTCTTAAGGTCCTTGCATAATCAGATGGGGCAACTTGGCATCGACCGAACACTTGATTTGGTACGAGCCCAGTTCTACTGGCCAAAAATGAGTGCGGATGTAGAGCAGTATGTCAAGACCTGTAGTCGGTGTCTGCAAAGGAAAGCCTTGCCCCAGAGAGCTGCTCCCATGGTCAACATTACCACTAGCACCCCTATGGAACTAGTCTGCATTGATTTCTTGAGTCTAGAACCAGATCTGAAAAATATCAGTAATATATTGGTGGTTACTGATCATTTCACCCAGTACACACAGACGTTCCCTACTAAGGATCAGAAAGCAACCACGGTGGTTAAGATACTTGTTGAAAACTTTTTTGTCCACTACGGGGCCCCCCAGTGGATTCATTCCGACCAGGGAAGGGACTTCGAGAGCTGCTTGATTAAAGAGATGCTGTCTTTGTAGGGGGTGTGAAAGTCAAGAACCACCCCCTACCATCCTCAGGAAGATCCCCAGCTTGAAAGGTTTAACCGCACATTGCTGGATATGTTGGGCACATTGCAACCCAAAGACAAACTGAGATGGAGCCAGCAGATTAGCACCCTGGTCCACTCTTATAACTGCACCAAGAGTGATGCTATGGGATTTTTCCCGTACAGACTGATGTTTGGGAGAGAGGCTAGATTGCCCGTGGATGTGTGCTTTGGAGTTTCCCCTGATGGGGTGCAAGCAGAAAATCATCTACAATACATACAGAAGCTGAAGGCCCAGTTAAACCATGCTTATCAGTTGGCCAGACCATGGCTGCTAAAAGAAACTTGGCCAATAAGGAGAGGTATGACAAGAAAGTAAAGACATTGGAGCTAAGAGAAGGGGATAGAGTGTTGCTGTGAAATCTGGGGCTGCATGGAAAACATAAGATTGCTGACCGATGGCATCACCTCTCTCAGATTGTTGTGGGGCAACTGGACGATTTGCCTGTATATAAAGTGCGACCTGAAAACAATTCCAAAGATGTGAAAACTATTCACCGAAATCATCTGCTGCCAGTCGGGCAAATCCTGATTGACGCCGAACCGTTAACTGCCGCCCCCTCCAGGCCTGTGACTAGATCTGCTGCCCAGAAAAGAACCAAACCCATGGATTCTTCAGCAAGCCAACTAAGAGAACCTTGTTTAAACCCTGCAGAAGGAGATGATCGACAATCGGTGTCGGAAGACAATGAAGATGATATTGAATACTATCCCTCTTACAAACTGAGCCAGTTGTTTCCGGGCAATCCCCATGTTAACCCTGGAAATGAGATTGGCCTTTCTGGACTGTTTGAGCCCCATAATTTGTCTCCGGAGCCAATACCTCCAGAAGATGAGCTGGGTAGCAGGAAAGCCCAAGGGGTGGGGTCCTTAAGCCTGGCTGAACTGTCTGGCCTGGCTGAACTATCTGACTTCTCAGATGAAGAGAGTGAGGTGGGGGGACAAGCCAGTGATATGCCAGAACCAGAAGAATATTTTGAATGCCCTGATGGTTCCTCACTAGTAGCTACACAGCCCTCGGCTGAGTACAGTGGAGTGGGTCTTGGGGTAGAGGTTCAGGCCACCAATAATACTATGAGCACTGGACCCTGTTCCCCTGTGGAGGCTCCAGTCCCTAATGTCAGTGGGGGTGAGTTGGAATCAGGGCCTGTTTCAGGGTTCCCCGAAACACCTAGATGCTCCAGCCGAGAAGTACGGCCTCTAATAAAGTTGAGTTATGAGTCTCTGGGTCAGCCAGTGGACTTGCCCTTAAATGTGGTCCACAAAGGGGTGTATGTGTCCCCAAGCTCCTTGCCTAAGCTAGTTTTGGGGGATAACTCTAGTTTGTTGGTATTACTCTTTGGGTGTAGTGCCCCTACTTTAGGTGACCCGCCAGTAACTGAAATGGAGAGGTTCCCCCAAGCCCGGGGCCATGAGCAGGAAATATTGACCTGATTGGGAAAAAGAGAAACAAAGGGTTATGTGTGTACACTATAAACATTCATGTATGTAATGCAAAGTGTGATGTAGTGTCAATTAGGCTGTGTGCCTTCAAGTGAATTAAGGGTAATTACTTGGCGCGGACGCCAAGTTTTTCCAGGCCAGGGAGGCTGTAACCCCCTTGCAAATGGGGGTTCCTAAAAGCTTCCCCGAAGCTCGTTTAAATGCTCCATGCCTGGCTGGTGGTTGGCGTTTAAGCCGTTTTCACATGGCAGCCAGTGAGCACCTTGGAGGCCTCCATATACTGTCTCTTTAAGGGCTGCCTTACGATTAGTCTGGTTGGGGGTTTGAGTGTTACTATGCTCGAGTCCTGCCTGGACTGTACAGTAAGCGCTCCCTTCTGCCATCACTAAGCCGGCAGAGGGGGCTCAGTGGGAGAAGGAGATTGTTTACTACAAATAACGTAGGGTAATAATAATGTGGTTGTTCTGACCTGTTTCCTTTGCAGCAAAAGACTGCCTGATTATCCCCTCCATTTTGGTCCCGAACTGCCGAATTGGACCAATTAGTATCTTGGGACTCCTTGAGCTGGCTGACCAATGGGAGAACTGTTTGTCATTGGAGAGAGGCATTATGGGTTATGGCGCCTTCTTGCACCACTAAAAAGCAAGAGTAGATGACTGGCAAGTGACGACAGCCAATGGGATCGGGTAGCACCCAAACTGTAAGAAGGGTCCCATGCTACTTGGGGCAGATGCGTAGTGGCTGAGGAAAAGGAAGGAGCTGTGTGCTTCTGCACTGGTGGAGTGTTCGCGCAGGAAGCGCGTGAAGGCCTGAGGCAGCTGTTTTTGCCCGTTGAGTGAGTCGGACTAAATCCACCGGCGTGCGGTCGGAGGAGGCTGATGCCAGCCCAGGTACCTACCAGGTTCAACCTGAGAGGACTGGAGAATCTCCTGAATCACGCTCGGTCTACCCGTGAGGTTGAAGTTGCAATTTATTGCCCGAATCTACTGCAAGTTTGTGTTGGGTTTAGAAGCAGCTGCCTGGTATGGTACCCCTCTGTTATTTGCCATATAAATGTGTGAGGAGGTTGGTGAAATTCAGGCCCAGCCCTGCTGGTGGTGACAGAATTCGTATCTGCTGGAACCGTGAGTACTAAATCAGGGTAGCTCCCTGCCAAGTTCGCAGACAGTGGCCTCATGTTGTTTTGTTACACTGCTGACTGCCCTAGTGGAATGTTCTACTTATTCTAACTTTCTCAGGATTCTAAAGGCTATCTTTGTCAGGGCCCCAACCAGCTACCATGGTGGACTAGCCATTAGGGCTTGGGTACCCAGGGACAGTCAATATTAGGTTCAGGCCTGTGCACAGTGCCTAGGTAGATAATTATAGAGTAAGCAATTGCCTTGATCTCCCGCCTTGTTATTTGCCTTCCTTTAATAAATCAGATTGATGTGTTGCAACTACACCCTGGTTAGTTTGTGCATCTCTGGTGAACTGCTGCATAGTGACTGTGATATAACTGTACCTTACTTTACAGCGGATCCCCGGAGAGAGCTGAGGGATACCATCCGGGGGGGTAAGTGTATGTGGGAAAAGTATCATTGGAACCCTGTGTGAGCCACTAGTGAGTCGAAAGGGGGGTTGCAGTAACCCAGAGGGCTGTGACTGAGGTAAACTCGCCAGTATTAACCACGACCTCTGGGAGGAGGCACCCGCCAACGGATCTGGGCCCCTCACCCTGTCTTCGTGGAGGCAGGCAGGGGTAGTAGCCCTAAGGGTGGCGCCCCCTGGGGGTTACACAAGTAAAACAATTCATCATTCGCAATGATCCCATTCTGATAGATTTCCAACAAATACACTTCTATATTTTTCTTTATTTGCTGTGTGGGGTCTGAAGACAGTAATTTATAAAAGCTAGTGTCAGCCTATTGTCTATTTATTTCTGCTACATAATCCACTGTATTTTGGACTACTACACTGCCCCCCTTATCAGCAGGTTTTATTACAATAAGTTTATTTTCTGCTAATGATTTTATAGCAGACCTCCTCTCTTTTGTTACATTACAGTAGGGGAGTTTGGGAGTACCTGAAAAAATATGTTCTAGATCCCTTACACAGCAATTGAGGAATGCAGATACGCTGGGGTGTAATGGTGGGCAAAAAGTGGAAAGTAATTTAAAACCCTGACAAACATTAGATTGTGACATTAGGTCATTATTTAAGGAGTCTTGCTCATTTCCCCTCACCCCATCCTCACATTCTGTTTTTGAAAAAAAAAAAAACATTTTTAAATTCGCTTTCCTAGCAAATTAATTTACAGCAACAAACACATCAAATTCTGTCATAGAATGGGTGGGAATGAATGTTAGACCTTTACTGAGTACATGTATCTCGGTTTCTGAAAGAGCCAGATCCGAGATATTGATCACAGTTAGTATCTGTTGTCAGGTGTTTGACCTTGAGCCATTCCTCTTGCCCTTTCTCTGCCTCCTCCTCCTCATGTTCTTCTTCCTCATCTCCCTCATGCCTCTTAAAACCGAAACCTTGTTCTCCATTCGCTCCTCCTGGGCAGATTAAGACCAGGAGGGCCAGACCTTAAAAAAGGCCCCTGTTTATTTTCACTCTCATGTTCAGATGCACTGTCCCCAGGACTATAATCAACAGAAACACACTCTGTCCTTTTTAAGAATAGAGTGAGAAATATATGTCCCACTTTGCTCTATATTTGTATTTTTAGTCGTAACATTGTCTGAACTCCCCGGTGTTGTGGGAACACAATTAGGTTCATTAGGTACAGCAGAGTCCTTAGACTTCTTTTTCCAAGTGAAAACCTGTTTTTTTAGATAGTCATTTGTGTCTTGTACAAACTTTTTTTGTTTTTGAGCTTTAATTTTGTTATCATAAAATTTCATATTCTCACTGAATTTGTTCTGACAAGATACAAAGTCCAGATGCTGTTTAAATGAAGCAACCACCTTCTCCTGTGCTTCTATGCCAATTTTTAACTCCTCCATGATTTCATCTCTGTCCTCTATTACATAGGTGCTGGGACAAAGGGGGCCAAGGGGCCATGGCCCTACCACTTTTATAAGTGGCCCTATCACTTTTTGCATTATTACCATAGGAAAATGTACCCCTTACATCATTGGCCCTACCACTTTTCAGCCTGCTCCGGCACCAGTGCTCTATTATCAGTTTGATCAGTTTCTGGGAAGCTCCAAGCATCACAGTTTCCCATTTTTTCAGCAAATCTAGTCATTCCTCACCAGAAGCTGGTCTCTGTAGGAATCATAAACCCCTCCGAGCTCTCTGAACTTCCTGATATGTAAGCATTGCTTGTTTCTGCCAAAACATCCTGCGTAATCTAGTGGTCAGTTTCTCTAATAGGCAGAACACTTCCCTAATTGATCTCCCCTCAGTATTTGCAGTGGAATCTTCAGTCCAGCACCCTGCATGTTCAGGTTTGCGATTCAAGCAATGGACTGGATACAGACTCATCAGGAAAAAAAATCACTCCAGTTAAATCATCCTGAGCACTGCTAGTCATTTGATTTTCCATAGTTTATTGGGAGATCGCCAGACTTCTGTACAGGTTTTAATTTAAACCCGTGATCCACCGAAGACACAAGCAAAATTGAACAGAGCAGTGGTCACTGGGATGCAGGTGCAAGTTCCAAATAGGCAATATCACAGTACAAAACAGTCAGCACTCACCTCTGTACAGGTTCTGGTTCAAAAAAAAAAATCACAAAACAATGACGTGTAGTTTTAAGGCTTTACTCCCATTATGAAACAGCAGTTCAATTACAGGTTCTTATGTTTTGCCCAACTTAGTCAGGCTTCATCAGAGATAGTGAATTGTTCTACCTAGTCTCAATGTCTACAAAGTCTCCCAGAATGAATGGTGCACTCCGTCATGCAAGCAGTGGACACACTCAGTCACCATAATTAATTTGCATCCCCAAAATGCTACTGTCTTGATCCAGAAAACTCCCCAGTGCTGACGAAATGAAATAAGAGTGTAACGAGAGACGCAAAATCTCCCAGAATTAATGGTGCACTCCATCATGCAAGCAGTGGCCACACACAGTCACCAGAATTAATGTGCATCCCCAAAATACTATTATCTTGTGTCCAGAAAATTTCCCAGATTTGACAAAGTGAAATGAGAGCATAACAAGGAATGCAAAGTCTCCCAGAATTAATGGTGTACTGCAAATGCACAGACAGATTAAGATTATGCTGTATACTCAAGAGATGCTGAATCAGACGCAGAGGCACAACAACACCTAACCAGTGCTCACAGATCACAAATCCAAATCTGGAAAAGAATATCTTTTGCCAGTTGGGGGGGAGGGGTAGTGCATGCCAGTAACAGTCTGCTACCAGTAAAGATACCACAAAGCAATATAAAAAATTCATGCAGGTGTGGTGGATAGCAGGTTCACATTGCTGCAGTTACTCTGGCACTGTAAAAGTTGTCTGATTTAACGGTACACATCACGCACACACACACACACCCTACAAGTATTGCATAGCACATTGAAAACCTTTAGCAATATAACTAAATGTTTTAAACAAACTAAAATTATACACTGCTGCACCACTACAATTAGCAAAAAAAGTCAAGAATTAGTGAAAATATTACTGTGTGTAAATTAACACAGTTCTACAAGAAAAATATAACCAAAACAGAGACTGCATTTTTCTCCCAGTTAATCTACCTATACCACAGATATGCCCCTCCCCCAAAGAACACTTCACAGTACACAGACTGACTGCTCTAAATTAACATCAAAAACCACACACAAACAATAAACACTCGATGATATGAGCACAGGAGGGCTTCCTACAATTGATGCTCTGAATTTTGAGCAATTAAAAATGGCTCAAAAAGGCTTAACAGCTTTTAGAGGATTTGAATCGCAGAGCTCTGAGAGGAAGCTGTCACCATCTTCCACTACACACACTACACAGAATTGAGGCTGTGCAGAACAATTCAGAGCCAATGTGACCTGCAATGCCAGAAAGCATGGCAAACTCACCTTGGAGCTCAATAACAAGGCGAAGTGATGCGAAGTACATTGATTTCATTGTACTTTACCTTAAAATTGGTGGAGAAGTGGTTTGGTGAAGGCGGACTAATGCAAAGTCATTGATTTCAATGGACTTCACATTCCCCATTATGACTCAAAGTATTCCACTTCGCATTGTGGAACGCTTCGCGGATTCTGCGTTACTCCATGAATCACTCCGCAGAGCAAATTTCAGCCACTTCACTCATCTCCAATAGACATAGGCATAGCAAATGGCGAAAAGACTTTCTTCAGGTACATAAATGAGAAGAGGAAAGCAAGGGGAGGGACAGTGAGGACAAGGAGTGTGGCAGAGGCAGACTGTGCAGAAGAGAATCAAGAAAAAGCAGTCATTCTGAACTACTTTTGTTCAGTCTTCACAGTGGAGGGAAAGGGGACAGACCACAAGTGATCAGCAGGAGAAAAAGGGGAGGGAAGGTGGAATGAAGTCCATTTTCAGAGGAAAAAGTCCTGAAGCGACTTGCAGCCTTGAAAGTGGGCAAGGCTATGGGACCATATGTGATGCACCCAAGGGTACTAAATGAACTCAGGGAGGTGCCAGCTGCCCTGCAGATGTCTTTATTCAACAGATCACAGGAACCAGGCATGGTTCCAGAGAATGGATGACAGTAGACATGATCCCTGTATATAAAGGCAGCAGCAGGGAAGAGGCTAGTACCTATAAATTGGTGAGCCCCACCTCAGTGGTGGTGAAATTAATGGACGTACTGTTAAAGAAATGGTTTGTAGAGTATCTTGAATCCAGTGGGCTGCAAGACTGTAGAAACAAAGAATCTAATGATAGATAAGGGCCGCTGGGCCCACCCAGTCTTCCCATTTTCTCCCCATGCATTCTCACCACAAATCCTACTTGATAAACAACTCTTTCTCCTTCCCCCCTGCTTTTCATTGTGATTCTGTTTTGCCTCTCCATTGCATTTATGAACTGCATCATTGACATTGTCCCCATTACCTGTACTGGAAGACTGTTCCATGCTTCCACTATTCTTTTTGTAGACAAGTATTTCCTCGTATCTCTCCTGAATCTATCACTTTCCAGCCTCATAGCATGTCCCCTTAGTCTTTAGCACCTCATTTTCATAAAAAATATTTCCCTCATGTACCTTATTTATCCCTGAGAGGTGTTTAAAGGTCTCTATCATATCCCCCCTCTATGTCCTGTCTTGCAGGGTGTACATATTGAGGTCATTTAGTCTCTTCTCATAGGGCATTTAATGCAGCCCATGCACCATTTTAGTTGCTCTCTTCTGGACTGCCTCCACTTTGTCTGTGTCCTTCTGGAGATGTGGTCTCCAGAACTGGACACAGAACACTAGGTGGGTACCATGTGAAAACAGCTAGGTAAAAACAGCAACCACCAAAAACAGCTAATACAAAACAGCTTGGTCAAATGCACAAGTTTTGTTTTTGCAGAGGGTGCAAGCCCCCCGCACCCTGCCCTTGTGAGGGGCTTTGCCTCCCACTCCTCCCTTATTATATATACCAACTCAGGGGGGACGCACCTCAGGAAGGGGGGCAATTTTTAATTGCTGTATTTGACCTAGCTGTTTTCACTGCCACCCTCTAGGTAAGTGGTCCTAAATGATCTATAAAGGGGCAACACCACCTCTCTCTTTCTGCTGATGGTACCTTTTTCTGTGCACCCTAGTATCACATTAACTGTTCTGACAGCCTTATTGCACTGCCTAGATACCTGTAGGCCATCTGGTATGATTACCCCTAGGTCTGTCTCCTGCTTTGTTGTCACCAATATCATTTCACCAATTCTGTAGTCTGTCCCCAGGTTTCTGTGCCATAAGTGCATCTCCTTACACTTTTTCACACTGAAACCCAGCTGCCATACCCTTGACCACTCCTTAAATTTTTCCAGGTCTCTCCCCATACTTTACACCCCCCTGTAAAGTCCATTCCATTGTGGATCTTGGTATCATCTATGAAAAGGCAGACCTTTCCTTCCAGCTCCTCTGCAAAGTCACTTACAAAGACATTATAGAAGACCAGTCCCAGCACTGGTACCTGAATTACCCCTCTGGTCACCATCCCTTCCATAGATCAAACTCAATTTACCACCACTCTCTGTCACTTATCTCTTAAATAATTTCATACCCAACCTGAAAGGCAGTATGAATTCATGGGGGGGAGGGGATCATGCCTGATGACACTAATTGAGTTCTTTGGGTGACCAGGAAAATAGATAAGGGGAGGGAAGAGTTTATGGCCTATCTGGACTTTACTAAGTCCTTCAACACTGTGCCACACAGGAGACTGATTAAGAGACTCAACGGTCTGGGGTGGGACCCAAAATAGCTAACTGAGTTAGAAACTGGTAACTGGACTGGCATCAGAGGGTGGAGATTAACAACACTCCATCTAATGATGGGAGAGTGACTAGTGGGGGTGCTGCAGGGCTCAGTATTCAGACCTTGAAGGGCTGGAAAGAATATATAGGAATCTTGGAAAACTCAGGGAGTGATCAAGAGCATAGCAGTCAGTATTCAATGCCAAGAAGTGTAAAATCATGCACCTTGGGCATAGTAACCCAAGAACTGAGTACAGGGTGGGGAAGGAGGTACTGTCAGTCACAAAGCAGGAATGGAACATTGGGGTTATCATATCTGATGACCTCAAAGGAGCAGGGCAGTGTGACAGAACAGTGCGTAGAGCCAATGGGATGCTGTGATGCATAGGGAGAGGTATCTGCAGCAGGATGAGGGAGGTGGTCTTGCCACTATATCACTCACTGGTGAGACCCCACCTGGAGTATTGCATCAAGTTCTAAATGCTGCACCTCAGAAAGGACATAGACAGGGTGGAAGGAGTCCAGAAAAGGGAAAGTTGAAAGTAAAATGGTGCAGGGGTTGCATCAAAAGTCATACAAGGAAAGACTAAGGGATCCCAACATGTGCACCCTGGAAGATTGGAGAGTGAGAGGGGACATGATAGAGACCATCAAGTACCTAACAGGGGTGAAGTGGCTACAGAAGGCAAGTCTCTTTTAAATGAGGAAGAAACAGGGGGCATGCAATGAAGCTGGGGGGGATAGCTTAGGAGGGATGTGAGGAAGTACCACATCACTGAGAGAGTGGTGGATGCTTGGAATAGACTGCAAGAGACAGTGGTGGAGGTAAAAACAGTACTGGGCTTCAAGCATGTATGGGATTGACATAATGGAATATCAGAAAATGCGTATGGAAGAGGTTGGGTCGCCAGAGACAAGCTAGGGTATGCAGAGACAGACTATGGGAGGACCATCTGGCTCACTGGGTGGGCCAAGTGGTCCTCTTCTCTTGATGAATTCTGTGTTTCTAAGCGGGTGAGAAAAGGAGGTTAAGTGACTAAAAGACAGGGATGGGCTGTAGGGAAGTGGTTCTTTGGGCAGGAGGGTGACTGCTGCAATGTTAACTTTATTGTGCATAACTTTGCAGGGCACGGGGGAGGAAAGTGGGGCCTAGCAGTGTTCAGATTGGGGGATTTACCTAATTACTGGATGGTCTGGTAGGAGGGAGTGGGTGTCATCACCTAGATGTAGGGTGGTTCTTTTGTATTTTTTTAGGGTTCTTACTTTAATAAAACAGAAGCATGAGATAGGGAACTTTGCAAAACTTTGTGAAGTTCTCCACTGCACAGCATCTCTTGCAATCAGCATATACAAAGGAGGAGGAAGAAGACCCTGTAGAATGAAGACCAGGAGCAAAATTGGATCTAGGGTGGGCAGGGGGAACACTCACCCACTCCACTGCCCCTGGCTGTGTAGTGATGCCCAATCTGCTGGCCCCCAAAGGCTGGTGCTGATGGTTCTTCTTGTACATGAAAGAAAGAGAATGTTGCAGCTTTTGGACTGGGGGGGGGGTTGAAAAATATTTTTATATGGTGCCTTACACAATGATTGTGACCCATAGTTTCAGTCCAGGACATGGAAGAAAGAGAATATTGCTAGCAGTGACTGGGGTTGGGTCAGGAGCTGGAAACAACTTTATGGGGGGGGGGTGGAATGGATGAGAAGGGACTTGGCAAGGTTGGAGGAATGGTCAAAAGTATGGCAGCTTAGATTCAATGCAAAGAAGTGCAAAGTAATGCACCTTGGAAACAAAAACCAAGGGGAAAGAAAACACAATGGGGAGGGGGATACTAACAAAAACAAAAATGGAAAGGGACCTGGGCGTAGTCATATCAGATGACCTAAGGTAAGCAAGCAATATGAGAAGGCAGTAAGGAGGGGTCGGGGGATAGTGGAATGTATAGTAAGAGGCATCACCAGTAGAAAACAGAAAGTTGCTATTCCTCTGTACAGATAGTTGATGAGACCCTATCTGGAGTACTGCATGTAGTTCTAGAGAACCCATCACCGCAAGGACATAGACAGGATGAAGGTAGTCCAGAGGACAGCAACTAAAATGGTGCAGGGTCTGCACCAGAAGCCATATGGAGAGAGAGACTAAAGGAGCTTAATATGTATACTCTCAAGGAAAGGAGGGAGAGGGAGGACATGACAGAAACTTTCAAGTACCTCAAGGGAATCAACAAAGTCCAGGAGGGTGGTATCTTTCAGAAAAAGAGATGTACAAGCACAACTGGGCACAATTTGAAGATAGAGGAGGGATGGCTCAAGGGCAATGTGAGGAAGTATTTTTTTTTTGGCAAGGGTGGTGGACACATGGAATGGCCTTCCTGAGGAGGTTGTGAGGTCAACAACAGTGGGGGGAATTCAAGAATGCCTGGGACAGACACATGGCAATTCTGGTAAGGAGTAGGATGAAGTAGGCTGTTGGTTAACTAGGATCTGCAGCTTATCCGATAGGTATGGAAATTGGCAGATTGGGTGGGCCAAGTGGTTCTTATCTGCTCACAAAGTCTATGTTTCTACAATGTGAGTTACATATAAGATTATTTATTTCATAATGTAACAGGGAATGGGGATAAATGGGTGTTGTACTGTTAAGATTCTGTTCTTTGGGTTAGACATTAAACCAAGGTCCCACCTTACCACCTTCAATGACTATCCAGGTGGAAACTAAAGACCCCACAGCACTTATGATAAGAATGTTCCGTGGTATCCTGGCAAACATTCCCCTTGTTAATAAAACAGGTCTATCACCTCCCAACACACACACACACACACACACAGCCACTTCAGGACACACATTAAAAAAGTTGTTATACTTATTGTATACCTTTCCTAATCAAAACATTACCAGATAGCACAACAAACAAAATAAATCGTGTAAAAACATACTGCAGCACACCAAAGCACTGTTTATGCAACAAACCACATCGCATTTAACTGGCACTTACTTACTGACATCTTGGAGTCTCTGGTTGACTGACTTGCCCTGCTCCCGAAGCTGGCTCCACTGCAAGCTATGATATAAGTTGCCTGGATTTGCTTGGAATTGCTATGCACTTTGAAGAACAGTGCCAGTACCTGCGTACGAGGACCACACTGTTCGCATTTTTGATTACATTCCTCAAAGGTGATTGGGGCGGGGGTCTAAGATCAATTGCATGAAAATTAATGATGGTTCCTAAATGTTGGTCTTAGTTTGCGTATTGACCCCGAATTTAATGTACCATCTTATTGTATAAAATATTTTCTCCACACAACCCTGCGTATCAGTTCAGCCTGCTTAAAGAAGGGTAAACGCGGGTGTTCTTTGTAGCCATGTAAAATAATATTTTGAAAATCCAATATACATCCGAATTTTTTATTCACGATTCTAAAAGAAAATTAAGACTGTTGATAACATAACTGCTACATAAAACAAAACACACACACACACACACGAAGAGCCTTTAGTCAACAGCGATTATCATGCAACCATCTCGAAGCAAGCTCTCACCCTGCTTGATACATGGCTGGCCTTCTGCTGAGGCAGTATAAGGACCCCCGGGGTAAGAATATGCTGAATGTTTAAGAACTCATTGGAAACCGGAGACTGGGAACTAAAGATTAGCTAACACTCTAGAATGGAACGTTGGGACTAGCCGAGCTGCCATCAATTCCATGTGACACTGAGGAGACACACGGATGAGCTCGTGGCGGAGGAGAGCACGACTAATTAGGCAGGTTGGACGCCCGGCGCGGCTGCGCCGCGTTCACTGACACGGGAGGAGGGGGCGTGGGTTTAGCAGCTCACCGCTTAACCAATGGGCTTGCAGTGCGAAGCAGATGTCGTTAGACTGCGCTGTTACACCTGCAGAGCTCGCAATCTGTCTGGCTCCACATCGACCCGTCTTCGGAAATAGGGAGCAGCGAGAGGATCCGAACCAAGGCTGATGCTATAGGCTCTGGCAGCCTTTCTCCAGGTACCTGGTAGCTGGCTTAGTGGCACCCGTCTAGCACTGACGGACCCGACCGACAGTGGCATCCAGTGGTAAGGTAGTCTCTTGACTTTGCTCCTTGTCTGCATGCGTGGCAAGCAAGTGTGCTGCTGGCTCTCACTTTTTTGACCCCCCCCGCCCACAAACTGCCTCTCAAGCGGTCGGAACCTTAATCGACTGAGGGGACAGAGAACATCTCAACTTTTAGACTTGCGTTCTCGGAGGTATTGATGAGATGATGAAAGTGTTGTCTTATGGGATGCACTTTGTAGAAGTTGACTGTGCTGCTGGTGTAATTGTACCGACCTGTTGGCGGCAGGTGAGACTGACGCAGTTTGCTGTATGTACGCTTCATAGATATATATGTATGTGTGCAACTTTCCTGGAGGTTACCCGCCTCCGATTTAGCAGCAGTAGGCACGGTATCTGACAGGCATGCAGCATTGTCTATTGCTTACCCCCACTCGACTGGTGTTACAGGGATCATCTGGAGCGCAGCAATCTGCAACAGCCAGGTGCTGTGAGGATTCTAAGGTTGCTGTTGTATATAAAGCTGGAGTAGCTGGGGAAGTGTCTTCGGGAACAGAAAGCTGTCATCTGCCCTGAAGCAAAAAGTATGTTTTCTTCTGGTTAAGCTCGAATTGCTCCGTCTTAGTGTCTGACACGCTTGCTGGTTATCGCTTAATCTTTTTTTTGTATTTGACTCTTCCCCCTTCTCGGGGATTCTCCTGCGAATAAAATCGTGTGCTTATGGTTAGGTGCGCTGCCCTCTTCTAGACATAAGTTTGAGTTTTTTTGTTATGTAATATTTGTAAAGACAATACTTGAAGTAACCAGAGAGTTGGCTGTTCTGAAAGTGTTTTGCATGCAGCTCACCACGCCACTATTGGGGAAAAAAAAACAGTTAAAGTGCAAGGGTATTCTTTATTTAGCCCTTCTCGTTTAGTCTATTTCATGAACTCTCCTATGGTGCAACAGGGTAGATTTGCTTTGCAAGACTACACAGCAAAATTCTGGAAAGGTGCATTCTAATGGCCTGCCAGAAAACAGTGGATTGTGTGGATTTGGTGGGTAGGTAGGCATGTACTATAGGTAAAATTAGATTTTTCAACTTAACCTGACCATTATGACAAAACAGTCCTGTTTACAAATGTGGCATGATAAATAGAGGTCCACAGTTACAATAGCACATTTTTAGATAGATTCAAACCATGATACTAAACCATAAACATAATTAAAAACAATTTGGGTAGTTGTAGTTGCCCAAACTTTGTTGGAAAGTGTGGCAGCATCTTTTTTAGGTACTCCAAGTTTAACACAACTCACCAAATATAATTTCAAAAATAAATGTCATATGGCTCATGGCACATTTAAAGTTTTGTCTTGCAACAAACAATTACAATAAAGCCATTCTTTATGGAAATGAGGGAAAGAGTTGCCATGCAAATCACATGGTATTTAATACTGGAACTCTGTAAGTGATGAATTGTTTCAAAACCCCAGTGGTATTTTTCAGAATTATAGATGCAGATCCCCAGTAGTGTATAAATGTCTTGGATGTGTTTCATTAACTGACTAATACAATACACTATAAAGCATTTCCACATTCTCTGTTTTTTTTTTTTCTTCTAGCAGAGGCTGTGTCAAAATGATGAATTTTTCTTTCACATACAGTGTCAAGGATAGCACAGGTTTGTTAGGCAACTAGAAGGCAGCTAATCTACAGGGACAGCCAGTTTGTATTCCACCCTAGCTATTAGTGCTGTTTAATGCTATCTTTAGAAAGTACTATATTCTCCCTCTCGTGAACAGGTAGAGACAATAAATACTATTAAGTTAAAAATGCAGGGACAGCTTTGTAATAGATTATCCTATACAACAGATCAGTTAGATTTATTTTTCATTTAGCACCTGGAACTGGGACAGGGAAAAAAGAAACAGTTGTTTAAAAAGCCAATACTGCAGACAGATTACGAGCTCTGCTGGTGTACAGCTCTGTGGTGTGTTTCCCTATCTCTACAACCTTTGGTTGCCTTTATTGCCTGGATGCAGCTCTACAAACCCTCCTTACTACACTACTTGTTTGTAACAGTTCTGCAGGCAGCAGGATTGGAGTGGGTTGTGACAAGGCTTTAAAGTGCTGCCACCTACAGTATTTGTGAGTGGTATAAGCAATTCAGCTCTACCCCCCTTTCTGTATGGTTGCAATTACTTTTGAAACTGCCCAGGAAGGGATTGTAACCCCCACTGAACACAGCTCAAGGGGGTCATACAGCCAGTGGTGGTGCTATGTGGCTGCGGTGACTTAGCACCAGTGTTTGCAACTGAGAAAGTGGCCATGATCTCTTGTTTCTCCTGGTACTGGCCACAGAATCAGGCTGTCTTTTTGACAATATCACTGAACATTCTCCTATAACAGGGACAGAGGTCTTTTTGGAGAAATGACAAAGACACAGTGTAATATTGTTTCTACAAGGACACTGTTTATTCCTTGTGTTATACTGCATCTGAGTTATATATCAAAAAACTTTAAAGTGGGACAAAGGGGTGTTTTTAAGTTAAGTAGTAGGTGTCTGTGAATTCAACCATTTAAAAGTTTTTACATTTGGAATCAAATCCATTCCTCCCACTATGGAGCACAGAAGGCAATCCACAGAAGCACTATAATAAGATGGGACTGTGCCGAAAAATGAGTCATTTGCTCTTGTCTCAGTGAACAGTATCCCAGTTCAAATATAAAACACAGTAATTCAAGAAATGAAATATGTTTAAATAATCATTTTCTATTAAAAATAAATATTTTCTCCTTCTGGTAACACATTGTCTCAATCTGGGGTCTAGTTTTACAATACAAACCATTGTTTCAGAGAAAGCAACCTGATATGTTAGTGTTAAAAGTTCTTCATTTGCCTTGAAAGGGTGACTATTTGTCTTTAAATGTGTTGCTCATGGCAAGGATGACAGATGCTAGTTACTGTGTACCATATGCGTGTGTTCAAGTAGACAGTTGATTGATACCACGGGGTCACAGTACTACCTATTCATTACTTCTGAATCAGAGTCATTCAGAAACTCTCCACATCTCATACTGGGTATGGTTTCTGAGATTTATTGTCTTTGCTACACAGTCTGCTGTAAACTTAATTAGACTGTATGCAATATCTTGCATTGCATCTTTTCAAATATCCTGCAAGATATTCCTTTGCTTAAATTTTTTTGTAATAGGTATTTCTAGCTAAATGCAGAACAACAGAAGAGTCTGTCCTACATAGCACTACTTTTATTAAGAAAAATGCTCAGAGATTACTTTTTATAGTCTCTAACTTTTTTTTTTAGTTTGAACATACTGGGCTCTAAGTATCATCCATTTGCCAGTAATGTTTTCAGCTCTAACATTACTCATTATGAGTATGTAATGTCTGGATCATAAAGAAGGCAGAGTTCATTAAAGAGCAACAATACATTTATGTATGTACTTTCATAAGCATAATGTTTCAAATACTACAATTTAATAACATATTCTTTTTCAGATTCCCTTTGCCTATAAAGGGGCTGATGATAAATATGGGTTATCCCATCCAGGAAGCCTGTATAAAAATCACTATGGAATGGCAAGAAAAATCCCTGTGCTTTGACTGCTCAATCTGGGGATAGAGCTGTGATTTTATCCCAGCACAATATATTGGATCAAGTCCCAGCACACACATGAACCCCGTGACATGTAAAAGGAAGGAGTCAGCTGGCCATGTCCAAGTTGCCCACACTTGGCATAGCCAAAGTGAATTCTGCCAGTAATTCTTTATTTTTTTTTACTGAAATCCTTTCATCCCACAGCTCACAAATTTATTAAAAGACACACCAACATCCTAGACTTAGAGCCCACACCAAAACTCCACTACATTATTGCTGTGATATCTTCATATTAAAAAGAAACACAGCCATCACCATGATCAGGATGCTCCTGGCACTGTCTCAGCTCTGCCCTTAACATTAGGAGCACGTGCGCTCTTAAACACCACACAGCGTGCTTTAATTTTATTTGTTTATTTATGATTTTGGTTACCGGATAGGTACACTGATCCAAAGGACCATTTTCAGGCACGACCTGGGCCACAGGAGTGGCACAGTAATGAGAAGGAAATACATACATACATACATGACTGCATACATGATAAAGAGCTACTATACAATATGTAATACTTATATACAATGAGTACAGTTGGTACAGGACATGATAATTATATACCATGAATACAGGCAGAATGGGACATAAGATACTGGTAGAAGTGAGTAGTAAGCAACTTTACAAAATGCAGCTTAAGATGAGTTGACAGGGAACACATACATACAATGTAATACGTATATGATAATTATCCACTATACAAAACATAATCTGTAATTTTTACCAAGCACAGTCGGTGCAGTACAATGAAATACTGGTTGAGATGAGAGAGATAGCAACTTTGCAAGTGTAACTTAAGAGTTGACAGGTTCCTAAAAACAGAAAACCAATTAACCAACGGTTGAGGGCATAGGTAGCAAAAAAGAGGTAGCAGTAAGCGGTTACCATCAAGACTGCAGTTGGACCACCACGGCACTGGGATACATACAAACAGTATACAAAAAAATGTAAAAGTGTGATTCAGAAAGCAAAGGCTAAGGCAGAGTTAAATTTAGTACAGCAAAATTCTGATGATTGTAAGCAATTCTATACATATGTGGGAAGTCTCAGAACTGGAAAAAAACAGATAACAAACCTGAAAGATGGCGAAACTATTATAGACAATGAAGAGGAAATGACCAATACATTTAATGAATATTTCCTGAGTGTATTTAAAGATGACAACATGAGAAACATCATGAAGAAAGAAATTAAAAGCCAAGGCACCTTAGGTGTTAGGATTCAGGGTTTTAAATAATTGATTAGCAGTTTTTTCCTTGGGATGATACTAACTGTACAGAAAGTATTTATATAGATTTTCTAGAAGTGCTATGTTCGTTAAACACAGTGAGGCAAGAGTTATGCATTTTCACAAAGATTTACCACTTTTATGAGCAAAATGCTAATCAATTAAATAAAACCCTGGGATTGAAGCCAAGTATATTTATGAAAAGCTCAGGAAATTGAACCAATATAAATCATGTGGCCCAGATGGACTTCATCCACATTTCCTTAGTATATTAGCAGAATAATTGGCACAACCCCTAGCTCTTTTATTTAACAAATCCATGGAAGAGGGGCAAGCATTGAAGGAATGGAAATATGCTTACATAATGTCTATATATAAGAGTGGTGACAAAGTGAAGGTAGAGAACTATCGCCCTATAAGCATCACATCTATAATAGGTAAAATTATGGAAGAGTGTGTGTCAAATAATTTTTGGAATAAGAGCTAAAGCAACTAGAATTAATGGTTATAACCCAACATGGATCTGAACATAGTGGAGCCTGTGTTAGTAATCTGCTGGACTTCTTCAAACTGGTTTGTCAGGCTTTAGATCAGTGTATGCCAGTGGATGTAGCCTATCTAGACTATAGGAAGGCTTTCGATATGATATCCCATGAAACCCTATTGACATTACTGAAGGAGAAAGGTGTGAGTGAGCATCTAGTTTCATGGATTACCTCTTGGTTGGAGGATCAAAGACAAAAAGTTCAAATAAGAGGCTACCTGTCTGACTGGGGGAGGGTAACCAGCGGTGTACCCCAAGATTTGGTCCTGGGACCTCTGCTGTTTAGCTTTTTTTGTTTCTAGTATGCAGGTGGCTGAAGGTGTGTGGTTACAAAAATATTCAGATGATACTAAAGTTGGAGCCATTGTAAACAACATTGAAGTGATGAACGGTTCTATGTGGTAATGGTGAGCACCAAATGGTGAGCCGCATTATCACGACGTCAGGGTGGTGAAAACAATTTCACCACCCTGACATCTAAACACATGGAAGAATGGCACTGGGGACTTAAAGCATTTACTTTCCCATAGGGGCTGTGCCCCACCCCTAATTAAAGATTCTCAACTCCGGGGGTGGCCATGTCAGGAGGCGAAAAAAAAAAATTGGGGGCAGGGCACAACAAAACCACAGTAGCGCCCAGACCCAAACCCGAACCCAGAACTCCATGCAATGCAAGTAGAAGCCAACCACCAACACCATGGTGCAGCATGGCAGCCGGCCGCAGCACCACCCCTACATTCCATCCTTCCCCTCCCAGGCACGGGAGCCGCCATGCTCGCTCCCCCTGCACGCATGTACATATAGCGACATCCTGTTGCCACTCGCCTACCCCACCACATCTGGCTCTGCCTCCCACTCGCCATTCGGGCTTTCACCCAGATCGCATCACTGTTTTGGATGGTGCCTTAATTCAGGTGCCCACCTCACTTGCTACCTGGTGAGCATTTTTCAAAAACAACTGAATAGTATTGCAAATTGGGCTACAACACAGATGTTGGACTTCAGTGAAAAAAAGTGTTGGGTTATGCATTTGGGGAACAACAATCCTAGAGTACAATATTCAATTAATAATGTTATCCTAGACAGTGCTGATAGCGAGAAAGATCTGGGGGTGTTAATAACTAAGACACTTAGTTTTGAGACTCACACTAGAGAAACAATGAAAAGTGCAAATAGAATTAATGATAATATTCTGCAGAATATAAAAAGTAGGGAGGAGGCAGTATTAATACCTCTGTATAGATCCCTGGTTAGGCCATTTCTTGAGTACAGTGCCCCTCCTTTTCAACTCCTCAGAGTATTAGTAGCACCAGGAGAATGGAAGGGGTGCAACGCAGTTCTACAAGAAAAGTAAGATCAGTCAAAAATAAGAATTACAAAGATAGGATGTAGAGTTTGCAGTTATATTCCATGGCCTATAGGGACATCAGAGGGGACCTTCATTTTGTATATAAAGCTTGTGAGAATGAATTTATGGGAATCTGCTGGTTTGATCAAAAAAACAAGTAATGGTAGGGCCACTAGAACTCATTCATTGCAGTTACAAGGTGAAAAATATAAGACTAGTAGAAGGGGGTATATGGTTTAACCAGAGAGTAGTCAAAATGTGGAATACATTGCCAGCAAAAGTAATAAATGTAACCAGTATGTCTTCCTTTAAACATTTGTTGGATAAACATATGGGTGAAAAGAAATGGGATTATCACCACAGATGAGTGAAACATCTAACATGGCTTTATGAGCGTCCTGACTTAAATAAACACCTATGAACCTATGGCCAGATAACCACTGAAGCATAGGTGCAGGAGCCATCAGTCAGTGGCTTCAGTGTTTTTATTGCTGTCTTCTCCCAATATAATCTGCGCTGACTGTACCAGGAAAAGAAAAACAGAGTGACTGAATGAGAGCTTTGTGGGGAGATGACTACAAACTGCCTCTTAATTCAGCCCCTGCTTCTAGTCCAAACAACTTGACTGTGTGTGTTGTTCAAAAACATACCACTTCACTGACTCACCAATTGTCATTTTATGTCTTTTGTTCTCTCAGTACAAATACATGCCAACTGTATGGGGAGAAGGCACACAATGTAGTCTCATCCACAATCCTGAGATGGTGTTGGGGGGCAGATGTTCAACTTCTGGCAGGTAGTAGAGAGAGATATAGAGTCAGAGACAGAGAGAGAGTGTCAGAGCCAGAGACAGAGATAAATATAAGTTATGGGATGACACAGAGGGAATGGGGGGAGAATAGAGGGAGAAAGGCTGGGGGATGCTGAGCCACACAACAGTTCCACATACTGGTCAATACAAAACAATCTACATTATTTTCTTTTAAGTACTCATATCAATTAATTGAAAAAAAAAATCAGCTTTTTATTCTATTTTTACTTTTTAATTAACTAATGTGACACTGTGTAATTAAAATAATGTGCTCCATAGTATGTGTGATACTGGGATAATGTCATTTCTTGGGTGTTGGATGCATTTGGTTTGCGGCCTCATGCCAAGCACAACACACACCATGTTGTGCATTATTCCTTAATTTGAGTCTGTCCCCACTGAAAACCTCTTAGTGCCTTTCTTTTTCATCATAGTTCTTATCATTCCAACAGACTGGAACCTCACCAGCACAGCAATTGTAATGTCAGATATGGCATTCAGCTGCTTTATCAAAGACACAGTAAAACAACTACTACATTTGCTGAAATAGTAGAGTTCAAACAGGAGTTAGTGAACAGCTAAAAAAACACCACAGTTTAACATAATTGTTGTAAATATAGTTTACTGGGACATTGGGTGACCATGACTTACAGTACATAGGAATGCTTAGTCAATATAATAGGAATGAATGGTAGGATGCTTGAAATGATTGTTATGATGCTAGGTGCTAAATCATTTTGCACTGGAGTAGGTTAGGGTATGAGTACAGTTGATGTGCGTGGATATATTTGAATGTTTATGCAATGTAGGCTATGCTGATTGCTTTCTCTGTTCCTGCCACATGGACTTCCACCCTTCTGAGGTACCATATCACAAATATCCTCTCGTGGAGGGTTTCAACCCTTGAGGTGCTGTAGGAAAAAAAAAACCTTTCGACCAAGGTACCTTGGGAAATAAGCCAAACAATATAGAGCCCAAGGTATTGACTAGAACAGTCAAAAACTCTTCCTGTACTAGCTACAATTAGAGGTTTGCAAAGTTGGGAAGCTTCACTTCACAAAATTCTTCACAAAGATTTCTGACTTTATGCAGTATGAAGTGCAGCTTCATATCATTCTTCACCCAGGGAAATCTATGCATATTGGCACTTCAGCAGCGAAGGTGCTAACAAAATACGACTGTGTAGTTTTTGACAAGTCAAGTAACACTTTGCTCAGGAAGAACTACAGAAAGTGACTGTCTTTTTTTTCCCCTTGTATTAAAATAAAGAAATTCCCACCCCCATACTCTGTGCGATTGACATCCATCCCACCACACTGCACAGTTTTATAGTATATCCCCCTCCAGCCCCCCCTCCTAGGCCCCCACCTCCTTCTTCCACCATGCACTCACCAAAGTTTGTCAGTATTGTAAAATTCCCTTCCCCAACTTGCAAATTCAAATTTCCCCAACTCCCTCACCCCATCTCACCAAATTATGAATTACACCATCCAACTTTCAGCACCCCTTGTGAATAATCCCTTCTCTTCTCCCCCCAAACCCCATTAGCAGTAGATTGATGAAAATATACTTGTAAAAATGAAAAGCATCCCATGACAGAGCAAGCATTCTCATTCTTCTGTATTGTGACTCAAAGGATGGGGTGGGAATTCTTTTATTTAAAAAAAATCACAGGCAAAGTGGGTGTGAGGTCAAGAATCTTCACAAACCTTTTCGAAGGCAAAGTTTCTGACTTTAAATTTAATGAATACATTGGTGATGATGTTTACATACTAGTAGTAACAACTGATTGTCTGACAACAATGTTTAGTCAGCTGGTTCTACTAGCACATCATCACTAGTTTATTCATAGTGAAGGAAGTTCATGATGCAGGCTGGTTCAGCTTTAAGCAGGACTGTTTGATGTCAAAAGCCTCAAATAATCTGTAAAGGCTGAACATGTTAGGACTCAGTGTGCCACAGCTATGCATTTGTTTGGTTTTATTGCTAATGCTCTTCCAGGGTAACCCTTGCTTCAGTGCTTTGTCATGGGTTTCTTGCATTTTAAATTGCTTTATTATTTTGTCTTTACTGTGTCCCAAACTATTGAATCATCAGGCTGCTTCCTCTTCTTCTAGTCTGTGGCATCCTGATGAGTTCTAACATGGACAAAATATGTGTCTACTGTCTTCTTATTCAGCCTTTCCAGAGAAGTAATGCACATGCACATTAGCCATCTGATTAATCCTCAGCTCCCCCCCCCCCCAGAAAAGTTCATAGCTACTTTAAGTGTTCAGTTGACAAATATGAGACCTTTGTTAGGGAGTATTACTCTGCAAGGTCATGCAGTCATTTATAAACTGTTTTAACCTGAGTTGGGGAGGGAGGTATTTCCTGGATATGATGCTTGCTGGCTGGTGAAAGTTGCTACTGACTTGCTTCTGAAGAATGGAAGATGACACAGGAGGCTGCATGTTGGCTGCTGCAGACAGACCCAGAGATTCTATAATGATGACATCCTTAGATGGCCTTAGATGTTTTAAAGATACCGTGGTCTCTGGTGATGGAATCATTAGATTTTGAAAAGATACCATAATGATGCTGATGACATCTAGATTTTGAAATGAAGCATACCATGTTCTTTCTCTCCCTCTATCTCAGTAGTTATAATTTTATACAGCAAACATCAGGGAGAAAACCTTTTCCATCCCACATACTTAGAAAGGCAGTGTAAACAATTAGTGTTTTTTCCCCAGTCGCTCTGATACATAATGATATATACTGTGTGTGTGTGTGTGTGTGTGTGTGTGTGTGTGTATATATATTTTTTTTTTAATTCACATTTTTTCCCCTTCCAGTGGAGTTGGCAGGTGGCTCCTCAGTCTCTGGTCCCCAATTTTCACTACCAACCCTCCTGGTAGGTCACCCACAGGTTGCCCCACTGTGGCAGGGCTGAGGCTGAAGGGCGTTGACTTTCCTTCCCCCCCCCTTAAGAGACCAACCTCTAGACTCTGGCAGGCCAGCACAAGAGCTACAGGGCCATTAGGGAGCCTGCCAGCTCCAAGTTTCACTTTTTCTCCTTTCCCCTTTTGCCGTGGCTGCCCAAGCACATGTGGCGGCATGTGCATGCGGAGATATGTGACACCCTCCCTATTCAAGCCGTTCTCATCTGCACTACCCTCAGACCTCCACCCAGGGGCAGCCTTGCAGCGGTTGTGACTGGGTCCCAACCCAGGAGGTGAGAGCAAGTCAACAGCTGCTCAGTTGATCTTTCATCCCCCCCACCGACTCCGAACGACTGAGGCTCATTCCCAAATCTGGGTCACCAGCATGGCGCAAGGTGTGGCATCCAGCACCTCAACCCTCAGTGCCACCAGACTGGCAGATCATGATTTTTTTAAAGGAATACTACAGTCAGAATAGATGTTGTGCAGAGTGTTTTGATTTGTGTGTGTAGTCCTAGTGTGTCCTTCCCTTTATGGTATATAGATATTTTCTATTGTACACTAAATTTGATCACACCGCAAACTCTGTTGTACCATCGTTCTGACATAATTTTGTTGGTACTATCAATGTGACGGCAGAATGATGGTACAACATCAAGTGACAGCAGACACTCATGCAACTGACAAGTCTATGAATCCCCACAAAAATTAACTGCTGATTTTGAATTGCATTTAGAGGCTGACAGAATGACTGATCCTGCAAGTACCATCTATGCTGACATCCGTGCAGAAAGGCATCAATTCATTTCGGAACAGGAAAATAAAAGGACAGTAAAAAAAACATAACAGACATAAAAATGCTCCTATCATATATGGAGAAGCTAGGAGAAACTCAGCAAATATATTTATTTCCAGTGGAAGAGCTTGATTGCATCATGGCAGATTTTGTTTTTACTTTAAAAAGAAGCAGTGGCTTTGAATGTGAACCTAGTACAGTTAGGGGCATTCTTGGCAGCGTTGATCGGCACCTTTCAAAATTAAGTTATCTTCACTCAATATACCATGGGAATGAGAACGATTTTAAAGATACACTTGCCACCATGCTAGCTAAACAAAAATATCTCAAAAAATGGCCAAGGGTAATCAACCACACCAAGCATAGTCATTATCCGATGAGGATATTGAAAAGCTTTATTCTAGTGGTGCCATTGGTGTGCACAACCTCACATCCCCTCTGCACATGCTGTTTTTTTAATATATGGTTCTACTTTGTGCTCCGTACAATGGAGCAGTGTATCCTATGGTGAGGTGACTTGACTCTTGGGCATGACAGCTCTGGCAGAGAATATTTGAATTATAATGAGCATCAAAATAAAACACAGATGTAAATTCAAGAGATATCAGGCCAATTAAACCTAGGATGTATCACAATGCAATGAATCCTGATAGAGATTCGATCACAGCATACAAAAAATATGTTTCTTATAGGCCTCAAGATATGCTTTCCCCAGACCCCCCCCCTTCTATCTTGCTCTGAATGTCAATTTCAAACCTGGTACCTCACTGTGGTACAGAGCAATGATAGTGGGGAGAACAAAATGCGTTCATTAATGAAACAATTGCAATGCACAGCAGGCTTACCTGAAAGAAAAAAAAAAATGAACCACTCAATCTGTAAGACAAGCATTCAAAAACTTAGTGACCACAATGTCCCTCTAACTGATGTAATGCAAGTCTCAGGACACCAAAATATACAAAGCATAGATAATTAAAGTGTGCTTTCCAAAGAGAAACATTGACGAAACTTGACTATCTCAGCAGCAGAAAGTGCATCCTCCTTGGTTTCCTTCCTATCAGAAACAATGTCAATTTCATCAGAGCCTTGCACCTCAACAACCTCAAATATGCAGCATTTGTTACTCCCATAGCCCAGCTGGAATGCTGAACATGACACTAAATCCTACTGTCACCCACCTAGAAAACCACTGCTGCTACTCACGATTTTCAACTTAATCAGAGAAAACTGTGTGTTTTAGCAAGCTGTCTCTGTCAAAATATGTAACTACCATCAGCTGGGCTAGAAAAGGTGGATCAATGTAATCATGGAATCCGATTACTGTTACTTCAAAAAAAAAAATCTTTATTCTTGTTGCTGCTTATTGAGTTTTGTTGCAGCTTTTACTTTTATTTTCTCTCCTTGACTGTTGCATTTGTGTTCGATGAATTGTTACGTTGCCAAAAGTTATTTTTTTAAGAATGCAGAGAGTTTGATCGAGACCGAGCTACAGAATGTAAGTTAAGAAAACCTGAAGTTTAATGTATTGAATTTAGTGTACATCAGATGATGTCTTTGTACTATGAAAAACAGAAGATGGGAAACCATCTGCATAAAAGGCTGAGTTCCCATCTCGGTAGTTGGTGATCTTGTTTATGTAACCCCAAGGGGGCACTATCCCAAGGGCTACTACCCCTGCCTGCTTCACCACTAACAAGTTGAGGGACCTGGATCCAATGGTGGGTGCCTCCATCCAGAGGTCGGGGTTGGAACAGTCAAACACGACTTGGTCACAGCCCTCTGGGTCACTGCAACCCCCCTTTCCTTCTGCTAGTGGCCCACGAACACTTCTTACCCAATGGTTATGACTGACACTTACCCCCAAAGTGGAATGACCAACTTGGTGCTGAGGACCCCTTGTAAAATAAGTTACAATGACACAATAACCCATGCACAAGAGGGGAGCACAAACATACAATTCAGACAGTGTACCTTGCAAACAACAAATCTGATTTATTGAAGGAGAAGTAACAAGGGTGGGGGAAATCAGGTTGATTAACTTAACACTCTACTATATCAGGGCACTGTGCACAGGCCAGACCTATAAGTCACTATCTCTGGGTACCCAGGCAATAAAAGGCTAGCCTATTCGGTGCAGCTGGTTGGGGCCCTGATGGAGAAACCAAGTATTCGATACCCAAATAAGTTAACCAGAACCGGCAGGCTCAGTTCATGCAGCCAGTGGAGCGACCATGACAGATCTTGCCCTCGAATAAACATCTAACAGGGAGCTACCCTGATTTAGTACTCACGATTCCTGCAGAAATATCCCTCTCACACCACTTGCAGGACATAGCCTGTGATCCAAACACTTCTCCACACATTTATGTGTAGAACAGAGGGGTACCATACCAGGCAGCTGCTTTAGACTCCCGATGACTTTCACTGCACAAACCGAGTGACACAACGCAGCTTCACTTGTCCTGACAGACCGAGTGCAATTGAAGCCGATTCTCCAGTCCTCTACAGGGTGAGCCTGGTAGGTAGCTGTAATCATACAGCCTCCTCTGTCTGCACTCCTCCATGGATCTTGTCCGCTCCTTACGGCGATTCTGCCACCCGACTTCTTGGCCTGCACACGCGCCTCCCGCGTGAAAACTTGCACAGTGCAGGAGCCAGAGCTCCTTCTACCTTCACGATTACCAACAACTCTGCCCCTCAGGACAGTTGCAGGGCAGTTTCCTTTCCTCCACAGGGCTCCGGTTGGCTGCTTGGTTCTGTCAGTCACCCCATATGCCCTCTACTGGTGCAAAAAAGGTGCCAGGGTCTAAACTACACTTCCCAGAAGCACCTATCATATATCCCCCTTGGTGGCAGGCTCCCCGTGGGAGTCCAAGTTCTTTTTGGCTCAAGTGGTCTCCATTTTAAGGTCCCCCTTCCCCAATTGGCCCATTTCAGTAGTTCAGGTCCAAAATGGCGGGGCCAGACACACAGAGTCCCAGCTGCAATAAAGGCAGTTTAAACAAACTATATTTTTACTGTTACGCTACTACTTCCCAGCAAACAGTTACATCCCTCAATTAGGCTCCCTCTGCTCTCTTAGTGACTGCAGAAGTGGAGCGATTTGAACAGCAGCTCAAGTGGGATTTGAGCAATAAACCCACAGTCCCCCCTTGCAAACTAATAAAGCCTGCAAGCAGGCAGCTCTTAAGGAGACAGTACCAGAGACTCTAAAAGCACTCACATTTAAACGGCATTACACCGAACGCCAGTTAGGCAGGGAGCACTTAGGCAAGCTCCAGGAAGGCTTTTAGGAACCCCCATTTGTAGGGGGGTTACACCCTTCCTGGCCTGGAAAGAACTTAGCGTCTACATCAAGTCGTTTCCCTTAAATCACTTTAAGGCAAAACAGTTTAAATTGACAGCACATCAAACCTTTTGTTACATACACTAGTACTGCATTACACAGTTTACTATTGGTTATACAATATTACACACACAGACAACCTTTTTCTTTTTTTAATCAGGTCATTACTTCCTGCCCATGACACCTGGAAAGAGGGGGCCCTTCCCTGTCAGCTACCTGCGGGCTAACTGGGGCAGGGGAACCATACTCAGAGGGCAATACTAGCAATCTGGAATCATCCCCCAGGGTTAGTTTGGGCCAGGTGCTCAGGGACACGTACCCCTTTATGGGCCACATTCAAAGGCAGATCTACAGGCTGGCCCAAGGACTCATAACTCAGTCTCACTACAGACCGTACTTCTCGGCCAGTCCGTCTAGGAGTCTCGGGGAATATTTCTGAAGGCTCAGACTCCATTCCAGCCCTACTTGGGATGGCTGAGGAAACCTCTGTAGGAGCAGGGGACCCAGAGTCCATGGTACCTTCTGGGACAGAGCCCTTTATTTCTGAACTCACCCCACCCGGCTCAGCTGGGAACATTTCTGGTACTGGCGGGGAACTATCAGGGCACTCAAAATATTCTTCTTGCTCTGGCATATACCCAGTTGCCTCCCACACGTCACTTCCTTCGTCTGAGAAATCAGACAGTTCAGCCAGTCCCAATGAGCTCATATCTTCAGATTTAATACCACTCACTTCTCCCTCCAGGAGCATTGGCTCCAGAGGCAAAGCCGGGGACTCAGACAGTCCAGGAAGCCCAGCTTCATCCCCAGGGTTGATTAGAGGATTGCCCCTAAAAAACTGACTCAGTTCATAAGAGGGGTAATATTCAGGATTACACTCACTGTCCTCGGACACAGACTGGCAATCAGGTTCAATGGAGGGGGGTGGAGAAGGCCTCTTTAGTTTGATTTCTGGGGAATCAATTGGTCTTATTTTTCTTGGCAGTGGCTCTAGTCACAGGCCCGGGGGGGGGGCATTGGGTAGTTCAGCCTCTATCAGGATCTGTCTGATTGGCAGCAGATGATTTCCGTGTACAGTTTTCACATCTTTTGAGTTGTTCTCAGGCCGCACTTTGTATACAGGTAAATCTTCCAACTTTCCTACAACAAGATGAGGGAGGTGATGCCATCTGTCAGCAATCTTATGCTTGCCATGCAGTCCCAGATTCCTCAATAGCACTCTATCCCCTTCTCTAAGCTCCATTACTTTCTCTTTTTTGTCATACCTTTCTTTATTGGCTAAATTGCATTTTGCAGCCATGGTCTGGGCTAGTTGGTAGGCATGGTTTAGTTGGGCCTTCAGGTTCTGCACATACTGGAGATGATTAGCTGCTTGAACCCCATCAGGAGAAACTCTGAAACAGACATCTACTGGCAGTCTAGCCTCTCCCAAACATCAGTCGATACAGGGAAAATCCAGTGGCATCACTTTTGGTGCAGTTATAAGCATGTACTAGAGTGCTAATCTGCTGGCTCCATCTAGGCTTATCTTCAGGTTGCAGTGTGCCCAACATGTCAAGCAACGTGTGGTTAAACCTCTCTGGTTGAGGATCTCCCTGGGGATGATAAGGAGTAGTTCTTGACTTTCACACTCCCCACAAGGATAGCATTTCTTTAATCAAGCGACTCTCAAAATCCCTCTCCTGATCGGAATGGATTCTTTGAGGGGCCCCATAGTGGACAAAGAAATTCTCAACAAGTACTTTAGCCACCGTGGTTGCTTTCTGGTCTTTAGTGGGGAAAGCTTGTGCATAACAGGTAAAGTGATCAGTAACTACCAATATATTGCTGATGTTTCTCTGATCTGGTTCTAGACTCAGGAAATCAATGCAGACCAATTCCATGGGGGTATTAGTAGTGATGTTAACCAGGGGGGCAGCCCTCTGGGGCAAGGTCTTTCTTTGTAAACATCGGCTACAAGTCCTGATATGCTGTTCCACATCAGCACCCATTTTGGGCCAATAAAACCGGGACCTCACCAAATCAAGGGTTCTGTCTATGCCGAGGTGCCCCATGTGATTGTGCAGGGACCTCAACACCAGTTCTCTAGAAGCAGTGGGCAGCACCAGTTGTTGTTTGTCTATGTGCCCCTCTTTTTATCTGCTGTCTCTCTGTGTAATAGTCTATTAATCAGTTTCAACATGGGACCTTCTTTGTATAACAGGGCAGTTCTCAAGTCAGTGGAACACAGTTTTGACACATCTCTCCCCATGTGCAGAGCCTCCAGAGCAGTTTTTATCATGGGGTCTCGGGATTGAGCTAGCTGGAGACTATCATTATTGAACTGGGACAATGCATTAGTGTCTAATGCAGAGAAATGACAGTAAGCAGCAGGTATACAGTTCTCAGAGGACCCCAAACAATCCACCATGCAATCCACAGCATCAGGAGATACCTGTTCCTCCTTGTCAAATTTTTGGCAAAGTGCTCTAATGTCAGGTTCTAACAACCTGACCCAGTTGTCTCGGGACACAGGCCTCCGGGAGAGAGCATCAGCATCTATGTGGTTCAGGCCTGCTCTGTATTCAACAGCATAGTCGTAAGTAGACAACGCAGAAAGCCACCTATGGCCAGTGACATCCAACTTAGCTGAGGTCTGTACATAGGTTAGAGGGTTGTTATCAGTCTTCACCAATATCCTAGCACCGTACAAGTAGTCATGAAATTGATCAACAATGGCCCACTTCAAGGCCAGGAACTCTAGCTTGTGCACTGGATAGTTCTTTTCTGACAGAGTGAGGCTCCTGCTGGCAAATGCTACTGGTCTTAGACCATTTGTGTGCTCTTGATATAACACAGCCCCCAATCCTTGTAGACTGGCATCAATATGAAGAATGTACGGCCTGGCAGGGTCAGCATAGGCCAGTACTGGGGCATGGGTAAGTTGATATATAATACCATGGAAAGCTACCTCACAGTCAGCAGTCCATCGGGTTCTGAACACATCATTTAGACGGAAATATTTTTTCTCAGTCTCAGCGAGCACAGCTTTCTTATACTTTTTGTGAGTTGGAGGATACCCTTGAGTAAGGTTGAGTAGAGGGCAGATCACTCGAGAATAGTCTTTGATAAACCTTCTATAATAACCACAAAACCCCAGGAACCTCTGCAGCTCCTTCAAATTCTTTGGCTGAGGCCAAGTAGTCAAAGCTTCTACTTTACTGGGGTCAGTCTCTATGCCTTCAGTGGATACTATGTGCCCCACATATTTCACGGATGTTTGAAAGAATTGACACTTATCTATAGACAATTTGAGGCCAAAATCTTCCAGTCGATCCAGGACTTTGAACAACCTGCTTTCATGTTCCTCCAAGGAGCTGCCAAACACTATGACATCATCCAGGTAGACTAGACACTTGAGCAAGTTCATATCCCCCACAGCACGCTCCATCAAGTGCTGGAAAGTAGCAGGAGCGCCTGAAATCCCCTGAGGCATCCTCATAAACTCATAAAAACCTAGGGGACAAATGAAAGCAGTCTTTTTGCAATCATCCTGAGCCATCAGGATCTGGTAGTACCCACTGTGAAGGTCTAGCATGGAGAACCATTTGCTACCGTTTAGGCAATCCAAGGTGTCCTGGATGCGTGGCATGGTATACTGGTCTGGTAGAGTTCACCTGTTTAAAGTACGGTAATCCACACACATCTGGACTGCTCCATTCTTCTTCCTCACTGCAATAGGTGAAGCATAGAGGCTTCTGGATTCTTGTATCACCCCAGCCATGAGCATCTCCTGCAGGTTTCGTCTCACATCATCTATATCAGCAGGGGCCAGGCGTCGAGATTGCTCACGGAAAGGTCGCTCATCCTGTAGCCGAATGTGGTGCTCAGCTCCTTGCACACATCCTGCATCCCACTCCTTCAAGGAAAACACCTGCTCCCTCTGAGCGAGCCTTTCACTAATCCTTTTCTTCCATTCTGCTGGCAGTGGGGAGTCACCGAAATCAAACAAATCAGGGGTCACTCTGTCACTACTCCCGGAAGTCTTGTTGCTGGGCAGAACAGCAGTATCTGCACAGTGCACCGTAGCCAGAGTGCAACCTCGCTTCACTCGAATCTCTTGATCAGATACATTGTGCACTTGAACCATTACTCTTCTGGCAAAAGCATGGGCTCTAGCAGGCAAAATGCTGGGTTTAACCAGCAACCCCTCTGGCAATTTTCCATCGCCTGATGCATCCAGCATCAATATTTTATTCTTAACATCCTTTTTAATCCGTAACTCTCCTTACAGAACACACTGGGCATTTGAGGCTAGCAGCAAAGACTCTGGATCCTTCTTCCAGACAATGCCCACCAGGCCTTCGGGTTCCGCCTGACTGGCCTTTTCCTGTGTCTCATAGGCCTTCTGAATCAAGGCTGGAATTCTGAGAGCTCGTCAGTCCTGGGCCTCTGTTTTCTGGACCATAGCTGCGCTAAATGACCAAACATATGAGCACTGGTTCTGATCAACAAGGGCACCCCATCATACAGTCCAGTGGGGGGACACACTAATGCCAAGGTCTCCACTTGTTCGGCCACCCCAGCCACAGAAGTAGGAAAAGATAACCAGATCCAGATATACCCAGAGTAGGGGTAGGCTTTATCGCTCAGTCCCCAAACATGTAGTTCATCTGAAGGCTGCAGGGGCACCTCAGGCAAATGCTTCTGACACCAGTCCCGAAACATAATGGTCACTTGAGAACCACTGTCTAACACAGCCCGGGTGGGTACTCCATTCACTCTCACTGTGGTTTCCATCGAGGGACCCACCACATCAGATCATTCGGGGGGGCATGGTTTTGGAGGTTACTTAGGCATTGGCCCGGGTGACAAAACTCTTCTGAGGAGGCCCCCTTGGGGGTCTGGTATAGGCCTTGCGATGCCAGGCTACTAGCCTGCTGTTGACCCTCCTTAAATTCTCTGGTAACCTGAAAGTGTCCATCCTCCCCACAATGGTAGCAGAACTTAGTATCTTCGGGGTTTTTGTTGGGAGGGAGATATCTCACCTGCTGGGAGGCGTCGAGGGTTCTGGAGGGCTCCTCTTGACTAGGTCGTTTGTTTCTAGCTAACTCAGACTCCCCAAATTTGAAGGGGTTGGCAGCAGTTTGTTTCAGTTCTCTCACCATTTCCCATAAGTCTCTAATCTCAGCCTTCAAATCACTCTCCACCCGGGGATCAGAGGAAACAGCATGCACCCCTACTCCACCCTGGGCCTCTGGGGGCACAGAAAATGCATCAGGTCCCTTGTTCAATCCCCTTGAAGGGTGGGTTTCATCTGGTTCACTAGGCTCAGGGGTTTGGCATAGATTCATGACCCCCACATAGGGTTTCCACCCCTCTTCATCAGTCTCAACTTCTCGAATCTCTCTCATCAATTGGCAGTATTTGGGAGGGACAGCCCGTCGGTCTTGTAGTTTGAGCTTTAACAATATCACACTGGAAAACCTGGCAGATTTCAAGATATGATCTAGGCGGACCTGATTTAAAGCAAGGGCAGTTATCCCCCCCCTTGATAAGCTTTTTGCAGTGCCCTTTCCATTCTGGTAACAAAGGCTGACAGTTTCTCATTCCTCCACTGTTTAGCTGACTTGAACTTCCACAACAAGTCTTCCCCAGTTTCTGAATTCCCAAACACCCCCTCCAAGGCAGAAAGGTACTCTACTGCAGTGGATTCAGGGCTAGTAGCCCACAAGAAACAAATGGCTTCCAAAGCTGGGCCCCTCAGGCTCTCCATCAGTCTCTTTTGTTAATCCCCCTCAGAGCACTGCCACTCTTGGACTAAAGGGGTAGCATAGTCCATCCAAGTCTCCAAATCATCTCCCGAGGGCACAGGCACAGTACCAGAAAAAAGTTTCAATCTCCAATAGGAGTCTAGCAGTATGGGGGGAACAACTATAGGTGGTGAAGCCAGGATGGAACTCTTGGAGGACCCAGGAGATGTACCCAGGGATGATTGGGGGGGTGGGATTACTGGAAAGGTCTAACACCTCTAGTAATTAGTGAGTGGTCCTCCCTTCTGCAGCTAACAGTTTAAGCAATTTATCTTTGAAGTTATTAGTCTTGGGGAACCCCCCCCCTGGGGTGACTGAACCACTCCGGACATGAATGACCCTCTACCCCTTTGGAGCACCTTCTGGATAAATCACTGGGGGCACCCTGTCTTGGTCTATAATTATACTGCATAAAAGCAGCACCTGTAAAGTCTGTTCAAGTAGGTCGACCATTCACCCCTTCACCTCTACCTTTTTTTTTTTTTTTTTTGAAATTTGCTCTTTATTTCACGCCCCACGTCCGTCCTCAGCCTGGTCACGGACTCCGGGATCCCCGTCACTGGACATTGCCAACTCCCAGTCATCCTGCCTCCCCAGAGAGGGGCCATGGTTCCGACCGGTATCGGACCCGGAACTAGTAACTGGTTGGGGAACGGCCCGTGACCAATCAGGGCGCCCCGAGTAAAGCGTCATATAGGCGCTGGGCGTGGTTTTACCCCATTAGCCCACTCCCTGAGGCGGGGCGATGCAATGAGCTGGCTGCCTCTGGCCTCACTCCCTCCCCTAGCGTAGCACGGCCGCATGGTGATCCCTAGCTCCACTAGGGTCCCTTTGCGCCGACTGCTACCAGCCCTCCCGGAGAAGGAGAGCAGTCCGTGGGATGCTCGATCCTTCTTCCCCCAGCCAGCCCTCTGACAACCCGAGTCCGTTTCCCAACCCGGGTCCCTTCACCTCTACCTTGCCTAAACATTTAACACGCTCAACTGCAGAAACAAGGTCAGCATTCTTTATCCCCAGAGGTACATCCAATAGTAACACAATTTTCTGGGAATCCAACTCTTCAGCTTCACCCCATCCCATCAGTTTATGCACCATCGTCTTAACAAGGTCTAACTTAATTTTAGTCGTGATAACCCCTTCCAGTTTTTCCTTTGGTTTGACCATGTTGGGGTAGTTTATCTATTTGGCCACTAGGGGAAGCTAATCCCAGTGGTGCCTCCAAAATGTAACCCCCAGCGGGCGCTATCCCAAGGGCTACTACCCCTGCCTGCTTCGCCACTAGTAGGTTGAGGGGCCTGGATCCAATGGCGGGTGCCTCCACCCAGAGGTTGGGGTTGGAACAGTCAAACATGACTTGGTCACAGCCCTCTGGGTCAGTGCAACCCCCCTTTCCTTCCACTAGTGGCCCATGAACACTTCTCACCCAATGGTTATGACTTATTTATTTAGTTTTTGTTTACCGGGTAAGTGCACTAGCCAGTTGGTGACTATTTTCAGGCACGGCCTGGGAGAGTACAAGACAATACATACAGTGGGTGTTTATAATAGACAATACAGCTTGTAAGGCAATAAAGTGTTTAGACAGTAAAGCAAAGTACTTGGCATGAGGCAAAGTAGCTAAAATAGCTGTGAAGGCACGGATAGCAGTAAAACAGCAATGGCCAGCACAGCAAAACAGCATTGGTCAGTACAGTATACAACAATCGTAATAATAGCATAGCAGAGTAGTTACAGCTTCAGAAGCAGGATTATTCCATGTGGAAGTTCGGTTCTACAGGTAGACATAAAGTACAACAAGCAGGAGAGAAAAGGCAATAACCAAGTAAGTGAGTTTAGGGAGAATGCTAGAGAAAGGGGAGGGGAGGTAGGTACTTACCCCCAAAGTGGAATGACCAACTTGGTGCTGAGGACCCCCTGTAAAATAGGTTACAGTGACACAATAACCCATGCACAAAGGGGAGCACAAACATACAGTTCAGACAGTGTACCTTGCAAACAACAAATCTGATTTATTGAAGGGGATGTAACAAGGGTGGGGGAAATCAGGTTGATTAACTTAACACTCTACTATATCAGGGCACTGTGCACAGGCCAGACCTATAAGTCACTGTCTCTGGGTACCCTGGCAATAAGAGGCTAGCCTATTCAGTGCAGATGGTTGGGGCCCTGATGGAGAAAGAAAGTATTCGATACCCAAATTGGTTAATCAGAGCCAGCAGGCTCAGTTCATGCAGCCAGTGGAGCGACCATGACAGATCTTGCCCTCGAATAAACATCTAACAGGGAGCTACCCTGATTTAGTACTCATGATTCCTGCAGAAATATCCCTCTCACACCACTTGCAGGACATAGCCTGTGATCCAAATACTTCTCCACACATTTATATGTAGAACAGAGGGGTACCATACCAGGCAGCTGCTTTAGACTCCCGATGACTTTCACTGCACAAACCGAGTGACGCAACGCAGCTTCACTTGTCCTGACAGACCGAGTGCAATTGAAGTCGATTCTCCAGTCCTCTACAGGGTGAGCCTGGTAGGTAGCTGTAATCATACAGCCTCTTCTGTCTGCACTCCTCCTTGGATGTTGTCCACTCCTTATGGCGATTCTGCCGCCCGACTTCTTGGTCTGCTCACGCGCCTCCCATGTGAAACTTGCACAGTGCAGGAGCCAGAGCTCCTTCTACCTTCACAATCACCAATGACTCTGCCCCTCAGGACAGTTGCAGGGCAGTTTCCTTTCCTCCACAGGGCTCCGGTTGGCTTCTTGGTTCTGTCAGTCACCCCATATGCCCTCTACTGGTGCAAAAAAGGTACCAGGGTCTTAACTACACTTCCCAGAAGCACCTATCATATATCCCCCTTGGTGGCAAGCTCCCCGTGGGAGTCCAAGTTCTGGTTGGCTCAAGCGGTCTCCATTTTAAGGTCCCCCTTCCCCAATTGGCCCATTTCAGTAGTTCAGGTCCAAAATGGCGGGGCCAGACACACAGAGTCCCAGCTGCAATAAAGGCAGTTTAAACAAACTACATTTTTACTGTTACGCTACCTGCTTCCCAGCAAACAGTTACATCCCTCAATTAGGCTCCCTCTGCTCTCTTAGTGACTGCAGAAGTGGAGCGATTTGAAACAACAGCTCGAGTGGGATTCGAGCAATAAACCCACAGTCCCCCTTTGCAAACTAATAAAGCCTGCAAGCAGGCAGCTCTTAAGGAGACAGTACCAGAGACTCTAAAAGCACTCACATTTAAACAGCATTACACCAACGCCAGTTAGGCAGGGAGCACTTAGGCAAGCTCTGGGAAGGCTTTTAGGAACCCCCATTTGTAGGGGGGTTACATATAGACCTCTCAAGCTGCGCTCTCTAGGTCTCCATGAAATCACCAACTACGGTTATGGCAACACGGCCCTGTCGTAGATGGTTTCCCGTCTACTATTCTATTTGTTTTCTATTACGATTCTTTTTCTAAATTAACGTGCTAGTTTTATGGTAGTTGTATGGGCCCTGAGGATCTCCATCTTAGCATGGTTTGTTGCTCTTCTTGTTCCTACAATGCCTGCTGTCCTATGTGGCACTGATGCATCTTGGACCACGGATTCAGCAAGCACTGGCTTTGAGTCAGTTTTACAACAGCAGAGCTGTAATATTAAGTAACATTCCTTATCTGGTGAGCACTAATGGCTACATTTAGTGTTAAGCAAATATGTGAGGGCTAACTGACTATGTTGTTCTGTAAGAAAACAACTACAGTCTTTACTAATTATAGCATCAGTGATCCTTGGTGATTCATGTGCTTTTTATGGCTGTGTGTAATTTGACACTTTTACTCCTGCTATCATACACATAGAAAACAAAAATATTGAATTAGAGCTATTTAGTGGAGGCCAGAAAATCAGGCTTCTATCTCTATTATTTGCTGAATCAGTGGTCCTGGATGCATCACTGTCATGTGGGACAGGAGTCATTGTAGGAACAAGTAGAACAATAAACCATACTAAGATACGAGTCCCAGGGGTCATAACACTACCATATAACTAGCAGGCTAATTTAGAAAAAAAAACTCTCAGTAGCAAACAAAGGGAAGGACACACCAGGACTACACACATACAAATTAAATCACTCTGCACAGCATATGTTTTTGCAAAGTGTTGACTGTGGTACTCCTTTAACTGAGAAGACAGAAGTTTAAATGTTCTTCGTTCCATTTCATATGTATAGGGCCCTTTATTCATTTGATTTCTTCAGAATTATTGTCATACAGGAGTTTTTACAACAGTTGCAATATCTAAAGTTTCAGAAAATACAGGGGCTCACCTTCTAACAACTATTTTTTTATGATGAGCGACTAGTATAAAAAAGTCTTAATTATTTTAAAATATTGTTTATAGCAGCATTGTTTCATAACAAGGCCATTAGAGGTACCTCCTATCTGAAAACATTCATACTGGCAACCTCTGTACATAATTGAAGTGGATAGAGATGTTGAAATGTTTTAATTCACCCACAAAGTTTAGGCAAATTGCCGAATTCTGCCTTATTTATTTATTTGTGTAGCTTTTGTTGACCAGGTAGGTACACTAGACAACTTATATGCTTATTTTCAGTTATGACCCGGAAAAGTACAATGAAAATACAGATTCAAACAGGGTACATAACAACACGTGGGTCAATGTACAGAGTAACAAAAGAACCAGGTGAACATAGATAATCTACAGTAAGAGTAATAGGTTAAATATATACACATACAGCATAAAATAGGCTAAGTCATTCAGTGGCAATGGCAGTAATTACAGTGTGTGAGTGACTCTTTTATCAGAGCCACAGAAATGGAAAATTCCTGAGCAGATAAACAAGCAAATCACATGCTTCACAGAGTTAAAGAACACTAGGCAGCATCATTAGAGACTGCAAGGGGTATCCCAGTGTTGGGTGAGACCAATTTAGAGACCTGGTTAAGGTGGCTTGGGACACCCACACACAGAGGCCAATTTCAAGTGCTCCCACAGGGAATTCCGGAGGCTCAAGTGGGAGGGGGAGGAATGAACGTGGTCAGGAAGGGAGTTCCATAGCCGTGGAGCACATGTAACAAATTCCCTATCCCCCATTTGAGTATGAGTATAAGGAACTTTGGGTACCCCAGGACCCTGAGACCTGAAGGAGTAAGAGGAAGATTCAGCAAGCTTGAGAAGCTGCGCCAGCCCCGGAGGGGTGCCAGTTCTGAGTACCTTTCCTACGAAGCAGCCCAACCCAAAGTTCAGGTGATTGGCCAGGGAAAGCCAGTCCAGTTTGTCATATAATTTACAATGATGGGTGAGGCATGGGGCTGCCAGGGCAAATTGACAGATGTTGTAGGTCATGTTCCACCGAGCAAGGTGGACCTTGGAGGTGCTAGCGAATAGGAGAAGGCCATAGCTAAGCGAAGGGAGCAGCACACCTCTGGCCAACGCCAACCAAGCGGTAGACATCAGAGCTTTCTTTGCCCTACAGACAAGACCCAATTCATCATTTATGGCTCTGCAAACATTTAGGATGTGACACCCCAGGTCGAGTTGTAGGTCAAAAGTCACTCCAGGCTATTTTATAGAAACTATGGTTAGGGGGGGAGCACCGTCCACACCACTGACACACAGAGGGGCACGGGAGACCTTAATCTTGGCTATTGACCCAAAAAAAGCATGGCCTGTTTTTTTGAGGTTGTGGATTAGCTTGTGAGATATTACCCAGGACTGAATATCCTTAAAGTCTTCACTCAGCTGAAGGTTGAGAACCCCAATGTCCCAGGAATGTTCAAGGATGACTAGATCATCTGCATAAAGGGTGGCACTACAGTTGGAAGCAGCAGCAAGGAGGTTGTTAAATACAGAGAAGAGACAGAGCCCCAGAACTGATCCCTGGGGGACACCAGAGGTCACCGGAATGGGGTCAGAGAGGACCTTGTTGAATTTGGTCTGTTATAGTCTGCCCTGGAGGTAGTTTCTAAGCCAACTCAAGGCAGGAGGGGACAGGCCAAGGGACTGCATTTGTGAGCAAAATACTGCATGGTTCACAAGGTCGAAGGTCTTGGATAGGTCAATGTAAATGGCTCCAGTGAGTTGTCCCTGATCCATGGCCACCCTGATGCTAGTTGAGACAGAGACAAGGGCCATGGATGTACCATACCCTTTTCAATAGCCATGCTGCGCAGGGGACAGCAACTTATGGGCCTGAATGTAGTCCATGAATTGTTCTGCCACAACTTTCTCTAGGAGTTTGCTAATAGCCAATAAGGTGGCAACTGGTTCATAATTGTCCAGGACTTTAAGATTACCCTGCTTTGGAATGGGAACAATCTTCACCACTTTCCAAATGTTAGGGATAACACCAGTGGCAAGGGACAGGTTGAAGATATGTGCCACTAGTAAAGCAGTGAGGGGGCACCCAGCTTCAGAAGCTTTGGCTCCATGTTATCATGGCCAGCACTGGAGTGTGGGGAGAGATCAGAAAGAAGTCTTTGCATCTCCATGACAGACACAGCCCTGAGATAAAATAATGGGCGAGAGGAGAGTACCTCCTGAGGGACAGAGGCCAAGGGGCCACTGATATTCTTTACAGCAGGGAAAAGGGAAGTAAGCACAAACAAGTCCAAGAAGTGGAATTAAAAGCACTTGCAATCATAAGTGGGTTATTACAACTTGATCCACCAATGATCATATCAGATACCTACGTTTTTTATGTTCCTCCAGAACCTTCTTGGGTCCCTAGCAGAGCTAAGTAGGGCAGATTTACAGTATTCACTTTTTGCTGCCCTGATGGCTTTTTTGCACTCATTTCTGAGCTTCCTATACTGTTGGAAGATGTACTGATCCAGCGTACCTTTGAAGTGAGCCCAACACTTGTCTCTTGCCCACATGGGAGCTAAGAGGATCCTGTGCAACCATTTTGTGGTAGACCCCCTTACTTTCCTCCTAATAAGGAGGGTGTGCTTGTCCTGCAGGGCACCAAAAACAGTGAGAAACTGGGTGACCGCAATAGAGGGGTCATGGGCACTAAGCACCCCTGACCAGTCAGTGATCCTCATGAAATGGCCCCAGATCAAACCTAGAAAAATCCCTAACATGAATGATTTTGTGGAGAATTTTTGGTGAGGGGACTTTCCACACACGAAACACTGGGTTGTGATCTGAGATGGAGTCAGGTAGGGTTCCAGCAGAGCTGATTCTCTCGGGATGATTTGATAGGACCACAGACCAGTAGGGAGCTAGTACCACCATTTGCAGACCATCTAGTTGGCTCCTGGATAAGCTGAGTCAGGGCAAGACTCACAAGCAGAGGTTCATACTACTTGGAATTAACTCCATTCCAGTTTAAGTTTACATCCCCCAGGATCAGAAGTTCATTATCCCCAACATAAGGAACAATGGTATCCAGAAGGTGGGTAAGCCCAGGCAGACCACCCTTGGGGGGATTGTATGTGCATACAACATGCAGCTTCTTTGTATTTCCAAGTAACAACACAGTGTGCAGCAGCTCACATGAAGACAGGGAGGACTGCTGATGAGCAACTGCAAACACTCTGAGATGACTCTTATAGTAAATTAGAATACAACCCCCCCCTTCTTTTTTCCTGGCCGATACCGTCTAATAAACTCATAGCCAGGAAGCGCACAGGCAGAGTCAGGTATTGAGGGTTTCAGCCAGGTCTTTATAATGCCAACTATGTCAGGCTTACATTTTGTGGCCCAGGCAGAAAGTTCATCAAGGTTGGGCAGTAGACTGCGAATGTTAAGGTGAGCACTTTTGAACCCCTTGCTCGACTTCCAACACACAGGGAGTGAAGAGGCCTGATAGGTGGGACCTAAGTTTAGCTCAGTGTCACCAGCAAGGGCCAGTATCACAAAGAAGAGTCAGAGGAGATGCCGAGGGGGAGGGGTACCTCTGGCCAAGGGCATATGGGCCAGTCATCTTCTCACCATGGCAGTACACAGAAGACATCTGAGGTCAAGGCAGCAGGTAGGACAGAGGGGCTGCCTGTCATGAGCTAGGAGGTTTGAGAAGGTGAATCAAATACCTCATGGGGGACAGTTGTACCCCAATGGTCCCCAGACAACTGAGAAGAGTCAATGATCATTAGGAAGGGAGAAAAATGCCAGAGAGAAGACCAATGGAGAGGACAGCACGAGGTGAGGAGGGCATGGCACCTTCTCTAGTAGGCCTGGGAGTCTCCATTCCTGAACTGAGCTCAGCAGTAGGAAGTGGTACCCAACTCAAAGTGACAGCAAAGACCAGTCTGGTAACATGAGGGGAGGCTAGCCAGAGTACATAGTGCTGTAGTACAGCTAGTAGGGACCGGGTCTGCCTGAGAGTGTATAAACATTCAGTATATACAGTAAAACAGTAACCCAGAAGTTATTGCAAAAATGCTTTACCATTGATAGCCCAGCAAACACCCAAAGCAACATCCGAGGATAATTTGAAAGAGTAGGCTGGAGTATGCAGTAGACAATGGTACAGGAAAAAGTAAGCAGCACGATGCAACAGACCCCATGCAATGTGAGAGATCAAAAGCTTGCGAAAAAAAAGTAAAAGTCAGATTTTCCAGCCACACCCATCCTACTAATAGGGTCTATAGTCAGTGAAGGGAGGAGCTTATAAGCATTTAAGGGGAAGAGGGAATGGGGTGGGTGGACGAGAAGAAAATTGTCTGACTCTTCCAGCAGGAGCCCCATGGGAGAGTGCAGTGTCAAGTCTGTTGCAGAATTGGGGAAGGAGGGAGGTCCCAGCTAGGACCAGTCCACACCTCCAATCCCTGATGCCCAAAATCCTACTGCTGCGACTGGGGCTGTAGCTCTATTTGAACTGCACCAGCAGTTTAAAGTTGGCAACCTTTTATTTTTAAAAAATCTCATTCTCTCCACTGTCTGACTCTTCCAGCAATAGCCCAACGGGAGAGTGCTGCGCCAAGTCCATTGCAGAATTGAAGAAGGAGGGTGTCCCAGTGAGGACCAGTTCACACCTCCAACCCCCAATGCCCAAAATCCAACTGCCATGACTGGGGCTGTAGTGTTATTTAAACTGCACCAGCAGTTTAAAGTTGGCGCCTTTTTCTTTTTAAAAAATCTCTCTCTCTCACCACAGTCTGACTCTTCCAGCAGGAGCCCCACGGGAGAGTGCAATGCCTAGTCCATTGCAGTACTGGGGAAGGAGGAGGTCCCAGCGAGGACCAGTCCACACCTCCAACCCCCGATGCCCAAAATTCTTCATGGGTAACCTCGTCTTGTAACTTCACTTTTGGTGTTGTCAAGCTGAATTTTAGTGAAAATGAAGTTGGTAAACAACTTACATAGATACATAGACAGTGTCGGCAGATAAGGGCCTATGGCCCACCCAGTCTGCCCATTTGAGCTTGTAAGTTCAGTTTGTTTTCCTAGAAGTCTGTTTCCTCATACCCCTGACCTCTAGAATTCCTTTATGTCTATCCCATGCATTCTTAAATCCCGTGATTGTTTCAGCTCCCACCACTTCCTCTGGCAGGTGTTCCACTTGTCCACCACCCATTCTGTGAAGAAATTCTTTCTCCTGTTTCCTCTGAATCGTCCTCCTCCAACTTCATCCCATGCCCCTAGTCCTGGAACATCTTTTTAGCTTAAAATAGTGTTTTCCTGCACTCTGTTTCTCCCTGTAAGATACTTGTATGTCTCTATCATATCCCCTCTCTCCCTCCTCTCCTCCAGGGAGTACATGTTCAGTTCCTTCAACCTGTCTTCATAGGACTTGTGATGCAATCCATGCACCATCTTTGTTGCCCTCCTCTGAACCTTCTCTACCCTGTCTATGTCCTTCCGTAGGTATGGTCTCCAGAACTGTACACTGTACTCCAGGTGGGGCCTCACTAGTGTCTTGTATAGTGGAATTATGACCTCCCTTTTCCTGCTGGTGATGCCCTGCCTATACATCCCAGCATCCTATTTGCTTTACCTGATGCCTTGTCACACTGTTTCCCTACCTTGGGGTCATCAGAGATGACAACCCCAAGATCCCTTTCCTGCTTGGTGCATGCTATATCCTCACCCCCCAACTGATATATTGTGCCAGGGATTTTGTGCCCCATATGCATTATCTTGCACTTCTTTGCATTGAATTTCAACTGCCAAACCCTTGACCATTCTTCAAGTTTCTGCAGGTCCCTTCTCATTCTGTCTACATTCTGGTGTGTCTACTCTGTTACAGAGCTTTGTGTCATCAGCGAACAGTGAAATTCTGCCTTCTAGATCCTGCGCAATGTCACTGATGAAGATGTTGAATAGGACCGGTCCCAGCACTGATCCCTGTGGTACCCACTGGTCACTCTTCCCTCTGTGGAGTGACAGCCATTTACCACCACCCTCTGTGTCCTGCCACCCAGCCAGTTACCTACCCACCACACTACTGTCCTGCCCACACCCATATTCCCCAGTTTGTATAATAGTCTTCTATGTGGCACAGTGTCAAAGGCCTTGCTGAAGTCCAGATAGGCCATGTCTACTGCCCTCCCTGATCCACCTTCCTAGTCACCCAGTCAAAATTCAATGAATTGGTCTGACATGACCTCCCCTGGTGAAACCATGCTGCCTTGGGTCCTGTAGTCCATTGACAACCAGATGTTCCACCAATCTCTCCTTCAGAAGTGCTTCCATGATCTTTCCCACTACCGAGGTGAGGCTGACTGGTCTGTAGTTCCCTGCTTTCTCTTTGTTCCCGCTTTTGTATAAGGGGACTAAATCTGCTGTCCTGCAGTCTTTGGGTACCTCCCCTGTTTCCAGTGATTGGCTAAACAGGATAGCCAGAGGTTCAGCCACCACCTCTCTTAGTTTTTTAAGGACCCTGGGATGCACCCCATCTGGCCCCATTGCTTTGTCAACTCTTATTACTTCCAGTTCCTTCAGGACCCTTTCTCGTGTAAAGGGACTTGTGTCCATTTCTGCACCATTCTCACCCCTTGTACTCCCTTCAGACCCATTACCCCTCTTCCTCAGTAAAGACTGAGCAGAAATACCTGTTCAATATGTCAGCTTTACTGTTGCCATCCTCCACAAGACTCCCATCCTCCCCCTTCAGTCTCACTATCCCTCCCTTTGTCTTTCTTTTTTCACTTATGTACCTGTAAAAGGTTTTGTCCCCTTTAACCACTGATTTTGCAATGTGTTCTTCTGTCTGAGCTTTGGCTTCCCTTACTGACTTCCCTGCCTCCTTTGTTTCTCCTGGTCTTCTCCCTATCCCTTCTGCCTGTGTCTTTTGTATTGCCTGAATGCTATCTTTTGGCTTTCCTTTCTTTGCTACCTCTTTGGAAAACCATAATGGTCTCTCTTCCTTTTCTCTTGCTAACCTGCTTAATGCATAATTCTGTTGTTCTTATAATCCCCATTTTAAATACTGCCCACTGTTCCTCAACCCTGATTCCTGTCCCATTCCCTTAATGCCTCTTTCAGGTATTTCCCATTTTCCCAAAGTCTGCCCCCCTAAAATCCAGGATACGTGTTTTTGTGTGGTTTGGTTCTGCTCTTTCTGTGATTTCAAACCACAATGACTGGTGGTCACTGTTACCCAGGTGCTCCCCCACTGTTACCCCCATCACACTGTCCCTGTTTGTGAGCAGAAGGTCCAGTATTGCCTTCTGCCAAGTTGGTTCCATGACCAGTTGCTTGGGGAAGGCAACTTGTCACATGGAAGTGCTTCTGCAGGTCACATGGTACATAGCTATACAGTGACTGCCTGACTTGTTGCCTGTTTCTAATTTCTAGTCAGACAGAGACAGTAGAGGCCCTGTTATGTACAAGAGAAAAAAATAATACAAGTTTCAAATGTTGCTTATAGCAATTTCTTTATCTTTTTGTCTTTCCCGTATTGTACCTTAGTTAGTGAACACTATTGTAATAGCTAATCTTTATCTTGAATCTTTTTTCTCAACTATTTGTTAGTTTTATTTTCCTCATTGTCTTTAATCTTTTTGATCTCTTTTCTGTCTCTCCCTTTTTTGTTTGGGTTGTGATGGAGAGTCATCATGAAGATGTTTACACTTGTGGTGGTACCATAGCTCTTTGTGCCATTGTGTGTCCCATATATACATTGTGTGTGTGTGTGTGTGTGTGTATGTTTAAATATCTATATTGTGTATATATTCATTGTAAAAAAAAAAAAAAAAAACAGCATTAATGCACCAGCCAAGGGTTCAGATTAAACCCACAAGTGTAGGGAAATGTCGTTAGGGTTTCTAACCCTAACTCCTACCCACCAAGCATCATCAGGTAGGACAAGTAACATGCAGCTGTTTCCAGATGACACAAGTGCAGTAGCACTGATGTGCTACCGTCAAGGCCCCTACTTTTCTGCGGGACAGTGGGACCAAGTTCTGTGGCAAGACTACAATTTTCTGCAGAACTTCTGCGGCAGTGGTTTGTAATTTCTGTGGAAGTTCTGCGGCACTAACAAACTACCATATCACCGTGTCAGCTTGACATCCTGACTTCACTTTCATGCTAGTGGTTATAGCAATCAAGATGGGGGAAAGCACAGTAACACTAGTTCAAAAAAATAACAGACTTATAGAAATAATTTTATGCCTAAAAAAGCAAAGCAAATATCTCCCCCTTAAGGTCCTAGCCTGTTGCATAAATGAAATATGCAGAGGGAACCTTATGTGATAAATAAGGTATTTCTATATGAATGGTAGCTATACCACTAATGAGGTCTCCACTGTGTATCACTTATCTATTTTTACGCAATCTGTAACATACATACAAATGTGTTTATATGTGTGTGTGTGTAAATATATATATGTGTGTGTGTATGTGTGTGTGTATATATATATATATACATTTCCATGAAATTGCATCCTCATTCATACAAGCCTGATTGGAAATGGAATAAACAGAATAGAGGAGTTCTTGCAAAACTCATTTTTCATGCCAACCTGCCTTCCCTGACATATTACATAACACCATCAGGCCATGACATGCATGTGAACTGATTGTGAGATAGAGCTCTCCAGCCCATAACAATGTGTCCACCATGTGACAAAACACTGCATCATACCTTCCCAGGCTCAAAGCAGTGATGTGTTCCCCCAATCCTTGTGCTGCCCAGCCAGCTCCCAGAGCTAAACTCTGAACCTGAGTTGCCGGCACAGAAACACAACATGCTACCCTCTGGCCCAACAGCTGGCCCTGAATACATTTCTCCATAACTTTTGGCAGACTCCATCAACCAGTGACAATATGTAATCAATAACCCTGGCAAAAATGTATACAGTGCAATTATTTATTTAAAAGGTCTGTTCTTTCAGCAGGTCTACACATTATTATATTCCCCTTTTCTGGGCATAATTACTTTATTTTTCTTAGAAATGACAGGTAAATTCATTTTACCAGTTATTCATTTTGGATGGCATCTCTATACCTTAAAGGCACAAATAAGTTTGTGCAAAGTAAGGTATGGACGTAACAGGTCTATGCTAGTGACAAGGTCTTGTTTAAGTTGGCCCTAATGCAATAACGTAAGACTGAAAATTGTATTAGGCTATAGTGCAGGTTGAGCAAATATCACCATGCCTGATATGTTGTGACACCACCTCTGGCAGTGGGAGCTGTGGTAGATAAGTCACTGTTCATTTCTGTAGCAGAATGTAGCCATTTCATTAGCTAATCTATGATGTTATAGCAATGATAACATCACATTCTGAGCATATAGGGATTTTGAATATAAAAAGAGGGGAAGGGAACCAGATTCTATGGATAAACAGAAATATTAATGAAAATCACCAAAAGCAGTGAATTCTGCGGCACTGCAGATGTTCTGCGGTAGATTGCAAGTTCTGCGCAAAATTCTGTGGCCGCAGAATTCTAGAGGCCTTGGCTACCGTCATATATTGATATCTGCAACATGCACACTGCAGGACATGCAGACTCACTTTTGGCTGCAGATAGAAATCTACGACACTTAAATCACAACATTACTTCCATCTGCAAAAGTACAGGCCCCTGCAGCAACAGATATAAATCCACACTACAAAAAATATAACAGATATTCTGTCTGCAGAAGCTCAGGCCCCTACTGATCCTGCACTTCTGCAGCCACAGGTTCTCCTGCACTATTTAAGACACACAAATACTTCTGGTTACAGAAACACAGGCTTCTGAGGGGCCTGCACCTCTGCAGCTGCAGGTGTAAGACAGATGCCACGGGGTCATTATGTCAACCGTGGAACAGCATGGTCAGAAATCACGCACAAAAAGCATTGAAGCCAAAGGTAGCACTCAGGAAAAACACAAAGCACTACCATGACATTATAAAAGTAGTTTTGCTTCCCCCCTCCAATATATGTGTGTATATATATATATATATATATATATATATATATGTTCACTTCCGGGAGGGGGGCATGTTGGGGAAGGGGAGGCACCTCAGAGAGGGAATTGCTGGGAGGTTCAAGTGATTGGGGAAGAGGGAACTGCCTGCAACAACTGGGGGTGGGGGGACAAAACTACAAGGTGGTAAGGCAAACAATTTAGAAAAGAAAGTTGGGGAGGAACCAAAAAAATATTGCAGGACAGGGCATTGAACCCTGATCATGTGGATGTTCTGCCACCTTCCGCTGTGCACATGGCCCTAACCTCTGTGCCATGTCAGATGCTCTGCAAGGCAGCACTCAGAGACATGTTATCATCTTTGTCCAGAGTGACAGCAGCTTCAGGGATAGCGGTACTGTACTTGCGCTGTGATAGCCCTGTAGCTGTTTTGCCCTATGCTTTGTTTGCTGCATGGATTATACTATGCTATAATCCCTGCAACATAATCTCTGGATACCATACATACAGACCAATGTCTGGCAATAGAAGTGCACACCCTACAAAATCCATGATGCCCAAGTTGCAACATTACTACTCTCTGCAGAAATGCAGACCCCTGTGGGGCCAGCACTTCTGTAGCCACAGGTACCCATGCACACTGTAGTCCATTTGGTTCCTTGGGCTGTTTTTAAGTTTCAGTGAATTATTGAATCAGCCTACATATTGCAGCATAGTTAGTTCATCTTCTGTAGCACAGTGCTGCATCACTGGGTACTATTGTTGCATTGCTGTGCATTGGGAAGCTGAGCTGCATTGAACTGGAGGCAACTCACATATGGGGCATAGCTGGGCTGACTTAGGCCACACTTTCTAGTAGGCCTGAGACCATGGTTTGATGCTGTTCATCCAGACCCCTAGAACTGGTGTGTCAATTTAAACTGTGTTGTGGTTTCAATTTGCTGCATGCTGTGGTGCAGTGATGCAGACAGACTGGGTGTCTGGTTGACTGGAAGCTGTGAGTAGTGGCTTTGTGAAAGCTGACATAGTGGCTTTATGAAATGTATATTTCTGTGCTGAAGCTTCTGAGTTGCATCAGGGACTGGTATTCTTCTCCTTAATACTTTTGAAAGAGGGGTGGAGAGAGAAACTTTCTTTGCTGTGTGGTGAAGGCTGCTACAGTTCAAGGGGGCCACAGTGGGAGTGTGTGTTTCACAGTTGTCTTCTGGAGTCATAGCATTGGGCTGTGGGAGCTATGGGTAGAGTGCTTTTACTACCCATCTAGTGTGGATTTGTGTTTCCCTGTCCTGTGCTAGTGTTTGAGACTGATCGTCAGTGTTTCATTATTTGACATTATTGTCTTTTGGATTTAATGTAATGTGTCTGTAATCAATCTGTTGTCAAAGTCCTGAACTAAAGGGACCATACATTAACTTTTTATAGCTGTGTGTGACTGGCTGTTAACTCCTCACCATAAGTTTCATAGGTTTCATAGGTGTTGTACAAGCTAAGAGGGATGAAAATTCATGGACTGGATGATCTTTAGGAAAGCCAGGAATAAATGCACTAGGAAAGTTAGGGATGCAAAGGCTGCCTACTACCTGGCCCAGCTCGACTCCTCCTACCATAATACTGCTAGATTTTGGGGCACCATCAAGGGTATGATGGGCCAGGATGTTAACAACCCCCTTCCAACCCATTTACACAGTAACTATGGCCCCATTACTGGCACATTGGAAATCCTGGATGCATTCAACAACCACTTCACAACAGCTGGCCTTGCCTTTGACTCCTCCCCAGCTAACCTATTAAGGGATCATTTAAGCTCCCACTATACTGTTGAACAAAGAGTTGACTCCTCCTTTAGCTTCAAACCTATACTGTTGAAACAAGTTGAGGATCTATTATGGCATCTAGATACCAAAAAAAGTGCAGGAGCAGATCTTCCGGACCCATTCTTTCTAAAGATTGCATGTCATGTGCTTGCAGTCCCCCTAACTCACCTCTTTAACCTTTCCCTAAACTCTGGCTCTGTTCCCATGCTGTGGAAGACAGCTCAAGTGGTCCCCTTCTAAAATCAGGGACTTATGGATCTTAATAACTACAGGCCCATTTCCATCCTACCTGTGTTATCCAAGATGCTGGAGAAATTAGTGAGTATTCAGTTAAGGGAATATCTGGACAATGCTAATCTATTAAATCCAGCTCAATCTGGTTTCAGGGCCAAACATAGCACTATCACTGCATTAGCCAGGGTCACCAATGATTGGCAAACCGAACTAGATAAAAAGAACAATGTCTGTGCAGTATTCCTGGACCTGAGCAAAGCATTCGACACTGTAGATCATGAACTGCTACTCTCATCCCTACACTCCATTGGCCTAGATCCATCCTCCCTTATGGTTCAGATGCTACCTCTCCGGTAGATCACAGCAGGTAAAAGCTGAAGGTGACCTCCTCATTAAGACCACTGTCAAGAGGAGTCCCCAAGGCTCTATTCTGGTCCTATCCTTTTGCCATTTATATAAATAAAATTGATTCATCCTTTACCAAGTCCTCAGTACATCTCTTTGCTGATGACACTGTACTGTATGTCAGCAACCCTTCACCTAAAGTTGCTCATGAAATCCTACAAGTAGAATTCTCCCTGTTACAACATCAGCTTCTCGAGAAAAAGCTTCTGCTAAATGCAAAGAAAACCAAAACAATGATGTTCACAACCCAAAATCCCACCAACACATCCTCTTCAATCAGTCTCCCCAGATATGCACTATACTTGGAGAAAATCTGGAGTATGTTGAAAATTTCAAATACCTAGGTGTGTGGATTGACAACAGACTTGACTTTACTCAGCATCTAGAACAACTGCTGAAAAACTTTGCCTAAGGCTTGGCCTCCTCTACAGATTAAAACCCTTCCTTAATAGAGATTCAAAGATGAGATTAGTCCAGGCCATCTTTCTATCAGTCATTGACTATGCAGACTTCCTCTATAGTCACTGTCCCACTCCCTACCTTCAAAAGTTGGATACCTTATACCATAGAGCAATAAGGTTCATTACAGACCTGCCATATAATACTCACCATTGTTCTCTCTATGATGCAGTTGGATGGGTTTCCCTTCATGTCAGGAGGAGCAGAAATGCAGCTCTATGGATCTACAGAGCTTTATCAAAAAAACTCCCAAGATATATCCTGGACTGCTTCAACCTGATCACTCCCAGCTCCTATGCCCTAAGAAGCAACAATATCATCCTGCTCAAATTGCCCAAAGTCAACACCAAAATAGGGAGGGCAGCAATCAGCTATTCTCTAGCCATAGCATGGAACACCCTACAAAAATCCCAAAAACTGTTCATTATCATTCCATTTACATCCTTCAAGCAGCACTTGTACAGCCTTCTTCACAGAGAAATGCAGTTGCTACCGCTAGAGATAGAATAGTCATCCCACAAAACCATATTCCAATCACATATGGTATATTCCTTTCAGCCAGACACCGCCAGTATATGGCACCCAATATTCTCTTCACCATCCTTGTACTCATTATGTGAGTGACTGTCATGGCCTCATTGTGATATATATGTACTGTACATATTGTAGATGTTAGTTTAAACTTTCTGCCAAGCTTTAACATGTGAATTCTTGTATATTATTGTGTTATAAATAACATTTTCTTTTTTCTGTATGTATAACTGTCTCATAAGTATGTGATGTAATTGCTGTGCACCAACTCGAACCTTGACCTTATCAGGTCCATCTTGTAAATGAGCCTTGCTCAATGATGATCGCCTGAATAAATAAAGATTTGATTGATTGATTGATTGATGGTGAGGCTTGCTCTTTACACAAAGAGATAACCTGGAAATCCCAGTCTAGAAACATGAATGTCTAACCTATTCTTAAAGACAGTCATGGTGCAACTACCAATAACATCTAGAGAGAGGCTATTTCACATGGTGACAACCCTCTGACTAAACCAGTTTGCCCTAGTTTGTTATATTTCTCCTACCGTTTAGTTGTAAATCATGTGCCCTGGTCAAATAGTTTTGTTCTCTGAGTTCAAAACACAAGCAGTTCCAGAGATCATTGTTAGTAAGATGGCAACTATGTGCCCTCGCCTAGAATCAAACTTCTAGTCCTTTGCTTGTAAAGCCAGGACACATCCAGTGTGCCACCCGAGGAGCTGACAGATGGCAGAAGGTGCATAACTTGTATTTAGGTCTTCCTCATACTTCTGTATTTACGTTAACTATAGTGAATCAGTTGTTTTGGACTTTTTAAAACCTAGGTCTCAGTCTTTGAATTTTTTTATTTAATCACTAATTTTGTATTTGGTTGTATCTAGTGTATGGCTGATTAGGTATTTACTCTATTGTTGTGAGTGTAGTGTGCAGTGTATATGGTGAGATAGAAAGGTGTGATGGGTGGGTAATTATGATTTGTATTCTGTTGGTGGGTTCATTTGGGTTTTGTTTGTATCATAGGGTAGTGTGATTGGATATTTTTGAGTTTTAGATTAGCACTGGGAGTGATAACATACAAATGAGGCAGTGATGTGATGCACATTTACTCTAGAAACCACCTGTCGTGGTTTGCACCTTTGATGAAACCCCATTAACCCTCCCTACAGAAGTTCTCAGCCACTACATGGGACTGTGGATTCTCAGGAGGTGGAGCCCCATACACAGATGGGTTCCTGAGAATAATGTCAATGGAGCATGTGGAATCATGATCAGGACTGCCATGCCTGGTTTCCCTTCCTAGGGCTCCTCTTAATGTCAACAAGCAGGAAGTAATTGGTTCAGTCAGCTCTTTTTCTCCTTTATGGGACATGCTTTGGAATGCAAGGTCATTAAGGAATAAAACAGTGTTGATGAATTATTTAATTGACGATTCCTTGTTTGACCTTGTTTGCATCACTGAGACCTGGGTGGGGGATGACTCCAGCCCTGTGTTGGATGCATCCCTCCTGTGGGCTTACTTGGTGGTGCATTGCCAGAGGAGGTACCTCAGGGTCAAGGGTGGCCGTTTGTTTTAAATCTGCTTTGGGATTCACTCTTTAACCCATTTAAATCTTTAGGTCTTTTGAGCGTGTGGCTGTTAGATGTGTTCTAGGTTTTAGTTGCAAAATCATTCTCATATACCATCCCCAGGAATATATGAATGATTTTATGTGGAAGCTGGCAGATTTCATGGTCAAAGAGATATTAAATGCCCCCACACTTTTGATGTTGATGGACTTGAATGACTGGATCTATGATGAACCCTCACCCCTTGGTCAACATCTCTTGCAGTTGATTATCTCATTGGGACAAACACAGACTGCTACCTCTGGTATGCATCAGCATGAACACACTCTGGACTGGATTTTCTCATTGGGTCTTGACATACCACTATGTGCAGACAGGGTTGATCTGATCTTTTTGTTGGATCATCACACAGTGTCATACCCTGTGGGACCCCCTGTCTGGTAGCTCCCCCTGTGGAAATTATCTGATACTGTCCAAAACATAATTTGGAGCCTCTGAAGTCCTGGAGGTATTGGACATCTGGGGCATGATGTTTGCTAGTGTGCAGGGATTTGAGAAAGTAGTGGAACACCATAATAGTATTCTTATAGCAATTTTAGATTCCTTGGCATCATACTGTGTCCATCCCTTGACATTCTGTCACAGCTCTCCCTTGTATTGTGACAATCTTCATCACTTAAAGACTAACAGAAGGAAGTTTGAGTGCTTTTGGCATAGATCCCAGTCTGTGAATGACAGATTGGTGTTGAAGACTCACTGTGGTGGATACAGTCACAGCCGAAAACATGGTCAGATATTTCCTGACATTTCTGTGATATTTCTAGAGAAATCTCCTGCTTTCTACAGTTCCACATTAGAGGCAGCAGAGAGAAACTCTTCAGACATTTTGCAAAATATCTGGAAATATCTGACCATGTATCTGGCTACTACTGTATCATTGGACAGTTACCCTGAAAAAGTCAGAGTTCTTGTCACAGACAATTGCTATAGGTAGAAATCAGCCAGCTCGGCTCTTCTGCACTGTGGACAAGTTCATAAATCCACTCTGTCTGTGATCCACATTTTTTTCCACTGAAAAATGCAAAACATTTGGTAATTTCTTTTCTGATAAGGTATCCTCCATTAGATCAGGTATCTCCTCAAGTGGCCTATCCTGGGCTGCTAATGGTCACCCATTGAGGAACATTGCTGGTCAGCCTACCTGGGATGAGTTTCAGCCAGTTGTCAATGAGGAAATGCTCCAGGTAATTTCGGGTTCGTGTCCCACTTACTGTTTGCTGGATTCTGAACCTACTTGTCTGCTCCTTGGGTTCAGTTATTTCACAGAATCTTCGGTGTTCTTTGAGGGAGGGTGTTTTTCTGCCTGCCCTGAAAAGGTCAATGGTTGGGACCCTTTGGAAAAAAAAATTATTTGACCCAGGTGTTGTGGGGAACAACAGTCTTGTCTCTAATCTTACCATTTTTGAGAAATATTTTTGAGAAAGTGGTAGTGGAGTAACTTGTTAATCACCTGGATTATTTTAACATCTATAAACCTCTCCAGCCAGACTTTTATACTTGCCAAAGCACAGAGACTGTGCTCATCAGAGTGACAAGGTTTTCTCCTGGTGCTCTTAGATCTCTCATTTTCGTTTGATGCTGCTGACCATGGGGTGTTACTGGATGGCTGAGGAAATATGTGGGTCTCTCTGGCATTGCACTGTGCTTGATTGAGTCCTACATAACTAGAAGAATGTAGCAGGTGGCTCTTGGAAATTACATCTGCAGAGCTTCTGTGCTCTCCTGTGGTGTTCTTCAAAGGAGTGTGCTTCTGCAGTTGCAGATATAAGACATGCACACTGACTTCTGGCTGCAGAAGAACAAGCCCCTATATGGCATGCACTTCTGCAGCCACAGATAGAAATGCATGATACCCAAACTGCAACACTAATTCTGTCTACAGAAGACAGGCCTCTGTAAAGCCGAAGCTTCTGCAGCCACAGGTACTCATGCACACTATAAGAAATGCTTACACTTCTGACTGCAGATACAAATCCACAAAGGTAGTTCAACTGCATTTGTGTCATCTGGAAACAGTTGTAAGTTGCTTGGTCTTACCTGATGGTGACTGTGGTTGCTTGTCCTTTTGCTGATTGAGGGAGTTGGGAGTTATGTTTGGAAACCCTAACATCACACTTCCCTACCTGTGTTAGGTTAAATTGAACCTCAACTGGAGCATTAACACAGTTTTTTTTGTGTAATGAATGTACTTTCTTTTTGAATAGTGGAATTGTATCCTCCTTCACACAGGTCCCCTAGGGACCTTGTGAGCAGATGCAAATGTGCAGGGCCTTTTGGACCCTGCACCAAGGGAAGTTTGTCTGCCTGCAGAAGAGCAGCTATGAATGAAAAAAAATTGTGGGGTTGTCTGTGGGGCTGCAGCAGCACAGGGCCCTCTGGGTCCTGCACATCTATGTGGCTACAGATACAGGCATGCAGAACCCTGCATAGCCACACAGCTATGGGTGCAGAGGTACAGGGCTCTCTGGGCTAAGAAAACTTCTCTTCACTATATGATTACTTGTTAGCTGCGTGTCCAATATTTAACTGTATCTATCCAGGCTGGGGGTGGTTCCACATGGTGGCACCATACCCTAGCCATGGCCCATCCAGCTGGCTTACTGAGCTTGCCCCTGAACTCAGCTCACTGGCTCGGGATCACAACACACTACTCACTGGTACAAAGGCTGGCCCTGCACACAACATAGCTTCTTTTTTTGACATTTTGACCCCACACTGTGTACTTGGTCATTAGGATGTGTTAAATCCCACCTGGAAGAATTCTTTACAGAGTGACATAGGCATCACTTTTTGACCTGTGTTTGAAAATTCCCTCCATCCTTGTTCATGAGGTAGGGTCATGAAAACAGTGTATTCAAGATCTGTGACAAAAATATTGTAAAATGGGCAAGTGATGATTAAAAGTATGTGTGATGCCAAACAATTTTTGTGTGCAACAAAAATGCAATTCTTCTGTCACACATTTAAATGCACTACAAGAATTTTTCATGCACAACAGAAAAATGAAATTCTTGGGTCACACATTTAAGGGCAACTGATGAATTTCATTTTTGGTGCACACCAATAATTCTTGTGTCATACTTAATTGCACAGCACAAGAATTGGTCCTCTCAGTAAGCTGACAGCCAAAGAACTTAAAGTCCAAAAAAGGTACTTCTAGTCCAGTTTTCTAAAAAAACAAATAAACAAAAAAAAAACATTATTGAGTTTAATGGGTCCTGTTGAGCAAGATTCATGTTTTGTTTTTCATGCTTGTTTTTTTAATACCTTGTTCATATATATTTTCAGTTTTTTTTTTGCCTAGAAAATAAAATGGCAATCAAAACTTAAAAACTGTTTCTCGCGATCCAGAAAACACAATTAGTCATGACCTAGAAACACTCACAAAAGAAGACTTTTTGGGTCATATCAGAGGGTTATCCTGAAAACCTTACTGAGCATTCTAAGAAACCAAATTTCAAAACCTCATAACTCAGCTGGAATCATTTAATAGTTTCCCCACAGAGCTTTCAAAAGGAACACCCTTAGCACAAATACTTTCTGCCCTGAGAGTTTTGAAACACAGTTCCATGCTGTTTTGGCAGCATGTGAGAGCACATAACTGGCCAAAAAGTGGCACTTTTATGCATTTTTTGTTAATTTTTTAGATTTCTGAATCTGGTTAAGCAGTTGTCACGAAACATCCCACGTCTTGAGAACTTGCCACCTTCACGGTGCATGACAAATTATGCTAAATTTTGTTGAACACTGATAAAGTTATTAAGGTACAAAGATTGGGGTTTAACATTGAACACTCCACTTAGCCATAACTACAGTATACTTGCTCTACCATGCAAGTATAAGATGTAAATCATTGTCTATAAGGAATATGACATGGACTTAATAAAAATTTTTGATATTTTGTGTGTGATCTGTTACCCCACATCATCACAAGTGGTGAAGACATGAGTGATGTCAAACTGGTCATGGCACTAGTAAAATATCAGTCATATGTTTATTTAACCCATACTATGTTAAATTCATGCAAACATATGAGTGTGTGTGGTGAAAACGTTGGATGAGTTGCTGTGGCTAGGAATCTACATTTGAAGTTCTATAAATAGGACTGTCTGAGTACCATCCAGATGCAGGATGAAATGATGACAGTCTTATATTCTGAGGAACCTACGGTAAGAAAAATTGCTTGTCATGTGACCTACAGCATGGAAATGATATTCTCATTATAGATTACATAACAAGAGAAAATATTCTTGATATTTTGATCATGATATACCCAAACCTATTGTGTGTGTGTATATACAGTATGCTGTATAAAATGGAGCCAGCGAATTTTGCCTCCTCATTGGTTGGAAATGGAGTCCATCACATGGTGCTGCTTTATCCTATCGATACCTCCATGTTTCAGTCAGTATAAACATTCCACATCAAAAAGGACACAGTTTAACCAGTTCATTAGTAGCTGTAGTAGTAAATATGTTTCTTTATGCAAACTCTACAGGAAATGACCATTGTTCTCATATTCATTTACAGTGATAGCTAGCAACAATTATGCAGAATTTCCAGGTAAACTGTATTACAGTATGTAGCGGTAGTCCTCATTTATCTCAGTTGAATTTTATGTGATACTTCCTGATACTGTATATGCAGGTATGTAGTGCATCTTCTCACTGGCTGCCATTGTACAATGGGATCCAAGCATTAGCGCCCAACATATACAATTGCATACACACAATTAAAACATATAGTTTGATTAAAAAAAGAAAACTACATAGAACAAAACACACTATGTAAGAAGATTAAAATTAACTAGTTTTCATTACAGGAGTGATTATTTTCTGTAGCCAAACCTGAGAATTATTTAATATGTGATTGAACTAAAGGCAGAAGATTATACAGTAATGACCGAAAATGAAGGAAATTGTGGTTTTAACTTACCAAACAAACTTACAGAAAAATCTACTTGCTACTCCGTTTCTCGAACCAAGCTTCAAATATGAAGTGATAATGTTATCACACACTAAGTAAACTGTTTTAATGTCTATCGTCTCCTTAAAATCTGCAGTACCATACAAAACCTATCAATTCATCAAACTTGACCTTAAATACTATAATTCATTTATTACTCAAAACTATTTTATAAGTAAAATAATGTATTCCAGAAAGAGAATAATGCTTAATAATACAACTCTCCTTGTTGCTTAATCCCTCTTGCCTGAAATAAACCCCATCAGAATATTAATATATCATTATTCCCTGTCAGTCATGTGGTATTTCACTTATATGGTATATTACCCACCAAAAATGTGTTCATGCACAAGTTAGATTTGTTACTAAAGGAAAAAGTAAGGAAATGCAATGATAGAGTTTACTGAACCATGTTTCCACCCATCTCGAGCCACCATCCCCGTGAATCCAGCCAAACTGAACGCCAAAGCACAACACAGGTTAACACATTTCAACATCATATAGTACATAAATCAGGTAGCATGAGGAATACAGGTACACCCCACACCAATGTAAAGCAATTGCCACTATCTTGTCAGACAAAGTAAAATAGTGGCATACTGTAGCAACACCTGTATATAGGGTCAGGATAGTAGGGTAATGCCAAAACTGCACACTGTGTTCTTTCAAACCATGAGAAACAGTATGCCATAGATCTGCCAAGGTTTTATTGACTTTTTACCCTCATTTTTCATTTCTCTACTTTGTGCACTTTCTACTTCAATCTTAATAGAAGCAACCATTTTTGGCATTTATTTCCTTACTTTTTTAAGAAGATATATAACAACTGACAGCTTTATAATTCAGCTATTGTGCTTTACAACTGATGATGAACACTGTACTTGTGGCAAAGCACCTAAATCATTATACATACTACACCAGACCTATTGTGGACTTTGCAAGTGACCCACGTGCAGTTGCACCTTTGTATGCTTTGGAATGGAACTGTAGTGGCTTTCAAGACTGGCTTAAAAAGCAGCTGCATGCTCACACACATTGTACTGGAACTGTAGCAACTGCAGCAGACTTGGCTAGTGTTCTGAAGCAGTGGTATCATTTCATATGTTGCACTGGACATGTAAAAACACCCCAGTCCACTAGTACACATTCTAGCCTCCTTCCCCTTACAAGAATAAAATCATCTAGCCCATTTACCACCCATACTCACCCTCCTCCCTCCTGGCGCCCACCTTTTCAAAGTATAATGCAAAACTGGATGACTGGCACAATGCTTCCTCCACCTCTGCCAGCCAAAGTCAAGTAAAGAAAAAACCTACATGAAAACTAAGTCCCAAAATGCATTCGTTCAGCATGCTTTGTGACCTAAATTGTTTTTAATTTTTCTTATAACTTGACAATTTGAGACCAAAATTGTCAGGATGCTCAAGTCACCATCCCCCTCCCCATGATAACTATATAAGTGGCTCCTTGTAAATCTGGCATAAAATGTGTTTTACGGGGTCAGGCCCCAGCAAAACATTTCTGGATGGATTTATAAGATGCTACTTATGTGGTCATGGGAGGAGGGAATTGAGCATCTTGAAAATGTGGGTCTACAATGGTCAGAAATGGCCAAGTTATGAGAAAAGGAAAAAAACACTGTATAAATTATCCCCAATGCCTGCTTAATTGCTACATTTTGGGACTTACTCTTTGGTAGGCTGTTTTTATTTAGTTGATGGCAGCAAGCCAAGGTAGAGGGTGTTCTGTCAATCATCCAGTAATTGAATAGATTTTTTTAAAAAGTGGGTGCCAGAGGGTGGTTATGAGTGCTAAGTAGGCTGGGAGAATGAGGACTATTTTTTTACTTCATTGTGGAGAGGAGGGCAGCATAGTCTCTAGTGGGTGTGGGCTTCTATCAACTGCCCAACATTGGGATCAGGCACCCAATTTTGGGAATGGAAAAGGGGCTGAGTAGCAATCCACAGGGGTGTGGCACCAGATAACCATTTCTGAAGAGCAAGCTGGCTCTTAACACAAAAAAAACCCTTAATCCTGCTATTTAAAGTAGTTCTAAACCTCACCTAAATAAGGTGCAACTCACCATAAACTTGGGATGGTGTACAGATTAAAACAGTGTTTGTCCCCTGAAGCTAGATAAGCAATCGGGAGAGGAATTATTTTCCCATCTATAAATTATAACTGTGTACTTCATAGTTCAGCCTCTGCCAATAACCTAAAATGACTAGATGATAATTATACCAACATCTGCCATTTTGCATTCTTAACAAGCCCTAAAACCTACTGCTGTGACCTCTACACTAAACTTGGCCGGCTATCAATCAACTAGCTGAAGATCTTTCACCTTATGCTGCTTTATAGACAAGTCACTGAGAGCCTCTGATAAATTCTCCCTGTCCAGTCTATTCCCACCCAAACCAAGCTCTAGGATGTTAAGATAAGATGATCAAAACATTCTCTCAGTAACCAGATTTAATATAGTAATGGTCAGAATGCCATTACCTCACCTGCCCATTGTAATAACGATACCGCTACCACTCCTGATGCTTGTACTGGGATGTTTGATTTTTCAGGGAACTGAACAGGGGATTAGCAATGAATTTATCTTGGTACATTCTGTCTGTTATCCAGATAATTCAGAGATGTAAATACATCATCATCTAAAGCACAGCATTACCATTTAAAGGGAATATTCAGACCAGACAAAGGATGGATGTTCCTGTCTTAGAAAAAAAAGAGAGCAGAGCACACAACGGTATTAAATATACTGTATCTAGTTATGTTGAGCTACATTTAATGCAGTGCTAAGGAGAGTTTTAACTCTCTGTCCTGTTTTTTTTTTGTTTGTTTTGTTTAGTTTGTTTTTCTAAGTTTTGGCCATGGTGGTCTGATGAAACAGTACCTATAGAGGTGGGTGTGCTTAGTTCATTCTTTATTGTGTCTCCTTGTTCCTGTTTGAGGACTAGATTCTGAGCAACATAGGAGTGAGGATGCTGTGTCAGGGCACTGGTTTCCCTAAGAAATTGTCTCCAAATCCTTTAAAGAATGGTATCATGCACAGATCTGTTGTCCTGGGATCTGACCCAATACTGGAGGCTTCAGGCCTATTATACAAGGACTGCCACTGTCTTCCCTCAGAACTCAAAGCTCCATCCCCTTCCTCCTGAGGTTAGTACAGATCAAAAAAGGTGACTGCATAACCAGTACTTGGCATGGGGAGTTTTTTTCAGGATCCCCAACAGGTAATCATCCAGATGGCTATCCATATAAGAAGATGGAGCAGAACAATGAGAGCTAAGTTGGTGCAAGGAATGTGGGCTTCATGGAAGAGGTCTCAGTGGGTTAATGTCTTTGAGACCAGGGCCAATTTTCTGGCTGTCTAGGCTTTTTCAAGGGACATCAAGCGGAAAGCAGAGTTGGTATAGTTAGACAACATGACTGCAGTAGCACACATAAGGCACCAGAGGGCTGCTGGAAGTGCTGCCATGATAAAAGAGGTAAGACCCTTACATCTATAGGCAGAAACACAACAGCCGATTCTGAAGGTCTTGCACCTCCCAGGGAAATAGAACACAGAGATGGACTGGTTAAACAGAGAGGACACATCTCAGCCTAAGTGGCAGCTACACTCAGATATCTTCCCTGAAGAGGTAAGCAGAGAGGACAGCTCAAGGGCAGATTCATTTGTATGCTACAGGATGAAACACAGGTAGGTTCCACCATTACCCTTTCTCACTGTCTCTAATCCCATTAGTACTCCAGAAGGTGAAGAAGGACAAAATGGACTTAATCCTAATAGTATCCTTCTGGCATCATAAACCATAGGTTTTGGTTCTTCAAAACCTGCTTGTAGAAGATCCTTTTCCTATGCAGGCCACATAAGATTTGCTCAAGCAATGCCCATTTCTGCATCCATAACTACAGCAGCTCAGCATAGAAGTTTAAAAGCAAAATCTAAAGTACTAGTTTTTTCCACCAGGTGGTTGATTGTCTCCTCAAATCTAGGAAATAATCTATGTCCCTATCTTACAATAGGGTCTAGAATAATTTCTCAGTATAGACTACTGCAGAAATGGTAATCCACAGCATGTTTGGGGCTGCTCTAGTACTTGAGTTTCTTCAACAAGGACATGAACTAAAAATGGCAATGGCTACTTTCATGGTTCAAGCTTCAAGCATGTACCCTTTTGTCATTTTAGGTGTGGGGTATCTCAGCTCATATTCGTGTGGTATGGTTGTTAATGCTGGTACTATTGTAAAAAAAAAAAAAAACACAATGATTACAACAGTCTGAAACTCTAGCAGTAGTAAACCAGAGATGCTTACTGTGAAAACAGTCTTCCTTCTGGGCTCTAAGAGCAGTCAGGAAAGTGAGGGATTTGGGGGCCCTGTCATTTTGGGACTGTTTTTGGCAGACAGGATAGTGTTCAGGACTAGCCTGGAGTTAGTACCTAATGTAAGTTTGGCTTTTCATATCAATCTGGAAATTGTGGTGCCTTCCTTGGGCCCAGTCCAGAAGGGTGAATAGGATAGAAAACTGCAGTGCCTGGACAGGAGCAGAATTTTGGAGTATTATGCACAGAGGAGTCCTGGTTTAAGAAGTCTTCTGCCTTTTTTGTGCTTGTGTACTACTGTGTGAAGGGAAGAAGGCACCTTCCTTGATTACATAATAGCAAGCAGGTTGAAGAAGGGAAAAGGGGAGGTGTAGAGTACAAGGCAGCAGAAAAATACCCGCCAGTTGCTTTGTGCAGCCACTCTGCTAGAGAAATTGTTACTTCTGGGCCAAATAAGCTCTAGTTTCTCTGGCTGACATTTAACTTCCTATGTGGGTATCTGTTCATACATCCATGAAGCACCAAAAGTTGAATGTCATTGTTTCTGCTGATACAGTTCTTGGGTGCAAGATGCTTCAAGCAGCTTTACTGAAATAAAAAATGAAACTCCCATTTTTGCTTGTAATGAGTTTGTGTTGTTTGGCTGTTTTGATTGTCTTGTGTACCTAAGTACACAGTTCCTTCTTGTAGAGGAACATTTATCAGAGTTTAGTGTATACTGTTAATTTATTTCCTATAGGATGCGCCCGCCCTCGCATATTGGTTTTGTTGAGTCTGTTTTATTTCTTCTATCATCTTACAGTGGTCCATTCTACCCAGATGGAAAATCATAGGTATGACAGGAAATGAAGATTTCATACCTGGAAATTTCATTTGCTGGAATATCTATTCCATCTCCTTCCATACTGGTCCCACCAGTGGTGATAGTATAAAAGTTTGGACGTACTGAGGTATACCTTGAGGTACCACTGAGACACTCGGGTTCGCATGGTGATCGTATAAAAGTTTGGCAGTGCTGAGGAGGTACTTGGTACCTCGAGGTATACCTCAGCACTGCCAAACTTTTATACAATCACCATGTGAACTTGAGTGCCTCAGTGGTACCTCGAGGTACCTCAAGGTATACTTCAGCACTTCGAAACTTTTATACAATCACCACTGAAAGAGTTTTGTGATGGCCATATTAACATTAACTGTTTTTTAATTGTAAGCTTTTTCTTTATGTATTTAATTGCAATTTATTGACTGGAAGAGACACAGAACTGAGGATCATTTCCAGGTGTAAGCCACGGTTAGGACCAGGGGGATCCTGTGGATTGGAACAAATCAAATGTACATTGCAATGAATAGTGTCAAAATTAAATACTTAAACAAGTCTACACTTAACAGTGTATATGCCAAAGATGCAAAGATACAAAGATACAAATACTATAATGCAAAAACAAGAAATACAAATAATATAGTGGTAAAACCGAGTGGCCAAGTAATAAACAAAATAAGAACTTAGGTGAAGGTACAAATGCCAGTAAGGTTAATTCCAAAAGTGAGCAACTCCATAAGTAGTTCAAGACTAAAAAGGGTGGAATGAGAGAGAGTCAGCTTAGAGGGGAAGAGGCTTCCCAATTACTTAACTGACCCAAACTCTAAAACAGGCCCAATATGAGCTCCAAATCAGAGTGGTACAGAAAAAAAAAAACACTTTGGCAGCATGCCATGCCTCAAGCAAAACATGTAGCACCACCTGTTCACATTTCTTTGCAGTCCATGGAACCTTTACCTTTCTACTTCAATCTGTGCTTGAAAAGGCTAGGGTACTACAAACAATTTATATTCCCTGAATTTTGCTTTTTAAAGTGCTGCTTTTTCCATACCATACCTTTATCAGCTAGTATTTATAAGTGTTAGCCTAGACATTTTTAAAAATTATATGGAGTAGAGAAAGTGGGTTTGTTACCTTCTTTTGGAAAAATATTGGTGTTGATTCACAAAACCCCCGAGAATGCTGCAAGCCCCTGCTGCATTGAACATACAATATGGTGCATGGGGCTTGTGACATTCCCCAGCCAGTGACCAGAAGTCCCAATTTCATGCACCGATTGCCACAAGTTAAACCAGTCTCTTCTGGTCTAGCATGCAGCAGTCTTGGGTACCCATTTTATGGGGCTTGTGCCAAATATTTTGTGTAAGCTGCCATAAAACAGGTACAGTGTCATAAATGCACCTAATCTTCTTGAATCAGGTGCATTCTGCAGCAAGCTTTTCAGCATAGCTGTGTGCCATGTGCCAGGACTGATACAGGGATTGCCACAAGCACTGCATCAACCTTTGTGAGTCCAGGCCATTGTATGGGCATACAGTATAAATCGGCCTCTTTTTGCCATAACAAAGGCATACAGTATGATTAAAACTATGAAATCTGGATCTTAGCACTGTCCCAGGTATTCCTTTTTGGAAGTTCAGTCACTTTGTTAACAATTTTAATAGGTGTAAAGCAACCCCTTACCTGATGGTATTATGTCAAAAAAATATACAGAGGAGTCTGCCAGAATGCAGTGCAATATTGCAGCATTATGCAGCAGAACTACCTTGGGAAACAAGACAATTTAATGGCAGTTAATCTTGTTTGTCATGAAGTGACACGAAACACTACATTGCATCCTGGCAGACTCAACTGCATTTGAGATATTATATTAGGTAAATCTAAGTTTTATAATCCTGCAATACTGTGCCAATTTCTTTCTGCTAACATTAACACTGTAATTAGCTATGTGGCTAATAACATTGTATTTCTTTACAGGCTATGTATGGCCAGTAACACGTTATATTTTTTATAGGCTGTTTTCAATGAACACATTTATGTGATGATGTTTATTTTACATGGAGCTTTTGCTTTCAAGAACAAACATTGTGCAGCATTGTACAGTGATTGTTTTTTAACTAATGTGTGTGCCACGTCATTGCCATTTCATTCATTGTTTTCTGAGCAAGCAGTACCAGAAACAATATACATTTTAACGCATTGGTAGTGCTGAGTAGTGGAGCTTTTTTGCTGTATAGTCTTAAACAAAAAAATGATTTATAGTATCAACACCGCCTTAAGGATCACCTTGTAAAAGGCCTCCTCCATCAATCTGGCAAGAGGGATTGCATGCCAGTTTGCTTCCTAATTAGGGTTCCCTGTTGGGGTCCAGGGTATACTTTCAGCAGATCAGTAGCTGTTTGAGAAAGCATTGTCTTCACAGATGTATGCAGAAAACACAGGTGTTTGTTTTTACATGTGTCTCAATAACTGGATTTCACGAGCTTGTAAATTATAGTTACAATGAAGACACAAGTAATATTGGTTTGTTAGAAATGAAAAGCTTTAGATTCTCAATAAAAGTGACTTTGTTCTTTAGGGGCAGATTACTTTGTAAGTATCATTTGCAAGTCACTCATGATTTTACCAATATGTTTTACTGCCAGTTTTCAGACATGCAAAATAAACTTTCATTTATAATGTTTTATCAGTGGAATTCTGCATATTAAATTATTGCTTTATGCATACAATATCATAACAAAGACATCAGGAAATGTTCTTGTAAGTTGAGGATGACAGACTTTTAAAAAGAGATCTACCTGATTTATAGTATCTAGATTTATAGAAAAAAAACACTTTACAGGAAAATCCTATTGGATCATGTACACTTTTGGATGTCTATGTTTAATTGACCTCAGTCTTCTTAACATTTCCTTTGATGATACTGTTGTTTATATGTGAACACCTTGGGACAGACTTTCAAAGGACCCTCAGACTGATGCAAGGTGTGTCAGACAACCACCTTGCATCAAATCCAGGTGTGCCAAATACTGTGCACCATATTTTGCAAGAAAAATGTTCTCTGTGGCAAAGTCCCCCAAATGATGCAAGAGGTCCACTGCATCAAAAATATGTCATATGTGGAGAGAATGACACAAGCTGAGTCAAGAACTCATGGTGCCAGAATGACTCTGGCTCAGTCAAAAAGGTGCTGCAGGAGGTGAGAATGACTCAAGCTGAGTCAAAAGGATGAGTGATGCTTCGATTGAGAATGATGCAAGTATTATGTACAGAGGACTCGTGGTTTAAGAAGTCTTCTGCCTTTTTTGTGCTCATGCACTACTGTGCGAAGGGAAGCTGCATCAAAAAGACAATGCATGGTGTGAGATTATGACTTAAGCTGAGTTACAAAATACAGTGGACAAAATGACCATTACATTGGCATGTTAAACCCTCAAAATGCTCTGAACTATTCCCACTTGGGAATACTGACTCTATAGCAAACCTAGGACATTCTCTTCCTTGTTCTTTATATGATCCCATGTTAATTAAACCAGATCTGTCTGATCTAACAGCAGCATGCATCTTCGGCACAGTGTCAACATCTTCCACCTTGGAAAAATCAAAAAAAGAAAAGGAGGAAGGTGCATCATTTTTTTGAGACAAGCCCCATTGTGACACGGCACATCCATTTTTCTGATGCAAGCCCGATACAAGCCATTTTGGTATAGGCAGTTCTGCATTTGATGAAAGCAGGTTGCTCCTTGTGTCATTCTTTTCTGGTGCAAGCACCTTGTATCATTGTTTGACCTTTGAAAACCAAGTCTCTTATGTATAATACAAAATAGGTTTGCTGGCAAAGGCACCTAGCTTCACCTGAGCTCTTTTCTTCTAGGTTTGCTTGTAAGGACAGAGCAAGGAACATTATCAGAGCAAGGAAAAAGATTAAGGCTTCTTTTGGCTAGGCAGATTTACTGTGTGTTTACTATTTTCATTTGTACTCACAGGGTTTATTATTGTGTTTTGCTAACATTTTACTGCTTTATTGTTCTCTGATTCAAATTGCTTTTGCAGGGTATACTTTCTGCTGCATTATTACAGGGTGCACCTACAGGTTTGTTACTGTTTTGTACTTGTAGATTACTGCTGTAATCTTGTCTGATTCAAATTGTTTTTTTGTGTTTTTTGCAAGGTATATCTTCTGTTACTGCTTTATTTTTTTCTGTAGCAAAGTGTTTTTTGCAGGGTATATCTTCTGTGAAATTATTACAGGTGGTGCATTACAGGTTTTATAGTTTTATATATCATTAGGTTAAGCTTTCAGGGCTACTGCATTTGTTGTTGATTGATTGTTTCTGCTCTTACTTCCTGGTTTCTTTCATCTGTGTTTTTTTTTTTTGGCAGGGGAAGGGCCCAGCCAACCACCCCATGCTATACTCCTTTTATAGGGTAGCACAGTTGTGACATTTTCTGTAGCAAAGCAGGAAGGGTAGGATCAGAGGGGTATCCACACAGTGACCTCACTTACAGGGGCACAAGTAATTTAACTTGTTGTAACAAGTTATACAAAAACAAACAAACAAAATAAAAAAAAACAACTTTTGTTTTCATTTCCTCCTTCTAATTACTCAGACCAGGTTATAAACACAGCAACTCATCTGGAATGCATATTATTAACTGCAGGTACTGTGGGACACTTTTAAAAAGGGCAGTTTTACAGGATTTAGGACACTGTCCTACATGCTGGACCATTGGGAGATCAAAGGGCTCAGCTACAGGCAGCATGGGCAGAGATTGTGCACCTCAAATCACATATTCAGGAGGAAATGTATTATAAGAACTGCCCACCATTTCCTCAACATCCAACTGAAGCACCTTGACCGCAGAGGGTAGTTGGTCTGGGAGGTTGGCATATGGTTAGGAGGGGCAAATCGAGTGCCCCATCACTCAATGCTCTCCAATGTATCACCTCCACAAACCATATAAAAACTACAAACAGGTATCTGTCTCTGTCTCCAAAATCAAACAAAGGGGCAGAGGACACTGCAAAACAGGACACTGCAGCACGGGAGATAGGGCAACAAAACTTGACCAAAACAGGGACCAAAGCAAAAAAGCAAAAAGGAAATCCAAAACACTTCTGATCATAGGAGATTCCATGATTCGGGGGAGTTGCCACCTACCTCCAGCTGGGGTAATGGTCGGATGTCTCCCAGGTACATCAGCGTGGAGAGACACTGACTGCATTACTAAAATCGTGCAGGAAGCAGGAGAAACCATTGACATCCAGGTACACGTAGGGACTAACAAACTCACCAGCCGGTCAGTTGTGGAGACCAAGGAACACCTGACCAGGCTGGGAAACAAACTGTCATCCATTTCATCCAGCATCTCCTTCTCTGAGATCCTGCTGGTCTGGGAGAAGGGGGCAGATGGATGGAAGGTCAGAAAATGGGAGATAGGGGAGCTAAACATGTGGCTCAAGAGCTGGTGCCAAGAAAAAGGTCACAAATTTATAGGTAACTGGCAACAGTTTTGGGAGTGAAAGTTCTTTAAATTCAATGGACTGCATCTGACTTGGTGACTGCATTCAGTCCACGATAGTCTACACAGAAACGAGTCGAGCCGTCTGGCTTGGGTACAAGGACTATGGGTGATGCCCAGGGACTGTGGGATCTCTGGATTACCCCTAAATACAGCATTTCCTCCACTTCCCTCCTAATGTCCTTTTGGACAGCCTCCGACACCCGATATGCTGTCCACCGTATGGGTGTCTGTGTCTCTATCTCCACATCATGTGTTGCTAAGGGGGTTAGTACAGGCTTGACGCTAAACAAGGGGGCAAAGTCAGCTAAAAACCTCCCTCACTTTCTGGATCTGGTCTAGGGTCAGCTGGGGAGACAATTTTACTGCCTCCACAGAGGACTCCTGCTTACTTTCTTCCAGCAAGTCCAGAAGGGGGTCCCCTTCGTCCGTCCCCTCCCCATGACTACACACTGTGAACACCATGTCAGCCCTATTTGCATATGGCTTCATTGTGTTGACATGGTACATCCTTTTTGTCTGTCTACAGTCAGGTAACTCCACAATGTAGTTTGTCATTTACCTTCCTAACCACTCTGTACTGTCCTGCCCACTCAGCTTGCAGCTTGTCTTTCCAGACTGGAATAAGGACCATGACTTCCTGACCCACCATGTACGAGTGAGCTCTGGCTCTGTGGTCATACCATACCTTTTGTTTCTGTTGGGCAGCTGCCAGGTTGCTCTGGGCTGTCCCCATAAGCTCCTTCAGCCTTTCCCTAAACCTTAGGACATAGTCCACAATGAGAGTTCCCTGGGTGGCGTACTTGCCTTCCCAGACCTCCCGGATCAAGTCTAGGGACCCATGTACCCAGCATCCATACAAGAGTTTGAAGGGGGAAAATCCTGTCAACTCTTGGAGCACCTCCCTGTATGCGAACAACAGGTGGGGAAGGTATTTCTCCCAGTCCCTCCCATGCTGTTCAGCAAATGCCCAGAGCATTGACTTTAGGGTACCATTGAAGTGTTCCACAAGCCCTTTCACTTGTGGGTGATACGGTGTTGTGCATCTCTGCACCACCCCACACTTATTCCATAAACATTTCATTATGTCCAGCATGAAGGAACCCCCTTGGTCGGTGATTACCTCCTGCGGAAACCCCAAATGGGAGAAAATCCAAAGCAAGGCATCTGCCACCTTGTCTGTCCTCAGAGAGGATAGGGCGACTGCCTCTGGGTACCTGGTGGCATAATCCACCACAGTCAGGATGAATATCTTCCCTGAGGAGCTGGGGGTATTTAAAGGCCCCACAATATCCATTCCCACCCGCTGGAATGGCTCCTCCACTGTGGGCAAGGGGATCAGGGCGGCTTGGGTTTTCTTGCCCGCCTTCCCTATATTAGCACTAGTGACAAGACCTGCAATACTCTTTCACCTGCTGGGTGAAGTTAGGCCAGTAGAAATTCTGGGCCAAACACTGCATTGTGCGTGCGATTCCCAGATGACCAGACAAGGGAATATCATGGGCAACCTTGAGCAACTGCTCACGATATCCCTGGGGAACAACAAGCTGCCTGCCTAGCATCCCTTCTGTCTGTACTGCCTGTGTATACATAAGTCCATTTTCCCAATAAACCTTATGTCTGCTGTCACCTCCCTGTCCACTGTCCGAGTCTGCCCAAGCCCTCAGCTTCTCTAAACTAGGGTCACTTCTCTGAGCAGCTGCGAACCCCTCACACCTTCCCAAGGTATGGGACAGGTCCCCTTCAGTCACTAAACTAGGGTCCCTAGCACTAGCGTCAGGGCCCTCAGGATCACTGTCAATCCCTAGCTCTGACAAGGGGTCACCCCTCCCTCTTTGAAGTAACCCTCTGTAGCTGGGTGGTTACTTGCTCCTGGGGAAATTTCTACCCCCTTTTTATCAGTCTCCCCCTCTGGTGACACAGGCTGGGAATACAGCCTCTCAGTATCTTCCCCAATGGCTTCTGGGGGGCTTAGGGAACTACAATTTTCCCTGGCCACTTGGCTACGGGTAACTGCACATACCACCCCTTGCTGGAGATTGTTACCCAGGATCACATCCACTGCTAATATGTTGGCTACAGCCACCTGTTGCACAGTTCCGCCTGTTTCACCCCAGTACAGGAGAACACTAGCCAGGGGCAATGTTTTCACTTCATCCGCAAAGTCCTGTACAGTCACATATTTATTGGGTATAAGCTGACCAGGCTGTACCAGATCCCCCTTTTACCAATGTCAGGGATGCCCCTGTTTCCCTTAACCCCTGTGTCTGTACGCCATTTACCATGACTGGGTGCATGTGTTCCCTCATGTTCACTGGCATGCTTCCAGGGACACACAAACAACCCACTTCCTTTCTGGTACTACTTTCGTATTATTGCTTGCCCTTCTTAGACACTGTCTGGCAATATGCCCAGTTTTTTTACATAACCAACAAACATTTCTTACTTCAGAGAAATCTTTTCTTTGAAACCTGGGGCTAACTGGTTTCGGTGGAGGTAGTGAGGGTTTTAGCTGCTCTGAAGGCATGCTTTTCCCCTTCTGCACTGACACACTTGCCCCATTCGCTCTCAGTGCAGGTCTGCTCTTGGCATAGCTGTCCAAGAGTTCAGCAGCCTCTTGCACTGTTTTTGGATCTCAGTCCTCTAGCCAGGTTTTTAACTCTGCTGGGCATGCCCAATAAAACTGTTCTAATAAAATCACATTTTCAATTTTATCAACAGTGTTTGCCTCAATTCCTTCCCACCAACGTTTTAAAAACTGATGTTGTTTCATGACTAGCTCCTCATAGCTCATATCAGGGCTTCTCCTGAGCTTACGGAATTTAGCTCTGTATGATTCAGCAGTTAATTCAAACTTTTTTAGTAGTGCTGCTTTTAACTTGCTGTAATCATCACTGTCTTTATTGTCCATGTGACCCAATGCATCCCAAGCTTTCCCGGTAAGTAGCAGGGATAGCTGGAAGCTCCAGGACTCTCTATGAATTTTAGTCCGAATACAAACTTTTTCAAAAGAATTTAAAAAGGTGTCTATGTCCTCCCCATCCTTAAACTCAGCTATTAATTTAGAGTTCAATTTGTAACCCAGTCCTGCAGTTCCAGTTAAACCCAAGCCACTTACCTGCCCTGGTGCCGCTGGTTGGAGTCGTAGCTTCTCCAGTTCGTGTTGCCACTGGCACTCCTCTCTCCTCTGCAGCTCTGCATTCTTTCTCTCTCTTCTCCTCTGCCTCTCGCTGGCTCTCACGTTCCTCACGGTCCGCCTCCCTCTGTTGTCACTCTGCCTCATGGTCCGCCTCTCTCTGTTGTCACTCTGCCTCCAGTTCTATCCTCCACAACTCAATTTGCAGCTTGAGTACCTCTGGATTCAGGATACTGGTGACCTTCCCCTGTTGCTGTGGCCCTTCACTGACAGTGGCCCTGCTGTCCACCTCATCAGCTCGAGACCCCTCACTGGCCACTAGTTCTGCCACACTCGAGGTCTGGTCCCTTTCAGTCACAGTTGGTGACTCGCTGCTCTGGATATCTGCTACCATCAGGGCCTCTATGAGGTTCTGCTTACTGGCTTTCACCCCAAATGGGACTCCCCTGTCCCCAACACAACTGTTTTAACTGTTCTACAGTGTGCCTGCTGTAGTAGGATGCCATCTTTCCTAACTACTGCAACTCTGACTGTGCACTTTGGAAAAAAAAAATAAAATGGGTGGTAACTTAACTGTAAGTCAAGGGATATAGTTCTGTTTCCTTTTGAAATAAAACACTGCCTTTCTTTTTTTTTTCAAGTGAACTAAACGGTTTCAAGCAAACACTCTGAACAATGAAGCTTATTTAGTTGTTTTTTTTTTTTTTTTAACCAGGTATAGCACACTAAGCTGAAAGCTTTTTTACAGGAGCGACCTGGGAGCACAAGGAGGTTGAGTGACTTGCTCAGGGTCACACAGTATGCAAGTGGAAGCTGTGGGATTCAAACCCAGGTCTGGTCTGCTGGATGTCACCAAATTTGCAGCTCAGAGCCTTAGACCACTGCGCTATACTGCCTCCTTATACCACCAAACTTTTTATGCCACCACTGCCAACCAGTCTGTCACAAATTCATGCAGCCAGTCAGCCCTCTACTCCCAAAGTGCCAACCTCTGAGCATATGATTTGTGTATAGTGAACAGAACAAGGTAGCCCTCTTGTCTGTTTTGTGGGTTTAAGTCACCTTAGTCTCATGCTCTGGAGGGATTCAAACTGATAACCTCTTGTTAGCTTACCCAATTATCAGGCTCAGATAATTCTGTCTTCCGGGGGGGGGGCAAGATATATTTGTCTACGGGCACCCAACCAGGTCTTTCAAATGAACCCTTAGAACTCTATGCAAGACTTTTAGAGAACTCTGTCCATTTCCCAGTTTGGTATACATTAAGCCCATACACAATGTACTTATAACCTTTAAAAGCTCCACTTAAAATAAAAAGAAATGTCAAGGCACTCCATGCAGTTTCATTTGTAAAAAAATATCTTTACTTTAAAAATATCAAAACAGAACAATAATTACAGAACAATTATATATCCCAGTACATACAACCTTAAAACAAACAGGTAAAAAAGTACAGTTCCTACAATTTATAACTTCAGACTAATCTTGTCTAATTCTTACTTTCTTTTAGTGGTCTGAGGGTCTCTCTTCTCTCAGTCAGAAATATTGTCTTGTGTGTCTCTAAGGCTTGCTCAGTTGGATAAAAGAGTTCTGAGCCGTCCTCTCTGAGATCATTAAACTCAGCCTTGGTGTAGTAAAAGTTATGTTACCACACAGGATGTCCCAACAAGATTTAAATAAATGATAAGTGACGTACTCAGTTTCCTCTCCTCAGGGTAACTGGTCAGAACTGGTTTTGTTCTGCCACACACACACATAAACACACACACATATAAACAGGTTCTGTGATGTCCTCCCAAGGCTTCCTGGGGAATGTGTATTTGACCTTTCAAATTCATCTGGATCCTGCCTGGCCCAGACATCAAACCTCTTCAATGTCCATTCTGGCCTCTCTCCGACACCCCTCCCCACAAGTCCTTCCTGGCAACTATGCAAGTCAAAGGATCTCCCTGAGGGCATTATGAATGGCTAATCTTATTTCCTGGGATGAAAGCAAATTGACAAGGTAATTGCACCCAGATCTCTGCAGTTTAAAATACCTCCTGTCCTTTGATCTTATCCCTGGGGAGGTCTTGATGTGTCAGTTCCAGTAAGACAGTAGTTTCCTCAAACTGACCTTCCCATCATATATTTTATATGTAATAAAAAAAATTAATACAGCACTCGAGCACTCAGAGCTGTCTGTCTACGTCACACACATCACCTCATTTTAATGCAGTTTGACATTATTTGGCCCAAATGAGAATGGTCAGTCTCAGCACATGGGAATTACCTCTTGGTCAGAACTGAGACTCCTTAGTGGGGCAGTTTAGAGAAATGTACACTGTTGCAGACTGCACTGTATCTGACCTTCTGATATGCAGATGACTTCCATTTTCAGAGACATAAGCTTTAATGAATATTAAATTCATCAATTAAAATAGATAAAATCAAGGCAGGTGTGTAAATAATTAAGCCTTTGGTTGTTAATGACATAACAGACTGTGCTTCCAGCCCTGATCAAAAAAGCAACTGATTCAAATTTGGCCTTGGGGAATAATTGAACTACTGTAATTGCACCTTGCAGAACCCCCAGTAAGGTGAGTAAGAGGAGTTATCCTGCAGATGCCAAATGCCAACATTCTTTCTGCTTTATGTACATTGCAGGCCATTACATAAATTTTAGTTGCCGTATTGCTCATTGCAAAACTGGATGCACTAATTAGGTGATTTGATACCTTTTATTTGACCAATAGAGAATACAGAAAAACCTTTAGCTTTTGACCTACAACAGAGGTCTTCTTCAGAAAGAATGGCATATGTTTAAGAAAGCTCATTTTTTTTTAAAAAACAGAGGAAAAAAGTATATGTGTGTTTAATATTTAAAGACTTTTTTTTTCAAATTAAATAATGAGCATAGTATTATAATGTACTAGCAGTATTGTTTACTAGAAATGGGTGTACTCAGCACAACTGACCAGAAAGTTGTAATTGGGTGTTATCTTTCAAGTATGGTATCCCCTTTTTAATTTCCTCAGTTTTACAGAAATTAAACTTATTTTTAAAAATTAACCATAGATACACATAATGAATATAAACACTGTCAGCTCCCCAGTTACATCTAAAATGGTCAAATGTATCTTATGCACATATTAATAGACAGCAGGGACCTGATATTGGAATATGGGCAAATGCAGAGTGAAAAGGTTTGCACTGCACTTGCCATTGCCCATGACCCCTAGGATGCTATATTCAGTCGCACAGCATACCAGTGCTAACCGACTGAATATAACTGCATGTTGGTGCAGTGCTAAGCTGAGTGGCATTTCCCTGACATGGTTCTGGGAAGTGTAGGGAACAACACCCCCAGAACCAATAGCACCAGAGCCCATGGCACGATATTCAGCCAGCACCATGCATATGAGCCCATTCAGCAAGCAAGGTTCTAAGGGGCCATATGCATGCCCATTATAGGATCATTTGTATGAAAACTAGCATCAGGTTTACACCCCTCCTGTGACTGCCCCTCACCTCGGTCACCCATCCACATAAAAGTTGAAATATTCCATGTCTGTTGGCACCTACCACCTTCCAGTCCCTGGTCCATAAATAATCAAACATTTCTTGGTATCTAGTGGCACCCCCTGATAGCCAGATCTGTAAACTGAATGATAATCCGTGGTGTCTAGTGGCACCCCCAACCTCTGATCACTCACCAGTGTTTATTAAAAGAAGTCACTTGTGTCTAGCACCCCTCCTTTTTTTTAGTTTTATTCTTTGGTAACCGGTTAAGGCCAACTAGACACAAGTGTCTGTTTTCAGGGGTGACCTTGGAGCACTTGGGTGGTTATGTGGCTTGCTCAGAGTCACACATTATGCAAGTAGAGGTTGTGGAATCAAACCCAGGCCTGCTGGATGCATCCAGCTCATTCACAGTTCATTACTCTAACCAATAGGCTATACTGCCAGCCCCCTGCAATTCCTAGACTGGGTACATCTCCATGCCACCCCGCTCCATAGTCGCCAATGCCATGGGGAGCCCATACAGTGACCAGCATGGCCATCCTCTCACCACCTTAGATGGCCAACATATGCAATGATAGGGAGCACGTGTCCTACATACTGTAAACGGAGTGCACATACTGTCTACTGTAGACAGTAAGCAGGCTCCCTTTACAGTACACAGGATGTGCACTCCCTGACACTGCTTAAAGTGGTGCCAGCTCCCCACAGCACTGGCAATATGGTAAGGGTGGCAGGGTGGTGTACCTGGTACAGGTGGTGCGGGGGGCTGCTGGGTGCCAGGGTCTTCTTTTAATAAATAGTGGTGAGTGATCAAAGGGTGGGGTTGTGTCTAAACACCAGGACTGTCATTCAAACAATGTGGATGGCTATCAGAGGGTGGGGGATACAACTAGACACCATGCACTATTAAACCTATAGGGCCTGTGATCAGAGGGCTGGGGTGCCACTAGGCACAAGAGACTATTGTTACATCTATGTGGCTGGCAATCACAGGGCAGGGGGTGCCACTAGATACCAGGGACTATCATTAAGCCTATTGGGCCAGTGATTGGAGGGCGGGGGGATGCCACTAGACACCAAAGAATGATTCATTTATGGGATGGAGATTGGAGGATGGGGGGCTGCCACTAGACACAGCAAATATGTAAACTTTTATGAAGGTGGGGATTGGAATATGGGTTGTCACTGGACACCAGGGAATGATTGATTTTTTATGGGAATGGGGACTGGAGGACTGGAGGTTCCACTGGACACCAGGAAATTATTTATTCTTTACAGGGATGGGGACTGGAGGGCAGGGTGTGCCTTTGGACACCAGGGATATCAATGGTTCAATGGACCAGGGCAGGGGGCAGCAGTAACTTTGCCCTCCACCAGGGCTTTGTGACCTGTTAAGTCAGGGTTTTCAAAGGTGGTAACTTTCATTCATTTGTGTGGCAGTTACTGCCTCTCCAAACCTCTGAATATGCTGCTGCACCCGTATGGAGAGGATGACCCCCTCATCTGCAAGGGTGCAGCAGCAATTTAGTGCTTGGGCACTAACAGATTTTGTCCATGCTGGGGGCTGCCTGAATTTAGAACCCACCTAAAAATTAGGCACAAAACCCAGTTAGCATAAGCAAACACCTTTTAGTACCCAGGCTAAGTTTTCAATACCTGGCCCCAGACAGCATGCTTAAGCATTAAAGGAGAACTGTACTGAATCTGTAAGTCATTTTTCCCAGTAGAAGCTGTTTTTTTAAATACTGTTTTAAATTCTTATACTGTTCCATCTTTACAGGCTTTTCAGTTATCCCAGCGAGCGTTTCTGATCTACACTCTGGTGTTAAGTGCCATTTTACAACTGTAAGATGTAGTTTATGTTCCTCTTAGTCACAGAGTTCTAAAATAGAACATGGATGCATTGTGCCAACAATAGAAGAGTAGAACAGGGACATAAACTACATCATACAGTTCTAAAATGGTACTTACCCTACAGTGTGTAAAGCAGGAACACCCACTAGGATAACTAAGAAGCCTGCAGAGGTGAACCAGTAACAGAAGTGGAACCAGTATTTAAAAATCACCTTCTGCAGTGGAAAATGGCTTACATATTCCTTGCAGTTCTCCTTTCATGCATCTCCTGGTGATGGGTTACCACTGTCATCAATTTATCCACAGCGGTATCATGATACACAAAGTGATGCCTCCTACCCAGTGCCCCTAATATTGGATTAATAAAGGCAATCCAACCACTTGAGTGCCTCAGTGTTTTTGTTAAATAAAAATGGTAAACATTTTTAAAATTAATGTCTTATATTTAACATTCTAATAGTTAAATTGTATCAGCCATTATTGCTTTATCATTATGGATTTAAGTGGTTTCCCTCACATTATTAGGATGCATCACTTCTTAAAGATGAGTATGCAGTTTTACCAAAGAGCCCTACCTAGAGTTCCTCCGGAAACTTTGCTCTCCAACTTTTGGCAAGGGGACAAAAACCTCTCTTTAGAATAAGTAGACATGCATACCCAAAGGACTTTCATGGACAAAGTTATGCTAAAAACAAAAAAAAAAGACTGGTCAAGAAATGTCTCCAGACACAAAGGTCAGCTTGTGTGGGTTGAACATGTCATTTGTGAATAAGAAAGCTAAAATACCAAAATGTGGCACTTCAGCTGTTTGGGTTTGAACCCATAGACCTGTGATTATGAGGCAGTAGTTTAAATGCATTCTAACTACACAATCTCCTGCAGCAGAAATTTTATGGTTTTGGCTTTCTGAATGTGACTGCTGACTTGTGAAGTTATACAGGAGTTACATGATGATACGAAAAGAGCTCTTCATAGTCTTTCAGAAGTGCCTAGGTTTCCCATTATCCTTTCATGCGCCCTGAATGCATGCAGTACTGTTCCATCAGTGCCTTTAATCTGCTTGACCTGGGTAATCTGACCCCCCCCCCCGCCATATATTTGCAGTCTGTTCTTCATTTTGACTTACTCCAACTCTGCCTTTTTAGAATTAAAAAGGAATGCCCCTATGTACCCGAATCCCTTGATAGTTAATTATTCTGTTGGAATACAAAGTACATTCACTTCCTGTTTTGAATTTAAGATACTGAATTTATTGATTAAATTCACAGTATGACAGTATGTGGTTCCCTGTTTTTTATCTGCTGTGACCAAATGGAATTCTTTTTTTTTTTACTTGCAACTGAATACAAAAAACCAATACAGAATACTTCATAATAGGTCCTGCTGCTGTACATAATAATTGAGGCACTATACTCATTATCACTTTAAGTAAAAATGAACCATCTCTTCTACAATACTTTATTGATCACTGTGAAGGAGAAAGGGGAGACTTCATTTATTTGCACTGCATTAGCTTTTACTTGTATTGAAAAAGAGAACATTTTATAGCCTTTAAAAGAATTTTTTGATTCAAGTGTCGAAGGCATCTTTTCAAATCACATACGCTTTATTTCTTTATACTCATCTCATTCTTAGATTACTCCTTTAAGCATTACAGGAGCCATACCATCAGTGTAAATGTATGTCCACAGGCTACATAGACTAGAATGGCAAACACAATGAGGAAATATGGTAGTTTTTCTACCTCTTAACCTTGAAAATACTGTTAAAGACGCTCACTAGAATGACTGTTTATGTCTTCCTAGAACAGGCAAAATGACACCACTATTCTCTTCATTTAGACAGGTTTCCTAATTAAATATTAAAGAAAAGTGTGCTTAATATTTAATTAACTTGCTGCTTTGCAGCTGTGCAGTGGAGGAAAGTGAAGGGACAAACAGTATATTAATTTCTTAAAAAGAACCTTAAACTTTTTCTGATACAAATTTGGGATATAAATGCACTTTAATTCCCCATTTGAAGAAATTTTGCTCTAAGAATAAGCAAGTATTTTTCTTTTTACATTGGTGTGTTTATTTTATATTTTGTGCAACCTTTTTGATTGGTCTGTATTTTTTTCATCTCTCGTCTTTGTGACTGGAGCCAAAAATTCTAGCATTAACACTTTGGAGGAGTTACAAATCTGAAAAATGTAAAGATGCACTGAAGTGTGACTGTTTCAAAAATGTTTTTGACATCAACAGTTTAGCATCTTTAGGCATTTCTTTTTAATGAGTTCATTTACAGTATAAATGTCATATTTTCTAGTTGAAAAAATGTAAATCCATTTTGAAAGCTGTCTAGATAATAATTTTTAGAGCATGCAATTTAACTATACCCATTAATAGCCCTAGATATGTATGAGGTTAAATTTCTACTTTAAGCTACCCCTGAACATTCAATTGGCAGCCTAACATGCTGATATCCTATGAGAAGTCACTTCTTCCTACCTTAATTTTCCTCAGCTGAGATTGTCATTAAAAAATGTAGTCATCCGAAGAGTATACAGTTCATGTTTGTGGATCATTTACTTAGTTCAACCCCCTGTGCCTGCTTTCACCCTCCATAGACACTCTAATCTTCCACCTCCTAACCTTCCTACTGCCTTTCTCTCCCCAACTGTCTTCTCTACCTGGCCCCTGTCTTCTACTACCCCTTCTCCTGCTTTCACCCTCTCACCCCCTCCCTCTCTCCCCTAAATCCCCTACCTTTCTCCCCATTTTTCTTCCCCTGTCAGTACCTCCCCCCCTCCCCCACTCTTGCTGGGCTCTTCTCTCTGAACTGTCACTCTAATACCCGCTTTGGACCTTAAGTCCTTTGGTTTTCTGCTCTACATGACTGAGTCTGCTTAAGACACACATACAATTTTGCACTGCACTTTGTACCTCATGTTTGCCATCTCTCCCTCCCCTTTTGTTATCCCTAAAACTTTAGGTGAATCTCACACTTGCTATTTCTTCACTATGTATACGTTATCTCCCATTGATTTGAGGTTACTGTGCTCCTATTTTATTAAAACTGTATAAACCTGTACCTTTTGTTTTCACCTATTGTTGTACTCTACAAACTGTTTTGTTGTCATTGTTACTACTTGTGCCCTCCCGGGTTGAGCCTGAAATTGGGCATTGCTATGCCTAGTGCATCTACCTGGTTACCAAAAGCAAATAAATGAATAAATAAAACAAATGTCTCAAGACATGAAAAGTAACACCTAAAAATATTATTGTTCCTCTTTACAGTTTTACTAGAATGACAGTGGATAGTCAGTAAAAGAACTGGGGGTCCCATTTTCAAAAGTATGCAAACTGACAAGCAAAGCACCCTCTGCTTGCACAGCTCCTTTTTCAAGACAAAAGGAGGTATATTAGAAACTGCACACTAAAGCTCATCCCAACACTAACAGGTTTCCAAATACCTCCTGTGAACACTACACAAAGCAGTAACCCATGTGTGAATGTGAACCATGATGGCTGTCACTCACTCAAGCCGACAGACCGGGATAATCATTGCAGGTAAGCTGGGCAGTTTGCAAGGCTGAAGACCCTACTCAACATTCATGGCATTAACACCTCCTTACCCTTTACTTACCACATCATTACCTGCCAATCTACATGTTCTTATCAGGGCATACAGTATTGCTTCATAGAGTGGATAGAGGTTGTCACCTTCTGAGTAAACCAGATCAGTCCAGTTCCACATGTGAGAAGGGTGCAACATGAGGATGCAGTTCACCTTTTGTCACACTGAAATAAATATACAGGGCATCATGACATTTATAATGTGCTCATTCAATGCCCACAACATTAGTATGGCATTGTATTTGGGGCCACTATCTGTGAAGGTTTCAGATCAAAGTATTCCATCTATTGACAATATTGCTGAGAGCCCCATTACAAGTCTCCATCTATCCCTTTGGTGCATCATAGCTGACTATTAATGGAATCAAGAAAGTGCTTAATATAGCCTGCACTTTTTGCACTCTGTTAAAGCATGCTTTTCACAAGCATTAACAATGACTGCACAACCAGTTAACGCGGTCACTGGGCTTCCAGTATATCATTATGCCATGTGCTGTATATACTGTACAGCTTTGCCTTTTATTTGCATGCGCTTGAGCATTGTCTTTCTGCTAATGCACAAAGGGCTTTGTGCCATGCAAATTGCAACTTCTGTAGTGATTGGCATGTATACTCTCTTTAAAGAGCAAAAATCCCAGTTTGCAATATTCAAATGCTTTAACTATCCTGACTTTGAAACATATTTTGAGTAACACAAACAAGTATGAGAATTATTTGACATCTGGCTGTTCCTTAGATAAATGGCATTTAATTTAGCATTAACCCACAACAGGGTATGGGGTTATAGGCATTTAATCCATGCCTCAGGTGCGTTGTGAGGCACAAGGCTGCAGGACGAGTGTCCTCATGGCACCCAATGTGTGGATTAAATGCCTATAACCCCATACCCTGGAGTGGGTTATTGCACCTATAACATGGGTTATGTTGACAAACACAAAAATATTCACAAAGGTGTTTTGTTGCTATGGAAAATGCTAGTGTATCCTGCCAACTTGCAAAGTAATCCACAGAGCTCATGCAGTTCTTACTTACTTTATGCAAATAGAAATGCCAGAAAGGGAGTGCTGAAATGATTTCAGACATTTCTGTGTTCATAACACACATAACATATGCTCAAAGCAGCACTTCATCTCGGGACCATAACTCTGCATATCTGTTACTGCCACTGTCCCCCCCCCCCTCTCTCTGTGTCTTGCAATGGCACTTTCTGCTCCTCGCTCTGTTTTTTTCTCTCTCACAAGCAACAGCTTCAAAAGAGAAAGAGGCAAGAATAGGAATGTGCACCTGAAGTACAGAGTTGGCACCGGAGCAAACTGCTACAAGGAAGAGTGAGGATGTGATATTCTATAGAGGAGAGACCACAAGTTTATTCAAGGAGTTCTGCTGCACATCTCTGTCTTTCTCTCTCTCCACAGTGTGCTGCACTGCTCGTCCTATATGTGTGTGTGTGTGTGTGTCTCTCTTTCTCTCTCTCTCCTTTTGTCTCTTGCTATTCTGGACGCTGCTCGATCCTGCTGCCTCTCTCTCTCACCTTGCTTCCATGCTACAGCCAGTCACTCTCTTGCCATTCAGCTGCCCAGCTGCAGCTAAATGACAAAGAAACACCGTGGCTCAAGTCTATACAGATAAACTGGAGCTCTGCTACACCAAATGCAAATGAAGCACACAGGAAAAAACGCGGGCTTCAACAGTAATCCTAAGGAAGAACAGTCCACAAAATTAGGACACACTAAAACTGCTTATCTATTATTTTAAAAATTGCAGTAAAAATCCACTATGTAGTGGGTACACAAAGTGGTAGCAACACCCAAAACACCATCAACGTTTCACATCGATAACAGACGCTTTATCAAGACGCAGCTCTCTTGCACTTCACTGTCACCATGTATAGTGTCTGTGTGTATTCATCCATCTGCACATGCTCAGCAGTGCTGCATAGACTGGTGGGTAGCTGGTATGACTTGGAATTGTGTTTCAACTCTCAGGACTGCCTCTCACTCACTGAGCCATGTCTGAAAAACAAAGAGAGACAGCAGGGACTGCGGGACTTGTGCAGTAACTGTCCTATTCTCTCTTGCACTGTAAGTGCAGGGGGGGTGATGTACGGGTGCAAACTTCAATGGGGGACAGGGGGACCACCATAGCATGGTGATGGCAGTCACACAGACACAGACAGACACACAGAGTGATAGGACACTGCAGGAGTTCTGATTTACATGTCTCCATGTTGTACTCTCGCCATCATTGTCTGTCACTGTCTGTGTGTAGGTGCCTGCCTCTGCTCACTTTCGTACCTCAGGTGGGATATTTACACTGACACAGTGCCCTGCAATAACATGGGTTAGGAGAGAAAAAAAAAATGAATGGGTAAAACACCATCAGGTGACCATGGATTAAATGCGAACAGTTAGTTACGACTCCCCATTATTCTTGATGACCGCAGTGGAGCACTCTCTCACTTCAGTACCGTTTTAAACAGCTGCTTGTCACTTTTAATTTTCACAGTACATAACAAGAGAAGCACTGCCCTGGGATATTGTTTCAAGGAAGATCACGTCAACTGTGCATATACAAGCATTCAGTCCACAATCACCTGATGGTGTTTAACCAATTGCATTTTTTTTCCTAACCCATGTTATAAAATTGCAAATGCTCCTTCCTATGCCACTATCCTGTTCTCTCTCTGGGTTTCCTATGGAAACATAGAAACATAGAATGTCCATTCCAGCTATGCTCTTGGCTATTAGGAAATATAGTCTTTTATCTAATTATAATCTAAATATGGGGAAGACAGTTATTTTCCCCCTTAATCACAAGGTACAGCGGAGCTGCGTAGAGGCCTTCGGCCTCTCTTGGGCACAGGATGCCTTAAAATATCTGGGTATAATAATCTCCAGAAACACTACCCAAATGCAGAAACTTAATTTAGATTCGTTTCAATTGTTGAGGCGGACCTGAAGATGGTCTAAACTGCCTGTGTCCTCTGGGGGAGAATTAATTTAATTAAAATGAACGCCTTCCCAAGGTTATTCTATCCGATGAATTTGCTTAACGCCTGGCTACCTCTAGCATGGTTCCGGAGAGTTCAAGAAATGGTTGCAAAATTTATATGGGGAATAAACATCCTAGACTGGCATACTATAAATTACGCGTCTTAAAGACAGGGGTGGACTGCGTCTTCCTCATTTCTCCTTTTATTACTGGGCATCACATAGTGCTAAATACCTAAGATGGCTCACACTGTGGGAAGAACTTTTGTCTGCCTCATTTATTCCTCACTGGCTTAAAATTGAACTTTCTCTTATGGCAGCAAATGGTTTATCCCCAACAGCTCTTTATTATGTTAATTATAGTTCTTTACCAGTACGGTTAAAAAACACACCAATAGCAATCTTGGTAAGAGTGCATTCGCAGTTGTGCAACTTTCTTAGATATAAACATACATGGGATATAGATCAACCAATTGAAGGTAACCCCAATTTAAAGATAAATAAAAACACTAACCACCAAATGGTTAATAGGTATCAAAGACCTATCCCTTGCCTCTGATCTCAAAAGACCATAAGTGGTTATCGTCTCCGGAAATAATATCGATATTAAAATTGCCTGATATGTATATTTTTAAAGTTTACCAATTAAGACACCTTATCGTTAAAGTGTTTGGTATCTCACCCCGCAGTGTAGGCCCCAGAAGCTATAGGTCTGAATTGGGAACATTGGTCGGAACTCTAAAAATGGTTTCACAAATTTATAAAATTCTGTATAATTGGGCTTATCCAAATTATTTTGCCCCCTCGGGATTTTGAACCTTCTTTTTTCCAACTCAAGAACTTCAGTGGGAGTCATTATGGCAAAATTGTCATAAATATGTATCGCAGGATAGATTACGCCTCACTCAATTTCACATATTGCACAATTTATATTATACTCCACAAAAGTGATTCAAAATGGGACTCCTGTTCTACCCCGACTTGTAATAGATGTGATAAAGAGGAAGGATCTATATTCCATATCTTTTGGTCTTGTTCCAAAGCTAAGGCGTTATGGGATAAAATTCAACAGAATACGGATCCTTTGCTAGGTCTGGAGGAACTATTCACTCCGGAAATTTGTATAATAGGGGATTATAGTACAATTAATCTCTCTGTTAGGCGCTATCACATGGCTCTTATCTCCTCAACAACCAAGAATATAATTTTGAGGCATTGGAAGGACAAAGTGGATATCTCCTATAATGAATGGCTAAAGGAATTACTGGCCAGTTTAAGAACAGAGAAAACTATAGCCAGTCTTAACAACAAACTCAAGAAATATAAAAAGAAGTGGGATTCATTGCATACTCTATTCACTCTTTAGGAAGTCTTGTGTATACATTTTTGATTAGGTTGATTAATATCTTCTATTTAGAGTGTAATAGGTTTTCCATATGTGCCTTGCTAAGCCGTGTTATAGGGAGGGTGAGGGAGGGAGGGAATGGGGGAGGGTGTAGGAGGGGTGGGGGTAAGGTCCAGTACAGGATTTTCATACATGATATGTCATGTATAAGGAATCAATGGACCCTTACTTATGTAAATGTGTATTTGTTTGTTTGTGTTGTTGTTTTTGTTATACTTGATGTAAAATCAATAAAATTATAAAAGGAAAAAAAAAAAGAAACATAGAATGTGACAGATAAGGGCTACTGGTGCCATGGCTTCACTGGAAACCAAGCCCTATGGCTGTCCTTACTTCCACGTGGCTGCGGATTGAACCCCAGCTGGGGAAGGGGGGATCCCTCTAACTCACTGATTTCATCAGGTCTGGCGGTCAGGGAGTGCAGTTCTGGTCCCTTCTAGTTCACCGGGGTCCATCATCTCTCTCATAGTGGAGTTTTTCCTATCCTGTTTCGCTCGGTCCCCATGCGGATGCAGGCATGCAAGGGAGGTCCAAATTGTGTGTGCACATGAACATGCTGCTGCATGGAACCTCTGGCCTATGTCTGTCCCTACTACGGTGCCCTCAGCTGCACTGCTACCTGTGGTCATCCTCTCGGAGGAGGAGAACGTCCCCTGGATGCTCAATACTCCTCCCCCTGACTGGTCCCCAGTGACCTGAGCATGCTCCTGAACTCAAGTCACCAGCACCGTGAGTGGTAGTGCTACTGCTGCACTGACAGGCTGGCTCTTATCCTTATTCTTAAATAAGGCAGGCAAAACAAAATCAGTACAGAATTTACTATTAAACTCTGCATTGTACCGCTTTTGTGGATGGTAACAAATTACAGATATTTACATTTACTGTATGATTTATGTATGATGAGGATAACAAGCCTGACTAGACATTAGGTCCTGTGGTAGAATAGGGTAAAACAGGGCAAACTGGATGGACTAATGTTTTTTTTCTGCCGACATTTTCTATGTTTCTTAATCACATCAGTGGGAGTAGGATATATCTAATCAGAATGTGTTTCCATGTAAAGAGAGGCGGCTACAGGTGATGTTATTTGGACTATATTTATGACAGCACTACAAACTAGAAAAATTACCAAATAGGAATCCTGCCTGACATAAAAATAATGTTAATTCATCTGCTGTAAACATTTGTTGCTTATTGTGATTCTGTTGCCAGGAATTGTTGGCATGCAAACTGGCCCAGTGTTGTTGAACTTGCATATACACTTTAGTTATACCAAGATCCTGACCTAAGAATGAGTGCAACTGCTTCCCTTTTAAATAACATGCAACTAAATGTGTATTTTTAAGTGACTATTAAGGGTTGTTTTGGTTTTAATAATCTGAATAATAAAATGAATATGTAAGGTGCTTTTTGGTACAAATACTTTTTTCTTAAATCAATGTTTTTCTCCCCTCTGACTGCTTAATAGGTCCTTTTCTCTGGCCAGGCAACCACCCAGACCCATCTGAAACTAATCTTTATGCAGTCAACATCTTGTAGCTTGCTCCCTGCAGAGAGGTCCCTGGGGAGGGCAATTCTTCCCAACTTTCAGAGGCTCCATATACAGTATGACACAAGGTTTCATTGTGTGGGCCCAGAGTGTACTGGCTCTCATGGAGACAGCAGTCAGGTTTTCTCCCTTAGTTTTTCCTTATTCCACCTCCCAAACCATGGCCACAAGCCAGCACTGGTATTGTATGACACAACACAGTTTTCTACAGTGGTGTGATTTATGTTGCTGATTTTTTTTTTTTATCACTACCTCACTTTCATGTTTCTTGCCTTCCTCTGCCTTCTCCAGTTCCCCTCCTGCTCTCCTCCCCTACAATCTTTCCCAACCCAGCTACCCTCCCTCTCTCCTTTCCCCTCTTCCCCCATCCATCTCCCTCCATACCCACATGCCCTCCTTCCCCACTATCCACCCTGGGTTTCTTCCCTCACACTCCCTCAACCTGAAGTTTCTGCAGTGTGCCCTCCTGTCCTCTTACCACTCACCCTCTCCCTCTTGTCCTCTTTGCTTCAAGAGGAGGAAGTTAATCTCCATCTATCTCCTCATTCTCCTGCTCCTCCTCTTGTCTGGTGATGTTGAATCCAAGCCAGGTCACCCATCATGTCTCTCCACTGCCTCTGCTACTTCCAAGGGCCTTAGCATTTTTCTTCTCAATTTAAGCAGCTTCCTCCTTAAGCTCGACCTCCTCTCTGCTTGGACCCTACAGTATTCCCCAGATGTAAAAAAACAAAGACAAGGCGATGCGTCAGCATGTGGTCTAAAAGCAAAACAAAATGGTTATATTAAATGCACGCTGAAAATAGAAAATAGAGTTAAAAATCTACGTTTCGACCTTAGGTCTTCTTCAGGAAATATCTAAAAGAGAAAAAAAACAAGTTAGTGTAGAGGAGAGGTAAAATGAGAGAGATATATATATGGAGAAAGAAGACAGGGGAGGCAAAGGGAGAAGAAGTGATAAATGATAAGATTAAGAGAGAATCTGTGAAACAAAAAGGTGATGATGGGAAAGATAAAACATAATGGGAGAGAAAGAGCTGGGAAGATCCCAGGTAGAGACTGATTAACAGGGCCTTGTAAGAAGGCTGAAAGGTGACAAATGTGTGAGAAGGAGACAGAAATGGAGACATATGGTGAAAATGAAAATAAATCAGTACAAAAACAAATTGACTTTAGAGAAAAAGGGAGGCTGAAAGATGTTAGTGGAAAATAAGTCTGTCATTTTAAACCAGAGGGCTGCTGGAGCCAAATGGATGATCAGCTTGGCTTATGTTTTTCTATGGTTAGGATCCGGAAGCCCTGCTGAAGGACACAAACAGAAAGGTCATTGACATTGTGGTCCCTGGAGATAAAGTGGGATACAATGGGTTTAGCAGTTCACCATTCCTGACCGCTCTATAATGTTCCTAAAGCGGTCAACCAAAGGCGCCTACCAGTTTCTCCGATGTAAATAGCTGAACACCTCCTGCAAAGAATACAGTACACTACATTAGTGGAGGTGCATGAGAACTCCTTGGTGATGTGAAAACACCTGTAGGCCCCCGGAATCTCAGTTACACTGGAAATAAATTTGCAGGTATAGCAGCAAGCCCTGTTGCAAGGTTTGGTACCTGGGGAGGAACTGTTAGGAGTGGGTAGGCTGCTTTTACCAGGAGATTGCATGCAGGTTAGGTGTCGGCGGAGGCAATAGGTGATTCTGTAAAGGAAGCACCAATGTTAGGTCAGTTTGCAAAATGGGAAAGTTACTAGTGGTGATCCTGTGAAGAGAAGGTGCTCTGATGGAAAGGAAGAACTAGTGAATTACCGTTGTTCTTGTGTGACAGTATCCCTCCTGGGGTCCAGGTTACGGGGCATGTTACTGACCGGAGAGTGCTCTGTCCACTGTGCTTTTAGGGTATCCCTGTTGATAAAAACTATGCATTATTTGGGTCTGCTCAGCAAAATCATCCTCTTCACTGCATAACCTGCGAAGTCTAAGAAACTGTGAATAAGGCAGGCCATTCTTGACATGTTTAGGATGGAAGGAGCTATGGAGGAGGAAACGTGAGAGTCAGTGGGTTTGTAATAGACTGATGTCTTCAGACCAGTGTTCTGGACTGAGAGCTGGATATCCAGGAAGGCAGTGTAGAGGATACTTCAACCGTGTACTGAAGGGAAGGTTGAGCCGTGGTGAACTTGTCAAGGAAGACTTGAGGGTCTCCTGAGCAGGAGGTGGCCCCACACAGTCATCAATGTAACGCTTGTAGAGTTCAGGCACAGTCCCTGTGAATGAGAGAAAAAACATTCCTCCACCCAACCCACAAACAGATTAGCAAAGCTGGGACACATCTTGGTACCCATGGCAACTCCACTGACCTGCTGAAAAACTGTTATTAAAAGAAAAGCATTGAGTGTTAGAACCAGTTCTGCCAGACGAGTTAGTGTGTGTGGGTGGCTGCTGGACTTCCGCTTGTTCAAGAAATGCTGCAAAGCTGTCAGACCATCATCATGGGGATCACTGTGTAAAGAGATTTGATGTCCATGGTGAAGATGAGCTGATGAGAGTCACTGAATCTGAAACTGTCAAATAACTGGAGAGCATGGTTAGTGTCTTTACATAGAGGGCAGGGACTCACAAAGGGTCTCATGAGGCCATCCAAAAATGCGGAGATGTGGGATGTGGGCAGGAGCAGGCAGACACTATGGGACGACCCAGGTTACCTGTTTTGTGGATTTGGGGAAGAAGATAAAACCTAGATGTCTGGGGATGCTGGACTATGAGTCTCTTAGCAGAAACAGGGAGCTCATTGTTTTCAATAGCAGAGGTGATGGTGGTGGTGACCTCCGTCTGATAGTCAGCAGTGGGGTCCTGTGGAAGAGAAGAATAAAACCTGGTGTCAGAGAGTTGCTGATGTGCTGTGTATCGCGGAGTCTTGGCTGTCCTCCAGGATTCCAGACTCCTTCCAGTCCCTTCCTGGCTTCCATCTTTTCAGGCAGGATAGAGGTAAACATGGTGAAGGCATAGCCATATACATTCGCCAGATCCTGTCCTGTAGCTTGGATATCAGGAAGGCTACACCGTCCTCCCACGAATATCTCCTCGTTAGGCTTTCATTCCCCTACTCTCCAGTATCACCTCACACTCCTCCTCTGGTGAGCTCATTCTCCTTGGGGATTTCAACATAAACTGGCACTCCCCTACATCCGGGTTAACTACCCACAAGATTGAGTACCTAATTTTGACTGCGGTTACTCTTGAACCCACACAACTGAATCCCCATTCCTCCATCTACAGTACACTCTGTTGGACTGGGTTCTGTTCTCTCACCTCTACCACATTGTTACAGCAGGTATCTTGCCTGACTTTTAAAGCAACCACTGCACAATGTACCGTGTCAGGAAGATCTGATGTCTGCCCTCCACCTCAAAATATAGCTGGTCCATTTGCCTCCATTTGCTGAACATCAAAGCTTTTCTGAGTAATCTTGCTGCATCAGACTGGTCAACCATCCCCCAGGCCTCTGACATTGAGGAGGCCCTCTCCCTTTTTCATTCCAAATTCTCTTCAGTTTGGGACCTGTATGTCCGTTTCAGGAAATCCAGGCTAAAGTTTCCCATCTCCTCTGGATCTGCACTGAAATCATCAATCAGTTCAAGTCCCATGAGATATAGTCTGGGACTGCTATACATTATACCACTCCCTTCCTGAGCTTCTCCACTTCAGGGGGCTTAAGAAACAGCTGAACCAAGGCTGCCTGGATTGCAAAATCCTATTATTTCAAAACTAACCTCTAGAACAATCTTCTTCCCCAGCCAAGTTCTGAAAGGTAATCCACTTCCTTTTTGACCCCCCCACGCCAGTCTGCTCCTCCCCATCCTCATAGTTTATTTCACACCCATATCTCACCCATGTATGACCCTGTTACTGTTGCTACTCATTTCAATGAGTTCTTCCCTACTTGTGCCCATCCCTGTCTCTCTGCAATAGGCTCCCTTCTGGCTCCCAACTTCTCCTCCCCCCCATTCCACCCTGCTGTTCCACTTTCCCCACATCTCCAAACAGGAAACACTGCATGCCCTCTCTTCCCTTAGCCTGTTTAAATCCAACCCTGACTGGCTTGATCCTAAACTACTCTACCTCTCAGCACCTGCAGCTGCATCTCAATTTAACTCATCTGCTCAACCTCTCATTCACCCTCCACTTTGTTTCTGAGACCAGGAAGATTGCTGAAGTCCTTCCACTTCACAGAGTGGGTGACAACTCCTCCCCTGGCAACTTCCATCCTATCTTCCTCTTCCCCTCCCTTCTTAAACTGCAAGAGAAGTTAGTCTACTCTAGATTTTTAGACTACTTTACCTCCTTCAGTTTCTTCTCACCAGTCTGGCTTCTGGAAGCACCATTCTACTGTTTCCTCTCTACTGAGCATCACTGACTCCATTTTCCCTGGGATGGATCAGGGGCACATCACAGCCACCATGTTCATTGATCTGGCCAAAGCCTTAGATTTGATGTCTCACCCACTTCTCCTGCATAAGCTGAACTCAGTTGGCCTCTCTGCTTCTGTTGTTGATTGGTTCTGTTCCTGACTAATGGGCCATCTAAAGTCAGCTTAGGATAGTGGTGGGCTTTAACCTCCTCTTCCCATTCAGGCTGGGATCTGGCAGGGATCAATCCTATGCTCTCATCCTGGTCTTGATCTTTCTGAATGGCCTCCCCTCTGCCTCTGCCAACTCACACATACATATATGTGCAGATGACACAGCTAATGTGCACCTCGGATCCCACACGTCTGCTTCCATGGAAGATGTGCTGTAGCAGGATTTCGACAACATCCTTCACTGGTTCTACTCTCAGCTATCTCAAGGCCAACGCCAAAAAAAAAACAGTGTCTTTGACCTTTGGTACCAATCAAAAACTGGCCAAGCTCTTTAGACTTCCAGTCTTCTCTTCACTGGATGGCTCCCCTCATGAGGTCCAGTTCTGGAGGCCATACCTCAGGAAGGATGTGGGAAAGATAGAAAGGGTTCAGAGGAGAGCACAAAAATGGTAAAAGGGTTAAGCCAAGTATCCTATGAAGACAGGTTGAGAGATTTGAACATGTACTCCCTGGAAAAGAGGAGAGAGAGGGGGGACATGATCGAGACCTTCAAGTACCTAAAGGGTATAAACAGGGTGCCAGGGGGGAGCATCTTCAAGATGAAAGGAAGTCAGAGGACAAGGGGGCATGGCCTGCAGGTGGAGGGAGGACAGTTCAGGGATAACATTAGAAAATACTATTACTCAGAGAGAGTCATAGAAAAGTGTAACAGACTCCCAGAAGCAGTCGTTGGAGAGGAAACAGTGGAGGGATTCAAAAGGGCATGGGACAACCACATGGGAGTGTTAAAGGGGGGAGGCACAGGTCCAAGCAGATAGTTGGGCAAATGAGCAGACTTGGTGGGCCTAATTCAGTCCTTTTCTGCTGTCACACTTCTATGAACCTATGAATCTATGAATGAAGTGGTACTTTTCTTCAAGTACCTTGGCATGTGGCTTCACAGCAAGCTTGACTTATCAGCCCACATTGATGCTATCCATACAAATCTCCACCCTAAGTTGGGTGCTCTTTACTGTAATAAAGACTGACTACCCCCTGCTGGTCTGCCATGAACTTGTCATCAAAATGATGCTCCTGGCCTTTGACTATGCAGATGTGGACTATGCTACAGCCCCCTCCACTTCCCTAGCCAGACTTGACACCTTTTGCAATGCCTTTTGTTGCTTTGTAATAAATTCCACTCCCCCCCACACACCATTGCATCCCTATGCAAGAATGCATGGGACAGACATAAGGCAGTCCTAGTGGGGGCAGGAGGAAGTAGGCTGTTGGTTAACTAAGATCTGCAGCTGATCCATTAGGTAGGAAAATAGGCAGACTAAGTGGCCAAGCTGTCCTTATCTGCTGTCAAATTCTATATTTCTTTGTTTCTACTCCTCCCTTTCCGTCTTCTCCCTACCTTCGCATCACCAGTCACATTTCTCCTCTTGCATCTCTAAATACTGGTTTGGTTTCCTTCCTTCCTTCCTACCTCTCCTCACTCCTCTGTCAGGTCCCCCCTGCTCTATGCTCCCTCCAGTCTAGGGACCAGAGAACATTCTCCATTCCTAACCCCTGTTCCTCTACTGGGCAGTTTGCCTTTTCCTATCACCTTCCAACACTCTGTAACCAGCTCTCCTTTTCCCTCTGCCATTCCACCTCACTTGGCTCCTCCAGATGCCAGCTGAAACTCCTTCCACCATAGGAGGCCCCATCTAGTGATTCTGGTTGCTCATGGCTTCACTCCATGATCAAACTATAACCTAACACACTACTTTGTTTGTCTGTGGTTTGTTTTGATGACGTTTTCTTTTGCGTCAGTAATTTCACTAGATTCTCAAAGTAAACTTGCACTTTAATCTAAGTCAGTGCTTGTGCCTGAAAGGTATTATGTACTGTACTGTGTGCTTCATGTATGCACCATTGTAACGTGTGGTATTTTATGTATTGTGGTCTCCTCCTGTAACCCTTCTCCCAGGTTGCATCCAAAAACAAGCCTTGGGTCACTGTACATTTCCCGGTTACCAGTTTTCAAATAAATAACTAAACATGAGGGGTTGCTGCATTGCATCAACCACCATCATCCTGCTTAAGCTAGTTTGCACAGCAAGCATCAGCACTCCCCAGCCCTAGTTGCACCCCATCTCGGCTCACCTTTTCTGCAACTTCGCAAGCTGCATACACAAGCTGCCATGGTAATGCCTGATTGTGACATCAAGGGTGTTGTACTCCAGTGTGGGTGCATAAAAGGCATAAAAAGTCAGAGAGCCAAGCATCAAAACATCACACTTTTACAGCGTGGCTGCAGAGAGGATAACTCCAGGAACTGAAGTTGCTTGACCTACCTCCTTTGGTGGTGACTACTCTCACAGAGTTTCTGAACAAAATGAAGTGGAAAAACTAATGTTTCTGATTTTTTTTGAAATTCTACATCTTTATTAGATTATATCAAACACACAAGATGTAACAAGAATAAGGATGAACATGATTACACTGACAACCAGAATCCACTAATTGGTAATAATGTTTATGATTTAATAGACATAATAAATGCATTAATGTGAATTTAATTTGCAAATCATTTATTTAAATGTTGTGTGTAATGCAGGGCAACATCCTTGATAAAGCTCCTAGCCAAAGGAGAAAAATGTTAGATTTTACTGTATGTGGCAGTAAAATGAATTGGCAAGGTAAAAAACTGAATTATTGAAAATAAAAGCTGACATTATTTTAAACTTGAAAGATGCAGTGAGAGTCATTCATTAAACTTTCTTTTTTTTAAGTTTTTAACATTTTTATTGAAACATATATATATATATATATATGTTGAGAAAAAACAATGATACCTAAAAAAGACAAAAAAAACAAAGCAGAAATAAAAAGGAAGTGTGTTTGATATACAGTTATCAGACAGTAATGTCATCTCTAAATTATTGAACACCTAGTTTTTAATCTGTTGTTTCACTATGCAATTCCTTTTAAGACTATGCATTTTTGTTGCTCATTTAAAACTAATTATCTAATAATGTAGCTTTATTGGCTTGCAAAGAAGTAATTTTTCAAAACTTATAGTTTTTTAATCCCGTACTGAACATAAACAATTTTAATATATTGCAACAAAGGGGCATTTCACTGTGGGAAGCATTCAGAATGTGAAGTGCGGCATGAAGAAGTCATAATGCTATACAGGAGATCTCAGAATATTAGTGAAAGGCATCCGAATTTTATGAAATGTGTCCAGTTGTTTAAGTGTTTGATAATGGACCTGCTCAATGCAATGAGTGGATATCATTGAGTTCATCCAAACATTAAATAGTGGAGGATCATTATCCTTCCATTTGAGTAGTATCAGTGTAATGCAGTAATAATACCTATATTAATTAGACACCTGTTATAGAGAGAAATACTTTGGAGGGGGTCGCCATAACATAGCAGGAGCCAGAAAGGGTCTTTGGATAATGTTTTGCCCATGGCTCATGACAGAAAAGGTAGAATTGAGCACCATTAAGAATCTAAAACTGGGCAAACAATTAATACATGTTCTAGACTGTCAGATGCATTATGGCATTTAGGATATAGGTTACTTAATGTCAGATTCATTTTGTTGAGTAAGTGGGGGTATAATTAGATTGTATTTCACTTTTAAGATTTCAAATTCAATTATGTGTTTCAGATTGCATGAATTGGGCCACTAGCTTCATAGATATCTTTAGAGTACCATTTATTAAAGGTAGGGTCAGAAACAGAGGGTGAAAAAATAAGAGTTTAAATAAACTGGTGAATGTAATGTGCATTGGTTCCAACTAGGGACATTGCCCTGAATACTGTGCCATATTCTTAATACTGTATCCATGTAGAAGGAGATGTCTTTATGTTTCTTATAGTACATACCCACATAAAGAGTGTGTTTCACACCGACATATGGGGTTCAGACAGTTTCAATAAAGAAGTGGTCAGTAATATCATTATTGAACAAATTATGGGTAATTGCCATGTTAACAGCATAGTAATAGTATTTAAAACAGGGTAGGACCAATCCACCTTCAGAAACCGGTAAGTATAATTTTTGAATTTTGAACCTAGACCTTTTGCCCTTCCTGAGAAATGTTTTGATTATTTTATCTAATCCCTTAAAGAAGTCCTCTTTAAAAGTTAACAGTATATTTTAAAATAAATATTTCAGGAGAGTTTTCATTTTGATGACATTTACCCTGCTGATAAGTGTTAGGGGTACATTCTCCCACTGATTTAAAGAGATTGTGGTTTCGTGTACAAGTGGATCAAGATTTAATTAGTGTAATTTATTGATTTCATTATCTATTGTGATGCCCAAGTATTTTATTTCTGAAACAATTTGTATATTTAAGTTAATAGGGGGAATGAAAGGATATGAATGATTTGTGGTTTCCATAATCTTAGTTTTGGCCCAATTTACCCTGTATCCAGATGCGGTAGCGTATTGTATAAGAATTTCCATAGTGGAAGTAAAGGAGTGGTTTAGATTGGAGACGTATAGTAGTGTATCATCAGCATACAAACTGATACAATGTTCTATGTTAACTTTAGGGCCCTGAATAATATGAGATTTTATAATAGCTAAGGCTAGGGGTTCAATAGAAAGTGCAAAGATAAGGGGTGAAAATAGGCACCCTTGCCCAGTGCCACAGTATAGCTAAAAAGCTGGAGAGATATCTTGATTTGTTTTCATCCTGGCCACCAGATTGGAATAAAAAATACCCACCCATTTATTGAAATTGGGGCCAAACCAACATTTCTGATGAATCATCTTAATATAAGGCCATTCAACATGATCAACAGCTTTTTCTGCATCTAGCAGCAGCAGTGAAAGATCTGAGTCCCTACAGTAGTCCAGAATATTAAGTGTTCTTCTAATATTTGATGTAAGAGATCGACCTTTAATGAAGCCATTCTGGTTGGAATGCACTAATTGGGGTAGTATTTTTTCTGATCTGGTGGCCAGTATTTTAGTCAAGATTTTGAAATCTGAATTCATTACTGAAATAGGCCTAAATGAACTGGATTGTAAAGGGTCTTTATGCTTTTTTAGGACATATGTGAATGTGTGCTTCTTTAAAGGACTGGGTAAGAGTATTTGTGGTAAATATATAATCAAAAATGTATTTTAAATGGTGAACAATAAGGGGGAAAAATGATTTGAAGAGATTCATAAATAAGCCGTAGGGTCCAGGAGCTTAACCTGAGAGGAGATTTTTAATGGTGTCCGTGATTTCCTCCAATGTAATTTCACGTTCAAGAGCATGAAATCTGCCTGCTTCCAGAACTGGAACATTTTGTTCAGATATGGAGTTGTGTACAGTTTCAGGAGTGCATGTATTGTCTGAGGAGTATAGCTTCTGGTAGTATTGACAAAATACATTATAATCTGGAGGGAAGTTAAGTATCTGGACACATGGGTCTTGTATGTAGTTGATTAAATTATTTTGTTGTTGTGCCTTGAGTTGCTAAGACATTTGTTTATCTGGTTTGTCTCACATTGCATAATATTGACTTTTGGTATAAAGTAATTGTCTTTCAGTCTCTTCTGTGGTGAGACTATTATATTGTTATTTTAATGCATTAAGTTGTAGAAAGAGGGATGGATCGTTAATTTGTATGTGCAGTGTTTCGGTATTGTTGATTAAAGTTTATAATCATTTAATGTTTTGGGATTTCCTTTTATTGTGAATAATTGTATAGAAAGTAATACATCCTCTTAAGTATGCCTTGAAAATTTCCCTAATAGTTCCGTTGTTGGTGTCCTTAGTTGTTCTGTTACTGAAGAAAGATTCAATATTGATTTTAATCTGTTTATGAAAGTTTAAATCTTTCATTGACCTTTCTGCACTGTGCTTAATTGTCAGTCACGTCACTGATGGAAGTATTTAGGCCTTGGTGTTGGGGTGGAATATTTATGAGTGCTTATTATGTACAGTAGTACATGCTCTGGTGGAGTTCAGTCGGTGGCTGGCTATGGTGGTGAGAGGTAGGCTGTACCAGTCACTGGCTGGGTAGGGGTGGAGAGGAGCTTTTGGTCTGCCACTGCCATGTGGCGGGTTGGGGGGGCCACTAGACTAATAGGGATAAGGGGTATCTAACACTTACAGGAGCTGTGGTTTATGGGAGGTGGCCGATCAGGGATCAGGGCATGGGGTGGGGGAGCATGAATAGCCCTGCAGGGCTTTAACTTGCATTTTCAGGGGTCAGGGCATTTGGGGAGGGACAGCAATAACCCTGCAGGGCTTACTTTTCCCACAAGTGGGATCAAGGCATGGGAGGATGCCACTTGCACCCTTCAGGTCCGGGGATGTGGCTTGCAACAGTCCTTTCAGGTATGCCCTTTGTTTGGCAAACCCATGGGATTGTCGCAGATCACAGGACTTAGCCACGGGGACTCTACCCCTTCCAGAATCAGGTGCAGGGTTCTTGGTGTGATGGCATTTGGCACAAGTCACCTTTGGTGGTAACTTGTGCCATCCTTATAGAATCGGGCCCAATGGTTTTAATTTATTTACAGAGAAATAAAAATTAAATTTAGGTGAAACCCGAGGTTTAAAAGAAATGAAGTGAGTACCATGAGAAGCCTTAGTTTCAAATATATTGGAAAGAAAAATATTTATTATTGTTTGTCGATCAGAGTTTTATTTTATTTGTTGATACAAAGCCTTAACTAATATAAGTCAGAAAGAGCAATTAGTAAAGTTTATTTATTTATTTGTTTATTTGTTTTTGTTTACCTGGTAAGCACACTAGACAGCCAAGTGCCTATTTTCAGATGCGACCCAGGAGGAGTATAGGATACAGACAATGCATCAGACAAGGTCAAGAAAAACATACAAGAGCAACTGGCATAAACCAATGGGTGCTTACAGCATATAGGACATCAGGCAAAACAATAAGTCAGATTGAATAGCAATAAGATACGTATTACAACATTTAGGACAACAGGCAACAGCAGCAGTGTCAGAGGAATAGCAATGAGATACATAAGTAGAATAAGTAGAAAACATAAGCACAACGGTAGGACTTTGTTAGTAAAACAAGAATAACAAACCTCTGTCAGTCAGGGGAGCCCGGGGTAATGGGTACAGAAATGACTGGGACTCCCTCTAGACGTGGAGCAGGAAGTGCGAGAGAGTGCTAAGTGCAAGTACCAATGAGATTGAAAGCAATATATAGCAGCAGCGCACAAGGGCATCACCCTCGAGTCAGTCAACCGGGGGGGGGGAGGGGGCCAGGGAGGGACATAGCGGGGGACTATGCGGCACAAAGACAGGCTGAGGCCACTTTAAGGAAGCACCAGAGGAACGCTTTAAAGCATGAATGAGATGGAGAGGAACGGATAGTGACAGGGAGGGAGTTCCAAAGTCTGAGCGCTTGGACAGAGAAGGCTCGGTCCCTAGTACGGGTGCGGGTTTTAGGAATCAGACGATCCATGGTTGCACTGGATCTAAGGTGGTAGGCCAGGGTTATGTGTTTGAGGGGGAGGGCTAGCACTGAGGGGGAGGCAGTTCTGACTGTATGTTATCAATGAAGTTACCGAGGGAGAAGATGCGGTGCTTATCGGGGGAAGCCACCCCATGCGCGAGTATAGCTCACAGCAGTGTGTGAATCGGGGGAGGCAGAGAGGGCAAAGCCCTCTGGATGTTGACAAACCTATAGTGAATTTCCATACTCAGTCAATGACTACAGTATATGTATAAATTTTTCTAGCAACCAATGCAAAAACAACAAGCATTTGTCAATGCCAAATGTTCTCTTGCTGGCATTGGCATTGATAGTGCAGGTGTTAGATGCATAATAGGAATGGCAGTGAAGTATTGAACTGATGCCAACCCCACCCCCACCCTGCAGAGACTGACAGGCATTGGGGTGTGCCTTTGGGTCGTTGGCCATAACGCTCATGCCATTTCACCTCACTCTACCCTGCAGACACTGACAAGTGTTACGGTGCGCCTTGGGGTCTTTGGGCCTTATGTTCACCCCATTCCATAAGGAAATATGCTGAGATGGGTGACGTATAGGAGAATGGGGTGAACTTTGGGGCCAAAGAGTCCAAGGCACACCTCAATGCCTGTCTTTGGCTGAAGGGTAGGGTTGGAGGTGGAATGACGTGAGCATTACAGCCAACAATCCCAAGTCACACCCCTGACACCTGTCACTCTCTACAGGGTGGGGCATTATGGTTTGAAATCATAACGCCTCGGGCATTTGTTGATATTTTCACTCTAAATTTTCAACATGGGCTTTTTGCGACCCCACCTCATGAACAATGGCATTTATCAGTTCTTTAACCGAAAGGTGATTTTGCACAGCGGCTGCACCATTTGGCCCCACAGGTGCAAAAACACATTTTGGGTAGGATGTGAAAAAATGGCAGCTGTACTGTTCATGAGGAGGTGTACTAAAATGGCAATGTTGAAAATCTGGAGTGAAAATACGAAAAATTGGCGATGTCACAAGCGTGCATAGAAACTGTGCAACGCACACCCGTAATGTAATTATTTGGGGTTTTTTTTTAACCAAATTTTCAACATGGACATTTTGGCACCTCTACTCATGAACAGTGGCACTATGATTTTGTTAATCTGTCCCTAAAGTTGATTTCCCACAGTGACTGCACCAGATGTGCGAAAACACATTTCAGGCAGGATGTGAAAAATGACAGCTATACTGTTAATAAGGAGGTGTGAAAAATGGCAATGTTGAAATCTGAAGTGAAAATATTAAAAATTATCAAAGTTACAAGCATTTATGGAAACTGCAATGCATGCTTGTAACACAGTCATTTTTGGAATGTGTTCATTAAATTTGCAACACAAGCTTTTTGGGACCCCACCTCATGAACAGTGGCACTGTTGTTTTGTTAATTGGTCCTGAAAGGTGATTCTGTGCAGTGACCATGAAATCACCTTTCAGGGCTGAATAACAAGATGACAATGCATGTGTTCATGACATGGGGTCCCAAGAACCCCGTATTGAAAATCTGGAGCCACAATTAAAAAAAAATGGCTGAGATATCCACCTAAATTGCACCCCCCAAGTGATGCCATTGTACAGCTTGCCAGCATTTCTTCATTTTGCAGTTTGGCTTTGAAGAGACCTGACGTGTACCCACTTAACCGAAGATCACAGCACCAGACCTCCTGAGGTAAGTATATGGTGAGGGGAGATGGGGTGTGCAGAAGGTGGGTCCAGGTTGGGGAGGGGGCGCTGTGGGCAGTGAGGGACCATTTTCTTTTTTTCCAAGTAAAAAAAAATGGACATCGCAGAACGGTTTGTTGGGTACACTGGAGTGGGCTCCCAGTGTGCCACACAAGGGCGTGTGGGGGAGGAACATGCCAACATGGTCAGCTTCATGTGAGCAGTGGCACACTGGGGTGGGCTCCCAGTGTACCACACAATGTGGGTGGGTGGGGGACATGCCGACATGGGGATTGCGCCCCCGATGTCAGCTTTGTTTGGGGACTGTGTCCGCTGCCATGTTTATTGAAATGTTTCACCAGGAAAGGCACGTACGAGAGGCGTGTCATCTCTGCCGCTGCATGATGAGCTTGTCTCTGATTGCATCGGCAGATTTCTTTTGAAGTTGGTGGCACTTTACATAATTTTTGTGTCAACGCTGGCATGTTGGCTAATTAGGGAATTAGGGACACACCTAGTAAAGCGTGCCCTGCATTCACCAACACTGACACACCTCTCACTGTGCTACTACCACAAGATGTTGCTTGTGCACATGCAAAGCAACATAAAAATGAAGTTTAATTAGAATTGAATAATGTATTACCAAGCCAATAAGAGGCTAATATGTTCATTATGATTGCTTACCTTCTCTAACATTCATTGGTGTCGCTGTTTACTTTATCTGCTTCCTTTTTTGGTAGAACAGAATTGTAGCTAATGATGCAATTATTCCCAACCTTGTTTTGTTTCAAATCCTTGGTGTCCTCTTATTGCATACTTCCTGGCCATTAGGAAGACCACAGACAGTGCAATCATTCATGATGTAATAGTCTCCTCTCCTTCAAGTGCATCATGAGTGGCTAGACTGTGTTGGTTTTTTCCCAAATCCAGGACAGATGCAGTTGGAGTTGACTAATGACAGTAACAAACATGTTTTTGTGTAGTAACACTGATATTGTAGGCAGTCTGTTTTTCGCTTTTAAAAATAAAAAGGAATCAGAATCAAACTGACCAGGTACATCAGCAGTCTCTATAGAATATGAGCAATTATCAAATGTGTTTTTTAAACTAGGGATAGTTTGAGGCCTAAGGGGGTTGACAGTGTCCCTTTAGTATGGAGACTGTTTAATGTTTGATTTAAAAAAAAAATGCCAACAGCGTTAACTGTTAAATTATTTACATGTAGGGGTTAAATGAAGTTTTCTGATCATGCAGTGTATAAAACTGTGAAATGCTGAATATTACCATAAGTTTGACCTGTTGGCATATTGAAACAATAAATGTCAAGAAACAGTGTGGTGAGCAATGTATTTACTTTATACCACGGCCTTCATTTAATTTAGTCAGTGATTATTTATCTGCTTTGTTGTCTTAAATCTGTTTTCTGTCATCCTATAAGGTGCCTTGAGCCTTTTTAGTTTTGTGTAGGGCACCATAACAACAACCTTTGCCTTGCTTTCCCAACCCTAATAAAATTGGCTCTGGTAGAAGGTGAGGGACTGACCACACTGTAATCTTTAAATATTTGTTTATTTACAGACTAGGTACAGTGTGGAGTGGTATAGTGCAGGCTTCCCTGCACTCTGATGTTTTCAGTACTAATGAAAGGTGAGGGACTGACAGCACTGGAGGCTGCAGCCTCCTGTTTGCCTGCATGGCAAGTTACACAGTACAGAGCAGTAACTGCAGTGTGATTCTGCACACTAGCCAAGACTAGTGTGAGGTAACTGCACAAGCTCAGGGCAATTTGCAGTGTTCTCCAGACTAGTAAAATAATGCTAAAATATATCCCTAGAAGAGTTTTTGTCACACTATTCTGATACTGGGCTTAATAAAGTACAATTACTACACTGACCACACATTTCTTATTATAGTGACCTGCATAGTATCGTGACCTTCTGTGTACTGGTACGGTATATACTGAATTTGAATAAAAATATACCTTAAATATATAACTGGGATATTGGTTTACATTTATATATTAACTTCATAGCCTGATGATCAGACAGTGTAGCCCTAGGCACCCACATATCTGCAAACATATCTAGATATTATAAATAAGATCTGTGGACTTGAAAATTATGAAATGTAAAAACTAGAGACTGAGGGCCAGATAGTCAAAAGTTAGCATGGGGGGCAAATCCGTTGCACTGGACTAGCACCAAATTTGCCCCCAACTGCCATATTTAAAAGGACATTTAGCGCCGGTGCTAGGTGTTAGCACTGACGCTAAATTATAATGTATGCAGGGGAGGGGCCCTAAATGCTGGCACACCGGCATATTCAAAAGTATAGCACCGCACTACAGGCATTAGCGCAACCTGTATCGTGGCACTGAATACCGCTCAGAAAAAGCCGGCGGTAATGTGTTAGCGGTGCCCCCCTCCCAAAGTACGATTCCCGATCCTCATTATCCACCCCATGACATCAGTTCCCTGGTAGTCTAGTGGTTCCCCAACCCCCCAGCTTGTAACCTGACCCCTTTGTAAATAAAAATGAAGCCATTTCCCTGGTAGTCTAGTGGTCCCTACTTGGCATGATCGACCTCGACTGTAAATGAAATTAGCCATTTCCCTGGTTGTCTAGTGGTTCCCCAACCAGCACATATTCCAACCCCTATTTGTAAATAAAAATTGAGCTGTTTCCCTGATAGTCTAGTGGTCCCCCCATCCCCCAGCATGTATACTGACCCTATTTGTAAATAAAAATTAAGCTGTTTCCCTGATAGTCTAGTGGTCCCCCCATCCCCAACCGTATACCGACCCTGTTGTAAATAAAATTAAGCTGTTTCCTGGTAGTCTAGTGGTTCCCCACCCCCAGCACATCCAACCCCCATTTTTAGATTGAAGAAATCATTTTCCTGGTAGTCTAGTGCCCCCCACCTGACAGTGACATCCCGCCTATCCAAATAGCATCCAAAACAGAGCCAGCGACTGGCTCAGCCTCCTCTCACCACCAAGGCCAGCCGTTGACTGAGGTAGAAAGGAGTGGTACCACTCCTTCCTACTTCAGTCGGCACTTGGCAGCCGGCCTTGGTGGTGAGAGGAGGGCTGAGCCGGTCGCCAGCTCTGTTTTTGGACACTATTTGGATAGGTGGATGTCACTGATGGGTGGGGCACCAACAGACTACCAGGGAAATGATTTATTTTGATTTGAAATGGGGTCGGGATACATGCTGGGGTGGGGGGATCACTAGACTACTAGGAAAATGACTTACTTTTCATTTACAATGTGGGTCGGGATATGTGCTGGGGGTGGGGACCACTAGACTACCAGGGACACGGCTTACTTTTTATTTAAAACTCGGTCGGGATACATGCTGGGGTGGGGAACACTAGACTACCAGGGAAATGGATTCATTTGTATTTAAAATGGTGGTCAGGATACTTGCTGGCTGGGGGAGGGTGCGGGGACCACTAGACTACCAGGGAAAAGGTACTTTATATATTTTGTACGTGGGTCAGGATTCATGCTGGGGTGGGGAACCATTAGACTTCCAGGGTCACTTGTGTGTAATAGGCACACATATGCATGGGTGCATTGTATGCACCCATACCTCCTGACTGTCCTCATTTTTCAGTGAGGTCCCTGATTTAGCTTCCACATGTTCCTCTGTCCCTCATATAGCATGCGTTTATGTGACAGAACACCGACTGTGCCTGGCAGCATACAGTTCCTGCTGCTTCTGGCGTGTACTTCTATACCGACCAACAGGGGATGCTGTGGACATGCCTTGGCCTGCAGCGTCCAGCCTGTATTTCCATTCTGACCAATGGGGGAGCTTTGTGTTCCATGCGGCAGCACTGGGCAAACTGCATAGTAATGTATGCTAAGCAGCACCTAATGAGATGCAAATTTACCTGTTTGCCCAGAGATGACCGAAGTAAGCTCATTTGCATGGGAGCTTTGAATATAGCTCCCATTTGCCCCGGGCTAACCAGTTTGCATGTGGCTAATGTGTTAGCACTGTGCAATCAGGTTAGCCCTGGGCAAACCTTATTTCAGCATAGCACAGTTTTGCAGTGTGTGACTTACATTGCTGTTTGCAGTAGATGTCAGATATCTATGTGCAGTCACACACAATGTTCTCCACCTGCAACATTGGCTTGCTACAGAGTCTAATGAGCTGCAGTTGCAGTGTGCACGTCCCTGTTGCTATATTCAGTGCTGTCTTATTCTCAGGTAATTTTTTGCCTGCACTCCTGGCCCTGTTTGCCCAGCTTCCATTGCTTGCTATATTCAGTTGGTTTTGTACTGGGATATTTCCTTTTCAATATAGCTTGCTTTGTGCTCCAGACTAAGTTTGCTCGCCGGGCAGTGCTAATTTAGCCCCGGGGCAATGTTTTGAATATCTGGCCCTATGTTCTTTATTATTTATGTATCATTTAAGAGATATCTTGGCCATTTCTCTCTGTAAGTTTTATTTATTTTAAAGAAATAATGTTGCTTGAAAAGAAATATGCTAGATGGTATCCATTGTAGCTATGTATTTAAACTTACAGATTTGCATTGTTTTCTCCTTTATTTTCTAGATTTATTTTTTTCACTTTTTAATTTTTCTTTGTCAGCACTGTTTTCAATGACTTAAATTGTATACTAAGTGCTGAGTTTATTTTAGCTCTGTATAAATATGAGCAATTCTTCAATTAATGAACTAATTTTTTAATTGAATGCAATGATTTGTATAAAAGGAGACACAAGTCAGTACTGAACTATACCCCCTGGAAGACCTAACGGTCGAGGTGCTAGTGGTTAATTTTTCTTCGGTTAAACTCTCAACAGTGGTACTGCATTTTGGAATAAATCTTATACTTCAAGTGGATTAAGTGACTTCTGGAGCGCTGGTATTATTTGTTTATAGTACATATATATATATATATATATATATATATATATATATACACGGCAAAATGGATTTCTGAGGCGTGAATGAAATAAACAGTGAGTGCTACTTTGCAATCACAATGATTATTATAGTGACCTGCCCAATAGTCATCATTATAGGAGCATTGCCACTTCCATTCTATGGTATATCAAGAATAGTGCATGGACAACCATTCACAACAAAGCTGTGTTTTCATTGAGGGGTTTAAATGATATAATAGGGACCTTGAGAGTGAAGCTTGAGAGGTCCTGATGTCAGCTCAACCCCAAGATTTTTATAGAAAATGGTTCTCCAAGATTAGAACAAAAGTTATATTTCTGAAGGTTTAAGTTTCACAAGGATTCATACCTTGTGTTTGTACTTCGTTTGTTTTTGGCAGCTCAGTGTGCTGCAAAATCTGTTGATGCAGTCCTGTTCCACTCATGACCACTGAATCATTCACAGCAGCATTTGATTAAAAAAAAGGTAACATTTTTACAGCTGGGTAACACAGAGTCACCTACAGCAGTCCATGTCCAAATTGTCTCTGTTAATTGCTTGCTAAGCAGCACTGCTATTTTTGTTTGAATATTCTGTTTGAGCAGGTCTCTTTGGTCCAGTCATGTGGCAGATAGCACAGGGCTGATGAATATTAAGTAGCGGCTGCTGAATATTTATTATAGAACATGCACAATACCTTTTAGAAAGTGCACAACAAGTTTTCTGCAGCTACTGTTTTTTATACATAATAAGGCCAAACCATATACTATATATAGATAATGCATGGTTTGATATGTGCAACATAGAGGATTGTATACGAGCTATCATACACAACAAGGCTACTCAGTCTATAGTTTAATGTGGTAACAAGAGGCCTCAAGAACTCAGCTGTAGAGGTCTCAATGCCATGGAAACCTTGAGATTGAAACTGAGCATTGGTGTGTATGATAGCTCATACACAATCTTGTATAGTGTATGGGCACCATTTCTGAAAAAAAAAAATGGAGTCCTTACTATGCGTTTCTTTGTCAATTATCATTTCCAGGGCCAGTTTTCACATTGCGGCACTTCCTGATGAACAGAGGGTTCAGACCACGCATGCGTGAAGATGTTTAATGTTGTTGTGCTGTGTTAGTGACATAGCTAATGTAGTACACTATCGTGATGCAGCCAGTGCAACACAACAAGCAGATTCCACTAACCGATTTCTATTGGCAATCACATTCTACCATGGCACGGGGTCATAATGTCGCAAGACATTATGCTGCAGCAATATACTGTGCTGTCAATGCAGCGCAATATATTGCCAGCAGCATACGTCTGTTTTTTGTGGGGGGCACCACCCCAGCACCTTCCCTTATGGAGGGATGCACCCCACGAACACTCTCCAAGTAAAATATCTAACTCCTGGTTGTGGGGGTTAACAGTTAAAATCACACTAAGTGCAAAAAATTTAAACATCCATGTGTCTGGGACCAGGAATCGAAATCTAGTCCCAAATGCACTGCCTGCCTCCCTTGCTGCCAGTGGCTCATCCCGTTGCACTACGGCAGCTGCTTGGCAGACCCTTGTCCCAGCAAAGGTCTCATCCTCTTCCTGGGAGAGTGAGAGGGTGCACTACCATGCATACACCCTTTTGTGGTTTTGCACCCTCTCACTCTTCCCTACCATGCTGTTCCTCTTACACAGTTTTGTTGTACACTGTAGAGCGTGTGACAAAGGGACTCTGTATGTTCGATCATACACTACAATAATTTTACACACACCTGAGGTATGTAATGCTACATAAACCCCAAGACTGAAGTTAAAGAGGTTTATAAAGCAGCAAAAACTAAGGGTCTATGCCAAATTTGAGTTTTGCACACCACCCGCATGTTTAATTTTAAATAAATGTTGGCCCCAAGTATTATGAGTGATGCGTACAGAGCTGGAGTAATGAGTGAAACTGCAGCTGCTTGGAAAGTATGGATAAAAATATATCTTGTTTCATCATTGCTGATTTACTTTTTGAAATATTTTACTAACTGGATATTTGTGACACCTGTTTTCCACTGTTTAATGGCATAAGAAGCAGTTTGTACTGTTTGTCTGATTTACAGTGCCTGTGTAGGCATGAGGGAATGTACTGTTAGGGAAAAAGAAAGCAATGTGGTGTAATGTGAGACAACCATTATAACCAGCTGGTTAGAATGGGAAATTACACATGGCTTTCATAGTGCTAGAAAACATTGAATAGTTACATACACATTACCATCACAAGGCCAACCTTGTTGGCATAATAGTTTTGTGATGGTGAAAAAAACTTGGAGTCCATCTCATCACCCTCCTGCTGCATGTTGATAATTACATTCAAATTTAAAACTTTTTTTTTTCTTGAACCCTTTGTCTCTCTTCTTCTATCTTATGCTTACTTATACTTTTTGCTCCTGGTTCCATAGTGGCCGACATCACCACTGGTGAACTCCCAGCACTATTCCATCTTTTCCGCTGCTTAACCCCCATCACTACCACAGATTTACACCTCTGTGGTGAGGCCATTTGAGGCCCTAATGATCCCCACAGGACAGCCCCGTTCTTGGTGGGTTGGGAAGTCATCATTGTGGGTCCTGAAAGTGCTGGTCTTCATGGTACTGCACTTATTTTCTTCCTTTCATTACTCTCTGCCTGCAGGATTCCAGTGATGAGAAGCATAGTGGTGTGCATGCACACAAACTGTGCTTAGCATACCACAGTAGTCAGTCTTCCTCTCTTCCCCATACTATGGCTTAAACTTGCACCCCCACCTTTGGTTATCTAGGTGGCAGTGGCACAGAAGAGTCTGCTTCCATCCTGACCCATAGATGTGAAGCATTCTCTGGGATACTCAGTCATCCTTCCCAGGGCCAGAACCAATGACCCAAACTCACTGGTGAACCAAGTTTATCAGCTTTGTTAGTGATAGTGTTATGGCTTCACTGATGGTCCAGCTCTGTCTTCTATTTTCTTTCATTATTTTTTCTGCCCCATTGTCTCTCTTGTCCTCACTTTCTCTTCTGCCCCATGTCTTTCTTCTGTTGTCTTTTTTTCTGCCTTGTTTTCCTTCCTAGTTTTCTTTCATCTCTCTTCCATTCCATTTTCTTCAGTGATCTTAATTGTTACTCATCATCTCTTCAGTACAATTTTATTAATTCCTCCTCTTGTCCATTCCTTTTATCCAATTGTCCCATCTTTAATGCTGTTCACATCACTGCTAAAACTGACATTATTTGAAGTGACAAATGCAGTGCTTCAAGCAATTGATGCTAGAGGACATCATTTTGCAGTGGATCTGTATTATTGGCAGGGCAAATGTTAGCTAGGGCACCAGGGAAAAATCGCCTACTCTTAGAAGTGCTATGAAATCATTAATATCCACCTGGACAGCCCACTACAGATAGAAATGGACCACAATGTGGCATCTCATCCAAAGAATGGTACCTCAACAATGCACCCAATGGAAACAGGCAAAGGTGATATCATTGCAAAATATCTCTTCCCCTAAAGATATTGGCAAAGACATTCAGCCAAAACATGTGTAACTTCAAAAATGTGTGATGGTTTCATTACCAGATGGAATCTTGAGATCATAACTGGGTTGTTAATATGTATGCAAGTTTGAATCTTTGAAGGCTATCTCCACCACTTTGACTGCTATGACACTGTTGCATTTATACTTAAAAGCATGTACTATAATTAAGGAAATCTGTGAGGGTTGTTCTTGTTGATTATACATAAGCATATGACCTCTTTAGCCATAATATTGTATGACAAAAATTGGAAGGGAGGATTCAGTGGGTAGAAGTGGATGTTTTACACTGGGAAATGATATGATCTATGGTGGGGTGCCTCAATCAGATTGGGTCAATTACTATTTTTGATGATGATAAATGATTTGGTGACTTCTGATCCATGTATAAAATACATGGATGATCCTACAAGTGTGGACAGTTATTTGCTTGAGGTGGCAGTACTATGCAGGCTAACCTGTCATATATCTAGGACTGGTCTGATGTTAAACCTATGCAAATCCACCCTGATAAAACAAAAGAAATCAGGTTTTGGGGACCAGGAAATTGGAACTTACTCCGCTTAGTTTTGGGGAAGGGGGCACAGGTGGAAACTATGAAAAAAGTCCAGTTCCTAGGGATAACCACTCAGCATGATTTTAGTTGGAAAGAACAGGTAGAGAAGATGATTAAAAAAGGTGAGCATCAGACTGTACTTTTAACTCTGCTATATAAGGCAGGTGTTAGACTGATGTTGTGTTTTATTATTGCAGTCATGAGACCAGTCCTGGAGTATGAATGCCTAGTGTAGAATGGGGGTTAACAAAAAAAGAAGTGGCAGACATTGACAGAATCCAGAAAAGAGAAGTAAGGGTAATTTTTGGATATGAGATTGGTTATGATGATTTGTTAAAATCATGTAAGTTAGAGAGGCTAAGTTATTGGGGGTGGGTGGGTGGGAGAAAGAGACAGCTGTGACAAACATTGTTTAGAAATCTGTCTCCCTAGTCATAAACAGTTCCTCTTGTTACCCCGTAATGAAAATGCTGAGTATTGGATAAAGAGGCAGTGTAAGTGCCAAATATCAAGGGCTAGACCGAGACATTTAAGAAACACTTCCTTGTGAGGGGGGTTGAGTCAGTAGAACTCTCCTTTTTTTATGTATCTCCCACTCCCATGCTCATGTTGTTCTCAGATAAGGAAAACTTCTCCGTTTGGTACCTTTGGTCATGAATTTCATAGACTGGAAAGGATTGTTTCTTTATCTCAAAGGATAGGAAAAGAAATAAAAAAGAAAGTGACACATGTGTAATTGGCATCATACAGTGTATTAATAGAAAGTTTTGTTTGCATTTTGTGTGCTTGCCTAATGTATTAATTGCATAAGTTAGTTTGATAGGCTTTTTATACCTATGTATTAGGATAGTTGATGGTTGCTGAGTTTGTTGTATAATTTTGTAAATGTGCTTATATGTATATTAATATTTATAAAATGGCCAGAAGAAATTATCTGTCCTGATTGGCTGAAACTACTTCCAAACTGGGCATTTATTTTTTAATAGATGCCCAGTCCAAAATAAGTGCCAGTCCAAGTGCCACCTCACTGCACACCAATCTACAGTATTGTGCAGCCTGCTTTTTAATTGGCTGAACATAGTCAAGAAAATTTTAAATGCCTTCCATCTTTTTCTCTCGCTTAGCGAGAGGTAGTGGTCTCCCTTGTTGCAGCCTAAAGCCTGGCTGGGTGACATCAAGATTTAGGACCCGTCACCTTATTTGAGCAATAGTAATAATAAAGAGCAAAATAGGCTACAAAGAAAAGTATGGCAGCAGAGATGAAACAGCCTTGTGTTTTCTGTGGCAAGATGTCTGAAACACCAAGAACTGGGAAGCTATTTGAGAAGGCATGCGTAGTAGCGCACCACAACTGTATGGTAGGTGTAGAAGCAATGACAGTTCAAGTACTTTTGTTAAGTTTCTGTGGTGGGAATTTTGAACGAGTGACGACTTGGGAGAGAGGGTGGGACTGATACTGCTTCCCTGTAATGAATGTGACCATGCTCATAGTCCATGTGCCTGTCAGCTGTCCCACTGACACAGGTGGTGTGGGGTGAAGCTCTTAAAAGTGGCCATGCATCAAAGAAGAAAAATAAATTCAAATTGCCAGAGTGCTACAGAGAAGTTTCATGGCACACTGCCTTTATTCTTTAGGAAACCATGTCTGTGTTTTGTGACTCTGTCCCCTGGGGGGTGGGGGTGGGGCACTAATCCACCAGAATGCGGCAGGGAGGAGCAACAGTACCAGGAGCAGCCTACGGACTATTTTATCAGTACATGTGTTCCTAATACTTGTGATCATTTTTCACAGTTATTTACTCTATTATTTAACAACTTCAAGAAAATTTACACAGATGGCCATTTTCTAAGCGCAATAATACCCTCCAGGGTGGGCATTATTGGGAAATACCAGACCTTCCAGGGGCTATAAGGCCCTCCACCTGTGTCGTTGGGTCTCATTACACCCCTGGGTGGTCTGGTATTTCCCAATAATGCCCATCCTGTCAGGTATTATTGCTTAACTATTGTACTCATAGACTGTATTGAACTTCAATCAGTTTGTGGTCAAATTGATAGTAATTTGAAGTGCAGTAAACAGTAAACATTGTAGCACCCCTAGGACTACACTGCAGTGTTATATTGGGTATTGGGTCAAGTGTTTGATGAGGGCTAGAACTCAAGGTCTGATGATCGTCTTGTGCCAGAAACGAGCCAGTAACCTACTGAACATTTGTGATTCTGCCTGGCCAAAGGGCATAGTTCTTCTTTTTTTTTTTACTTATATTTTATTGGTTTGTTAGAATGAACTAGAGAGGTGGTCACATCAGGCTCTATTGAAATATTAAAAAAAAGACTTGATATTCATTACATTGCAATGGCCCCCCTAAGGTGAGAGACAGGCTCGATGGGCTAAATGCCTACTCCTGTGTTATCAACCCAGTATAGAACTTGCACATTTGAGCAGCAGTAAAATTGCAAAGACATTGAGCATTCAGTGCATTACAGTAGGTTAGAAAGACACATCTCACCCAGGTAGTTATATCATAGAGGGCAACATTCACATACAGTAGCAGAATAAAACCCTGAGATAGGGTTTTATCTAAACTCTGTATAGTAAGCCAGAATACACCAACAAACTGCAGACCAGATTGCAAAATCTTAGTTTACAAATTATTTGTGAATGAGCCATTAGGCTGCTAATGGTCTGAATACATCATTTATCAAAACCTTCACTTAATGCCTTTCATATGTGACTCTGCTCCATGTTATTAACAGTCTGTCAAAGGTGTGTAAATATTTCAAGTTTTAAATTCTTAAATGTTGCTGCCCAACAATTAGGGCAATTTCCTCTTTCACAACTCCTTAACAATAGTAGGGAGATGGGCTAACTTGGCAGTCTTAAGCAGTAGAATATGACCACAATGGTGCAGTACATATAGAAACAAGAGATATTTAAACCATAGAACTGTTCCAGGTCCAGAATTCTCATTGTAGCACACAAGTCATAGCGGGTATCTTTAAAGTTATACTCAAGAGACCTTATGCACACCAACATAACAGTCTAGAGTGCTTTGAGTCAGTGAAAAGGTGGAGGGCAAATTCAAGGCATGCGGTCGGCACCACCTTAATTGTTTTTAATTTGTATTCCCTAAGTCCAGCAGCAAGTCCAACTTTATAATAATGGGAAACTAGATATTAAGGAAAATATTTTAACTACCTGAAACTATGACATCAAACCCTCTCCATCAAGTCCCAGTACCTTGAAGCACCAATGTTCAGGCCCATCAACATATGTAGTGGGATCACATTCAGTCTACTTCCTCAGCTGTGTCTTCAGTCCTGGAACCAAAGTATTTTTTGAAGCTTTTCAAGGAGGTTTCCTACTTCCAAGGGTATCTGAAAATGTAGTTTTTTTCTGAATAAATTATTTATTTGAATTTTAGTAACTGGTTGCACCCACTGAGACAGTATAGTCCTTTTTCAGGGGTGACCTGGGAAGTACAGTACAATGACAATGACATGGAAGGTACAATGGTTACATTTACATCATTTACAATTTCAATTACATAATTTACAGTTACACTCACAGGTTACAAATACATATACATAGAAGTTCAGACAGTGCGAATACCAATGCATGATGTTTGGAATGTAGAATCATGAGTCAGTGGAAGCAGGAACACAATTAAGAGGCAGAGAGGTGGAGTAATAAGGAGGATTGAAAGTGAGGGAGAGAAGAGCAGGAGAAAATAGAATGTGTCAGGGAGTTCCAACAGGACACAGCTGAGAAGGCAAACAATCAGTTTTGTTGTTCAGTTTTGCAGGAAAGTGCAATATATGAGAGATACCCAGCTCCCGTAATGTGACTAAGATGAAGTCAAAAGCCATTCAGTGGGACATTGTGGTGAAGCTCAGGTCTGGGAATAGGCAGATTTTTAAACTCTCATTCAGGGTTACAGCCCTTTTCTCCATGCAGCTTCTAGGAACATGTCTAAGTCCTGTGAGTTAGCCACTTAGCCAGAATTACCAGCAGCGTCCTGGCTCCCTCCAGTCTTTCATTTTTATTGTTCATTGTGTATTGCATTGCTTTTCTTTTAAGAATACACTGCACATAGTAATCAAGGTTATTCTACTGTGATGCAGTAAATGATGATGATATTGCCTACAGTATATTACTACTTTATTTTAAATACTATCCTGGCAAGAATGCAACCAATTTATAGCAGTGATGCTAGATTTGCTTTAAATGCCCCATACTTATAATATCATTTCTCAATACTGTATATGATACTCTGGGATTGGATGAGTTTAGAGAATTGAAGGCAGTTACATTTTATTATATCTTGTTTTAAAGCCTTAACCTATAAAGCCCAAAGATATTTGTTCAGTTTATTGATACCAAGAACAACATCATATGCACTTAAATTTTATGATGTTGTAACTTATATACTCCCAAATTGCAGACTTCTGTAGACCACTGAACATTCTTTTATAATGCTTGTTTTTGATTGGAGCTCAATAGAGCCACATATTACCTGTATGGCTGGCTTCAAAATCTGTGAAGACTCATTTTATAAAGGAAGTACTAGTTGCATTCAGATCTGATAAATTTAACAAAAAGAGAGTGGATTCCAGTCTTGATAAAATTTGAGTAACAGACAATCTCTGTCTTCTGTTGAAATAAGGTAAAGGCATAATCAATGGGAAATAAATTTCACTGAAACCTGATCCTGTTGAATACACCTTTGTGAAAGTATTTTACATTGATAATGTTCTAGAGCCCTGTAGGAATCACAGGGGTGTGTGGTGGTCTTTGAGGATGCACACAACTTCTTGTAATACCTTCCACTACATCTGTGATGCAGAAAAGGTTGCTGCTGTTGTAGGGGAAGATTCTCCCCTGAGATAGCAGCACAGCATACCATTATGCAAATTGTAGTTCAGATGTTAGTGGTTGCACATACAGTAGACTGTGCAACAACTAACATACTGGATAGAGACTACTGCAGGGGTTGGCCCATGGCATGGTTCAATACCATGGGCCATGCAGTGGGCACACAGTGCTACTATTGAAGTTGTGCTGCAGCCCCTCACCTTGTATCTTACTGCCTGCTTTATGGGCATGTTGCCATGCCATTATGGTATCCCTTGATGGTCTTCACTGGAAATCCAATGGGCCCAACAACAATCCTTTTCTGTGTCCATGTTCCAGGTGTTCTGTGAATCCCCTGTCCATTGACCTGTTCCATTGTATTGCAGTGATCAGTGGCACATAGTGCAGCCTATCCTTCCCTCTATTTGAGTGGATGCCGTAGCTTACAAGGCTATGACTCCTTCTGGAACTGCTTTCATCAGTTCTGTGCAGATCAGAGTCACGTTTTCTTGCAACTAGTCGGAAGGGCACCAGAAAGCCACTGTACACTGCAAAGATCTCTGTATATACCAGCACCCTCATTACAGAGGACTACCCTTACACACATTTCCTAGTGCTTTCATCCTGACTTGTGAGTTTTTGCAGGGAAATGCTTGCAACCCCTTTATGTATTGCACAAAGGGGTACTAGTTAGAAATGTACTGCAAAGCCGTCCTTGCAATCACTTTGTAGCACTGCAGTGTGACTGTTTAGGGCCCCTGTTTTGCAGTACTTATCTTGTTTGTCTGATGAAATAATTATCTTTTGCCTCCATGTAATGCTGCTGATTTGTAATTACATGAATGTATTTATAATATTTCATATGTTTGCTGTTCCCATGTTTCCTGGAACCACTTTTAAATGATTTGGATAGCAGGAGCCCCTTTAAAATTAAATATGTATTTGAAAGTTGCTTCCTTATCTGTGTTAAAAGCCTAATAGATAAAAAAGTAAGAATGAGAGGGGAAGTGTGTGCATGTGTGGGGGGGGGCGGTGCATGTTGGCTGTCAGATTGCAGCTTTAAGCATTTGTTCCTACACTCAGAAACAATATACTTAATTTGGAAACTTGCAGGACAAGGTTGGAGAAAGACAGAAATGGAAAAAATGGAGAGTGTCCTTCTACCTCCTTTGAAGAGTTAATCTTTCAGATGGGGACACATGGATAAATGTACCTATCCTGCTTTGCACAGCCTGGAGTGTGGAATAAGGACAGTTACAGAAATACCTTCTGTTGACTTTAGAAACATAGAAAGATGATGGCAGAAAGAGACCAAAAGCCATCAAGTGTGCTCTTGAGATCCCAAGATCCTAGGTGATCTTAGGTCCTAGCTGGTAGATTCTCTTGCAGATTTGATTCTAGTGTACTCCTTATCCCAATCCCTTTTGAATGCTGATACAGTCCTAGCTCCTACCACCTCTGCAGATAGTTTGTTCCATGGCTTCACAGTCCTTTCCGAGAAATAGTGCTTTCTAAGATCACTCCTGAAACTCCCACCCCTCAGTTTCCATCCATACCCCCTGGGTCTATGTGATAATGGCGAACGCCTAAAGGCGATCACTGTTATCACTCAGTCAGAGTGCAGACACATTTCAACACTCTGACAACCCTCAGTGCCCCGCAACACAGGAAGCCAGGACATATTTTACTACTTCCCGCACCCCCTACTTAGGATTCTCAACCCAGGGGTGCATGTTGGGGTGAAAGAAGTAAAAATAAAAAGGTTTGGGCTGGGCGCAATAAAAATCACACCAGTGCCCGGACCTGAACCCTGTACCTCAGCCACCCCAGCCATTGCCCAATCACTGACGCCACAATGCAGCTTGACTGGCAACTGCAGCGCCACCCTCTACAGTCTCTCTACCCCCTCCCAGCCCACGCTCACCGTGCTCACTCCCATCCCCCTGTGCGCGTATGTATAGCGACATCCTGTCACCTAGTTCGCCCACCCCCTCATCCGGTCACCCTACCTGTGGGTCACCGTGAGTGGATTGCATGGGGAAAGTGTTGCCATAATGGACGGTGCCCTTCCTCATGTGCCCACTTCATGGGTTACCATGCCCCCTTGTGTTTAAGATGTGAACCTTAGGGAATAGTTCAGTGTAGGGTACTAAATTTAAATCCCTCATGTACTTAAAGGTTTCTATCATATCCCTCCTTTCTCTCCTAGATTCAAGTGAGTACATGTTTAACGCCTCCAGCTGTCCCTTGTACAGCAGCCCCTGAATACCCTGTATCATTTTTGTTGCCCTTCTCTAAATGGTTTCTATTGTGTCCCTATCCTTCTTAAGGTATGGTCTCCAAAACTGTACGCAGTATTCTAAATGGGGTCTCACCATAGATCTGTACAGTGAAAGTATCACCTCCCTGTGCCTAATGTCAAAACCTCTCCCTATGCATCCTGGCATTTTGTTGGTCCTGCTGTATGCTGCATTGCATTGGCTGGTTTGTTTAAAGGTGTCACTAATAATAACTCCTACAGTAGATCCTTTTCCTCTTTTGAGTCACTGAGTTTGACCCCATTTAGCCAATAATTGTTCTAGAGTTATTCCTGGCAATATTTATTTATTTATTTATTTATTAGATCATCGACTCATTTGCAAAGGCACCTTGTCAAGACAGCAATACATCACAGCAAACAAAACAGTACAGTACATAACGCTTAGATTAAAAAAGCAACCCATGTTACAGGCATTCACTGGTGGTACATGCTTGGTAATAGGTATATTACAGTAGTCATAATATAGGTACACGAGTACCACATCAGGTAGCAACCAGAGATATTTTATTACATTAGTAAGCAGATGTTGCCTGAGACCCCAGGTATATACAGCAAAAGTAGACAGGGCAGACCCAGCTTAGGGTTGAGGGTAAGGGGCAGGTGGGAGATTATGTGTAGTTGCAGCAGCAAGTGCTTGTCAGATAGCTTCTGAGGGAGACCTTGAAAGGACCAAGCTTAGTGGGGTCAGCTATGTTGGCTGGGAGGGAATTGAACCAGGAAGGAGCCCGATAGCAAAAGGATCTCTGGGCCATAGAGGTTCTTACCCTGGGGACAATAAGGGAGGTTTTAACAGTGCTGAGGGTGGAGACTGATGGGGAGGCACGCTGCAAGGAGGTGGTGACCCCAGGTGGGGAGAGCCTTCTCAGGGTCTTTTTTACAAGAAGGCAGGTTTGGAAGCGGAGTCTTTCTTCAAGGTTAAGCAAGTAGGTGGTGGAGTACAGCCTAGGGCCTCTCAGCATTAGCCTGCAGGCCTTGTTTATAGAGAGCTGGATTCTTGCAAGTGCAGTGTTGTCGGCTGCAGCATAGATGGGGATCCCATAGTCAATTAGCGACAGGACAGAGGAGGTGATTGCCAATCTAAGGGCCTCTTGTGTTAGGCAGTCCCTATGGTGGTATAACAGTCCAATCCTGACATTGGTGGCAGCAGAAAGGGCATTGATATGGGAATGGAAGGAGAGTGCCGAATCAGATACTTGTAGGGGGAAACCTGCTCAATGGAGTTTAGTGTGCTAGGCAGTATCATGAGAGGGGCACCACTGGCTTTGCTTTGGCGATGTGAGAAGAGCATAGCTTTGGTCTTTTTTAGATTCAGGACTAGCCTTCGTGATGTGAACCAATGCTCAGCTCTATCAAAAGCTTGTTGGTGGGTGGCCTGGAGTGTGTTGGGGTTGGGGTCATAGGCGAAGAGCACAGCGTCATCCGTGTAGAGGAGGATCTTACTTGGGCAGGCCAAGGGGAGGGAGATGAGGTAGAGACTGAAGAGGAGAAGGCCTAAAATGGAGCCCTGGGGAACCCCAGAGTGGACAGGTTGTATGTCAGATAGGGTGCTATTGATTTTTACACACTGAGTTCTGGCAGAGAGGTAACTGGTGAACCATGCAAGGGGGCCGGGGGAGAAACCAAGACATCTGAGGGAGTCAAGCAGGAGGGGATGGCAAACCATGTCAAAGTCCTTGGAGAGGTCGATGACCACAGCACCGGCAGGAATTCCAGAATCAAGAGCACAGTGCAGGAAGTTGGAGAATTCAAGTAGCACGGTTGTGGTGCTGTGATCTGCATGAAAGCCATGCTATTCAGGGCACAGGATATTGCGCATGGCCAGGTATTTGGCAAGCTGGTTGGCAACTACTTTTTCAAGGGCCTTAGAGAGTGGGGGGAGGATGAAGATAGGTCGATAGTTACCCGGGGTCGCTCAATCGCCGCTCTTTAGGATGAGTGATGATGGCAGTTTTCCATGTGCGGGGGAACTGCCCCAGGCACAAAGAGTGGTTGAGCATCTTGGTAAGTGGGACCAGGATAGCATTCAACATCAGACGAAGTAGCCTAGTGTCCAGTAGGTCAGTGCCGGGGTTGCTACTACTAATGGCTTTTTGCAGAAGGGGTCTAGCCTCCAATGGGGAGATGGTACATAGGTAGAAAGGAGGTCTCTGGAGAGTGGGCAGGGGTGCTACTGGGATGGGGTCAAAGAAGTTACTGGGCAGGACTGAACTCAGGTGTGAGAAAGTGTGGTTTAGGCAGTCTGCAATGACAAGGGGGTTAGAGCAGACAGTTGATTAAAGGAGAGTTTAAAGGGGGGGCAGAAGTGGGATTCCCCATTCAGTTCCTTTATATTATCCCAAAAGTTTCTAGCCAACCCCCAGGAGGAGACAAGAGCGGATTGGTAGTACTGGGCTTTGGTCTATCGAATGGCCCAAGTACACTTATTGCAGTCAGCATTGTACGCTTGCCTATCAGCTGGCTTGCCAGATTCCAGGACAATGTGTCATAGGTTGTCTCTCATTTTAAGTTTGTGAAGGAGGGAGGAGGAGGTAACCCAGGGCATGCTTTGCATTTTGGTGTGACTTCTAGCGAAGGCATAGAGATCACAGGCAGTGTTAAAAGTGCGAGTGAAAAAATCCAGTGCTTCATCTATGGATAGTGCAAGCCTGATTGAGGACCGACCCAGTTGTGAGAGGTACAGTTTAAGGTGACACAGGCCGCCTGGGAGTAGGCAACGTCGCTGGGTGATTTGTGGTGCAGGTTTGCTGTGGCAGCGGACCAAGAGAATACGACCGGGGAATGGTCACTAAGTATACCTTTAAATATACCTTTACCCTGTCTGCAACATTTAAAAGAAAACTACACCCTCATAGCTTCTAAATGTTATTTGTTTCCACGTCAACAGACAACTCTTTTCCTTTAGCTGGTGGAGAAATACATGTCATTTGTTATCACTGTTCATGCTAATCCATTGTAACTATCCTGGGGATCTCCATTTTATGGCTGTTGAACTCTCATTGTCTGTGAGAGCTGCAGTAGCATATGAGAACATGATGTCACAGCAACCATTTATGCCATGTATCTGTATGCTGAATGTACAAATATCCTAAAAAAAAAACTCTCTAGAAAAAACAAATTGGATGCAGTTTGAAGGAGAAACCCCTGCAATAAAACTCTGACAGTTTACTAAGCTAACTGAAGATAAATGTGGTATTTCACACGTTGCTGCAGCTTGATTTGTTGAAATCTAATTAAGCAGACAGGCATACAGTGGAGTCTAAAGGGTGCTGACACATCATGTTCTCATATGCTAATGTAGATCCAGGGACAATGAGATTTCAACAACCAGGAAATGGAGACCCCCAGGAAAGTTACAGAGACTAGTATGAACAGTGAAAATAAACAAAATCACATATATCCCTAACAGCTACATGAAAAAGGTTGTCTGATGACATGGAAACAAAATTTACAAAATATTAAGGTGCAGTTTTCCTTTAACATTTAAAGTCCACTGGCAGTGGCACATGTTTGGAAAGCTGGTAAAGAAATATAATTCACTGTGGCAAATGCATCTCGAGAGCCTCCACTGTCTCAATTTTCCAAACCTGTTAATAAATCTAAAACTAAGCATGAATATACTACTATATTGACAGACTTGACTTGACACCATATAAACTAATGTCCTGTATAGAGCCCTTAAACAGAAAATTTGATGCAGTCACAGAAAATACTGACTTCTTACCAAAAGAAATTAAAACAGCAACAGAAGACCTAAAGATAACTAATGAACATCTGCAAGTGCTCCTGCAGAATGCACAGGGAACTGACTCCCAGCTTCAGACAGTGGAAGCTTCCATCAGTGCCATTATGTGACAAGCATATAATATGCAAAGGAAAGCAGAAAAGTCAAAAAACGAACTCAGATACTGAAATATAAGAATTGTTGGCATAAAGTTGGCTTTTGATGCAAATTTTGCATCAGTATTGGATTTTGTTAAAGAGGTGCTTGTAAAGCTTTTGACTTACCACCTGAAAATCCTCTAATGGCTAAAGCTTTTGGAGTCCAAAAAAGAAAAAAAAAAGCAGCACATATGGTATCTAACCACAAGTGTAAAAGCAGCATATTGTATTTAGTGGAACAAAGTCTAGAGGCAGAATATTCTCTTGTACAAAGAGACATGGATCTGAAAAGACCACCATTCTTGCAACATTTGCATTCTACTTTCATCAGAGAGAGTTTTTGAACTGGCTGGATTAAAATTTATTTTTTATGATAACTGTTGTTATACATATTCTAACTACTCTTACTAAATGCAGCTATGGTGGTATTGATTTTCAGTTTATTGGAAGGGAGTTCCAGAGTCTGGATCATGCATCAGTCTCTTAGGTACAGCATAGGTCAAAAGTGTTAAAATGGAAAACTGTACATTGTTTTTCTAAATAGACCAACATATAGATTTTTATTCCCTGGCAAGCTGCAGTCATGAGGAATACAGTATATAGTGTATGCAGTCAAAAGAAACATGAAGAGTAGACAGTCCAGGGTGATGACGCCACTGTGCAGGTCATACGTAATGCCACACCTTGACTACTGTAGCCAGTTGTGGAGTCCCTACAAGAAAACAGGTATACAAAGAATAGGAAAAGTATGACATAGATGCACCAAAATAATAACTGAGACTAAAACACAATCATATAAAGAAAGAATTAACAAGCTGGGACTAGACACTCTTGAATTACGCAGGATAAGGAGTGATTTACTTTTACTTTTATTTCATGACATCAAGACAGAGATTTTGGCCAAAGAGATGAAAACTGAGTTTAAAGACAACAATACCATCAGTAGAGGGCATGTACTTCAGATAAAAAGCACTAGATTCAGGAGTTTAAAAAGGAAGTTTTTCTTCACTGAGAGGATAGTGAATCAATGGAGTAGCTTACCTGAGGATATAGTAATAAGTAAAAATAAGACAATCTTTAAACCTAAACTTGACACTTATATACGGAAAGGGGGAAAGCTGGAGCTATTGTGGGCCTCAGCCTTTTTTGCTCCTTTCCTCATTAGTGACATTAGTATGGTGAAACGTTGTTAGGGATAGAAATCCATCCCTAGAATAGGGTTGTTATGCTGCAGTAGCTACGTCATTATAGCTGTTATGCTGCACTAATTACGTAGCTACTGCAGCCTAACAACATTGAATGTGCCCCCCCCTCGTGCTCCACCATTTCAAACAGAAAAAAATTCTCCTGAAGTAAGGCATCTTCAGCCACTGACAAGTGTGGTAGGGACAGAGGCTAAAAACTTCTAAACATAAACTCTCCCTACCCCCCCCCCATCAACAGGTCCTCTTGATGTGGTGGCAGACCGGTGAACAGCAGCAGTCCCCAATGTTGGTGGTTGATAGTAGGGATCCGGTGGCTGTGGTGAGGGTTTTCTCTGCTTAGCCCCGTTTTTTTTAAATGCAAAGTAAAAGTTTATAGCGGTCCCTTGAAGGTACCTCACGCTGTGGCAGTGTGAAGAAATAAAGCTGAGTGATAGCACTGCAGGCAAAGGGGTTCTGCGGTGGTGAGAAGCAGTGTCACTATGGCAACGTGAGAGCATCGGAGATGGAACAACAAGATCCCCTGTCAACCATACCTGAGCCGACATCAGCTCCTCATCTGCTGGCATCCTCTCCTACAAAAAATTAAACCACACACTATAAAACACAATGGATGGGTAACCATGCATAACAAAGGCTGTGTTTCTTCTCGAGAAGTGAAACCATCACAGAGACCTCTCGAGCTTCGCCCTTGAGGTCATGATGGTTTCACTTCTCTCGATGAAACACAGCCTTGTTATGGATGGTCACCCATCCATTATTTTCTGTATCTTGTGTTTAGAGATATCCTCAATCATTTTAAATTGCAGCTGGAGTTTTCTGGCCACCTTTTGTATTGCCACCTTCTGCCCTATAATGTGGGTTAGCTGTTTATTGGCCTTGTATGATGCAGTGTGCTCTGGATGTATGCGCTGTGCTTTTTGTGGGAGCAGACCTTCCAGCTCACAACAAAAGAGCATCTGTGTTGTAGGATGCCCACCATCTACTACCCTAGACTGGCTTTTGTAGCCATCTACTGCACTCCCCAACCCTAACTGCCATAATTCTGGATCCCCTATCTACTGCCAAACTGGGGTCACCAGCACAGAAGCATGCAGTACTTCCACTGGGTTATTGGGTGTTATAAGTTGCCACATTTTTGAAATACTAACCATTCAAAATAGTGTAACATCCTCAGGTTCATAAATAGTCTCCAGTTTGGACTATGCTGAGTTGGCAGATGCATCTGAGGTAATGAACCCTTATTCCTAGTATGAGTTACTTAACATAGAAGAAGGTACAATAAGTGTACTGATTTTAAAAATAAAATCTATAATGATAAATCCATTTGAATAAGTATTTGTAAGCAACAACCCATGACAGGGTGTGCGGTTATTGGGGATTAATCAACACTCCTGGTTGCGTTGTGAGGCCTGAGGCCGCAGGCCGAGTTCCCTCACAGCATAGGGGTGTTGATTAATCCCCAATAACTGCACACCCTGGAGTTGGTTATTGTGCTTATATCATAGGGCTGTTCAAAACAAGGAGAAAACAACATAAAAGGGGTTTCTTCCTGTTTTAATGACAAGAAAGGGACTGTATCCTGCCACCTGGAAAAATAGTCCCCAACAAATACTCCATATGTCACTACCATTTTGCATGTATAAATGTCATAAATTCAGCACTAACATGCTTTCTGACATTTGTTGTGCATACAGTACTTTCTACCGCAGCCAACCTCACCTGCACTGTGCACCCCCTATCTTACTGTCACTTTCTACGAGTGGGGCAGTGTGGTGCAGATGGGCCAGCAATGCTCACCTCATTTTATCCATGTCTCCCCTGTCACACACATTCCTGCCATGCAGAACAGGAGTACCTCTCTGCTATCACTGTGTCCTGTGTGTCTCTTGATCTCTCTTGCACACACAATGCTTATGTTCGCTGTTCCAGTCTCTCTCCTCGGATCCTCCTTTTGCAGAGCACGAACATAACACACCAAACTGTGGAGAGAGAGAGAGAGAGAGAGAGAGAGAGAGACATACACACACAGAGAAACACACACAATACTGCTGTGGTTCTACACTTCCGTTCCCGATTCCACATTCAGGATCACATTGTCACAAATAGACACACAGTCAGCAGTGGAGAAGGAGGAGCTGACATCGGGGGATTGCTGGCAATGTGTGGTGGAATGGGATGGGAGGTGAGTGCAGCAATGGGCACGGCAGTTAGAAATGTGGTGGCATGGGGCGGGAGTGTACACAACTGATAATGCTGCTGGATGGGACCAACTGGTATGCTGGGGACAAATTTGTGCAGCAGGAGTTTGCTTCGCTCCCACACACAGCCCTTGGGGGTTTGGTGGTGGAAGGAAGAATATGTATTACTAGTGCCAGTGCAGTTACATTATAAGATAGTGGGGAACACACTGAAATGATGGCTGCTGCACATGGCTTGGCGAATGGGTATCCCTGAGTAAGATATCTCACAGCTGCCACATGGACAAGAAACTGGACTGCCACAGAAGATGACACTGCAGGACATTTTACTTACAGTATATGCCATGCTTTTACTCTCTTCTTGTGACTTTCTCTGTATGACTCACTGTGGCTCGTTGGTGGTGGTGGTGGGGGGCAGATACTGCTCTCGCAAATCCAGCAACTGTCACAGTAACAACACAGCTTACTGATTCACACTAGTTGCTGATCTCAGGGACATATACAGAATGCTTACAGCTCTGACTGCAGTACCTTTCACTGTACACTGCAGCTCTCTCTTGTGACAGCAGCTCTCACCAACTACTGCTACAATTACTTCATGACCTGTAAGATTTCTGAGTAACTACTGCTGCAAATCAACTTATTAGATAGGGTAATAGCATACAATGATAGCATTGGTGGAACAAACGTGTAAGCAGTAATACCCAACAGAGTGGGAGGTATTGTGCTATACCGGACCACTCAGGGGTGTAATGAGGCCCAATGCCACAGGTGGAGGGCCTTATAGCCTCTGGAAGGTCCGGTATAGCATAATATCGCCCACCCTGGAGGATATTATTGTGCTTAGAAAATGGGCACTGTAAAAAAATTAAGTTTAATAAAAAATGTTAAAAACAAATTAATTTAAAGTAAGTTTTGTAATAAATTGTTTCCTACATATACATTAGAATGATGTGCTTTAGAATGATTTTTTAAATAGATGTTATACAGTAATTTTCTGTGTTAAACAGCACTGTTTTTACATAAAGCCTCTACCTGTATCCCGCTTCTCCCCCTTCATTTCAGAAGATATTAGGATACTAAAGTACTGTAGTGCTAGTGTAGCTTCCTTTTTAATTAGTCTGCCTGACCTCTCTCAGCCACTTACCCAATTGTGCCTGAACTTTCTAACCTCAATTTAGTGAGCTCTGCTTACAGGAAAAATCTCTTCCACTGATGGATGCAGGAGGCTGAAGGTAACTGCTGGGTACTATGCCACTATTTGTTTGGTTGTGGTTCACTGAAAAAAAAAAAACAACAACAATGGGCCCGATTCTGAAAGGAGCCCTTGGGGCGACACAAGTTGTGTCACTCCAAGGACTATGGCAGTACTGGGTGCACCAGGAACCCCGCGCTGTATTCCAAGAAAAAGCAGGGTTCCTGCACCAAACTCCTTAGGATTGCCACAAGTGTGGGACTGGGCCCAACCAGTGGCACAGCTGCAGCACATGCCACAAGGACTTGGCACCTCTTCCACCAGTGCAACACAGGATGTGCAGCACTGGTGGTGATGGTGAAGGAGTACACACGTGCCCAGTGGGGGTGAGGAGTGGGTGGGGACATAGGATGAGTTGGTGTGCCAGCAGGGTGGTCGGGTATTGGTTCGGCACCCAGCAGGGTGCAAAGGCCCATGTTATATCTTTATGGAGGCATATGCATCCCCCGAGTGCCAAAGCAATCCTATACATCCCAGCTATCACAGCAACCCTCCCTGTTCCCTTTTGTGCCCCTCCTGCCCATGGATCCCACTTGTAATCCACCCAAAACAGTGTCCTAGTCAGTGCAGGGGCTTAGGCCACCTCCTGGAAGGTCAAAGTAGAGCTCTTGTGGCCATAAGCTGATAACTTCGTAATTGGAAATGTGAGGCCACACCATGGCGCAAGCCCCCTTGCAACCTGGCGTACTCAGATGCAGGACGCAAGGGTGATGCACTGCCTGTTTGGTGCAGTGGCTTCCCTGTCCAGCGCAGCCCACATTCCAGAATAGGGAATGCTGCAAATTGGGACATGATATCCAACTTGTGTCTTTGCTGTTTGGTGCAAGCACCTTTCATCTGATGGAACTGCTTCTGGAATCGGACCCAATATGTCTGAATTTTGTTCTGTGAACGAGACATACACTAACAGCTCAAACTGTCTTTGGTTCGCCCTCCCCCCTACACACACACAATCAAAGGAATGACAATTACATATTCTCCTATTCTCAAAATGTTAAATGTATCTGGAGAAGGAGGAGCTTGCTTGATTTTGGAAAAAAATGATCTTGAGTCTGAATCGCTGACTTCAATGAGAGAGAGAGACACAGCGCTAGCTCCAGCACTGCAACTGAGTGTCAGAAAAGTGGTACTTTCTTCAGACTCTGTACCACAGATGGACATCCATCTGTGATTTAGAGAGCAAAGAAAATACACTGCTCTCATACACAGTTGCACTACTTGCGCTGTCACTTCACTAATTTTTTAGTCATACTCTATTTTGGCCACAACAGTGTTTGTGCTTCTTCAATTTTCCAAACAATGTACTGTTGTTTATACATTGCTGAAAGTGGGATGGGAGAGATTGTCCAACTGTTACGGGCATCAATAATGGAGCGGGGGGGGGTCGGCTGCAAACTCGCTCGCTAAGTGAGAAGAAAAACGTGATGGCAGATCAAGACTGCAGTTGTAGCAGACTTGATTTCTAATGTCAGTCTGGCTTGCATCACAGAGACCTGGGTGGGGGATGATGCAGGCCCAGTTTTAGAGGCTGCCATCCCCCCTGGATACTCTGTAGTGCACTGACCCAGAATGGAATGCAGGGGCTGGAGTGTGGCCATCTGCTTTAGATCTGAGCTGGGCTTCACCATGCACCCAGTGGAATGGCCAGGTTCCTTTTAATGTGTGGCTGATTGTGGGGGTCTAGGCGCAGGCTGCAGGATTCTCCTGATTTTATTTATTTAGTTTTTGATTACCGGGCAAGTGCTCTAGACAAAGAAATTGCCTATTTTCAGTCACAACCCAGGAGTGTTACAGACATAGGTAAAAGCACATCACATCACAATGGTTACCATTAAATAATACAGACTTCGGTCAAATACACTACAGTACAGACGGGCACGGTTATACCTACTGCATAGGAGAAATTAGACATTACACTAGGCTATCCATAGACACAGGGGAATGCACAATACGGTTTCAAGGAGATAGACCATACAGTATAAGCAAGTAGTGAAACTATTACAGACAGTCTCACGGTGGGATACCTCACAGCCGTTTTTTGCCTTCTATTTAAAAGCGGGCGAGAGTGATACATGCCTAATTATGTGCTGAAGGGACATGCAAAGGAAGCCTAACTCGGTGTCTTTCCCAGGGGTTAAGTCACAAGTGCACCTGTCAGAGGCCAGGAGGCAGGCACGGAGCTAATTTTAAAAGATCAGGTGTGTAGTGGAGTGCCTCACAGTTGAAGACAGGGAGTTCCATAGCTTTGGGGCAGACACCACAAATGCTTCTGCACACCCACCCTAGTGGCGCATTTGGGTGTATTAAAGGGCAACTTTTCGGTAGATCTCAGCGGGTAAGTCTGATGGGCTGGGTTCATCAGCATGCAAGGGACATTGGTGTTCCAGTTCAGATGATACTGTCAGTTGTGCATCCTGTGGTATAGACATGGTTAGAGGGGGGGAGAGAGAGCCAGCGCAGACTGGAGTAAAATATGCAATGATGAGTGCACCTAGGTACTGATAATGTGAAGCAACAGATACTATTATAACAGGTGTCTCACTTCTGCAATAGTCCCTTGTTCATGTCTTAATAGGAAGTGATGCCATAAGTCAGGCTGGGTCACAGTACCCCCTGCGCAATGGCTAATTTTGCCTTAGAGTTTAAGAATGCTCTGACTTTGTAGGCCAGCCCAGGCTTGATACTGACCATCATACAAGTGTTAGTGATATGGAGGCTGAAATCCAATGAAGGGTCAAGGGTTATACCCAGATATCTGAAAGAGTCCATCAAATCCAGGAGTGAGCCATCTGAGCTACAGTATGTATGGCCAGTGTTGCAGAGCTGGCTTTGACCCTTAGTGCTGATCCAAATAGCATTGGCATGTTTTTTTTGATATTCAGAAGAAGTTTGTTTTGAACTAGCTGCTCATGTAGACAAAGTCCAACTCAAGTGTGGTATTAATGGAGGCAATGTCCTTGGCACTGGTGTACATACAGTACAAACAGTACAAACACCATATCATCCGCATAGAAGATGGTAGAGGTAGTGCTCAACATTTGAGGCAACCTATTCACAAACAGTGAGAAGAGTAGTGGTCCAAGATTTGAGCCTTGTGGTACACCATTGCTGGTAGGAGAGAAGTCAGATTTGCAGTTGTCAATCTGAACGAATTGTATCCGCCCAGATAGGTAACTGCTGAACCATGTTGAGGAGTCTTGGGAGAATCCAAGTGTGGCCAGTGTATCTAGTAGCAATGTGTGATTCACCAGGTCAAACATTTTTGTTAAATCCACAGAAATCATTCCAGTGTGTAGCCCTTTATCCATTGATAGCTTGATGTCATTAATGAGTTTGATAAGCGCCGTGGTCATACTGTGCCCCTTTCTGAAACCATGTTGGGCAGGGGTGAGAAGGTTGTTTTGTTGAATGTAGTCCATGACCTGGTCGGCTACTAATTTTTCAAGAATTTTGTTTAGTGCTGATAATATTGCAATTGGGTGATAGTTGTTCATGTCTTTTATGTCCCCTTTCTTATGGATGGGGACAACTCGTGCTATCTTACAGAGAGACGGTACTTCCCGCATACTGATGGAAAGGTTGTAGATCCTGGCAACTGGTGCCACTATTACAGGGGCCGCTAGTTTAAGGAATCTTGGTTGTAGGCCATCTGATCACACTGATCCATGCTCAGGTAGTTTCCTCAAAAGTCTCAGAACCTCAAGCATGGTGACCTGCTTAAAACTAAATGAAATGGAGGCCTGGGCTGGGGACACAGTTGGAGAGACAGAGGGTTGACTGGTCAGCCTCTCATAGCCCGAGAGGTCAGAGAAGTGGATGTTTAGGGTGTTCACAATGGTATAGGTGTTACTGCAGTTGGCACAATTCACTGTCATATCAGTGATTGTCAAGCATCCACCTTGTCCAAAGAAAGTCTAAATATTATTCAAGAAACCACATGCGTCATTGGCCGATTTCTGTAGTAGCTTAAGAGAGTAAGCCCTTTTTGCTGCCAAAATTTCTCTCTTGCATGTATTCCTCTGCCTATGATATTCATCCCAGTCAGCTAGTTGGCTGCTTTTCTTTGCAGCAACCCAGGTCATATCCCTGCTCCTCATGCTGGTCAGGATCTCACTATTCACCCATCTTGTTGCTGTACCTCAGACCCGCCTTCTTTTCATGGGAAGGTGCTTATTTTGAGATTCCTGTAGGGTGGTTACAAGGTAGGATAGAGCAATGTTGTCATCATCTGCCTGGTAAATTGGGGATCAGTCAGTGTGGTGAAGATCCGCATGTAGCTTTCCGATGTTAATTTTGGAAAAGTCCCGAAAGTATATTTCTTTGGGGGGAGGCTTTGGTATGTGTGCCCTCCATATGCAATAAACTGGGGTATGGTCACTGATAGCATCGGGTAGAGTACCCAAGCCTTGAATATGGTCAGCTCTGTCTGTGGCAATCCAGTCCAAGAGGGAGTTGTGGCCTCCCTGTTGTGATGGCCTCATTGGACATTTTATTAGCTGAGTCAGGTGCAACTTGCTGAACTTGGCATCATACAATGCTGAGTATTTCACAATCCAGTCCAGGTTGAAATCCCTCATTAGAAGGAGTTCTCCTTTTACCTTATGTGATGCCAGGTAATCCATAAGGTTAGTTAAGCCAGCGATTCCACTTTTGGATGGGTTGTAGACACATATCAGATTGATTTTTTTGGTGTTACCAAGAGTCTGAACCACATGAAGGGCCTCCAAAGAACCAATTATGTCCATAGGTTGGGCAGTTATCGCTTAGTGATCTTTGACATATAGAAAATACAAAATCACACATGCCTCCACAATGCAAAGCATCATGGGCTGCATATGCAAATCACCACAGAATGTTATGCTGGTCCAACTTTAAGCAGAATTGCATGGTGCCGAAAGGCCTCTCACACAGTTTGCAAAGGGTGCTAACAGAAGACATAGACACGTGTTTCATCCTACCAGGACTCATCAGTATGCCTCGCCTGTTTGACACCCCAGTGGAATGGACCAGCTACCCTAAGGCAGTAGCCTTGGATATATTGTGGTGAACCCATTAAATAAAAATCATTTGAAGATTGTATCCTTTTAGTATAAGATTGAGGCAGGTTGTTTTTCATATGTTTCACACGTATTGTATAATACACAGATGTTGTTGGTCTGAATGCCTCGATGAAGTCATTGTTTGCAAAGGGCATAGCACAGAGTGCATACTGATGAGCTCCAGGATGAAACACGTGTCTGCTGCTCCTCTGTTAGCACCCTTTGCAAACTGTGTGAGAGGCCTTCGGCACCATGCAATTCTGCTTAAAGTTGGACCAGCATAACATTCTGTGGTGATTTGTATATGCAGCCCATGATGCTTTGTATTGTGGGGGCATGTGATTTTGTATTTTCTTGAAACTTGGCTTCCCAGCCAAATGCCCTTTGGGGTAACCTCCTTGCCTCAGTGTTTGCGTACAGAGGTTCTTTGTCTTTGACATATAGGGCAACCCCTCCTCCCCTCTTGGAGGAGTAGCAATCCCTATGGAGAAGTTTATAGCAATTTATTGTGCATATGGTGTCCGGAATATTCAGCTTGAACCACGTCTCCATTAGCCCAAGTATGTCTGGGGAATATTATGCCACCCATGCTTCCAGTTCCACAAAATTAGCCGTAAGACTCTTGATGTTCATATATGCCATCTTCATCCCCTTGGCCAACCTGGATTAGGTCCAGGGTTACTTTCAACATCTCCCAACCTTGCAAGTCTAAGTAAGTGTAGCCATAACTCAAGCACTTCATACTTTAGCCAGTACATGTGTCTCTTAGTTCCATGGAAAGATTGGAAACGTAGGTAGTACCCTAGCCTTGCAGTCCATAAAAGCTTCCAAAACCAAAGTCCAGGGGTGATTCGCTTGGAGCTAAGCAGGGGGTTGGAGTATTTGAAGGATATCCCATCATAGAGCCTATTCTCCCATCTAGGTTCCTCCAGTAAAATGTTTGCCACAAAGACTAGTGCCAATAGCAAGCCCACCCCTGGAGAAAAGCCCCTGAAAGTATAGACACTCATTTTCTGTAAAAAACATAAGAGACAGCCCCTTAAATTCTTGATACAAATTCCCCTCGGGTGTCAGACAGTGAACTGACACACACCCCCTAATGTGCATCAGGCAGCAGCCTGGTAGTGAACAGGGGAGTTTGTTTTGCTTTGTATGGCTTCCAAAAAGTTGATTTAAAATGAAAATGCTGATATCTGGTGGTGATATTTTGCAGAAATTCCTGAAGGTGATGATCTGTCGCCTGGACTTATGCCGAATGTGGAAACCTTTTTTCTGTATCTTTCCTTTGTTCTTCAAAGTGGTTGCTAAATATACCCCATTCTCATTACCCTCATCAGCCCTTCAACTATTGCCCTGCTCCCTGCCCCTGCCTCTTTCTCTCTCATCCTCCTAACCCTGCCATCTAACAATGGATGTCTTATCCTGCTGTAATAATATTGATCTCCCTAATGTGTATATGCTGACTTCATTTGTTATGACTTTACTTGTTATTATCACTATGTATTGTATGAATTTTACTCCTGTCTTCTCTGTGCTCTGTACCTTACATGCAATGTTATTATGTTTGTACCCTGACGTGGAGCCTTTGTAAAGGAGTCTCTGACTCAAAGGTTTGTAATTCCAACATATATTCTAAAATAAAAAAATAAATACATAAATAGCCCTCAGAGTCAAGCACATATTCTTTAGGAGGAGGTCAGATGAAAATGTGGATTCAGTGTAGGACCCAGCATCAAAGAATTTTTCAGGCTTAGTTGGTAGTCTTAGTTTTCCTTGGATGGCTTCCAAAAAGGTTATTTAAAATGAAAATACTGATACCTGGTGTTAATGTTTTGCAGAAAATCAATCCAGAAGATTTTCACAGATGTTGTGTGCAAGAATGTCATAGTTAGTACAAGCAGAGAAACATGAAAATCCACAAAACTAATCTACAGACATAGACAAACACAAACAGCCACCCACACAGATCCAGAAGATCTGGGGCAGTGGGAGAATTCCTGCTGAAGAGGGCCAATTTTGTTGTCGGTGAAACATTGGATACCCCCAGATGTTTAATTTTGGGGGATTTTAACATTTAGGCTGACAATGAAACATCCAAGCTTGGTTATTACATCCTTCAGACAATGTCATCGCTGGGCATGTCGAAAGAGGTTTCTTCCACTACCCATCAGGGTGGCCACATGCTGGACCTGGTCTTCTCACTGGGGCTTGAGATAAATTATCTCAAGACTGATCAGGTTGTTTGGTCTGACCATTGCATGGTTGAGTTCTCATCTGGGGCTCCCCTCGAGGGCCCTCCCACTGCTGAGATTGTAAGCTATCACCCTTTAGGGGTTTGACCCAGAGGGTTTCCTGGTGGTGGGTGATCTATCTAGTGTGGGCAGTGCATGTGTGAGGGCCATGTCCACGGTGATCACCACCTATAATGAAGTGAAATCCACCACGCTTGACTCCCTCCCACCAGTCTGGGTATGACCCAGGTCTTCTCACTTGAGATCCCCTTGGTTTGATGGGGAGCTCAAGGTGATGAAGACAGTGAGTTGGAGGTTAGAGCACTGCTGGTGGAAGACCACGCTGGAGGCAAACAAACTGGTCCTGCGAGCTCACTATTCTGAGTGCCAGTGGGCACTCAACCGTAAGAAGGCAGAATTCCTGTCCAGGGAGACTACTTCCAGGAGGAGCCAACCAACTGCTTTTTCAGACTGTGGACAGGCTGCTAAACCCAGCTTGTCTACAGCTGAAAAAGACTTTTTCAAATGAGCTATGTGAGTAGTTTGCTCGGTTCTTCTCGGACACAGTGTCCGGCATCCGGCTAGGAATTCCACCAGTGAGTCATGTTATGGCCGACAGTGATCGCCTTAGTTGTTCAGAGAGTGCTTTGTCTGGTTGGGGTAAGTTTAGACCAGTGAAGGTGGCTGAGGTCATTGAGGTTGCTTCTAAGCTGAGGCACACATACTGTGAACTGGACCTGGTGCTGACAGATTTTTTGCTGGGATGTGTTGACTCTGTTGGCCCGGTGTTTGCCGTGATTGTCCAGTGTTTCTTGTCAGAGGGGTTTTCCTGGATGTCTTGAAAGAGGCATTGGTGAGACCCCTTCTGAAAAAGCCATCATTGGACCCTGACGTCAAGGCAAATTACTATCCCATCTCCCACCTCTCATTTGTGGGGAAGGTTGTAGAGAAGATTGTGTCGCTTCAGCTAGAAAATCACGCCTTGGCCTATGATCTATGTGAGCCTCTCCAGTCTGGGTTTCAGGAGAAGTATAGCACTGAAACTGCGTTAGTTCAGGTGCACAATGAACTTCTCAGGGTGAGAGCTTGAGGGGAGAGGGCAATTCTCATTCTCCTCGATCTCTCCTCAGCTTTTGACACAGTGGACCATTGTGTATTACTTGACCGCCTGAGGGAATTTTGTGTAGTCACTGGCACAGTCATCTGCTGGTTTGAGTCCTATCTCACAAACAGGAGGCAAAGGGTAGTGATGGGGAATTTCTCCTCTTCCCCCTGGCCTCCTGTCTTGTGGAGTACCTCAAGGATCGGTCTTGTCACCAATGTTGTTTGCCATGCATATGCTGTCCCTGGGAAGGATCATTAGGAAGTATGGCTTGGGTTTTCATTGTTATGCCAATTATACCCAGCTATACCTCTCCTTTGCCCCTGGAACATCTGACGCAGCGAACGTGCTAAATAATTGCCTTGCTGAAATCAATGACTGGATGGCCTCCAGCTGGTTGTGACTGAACCCCGATAAGTTGGAGGTACTAGTTGTGGAGTCGAACAGAATGCATGCTAGGGTGGCCTCGTGTGCAGAGACAGGCTTATTCCTGGGATCTGTACCCTTGAAGGATGCCTCTAGGGTGCAGAACCTGGGCGTTATTCTGGGATGGCAGTCTAATGCTTGAAACTCAGGCTTTGGCCACTGTCCATATCAGTTTCTATCATCTGAGGAATATCTCCAGGGTCAGGCCCCTAGTTCCGCCTCTGGACCTCTCAACTTTGGTGCATGACTTTGTGACAATGAGGCTTGATTACTGTAATGCACTGTACCTCAGGGTCTCTCGGGGTACCATCCACCGGCTGCAGCTGGTGCAAAATGCAACCATCAGGCTGTTGACGGGGCAGTCTAAATAGTCACATCACCCAGGTGCTGTGGGAATTGCACTGGCTACCAGTCAGGTGGAGCATCCTCTTCAAGGTGGGTTTGCTCACCTTTAAGGCCCTACATGGATTGGGTTCAGGCTACCTGGCTGACCTTCTCCCACCGGCCGTTTCAGTCCACTCTCTATGTTCCTCCTCTAGGGGCTTTCTAGCGATTCCTAGGATGAGGTTAAAAATGGTCGGTGACAGAGTTTTTAGTGTCGCTGGCCCCATCCTGTGGAATTAGCTTTTACCATCAATAAGAAAGGCCCCTTCAGTTGAAGTATTTAAGGCCCGCCTCAAGGCCTTCCTGTTTATGCAGGCATTCCCTGATTTTGCTGTGTAACATTCTTTGCCTGACCGTTATGTAGACTGTTCCTGACCTTTGTTTTCCCCTTATTTAATTGTAATTCAAATCATCTATTATTTTTTATATTTATGATTCTTTTATTATGTTATATTATTGTACTGTAATTGATGTTGTGTTTTACTATTGCATGGCACCCAGAGCTTCTGGGATTGGGTGACTTCTAAATAAAATTAGCCTTGCCTTGCCTATTCGGAATTTCAAATGGACAATTTATTTGCGTTATCAGGTCAGCTGGCACTTGTTGTAACCAAGGCTCTGTCATCTGATACCTTCACAGCTTGCCAGGGGTATCAGCCAGTCAGAACCTAAGGATTTCTAAGCCCATTTTCTAATCACTGTTAGTGTTCTCTCTCACATGCATTTCACCACAATCAGTGACTGCCTCGCTTACTTTACTTTGCAGCAAAATAACTAGTACTGCCTTACCGAGGGATTTTCTTTAGCGGTCGCCTCATGCCAACTGTGTGTATATGAGGGATTAATCAACAGTCATCTGATGCTGTTCCACCAATGCTGTCAGTGGATTTTAGTATCCCCTGTTATAACACAGTATAATCTATGGGGAATGGTTATATATTTTTGGAATTAATTACTTTAATGTAGTACAGAAAGGATGAATTCACTGTTATTTCTGTAAAAGGTTATAGTAGACATAAATGATGATATGCAGAAATCTAATTAGAATTAGTGGTCCTTGTTATTTAAAGTATGTTGCATTATAATTAATAAACTTGAATGCAAAGTTACTGGCCATAAAACTAGTTACTTTTTAGGTAGCAAGTGTAGATTGCAGCGGAATATGCCTTTATGCACATTTTAAGATTAGTGTTGTTTTTAATGTGTGCGAGTTGGATGTTGTGTGGTCTAAGTAGTGTCACCTCCAGCAGGATGTAGTTCCAGCTGAAAGATTTCCCATGCATCTCACCCCAACCCACCACACACACATAAAAGTGTTTTCATACCCATAATGCTTTGGTACTTTGATTAATGGAAGTGCATGGACTGCAGAATAGTATAGAGTTTATATTCATGTGAGATACATCCAAGCAGCTTACTTACCACACAGTAATTTGCATATCCATGACTCTTTGCACTTGGGTTTAGCCTTCAGAGTGTATGCATATGTCTTGGAGAGATGTACAAAAACCAAACTAATTGGAAATGAAGTTGTCTTGTATGATGTATGCATTCTACATACTGCCCTTGCTGCATACTTCCTTTGTGTTAGGCTGCTTTGCATTCATGTTATGCCAACTATAATGGGTGTTTCATATACTGGTCTGGAAATTTTATTGTAGAAGTGTGTGCACTGTAAAATGCTGCCTTGGTCCTCTGTGGCTCACAGTGATTACACAAGCTAATTGCTCACTGTCATCCTCTGTTGCTGATCAAGCAAACTGACACCCAGTATGGTTCTAAGATCCAGAAGATGTAATTGAGAAACAGTTTAACAGAAAGTGTGGGGAACTAAATAAATTAAGGCAAAGACAGAAGGCTATCTTAGCACCTCTCGGCTACACTGGTATTTTAATCAAGTACTTGTAGTGTGTAAACTGTAGAATAGTATACGGTAGTGTAGAATTTACATTTGTATAGTGCTTTTCATATGCTGCATCCCAAAGTAATTTACAAGAAGTATGTTTACACAGAATAGACTAGCTGGTATGCTACATCTCATTTCATACGGGGCCTTGCTTCTGCTTGATACAGCTTGACTCATCTCAGTACTGTTGATACTGCACATTGTTTAATGTTGTGCATTAACACTTTGGAGTTTGAATCCTCTCCATGAACAGGACTTAAGCATCTTTTCTTTTTCCTTTTTATATGATTTGTTGTTAAATTATATACAATTATAGAAATGTGTGCTGAATGGCTTTACTGTGCAACAACATTAAAATGAATGTTAAAAGGAAAAAAAAAATAATAATGAACATTTAATTAAATGATCAAAGGGACCAATGGTGGTGTATTTACCTTTTTCTAAGCAGGTGTCCTAACAGTGCATCATCTTAAGTGATAATTGCAGAAACTGGCTTTGCTTCCCTCTCCCTTATGCAGGTACTCTTTACACAGGCATTCTCCTAATTTTGCAGCACACACTCTTCTGCTTCCTCTTTCCTCTTCCTCCTTCTCTCAATACTGCATTCTTGCTATGCCTTACTTTTTTGTGTCAGAAACTGTGTTTATGAACAGTTTATATTTACCCTGAACAGCCCAGATACAATGTAACATATTACTTTCATTTAAGCTCTATCCTGCTTCTTTCAAATTTTATTGAACTAAAGAATAGTAAAGTCAAGTGGCTTGACTAAGGTCACCCATTGAGCCAGTTGCTCGGGGGGGGGGGATTTCAAACCCTGAATTGTGTAGTTTAGGTTTGTAGTTCTGTGCTGTATGCTCTGTATCGCACTGATTGCCCTGTACTTGAACGTTGTGCATCTATTAGCTGGTAGTAATCTTAAAGCATGTTTGGGTGGTTTGGGGGCTTTCTGGAACATATCCATAGTAATGCATATGTGATAGATAACATACATTATATCCAATTTCAAAGTTGTTCACATTAGGATAGCCTTACTTAGGTGCAATGTCTAGTTTCTAAGGGGGCTCATAGGGACGAGCATCAGCACCAGCAGATGCGTATTGCACAGTAAAAGTTTACTGGGTTAAATAGCTATATGCAAGTAGTGTTCTGGTACTGTTAGACACAAAGAAGAAAAAAGTGAATATAGCAAAGCTAAAAAAAAAATTATTTATAACTGACAAAGTAACATTGTGACATAACTGTCAAAGTTTAGTACCTTGCCCTCAAGTGATCAACGTTATATGGATAGCATGTTTATTTACATTCCTTAGCATGAACTGCAGTTCTGATTTACTGATCACTTTGCATTTCATAGATATTACATATATGCTGAATTTTCTAAAGGATCCATCTGTGGTAATCCTGCTGCTGTTTCTAAAAGTAAATCTATCCAAACTGTTAGACCATCTATTATATAGCCTGAGTTTGAAGTTTGCATCCAAACAAGGTGAAGCTGTAGCAAAACATAATGCGAATCTAATTTCCATTCAATTTCAAGCCTCAGATTAATTCAGAAGCACAGAATCTGTAGGAAATCAAAGTCCAGTAGTAGTACCTAAGTACTGGAGCTAACCCACTTGAAACCTGGAACCAAAACAATGTGTGGGCCACTCAGGTCAAAAAAACATTACCATGTTTTCTTTCATTTCTGTTCCATCTATATTTATTTCTAGCCAAACCCTGATGTGTTGCCTCCTAAGACTTCTTCTGGGGACACTTTTGCTATGCACTCATAGGTACTCAATACTTTCATTACTCACTGCCACTTGCCTCCTACATCCAGCGATGCACTCTATCCCAGAAATAATCATGAAATATGTTTCAACATTTTGAAGTGCATTTGGCAGTGGAGAATGCCAGTAGGCAGTCAAGATGTTTGGTGAAGTAATTTGACAGTATTGAGAACGTACTGCATGAGCACATAGCAGTTAGTTCAGGTATAAACACTTACAGTACATAGTTCATGGGACTCAGGACATAAAATATTCTGTATGTCTGTTTTTGCATCTGAATTGATTTACTATACTGTAATCTTTTAAGAATACAGCAGGGCTACTTGAATGCAATTGGATGGCTTGAGATGCAGATACAGTATCAAGTTGCATTCACGTTTGACCTTATTGAAAATCTTACTCCATATGTATTCTGAATTACTCACACAGGCTGAGCTATAACCATTTCATTCCATCAGCAGTGTATTCAACTAGTAAAATATTGCACACTTCCACTACTCTATGTGAAATCTTGATGACTTGCTTCAAGCAGTATTCATCAATATGTGGAACATACAGGTTTGAAAAGAGAGAAGGCCATTGGTCCATTGTGTGCTGCCCCCACCAGCTGAATGCAAACATATTTCATCTCTTTTCTCTTTAAAGTTGTTGTCATGTCTGAGTTTAAAGGTAGTAAGTTATAGTACTATCTGATACAAAATTCTCCAGGAGTCTGTTCCACATAGTCACAACTCATTCTGTGAGATAGTTCTCCCAGATACAGTATTCAGTTGATCCAGAATACTTCTTCTTTTATTGGTATTGTGTGCTCATGTGCTCAATCATCTTTTGGATTTTATTTTTTATTTATTCAGTGTTGGATTACAATAATTATGTATTCATTTAAAAAGGTGCTTGTTTCCAGATGTGTCCTGGGTGAACAGGTATAGGGGTGGATAAGTGAGTGTTTCGTAATAGTCATCTGGGAACAATGTAGGTATATAGTGCAATAAATATATAGTATATGGTTAGAGTTTATTGTGGATGGAAAACGATGGTTTTCCAAATCCTGTTGTAGGACAGTTCAAAGGTCAAAAACATTGTTGTACTATCTTTCTGACATCACAACGATAGTACAACAACTTCTTAACCTTCAACTGTTTCCCGATTGGCTGAAACATTGGCTTTTCAAAAAATATTGTACAGCATGGCAGCGCTGGTAAGTGAGCGGTTGAGCATGAGCTTTTCAGATAGTTTGGACATGGACTGCCATAGTCGGCACCCTGTTTCCAAACTATCAGTTTGTCAGCAGTTTTTTTTTTTTAAATAAATCAGTGGCCCCTCCATACAAAGCTAAGCCAGACAACAGTGAGCAATGGTACCTTCAGGGTCGGCAGTGGAGCGGAACTGCAGCGAGGACCGGGAGAAAACGGTAGTGTCTGGACAAGGTACGGAAACTAACACATTCTTGTGAAATTAACGTGCCATAGTTTGTGGAGAACCATATGCTATACAAAATAACAGATAGGGAACTGAGCACGTCAAGGCCATGTTTCCATCTCGGGTGTTTGATGACATCATAGGGACCTCTCAAGCTTTGCTCTCGAGGTCTATAATGTCATCAAAACCCTCGATGGGAACACAGCCTTGTTGTGCACAGTTCCCTATACATTATTCTATATATAGTGAAACAGTCAGGAATAGCTGGCAAATACTAGGGGTGTGATAAAGAAAACAGGACATATTATTTTTGCAGTACAACACTGCAGTGGCCAGGTAGGCCAGACAAGCCTGGTTTCAATAACATTGAAGATGATTAAGTGAGTTTTTTTTTCCTATTGTACAATAATAATGTGGGAACAATGCAGTCTTGCAGTTTAATGATAAAATGAAACTGGCAGGAATTAATGGCAACATTGCACATATTTGTATCTTTTAGTGCTGTGTTGGATCTGATGTTTTTATCCCCTTCAGGTATTTGAATATTGTAGTTATGCTGTATGTCCCTTAAGTCATCCCTTTTACAAAGAAAAGTGCCCTAGTTCTATCAGTTAGTTGTAATTTCTTAGGTATTTCAAGCTCTCAGCCACCTTTATCACTTTTTTCATACAGCTTTTTCTCCATCTACAACATCCTCATCAGGGACATACCCTGGTTCTATGAATATGCCCAGTTTAGACCTCATGCTCCACTGTCCCCTCAATCCTGCAGCCAACAAACCGCTCCCAGAGCTTCTCCTCCATGGGTAGTGTCCTGGGGGGGAGGAGTGTCCTCACCATCCAAACCGAGGCAATCCACCAGGTGGACAGGATACAGTGTTGTGGGTGATAAGACCCCAGGATAACCAGAGACATCAGCCATCATTTAAATTGTCAGTGGAATTTCCCATTTGTTTTCTCCCCCGTCCTCTCTCTTCCCCTGTCATGAACAGAGTCTAGTGATGACCTCAGATTAATGTAGCAATGTCTGTGGAGGGAGCATGCCTCCATTCCCACCACAGGTGACTCTGTGGCACTGGATGCCGATGCCTTTCCAACTCACCACAGTGCACTGCCAAGCCATAGCTGTTGCAGTCAATCCTGCCTCTTGATGTGACAACTCATGTTTGTTCCCAAACCCAGATCTGTTCCACAGCAGTGTAGAAAACTGCTGCTGGGTCATTGAGATTGCCACTTTGTCACTCATGTCTGCACTTTATATCTTCACTTGCAAAACATGCAAGCATATTAGTATCAGTCTGCTGTGAAAGGTTTTTTTTTGGTGGAGAGCCATCATTTGTCTATCACAGATTCAGAATACGAGCTCTTCTCCCTAGTTCCATCCACTGTCTGCTATTTCCCCTCTCCTTTTCTCCTTGAATTCCTTGCCCAGTCACAAGTCTGGAAAATGCAAGATGCAAGGTTCTTCTGTAACTCCTAATTCTGACTGCTTGAAACTTTACCACTGCTTCCCATACCACATATGTGCCAGTGTTTACTTTTTTCATATGTGATGCAGTTTAGTGCATTGTTTCTCAGTGAATGGCAGGGTTGTTGCACAACTTATATCATTTTCATAACCATGATGCAGTGCTTGCAACTCATGGAATTAATGTATTGTCATATATGGTAAAAAGCAAGTGAAACATGTTCAAACCTGTTCCCACACTAACTGATCACATTAGGTAAGGAGCTGTGGTACTATGCTTACCTAGTTTCTTGAACACTAACAGCATTTTGGTTGCTACAATATAAATAAACAAGGTTCAGCATGTGAACCCAGGAAGCAAGCTAAGTATGCTTGCTTGTAACGCATATGAATAAGTTGGTTTCATCCTGAACTTTGAGAGGGTTTTTTTTGTGTGGGGGTGGTATCTTGTTCACCAAGCACAGCCTCTGAATACTGAATCACCTTCCTAATTTCACATACTCTCTGCCTTTCCCTTCCTTTTGAACATCTCAGCCATTAACAAGGCAGAAAAATGCAAACCAGGGGCATTTCTTGTGCAATTCTCAAGACCTGCATGAAACCTTGTCCCTGCATTTAGTTTTGCTCCTCTGCTTCTAGCAAGCACTTTCAACACACTGTAGGATCTGGTAAACACAGCAAATAGCATTGTGTTATGTTGTATCCATGACACTCCAGACATTACCTCATGGGTTTTCAACCCACTTGATAGGCTAATGATGCACATGTGACCCAGATCAAATTTCTCAGTCTACCTAGGTCCCAGGAGTCTCTGCTCTTCAGTTTAACCTTTGCATCTGAAGAGGCAATGTGCACTTCAGGAGTCCCTGTGTGATCATTTAACTGAAGGTAGGCCAAAAAAAAAGTTGATTTCTTTTGCAATAGCTGTGGCTCCCACCGACCTTAATTTGTTACAAGTTAGTTATGCTTGTTGAAAAGCAGAACAATTGTTTTAATTAGCTAATTGTTTCTAGCTGGAACTGCAGCAAACAGTGCTTAGATCTTTCCTACCTAATAAAGTATGCATCTCAGTAACTGTTGCTGCATTGGTTTGGACCTGGGCCTATGAGAGGCAGAGAGAAAAGAATAACATGGCTTTTTCATTTGTCTAATTCAGAATTATTGTGCTGAGATGTGTCTGTGCTGGTAACACGCAGAAATATCGAATTGTTTGCATTACTAGTTTTAAAATAGGCAGGAAGCTAGGATATTTTGTAAAGAACTCCTAGAACGTGGTTATTTATATCCAATTCTCTAAGCTACATCGAAATTACTCAGTTTTTCATTGAAAAGAGAAGAATGTATGATGCTATAGTGAGTGTTCATTGAGCATGCCTGAATTCATTTTTTGAATATTGCACTACAGCACCCACCCATTAACCGGTAGTCCTCACTCCCAAGTGGGGACCCACGCTTGAAATAAAGCTACAGCTCATGCAGCGTCTTGCCCTGGTTCCCAGGGCATCCCCTCCCAAGTGGACACCACGCAGTCAAGATGTACCGGGTACCTCCCTATGCTACCACCGCTCCGTGGGTAGCAGAAGACCTGGTATTGCCTTAATTCTCAGTCTCTATCCCAGTGACTGCAAAATAGAGAGCTGGCTCCTTTGAGGAATTGCAAGCGCAGTCCCTAATCAGCGACTGCATTGGGCCACTACCTCGAGAGCTACCCTTCCTGAGAAATGAAAATAGGAACTGAGGTTCTTTGGATCATAATGAAATTACCTACAAACTAATAGCAATAATCCTGTGTTTTCGAAGCAAATCATCTGTGTGAGCCTGGGTGTGATTGCATGATAAATAGCCCTTGTTAATTCAATTGGCTTTCCTCTCTGCTTGATCTGAAGCCATTTACATGGGTGTGCTTGCTGCACTTCAAATAGCCCTTGTTAATTCTAATTGTGTCTCTCTCTCTCTCTCTCTTTTTCCTTCTCCCTGGTTTAACTGGTTATTCAACTGCATGGTGTTTTTTACTCTGTTACAAGGGCTGTAATTGGAGCTGGGAGCTTTACATTTTTATGTGCAGTGTCTCTTGCTGTTTGTTTGGACTTAGAAACATTTATTTGGCTGCAGTGGTTGCCATATGGGCTAGCGTTATGGCGTCTCTTAGAGCTGCAGCGAATATGCGCTGCCTAGGTTTGAATATTCACGCGCATGTCTGAGACCCGCAGCAACTATGCACTGCTTCTGTTGCCTTTGCCTCTTGTGCCCAGTATGTTCCTTGACCACCAGTGCTCCCCCCTCCCAAGCAGGCTCTCATGGCATAAAACAAGCCTAGCAGAGGCTATGGAGCTGATCCATCAGTGGCTCATGGTCACTTTATTTCGCTTGGTCCTGGCGCCTGGGAGTGTGGTTCCCCCTCAAAAGTGGGGCCACATAGCGCAGGACCGAATATCTCCCCTCCATCCTCTATTAGTGGATGGTGAAGGGAGTACAACAGCCTGGTCCTGGTCCCAATCTAGCAACTGTTCCTCGAGGCTGCAGACAGGCTTAAAACAGGGCAAAATGAACTCCCAGGCAACAGAAAATGCCGGACTCTGCTCCATTTTTGGCCCTCTCCCATGTGGCTGCAGCCTGTGGGTGGTGGGGAACTTGTCCCTCTCTATTAGTGGTATTTGGGTGGCTCCTAATAAGCAGCCGATGGCAGCACCTCAGTTTGTTGACGGGGAAAAAATATGAGGGACCTTACATGGGAAAGGTGATGATTTTATAGAGAAGTTTTGCTTAGGGAGCTGCCTACAACCCCAGGGACATTCAGTCTCAATGCTGGAATCAGTAGGGAATCTGCCACCATCTTGTATGACTATCCCCTTGACCACCATTTTATATGGCTGTTCTCTTGCAGGCAGATCCCCCATAGTGTACTAAGTGGCTACTTAGATAAAACGTTAGTCAAGATTAATTAGATGGAATAATTAAGAATAATTAGCTAAGCTACTAATATAAGATTCCTTAGCTAACATAAGTAAAACACTTCAGTTGGGCAACTATCCCCTGCTGTATAAATTACTTGTTCTTAAGAAATTGAGAGAGAGAGAGAGAGAGAGAGAGAGAGAGAGAATTGTTGGCGATTCTAAGATCTGAAGAGAACATTGTTTGTTGAGCCTGTCCTATAAGCTGCTTGTTCCATGCTGTTTGATTGTGTAACACTGAAAAGTTGCTAATCCTTAGCCGGGCAAAGCCGTAGTGTTTTCTCTCTCGCCTCCGTTGAGAGGACTTTTTCATTTGTTGGCCTTTGCGCTTGGTTAGACAGCTGCTTAGAAAGAAATCGAAAGGTGTGCTATTTAGTGGCAGCTTGTTTGTAATCGAGGGTGCGTTCATCTCTTGAGCTAATTTTTAGAGGTTTACGCAGTTCAGCAGTGTTATAGGCCACCAACGGGCTGAGGCACCACACGCAGTAGCAGAATTTAAAGTTTGCACTCTTAGCCACTCTGTTCAGTCACTGGTGGTTCTCCCTACCAAGCGAGGCCCATGGTGCAGCAGTACAAACTAGCTGTGGCGTTAGGACTGCCTAGCCCGACCTCTCTGGACATATTCGATCATTCATCACAAGGGTGGATGCTGGAGGCTGTGGCATTCTCCACCCAAGCAGAACCCACGCGGTCCATTTCCGTGCCTCTCCTACGCTACCACCTATCTAGCAGGTAACGCAGGAGTGGCAGTGCGACCCTCATGCATGGTCCCTAGATAGCGACCACTGCACGGACATTTGGGGGCATAATTTCACAAGAATGTGGCCTTTCTTCTACTGTCCATACTAGGCTCCATGGAGCCGCGGCCTGCTGGACTGAGAGCAAGAAAGGGAGTTGTCCTTTTCCCTCTGCTTACAGCACTTTATCGTCGCAGCCTACAAAGACTGGGGGCTTAAAATTAATAACTTTTACAGCTGGGGCAGGGAAGGATTACCACACAGCTAGGTATGGATCAGGATCTTGTTACAATAGGCCACGGGCATAAAGCGTGGTTCAGCTGCCATTTTGTGGGGATAGCCTCCTCACCCTGCAGAAGCCATTTTAGACAAGGAGCTAGTGTCTTGTGGCTCTTGCATGTGTGGCCTAGGGCTTCAGGGGCACAGCATTAAGCGAGGGCAGGGAAGCAACCCTGCTTATATAGGTGTTTTTACACTCAAGATCTATGTTGCCCAGCAGTTTCCTTGTCTGCAACATCATCATGGTCAAAGAGCATACTGACAACCCCCCCCAAACCTGGTCGTGGGGAAGTGCGCTAATAAGTTAATGTTCACTATGGCACCCAGGGCATACTGCATATGGTTTCCTTTTTTAAGGTCGTGGTAAGATCTACTAATCTTACCTGTTTCTTTCAGGTGCTGTACCCCTTTGGGCATTCATTCTAACTTCTCCTTCTTTTGGCTCCTAAACCCGTCCCCAGGACCAAGCATCCCCTCCCAGCCGGTCAAGCTCATTCCAAGCCTAAAGAGGGCCATAAAGACCACAATGGGGTTCAACATCAAAACCCCCCAAGCCAGAATCCAAGCTGGATCCCATGATTCAGCAGAGTCACAAGGTTAAGGACACCCTTCCAAGCTGTCCTGCCATTGATGACATTTTTTTCAAAAAAGTGGGAAGCAACCAAGCCAGGCCAGTCATCAGAGAGACATCTGGAAAGGATGTATCCAATACAAGAAGACAAGTCCAAATTGTGGTGCACTGCACCAACCATAGATCCACAAATTGCAGCATTAAGTAAGAAAACGGTGCTGCCATGTGGCACCATTTCTCTCAAGGACCCCACTGACAAGTGGGTATTAGAGATAGTGTCCCGGGGTTACACTGTCGAGTTTTTAAAGAAACCTTGCAGAGACAGGTTGGTTCTGTCCCTCATCTCAAGCAGAAGAGCAATGACTCACCAGGTACAAGACATTCTCTGGGACCAGCTACACAACAATGCAATATTGCCAGTACCAGTCCCCGAGCATTGAACAGGGATATACTCCGTCTTCTTTCTGGTCTCAAAGAAAAATGGAGATCTCTGGCCTATACTTGACCTCAAATTCTTGAACAAGTTTGTCTCCACTCCTTGGTTCAAAATGGAGACCCTCAGGTCAACACTGAGGAGCATACGGGTGGGAGACTACCTCACCTCAGTAGATGTGAAGGATGCCTACACCCACAACCCAATAAGGCCAGGCCACCAGCACTTGCTCCGGTTCCACATCCTGGATCAGCACTTCCAATACCAAATGCTGCCCTTTGGCCTCACATCGGCACCAAGGGTCTTACCAAGGTGTCCTTTGTCCTAGCAGCATGGTTAAGGGAGCAAGGAGTGGATATCATCCCGTATTTGGATGACTGGTTGGTACTATCATGCACTGGTGCCCAGTCACAGAGAGACACACAACTAGTTCTGTCTGTGCTCTCATGGCACGAGTGGGTGGTCAATCTAGGCAAGAGCTCCCTGCATCCATCGCAGTGCATAGAGCATCTTGGGGCAGAAACTGACACAGCCAAGGGAACTGCAAGACCATCGAACAAACATATAGACTCAGTTATCTCAGTGACTCGGTCACTGCAGTCTTGACCCAAACCAACTATGGGCCTAGCAACCCAGGCCTTTGGCTGCATGGCATCTTGCCTCAACTTGGTACCCTGGGAAAGAAAGAATATGCGCCCATGGCAAAGCTGCATGCTTCAACAGGGCTCCCCATCAGAGGACAACCTCAACAAGGTTCTTTCCCTGCTCAATACTGTCAGAAGCACCCTGAATTGGTGGACACACCAATAACACATATCAAGGGGCCACCCTTTGGAGCTATCATTTGAGGTGACAGTGGAAACCGACGCCAGTCTCACAGGATGGGGAGCATGCATAGACAGTTCCACAGCAAAGGGCCGGTGGTCACCGGCAGAGGCTTGATTGTCCAGGGGAGTGGCAGCTTCAACATTCTGGAGATGAGGGCAGTCTCTCATGCCCTGAGGGCATTCAGAAGCAATATCACCTGTTGGACAGTATTGGTGAAATCCGATAACAGGGTTATGGTGGCATACATAACCAAACAGGGTGGAACACGCAGCAGAACCATGCTCAGAGAAGCAGCCAAGGTACTGACCTGGGCCCAGTTCCATCTCATTCACATTCACACTGCCCACCTGGCTGGCAAGCTCAACATCAGGGCAAACTAGCTCAGCAGGCAACAGGTGCACCCAGGGGAGTGGCAGCTGCACCCGGAACTATTCACCCTGACACAGCAGAGGTGGGGCTGGATTCCCATAGATCTGATGGGCTCCAGAGTGAATACGCAAGTCAGGGCACATTGCTCCAGGTACAGGGAGAAACTGACCCAGGGAGTAGATGCTCTGTCTCAAGCATGGGATCAGAAGCTTTCCTACAGCTTCCTTCCAATACCCCTAATTCCCCAGATGCTAGCGAAGATCAGGCAATTCCAGACACAGATCATCCTCATAGCATCATACTGGCCATGGAGGGCCTGGTTCACAGCAGCCATAGCAATGTCAGTGGACAGATGGACCATACCTTTCTGGCGGGACATGCTGTTCCAGGGACTGATGATCCACCCGGCCCCTCACACCCTAAAACTATCGGCATGGCTCCTGAGAGGCAGAGACTGCTGACTGCCGATTACCATGATTCAGTCATGACAACCATTCTGCAATATACATACAAAGGACTGACTTTGCCAGAAAAGTTTTATCTCCAGCATGTCTCACAAGCAACCCGACAGATCACCCTGTCTCACCCTGATGGGGTTTTTTTGAACTGCTTATTATAAGTAACCCATGAGGTAATATCTGGAGTGTCATGGATACAACATAACACAATGGGTGTTTGCTCACCTGGTAAAGGTGATTGTGTTAGTTGTATCCATGACACTCCATGACCCACCGTTCAGGCAATCACAGTGGAGATCTCCAAGCTGAATATACAGTAGGTCACTTAACAGAATTTTTTTAAAATTGAAGTTATTATAGTTGGTTCTGAATTCATGAACACTGCAGTCAGTATCAGTAGGGTACCGAATTAGAATTGTGGCCATAGGAAATAAACTAAGGTGATGGTTATAATAATGTCCAGCCTTCCTTTTGTGTTACACAACATATGTATTCTAACATATGGGCTAAAGGTGGGAGTCACGGGAAGGATTTTTTTTTGGCCAGAAGCTTTTGTATTTCAGCTATGGAAGAATTGAACTGAAGAGCAGAGACTCCTGGGACCTAGGTAGACTGAGAAATTTGATCTGGGTCACATGTGTATCATTAGCCTATCAGGTGGGTTGAAAACCCATGAGGTAATGTCTGGAGTGTCATGGATACAACTAACACAATCACCTTTACCAGGTGAGTAAACACCAATTCTTCTCTGCTTTACATTTGCTACTCAGCAGCACTTCCTTCTTATGCTCCCCCTTGATCTTTTGAAACACATGATCTGCTCTTCCACAGTTGTTCTCTATTCCTCTGTGATCTCTGACCTCTCTCGCAACATACCATCTGATCTGTATACACTTACCACCCTGCAGGAATTGCTTTCTCCCTCACTCCTCAATCAATACTCCCATCCCCAAATACCACCATTCCCTATAATTTTCATTATCTGCTGTTTGCCATTTGCTCTCTCCCTTCCCTGTCCACTGTCTTTGCCCTCCACAATATCGCCCCATTCCTGCTAAGTTACATTACAGACTATTCACCATTTGATCTGTATCACTCCCCTCACTGATCTCTGCTACCCCCACAAAACTGCTGCTATTCTCTGTATACATTAGGAGGCACTTATGCTCTCCCATCGACTGTAAAACATCTTACCACTCCTGGTACTTTAAATGACCAGTTGTGTGCCATTTGCTGTCTATTCCTCCCTCCCTCCCTCCCTGATCACCTGCCAACATACAGCCATTCTCCGTATACATGACCTGTTCTCTGGCTCTATTTGTGCTCTACCCCATCTGCGATCCCACAACATGGTGCCATTCTCCATATATATTTCCCTCTCTGTTGCGCACATTTTCTCCCTCCTCCTCTATATCTGCCCCCCAAAATGCTGCCATTCACTGTAATTCACATCAGCTGCTCTGCGCCACTTGCTCTGTATCCATCTCTTCCCCACCTCTGCCCACCACAACATGTCAACATTTTCACTATACTTTAGCTCCCTCCTCTCCTTCCCCAAGAATTGCTCCCCAAGATGTCACCATTTACTGTCATTCACATTAGCATGTCTGCAGCACTTGTTCTTTATTCCTCCCTTCCCCAATATCTGCTTCCCCAAAAATGCCAGCATTGTCTCTACACATTAGCAGATCTGCAGCACTTACTCTTGCCTACCCACCCCAGAACTTCTCAAAACTCCTGGTACTTCATATTACCAGCTGTGTGCCATTTGCTGTCTATTCCTGCTTTCTCTAATATCCCCCAATGTACTGCCATTCTCCATGTACATGACATGCTCTCCAGCTCTAATCCTCTTCTACCCCATCTCTGACCCCTCGACATGATGCCATTCTTTGTATGCATTTACCACTCTGTGGCACTTATTTCTCTTCCCTACCCTGATCTCTGCTGCCAACATGTTCCCATTCCCCAAAATTCACATTACTCACTGGCATCAGGATAGTGTGCATGCCCAGAATCATAGCTTTATTTTCAAACCAAGAAATACACGTCTTAGATTGCTCATTTTAAAATTTCACTATTTATTTTATTTATTGAATTTTGGTAACTGGTAGGCCCTCTGAGACAAGACAGTCCCTTTTTCAGGGGTGACCTGGAAGTGCAGTAGATTGATAGTGCATTCATTGATACAAGAAATTAGACAAGGTATAGTCATACAGTAAGAGAGTACATAAGTTACATTCAGTTATGCAAAATAAGCAATGTAAAGCACAGTCAACAAAATATTACATACAGACATTTACAGTATTTTTTTTTTTTATTTCATGGACTACTGTAGGTAGTTCTCTGGACACTTCCCACATAATAGAATGGGCTACACCTAATCTGTGTTACAAAATTCAAACTCATATATGCATCAGTCTGCTGGCACTTCAGCACCATGTTGAGGTGTGCACAGACAGAAGCAGTGGTTTGCTCAGGATTTATTTATTTAATTAATGTATTTAAAATCTTGGTAACTGGGATAGACTCATTGGGCCAAGGCTAGTTTTCAGGTGTGACCCAGGGGAACTGTACATAAGGAATATATAGAGGTACAATATACAGGTTGAATATTCATGTAAAAGGAGACTTGCAGGGCTTCATAGTGATAGTGTATCTGGCAAGGATGGAGCAAGGAGGGAGGAGGCAGAGGTACAGGAGTAGGGGGGAGGAGGGAGAACTCAGATAAGATGTTTAAAAGAGAGGAGAGCAGGAGCATTGTAGAGATGTAGCGGGAAGAGGTTTCAGAGGGAAGGGAGCCTGTAAGAGAAAGCAGCATTTACTCGGGACACATAAATGCAAATATTGTCTCCCCCCCCCAAAAAAATGGTCATTATAAGGCAAGCTGCATCTTTATATAGGAAGACTTCTAAAGCAGGTGGCTATAGGTAGTGTTTTATGTGGGACAGTAAAAAAAAAACAGCTAACAGCTGACAGTGCCCCTTTAAGAAAATAATCTATTGCAGAACTGTCACTGCTAAGTACGAGTGTTAAGCTATTTAAGATAATATTTCTAGAATTGAATAATTAACTGCAAGGTCGTTTTATTAAATACACTTAAAAGAAGGAAAAAATCAAAGCCTGGGTAGAGATTATTTCCCAGAAAATCAAAATTTATGTAATATTTGTATCATTCACCCTTTAATCTAAGGCTTCAGAAATACATTTTTGTAAAACAGAAAAAAACACCTTATGAATGAACTGTTTACAATATTTGATTTAGCATGGCAATCATTTCCTTCTTGGAGCGATTTGATGAGTCACCGTAATCTTCTTTGTTAGCCTCAAATTGTGCTGTTAAGAATGCTGTTAAATACGCCGGACTGGTGGTGCTGAGGGTTGAGGCACTGGAAACCACACCTCGTGCCACGCTGTCGACCTGTGTTTTGGAACGAGCATGGGCCACTGGAGGTTAGCAGGGGAGGGAGGGGGAGAGGATCGAGCATCCGATGACTGCTCTCCTCTCCCGGTGATGGGTGGGTATGCTGTCCCACTCCTTGGCTGCCTCCCGGTGGAGGTTAGGGGGTAGCAGCAGAGCGAGGGAGACAAGTAGCATGACTTCATGATGGGTGTGTGCCTCCATGTGGGTGCATTTATGGTTGTGAGGAAGAGGGACCAATCAAAGAGAGAAATATGGCTGCCGGCTCTATGGAAGTCCCTCCAGTACTCCAGCGCCTCTTCCTCAGGAACTCCTGAGTCACTCCAGATATGTACTTGGGAAGGGGAGGATGTCCTCCTCCCTCCAGCCTTCCACTGGGGTGTATATGGGGATACAGGGCATGGGGATGCTGGGGTGAGGTGTGACGCCTGGACTGGAGAAGAACAGAAGCTTGCCAGCAGGCCGAGGAGGATAAATACTTAAATAAATAAAAAAAGAATGCTGTTAAATGATCTGCCTTGAAAAAGATATGCTGGTTGCCCTTATATTTTATTGTTAATTTTGCTGGTGCAAGTAACTAATATTCTGCACCTGTCTCCATAAGTTTTGTGGAAAGCAATGAATTTGTGGCAGCTTTATTGGATAGCCAAAGCAAAATCAGGGAAAACTGATAATTTATGTGTTTTATTCATTAGGTTACCTTAGATTCTGGACAAGCAAACAATGAAGTTGCCAATAAAACAACTCATTCCAGAAGGAGTAAAAAAAGGCTACTTAGCAGACTAACACATTATCTGAAAAAGCTATTATTACTTCTCCTACTTTGTTTAGGAAACACTGAACTGAATCCAGGCCCACTCTCCTCTCTGGACACTCCTGCAGACCTACCACAATATAAAAGTACCAGCTTTCTCCATATCAATGCCTGTAGCTTACTAAAGAAGCTTGACCATATTCAGACCTGGGCTCTTCATGCTCTATCTGACTTCCTCATGATAACTGAATCCTGGCTCACACCTTCAAACCCGGACAAATCTATCTACATACCAAGATATAATACCTACTGATGTGATAGACCCTCTAGAGGAGAAGGGGTCGTAATTTATTTAAAGTGCAAATACACAACCACAGTCCTCGACTGCACCTCAAACACTAAAGAATTTAAATGCTTAGCTCTAAAATTCTCCCTTTCCAAAGATAAGTCACTTCTTATAGCAACATGCTACTGTCCACCTCCTGGAGGCATGGCATTGCTGGCACATCTCCAAAACCTACTTGACTCTGCTAACTCCAAATGTGTATTAATGGGAGATTTCATCCAAAATTGGAATGATGATAGCTCAAAGAAGCTAAAGGGATTTTGTGATGCAAATTTTAGTTTTTTTGTTGACCGGGTAAGTGCACTAGATAAATTCTTCCTATTTTCAGGCACGACCCGGGGGAGGGGGATACAGATGAATGCCAACTGACCTTGAACCAGATTAAGCTGTTGGTGATATTTTTAGTGAATTAGGGAAATTTGGCCAGGACACAGGGGAAATTCCCCTACTCTGCTGTTGCGCTGTGGCCAGTAGGGGGACCGGCCATTGTGATGGCCACTTGGGGCTCCGACGCAGAGCAAGAGGACGTCCTGGGGATAGGGGAGTTGGTCTCCCTCCCTATCTCTGTTTTGCGGGAGACCGTGCCTACTACAACCGGTGGCACACTGGGAGAAGCTTTGTTACATCGGGGAACTGAGGCTGATATGCATGAAGGTTGTTCACTTACCGTAGCAGTTGCTGGGAAGGAATCCGGAGATGGAACGCGACAGGATTTGGACGTTGGCGAGGCTTTTGGCCGCCTCTGATTTGGGTTTGCAGGCTATTGATAGGGTCTCCCCCATGGAAGTAGGTATCCAGGCTTCCCATGGCCTGGCTCCAGTAAATGATGTCAGCCACGCTGCGACGTGGTCTGATGAGACGCTGCGCTGTCTTCAGAAGCCCAGTGGGAACACGGAAGTGCTTGTAGCATCACCTCATGGCATTGCTCGTTTGTTGGGAGCAGGGGAGACTGGCAGTGGATTGCAGGCATGCATGTGCCAGGAGTCTCCCCTCAGCTCCTCCACGCCGCTATCAGGATATGGGTCTTTGCCTCCGGAGACAGCAGGAGCTGGGAAGACGACTGCATTGCACCTGGGAGATGGGATGGTGTTACCAGCAGTTACTCCTCTTCCAGAAGAGACATCTACATTTTCTAAAGGTACTATACACTCTATGGGGCTGACTACTGGTGTTATGGGGTCCCTCCAGCCCATTCTGATGGGCTTTGTTGTTTCTAGCCCAGCTGGTTGTGGGTTTGATTCCCACCTGTTGGCATCAGGGCTTACTATTGCTGCAGCACTTCGGGGTGCAGGGTGGGAGAAGTCCCCTTTGGATGATTCTTGGACCTCCTCTGCATGACCCGGCCCTGTTCCTAAAGGGGATTTGTTGGACATTACAGACCCTCTTGAGGTTCCTTCAGACTTTAGTCTTTCTCAGGCACCTTCCTGGCAGGTTGGAGGGGTTCAGGGTTCTGCACAAGGGATATTACAGTATACTGACTTGCCCAGTGTTGAAGCTGTGTCTCATACCCCCCTGTTGCCCACTATGGTTGTTCCTTTGTCTCTACCTTCCTCGTCTCCTGTTGACATGGTGGGGACTGGGGAACACTCTTTCAGTGCAAGTATCTGGTACGATCCCTAGGCCCTCATCTACATCTGCTTCAGATGGAAATAGGAACTCTGACTTTGCCAATTCAGCTTCTGGTCCTTCAATTGGACCTCAACGGACTAAAACTTTTGCTGGTTTATTCCATTCCCCTCCTGAGCAGGCCAAACGACGTAATGCTGTCCGGCTTGACATATTTCCGGATTGTCTCTATGTGGGAAAAACATTGATTAAATCCAGTTTGCAATTTTCCCTCTCTGAGATTTATGCATTAATACACACGTCTGGTGATAATTATTTTGATGTTAGCTTTAAAAATGCTTCAGGGTTGGATACTTTTTGGAACCGTTATCAAGCTGTTCGTCGTACCCCATTGTGGTCCGATTTTTTTGCTATTCCCCTTACGAAACCAACTATTAAAACTTATGGTTTTGTTTAAAAATGAGGGGGTGGCAATAGAGAATATTGTATGGTGGCTGTCTTCCAAATGTACTGTTTTAGGTTTGCCTGATCCAATCATTGATTCCGAGTTTTTCTGGATGGGGGGGTAGAAATTGCAGGTTAAATTACCTATTGTTAATGGGACTATTCAGCACTTGGCAAGCTGTTTTTACTTGGGTAGGGATTGGAGTTTTGTTTTCTATCCGGGACAGCCGAAATCTTGTTTTCGGTGTGGGGTCCAGACCCATCTCAGTAGTGCCTGTGACCAACTAAAATGTTCTTCATGTTTCGGCTCTGGTCACGTCAGTCTAAATTGCCCGCGCACAGAGTATTGTAATCTGTGTGAGGAAACCTCCTATTCTTTTACAGATTGTCCATGGGCTTCTCATAATAATTCTGCGAGACCTACTGATCCACAGAATGAGACGGTGATTCAGGCCCAAAGGTCAGCTCAGGCTAGGCCCCAGTTTCAGCCTTTTGCTTCTGTAGTGGTACCCCCGCTGAATCTCCTTCTTCCCAGATAGATCTAGGGCTGGCACCGCCACTTCTGATAGTTCCCCCGTCTGGTGCAGGCTTAAGGTCTGGGGACTCCAGTTTATTACCTCCTGCTATTCCTTCTTCCTCAGTGTTGGATGAGGAGCAGGCCCCAGCCCCTTATACATTGGCTTTCCCATCTGTTAAGGACAACATGCCACCTCCTGGGGATACCGATTGGGTCCCAGTGGGGAATAGGAGGGTAACGAGGAGCTCTCTGATGAAAGGAGTACCTCTGCCTTCCGTAGTCCCCCCCCCCACGATGTGATGGTTACAAACCGGTTTGCCGTTTTATCTAAACGGAAGCAAGCCGTGGATACTGAGGATGATTCAGATGCATCCTCTATTGCATCTTCCCAAGTTGAGTTATTAACCAATTCTGAGCAAGTTTCTGGGGATGTCCAACTTAATAAGAAAAAACGATGTAAGTTAAAATCCCCTGGCAAAGGTCGAGGTAGAAAAAAATCTTGAACTTCTCTCTAACTAGGATGGGGGACATTGTATCTTTTGGGAGCTTAAATGCCAATAGTCTCAAAAATGTTAAACGACGCCGGGCCATTTTTTCCTTTCTTTTGTCTCTGCCTTTACATATTATTTTTTTACAAGACACTAGGCTCCATTCTTTGCAATAAATTAGGCAGGCATCTAGGGATTGAAGGAATGGACTGTCTTTTTGATCCTTGGCTGAGGATGTGTGTTCTGGAGTAGGGATACTGGTACAGGGGGTGGAGATCCATGTTACCAGACTTATTGATTTAATTCAGGGTCGAGTATTGATCATAGATGTTATTCTCCATCAACAAGAATGGAGATTTATTAATATTTATAACCCTTAAGTCAAAACTCAGAGGATTCACATGTTAAAACAGATTCAGCCATTTCTTCATTCATCCAAATCTGTGATTTTTGGAGGAGATTGTAACTGTATTCTGTCATTATCTGATAAAACTGGACTTACCCAAAAATTATATTCTGTTTCCAATTTCCTCAACACTTTGTACATTACTGCTAACTTACGGGATGGGGCCTCTTTTGGTATCCTACCGCCAGAACACACTTTTCACCGGGGTAGATTTTCCACACGGATTGATTATTTTTTTATTTCTCACTGGTTAGCTAATGTAAAGTATTCGGTTCTCCCCTGTGAATTTTCAGATCATTGTTTGTTACTGTTGCACACCGGTTGTCCCAATAACAAACCTGTAACACATACCTTCTGGAAGATGAATATATCTGTTTTAGGGGAGGAAGGCGGGTGGCAGGACCTGTTTAGGCTTCTCCAAGACAAAGTTTCTGTATTTGAATTATATGATAACCCATCCTTTTGGTGGCAAGATACTAAAGCTGATATTTCACAATTTTGTAAAAACTTTTCGAAAAAAAATCTTCAGAGCACTATTTTCAATATCTTAGGTGTCGACGCCACTTACAAAGACTACTGTTTTGGCAGTCTGAATGGGGCCTAGATTATTTGGCACAAATCCAGCAGGTTAAAACAGAGATGCGTGCTTCTCAGTATGAGAGAACGACATCGATATTCCTTGAACAAAAATATGGAAGGAAGGGCTCTGCTAAAATAGTCAATCCTTGTGATAGTAGCCACCAACAGGTTGCATCTAAATATATGTCTTCTTTAGTTTCTCATTCTGGTGCCAGGATTACCGATAACAGGAGTATTTTGGAGGAGGTTTCTTTCCATACTAGGTCGTTATATGGGCAGGCTTATGAATCAAATACCTGGGACGGTTTTTTGGGTTCCTTAGAGGTTCCTCTCCTGTCGCCAGAGTGTCTTACGATCTCGAGTCAGCCAGTTACCTGTGCCAAAGTGGACTCCATTATTAGTCATCTGAAAACTACTGTTACCCCCGGTCCTGATGGTATTCCCAACGAATTTTATAAAAAGGCTAAATCCTTGTTGCTACCGTATTTAACTCAGGTTTATAATGTTATTTTACAAGGCCTCTTACCTATTCCCCTCACATTTTCTGACAGCTACTTGATTTTTTTATATAAACAGAAGAATGATAAAGATAAGTTAGATAACTGGCACCCTATTAGTTTATTGAATTCCGATTGGAAAATTTTGTGTAAAATAGTCTCCAATAGGCTTTCTCAGATGGCTGCCCAGGTGATTTATTCTACACAGACGTGTGCAATTCCAGGTCATTCCATGCTCTCCAATCTGAAAATTTTGAGAGAAGTATTTGATGGGAATACCACACAGAGTTATATTTTTAGTTTGGACCAAACCAAGACTTTTGACCGGCTTCCGCATGGGTATTTATTTTCGGTATTGAAAAAGTATGGGGTTCCTGCGGCTTTACTTGACTGGATTAAAATTTTGTATCACTTGGCCTGCACAATGCCATTGGTTAATGGTTTGCGAGGCCCCCGTATCCCTATCAAGAGAGGGGTCCGTCAGGGCTGTCCTTTAAGTCCCCTGTTGTATGTCTTTTCTGTTGATCCTCTACTCTGGATATTGAATGGGGAGGGGACCATTCGACATATCTCCATCACACCAGATCATATCTTTCCATGTGTTTTAGCCTATGCAGATGATATTTGCATTCTAGTAGCAGATCCAGCTTCTGGGGAAAGGGCAATTGAGATCATCCATTCCTTTTCCCGAATTTCTAGATCTGACTTAAATACCCAAAAAAGTGTGGGCTGCGCCGTACACCTTCCTTCACAGGACATATCACTGACGATTGGAGGGATTGATATTCATTCCCAGAAAATTTGTGTTTCGGGGGTTATTTTTGGTCCACTAGATGCAGCGGCATGTAATTGGACTTCCACAATGGACATGGCTGAATCTAAAATTGTTCAATGGAAGCGGTTCCCTATGACCCGAAAAAAAAATTTATTTTTTTACTTAAAACTTGTATTTTGCCATTATGTTTACTAATTAGTTATATTTTTCCTCTCCCATGTTCTCTTGAAGCTTGGCTGTATAATTTGTTTTTCCAGTTACTTTGAACCTGGTAAAGAGATCAGTTACCTACTGGCCTATAAAACAGGGCGGTCTCCAGATGGTAAACCCGGTGCTATTTTATTTTTCTATTTTTGTGAATGCTAATATTTTTCCTAGTATAGTCAACCGAACGGATTGTTGGGCCCTTAGTTTTGCCTCCCGTTCTCAATATTTTCTGGATAAATGGCAAGCTCCTGCTTGGAAACCTTTTACCAAAATTCCACTCGGAACATCGGTATACCTTATTGAAATATTTAAAAAACTTAAAATTTGGAAAGTATCTTATGCTGTGGAGTTATTACAGCATAGAAAGTTATACTCCTCTATACTGCAAACCATGTTCTTGGTGTCGCCATGTTTTACGGTACCCTGTGATTCCCAGTGTTTAACTAAGCAATTATTGGAAAATAGGATTCCAGCGAAGATGTGGGATATCTTGTGGTTGTGTTGTCACAACAAATTGAATGTTAAAGGAAATCAGATGCATAAACAATTATCAGAATGGTACTGTGTTCGAGACATGTGTGTATGTCAGCTGGAATCTATGCCACACCTTTTTTTTTGATTGCCCATATATTGCCCCTTTATGGTCTCAGCTGAGTCAGTAGTGGGGCTTACCTGTGTTCTCAGAGTTGACATATTCTGAATTGGTTTATGGGGACTTTGGACCAGGTTAGAAGATTTTTTTTCCAGGCACTTTGCTGGTTCTGTTTGCAGTCTGCAAATGGTGCATTTGGCACGACTGCTGTATGTTTGTGTTACAGCAAAAAAGAGGTTGCCTTGACTGCCCTCAGGGAACATATCAGAAGTGAAATTTCTAGCATTTATTGTTCAGAAAAAAATTTTCCAGCACCTTTAGTGGCATTTTGGTGGAGATCATTACCTTTAATTTTGTTTGAAGGGGTTACTTGAATATAGAGAACTATACTAAAACACAACCCATTTTTTTTTGTTTGACATAGGTACTTGGGGGGCTGTTGATCCCGTAATGAGAATTTATTTTGTGCCTTTCTTTTTTATTATTTTCACCTGTACAAAATAAATTGTGATTTTTTTCTTATTGTTTCTTCTCTATATGTATTATGATGTATGAATATTGTGTTATGTATTGAATTTGTTTTGTTTTCTTATTTTGTTTTCCAATAAAAAATTCCCCTACACTTTTCGATAAGTGCCATGGGATCTTTTACATCCTCCTGAACTACCACCAATCCAGGCAGATGGGACCTCGGTTTAGCATTTCATCCGAAAGATGCCACCTCAGAAGTGCAGCACCCCTCTCCTGCTGCACTACAGTGTCAGTACTGGGATATTAACCCAAGTGCCAGTTGTGGGAACTGAACCCACAGCCCTCTGATCTCCCAGCCTCAGAGGCGAGTGTGCTACCTACTGAGCCACTGACACTGACGCTGACTGGACTGGACTGGTACAAATGACAACTACTGTCACCAGACCAAATAGAAAAAATCCCGAGCATAGCTCCCTTCTAAACCTCATACTGGTAAACAAACCATATAACATCTCGCACACTGGAGTATTTTTCAATGACATAAGTGACCACTATGCTACGGCTTGTATCAGACATTCTCCCCACATGATACCAGCTGCTAAATTCAAATGATGCCTGAAAAAGTTCTGCCAGAACACCTTCTTAAAAGACTTAAGCAACATCAGATGGCAAGACTTCTATCTGGCACCCACCCTTAATGAAGCCTATAACATCTTTCATAGCCTACTCATAGGACTAATCGACAAACACGCCCCTCTAAGAATGATCAGATCTAAAAAAAGATCTCCCGGCTGGTTTTCTCCCATCCTGAAGAAAGCACTTAAGGATAGGTATTTTTGGTGGAAAAAAGCAAGGAAATCTCACCTAGAAACAGATTGGCTGGCATTTCACACCTCTAGAAATGCCTGCACCAGACTAATTAGGTCTGAAAAAGCCAGCTATTACCAAACTGAACTAGAAAACAACAAAAACAGCTCTGCCAAATTTTGGAACATTCTTAAGGAGATCGAAGGTCAGACTACCGATTCACCCCTCCCAACCAAAATTGTGTCCACAGAAAATACCTACACTGACAAAGTTGCTATATTATAGCAGTTCAACGAACACTTTGCCACTGCAGGGCTTGCCTTCAAAACCTTGCCCATCAACAATCTCAGCCCACCAGGGGATGCTACTGCTAACCATACTACTAATCTCAGCCCAAACCTACCACATCCTGCCAACTTCAGCTTTCTAGCAGTCACATTTAAACAAGTTGAGGCCTTCCTCCTGTCCCTGGATATGAAAAAGAGTGCTGGTGCAGACAATATCGAACCTTACTTTCTTAAACTCAGCCACTTCTATTTAACTGCCCCCATCACCCATTTATTTAACACCTTCCTCAAACAGGGCAAGCTACCTGTGTCATGGAAAACTGCACACATCCTACCTTTATTCAAATCTGGGGATCCAAGTGATCTAAACAATTATCAGCCTATCTCTATTCTATCCATCCTCTCAAAACTACTCGAGAAAATTGTCAACGCCCAGATCAGAGAACACTTAGACTCAAATAACTTGCTAAATCTGGCTCAGACTGGCTTCAGAGCCAAACATAGCACTGTTTCAGCCCTAGCAAAAGTATCCACCGATTGGCAAATTGCCCTGGATTCCAAGAAGCATGTAGTTGCCCTGTTTATGGATCTTAGCAAGGCCTTCGATACTGTGAATCATAACATCTTACTTAATGCTCTAGGTAATATCGGTCTCTGTAGATCTGCCATCAAATGGTTCACGAGCTACCTAACCAACAGGCTACAGCAAAACAAAGCTATAGGCAATCTGTCTCCACAAAAATCCCTCTTACGAGGTGTCCCACAAGGCTCCATACTGGGTCCAATCCTCTTTGCAATCTATATCAACAACCTGGACTCACACCTGCGCACAGCCAGTGTGCATTTATTTGCAGATGACACTGTACTCTACACCACTAACTCAACCTTGGACTTGGCCCACATGAACCTTCAGCAAGACTTCACCACTCTCCAATATAACCTCATCAAACATGAGCTTCTCCTCAACGCCAAAAAGACTAAAACCATCATTCTCTCACCAAAGTCTGCCTCTGGATCTACAAATATCCCCCAGATTCTAATACTTCTAGACGAACCCCTAGAGATAGTTGATACTTTTAAATACCTAGGATTCTGGCTGGATAATAAGCTCAACTTCATGTGCCACCTACATGAAATCTCAAAGAAACTGAGGCAGCGATTAGGCCTTTTTTATCGCCTTAAACACCTGCTTATCTTAGAAACCAGGAAGATGCTAGTGCAATCAACATTTCTACCTGTACTGAACTATGCTGACTTCCTCTACAGTCATTGCCCTACAACAACGCTCAACAAACTTGGCACCCTTTGCCACCGGGCCTTAAGATTTATCCTTAACCTACCTTGTCACACTCACCACTGTTTATTATGCCAGGAGCTGGGATGGCCCTCACTCTCAACCAGGAGGAAAAGAAACGCTCTCCTTTGGATGTTTAGAGCGCTATTCAGTAATCTCCCTACATACATCTCAAGCTTCTTTGAATGTGCCAAGGGATCTTATGGATTAAGATGCTTCTCCACAATTTGTTTCCAGACCCCTAGAGTGAAAACAACCTTTGGCTTGGCACCAATCAATTTTTCTCTGCCAACACTTTGGAATACTATGCAAAAATCTTTAAAGCTTTCTGCGCTCCCTAGCATCTTCACATTCAAAACACTGATATGAGACCTGTTGAAGGATACATGCAGTTGCTTTAAATGGCTCTTTACCTCAGCCACTGGTCCCTCCCGCAAACCTTACACTCCGTCTGCCACCCCCTCTCTCATAGCAAGGTATCCACGGCACTTACTGGTTCTTTTTCTCCCCTAAACTCAGCCTAGTCTTTTTTCCCTTCCCAGCACACTCTCACTCCCTTATCTGCTCCTTCCCACTTCTTCCTGCTTTTAGTACAATGATACTAGCCTCTAATTAGTGGTAACAGCTAGGATGGTAATCTTACACTTGTGGAAATCATGATAAGAAAATGTTGTATGTAGCTACGTTAGACCTTATGTATATGCCTTCCTTGGTCTGCACCTGCTCACTGTTGCCACAGTGATGGCTACCATATATGTGCTATGTTATGTTTTTGTTTTCCCTTTCACTTACTGTATTTCTGTATTGTATCATATTAATGTCCAGGACCACTTTGAAAATGAGCTTGCTCAATGGTGTTGTATGCCTGGTTAAATAAAGCTGATTGATTGATTGATTGATTGAAGTCACGATCTGACTTGAAGGTGAAGGAAACAAGCACAGTAGATTGATTTTCTAATGCTGTTTGTGTGCCTGCAGAAAAAACTTCAGTTCAAAGCATTTGTTCTGTGGGATTTGCTAGAAACCAGCACAGCCCTCGTCGCTCCACCACAGCTGGTTGTTAACCGAGCTGTTAAGGAGCATTTACTGTATACAGTACATGCTCATCGACATTGACAGCTCAGAGTGAGCTGCCATTCCATGAACACATACTGTATACAGTATGTGCTCCTTGACAGATCAGTCAGCAGCCAGCCATAGTGGAGAGAGGAGGGCTGTGCTGGTCACCAGCTAATGGAAGGGATGGGGAGAGTGGGGTGGTAGGGCACTGCCTGCTGGGGTGGGGGTCCACTAGACCACCAGGGCATATTACATAAATGGTATTCGGGCAGATTGGATGTGGGGGGGGTCACTAGACTGCCAGCTATGACATACTGTATAAATCTATCTGAGGAACATTGGGGATCAGGGATGGGGTCCGTTAGACTACCTTGGAAGATATAACAGTATTTCTGGAGGACATTGGGGATGGGGGTTCCACTAGACCACCAAGGGAGATATGTAAATATTTCAGGGGGATGTCAGGCATCAGGGGATCTGCTAGACCAGCAGGGTAGATATCTGTGCAGTGAATGGGGAGATCGTGAATAGGAATGGGGGACCGTGGCACTTTGAAACCATTGTAATTCATATTATTACATATTACAGTACTGCAATCACTATACCTATATATACTATATGGGGGGGGGGTTCTGGGACAAAACGTGCCATGACCCAAGGTGGGCACAGCCCTGGTAGCTGCACATTCTGTCACTGAACACCCCCCATCCAATATAACATATAGGCACAGTACTTTGCTTCACTACAATAGGTATTGATGGGAAATGCAGTACATGAATTAGTACAACAGAAATCACACCCTGTGGGGTGCCACAGGCTCCCATCAATGCCCAACTTTCCCCCTGACACCCCCCAATGCCACCTCCCATGACCCTTCTGCATCTGGCAGCCATTGTCAGACCCCCTCCCACTGGTACAAGCCAATTTCCAAAAAAGGGGATCTTGCATTTCTGCCATTGCATAAGTCCTCTTGTGACCTGGTGCACCTGTTTATTTACCACAACCTTGGCACAGCAGTGTCAGGATTTGATGCAGGCTGTTTTAGAAGTCATGTTTGATGAGGCTGTGATGCAAGTCACCCCTTGTGTCAAACTCTTTTGACACAAGTCTCTGGCATTGATCTATCACTTTTGAAAATTGGGCCCTTGAAGTTTGAATTCTGAACAGTGTCTTCTTAGGGGAGATGCTTTGTCGTCCCTCCATTTGCCACTTTTATGCTCTGCAATCCTCTGTTTGAGTGGTCTGGATGTTTTTTTCAATGTAATACAGAGCACCTGGGCATACTATACAGTAGATTTTGTGGTCCGTGTAGCACTTCCTCAAGTCTCTAATAAAGTATGTTTTGTTTATGTATGAACTTTTTAATTCTTTTGTTTTAATAGCATTTCCACATTGAGCACTGTTTCAACATCTATAGAATCCTGCTGGATTTGTATTCAGTCACATTGTTGAGTTTGGTTGGCAGTTATTCATTTATTTATTGAATTTTGGTAACTGGGTAGGCCCACTGAAACCATGGACCCTTTTTTTCTGTGGTGACATGGATTTAGTTACAGGCAAACTATACTGAGTACATAAACAACATGAAATTACAGTAAGGTACAGATGTGAGTAATGAAGCAAAACATCAATTATGTACATGCATAAGGTACTGAGGCAAGAAATCAATTAGATATATACAGTAAATAACAAGGCACATTCTAAACAACAATTACTCATGAATAGGACAGTGTGTATGATATACAACAATCAGTAGAATTACAAAGATACAAGACATGAGCAAAAGTACTCCAGAATCAGTAACCATACACTATGAACATGAACATTTTGTAAGTCATTTAGTGCATTAGTCTGAAGTGGGAATAGTTCAGTGGTAGCAAGTGCATTGGCAATTCTCTAATATGTAGGTTTTTAGTTATTTTTTAAAACCACTAAGTGAGGTGGAGTTAGTTAAGGAGGTAGGCAGTGAGATCCAATAGTATGGAGCAGATTAGGCAAAGGACCTTTTGCCTGAGTTAGTCCTAACTCTGGGGTGTCAAGGAAGATGCAATTTGAAGAACGCAATGACCACCTCAAGGGCTTAAGGGTAATCTATCCATCGAAGCTAGGAGGTAGAGAAACTCTGGTCAGTTTATAAGCAAGTACCAGTATTGTTCTTAACATGCTTGTCTTTAATGGTAGATTTTTTTTTTAGCTGTTACCCTTGATTTCTGTCTAAATGATGTTGCTCCTGTCTCTGTGGATTGTAGGAGTTTCCAATGTTTATATATAACATTTTTTATTTTATAATCTGGTCCGGATATATTTTGACATGGTGATGTTATTAGCATCTGTTGATTTTGTTGGTTCCTGAAAAATGAATTTCTTGTTACTTGATTTGCTTTTTGTTTTGCTTCCTGTATGGCATTGCTTCAGTATCCTCTTGCTGTAACTCTTGTAGTCAGGTTTATGTATTTTTCTGTTGTTTTCACTGGGATCCAACATTACTTTTAATCAGGACAATCTGGCAGTAAGGTATACTGTCCTTTAATTTTTGTGGATAATTCCTTTTTGCATGAAGGACTGTGTTTTTATCTGATGGTTTTCGAAACAGGTCTGTAATGAATTGATTTGCCTCCTTAATGATGAAGAAGCCCAAAAAGAGTATTTGGAAATGGTCAAAATGTTATTGTAAATTCCAGGTAAGGTGTACATTGGTTGAGGTAGTTGAACAATTTGGTTTTACTATAGCATTGCAACAGCACTCATCCTGACATCCTCAACAGCGACAGACACAATGCCGAGTGTCAGCATTGTGCTGTCGGGGATGTCAGTGTGTCACAATTGGGGGAGATGCGCCCCCTGAAACCCCCATATGGGGGCTCTGCCCCCCACATCCCCATGTCTCTAAATAGTCAACTCCAAGTTGGAGTTCGATTGGGGAGGGGGAGCAACACCAGAAGCTGCACCACCGGTGTCTGCATGGACCAGCACAGTGACTAGCTGCTTTCAGGTGAAATCTGTCACTCTGCTGGTCTTCACAGTAGTGGTGTCGACCTCCTGTCAACACACCAACAGTTTTAGCAAGTTTTCCTCTGTAAAAAGTCACCGTGCTACTGACTCCTAAAGAAAAGGAAACTACCCAGCTAATAAGCAATAGAAAAAGAGTAAGTCTAATCATTTATTACTGAAACTAAGGAAACAAATTCATAATAAGAGTATAAAAAGACATAAAGCAATTTATCAGCATGGCTTGCTGAGAAAGTGTGTTTAGTTTATATACTGTACCTTGCAGATACATTAACCCAAAGTCATATTGAAGAACACTATTAAATACATCCTAAAGATTGGGTGCAAAATGCAGTATTTATTTCCAACAAAAATAATCAAGTCACAAATATTTCTTTAATATAAAATAATGTTTCATTTTGTTTTTATCAGAAAGAATATGAAAAGAGATGTACGAGGGATTCCACAATGATGCTGCTTCAGAATCTTTAGCAGGTCAGCTCCTTCTGCAATAGAGAACAATGAATCATAGAATCATATAATCTTGATGGCAGAAAAGGACCCTCAGGCCCATCCTGTCTGTCTTCTTCCACCCTTTTATTTATTCCACCTCCATCCAGTAACTAGGGCTGTGCATGGGCTGAATAGTATTTTCCAAATACCATGAATAGTAGGCTTCCTGAATATTTAGATATGTTTCCTGAATAGTTCACTATTCGGCCACTATTCGGGAACTACTAATCAGTGAGATTTCCAAGTCTTGCAGAGCTTTGTTGGCCAATTGAAAGCTGTTTCTGGAGCTCAAAGGCAAGCACACAATGTGACTTCCTCACTCTGAACTGGCAGCAGACAGGAGACAGTAATTTCTGAGAGCTAGCTCTGCAGTACTTCTGAGACCATAAACTTGCCAAAAAATAAATATTTTTTTGCTCCACAGGCTCTTTTGGATCAGTATAATTTGTTTGAACAGTGTCAGAAAAGCTATGTTTGGCTTTCTGATAGGTAGTTTTGTCCTTATTGCTGTACTCAGTTACAGGGATTAGGAGGGTTGTCTGCTAACACCCCTTCTCTGCTGCTCTCTGACATAGCTCCAGTGCGATTTTTTTGGATAAAGCACATTTTATTTTTGTGTTTGGTTTTTTTTGCTTTTGTCTGGTTCCAGGCTTGGTTCCCTGCACAACTAATGAGGGTGTCTGCTGACTCCCACTCCTCATGATTTGCCTATCTATGCATAATATTTGATTTTGTGAGACTTTGTCCTGCATGTGCATGCTTAATATATTTTTTCATCAGGCTATGCCCCCGCGTGTGCATAGCTGTGTCTACACAGTTTTAGAAATAAACATCTTCAGATCTAAGCCAGTCAGGCTTGACTCACTGAATTATTATTGTTAGTCCTTTGGCTTGCATCGCTGTACAAATGAGGAGTGTGTTGTCTGACTCCCCCCCAACCAACTTCCACAGCCCACCACACACAATTAACCTGTGCATTTGAAATATATATCCTCCCCCGGAGTCTGTGCCTTTGTGTGTGCACAGCTGTGCACATGTGTTTTTTTTTTTATGTTGTTGTTTTATTAATTAAACCATTGCACTTAGTGGGGCAGGCTTATCTCACTGAGTTGACTGCAGTTATCTGTCAGTCCCTTGCTTGGTTCCATGTTTGACTAAAAAGGTTGCTCTCTTCTTCCCCCTTCTTAATGGCAGTGTTTTTCATTTGCTGCTGCTTTTTGGTGATACAGTATAACTGCTAAGGTCAGTGTGAGTATTACTGTAGTTCCACAAGCACTAAGGAAAGAAGCACACACACAGGCACTACCTAGTAATTGTTTGTGTTTTACCCAGTAACCACTAGTGACCTGATCCATCATGTCTTTAACAACCTGGCAAACATGCTTGGTCCAGCCCCAGCAAAGCATCTGCACCACTGTCCCCAAGTAGTGAGGGACAGTATGATAGACCCACAAATGTACAGCACTTCCAGGCGATTACTGCCCATGTTGTTCCTGTGCTGCCAAACCCCCAAACAATCTATACAGAACAAAGAAAGCACTTGGGGTGGGGGGGGAGGTGTAGTAACATAATACAGTTAACAGCAGTGGAACATAAAGTTGACAATACATTTATTTGTGCTGAGGCTGGAGAATGCCAATAAAGCCTTGGTGCTTTGACCAGAACCTGGTCTATGTCAGGGGGCATGTCGGCAACATACAGACACACTATGCATATACAACCCTTAAAGAAACATACACCATAAATAAGTGACATTATAATAAATGAGACAGATGCACTTGTAACAAAACAATCCAAAACTAACATACCCAAGGATGAAACACTGCATCAAGATTATAAAACATAGTTCATACAGTGGCGCCAGGCAGTATGCAATACAGTATCTTGCAAAGTTACAGCAAAATGCTGCAGTATGCTGCAAGAAGCAGTGTCATTCAATGGCACTTAAGCCCTCTAGCCATCCAATATTTTGCGAAATCATTTACTGCAAAGTACTGAATTGCATCTTGTCTTGCTCCACTATATATTATTGATACATAATACAATTTCAGAGAAGGTGGTGAGATAAAATTGCATGGACAGTGACAGACGGGTGTCTCTATGTATTCGGCAAGCTCAAATATTTTTCTCCCCAAGCAAGCTTTTTAGTTCTTGTAGCACTGGGAATAGTACTTACTACTACTACTAATACCACCAGTAGTACTACTGCTACAATGGTCACCACCTGTTACATCTGTAAGTTCACTGTCCTATCCTTTTGTGCTGTAGTAGGAGGGCATTAGAGCATGCATGCTGGAAGCAGCAGACACCACCACCAGCGTTCCCAATGTTACCACTATGGCTGCTTCATCCACAGCCAGTGTGCTTCCCACCACCACAGGTGCCATTCTTGCAGCAGCCACCCTTTCAGCTTTCACTACTACGGCAGCTACTGTTACCACTGTTTGTAAGCCCATGGCCAAAGCACCTTCTACCCCGTGACTGTGACCATGAACACCCTCCAGTGCTGACCCCATGCAATGCTTGATATAGTTTTTGAAGTGTTATGTGTGTGGTGTGGTGAATCGAGTGTGCCACATGTAACTTGTGTTGCATTAGTGAGAGCTCTATGCTGGTGGTTGAAGTGTCATTGAGGTGTATATGGTACACCAGGTTCAGTGGGTGATTAATGGTGTTGTTGATGTGATTTGTTTAAGTCATCCTTAAAAAAACCTTTTCTGGCTGAATATCAAATACCTGGGACCCGAATACCAAATATTCGGCTGAATATTCTGCAACAGGTATTTGAACAGCCCTACCGGTAACCCCTTTCCTGCTCCCATACAACCCCTTGTGTCTTTACCATGCAGTCTTGAACTCCAACACTGTTTCAGCCCCACCACATCCTCCAGAAGCTTGTTCCATGCCTCCACCTGTGAAGAACTCTACTCTCACATTGCCTCTGAATCTCCTCCCTGCAGTCTCAAACTGTGCCCCCTAGTTACTGTACCTTCCTTTGAAGTAGACTCCCTGCCTTCACCCTGTTGATCCCCTTGACATATTTGAAAGTTTCTATCATGTCCCCTCTTTCCCTTCTAGTTTCCAAGGAGTACAACCCCAATTCACTATATCTCTGCTCATATGTGATACCCTGCACCATCTTAGTCACCCTTCCCTGAACCCTCTCAATCTCGTCTATGTCCTTACGCAGATGGGTCCTCCAGAACTGGACTCCATATTTGAGGTGTGGTCTCACTTTAGCTTTTTAGAGGGCCATCAGTAACTCCCTCCATCTGCTAGTGATGCCCCTGTCAAGACATGCTAGAATACCATTAGCTTTTCCCACTGCCCTGTTGCTTTGATTTCCCACCTTGAGGTTAGATACTATTATCCCTAAATCCTTCTCCTACTTCATAAACCTAATGTCCTTTGCCTCTAGTGTGTATCCTGCTTTTGGATTCTTATGCCCCAGGTGCATCATGGCACAGTTTTTGATATTGAATTTTAGCTGCCAGGTCTCTGCCCATCCTTCCAACATCCTCAGGTCATGGCTCATGTCCTCCACCCCCGCAGTGTCCACCCTACTGCAGATCTTTCTATTATCAGCAAAAAGGCCCACCCATCTGCTCACTCCCTCCAGTATGTCACTAATGTAGATGTTGAAAAGGAGGGGTCCCAGTACTGACCCCTGAGGTACCCCGCTCATCACCCACCCCATGCCAGAGTAACCCACATTAACCACCACTCTGTGGCTTCTATCTGCTGACCAGTTTTCTACCCACCTGGTTATTTTATCACCTACCCTTACACTTTCCAAATTGTTCAATAGCCTTCTATGGGGAACGGTGTCAAAGGCCTTGCTGAAATCCAGATAGGGCACGTCCACTGCCCCACCACCCCAGTCAATTACCTGTGTCACCCTGTCAAAGAATTCAATTAGATTTGTTAATAAGTTAGTTATTTTAAAATATTATAATTGAATAAACAGAATATTCATAGCACTGCATCTTGCTAATCTCCTTTTTATGGCTACAGTAGGTGGAGCCTGCAGATGTATTGCTTTGAGAAAAGGACTACCTGCATAATTACCTTCCAAACAACATTGTAGAGTGTTAAAAATAGTGTCATCCACTGAAGCCTCATTACTGTGCTGCCTGTGTATGTGTGTATAGGATTTAGAGAGCACTATTTTTCCTCTGGCTCATGTTCCCTCCCTGAAAGGCATCAAAGGAGGAAGGACTTTGTCTAGGGGCATGACCAGGACACCTAGATGGACAGGTTGGGGGAGGAGGGAAAACAGGTGCCACCCACTAGGGGCAGGCAGGTGTTCCCAGGGCAGAGGGAACTTGCTTCTAGGAATAGGGAGGAGATACCTCATCATTTCAACCTTTCCTAGGTTGCAAGAACAACCTCAGAGGGACACACACACATACACACACAGAGCAGAAAACAGCTGCAAAATGATTAGATTTGTCTAAAAGCACTATCTTCCATGCAAGACACAAGCAATTGAACCAAAAGTACACACACACACACACACACACACACACACACACACACACACCCAGAACACAGTGGTGAAATGATTAGATTGTCTACAAGCACTGTTTTCCATGCAAGACACAAGCACTGTTTTCCATGCAAGACACAAGCAATTGAATCAAAAGTACACACACACGCACCAGAACACAACGGTGAAATTATCAGATTTGTCTACAAGCACTGTCTTCTATGCAAGACACAAGTAACTGAATCCACACACACACACTTATCATGTAGTTTTCCTTTAACTGAGATATCCCCAGTACTGCTTTTTTTGCAGTTACATCAATAGCCTAAACAAACAAACAAAAAATATGCAAGTCTATTACTATTAAAGGGGATATATTAAAAAATCCAGTGGAGATAACAAAGCAATGTAATGAATGTTTGTGTTCCTTATTCAAACCCAGTCACAACTCAGTCCCCTGCCCCTGTACATTACCAGGAATGCCAACAGAATTAATATAAATACAGACAACATACTGCAAACAATTTATAATAAGAAAATCAGAGTGCAAAGTTTCCACTAAAATGCTGAAATTCAAGACACAAGCAAATGAATCAACACGCACACATGCATGGGATACACATAGGAGGACCTTGGTAACATGGCTGGAGCATGGGGGTGGGGGTAAGGCTGGAGATCAGTTATGGTCCATGGCATAACCACATGGCCAGAATATGAAACATTTTAAAATAAACATAAATGCAAAAGTAAAATGGGATACAGTAAAAAATCCAGTGGAGATAGCAAAGCAATGTAATAAATATTTGAGTTCCTTATTCAAACTCAGTCACAACTCAATCCCCTGCCCTGTACAGTACCAAGAATGCCAACAGAATTAATATAAATACAGACAACATACTACAAAAAATTTAGAATAAGAAAGTCAGAGTGCAAAGTTTCCACTAAAATGCTAAAATTCAAGATGCAGCCAATTGAATCAACACACACACACACACACACGCATGGGATACACATTGGAGAACCTTGGTAACAGTTTTGGAGCACGGGAGGGGGTGGCGGTAAAGGCTGGAGATCAGTTATGGTCCATGGCATAACCACATGGTCAGAATATTAAATATTTTAAAATAAACATCAATGCAAAAGTACCATTTCAAGACGAAAATGGAACTGCAGACAAAATCAACAGCAAGCAATTGTGCAGTTACATCAGAACCTAAACCAGCCAAATCATATGAAGATTCATCATTGTAAGTCTTCTGTATTATCCAGACTATGATACTTAATAGTTGTAGGGTAAGTTAGCACATCTGGACTTATTTGCTGCATATGCATCTAAATTGCTAAGGGGTTCTGACCATGTTCACCCTTCCTCAAGCAAGCTAGCTACAGTATGCCTAGCACTAACATGGATGGAAAGCTTATACCATATTTTCAACAAGAAGAAAACATTTTATTAAAAGACAGTGCTGCAGACTGAGAAGCAGCTTGTATAGGTGAATTCATCATGTTAGCCAAGATATGTTCTGGTTGCGTTCATAAGGCTACCAGTGGGAGCAGTAGGGGAAAGGGATAGCAATCTAAAATAGAACCATTTAACCCATTTGTGATTTAAAGTTGCATGACAGAAATGTGGCTTCCAGAACTGGACACCATATTCCAAATGAGGCCTCACCAGTGATCTACACAGTGGCATCACCACCTCCTTCCTTCTGCTGGTAATACCTCTCCATCACATTCCACTGGCTCTTCTCACAGCTTTGATACATTGTTTAGCCACCATTAGGTCATCCAATATGATTACCCCAAAATAAATCCTCCCCTGGTTTCCTACAACCCAGATGCTTGATTTTGCACTTTTTGCATCAAATCTCAGTTGCAACATTTTGGACCATTCCTCTAGTTTTCCTAGGTTCCTCCTTAATTTTTCCACTCTTACCAAAGTGTCCATCCCGTTGCAGATCTTAGTGTCATTCACAAACAAGCACACATTCTCCTCCAGCCCCTCTGCAATTTCATTTGTAAAGACATAAAACAGGACTGGGCCCAGGACTGATCCATGTGGCACCCTGCCGGTCACACTCCTTTCCTTTGACTGAACACCATTTATCATGACTCTTCATCTTCTATCATTCAGCCAGTTTCTAATCCAGTTTACCACCTTGTGACTCACTCCCTTGCTGTTCATCTTGTTTGTAAGTCATACGTGGAATGGTATCATAGGCCTTATTAAGTGCAATTCATGTTTATGTTTAAGCCCATGAAACACCCTTATTAAGTTAATGGCATTTGCAGCTGTAGTTTTGTTTCTCAATGCCTCCTTAACAATTCCACACAACTTGACTAACTTCATTAAGCAGCCATGGTGGATCTTGATAACCATGTTGGTTGATCTTACTTGCTTAGGGCAACACATTATCATTTGCAATAGTTGACATTAAAAGGATTAAGGAATATAACAACTGATGACAAGTAAGATGGCTAAATGAAGATGTGAAGAAAGTGACTCAACAACAACAACAACAACAAACAACAAAAAAAAGCTAAACATGCAATAAAATATCTGAAAACAAAAGGCATGACATAACCTCATGGTCAGAATATCAAACATTAAACATAAACACAAAAGTAACCATTTCAAAAGAAAATGGAACTGAAATGCAACAAATGCAGACATAAGCAACAACAAGCAATTGTGCAGTTACATCAATAGCATAAACAACAAACAAATAAAATATGTAAAGTATATTAATATTAAAGGGGATACAGTAAAAATTCTTCAAGATAGCAAAGCAATGTAATGAGTATTTGTGTTCCTTATTCAAACCCAATCACAACTCAGTCTCCTGCCCCTGTATGTTACCCGGAATGCCAGCTGAATTAATATAAATACAGACAACATACTGCAAAAAATTCAGAATAAGAAAATCAGAGTGCAAAGTTTCCACTAAAATGCTGACATTCAGGACACAAGCAATTGAATCCACACACACACACACACACACACACACACACACACACACCTGGATAAAATACTAATATTTAGAAAACTTATTAATTTTGCTGCACGTACCCTAAGACTCAAAGTGTGACTCCTTTTGGCTGCCATGATGTCTCTTCTGTGGTTAATTTGAAACAAAAGACAATGTAACAAGACACTGGCCCCCACCAGGAGCTATTAAACAATAGAGCAAAGTGCAATCTGGGAAGATTGTCTGGGACAAGATGCAATAAAAAAACCTGAATAGCAGGTTCCAGGAGGCATAAAACTAGCAGGAATGTTAGAAAAAACTTCCCCCTCCCCACTCATTCACAGGTGTCAATCAATGTATTCGTTTACCATGCTGGTTGATTGATTGTTCTTGCTTCCCTCATAGTAAGAATGTGAAACTACATCTGTGTTATTCTAAATGACTGATAAGTGGCATGTCCAGGGAGATACAAGGAAACACTTCTTTAGGAGTAGGGTGGGGGACATGTGGAACAGCCTGCCAGCAGAGGTAATGGGTATCAAAATGGCTACAGATTTCAAACATGCATGGGATACACATAGGAGGACCTTGGTAACAGGGCTGGAGCACGGAGGGCGGGGGGTTAAGGCTGGAGATCAGTTATGATCCATGGCATAACCACATGGTAAGAATATTAAATATTTTAAAATAAACATAAATGCAAAAGTAACCATTTCAGGAAGAAAATGGAACTGCAGATGGAAGCAATGGCAAGCAATTGTGCAGTTACATCAGATCCCAAACCAGCCAAATCATATGAAGATTAATCACTGTAAGTCTTCTGTATTATGCAGATTGTGACACTTAACAGTTGTAGGGTAAATTAGCACATCTGAACTTATTTGCTGCATATGCATCTTAATTGCTAAGGGGTCTTGATCATTTTCACGCTTTCTCAAGCCAAGCTAGCTACAGTATGTCTAGTAATAACATGGATGGAAAGATTATGCCATATTTTCAACAAGAAGTTAGCATTTTAAGAAGACAGTGCTGTAGACTGAGAAGCAGCTTGTGTAGGTGCATTCATCATGCTAGCCAATATATGTTCTGGTTGCGTTCTAGAAGGCTAACCAATGTAGGGGAAAGGGATAAAAATCTAAAATAGAACCATTTAACCCATTCATGATTTAAAGTTGCATGACAGAAATGCGGCTTCCGGAACTGGACACCGTATTCCAAATGAAGCCTCACCAGTGATCTACACAGTGGCATCACCACCTCCTTCTTTCTGCTGGTAATACCTCTCCCTATGCACCACAGCATTCCACTGGCTCTCCTCACAGCTTTGGTACATTGTTTAGCCACCATTAGGTCATCCAATACAATTACCCCCAATTCCCTTTCTATTTTGATGGCCATCAGCCCCCCAGTAATCCTTCCCCAGGTTCCTGCAACCCAAATGCATGATTTTGCATTTTTTGCATCAAATCTCAGCTGCAACATTTTGGACCATTCTTTTAGTTTTCCTAGGTTCCTCCTCATTTTTCCACTCTTCCCAGAGTGTCCATTCTGTTGCAGATCTTAGTGTGATTCACAAACAAGCACACTTTCCCCTCCAGCCCCTCTGCAATTTCATTTGTGATGACATGGAATTAGGACTGGGCCCAGGAGTGATCCTTGTGGAACCCTGCTGGTCACACTCCTTTGCTTTGACTGAACACCATTTACCATGACTCTCCATCTTCTATCATTCAACCAGTTCTCAGCCCAGTTTGCCACCTTTTGACCCACTGCCAGGCTGCCAAACTTGTTTGCAAGTCATATTTGGAATGGTAATGTAGGCCTTACTAAATGCAATTCATGTTTATGTTTAAGCCCATGAGACACCCTTATCAAGTTAATGGCATTTGCAGCTGTAGTTTTGTTTCTCCATGCCTCCTTAACAGTTCCATACAACTTCACTAACTTCATTATGCAGCCGTGATGGATCTGACCAGATTATGTTTAAATAATTATTGCTAGACCTCTAGCTCTGAGGAAGGAACCAGATAGTACTGAAACATGATTTACCAAATGAAAAATGAGTTTGGGGTAGAATCCTTACAGTGTTTTTTGTATTTGTCATACGTTACAGTACATACTCTATGCCACTTCTTCTTTCCCTATACCTTCTCTGCTTCCTATCCTACTACTTTCCACACTTTCACATTACTGTCTATGTTCCACTTCCTCTAGCTCTTCTCTACGCTATTTCTATTTTCAGCTCTAAAATGTAACTATTATCACTCTACATTAACCACTCTCAGCACTTGTTTTCCTCCACTCTTCTGTCCCAACTCTTACCCCACCAACATCCTCCCATTCTCAATATATCTTTACAGTACTTCACCACTTGCTTTCTGTCCTCCTCTCTTCCAAAATCCTGCCATTCATCATCATTCACATTATCTGCTCTCCCTTATTTTCATTCAGTCCTTCCCCTCCCAAGCTCTTCTCCCCCCAACATGGTGGCATTGTCCCTACATTTACTTTCCCAAACAAATGGAATAACATCTTAACATGAGAAATATATGTGACCAACAACAATTTAAACCACAATATAGGTTGTTAATCTGCTAAACAAACTATGACACTAGATCAGTGACAGTACAGTACTTTTCCTTGATTGTGCAGTTTTCATTCAAAACATGCTCATGTTAATTAAACTTTTCATATGATCTCAAATTCACAAGGCTACTGTCATCTTTACACTCTCATCAATAGGTATATAAGCATCTGTAGCCTCTCTCTGATGCCATCCAGGAGAGGGTCACTACCCCTGCCTAGGTGGCCACTAGCCAGGTTAAGGGGCCTGGGTTCCCTTACAGCTGCTACACGGGGTTCCTTTCCCAAAGATAAACTAAAATGGTGGTGCTTCCACCCAGAGTACATATTTAGTGGATCAGACTACCTGTAATACAACCCCATGGGATGTCATACCAACCCACCTCCCCCACAGCTACCCCAGAAATGGACTTTCCAGGAATCGAACCTCCCCACATCCAGTTAAACCATTTATATTTCCCATCTCAGCCAATATCTTGCTCACTAAAATTAGGCGCTGGACTCAGTTCTGCTGCAAAACAATGGCATCACAATTTATTTACAGATGGAGGGTAGGATTGAGTAAGTGGAATAGACTTTAAGCACAACATTTAGCGATTCACTTTTTGAAGATTTGCATTTCTCCAAATCACATTTCCATTTTGATTCATGCCCCAGAGTTCAGTCAGCACAACCACCAGATCTGTCTAACTAGCTTAACTGCTGCAGGTGTAGCCCAAGCCCAGACCCACAGGTCCCAGTCCAATTGAAACCCCAAAGTCCTGTCACTGGGTACCCAGATTTTAAGTTGCAGGCCTGAGGTGCAGCTGGTAGCCAGCAATGGTGCACTTAAAGGATTTTACATTAACTTTTTACAATCCTTTCTATTGCTTAACCCTTAGCTCTATCTCCAGCCCTGGTGTGCATGCTTTAACTATTTACAGTCCACAGGAGTAGGGTAATTCCTGCTCTTTACTCACGTTCAGCAGAATCAGTCCCTGGATGGCACAGTTCGCTGAAGCCTTATGGGTGGATGGCAACACAGGCAGAACCAGGCTCAATGCTTGGAACAGGGGGCACAGAGACTGCAGCTTGCTCTTTCTTCCTCTTCCTTGCAGATCTTACAGCTTGTCCCCTTCAGCCCATTACAGGCCCACTGCAGAGCATGTGCAAAAGGCCTGCCAACTGCAATGGGACCCAGACCTGGTATTGGCCCCACGGCCCAGCTCACTCAGATCAGAGTGCCCTAGCACTGGGGTACAAGACCAATGATCACCTGCAGTGGCAGACCCCACTTGATGGGGGTTAGCAGGTTCCCCACCTGGCCCTGGGTGTCAGTAGAAACATTCAGCACATTCTCTTCTGTTCTCTTCTCCTCCTCTATCTTTCCTGCCACATTGTGTAGCCAAAGCAATCTGTTTCTGGGGAGGGTCAGGTATAAGAAGGACATTCTTACACCTGCTATCTCGGTCCACTCCCTCCGTTCCTCCTCTAGGGGCCTATTTGTGATTCCCAGGATGAGGCTAAAAACAGCATGTGACAAAGCGTTTAGTGTTGTCTCCCCCGTCCTGTGGAATTTGCTGTCTAGAGCTGTGAGAGAGGCCCTTTCAGTTGAAATCTTTGAAGCCCACATCAAGGCCTTCCTGTATTATCTGGCCTTCCTGACTTTAATGTATATCTTACCTGATACATGATTTTTGTGCTTATATCTGCAACTGGCTATGTATTTAATCTGGGTACTTATTACTGAGTATATTATTTAAAAAATTTTAATAGTGAAGTTTAGTGTTGAATATTTATTATTAGATTTTGTATTGTAGTATTATTTCATATATTATATATGTCATTTTTGTGTATTTTTATATTGTTGGTGTTATTTGTATTTGATTTGATTGTTTGACGCCCAAAGCCTCTGGGGTGGGTGTCCTTTTAAATTAAATTTGCCTTGCCTTGCCTAGCTATTCAGAGTCTGAGGATTCAGGATCAACCACAACAGTCTCTTTTTCTTACTGTATCTCAGGAGCATACGACAGGCACCTGAACCCCTGAAAAGTACCTGTCCATCCTTCTGCTTTCACAGTCTCTCAACTTTAACACAGCCACTTTTACTGTATGCTCTGGCTTACACTTAACTCCTGCACTCAGAGTCCCTTTTCTCACCGTGCAGGTACATAGCAGTTCTCTGAATCGAAGAGGCTCACTTTTCCTTTTCTTCTCTCAGCACATTTATTCTCCTGTTTCTCATTTTTCATCTGTATTCCATCTTTTTCCAGGCTTAGACTCAACCTTTGTCCTTTTACCAGGCTCAGGACACAACATTTGTCTTTTTCCAGGATCAAGACACAACCTTTGTCCTTTTTCCAGGTTCAGGACACAACCTTTTTTCGCCACTTCCCACCGCTCTGGTGCATTTTCAATAAAACACAGATTCTTGTAACCTGCAGCTTTTCCCTTTGTCATCTGAGCTGCCTCTATCACACTGCTGTGGTGCAACTTTAAACAATGCAGATTCCATCATCCTGTAGCTCTTCTCCTTTCCTGTTAAAGCTGCTTCTCAATAAACCATTTTTTTACTTGCTTCTTCCTTCCCTTTTCCTGGTGTGGCTGGCACTACCTGCCCTGGGGTGCAAATTGCTGGAAGCCACCAGGCAGACAAATCCTGCAGCCCCATTCTCTTCAGGTGCAAGAGACTCCCCTCCTTTTGGAGGAGCTCCCACCGAACTGACTCAAAGTCCAAAGGTTCTTGTCTTTTGGGAGCTCTTTGGCAGCTCCCCATTGGCTGGAGCCACTGTTCTCATGAAACATTAATATGTGTGAGGCTCTCTCAATGCCTCATTGGTTCAGAAAAAGGTGCCTAAACATTCCCTGCTATTTTCCACCAACAGTCCTTTCACAAACCCCAGAAACCTCTCTGATCATCCTTGCTTGGTGGTTGGTCTGATGGTGACATGTGTCTGCTACAATATGGTAGCTGAAGTAAACAGTGTCCACAGTTTATATAGTGTCCCAGATTACCAGTGTTCCTGCAGCCAAACCCTTTGCTTTTTTACAATTATTTTCACACACAAGTAGCCACCCCTGTGCCTCGCAAAGTGACTGCATTACTTAACCATTTTAACCAGCCTTCTATCATTCGCTGCTGCCATTATACTTAAACACCTAGGCAACCACACATTATCCTTTTGCAGTTTACACAGTGTCCCAAATCTGTTTCCTGGCTGCAGACTGTGTAATCTTTTTATGTATTCATTTTCTCACAGACTGGCAGCGTTCCCTTTTCCCTTTCACATATTAAACATTTTAATTTTATTTCCAGCCTATCTCTAGTGCTAACTTTGTACCCCAGTGCTAGACATGTTCCCAGCTCTTCAAAGGGATGCTGCCTCATTAATATTCATGAGGCAGCTCCCATATCCTTGAGCATGATTGGCACTCACAAATTCAGCTCCTGCTCCTCTTCAGTCCTGCCATCAGTCCCGGTCCCTCCCTTGATCCTCCATGAGACTGGGATCACTGGAGAAGACTGCCAAAGTGGCTGCCAAACAGCCTATCAAAACTGTGCTATTACACATGCACAGAGTTTGCCAGCACCAGAGTGCCAATTCCAAAACTGGCTGCTTTGCGAACCAGCTCCTCCAGCCCCACTGCTCCTCTGAAAAACCTTGCGGGTGCCAGTAGGAGAGGTCCAGGACACAGGGGCAAGCAGGGGACCAGAGGAAACCAGGAAAGAAAATGGAGCCCAGCACAAAAAAGAATGGGGGGGGTGGACCAAAACCCCAGAGGAAAATAAGCCTTTTCGGGGGGCTCACAGGTAAGCCCCCAACAGGGGGGGTTACACATCCTATACTGATCTCTATATTTTTATTTTCAGCCCTGTCTGCTCTGTTTGTGTCTGCCATTGACATCAAAGACACAGTGACCTTTAGTGTGGCAGCCCAAATGAGATCAACTGTTCTTAACAGACTGCTCACACTGACTGGTCTTTTTCCTGGCAAAACGTTATCCCTGCTTACTATGATGCTTTGTTGAAGAGTTCATATACAAAATTATGATGGATTAAAAAAACACACTGTTACCTTAGATTGTTAATGCTGCTTCTTGTTTGCAGTGTGACTGCAACTCTCAAGACCCCTGGTGTCGAGACCCCAGTGTTTCATGAGGACCATATATTGGTGTAAAGAAACTTACCAAAAGTGTTTTTTATCTAGATCTATTAAAAAATACTATACAACACCAGATCCATTTTATATTATATTGGCATTGGATATGAACACCTCCATAAAGCATCATAGTGATCAGGATATTAAATTTTGCCAGGAAAATGACTGGTCAGCACAAGCAGTCTGTTAAGAGCAGTTGATCTCACTCACTCACTCTGCTGCACTAAGGATCGCTCCATGTTTGACGTTGATGGCAGACTGAAATGCAGCAGGCATGGCTGCCACAGTGAATGTCACTCTTTGTTTTGCTTTTTGAACCTACATTTTCAACATAGTCATTTGTTACCCAATCTCATGAACATGGCAGTTGTCATTTTACAAATCCCTCCCTAAAACTTGTTTTTGTTTCGTTCCACAAGATCACATTTCTTGTGGTATTTGATGAATGATACCATCTTGACATTCAGGGTCACAGTCTAAGGAAACAGCAGTGCTCTGCTCCAGATGTCCCAGGCATGGGCTAGAACATGGGTCACTAGCATGCCAACTACCCCACTGTTCAGCGCCAAGGAGCCAGCTTTCTTTTGTTGTTGAAGTATCTAAAACTTTTTTTGATTATTTTAAAGTTCTATGTATTTATTTATTTACTTATTTATTTTTTGTTACTTGTGTAGCTATTCTGATTTTGCATTTTCTCTCTCTGAGATTGTCCATGTAACGTTGTCTGTTTTTAATTTTCATGCAGTGCACCTCTCATGTAGGCTCCTTGATCTCCTAAATTATGCTTAGTACCTTCCATGTTATCAACATTTTTCAGTGTCTTCTGCTACTATATGGTTTCCTTTTTGAGATGCTGTATACCCTTGTTTTAGTTGTCCATGGGATTTATGTCTCACTGTTGCTGAACATTGATGCCCTTAAACTTACTTTTCCAGAATATTGGTGTTGTACATTATCTCACATGTTGCACAGAAGCATATGTGATCTGTGTAGACCTTGCAGCCACATACTGTCAACTTAGCATACCTACTGTATATTCAAATTTCTATAATTATTTGCAACATTTATTCTATAACAGTGTTGAAATTTCACTTAAGAATATGTTCATGGTTTTGGAACATGTTTTAGCTACAAAATCTACTTTATTGACTGTGGCCATGCTGTGCAAAGGTACTGTAAGAATGGTGTATCCTGACTAGTACTAGGCAGAATTTGTTGGTACTCCTGCGAAATTGTGTGAAATCAATGATTTCTCATTGATACAGTTTTCATGAAACCGAGTCAAAATCCAACATAATTTTGCTTCCATTTTTTTCTAAATTGCACACTGTTTCCCTAAATTGCACCTTTTTAAAAATGTGAGTTCTTAAAAATGCACAATTTCAGCAACTGTCACCCTTCCACCCAAATTGTTCATTTTGGAAAAAAATGGGAATTCTTAAAAAAATGTGCAATTTCAGGAAATAATGCCACAGATTGAGCCTAAACTTTCAAAAGTGTACATTTTTATAAACTTTAGTCTGCAAAGTTGTGCAATTTTTCTCATTTTGCACACAAAGCTACATGCCACATAGAAAGCTGTGAAACAAGCTGGGTAACATGGGAGTGGGTAGGATGGGGGTGCGGTGGGTGGGTGGGGAACTGGCTGGATTGCAGGACACAGAGGGTGGTGATAAATGGCTGTCACTCTGCAGAGGGAACGGTGACCAGTGGGGTGCCGAAAGGATCAGTGCTGGGTCCAGTCCTCTTCAACATCTTTACCATTGACATTACAGAATACCTAGAAGGGAGAATATGCCTGTTCACTGATGACACAAAGCTCTGCAACAGGGTGGACATGCCGGAGGGCGTGGATAGAATGAGAAGAGATCTGCAGAAGCTTGAGGACTGGTCAGGGAATGACAGCTGAGATTTAAGTCGCCAGAGTAGTGAAGATAGTTTTTTTTACATTTTTAATCTGCTCAAATTGTACTGTAATTTCTCTGTTTGCCTTAGGAGTCTTAAGTGAAGTTGATCAGGCTGTAGAAAGTGTCCGTTTGCCTCAGGAGCCTTAAGTGAAATAAGTTTCAACAATATTGTTAAACCAAGCTGTAGAAAGTGTCCGTTTGCCTCAGGAGCCTCAAGTTAAATAAATTTACAACAATATTGTTAAATCAAGCTGCAGAAAGTCTCTGTTTGCCTCAAGAGCCTTAATTAATTTACTTAACGTATTTGGGAGCTCACTTAGATCTCCAGAGCCTATGCTAGTGTAGTAGCAGCTCAAATATGGCCACAGTAATTACTGCACACGTTGTTTGCCAGCATAAATCCTGCGCCAATCTGAATCAGACCATATATTAAGACATAAAAAGTTGAGTAGAAGCTCCTGAACTTGGCCACAGTCACTACTGCACAATTTCTTTGTTTGCCAGCTTAATTCCTGCCCCAATTCGAATCAGTACACTTGTGCAAGTTCTGTTTTGTCAGCCCCTCCCTTTTCCCTCCTGTGTATAAATTCAGTACTTTTCTCTTCATTCTCTTAGCTGTGGTGGTTGTGAGGGCCTTCGTTTGCCTTGCCCTCCCCCCCAAGCCAGACCCCTGCTGACTTGACTCCCCCGAAGAAACAGGTATGGATGAAATCACAGAGGACAGCTGCTGCCTATTTCTCTGACTTGCTAGTAGAAGTCCCTGCACCGGCTCCTCACCACCCCACCACCGTCCTTGGTGAACATCTAGTTATATAGCTGTGATCACGTGAGTTCTATAACCTACCAGCTCACTTTCCCATTGGCAGGTTCTCAGCTTTCTCCACTAGTGGTCGCATTTCACTTTTTCTCTCCTTTCTATCCCCATTTAGCTGGCTGAAAGTAAGGGCCTTTTTCCTTCCTAATCAGGCTGTAGCTTGGCTCATCGTAGCAGGCAGGGGAAAAGCCTGTAAAACTATCCTGAACAAGCTCAGCTCATCGTGGCCCCATGCCCTGCCCTAATTAGGGACCTGTCTAAATTATTTGCTCTGAACTAAGATAATACTGTGTCTGCCTGTTCCACTCTCCCCGACCTCCCTGCGGTGGCCAAACAAACTGCATATACTAGCCCAACCTAACCTGATCCCTGCCTATAGTGCCCCAGTCCTTATCCTACCAAATCAGTTACAGCAAAATTGCTGTTTGATCTCACTTACTATTGCTGCTTCTTAACCCAGCTGACTGGTGCTTGCGGTTACAGCCTTAAACTTACTACTAACCCCCTCTCAACTCATCATGTCACCTCCTCTATGGCAGGAGGCAAAGGGCCTAAAGATTTTCCACCTCAATATTCATAGCATCCTTGCCACTCACTCAGATCTAATAGCATGGGTCGCCTACTACAAACCGGACATCCTAGGGGTCTCCAAAACCTGGCTCAAACCTGCACACCGCGACTCTGCCTGTGCTCTCCCTAGCTACCTTTTGATCAGACAGGACAGGGTGGGTATAAAATGTGGGGGTGGGTTGTTGCTGTACTATAAATCTCATCTAAAGTGACTGACATACCCCACCCCCCCATCTTGTGAGTTTATACATGCCCTCCTCCTATTAGGTAACACTAAGAAGCTTCATCTGGCCTGTGTATATAATCCACCAAAAGGTGGTGTTCGTGGCCTCTCCTATCTCCTTGACTGCCTCAGCCCCAAGGTGAGGACTAGTGAACTCCTAATGTTTGGGGACTTTAACCTTAACTGGCTGAGTGGGAATGCAAAAACCTACGAACCCCTTCTATCTGGCCTCGCCCTCTGCCAACTCATCACCAAACCCACCAGACCCTCTTCCTCAGGGGAAAATGGCTCTCTCCTTGACTGGATGCTGTGTAATAGGCCAGACCGAATCTCAGCCTCTGGCCTCCTCCCTGATTCGATTTCGGACCATTCCCCTACATATTGTATCTGGAAGGTTCTAAATTCCAGGGTCCCACCAAAAGTCATACGGATGAGAGATTACTCAAACTTTGACTTAAACAACTTCCATACCAACCTCAGCCTGATGGACTGGTCCCCGGTATATGCGGACCATGACCGCTCGGTTGCTCTTGACAGTTTCCTAACCATTTTTACCCCATTACAAGATAGATATGCCCCACTTACTAAAAGAATAGTGAAGGGCACAGTCACAAAATGGTTACAAGGGGAACTGTTTGTCCTGATGAAGCTTAGGGACAAAAGTTGGCTAAAATATAAGGCCTCTGGGAACAGATCTGACTTTGAGGTCTACAGGCAACTTAGGAATTCATGCAAATGGGCAATTCCCTTGGCAAACAGTGATTTCTGCAAATCATCCCTTGAAGTGTCTGACAAGAACCCGAGGAGCTTCTGGCGCACTATTAAACACACCGTAAATGGTCCGGCCTGCCAGCAGGTTCCTGACTTGCTAATAAATGGAGTCAGTTGCAATAATGCCCACACGATAGCAAATGCTTTTAATGGCATGTTCTCTGACCTGTCTGATTATACCTCTATGCCTTCAACTTCAAAGGATCTGGGTCCTACTCCCGGTACTCTACCCCACCCTCCTCTCCCTCCCTTCTACTTTAAGTCTGTCTCCTTCAAAGAAGCTCAGAAGCTTCTAGTAGGTCTCTCCCCTTACTCCAGCACTGGGCACGACAACCTTGTGCCCAAACTGTTCAATCTGGGGGCCCCCTTCTTGGCCTGTCCGGTCTCCCACATTCTTAACTCCTCGCTCATATTGGGGTCTGTCCCTGCCATTTGGAAGGTGGCCCATGTGATCCCAGTCCTCAAGCATGGCAATCCTAAATTACTCAAGAACTATCGACCCATAGTGATTCTATCTGCAGTTAATAAGCTGCTCGAAAAAGTAGTGGCCTCCCAGATTGCCCTCTTCCTCCAAACCTATGGCCTTCTCTCCCCTGAGCAGCATGGGTTCCAAAAAGGACACAGCACTTCCACTGCCCTCGCACAGGTCACCTCCAAAATCAGAACTGCAACTGATCAAGGCAAACTCACAGGGGTTGCCTTCATCGACCTGTCCAAGGCCTTCAATTTGGTTGATTACATCCTCCTGGGCTCTGTTCTTCAGTCTTTCAGCCTCTCCCCCCCCGTCCTAGCCTGGTTTACTAATTATCTCTCGGGTAGGCAACAGTATACAAGGTTCCAAAATGCCATTTCCGGGCTATCACCAGTAGCCTGTGGGGTGCCTCAGGGGTCAGTCCTTGGCCCCCTATTGTTCTCCCTCTTTATCAACCAGCTGCCTTCAATCCTAACCTTCAGACATGTTACGCTGTGTGCTAATGATATGGTGCTCCTCGCCAGTTCACAAAATATTGATGAGATAAACTCTAGACTCAACTCTGATTTTGACCGCATCCAATCCTAGCTCAAGGCAAGTAAGCTTGTCATCAACCTTCAGAAGACGCAGGCGATGTTATTCGGCTCCCTTCCCAAGGTGAGAGCGTGCCTGGCTGAGCTCAGAGTCGTTGGTACTGATGGCGTCCCCGTGATGGTGGTGGACTCGTTGAAGTACTTGGGGGTGACCCTTGACCCCCAACTGGATCTCTCCCTGCACATACTTAACTCCTGTAAGGCCACAAACTGCAAACTGGGACTAGTGTACAGAGCAAAAAGTTGTCTCACCCCAGCTGCCAGACTTGCCCTGGCAGAAGGGGTTTTCCTCCCCTCGCTTTGCTATGGGTTCACCTCCTTCATGAATGCCCCCAAAGCCTGGCTCTCCAAATGGGACACCTCATATAACAACATATGTCACTTCGCCCTGTTTGCCCCTCGTCTCACCCATCATTGTCTACTTTACTCTAGACTGGGTTGGCTCTCTCCTAGTAACCATCAATCATTCGTAATGGGCAACTTCACGGATAACATCATCTGGTCATCTACTCCTCCAGCACTTGCTGACCTCCTCCAGCCTGCCCCCTCCGGCTATCAGCTAAGTTCCACTGAATCCCAGGCACTTATGGTCCCTAAGACTTACTCCCTTCTGGGGGATCGTGCCTTTGTGGCTCTTGCCCCTAGAACCTGGAACCTCCTTCCTCAGCATAATATTATCACTTAGAAAATGTTCATAAAGTGTATTTAATTGCAAAAAAAAGATATAAAATGTAATGGTTGACTGCTTTTAAAAACTAGTATTAGTTTTTGGCAGTCCACTAGCTCTTTCAGTTGAATTAAGCATGTTCTTGCCATGTAAAAATGTTGGCTGTACATTGTAGAACAGTTACAAATGAGATGCAATTTAGAGGTCTGACTTCAACACAGAATTGAATTCTTTCTAAAAGATACTTTCAATCCCTACTGTACTTTAAAAGATCCACAGTCAGTAGGATGGTTGGGAGTGATAGTGTCCTTTAAATGTATCATATGAAGCATTGCACTGCAGCAATATTAGCACTGGGTATAGTCTCGAGTCCAAATATGAGACTTGAACCATTGACCTGGCCCATTAGAAAAAGTTCTGCTGTTTGACGTGCCACACTGAAAGTCTCCTAAGTGTTGAGGAAATTGCTTACCCTATCTGATGGTAGGGTACTGTGTTGAAATCAAGAAAGTTTAATGACCAAAATGAAAAGAGAAAAAGCTTCCAATACTACAGGCACAACATTGAAAAAAACATAATAATTTCATACAGTTAAGCCTACATTTTGTATGCTTACATTTGTTTCATACTTTATTAGTTATTGGAGTTACATGAAAATAGGTTCTCTGTAATTGTCTTCATCCACTTTTGCTGCTGGTCTACAAAGAGACATAATGCTCATAACCCCAGGCTACACATCTGCATAGTATCCATCCAATGCTCCAAAGTGTACCTCTTAGTTTGTTTAATCAATAAATAACATTATGAGTGAGGTACACGATTTTCACACATTTAGGCAAAGCAAGGCACTTTCATTTATACAGCAGCCTATCTCAAGGGCTCAGGGCACTTCACAAAAACAATGCTTAGAAAACAGACAAATATTCCAGGTAAGATTTTCAGAGATTAATAGTGCTGTACCCTTAATCAATTAAAACAATTAAAATTGGAACCCCAGTAAAACTACTAATAAAAAATATCTAGCAGTTCAGGTTCATTCAGCATCATAGATATAAAACGTCATCCCTTTTTTCAATGCCTACACTGAGGAAAATGCCTTAGAAAGTATATTAAGGAGTTTCAAATGATGGTGCCAAAACAAGAAAGCTTTGTTGCCAGATAGTTTAAAGAGAGATGTCAGGATGGCTCTTGATGTCATGACAACCACTCAGAGGAAGCACAGTCCTGTTGTGTATTTACACCCATACATTATTATTTTTTATTATTCTTTTAACTGTGCAAGACCCAGTACACACAAGACTTGTTTACAAGGGCAACCTGGGACCACTGGGGGTGGTGTGTGTGTGTGTGTGTGTGTGTGTGTGTGTGTGTGTGTGTGCTAAGTGACTTATTCATAATCACACAGTATGCCAGTGGAGTTTGTGGAAATCAAATCCAGGTCTGTTGGATGTATCAGGCTCTTTCGCAGCTCATTACTCTTAACCACTAGGCTATACTTCCAGCCCCAATATTTTATTATGCTTGATAGTACAGCTACATATGTAGTGAATGGGCACTAGATCCATCAAGTCCACTTCCTCCCACTTCATATGCAGGGACCAGCAAATGCACTGTGCAAACAAAAACTACATAATATTGCTCTTCTACCCACCCTACAACCCAGGGTATCTAGTGATTGGCTTAGTAAGTAGAATTTGTTTAGCCTTACCTTGAAGGCCTGTATTATCTTCATGTCCACTGTCTCCATTGGTAGGCTGTTTCACAGGTTCAACAATCTCTGGTAGAAGAAGTGTTTCTTAACATAACCCTTGAATTTACCACCTTTGAACTTCAGGCAGTGTCCCACATCCTGCAGGAGCACACCGGAGCAAACATTGCTGGCTGTTTGATCCTGTTGATACCTTAAAGTATGTAGAAGACTGACAGCATGTCCCAATCCAGCTTCTGTTTCTCAAAGTGAACATGTCAAGGGCCTCTAGTCTCTTCTTATAGCTTTATTCTCCATACCACTTATCATTTTGCTGGCCTTGTGTTGCACCCTTTGTATTGCCTCAATGTGCCTTTAGCATTTAGGAGCCCAGAACTGTACTTAGTGCTACATGCGGGGCAAGAAAAGGGCTTTTTTAAGTGACAGGATTAGATCCCTTGCTTTTCTGAGCACCTCCCACCTTTTAACACCACCCATGATTCTTTCTGCCTTCTTTACAGAAGCTGTGTACAGTTTGTCATGTTTTGTCCAATGTCTACTATGACACCCAGGTCCTTTCCCTCCTTCGGTGCAGAATGAGAAAAAAAGGGGATGGACATACAAATATAAATATAAAGCAAAAAATACAAAGTAAATAAAAAGCCATTGCAGTGATGCAGATGCGGCACTACAGTTATTCAAAATGATCAAATGCTGTCTTTGTTAATCCTCGATTCTTACACCTTAATACTACAATCATCCCTAGACAGATTAACCTGAAATGTGGTTATAGTCAGTCCCTGCCAGGATATCTGGATCCTGTAAATTTGTAACAGTTGGATGGTTCAAAGTTCTAGATGGTTAAAAGTAGATGAAAATATGTTTTTAAAGGCCTTTCTATTTGTTCAGTGATAACACAAAAATGAATGAGAATTGAAATCCAAAATGTTCAGGTTAATAGAGCCTTGGCCCAAGGCATCACTGTGCTATGTGGCATTTCTGAAAAATGTGTAGTTTTTAAATTATTAACATAAAAAGACTACCCTGGAGGTAGTAGACAGATACAAATATCTAGATGTTTGGCTTGATAACCAGTTGTCCTTTTCTGACCATATTGAGATTCTGTGCAAAACAGCTGTGAGCTAGACTCTGCTTCTATTACAGGACCAAGCACTGTTTCCACCTGATACCCAGAAACGCTTGGTCTAAATTACCTTTTATTCTGGACTATGCAGACATAATTTATAGCTGTTGTTCTGCTGGTTTTCTATCCAAACTGGACATGCTCTACCATAGGACAGTTGGGTTAATTACAGATCCAGCAAACAGGACCCATCACTGTATATCGTATGCGTTGGTTGACTGGTCCTCTTTGGCTGCAGGGAGACTGGTAAACCTATATACTTGGGCATTCATGGTGCTACTAAATGCACTCCCACACTACATGATTGAACTGTTCCTCACATCCCATTGCAGCTACTCCCTAAGAAAAAAAAAAAACTATATTCTCCTGGACATTCTGAGATACGACACACATTCAGAAAACCAGCAAACAGTCACATTATTCCCACAGCATGAACTCACTGCAGGCTTTCTTGAAATTTAACTCCCTAGTAAGTCTCAGTACCTTGAAAGCCCTCATTGAAAAACTGTGCACAGACCTGTCTTTGTGGATGAACTGTGTTTAATTCACTCTGTCCTCTTCATGTTGATCTCTGCTCACATGGTGTTGCTCACACTGAGAATGCCTACTGGCCATTTGAACTCTTGTGTATTATGTATTTCAATCTGTATTTTACTATTCCTGTGACTGTATTTTCTATATGCTACTGCTTTACAATTGCATATTACCTTGTGCTCTGTACTATGGTTTCCAGATTAATGTATGCTGTCCTACCAAGGACCTCCCTGTAAATGAACTCGCTCAATAGCACAATCTGTTTCTGAAATAAATAAATAAGTACAAAAATAAAAATATATTTTATGAGCAGATGGACACTTCTATTTTGCTCTAATTTTTCATACAGTTGTTTTTTTTTTTTGCAAAATTTATGTATCCCAATTGCATGCACTAATCACATAAGTTTTGTGGGGATTTCACCACTTGTGCAACAAGTCAAACAAACAGTTGAATTCTTTGCAGTCCCCCCCTCAAACACATTTTTTGACTGAGATAACTGTGATCACAAATGTGGTCATGAGGAAGTGGTCCATGAAAGCAAGTCCCCAAGTTTGGGGCAAAAATGACAACAATTGGCCAAATTATTGCCATTTGAAAATTCATGTTGTGTCAAAAACTAAACATGTGTTCAGAAGCAGTAAGCCTCTTCTCAGATTTACTGTAGCTTGTTTTAAATTTTTTAAAAGACGTGAAAAAATCTAATTCCGAAAAATGGCATACAGTGCTTGTACACAGTCTTAGCATTTGGCAGCATAAAAATTTTCTAATGGCAATAATTTTCCTGGTTGTTAACATTTTTGCCCAAACTTGGCACCTTGCTTGCATAATACCCCTCCACATGACCTCACAAGTGGCAAAAGATAAATTCCCAAAAATGTTTTGACCACTTACAGTATGTGATTGTGAGGTGGGGGCCTATCTAAGCAGTCTTCCAAATTTTGCTCACAAATGTTAACAATTAGCAAAGCTATTGCCATGAGAAAATTTTTACTGCAGGCTACAAAAAAAAGTCACCAAAATTGTGCATTACACATACCTTGCTTTTTGGCAGCATAGCGGTTTTCTAATGCACAAAACCTAGCCAATTTGAAACATTTTGGGCCTCAACTTTAGGGATGACTTAATTCAGACCTGCTTATCAAAGTTAAATCCTCTGTAAGAGGGTTTTTGTGTTAGCCACAAATGCAGACCACTTTTTGTGTTTGTTTGCATGCATGCGCAAGAAACATATTGCGGCAGCTTGCTGTAGTAACGAGTTGTGGAGGTGCAGCAGTGTTGTGACCAATGTCAGCAGTCCATTTTGGGGTTGGTCTTTGTGGCACCAATAGAGGAGCATGCTGTCGATGATGGCAGTATTGTAGCATGCCACTAACTTGAAAGAAACTTGCCACTGCAATCAGGGAGTGCCCCGTCATTTAACAATCAGCTGTTTTTGCTACTGGGGCGGTCCCTGATTCCAGCGGCGAATCACAGCTTGCCTTGTCTGGTGTCCCATTCCAATAAACATGGTGGCAGCTGTCACCAGCCACCTCCCACAGTCCTCATGGAAGCCAGTGGGGGTGCCCAATCCCCCTGTCAGCATGCTTCCTCCCCAGTTTATTTTCCAATGGGGTAGCCCAATCCCCATTGGCATAATGTCCCCCTCATTTGTTTTAAATAAACATGGCAGTGGCTATCATTGTCCACCTCTCACAGTCCCCATGAAAGCCATTGAGGATGCCCAATCCCCCTGTCGGCATGCCCCCTCCCAAGTTCATTTGCCGACAGGGGAGCCCAATACCCATCAGCATAATGCCCCCCCATTTGTTGTGTGCTGAGGGGGGTGCCCATTCCCCCTTGGCTTATGTGCCCCCAAACACTCTGTATATACCAATGGGGTGCCCAGTCCTCGTTAGCTACAGCCCCCCAACAGACACTCAGGTGGCGCGCTGGGAGCCCACATCAGCATGCCCATTGTCCCTGTAGTAGAAAAACTGTCCTGTGAGGTCTTTGTTTTTTTTAAAAACCCTACAAAAACAGAAAACCATCGTTGTCTCTGGTGCCCTCCCAACCCGCACCCACCCTCTGTGCACCCAAATTTCCCCGCGCCCCACCCCATACTTATCTTCAGAGCTCAGTGGAACGATCTTCGTGGAGTGAACACATCTGTACTCTTCAAAGCTGACTGCAAACTGAAGAAATGATGGTAAGCTGTACAGTGGCATAAATGGGGGTGGGGGTTCAACTTAGGTGGACATCTCGGCAACTTTTGCAAATTTTGGCACCAAATTTTCAACATGGGGTTCTTGGGACCCCATCTCATGAATTCAGTGACTGTCATATGATTATTTGGTCCCGAAAGGTGATTTCGCTGTCACTGTGTGGAATCACCTTTCAGGACCGATTAACAAAATGACAGTGTCACTGTTATGAGGTGGGCTCCCAAATGCCCTATGTTGCCAATTTGGTGAAAACATTCCCAAAAAATGACTGTGTTACAAGCGTGTGTTGCACAGTTTCCATGCACACTCTTAACTTTGTGAATTTGTAATATTTTCATTTCAGATTTTCAACACTGGCATTTTTTCACACGTCCTTATGAACAGTACAGCTGTCATTTTTCATATCCTTGCCAAAATATGTTTTTGCACTTCCGGCGCACAATAGCGTGGTCGCTGTGGGAAATCAGTGTTTGGGACAGATTAAGAAAATCACAGTGACACTGTTAATGAGCGGAGGTCCCAAAATGCCTATGTTGAAAATATAGTGACACAAGTCCATAAATTGTCTATGTTAGGAGAGCGCATTGAGCTGTTTCCATGCACACTCATAACTTCGAGAATTTGTAATATTTTCACTCAAGATTTTCAGCATTGTCAATTTTGCACACCTCCTTATGAACAGTACAGCTGTCAATTTTCACATCCTGCCCAAAATGTGTTTTCACACATCTGGCGCACAATGGTGTGGTTGCTATGGAAAATTAATGTTTGGGACAGATTAAGAAAATCATAGTGACACTGTTCATGAGCAGATGTCACAAAATGCCTGTGTTAAAAATTTGGTGAAATAATTCCACTAAATGACTGTGTTATGAGCATGTGTTGGCAATTTCCACGTACGCTCGTTAAGTTCCAGCATTTTTCATATTTTCACTCCAGATTTTCAACATTGCCATCTCTTCACACCTCCCTATGAATGGTACAGCTGTCATTTTTCACATCCTGTCCAAACTGTGTTTTTGCACATTTGTCATAGAATGTCATGGTCGTTTTGGGAAATCAATGTCCGGGACAGATTAACAAAATCACAGTGCCACTGTTTATGACCAAAGGTTCCAAATGCCTTCATGAGGTAGAGGTCGCAAAAAGGCCATGTTGAAAATTTGTAGTGCAGATACCAACAATTGCCCGGGGCATTAGGGTTTCTTACCATAATGTCCCACCCGGTACAGACTGACAGGCATCAGGGGTGTGTCTTTGGATTGCTGGCTGTAATGCTCATGTCATTCCACCCCTACCCCACCCTGAAGCCAGTGACAGGCATCGAGGTGTGTCTTGGACTCTTCAACCCCAGAGTTCACCCCATTCTCCTATACTGCACCCATTTCAGCATATGTCCTTATGAAATGGGGTGACTGTAAAGCTGAACACCCCAAGACACACCTCAACACTTGTCAGTGTCTGCAGGATAGGGTGAGGGGAAATGCCATGAGCGTTATGGGCAATGACCCAAAGGCACACCCCAATGCCTGTCTGTTTCTGCAGGGTGGAGGTGGGGTTGGCGTGAGTTCAATACTTCACTGCCATTCCTATTCTACATCTGTCTAACTCATGCATGTCCAATGCTAATATCAGCAAGCAAACATTCGGCATTGACAAAAGCTTTTTAAATTTGCTACAGGTGTAGCAATATTTGTGTGCCAATGCTGCTGCATTTGATCTGAATATGGCTCACCAGGCCATGCACAAAGTAAGCTACTATGGCTATTTACTATACAGTATATCAAAACAAAAGTAAGTTCATTGCAGAAATCTAATTCAATGCTTAATTTATGGTGTAATGTGACAAAACTAAGGACATGAGAGTTGTTTTGAACCTGAACACCAACTCCATCTACCACCCCAGTGAACCACACAAAATGTAATGCCAAATCACAATACGGGTAACAAACACGTGCTATAACATCATAACTAAATAACAAAATATGTTGAAGACAGTTAACCCTCATGATGAACATGACACTCGAATGTTATGAGACACAAAGCCAAAGCTTACGGCATACGGTCCTGGCAGTGTGTGTGTGTGTGTGTGTGTGTGTGTGTGTGTGTGTGTGTGTGTGTATCTGTGTGCTTGTGTGTGTGTAATGCTGCTGTTTTATACATGTCTGGAGCAGTCTGTGTGATGATGCAGTTGCTTTGTGAGTGGCCCATAAGTCTTCTACTGGTCTGGGTGTGTGTGTGTGTGTGTGTGTGTGTGTGTGTGTGTGTGATGAACTGTAACTGCTTCAATAGAGGCTGAAAGGACCACTTGAAAAGTCCACTACAGGTCTGATACAGTGTATGTGATGATGTAGCTGTTTCTTGTTGGCACAAGATGCACACACACACACACACACACACACACACACACACACACACACACACACAAGTTGACCCAGCATAGTATCCTGTGACTGTGTGCCTCACAACATATGAATGCAGTGCTTGTCTTGGGGTGTAACTGTATTCCTCGTATTATGTTATTTTTTATATTATAATGCATGTTTTAAATGTGGATTGTGTTAGGGCTGGCCCGGTAGTGCTGAGGGCTGAAGTGCTGGATGCCATACCTCGCACCATGCCAGCAACCTGGGTTTGGGACCATGCTTGGGTTGCTGTGGGTCAGCGGGGGAAGGAGATGATCAAGCATCTGATGGACTGCTCTCCTCTCCTGGGGTGGGCTGGGGTACAGTGACTGGCATAGCCTGACACCTAGCAGAGGCTGGGTGTCAGCACATCTAGCCTTGTAGATTGGGGTGGTAGGCAGGGCAATCAGCAGGCGCGCTGTGTGCAGACGCGTGCTCAGTACGCCCCTTGTTGCATTGCATCCCTTGCCTCCAAGCAGAACATGGAAAAAGGGGAGTGTCCAGTCATTGCGGCTTGATGGCTGTCCGAGATGTCCTGCTCCAGTTCCAAGGGACCACCGAGAGTGGATCCGTTGCAGTGGGGGAGTTGGTCGACCCCCACCCCCCTGCCATGGGAGGAAAGCCATGGGGTAATTGGGTGGTTGCCCTCAGAAGGAGCATGGCACAGGTTGGATGGCAGCTGGAATGTAAGGGCTGCAAGGACAATGAGGCCAGCTGGAACCCCCAAGGGAAGAAAAAGATACACAAAAAATAAATGCAGATTGTGCAAATGTCTGGATTTCTGTGTTTCAAATTGATACTCTTAAGTGCCAGAAATTTCAAATTTAGGAGGGAAAAGGGGAAGGATTGAAGCTACATTAGGGATATCCCTGAGAATCAGTAACAGTTGAGAAGTATGCTAGTATGTCACTATATGACTGTTCACACATTTTTTTTTAAAGAAAAGAAAACATTTTTTTCATGGCATACACTTGCTGTATGGATTCTGGAGCAGCAAGCAGGGGTTAACAAGAATAATTTATCCCACGGTCCTTTTCTTGCAAAGTTGACAAAAACCAAGTATGTAGCAAGACCTCAATCAGTAGACTACACCAAATGTAATCAGCTTCTGACTGATTGAATGTGTTACCTGCAAACATTTTATTAGATTTGCAAAGTCTAATACATTGTCTTTCTTCCTCTTCCTGATATCTACATTAGGATGAGGAAAGTTTTAATATGATCTGTCTCTCCTCTTCTTTGATAGATGCTTCTGTAAAAATGGATAAGGTGATGAGATCAGAGGCAGCCAAGTTTTACATTCAGAAGCAGTTCTGAAGGTGCATGCTAACATCTTTGCTGTGCATCTCATTAAAGCTACAGTATACCACTGATACACAGACAGAATACAGGCATGCCATTTATAAATTGAGTGCTCATGTTTACTGAAGCATCAATAAACACCAGCTCAGCATACAACATCTTATTTAGTAGTGTGCTTTGAGCTCCCTTGATCCCTGAAGTTGTTATTGCAATGTCTACCAAAGGGAGGGTCAGTTCATTTCTGCTTCTATGTTTGCTGCACTTTCCTTTCTTGGGTCTGTTATTTTAAAGTATGGTATTATATAACCTTTGCCTTACAAAGGATTCATTTTGCTGTTTTCAAAAGATGTCTTTGTTGATAATTTTGAATAAGGGAGTAGAACAATCAACCATCAAATGGTGTGTCCTTCTTATTGGTACATATTACCCTAATTCACAAAATAAGCTTTTTGTGCATATGTTGAAATACCTCTCATACTGGTGTAAGCTGAAAATACCAAGGTTAATGGAGTTCTTGTTTTAAAATTTAAAATAATACTAAAAACTGTGTGCAGAGATGTTCACAGTGTTTATTCAGTGATAAAAGCAATATCCACTATAAAGTGATCATTTTCTCAGGAAAAAAATCTGCTTCCAAAATGAAAATTAAAGCAGCCTTGTATCCAGTATCTGGGCCATATTGTACAAATTGCACAAAGATTGTGAAATAATTCAGGTCTGCTACCATTTTGCAACATATTAATTCTTCCAATATTTCTTTTTGTGATGAGGTCAAAGCAAGTCCATTTGTAGTTGGTCAGCAACTTGACACAAGGTCACCTGGTAACAGATTTCTTTAATTGCATATTGTGTGCACAACAACAATTAAACTGTTTAATTTTACTAAATCTCCTCAAAAGGATGGCTGCAGGTATTTTTTCTCCCAACCACCCTGCCTCAGTCAGTGATAACAATGATGTTGCGGTGCCACCAGAGTTAGGGCTGAGTAAGAATTGTGGACCAGCATCAAGAAGATTCAAACCAGAGACCAGGAATGAAATGTGAATGAAATAATGTTATGTTTATATATCTTATATTGTTACTGTTTTTCATTAAATTTCAAAAAGAACAACAGATACACAACAAAACAAATGACAGTAAAAAAAAAATCAAGTCCAATACCGTATATAGAGATGGAGTGCAAACATGGTGTGGGCACAGTAAGCACTAACATAGCTCAAGCATCTACAACAGGAAACATAAATATCATGTGCACAGGCAGCAAAAAAAGAAACAGCAGGCATCCCCATAACAAGTATAAAACAGGCCATTACTTGTACCGCACTTCACAGATATGCCCTTCAGTTAGCGGACAGCCCATATGCAAGCATAACTGTCATTGGAAAGCAACTGTGCCAAGAGGAACAGTGGTCTGAGATCATTCCCATAGGGGTGCCTTGATACAGATTACCCCTAATAAGGGGGTAGTGACCCACTACATGGGAGTTCCTTAGTTCCTGTGCATGCTGAAAAAGGATCCAAGGTGATTACAAGGAAGGAGCAGTGAGGTGGGCACCCAGCACCTGAGGAGACACCCACCATCACTAACCTATGAGAAAGCGAGTTATAACTGATATAAAGAAGGGTGACAGGCAGAAAGAATAGAGTAGTGGAAACCACATAACCTCTCCTACTCAGTAGTGGGAGGTAGTGTCTGGAGGATGGCAGAGGGAACAGGACAACTAGGGACCCCATATATGTTTAAATATTTTAGATGAGAATGGATGGGTCTTGCTATAATTTGTTTTAAATTTGTTAGGGAAATTGTATTTCTTTCTATAGTATGTATTACATACCTTTATAAAAGGAGCCTGAAGCTTGCAGGATAGGGCACCAAACAAATAAACCACTTGCTACTTACAGGTACTTTTATGTTGAAGCTCATGCACACATGTCATCTGTTTGTGTTAAATAGGGAGCTTCAAACCAAGATGCTGCACTCTGTGGCAGGCTATCAATGACAAACAAACTTGATAATGTTTGGGAAAGTAGTTTTAAAGTTAGAAATGTTAAATTATCAAAATTATGAAATTAACTCATTCTTGGTACTGGCACCCCCACCCCCCACACACACACACACACACACACACACACTTAAACTCCAGCACTCAGATCCCATCTCAGGTGCCCACAGACACTCCCCCTGAAACACCAAATACACCATCCCTGATGCCACCAACCGGTCCCCCTCAGAGACCAACTATTACACCAGGAGCCGCTCTCAAGTGCTGTCCATCAAGCACTGAACATAAGTTGCAATACCAGACATCACTGCCTGTACCATCTATCCCCCCCAAACACTGAGTGTGTCACTGGGAGAATATCCTTAGCTCCTACAACTCCCCACCACTGCTGGAAAACAATCACCTTACCTCCAACACACCCACAGCAATCAAAGCAGTCTTTCTTTGCACTTGTGCTTCCAGTCACCATCAACAGTAGCAGATAAACACTACAGTTTTATTAAAGACAGCATACTTCCTATCTATTTACTAAAGCACAAGTAGGCAGTTGTTAGATGGCAGTTAATCATGTGAGTGGGGAGAGAGCTGGATCTGGTCACTGTCTGAGAAGGGATGGTGAAATGGGGTGGGAGTGCATGGCATAGAATGGAGAGAAGGACGGGTTCTACTAGACACAAGGGACTGTGTGGGTGTGGATGGGAGATGTAGAGGTGTATCATTAAATACCAGTCACTACATAGCATTGGATTCAGAGAGCAGTATAACTTGACAAAAGATACCACTTGGTATGAGATAGGGAAAGGAAGGGACAGCCACATGATACCAGGGAAGGCTTGTCATGGGATGGAGTGAGGAAGATGGTAACACCAGACACCAGGGAATGCTAAGCAGGGGACAAGTACAAGCAGTGATGGGCCACTGGACAACAGGGAGTGCTTGGCCCTGGATTGGGAGTGGGCAGGCCAGCCTGCCAGCATAGTGATAGTGGTACCACTCACAATGCTGATAACCCAGGTTCGAGAATGAGCATGGGTCATTTGAGGGCTGGCCAGGGGAGGTGAGCTGAGCATCCCAGAGGATGCTCTCCACATTGGGGGGTAGTTGGCATCTGCTGTGCTTCTGCCACCTGGGTAATCACAGGTGACAGAGTAAGTGCAGCCATGGAACTGGGAATGGATGCTGATGAGCTCTGACATACAGTTTATGCATATGCATGCATGCAGGCATGCCAGGATCCTTCACAGCATCCATAGGGAGAACAATGGAAACGGGAGCAATAGCCATTGCAGGAGGACATCCACTGCACTACAAGCCCCACACCACTGACCATGCTGTTCTCCCCTCAGCGTTTCCCCACTCTCTTTCAGGAAGAAAGGGGAGTCCTGCTTAGCAGCCCCACTTCTGTGGGATAAGCCAGGGGTCTAAGAGGGAGACGATAAATCCCAGAAAAGGTGGGTGATAGATTTGGACCAGTTTGGTTGGGGGAAGGTGAAGGCTGAAACTAGACACTGGTGAGTGCATGCCAGGGGATGGGGAGTTGGAGGAAGTGCTACTGGACAACTTGGACTCCTTGGAAAAGGACACAGGACAGTGTACCATGACACACAAGGGAGAGCTTGGTGTTGGACAAGAAGAGAGGGTCAGTCTGTTGTGACAGAGGACCCAAGTGTACTGAGGAACCAAGGTTCAGAGGGATCATATTGCCCTCAGTTGGAGACAGAGAAGGGTGCCAGTGGATGCCAGGGAAGGTTTAGCATAGTTTAGGGGTGGCTGCCACTGGATACAGTGGAGTACTTGGCAGAGGGCGGGGAGATATAGGGGTGTCACCAACCCCCAGGCAGTGTTTTGTAAGCCTCGACTGGTCCCTGGTGCATGTGGAACCACTGAGGCCCTTGTGATTATTTATTTGATTCACTAGATTAGTTGGTACAGATTTCCTTTATTTAAAAAATAACAGCCTGCTTTGGCCCTGTGTCACTTGGCATGGGGAAGAGTGCTAAGTAGAATGGGTTACTATGCTTATATAGGGACACCCACAAGTGGGAAATGTGGTAGTGACTTGGGGTGACAGAGAGGTTTGCTGATGCAAAGTAGTCAGAGGAGGAGAGCAACAGTTTTAGCAGTGCTCATTGGGAGAGGACTTCCAGAGTAATGATGTCCTTGTCTATTATACATGTACTCTGTTACCATTGTGAAGATTGTCCACTTAGAGATAAGACATGGCGACAACCGTCATTTTTCTTTTTCTTTTGAGAGATCTGCTCAATTACTTGGATAAGTCATGAGTCCCTTCAAACTTTAATTGTGCTACATAATGGAGGCTGGGATTTGAGAAACAGTTGCCCTGCTGTTTTCAAAAATGTTGGACTCTGTATAACCTGTTGAGATAGTGACACTCTCTGAAGTTAAACCTACTAGGTGGGGAATTCTTTATCTGTGCTGCAGGGCATAATTTATTCATTATTCAGCCTAAGCTACTGCTGGCCGAAGGTGTTCTGGTGGGCCAGTATCCCCTTGTTACATAAAACTCTGCCTTGTGTATTTTTCTGAAGATACTGCCTAATAGAAACAGAATGCATTATCATTGTGGGATGTATCTATTGGATAGTATTGCCATATCTGCAGTAAGATCTGCCAATGAATTCAAAGATATGCCCTTGGCAAAAGGATCCAGGTGAGAGTAGTTGTGTATCCCACTTAGAAGAATAAAGGCTGCTGCTTGACCTGCCAGTCAGATGTGGGCATTCAATTTAGGGACTTTGGGGCCTATCCAGAAAGACAGCCAGGTATCCAGTAAAGGCACATGCCATGTCTGTGTTGGCCCACATACCCAGACAAACACACACCACATGCTATTTACTATTCTTGTCTCCCTGTCTGAGGCCCCTCCCCTTATGCATGTGGTGGTGCCGAGGGGCTGGGGAGTGGGCCACTGCTGAAGTGATGGACACTGATGGGCATCTAACAGGATGCCTTCCTTGTCAGTAAACTAGATCCTCTGCTTTATATTGTAGAGTAAGGGATTGTGAATATTGGGGTCCCATAGTATCTTAAATGAAGCATACCCTATGAAAAATAGTGGAACAGTAGCTCTAGCCCTTGCTACATGCTCTGAAAGTTGCAGGAAGCAGGATAGAGGGGTATTCTTCCCAAACATGACTGCCTGCCATTGGTAGGAGGAGGTACGTAACTGCTATGGAAGGATCCCTGCATACATAGTCTGCAACCCTTCCACCAGCAGTCTGTACCATGGGGCTAAGTACATGGTGCTTAGCAGTACTCCATCCCTGGTCACTACCTCTACCTAACCTCTCATGCATTGCTGTGTGCAGCAGGGGGATCCATGCAGAAAGGGCACTTACCCTTTTTGTGCATGTTGCAGGGGTTCTACCGGGCATCAAATGTGCCACTTTCTGCCCCTGGACTGACTATGCCTGCACCACGTGTATGTGGTGCATATGCATTGTGCATAGGGCACCTGGTGTTTAATGTCAGGTGTTTCCCCTTCTGGGTCCTATACTGGTGTTCCCCTGAATCAATAATTGACAGAAACCTGACTAGCCCCCTCTGTTGCTACAGGGGGATTTCAGTGTCATGATGAACTGAGGGTCAGACAGTTTGCATAGGTTGGACAGCAAAAGGGGTACCAGGAACACTGAGGAGAGATTAGCACAGTTCAGGGGTGGCTTCTACTGGTTGCAGGGGAGTGTTTTGCACAGGATAGGGAAAGAGAAGTGCCACCAACCACAGGGAGTGTTTGGTGTAAGCCACGGGTGGTTCCTGGTGCACATTAGTACCACTGTGACCCTTGTGGTTATCTCTTTAGTTCCCTGGATCTGCTATTATGAATTTCCTTTATTTCAAATAACAGCTGGATTTGGCCCTGTTTCACCCAGTCATAGGAGACATGTTAAGTAGCAGGGGTTAATTTGCCTATATAAGTACACTCATGAGTGGAAAAAATGATGGTGAGTTAATATGTGAAGTGGCTGATTGGAGTGAAGTAGTTGGAGGAGTAGACTGACAGTTTTAGCAGTACTTATTGTGAGTTTGCCTCCAGAGTGAAAAGGTCCTTGCTCATAATACCTGTACTCTGTTACTGTTATGTAGACCATCCACTTGGAGGAAAGACATGGTAGTGGCCATCATTTTGCTTTCTCTGATGAGAGATCTGCTCCATTATTTGTGTGAGTACTGTCAGACTTTGACCACGCTCCAAAATTGAAGCTGGGAATTGAGAAATGGTTGCCATGCTATTTTCTGAACTTTTGGACTCTGTAGATCTTGTTGCAATAGTGACACCCCCTGAAGTAAAACCTACAAGATGGGGTATTCTTTAGCTATTTTTTAAGGCATAATTCACTCATTACTGCACCCAAGCTGCTGCGGGTGAAGATGCACTGGTGGGCCAGTATATGGTCTACTGGTAACTAAAGTGGAGCTGTGTCCCTGGCAAATGGCTTCACTTGAGAGTAGTTGTGTATACCACTTGGAAGTATAAAGCCTTGTACTTGACCCACCATTCACAATGTATGTGGAGATTCAGTTTATGGATTTTGTGTGTTAACATAAGGTGTTTCGCCATTCTGATTCCTATGTCTAAGAATCCCTGAATCAACAATTGACATTACCCTGACCAGCCCCCTCTATTGTTATAGATTGCCTGAGTGTCATGATGAATTAAGGGTCAGAGAGATTACGTGGGCATAGGCTGGACAGAGTGACCAGTGTACCTGTGGACACAAAAGAGGGTTTAATACATTTTAGGGGTAGCTGCCACTGTACATCATGAAATGCTTGGTACAGAATAGGCAAAGTAAGGGAGTGCCACTGGACCTCTGAGACTGCTTGGCATGGAATTGGCACAGTAAGGAGAAGCCATTGGGCACAGAGAGTGATTGGCATTGTGTGGGGTGTGGGGAATGCTCAGCCTATGACAGGAAGAGAGAGAGAGAGAGAGAGAGAGAGAAAGATAGAGTTCCGAAGGACATCAGAGAATGTTTGTGCAAAGGATGGGTTAAGGAAAAGAGGACAGACAAAAAGGAGAGATTTGCATGGGATGGACTAAGAGAGGGGGCATCCATGGACATAGGGAAGGGGGCTGCCACTGAACACTAGATTGCACGTGGTACATCATGGGCAGAGGAAGGAAGTACCACTAGCCACCAGGGAGTGCTTGTCATGGAATGACCAGAAGGATGGGAGTAACTGGACTCAAGGAAGTTCTTGGCATGGGATGAGGTGAGGCAGGTGGTTCCACTAGATACCAGAGAGTGCTTGGGAAGGGACAGGAAGCAGAAAAGAATGCCAGCAAACATAAGGGTGTTCTTGCCAGAGGATGTGTTTGGGAAGATGGCCAGGGAATCATTGGCATATTATGGACAAAGAAAGGTGGTATCTGTGGACCCATGTTAGTACTAAAAAGAAGAAAGATGGGGGTGCCTCTGGATACCATTGAGTATTTGACAAGGAACAGGTAGGAGGGGGTGACACTGGACCCTTGGGAGTCTTTGTCATGGGACATGAAGAGGCTGGGGTGCCACTGGACACCACTTACTACTTACCATGGAGCAGACAGAGGAAATATCTCACTTTTGCACCAGGGTGTACCAGGCATTGGATGGAGTGAGAGCATGTGCACTGCTTGACATCAGGGAGTGCTCTGAGACTGAAAGAGACATGGTGTTCCACTGGACACCAGAGAGTATTTGGCATGGGGCAAGCAGAGGGAAGGAGTGCCATTGGACACAAGGGGGTGCTTTTCATTCACAGGTAAAAGGATATAAGGCACATGAGGGGTGCTACTGGACATCATGACATGCAGGGTATGGAATGGGTTGAGGGAGGGTCTGTGGCTCTGTACATTAGAGAGGGGCTGGTGCAGGATAGTCATTAGGAGGGTCCTACTATGGGCATTGGAGACTGCTTAGCTTAGAATGGGGAGAGGGAGGTTGTGTTTTTGGACACCATGGAGTGCTTGGCACAGGACAGAGAAAGGAAGTGTGCCACCAACACCAGGGAATGATTAGCACTGTATACTAAGAAGCTTACTAGTGGATACCAGGGAGTACTTAGTATTGGGGGCTGCACACAAGGGAGTTTTGCATTGCACAGGCATTGGAAGATGAGTGCAGCTGAATGCCAGGGCTACTTGCAACACTGTTTAAGACTGGCAGAGGGAGGAGTTACAATTGGATACTGTGGAGTGCTTAACACTGGATGGGGTTAGAAATGGAGTGCCACTGAATACAAGTGAATAGAGCTCAGGGTGTTGTAAAGATATGTCACTGGACTCAACAAGTGCTCCACATAGGACAGGAAGTGGGACATGGGTGGAATTGGATATAAGGGAGAACCTAGCCCAGGACAGAGTGCAAGAGTAGATGCCACAGGACAACAGAATGCTTGACATAGGATCAGGGGATGCAAGTAGTACCAGTGGACTCCAACAAAAGTTTAGGTGTGGTGTTCTAATGGCTTGAATCATTACTTGATGCACTGGTGTTTTGTTGTTATCAGCTCTCTCTCTCTCTCTCTCTCGCTCTCTCTCTCTCTCTCTCTCTCTCTCTCTCGCCTGTTTATGCAGCAGCAGCGCTTCACTTACCGCTCAGCTGCCTTCCTGCTGTTCTGTGTCTTGATACAGCAATTCAATGTTTACATGCCCAGCATGATGCACCTCAGATCGTACCAAGAGGAGTGTCTGTAGACTTAGTGGGCTGGGTTCCTGAAAATGACAAAAATACAGGATCGCAGCGGATTGAGTGCATTAAGTCATTCACACCACAGAGTTCTGTGCTCAATCCAGTACACAACCCCAATTTTCAGTTGGAGCAAAAACAGGATCAGGAGCACTCGTGCGATGCAGTGAGTGTCCACAAAGCAGACTTTGCAGCACATCAACCGGAGCGCATAAGTTGATGCGCTACAAAGAGAGTGGTAAAAATTGGGGCTTTTAAGTGTCTGTTTAATAGCTGTGCTTTAAAAGACAATGTTGAAGTTGGAAAACACCAACACTGCCTTGAGACATCACTCAATCCCTTGAAAAATACACATACAATACAGGAGAATATTTCCCAAATGTCATAGTTTCCTTCATATGTGCTTTATTCTGTAACCCTAATTGTAGGTTTTTTCGTAATAAATATTAACAAATGGCTGAGTTTAAGTTTTGGGCTGGCAGAATAGCTTGGAGGCTAGAGTAAGGGCTGGCAGTATAGCTAAGATGTTAGAGTAACAAGCTGTGAATGAGTTTGGTACATCCAGCACACCTGGGTCTGATTCCCACAACCTCTACTTGCATACTGTGTGACTCTGAGCAAGTCACTTAACCACCCAGTGTTCCCAGGTCACCCCTGAAAACAGGCACTTGTGCCTAGTGGGCCTTACCCAGTTACCAAAAGCATAACATAAAAATAAAAAAAAAGTTTTATTAGCACTTTTCATGTGCAGTGCACATGAAAGGGCTTTACAAAGAAATCAGCACTACAGTGACTAAATGTTGGCATGAAGAGCAGGCATTATACACTCAACAGTATCGTAAACACAGTCATGTTCAATTGTAACCTGCTGTATTGAAAGAGATTATTGGCTACCTCACTAGAGTAACCTCCTGCTGTTTTCAAATTAACAATAATTTAATGTCTCATTTGAAGTATGGCATCTCCAAATGGACAGTAAACCACAACAGTTCACTGTAGTATAAAAGTTTGGTATGAGCTCAAGTACCAAATAAAGGACATAATCCTGTTATCTTCTAACTCAGTGCAGTAGTGGAGAAGCTGGTGACATGATGCAGAATATCAAGATATATCATGGTATATCACAGTAAATCCCCACTGCGCATAGAAAAAGAAACAGTTGAGACTGCCTGTATCACCTAAGTCCTTTATTTGTTGTAACAGCAATCCATCTGAGAACAGTAATAAGCCAAAAAAACTTCTGACTCTACATTTCACGTGTAAACACATGCTTCTTCAACATACCACATCTCCAGCCTAATGTTCTTATATACAGTAACATAGATTGTGTTGGCATGAAAAGACCATTTGTCCATCCAGTGTGCTCCTTTTTACCCTACTGTATCCTGTGACCCTTGAAAAGGTGAGGTTTTCCCCTCACATATAGAAACATAGACTTTGACAGCAGATAAGGACCACTTGGCCCACCTAGTCTGCCCATTTCCCTACCTACAGGATAAGCTGCAGATCCTACTTAACAAGTAGCCTATTTCTTCCTACCCCCAACAAGAATTGCCTTATGTCTGTCCCATGCATTCTTGAATTCTCCTACAGTTTTAGATCCCACAACCTCCTCAGGAAGGCTATTCCATGTGTCCACCACCCTTTCTGTGAAAAAAAACTTCCTTACATTGCCACTGAGCCGCCCCCCTCTATCTTCAGATTGTATACCCTTGTTCTTGCGCATCTCTTTTTCTGAAAGATGCTACCCTCTTGGACTTTGTTGATTCCACTGAGGTACTTAAAAGTTTCTATCATGTCCCACCCTCTCCCTCCTTTCCTCAAGGGTATACATATTAAGCTCCTTTAGTCTCTCCTCGTATGGCTTTTCTTGCAGACCCTGCACCATTTTAGTTGCCCTCCTCTGGACTGCCTCCATCCTGTCTATGTCCTTGCAGAGATGGGGTCTCCAGAACTGGATGCAGTACTCCAGATGGGGTCTCACCAACTGTCTGTACAGAGGGATAACAACTTCCTGTTTTCTGCTGGTGATGCATCTCCCTATACATCCCAGTATCCCCCCAGCCCTCCCTACCGCCTTCTCGCATTGCTTGTCAACCTTAAGGTCATCTGATATGATTACCCCCAGGTCCCTTTCCATTTTTGTTGTTGTTACTACCCCCCCCATTGTGTAATCTTCCCCAGGGTTTTTGTTTCCCAGGTGCATTATTTTGCACTTCTTTGCATTGAATCCAAGCTGCCATACTTCTGACAATTCCTCCAATCTTGCCAAGTCCCTTCTCATTCTTTCCACACCTCCATTGTATCAACCCTGTTGCAGATCTTTGTATCATCTGCAAACAGGCATAATTTTCTTTCCAGTCCCTCTGCAATGTCACTTATAAAGACATTAAAAAGAATGGGACCCAGTACTGAACCTCTGTGGTACCCCACTAGTAACCCCTCTTTCTTCAGAGTGGACTTCATTTACAATTACATTCTGTGTCCTGTTGTCCAACCAATGTTTTACCTAGGCTACCACCCTGGGACCCACTCCCAGGCTGAAAGAGGTTCTGATTCCCTATCAGCCTGGTCGATCACTCTGCTTATCTGGCGAGGGGTTGCTACGGGTTCCAAGGGTATGTTTAAAATCTTCCGGCACAAGAGCTTTTGAGTTTGCTGCACCTACCCTTTAGAATTCTCTACCCAGTTGGATTCGGGATTGCGCAACTGTGGAGTCATTCACGCAGACTTTAAATACTTATCTGTGGCTTCAGGCTTTTAACAATTGAGTTTGTTGTTTATATTATTATATGTGTATGATTTTATTGAATATGTTACGATTTTATCATTATTGGTGTTTTAAAATGTAGGCCTTGGTTTTGGATAAGGCGCCATATAAATAAATGTTATTATTATTATTATTATTTATTTGATTATTCATCTTTTGTGTGGGACTGTGTCAAATGCCTTGCTAAAGTCTAGGTTGGCCATGTCCACAGCCCCCTCCCTGGTCTAATACTTTGGTCACTCAGTGAAAGAAATCAATTAGATTCGTCTGACATGACCGTCCCACTGTGTACCAATTTTGCCTTGGGTCCTGTGCCCCACTTTCCTCTAGGTACTCAACAATTCTTTCCTTCAGAAGTGATTCCATCACTTTCCCTACCACAGAGGTCAAACTGACAGGTCTGTAGTTTCCTTCCTCTATCTTGCTCCCACATTTGTGAAGGGGAATCACATCCACCTTCCTCCAGTCCTCAGGTACCACACCATCCTCCCATGATTTGTTAAAAAGGGTAGTCAGTGGTGTCACTAGTTCTCCCCTCAATTCTTTTAGAATTCTCAGGTGAATTCCGTCAGGCTCCATTGCTTTGTCCACCTTCAGTTTTAGGAGTTCTTTCAGAACCCTTTCTTCTGTGACAGGACTGGGATCGACCCCCCTATCCAGAGTGCTTCTGTTAATGGGATTAGGCACCTCCCCACCACCCTCTTTTGTGAATACTGAGCAGAAGTATTCATTCAGTATCCCTGCTTTTTCACTATCCCTTTCTGCCCACCCACCATCCTTCCTATTCAGCCTCACTATCCCTCCCTTTGTCTTTCTACACTCCCCGATGTACCTATAAAAGGTTTTATCCTCCTTCTTAACTGAACTGGCTATCTTTTCCTCAGTTTGGACCTTTGCTATTCTGACTTCCCTTCCACTTTCCTTCTGCCTTAACTGGTACAGTTCCCTGTCCTGCTCCTTCTGTGTTTCCTTACACTTCCTAAATGCTATCTTTTTCTCCCTCACCTCTCCCCTTTGCTTCCTGCCTTACTGCTACCCCCTCCCTGAGTAACTATTAAGCTCATTACTATATCCCAGCTATGCCTGAGCCCATTAATGTTTTTTTTGTCCACCAGCTCTGCTGGTAGGCTGTTCCATGGCTCAACCACCCTCTCCGTAAAGTAAAACTTTCTCACATCTCTCCTGATCTCCCCCACCAGCTTACATTCATGTCCCCTTTTTTGATCATCCACAATTGCTAAATAGTTTCTCACAGCTTACCTTGTTAATTGCATTCAGGAACTTGAAGGTCTCTATCAGGTCACCCCTCTTCCTTCTGGCTTCACAAATATTCAGTGCCCTGAGCCAGTCCTCATGGAAGCTGTCCTGTTGGCCCTGAATAATTTTGGTTACTCTACACTGCAAAGTCTCCAGCCTGTTTCTGTCTTTTCTCAGGCAAGGACTCCAGAACTGGGTACAGGATTCCAGATGGAGTCTCACCAGTGATTTATAGAAAGGTAGTATTACCTCTTTCCTTCTGCTTTCAAAACCCATTCCAGTACACTCCAACATTCTGGTTGTCTTGCTGCAGGCCTTGCTACACTGGCTAGATTGTTTTTGGGAGTCACTTATTATGATCTCCGTGTCCCTTTCCTCTAAAATAGTGGTAATCTTAATCACTCCCATCCAGTATTACTTCTTTGGGTTCTTGTTTCCTATGTACATCACCCTGCACTTTTTGGGGTTAAATTTCAACAGCCAGACCTATTACAGCAGGTCACTCTGCAACTCCTGCCCCTCTTTCCTGTTTACCTTGCCAGAGAGCTGAGTGTTATCAGTAGAGACGCATCTTGCCCTGTATTCCTTCTCCTATGCTGGTGATGAACAGACTGAAAAGGACTGGTCCTGGAACTGATGCTTAACATTCTCCACTTGTAGCCACCATTTCCCCCACTTTGACCCTCTTTACCACCACCCTCTTCTGTCCCCCCCAACCAACTTCCCACCCAGCTAACTAGGTCCTTTGCTGCTCCCATATTCTCTAATTTCTTCAACAAGTGTCTGTGTGGCATTGATTCAAGTGCCTTGCTGAAGTCAAAAAAGAGTACATCTACTTGTCCATTGTCCCCTATTCACTGCCTTTGTTACTCAGTTAAAGAATATTATCAGACTGGTGTGACAAGATGTTCCTGCCACAGACCTATGCTGCTTACCATCCTGGAGCCCATTTCTCTCCAGGCAGTCCATTAGGTTCTCTTTGACTGGTATCTCCATCAGTTTATCTACAATGGAGGTAAGACTGATGGACCTATAATTACTCAATTCTTCTCTACCCACTGCCCTGTGGAGCAGCACCATGTCTGATGTGTGCAGGAAAGCCAACCGTCAAAGCCAGCTCTTGCTGCAATATTTTGTTGAACTGGTATAGTCTTATTTTGTCCTTAACCACCATGTTTCTACTCTATGTATCAACTTCCTAAAAACTGCTATTGGCAATCAAAATTAGTTGTTTATGTTTAGGATGCTTAATTAGTGCCAACTACTTACAATGACTATGATAGAATGTATGGCATTTTTTACCTTTATTTCCTCAATAGTCATTTGACTGTTACACAATAAATTACATGACATAGTGAATATCGATAATCGTATTGCACATGTAATTTACTAGCTTTAATTATTTAGTTATTTTTTTTGTGTACCTGGTAAGTACGCTAGATATTCAGTACAGTACCTATTTTTAGGCATGACCTAGGAGAATACAAATATAGAACAAATGTAGGATGGAGGATTACAAGAAGCTCAGTACAGGTTAAGACACAAATACAGCCTATCCTGCTGACCTTGGATCATTTTAGTTTTCCTCCTCTGGATTGTTTCCAGAAGATTGATGTCTTTTCTTAGGGCACCAGTACTGCATACTGTACTCCAGGTGTAGATGCACCAGGATCTACACAGTGGCAGAATGACCTCTGCCTTCCTGCTAGTTATTCTTCTGGCTATGCGGCTCAATATTCTGTTTGCTTTGGCTGCCACCTTCCTGCACTGTGCAGAGTATTTCAGGTCACTTGTGAGCCAAAAACATCCTGGCATACAGGATATGCAGGTCCCAGTGCAGGATGCACAAGTAGGAGCTGCTGACCTCTGTCACAGAAGACCTGTTAGACAGGTGGGGTCATCCAGAGTTGGACCTTTTTGCATCCTCAAACAATGCAAAACTGCCACTTTTCTGCTTGCTCATTCTAGGGCCTAGTTTTCTGGTGAGATACATTGCCCCTCACTTGGAAGTGGAGGTTCCTGTACACCTTCCCTCTAATTCAGAGAGTGCTAATCAAGCTCTGAATGGATGGTGCAACTCTTGTATTCATTGCCCCCATGGCCTCGTCAGAGTTGGTTCCCTTACTACAGCAATTGGCAGTGGAACCGCCAGTACCTCTGCAATTATGCCAGGGTCTACTGTCACAGGAACAGGGAACCTTGGTCCATCTGGATGTCAAATCACTCCACCTTCATGCATGGCTCCTGAAGACATAGTTGTTGATGATTTGGGGTGTCACAAAAATTGGCTAATGTCATGGTGGCTGCCAAAAAACCTTCCACCAGGGCCACTTATTCTGGTACAACTCACTTCCACCCGTTGTTACCAATGACACTACCCTGGGCACTTGCAAGTGCTACCTGCATCAGCACCTTGTCACAATGGCCTCCTGTGAATGTTTCTCCTAACTAAACTTACTCTCCTTCCCTGTAATTTCCCCCCTCTAAGTCCCTCCCACCATTACCCACACTTTCACCTATCTCCTCCCTTTTTATTTCCCCACTATTATCTACATTCTCTCCCCATAGCTTCCTCTACATGCATCTATCAGCTCCCCTAGCAGCTTCTAATTTATTCTAGTGAACCATATTGCAACTGTGTTTTTTTATTGTACATATGTTCTTGAATAATATGCACAAATTACTGTAACTTAACGTACATACATACTGTGAATCATTGCACATATTACAGTAATTCTGTATGACAGCTTTAATGTACCCGACGAAGCCTATGGCTGCTTGAAACTACTGTATTGTCATTGTCCTCACTATGTTCTGTATTGCTTGCCTGATGTGGAACTTTGTAAAAGATCCCTGGCTCTAAGGAGTCTTCTGAAATAATAATTAAACCTGTGATGATCACCCCTGAATCTTTAACCTCTTCTGACTTGGTAAGCTGCAAACAATCCAGACAATATTTGGTCTTTGGGTATTTAGCTCCCAAGTGTATGACTTTGCATTTCTTGGCCTTGAACCCTACTCACTGATGATGCCTTAGTGATACCAGCAGGAGTTTTTCTTATCCTGTCTATTGTTCTCCATGATGGGCTGACCATGTTACAGCAGGTGACTTAAAGGGATTGTGTACCTTTGTGCTTCAGTTTGCCGTTTCCACCTCCTGTCTACCCAATTTAGCCTTTGGTGATATCACTCCGGGGATTCCATTGTGAATAAGAAAATATTTATTCAGTCATGATATCCCCGAACTTCAGCTTCATTGTTCTGTTGTTTACATTGAGCTCTATGAGCTCCCGTCTCAGCGCATGATGTCTGTGCTTCACTAGCATTACACAGTGTTTCTCATGACTCTGCAGTAGTGATGTACTTTGAGGTTCTGAGCATCAACAATATAATTAACTGGACAAATATCAGGGTTGTTATAGTAATAGCTTCCATAGTGGTGGTTAGATTTATCACCTTAGTAGACTTTAGGATTATTTTGCTCAATCCTTCTCTGTTCTGCTTTTATATGCTTACATGACCACAGCTGCAAACAGTACAGCACTACAGTAGAGCCATGTAATGCTGGTGAGGCATGTACGTCATGCGATGAGATGGGAGTGCACTGAGTGCAATGTAAACAAGAAGAAAATGGCGCTGAAGTTTGGGGCTGAATAAACTTAAAAATAATTACTTTTGCCAAACAGGATCCTGGAGCGATGCCAATGTCATCAAAGGCAAAAATGGGTGGACAAGAGGTGGACATGGCAAATTGATGCACAAAGGTACACTTTCCATTTAATAAATGTATCTATTTTTGGCAGTATAATCATTGTTTGTGTAGTCACTGTTTACTGGTGTTTGGCTTTTTGGATGGGTCATTGCTGTTTTTTCAGTGTATACAATTGAATCTCAGTTGCCAAATACCCAACCACCACTCAATCTTGGTTAGATCTTCCCTGATATCCTGTATTCCCTGTACTGTATCCACACTCCCACAGAGTTTGGTGTCATCTGCAAACCAGCAGATCTTACCCTTTACTTAATCTTCTATATCACTAATAAATATATTAAACAGCACTGGACCGAGCACTGAACCCAGTGGGACTGCTGTAGCTCCCAGAATTCCCCCGCGACCACTATCCTCTGACTCTTGTCCTGCAACCAGTTTTTTATCCAGGTCTTTAGCTTTACTCCTACCCACAGATACTCCAGCTTTCTGATTGATCTCCTTGGGGGAACAGTGCCAAAGGCCTTACTTATATTCAGAAGTAAGATGTCCACAGTCTGGCCCTTATCCACCATTTTGGTCACCCATTCAAAGAAATCAATCAGGGTTGTCTGGCAGGATTGCCCCTCCACAAACCTTTGCTGCTTCTCATACTGGAGCCCATTATCAAGAAAACAAACCAGCCTCTCCTTCACTATGGTCTCCATAAGCTTTTCTACTATTGAGATCAGACTGACCAGTTGTTAAAGCCACGGTCATCCCTTGGTCCACTTTTGTAGCGTGACACTACATGTGCTGTTCTCCAGTGTAAGGGTACCTCCCCGAACACCAGTGAGCTGTTATACAGGCCTGTCAGGGGACTCCCAGCACATCTGCCAGTTCCCTCAGCACTCTTGAATGTATACCATATGGGCCTGGGGACATGTCTACTTTCAGGGCCCTCAAACTCTTCCCTGCCCTATCCTCACCAGTTTCCCTGACAGTGTCACTTCTCACCCCATTACCAACCCCTTTCCTCCTTTGAAACATCAGACCATCCTTCTCCTGATGAAGACAGAGCAAAAATACTTATTCAGTAGTTCTGCCTTCATTTCAATATCTTCTGCTCAGCCCCACTTTGTTTTGCTTGGTACTCCTATCCTTCATGTCCCTTTTTTCCCTGATATATTGGAAGAAAGCCTTCTCTGCCTTTTTTACCCCCTCTGCCTGTTGCAGCCTTTTTCTGACTTTGGTCAACCCGACTGATCTGCCTACCACCCTAGCCTTAAAATTGTACTCCACCCTGTCTTCCTGCTTCTGGGTCCTTTGAATTTCTGAAGGCTGACCTTTGGTCCATCACTGTCTAACCTGCCTGCCTAGCAAACCAGCTGGGCTTTGTGGCCTTTGATCTTTTAGTTTGTAGTTTTTCTCACTCATTAGTGGCTGCCAGCAGCCCCATTCCCTTAATTATGGCCCATTGCTGGTCCTCCCCATCTATTCTTTGATACCAACAAGGTGCCACCCTAATATCTAGTACTCTGGTTTTGGTGTTATTTTTCTCTCTTCCAGTGTCCAGACACATCCACACTGTGTGGTGGTCACTCCCACCCAGCAAGGGTTCCTCCACTCTCACCTCCAGAACATGTGCTCCATTTGTCAGCTTCAGGTCAACAATGACTCTCCCTGGTGGGCTCCATAACATATTGTGTCAGGAACCCACTTTGAAATGCATCCAGCATCACCTGCAGCTTGGTACAGGAAGTAGCCAGGATTTTCTAGTCCACACTAGGCAGACTAAAGTCCCCCATAATCACCACTTCCCCATTCCCCCTTGCTCAACATCACCTATTGTTTTGAACCCCACCTTCCTATCCATCCTCTTTTCTTGATTTTCAATGTGTACACCACCCCCAGCCTAAGTTTTCTTCCTTCTGTGGACTGTGTCTGCAACCACAACACCTCAGTCCTTTTCCCATCTCCTCCTGCCTTATACAGATTATTCCCTCCCTAATGTACAGTGCAACTCCCCCACCTCTCTCCACCTCCAGTCCCTTCTATTTAGTTTGTACCTGGGGATGGAGAGGTCCCAGTCATGGCTTGGCATAATCTGAGTCTTTGTGATGGTTGCTGTGTCCACCTCCCCCTCAACAATCAGGTCTTATAACTCAGACATTTTGTTCCAAAAGTTCTGTGTAATCAGGGATATCACTTTCCATCATGACTCCATTCTCTCTCCTCACCTAAACTCTCCTCCACTAGCCTGTCAATCAATTATTCAATCAAAGTTTATTGTTTGGATAAATAGCTGTTACAATCACTTACAACAGACATAAAAAGATATAAAAGTGCAAAAATAAATATACATTTCTAAGATCAAGAGTAGATCTTTGGTAGGATAAAGGCCCCAGCATACAGGATATAATATTGCACATCGCCACTTACACTAGAAGATACTTGAAGAGAACATTACTTTTTTATTTTAGTCTATTTTTATCCTTATTGAACACCATATAAAATGTTGCTATTCACTCCTTTGTCCATGGATCTGCAGTATGCATTAGTATGAGTGTTAAGACATCATTTCCAACTTGATAAATAGAATTAATAAATGGCCCTAACAAATAAAGCCTCTCTTTTCTGTACCGGGTACAGTTCTACATCATAATGCCCGACAGGGTGGGTGTTATGCTGGGATACCATCCTACCTCAGGTGGTTGGGCCTGAGATCACTGGCTGAGGGTGTCCAACACCAGAGAAGGGATGTTATCCCAGCATAACACCCACCCTGGAGGGCATTATTTCTATTATACAATGACTCCTCCATAAAATGAAGTAAAAAATGATTAAGAATATGTTTAAAGTGTTTTCTTTACTTATTTTTTTTTATTGTGTAGGTATACACATTAAATAAATAGTGCTGCTCAATTTTTTGCCCAGTATGTCATGGTGGTTTCTTCCCCTTTTACTGCGTAGAGTGGGCTAATGCCCCCCCCCCATTGACTTTCCTTTGGGTGTGAACTGTTGCTGCCCTGATTGAGTTTAATTGACCAGGTCCATTGCTCTTTCTTGGAACAGGGTGAAGATGTGTGTGTTTATTTTTTATTTCTTTCAAGACTGCAAGCTGTGCAATAGGGACAATGTGCTAGGTTCACAGTTCTCAGTTCCCATTTCCGCTTTCAATCGGTAACTTGAAGGCATGGTTTGCGGTCTTTAAAGAAGTAAGAAAAAATATTCAGTCATCTTCACTGGATCCCAAGAAAGACAGAAGGACCTGGTCAATTGAACTCAATGAACAGCAACGTATGTTGAAAGATTTTGTTTTAAAATGTATAGCCTTTTCATGCGGTTCTTGTGGGCAAACTGCAGAGCGCCAACAGAAGAACTCACGCTGAGAGGTACAAAGCTGTTTTGGGGACACATAAAAATAATAATCTAAACTTTGGGCTTGGGAAAGGGGAGGTTCTACTTTTTTTTTATGTGGGTCAGTTAGTGGGGCAGCACTGATGTCGAGCCGCGCAGGGAGGGCTGGTCCCAAGCAGAGAGGGGACTGCTGAAGCTGCTGCTAAGGATGATTGTGGAGTGATCTTTTTTCTACATAGATGCGGTCATCTGTGTGGTGGAACTAGACTAGGGATGTTATGCTGGGATAACATCCCAGGTCCAGTCTCACTCTGACGAATCAGAGAACACAAATCCTTCTTGCCATTGTTAGGAGGTCTAAACCTCACTTTCAGGTTCTTGGCAATATTGAGAATGCAAGTAATCACAGACACGTTGAATAAGAGTAATAAACAAGTTTATTACTACCAAAAGGATAAAATCACAGTTGCCCTAAGCAGTTCTTACCAATACAAACTGGGAACCAGTGCTAAGTGTTCCCTATACCGCGAGGTTTCTTTGTGTCTCTTAGGATCTCTGAGGTACAAGACTAGTGTATCACATTATATAACTATGATAATTACTATGGTTACAGTAAGATAGAAACATTTCTAGTTACAGAGATGAGCCCTATTGGCTACATTAGAGGTGGCTCCATGGTCCAAGATAACATTATACAATTTTGTATAGTCTTACATAACGCAGTGTATTAGTACAAATCACTAAAAGGTGGCAATGCCGACTTGCATATAATAATTATTCCAAGGACACAGATGTCTTGGCATCTTACAAGTAAGAAATACACAGAAAATACATAGAAGAATATATGTATTAGCAAGCAAAGTGTATTACAACAATATGCATTCATATCCTGACATCTGCTCTTGTACAGTAGATGGCCTTAGCCCTATATGTTAGTATAACATATACTTAAGTGCTAGCTGTCTACGGTGTACCTCTGAGGGTACTAATTAGGGTGCAGGGACATTGTGTAACACCATTGTATAATAACTTTTTGATATTCATATTCTTGAACTCCCATACCTCTGCTCCATATAATAGCTGTGTTTCCAGTTTTACCTTTATCACTTGCAGGAGAAGTCTAATTGTAGACCCTCCATACTTATAGTTAAATCTTACTAATCCACCCATAGTTTTCCTAAGCTTTTCCAAAGATACTTTAAAATGTGTATACCATTTACAGTTAGCATGGAACTCTATCCCTAGATATGTGTAGCTTTGAACAACATCTAGTTTTTGACCCTCTATTTTCCAAGTACCACTTGTACTTTTATCACCAAAGATGACGACCTTGGTATTTTTGAGGTTAATTTTCAATTTAAGTTCAGATGACAATGTATCAATATCATTTAGCTTTTAGTGCAAACCTTGTTTAGATAGAGAAAATAAAAGCAATATCATCAGTATAAGCAAGTAGGGGGAAGCACAAGCTGAAATTTTGGGTGAATCCAAAATGAGAAATTCACTTTCTTTTAGCATCCTATCTACATATAGATAAAATAACAGGGGTGCTGAAATTTACCCATGATGGACACCTTTATTGATCTTGACAGAGGATGTCATGCTCCCATTTGCCCCATTCTTATTTTTGCCCATGTGTCCTGACATAAACTCGCTATTATATGTACTAAGTTTTTCTCAAGGCCTCTGTCAAGTAAAATAGACCATAATAAATTTCTTGAAATTGAATCAAAGGCTGAACAGTAATCAAATACTGAGTAAAGCTTTTTTTATTTTTTTTTTATTTATTTATTAAACTCTAGGATTGCAAATACCTTTGAGCAAGAACAGCTTGTTTACAAAGGTTCCACATCAACGGATGGAAGGTTACAATACAAACAAAGGTAAACATTAATACAGAGTCTCAAAAAAACAGAATACCATATTTCAAGTGGAGAGACAGCAAAAGGATGGTAAGGCCAGGTGAGCAATCAGTAGGGGTGGGGAGGGTGGGTGGGGTCAGAAAGGAGTGGACAGGCTGAAGGGCCATTATCTGGAGGGTGGCTGGTAAGAGAAGTGCAAGGTAGAGGGACAGAAGTCTGAAGTGCTAAAAGATGGGAGGGTGTGGGTAAGGAAGGGGAGGAAAGGGGGAAGGGGTAAGGTGAGAGGGAGGAAAGTGGAGGACAAGGATAATTGGCCAGAGGGAGTTTAGGGCCACACAATGCCATGTGGGAGTGTAGAGGTTGACCAATTAGGAGAAGCAGTCACATTGACTGATAGAGAGGTGACATCGTAGTTTCCTTTTAAATGGGCTGAGCATAGTAGCTGAAAGGGACTCCTTGTTGAGTGAATTAAGCCACTGGGGGGCCCTGTGGTTGAATGATGTCTGGCCCATAGTGGTCCAGCATCTGGAGACCTGGAAGGTTCGACTTAGTGTACTTCAGTTTGTTGGGTGCTGCAGTGGGCAGTCAGAAGCTTTTCAACCCCAAGTGACATGATCCCAAGGAGAACCTTTCTGGTTAAGAGACAGGTCTGGTATTTGATCCTGTTGATGAGAGGGAGCCACCCAGACTGGGCGTACAAGTCAGAAGTATGTGTTAGGTAGACAGTGCCCATGAGAAGTCTGCATGCTTTGTTGCGCACCACAGATATCCTGCGGAGGGCTGTAAGAGAAGCAGAGCCATTGATGACCTAATTGTTTATGATGGAGATGACAGAGCTATAGATAACCAGTTTAAGAGCCTCTGTGGTCATACAGTGTTTGTGCCTGTGGAACAGATCAATCTGTATGTTAGCAGCCTTTACAACACTGTCAATGTGCTGAGCATAGGAGAGGGAACAGTCCAGAGTAACGTCAAGGTATTTGAACTGAGGAACCTGCTCCAGTGTAACCCCTGAATGGTTAGTGATGATAAAAGGTAGAGAGTTATGTTTGCTCCTTGTGTTGCAGAAAGTCATAACTTTTGTCTTGCTGTAGTTCATGACAAGTTTGTGCAAGCTGAACCATTCCTCAATGTGATTGAAGTCACGTTGTAGCTGCCCTTCTAGATGCCTGGCGTCATGATGGCTAGAAAATAGGACTGCATCATCCACATAGAGAAATATTTTCTAATGGCAGATGCTAGGGAGGCTATTTAGGTAGAAACTAAAGAGTACTGGTCCAAGGATGGCCCCCTGTGGTACTCCTGAGAGGACCAGTTTCTTATCAGAGGAGGCATCAGCAATCTTAACTCTTTGGACCCTTCAGTTAAGGTAGCTTGTTATCCAGAGCAGGGCATCCTTGGAGAGCCCGATAGCTGACAGTTGCCTGAGTAGGAGTAGATGACTGATGGTATCAAATGCCTTTGTAATGTCAATGAATATTGCACTCACACACTTTCCTTGGTCAAGGGTGGTGTGGATGAATCCCATAAATTATAGTAGTGCAGTGGTAGTGCTGTGCCCTTTTCTAAATTCATATTGTTCAGGGCACTGGATATCATATTTTACCAGATACTCAGTTAGCTGGTCTGTTACAATTCATTCCAGGGTTTTAGATAAGGGGGGAGGATGAAGATGGATCTGTAGTTGGTATGCAGTGACCTATCACTACTTTTGTGTACAGGTGTAATGTTTGCCTGTTTTCAGAGAGATGGGAATTGGGCGAGCATTAGAGAGAGGCTGAAGATCTTTGTCAGGGGTTCATGGATTTCATCTAGAACAAATGCATTCAGCTTCAGGTAGAGGGAGTCACCACTGTACCCTGAATTGTGGATGGCTTTGCAAATATACATGTGGGCTAAGTGCATTGGGAGCACTTTGAAGTAGAATTTCAGGAGTGAGCAACCATTGCCAGCAGAGTCATGGTGCGTGCTAGTGGAAAGGGCATCGAAAAAGTCCGGTGGAAGTACACTGTCTAGGTTTGAAAATGCATTGTTGAAGGTGGTGATAGTACCAAGGCCAAGTGTAGGAGTTCCATCAATGTTTAGCACGGTGGGTGGAGATTTAGGATCTTTCCCTGTGAGGTCTTTCATGTTACTCCAGAATTGTTTCCCATCCCCCATGTGTTGGAGAGTGTCTCCCTGAAATATTTGCTTTTCACGTTCCATATGGCACGTGTACATTCATTTTGACTTGATTTATATTTAATTATATCTCCAGGTATGATGTGGATCAAGCACGGAGCCCAAGGTGGTCCCTATGTTTGAGACGTGTTATGAGCTTGGGGGTTATCCATGGGTTGGACCTTCCTTTGACCTTAAGCATCTTCACAGGTGCATATATGTCACAGGCTGCAGTAAAGTGGTTGATGAACATGTCAAGGGCTTGGTTGATGTCATTGTCTGAGTCAAGTGTAGACCAATCCAGTCTGCGTAGATGGGTTTTAGTAGCTCTAGGTTCCCATGCTTCATCACCCTGATGTAGATTACCCTAGGAGGGGTGTTAGCGAATTTATTGGCCCAGGTACATATAACAGGTGAGTGGTCACTTATGGTGTCAGGGAGCAATGAGACCTTGGAGATTCATTCTGGATGATTTGATAGAATCCAGTCAGTTAGCAAAAGTGACCCAGTCCTATAATTGCACCTGGTGGGAGTAGAGACAAGTTGGATGAGGTGCTGTGCCGTGACAGCATCTTTGTATATTCTGGCCACAGGTGAAAGCCAATTGATGCTGAAGTCACCCAGTATTATAATTTCCACATTGTGATGAGGGCCCCTTAGGTACTCCATGACCCTATCAAAGCCATGGGCCTGGTCCTTAGGGGATAAGTATACAGTGGTTATAGTCAGCACCTTATTATGGGCATCAAGAAGTACTTTGATGGTGAGGACCTGGGACGGTGATTCATGGTTTGAGAATGGAATAACATGCCCCTTTAAGGAATCTCTCAGGTAGATGGCACAGTCTCCACCACATTTTGAAGTCTTGTCCAGCCTGAAGATATTGTATCCAGGGATGGCGACTGCATTGTCAGGTATCTTAGGGTTAAGCCATGTTTCAACAACAGATAGGCTATCGGGGTCATGTTGGCACATCCTGGTTTGGAGGCTGTCTAGTTTGCTGAGGAGGCTACAGACATTGATAGATGCCAGTGTGAGGGAGCCCACCCTTCTGCTCTGAGGGCATAAGGATGAACCAGGAGGACCCGGGTTGTGATGGACATTGCCCGAGAGCAGGAGTAACACTAGCAGGATTCTGAGGCAGTAGATTATTAGCACTTTTTGCGTGAGCAGTGCTGGATGAGAACAGCAGATCATTGAGGAAGCTTTAAGAGATTAAGAGAGAGAGGGAGATCAACAAGGGGTGGGGTGGGGATCTAGTACTGGGCATACTGGAGGGATGCATACTTCTCAATTAAATGCCTTATTATGAAAATATTGACAATAGTGGAATAATTAGATCTAAAGCCTGCTTGATATTTAGAAATACCCCCAGTATTGTCAACCAGTATCTTCAGCCTTTGCAGCACTATTTTTGAAAACATTTTCAGGCTGACATCCAAAAGCTGATTGGTCGATACATAGCTGGATCAGTCAGTCTGCCTTTTTTGTGAACGGGAATAACACTGGCTCCTTTCTGGGTAGATGGAAAGCTATTTTCACTGATGCATTTGTTATAGAAACATAGAAACCTAGAATTTGATGGTGGATAAGGACTGCTTGGCTCACCTAGTCTACCCATTTCCCTGCCTAATGGATAAGCTGCAGATCATAGTTAACCAACAGCCTACTTCTTCCTATCCCCCACAAGAATTGCTTAATGTATGTCCCATGCATTCTTGAATTCAACCACTGTTTTTGACCCCACAACCTCCTCAGGAAGGCTGTTCCATGCATCCACAACCCTTTCCATGAAAAAAATACTTCCTCACATTACCTCTGAGCCGTCCCCCCATCTTCAAATTGGGCCTCTTTGTTCTTCCACATCTCTTTTTCTGAAAGATGCTACCCTCTTGGACTTTGTTGATTCCTTTGAGGAACTTGAAAGTTTCTATCATGTCCCCCCTCTTCCTCCTTTCCTCGAGGGTATACATATTAAGTTCCTTTAGTCTCTCTTTATATGTCTTCTGGTGCAGACTCTGCACCATTTTGGTTGCCCTCCTCTGGACAGCCTCCACCCTGTCTATGTCTTTATGGAGATGGGGTCTCCAGAACTACACGCAATACTCCAAATGGGATATCACCAACTGTCTGTACAGAAGGATAACAACTTCTTGTTTTCTACTGGTGATGCCTCTCCCTATGCATCCCAATATCCCCCCAGCCCTTCTTACTGCCTTCTCACATTACTTGCCCACCTATAGGTCATCGATAGGACTTCCCCCAGGTCCCTTTCCTTTTTTGTTGTCAGTATCTCACCCCCCCCACTGTGTACTCTTTCTCTGGGTATTTGTTTCCCAGATGCACTACTTTGCACTTCTTTGTGTTGAATCTAAGCTGCCATACATTTGACCATTCCTCCAGCCTTGCCAAGTCCCTTCTCATCCTTTCCACCCCACCTTGAGTATCAACCCTGTTGCAGAGCTTTGTGTCGTTGGAAAGATACATACTTTTCCTTTCAGTCCCTCTGCAATCTCACTTATAAAGACATTAAAAAGGGCTCAGACTCAGTACTGAACATGGTGGTACCCCACTAGTAACCCCCTTTCTTCACTGTGGACTCCATTTACTATTACCCTCTGTGTCCTGTTGTCCAGCCAGTGTTTTACCCAGGCTACCACCGTAGGGACCCACTCCGAGGCTGGCTAATTTGTTTATTAATTTTTTGTCTGGGACTGTGTCAAATTCCTTGCTAAAGTCTAGGTAGGCCATGTCCACAGACCCTCCCTGGTCTACTACTTTGGTTACTCAGTCAAAGAAATCGATTAGATTCATCTGACATGACCTTCCCACTGTGAATACATGCTGCCTTGGGTCCTGTGCCCCACTGGCCTCTAGGTACTCAACAGTTCTTTCCTTCAGAAGTGATGCCATCATTTTCCCTACCACTGAGGTCAAACTGACAGGTCTATAGTTTCCTACCTCTGTCTTACTCCCACTTTTGTGAAGGGGAATCACATTCATCCTCCTCCAGTCCTCAGGTACCACACCATCCTCCCATGATTTGTTAAAAAGGGTAGCCAGTGGTGTTACTAGTTCTCCCCTTAGTTCTTTTAGAATTCTGGGGTGAATCCCATCATTCCCCATTGCTTTGTCCACCTTCAGTTTTAGGAGTTCTTTCAGAACCCTTTCTTTTGTGAAAGGACTGATATCAACCCCCCTATCCAGAGTGCTTCTATTGACTGGATTAGTAAATAGTTAGAATCTTGCACCAAAATGCTGGATGGCTCAAATAAACTTCAGCAGGAATGCTGTCTGGTCCTGTGACTTTATTCATTTTCAGGGTACAGATGGCTGAATAAACTTCATTTGTTGTAATGGGCTTATTATTTTCATTATCTACTACTATTATGCATAACATTGCTTGTTCCAAAGGATCATAGAAAATCTCTGTAAAAAAATCTAGCCAGTTTTGTTCTGCAATGTAGGTATCTATTACATATTTGTAAGAATTGGTGCCCTTTGAAACTAATGTCCAAAATTTCTTAATATTATTAGTTGTAACTGCTTGTAGCATTGATTTCCATTGGTTGTAAAATAAACATTTATTTTTCATAACTAGTTTGTAATTCCTATGTACTTGATTAAGATCTTTCAACGTTTGTCTAGATGAATGTTTTCTATACCTTTTATACAGTTTCCTTATTTCAGATTTAAGTTTTTTACAATCTGAATCAAACCAGCCTGAAATGTTTGTCTTCCTTGAAGATCTTAATGGGCACTCTAGCTTATGTTTGATTTTTTTCATAAGGATTATTAATAGCTGTTATAATCTGTGATATATGCAATTTAGCAATCTCTCTCTTTGATGTATGGGCAAAGGGGAATTCAGAATTATGGGAGCAATCTCAATATCTGCATTATTATGCCATTTAATCTTTTTTGCAGATCTAATTTCTGAGAATTGTAAGACATCAGTATTAGATGCCCCTAGTTCTTTATGATAATCATACTCTAGAATTGCTGGAAAGTGGTCACTTTCTGGCCATAAACAAATATACATGTTACTCCAGCTTTCTGTGGTTCCTGTCCATAATGCCAGGTCTACAGTAGAGGCACCTCTCGATGAAATGTAAGTACATTCCCCATCTTTGTCCCCTCTCAGTCTTCTATTAAGTGGATACAAATCATGCTCATTTAGAATATCAAAATTAGTTTTTTCCCTGCAACATTTACTTTAGTATCCTTAGTGTTTCTAGCAACCAAATTATTGTGCATAGTGTCACAAACCCACTCAGCAGGTCAGGCCCTCGGCTCCCACAGTGCCAACCTCCGAGCACAGTATTGTGAACAGTTAATAGAATGGTTACCCCCCTGACAGCGACATTTCACCAGCGAGGTCCCCCACAGCGACTACAGCACCAAGCCGCTGTAGGAAACCCGCTGGCACCAGGCGCTGTCTGTCGGGGTCCTGCCCCCCAATCAGCTCTGACTCGGAGTTGATAATCCTTAAGAGGGGGGGTGCGGGAGGAACAGCCCCCCACATGGGGTGTTCTGGGGTGAAGCCCCCCAAAGAAAACACAGTCAGCCTGTGGGCACCAGTAGCCAACTGCAGAATGCGGTTAACCTACCAGTGTTGCTGATGGGGCATTCGACAAAAATTTTGTTGAGCACCCATCGTGTATCCTTAACAGAACAGGGAAACCCTCTTGTCTGTTTTGTGGGTCCAACTCACCTTTGGTCTCAAGTTCTGGAAGGATTCAAACTGTGAACCTTATGCTAGCGTACCCAAATTTACAGGCTCAGATAATTCTGCTCTTTGGGGAGTGCCAAATATCTTTCACCAAGGGCACCTAACCAGGTATACAAAATGAACCCTTAAAAACCCTGTGAAAGACCTTAGGAAAATTCTTACCTTTTCCCAGTTTGGTATTACCATCAAGCTTTGAACAGTTTAGTCAGCCTTAACCGCCTAAAATTCGCATGCAAAAGAAAGAACTTTGAAGGCACCATGCAGTCTCTTTAAATATAAGAGGTTTACTTAGAAAATGGATAAAAACAGGTAAAATGTAAACACAGAGATCACAAAGCATACAATCACTTAAAAGAAAACAAGGAAAAAGTACAAACTCCTACCACAATAGATTTAGATTTGTCTGTCTAATGTATTCTTATCTTCTTACAGTGCTTATAATTAGATGTTGTTGCTTCAGAGTCCAACAGGAATGTGTCTGTTGAAAAACACAGAATACAATTTAAAATGATGTGTTTCAACCCCTTCCATGAGGTCATCTAGCTCCTCCTCCCAGAATATAAAAATTATACAAAACAGGATGTCCTATCAAGAGGTATATTAAATACTTTGTCTTCAGCAAAACTCATTTCCTAAATTATGACACTCTTTAAATAACATCCCCTCTTTGATCTTGAGTAGTTTCACTTCCCAGGATACTTCAAAGAATTTTCATGACTTAGCACCATAGTGATAGAACCCGTTTTCTTCCTCTAAAACCTCATAAAATGGATATTTTAGTTCTTAGCTTCAAAGAAGCATAGCTCATCAACAAGGCCATAAAATATGACTTCTTGGAAGTTAATCACATTACAGTTCTCTGCTGTTTAACATATATCATGTCATTTTAAGTGAAACCTGGTTGGGGGATGTAATCCCAGGGCACAGGATGTTTCCTGTGAGACAGGTCACATACCACATTCTATATTACAAATCATAGAACAATCATAACCAGCTGGCCAAGCATCACACATACATGTGTATAAAAAACTGAATTGTCAATTAGTTCTTCAAATCTCCCAATTCAAGTGTTAAAATCACCATAAGGAGGGTGTCCAAATCTGGAAAAGCATATAGAGTCTCATAATTGATATTAATAAGATCTTCCCATAGAGCAGAGGAGTAAAAATTTGAGTGTTTCAGGGCAATGTAGCTATGTATCAAAATAAAGCTCTTGTTCTCTGTTCCTAAATACAGGGCTATAAAATTATGTGTTTTCCAACACCTGTGAACTTTATGCTTGGGCTGGCTGGCTTCAACCAAATGACAGAATCAGGTATCAAACCTGCCTTCTTGCCAAAAAAGTCACATTAAATCTGATTCCAAAAGGGTGCAGAACCTGCTGTCACTGCCTATGAATACCAGATAAAACAGACACTCTGCCACTCAAATTTTCCAAGTGCCCAGATGCCACACTACCATGGCACAGTGTGCATCCTCACACCGTGCACGCCACTTGGTAAACGCACTGCCCCCTGACATCTCTGGCTCCACAAAGATTGGCTCTTTTAAACACAGACTGCACCAGCACCCTCATTGATATGAGTAACTGCATGTGCCCCCGCTAAGACTCTGCACACAGCAATAATCTGCCTCTAGCACTTATCTTTGCCTCTGTCATGACAGGATAGTCAAACTGCAGCACTTTGCCCACCACCCTACCTCTCCCTGGCTCTGCCCCTTGCCCCTCCACCCTCCCTGCCCTCTGTGCTCTGTTCACCTAGCCCTCCCACTCCAAATGTATCCTTCCCTATCCTATCTCCTTATCATCTTGACACAGGCATACAGTGTACAATGCCTCAGCATACCTAGTGCTTTCTGTTTGAATTTCTGTAACCTCCATGTATATTTTTCTCAATATTTGTATATTTGTCTGCACTATTGTACCCTGTTGTCTAATGTATCTGTCATGGAACCTATCAACGAGCATCCGCTCACAGGTGTTATCCAAGATCTTAATAAAATAAAAAATAAAATAAATAAACATTGAACCTTGGCAAAGATCCCCATCTTGACAAACAGAATCAGTCCACCTGAATGTCTACCCAGTCTCTGTATTTTTTTACCTGTAGCGTGGAAACATGCATAACCATTCAGACTGATAGAATCCATTTTCCTGTGCCATGTTTCTTGTAAACTTAGCATGTCACAACCTAACACATAGGTTTTCCAATCTTCATCATTAATTTTAGAATTTCATCCAGCAATATTTAATGAATCCCTTGAATCTTTTATTAGTTCTGAAACTGAGCTGTTGTGACCCAGTAGTCAATTTACATCATATCCTGCAAAGGTCATGAATATGCTACTCAGAGGTAGATCAATTAGACCTCCCTCAGACACCATCAAATTTTCTCTACACTCGGTGCTTAAAACACGTACATCATAGATATAAATACCTAAATAGTCCAATACACTAGCCTGTTTAATATAGAGTCGGCCAACTTTCTACTAATGGCAAGAATATTTACTTGTAAACCAACGTCACTCCTGTAGGCTATGATGTCTTCATTATCCCTAAAATCAATGTTTAGAAAGTTTCTCAATAAATCCTTAATTGCCGAGGACAATTTGTATTCATTTTCATTTTCCATAATCTCCATTCCAAACATACATAGGCAAGCTTGTTGTTGCTCTACTACCATACTTTTAATTATTCTGGAATTAAATCATTCCCTGTTTGAACAAGTCACTAAAATTTCTCTTTCATGTAGTTGCTTACTATTTGCCCAGACATAATTGGTCATGTGTGGGGAAGCAAATACTATGTCAAACATACAGTAGTTGCAGCTTGCACTGGTATGTTCCTAACTTTGACAATATCCTCCATTTCCATATCTACTTGTAGTTCATTCTTTAGGGAAATTCAGCAATTGCTTTTCAAGATCAATAGGAGCAAAGTTTCCCCAGTTAAGAGGGCTTAATAGTTTAAGTATTGGACAATTGCAGAACATTAGCTCAGTCTCCGTTTCTTTGGGGACCACACTTGCTATTAGACTAACTTCAACATTTTCATGACCACTTTTAATTGTATTATTCTCCTTGAGTCCAGGATGAACAATCTCATTAGGGTCAACGAATAAGCCTATAATAGAAGGTCTCCCAAGCTGCTGATTTAATAAATTAAGTTCATTTTACAGCTTCCTTAATTGGATCACCATGTCACCCTTACATAAATAATCTTCCCCAGAGTCATTGGATCCCAACTCATTTTCTACTAAAGTGCATTGGGGTTGCATGCACTAGAAGTTTCATTATTTTCTATCAATGGCTTAGGCTTTAATTCATTCAAGCTCTGTACTTCTAAGGAATATCTTTTTCATTATAATTTATTTTCCCCTTTCTTTTACACTTTTTCTTATTTTTCTTTGCTTTCCTAGGTTTCCATTTTATCCCATTAGTTTTGCCAGGAGGGCTGTCAGGTATACAACTAACACTAAAGTCTGGCCTTACCTGTGATGAAGCATTTTCTTGTACTATTTCTTGCTCTGATTCACTATAATCACTATACCGCTCATGATGTGGTAATTTAGAGAGGACCTCATCAAACTTGGCTCTATTAGTAGCTACTTCTACTCTCAAATTCTCCATAAAATCTTTATTTATTATCAATTGGTCCATAATGATGAGATTTGCATAGAGTGGATGTCTCAGCATTATGACCATTTCATCACTCAGATGACTGGAAGAAAAAAATAAATTATTTTGTTTATTCCCTAGGGTCTCGGAATTTTTTGATTGATTATTGGACTTAGTACTACTAGTCTGACATTGTGTGCAAAAATATGGTTCATTAAGTTTCCCTTCACAAAATTTAAGGCCATTAATTGTAGCCTAGACTGTCTGTCCTTCACTCTGTGTGTTCTCAGATTCTCAACCACCCTTCCAATCTTACCCTCAGCCCACCCCCTACATCTCCATCATCCTTCACCTGCTCCCTTCCTCATCCCCCACTGCCCTCTAGCCCACCAGGAACTCCCTCCCCCCACTGATAGTGCCCCTCCTGCCACATAGATGGACCCCTCTAAAACCTTCCCTGACTGGAGGGACTTTTGGGGCCCAATCTCCTGATTACTAAGGGTGCTGTGACCATTGCTTCCCCCTTTATTATTTTAAATTAAGGGTGCTATTCATGTAATCCCCCATTGTTTCATTCAGCACCTTGGGGCCCTTCCTACTGAGATGCAGCCTAGTCAGTGCATACAGAGCCTTATTTTCCCAGGTTCCCTCTGAACTTCCTCTATAACCATCACCCTCCCTGCACCACTCTCTCAGTCATGTATTAAAGTCCGCAATCCTCCTTTTCCTGGCAATACTAGTACTGGGTACCAGCAGCATTTCTAGCTACACCCCTGCATATTTTTCCCACCTCCTTAACTCTTTCTTGTACCTCCCCCACCTCACATCTGGCAAGGCCATTCATCCCTAGGTGAAAATTTACGTGAGGTTCCCTTATTACCTGTGGAAACTGATGGTGTCACTGGACAAGGAGGATCTCGTGGACTACTTCTAGACTAACAAAATCTCCAGAATAGTAAGCAGCATGGATTCATGGAAGGGAGGACTTATCAGACTAACCTGGTAGATTCTTTTGACAGAGTGAATAGGTTAGGGGCCACATTGTGGATTTACTCTACTTTGACTTCAGTAAGGCTTTCTACTCGGGGCACAGGGTCACAATGTCGCAGGCAAATTCACACACTGGAAAAAAGCTGCATGCAAAGCAGCATGCAGCAAAATAATGTTGACACAATATGCCAACCAGCGCACACCACAGCAACAACTTAGTTTTTGCAGGGGGCTCTGACCCACACCCCACCAAACTAATTATGAGAAACTCCAGGGGGTTGTGGATGTTGGTGGGTGAAAAAAACAAACTCTGGTCAGATAATTTTTCTTTTTTGGGCCAAAGAAAAGCCACAGCAGAGTGGGACTGACAAGCAGCAGAAAAATCCCAGCCTCTCCCTACAAAACAGGGTACTAAATGAGAAAAAGACCAAGGTAGAATGGTCAGTGGGGGATGCTGCAACAGAAGGTAAGGCCATCAAAAAATGGAGAGCAATGAGTACCAATGCCCGTAGTCTAGGTAACAAGCTTCCTGAATTAGTGGCCTTGATGGAGGAGGAACATCTGGATATCGTGGCAGTCACAGAAACATGGTACACACAAAACCATGACTGGGACGTAAACATACCAGGATACACTATCTACAGGAGGGACAGGGAGGGTAAAAGAGGGGAGGAGTAGTTCTTTACATAAGGGAAGGAATAAAAGCAACAGAACAAAAGGGTAAACAGGGAGGAGAAGAAGCACTGTGGGTAAATTTGGAGACAGGCAATGGCACCACAATCCGCACAGGGGTTGTATACAGACCCCCTTCTCAGGGGGAGGAAGTGGACAAGGAAATGATAGAAAGTATACTTAGAATGGCAGAAAAAGGGGAGATATTGCTGATGGGTGATCTGAATATGCCAGATGTTAACTGAGCGCAGTTGCAGCTGCCACTTTGAAGAGTGCAGTTATTCTAGATGCCCTACAGGGGCATGCCTAGACAACTAGTACTGGAGCCCACTCAGAGGAGCAATATTAGACTTGATACTCTCAAATGGAGATGGAGAGGATCACAGATGTAGAAGTGGGTAGCCATCTGGGAACTAGCGACCATCGAACAGTATGGTTCCAATAAACACAACAATAGAGTCAAACCATACAAAGACAAAAGTACTGGACTTTAGGAGGGCTGACTTTGCCAAAATGGGTGAGTGCCTAAGGAATGCACTAGCAAATGGGCGGGAAGGAGGGTGGGAGAACAATGGAATAATAAAAACTGCCATCACAGAGGTAGCGAGCCTTTGTGTGAAGCAAATAAACAAAACAAGGCGATGCAAGAAACCACTATGGTTCTCAAAGGAAGTGGCAGTGAAGGTTCAAGAAAAAAAGCATTCAGGAAGTACAAGGAATTGCAGCAGGAGCAGGACAGAGAACTGTATCAGTTAAAGCAAAGGAGGCTGGGAAGGCAGTCAGAACAGCAAAGGCCCAAACTGAGGAAAAGATAGCCAACTCAGTTAAGAAGGGGAATAAAACCTTTATAGGTACATCAGGGAGCAAAGGAAGACCAAGGGAGGATAGTGAGGCTTAATAAAGGGGAGGGAGGGTGGGCAGAGGAGAATGTGAAAAGGCAGAGATACTAAACAAATATTTTTGCTCGGTATTTACAAAGGAAGAGGGAGGTACATAAAACAAACAGTAGTAACACTCTGGATACAGAAGTTGATACCAGCCCATTTACAGAAGAAAGGGTTCTGAAAGAACTCTTAAAACTGAAGGTGGACAAAGCAATGGGGCCTGATGGGTTCATCCCAGAATTCTAAAAGAACTAAGGGTAGAACTAGTGACACCACTGACTACCCTCTTTAACAAATCATGGGAGGATGGTGTGGTACCGAGGACTGGAGGAGGGCAGATGTGATTCCCTTCACAAAAGTGGGAGCAAGGCAGAAGCAGGAAACTATAGACCTGTTAGTTTAACCTCAGTGATAGGGAAAATGATGGAATCACTTCTAAAGGAAAGAATTGTCGTATCTGGAGGCCAGAAGGGCACAGGACCCTAGGCAGCATGGATTCTGGCCAGGAAGGTCATGCTAGACGAATCTGATAATTTCTTTGACTGGGTGACAAGAAAGTAGTAGATCAGGAGGGGCTGTGGACATGGCCTCACCTAGACTTTAGACTTTAGCAAGGCATTTGACACAGTCCCACACAAAAGATTATATATATAAGTTAGCCAGCCTGGGAGTGGGTCCCAAGATGACAGCCTGGGTAAAGAATTGGCTGGAGAATAGGACACAGAGAGTAATAGTAAATGGAGTCCACTCCAGAAGAAAGGAGGGTTACTAGGAGGGTACACTTGGGAGTTCAATATTAGGACCAGTCCTCTTCAATGTCTTTATAAGTGACATTGCAGAAGGACTGGAAGGAAAAGTATGTCTCTTTGCAGATGACACTAAGATCTGCAACAGAGTTGATGCACAGGTAGAGTGGAAAGGATGAGAAGGGACTTGGCAAGGTTAGAGGAATGGTCAAATGTATGGCAGCTTAGATTCAATGCTAAGAAGTGCAAGGTAATGCACATGGAAACAAAAACCAGGGAAGAGTACACAATGGGAGGTGAGATACTAACAACAACAAAAATGGAAAGGGACCTGGGGGTAGTCATATCAGATGACCTAAAGGTGGGCAAGCAATGTGAGAGGGCAGCAAGGAGGGCTGGGGGGATACTGGGATGCATAGGGAGAGCATCACCAGTAGAAAACAAGGAGTTATTATCCCTCTGTACAGACAGCTGGTGAGAGACCCCATCTGGAGTACTGTGTGCAGTTCTGGAGACCCAATCTCCATGAACATAGACAGGATGGAAGCTGTCCAGGAGGGCAACTAAAATGGTGCAGGGTCTGCACGGAGGACATATGAAGAGAGACTTAGGAGCTTAATATGTATAGCCTCTGAGGAAAGGAGGGAGAGGGGACATGATAGAAACTTTCAAGTACCACAAGGGAATCAACAAAGTCCAAGAGGGTAGCATCTTTCAAAAAAGAGGTGTGCAAGAACAAGAGGGCACAATTTGAAGATAGAGAGGCGGCTCAGAGGTAATTTAAGAGATATTTTTTTCACAGAGAGGGTTGTGGATGCATGGAATGGCCTTCCGGAGGAAGAGTTGTGGAGTCAAAATCAGTGGTGGAATTCAAGCATGCATGGGATAGTCATAAGGCAATTCTGGGGGGTGGGGGTAGGAAGAAGTAGGCTGCTGGTTAACTAGGATCTGCAGCTTATCCAGTAGGTAGGGAAATGGGCAGACTGGGTGGGCCAAGTGGTCCTTATCTGCCGTCACATTCTATGTTTCTATGTTTCTATGTTTCTATGACCTGGGGAGAACTGAACCGTAGCCCCAGGTCCCCGATGCCACCAGAGGCAGGTGCTCTAGCTGCTCCACCACGGGAGCAGCTCAGCCATGCGCCACCCCGACGGCATCCTTTACCTTCCCTGTTGGCAGCCTACAGCAGCAGGGGTATCAGTTTCTACTGCATGCTGCAAAAAACCTTTGTCAGTGTAGAGCCATTAGTGCTTCTTACAGCACTGTATTTCACGCGCAGTTTTATCCACACTGTCTTAACTCTGTACCTCTCCTTGGTACCCCATAGATGCTTGCTGAAGAAGATGGAGGATCTGGATGTGGCTAAGGTTATAGTAAACTGAGTGGGTAACTGGCTAATGAGGTGGCAGCAGAGGGTCATGATCAGTGGCATTAAGTCAGAAGAGAGGTAGGTCATGTTCACTGGAAAAAAGAATTGAGAAAGTAGACCCAGAGCTGATTGCTACCAGGCAGAAACTAGCCAAAATGGAACTTAAGATTGAAGACCTTGAGGGCCACAGCCACAGAAATAATGTGGTCCTCATAGGTCTGCAAGAAAATGAGGAGGGTATAGATGCTGTACTCTTTGTCCAGAAACTGGTAGAAAATATTTTGGGCACCTCTCCTTTTGGGCCTCCTTTTGGGCCTAAGTACACGTTAAAGAGAGAAAGCACTGGGCTCTCTGCCCGATCCCCCCAGCGGGAGCCCAGCCTAGACCATTAATCTTCCACTTCTTCAACTATCTTGAGTGCCAGCATTTCCTCATGAAAGTATGGGAATTGCAGGAAGTCTGCTGGGAGGGGATCAAGATAAGAGTGACACAAGATTTACCTGCATCAGTTAGGCTCAGAAGAACAGCGTTCCACCCCCTGGTCTCAAAAATAATAGCTGCAGGGATCAAATTCAGTATGAATCATCCAGCGAGGCTCCAAGTGCAAGTCGCGGTTCCGCTGTGTCATATGAGGATCCTGAGATGGCCCTGACAGGGCACAAAGCAACCCTTCCTAACCCTTTTCAGGATACTTGAACTGTACAGTGGTCTCTGCTAATTTGCTTCCACAGAGGAGCTAGTCCAGTGAAATTGAACTATTCAACCTCTTTGTATTGCCTTACATTTGGTTCATGGAATGTCAGTTTATTTTCTGCATCCAAGTGATTGCTGATACCACCATTCATGAACAGCACAAAAGGGTACACTGCAGTCCTTAAAGCTTCTTTGTGTGCTTTTCCACAGGGATGTTTTGGCTGATTTAGGCCCACCGATTAAATCCACCAGATTGTGACTATTTAATGTATGGCCCCTCGAATGTGCACATGATTGCACATGAATCAATGCGACTGTTTCCACGATGTGGTTATAATGAGCACTTGCCACTAGATGGTGCGGGACACTCATAATAACATTTACCAGACGAGCTGGGCTGACTGTGATTACACGACAAGGTCAGCTTTCCTTTTGCATTAAGGACTACTTATTAGTTTAATACTCTGAGGTTTTAACTGTTTCTCGGTTGTTTAGGTTGGGGATAAGATGTAACATTGCCATTCTCAAGTTGCTGTTAACACTGTGGCTGTATTTTTCCAGGACATGAATATTTTATTTTGGGTATTCCTGTATAGAGCATGGCTGGTTTCAAAGCCGAAAAGTAATATCAGCAGCCTAACTGATTACTACTGGGAAAAACATCTGGTATGGGGCTATACTACTTGTATGTACCTATGAGTACTACAGCAGCAAAGTGTCTCATTAACAAATGTTTAATCGTTATTAGCATTGGCAATGGAAGTTGCTGTGTTCATTGCAAAGAGCAGGTTTCAAGAGGAATGCTGTCATAAGGATGTTTTAATTTTGTTTTCCTTGCAACAGTTTCTTTCATCCCTATGTGTGCTCCTGCCAGTTTATAGGTAGTGGGAATCAGTATAGGGTGGCTGGATGGTGGGGGAGCAGTGAAAAGGAATGTTGCAAAGTGCAGTTTGTGACAATAAGAGAGGTGGGGTGGGTAGGGTGTGTTCAAAGCTTGGGAACCCTAGGTATACAGGTCATGAATCTTTGGGTAATGAGGGTAGGTATGTGGTCTTAGTTGGGGTTAGGGGAGGGTGGTTAAGAGGTGCAGAGAAGGCACTGAGCAGTGCACTAGAAGCATATCTACATAATATAAGACCTGATGATTTCACAGCTGACATGGTTTGGGAAAATGGCTAGGGACTTGTATCTGGCTTCATGGAACATTAAAGAGGCTAGAAAAAAATTAAGCAATATAAAGTATTGAAACACCTTAGTTTACTGAAGGCTACAATCATATTCATTCAAGAATCTCATTTACTAGACTCTGAGGCTACACAGATGAGGAGACAGCACATAGGGCAGATTTTTTTCTGCAGATGGCACTACCCAGAGTTGCAGTGTCATGATAATGATAAGAACAGTTCCATTTTCCCTTGTTCAAATTATAAATGATCATCAGGGCAGATTTGTGTTGGTTAGGGACAAAATACATACCACTGAGGTATTACTGGGAAGTGAGTATGGCCCAAATATGGATACTCCAGGGTCCTTTATTCATTTAATTAATGTACTAACTCCCTTCCTTTTCATCCCTATAATTATTGGGGAAGACTTAAATTTGATTCTTGACCCAACAATGAATCGATCTGGACCTCCTCATAAGGGACTATTCCTAGCCAAAAGGACACTTAGGAACTGATGGACCAAGCGGGCCTGTGCGATGTTTGGCGTGTCCTGCATCCTTCTGATAGGGGCTACATATTCACCTTGCAGGCACATGGGATGTCATCCTGAATTGACTACCTCCTGGTCTTTCAATCCCTTCTCCCAGAGGTGTTAGATTCAACCATTCACCCAGGCCCTCCTTCAGACCATTCTCTGATCACTTGTCAGATTTCCCTCTCATCTATCCCCAAAGCTGGGGGTCACTGGAAAATTAATAACCACATTTCAAAGGACCCTGAAGTAACTAAATATATCTCTGACCAAATAGATCAGTTTACTAGTATTAATCAAAACTGTACTAATAGGCCTGATATGGAGTGGTGCACATAGAAAGCCTATTTAAGAGGTCTCGTGATTGATTTAGCATCGAATAAAAAGAAAAAAAGAGAAAAACAGCTGCTGGTCACCCTTTCCCAAATAAGAGATATAGACAGTAAGCTCTCTCATCACTCGGCTGATCAACTTAGACAGGAATTGGCTAAGCTGACAAATTCATACTTAGTGCTCCTAAGAGAAGAAGCTGAGTATGCAATTTTAAAAGCTAAAGCATCTTACACAGATCAAGGAGGAAAAGCTGGATGCTTGCTTGTGCTGTATATTAAGCAGCAGGAATCCTCATGACTGGTAGTTGCAATTCGCTCAGAGGTTGATGGTACATTAAAACTTCCCCAGTGGAAATTGTCAAAGAATTTAGTCATTATTATAAACAGCTGTATGGTCCAATGCCAAACCCTACCTCAGACCCAGAGCTAGATAAATACCTAAAAGACTCCCATCTTCCCTCCCTTTCAGAGGGACAGCAGCATTCTCTTTTATATCCCCATTATCAGAAGCAGAGCTGGCCAAAGTAATCAAGGATCTTCCTTTGGATAAGACCCCAGGGCCGGATGGGTATCCCCCAATTTTTACAAAAAGTTTGCTGACCAGCTAATCTCCTCACTTTACCATTGTACCAACATATTTTGTTAGGGGCAGAATCCAACAAATCTTTGTTTGAGGCCTTGATTGTCCTTTTGCCGAAGCCTAATAAAAGCCCTAAACTTGTAACAAGTTATCGACCAATCTCACTTCTCAATCAGGATATTAAAATTCTGACTAAACTATTAGCTGACTGTATTAGTATAGTTCTCCCCAATCTAATAGGGCCAGAGCAAGTAGGATTCACAAAGGGCAGGTCCTCTACAGACCATCTACGTACCCTGTCTCAAGTCTTCTCGGCATCCAGAGATGCAGACTTCCCAGCAGCTTTGATCATACTGGATGCCAAAAAGGCCTTTGATTGGGTCAACTGGAACTTTTTATTTCGTACCCTTAAAGCATTTGAATTCCCTTCAGACTTTCAGAAGTGGATATTCACCTTATACAAGTCTTCGACGGCCAGGGTTATCAGGGAATGGAACAGTCTCTGAAATATTCACCTTACAATCTGGTACAAGGCATGGTTGTCCCTTTCACCATTGTTTTTTAACCTCTATCTGGAACCTCTGATACGAAGGCTAACTGAATGTCAGCTGATTCAGAGTATATCAGTCCAGGGTTATGAAATCAAGGTCTCTGCTTATGCTGATGACCTTCTCCTTCAGGTAGTTCATACAGTCACTTCCATCCCACCCATGTTGGATATCACCAGAGAATTCAGTAAAATGCCTAACTATAAGCTAAAGAAAAGTAAAACAGTTGTGTTTCCCCTTAATCATAAACTTATCAATAATGAGGTAACAGTTTTGGAGCTCTCCTGGAAATCTGATTCCCTTAAATACCTAGGAATAGAGCTTGTAAAAAAAAAAGTGCACCTTCAAAAGCTAAATTTAGATTCTTTGATATACACAATTACTCGAGATCTGAAACGATGGTCGCATCATCCACTGTCCCTCTGGGGGAAATAGCTTGATCAAGATGAACGTCTTTCCCCATCTCTTTTACTCTCTCAATCTATGAACATTTGGCTTCCCCTCTCCTGGTTCAAGAAAACTCACAGTCTTATTATAGATTTCATTTGATCTGGTAAAAGGTCTAGAATACCCTTTCACAAACTAGCTGCCCCAAAGGTTAGAGGGGGTTTACTCTTCCCACATATCGGTCTGTACTATTGGTACAGTCATGCAAACAAGTATCTTAAGTGGGTTTTGGAGGAGAACTCTCAAGCTACCCACCCCCATTCACTCCAGTTTGGCTTAAAATCGAATTAGCCCAAATAAAATCCATGGCCTCTCTCCTTCCACTCTTTTGCACACAAAACTAAAATCCCTCCCTCCACATTTAAAGACTTCCCCTATAGCCATCTGTATAAGGGAACACTCTCAACTGTGTTTATTCTTTAAGTATGACCATTCTAGTGACCTGGCACAAATGGTGTGGGGCAACACCAATTTCAAGACAGAAGGTAAAATGCTTCTCCTCGGTGGCTACCTAAACTGGAGGGTTGTTTAGTAACCCAATTTATAAAGGGAGATGGGACTTGGCTTTCCTCAGTAGAAATCATGAGAAACTTCAATGTTCCAAACTTCATGGTCTTTAAAGTGTTTGAATTGAGACATTTCCTGTTGAAAGTCTTAGGGATGCCCCCCCCCCACAGCCTGCAAAGATCTCTTTTAACAAAGATCTGGGCCCTATGACAGGGTTTCCACATGCAGTGTCTAAACTGTATGGATATCTATGTGACTGAGTCTACCCGAAATGCTTTGGTCCCATTGGTTTTTGGTCCTCCTACTTTCCAGACTTGACTATGAACTGGTCTGCTTTGGGGCATAATTGCCAAAAATTCATTACCCAAGACAAGCTCCAGATAATGCAGTTCCAAATTTTGCACAACCTGTATTATTCCCCACAAAGACTAGTCAAATTTGGTTTGGTGTCCTCCTCTACATGTACAAGATGCATGCTAGAGGAAGGGCTCTTTGCTTCATGTCTTCTGGTCCTGCTTAAAAATGTGCCCCCCCTTGGGCTTTCATTAAGCACAGGGCTGATCCTCTCTTGGGTTTGAATGACCTGTTCACAGCAAAGAATTACCTCCTAGGGGACTTTTTGGGGATTTCAGTGCATATTCATAAATACCATATGGCTTTAATATCAATGTCTCTTAAAAAATTGGTATTGAGACACTGGAAAGATCAGGAAGATATCTCTTATTGAATGGTTAAATGAGTTTTTGGCAAATCTCAGAATGGAGAAGGTCATAGCATGCCTTCACAATAGGTCAAAGAGGTTTACAAAGATTTGTGGCCCCTTATATATTCTTTATTCCTTATGCTGTAGGGAATGGTTCCTTATTAACTCAGTTATTTTATAATAGTTAGTTTCTCTGTGCCAGGGGTGAAGATGGGAGGGAGGGTTAAGGAGGGACTGGAGGGAGAAAGGTACTATCATTCTTATCATGTACATATTGTTTGGAATATATGTATGCTATGGAACCTTTCTCTGTATTGAAAAACTTAATAAACTTTGAATTGAAAAAAAAGAATAGAGGGAGGTCACAAGTGGCATGCCACAGGGATCTGTCCCGGGTCCAGTCCTCTTCAACATGCTCATCAGCAACATTGGTGAGGAGATCTGGGGCAAGCTGTGTCTCTTGGAAGATAACACTAAGGTCTGTGGGAGGATGGATAGTGATGAGGGAATAAAGGAAATACAGGGAGACTTGCAAAAGCTGGAGGAGTAGTCAAAGGTTTGGCAGTTGTGCAAGATGATGCACCTAAGGAACACGAACCCCAGGATGGAATACTGAAGGGAAGGGGTGAGACTCAGTATCACGGCTGAGGGTCAAGACCTTGAAGTTATCATCAGTGACTATCTAAAGCAATCGAGTCAGTGTAACAAGGCTTATAGCAAGGCAAACAGGATGCTTGAATGTATTGTAAAGGGTATTAATAGCAGAAAAAGAGAGGTAATGCTTCCACAGTATAGATCCTTTGTGAGGCCACACCTAGCATACTGCATCTAGTTCTGGAACCTTCACCTCAGGAAGGATAGGTACAGGCTAGAGATGGTGCAGTGCAGGGTAACAAAAATGGTTCAGAGTCAGCAGGCCGAGTTCTATGAGTAGCGCCTCAAGGCACTGAACTTGTACTCGCTGGAGACCAGAAAGGAGAGGGGAAATAAGATAGAGACATTCAAATTCCTAAAACGAATTAACAGGATGAATGTGGGTAACTATTTAACTTGAATACCAGCTAGTGTCACGTCTTCATGAGTGGAAGCTAACAGGAGGAAGGTTCAGGAGGAACATGAGGAAATACTGTTTTACAGAAAGGGTGGTGGAGCTGTGAACAGGCTGCGAGCTGTGTTGGTGGGTGCAAATTCCATTAGTCATTCTAAGTATGGCTGGAACAGAATGAAGGGTATAGTAGTTGCTCACAGTGTCTGAATCAGGGAGGAGAATGGAGGGAGTGGGGAGGGCTAGGACCCTGGAGGAATAGTAGGCTCTGGGGCTAAATAGGGAACTCAAGGAGACTGGGTGGGACTTTGGTCTTTTTCTGCTGTTGTCTGTGTTTCTATTTGCAGTCCCTTCCCCTTTGTCCTTCACTTATGTATAAGGATCCAGCGGTTATAGTGAGGGGAGTGGCACACAGATGCAAAGAGTACCTCCAGCACACTCCTTAAAATAGGTAACAAGACAAGCCTTACCTTACAGATAATGCATTCCTAGAACAGACCTGCAGTTACCCAGGTGGAAACAGCTCAGGCACCGCGGCTTCTGCTGGCTTCAAAGTAATGGTGGTGGTGGGGGGGACTTCTTAGAAAGAAATGTGCAAATTAATTAATTAAAAAACTCAGCACCACTATGTAAAAGCAAAAAATAGAAAAATGTAATCTTTGTTCAGAATGATCAGAACAATATCAATAAATTAAAGGAGCAGCTCCATTGGGGTTGAGAATTTTGTGAGAAACAACAGGCAAAGGGCATATGCACCAGCCACAGCAAATAGTTTTCCTGCCTAGAGCTTAGACCAAACTGGCTCAACACTCTCCCAGAATGAGCTGAAAACTAGCTAAAACCATCTCCATACCTACTGACCTTATTCCTTTTCCTTATGTGGGAGTGCCTTACTCTTCCCTGTCACCGAACTTTATAACATACCGGGGCATGATGCAGCTTTAATGCCTCCCGCGGCTGCTCCCAAACACCTACATTCCCAATAGAGCAAAAAAAGGCTCCATCCCTCCTTACACTCTGAGCCAAAGGTAAGCCTTCAAGGAGCCTAACGACAGTCCCCTCTGTCCAACTTCTGTTTCCATAGGCCGCATCCCTTAAATAGGTCTAATGGATCCTGTCCCAGACTCGGGCACAGCAGGACCTAAGGCAAATCCCAGGATGTGGTCCCACCCCTCCTCTTACCTACAGCAGCATGCCACACAGGAATGGATCCCTGAACCTGCCACCTCCAGGAGAGCCCTGCCATGGTCCTGCCACCACCACAACAGCCTCACTACATTGATTCCTCTCCATAGTTTTGGTAACTGGGCACCCAGCCTCCAGATGGTTCTGCTGACTTTCAACCTCCTCACTCCTCCTGCACAACTCAGCCATGGTATCCCTGGCATCAAACAGCCACCAGCTCCTGCCACCTTCCCACAGTAACCTCCCGTATGTTGCACAGACACTGCCAGCTGACACACTACTGGGCTGGGGAGACTTTAGGCCCCCCCCATCCACACTGGCCCTACACCAGCTAGTAGAATCTCCAACTTCCCCCAACTCCCAGAAACCCGGGCTTCAATATTGGCAAACTCTGCCACCTACAGGGCAGACAAGGGAATTGCCCCTTAAGCTGACTAATGGAAAACACAAGGGAGTGAGAGAGAGAGAGAGAGAGAAAGGAAAAGCAGAAATAGCAAGGCCACCCCACAAGGGGGGAGGGCTTACAATCTTCCCATCCTTAAAACTATTTCCTCCTGGAAATGGGGCAGAAGGGACTCCTCCAAGGGTTCTCCAAACTGGAGTGGATGTGTGCACTCTCCACCTGACCCAGGGTCCCCTCAGGTGCACCCACCACCCAACCACATTAGCCTACCACCAATTCCTCCCTATGGAGTGAGTTCATATCAGAACATTTAGAAAGAACAACACTTAAGTTAAAATTTAAGCAGCACACATGCTATGGCCAGGCTATCAAAGAACACTAACTTTTCAAAACCTTTAAATTCTTTAAGCTTTCAAATTGAGTACTACCTAAAAAAAGACAAACAGGCACCACTCACTCACCACACTCTCACCATCCACCCAACACTCCTACTCACTCATCATTCATAAAGAGGTAGAAGCTGTACTTTGAATTATTAATATTAATAGTTGTTCCACAAGAAAGCAACTGCATGAAATGATTTAACTCTTTTTTTTTTTAAAGAACACATGGAACAAAACAAGCTGAGTGAGTCAGTCCAACAGATTTATTCTTCCCCTAGGGGAGGGATAGTTCCAGGGTGGCCTCCACTGTGCACAGTATTTTAATACTTTGAAAGTCACCAAGCATTTTCATTTAAATCAGGGTCAGTCCTGGCAAATCACAAAATACTGAGCAGCTTCTTCCTTAAATGGTGGGCCCTTCACTGTGAGGGTAGTAGTAGTCTGGGCCTGGCTTTGTACTCTCCTCAGTAAAAGAATCCCAGGCGATGATATAATATTTCATATGACAGCCCACCACGTCCTGCACCAAGATGAAGTGTTTGAAAAGCGTAAGCCCTGCCCAAGGTGATAAAAAGCATAAGGCCCTCGCCTTCTGGACAATAACCTGGTTGGCCTTCTCAGGAGCCTCTGTTTGCTGCAACAACTTATGGACCATGCCCTGGAATACCCACTCTGCCTTCTTCTCCTCTATGATGCCCCAGAATCTTTCCCACACATAGGGGAACTTTGCTTTAGGGTATTCTACATGTATTCTCTTCAAATCCACCGCTCTGCCTCTGACCATTCGGGCAGGTCCCTCACACTGGTCTGTCAGGTAGCTTCCTGGCTCCAGCCACACCTAGCTGTGTATGGGACATTAACCAGATCGTTGCTCAGGAGACCATCCATCTTTTTCATGCAGGACCTTGCTCTGCTCCAGGAGGTGTGGGGTGGTGTTGGGCTGTTTCACTGCAGGCAGCTGATAATGCTAGGGAATAGCTTTATATATTTCATGGTCAGCAAACTGAAAATCTTGTCCTGGGACAATGGGACAGGCACCTCCCAAATAACCTCATCTCCTGCCTCCTCTTCTGTGGCACGACCAGGCTTAATGGCATGTGAGACCTCCCCCTTTGAGTCTCCAGAGGAACCACCATTGCCAGACAGAGAACCTGAGGCTGACCCCCTGGGCCCTGGGGGGCCACAAGCTGCTGTACTACATCATCTACCACTCCCTCTGCCACAGCTATAGTCAATAGCAGCAGGCATTGTGAGACTGGGCAAACTTCTGTGTTCCACATCACTCTCACTGGCAGGTTCCTCCTAGGCTTCCATCACTATATCCATCTCCAGTGCCTTAAGCTGTGGCACTGAGGCAGAGGTCAGTATCTTGGCCTCTGCTCCCAAACCCAGTTCCCTTGTGAGAACAATGATGTAGTGCCCACAGATGTTCTCACGGGGTAAGGTCAAGGGTAGCTAAAAAGAGTGCCTTCCCAAAACTCCCTTCGCTGATCCACTGGAGCAGATACCAAACAAAGACAGCTTTATCACTCCTGCCTCTCAGTATCCACACCAAACACATCATTCTACAGCTGCTCCTATCCATACTGAATTCCACAGACATGCCAACAATGACTTGGGGATGGTGGTATGGGGCTCCTCAGCTGGAAACCTCTCAGGCATTTTAGCAGATACTGGCAACATGTCTTCTCCTCTACCACAAGAACAGAAAATGGTGCCTCCTGCTTGCTCTTCCATGGTGCTGCATAGAGTGAGCCAATCCTGAGCACTGCTGCTCCCCACCTAACCATCCCCTACATTCAGTGGGACAAAAGAAACTGCACCATATCACAGTGGCAACCCACATAACTGTGCAATCCCAGCAAGGCCTGCTACAGCAGTCAGACCCCTTCCAACTCCTTGCCCCCACAAAGCCAGTGGTCCTGAAGCTCACAAGCACAGAAGACATCCCAGACAAGCCCCCGCAATCTGTAGCCCCCTTTTTGTCCTCCACTTATGACTAGGGGACCTGGTGTTATAGCTGGGGGGGGTGGTACACAGACCCAAAGAGTACCTTCAGCACACTCTCTAAAACTGGTAACAAGACAAGCCTTACCTTAGAAAGGGTACATTCATAGAACATGCTTCCTCTTACCCAGGTGGAAACAGCCCAGGTACTGTGGCTTCTGCTGGCTTCAAGGTAATGGGGTGGGGGGGCCTTCTTAGGATGAAATGTGTGAATTAATTCATTAAAAAACTCAACACCACTAGGTAAAAGCAAAAAATTTAACCTGTGTTCAGAATGATCAGAGCAATATAAATAAATTAAAGCGGCAGCTCCATTGGGGTTGAGAGTTTTGTGAGAAACAACAGGCAAAGGGCAATTGCACCGGTCACAGCAAATAGATTTTCCGACCTTGATCTTAGACCAAACTGTCTCCACACTCTCCCAGAATGAGCTGAAAACTAGCTCAAACCTTCTCATCCATACTGGTTGACCTTATTCCTTTTCCTTATGAGGGAGTGCCTTACTCCACCCTGCCACCAAACTTTATAATGTACCAGGGCATGATGCAGCCTAAATGCCTCCCACAGCTGTGCCAAAACACTTACATTCCTACCAGAGCCAAAAAAGGTGCCATCCCTCCTTATACTCCGAGCCAATGGCAAGCCTTCAAAGAGCCTGACGACAGTCCCCCTCCTTCCAACTTCTGTTTTCATAGGCCGTATCCCTTAAATGGGTCTAACAGGTCCTGCCACAGACAAGGGTATGGCAGGCCGTAAGGCAAATCCCAGGATGCGATCCCACCCCTCCTCTTACCTACAGCAGGAAGCCACACAGGAATTTCTCCCCGAACCTGCCACCTCTGGGAGAGCCCTGCCATGGTCCTGCCAGCACCACGACAGCCCCACTGCCTTGATTTCTCTCCATACTTTTGGTAACCAGGCTCCCAGCCTCCAGATGGTTCTGATTGTCCGCATCCTCACTCCTCCTGAAACAACTCATCCCTGGTATCCCTGGCCCCAAACGGCCACCAGCTTCTGCCACCTTCCTTTTGGACACCTCCACATGTCACACCAATGCTGCCAGCTGACACACTACTGGGCCAGAGAGATTTCAGGCCCCCTGGCCACACTGGCCCTACACCAGCTCGCTGAATCTCCAACTCTACCCAACTCTCAGAAACCTGGGCTTAAATACTGGTGAACTCTGCCTCCTGCGGGGCAGACAAGGGAATCACCCCCCTAAGCTGACTAATGGAAAACAGAAGGAGTGGGGGAGAGAAAAAGAAAGGAAAAGGAGAAATAGTAAGCCCACTCTGTGAGGGGGGCTTACATATGTTTGCTTACCTATTGGCGATATGAAGCATTACACAAATACATATGTGTATTATAGTGGTGTGTTAACACCACTATAGTTAGAATTGAGTAGGCAGTTTAATGGTAAACCCCAATTTTTGTACTTTAATAACTTCACAACTATTCAATGGATTTCCATGAAATTTTCATGTGGGATCCCATATGGTAGATCTGTGGATGTGCCAAGTTTCGTTCCCACCAGCTGTGTCTATTCTGAGTTCTGGATAGTGCAAAAAGTGAATTTTCAGATATGTTTTCCCCATTGGTTTTGAAGAGTTTTCTTTCAACTTGGCTATCACCCGGATAGTTTGGAATTTGGGGCTGAAATGTTCAGGGTAGAAAGGGGCTGGCCCACAAATGTATGTTTTCTTGTTTGATGAAAACATATGAATCCATTCCATAGTTATTTAAAATTGAAATTTTGAAAAATTTGGTCCTGAGCATGCTCAGTATGCACTTCAAAATAGCTATATGAAATGAAAAATAGAATCCTTTTTTGTTTGGGGTTAATCTTTTTTCGTGCGGGGAAAATACTTTTTCATTTTATGCCATAGTGTTTTCTGTTTTTTGTGTGAAAAAAAAATTTCATACCCCACAAAACTAACATATTGCAGAAACATCAACACATGAATTTTGCTAATTGGGACTCCATTAGGTGAATTCTGCACTTCATTGTTGAATAAATTAACATTTTAAGTTTTAAATCCTTTTTCATGACTTGCTTACACATTTTTCATATGATGTTGATACGAAAATCTCTGTAAGAATAAACGTTCCACTAATTCTGTAACAACCAACACATCCACACAGACTGGGGTTAACCTTTATATGAGCCATCGACAGGGCTTGGGGTTGGTGTAGGGGATACAGCTGCTAGAGAGATTTATCTGAAACTCTTTCATTTTCTCTTCACTATAGCTGTTTGTTTGCACCACAAATTACAAGTTTTTGTCATTTGAGTGTATTGTGCTTCTTTACTCTGGATTGGTGCATCAGGTCACCCTGTTATACCGTGGTAACAATATAGCAAATAATAATTACATTGACTATATATCTAATGAGACAAGCATGTAACACACACACACACACACACACACACACACATATACACATGCAGTGCATATATATCTTTAAGGAGTCTTCTGTTGACCCTTTCAACTGAAAATAAATGGGACATCATGCAAACCGAGGCTTGACACTGTGTTAACTCTCAGTGCAAATTACTTTACAAACAACCCTTCGATAGGGGTGCCTTAGCGATGTAACTGATCAGTTTATAGGAATGGATATGACTGCAAGAGCAGTAATAATATGTTTAATATGCTGATATTTACCACCACCACCACCACCCCTGCAAATGCATCCCATTTTTTGTGGCCTCACATTCACTTGAATCCTTGTGCACATTTTGCTTGGTTGCTATGTTACACCTGAAAGGATATGGCCACTTCGTTATTCTTTTAGCATAATTCCAAATTAAGTTGTCCTCACTGAAGATGAAGAGAAAGCAGTTGACTGTGAAGCAGTTCTGCTTGATGGGGATGGGGTTGTAAAGAGCCATGGTCCGGGCTGTCTGGTCCATGGACGGCTTATACATCCTCTGCCCAGTCTTGGGGCTGCCCTGTCTGTTGCTCACTCTGCCTGTCTCTGCCAGCCCTCAGCCTCCATAACGGATCTACTGTAGATTGTCTCTGAACTGAGTCATTCCAGAAATGCAGAGAACTGATTGTTAAAATCCAAACTGACAGGAAAATGGTAAAGAAGATGCATCACAAACACACAGGACTCCTCCTGGGCGGTCATTCTCCTATACAAAATCTCGCTGTATGATCAGTTCCCACCAAAACTTTATCAAATAGGGAAGAAGGAGGAGAAGGGAAAAATGCACTCCATCTGTCTCTGTCTGACAATTTAACAGAGCTTTCATTGCACCTCAGAAAACAGTTCATCTCAGAATAAATAATACAAAATGCACATTAATGCCTGAAGGTTTAAGGATCTTAGCTATTTATCGAGACTGTATTCTTCCAACTCCTTTCTCTCTTTCTATCCCTCTTTTGGGAGTGGTCTTCTTTTTGCAGAAATTTTGTTCCCTTTAGACTATATTTTTATTAAAAAAATTTACAGGACTTGAAATCCTCCTTGGATTGTCACTTAGTTGCCAGATCAGTTGGAAACGTTAGATGTAATCAAATCCTGAGCCCCACTGTCCACCTAAACATTAAATATTTCCCTTGTGTCTAGTGGCACCCCACCCCCTTGATCCCTGTCCTTGTATTTCTTTTTTCTGTCTCCCTGGTGTCTAGTGGTACCCCCACCCCTTCATCACTGTCCCCATATTTTTTCTAAGTTTCCCTTGTGTCTAGTGGTCTCCCTTCCAGTCACATTCCCTGTATTTGTTTAATTTTCCCTGCTGTCTAGTGGCACCCCTTCCACTTGCCTTCTCCATAGTTGTTTCCAGTTTACCAGGTGTCTAGTGGCCCCCCACAATTGCCGTCCTCATATTCGCGAGCATGTAATAAAGGAAACAGTCTCTCAATGTCTTTTTTAACCTGACCAAAAAAGGTCCCTTGTCGATCCAACCCCCCCCCACCCTGACCTCGCAATGAGCACCCCCCACTACACACCCCCACATACCCTCATTCACCTGAACAGGTCCCAGGGTGAAGATCCAATCTCTGATTCAAGACGTGTCTTGCTGCTGGAACTGCACACTGCAATATGGGAAAGTAAGATAAATACAGTTCAATGTATTCAAGGCCCTTGAGAGGGTAGGGGAGTAGAGGATAATTTTCGGAGCCCAGCACCAAAAGGGGCCCAAGCCACCCAGCATACTGTATGCAGGAAAGGGGCTGTGAGCTGGTAGTGACCCAAAGTCTGAACTTTCCCTGGGGCCCAGAATTCCTCTCAAGGGGCCTGAATGTATTTCAATGGGGTTTTCAACTTTGATACATAACTTTGCCATTTTTGCATATTTTGACATCAAATTTTCAACATGGCCTTTTGGGGACCCCACCTCATGAACAATGGCAGTGACATTATGCAAATGTGGCTCAAATGGCATTTTCATAATTGCTTGGTGAAATCACCTTTTAGGCAGGTTTTGAAAATTCTCACCACCATGTTCATGAGGTGGGGCATAAGAAGGCTATGTTGAAAATGTGGGGTCAAATATGTAAAAATGGTAAAGTTATGCACATCCATTGAAATTTGGCTATGCTCGCCTGTAAGTATGGTAATTTTAAATATTTTTACCCCAAATGTTCAACATAACCATTTTTTCAGACCACCTCATGAATGCGACAGCTGTCATTTTTCAAATCCTGGCCAAAAGTGCGTTTTCGCACCTGTGGCATGGAATGACATTGCAGTGGTGCACAGTCATGATTTAGTGGGGATTTCCAAAATTACTATACCAAGTACATCAGATGGGGTAATATAAAGGCTATGTTGACAATTGGCTTGCTGTTGTCCTACATAGTAACATACATATATGCATCTATGGAGGAATGGGTGCTGCACTTCCACAGGCAAATAAGGATATAATTACACTGTCTCAAAACCCTAATGTTCACCCCATTCTCATATGTGGTACCCATCTCAGTTCATTTACTGAAGGATTGGGGTGAGCATTAGGGCTGACAACTCCAAGGCACACTACACGCCTGATTTGTGAAGAGACAAGAGAGGTGAAACTGTAATGGTTTTTCCTGTTGCTGCCTGCAGGGTGGGGGTGGGGTGTTAGGGTTGGGACCCCTAATGCCCCATTTCCCTACTTTTGTCACTTTAACCCTAACTAGTGCATTAACATAGTTTTTTGCAAGGAATATATATAACAAATATGTACATATGTTTATGAAGCACTAGATATAAATCATGTGCAAATACCAACATTAAATTGAAAATTGACATCTCTTAAAGGGACACGGTCAACCCCTTTAGGTCCCAAATTGTCCCCTGTTTAAAAACACATTTTATGATTATTCACACTATGTAGTATGCACTGAGGTAGCTAGTAGTTTGAGTCTGATTCCTTTTTTTATTTTTAAAAGTGAAAATAGACTGCCCACCATACTGGTGTTAAACACATTTGTTTACAATCCTAGATCATCTCCCAGTGCATCTTTTCTGGATTTGTGAAAACTCTTAAAACAGTCTAGACACTCATGATGCAGTGGAGGAGAGGAGACTATTGTATCATGAGAGACTTTACTGTTTGGGGTGTTCCAAATCTTCAATAAATGTGCAGTGAAGGTTGCACAAGTATTTTATGCAAAACAAGGATGAGTATAATTACAAAATGAATATGCATTTCATTTCTTCTAAAAAAGGAGTCAGTTAAAACAACCAGTGACACTAATGAATTTTAGAGAAGGCTAAGAATCAGTAATGTAGGGATTCCACTATAAATAATATGATGCAAAAAGCCATGACTCCAGTCATATGCATTGATTGCCTGTCCTAATGTCCATGCCTGCAGATGCAGCTTTTTATTTCAGCTGCTGATTTAATCATGTTAGAGCACAACGTTCAGAAGTGTAGTCGCTTTGTAAGGCTCAGGATAGTGTCCTCTATTAAAATATAATTTTAGCCAGAATTCCTTTAAAAAATCAAAACCTGTTGATGCACAAGTTTAGAAGTGTGTGGGTGGGACCAATGCAAATCACCCAGGATTCTATTTGGCAAGGCCAATACTAAAACTGGAAAAAAAACATGTAAATGTGTATTTGAGATAAGCAAGACCAGTGACTATTATATGCAGGATAATTATATGTGCCGTCATCACTTTTAACTTGGATTCTAAGAATTAGCTAAAAGCTGACAGTGTCCATTTAGCAAGCAATTTGTTTAAAAAATGTGGCCTATAGATTTATCTGTTTGAGTGCCAATATTTTCATTAAGTAAAATAAAGTCATTTACTGAGGCCTGCACTTTTATTTAATCTATATCCAAAATGCAACTATTTAAGTATTGAGAAAATCTTAACTTCATTTTTATAAAATGGGTGGAAACTTCAAGCATCCAGATTGACCAAAACAATTATTTTAAATATGTTTTGACTGTAACAGCAAATGGCTTTGAATGTCATATGGCTTCCCAGATGCAGTTTACCAAGGCTAATTGTTTAAGACAAACTGGTGGCCTTTGGTTTAAATTATAAACTACCCATCCCCACCACCCTTTAAAAATACTCTTACTACTGATTTGAACTCTAACTCCCCTTACGAACCTACATGGCCTTGCTAGTTTTAAGAGATACAAGAATGTACAGTACCTTACATGCCACCTAAAGTAGTTTTCTTTCCAGTATGGGCCTGCCAAACCAGTCCCCCCTCACCACAACTACATCTGACTATTAGTTTTGCTAAGCACACCTAATCCACCAAATCAGATGACAAAACTACACTTAGAGCCATTTTTGCTTAAATGCTTCTAAAGGCTCTGTTTTTTTTTTTATTATAAACTACTCGGAGACAGCAGAAACTGTCACTGAGTCAGCGTTAGTTATTAGCAAGTATTTACAGTCAGATGGGGACTGCTCTGGGGAACCTAGGGGCATAAGCAATAAATTAGAACATTTATAAAACAACCGTAGAAGATGGGCCATACTGCAATAAAGGTGTTTCAAGCTGCAGCCTGCTCAAATGATGATGACATTTCAGATCTATCCCACTGCAACATCACAAGAACCCATGAACAAAATCTCACTATGTCTCCAGCAATGTTTGGTTTGTTTCTTCAAATACTTCCTACTCATTTCAAAACACAGTACAGTCCAAGTCTAGTTGTCATAGCATGCAACTGTGCATTTTCACACAAACCACACACTTATTACTTAAAGGCTTCTACTGTCAAAAATAGGCCATTTCAGTAGTAGCAGCAGCATCCTTTTGATGTACAGAGACTACTTCTCATTTTTTATCACACTTTAAGAAATACTTTATTGAAAACTGTATGATTTTATTTAAAAAAAAATACTACAGTATCCATTATATTAGCACAATAAGACACTCCAGGTGATGGGTTAATATGTAATAATTGTCATTGTCTTCATACGTCTTTTGCTGTAACTCCATGTGGACAGATACTGTTTCTAAATGTTTCCCTTTTTATGATGTGTTTGTTTTGGTAAATACACTTCTTCCTCTCATTGTTTATTGCATTGCAGTATATCAAACTGCTATTTTCTCATCGGCAAAACAATGCCAGGGACTTCCCCCTCCACATCACCACCTGTACGCCCTCCCTCTGGAGTAGGTCTCATCCTATAAGTACCTGGGCATCACTTTTGACTCCGGCTTTACTTTCCACGCCCATCTTAAAGCTCTGTCATCTGCTATGAACTCCAGGATCGGTCTTCTCTACCGCCACAAAGACTGTCTCCCCGAACCTGCCTTAAAACTAGCCATCACCACATCGGTATTATCGCTGGCTGACTACGGACTCCCTGTTTACGCTGCTGCTGATGCCTCTGCCTTATCCAAAGTCCAGACCGCTATCAACAAAGCATGTAGGCTCCTTACGGTGCCCACAGCAGAACCCACACCTGTCTGCTATACTCCACCACAAAAATACTCACTCTTGAGGAAAGACTGAAATATCAAACCTGCCTACTGGCCAAAAATCTTGACAGGTCTCTGCCCTCCTGGGGTCTGGACCTTTGCAGCGGGCTACTAGGTCCCTGCCAACCAGTACACCGCCCGTAGCCACTTTCAACGTTCCCAGGCGGAGGACTCTCGTTGCCAAAGATCTTTCCATCACCAAGGCCTGTCCTTGGTTTAACTCCCTTCCTGAAACTATCTCCATGATCCCAGGTATTGGCCGCTAAAATCGCCCTCCGCCAGCATATTATTGACAACCGATGCTGTAGATGCTTGTAGCTGCCTTGTGCAGTCCTTACTAACCTTTCAAGCCCCCCGCCTACCGGCCCTATAACTCCATATATTAGCTTGTGACATGTTGTCAATTTGTATAATGTATCTCTTGTTGTTTTACCAATGTTAGTACCTATTAGCTTGTGACTTGTTGTCAAATTGTATAATGTATCTCTTGTTGTTTTACCAATGTTAGTACCTACACAAGTTTAATCCAGTACAGCCTCGCTGTCTGCTCTCCCCCAAGTGTATACTTTTATGTATCTAACCTGTTCGTCATTCCCTATCCTAACTTCACTCTATTATTGTCTCCCCCCCCTTTTTTTGACGAGGTACCTTTGTAAACGAGTCTCTGACTCAAAGGTTGTAAAACTGATCTCTACAATAAATAAAAAAAAATAAAAAAAAAACTGAATGCATTGCCTGTTATGTATTCCACTTCCATTATACAATGCCTTACATCTTGTATTTCCCTCTACTGCGTATTGTAATACAATCTAGTCTACTGTATGTAAATTTGGATGTGATCTCCTAGATGTCAATGTCAATGTCAATGTCAGTTTTATTTAAAAAGACGCCCAATCCCAAAGGCTCTGGGCGCCGCACAAAACTATACAGTGTGTCATACCATATACATTCCTTAAAATAACATACATAAAATTCAATTTCCAAAAGCCTGCATAAATAAAAAGGTCTTCAGACAGCTCTTGAAAGCCTCTATAGTAGGGGCCTCTCTCACTTCCCAACGGCAGCGAGTTCCAGAGAACTGGAGCAGCAACTCCAAACGATCGGTCTCCAGCTGATTTCAATCTCGCTCTCGGGATTTTGAGGAGGCCGCTATTAGAGGAGCGGAGATCATGGATCAAGGTGGACGGTACCAGGAGATCAGAAAGGTAACCAGGGCCCTGTCCATGTAGGGTCTTGTAGGTGAGAAAACCCACCTTGAACAATACTTTCCACCTGACCGACAGCCAGTGCAATTCGCACAATACCGGAGCAATATGACTGAACTTACTTTGTCCAGTCAAAACCGGGTGGCAGCATTTGCACTAGCTGCAGTCTGCGAAGAAGTTCAGAGACCGAGATAGAGGGCATTACAGTAGTCAAGCCTAGAAGTGACTAAGGCATGTACCAAAGTAGGGAGGTCCAGAGCCGGAACCAGGGGCTTAATCCTGGCGATATTTCTCAGATGAATAAAACAGGAACGAATCACAGAGGATACTTGAGCCTCCATGGACAAATTCCTGTCGAAGATCACACCAAGATTACGCACCCATGGGGAGGCCATCAATGACACAGCTCCTAGCACAATGCCAGTCACAGAGTCAGAGGCCATCTCATCACGAACTCTGTTCGACTTCACTACTAATACCTCAGTCTTGTTAGGGTTCAGTCGCAGCCAGCTGGAAGACATCCAGTCATTTATCTCAGCCAGACAGATATTTAACACATTCACTGCATTTGATGTTCCAGGGGCAAAGGAAAGGTATAGTTGAGTATCATCAGCATAGCAATGAAAACTCAAACCATACCTCCTAATGATCTCCTAGGAGCAGCATGTACACTACGAGAACAGCATAGGAGCCAATACCGAACCCTGAGGGACTCCACACGGAAGGAGGTAGGGTGCAGATGAGAAATTACCCATCACAATCCACTGCCTCCTGTTAGTAAGAAATGACTCAAACCATTTGATGACAACACCGGTGAGTCCGCATAACTCCCTCAGGCGGAAAAGCAATACACTATGGTCCACAGTGTCAAATGCTGAAGAGAGATCAAGGAGAACAAGAATTGTCTTGTCCCCCTGATCTCTAGCCCTGAGGAGGTCATTTTGCACCCGAACTAATGCAGTTTCAGTGCTATGTCTGGCCCGATAAGCTGACTGGAAGGGATCATACAACTCGTGGGTCCTGAGATGTTCCCCCAACTGAAGTGATACCACCTTCTCAACAATCTTTCCCAGAAATGGAAGACTGAGGATAGGGACGGTAATTTGCCCTAATCTCCGGGTCCAGAGAAGCTTTCTTTAAAAGGGGTCTCACCAGAGCCTCCTTCAAGGCATCTGGAAAGACACCCTGACTCAAGGAGCACCGGACAATCAGGGCAAACACCGGGCCAACAGTGTCAATGCACCTCATCAAGAAGCGCGTTGGCACAGGATCCAGTTCACAAACAGTATGCCTCAGATTGGCCACTATCTCAGTGACCTCACGAACCTCCACTGGCCTAAACTCCCCCAACCCAGAGAGAGTGCTCTTAGAACACGACTGGCGACCACTGACAGCAATGATGTTACTGGCTGAGGAGACCTCCCGCCGGATCGCAGACACCCTGTCCGAGAAAAAACTAGCAAATTCCTCACAATCCTCATTCAAGGAAACTCTTCCGGGCTGAAGACAGAGTGGATGGAGAAGTCTATCGACAGTCCGGAAAAGTGAGGCTGGTCGGCTTCTCCCAGCAGCAATCTCCCGAGACAAAAATATTGTCTTCTTTCGGTTGATTGCCTCCTGATATGCGCAATAATGTGCACACAGGACCAGTTTGTCAGCCCCCAGATGGGATTTCCTCCAGCGACTCTCTAATCTCCGACCCAGCCTCTTCATTTCCCTGAGATCGCTATCATACCAAGGCGACCTCAGGTAAGAAGTTCTGGGTCATACACGGACAGGTGCGAGGGAGTCGATGGCACCAGATAGTACCTCATTATAGGCATCTACCCCTGCGTCAACTGCTCCAACGCATGCATCACACACCCTTGATAAATCAACTGCAGCAAAATAACCCTCAGGGGTAAGATCTTTTAACGGGCGGCAGCGAAATATCTCAGGAGGGGAAGAATTCACGACGGGAGCACTAAACATGAACCTCACCATGCAATGATCAGACCAAGCCACTCGACCAACGTCGAGATTAGCGATCTCAAGTCCCAGTGAGAACACCAGGTCCAATGTGTGGCCATCCTGGTGGTGGAAACGCATGACAGACTGCACCAGCCCCAAAGGACATACTCTGCAGTAACTCGTCAAGCGCTTTGACCTCTATCCTCGGCCCAAACATTGAAGTCCGCAAGAAAAATACATCTTGGGGAATTCAATGTTTCACCAGCAACAAACTCGGCGAATTCCTGCAGGAACCCCCCCATCGGTCCAGGAGGGCGATAGATGAGGAGGATCCTGCAGCCAACACCGAGTCCTCCTCGAACGGCCACATTCAAATGAACCTGGGGTTCCCACCGGGTGCACGGTGAAGTCCAGGCTCAATTTAAAACAAATAGCTACACCGCCTCCCCTATGATTTTCTCTTAGGCAGTGCACCACAGTATAACCTGGGGGGACTGCAGCCTCAAAAACAGGGCCAGCATCATCCCCAACCAGGTTTCTGTAATGCACGCCAGGTCGACCGATGAAACCAGAGCGGCAATAATAGCCGTCTTGTTTCTGATCAACCTAGCGTTGCATAGCACTGCCGTCAGAGATATTAAGGGTGATGCAGCCCTAAAGGTCACCTGGCCACATGACCTGGTGGCACCCCTGGAAATAGGCACCAACCACGTCTGGCATCTTCTAGGTGCTCTATTTATTCCAGGGCATCTCCTGGACTTAACCACCTCGATCATCTGAACAACCTGCTCCTGGTCATCACACAGCGCATGCGAAAAGCAATCCCCACTAATCCCCACTTCCCTACAACGTCTGATAATAATATCAGATACAGGGAGGGGGATAAAAGGATGCAATGCATGCAACTGTGAGTTCCCATAAACAATTCTAGGCTCCACGAGCCGTCTGTCAAATAAATGTTAAATTAATGTGCTGATAGGGGAGCCCACTCCCCATCGGCATGATGTCCCCCCCTTCTTCTGTGTGGGGGGGTGCCCAATCCTCCTCAGCTAGTGTCCCCCACTCCCTATTTGCTGACGGGGTGCCCAATACCCCATCGGCTACTGTATCCCCCCAAAAAAAACACCTGTAAAAAAAGAAAACCATCCGCAATGCAGTTTTTTTTACACCCATAAACAGAAAACGGTCCCTCGTAGTCTTCCTACCCTCCACCCACACCCACCCACTGAGCATCCTGCCTCCCCACACCCCCCTCAACCCATACTTACCTCCAGAGCTCAGCTCGATGATCTTCGGTGGACCGGGAACACGTCTGCACTCTTCAAAGCCAATCGCGAACTGAGGAAATGCCAGTAAACTGTATAATGGAATAAATAAGGTTTTTTCAACTTTGATACATATCTCAGGCATTTTTTGGATTTTGTGCACCAAATTTTCAACATGGGGTTTTTGGGACCCCTCCTCATGAATTCTGTCACTGTTATGACGTTAATTGGTCCCGAAAGGTAATTTCGCAGTCACTGCACAGAATCACCTTTTGGGACCGATTAATGCAAGGACGGTGGCAGTGTTCATGAGGTGGGCTCTCAAAAAGCCTATGTTTCAAATTTGGTGGAAAAAATCAAAAAAATGGCTGTTTTACGAGTGTGCATTGCACAGTTGCTATGCACACTCGTAACTTCACGAATTCGCAATATTTTCACACCAGATTTTCAACATTGTCTTTTTTCTACACCTCCTTGTGAACAGTACAGCTGTCATTTTTCACATCCTTGCTGAAATGTGTTTCCACACTTCTGATGCACAATTGCGCGGTCACTGTGAAAAATCAGTGTTTGGGGCAGATTATGAAAATGACAATGAGACTGTTCATGAGCAGAGGTCCTAAAATGCCTATGTTGAAAATTTGGTGACGATACTCCTTAAAATGATTGTTACTACCGTGCATTGTGCAGCTTGCATGCACGCTTGTAACATTGTGCATTTGTAATATTTTCACTCTGGATTTTCACCATTGGCATTTTTCCACACCTCTTGATGAACAGTACAGCAGTCATTTTACATATCCTGCCCGAAATGTGGTTTCGCACGTCCAGTGCAGAATAGCACGGTCACTGTGCGAAATCACTTTTTGGGACGGTTTGAGGAAATGACAGTGACACTGTACATGAGCAGAGGTGCTAAAATGCCTATGTTAAACATTTGGTTCTGAAAGTCAATAAAATGACTGTATTATAAGCATGTGTTGCGCATTTCCCATGCACCCTTGTAACTTCGCAAATTTGCAATATTTACATGCCACATTTTCAACACTGCCAATTTTTTACATAGAACATAGAAACATAGAATTTGATGGCAGATAAGGACCGCTTGGCCCACCCAGTCTGCCCATTTCCCTACCTACTGGATAAGCTGCAGATCCTAATTAACCAGCAGCCTACTTCTTCCTACCCCCAACCCCCTAGAATGGCCTTATGACTGTCCCATGCATGCTTGAATTCCACCACTGATTTTGACTCCACAACCTCCCTCCAGAAGGCCGTTCCATGCATCCACAACCCTCTGTAAAAATACTTCCTTAAATTACCTCTGAGCCGCCTCTATCTTCAAATTGTGCCCTCTTGTTCTTGCACACCTCTTTTTTGAAAGATGCTACCTCTTGGACTTTGTTGATTCCCTTGAGGTACTTGAACATTTCTATCATGTCCCCCCTCTCCTTTCCTCGAGGCTATACATATTAAGCTTTTTTCTTCTCTTCATATGTCTTCCGGTGCAGACCCTGCACCATTTTAGTTGCCCTCCTTTGGACAGCTTCCATCCTGTCTATGTCTTTGCGGAGATTGGGTCTCAGAACTGCACACAGTACTCAGATGGGGTCTCACCAGCTGTCTGTACAGAGGGATAATAACTTCCTGTTTCCTACTGGTGATGCCTCTCCCTATGCATCCCAGTATCCCCCCAGCCCTCCTTGCTGCCCTCTCACATTGCTTGCCCACCTTTAGGTCATCTGATATGACTACCCCCAGGTCCCTTTCCATTTTTATTGTTGTTAGTATCTCACCCCCCATTGTGTACTCTTTCCCTGGGTTTTTGTTTCCCAGGTGCATTACCTTGCAATTTTTAGCATTGAATCTAAGCTGCCATACATTTGACCATTCCTCTAACCTTGCCAAGTCCCTTCTCATCCTTTCCACCCCACCCTGTGCATCAGCTCTGTTGCAGATCTTTGTGTCATCTGCAAAGAGACATACTTTTCCTTCCAGTCCCTCTGCAATGTCACTTATAAAGACATTGAAGAGGACCAGTCTAATATTGAACCTCACGGTACCCCACTAGTAACCTCCTTTCTTCTGAGTGGACTCCATTTACTATTACTCTCTGTGTCCTATTCTCCAGCCAGTTCTTTACCCAGGCTGTCATCTTGGGACCCACTCCCAGGCTGGCTAACTTGTATATTAATCTTTTGTGGGACTGTGTCAAATGCCTTGCTAAGTTTAGGTAGGCCATGTCCACAGCCCTCCCTGATCTACTACTTTGGTCACCCAGTCAAAGAAATCTATCAGATTCGTCTAGCATGACCTTCCGCTGTGAATCCATGCTGCCTAGGGTCTTGTGCCCCTCTGGCCTCTAGATACTCGACAGTTCTTTCCTTCAGAAGTGATTCCATCATTTTCCCTATCACTGTGGTTAAACTAACAGGTCTGTAGTTTCCTGCTTCTGCCCTTGCTCCCACTTTTGTGAAGGGAATCACATCTGCCTCCTCCAGTCTCGGGTATCACCCATCCTCCCATGATTTGTTAAAAGGGTAGTCTGTGGTGTCACTAGTTCTACCCTTAGTTCTTTTAGAATTCTTGGATGAATCCCATCAGGCCCCATTGCTTTGTCCACCTTCAATTTTAGAGTTCTTTCAGAACCCTTTTTTCTGAAAATGGGCTGGCATCAACTTCTGTATCCAGAGTGCTTCTACTGTTTGTTTTATGTACCTCCCCTCTTCATTTGTAAATACTGAGCAAAAATATTTGTTTAGTATCTCTGCCTTTTCAGTCTCCCTCTGCCCACCCTCCTCCCTTTATTAAGCCTCACTATCCCTCCCTTGGTCTTCCTTCACTCCTGATGTACCTATAAAGGTTTTATCCCCTTACATCTCCTTATGAACAGTACTGCTGTCATTTTTCACATCCTGCCCAAAATGTGTTTCACTGCACTACCAAAGCCAATGCCAGCACAACAACATCCGGCATTGACAAATGCTTGTTTCCATTTGTTTCTATCTAACTTTATTTTTTGTCTCTCTCTCTCTCACTTTTTTATTTATATTTGTGATAAACTTCAGGTAGGGTAGTGTTTGGACTTGTGGTGGAGGTATACTGTTGAGCCAGACAGTGCCCGGTCTGGAAGCAGAAGTTAGGGGCAATGGGAAGTGTGATCCAGCAGCAAGCCCCAGTGCAGCAACAGCTCCCAGTTCCTCCAGCTCCACAACAGCAGTCCTCAACTTCAAAGCAGCAGCCTGCACTCTTTGTACCCGCCACATGATACCACCACTACCAGCAGCTGTTCGCCCTGACGATCAACACCACAGTTTTTTATCTTCTGGCTCCTCAGTGCCCCATGCAAATAAGCAGAACAAGTCTTTCCTGTTTTGGGAATTTTTCACCATATATCCCAGTACTGACAATGTTGCCAGTTGCAATCTGTGTGACACACTGGTCAGTCATAGAAAGAAGGATAGCCATCTAGGCACTGTTGGGCAACATACCCACCTGAAATCCCACCACCTGAGTCAGTTGAAGGCTAAAAACAGGAGGTTGCAAATGGTGATGGTGGTGGCCACAATGGTTCTTCCGTGCTGCTGAGGGGGCAGCAGACAGTTTGGCCACATTCATGGTGGTCACATGAACAGCAGGTGTAGTGAGGGGCATGGGGCATATGACATCACTAGCACCTACACCACCACCATTGCCAACAACCACCATAGGGAAGCTGGCACAACTCTCACTACTGTTGTTGTTAAGCACTGCTTACGTACATAGTGCTTTTGAAAATCACCTTATGAAAAATTGTCAGGTCCTCAAATATGTTTTTTCTGTCCATCAGTTGATGTTGCTGTATATCAGTCTCCTAGTCTCCTTGTTGGACGGATTCCCTCCCTCTGCACAGATACTTTTTTTCGCTGTTTTTGGTTCCTGAAATCTTCTTCCAAACAAGAAATTATTAAATGGTGAAAGTCAGTGTTGTGCTTCTTAAATCACCCTTTCAGACAGTATTTGTGAGTTTAGTTGACACAAGTGCCAAAGCACAATATATAAATGTCTCAATTCTTGAACTTTTCTCCTGAACAAGAAATTACTAAATTATGGTAATGTACTACTGCTGCTAGTGCTTCATAGTACTGCAATGTGTGTCAGTCCCTCTGCTTCATTTCTTGCAATGCACTTGATAAGAAATCGTGCAAAAATGCACAATGTACATAAATTCTGTATCCTCAGAATTGTTCTTGATTATCATAATAGATACATATGGCTGCTGCATGCTGCTAAAGAGAAGATGGTGAAAACTCTATTTACAAGGACAGTTGCTGCACTTGACCAAAGCAAAATGGTATTGCAAAAAATAAAGCTTACCTCATCATTATGATCAGTATACTTTATTACTTTCATGCAAACCACAAACAAAAGTGCATAGTGCTTTCAATAAATAACATAGCTAAAGTGCAGGGTGCTCTCAATGGCAGCAAGCTAGGCTTTAAAAACCTAAATGAATATCATTCTGGTAATTTCATGAGTGCTTCCTGTAGTGGCTACTGCCAGTTGACTGGTAGGAAGTTCACATGCACAGGGATGCATGCACCGTAAGCTGACATTTCTGTGTAGCTTTCCTCAGAGTTGTTTGGCTGGTACCCCACAATCTCATAAATAGGCATCTCATTTACATATTCATGGAGCGGGTGTATCCAGACTGTCCTGGACTGCTTCTAGTACCAAGAAATGCCTGTGATACCTGTGAAAACAGATCTGGCAGAGCCACTGTGGCTGCAAATGCATTAACTAGATAAGGGTGTTTCATGGGCTTAAACATAAATGTGAATTGCATTTAGTAAGGCCTACGATACTGTTCCACATATAAGAGTTGTGAACAAGCTGGGCAGCCTGGGAGTGGGTCACAAGGTGGTAAACTGGGCCAGAAACAGGTTGAATGATAGAAGCTAGAGAGTTATGGTAAATGGTGCTCAATCTATGGAAAGGAGGATGACCAGCAGGGTGCCACAGGGATCAGTCCTGGGCCCAGTCCTGTGTAATGTCTTCATAAGTGAAATTTCAGAAGGGCTAGAGGGGAAAGCGTGCCTCTTTACAAATGACACTAAGATCTGGAAATGGGTGGACACTCTGGGAGAGGTGGAAAACATGAGGAAGGACCTAGGTAAACTGAAGGAATGGTCCGACGTGTGGCAGCTGAGATTTAATGTAAAAAAGTGCAAAATCATGCATTTAGGTTGTAGGAACCCAGGGGAGGATTATGGGGTGGGACTGATGGTCACCAAACAGGAAAGGGATTTTGGGGTAATCATTTTGGATGACCACAAGGTGGCTAAACAATGTAATAAGGCTGTGGGGAGAGCCAGTGGGATGCTGCGGTGCATACGGAGCGGTATCACCAGCAGAAGGAAGGATGTGGTGATGCCACTGTGCAGATCATTGGCGAGACCTCATTTGGAATACGGTGTCCAGTTCTGGAGGCCGCATCTCTGTAAGGATGAAGACAGAGTGGAGGCAGTAAAGAAGGGCAACAAAGATGGTGCAGGGCCTGCACGAAAAGTCATATGTGGAGAGACTAGGTGACCTCAATATACTGTATATACCCTGGAGAAGAGGAGAGAAGAGGAGAGACAGGGGTGATATGATAGAAACCTTCAAATATCGAAAAGGCATAAATAGGGTACTAGAGGGTAGCATCTTTCAGAAAAGGAGATGTCCAAGAACAAGGGGACATGACACGAAGCTGGAAGGGGGTAGACAAAGGGGTACCATGAGGAAATATTTCTACACAGAAAGTGTGGTGGATGCATGGAATAGACTGCCACTGGACCGGGTATAGGGGAACCCTAGCAGTAGGAACAAGGAAGTAAAGCCGGAGATCACGTAGGATCTGCGGTAAGCACCTCTGTTCCATCAGAAGTGAGAGATGAGATTTAAAAGCTGCTGGGCAGTTCCCAGATTTAACTAACCAGTTTATCCTAGTACAGTTGTCAACACTTGAGATTCTTAGCTTACAATACTACCTAGTGACACAAGTCACGGACAAACCTTAAATCTGTATTCATAGTGGATTTTATTTTTAGTGTAGAATTATTTTGGAGGTACCTTTTATTTAACAGGAAAGAAAATAAAACAGTGAAGTAAAGGACATTATTGTGTCTCATACTGCAAAGCTGGGTTTTTCATAAGAACTTTATCCAGAACCATCTGAAAAATGTGATTCGCTGCATATATATAATTTTAGCCCATACTTTATGAAAGGCCACAGGTGTGAAAAAACATTATTGGCAGGACGGGAAAAATGACAGCTGTACTATTCATGAGGTGGTGTGATAAAATGGCTACACTGAAAATTTATAGTGAAAACATTGAAAATGAACAAAGTTACATGTGTGCATAGACAATTTTGAATGACCAGGTATAACTCAACCATTTTTATGTTTGCTTACGTGCATGCACACCGTGCAGGTGCAAGAAACATCTTGGGACAGTACGACACTTAGAGATGTGTGAGTTTCTGCCCAATGCAGTTGACACTTTATGGGGCTCATCCCTCAGGCACCAATGAATTAGTGAGCTGTCTATGACAGCAGTTTGAGAGAAGTGGTCTTCACTTGAAAGAAAAGTGCCACTCCAATCATGGATGGTTACGAGTTGATGCTTTATAGGGCTCGTCCCTCAGGCACCAATGAATTTGCGAGCTGTCTATGACAGCAGTTTGAGAGAGATGACTGTACTTGAAAGAAATCTGCCACTGCAATGAGGGACAGTTTTCTTATTGCAACGGGACCTTCCCCCTCCCTCACAACTAGGCACACAAACATACCTTCTCTCTGTTGGCAGCATCTGATAAGACTCTGGCCATGTGCATTCCAGTGCACAGTAATGCGCATGGCTGGAGGTACGGTTCTTGTCAACTTCTGCTGCCGAGCACCTTGTTTGCTCGATGTGCCTTTCCTGGTGAACCATTTCAATAAATAAATACACGAGCCACGGCACAGCTTTCCACATTGGTGGCTCCTGATGCCTGCCACACACTCCTCGGGAAGCCGACATCGGGGTGCCCAGTCCCTGTGTCAACACGTATCCCCCTCCCCCTATTAATGTGACACACTGGGAGCCCACCCCAGTGTGCCCAAATCATTTTTTATTTATGTTTCTGACACTGGGATGCCCGCTCCCAGTGTCAGATGACCCACCCACCCGAATATTTCAAGTGGTGACATCAGGGCACCCCTATCCCTGTGTCGATACATGCCCCAGCTATTGTGGCACACTGGGTGCCCACCCCAGTGTGCCTAAATATTCTTGGTAACCTATAAAATATGAAAACCATCCCCTAAGTCTTTTTTCCCCCCTGTAAAAAAGAAGATGGCCCCTCCTTGTCTCCCCATTCCCCTTCCCCTTCACTCCCTCTGCAGATCCACTTTTCCGCACTCCCCCTTACCCGATACTTACCTCTGGAAGTCAGAAGCAGTGATCTCCTGTGGACTGGAACACATCTGCACTCACAGTACAGCTGTCATTTTTCACAACCTGCCCAAAATATGTTTTCACACTTGTGGCATAGAATGGCGCAGTCGCTGTGGTAAATCAACTTTTGGGACAGATTAACAAAATCACAGTGGCACTGTTCATGAAGGGAGGTCCCAAAATGCCCATGTTGAAAATTTGATGAAAACATTCCAGAAAATGATTGTGTTACAGGCATGCGTTGCACAGTTTCTATGCATACTTGTAACTTCAATTTTTCTTATTTTCACTCCAGATTTTCAACATTGCCATTTTTTCACACCTCCTCATGAACAGTACAGCTGTCATTTTTCACATCCTGCCCAAAATGTATTTTCGTACATGTGGCATCGAATGGCACAGTTGCTGTGCAAAATCACCTTTCAGGACTGAGTAAAAAAATGATAGTGCCACTATTCATGAGGTAGGGTCCCAAAAAGTCCATGTTGAAAATTTGGAGTGACAATAGAAATAAATGTTCTGGGCATTAGGGTTTCCAACCATAACACCCCACCCTGTAGAGACTGACAGGTGTCGGGGGCGTGACTTGGAGTCATCGGACGTAATGTTCACATCATTTCACCCCCACCCTTCAGCTAGTGATAAGCATTGAGGTGTGCCTTGGGGTCTTCAGCCCTAATATTCACCCTGTTCTCCTCTACTGCACCCATCTCAGCTTATTTCATTATGGAATGGAGTGAGCGTAAGGGACGAAGACCTCAAGGCATGCCGCAACACCTGTTGGTGTCTGCAGGGTAGAGTGAAGTGGAATGGCATGAGTGTTATGGCCGACAATTGAAAGGCACACCCCCAAATGCCTGTCAGTCTCTGCAGGGTGGGGTTGGGGGTTGGCGTTAGTTTAGTACTTCACTGCCATTCCTGTTATGCATTTTTCTAACTCCTGCACTACCAATGCCAATGAGCAAACATTCGGCACTGCCAAATGCTTGTTTGGAGTTGTTTCACCAAATTTTCAATATGGCTCTTTTGGGGCCCCCACCTCATGAAGAGTGCCACTGTCATTTCATTCACTCATGCTGAAATGTGATTCAGCACAGTTACTGCACCATTCTGCATCACAGGTACAAAAAAACATTTTAGGAAGGATGTGAACAGTGACAGCTGTACTGTTCTGGAGCGGGGTGGGCAGCAGCAGTGGGATGGAGAAGGAGGTGTTCTTTGGCATGAGTCTGGCTAGAAATTTCAGATCTATGCACCAAGTGGACTCACTGCTACCCACCCATTGTCTGTGCCATGCTACCCTTCCCCCCCGTTCTTGTCCTCTCACCTGACACAAGCATAATTTTGTCTGTGGTGTATACTGAAAATATGAAAAGTAAAGATGTAACACACATACTCCCATTCCCGTACAGTAAAAATGCCTTCCATATCACCTGTGTCAGACTAACAGACTGGCTTTCGGTTACAATGTTACATTGTGACAAGTCTCTGTACCACATCAAAGAGGTCCATTCACATACCACTAGCCATACCATCACTACAATACTAACCATACCATCACCAACAGTTGTCAGACTAAGAGACTGGCTTTTAGTTACAGTGTTACATTGGGACAAGCCTCTGTACCACATCAAGGTAGCCACTCCCAAAGAGGTCCATTCACACACCACTAGCCATACCATCACCAGCATCTAAAAAGAAATGTGTACTGTTAGTATAGATTATTATTTTCCCTTATTTCTGCATCTAACACACCTTTCCACAGAAATATAACTAAGAATGGAATCAAAGATACACAGTAAGACAGGGCTAAAACCCTTCTAGCAAAAAGGAGATACAGAGTTCAAGAAACAAAGTAGTATTTAGCAATTTAAGTGATTACATTACACTGGTTTATCCTATCCTGGCATCCCTTAAAAATATTGAAATACTTTGTTGTTTGAGCTCCATATCTCATTTTTGTTAGTAGGGGTTTAGCCTCGACATACCTTGTGGCTTTGATTTCTTTCATGGCTGTATTTTCGTGAAAAGATCTGTGCCACATGCAAATACATCTAAAGAAACATAAGTATCTTTTAACAGTATTGAGAGTGCACATTTCTTTTTTAGATGCCTGCTTTACAGAAACAGGATGGCAGCCAGCTTTCTTTGAAAAGATAAACAAAGCTTCAGGTGGAAGTAATGCATCATGTTAGAATTAAAACTACTAAGAAACCACTGATAGTGAGAGACACAGGTGAGGGAGGGAGGGAGTGAGTGACAGTGTAGGGCTATAGGCTGGTGAGCAGCACCTAATAAGGTGTGTATGGGGGGGGACTGGCTATTCTAATATGCTGCTGGGCAGGTTCTTCCCCTCCCACTAGATAATTTATGCAGGGAGTTCTTTTCTCAAAGCCAAACGTCTTCAGGGCTATACCCACTGCAGGAAGTAAGAATGAAATCAAAGCTACACAGTAAGACTGGGCTAAAACCCTTCTAGCAAAAAGGAGATACAGAGCTCAAGCAACAAAGACATACTCTGTGGCTTTGATTTATTTCATGGTTGTATTTTTGTGGAACGATCAGTGCCACATGCAGATATAATTAAAGGAACATACGCATCTTTTAACAGTGCTGACATTGCACATTTCTTTTTAGATGCTTGCTTTACAGAAACAGGATGGCAGCTAGCCTTCTTTGAAAAGATAAACAAAACTTCAGGTGGAGGTACAACATCATGTTAGAATTAAAACTGCTAAGAAATCACTGATAGTGAGAGACACAAGTGAGGGAGGGAGTAACAGTGTAAAGCTGTAGGCTGGTGAGCAACACCTAATAAGGTGTGTGGGGGATCTGCCCATTCTTATTTGCAGCTGGGCGGATCCTTCCTCTCCCACTAGGTAATTTATGCATGGAGTAAAATGTTTGCAGAGCTATGCCCACTGCAGCTGTAAAAATTTAAGTTAATAAACATTATCATAAACTTTAAAAAAGCCATTATGTACAAGAAAACATATGATCATGTACAGTAGATTGAACATAAGGAAAAAAGGGGGAACAAGATAGAGTTGTGGAGAGGGGATGGGGAAAATACTACAAAGTTTTGTGTTGTGTGTCAGTCCCCCAGCAACATTTCTTGTAACACACTTTAGAAGAAATTGTGAGAGAAGCACACCATCCATACATTCTGTACTCCCATATTTTTTCGACTACCAGAAATAATACGTCAGACTGTTGCATGCTGCTACATAGTGTTATGCCATGTGTCAGTCCCACCTCCACAGATCTTGTAATGCACATTAGGGGAAATGATAAACAAAACAAACAAACAAACAAACAAACAAAAATATACATACATTTTGTGATCTGAGAATCTTTCATAAGTACTAGAATATATGTGTCAGACTGCTGCATGCCACTACATGGAACCACGCTTTGTATCAGTCCCACTATTATCGTTCTTGTAGTGCACTTTTGGGGATGAATTTTAGAGCACAGAAATTCTCAGTCTGATAATATTACCTGTCTGGAAATGTTTGTATGAGGAAACAAAATGAGATGGTCTCTCTCAATTAATATGCTGCTTCAGCACTGTGCAAGTCTCCCACCAGAATACTTGTCCTGATGATTGCTGACCACATATTCTGAATATTTTTCTCAAACATGAAAATGCCTGTTTAAGGTACAGATCCAGATGATGAACTTCGGGTAGTGCCATGTATTGTAAAAGAAAAAGTAAGTATTTTTTTTTTTTACTTTTTGTCTGGGAATGGTGGGATGAGTGGAACAGTGTCTTTTTAACCGTCTTTTATTATTGTTTCTCTCTTTTCAAGTATTTATCACTTGGGTGATGAAATCCTGTTGCTGCACATGTCTGGCCTGGATCTAGTTATTTAATTTAGCAGTGTTTCCTAGCAGGGAAAGTACGTACAGTGTTCATTTTTCCCTGTTTTTATTTTTAATTTTTTTAATGTTATTCATATGTGATTCTCCAACTGTTTTCTGCTCCTGTTTCTCTTCTTTCTGATATTTTTTAGCTGTATGTCAATGTAGAATCAGGCAGCAGCATCCATGGATGACTGGTATTTGTGCTGTATACAGAGGATGGAGTGACTTTAATGAGACCACACAAAGTGGTGGAGAAGCTGGAGGAGAAAGAGCCCAAGCAAGAGTCTGGAACACTGACCACATCAGTGATCTGGTAAAGAAGATGGTGATGGCTTGCTTGTTTGAGGAAGAGGAGGCATTCGTGATAGAATGGAAAGAGACTGTGAATACAAGACAGAAATTATTTTGACACAAGGACACTTCTTGTTGTACTGCACCTGTGAAAGAAAACAAACAATAAAAAAACTAAAAGAAAAATAACTTTTTGAAAGGATACTTACTATCACACTGGTGATGGTCATGCCTTGAAATGGCATGAAGGTGTCCCAGACAAAGGAGGTGGTAGAGGAGAAGTCTTGCTTGCTGGATGAGAAGGACAGGAGACCTGTAATAGCAACAGAAAATTATTTAGATTCTACTCAGTTAGCCACTGTGGGTGACCACATGGACAGTATTCATTGTCCATTCTCAGTGTTAATATACCTGTCACCTATAAAGAAAAAAAAAGAAATTATTTAGCTTGACTTGGCCACCATGGTGGCTGCATAGTATATCAGTTTTCCGCTACCACTCTTACTATACCTGTCACCTGTGAAGAAAATGGAGAAATTCTGTAGCTTGACTTGGCCACAGTGTCACTGTGTGCCTGTGAAAGTAAAACTTAAAGCATTAAAAAAAGAGAAAATCAGGTAATGATACCATACAATTAGTGAGGGCCATGCCATGTACTGGCAGAATGGTGCCTCACAGAGTGATGGTGGACAAAGAGGCAACTTAAGTCTGCACTTTGAAGGCTGTGTTGCTTTGCAATTAGCTTGCCAGTCATTACTGTGAATGGTCTAGACTGCAGTGAGAGAAGGAAGGAAGGAAGCAAGGAAGGAAGGAAGGAAGGAGAGAAAAATGTTAATGTCTTGCAAACAAGGTGGAAGCCCCTCCTGTGTGTGGATTGACTCATTAACAACAGTGCGGACAAGGAGTTTGACTTTTAGCTTACCATCAAAGCAGACAAAGTTGGGCCTTGCTGGACATCAGGACATGCTACCTTCATGGGCTGGCTGGCTGGCTGTAGGCTTGACTAGAGGGCTGGTTGGCCCGCTGAATGGAGGACTGCAGGGCAATGGCATTTATGCTGGCTAAAGAGTCTGTGTTTCTCAGTCTGGATGAATGCAGTGGAGGCAGCGGTGGCCCATATTGTTGGAGGATGTGGAGGACAGAAGCAGGCCACAGAAGGAGGAGAAGGCATCCTAATTACTACAGTATACATGGTCTGCATGGCTAGGAATGGCTTTTACGCTGTCTTAAGAGTCCAGATTTTTCAGTCTAGATACATGTGTTGGAGGTGGTGGTGGCCAGTGTTACTGTTGACAAACTTGGCATTAATTGATGGACTGTTCACTGATTTTCTAGTTTGCCTGTAGGTGTCACACAGGAGAGGGTGGAGGCAGATAATCAAATAGCTGTACATTATGGAACAGCAGCACAACTTGGATAACAATATAATGACAGGAAAACAAAACTGAATAATAAAGAAAAGGATTCAACTGATGAGGAGGAAAGGATGGACATAACATTTTCTTTTTGTTTCAGGCAAAGCAGCCCTCATAATCTTCCAGACTGGAGTTGTCCCCTCATGGGACTTCTGTCTCCATCTATAGTGCATCTATGTTAGTAGAAGGGAATTTGCTGATGCTAATAACATCAAGCTCTTCAGGTTCATCTTTATGACCACCAATGCCTCCACGTGGTAGAAATGTAGATGTGATTATATTGTGTGGAAATGTGCCTTGAATTCATTTTAATAAATGCTAGTATGCCAACATTTCTAGGGGAGAGATTTGTATTTGTGTGCCTGTCTTGTACAATGGCCCCTGCAGAACTGAATACCCTGTCCACGCTGACACTCACAGTTGGACAACTTAGGTATTTGACTGCTACAGAGGACAGTGCTGGACAATCAGTGACCTTGTTACTCCAGTATAGCAAGGGTTCTTCCATGATGGTAAAGTGCCCGGTGCCCAAAAATATACATTCACCATGCATTGTGCTGCTGGCAATCTTGCTGCTTCATCGACCTCCTCTTCTTCCATTTCCTCTGTCTTCAATTCTCACCTGGCACAAAACATCCCAAAGTGGATTTGTGATTACTTTTTTCTGTTACATTGCATGTTTTATCAGTCTGTTTACCATATGAGGTGGTAACAACACCCAGCCTTTGTTGACTTTTATGTTGTGCCTTACATAACTGTGACTTTAATATCTGTTCCCCATGTACCCATTTTATTAGAAGATAGGTAAAATTTCAGACCTGATCACACCCACTTTCATGTATTGATGACAGGCCCAGTTAATATTGAGGTCCAGCATTGTGGCAATGCCAAAATTGCATATAGCAGAATGCTAGAAATATGGTTATGGCAGTCCAAGACATGGAGCATTTGTTCCACTAAGACACAGCTTCCTGTGTCAACACCTGTCCCAAGCACCTTCTGTATATTCAACAGTGTCTGCCTCAACACCCATAGAAGTGGGATGGTCTGACTGATACAGGCAGCATCTCCATTCACGGCCTGTGCTGCATGTTCAGATGGCCTTAGAATCATGATCAAGCCATCCATTAGTCACCACTGAACTGCTATTACAGACATGGATACTCCATGACTTGTAATGCTTGTATGCAGCAGCAAATATTCAGAGATGGCTTTGTACTGCTCGTACAAGAGCTTGATAATGTATAGTGTCACATTCCATCTGGTGATGACTTCCAGTTTCATGCAGTGCTCTGGCAGTTTGTTCTGGATCTGCAAGTGCCTGAAATGATCACAGACCTTTCCTGAATGGGCAAAGTTGGTAGAGATCTGATGGGCACAATCAACATGGACTTTATATAAGGATATGCTAAAACTCATGTATGAGATTAAGACAATGTACCAGGAATGGAACACTGAGAAATGCTAGCAAGCAATTGGGTTCATCTTTCACTCCCTACCTATATATATATATATATTAGAGGTAAAAAACTCTGTTTAATGCATCAGTTAGGGTTGTTCCACAGTGACAAAAGTGAAGAAATTCGGTGTTAGGGTTGAAAACCCTTGGACTCAGTACCCCCAACTGGCATTTGGGGTGCGAATTGGGTCGTCGGCCCTAACTCTCACCCCATCACCATGTGTAAGCAGCAGAAGTAGGAGAATGGGGTGAGGTTAGACTGTTCACCCCAATGCACACCCCGATGCCAGTTGGGGGGTGGGTGGGTGTCCAGGGGTTTTCAACCTCAACACTGAATTTCCTCACTTTGTGCTGGAACAACCCTAACTGATGCATTAAACTGAGTTTTTGGCCTCTAATTTCCCTTCTTTTTGAGAATGAGAATGAGAAATAGTGAATGTAATGCAGCAGCGGGAAGGGCCCCGCACTCCTGCCACATGATGTCTTGTGACATAGTAACAGGAACAGCAACGCAAACAGAAGCACTAACAGTGGCACACATGGTAACGCAAGCACGAATGAGAACAGAAAGTGTAACGCACACAGTGGCGTAGACGGGAACGGTCCGCCACGTGATGTCTTGTCACATACTAACATGGTGCCCTCAAACGGAAATGTCAATGGGCATGGTGGAACAAAGCGAAACAGAAACAGAGACAGTACTGTAGACACAAATGGCAAAAAATAATGGAAACACAAGCGCAAATGAAAATGCAAAGGATAACGCACATGATGGTGTAGACATGAACAGTAAGCGAAACAGGTACGGAACTGCAAGCGGAAAGGGCAACAGTAACAGTGATGTAAGGCACAGGCTGGTTTTCCCCAAAAGCTGCATAGAGAAAGACAGTGAGTACAAAGAATGTATGCATAATAATGGGTCTCGGAGCAGAAAATGAGGAGTTGGAATACTAAATAGCTTATATCTCAGGAACCGTATGACTTAGAAAAAAAATTTAAAAGTCATATGATTTATGACTTTCCTGGCTAGTTTTGAACTTAGTCACTGCTAGGGGGCTGAGCATTTTTTTTGACAAAAAGTCTGTATCTCGCACGTTCCGAGATATGGGCTATGAAAGGCGTGTGAGCGTCGTAATGTTATCCTATGGGGAAAAAGAAGTTCAGTGCCATAACTTTGGCTCCTGTAATATTTTTCACCAAATGAATAAAAGGCACATCTATGGAATGTTGGCGGTCCTCCCTCCAAATTTCAGCCCAAAAGACCAAGCCGTTATATTGCAGCAGGGCGCCAAAGGATTGCTGCAATGCGTCGGATGCCGTAATGTTATCCTATGGGAAAAAGCATCAACTTTGGAGTGCCGTAACTTTTGCCACCATGTAATATTTTTGCAGCACAATACTGAAAGGTACATCTGTGAGATGTTGGCTACGTTCTCTCCAAATTTCAGGCCAAAGCACCAAACCGTTCTTTTGCAGCAGGGTGCCAAAGAATTGCTGTCATTTTCCGACAGCCTAGAAAAGTACTGTTGCAATTTGCGAAAGCTTTTGCAAAATTTGTGACACTTTCTTGAGTGCGACACTACTTTTTGAAAGTACTTTTTCCAGAAATTTGAAAAACATATTTCTGGGGTGTTTTACCCCAAAATAAAGACATGGCTAGCATCCTCAGGGCCCGACTAGGTAAATGCAAAAAGAATTAGGTTGCTAGAGGGTCCCAATTTTAAATGGCAAGCATTTTTCTGATCACTAACTGAAAACAAAATGCCAGATTTGCGACAGTAAAAGGGCCATTTGCGACAGTAAAAAGTGCATTTGCGACACTGTCAAACTTTTTGTTAACTTTTCCCATTGACTTATAATGGGAAATTGTTTTTTGAATAACTTTTGAACCATTTAATATTTTTCATGAAATCTTCAAAAGGCACATCAGGGACCCCGGTCGCATGTTCCCTGAAGATTTCGGACTGGTCGCATAAACCGTGCGACCTGTGGGTGTGACCGTAGAATTCCAGAAAAAGCATAAACACACACGCAGATCATGCTTAATAACTCTGCAGCTGTGTATCTGACCGGTACGAAACTTGGCAGATCCCAAGGCACGTCAGTCTTGATCAAGTATTCCAAATTTCAGGCAAATCCGTTAAATGGTTGCAAAGTTATTAAGGTGCAAAATTTTGGGTTTAACATGTAAATGGCTCCTCTATTCATTCTGCTACTATTATAATGTTCTCAGAGTTTTGTTTTATCATTATTATGCCACCATAACACCAACATTCCGCTAATAAAGGTTTCTCAAGACAGGGTGATTTTTTTTTTTTAAAATAACTGTTTACATTTTTGTAATTACAATACATATCATCTAAAGAATATTTAATGAGTTATTTAAATATTTTCATTTTTAAAGTATGATTACCTGTGTAAATATATTAACTACAATGGCATAGTTATTCAGCAAATGGTCTTTGTAGCAAACAGTATTAGCAGTAATGCAAGTGAAAAACGTTAAGATAAAAATAAACATATACTTAGTACTGTAGACTACAAAATATTTGCTACTAAATAAATGTTTCTGTATTCACTGGTAATAAGAATGCACTAAAATAAGATAACTGAATACATTATTTAACATGATCTTTATTTAGCAGTACAGTAAAGGAAAAATGCTGATCTGTTCTCTCACTTCTCTTAGTCTTTGCTACGGGTGAATGTTCTGAACTCGATTCACTCCAGGGCACCTGTAACAGAGTAGTGCACTGTCAGTGCTCACTTGTCTAAGAAAATCAACATTTACTGAAATCAACAAATACTAAAAATGATAATGCCTAAAGTGATGCACTTACTATCCAGAAATAAATGCTGAACAGATATGCCTGCAGAAATGCTTTACTAATGCATTACTAAGAGTTATAACTACAGGTGCAGCATTTTACGAGTTGCGAGGGGTGAGGTAGTGAATGATTTGTTAATCTGAACTGTAATTGCCTACCAGTGTCAACTTGGTTTGATTTTGTGTTTTCTTTTAGATGACAACTCGGTTTGTATTATAGATTTCATGTGTACAGTGTGTCTAGTACAGCACTCATTTAAAGTACCGCTAAAGTGTGTAGAGACATCGGAGCACTAAATAAAACTAATACGACATATTTGTATTCTACAATATATTGTTTATAATGTGCATTATCATCCACTCAGTATGTTTAAGTTTTTAATAAACACTTAACATTAAATTCAAAACCTATTGTAATAACTCACTTCAATGTTAAGGAATTAATTCTACCTTCAGAAATGTTTTACAGCCCACACAGTTCACAACACCTCAAAATGTTTCCTAAACCCTATGACAAAAACAAATCATATGTCCCTTATTATTCTACATTCCTATTTTGCCCATACATTGCTATTGTTAATAGTAATAAAATTCAAACCACCCTTTCTCTCTTTAACGTTAATAATTCCAAAAAATGAAAAGCACTGTGTAGTTAGTATAAAAACATAACATATGACTAATCCTTACAACAGACTCCATATTAATTTGGACTCTTTTTCATGACTTCTTATAGTATGCAGAGGTTCCCATAAGGGATTCAAATCTTCATCCCCACTGCCACCGATATCCTCCTTCTCCTGAGTTCTGTCCTCATATTCACTTTCTCAACACTCTCCCTCTCATCAGATTAAGTAGGAGACACATTTTTCAATTTAGACCTTTCTTACTGCAACATAGTCAGATCTTTCTCCTCAGGCTCTGACTCATGGGCAAGTTTCACACTCTCATTTGTGAAAGGGAAATATATCATCAAGATCAGGTTCAGCACATCCACTACCAGGAGACATGGAGAAACAAACAACCTTCTCCTCAACCACTGTGCCTGAAGTAGACGTTTTGTTAGCTCTTGGTCTGTTCCTCTTGTCACCACCTCCCTCAGCCCCCACTAGCATGGATGCCACAGATATGGCAGAGAAAGATGTGTCCACACTTGCGCCACTGTCACTGTAGTTACTTCTTTACTACTCATACTGGAACTTGAGTCCAAAGATGATGCTGCTGCAGACATAATATTTTTTAGCTACAACAACATTTTTCCTCACAGTACTTAACACACTTCTTTGCCACCTCCCCAGCATCTCTTCCTTTAGCCAAGCATCTCTTCCCAGTCATTTTCTATATTTAAAATTACAAGATTGTGAGGGGGGAAAACAGTTCAGTAGAACTAAAGAGCAGCCGCAGACAACACCTCCCCCGAGGGATTAGCAGTGTGATCTGATTCTGAACAGTACAGTTTACTGAGTTGAGAATAGCTACTGAAAACCAACAAAAAAAGTGTGTTTTTTTTAACACAACATGGATTAAGATAACACAGATGACAGGAGTAATTACCAAGGCACTGTAAGTATCACCATCACTTAAAGAACTAAATGAAATAACTACACCTAATATAGAAAGAGACTGACACAATCCTTTGCTACAGAAATATAATGAGAAATCACAGACCACAGGAAAAAAACATAATTAAGAAGAAATACTGAGGAAAACAAATATGAGGTATTTGCTGCACACAGACTAGTGCTCATAGTAAAAAAAAAAAAATTCTTACAGTCACTGATCCTTATGTGCTATCTTGCTAGCAGAAATATCTCACATTCTATACACAGCAGTACTTCATCAGATATAACAAAACTACTACTTTAAACTAAATTTGTTTATCAAGTCTAGGATTACAAATACCTTTGAGCCTTGGTTCTTTTACAAAGGTTCCACGTCAGAGAAAGATCATAAACAGATCAACAAAATCAGAAACAAACAAACAACCCCACTTTGGCTGTGCACGGCCCTCTAAATCTTTTTATGAATGATTTTGTTTCAAAATGCTCCATTTTTGGATTGATTGTAAAGGTTTTTTTTTTCTCAAACATGCATGAACAGACTCCTCTTCAACTCTCTCTTCAGAAGGCTGCACTCAACACTGTCTCCTGAGGGCATATAATTCATTTCAGTACCTTGTAACCTCCAGTCTCATAGTTCATAGTGAACTTCACTAGTGAAGTGATCATATTTGCAATTCACAAAGTTATTCTGATACTATGAATTGGCAGTTTGCAAGGCAGAATCATTTTGCAATTTGTACCAAATTCACAAATGAATTCACAAAGCAAAATTTTCTAACTCCAAATCACTATATGCAACCTCTGTGCAGTAGCCACTCTGGTCTTTCTGATCTGGTTACACATCTAGCTCCCCTCTCAAGCTCCAAGGAACTAACACTGTTCAGTGACATCATCCTTGACTAGCCCTGAAACAAAACTAAGACACTAGAAGCAATCACTAAAAAATTAATTAAAATTAAAAAGTTAATCTCTCCCAACTTATATTTGATTCCACTAGGCACTCCTCTGGGGGCTCAAAACTTTCCCTACTAGATCGTCTCCTCACCATTAGGTGTGACAAAATAGTTATGGCAGGTACTCCACTGGATTCTGTTACTGATCACTCCATGTTTGCTGTCTGAAGGGCCTGTTAGCCTAGAGATCCTCCTACACAGCCCTGTTTTAGAGATTTCTTCAGCATTTAACCAGATGACTGTTCATTTTCTTGTCCATACTGACTGGTCATGTGTGAACTCCCACTGCTGTTCAAATGTTTCCTCAGCTTCCTTCCTTGACATTTTCTCAGAATTTCAAAATAGGTATGCAGCTGTCAACATGTGGAGAATGTGACTCTGCCAACAAATGACTCACAAGTGACCATTTTGGCCAAATTAAAGCAAGAGATAAATACCAGAATGGTTCAAGAAATCTAGGCTGTCTCACTGAGCTCACTATAGAAATTGGCAGAACATTTGCAAAACTGGAGCTGGATTAAAAAAGAAATCTCCTTGTGTTAGGAACAGTTTGCTTTTTGTGCTGGTGACCCTCACAAATTATGGGATATCATTAACAGTTTAATAGGAATTTAAAAAAATGCTCCTTGTCTGATATTATTATTAATAGTATGAATTGTAATAACCCAATTACAGGTGCCATTGCTTTCAGTATCAAATTTCCAGACCTATTGGCTTATACAATTGGCACTAACATGGTACGTTGTCCTTTAGTATCAACATCTGCTACTCTTCATGATACTGGATCCCACTCCTCTCCTCCTTCTTCAGGAAAAGCTCATGGCACCAACACAACTCTAGCTAAATTCACTTATGAGGCAGACTTGGCCATGGGCTCCGGCTGTTTAACTGGTCCACTGTTCATTGACTTCAAGTGTTTGATCTGGTTGATCACTCACTGCTCTGCATTAAGTTAACTGCCCTTGGTGTTTCTCCTGCCAGCACTAATTGGTTTTCTGACTAACTGTCTAACAGAAACCAATCAAAACTCCTCTTTCTCTGCCTGGCAGACATGACTGTAGGTGTTCTGGAAGGCTCGCTACTGGGCTACCTACTAGTCTCTTTGCATAGTATTTGTCCTGCTATCATTACCCAATATAACACACACTACCTACTGAAGATCTGGTCCTGAATTACTTCTGATACCGCTGAGATTTGGCCAGTAATCACAGATTCATTTACCCTCATCCAGTCATGACTATCGGATAACAAGGTAGTATTAAACTGTAGAAAGGAAAGGCCACCTGACGATGACACACTATTTAGTTTGCTCCAGGAAGTTTCTTAATTTAAAGGGATTTTGTATTAATGATTTTTGAAAAATCCTTCTAGCTTACCTGATTTCTGAAAATGAGATATATAGTCTCAGTATCTCTTCTGAGGAATGCTCCTCATCCAGAATTTGTCTGCTCAAGAAGTATTTTTGACTGGCTGTAAGCCCTGTCAGATGGCAGAGAACGGACATAATCTTTGGATTCTCCACCCCGGGGGGGCTTCTGCTTTTGCCTTTGCAAGTTCTCCATTCAACAAAGCTAGTCCACAGAGGTTTCACCCAGAGTCAACAATAGAAAGTAAGCTCACAAAGAAATCAGTGTTTATGTTCTCAACCCCCTGCAGTACAGATGGATACAGTGGTTCATACCGCAGCACTGATATTGGTGCAGTCAACTACAGCAGAGCAAGTTGAGCAAGCTGCCCCAGCATCACATCAGTCATGGGGAAAGTAATGGAAACCTTAATTAAACAGGACATAGTGGAATACCCAGATAAGTATAATCTACAGGATAAAAAACAGCATGGATTCATGGCTGACCAGTCATGCCAGATGAACCTTATCACGTTCTTCAACTGGGTGACCAAGGAATTGGATAAGGGACACCCAGTGGACCTCCTCAGCTTTGATTTCAGCAAGGCATTTGACTCAGTGTCACACAATCACCTGCTAAAAAGTTGGAAGATTTAGGCATTGCTGAAAGCTTGGTCAGGTGGGGAACTGGCTTAGGGATGGAAATCAGAGGGTAGTCATCAATGGAGTGAGGTTAGAAGAAGGTAGAGTCACTAGTGATGTGGCCCATGGTTTGGACTTAGGGCCATTTCTGTTTAATATGTTCATTTGCATCCTAGGTGTAGGTATTCTGGGTAAGCTGAAACTATTCACAAATGATACCAAGCTAGGTGGTAGGGTCAACAGTGTGGAGGCAATTAGAGAGCTTTAGAATGACTTACGAAGGTTAGAAAGCTGGTCTAATGAGTGGCAACTGAAGTTCAACCCAAAAAGAGCAACTTATTGCATCTGGGTAAAGGAAATCAATGTATGAATTACTGGCTCAACAGAGTGAAAGTCAGCACCTCTCAGGAAGAAAGAGACCTAGGGGTCAACATATGCAACTCCATTAAGCAATTGAACCAATACAACAAAGCGTATGGCAAGGCAAATAGAATGCTGGAGAGCAGAGGGAAAGGTTTTGACAGAAGGAGCAAGGAGGTGATCCTCCCACATTAAGGCCCTGGTGAGGCCCCACCTAGAGTACTGCATCCAGTTTCAGAATCTGCACCTTAAAAAGGACAGGGATAGGTTAGAAACTGTGCAGAGAAGAGCGGCCAAGATGATACAGGGCCTCCATGATCTCTCATATGAGCTATGTCTGAAGAAGTTAAACCTATTCTCACTAGAAAGAAGGAGGGAGAGGGGGACATGATTGAGACATTCAAGTTCTTGAAAGGCATCAATGAGGTGCCATACACAGAACTATTTCAAAGGACCACCATCTCCACCACCAGGGGGCATGAATGGAAGCTAAGGGGAGGGAGCAGAAAAGATCTCAGAAAACATTTTTTCATAGAAAGAGTGGTGGAGCCCTGGGACAGCCTACTGGCAGAGGTGGTGAGTGCACAGACCATGGCAGCTTTCAAACAAAGATGGGATACAGCAAGGACTCAAGGGGGAACAAAGTATCAGGAAAGGGTTAATATTAAAAATGGGTATTAGACCCCAGGACATATAAGAGGTCTTAGAATCTCTTGGGCAGACTAGATGGACTACAGCCTCCTTCTGCCATCACTTTTCTTTGTTTCTATGTTTCTAACTGGTGACAGCACCACTAGTGGATCTTTTTAGCAGATCCTTGAGAGAAGGGACAGTTCTGCAGGAATGGAAAAGAGCAATAGTGATCCCCATACACAAGAGTGGTAGCAGCAAGGAGACAGGAAACTACTGCTCGGTCAGCCTCACCTCAGTGATTGGTTAAATGATGTAGTCACTGCTCAAAGAAAGGATACTAGCATTCCTGGAGGAATCTGGACAACTGGACACCAAGCAGCATGGCTTCACAATGGGAAGGCCCTGCTAGACTAACCTGATTGAGTTCTTTGTCTCTGTTACTAGGTATGTGGACAAGGGGTGAGCCATTGATGTTATCTACCTTGACATTAGCAAGGCCTTTGACTCTGTACTACACAGAATGCTGCTAAACAAACTTGACCATACAGGAGTGGGACAGGAAGTGGTAGCATGGGTGAGTAGCTGGCTTGAACAGAGAACTCAGTCCATGACAGTAAATGGGGCAGCATCAGGGGTTAGGGAGGTGACAAACGGGGTACCACAGGGGTCCGTCCTTGGACCATTAATATTTAATATCTTCATCAGAGATATCACAGAGGAGTTGAGTGGGAAGGTGTGCCTGTTTGCAGATGACACAAAGCTCTGCAAAAGGGTAGACACTGCACAGGGGATAGAGCAAGTGAACAGTAACCTACTCAGGCTGGGAGATTGGTCCAACTTGTGGAAGTTAAAATTCAACATGAAAAAGTGCAAAGTTATGCATCTTGGCAGAAGCAACCCAGAGACAGACTACTACCTAGGATGTGAGAAACTAGCAACCACCCATCAGGAGAGGGATCTAAGGGTTATCATATCAGAAAATTTGATGGAAACGAACAATGTGAAAAGGCAGCAAAGAAGGTCAAATACAGCATAAGAAATTCCAGCTCAACAGCAATGAGGGTGCGAGTTCAAGAAATAGCATGGAACAACTGCAAGGAGCTGCACTACCTCTGTCAGAAAGGTGTAGAGAAACATTTATTTAATACAAAATTCCATTTTAAAAAGAGCAGGCTATAAGCAGACTCAAATGCTTGAAACATCGACTGGTTTTGTACACTCTAGTATGTCATCAGGAGGACCTCCTGATGACGTAACAGAGTATACAAAACTGGTCAAGGTTTCTGACAGAGGTAGAGTGGTTCCTTGCAGTTTTTCCCGCAAAGAAGGCCTGCAGGATGCTGGGATGCATAGGAAGGGGTATCACAAGTAGAAGAAATGAGGTGATCCTGCCACTGTACAGGTCCCCGGTGAGATCCCACCTTGAGTACTGCATCCAGTTCTGGAGACCTTATCTCAGGAAGGACATAGCAGGATTGGAGGCACTACAGAGGAGAGCAACAAAAATAATATATAGTTTCCATAAGTTGCATACGAAAGCAGGTTACTGGAAGTCAACATGTACTCCCTGGAATGACACAGAGATAGAGGGGACATGACTGAGACATTCAAGTTTCTGAAGGGTATAAACAGAGTCTACACACAGGAGCTCTTTGTGGTCAATAGCAGCAGTAGGACAAGAGGACATGAGATGAAATTGAGGGGAGGAAGATTCGGGGGCAACCTGCAAAGGTTTTTCTTCACAGCGAGGGTGACTGATTCATAGAATGGTCTACTGGCTGGAGTCATTGACTCCAAAACAGTAGGGAAATTCAAAGCAGCTTGGGACAGACACAAGGGGATTGTCTTACAGAAAATCTAAAGAGGTGGTATGGCTCAGGGCAGACCCATCTGCCATCATTTTCTTGTTTCTATGTAACTGAGATAGAGCCCATGGGCTGTGATACACAGCAAAGAAACCACAATATTTTTAGCCTTCAGTCTTCACAGGTGCACATTGTGGAATCTGTGGGAGACTCTATTTTCTGTGGTTACAAAGAAATTAATTTTACAACACTGGTTTGTTTAAAGAATCCCATCCTTTCTTGAATGGTATAGAAAAATGTCACAAATATTGCGTATCCTATATGTTAGCGTCCACACAGGTTACTTTTTCACTGTATTTGTAGAGAAGGGGATCGCTTGAAATCTGGATGTCCAACCTTATTAATTAATGGATGTATTTATGTCATCTACAGTGGATATTTTGTTTTCAATCCTGGTATTACTCCTATCTTTATGTTCTGATTATTTAATAGTTATTGTGCTTATATTTATTTTTAGAAGGGAAGGGCAGGAAGAGGGTGGGATAGGGAGGGTATATAATGGGCTTACAATTATGTAATTACCATTGTTGCATCATTTGTATGATTTAACTGGATGTTGGATTTCTTAAAAGCGAATAAAGTATACTTAGTTAAAAAATGTTGGAAAGGATACAGTATCTAGATTGTAGACTTGATGCTCTAAACTCTTAAGGTAGAATTTCTTTAACAAAATGCAAAAGCCAATATTGAGTCTCTCACAACAATCAAAAACAGGTAGAAATGAGTGCAACCAATATTTCAGCTACATCAGATAAAGCTAAAGCTACAACTCTCGGGTTAGCAAAAGAAAATTATAACATCAATCACAAATTTGAGTAATTGGAAAACCAGCTCAGATATAAGAACCTGTGGATTATTAGACTACCTTTGAAATTAAATTCTGAATTTGATTCTGTGAGCTAGCTTGTTAAGAACATTTTTTTTAAGTATGCAGTCTGCCTTCTAATAACTTGTTCTTTCTGAGCAGGGTATTCAGAGCTCCAAAATAAGCAGCTACCTCACTGCATCATGTCTAAGATTCCTTAAAAATTAGCACTGATTTAGATTTCAAGGTAACCATCTTTGTCTCTCTGGCTTTTGAATCAGACAGAGATTTGATTCTAAATTTGCCACAGATAAAAAGCTTATTAACATACAGAGGTAATTGCTTTAGCATCTTTCCAGACCTTGATTTTTCTACCCAGCAATGAAGGAGAAAGTTTTTCTCCTGCCATCAAGGTATTTTAGAGACTAGTGCACAGTTTCAGTTGCTTGCACCTACAAAGGTGTGAATCATCCATAAAGGCAAAGTACAAGTGTTTTTTGAGGTTACCCAGCTGTCTGATTTCATTCAAGGCCAGTATAAAAAGGATTTATTTATTTATTTGTATAATCTGTTTATAACCTTTGAGCCAGAGGCTCATTTACAAAGGCACCTCGTCACATTGAGGACAGACAGAGCATTTAGGTTACAGAATACAGGTCACTGACTTAGAGTTACACAGAAAGATTTCATACATTGTACAATTTGAGCAGGAGATGTCAATACTGGCAGATACTTCTGAAGGACTAGAATGAGCTTTTGATGAAAATGCATATTAAGTAGCAGTGGGCAAAGTGGCCAAAATTCGCTCCGCAGTGTATTTGGCAGAGTAACGCGAAATCCACGAAGCGTTCTGCAATGCGAAGCGGAGTACTTCACGTTATAATGGGGAACGTGAAGTCCATTGAAACCAATGACTTCATGTTATTCTGCCTTCCCCAAACCACTTCTCCACCAATTTTAAGGCGAAGTACATTGAAATCAATGTACTTCACATGACTTTGCCTTGTTATTGAGCTCCAAGGTGAATTTGCAGTGCTTCATGGGTTTGCAGGACACATGGGCTCTAGATTGTTCTGCACAGCCTCAGTTCTGTGTAGGGTGTGTATACTGGAAGATGGGAAGTTTCCTCTCAGAGCTCTGTGATTCAAATTCTCTAAAAGCCTTTCTGAGCCATTTTTATTGCTCAAAAGTTAGTGCATCGATTGTAGGAAACTCTCTTGTGCTCATATCATTAAGTAGTTTATTGTTTGTGTGTGGATTTTGAATGTTAAGTTACAATAATCAGTCTGTGTACTGTGAAGTGTGCTTTGGGGGAGGGGTGTATCAGGTGTATCTGTGATGTACTATAGGTTGATTAACTGGGAGAAAAAGGCAGTATTTCTGTTTTGGTTATATTTTTCTTGTATAACTGTGTTAATGTACACACAGTAATATGTTCAGTAATTCTTGACATTTTTCTGCTGATCGTAGTGGTGTAGCAGTATATAATTTCAGTTTGTTTAAAACAGTTGGTTATATTGCTAAAGGTTTTCAATTTGATACACAGTGTTTGTAGTGTGTGTGTGAGTGTGTGTGTGTGCAATGCGTACCATTAAATCAGACAACTTTTATTGTGCCAGAGTAATTGCAACATTGTGAACCTGCTATCCTCTGTACCTGCATGAATTTTTTATACTGCTTTGTGGTATATTTACTGGTAATGGAATGTTACTGCTGTGCACTACCCCCCCCCCCAACCGGCAAAAGGTATTCTTTTCCAGGTTTGGATTTGTGACTTGTGAGCACTGGTTAGGTGGTGTTGTGCCTTTGCATCTGACTCTGCATCTCTTTAGTGTGCAGCACCACCTTAATCTGTCTGTGCATTTGCAGTACACCGTTAATTCTGGGAGACATTGCATTTCTTGTTACGCTCTCATTTCACTTCGTCATCACTGGGGAAATTTTCTGGGCACAAGATAGTAGTATTTTGGGGATGCACATTAATTCTGGTGACTGTGTGGCCACTGCTCGCATGACAGGAGGGGCACCATTAATTCTGGGAAACCTTGCATTTCTTGTAACACTCTCATTTCACTTCATCAGCACTGGGGAATTTTCTGGACACAAGACAGTAGCATTTTGAGGATGCAAATTAATTTTGGCGACTGTGTGTGACCACTGCTTGCATGACAGAGTGCACCATTAATTCTGGGAGACTTTGCATTTTTTGCTACCCTCTCATTTCACTTCGCCAGCACTGAGGAATTTTCTGGACACAAGACGGTAGCATTTTGGGGATGCAAATTAATTCTGGTGACTGTGTGTGGCCACTGTGTGCATGACTGAGTTCGCCATTAATTCTGGGAGACTTCGCATTTCTTGTTACGCTCTCATTTCACTTCGTCAGCACTGGGGAATTTTCTGCACACAAGACAGTAGCATTTTGGGTATGCACATTAATTCTGGTGTCTGTGTGAGATGTGATAATGTCCACTGCGCGCATGACTGAGTGTGCCATTAATTCTGGGAGACTTTGTATTTCTTGTTGTGCTCTCATTTCACTTCGTCAGCACTGGGGAGTTTTCTGGACACTTGACAGTAGCATTTTGGGGATGCTTATTAATTCTGGTGACTTTGTGTGTGTGTGTGGGGGAACTGGGGGGCTGCCAATATTGTTGCACTCTGCCTTACTTCGCCTTAAGGCAGAATGATAACGCAAAGTAATAATCACAAGGTGAAGTGAGTCTTTCCTATTGCCCACTCCGCGTAGCAGAGTGATAATGCGAAGGGGCCACTTCACGTTCACCTTGCTGGCTAAATTTAAATTCGCTGCATCTCATAAAAGTTCAATTAATTCACTATTCTTATTTTTCTTTTAATAATGCACACTAATACAAGATGATATTTGATGACTTATTATGTATTATAGTTAAAGAAGAGATACCTATTGGGATATATTGGTCTAATACCTGTATTGCTTATATACCCATTGCGATAATATTGGATTAATATCTATTTTGTTTACATTTGAGGGGGATGGAGGAGGCACAGAGGGAAATAAGCGAACTTCCTTCATACCTACCATAATTCCCTTCTCTGTTAGCTCCAACATTGTCAGTGGGAAGTTAATACATATGGGTAATTAGCTCCCCCACTGTGGTAGTGGTATAGCCCAAAGGTGTCAGTCAGCACAGAACAATAGACACATGAGGATTCTGAAAGCATCAGTTACTCTGTCACCTTTGTGCATGCAGGTCAGCTCTCTCCACAACCAAAACAATCTGCTGACATGTAAATTATTTATCACATGATATAAAAAAAAAAACAATTAATTTAATAACATACCCACATTTGAAGCACAGTCTGAAGTGGTCTTGTTCAGTAACTCTTCCATCATATTTCCTGAGTGTCAGGCCATGTTTAGGCATAAATCAACACTGAGTATAACTGTAGAGTACAAGCAAAGCACTAACCTGGAATGGTGAGGCACCCGTCGAAACTCAAAATTCATAACCCGTTATCCTGTGAACTTGTGAAGTTCTATAAAATATAATGATGTCAGCTATACCCTAGACAAGATGGCAGCATAAACTCACAGCTCTGCAACCCTTGAGGGACAAACATCCATAATTATCTGGAATATATAGCAGTAAAACTCATTCAAACCAGCGAGGCTGAACATCAGCACTTACTTTTCTCTTTTGAGCCTAACAGCACCTGCACCATTCGGCAAAGAGTACAGAGCCTTCTTCACCCTGCCAGCATGGCCACGCAGCTTTCCACCTCATGGGACTCGACAACTACTGAGACCATGTTTGGGCAACTCATACCACATTTGGCTCAGGTCACCCTAGCCTCTAACTAAATGATCCATGCCATATAAACCTTGGAAGTATGGTTGTTTCAAAGTGAGTGAAAGGTACACTCGCATGATGTGGCAATCCAAGAATTATCAAACACTCTTCAAGAACAGCAGCACATAATCCAAAGGATGCAAGGGAAAATAAATAACCTAGAAAACCAGAGACAGAGGAACAATCTCCATTTTATAGTGTTACGAGAAGGGTCCGATGCTGGAAATATGGAAGCTTTCCTTCAAGCAGCCCTCCCAGAAATGCTTAACCTGGACTGGTCTCTGGCCCTTCAGGTCAAACATATGCACCACTCCCTGGCAGCTTCTCCTAAAGCTGGAGAGAAACCAAGACCAGTAATTTCTTGTTTTTTTGACTTTTGCACCAAGGAACTCATTATGGTCAAAGCTAGGGAGCTCAAACACATGTACTGGAGAGGCTGTAGAATTTATATTTATCAGGATTACTCCTGGGATCTCTCTGACAGGAGATGTGGCTACACCGAGGCACACCATGCTATACACAGATTGGGCCTGCCTTTCTCCCTCCATTATCCAGCCACCATGTGAGAGGTTCACACTGGGATACCGCTAATGTTCTCTATGTCAGAGGCCCTTATCGATTTTCTCCAGTGCACCTGTCCCCAAGAACTGCAGCAATCTGATCCCTTTGCAGAATCAGGTGCAGAAATGGAAAGCTCGGGCTTGAAATCTCCCACCCAGAAAGAGCAATTGGGAGAATGATACACAGATTCAGAGGGCCAGTGGTCTATCCCTCCCCACAGCAGAAAATGACATTTATCCTGTAAGCATGGGAAAAGAGACCATCCTTCTGACAGGACAAGTTCCAGGAGTCCCGGAGATGGACTGGCGGTCACAGCTGCTGTATAATGGATGACATGGGGACTTTCTGCACTGTGAATCTATATGAGGCCCTGAGACTGCCATCCCCAGAGCAGCATCTGAAGACCTCTGCAGGACTGAAGCCTCTGCCTCTGACCCAGCAACTACCCGTTCCCTCAGTAAGCATTTCCTGGGCAGCAAAAGTGGCATCTCGCCTCCCTGACAACACCACTGGCCCTCCTACCATGTTAGTGACCATGCAGCCAAAAATGCAAGGCAGTCATTGGCCTGGACCATTGGAAGAAATAACTACCTCACCACACCCGAACATAGATGGCAGCGGCTAATGAGGCATCTCAGATAAGTGTTTCTGTTCTTTTTGAGGGAAGATGCAAACTGGTTGGGGGGTGACCCCGTATGAGATAGCAGTTGTGCATTCTCACAGGTAATGGTGATATGGGGATGCAACATGGCTGTGGTGCACTGCAACCATACAATAAATGCTGGGGGATCCTTAATGATTCCTTCCCAAGGGACTTAAACATTCCAGATCTTCATCCTTGCCTCTCTCATGAACTAATATACTGGACTAAGACACTTTGAAATTGTGGTACAGTATCCCACCCAGACCCTCTCCTATCAGCGGGAGGGCTGGATCCTATCAGATATTTCCTGCCGCATCAATAGTTGACAGGATAGCTGCTCCACAATGTATGTTTTAATATGGTCTTCAACGTTCTGCACCATAGCTTTTTTAACTGTTACAAGGCATGGCCTCACAGGGAGTTTGTTTCTCCCCTCTCAGATATTTCTTCTTGACTACCAGTGCTACTGTGTACAAAAGGCCCCTTCACCACCCTGCAAGCCCCAACCCCCAGGTGATCTTACAAATTTAACCAGCTTACAGGCTTTAGGAGGGTTTGGGGCTTTCTTTTCTCCCATGACTAGGCTCCTGCACTGACTGAACTGCTTCGGTAAAATGATCACCGGCAATGCCCATTCTACTGATCAACCTGCACCACCCTACCAGGTAATGGTTTTCAAGCACAATGCCACAGCTCCTTGTACCTTTCAAAGTACAGACCAAGAGCTGGATAAGTTTATGCATTGTATCTGCTAATACCCTTGAGGGCTAGCTGCATACACTGGCAACCCCACTCACCCTTCCTCCTTTTTTTCTTGCAGCAAGCTCAAGGGGTGACTCGCACCAAAAAAAAAACCTCATAGATTGGGAAGTCCTATTGTGGTTATCTATGCCCCAGAGCACTGAGGTGGGCCTTATGCAGGTTTCTGTAGCCAATTACACATCTCTCCTTCTCATGTTCAACCAATTGTGTTATATTGTAAATAATTTAAATGTATTTTTTCTGTTTCTAGTTGCAGTTTGAATCAGAGAGACGTTTTTGCACACAGATTTTATAAATGTCTATAATACTACTAATAGGGGCCCTGCCACATACCTACCACCTCACCCCCCACCCCTTCTTAGCTCTCACAGATGTACCAGTGCCAAACCTTCAGCTTCATTTGTTTTTGTACTTAGATCCATAAACATTACACTCCTCGTATGGATGACATCACCTATCACACCTGGAATGTGTGGGGGTTAAATACTCCAGTTAAGCACAAACAGGCAATCTCACACCTCAAAAAGCTGAGGTCTGGCCTGGTGTTTCTGTATAGGACCAAATTAAAATCTGCTGACCTCAATAAACTTGCTAGGGATTGGATAGGGAAGGCGTTTCAAGCATCAGCCCTCACACATAAACGTAGTGTGGCTATACTTCACAAAACCCTTCACTGGACACTATCCAAACATATAAGTGGCCCCAATGGCAGATGGATCCTCGTCCTGATGGACACTGCAGAGGGACCCCTTTTATTACAGAATATATATGTTGCCTGCCTTCTTCCACAATTTAGCACAAGAAATGGGGAAACTGGGCTCTGTCAACACACCTATACTTCCTTGGAGGGGGGGTTTAACCTCACTCATGATCCAGTACTAGACAGAAGCCCATTATGCACAGAATCCCACATTAGGGGAGCTAGGGCCCTTGCCCAACTGATTAAGGACACAGGCCTCACTGATGTTTGGAGAACCTTCCACCCCAGGGACTGACACTATTCTTTCCATTCCCTGGTACACTACTCCAACTGCAGGGTGGCTCACCCCCCCCCCCGGAAATCACTACTGCATCCATAGATGCCACAGTCCTCCCCATAGTAATATCAGATCATACCCCTGTCCAACTTTCTCATGGGGCACCCCCTCCTACTCCTCCCCCTCCTGGTGCCTAGACCCTCTCTTGCTAAGAGACCCAGAGTCCACACACTGGTCACAGCAAGAAGCTGCCCTCTTTTTCCAAATGAACCCCGCTTAAGACACCTCAGTGGGGAACACATGGGGGGGGCTTTCAAGGCTATGATCAGAAGAGCAATCATAGGCTACTCCCATGACAGGAGAAAGAAAAGGGAATGGCATCTGCATGACTTAGAAAAAACAGTTTAAGGAGGATGTGGCCCAATTCGAAGCTTTGCCCAAACTCACCTCTCACTCACAGTTAGGGCTTACAGTCTTAGGCCTTCGAATGGAAATTAATGAACTCCTGTCCAGGAAGGCTGAGATCTCCATTCTCTGCCTGAAACACAAATACTGGGAGGGAGGTGAAAAAGGAGGTAAAGTACTAGCATACTGTCTGAGGAAGTAACAAGCTGAAAGATACATTTTTGGCTTAGTAGATGATAAGGGGCAGCCCCTCAGGAAAGCGCAGGACATAAACCAGATTATGGTAGAGTTTTATGCCAAACTCTACACCAGTACAAGGACAGTGAATCCCATAGGGGTATGGTCCTTTCTAGACTATCTTAATCTTCCCAGACAAACTGTTCATCAAGCTGAAATCTCCCTTACAGTGGAGGAGGTGACCCAAGCACTTCAGTCCTTAAAGACGGACAAGGCCTCAGGAGGAGACGGTTTCCCAGCAGAGATCTGGCAAATACTCACTCCCACAGTAGCTCCAATACATCATGCTGTCTATGCCAAGGCTTTAAAACACGGTACCTTCCCACCCACTCTCTGAGAGGTGGTAGTAGCAGTCCTCCCCAAAAAGAGGAAGGACCCTTCCATGGCAGCGAGCTGCAGGCCCATTTCATTGTTAAATACTGATAGTAAAATCCTTGCGAAGCTCTTGGCACCCAGGCTGAACCTCTTATTACCCTGCCTCATACACCCCTCCCAGGTGGGTTTTGTGAAGGGTTGGTACAGCACTGATTACATTAGACCTTTGCTAAACATAATTCAGGTGACCAAATCTATCCCTACCCCAGCCACGGCACTGACCATTGACTTTGAAAAAGCTTTTGATTACCTAGAATGGGACTTCCTACAACAGGTCCTTGCCACTGTGGGATTCAGGGATATTTTCAGTCCTGGGTGAAAGCCATGTCCAAGTCCCCTACCATGAGAATTCTTACTAACTCGATATTATCCCCCCCTTCCACTTGGAAAGGGGCACCCACCAAGGTTCTCCCTTGTCACCACTTTTATTTGTCCTTGCAGTGGAATCTCTAGTGGCGGCAATAAGACAACACCCTGATATTAGGGGTTGAGTTAGGTCAAAGCTGCTATTCTACATTAATATATGCAGATGACCTCTTGGTTCTACTAGCAGATATCGAGGTATCTCTGCTCCCCGACTTTCTGTCCTCTCCAATTTCACCACATACTTCAGATTAAAACTAAAGTAGTCCAAGACCGAGGTTCTCTCCCTTAATTCCAAATGCCTCCCCAGTCAGGTTGCAGCACATAACATACATTGGGCTCCAAATGGTATCACCTACCTTGGTATTAAAATAGTCCTCACTATTTCAAAACTATGGGACATGAACCTCAAGCCCCTTCTAGATGCCATACAAGCAGAACTAGGACGGTAGAAGTCTCTCCAACTAACCCTAGCTGGAAGATTGCAGCAGTAAAAATGGCCACCACCCCTAAGATTCTTTATATTTTGTTTCACTTCCGCATGGAAATCCTGCCCTGCTGGTACAATAAAATTGATACACTTATTGATGGTTTCTTATGGGAAGGTAAAAAACCAAGGTACTGCTATAATAAATTACGTGCACACTGGAGGGAGGGTGGCTGGTGCTTACCCTAGATTGAAGGATATAAATGGGTTTTTCAAGCCACCCAGACTTTAAAATGGTTCTCGAGACATTCCACCAGTGCACTTCAATGGCTTGGCATGGAAGAAGCTCAAGGTCAAGTACAGTACCTTTCGAGGCTTCTCTACAATAGCCCCCCCTCAAAAGAGCTCCACTCACATCCCATGATTGGGCCTACCATAAAATATTGGGCTGCGCTCCATAGGAAATTAAACATGAACCCTGCCCCCACTGATTGCACTCCATTTTGGGGCAATGAGTGCATCACTGTGGACCACAAACCTCTGTCCTGGACCAAGTGGGCCACTCAAGGCATTCACTATCTTCAAGAGATACTAGGTCCCCATGATGCCAGGGTAGCCTCCTTTAAAGACCTGCAAGCCAAATGAAGACTCCCCCAATTGGACATTTGGAGATACCTCCAAGTCAGAAGTGCTGCCCAAGGGTACACCTGCTGATTAACCTAACACAATCTGCTGACCCCAGTAACCCAATGGCTAAGAATGGATAGGGGCCTTGTCAGTGTAATTTGTTCCTCAATAAGAGACAAACTCCCCTCACAATCCAACTACTCCAAATTTAAGAGAGAAACAGCCTTAAATGTCCTGATTATGGACCAACAATGGCAGGCCTGCTGGAGGCTGGCACACAGGGCATTCTGTGACACCAGGAGCTGCTTGATACAAAACAAAATCCTTCATTCCTGGTACAGAACTCCAGCAGTCCTTTATACAACTAAACTCACTATGGATGTCACAAGGGGGATCTGTACCATATAATATGGGAATGCCGAGCAATCTGTTCACTTTGGCAGCAGACCTGTGCACTAGACACAGGTGTCCACCATAAATAGGACCCGAAATCAGCAGCTTTAATGCTGTTAGGAATCTGGATTAGTGCCCCTCAACTGAATGTTCACTACCAAAAATGGGTCACCCTACTAAACATGCAGGTCAAAAGGCTCCTTTTATGTAAGTGGAGAACCCCTGCATTCCCCTCAATCCAGGAGGTGCTAAATTCCCTGGGGCAAACAGTTAATCTGGACTGAATGACTAACCTGATAGCAAACTCTCTCTCAGCTTATTATAAATGTTGGCAACCATTCATTACTTTTGCCAAGAACTGGTATAGGATGAAATATCCTTCTGAACACCTTAAGCTTCAGTCCTGCCTGTACACTACCTTTGTATGAAAAGTATATACTGTATTTTATGGTTCTGAATTGCTAGCATACAAAGTGTGTAGTCTGAAAGAGGAATGGCTTTCAAGCCATTTCAAGCCATTGTGCATATGGTCAAAGATGTCCACATTTCATGCACATTCAAGCCAATCTGTTAGGTTTATCTCAAAACAAGCACTGTTTTGTTGGCTTCAGAATAACACTTTTGCGTTAAAGTCAGAGTAGTCACCCAGTCTCTTGATTGATCTGCATGCTCCCCTAGGGAAAGGAAAGAGCAGTGGGAACATATGTTCCTTTGTGTTTTATGGATACTGCTGACACATGTCTAAAATACATGATGCTCATCCACCTTTAGGCGACCCTCCCCAAGGGGGTCTACTAACCAACATGAGACAGACAGTAATTGAGCACGCCACATGCTGAGGTGTTGCAGGTCTGTTGGAGAAAGTCTTAACTCTACAACATTTGGGAATTTGTTGATTCTCTTTTTGAGTCATACATCCATCTGTGCTGGTGGCATTTAGGATTTTGATTTTGTTTTGAATTATCCTCTCCCATTTTGTAGTTAATATGACTTTCATTGTGCGTGGAAATAGTTTAGTTTAGTTTAGTTTATTGTTCTAGGAATTACTACCTTTGAGCTAGAGGCTCTTTTACAAAGGTTCCATGTCAATTAGGTACAGTACAAAAGGTTACATAGATAACACAACAATTTGTGTTGTGTCAAGAGCAAGAAAACATATACAAATACATATCAAATCACTTATGCAAAAGGACATGAGATATCAATAATCACATTATTATTACAAGAAAGAGGTCATGCCAGATTAGGAGAAACAAATAGGGAAAAGTCCAGAACAGAGAGGTTAAGTGAAAGGTGTGGGAGCAGACAATAGCAGGAGAAAAGGTTTCCAAACATGTCTTTGTCAAATAACGGAACAGGGTGGGTAGTGAGAAAATAGGAGGTTTAATCAGGGCAGTCACAGGAGCTGGAGGTGGCAAGGTGAGAGAAAGCCTTGATTTGAAAATACCTAGAGAGGTGGAGGCAGTATGAGTGCTGAGGGCATTTAGCCAGCTGGGGCACGATAGGCAAATGATCTTTGTCCCTGAGAAGTCCGGCATCGGGGACTTGGAGAGGCTGGTGTTCTGATCTTCTGGTAAAACGGGTGCTAGCGTCGGGCATAACAGGTCTTGGATACAGGGTGGAGTGAGGCCCAGAGTGGATTTTCGCCATCAGGCAGGTAAGGTACTTTATCCGGTTTGAGAGTTGCAACCAACCTGAGTCAGCATAGAGTTCACATGTGTGGGTACGCCGATGTGCACCAGTGAGCAGCCGACAGGCCTTATTTAGGATGTTGTAATGTGACTAAGTGCTGTAGTAGTGGCAGATCTGTATATAACTAAGCCATAGTCAACGACTGAGATGATAGAAGATTGGATGGCAATCCTCAGTGCAGAATGGGTAAGAAGCTGTCGGTTCTGATACAGAATCTAATTCGCTGATTAATAGTTTTGCTGTACTATCAATGTGAGTTGCAAGGTTAGGCCTTGATCAAAGTTGATTCCAAGATTTTGAAAATTGGCACTTGTTCAAGGGTATTTCCCAGGTATGTATTAACGGTGAGTGGGACTTGCCATTTCTTGTTTTTCGGGTTAGAGAAGAGCATGGATTTAGTTTTTTTGTGGTTTAGAACCAGCTTATGTTCAAGGAACCACATCTCAACTTTGGAAAAAGCATGCTGAAGGTTGAGGCGTAAGAGGTTCGGATCTTTATGAGTGGCAAGAATCACGGCAATATTGGCATAGAGGATTAATTGTTCAGGGCAGGATTTGGGGAGGGAGTTTAGGAAAAGGCTGAAAAGGAGGGGGCCCAAGATGGATCCCTGGGGAACTCCTGAGCGAACCGGTTTTGAGTCTGAGAGAACTCCAGCTACTTTTACAGATTGAGAGTGCTGAGCAAGGTAATTTTTTACCCACTCACCAGGACCCTGCGAGAGCCCTAGGGATAGAAGTTGTTAGATAAGTAGGCCATGGTGAACTGTATCAAATGCCTTGGTTAAGTCAATGTGACTGCTCCAGTTAGGTTTCCTTTGTCCATGGCATTGTGGATTGCTCCTGAGAATTCAAGTAGGACAGTCGATGTGCTGTGCCTTTCCTAAATCCATGCTGCTGGTGCATAGGATGTTGTGCTTTTCTAGGTAGTCTGAAAGTTGGTCCGCCTGCAGCTCAAGGGCCTTAGAGAGGTGGTGGTATTGATATCGGGCGATAGTTACCAGGCAGTGACTTATCACCACTTTTGTGCACCAGAGTGACGACTGCAGCCTTCCATTTCCTAGGGAATTGGCTGTAGCAGAGGGAGAGATTGAAAATTTTTGTGAGGGGGAGCAGTACTTCCTCCAGAGTGAGGGACAGAAGTTTAAGGTCAGTAGTGTCGCTGCTTGCTCGGACTTAGAAATGGCCTTCTTTACATATTTATAGACTTCATGTGCCTTTACTAGTTTGAAATGGAAGGGTGGTTTGGTTGGAGAGGCAGTAGTAGAAGTAGAAATTGGAGGGTCAGCATCAGTAAAGAAATCAGATGAGAGGACACCACTAAGGTCCATGAAGGTATCATTTAGGGTGTTTGTCAATGATCTCTGGGTCTAATGTAGTGGTTCCATCCACATTCATTATTGTAGGAGAGGATTTGGACTGCTGACCCATGATATTCTTTTATGTTGTCCCAGAAGGATTTCCTTCGCTCCCAGGAGTTGGAGAGGGCATTCTTGAAGTAGGAGCTCTTCATCAAGCGGATCTGTTTAGTACAGTGGTTGCAAGCCTGTTTATACTTTTGAATGTCCGACAGAGTGCCAGTAGCTCTTGCAGTGGCCCAGAGGTGATCCCTACTTTTGAGTTGTGCCAATAGCTTTGCCATGAGCCAGGGATCTGTGAGTGCTTTGATTTTGCGCTTTTTTACTGGTGCATAGGTGTCACAGGCAGTGTTGAAAGTAGTAATAAAGTAATCAAGGGCTAGGTCAACATCTTGAGTTTTGTAAATCAAGGACCAGTCTATCTGCCTAAGACAGGTCTTGAGATGAGTAAGGTTGCCATAAGGTAGGACTCTGCTATAGATGGTTTTTGGAGGCGCTTCAAAACTTATTTGTCCAGGTACATATTATTGGAGAATGATCACTGAGCGAGTCAGGGAGAACACTTACATTGGTTATATGGGTAGGGTGGCTGGTAAGGATCCAGTCAATGAGGGTGCTGGTCCCTGATTTGTAGTTTTTCCTGGTAGGGGAGTTTACCACTTGTGTTAAATTTGCTGCTAGGATGGCATCTTTGTTTGACCCTGCATCAGGAGCAAGCCAATTTATATTAAAGTCCCCAAGGAGAAGGAGTTCGATGTCAGAAGGTGATAATATTTTAATTTAAATAATAAGGAAATAATATTTTAATTTAAATTGTTTTACAGTTTTTGGCCAGGAAATATACACTAAGCCAAAGATTGTTTCCAGATACATCCTGGGAGCACAGGGAAGTTAAGTGACTTGCTCATGGCCACACAGTATGCAAGTGGTAGCTGTGGGAATCAAACTCAGTTCTCCAGGTTTGCAGCTAAGTGCTCTTTTTTTTCCTATCCATTGTTTCTCCACCTGATGCCTTCAGAGTACTTCCTTCAGACCGCCCCTCCAGCCTCATCCCCCTTCTTCTCCAGGACTTATCTTTGCTGCCGACATCCTCTGCCATAGGACTTGAAGCAGGTGCCTGGCTACCAGTGCAGAGCCTGTGTGGGGTGGCCACTGACTTCATTCATCACAGAGGGTGATTTTCCACCTGATTTTCTCCCCTGATGTCCCTGGAGCCTCAGTGCAAGGGATGTGCATATGCGTGGAGGTGCGCACAAAGCCTTGGCCTGAACAGCCCCAATCCCTCCACCCAGCCTAACACTAAGCCCCCCCCACCCGCACTGCCATCATGCCTCCATATGGTGGCCATCAGAGGCTGGGAAGGCTAACCTCACCAGTCCAGGAGAGGAGAGCTGCCAGGCAGCCGCTGAATCCTCACCCATCACCTCCCTGACCGACCCCCGGCAACCCATGCTCGTGGGTCACCAGTGTGTCAGGATGTAAGGTGCCAGTGCTTTAGCCCTCCATGCCACTGGGCCTGCCTACAGGTAAGTGCTCTTAACCACTATGCTGTACTGCCTCCCAGTAACTTTAATATTATTAAAGTTCACTGGTATCCTATGAATTTTGCATATCTGATGCACAGCACACTAAATTCTGTGTAGAGACGCTGCTGAACCTCCAGTAGTAGAAATTATCATTAATATTGGCAGTTAGGAGGGAATGCAATAACATAACTCATAAGCCCTAATACTAGGGTCTCCCTGCCTCTGACATATAATCTGCCAATCTGATTTTATGAATGTTTTTATTTGTAATTCATTCAGCTATTTAATATTATTGCAGGCAGAGTAGAGCAGTTTGGAACTGTAATGTACAGCTTACTTGCTAGTTAATGGAGTGCAGCTGGCTGCAGCATTATTAACTTATTATATTACACACAGTGTGCAGGGTGTTCTTCTGAGTTCAGCCCTGCACTGTGGGACCATATAAATTGCTTTTGCCTGCCATCTTGTGCCTGTGCTCGGCGGTGTTGCAGGGCCGGTCCCTCTGAGGCTCTCCTCTCTCCCTCAGCTCAGGTTTCCTACACCCACCCCCTCACACCAGTACTTAACCTTCTTTTACCTCTCTCCCCTACCCTACCCCACCCTCCACCAGCCCCAGGACCACAGGATAGCCCCACTCCACCTCAGAGGTATCTGGGGCAGCCTGTGATGCTGGAGCTCTCCCCCTTCCCCATGGACCAACCTGCTTTCCCAGTGGTCTGTTCTGTTCTTCCCACCCAACCACCCACAGGTTGTCCTGTTTTGAATGCTCCAGAGCCTATCAGCCTACTTTCACCCCCTCCCCCATGTTAGCTCCACTTTGGTTTCACCCTCCCCCTTCCAGAAGTAACATATACAAACTCCCCTTTCCCAATCTGATATAGCCCCACATCCTAAACAATTACACCCTCTGACCCCTCCCCCCACATACCTCCACTATATCACTTTTTCCACCCACAAGGTCATTCCCCAGTTTCCACCCTATCTGGCTACATGAGTAGCCTCTGAAGTGAAAGCTTCCCACTCCGAGTGGAGGCTGTGGGCTTTGAACCTAAACCAGCATCTGCTACCCTCACTGTGGTCCACAGCACTAAGCTGTGGGCTTTGAACCTAAACCAGCACCTGCCACCCTCACTGTGGTCCACAGCACTAACCTCTTGGCTATACTGCCAGTAGGTATTGCTGGTAGCAAATGATACAACACCTTCCAGATGAAACTGATCATACTCCCTCTGCTGGTAGCATTCCTCACTGGATTGCTCCTGGGAGCTGATTTCTGTGCTACTATACTTACAGCTGATCAAGAGGAGTTGTCCAGCTTCTCGTACTTCTACAAGCCTGATACCCATCTGGTTAGTAGAGGTTTGTTGGGAGCTTTCCCTTCTGGGTAACATACTATTCACTCTCCTCACAAACCATGAGCACATGCTCCTTGGATTTTTCCTCTGTTCCCTTGTCCTATTGCCCCCCTTTCTACTACATACCAATCTCCCACTCTTCTCTTTCCTCCTATTGGCTGGGGATGTGGAAAGTAACCCCCAACCTTTGAACATCCCCATTACCCATTCTAACCAAACTTGGACTAGCTCTATAGGCCTATGGGTCGCTCACCTTAATATATGCAGCCTTCCATCTAAATTCACTGAGCTGGAGGCATGGGTGTCCCTTTACAAGCCCAGCAGTCTTGCTATCACTGAGACCTGGCTCAAACCAAGTATCCCTGATGCTGCTCATCAACTACCAGGTTACACCATGCTATGGCATGACAGGCCAGGTAAAAAGAAGGGTCGGGGGGTACTACTGTACCTCCTTGAACCACTAGCAGCCACTCCAGTTCTCTACTCCGATTCCTCTTCCCCTAGTGAGTAGCTACTTATTGAATTAACACTAGGGTCAAATAATCTACGTAGGGTGTGATTACAACCCTCCAAAAAGGAGCATCCCTGGTCTACTGAACCTGCTTACAGGACTGGGGCAACTCCCCCCCCCCCCAAAGAAATGATCCTACTTGGGGATTTTAACTTCAACTGGTTGAGCCACAAGGAACAAGATTACAGCAATCTGCTCAAACAGCATAACATCTCCCAGTCAGTCACCCTATCAATTAGAACTAATCCCTGCACTTAGAATCACTCCCTACTGGACTGGGTGGTGACAACTAGAGAGGACAAGGTTCTCCAAGCTGGAATCCTGTTGGACTGAATAAGTGACCACTGCTCCAACGACATAGTTTGGTCAACTAAAACTAAGCACCCCCCTGTGAAATACCTGAATTTCAGGAAATTTACCTGCCATGACACCACCAGCCTATTTTGTGACATTGGGGCAGTCAACTGGCAGGTCTATCACTCCCTCACAGACATTAACTCTGCAGTGGGTTTCCTCATGGATGCCCTCCTTCGGTATCCAGGAACAAGGCAACTCAGATTGAGTGACTGCAAAATTGGTGACTCAGTCTCAGCACCTATATTCTGGACTACTCTGAAAGTGTAGCAATAGGCAAGAAGGAAGGTGACTGGAACCCACCACGGGGGAGGGAGAGTATGTGGGAGGCAGTGCAGTGGAAGGCTGCCAAGCTGGCCGTGCGGCTTGGTAGGGAGAGAGGTTGGCTGTGATGGGGAGGGTTCAGGGTTCGGGTCTTGGGCGGCACGACAATTTTTTGTGGTCATGCTGTCTACTTTTTTTTTTTTTTTTACAAGTTTCACCCCCCGACATGCACCCCCTGAATTGATAATCTTTAGTTACAGGGGGTAGGTGCAGGGGGGTGCAGCCCCCCACACTACCATTTTATCCTGTTGCAGTGTTGTTTTTGCTGTGAGTATACATCACCGTTTTTATTTTCAGCGATGTATGCTCGCCCTAACAGTGATCACCATTTGGCAATTACTATTATCACATAAAAGCCCCTCCTTCACATCCAGGATATGCAATTTCCTCAAACCACTCATTGAGTAAGTGGCAGAGGCACCTGATGTCTCTCTGAAGATCTGCTCTCCCTTATGAAGGAGAGGGATGAAAAATGGGCCTCTTTCAAAATCTCCCCATCTCTGCCCTATTGAATGTTTACAGAAAACTGCGTAACAAATGCAAACAAATTACCAAATCCTTGAAAACAAGCTACCTTCACAATCTAGAGAGAGAAAATCTGAAAAACCCTCACCGTTTCTGGTCAGCCATTGGCTCTATGATAAATCGTATGTCTCACCACCCTGAAATCCACCTCATCTCCCAATGGGCATTATCACAGACCCCACTGATGTCACCCATGCCCACAACACCAAATTCACTGACCTCTCAGCTCATCTAAGTAAGCTGGATACCTCCAACGTGTCATGTCCTAGCAACCAGACCAATCACCGTCCCTTGGAGGGCACTTCAAACCCTCCTTTCCATTTCAGAACTATCTCTCAGAATGAGAGTTTCAAACTCCTAATGAGCCTCCCCATTAGGGGCAGCTCAGGTAGTGATGGACTCCACCCCACCTTTCTCAAACTTATTGCCCCCTGTATCGCTAGACCCCTGACCACTATATTTAATCTCAACCTAGCCTCATCCACCATGCTCACCATTTGGAAAATTACCAAAGTCATCCCTATTTTCGAGTCAGGTGTCCCCCTGTCCTATGATAACTACAGACCACTCTCAATACTCCCTCACTTAAGCAAACTCTTACAGAAAGTAGTCCACCATCAACTCACTGACCATGTAAGCAAATACAATCTGCTCCGCCCGCAGCAACATGGGTTCAGAAAGCATCGTAGCATTGTTTCCACCCTGGCTATCTTCACCAGTCGTGTCTATAGAAATATGGACATGGGGAACACTACTGATGCCATATTCATAGATCCCACAAAGGCCTTCGATTTGGTTGACCACAGTCTACACCACTCCAAACCGATGGCCCCTCGACTGCTCAGTAGGTACATCATCATGGTTCCTAAACTACCTCTCAGGACAATCTCAAACCATCAGTATTGGATCTGCCATGTCTGCAGCCATGACTATATCCACAGGAGTTCCCTAGGGCTCCATTTTGGATCCCTTGTTATTCTCACTCATCACCAACGCCCTTCCTAAAGACAATCTTACCTGTGAGGCCTTACTATACGCCAACGATTTAGTTCTATTTCATCGTGACAAATCCGTGACTGGACTTTTCTCCATCCTCATCCAGAACTATGTGGCTGCGTGTAACTGGTTCCTTACAAAGCAACTCCTAGAAAACACCAGCAAAACCAAATTCATGCTCATGGGATCCAAATCCAACCTCTTAAAACTATCCACAGCCAATTCCACCCTAACTGTCCTCTCACCAGATGGCTTCCCTCTACAGAATGTACCATGTTTCAAAAACCTGGGTGTCACCCTAGACCCCTTCATTACCTTTGATGCACATGTTAAGTTGACTGTTCGGTGCATTAACCAGAAGCTGGGGGCTGGTTTCCATCTCAAGCACTACTTGACCCATGAGCCATGACTTGCCATTGTGCAGGGTACCCTGCTCCCTCTGGTGGACTACTGCACTCCAATTTACTCCCATACCGCCTCACTCCTGCTCTCCAGGATGAACACTACCTATAACAATATTTGTAGGTTTGTGTTAATGACACCTACCTCCATGCACCACTGCACCCTATAGCAATCCAAATTTGACTTTGTCCTTAGTTGCTAAATCCAAATTTAGTTTGAAAGAGTCCATATTTGGGCTATCTACAACTTCAGCTGGGAGGCAGTTCCAAGTTGGGACATCACTGAGGCTGAACTAGTTCTTTCTTCTCAGAGTATTCCATTTGCCCAGATGTAATTGTTCGGAATATCTTCTATTGCTGACTCTGTTGTCAGAAATAGCAATTCCTAGTCCATTACTGAGGGTGGGGTCTCTTAGTGCACTATAGGTTAGACACATATCACCTCTAAGTCTTCTATACTGGAGTGTGTACATGTTTAAGAGCCTCAGCCTTTCCTCATATGGCTTATTTTCCATCCCTGAGATGGCCGTAGTGAATCTACGCTGTACTCTCTCAACTCTTAAACTATTCTTTTTGCAGTATGGGGACCACAACTGGACACAATATTTGAGGTGCAGCCTAACCAAGGCAATGTATAAAGGGAGCAATACCGCTCTCATGATACTGGCTACATGTCTAAAGATACAATTTAGGATTTGATTTGTCTTATTGGTTTGGATTCTGCAGTGAGTTCTGAATTTTAGATCCGGGGTGACAAATATCCCTAAGTCTTTTCTTGAACTGTTTCAAGTAAGGTGTCATTCCCCAGTTTATATTTAAGGTGTTGATGGTGTATACCCAAATGCATAATTTTGCATTTAGAAGTGTTCAGGACAAGCTTGTTATTACAAGACCAATGTCATATTTTATCTAAAACAAGCTGAAGGGCAGAGCTACCTATTGCGTTGTTCACCACAGTACCTATGTGATGATCTTCGGCAAATTATAACATCCATATGTTGGGGTTATCAATGGTAAGAGTAAAGACATATATATTAAAAAGGCAGGGACTCAAAACAGACCCCCGTGGGACTCCACTTGTGACAGGCGTCCAATTGAAGTATTCTCCATTAATAATGACTCTCTATTTCCTTCCCTCCAACCAGCTAGCAATCCAATTTATAATATTGTTTTTTAGTTTAAATGCTCTCAAGGTGGCTAAGAGCTGTAAGTGTGGTAACTTGTCAAATGCTTTAGCAAAATCTAAAAACATCAAGTCCATGGAATTACCCTGATCTACTTCACCCATGACCTTATCATAAAAGGTCAGTAGATTTGTTTCACTGACTATACTCTTAAAAGCAGTATACTGTGTCCCTACTCCTCCATGATCCTGTTGCCTCAGGCAGTCCACTGTACCGCAGCTGTAAGTCCCTTGGGTATCCACCTGCCTGGGCAGCAGTGCCTTGTCCATCACTGCTCCCAGGCTATGGAATAAACTACCTGCCTCCCTTGACACTCACTCCTCTTTTAAGACCCAGTTTAAAGCATGGTTACTGGAAGAGGCTAAATGCAACTGTGCCATGGGGTGACCCTTGGGGTCATCCTCTCAATGCCTACATCTACCCCTCTGCCCTATCCTGAGCATTTCACAAGGCCTGCTTGTACCCCTATTTTAGTGCACTTATACTGTGATATCAGATTGTAATGACTGCAATGATTGCACCCTTTAATGCAGTGTATCCCTGTACCTATTTGTTCTGATTGTGTCTTACTGTATTTCTTACATTTGCCAATGTCAACTGTACTTAATGTATTCCAAGTATTCAAATTGTATGTATCATTTACTGTGCCATAATTATGGCCTGGGTCGTGCCTGAAAACTGTCACTGGGATCAGCACACTTACATGGTAAACAAACAAACAAATAAATATATAATTTGTTGACTAGGTGAGCAGCCTTACCATTTATTACTTTTGCTAAGCCAAGAACTGGTATAGGATGAAATATTATCCTTCTGAACACCTTAAGCTTCAGCCCTGCCTGTATGTTACCTGTGTAGAAAATGTAGACATCTATGACCATGTGCACAATGTTATAGACTGCATCTGTCTCTCTGTTAATAGTTGCTTCTCCTAGATTCTTTGTGTGTGGTTACTGTTTTCTTTTTCAGCAATCGAAGGACAGTACTTCTTAATGTTTTGGTAGTACCCCCCTCTCTTGAGGTATCATCTCTTAGAGCTGATTTTCTAGGTCTTCACTTGATAGGTCATGTTTTCTCTTTCGTCTTTCTGTATCATATCCTGTAAAGGTATCTGTTGTAAGCCTGGAATTACAGGTACAACATGTAGACTCTGTATCCTTCCTGTCCTTTTATGATTTTTTTCATTGCAATAAAAAACAAATTTAACAACAAAAAATATAACAATGTCCATGGTTAGCAGACAATTCCTGATATCCAAATGCAAACACAAATAATTCTATCTTTGATGAAATCCAGATTCCTTGGATATATGAGACAATATTATCCAATTAGAGCCAGAGGCTTCTAGGAGAGGTCCTATTGACAATGCGGGAGCTAACAGAAAGGGATGTTACGGTAAGTATGAAGGAATTTCTGGAGCTAGGGGCTGTGCAGTTAGCAGAATCTGTCAAGTAAAAATATTTTGGTGCACTAGTCGCAGGCCATATGAATCGCTCTGCACAATATAAGAAAGTGGCAACAAAGGCTAATAAGATGCTGGGGTGCATGACAAGGGGAATCATCTCAAGGAGTGAAGATGTGATTCTGCCATTGTATAGGGCACTGGTGAAGCTGCACATAGAGTACTGGATGCAGTTCTGGTGTCTCTTCTTAAAAAGGGACATCAGACTGCTGGAAGGGGTGCAGAGGAGGGTGACCATGATGCTAAGTGGTACCTTACATAGATACATAGACAGTGTCGGCAGATAAGGGCCTATGGCCCACCCAGTCTGCCCATTTGAGCTTGAAAGTTTACTTTATGTTTTCCTAGAAGTCTGTTGCCCCTTAACCCTGACCTCCAGAATTCCTTTATGTCTATCCCATGTATTCTTAAATCCAGTGATTGTTTCAGCCCCCACCACTTCCTCTGGCAGGGTGTTCCACTTGTCCATCACCCATTCTGTGAAGAAATTCTTCCTCACGTTTCCTCTGAATCATCCTCCCTGCAACTTCATCCCATGACCTCTAGTCCTGGAACATCTTTTTTGCTTAAAAATAGTGTCTTCCTGCACCCTGTTCCTCCCTGTAAGATACTTGTATGTCTCTATCATATCCCCTCTCTCCCTTCTCTCCTCCAGGGAGTACATATTCAATTCCTTCAACCTGTCCTCATAGGACTTGTGATGCAATCCATGTACCATCGTTGTTGCCCTCCTCTGAACCTTCTCTACCCTGTCTATGTCCTTGCGTAGCAAGGGTCTCACAAACTGTACCCATGTACTCCAGATGGGGCCTCACTAGTGTCTTGTATAGTGGAATTATGACCTCCCTTTTCCTGCTGGTGATGCCTCTGCCTATGCATCCTAGTATCTATTTGCTTTACCTGCTGTCTTGTCACACTGTTTCCCTACCTTGAGGTCATCAGAGATGATAACCCCAAGATCCCTTTCCTGCTTGGTGCATGCTATATCCTCACCCCTCTAACTGATATATTGTGCCAGGGTTTTGTGCCCCATATGCATTATCTTGCACTTCTTTGCATTAGATTTCAACTGCAAACCCCTGACCATTCTTCAAGTTTCTACAGGTCCCTTCTCATTCTGTCTACACCCTTTGGTGTGTCTACTCTGTTATAGAGCTTTGTGTCATCAGCAAACAGGAAATTCTGCCTTCTAGGTCCCTGCAATGTCACCTGATGAAGGTGTTGAATAGGACCGTCCCAGCACTGATCCCTGTGGTACTCCACTGGTCACTCTTCCTCTGTGGTGTGACAGCCATTTACCACCACCCTCTGTGTCCTACCGCCAGCCAGTTACCTACCCACTGCACTACTGTCCTACCCACACCCATATTCCCCAGTTTATGTAATAGTCTTCTATGTGGCACAGTGTCAGAGGCCTTGCTGAAGTCCAGATAGGCCATGTCCACTGCCCTCCCCTGATCCACTTCCCTAGTCACCCAGTCAAAAAATTCAACAAGGTTGGTTTGACATGACCTCTCCCTGGTGAAACCATGCTGCCTTGGGTCCTGTAGTCCATTGACAATCAGATGTTCCACCAATCTCTCCGTGAGTAGTGCTTCCATGATCTTCCCCACTACTGAGGTGAGGCTGACTGGTCTGTAGTTCCCCGCTTCCTCTTTGTTCCCACTTTTGTATAAGGGGACTACATCTGCTGTCCTCCATTCTTTGGGTACTTCCCCTGTTTCCAGTGATCAGCTAAACAGGATAGCTAGAGGTTCAGCCACTACCTCTCTTAGTTCTTTAAGGACCCTGGGGTGCACCCCATCTGGCCCCATTGCTTTATCAACTCTTATTCTTTCCAGTTCCTTCAGGAGCCTTTCTCATGTAAAGGGACTTGTGTCCATTTCTGCACCATTCCCACCCCTTGTACTCCCTTCAGACCCATTACCCTCCTCTTCCTCAGTAAATACTGAGCAGAAATACCTGTTTAATATGTCAGCTTTACTGTTGTCATCCTCTACGCGGCCCCCAGCTTTGTAAAAGAGCCTTTGGCTCAAAGGTATTTCTAATCCTAGAACTAAATAAAAAGAAAAAGTAGGATGAGGGAAAGATCCTATGAAGATAGGCTATGAAGGCTTAATATGTACTCCCTGGAGGACAGAACGGACAAGGTAGATATGAATGAGACCTTCAGATACTTGAGGGACATAAATAGGGTTAGCCATGAGGACCTATTCAAGTATAGATAAGAGGGGACCACAAGGGAGCATGGTCTGAAATTGGAAGGGGGAGGTTCAGAAGAGAGATGAGAAGATACTTTCTTACAGAGGTGATGGCTTGGAATGCTTTGCCTTAGGAACTGGTTTTGCAAATAACAGTAGGGGGATTTAAGACGAGATCGGATAGGGTCAAAGGCAGAATCAAAATGAGGAAGGGGCAGATAGAGGTAACTCAGAAGGTGCAATCAGGGAGGAAGGGGAAGAGGGGGTTGGTGAAGGCAGCATCAGTATTAAACACTGAGAAATGCACACTAGAGCAGACTTGATAAATTGTAAGGCCTGTATCTGCTGGCATCATTGTATGTTCATATCTTCATATTTCTTCTTTCTGTTTCACTCCATGTTGTCAATGGGGGGAGTTAATACTTATGGGTTATAAGAAAAAGTACCCATTCCAAAAATTGGGTGGGGAAGAATATTGTCCCATATATCTATACCTATATATATATATATATATATATCATATATGTAAATATCTCTCTCTGTCTCTCTCTCCCCCTCTCTGTCTCTAGATATACATATATATATATATATATTTAAAAACGAAGACTGCATCAGCAGAATTCTGGACATTCAATCTTTAGTGCTTAGTGAATGTGTGAACATGGCTCCCTCTCAGTGGGCTAAGACATAGATATGGCACACTGATGAATCTGAATGAGGACAAAACACGTGTATGTGTCTGCTGTTTTTAGCCTTTGCTGATTGCACTGTGAGGCCTACTGGCACCATGCAATTCTGCTTAAAGTTGAGCCATTCCAAATTCTTTCATGGGTATTTGCATATGTTTCTCATGATGCTTTGCAATATTTGTATATGTGAAATTGTGTTTTCTTTAAACTTTGGCTGTACAGTCAATATCCTCCGGGATAAGCTATGCCTCAGGGCATTTGCTCTGGGATTCTTTTGTAGTTCTTTTCCTTCCCTATTTTGGGCTCCCCATGACCCAAACAAATAACATCCCCCTTAAGAGGTGTCTGGCTCCCTCTCCCTTGGCAAAGACACAGATATGGCACACTGATGATTCCAAATGAGGACGAAACATGTGTATGTGTCTGCTGTTCTTAGCCTTTGCTGATTGCACTGTGAGGCCTACTGGCACCATGCAATTCTGCTTAAAGTTGAGCTAGTCCAAATTCTCCTTTGGGGATTTGCATATGTTTCCCATGATGCTTTGCATTATTTGGGTATGTGCAATTGTGTTTTCTTTTAAATTTGGCTGTATGGATAATATCCTCCAGCATAACCCATGACTCAGGGCATTTGCTCTGGGGTTGTTTTGTAGTTGGACCATGTTGCTGCTTTGCAAAGTTCCAACACAGAGGTCTTGTCTCTCCTCCCAGGACTTAGCAAGAGCCCTAGTAGAGTGAGCCCTAATCAGAACTGGCACTGTTTCTGCTCAGCACCTTACTGTATGCCTTAGTAATGCAAACCCTCACCCACCTAGCTAAGGTAGCCTTAGAAGCCTTTTGACCCTGTTTCACTGCTCCAAACAGAATGAATGAATAAACTTTAAGATTTTATGAAGTCCTCTGTGTTCCTTAAAAAAAATCATCTGAACTGCCTGTGCAAGTCTAACTTGGAAAATTCTTCTTCATTTACATTTGCCAACTGAAGACAGAAAGGCAGAAGGCAAACTTACTGATTTACATACAAAGTCTATAGGAACCAGAGGCACAAAAGATAGAAACCATCCTCAACAACACCTGCTTCGTATGGATTATAAGGTAGTGTTCCTTAGAGGGAAAACAGTTAAAATTTGCCAGTCCTTCTTGCTGAGCAGATGGCAGTCATGAAGGTAATGTCAAATATACAACACCACTGAGGAAAGTGGTTCAAAAAGTACACTACACAGTGTGTGCAACACCAAGTTCAGGTTCCGTGGTGGCACCAAGACTATAAGGACAGCCAACTTCTGCTCACCACCCTGAAGAAATGAATAACATCCAAGTTGGTTCCCAGGTGTGAGCCCATGGATGTTCCTAGCATTCCCAAGTGCAGACACCTGTCCCCAATGGATACTTAGGGCTAGGCCCTTGTCACTCCTGTCTGCAGAAAAATCCAATATCTGTGAGGCAGTAGTCTTAGTTGGTCCGATACCTCTCTCTGATCCAACCAGAGAAGGTATTCTACACACAATCATATGTTGCAGACATGGAAACTTTTGTGGAGACCATTATAGTATCTACCACTTTCTAAAAGAAACCCTGTTTTACTAGTCTCCTTGATGCCAACTGCATTGCCTCTGGGTTTGGATGTAGAATGTGGCCCTGTCTGAGAAGGTCTTCACAAAGCAGGAGATGAAAAAGAGGCTGCTGGGCTAGGTTCACTAGGTCTGAGAACAGAGCCCTTCTTGACCATTCTGTAGCTATCAGGAGGAAGGTTCCTGTTGGCTGACTAATCTTTTGAATTACCTTGGGAACTATGGGAGCAGGGAAAACAAGTAAGCTGTGTGGAAGTCCAGTTGCTGGGACAAAGCATCCACCGCCTCTGTCTGAGGGCACTGGTACTCATTGAAGAACCTCTGTACCTGAGCAATTTTCCTGACACAAAGAGGTCAATTTGGGGTTGACAGAATCTTCTTCACAGAAGATCCAACATCTCCAAGTTCAGAGTCCATTCTCTTGGATGAACTCTTTATTGACAGAGCCAGTCAGTCTGCTGGGTGAACTATAGAGAGAGCTAGAAGGTCTGTCTCTGCCCACTAGAGAACCCTGGTCTCTTCTGCTAGCATATTTTTGCTTCCCATGCCCACTTGATTGTTTATGTATGCTATGGAATTGGAATTGTCTGACATTACCTTCATGGCCCTGGATTTCACCCGGCTCTGAAAGTGAAGCAGTATCAGATACACTACTCTCATTTCCAACACATTTATGTGGAGATTCTGCTTCAAGGGGCTGCAGATACGCTAAACTGGGACATGGTTCAAGACCACTTCCTAGCTCGGCAGGCTGACTTTGGTTGTTAGAATCAGTTCCTGGGGGACTTCCATGGGAGCACCCTGGCAGAGGTTCTTGGAGTTCTCCCACCATGCAAGTGGACTGCATCACCAAACAAATAGTGGAATCAGAGTCTGGTAGAACTCTGGAGCTGCGGACCAATCCTCCAGCATCCTGTTCTGAAGAAGTTACATATGCCCATGACACTAGCTCTATTGTTGCAGTTATCAAGTCTAAGATCTGGAGAATTCTGTGATCAGGGACTACCGACTGGAATCTCAGCCACAGAATCTCCCATATTATGACCTCCTTCCAAAATGAAGAAAGGAACACCTTCTTCTCATCAGTCCATAATACTGCCCCTAGGTGCTCCAACCTCCAAGACAGTATCATGGAGCTTCTTTCCTAATTGACAACCTAATCATGTGCTTCCAGGACCTCCAAGGTCCTCATCACCAACCTCTTAGATAATAGTGCCATTTGGGCCCAAATGAGCAAGCCATCCAATGTAGGGGTATATGTAATGCCCCTACTGCCTCTGCTGCACCACCAGTACAATCTGTATCTTCAAATATACATGGGTAATGTCACCAGGCCATATTGAAGTGCCTGATGCTGAAGGTACTGTCCCTGAACAGCACATCTCAGGAACTTCAGGTGTGACTGATGGATTGGGATGTGGAGATAGGCATCCTTCAAATCTATGGACAACAAATAATTCCCCAGTAGGAAAATTTGAATGATGGACCATAAGGATTCCATCTTGAACATTGTGCCGAGGACACATTTGTTTAAATGTTTCAGGTCCAGAATTGGTTAGGACCCCCATGACTTCTTTGGAACAATATAAAATATCAAGCAGAATCCCAGAGCCTCCTTGTCTGGGGGAAATAGAACAATTGCCTCAGTCTCTTTCAAGTGATCTGTGGTCTGACTCACCACCTGCCTCTTCACTTGATTTTAGGGTACCAGAGGTTTTGGGAAACAACTTCTCATTTCCAGAGGATACTTTGTGGTGTAGCCCATTGCCAGGGTTCTTAAGTATCTATGCATTCAGTGTTAACTGGGTCCACCACTGCCAAAAATTCTACACTCTTCACCCAAGGCAAGAGGGGCAGAAATGGGCCTGCATACCTTTAGTGAGAGGCACCTCCTCTTCATCCCATACCTCCATTACATCTGCGGGTGAAGGATCCCGTATTACTGTTACCCTTGAAGCTGGAATAGGTTCCTCTGGTTTCTGAAATTCAGAAAGGGCCAAAAACTACCTCTGGCCTGCAGCCTAATAATTCTCTGACAAAGGACATGTTAGCTTAGACTTAGGCACTTAAACAGCTTAGACTTAGATGCCTGGTCCGCAACCCAGTGTTGAAGTCACATGCTTGACATAGCCACCACAATATGATAAGTAGATTGGGCTGACATCCACAAACTGGCCACTGCTTCATCCCCTTAGAATACTGAAGGCTTGGACATAAGCTGTAAGGTGTTTGTGCTCTGACTCTTCGGGGACGAAACTGCTGAAGACAGTAACCCATGAGTTTAACATTCTGGAAACAATAAAGGATGCATATGTTGTTCAAAGATTTACCCTCTGTAAGGCAAATGCTTATCTGCACAAAGCATCCATTCTTGTCATTAGCATCAGATAGGGCCACCAAGCCTTTGATAGATATGGTTGTGTGCCAGATGACATTGCACACAGACTTGTCTGCCACTGGAAGAACCTCCTGCTTCTTGGAGATCTCCTTCAGGAATTGGTGACATCTCACCTTTGGCCTAAGAAACTGCTTCCACCTATGTGCCCCAGCCCTTTCCTGCTCAGTGATCTGGTTGTAGTGCAGGAAGTCTGGAAAACATTTTGGGGCAAGGTTTCCATGTCCTGAACCTCCTTCAGCTTCAGAGTCCGACGGGCTTCTGTGATTAAATAAGAAAATGACTTGCCATCAAACAAGGGTGGGATCAGAATCTTCTTCTTAGTGTCCATCCACTCCCCTTGCTACTCCAAGGGAACATCTTCTCCATCTAATGGTTCCGGTTTTGTTTGGTCAGGATTTTTCCCATACTCCCTGCATCCTCACTTTGATCTTCCATGCCACCAAAGTCAAGGGTCACCTTCAGATATGGACACGCATGATCACTCTGCTCCTGCACACCTGAATGTGCCTGTATTGCCCCCCCCCCAACTTTAAGAGCCCATTTTGGGTTCAGATGTGCTAGTGGGGATGTCCTGCAGAGCATCAGCACTCAACAACTCATTTAAGAGTATCAAGGATTTTTGCAACTCAGCCTTACAACAGCCACTCAGTACCACAGGTGCACCTTCCCCAGTTTGGGGGCTCAGTTGAGAGGGACCAATAAAGACACATTGGATTATGTTACACAGTTGGGACAGTGCAGTTCTAGAGGTGAGGGTTTCATCATCCTTCTTCAGGTCCTACATCTTGTAAACATCACCGGTATGCAATAAGTCTTGATTCCAGTAAGTCAGATCAAACTAATTTCAAGTGCTATTAACACCAGTAATGCAAATATACTAATAAGTAACAGTCACTGTTCTGCCAGAAAAACAACCCCTGCTGTGGGGAAGTTATCTTTCCTAACACTTTCTGAATGAGAAAGATAGCTAAGTGAACAAGCCCCCCGGTCGCTACACAAGAACAGCCTGAATGTCAGGCTTTATCAGTTCTCCTAGACAGCAAAGGAGAAGGAAAACAGTCACATTTGTACTGACTTGTCTTGCAGGGAACCACTATCCATATCCATGATGAGGGCTTCTCCTCAGCTGATCTGAATACCAATCACCAGGCTGAGAACCCCTTTCCATGTTAGCCTGTTAACTCATAAGGCTTTTCCTATTAGGGATCAGCTGGGCGGCCACAAGGAGTGCTGAAAAGCACTCACAAATGCACCATGACCAAACATTGATGTTTGTGATGTCAGTGCGGGAATGTCAGAGGCGCACACATGCTAAATACTGAAGAACACCTGTGCAGGCTTGCAGCCAGGGAGGAGGGTGCAAAAACATTCTGCGAGCTTGCAAGCAACATGGTGCTTCTGAACACCGCTATCGGCACCACTGAGTGGGTGGTGAAATTGTTGAGTTAAACAAGCGCAGACACAAAGCGAGAAAACTTAAAACAAAAGAAAGGTGACAGTCCAGCACATTAGGAGCCCCTGGTGGAGGCTGGGGGTTTCCACAACAGCTGGTGCCATTACATTCAGGGGGCAGGGTGGATGATGGTCATCATTGCGTGTCCCCACCCCCTGGAGGTTTCTTTATTTGCAATAAAAGATCCTGCCCCTTATGTGCCGTCATGCCCCACTAGGCCACCATTGTCCACTGGTGGAGTCCCGCTCCTGGGGCCCCAACCCTGGGGGTAAGCAGGGTCTCACCACTATTGTGCACTGGGAGGGGGTAAGCCAGAACATGGGGGGGATGGTAGGGTAGTTCTGGCAGAGGTTTACGGGCTACCGGAAGAAAAAACAAAACAAAAATAAAATCCAAAAGAAAGACAAATTAGCTGGTGGGGAGTATTGTGCGAAAGCACTGGGGGCTCTTGCTAACACTGATAAGTCATCAGAGGCTCAGAGAGCACTGCAGGCAGTCAGGGCACTGGCATTAGTGCACCGTGCCATTAGGGCACCAAAATTGGGATTTTCCACGCCCTCCCTGAGGTCCGTCCCCTTCCCGCAGTTGGTACCAGTGGTTAAGGGGGTAGGAGCACAGTCCCCGAAAGGGGGGGTGGGGCACAGCCCCCCACAAAAAAATGGTCAGCGACATTGCCGAATGGCACCCTAATGTCATGGCACCATAATGCTGGCATGTTCTGAGGGTGGAAATCTCAGAGAGACCAAGGTATAAAAGGGAGTCTCTAATAATCTTACTAGTGACTGTCTGTCCAAAATGATCTAGTCTACAAGAGGTAAAATAAATAGCCCCCTGCCTCAATAATAGGGAATAGCCACACCAAGAAACACTGAAAGAGGGAATTACATTACAAACTAACATTCCTCCCCAGCCTAACTGATTAACTGAGCCCCCCCCCCAAAAAAAAGACATTACTTACCTGAAGCACCAGGCTAAGGACAACCCCACCATCGAAATTGTTGGATACTATAGACACTCTCCAAGTGGTGAGTGATCCTTGCTCAGCCACTGTAGGCACTGAATAAATGGTTAGCAGGTTACTCAGTTTGAAAGCCACAACTTAACATGAACAATTGTTTAATTTGAGGGGGCTCCCTGTCACCAGATCACCCCAGACTGCCTCTAAGTTGCATATTCCTTGAAATAAAACAATTACAATTATCAGTTCTTCTGACAGATCCTCTATGCAGCTTACCCTTCTTGTGATACAGCAAAGACTGAGTAACTTATATCTTTGGAATCCTCATGTGCCCAGAGTTCTATGCAGATTGTCAGCTTTGGGGTGTAGCAGTACCCAGTGGGGGAGCTCATTACCCATATGTATTAACTCCTTATTGACAACATGGAGTGATACAGAAATTAAGTAATTTATGTAAAAAAAGTAGGTCTGATTAAGATCTTTTTTCTTCCTATGTTATTGTGGTCTGCCTGTAAGATCTGGTATTATGTATTGTGCATGTTTACTTAACTAACTGCCTCTTCCCAGTATGTTAGGCTTGTTATTTTTTTTTTACAGGTAGCGGCTTTGTGGATAACATGGTTGCATTTTCTGTATTATTATTCAAAATCAATAATATATAAGTATTAAAAAAGAAAGGCTAATACTTTTTTGTTTGGCTCCAGACCTAAACTCTGGTCAGGAATGCTTAATCTCTCTCTACTCTGTGATGATGGCTTACTGTTGGAGGAAGTCAGCAATTCCAAATGCAATACCAGGACCACGTGTACCCTAACTGAGTTTCTCCTTTCATATTACAACAAGCTGTAAGTCTGTTAACTTTAAACTGGCCATGGCCTACAGGGTTAGACATTAAAAGTCCCCAAAGGCATACAGTACATGGCCATTGCACAAAGGTTGCTAATGACAGGTCTTATCTATGATCTACTGAGCTACTTTTGCACAAACAAAACAAACCTTTCTAAGTAGGATTTAACATATAACACCATATGTCACTTTTCCCTGGTCACCCCATGGTTAGAGATGGTCGAAGTGGCCAAAATTCACTCTGTAGAGTGATTCAAGGAGAAACCTGGAATCCGTGAAGCACTCTGCAACGTGAAGTGGAGTACTTTGCGTCATAATGGGGAACTCGAAGTCCATTAAAACCAATAACTTTGCATTATTCTGCCTTCCCCAAACCACTTCTCTGCCAATTTTAAGGGGAATTACATTGAAATCAATGTACTTTGCATCACTTTGCCTTGTTATTGAGCTCCAAGGCAAATTTGCAGTGCTTCATGGGATTGCAGGTCACATGGGCTCTAGATTGTTCTGTAAAGCCTCTGTTCTGTGTAGTGTGTCTGCAGTGGAAGATGGAGACAGCTTCCTCTCAGAGCGCTGCTATTCAAATCCTCTAAAAGCTGTTATAAAAGTTTTTTTGAGCCTTTTTATTTTTGCTCAAAATTTAGTGCATCGATTGTAGGAAATCCTCCTGTGCTCATATCATTGAGTGTTTATTGTTTGGGTGTGGATTTTGAATGTTCATTTAGAACAGTCAGTCTGTGTACTGTGAAGTTTGCTTTGGGAAGGGGCATATCTGTGGTGTAGGTAGATTAACTGGGAGAATAAGGCAGTCTCTCTGTTTTGGTTATATTTTTCTTGTATAACTGTGTTAATGTACACAGTAATATTTTCAATAATTCTTGACAATTGTTTTGCTGCTTGTAGTGGTGCAGCAGTGTATAATTTCAGTTTGCTTAAAACATTTGGTTATATTGCTAACGGTTTTCAATTTGCTACACAATACTTGTTGTGTGTGCGTGAGTGTGTGTACAATGCATACCATTAAATCAGACAACTTTTATTGTGCCAGAGTAATTGAAGCAGTGTGAACCTGCTATCCACCGCACCTGCATGACCTTTTTATACTGCTTTGTGGTATCTTTACTGGTAGTAGACTATTACTGGCGTGTGCTACCCCACCAACCGGCAAAATATATTCTTTTCCAGATTTGGATTTGTGACTTGTCAGCACTGGTTAGGTGTTGTTGTGCCTTTGTGTCTGCCTCTGTGTCTCCTGAGTGCTCAGCGCAGTCTTAATCTGTCTGTGCATTTGCAGTACACCATTAATTCTGGGAGAGTTTGCATTTCTTGTTACGCTCTTATTTCACTTCGTTAGCACTGGGGAATTTTCTGGACACAAGACAGTAGCATTTTGGGGATGCACATTAATTCTGGAGACTGTGTGTGGCCACTGCTCGCATGTCTGAGTGCACCATTAATTCTGGGAGACTTTGCACTTTTTGTTACCCTCTCATTTCACTTTGCCATCACTGGGGAATTTTCTGGACATAAGACAGTAGCATTTTGGGGATGCACATTAATTCTGGTGACTGTGTGTTCACTCCTCACATAACGGAGTGCACCATTAATTCTGGGAGACTTTGCCTTTTTTGTTACCCTCTCATTTCACTTTGCCAGCACTGGGGAATTTTCTGGACACAAGACAGTAGCATTTTGGGGATGCACAAGTTTAATTCTGGTGACTGTGTATAACCACTGCTCACATGACAGAGTGCACCATTAATTCTGGGAGACTTTGTATTTCTTGTTACGCTCTCGTTTAACTTTGTCAGCACTATGGAATTTTCTGGACACAAGACAGTAGTATTTTGGGGATGCAAATTCTGGTGACTGTGTGCAACCACTGCACACCTGACTGAGTGTGCCATTAATTCTGGGAGGCTTCACATTTCTTGTTACACTCTCATTTCACTTTGTCAGCACTGGGGAATTTTCTGGATGCAAGACAGTAGCATTTTTGGGATGCAAATTAATTCTGGTATCTGTGTGTGATGTGACCACATCCACTGCATGCATGACTGAGTGTGCCATTAATTCTGGGAGACTTTGTATTTCTTGTTGTACTCTCATTTCACTTTGTCAGCACTGGAAAGTTTTTTGGCCACAAGACAGTAGCATTTTGGGGATGCACATTAAATCTGGTGACTGTGTGTGGGGGGGCACTGGGGGGCTGCCAGTATTGTTGCCACTCTGCCTTACTTTGCGTTAAGGTGGAATGACAGCGTGAAGTAATAATTACAAGGCGAAGTGAGCCTTTCCTATTGGTGACTCCATGTAGTGGAGTGATATTGTGAAATGGCCACTTCACATTCACTTCACCAGTGGAATTTAATTTCACTGCATCTCTACCCATGGTTTATCCACCACTGAGAGCTCTACATTAGGTTGGGTTGGCCATCCCTGTGAGTAAGAGCTTTTTCTACTTGGGCTGCTTTATGAACAAATCTCTAGGATCTGACTTCCCAGTTTTGCTGACTGACCCTTTGCAGCAACCCACTGCAATTTATCATTTGAGATCCATGGTATCTTCTCTTCTCCAAGAGTGCAAATGGGCCAGAACAATAGGTCAGTGTGCATTTACCTATTTATGCTCCAGAATCTTGTATCTCCCTGCCTTCCAATGTAAGAAATGCACCTGCAGTTTTGCAGAGTTTCAAAGGAATACCTGCTCCTTCCTAATTCTTGCACCTGTACCTGACTGGCTCTGGCTCCTGTTTTTAATTATCTTCTCCTTTTCTTAATGATCTTCTACTACTACTACTGCCATCTGTGAGTGTATTTGTTTCACACCATGCACTTACATAGCACCGTGATCCGCTTCCCCAGTGGATAATTAATACTAATGTTGCAACTATGTTTACTGTCAACTAGATTGTAATATCTACTTCAATCACATACTGATTATGTTACCCTGTTTTTTAATGTCATATTTACCATTGTATGTCTCTCACTAATGTTATTCTGCAGTACTATAACTGTCTTTTTCAGGGCATATTTGAAAATAGGCCTCTTATTGCCTAGCGTACTTACCTGGTGAAGAAAAACAGCATCTTTCTCTCTGTACTCTCTCTCTCTCTCTATCTCTCTCTGTCTCTCGGAAATGTGTTCATCAGACATCGAATCTGGTGAGAGGTTTTCTTTTTAAATTTGATCTCATCAAGAAAGGATCACCCACAAGTTAAGCAGACCAAGAGACCAAAATGAACACATTTAATATGACAGACCTTTTACAGTACAATGATTCACAGTGGTGCAATAACAAAAGGGGGGGGGTGTAGCATTTATTTTAATTGTAGCATCAATTATACCTTTATTTTCAAAATGCCCTAAATATGTTTAGACATAAGAGCAGGCCTTACAGTCCAGACTTCAAATACTCATGCCAGTTTTCTGTCTTCCTTCATGGAGTAGAAAATGCACAGAACATACATATGTTTTCAGTAATGCAGAACATGTTCACCCTGCCAGGCGGAAGGGAAGAAAATAAAAAATAATGATAGATTTCTGTGTTCTTTATAGTTTATATTACCAGTACTTGGGTACAAAAAATTGTCAGATAGATACCTTAAAAATCTCACCTTCACCTATCCAAATCTCCTAAATTTACACAGCCCCGCTCCTGTTGCAAGGCCCGCAAATGCACCTGCAAGTGCCAGTGCAGGGCATTCTGTCACTGCACACTACATCTCTTCTAGTCTGCAGCACAATTTCAGAAGCCTGTCTGCCTAAAACTATTTCATTTCATTTCGTGTTTATTTTATACTGAAAAGGCCTGTAGGCATGAGTGCCCATTTTCACAGGTGTCCGGTTATAAATAATACAATAATAAAAAAATGCAAACACTTACGTACATGACAGGAAAAATAGACTAGAAGTCAATCATAACAGTTACAAACAGTTCTAAAAAATAACATTTACGCATTTTCTTAAATACTATGCAGTTATTAAAAAACTATAATTAAATGTACTGCATTAACTAATCACAGTGATAGTGCATGCTCCTCTGACAGTGTCAAAATTTTTCTGATCAAAAGTCATTCCTGTTGACAGTTTACACTAGGAGCCTCTTTTAGGGTTGCCACCTTTGGATGAGGTGAAAACTGGAACCTAAACCACATTCCAGAGAGTATAACAAAAACACTGGCATACACAAAGCTTAAAGTTCAGCAATTATAAATTTATTGTGAAAACACCCATTGAGCACTAGCAGCCTGTCCCCAGAACTTCAAGGTGCACAGCCTCTTCATCAGGGCGACACATCAAGTCATCCTGGTCAATTTGTTTCATGACAATGTGCACCAGACTAGTAGCTCCAACATCAATTGGCTACCTGCACAATTCATTCCCAAATTCTACCCCTTGGAGTTTATTTTATTAAATTAATATGGGGGGGTGCAAATTTTCTGGAAGTGATTTATATAGTGGGCTGATTGATACTGGAGCTAATAGTATGGCACTAGCTGTCACAGAGCACATTGACCAGGACAAATTGACATGTAGCCCTTCATCGGTGGGGGGGCACTGGTTACTTTAACCCTTTTAAATGGCACTTCATACATATTCATTTCTACATTAGTATAAATAATCCATCCTAATGACGTTTAACATTAATTCATTTTATCAGTATCTTAATTCTACCAAAACCGGGTTTCTGTATTACGTATTCCTCCACCTACAGTATATGGACATCTCACTCAAATATAGAAATACAGTATTGAGTATCAAATTCATATAACAAATAACATTACAGTTTTAGCTAACCTCTTAGTGCAATACAGTGAGAGCTTATTTGTTTTTAACAGGCAACTGATCATCAATTGCGAACAGGATTCAATACTTACTAAGTTCTCCCCAGCATTGTCAGCTGTGATGATTTACTGTACAGACAGGCCTTAACTACTTTAAAGACCCATTAACTCAAATACTGCTCAGTACACAGTGCAAAGACCCAATTGTAGTTATTTGAGCCATATTTATAGATTATCAGTTTATCAAATGAGGTGTATCTAGGGATGCTGGTAAGGAAGAAAAATGTATTCCATTTTCCTTTAAATTGTTCATTGTTACAAGCCTTCATGTTGTGCCTACAGGAAATCTAAGAAACCTAAAAGAATGGAAAGATTTTAGTGACAAAATCATGAACACTCAATAATTCTAAATCTGTTTCCTAAGAATCATTAAAAAAAACTTTAATCCTAATCTCCAGTATTGTCACCATCCCATTCAGAATCTGTCAAAATATAATGAGTGAACAAAACTGAAATCAGGACAGATTGGGGGAGAAGAGGAAGGGAAGGAAAGGAAAAATAATTGAGCTTCGGATTGAACCTCTACAGAAACACTGTATATTTTCTTTTAAATTATTCAGCTACAGGGCTTTCAAATTAACTATCCATCACAATTCATTTGCAGGAGTATCATCATTCTGTTTCTTCCTCTGTGTCTCACTGCTAAATGTTCTATTACACAAAACGTTGCTGAATCTGCTTTACCATCATGTTTTTCTGAAAAATGTCTTCCCACTGGGGTTTCACAGTTCCATGCATGAATGTCCCTTAAATGTTCTATAATTCTCTCTCTTGCCTGTCTTATTGTTTTTCCAACTTATTGATGTGGGCAGGGACACAGGAAGGCATAAATGACAAGAGTAGTATAACAGGATTCAAGTTGTTTAATATTTACACTAATTTCTAATTCTGGGACCTTGAACTCAACACCATTTATCACTTCATTGCAGATGCTATACTTACCACAACTATGAAACTTACACAAAGATCTGCAACAGGGTTGATACACAAGGGGGCGTGGAAAGGATGAGAAGGGACTTGGCAAGGTTGGAGGAATGGTCAGAAGTATGGCAGCTTGGATTCAATGCAAAGAAGTGCAAAATAATGCACCTGGGAAACAAAAATCCAGGGGAAGAGTACATAATGGGGGGAGGTAGTAACAACAACAAAAATGGAAAGGGATCTGGGGGTAGTCATAGCAGATGACTTTAAGGTTGGCAAGCAATGTGAGAAGACAGTAGGGAGGGCTCGGGGGATACTGGGATATATAGGAAGAGGCATCACTAGCAGAAAACAGGAACTTGTTATCCCTCTGTACAGACAGTTGGTGAGACCCCATCTGGAGTGCTGCATCCAGTTCTGGAGACCCCATTTCTGCAAGGACATAGACAGGATGGAGGCAGCCCAGAGGAGGGTAACTAAAATGGTGCTGGGTCTGCACGAGAAGCCATATGAGGAGAGACTAAAGGAGCTTAATATGTATACCCTTGAGGAAAGATGGGAGAGGGGGGGGACATGATAGAACTTTTAAGTACCTCAGTAGAATCAACAAAATCCAAGAGGGTGGCATCTTTCAGAAAAAGAGATGTGCAAGGACAAGGGGACACAATTTGAAGGTAGAGGGGGGGACGTCTCAGAGGAAATGTGAGGGAGTACTTTTTCACAGAGAGGGTGATAGATGCATGGAACTGCTTTCCTGAGAAGGTTGTGGGGTCTAAAACTGTGGGAGAATTCAAGAATGCATGTGACAGACATAAGGCAATTCCTGTGGTGGTAGGAAAAAAATAGGCTGTTGGTTAACTGGGATCTGCAGCTTATCCAGTAGGTAGGGACATGAACAGACTAGGTGGGCCAAGCGGTCCTTATCTGCTGTCAAAGTCTATGTTTCTATGTTTCTATGAGGTGGTAGCCAATTGTGACATACAGTATTGTATTGACAGGGATCAAATGGCTGTGAGTTACAATATCCTTCAGACTTTTTTCATGACTGTAAGTTACCCTTAGTTTTTCTGCATACAAGTTTGGTATACTTCAGTGTCTCAACAAATTCCAGTTATTGAGAATAATGTTTTTGATGTAAGAGGCTAACCAAGTGTTCTGCAGTGCCCAAGTCAAGGGTTCCTCAGTGGATGTATACCTATTCTTATGGACCAGTAAGGTCTCTCTGCTAACAGAGCTTGCCTTTCTCAAAGCATCATCTAGGACAGCTGGTGAATATCCCCTGTCCTTGAACCTCAAATACAGTTCTTCAGACTGTTCCCTGAAATCCTCCTCTCTTGAACAATTCTGGCATAGTATTAAAAACTGCCTATAACGGATGGATGATATTAACTGAGATGGGCAATCTGATCATGTAGGATTGTAATCCCTGCCATTTCTTTCCTGTACCTCTTCTGTAATTATAATAGCCTCTGCTTCTGGCCCTGCCCTTTTTTAATGACTGAGTATATCGCTCCTCCTCTAAACCCATTTGTAATATCAAAGAACACTTTAAATGTGATAGGAAATATTTTTAATCCTGTTGAATACCCTCAGTTTATCCTTTCCATGTCAGTCATTCATTCTGATATGCTTTAACAATTTTTAATAAATTATTTATCGCTGTTTGTGGTTCCCTCAAATCTACATTGGTCCCTTCTCTTTAGCAGCTGCTGCTTTTTTTATATTTCTAAGACATTCAGTGACATCACTTACATCATTTAATGCTTTTCATCTGAATGGTCCTGAATCATGGAATGTCCAGTTGGTTTGAAAGCAGAGAGAAAAAGCTGCTGAAGACTCAAGAGAGAAAGGATTTTTAAGTCTGTGTTAAAAAGTATTGCTTGAAACTGCAATTGTGCAAGTGTAATGTAACTTGACTGTTATGTTTATGTTTATATAATGTATTTTCCTATTCAGGTACTGCTGTATCTTTTGTTTTCTCCTGGTCTCTCTTGAAAATGGGCATATAATGCTGTTGGGGACAACCTGGTTAGCAAATTTTAAATATAGAGTAATTCAAATAAATAAGATGGATTCAGTGTAGTGACAGATGCAGTGAAATAACTAGATTCTTAATTTAACAAAAAAGGGTCTAAAACAGAATATAGGATAGATCCAAAATGGAAAACAGGAAAGCATAGAAAGGTATAAAAACTGCCTGCTATCACAGCACTAAAAGACAGTACAGTACTTAAAATGCAGAGTGTAAAGGACTGTGTTAATTTACTTTTATTGGCCTTAATAACCGTGCATTGTACTTCCCAGACTGACTGGTTTTACAAACAAAGAACTATGTGACATCAGAACTTGATTGTAATCAGGAAAAGCATCCAAAACAGTGAATGATTTGATACAGTCTGTTTTAAAAAGGATAGGAAGAAGTTTCATTATACTCTAGCTACCCTCCTGTTTTCTTTTATTTGTCACTCCAATATTCTGATATGTTCTAATCTTCTTTTGTTAAAACAATAATCTATTTTTTTCTTTGTTGCTACCATAAATCCCTTTCTCCTCAACATTTATTGCTCACTCTTGTCATACTGCCTGAACATTATATGGCATCATTAACACCATTCCAGGCCATTCAGATGAATAGCCTGGAATGGTGGTAACCAGTGCCCTGGAATGTCTTAACAATTTGAAAAGAAAAAGAAGTAGCTGCATAGGAAGAGGAACTATATGTAGGCTTTAGGCACCCAAAAGCTAGATAATTTATTTCTGAAACACTGTTCAAGGCATATCAGGGTACAAAACAGGTACAGAAGGAAAATAAGAGGACAGTTAACGATGTACAACTAATTTCCTATCACACTGAAGAACACCAGATTAGCTTGTCAAAAACTGGACAGATGGCAATCCTAAATCCTTTGAGGAGCCATGTACTTCCACTGTGTGTAAGACAGAGGCAGGAAGGGAGAGAGAAGGATAGAAATGTACAGCACAAGCTGGTCCAGTGGCATAGAGGGCTGAGATATAGGGTGCCTCATCTCCTGCAACACTGGAGACTTGTGTTTGAAAACAGATGTGGTTTGCTGAGGGGCTGGCTGGGAAGAGAAGATTGAGCATCCCTAAGTCTGCTCTCCTTCTCTGGGAGGGGTTGCTGTTGCTCACTGCTTGCATGCCACCAAGCGGTACACAGGTGGCAACACAAGTAAATCACTCATGCAATGGAGGGGACCCCATATTCAGGGCACTGGGGGTGTCTCTGAAGAGGTGGAGCATAGATATCATGCCCATTGCACATCCTGTGGGTCTTGGAAAGAAATTGTAAGAAAAACACCAATGACTGCAGGAAGATACCTGACCCATCACAGGCCTTGCACTGATGACTGGGCACACCAAAATCCTGTGGCAGAGGATGATGGAGGAAGGTAAGCCCCAGTGAAGCCAATTGATGGAGCAAGGAGTCTGGGGAGGTCAGCCAGAGTTCAGCATAGGAGGATACAACCACCATAGGAAAAAAAATGATGTGCAGCATGAGGAATTCTTGACCTCCAGCATTGCAGATTGGATGCTGGAGGACATGTGCCTTGCCAACAGCTTTAATATGCCTAGAGTGTGCTCCCTACAAAAAGTACTAAGTCATGATGTTGAAGTGTTGGTGGATAACAAAGGTCCTTTGGACTAGCTCTAGCTGTGACAAAGTGTTGAATTTTGGTGCATTCACCAAAGGCGACTTTGATATTGTCTCACCCTTATTGACCTATTCTTGGCTCAGCTAATTACAGTACTTCCGACAAAGCAGAGTTTCTTTTTTTTCATCTCTCATGAGAAGAAATCTCAGTGTCATGAGCCAGATTACATCAGAAACTGATGCAGACAGGGAAGGGGCACTAAGAGCCAGGAAGAGGATTACTGCTGCTGTTAAAAAGATTGGAAAGCTAGTTCAAAGCAACTGGATATCATATGCTGAGAAATATTTGAAGGAGTATATGGTTGGAAATGCAGTTTAAGAAATCAAGGACCAGTACATAATTAAGCCTTCTGGTAGGTGAAACATTGCTATGGCCAGCAGAATCACATTAAATATGAATTCCAGCACTGAAATGGAGTTTCATTCTGGTTCTATGTGGTAGTACAATAGTCATGGAATTGACATAGTCTGTCAGTGAAGAACAATGGAATATACTGTTTCTTGGAAGAAATGTGTCATGTCTGGATTCTGTCTAATTTTTGACATGTAAGGCCAGCTGAAAGGATACTGAATAGTATGGGGCTTCTTTGGTCCTTGCTACATGACATATAGCCATTAACTAGTCAGTAGGCTTGGCACCATTTTGCAGTTGTTGGAGGTATTTGTGAGCTTTGAAATGCCTGTCACAAACAAGTAAGATTAATCTTAGGTTACCGTTACTTTTCATGGTTTTAATGAGCAGGCCTATACTTCCGTAAGTACTTGCATAAACATTAATTCAACCATTAGTATTTGTTAGAAAACACAGTTGTTTTAATTTTCAAATTTACTTTCCAGAATTTATAACACATCTTGATAGCCTATTCAAGAGATCTACAAATGTAGATTGGATTGTCTATGACTGACTCCATCATATCTTTATTTATAACATCATAGTGCTTACCTTAACAACAGACAGTCATGTGCCAAACACAGTGGGCAGGATTCACAAAGAAGATGTGCCCAGTGCATCTCAGCTGCAAAAAGGGCTATTCACAGAGGAGGCACAGGGAGATGCCCCCAGTGCATCCCCTCTGTGAATAGCACAGGTGCGCCCAGCCCAGGATGCCACAGAGCATCCCAGGCTGCTCCGGTGCATCCCCCATGACAGGCAGTGAGCCCAATGGGGCAGGGCATCTCAGGATGCCCTGCACCCAAAATTGCAATTCACAGCCAGGGGCATGCAAATGAGGCCATTAGGCATGCATGGTGCAATGAGACCATTAGTATGCCATTATGGACCCATTTGCATAGCGCATGACTGGGATACTAACAGAATCTTGAAGTGTTCACCGCCCTTCCTCGCCCAGCCCCAGCCCAAGCCATGCCACTCCCGGTGGCATTGAATGCAATGAATCCCCCCCATGCCTCCATAGGATGCCACACCCGGCGGCAGTAAAGATATTGGCACCCCCAAGCCTCCGTACAAAGCCGTTCCCAGCAGCATCAACAGTACTGAACCCCCCCAAGCCCTGGTAAAGTGCCACTCCCAGTGGTGGTGAATGTCAGGCTGAAACCCCCTCACAGCCCCAAGCCCTTGGTAATGCCACCTCCTGCAGCAGCCATGCAGACAGCCCCCCATGTACCCCCAGCCCACCTCCCCCCCCCACCCAGCAGGGTCCTGCTGTTGGCAAGCAGCTCAGCCTGCCTGCATACCGCCATGGCCACAGCTGTCTGAGAATGACAGCAGTCACACAGCCTGAAGCGCTTCAAGCTGTGCAATTGCTGTCATTCTCTGACAGCTCTGTCGGTGGGAGGCTGTGGTGGTATGCAGGCGGGTTGAGCTGCCCGCTGACAGCGGGACCCTACTGGGGTGGAGGGAGAGGGGTGGGTTGGGGGTTCATGAGGGGGGCTGTCTGCAAGGCTCCCAAAGGAGGCGGCATTACCGAGGGCATAGTGCTGGGAGGGCGGTTTGGACTGGCATTCAGTGCCGCCGGGAGAGGCATTGTATGAGTGCTCCGGGGTGGGGGCCATCTTTACTGCTACTGCCGCCAGGAGTGGCATCATAGGGGTGCTGGGGGTCATCTGTCCTGCCACAGCCACTAGGTGCGGCATCATACGAGGGCATGGGGGGGTTGGCATGATCTGTACTGCTGCCAGGTGTGGCCTCATACGGGGGCATGGGGGAGACATTTCCATTACTGCTGCCAGGGGCAGCATTGTACATGGGCTTGGGGCAGCTTACTGGATTGCCAGGGTTGGTGGGCACCCGTGCTGCTGCCCACAGTGCGGCAGTCTGCCTGTAGGTGGCCCCCAACATAAGTCTATTTTTCTAGGCTTATCTCTCTGTGGTGCATCCCTGGACTTGCCCCGGGGTTGCACCACAGAATTGGGCTGTGAATGGGGGTTTGCCCAATATGCATGGGCACAGCCCCTCCAGATGCTCCGCATAGCATTACTGGTGGTATGTGGTTCATCAGGGATGCGCTGGTGCATCAGGGTTGTGCCGGCGCATCAGCATCTTGCCTGAATCGCCCTTGGGAGCATTTCAGGGATGCTCCGGTGCATCTCGGATGCTCTGGGTGCATCCCTTTGTTGAATCCTGCCCAGCATCTGTGAGGTCAGTAGTGGATTGTCAGATACATTTTACAGTGAAAAAATATACTGCAGTGGACTAATAATAGAAAAAAATGAAATTAAATAGAAAATTCTATAGATAAATATGTTTTAAGCCTTTTTTTGATAGATGCCAGCTTTTTAAATGTATTTTTTCTTTTAACTCATTAAATACATTTTGGTAGGAGCACAAAGAAAATTTCAAGGAGCCCGATTCCAAAAGCACTTGGACCAATGCAACATGCTTGCATCAGATAGCAATGATGCAATATGCACATTGCATCATACATTGCGGTGATCCCTATTCCAAAATGCAGTCTTTGATGGAATGGGACACTGCTATGACAAAGGAACGCTGCGCCACCCTTGCGACCAGCATCAGGGTATGCCAGGTCACAAGGTGGCTTTCAACATGGTAGGGCTGCAAAATCCTCTTCCTTGGGATTCCAATAGCCCTGCCATGGATGTAGCAAGGGGGTCACATTAGGCCAGCCTAGAGGTGCTCTACACCCCTTACAACATTGTCCCTCAAGGTGGAGAACTGGTGGGGGGGGCTCCTTATATGGGGTTTGGGGGCAGAAGGGACAGGGAAGTACTATAGGGGTGTTGGGGAGCAAGTGGGTATACCAGGGGTAATTGGTTACCCATTGGGGTGCCATTCTTATATAGCGTAGCATACACCATTATGTGACTGGTCCTAACAAGGGCACCACTGCCTGGTGCCTGATCATCTCCCCCTGGCATATCCACTCACTTCCTAACATCCCCTATGGCATCCCCGTCCCACTTCTGCACCAGGACCCCTCCTGGCATTGATTTCTTTCTTGTACCTGGTGGTGGGGGTGGGCAGATCCATGCAGCAAGTCCCGGAGGTGCTCCTAGCATTCGACGCTGTCCTGCCTTTGCAGCAAATCCCGGGTTTTTGGCACAAGGACCCCCGATGTTATGGAATCAGGTGCATGGTCCTTGACACACCAGAAGTGCGCCATAGCCCCAGATCACCATAAACTGAAGCAATCTAAGGGCTCTTTCAGAATTGGGCTCAAGATGTTTACAAACCAATGTAAAACAAAATTAAAAAAAAAAACATTAGAATCCACCGATATTTTCGAAGTAGAATTCTGTTTTCACTTTTACAACATCTGTTAGATGGTCTAGCAGTTTGGATGCAAACCATCGAGGTAGTATCAAGCAAATGATGCATTCTTACCTTTTTGATGCACGTTTTATTATTTTGATGCATCCTTCATTATTTTGATGCATGCTTCATTGTTTTGATACATACCTTGTTGCCTGTGGTGTACAAAAACAGCTGAGAATACTGATGAAAACCTGGCTCAAGCCTTATTAAAAGAAGTGCAACTTTTATTATTTCAAAGCAAAAAAAATACTAAAGTAATGTCAAAATGGGGCTAGAAGTGTTTCAGGCAAGTCAGGTGATAAGGAGCAATCAAAAATAAAATTAAAAAAGTATATGTCAAAGTTTTCACCACTATCACACACTGTTTCTTTAAATTCAAAACTACTGAACTAAATTTTTCCAGCACTGTTAGTTTTAAGTATCCAACAATATTTTGTATGCATGCAAAATTTCAGGTCTATGTGCACAGTAATAGTTCAAGTTACAGACATCCACATTTTTAGAAAATTGTTATAAAACTTTACAAATAAACAGTCAGATTATAAATCACTATAACTTAAAAAACAATCAAGTAAATATCACCATATTTAGCCATTTCTGTGATCCTTCAATGACAGCTACGCATTTATTTATTTATTTATTTATTGAATTTTGTTGACCGGTTAGGCCCACTGAGACAAAAAGTCCCTTTTTCAGGCACGGCCTGGGGGGAGGGGGGTAACCAACTGAAATTGAGCCAGATTAAGCTGTTGGTGATATTTTTAGTGAATGGGGGAAATTTGGCCAGGACACTGGGGAAATTACCCTACTCTGACAGTAGGGGGACTCTCTGACATCCTGGTCCTTGACCAAGATAACTGCTGTGGAGGAGCCAGAGGAGCAGATGGATGCTGCAGAGGCTGGGGACCTGGTCTCATCCCCTACCTCTTGTGGTTCTGAGACCGCTTTACCTGCTGGATTACTGCTGGAGAAATTGTTTCCTGACACAGACACCCTTGAGAATCGATCTGATGTTGACCATTCTGGACTTTCTGCCCTCCCAGTGAGTGATCCTGTTATTCTGCCTGAATTGTGTACTGACTCATTGGATATTGCCAGTCTAGAACACTTGTTATGCACTGAGGAACAGCACTATGCTCAGAGGACTCAGTTATTGCAAACTGATTAACCTTGGCTCACACACACTCTTCAGAGCATATTTTTCCTCCTGTGTCACAAAACACTGCAGTTTTACCTTTTGCTATGGCTGAGCCTACGATTCTGCACCAGCCACACCCTGACTTGTCCTCTTCTAACTCTGGAACCCTGCCTTCTCCTCCTGCTGTATGCAGTGCGGATTTGCGTGGGATAATGCAGTGGAAGGAGTGCTGGGACTGGCATTTGCAGACTGCGAGTCTGGCCTAAGACGCCCTTCTTCAGATGAGACACACCCCTGGTCTGTTAAGACTGCTCTCAAATGGGCAGGATGGATTTCTGACTCTCAGAGCAATTAGGTTTCTGGTTCTACTCTGATTGTAACCTTGCCAGTTTGCCAGCATAGTGAGGTTCCTCTGGACTTCTTCCCTGCTACTCCTGTGGTTCCATTGCTGCAGGAAGGATCTTTGCCTGATATTTCTGCTTCCCCTATTCATTTGCCATCAGCCTTGCAACTGACTAAGACTCCAGTTTTGTGCTTTGACAACCTTACTACTTCTGTGGATCCAGCTTCAGTTCCTGGTCTACCTCCCCATTCTACTTCACCAGAGAGACCTCCTGAAGCTCCTTTGAATTTATTTCCTGCTACTACACGCAAGCCATAGCATCCTTGTTCCACCAGCCTATTTACCCTGCAAAAATGACATAATGCCATTCACCTGCTTTATAAAGGTGGTATGGACACGATTCCTGACAGAGTGTTTATTGCAAAGACTTTACTTAGGGAATCCAAAACATTTTTTGTGAATGAGGTTTATGCACTCATTTATGTCTCTGGTGAGACCATTTATGACATCAGCTTTAAGCTTAATACTGGGTTGCAGAGATTGTGGGCACAGTATCATGTTTTAAAACAGACTCCCTTATGGGCCCCATTTGAAGCTATACCCCTTACTAGGCCTGCCTATAAGACCATTACTGTTTTGTTTAGGAATGAGGGGGTCACTGTTACTGACCTTACTTATTGGTTGAAACAAGGTTGCATGTTTTGGGATCCCTGGAAGCAATTTTTGATTCCGAACATATTTGGACTGGGGGGTGGAAAATTAAAATTATGTTACACTCTTCTGATACTGGCCTGAAGCATCTACCTAACAGCTTCTTTTTAGGCAGAGACTGGGCAGTTCTTTTCTATGCTGGTCAGCCTAAGGTCTGTGGTTCTACGGCCCATCTTAGTAGTATTTGTGACCAGGTGAAGTGTACCTTGTGTCAAGAGTTGGGTCATAGCAGTGGGAATTGTCTCAATGAACCAAAATGCAATTTGTATGACTCGATGGGGGCATACATAGAAAAGTTGTAAATGGGCAGCCCATAACCAGTCTGACTGCTCTGATGATGTTGAGCAACGGCTTTTGATTGCTGTTGCACAACGCGAGTCCTTCCCTCGTTTCTCAAGACCACCAGGGACGACTGCAGTTCCCCCCCCGCTCCTGTCTCCACTGTATCACACACTGCTCAACCAGGGCCTAGTAATGTTCATTCATTGGCTGACACTGAGCAGCCTAAGAAGGACTCAATGAATATTCCCCCCCCCAGGTTTGGAAAAGATCAACCAAACATACTCCAGCTGTTGAGCAGCCTGCACCCAAAATGTCCAAAACCTCTGATCTGCCTCTCCAGAACAGATATGAGGCATTTCAGACTGTTTAGGAGCTCTCTGATGCTGACTCCGAAGGTTCTTCTTTGTGGTCCTTTCAGGTCGACCTGCCTTCGGAACCTGAGGAATCACACCAGAAACCAAAGGAGCACAATAGAGGTCCAGGAGAACCAGAAAAAAGCCTCCTTGAGGTTTGTGTTACTCCTTTTCTTGAGCATACTTTTTCTTTTCCAAGATGTCACATGCCCCCCTGACTATTGGCTCCCTTAATGTCAATAGTATCAAAGGTAGCAAAAAGAAGCAGATAGCCTTTCCTTTTCTTTGTCCAGTTCCTTTCATGTTCTTTTTTTGCAAGACTTTTTTTATACCGTTTTGGAGATTAGTGTTGCCACACAGTTGTGGCATGTTGGTCTGTCATATTGGTCACTTGGTACGGATACCTGCTCTGGTTTAGGGATTCTGTTTTGTTCCAGTATACCAGTTCAGGTGATAAAATTGGTGGACCTGATACCCGGTAGGCCCTTGATTTTGGATATGAAAATTTTTTATTCCTGTTACAGGTTTGTTAATATTTATGCCCCTCAAATGAAGGCAGAGAGGGTTGCGCTGTTTAAATCAGCACAACCATATCTGGTTTCCTCTCAGGCGAAACTTCTTGGGGGAGATTTTAATTGTGGCCTGGATAGACGATATAGAGGGCACAGTACTAGTACTAGTAAAAGTTTCTGTGATATGGCAGTTTTAAAGTCTATTATTTCTATATCCCAATCGAAGGATGCCTATATGTCTGTACATCAGATGCCACATCCTACATTCCAGAAAGGGAATCTGGATTCTAGGATAGATTTTCTCTTTATTTCAAAGACTGTCACTGTCTCTTCTATCTAGGTTGCTGAGGTTGAATTTTCTGACCACAAATTGTTGGACTTGTGTTTGGGGCCTCCGTCTCATTTTCCCCACATCCCTGGTACTTGGAAGTTTAAATCCTCCCTTTTATCTGCCCCTGATTTACTTCAAACTATTCAGTATTTTGTTTCCTGTAAGAAGTCAGTTTTGGCCATGTTTGATTCCTCTGCCCTTTGGTGGACGGATGTTAAATATGATCTGAAACGTTTACTGCAACGTGAAAGTAAGTCCCATAGAGATACTGCTTATCTGTCTTACTTAAGGCAAAGACAACAACTGTAAAAGGTGCAATCTTTAGCTAGAGACACTGCACATTATTTTAGTTCCCAGATTCAGTTTCTCAAACATGAAATGGAGGCTTTCCATTTACGTCAACAGAACGGTCTATATCATCAACAAAAATTTGAGGTCCAGGGTAAAGTTGCTGTTGTGTGCCCCTTCCTGCATTGCCATGACAGGCTTAAACATGAACAGACTGATTCCCTTAAGGACTCTTCAGGGCACCTCCTTACTGATAAGGATAATGTTTTCAGGATTGTAACACAACATTCCCTTGCTCTCTTCTCTCAACAGAAAGTTTCTCTTGGTCGCCTTCCTGAGTTTCTCCCTGCTGACCAGCTTCCTGTCTGTCCGTTTTTTTTACTACCTGATCTAACAAAGGCAATAACTGCTGCTGAAGTCACATTGACCATTCAATCTTTGAAATCTAGCACTGCACCAGGGCCTGACGGCCTGACCCCTGAGCTTTATAAATTACTAGGCCCTTTCATTTCCACTGAGCTAGCTTTGGCATTTACTTGCATGTTAGAGCAGGATTCCATTCCTCTTGACATGGCAAATGGTCTTCTTATTTTTTTACATAAAAAAGGAGAGAGGACTGATATTTCCAATTGGAGACCGATTTGTCTTCTCAACACTGATTTTAAAATTCTTGCACAAATATTAAATTCCAGATTATTACAAATAGCATTGCATTGCATATCACCCACACAAACTTGTTCCATTCCTGAGAGGAAACTTTGTGATCATTTGCTTCTTTTGAGGAAATTGATTGAGCATGATAACAGTGAGGAGTTGAATGGTTTTCTTCTCTCCCTGGACCAGAGGCAAGCTTTTGATGCAGTAGACCATCAGTACCTATGGGACACGCTTGCATACTGTGGTGTCCCATCATCCTTTATTAATTGGCTTATTTCTGTATATAAACCTGCTACAGTTTCTCCTCTGATAAATGGTTGGTTGGGCCCCTTGATTCCTATTAGGAAGGGTGTGAGGCAAGGTTGTCCCCTTAGCCCCTTATTATATGTCTTTAGTATTGACCCCCTCGTGAGGAAACTTAATTCCCTTCCCAGTTTGACCCATATCCATGTTAATGATTATATTGTCCCATATGTTGCACTGGCGTATGCAGATGATATTACCATCCTCATACAGACTGTAGATTTGGTATCACAAGTACTGCATACTTGCCAGGAGTTTGGAACTTTTTCTGGTTCTTCTTTAAATCTGCAAAAGTGTGTTGGTCGACAGTTGGGGTCTACACTCCTCTCTGTCCCTGATGTGGCTGGTATAACTCTTACCAGAGACCCGATAGTTGTTTTGGGCATTTCTTTTGGCTCGGGAAATTTGGCTGTCCTTAATTGGCAACCTAAACTTGAACAAGCGCAGAACCTTGTTTGAAGCTGGAATTTATGGCAAATGGGTAAAAAGAAGAGGATCTACTTAGTAAAAACCTTTCTTCTCCCTATTTTTTTTGCATATTAGTTTGCTCTTTGCCCCCCTAAGGTTTTTGAAGTTCAGTTGTATAGCAGTTTTTCTCAGGTGATTTGGGGAAGCCGCCTTAACCCTCTTAAGCACAATATTTTATATTTACCTGTCCATCAGGGAGGTCTAGGAATGATTAACCCAGTGGTCATGTTTTATGTTTGATATTTGCTTATAAACTTATGCCCTTTATTGACCCACCATCCTGTTTTTTTTTTATATGGTCTCTCTTGTATCCCATGGTTCCCCCAGTGGTCCACAGATTCCCTTAGAGTAGTTCGGCAGTCTAACATTAGTCCCCAATATTTACGTGATGTATTTCTCAAACTTAAAAGTTGGCGTGTGACTTCTTGTATGCTCTCCAGTCAGCATAGAAAGTTTTTGCACAAACAGGTTCTCACTGTTTTTTTTTGAGAGCCGACTACTTTTCCCAGCTGTCCTATACATCTGCTACCTGAATGACTGGATTACCTAAATAACCCAAGAATTCCAGATAAGATGTGGGATGTTCATTGGCTGGGTTATCATTCCTGTTTAAATGTCAAGGCACATCAAAAACATAAACAGTCGTTTAAACGAATTTGATCCAGACCACATTGCACTATGTGATTAGAATTCCTATCACACTTATTTTTTTGTTGCTCCTACATTTCCTCCTTTTGGTCCTCTGTGGCCTTAAAATGGACTTTTCCAGCTCTCAACCATATCTCCTAGGAGGTTTTGTTGTATGGGCATTTGGATTCATCTTGGGCTGCTTGGGATAAATCTACTTTACAAGTGTTCTTTACTGTGATAAGTGGTATATTTGGAATTCCTGTTGTTAGTTTACTTTGCAGCAAAAGATGGTATCACTTCTTGAATTATAGAAGAAAATTGAATGGGACTTGATCTTCATTTATAGACATGAGCTTCAGACTAAGTCTCAATCCTGGGTTTTCCAGTCCTGGCAGAATCTTCCTTGGATTACAGACTCTAGTGTGCCAGTCACATGTACTTTTCTTTTTGTATTTGCCAATTGTAGTTATACCTGTTCTAAGTTGCTGTTTCTTTTCGCTTGTGACATTTTGTGTTTTTCCCTTTGTTTCCTTGATTTTTTTTAATGTGATTTTTGTTTTCCGTTATATTTTATTGTTTTTCTGCCTGTATGATTTTTTTCAATAAACACTAAATGCCCCTACTCTTGTCAGCAGGGGAAGCTTCTGTTCCCATGGCTACCATTCCTGAGAGTGGCCAGTTTGCTGGTGTACCCACAGGAGAGTAGATCTCCCTCCCTGTGGGTCCAGCTTTGGAGATCTTGACTACTGTTCAATTAAATGCTTTACCTGTAGCAATGGGAACTGAAATGTCGGTGGGTGATGAGAGCAGGCAGTGTGAGGAAGACTGGCTGAGAAAAATGTGCATGGAGAAGAGACAGTTTATTTTATCCTTGCTCGCGCTGAACTGATGACTGATGCTACACTTTTGGTAACTGTAGCAGTACCTGCTGCATCTCTTCCTATACCTCAAGAAATGACTCCTATTGAATAATCTGCAGTTTGCTTGATGTCCCTGTTAGATGGTGTATCACACAAACATCTGTAGTGGCCTGACAACCTAAACCTCTCTGTCAAATTAGCCCCAGCGGTATATGACGCAGTATCATCTAATCAACTGACTGACTCATCGACTTCTGCTACTGCATCTCCCTTGCCAACTGCATTTTCTTTCTCTGGAGAAACCTCCACTGCTGGTACCAGCCATGTGGACCTTACACAGACTGCGGGTAAATCCAAGCCTACTACATTACATGTGGGGAACAAGCTGGGACTTCGCCATGGGAGAGCAAGCTCCCAGATGCAGAAAGAGTCAGGCTTTGTATGTTTTAAATGTGGGTCATTTCTCCACCTCAGTTCTGCATGTGGCCATATTAAATGTAATCTGTGTTTAACCTATGGGCATACCAGTTCAGACTGTCCCAATGACAACCTATGGGCATACCAGTTCAGACTGTCCCAATGACATGACTTGTAACTTATGTGATGAAATGAGCCATTCTTTCTGTTCATGTCCATGGGCTACCCATAACAGAATGGATCAGCCCAATCAGGATTTTCTGCTTACTGAGGCCCAAAAAAAGGATATTGCTGCACACAGAGCACCTTGGGACCACTCTGCAGCAGTAGCAGCAGCTGATGATTCTCTGCCTATGGTGCCTGACCCTCAGATCTCTATTTCTGTTGTTCCCCCCTCCTCCAGACTCTGTTCTGCTCCCAGATACTGTGGGCTCAGCTCTGCCACCTGTTAATGTGGATCCACAGGTCATTTCAAATGTTGATAATGGTACTGTTATGACTGTTTTTGCCCCACCCACACAGGGTGTGGCTGTTACACCATCCCCCCTGAGAAAGACTCGGTGGGCTTGCTGCCACAAGACCCGATGGTAATTACTAAAAAGAGGGCTTTGTGACAAATAGGCCCAAAGCTAAAATTGCCAAATCTGCTGCTTCCCTGCAGGGGATACCCCATCAAATTAATATGAAATCCTCACCACAAGACTGCCAGAATCTGACCAGGGTGCAGACTCTGAGTCCTCTTCCACCATTTCTTTTCAACAAATGGCCTCTTCTGACTCTGAGGAGGAGTACCCTCTACAAGCCTCCAAGATAGGGAAATGACATAATTTAGGAACAACCCCTGATAGAAGTACCAGACTAGGGAAAGTTCCCTGACACTTTCTCTTTCTCTCAATGACTGCTTTCATTGCACTTATGGTAGCTACTATTAATGTCAATAGTATAAGGAATGCACGACGCAGACTTATAACCCTGTCTGCCCATAAAGATCTATACTCTGATTTCTATTTTTCACAAGATACTAGGTTAAATACTACTTCTTTAATAACAGCAGCAAAAAAATTATGGTGTTGGGGCCCTTCCTACTTATCATTTGGTACTGATGTGTGTGATGGGGTTGGGCTCCTATTCAGAGGTGACAATTTTTAAGTTTCCAGGGTACTGGATATTTTTTCTGGTCATGCTTTGTTACTTCATTTTACTGTCCACAGGAATGTATGGAGAGCTATTTGACCGTATGCTCCTCAGAAGAAAAAAGAAAGGGTTGAGCTTTTTAATGCCTTTAAGCCTTATCTGCATACCACTAAACATATTTTGTGGGCCGGGGACTTTACTTGTGTACTCTCTAAACAGGATAGGGGAGCTACAACTCAGTAAGATTTGTGATACTAATTGCAACACTATTATGCACATCTCTGTGCTAATAGGCACGTATAGGATAATATACCAACAGGCTGGATATATATTTCATAAGGGCAGTCTTTCCTCCAGAATAGATTTTGTACTTTCTTTTCAATACATCCATGTACAAGATGTTAAAATGTAGCCATTAGAACTGTCAGATCATGTTATTGTGGCAGTGAAAGTGGGGTTAGAGGAACCTGTTCCCATAGTGAAGGGGTATTGGAAACTTAACAACATGTTACTAGACTCCCATTACATATGTACCCAAGTACAGGAACTGCTTAAAGCATGACAGTCCATAGCATATCTAATGGATGACCTCAGTCAATGGTGGGTAGAGACAAAGGTGGTGTTGAATAATATGTTCATGAAGCATGCTCCAGCATACACACTTCACAATATAAAAACATCTAACATTACAAAACCATTTAGCTATGTTATATTCCCATATTAATGAAGGCCATAATGAAGTTTCTTCTCAAATCTCTGCAGTGAAGACAGAAATGGAAACTTTACAATACTGTAGGACATCCTCTTTATTAAAGGAGTAGTCCACCCAAAACTTGGAAAAAATATATGTTGTGCAGGGTGTCTTAATCTGTATGTGAAGTTCTAGTGTTTCCTTCCATCTGACTGCTGTTAGGAGTATTTCTTAAATTAGCCTGCTAGCTTCATGCTAGTTTTACGACCCCTGGGGATCTTCATCCAAGACAGCTTAATTGTATTCCTTGTTTGCACAGTGCATTTTGTCTCATGTGAGAGTGATGTAGCAGAGACACAACATTCAGCACTCACATACCAAACAAACTAAATATCTTGGACGCTTTACAAGCTGCACAAAAATTACTGGCAGCAAAGTTCTTCAGGACAGTAAGACCTTTACAATGAGGGTAGTCACTAAGCTGAATTCTATAGATTTAAAAATATAGCCATCTCTACTGTTGTGAACTGATTGTAAAGCAATGCTTTCTGCTGGATTTATGGTCTCTGCTACATCGCTGTCACATGAAACATGGTGCATTGTAGGACAAAGGAATATAATTAAGCTGTCTCATATGGAGATCTCCAGGGGTCGTAAAACTACCCTAAAGCTAGCAGCCTAATTTAGGAAAAACTCTTAATAGCAGACAGTGGAAAGGGCACACAGCAACTTAACATACAAATCAAAAACTCTGCACAACATGTTTTTTGCAAGTTGTTGGTGGACTGCTCCTTTAATGGAATATAAAATATGCACCCTTGGGAAAACTAGTCTTGGTGAAGTCTTTTCTAGTTGTAGTGCCAGGACTGAAAGTAGAACTATGTCTAAACTAACTACCCGGGAGGGTAAGATGGCATCTACCACCCCAGATATTTTAAGGGAAGTTGTGTCACATCTGAAAAATATGTATGCCCCAACCATAATAGAGGAGCCTGTTATACAGACATATTCAAATTCCATTCATCTGACCCCCCATATATATTCTGGATGGATTATTGATTCCCATTTCTAAAGTAGAAATTGAAACAGCCATTAAGACTCTGAAAAATAACACTGCGCCTGGAATAGATGGCTTTACATCTAAATGTTATACGAAATTTAGGGCTGAGCTGGTGGAAATATTTTATGTTGTTTTTAACTGGGGTTTGTCCTCCTCCCAATTAGATTTTCATTTTTGTATTGTAGCACACATTTTTCTTCATAAAAGGCATGATGCATCTAATTTGAATAATTGGAGGCCTCTGAGCCTTCTGAATTCTGATTTGAAAATTTTGATGAAAATCTTGATGTTAAGACTAACTAAGGTAGCTCCATACTTAATTTCAACCATGCAGATCTGCTCCATGTCTGGCAGATAAATTTCAGATAATCTTTTATTAATTAGGGAATTAGTGGAACATGGCAAAGAAAATCAACTACATGGCTATATTTTGTTTTTAGAACAAGAGAAAGCATTTAATAAAGTCTCCCATACTCTTTTGATACAAGTGTTATTATTTTATGGAGTGCCACCAGTATTTTGTTCCTACGTTTCCACTTTGTATAGTACAGCCACAGCACTGCCCTTAATGGACACTTGGGTTCTTATGTTACCATTACTAAAGGAGTTTGACAAGGTTGTCCAATGAGCCCCCTACTTTATGTGTTTTGTTTGGATCCCTTATTGAGAAAGATACAACAGACAGACCTTATCAGAGGAATCTGCCCTTCTACAGGCTCCTTAGAAGTCAGAACAGCAGCTTATGCTGATGATATCTGTCTTTTCCTGGCTGACCCATCCTCAGGTACTCAGGTTTTATCCCACATACAACAATATTTGAACATGGCTGGGACATCCATTAATATAGCTCAACATATGGGTTAAATTCTTAGTAACTCCACAACCCCCTTAGAAGAGTTACAGGGTATCCCTATAGCCACTGAACTGGTGACAATTTTAGGTATTAAATTTGGAAGAGGGAACAACTCGCTGTTGAACTGGGAAGATATGTTTTTAGGGTGACAGGTAGGTCATTCCACTGTTTGGGGAATCAAAAGAGAAAAAGTATTGTCCCAGAGTGGTTTTCTTTCTTGGAAGCAGGAGAAAGCATTGTTCACCTTCTTGGGTGGAATACTTGTTGTCTATGACAGTGAAGAGGGACTTAAGACCAGGGGACAAGAGGCCATGCAAGGCTTTGTGGCCAATGAAAAGTTTGTGAAAGGCCAACAGATTGTCAAGGTCAAGCCAGTTTAGTGACCTAGATGGGATACTGGTGTGTGTGTCAGGCTTACGGCCCAGCACAAACCGGTACACCCTATTGAGGAGGCTCCTGACTCTGGCTAGGACATTGTCACAGGCTGAGACATATGCAGTAATTCCATAATCAATTAGGCTAGTTATGAGGGACTGCACTAGCTGCTTCCTTATTTCAGGGATGAAGTTGTGTCTATGCCTGTACCCCTATGGGGAGAGGCTCAAAGAGCTAAATATGTACACATTGGAAGAGAGAAGGGATCAGGGGGACATGATATAGGTCTTCAGTTACATGAAGGGGTAAATAGGGGAGGAGCAGTCAGGGTGCTTCGAAGGAAGGAGGAGGGGTAACTAGAGGGCATGGGTGGAAGCTGGAGGGTCGGAAGATTCAGGGGAGAAAGAAGGAGGAGCTACTTCACTTAGAGAGTGGTGGAGCCATGGAATGCACTGCCCAGGGGGCTGGTGGAGGCAGAGATGGTGGAGGGGTTCAAGAGGAGGTGGAACAGGTACAAGGGAAGGGTTCTGGAGCAAAATCCAGTGCAGCGAGAATATCCAGAACTGGGAAGGGAGAAGCCAGAGAAGGTGAGGGGAGCAGCAAGGTCAGCTCCCAGGGTGGGGGCTGACCAAACGAGCAGACATGAAAGACCGTTAGGCCTATTCTGCTGGCATTTTAGTATGTTAGTATGTAGTATGTTAGTATGTTAGCTGTTTTTATTAATGGATCTACATGTAAATTGTATGTCATGTGTCATGCCCAGGTACTTGAACGATGTTACTTGTTCAAGTTGGGAGCCCATGTTTGTGACAATGGTGAGGGCAGGCAGCTTGCGTAGCTTGTTCCTGGTACAGAAAAGCATACAAGTGGTGTTCTGCTTATTTATTACAAGGGAGTTGGCAGTGAACCTGCTCTGTATTGTGTAAAAGTCTGCTTGCAACTTACATTGAAGGGAGGTCAGGCATCGGTCGCTAGTGATCAAGATTGCATCATCCATGTAGAGCAGGATGTGTGTGGATTTACATGTAGCTGGAATATCATTTATAAAAATGCTGAAAAGAAGGGTCCCAGAATTGATCCTTGAAGGACGCCAATAGAGAAAGGTGAGACTTGGTAGAGGTTAGCCCGGCACTTTACAGCCCGAGTTCTTCTAGTAGTTTTTGAACCAATCAACAGCATCACTGGAGAGTTCCAGTCAAGAAAGCTTGTTGCATAGGAGAGTGTGGTTTACAAGGTTGAATGCCTTTGTTAGGTCAGTGAAATTGGAATCCGCCATCTCCCCACCGTCCAAGGCACTGTGGATTGAGTCAGTGTATTTGAGTGGGGCAGTCATGGTGCTGTGATGTTTTCTAAAACCATGCTGCTCCCTAGCCAGTAACTCATGATCAGAAAGATAAAGAGAGAGCTAATTACTAATTATAAGCTCAAGGGTTTTGGAGAGTGGGGATAGGATCGATATAGGATGATAGTTGTTTGTCAAGCAAGGTTCTCCTTTTTTAATACAGGGGTCACCAGGGCTTTTTTCCAGACATCAGGTACCATGCAAGTTGCCAGTGATAGACTGAAAATAGCCTGTAAGTGGAAGGTGACTTCCTTAGTGCAGCCTTTAACACATTTAGGTCAATATTGTCGGGACCCAATCTTGTTTTGACTTTTGTTCTTTTTAAATACTCAAAGATTTCAGACTGTGTTAGCCTTTTAAAGTAGAAAGGGTGTCTTTTGGGGAGTTGGCATGTCTTCAAGCAAGTCATACTGTCTCTGAGGGACAGGTATATGAGCACAGAGGTCACTGAAGGCATTATTGAAAGTGTCTGCTATATTTTAGTCACCAATAGTTGGTATGTTGTCCTGCATGATAGAGAATGTTGTTTGACTAGGTTGCCCTATGATTTCATTAATTGTTGACCAAAGGGATTTTTAGGGTGTTTTAACATGTGCTATTGCTAGATTCAGTGGTATGAGGCCAGGGCTGCTTTAATGCGAGACTTCACAAGTATGTGTAACTCTTTGCACTTGATTAGATGAGTGGCAAGTCCATGATTTCTATAGAGGGCCCAGGCTCTGTCCCTCTGCCTTGATAATGATTTGATTTCAGTGGTGTACCAATGTTGGGAGTTCCCTTTTTATTAGCACTGGTTTCAGGGGGGCAACAAAGTCTCAAGCCCTATTAAATTGGAGGATGAAATATTCAAAGGCTACATTCACATCTCTAGTTACCATGAGGAAGGATCAATCTAGCTGTGTAAGCAGGGTTCAGAGGAGAGGAAGCTTATGTGGGCGAAGAATACATGCCTTAGTGGTGAGAGGTTCACTTTCGGAACACTTTGGTGGACAATTTACAGGTAACTGGGGAGTGGTCGCCAAGAGCATCAGGTAGTACAGCACAAGATAGCACACTATATGGCTGACTGACAAGAATCCAGTCAAGAAGTGTTTTGGTACTTGTTTTGTTACTGGTTCTGGTAGTAAAGGTAATGATCTGTGTAAGGACAACATCAGATACTTTGCCTGTTAGATCTCAGTTGTTGCTAGCCAACCAGTTGATGCTGAAATACCATAGCACTATTTTTTCATGTTGTGGATTAAGGTTTGCTACTGTATGGATGACACTATTGAAGCTATCACCAGCATGTTTAGGCGGCAGATAAGCAGCCAGGATGATAGTTTTTATTTTTTAAACTTATCTAATTTATACAGTAAATGCAAATTAGATCTAAGGAGCATGACTTTTTGCTAGGTAAGTCCATAATATAGAGAAAATACCCTTCAGCATTTGGGGGAAAAAATCAAACTATCATTTTCAGCATCATTAATGATAATGTCTAAACATGTGCTATCAACTAATGTTCTTTAACACATACTAGAAAAATTCAAGCATGTCTAACAGATTATTTATTTGTGAAGCTTATTTGGCTGTAAATATCCTTTCAGAGTATTTATGTTACACCTAATGCATTTTTCATACATTTTGGGAAGTTTTATTGGCACTGTCATTTTGTCAAGCATTGGTTTGAAACAGTTCAGTGAAATTTCTCTTGCAGTGTCATACTGTACCATAATTATGACAAAAGTCTTTTCAAAAGTGGCCTGTCTTTGCTGTAATGCAAAGTCCCTGAATTAGTCAGAGTCCATTAGATTGACAGTGTTATGGTCATTTGCAATCTTTGGAATGTTTCTTCTAGTAACCAGGGTGCAAAGTCATGCTTTGAAATGTCATTCCTGTCTATCACTTTCAATATATGGGGAAATAGCTCATTTCTATTTCTCGTTTTAGTATAATGCAAAGAATCTCAGAGTTTCATTAATTGTCACAGGAAAGAGTAAAGCAGTCAGAAACATCTGAGCACCATAACCTTGAGATAATAAAAATAGAAACAGAAGCAAAAAGTCAATATTTAACTTCCAGAAATGTACTGTGCAATCAGACAGGTCTTTATTGCAAGATACACACACATGCATTAGTAAAGTGTCTCTTACAAATGGTATTATATGATAAACAATACAGCAAAAATATGACATGTAAGTTTCAGGAGGAATGCAAAGTCTGCAAGGCACTGATCAATTTCTCATTTTAAAAATATTACATGGTCTTTTTTGTGTTTAATAATTATTATACGAGAGGCATCTGTTTTCAGTCAATCAGAATTAAGAACTGCCATCAGTTGTTGTCCCACAAACTACATTGGAGATACCCCAGAGTCTGTTATTCATCTAAACCCCTCCTACAGTTGGTTAATCAGCCTCTAGCCACAGCCACTGTCAGTTAATCAGCTTCCAGCCATGCCTACAGTTGGTTATTTAAACATGAGATCAAAACAGAAACAAGCAGCCGTGGCAGCAAGATATTCTCCCAGCAGGTGGCAGCTTGTGATGGCTATCCAACACAGGGCTTCCGTGGTCATTTGGGTACCTCTCCCCCTTCTACCTGGACCCACCAGAGCTGATGCAGGGGGCTACATCCAGTCATGGCCCTCTGTTACCTGTTTTCTCCCTTGATTCTCCAGAGTCCCCAGACAAGGACAGCACATGCACGTGGAGGTGCGCATGTGTGCCTTGGCCCGGGCCAACTCTGCTCCACCCATCCCATGCCTACCAACCATCTCCATGCCCTTGCCTGCACAAACATCACTCCTCCATGTGGTGGCAGTCAAAGGCCAGGAGAGACAACCTCCCCTATCTGGGAGAGGAGAGCTGCCAGTGTCTGTTCAGTCCTCGTCCGGACCTCCACCCCCCCGGCTGACCCCCTGCACCCCATACTTGTTCTTGAACATGGGTCTCCAACATGGTAAGAGGTAAGACATCCAGTGCCTCAGCCTTCTACACCACTGGGTGGGAATGGAAAAAGTTTTTTAACTTTGCACTGAATGATTTCCCCATCCTTTGCCTCTCATGATGCTGAGCACAAAGGGGGAATGTTTCTGTCCTGTTTTATTTAATCACCTCTAATCTCTGAAATTCCTGTAACAGCACTAAAGCTGAACAGAGTCCACACCAAAACTTAATGTAAGACCACAGCACTGAGAACAGCTTTTTTTACATATTTGTTTAACTAAAAGCTTAAGCCCCAAAATATGTTTTTGTTTTTGTCAATCAATCAGTCTATCAATCAATCAATCAATCAATCAATTTCTTTATTTTACAAGACGATACACCATTGAGAAAAAATGTATTTACAAGGTGGACCTGGGCAGGCACCTAAGTGAAATACATCAAAAACAACACAAAATACAGTAAAAGAGAAAATAGTGCAAAAATGAAAGTAGAAGTGAGCATTGCAATCATGAACACATAGTAGGAGACACAATAGAGAGTTGCATCTATGCGGGGGAAATACAGTGATAAAATATATATATATATACACAGAAGTGAATACAGAGGTAACATAGCAAAGGGTGATCACAAAGTATGATATCATGTAATGTAATAACAATACTACAGCTGTCAGAACTACAGATTTGTTCTAGTACAATACAGTTCTCAGGGATACATGGTCAAGGTAAGTCTCATGCTTTCCAAGAATAACCTCGCCTCTTGGCCAGAATATAGAATAGGTCATGCCAGACTGAAAGGTGAAGTAGAAAAAGGTGGGAGAATTCAGACCCGATGAGAAGCAGACGGGTCTCAGAAAATAAGAGGTGTCATAGGAATTTGAGTGCCATCAATGGTAACAATAACATTTCTCCCTGAAAGTGCACAAGTACAGGGTTTTGAAGAAAGATAGCTTCACAGGGATTGTAAGCTTCATGCTTTTCTGTACAGAATTCCATAATGCTGGGAGTGTGTGGCTTATAGCTGATTTACCAAAGCATGTTCTGACCTTTGGGACCAGTAGAGAGGTGTATGAAAGGCTTCTCAGAGGATAGATGCCAGCACTGCAGACAGGCAAGCAATCTGCAGTGTACTGGGGGAGTGTGTTACTGATGGCTCTATAAGTCCAATAGGCAGCATTAATTTGTCTTCTGGTACTTAAAGAGCTCCAGCATGCCTTGGCATAAAGAGTGCAATGGTGGATAATATTCAGTAATCCGGTAAGAAATCTAAGAGCACGGTGATAGAGATTGTCTAATTTGGCCGAGGCAGTGGTTGGTCTTTGGCCATAGATGAAGTCAGCGTAATCCAATAGGGGCAAAAAGATAGTCAGGACTAGCCTGGTTTTCGATTCCTGAGTGAGAAGGTTCGTGACTTGAAAGAAGAGACTGAGTCTCTGCTTTAGCTTTTTGGATAGCTCGTCGATATGATTGACGAAAGACAGTTTGTTATCTAACTAGAATGTGAGGTACTTAAATTGAGGTACAAACTCCAGAGGTTCTCCCAAGAGTGTGGTTATTTGAAGAGAGGTGCAGGATTTAGAGGTACTAGTTGAAGGGGGAAGCATCATCAGAAGGGAGGGTAACTAGCGGGGTACTGCAGGATTCAGTACTGGGACCGGTCCTCTTTAATGTCTTTATAAGTGACAATGGAGAGCACCTGGAAGGAAAAATATGTCTCTTTGCAGATGACGCAAGGATCCACAACAGGGTTGATAGACAAGGTGTGATGGAAAGGATGAAAAGGGACTTGGCAAGGTTGGAGGAATGGCCAATTGTATGACAGCTCAGATTCAATGCAAAGAAGTGCAAGGTAATGCACCTGGGAAACAAAAACCCAGGGGAAGAGTGTACAATGGGGGGTGAGATACTAACAACAACATAAATCGAAAGGGACCTGGGAGTAATTATATCAGATGACCTAAAGGTGGGCATGCAATGTGAGAAGGCAGTAAGGATGGCTGGGGGGATACTGGGATGCATAGGGAGAGGCATCAAAAGTAGAAAAGAGGTTGTTGTTATCCCTCTGTACAGACAGTTGGTGAGACCCCTTCTGGAGTACTGGGTGCAATTCTGGAGAGCCCATCTCTGCAAAGACATAGAGTGGAGGCTTTTTAAAGGAGGGCAACCAAAATGGTGCAGGGTCTACACCAGAAGTCATATGAAGAGAGACTAAAGCAGCTTAATATGTATACCTTGGAGGAAAGGAGGGGGGGAGCATGATAGAAACTTTCAAGTACCTCAAGGGAATTAACAAAGTCCAAGAGGGTATCATCTTTCAGAAAAAGAGATGTGCAAGAACAAGGGGACACAATTTGAAGATAGAGGGGTGGATGGCTCAGAGGTTATGTTAGAAAGTATATTTTTTACAGAGAGGGTTGTAGATGCATGGAGCTGCCTTCCTGAGGAGGTTATGGAGTCAAGAACAGTGGGAGAATTCAAGAATGCATGGGACAGACATAAAGCAATTCTAGTGGGGGGTAGGAGGAAGTAGGCTGTTGGTTAACTAGAATCTGCAGTTATCCATCAAGTAGGGAAATGGGCAGACTAGGCTGGCCAAACAGGCCTTATCTGCCACCAATTTCTGTGTTTCTATGTTTAGTTTGTTTTGCATTCAGCAGAAGCTTTAAATGCAGCAAGTTCTCTTGTAGATGGTCAAAGTTAAATTGCAGGTCCCTTCAGGCTAGTTCAGGAGTGGATCTGTCAATGTACAGAACCGCATCATCTGTAAATAAGTGGATGTTCGCAGACTCGAGGACCTTGTTAATATTGTTGATATAGATGGCATATAATAGTCGGCCTAAATAGACCCTTGGGGTACACGTCTTAGTAGGTATTTTGGAGAGGAGTGGACCCCATCAGCCTTGACCAGTTATTTGCAATCAGTCAGGTAGTTAGCAAACCACTTTAGGGCCAAGTTGCCCACCCCAATGTTTTCCAGCTCAGTGAGGGGCAGGTCATGGTCCACGGAATCGAATACTTTGCTCAAGTCAAGGAACAAGGAACAAGGTAGCAGTGTCAGTGGCTCAGTAGGTAGCACACTCGCCTGTGAGGCCGGGAGATCAGAGGGCTGTGGGTTCAGTTCCCACATCTGGCACTTGGGTTAATATCCCAATACTGACACTGTAGTGCAGCATGAGAGGGGTGCTGCACTTCTGAGGTGCCGTCTTTCGGATGAGACATTAAACCGAGGTCCCATCTGCCTGGATTGGTGGTAGTTCAGGTGGATGTTAAAGATCCCATAGCACTTATTGAAAAGAGTAGGGGAATTTTTATTGAACAAAATAACATAACCATCACAGAAAAAAACAGTGCCATCAGAAAGATATAAAAGCAAAATTAAATAACATCAAAAGAAGTTATACAAAGAAACAGTTCACTTAACAAACACAAAATTCTTCCAGAAGTTAACAACTTTAAGTCTTGGAAATTTCAGTCCATCTCTGGTTTTAAGTGCTTTCAACTCTGATTCAATATAAGAAATAATCATAGAATGAGATGTATACTGTTGTCATAAAACAAAGTGACAACGTGCTTGCCATAAAAAAAATTGCAAAAAAGCAAAAAACACATTCAAAGTGCTTCTATGATAAGTACCCCAAACTCCTGAGTATTCTCCTAGAACAAGAGTACAATAAGTTAAACAGCTTAAATGAGGCATGTGCCAGTATAGTGCTGCAAAGACCAGAAATCCTGGCTGTGCGGACAATCTAAAAAAAATGTTTTGACTTTCCTCAACATTAGTACAACCAGGTCGTGACAATACCTATCACTCATTGGTTTATATTTTAAGTTCCCCTGACTCCCAACCTTCCATGTGTGGCCATCCATATCACATCCCAAATTTTAACTGGAATTCTAAAATCCGTTAATTTATTTAAGGCATGTTGCATACAAGATGAGAACAATCAGGAAAAATCAGAATAACTTTTAACAAGTCATACACAATATAGTTATAAAAAGCTTTCCTGTTAAAAGAAGCAGTTGGCGCAAGGAGATTTTCCACTGATAAAGTTTTTTAAAGGTAGGTATACCATAAGTTGGAAGGTTATCAGAATTTAAAACTCTAGGGAAAGAGGACCATTTAAAAAAATATTTATGCCATATGGGCGTGTCCACAAATACCACGGTAAACCTACATCATTCCAAAGATAAGAAAAAGAAAAGAAAAAATGGAGTGGAAAAAACTACAGGATTAATCATATTTAACCCTCCTTTATTTCTGCTAAGGTAGATAAAGTCCCTCTTGACTGGGTTGAGTCTATTTCCCCAAAGCATTTGAAAAAAAATGCTATACAGTCTAGTCTCAATAATTCAGTGGAGGTGGAAAAAGGTGACTAACATAAATAAAAAGTGGTAAAAGAAATTTTTTAATAATCAAAACTCTCTTCTGCTTCCCAAAATGCCAATGTTTCCATTGATTTACTTTCAATTCACCATTCAATAGCAGTTTATCCCAGTTAAAAGGTGCCATATCCTCATCCCAAACCAAATCCCTAAAATCTTCTGAGGTGAAGTTAATAAAGAATATTATAACAAGATGATAGATCAGGAAGGATAGGACCTAATGGTAATACAAAACTCTTATGCACATTTATTGAGGCTCCTGAAAATTGGCCAAAAAACATAAAAATATCCAGTGCTAATTGCAAGGACCTAGAATCGGCTAATAATAGAGTGACGTCATCTGCAAAAGCCGTAATTTTAATGGGCACCAATGAGGGAGAAGGGGAGATACCAATAATATTGCCTTCCAAAACTATACGTCTAATAACAGGATCCAATACAAAGGTATATAAAAGGGGACTAAGAGGACAACCCTGCCTAACTCCCTTATAAAGTGGAACTTCAGTACCAAAGAAGCTATTCACAATGGGAATGGTAACCGCCTGATTATATAATTTACTAATCCAGTGCACAAACGTGTTTGGAATCCCATATTGTCGCAAAATAAAATAAAGATATGAATGACAAACCGCATCAAATGCCTTTGTTTGATCTAATGCAACCACAATTTCAGAGTTTTGAAAGTAACCTTACTGGCAAATAAATCCGAATCAGAAAAAGATTGTGCTGTATTTTCCTTTGTGAAATGGCACATGTTTGTGTAAGGTGTATTAAAATTCTAGCCACTCTTTCCAAACGGACATTTAAGATTTTAGCTAAAATTTTATAGTCACTATTCAGTAAACTTATAGGTCTCCAATTTGTTAAAAGAGACCTATCCCCTTTTGTGTAGATAAACTTCAGCAAAGAAATGGAGAATTCTTTACAAGGCTCACCTGAAAACAAAAAGGAATTATAAACTAAAGGTAGAAAAAATCCCATATAAGGAATACAAGATTTATAAAATTCATTGGATATACCATCAAGTCCCGGAGAGGATCCTGAATTGAGTTGTTTAATAACGTCAATAACTTCTTGCGAGGAGATAGGGTCTGTCAATAGCTGTAACAAACTGTCCGGAATCGCAGGTAAAACACCTAACGTTTGTATTGGGAAAGAATCCAAAGCAGATGTAAAGAACATGAAAAATAATCCAATAAATAACGCTGTACTAAGGCCAACATATCTAAATCTGTAGTAAATAGAGTATTATTTGAGTCACACAATCCGTCATAAAAGTGTCAGCTAAGCATATTTACAAGCTTGATAGGGATCAGATGCTGGATATTTTTCGTTCGAACGAAATTCTAAATCCAGGAATAAGCTCTGTTATATTGAAATTTTCTCATTTGTTCTTTAAGGTCAGAGATTTGAGAAGCATAAGCGACTCGGTACCGACATAGACATTAACTTATAGAATTGATTCCTGAGAAGTAAATATTTCCGATAATCAGAAACTACTTGTCCCTTACCCCAACCCTGAAATAATGCTGTATTTCTGTTTTGACCTGCAGCCACCATTCAAAGGAGGAGAAAAAAATCCAGTGTAGAGTATTTAGCTGCAAAAAAAATTTCTAATTTAGAAAAATAATCCGGTTTACTCAAAAAGGAAACATTAAGTCTCCATCGATTGATCAGGGAATGAAATATCGGGGGTAGATTAGTCAAAGAAAGGGTGCAAAGTAAAATAAAGTGATCTGAAAATTCCGTAGGTATAACCGAGCAGTCAACAGGATATAAGTAACGAGAGATAAAGACCATATCAATACGTGTGGCAAAAGTATGACGATGGTAGGTCTCACCGGCCTGTGCATGCATACTTCTATAGACGTCCTTAAGATTTGCATCCTTTACAATGTGAAAAAGTGCATTGGAATCACAATAAATTTTTTTGCCAGTAAGGTTTGTAAATTTTAAATCTATGGAGCAATTAAAATCACCCCCCCAAATAATATGCGTTTTAGTAAATAGAAAAGGCTTAATTGCATCAAATAAGTCAATACGACCAGTCTTAGATTGGGAACCATAAATATTAATCAGCCGAAAGCAATAAGAGTGAAAGGAACAATCCAAAATCAAAATTCTACCGGTGGACATCAACCACTTTAGTAATCTTAAATATAGAACTACAAAACAATATTCCAAGACCATCAGCTACATCTGGTCCGAAGGTCCAAAGGAGGGCCCATAGTCCATTTACCTTTCAATTGTGTAGTTTCCCCAAGTGAAGAAAGCCTAGTTTCTTGCAAAAGATGATGTCCAGTTTCAGGGATTTCAAATACAAAAAAATAGGTAGGTGTTTTTAAAGGCTTTCAAGCTACAGACATTATATGTAGACAAGTTTTAATGTGGACATAAAGCAGGTCTAAAATACTATTTTGTTGGCTAACTTTTCGTTTTGCCTTTTTCCTTTTTTTTTTTTTTGGCCAATTCAGACGCTTTACTGTCTTCATCATCAGTAATAAGCTCTGAAATATGGAAGCATCAGATTCAAGATCTGAATCCCGGACATCATCTTGCAAAGGGAAAAAAATTCTCAGTAGGGAGAGGTAGAGAGTTTGTTTTAAGAAGCCCTTGTGAGGCGTCGATTCTTCACTAGTTCAAGGGTGGAGGCATAATTAAAGTAGGTGGTTGCTTACTAACAGGTGGAGGTTTTGGGCCTGGTGTTACACCTGAAGCCTGAAGTCCATCAGAAAGACCCAACCCTTCACCAAGGGAATCTATGGGAGCCGAGGAAGGCACGGCAGGAGGAATAGTAGGAGGAGTAGAAGGAGTAGTAGGAGTAGCAGTAGGTTCACAAAATCCCTTATTGGTTGATTGAGCCTTACGCAACAAACCATCCTGATCAAGACCTTCTGAGCAATTATGTCGTGCCCAAGGACATTGATGAAACGTATGTCCTTTCTCATCACAAAGGTTACATCTAAAAATATTAATACATCTATCAATAGAGTGGCCAAAACCACCACATAAGGGACATTTTAGAACATCACACACACTACTAATATGAGTGCGGTCCCCACATTTATAACAAGCTCGGGGCTGACCAGCATAGAAACAAACACCCCTATCCTTCCCCAAAAAACTATTAGGCAAGTGTACAATGTCCGAATTAACTTGGAAAAGTTTCACTTTAAACTTCCAGCCTCCTGTCCAAATGCCTTCCACATCCAGGAGGGCCTCAGGCGATCCCAAAATGTCACATTTGGACTGAAGCCAGTGGTAAATATCACTAACATGAACGCCTTCATTCCTAAACATTATGGTTACAAAACGTATAAGAGGTTTAGAAAGGGGTACTGCAAAGAAAGGGGACCATAGGGGTGTATTTTTGCACACAGAGTATTTTTCCCAAAAACGTTCCATATAAGAACTAGCCCGAAAACTAACATCAAAAGAGTCCTCCCCAGATATATGAATGAGAGCATATATGTCCTTAGCCATGAAACCCATAGACCCTTTCAACAAAGTTTTGAAAACAAAATATCTATCTGGATGAACTGGTAAACCCCCTTTATATCTGATCCTTATGGCATTCCTTCGAGGTGCTTGTTCCAATTTGTTCTTAAAGAGTTCAGACATGGGGGGTTTTTGAGTATGCTCCTGTATAGCAGAGTCAGTAGGATGTGGTTTAGTACTTAAAACAGCTGTGGAGGTACTAGGCTTAGAAAGCCGAGATACCCTCCCACCCTTCCCTGCACTGCTTTGAAACCCAGTAACATGCTGTATTTCAGTACCTGAGCTCATTGCCTGACTATCGTTGGCATGCAAAGTCGTAGACGATGTCCAAGAAGAAACCGGTGTCCAGACTCCCAACTCCGATTTCCGCCAGCCTGCCTCCGTCAAGGCCACTTCTTCTGACCAGTCCTGAAAGCCCACAGCCTGACTGTCTCCATGCAAGCCGAATTGCTGACGCACAATAGAGGAAGTACCTGGTCCGTCCCCGAAAACCGTCTTCCCGGGAACCATATCCGCGAAAGTAAGGTCCGCTTGGGGCTCAGTTTGTACCTCGTCTTCGGTTAGTCCCTTTTCACCGTCATCGATAGAGAAACTTCAGAAACAGACAAGGAACCACAAGGCAAATCGTTCGAAGGCACTACCGGACCAACAGCGCCGGAATCCAAGGAAGACAGCTCCACAATCGGTTTTTGCAGTTCTATAGTAGGTAAAGAAAACTCAGCCTTCTCATTTTGCAAAGCCATGCTGTCCTGAGAGACCACACTCGCTCCAACTTCCATCTCCTCCCGATGCTCTACAACGTCTGCCATACTGCAGCGTGACGTCAGGATGACTCCCAGACTAGCCGCCGACCAGCAGCCAGTAGGGGAATTTCCCCGGTGTCCTGGCCAAATTTCCCTCATTCACTAAAAATACCACCAACAGCTTAATCTGGTTCAAGGTCAGTTGGCATTCATCTGTATCCCCCTCCCCCGGGTCGTGCCTGAAAATAGGCAGGATTTGTCTAGTGCACTTACCCGGTCAACAAAAGCTAAATAAAAAATAAAAATAAAATAAATAAATAAACAAGGCACAAATGTAGTTCTTTGCATCCAGTGCTAATTTACAGACATTTGAGACCTTGGCAAGCATGGTTATGGTACTGTGGCAAGGTCTGAAGCCCAACTGCACTATATTGAGCAGGTTGAATGACTCCAGATGGTGCCTGAGTTGGGCATTGACTACCTTCTCTAATAGTTTTGACAAGGTGGGTAGGAGTGATATTGGTCGGTAGTTATTTAGGTCACTGATGTCACCAGATTTGAATAGAGGAATGACATGTGCTGTTTTACAGATAGAGGGGATCACACCCTGGGTAAAGGACAGGTTAAAGAGGTGAGTGATAGGTGGGGATAATATGTGTAACCTATTTTGAGATAATAAGGCTCAATGTGATCTATGCCATCAGTTTTGCTTGTATCTAAGGTCAAGAGCAAGTCTTCCACTTGTTTCAATGGAGGCTGGACAGAGGGAGAAAATATGTTGATGTGCAGGGGCTGAAGAATTTGGGCATGCCAAGTCTTTGCTATTTAATTTGGTATGTAGGGTATTAGCTGGCGAGGCATCAAACGCTAAGCCTGCTGTTGCAAAGTGACTGTTGATGAGTTCCAGAATCTCGCATTTATCAGTAGTGGCATTACCACCAGTGGTAATTTTCAGGGGAAGTGAGCTGGCTGGGCTGTATCCTTCAGTGCTTTAAGTGTTTTCCAAAATTTTGTCACACAATGGGAGGAAGCTTCAAGCTTTGTGTGGAAATGTCTAGCTTTTTCAGCCCTAATCAGTTTGGTGCATTGATTTCTGGTAGATCTAAAGGTGGACCAGTCAGTTGTCAGTTTATTTTTCCTAGCCTTTTTACAAAGGGCATCCCTGTTATTAAGGGCAACTTTGAAATTTGAGATTTGAGAACCAGGGACAGATTTTTTTCTTAGTGTGGATTTTAACTAAGGGGAAGTGTCTATTAATAGCATTGAGGACAATAGTTTTGAATGACTCATACACCTTATCTACTGTGGGAGCCCGATAAAAATCCTGCCAGTTTGCACTTTGAAGATCTTTCAGATAAACATTAGGGTCGAAGCACCAGTGGCTTCTCTTGAAGATGTATCTGGAGGTGGTAGTGGCTTTAGGTACCAACCTCACACAGGCAATTGCACAGTGATCACTGAGGTCATTAGCAAGAGCATTAGCATGTGAGAAGAGGTGAGGTCTGTTTACTAGGATAAGATCAGGTAGTGTACCATAGTCTGGATTTTTGCCATTGCGCTGAGAAATGTTTTTCACGAGCTGGGTAAGCCCAAACATGTTGCAGACTTCCTTTAATGGTTTGGATATGTTAGTTAACCAATCCAGGGTGAAGTCACCCAAGATAACTACCTCTGAGGACAGAGAGTCCAAGACCTTGCTCAAGTGATTTAGAATCTTTAAGCCCGCAGATGGAGGTCTGTAGCAACCAATGACATGGAACTGGACTGATTTAGAAATGTGAACTTCTAGGGTGAGGCTTTCAAATTCTTTAGGAGTAGTAATAGAGAGTACTAAGGTGGCAGTAAATTTATCATTAACATATATTGCTACACCACCCCTTCTGGTTTACCTGTCAGCCCTATATAGATTGTATGAGAAACACAGAAACATAGAATGTGACGGCAGATAAGGACCACTTGGCCCACATAGTCTGCCCATTTTCCTACCTAACAGATAAGCTGCAGATCCTAGTTAACCAACAGCTTACTTCCTCCTACACCCAACTAGGACTGCCTTATGTCAGTCCCATGCATTCTTGAATTCCCCCACTGTTCTTGACTCCATGACCTCCTCAGGGAGGCTGTTCCATGCGTCCACAACCCTTGCTGTGAAAAAATACTTCCTCACATTACCTCTGAGCCGTCCCTCCTCTATCTTCAAATTGTGCCCCCTTGTACTTGCACATCTCTTTTTCTGAAAGATGCTGCCCTCTTGGACTTTGTTGATTCCCTTGAGGTACTTGAAAGTTTCTATCATGTCCCCTCTCTCTCCCTTCTTTACTCAAGGATATACATATTAAGCTCCTTTAGTCTTTCCTCATATGTCTTCTGGTGCAGACCTTGCACCATTTTGGTTGCCCTCCTCTGGACAGCCTCCACTCTGTCTATGTCTTTGTGGAGATGGGTCTCCAGAACTGCACACAGTACTCCAGATGGGATCTCACCAACTGTCTGTACAGAGGATAACAACTTCCTGTTTTCTACTATTGATGCCTCTCCCTATGCATCCCAGTATCCCTCCAGCCTTCCTTACTGCCTTCTCACATTGCTTGCCCACCTTTAGGTCATCTGATATAATTAACCCCAGGTCCCTTTCCATTTTTACTGTTGTCAGTATCTCACCTCCCATTGTGTATTCTTCCCCTAGGTTTTTGTTTCCCAGGTGCATTACCTTGTACTTCTTTGCATTGAATCTAAGCTGCCATACATCTGACCATTCCTCCAACCTTGCCAAGTCCCTTCTCATCCTTTCCACTCCATCTTGTGTATCAACCCTGTTGCAGATCTTTGTGTCATCTGCAAAGAGACTTACTTTTCCTTCCAGTTCCTCTGCAGTGTTACTTATAAAGACATTAAAAAGGACCAGTCCCACTATTGAACCCTGCGGGTACCTCACTAGTAACCCTCCTTTCTTCGCTGTGGACTCCATTTACTACTACCCTTTGCGTCCTGTTGTCTAGCCAATTTTTTATCCAGGCTACCACCTTGGGACCCACTCCAAGGCTGGCTAACTTGTGTATTGATCTTTTGTTTGGGACTGTATCAAATGCCTTGCTAAAATCTAGGTAGGCCATGTCCACAGCCCCTCCCTGGTCTACTATTTTGGTCACTCAGTCAAAGAAATCTATTAGATTCATCTGACATGACCTTCCCATCGTGAATCCATGCTGCCTTGGGTCCCGTGCCCCACAGGCCTCTAGGTACTCAACAATTCTTTCCTTCAGAAATGATTCCATCATTTTCCCTACCACTGAGGTCAAACTAACTGGTCTGTCATTTCCTGCCTCTGTCCTGCTCCCACTTTTGTGAAGAGGAATCACATCCACCCTCCTCCAATCCTCAGGTACCACCCCATTCTCCCATGATTTGTTAAAGAGAGTAGTCAGCGGTGTCTCTAGTTCTACCCTTAATTCCTTCAGAATTCTGGGGTGAATCCCATCAGGCCCCATTGCTTTGTCCACCTTCAATTTTATTAGTTCTTTCAGAACCCTTTCTTACGTAAATGGACTGGTATAGACCCCTGTCTTCTGAGTGTTTCTCTTGCTTGGTTTAGGTACCTCCTTTTCCTTTGTGGATACTGAGCAGAAATATTTATTCAGTATCCCTGCTTTTTCACTGTCACCCTCTACCCACATTCCTTCCCCTTTATTAAGCCTCAGTATCCCTCCTTTGGTCTTTCTTTGTTCCCTAATGTACCTATAAAAGGTCTTATCCCCCCTTCTTAACAGAGTTGAGTATCCTTTCCTTAGTTTGGGCCTTTGCTATTCTGACTGCCTTCCCCGCCTCTTTCTGTTTTAACTGATAAAGTTCTCTGTCCTGCTCCTTCTGTGTTTCCTTATATTTCCTGAATGCTGTCCTTTTCTCCTTAACCTTCCCTGCCACCTCTTTTGAGAACCATAGCGTTTTTTTCCTTCTTTGTGTTGAGGGGGTATTAATTACGTGATCCAATGTAGAGGATCTTAGCCATGTCTCTGTAACCACCAGTAAGTCTGGTTTAGCATGACAAATTCATGATTGTAAGGCATTGAATTTCCTAAGCAGACTACAGGCACTTATGGGCAGGAAACTCAGCCCTCTTAATCGAGCCAGATCCATTGGTGCAGTAATTGGGTGTGTAGGTCCAGAGTTTAACTGGATGTTGCCTGTGCAAATAAGTAGCAGCAAAATTAATGTTCTGATAGCATTTTGTAAGAGCCTTGTAAGGTGTATTCTTATCCTTTGTGGTTGACAGTAAGTGTTGGCTGGTGATTTCCCTTGGCGAGAGGCAAACAGGCCAAGCGAGTCATATGACATCACCCTTACCAAGATGCTGTAACTATGCACAGTGAGTATGCTGGATTTGACCTGGTGGCTAAAGCTGGGGTAAGAGGAACTATCAGTGCCAACATGTACATATGAATTGTAATTGACTGCTGTAAATGTAGAACAACTACCTCAGGGGGAAAGGGGCAGTTCAGGCACTGTCTTGAATCTGCAGGAGATGTGCATGATGGTAGTTCAGGGGTTGGGTCTAGGCAACTGAAAAGCAGACATGCTAGAAACCCTAGGGTTGACAGTGGTGGCATCATTTTGAGGCATTAATTCGAATGGGGCATAAAGGGTATTAGGAGTTTATGCTGTGAAGAGTTAAAGATTTATAGTAGCCAGATCAATGGATCTGGGTAAGGGGGTAATACGTACGGTGGCTCAGAGTCTGGCTGGAATGGAGCAGCAGCTGTAAGACTGGGTATGAGAAAGAGCAAAGTAGAAGGAAGGATGAAAAGAAAAATGGATGAAAAAGATGGTCCCCTTTAAGAGCAAAAGTTAGCCTAAGGGGAACCACCAAAGAGAAGGTAGTGGGCGGGGATTTATGAGTATTTAATAGAGGCTGGGGTTGTGGTATATAGTGTGGTATGAATTACTAGCAGTCCAGAAGAACACTGCTAAACATTTACACACGTGCCTTATGGACAGCCCAATCGGAGAACAGCAGGAATCTTCGGTGGCCAGTAAAAGGCAATCTCTAGTCACTGCATACAAATGATAAATGCAGGTTTCAAGCTGCTAACCCTCTGCTGTAAAGGTTTCAGTTCATACCTTGCAATATTGCTGGGAAGGCAGGCAGTCAGAAGGAGTGCAGTCTCTGGCACAATCAGGCACCACAGCAACTTGATGAGCCTGTTGGGGCAAGCCTGCAAACTTGCACTATTGCTGTGAAGGTGGGCAGTCAGGAGGAGTGCGACTGCTGGCACAGTCAGGCAGTGGAGCCACTTGGTGAGTCCATTGGAGCAAGTCTGCAAACTTGCAGACTTGTAATATTGTAGTCAACAGTCCATACACTCCAACTCTTATAATAGTGATAACATTTATTTAGTTGGAGTATACATGCAATAACTGGCTTCTGTGGTGATTCAACGTCTTAGCATTTAATCAATCACAAAAGCCAGTTATTGCTTCATATACTCCAACTAAATGAATGCTATCACTTAAACCTATCACTACCCCATGTCACAAACACGCATGTGTCTTTATATTAATGCAATCGAAAATGTGTTTTGGGAGTTTTCTTCCAAAAATATATTTTCAGGTGCATTAACAAAATCACACTTATGTGTTCATGAAGTGTGCTGGCAATATGTCCACCCTGAATATTTGGAGTCTGTTGGACCCCAACTGGGCAGGGCATGCACAAAAGTTAAAAAGAAATGCCCCAAAGGGACCTTCTGTAACTCCATAATCATTTTAAACATAGATTTGTTTGTCATTTCTTTCCACTGCAGATGGAAGAGTGCACCAAGGGACATTGAGGAGTATATATTGCGGGACAGAAAAGCCATGATAGGGGACAGAGGTGGGTGCCAGTGGTGGGAGGAGGTGGACTGTGTTCTAGAGGGTGGGCAAGGGTGAGGGCAATTTAAAACAGTTCATCAGTTGATTGGGTGTGATGTTTGGTGTCAGGACAGCATGATTTGCCCTATTGATTCAGTTTTCATGCATTGATGTACTTTAGTACATTACAATACATTTTTGTATGCTTTTTTTTCTGAACTCTGTTTATTGCTCCTACCTCAGTGACCTCTCTCCAGTGAGGATGCTCGGAGCTTAATGTTGCTGCCCATCTGAAGCCTCCACCTCCGCACTCCCATTCAGTCTGATTTCCCTCCTACCTTGACTAGTCACTCACTCCTCCCAGCTCTGAGCCCCCTGGGGCAGGGTCACCATCTCCGAACTGGTGCTCTGTCTAGAATCCAGATGAGCAACCAGAAGGAGGAGGGAGAACAGAAGCACATGGTGGCAAGCCCAACATTGGGCATGGGACTGAGTCCACTGATCCCACCTTCGCCTACCCCTGAGGCAGGTTTTTTTCCTTAGTTGGTTCCAGGAGTGCGGACATGCAGTGACATTCAGTGCTGCAAGGGCACGCTCCCGCACCCACCAGCAAGACATCCGCCATTGCTCCCATACTACTAATCTACACCCCTCAATGTGCTGCAGTCTCCCTGCCTCCGCCAGGAGCTGCTAGAGCAGTCAAGAGCACTGGCCTGCATCCTCAGGAGAGAAGAGGAGAGCTGTCCTACAGATGTTCAGTCCTCTCCTCCCCCTGCTGACTCCTGGCAGCCCGAGTCTGTTCCCGAACCCGGGTCACCGGCATGATGTGAGGTGTCTCGTCCAGTTCCTCAAACCTCAGTGCCACCGGACTGGCATTTTGGTATGCTTTTAAATATACACTACTCATGCAAGTGTATTGAAGAATATCAAGCTATAATAACATATGTAAACTGTAGTGATAGGACATATCCTAATGATATTGATTCCTTATCTTTGCCACCCATAGTTTTCATGATCCATTGGCGATACATGGGAGACATGATGGTTCCTTAAATAGCTAGGCTGAAGTTTGTGGAATATATGAGTGGTATTTCATCAAGAAGAAACACATTTTTTTCAGTTTTCTATTCTTGTTGCATACATGCATTAAAAATGTATGCATACAGTAAATCTACATATCAAAATATTAAACATAGTCTATGCAGTGTTCATAATCAAACATTAAATCTAATAGACTAATATCACTATTCTTATTCCATTTATCAGGCATCCATCCATCCATTCATACATGCACACTGTACATATATGCACAAGTGCACACATGTATAATATATACACACACATATACATATACATTTATGCAATAGGTGTGGACATAAATGGAGTGTGATAAATCCATTTATCTGAGTCAATCTGTGTGTAAAGGCAGAATCTACATTGATACACATAGCTACTTCATCCTCACTCATTTATGTATAGTAAGTATGTCATATTGTGCCCCCCGTCAGCACTACTTTCCCTCACTTTCACTTGTATTTCAGTCACAGCAATAGGAACACCATTCTCATTTCCACTCTCATTTCTCATTTACAAAAGCTATCAAAGCCATCCTGTCCCACTCTCCCAATCTGCTGCTCCTGTCCCTTCTTGCAACTGATGGCGCAACACAAATGTACAGTTATATCATTAACTTCATGTTAATGGTTTAATTGTTTTCCCCTCACACTCTGCTTTCACGCAGTCTGTCTGTATACTCACTCATCCCCACATTACTCTCTTATTGTGTGCTGGTTCCTGTTTCCACTTTCACATAAAATTGCACCACTCTCTATCAATGAAGAACAAAAATGGCAGTTTTTTTTAAATAAAGTATTTTGGTTCCTGAATTCAAAACCTCACTGCTGCCCACTCTTACTGTAGCCAGCCAGAACTCCATTCAGTTTGGAATGCAGTGCTCACAGATGCCCTCACCTCTGAACAGACAAAACAATCAGAACCCATTTCCTGACAGAAATCTCCATTGCCAGCTGCCACACAAAGAACATCTCCCTAATCCAACACCTTTTCTACCACCAAGCTGCATTATTTCTATATATAGAACTCTCAGAATATCTCAGCAAACTGAAACTGCTGCAGCACTCACTCTACTTTATTTTCCCACAACAGAAAGCCCATGCACTCTCACTTCTCCACTAAAAACAAAACCAGTCCAGACTGTAAAAATACACTAAAACTGAATCTTTAATATAAAAAAGGAGAAATAAATATTTCTCTAATCATCCCCCAAGGACAGGATACAAACTTTCCTATCCCCTCACTTAAAAGGCACAATCATTTTTCTCCTTTTAATTATTCACAGCCCAACCTGTCAACCAACACAAGCACATGCCAAGTGGTGCCAGGGCATCAGGACATGAAAACATCACTGCCAACCACTATGCATCCTACCAGGTATACATAGTAAAGCACAAAAAGTCCTATTAAATTTCATTAAAAAATAAACAATGCAAGACAAATCTACCTGCACTATCTAAAACTGTCCCTATTTCATAAATGAAATATACAGAGGGGACCCACTGTGATAAATGATTTATCTGTACTCGTGCTGTTTGACCTCATGCACTTCACTCATGGCTTATACCACTCATGCAGTTACCTGAGGTCAAACAGCACTTGTTTAGATAAATCACACTGGTTCCCTCTGCATGTCCCATCCATCTATCTATCTGTCTGTGGCACGGTCATCACTATAGTTAGGGCTGAGCTGTGGTTTCTATGTTAAACCTCAAATTTTGTACTTCAGTAACTTTACAACTGTTCAATGGATTTGCATGAAGGCTTGCATGCACGGTCTCATGAGATACATCTGTTGGCATGTCAAGTTTTGTTCTGGTAGGGTTTGCAGCAAACATATTAAAAATCTTTTTTTTTTTGTGCTTTTTTTTGTCATCAAATTGTGAACAGACAGTTTATAATATTTGTCTGACATTTTCAGGGTAGAAAGGGATTTCCTCACAGAAGTGCTTTTCCTTGGTTTGGTGAAAAAATATGAATCCGTTAAAACGTTATTTGATTTTAAAGTTTTGTGTTCTGAGCATGCTCAGTACAGTCTTTTTGATAGATTTCTGGAACAAAAAAATAATTTGGTCCTCATGAAAAATTATTCTTTTTCATTAGAGGCCAATCCTTTTTCATGAGGAAAAATTCCTTTTTCATGAGCCACCATCTTGTTTTGCATTTCATTTTTAAAAATACCTTGAAAACCAAACATGAACTCCTCCAGAGACACCAACACATGTATCTTAGTTACTGGGGCTCTGTTATGTGGATTCTGCAGTTATCTGGTGGAAAAATGACCCTGCAAGGCATTTTTTAAACATTGTAAATCCTTTTTAGTGACTCGCTAATTCTTTTTTTGTGATTCCTTTTTCATTCTCATGAAAAAGGATTTCTACTTGTGAAAAAGGATGTGGGACTTAGGTTTTTTTGGAGCCTTTTTTCATGAGAATTGATCTTTTTTTTGTGAGCGTTTGTCCTTCTCAAAAACAAGGATTTCTACTCTTGTAAAAGGATTTGGGACTTAAGGTTTTTTTTCCAATTCTTTCATGAGAATGGATCCTTTTTTATGAGCTTTTGTCATTCTCATGAAAAAAGATTTAAACTCATGAAAAAGGATTTGGGACTTATTTTTTTCAGATTCTTTTTTCGAAAAAAGAAATCCTTTTTTGTGACTCTGTCATTCTCATGAAAAAGGATTTCTACTCACAAAAAGGATGTAGAACTTCATTTTTTACAGGTTTTCTTTGGAGTAAGTGAGTTTCAATATAGTTCAATGGGTTTTTCAACTTTGATGCATAGCTTTGCCATTCTTGCATATTTTTATATAAAATTTTCAATACAACCTTTTTGAGACCCCATCTCATGAACGATGTCAAAGGAATTATGCAAATCCAGCCCAAAATGTGATTTTGCAGCTGGTTGGTGAAATGACCTTTCAGTCAGTACTTGAACATTTTCACCACCCTTGTTTTCAAGGTGGGGTCATAAGAAGGGTATGTTGAAAATGTGGAGGGTAAAATTTGTAAAAATGGCACAGTTATGCACATTTGACCTACATATATGCATCTAAGATGGGATGGGAGTGCTGGGGCCAAAAATTATGGATGGGCGCCCTGCACTCCTACACTCAAATAAGGAAACAGTTACAGCAGGATAGGAATGCAAGACCCAGGCTACAGGCTCCTACAGGCACATAAGGATTTGGTTGGCAGAAAAAAATGAACAAGATTTAAAAACAGTCACTGCTGACCAACTGAACACAGACTTAAGAAAGTTCTATGGCACTATTAGAAATTCCTATGGTGAAGAATATGGAGTCTCCAGTTTTATTGGATTAAAAGGTGACTTAAACAGACATCTAGGTTCTGTTATTGTGTCCAGACATATGAATATTGTCACATACAGTGAATTCCAGGGAGCAAATAATGTTTTTGTCTCTGTCATTAAAAAGTACCGAAAAGCAGGGAAAGACAGCACCCAGCATCATGACTGCCTGACAGAAGCAGACTTCAGAAAACTAAAAAAACCTCAAATGTCCTTTCACCAGCCACTGCCCCTAGACTGGTTAAAAAAGTATGGTTCAATTTACATACAGACTTAGTTTAGTTGCCATATTGGTCCTTGTAAGAGCAGCATATGACAGTTATTTAGAAAATTGCATACTATTATCTCCCGGGTCATACTTAAAAAAGGAAAAAAACCAGAAAGAATTCTCATTGGTTTAAAATACTCATCTAAACCATAACTGAAGTTTTAATAAGAAGAACTACATTTCACCATTTCACTATTAGCTGAGAAGCCTTCCAGGGTCAAATGTCCACAGAATAAGATAAGAATCCTTCGAGCAGAAAGTTCCACTAACTTAAAAACTGAATGTCTAAGTGTATTATGTGAATACAGTGTGTTAAAATGTGATATTATTGTATGTTAAAAGAAACAACTGTATAACATAAATTTTCTATATATGGAATTAAGTGGGATTAAAGTAAAGTTAAAAAAAACAAAGAAAAAAGGTGCACTCAGTTAAGGTCGGGTGCCATAAAATACAAATATAGTTAATAAAACAGGAAACGGTACTCCAGTCTAGCATTGCTGTTATTTAGTAATATTTATTAAATCATTATAAATCCAAAGCAGAAATTCAAGTACAAAACATTTTATATTTTCCAAAACACAATGTACAGGTTCATATACCATTTCAGTGTTAACAGCCCAGTGCTTCGAGATCACAAAGACCTCTTTGTCAAGGGTGTGGCATTACTGTAAGGTGCACATTTGTATAGTGTTTTAATCACCAGGTATTACCAAATTGTCATTGTCAGTGGCTCAGCAGGTAGCACATTCGCCTCTGAGGCTGGGAGATCAGAAAGCTGTGAGTTCTATCCCCACACCAGGCACTTGGCGTAGTATCCCAATAATGACACTGCAGTGCAACATGAGGGGGGTGCTGCACTCCTGAGGTGCTGTCTTTCAGATGAGATGTTAAACCGAGGTCCCATCTGCCTGTTCTGATGGTAGTTCAGGTGGATGTTAAAGATCCCATGGCACTTCTCGAAAAGAGTAGGGGAATTTTTATTGAGACAGAACAAACATTACATCACATTTATCACTTTGTACAACTAAATGAGGTAATATGCACAGAATATACATTTGTAAGCAGTTTAAAGAAAGAAAAGAAAAACACACCAAAAACACACACAAAAAAGGAAAAAGGAACAAAAGAACCAACAATATTCAGTGAAGTCACTTCAATTTAATAGAGAAATCCTAAATTCTTCCAGAAATGATTTTGTTTATCTAAGGAATCCTTTTTTTTTTCACTTTACTTTACATTCATTATTGCACTTTCTGTCTGTTTTATTAAAGCAAGGTTAGTAGTCTGCTGCTGTTGAAAAAGATATTGACATCTGCTCTGCCACATAAAATATTTGATAATTGCAAAAATAACATGTAGTGTACTAATGTGAAAAGTTTTCCAAATTCCAGCATATTCTCCTAAAACTAGAGTACTGTAATTAATCCTTGTGATAAACGACCAGTTCCATCTGGTTGCTAAATCATGTCAAAAGTGTACAGCCACTGAACATTGAAAAAAGAAATGTATCGTTTCTTCAGCATTAATACATTCCTGTCTAAAACACAATCCTTCTTGTATAGCTTTATGCTTCATATTGCTTTTAGCACCTAGCTTCCCTTGTCTACATAGCCACATGATATCCCATGTGTATACAGGAACCCCTTTGTCTGTTAGTGTGGATAATGCTGGGGCCATTTTAGTGGGTGCACATTCCAGAAATATAAATATTACTTTTTGAGTTTGAAATACTATATGATTATATATCCCTTTTCAGCTAAAAGTCGGGATAGTTCTTTTATCTATCTGCCATATTCTTAATTTTTTTAAGGCCACCTCCTCATAACTTGGTATATTGTATTGTGCTAGCATTTTAGGTGGTTGCTGTTCCCATTTTCCCATAAACCCTTACATAGCTCTTATTATCCATTGTTTCCAGGCCTGTTGTGTATTATCTGAAAATATTTCAAAGAGAGAATGAATAAAAAAAGAGCAAAAAAACACTAAAGGGTTTATCATATTCAGGCCACCTTCCTTAATAGGAAGATAAGTCACAGCCCTTTTTATGGGATTAAGTCTGCTGCCCCATATTATCTGAAATAAGACACTGAATAATACTGTTTCTAACTGTATTGGAATAGTAAATACATACCTAAGATAAATAAAAATAGGTAATAGGAATTTCTTAGCTATTAATACTCTTTTCTGTTTCACTAGTTTCCTTGTTTTCCATGTCCTCACCTTTGCTTCATATATTTGCATTTAAGTTTCCCAGGTATACAAAGCTGGATTATCATGTAGAAACTATATTCCCAATTTTTTCTGTGGTTCATTTTTTTATGCTCATCTCTAATATGTGATGTATTCCTTTGTTGCCCTCTATCTTATCCCCTAGTGGTATTGCTACACTTTTATTTAAATTTATCTCTGCCCCTTATAATGGGCTACATTTTTGAAAGATTTGCAATGCCTGTTGTCCTGATGCACTAGAGTCAACAAAAATACAGACATCGTCCACATAGGCAGATACTTTCTCGGTCTGTAAAGACTAATGTGGGGCTATCCCAATGATGGTAGTATCCCATTTACTCTGATGTATTATGGAGGTCTAATGCAATTGTGTACAGTAGGTGACTCAGAGGGCACCCTTGTCATACTCCTCTCTGTAATGCTATTGTTTCTCCAAAAATTCTATTAATTTGGGGTAAGAAGCAGGCATCCTTATATAGAAACTTTATCCATCCCACCATTCTATCTGGGATAACATAAGCTGTCAGAATTTGCAGTAAATAGTCATGGTCTACCATATCGAATGCTTTGGCTTGGTCCAAAGATAATATATATCCTGATCCTTCCTCCTACTACTCTCAAATAATTCTAGTAATATAAACAGATTGTGTTTAATATTTCTCTGGGGTATGGCACACATTTGTGCCACATCTATCACGTCTCCTGTAATTGATTGAAGCCTGTTGCATAACATTTTTGCCAGTATTTTATAGTCACAGTTTAGTAAGCTTATGGACCTCCAATTTTTAATGTCATGCCTATCTCCTTTTCTTAAATATATAGTTAATAATAGCTTTGCCCAGATCTGTTTTTTCTTATTTTGATGTTAGCATATAATTAAAGACTAGCTCTAGGATCATACTCATTTCATATGCATATTTTTTATAAAATTCATTTCATATCCTATCCAGGCCTGGTGATGACCCTGTGTTAAGGCCCTGAATTGCAATACTGTATATATTTCCTCTTGTGAGATGGGTTGCTCTAGCCCTCCATTATGGTCTATGTGTAGCTGCAGTAATGGGGCAGTCATAATGGACTTAAAATCAGTTTTATCTCCAGATTTTATAGAAAATTTTTTCTTCAGATGATTCTGAACTACTAGCATCGTGGCCATAGCTGAGTCTGTTATAGAACCATCAGGTTTATATAGTCCTGTCATGACTGTATTATCTATCCATTGTTTGCAGGCCATGTATGGGTCTATGGCGGGCTTTTTTTAGTTCCATACTGCATTTCAGTCTCTAAGGATTTAGGCCTGTTATATTGATATGAAAACATTTGTTTTTTTATTTCTATAATTTGGAGTTTATATTTATTTTGATCCTTTACTGGGAATGATATTAATTTATACAGTTGATTTCTATAGCCTAAGTATTTCAGGTGATCACTGTTAGACTGACTGTTTCCATATTTCTTAAACATGTTTTATAATTCCTGTTTTGTTACATACCATCAGTCCCACAGATCATCATGCAGACATTGTACTGAGAGTCTAGCTGCTAATAATGCTTCAATCTGTACTTTAACTTCCTGTTTACCAAGAATTGAGACATTTTAGTTGCCCTCCTCTGGACTGTTTCCATCCTGTCCATGTCCTTGCGTAGATGAGGTCTCCAAAACTGCACCCAGTATTCCAGATGGGGTCTCACCAACTGTCTGTACAGAGTGATAACCACTTCCCTTTTTCTACTTGTGATGCCCCTTCCTATTTATCCCAGTATCCCCCTGGCTCTCCTTACTGACTTCTCACATTACTTACCCACCTTTAGGTCATCTGATATGACTACCCCCAAGTACCTTTCCATTTCCTTTGTTGTTAGTACCTCCCCTGCTATTGTGTATTCTTCTCCTGGGTTTTGTTTCCCAGGTGCATTACTTTGCACTTCTTTGCATTGAATCTAAGTTACCATATGTCTGACCATTCCTCCAACCTTGCCAAGTCCCTTCTCATCCTTTCTACCCCCCTTGTGTATCAACTCTGTTACAGATCTTTGTGTCATCTGCAAGAGGCATACCTTTCCTCAGACCCTCTGCAATGTCACCTATAAAGATGTTAAGGAGGACTGGACCCAGTACTGAGCCTGAGGTACTCCACTAGTAACCCCTTTCTTCGAATGTGTTCCATTCACTATTACCTTCTGAGTCCTGTTGTGCAGCCAGTTTGCTACCAGGCTACCACCCTGGAACCCACTCCCAGGCTGGCTAACTTAATTATTATTCTTTTGTGCGGGACTGTGTCAAATGCCTTGCTAAATTCTAGGTAGGCCATATCCACAGCCCCTCCCTGGTCTATTTCTTTGGTCACCCAGTCAAAGAAATCAATTAGATTCATCTGACATGACCTTCCTGCTGTAAATCCATGCTGCTTTGGGTCCTGTGCCCTGCTGGCCTCTAGGTACTCAACATTTCTTTCTTTCAGAAATGATTCCATCATTTTTCCTACCGCCGAGGTCAGACTTACAGGTCTGTAGTTTTCTGCTTCTGCCTTGCTCCCACTTTTGTGAAGGGCAATCACATCTGCCCACCTCCAGTCCTCAGGTACCATCCCATCCTTCCATGATTTGTTAAAAAGAGTGGTCAGTGGTGTCACTAGGTCCTCCCTTAGTTCTTTTAGGATTCTGGGGTGAATCCCATCAGGCCCCATTGCTTTGTCCACCTTGAGTTTTAGGAGTTCTTTCAGGACTCTTTCTTCTGTAAATGGACTGGTGTCAACCCTACCCAGAGTTGCTTCTATTGTCTGGTTTAGGTAACGCCTCCTCATCTTCTTTTTGTGAATACTGAGCAAAAGTATTCATTCAGTATCTCTGCCTTTTTACTGTCTCCCTCTGACCACCTCCCCCTCCTTTATTAATCTTCACTATTCCTCCCTTAACCTTTCTATGCTCCCTAATGTATGTATAAAAGGTTTTATCCCCCTTCTTAACTGAGTTGGCTGATTTTTCCTTGGTTTGGGCCTTTGCTATTCTGACTGCCTTCCCCACTTCTTTCTGCTTTAATTGATAAAGTTCCCTGCTGTGATCCTTCTGTGATTCCTTATACTTTCTGAATGCAGCCATTTTCTCCGTAACCTTCCCTGCCACCTCTTTTGAAAACCATAGTGGTTTTTTACCCCGCTTTGTTTTCTTTATTTTTTTCACACAAAGGCTTGTTGCCTCTATGATAGCAGTTTTCATGTTTCTCCATTGTTCTTCCACCCCTCCTTTTTGGCCATTTGCTAGTGCATTCCTCAGGTATTTACTCATTTTGCCAAAGTCAGCCCTTCTAAAGTCCAATATCCTTGTTCTTGTATGGCTTGTCTCCATGGTTGTGCTTATTGTGAAGCACACTGTGTAGTGGTCACTTGTTCCCAGATGTCTACTGACTTCTAAGTTTGTGATCCTCTCTCCATTTGAGAGTACCAGGACTAGTATTGCTCCTTCCAGAGTGGGTTCCAACACTAGCTGTCTAAGGCCTGCCCCCTGCAGGGCATCGAGAATGACCCTGCTCTTGGATGTGGCTGCAGTACATGTCATCCAGTTAACATCTGGCATATTCAGGTCCCCCATCAACAGTATCTCCCCTTTTTCAGCCATTTTAAGAATGTCCACTAACATTTTCTTGTCCATTTCCTCCCCTTGAGCCTGAGGTCTGTATACAACCCCTGTGCGGACTGTGATGCCATTCCCTGTCTCCAAGGTGACCCAGAGTGCCTCTTGTCCTCTCCCTTTACTTTTTAGTTCTGTAGCTTTGATCCCTTCCCTTATATATAGAGCTACTCCACCTCCTCTTTTACCCTCCCTGTCCCTTCTGTAGACTGTGTACCCTGGTATGTTAACATTCCAGTCATGGTTCTCCATGTGCCATGTTTCCATGACTGCCACAATATCCAATTGTTCATCTTCCATCAGGGCTACTAGCTCAGGAAGCTTGTTTCCCAGACTATGGGCATTAGTACTCATTGCCCTCCATTTAATGTTGGCATTATCCTTTTTCCCCATCCCTGCTATTATTGCACTTGTCTATTTTTCCATTTACCCCTGTCATGCCCTCTGTTGAGCTCTGTATCTCACTGTTTACCTTACTACCTGCCATGTTTTGTTGGGGGAGGCTTGAAATTTCCTGCCTCTTATCAGCACCTCCCCTCTTCGCTAGTTTAAAAGCTTGCCAAGGGAGCATTTAAATATGTCACTTAGGAGCTTGGTTCTCTTCATGGACAGATGCAGACCATCATGCCAGTATAGACCTTTATCTCTCCAGGTGTACCCCCAGTCCCCATTGAAGCCAAAGCCCTGTGCTCTACACCAGTTTGCAACCATTCATTAAACTGCATGGTGTTGAGTACCCTAGCCTCACCCCTTCCATGGACTGGCAGCACCTCTGGAAAGGTAACCGTGCTTGCTACCTGTTTGAGGCCTCTCCCCAACTCCACAAATGCAGCTACATGAACACCAAATTGCATAGACTACATGAGAGGTATTACAAGTAATACAAATGTTTTGCATTTGTGCATGTAATGCAATTATGACATGGAAAAATCACTTAAAATTACTTCCTTATAACTAGTTATCGTTCCTGTTACTTGGGGGTCCCTCACAGATTAAATTCAATTGGGTAAATATTGTAGTAATTAATGCAAATGATGGTTTGTTAGGACTTTTGGCTTTCATACGTAGTGAATATATACTTCCTTTTAACTAATTATTTTTCCCTGGAGGAGAGGGTTTAATTCCATTGTGTTTTTATTCAGATTCCTCATAATGTTTCTGTACATATACATTTTTGAACTCTGAACATATCAGGATGCATGGTCTTATTTACTTGGTGTCCTTGACAGGTTTGTTTTTTTAATTTTGTACTTATACTGACAATTCATATAATCTTGTATAAAATCTAGTTACAGCACTGAAGATCTCAATGTTTATGGAATATAGTAAATGGTTGGGTGTATAGTGGGGAAAATGTCTTCAGATAGAGTTTCCACAGTATAAATGTGTGAAACAGTTTGTCACACAAGGTAAACTTTACTTTAAACCCACTTAATACCATATATAGAAAATTCCTGTTATATAGTTTTTTTTGTTTTTTTAAAACATACAATAATATCTCATTTTATAGCATGGGCTCCTAAAATATTGTCTTCTGACTGGCCCAAACAGGTCACATGACCATGGATTAATGTCTGATATACCCACAGTTACATGGTCACATGGCTTTATTTCACTGTTATTTTTATGTAAAACTCAAACAAAAGATTGCCCATGTTATACGAGGATTAACCCACTCCAGGTTATGGGTTTACTGAGAATTAACCCATGTCTGGGTAGCTGAAATCACTCAGCTTCACCTCGTGATTCCAGCTACACCAGGCGTGGATTAATGCTCAGTAAACCCATACCCTGTTGTGGGTTAATCCGGCCTTAATAGACTGCTGTGAGTGGGGTGAGCTGAGTGGGGCATGTGTCACCGCATTCGGAGACACGCATGTCTGTGTGTGTCTGCAGTGTCCGCTGGAGACACTGGGGAACTGAACATAGAACCGTTGCCACAGCAGTAAGTAAGATCATACTCTGGCTATTAATTAACCCAGTAAAATTGATGGTCCTATTAAATAGTGTAGCCTTTGCTTAATGTTTTGCCAGGGGGATCCAAACAGTGAATTTGTCTGTGGCAAGTGCTTATTAATAAACTTCTTACAGGAACAGATAGCTAGTCTCCTTGATAGGGAAACAATCAGTACAGACATTGAAAATCTAGAAAACTTTATTGATGATGCTGTAGAACAGTATATTTCTCCTAGTTGACTCCCCCCAATCATGAAACTTATGAAGCGTACTATCCCTTTTTGGAAACAGTAGTAAATCACTCTCATTCTCCCATAGAAGCTTGGGCCTTGGTTACAAAAACCAAAACCAAATGCAGAGGGGGTCAAACACATCACTCATTCCAGGTTCCTGTACAAAACAGATTTGTGTCACTAGTTGACCAAGAGCCTCATGTAATGGCTAGCAACTCGGACAATTCTACACCAGGTGTCTTGCAGGAAACTGTAAAACCACCCAAATCGATATCTGCAGAAGATAGGAATACTAAACATTTACTAGGGACCCTTATGTCACTAGACACTAGGCCATTTGAGAAGCCCAGTCATATAAACCCCTTCACTTCAAGTAAAAAACAGAATTCCACTCCCTTAATGTCCATTCAGAGACCAAAACAGAAACAGATATTTGTTTTGGGTGACAGACAAGGATAATGATACTTGTTCTTGTTTCAGGGGGGCAAGAGTATCAGATATTACTGCTATGATTCCCAATATTTTACAAAATTCAGGTTCAAATCCCTTGGTCATTAGCCATGTTGGCACAAATGATATACAAAGAACAAGTTTAAATAAACGGAAACAGGATTATGTTGCACTTAACAACTTGCTCATGGAAAAATGGCGTACAGTTTGTTTTTCAGAGATTTTGCCTGTTCCCAGAGCTACCGAGTTTATAACTTCAAGAATTGAGCAATTAAATGAATGGTTGCAAAAATGGCACATCACACAAAATATTTCCTGTGTTGCACATTGGGAGAACTTTGTAGACAAACCCCCCTGGTACAGTTGGAATGGACTGTATCTTAATTGAAGAGGCAGTACCATGTTGGGGAAGTCCTTATTAAACATCTTTAACAACCATTTAAACTAAACATGAAGGGGGAGAATGGGGAAATGCCCATGTCTCTTATATACCACAATAATCAGTTACAAAGAACATGCAAAATTCTGTCACTGAATGCACTATCATTAAATCTCAACAAACTGATAGAGTTAGAAGCAAAAAGCAAATTGCTGAATCTAAGTATCATAAGAATAACAGAAACCTGGTGGGATTCATACTCTCTGTGGAATCATCAAATACTGGGCTATAAACTCTATCACAGAAATAGAGTAAACAAAAAAGGCGGGGGGGGGTTGTCTTTATGTAAGAGAAGATATCCCCTCCTATGAACTACAGTCCCAAAATAACCCTGAAAGTATCTGGGTTGCAGTCCAACTAAAAGGACTTTCACAAATTATAATAGGAAATTGCTATAACCCCCTATCATCTGATTCTATTTACAGAGATGCTTTGCTAAGGGATATTGTACATTTTTCTAATCACAAGGATGTAATAATCATGGGAGATTTCAACATGCCCCACATAGATTGGCCTACAAACACAAGTAGTAGTAAACTTGATTTTGATTTTCTGGCTATGTTTACAGAACATGGCTTGTCACAACTAATTTCCTCCCCTACTAGAGGTAATAACATTCTTGACCTTGGTATCTCAAACTTGAGTCACAAACTGTCTAATATTCAGATATTGGATCCATTGGGAAATAGTGACCATTATTCAGTTTTGTTCAAATTTATAGGGGAACGTCAGTTTAAAAAAGAAATCAACACATAGAAACTATGATGGAGCCAATTATAAGAGTATTATCAGTAAAATAAGAAACATTCAGTGGAATGAATCTCTTCAGGGACTTATAGTTAACGAGGAATGGATTAAACTAACAAAATATAATCAATAACTTAGAGGATAACCATGAACCCATAAAAAAATAAATATAACAAAAAGGGTAGGATACCAATATGGTTAAACAGAACAATTAGACTGCAAATTAAAAAATAAGAAACAGATTTTTAAAAAACTTCAAAACAGTCAACCTATGGAAATAGCACACACTATACTAAATACAAGAAAACCTTACAGAACCTAAAAAACCTGATCAAGAAAGCCAAAATGAAAATAGAATTCAAGTTGGCACATACCAAAGATGCTTACGAAGCACGCGTTTCCTATTTAAACAACAAAAAGGGAAATTCCAGAAAGACAGGGCCACTTACAAATAATGACAATATTGTGCAATGTGATACTGACATAGTCAATCTTTTTAATACTTATTTCTGCTCAGTCTTCTCAAATAAAGAATCGTATATACCAAAGGTGGATTCCAGGGCATGTTCAGAGTCTAGTCATAGTCATAACATTATTGCTTCTAACATTATTCCACTTTTAAAATCCTTAAAAAAAACATCAGTCCAGGGCCTTCCCAAATCAGTGCTAGATTTCTTATTGAAACTGCTGAAGCAATATCAAGTCCTTTAAAAATAATATTTAATAGATCCTTATAGTCAGCTGAAATTCTTGCAGACTGGTTAACAGCATCTGTAAGCCCAATGCATAAGAAAGGTAGTAGGTCAAGTGTTCAGAATTATCATCCCATAAGCCTTATATCAATCACCTGCAAAACTATGGAAAAGATGATAAAATCATTTCTAATGAAAGAAATGAGAGAATTAAATATAAATGACAATACACAGCATGGACTTAGATCTGGTCACTCCTATACTACTAACTTGTATTCTATAATAATATTATTCTGGGTCTAGATAACAAACAGCAGATGGATGTCATTCTGCTTAATTATAGCAAAGCCTTTGACTAGGTCTCCCATGGTAATCTGATCAAAAAAATGGAAACTTTTGGGTTTTCCTATTGCTTAATTAATTGGGTAAATGCATGGTTGACAAACAGAACCCAGAGAGTCATCATAAATAACTGTGCTTCAAATCTTGGTGTAGTCACTAGTGGGGTTCCACAGGGCTCAGTGCTTGGCCTCATTTTGTTCAACATTTATAAAGTGATATGAAAATAAGCACCAACAATTGGTTATCCAGATTTGCTGACAACTCTAAACTTGGGGGTTTGGTGGATAATACTCAAGATGCTACACAAGATGGAGTGGAAAGGATGAGAAGGGACTTGGCAAGGTTGGAGGAATGGTCAAATGTATGGCAGCTCAGATTCAATGCAAAGAAGTGCAAGGTAATGCACATGGGAAACAAAAACCCAGGAGAAGAGTACACAGTGGGGGGTGAGATACTGACAACAGTAAAAATGGAAAGGGACCTGGGGGTAATTATATCAGATGACCTAAAGGTGGGCAAGCAATGTGAGAAGGCAGTAAGGAAGGCTGGGGGGATACTGGGATGCATAGGAAGAGGCATCAATAGTAGAAAACAGGAAGTTGTTATCCCTCTGTACAGACAGTTGGTAAGACCCCATCTGGAGTACTGTGTGCAGTTCTGGAGACCCCATCTCTGCAAAGACATAGTGTGGAGGCTGTCCAGTGGAGGGCAACCAAAATGGTGCAGGGTCTGCACCAGAAGACTTACGAAGAAAGACTGAAGGAGCTTAATATGTATACCCTTGAGGAAAGAAGGTAGAGAGGGGACATGATAGAAACTTTCAAGTACTTCAAGGGGATCAACAAAGTCCAAGAGGGTAGCATCTTTCAGAAAAAGAGATGTGCAAGAACAAGGGGGCACAATTTGAAGATAGAGGGGGGATGGCTCAGAACTAATGTGAGGAAGTATTTTTTCACAGAGAGGGTTGTGGATGCATGGAACAGTCTACCTGAGGAGGTCGTGGCATCAAGAACAGTGGGGGAATTCAAGAATGCATGGGACTGACATAAGGCAGTCCTAGTAGGGGGTAGGAGGAAGTAAGCTGTTGGTTAACTAGGATCTGCAGCTTATCTGTTAGGTAGGAAAATGGGCAGACTAGGTGGGCCAAGCGGTCCTTATCTGCCATCAAATTCTATGTTTCTGATTCACTTAAATTAGATCTTCAAATTATTGAAAAATGGGCACTAGATAATAAAATTATATTTAACACTGATAAATGTATGTTCTTACATTTCGGGACACATAACTCACAAAACAATTACTATATAAATAATAATCTAATTAAATCTACTAATAAGGAAAGGGACTTGGGCATATTGGTAAATTCTAGACTGTCACCTACAGACCATTGTCTAAAAATAGATAATACTACAACTGGGTTACTTAGGCAAATATAGCGCTCTTTTGTTACAAGGACCGAACAATGTCTAATACCTCTCTATAGGGCATGTATCAGACCACTCATAGATTATGGGTCTCCATTTCTGAGCCCTTATCTAAAGGGAAATATTGACCAGCTTGAGAGGATTCAAAGACAGCAACCAGGATGGTCCAGACACTACGAAACAGCCCCTATCATGCCAGACTTCAGATCAAGGGTTTAAATTCATTACAAAATAAAAGAACTAGAGGGGGCCTACTCTTAGTCTATAAATTGAGGAAAATCCAGATCTCATGAATAAGTGTGGACTCCGCTCAACTGTGAGGTGAACTCTACTGAGATGCCATAAGAAACAATTCATAGTTCCTAAAGTAAGAACCAGTCAGAGACTAAATTTCTTTTCAGTTAGAGCACCAAGACCATGGAATAAATTACTACAGGAACTGGTCAATTCTACTAGTGTGGATGTTTTCAAAAAGGATCTTGACAATTGGTTAACCCAGAAACATATGTTCTAATTTGCCCACATTGTGTGAGGGGAAATCTAGATGGGCCTCGGCCTTCTTTTTTCCTTAAAACCTAGTAAACCTACTAGTAGTAAACTGTATTCACATAACATACTTAGACATTCAGCTTTTAAGTTATTGGAACTTTCTGCTCGAAAGATTCTTATTCTGTGGACATTTGGCCTTGGACGATTTTTCAGCTAATAGCAAACTGGTGAAATCTAGTTCTTATTTAAACTTCAGTTATTATTTAAATGAGTATTTTAAACCAATGAGAATTCGTTCTGTTTTTTTTTTTATGTATGATCTGGGAGTTAATACTATGTGGTTTTCTAAATAACTGCCATAAGCTTCTGAAGAAGGACTTGGTTGGTCCGAAAGCTTAGGCACTTTGTTCTTTTTGTAACATCAATGTTGATCCAATAAAAGGTATCAAACCATTTGCTTCTGGATCTGGTTCAATTTAGAAATTTTCATAGCAAGAAGAGGAAGAGAGGGTCAAAAAGAACTGAGAAGAGAGTGTTTCCAAATAAAATGTGACAAAAGTGACCCAGAACATAGCACTCTGTCCCACAACCAGGACACTAAAAACTATAAGGATGCCAGAGAACTAAACCAAGATTCACTATAAGGTTTTGTCTTTGCCCAACCTAATAACCCTCTCTGCCCTGTCCTGTCTTATCATACAAAAATACCTCTACAAGTGCCCACCTGATGTCACAGCATTCCTTCTGCATCCAAAATGAGCAGCACAAAGCATCCTAGACAAACATGCAATATGGTATTTGAGAGAACCCATGGGAATAAATTTCCTGCCTTCCCTCATGCCTCATCTCTCCACCATAGCTGGACTCTCACAGCAATACATGAACCACTGCCTGAGGTCCACAGTGGTACAGATGCTGTCCTCCACAGTCCTAAAACCAGACAAATAATGACAATCACAGGCCACAAATCTGAAGTCTGCCTCAAATCCTTCTGGGCTGCAATGCTTCAGGATTGAACAAACTGGACTAACATCCTAGCTGACAACTCCACTACTTACTTGGTATTACTTCCTTGGTATGAAAGAACAGAAATAGGTCAGAGCCCATCAAGACTGTTCCCCATACTATGTGGGACATTATTTATCTATTATCCCTCAACCAAACATCTATTTTATTTTTAAAGACAGTGGCACTAGTTGCCTCTACCAGTTCTTGTGGCAAGGTGTTCCATACAGTGGATGCTCTTATTGGGAAAAAGTTTCCCCTTTTGCTGGTTTTATAAGTTTTTACTTCAAGCTGTTTATTATACAGTCTCAGAACATGTCTCCTTTTGGAGAGTGTTAGACCACATTTTTCCATTAGATCTGGTGAATTTATTAAATTAAAAACCATAAGCGTATCACCTCTTAATCTTCTAGTTTGAAGAGAGAAGAGACCAGTACCTTTTAATCTGTTCTGATAATCCAAGTTTGTTAATCTTGGAATCATTCTAGTTATTCTCCTTTGAACCTGTTCAAGAATTGCTGTGACTTTTTTTGGGTTTGGATTCCAGAAAGGGGAGCCATAGTCTAGATACGGTCTAATGTATGCCCTATAGAATGGAATAAGGCATTGTTCAGTGCGATTAACAAAAGTGCATTTTATTTGCCTCAAAGGTCTGTTGGTCATGCAAGCAGTTCTAACACAGTGATCATTTGATGTAAGTTTATTATTAACATATATCCCTAAATCTTTTTCGCAATTTGATGAGTGAAGTGGTAGTCCGTTTATATAATATATTGTTTTTGGATTATTTACACCGAAATGCACTACCAAACATTTGTCTTGATTAAACTGCATATGATTTTCATTTGCCCGAAGTGTTAATTTTTCCAAATCCTTCTTTAATGCAGAAAAATGTTCTTGATTATTAACCTTGCCCTTCAATTTAGTATCGTCTGCAAATTTAACCATGAAGTTATTTGGCCCTGTTTGTAAATCACTGATAAAGAGATTAAACAATGTTGGTCCCAAGACCTACCCCTGCGGTACCCCTCTTGTCACACTACCCGAATCGGACAAGATATCATTAATTCTGACTCTCTGAGAATGATTTGTCAACCAGTTTAATGTCCAGTTGACAATATCAGGTGACAAACCTAGATTGTGCATTTTAGTAATGAGTTTTTCATGTGAGACTTTATCGAAAGCTCTACTAAAGTCCAAAAGAATTACATCAGTAGGGATACCCACATCTAGTAGAGTACTTATATTATTGTAAACAGATATCAGATTGGTGGTGCAGGAATACTTGAGATTAAACCCATGCTGATTTGAATAATAAATTCCTAATTTTTTACAATCTTGATCTATTAGAGACTTCATTACTCGTTCCATTAATTTACCAGCCACTGAGGTCAGGCTAATTGGATGATAATTTTGCACAGAACCTCTATTGACTTTTTTAAATATGGGAATAACTATTGCTGAATGCCAATCATTTGGTACAATGCTTTCTTGTAAGGATTTGTTGAAGATAATTGACAAAGGCATAGAAATATTTATAGAGGGTTCGATCAGAAACCATGGATGAATACCATCTGGGCCCGGACTAGTATTGATTTTTAGTTTTTTTAAAGCCTGTGTAATGTCAGTTGGATAGACCCTATGATAATCTACATGGTGAACTTTAAATGTACTAATAGGTGATTTTTGAGAGAAGACAGAACAAAAGTATTTATTAAAGAGATTCGAGGTTTCTATATCAGATAGAAAAGAGCCATTGGTTATAATGGGACCAATGGTCCTTGATGCATCTTTTTTACTATTTATATAGGAGAAAATAGATTTGTGACAGTCTTTTGTGTGAGCTAGTTTAAATGCTAGCTTATTTTTTGCCAATTTAATAGATTTTTTTACATTTTTTACAGATAGTCTATATTTATGTAATAAAGTAGTTTTAAATGTTTTAAACTACAGACCAGCAAACACCCTCTCTCCTGACCACAACAGCACCAGCAACCATAAACACCATAACTGTAATGACTGATGCAGTTACAGAACAAAAAGCACAGCACCCAGCACTTTGAACCTCCAGTGAACTTCAAGCCATAAACTCTGCAAGAACTGAAGCAACCCAGGAAACTCCAATAATAAGAGAGTACTCCAGGCAGCCCTGCCGTGCATCCCAAAATGAATCCAAAGAAGCAGCTGGAATCCATGTCCACAAGACAATTTCTACACTGGCAGTGATTTTTAAACTGGAAACATGCAGGAAGCCTGTGTGCAGCTGTGAACCACTCTCCTACTCTCCTCTGCTAACATGGATCCAGTACCTCTTTTCAGTAAGAATCAGAGCTCCAGTGTAAAAACAACAGCACAACCTCAGCACAGCTGTGTTGATGCAATCGCCACAACCTCTGACAGCAGCACATAATCCAGTAGCACCCTATATGGAAAACATCATGGTGCATAGAAACCTCCAGTTCAACATATACTACAAGTAAGCTCTGCACACAGTTTCTACCCCTTTAAAACCTCCAGCACAGAAAAAAATGTTTCCTGCTGCAATGAACTTCCACCTTGTTCACCTTATTCAAGTTGTGCACAAGAAAATATAAACTTTGTTTTATGATACTTTTCCAGTTCATGCTTTCTAAACCTGTTGCAGTTGACATTTCTTAGACTTTGAGGACTGGATATTCAAACTGCGCCCAAAAAGTGCGCAATAGCAGGAGCAAGCACAAGTCCATTGCACCCATGTGCAATAGATGCGATATTCAAAAAAGGAGCAAGCCAAATTGTGCTAACAGCCAACATCTGAATATCGCACAACTTGTGCCATAGCGCAACTAGGAAGGGGAAGCTGAGCAGATACGTTGCGCTATAGCGCAACAAGGGCTGTCCAGCTGAGCAGCCCAGAGACACCATAGTGCAAGCAGGGAGCCCCCCAGCAGCAGAGGAATGGAACTGCACAACCAGGGAGGTAGGGAGGGGCCCACCACCCATGCCACAGATGGGCACAGGAACACACTGCAGAACTGAGAATGCACCCCCACACCCCAAGCACAGTACAACCGGTGGAGGGATGGAATATCCACCGGCCCATGAGGACAAGCAAACAAAGCACAGCTGGGCTATGGTGCCCCATCACACCCACCGGCAAGCTGAGACTGCCGCACAAGGAGGGCAGACCACCCCATGGCACAGCAGCCCCCCCATGCACAGCACACCCTGCACCGTGACCCCAAGACACCCCCCATGAGCAGTGACCACCACTGCAGGAATCTCCATGCATACCACCACCCCCACTGTCACACTGCAACCTCGTGTACCACAGAACCATACAAGCCAGACCCACCATGAGCACCCAGCAGTGGGTGGCAGCACACGGCAATGCAACAACAGCAGACACAGTGCCAACACGCACAATTCCGTGAGGTACAGCTGAGAGACTGAACATGTGTTGCCACAAAAGGTACCCCACATGGGAAAGGGCATGCCCCTGACACCACTGCCATTGATACAGCACCCTGCACAGTAGACAAGTGTCACAGCGTGACCCACCATGAGCCACAGCAGCCAGCACAGACACCCACAGTGGTGCATGGAAGCATGCAGCACACCAGATGCAACACAGTGCAGGGGCAAACACACACCCATACCCTTGGGGACACTAACACAGGGGTGCAGTAGTGTGGCAACCAAGCCCCCAATGTGGGCCCATGTAAACTGTGCACACACAGCCTGCAATCCACCATGGCACAGGGGTGACACCCACCCTGTGCATGAACTTTGGCCCTGTACACCACCAGCATATGCCTGGAGCACAAGTCATAGACAGTGGTGCACAGCCCCTGCAACACACACAAGCCACAGCATGGAGGTGGGACAGCAAATGTGGAGGCCACAGTGTCACCCGAGGCAAACATGCACCACACCAGTGACAGGAGGCAACCCAGCATTGTGACGGTCACAGTGGATGACCTGCAGGGACAGCCACCACTGACAAGGCAGTGAACCTCGCAGGCCACAGACATGCAAGGGTGTCAGTAGCACAGGCCAAGGACAGGTTGACAGGGGCACAATGGACACAAAGCAGGCACCATGGACCACTGCACACAGTAATGCAATGCACAGAGAATAACACACACCACAGATACCGACTGATAGCCACTCCCACACCAGAGACACTTCCCCCACGCGCACACACACACATACCCATGACTGAAGCACCCCAGATGCCATGCACACCACTGCAACTGAGCACCTATAGCCAGCTGCAAATCAGAGACCACCACAGTATTCATATCAAAATATCTGTATTAGAAAATATATAACAACAACAACAACTATGTACAAATATTTATAAACGTGGGGTGGAGGGACAGGAACAAGGTGGGGGTGGGTAAGGGGCAGGGGTGAAAAAATGGGAGAGGGAAGGTGGGGTGTGAGGGTCAGTCAAAGGGGGGAGGTTGTCCATGGTCACTGGCATCCAGCCTGGTCCTCCCGCTGCCTGGGGCTGTTCCCTGGGTCACCTCCTCCTCCTCACCCCATGCTGATGGACATCCCTCAGGATGGCAAGGGACTCTTGTGCCATGTGCACCAGATCCTGGATGGACCGCTCTATCTGCAGGAGTATCAGCACACCTAGGACAAGGGATCAGAGTCAATGGGTGTGACTGTCCATTCCCCTGCAGTCCACCCATTATGCATGGCATATAGCCATGTGCCACGCTCCTGTGATGGTGTGCACCCACCTACAGTGACCGTGTCCACAAGACATGCCCAACCAGGCAGCAACAGCCATGTGTACCACTGCACACACACACCACCCATGTCCAGCACAGCAGAACCAAGGCTGTACAGTAACGTGGCTATGCGGTGGGCAGGCAGTGCCACAGCCTTGTGCCCAGTGCATGCATGGATCACCATTGACGCACTCCCAGACATGCAGTGCCACTGGACAGTGCTGACTGTCACATGTCGCGTGCATGGCAGTGGTGTCCATGGATGGTGGCCATTCCCTGCTTCCCACCCTGTCACACAGCATGCAGTGGCAATCATGGTGTCATGGCACTCACCCTCATTGGGTTGTTGCTGCCATTGGGGTTGGTCCCCGACACGCCCCCATGCAGCGTCCACCACCCTCTGCTGCTGCTCCATAATTCTCCTCCATTCTGCCATGCTTGTGGGAGACAAAAGGAGAGAAACACATCAGTACAAACCCAAAGCATATTCCCCCTGCCCCAATGTGTGTGCCCACCCACCCAGCCAGACCCATCCATCCCATACCCTGTAAACACCGCCACAGCCAACCCTAGACCATCCCTCCCCTATGTGCTGGACACATAAGACAGTGTTACCTATATGGACCATACAGGTGCATAGATGTATCACCCACCTGGATGAGGCACCACGCCCCTCCTAGCACATGACCGCAGATGTGCCAGTAGCCCCAGCTCCCTCCATCTCAGGTCCCCATACCAGTGCCTGCACTGCTCGGCCATCCTCCTGTGGCCAGTGGCTGCCTCCAGGTCAGTGGCCACCTCTTGCCAGACCTGGGTCCTGGCCCTGTCCAGTGGCACCTCACCAAACAGTGGACCATAGTGTGGCTCCACAATGGCCACAAGGTTGGCCAGCTCAAGGTCACTCTACTGAGGGGCTCTCCTGTTGTCATCTCTAGTGCTATAGTAGGCAATATGGCACTCCGCAGTGCGGCAACCCCACGTGGAAGTGCTGCACAGTACATCGCCGCCATTCCCTATCACGCTGTCGGTACAGTGCCGCCATTCCCTATCGTGCTGTCACCGAACAGTGCGATAGAGCTGCAGCCATGCCAGACATATGGCGCCAAGGGGGGCAAAGGTCGGGCACAGGGTCATGGATCTCTGGCGCAAGGCCACGCACAGTGCCATCGGACGTCTATGCGTCTAGTGCGATTGGTTGCCTGTGTGCCATCGCCACAGCGAACTATTGCGCAGTTGTGCCACAGCGCCATGTAGTGACCCTCACCGTAGCACCACTGGCACAATGGTGGCCATGCCCTGAATTGCCTACCACGCACAGCACGTCATCAGCGTGGCAGACGCCTGCGTAAGCTACCTGGGCATGTGCAGTGCTGTGTACTACGCAGCCACATAACTGCGCCTTTGGCTCAGCACATTCAACACAATTGTGCAAAGCGCAACAGCGCGATATTCAGCCGTCATATGCAAATCATCTGATCAGCCATTCAGTGGCACAGCAACGCGATTTGCATCTCATTAAAGTTGCCCCACACCTAATTTGCATGGATTTCGCTATAAAAAATGCGACGCTGTTCTGCAGTGGCCATATTCGGTTACTGCAGTTTATAGGTGAGTTGCATGCTGTGTGCTGTTCTGGACTGTGGTCTCAGGGAATTGCTTTGTACTGCACAGTCACAGGTAACCACTCTCACCCATACAGGCTGAGAAATGAACGAGTGAGGACTGGGTGAGGAGGATGATGGTGGGCGGAAGAGGAGGCCTAATTTTACTAAGGCTGAGACGGAGGCACTCTTCGAGGCCTACCTGGATCAGGAGCCACTGCTCAGTGGACAGCAGGGCACCCCTCAGGCCCATGCTGCTGCATGGGAGGGGGTGGCATGTGTCATCAACCTGTACGGCAGCCACCAGCGCTCTGTGCAGGAGTGTAAGAAGAAGATGGGTACCAACAGGAGGAGGGTGAAGGAGTAGGTGGCTGCCATTAGGGCGGCACGTGCTGCAACAGGCGGGGCCTAGCCGGAGGTGGTGCAGCTGAGCTGACTCCGGCAGAGGACAGGCTCACTGCAAGCATGCAGCGCAGTGCCATTGAGGGCGTTCCAGGAGGTGGCTTCCAGACAGGTGGTAGCCTATCACTGCATGGTACGTAATGGTCTGTTGGGGGGTGAAGGTAGATCACAAGCACTAACATGTCATTACTTTCTGTTACAGATCCTGTGCATCTGCAGGGGTCGGCGGTGGAGGGCCTGTCCACTGTGGACAGCCATCTGGGGTTGGAGGAGGGACCAGCCACCTCCACAGGTAGCCGGCGTGCATTGCAACAGTGTGCATGCCTGGCTGCCAACACTGATGTCATTGAGACAGGTGTGGGGGAGGCCCTTCCTGTGTCTCAGAGGTCTTGCATCCAAGCATGGCAGCACGCTGTGGCTGTGGCACAGACCTGCACTGTTGATGATGCAACGACCATTATGGGCATTGACATGAATGTGTCATGGAATGGACACCCAGCAGGCCAGCTCATGCCCATGGACCTGGCTGGTTCCGATGTGTGTGCCAGCACGTCAGCACAGTCCCAGGCTGTGCCTGTCCCACCAGTGGCTGGTCAGGTCAGTGGCACTGTTGCGGTCACAGCGGCAGAACAACCAATCCCTTGGGCACAGCAGGTGGAGGGGCAGCAGCAGCAGTCACCCACCGGGACTGGGGGTACAGGGTTCAGCGGTGGCGTATGTGCATCACCTGTGGACTTGCCCATACCTGGTCCTGGTGCGCAATGCCCACCCTCAAGGGGTGCTGAACATCAGGCCCTTCCATACCCTGAGGGACAGGTTGCCTATGTGGCAGACGACCTCTTTGACGAGCACACCCGCCTGCTGCAGGCATCAGTACAGCAGCAGATGTGGCTTGCAACGTCTGTGGAGGCACTGTGTGTGGCTCTGGAGTGGGTCGAGGAGTGACACAGCAGTGACACTGAGAGGATCCTGTCATGGATTGACCATTTGTGGGTGAATGTGACCGCTGCCATTGACAGGCTAACACAGGTGTTGGTTGCTGTCGTGGCCACATTGGGCACACAGTCAGGTGCCCCTGTGTCACTCACACCGTGCAGTTCGCTATCCACTCCCCATTCCCGGCGTCGTGCAACACCCATCCTGTCGACTCCAGGTTCAGCTGTGGGCATCCCGAGCACTCCTGGCGTGGGTATGTTCGGTATGCTGCAGACACCTGTGTGGGCACAGTCGCGTTCATGCAGTGGAACCCCTGGTGGACCATTGGTGCCACCCCATGAGGCCCGTGCTCAGCCTGCCAGTGCTGCTGGGTCATGGTGGGGTCACCCACGCATCCGAGGTGGACGTGGCACTGTGCCGCAAGACTGACCTGTCTCCCAGTACTGGCCCTGTCTGGTGCTGCCCTGTGTGCATTGTGTGTTTTGGTGGCGGTGCACGGTGGGTACCAGCCTACTGCGCAGACACCGCGGACCACCTGCACGCCCTCCGACTGCTGTCAAGGTGCGTGTGCATGATGATGCCTGCATTGCGCTGTACCCAAAGTGCGATGGTGCCCAGCATCTGACACACACACACACACATAGACAGTCAGTGGACGTGGTGGCCTGTGAACATGTGTGTTGCTAGTGTCTGTGTTCTGGGTCTGTTTTGCACCTGACCCCTGTGCACTTTGTGCCTATTGTGTGTGCATGTGTGTGTGTGTCTGTCCATGTGGAGTGTTACTGTTCACCCCTCCCTGATTGTATGTGTGTGCTTCTGTGCCCTGCCACTTCCCTTGCCATCATGCACCCCTGGTGTGTTTCCCTGTATGTATGTGGGTTGTGCCCTAGCCACTGGTGGTTGCACATGGCCCCATGACTTACCTGTGTTGGCTGAAGTGCTCCTCTGTGATGGTGTCCCGGTGCAGCTGGGCCAGCCGGATCAGTCGGGGGTCCCGTCGTCCAAGGGGGGGCTGCCCATCCCCATCATCACCGGCATCACCGGCGTCCCCATCGCTGTCCCCCTCTTTGACCTGTATGGCTATCCCACAGTCTTTGGCCATGTTGTGCAGGATACAACAGGCCAGGAATATCCCACAGGCCTTTGAGGGGCTATACTGTAGGGCACCACCAGAGGTGTCCAGGCAATGGAAACGCGCCTTCAGCATCCCAAACACCCGCTCAATAATGTTGCGTGTGGTGGCATGTGCCTCATTGAAGCATTGCTGCGATGGGGTCGTGGGCCGCCGGTAGGGTGTGAGCAGCCAGGGACGGAGTGGGTATCCACTGTCACCTGTGTGGAGATAGTGGAGGTTAGTGTCTTGTTCAGGCTCAGACTGCCCCAAACCCTGTGTGCCACACCCATGGCACCTGTGGCTTACCCCCTTGCCCATGATTTGTCAGTTCTACACGCATACTCACCCACTAGATGACCTGTGGGGATGTCCCCACTCTCAAATCGATGGCACAGTGCCGACTGGTACCATATGAAGGAATCATGTGCTCCCCAAGGGTGCGTGGCACAGACATTGATGATGCTCCCACTGGCATCACACACCACCTGGCAGTTGACACTGGCATATCCCTTCCGGTTCATGTAGGCAGCCCCATCGGGGCCAGGTGGTGTGCGAATGGCCACTTGGGTGCAGTCTATCACCCCTAGCACGTCAGGCATACGTGCTACCCTGTGGAACTCCTGTATGTTTGCTGTGCGCTCCGCCGCGGTGCTGGGGACATGGATGTACTCCACAGCATGTGGCAGCAGTGCACTGAGGAATTGGGTGAGGATGCGTGAGGTGGCTGACTGTGTTATACCTGTGGTGTCCCCTGTTGGTCTCTGGAAGGTACCCGTGGCGAGCAAGCACATGCAGGCTGTTACCTTTGTCTCCACTGACAGGGCATGACTCCGTCGTGTGGGTGCCTGCATCACATCACTGCACAGCTCACAGAGCCGCCTCAGTATTGCCCTGTTCAGGTGGTACCAGCCCACAATCTCGACATCTGAGTACAGCTCAAAGCTGGTGCGGGTTCGGTACTGCCTGTTGGGGGCGTACCACCGACAGGGCCCTTCCATGGCCATGTCCCCCTGCAGCATGCCTTCTCACCCCCCTCATTACAGCTTCCATGTGGAAGGTGGCACTGTCCATGTCCCTGGCTTGTGTTCCCCCCAGCTGTTGTTGCTTTGTTCCCCCCGCTGTCCTGACTGCTACCTCCACTGCACCGGGTACACCTACTGGCCTCTGCTCTCTGTGGCCCCACACACCTTCCCTTGCCCCTATTCTGTTGTCTTGTTTCCCTGGCCTGCCCTCTTTCTCCCTCTTGCTCTGTCTCTCTCCTTGCCTCATGTGGCTTCCCTGTAGCATTCTTGCACCTCTTCCTTGCTCCTTTTTATTTTGGCTCATTTCTGCTATGGTGCAACTTCCGCCTGATCCACTGTTGCGCATTGCGCAAATCTTTGAACATCGCACTGCACACTTTATGCATGGTTCCACCCCCTTCGGTTGGGCATGCCTTCATTATCATTGCACTGTTGCTCAGCATGTTTTCAGTGGCGCAACTGCCTCCTGCTGAAAATCGCAGAATGGTGCATTTTCTGACTTGTGCTGGCGCAACCCTGTTGCACATTGCACAACCCTTTTGAATATCCAGCCCATAAAGTTCTTGTTGAAAATAATCTAGTTACTGTTTTTACTGTTCAAGTTTTTGAAGAACCATGTTGTAACTGTCACTGTTCCACTTTTAAAAGAGCCACATTGTAATTGTGTTGTAGACAAAAACATACATAAATTCATTTTAAAAGATAAAACTGCCTCATGTGTTTCTTTCTTGCACTATTTTACTAACAGAGATATTGCCAATAGGTTACCATTTTATAAGATAAATAACCCATTACAGGGAGTGCAGTGATGCTCTGATATAAGCACACTTGGGTGGTTGAACGTGCTTGGCCTGTGGCCTAGTGCATAGATCAGAACATGACAGCAGCCCTGTAGTTGAGTTATCTATTATGTATCGATATCTGTATCTTTATCTATATATACAGTATATATATATATATATATATATAATCTATATCTTGCATACTGTATAATGCATACCCAGTTCAAAACATTACCCAGAGCCCTATATAACAGATACAGTACCTGTTATAATTAACAAACTTTAATCCTGTTAATTGCCTAAAAACATACTTGTGAACATAAAGTTTTCTGTTTGGGTGTTCATTACGGGTAAGGAATAATGAACTAATATAAAAGAAATACAGTACTATAATTTTGAAAAATAATGCATTATACAGTTGCTGTTCTGCCAATAATCATTGTCTTTGTACTTAAATTGATAAGATGCTAAACTGGGTAAACATGATCTACCTTAATTCAATACAATGAAGAATTTAATAACATAACCTTAATTGTCTTCTGCAGCTTTTCCTGGCTAAGCTTGCAAAAACAGAGTAAGATTTAAAGATTCCTGAAGATAAAATGAAGATTTTAGCAATTTTTGTGACATGATATCAGTAGTTTGCCAGTGGACTACGGTAACCCAAATAACTGAGAATGTTTTTATTTAGTCTTAGTACAGTCTTACAGTTTTTGAAAAAGCATATTCTAAAAAATATGTTTAACAAACATTTTGTTAAAGTATCAATAAATGGACACTGTATTGATATTACTTTTTGATGTTTTCCTGACTCCATCCTTTGATTTTAAAAAGCATATATGTTTCTCACCAGTGGTTCCTAAGTTGGACATTTCTAAATATATTTCTAAAGATCATTTATTCAATAAAAGGCTAACTTTGGAAATGTTGCAGGTATCTATATTGTATGTATGTGTGTATATATATTTCTATATATGTTGTAAAAAACTTTGTTAGTGCTCCAGTTAGGGTTAAAGTGACAAAAGTTGGGAAATGAGGTGTTAGGGTTTCCCTAACATTCCACTCTTCCAGACCAGGTAGGAGAGCAGGAATGGTGTGAGCCTTGTGCTTTCCAAGTCTAATGCTCACCCCATTCCATCTGTAAATAAGGTCAGATGTGTAATCTTTATGAGAATGGGATGAACATTAGGCTTAAGAAGCCCAAAGCACAACCCACGCCTCCTCTCCTGCCTGTTCTGGAAGGGTGTGTTGTTAGGGAAACTCTAATGCCCCATTTCCCAACTTTTGTCACTTTGACCCTAACTGGAACATTAACAAAGTTTTCTGCAACTTATTTCCTTACTTTTTGAAATTGTATAATAGTATCCTGATGTTACTGTTGGAACACAGGGTCCTTTGGACCTTCATTCCCATCCCTCAGTTGATGCATATATGTATATAGCTGTGGAAGCACAGGGTCCTCTGGGCCCTGTGGTTCCATTTATAGGATAACAGTGACCAAATTATCAGCATAGCCATCTTATTACTCCACCTCAAGAACCTGGTACAAAAAATTTTTGAATCCCTGCTAAAACATAATTCTGTACAACTGCAACACCATTCCACACCACAGGTACAAAAAACATTTTGGGCAGGATTTGAAAATGACAGCTGTGACATACATTAGTTGAGGTAATAACAAGGCTATGTTTAAAATTTGGGGTTAAAATATTAAAAATTCCAGAAGTTACAATCAGGCGTAGTGAAATTGCAGTGAATGGTCATAACTTTGTCATTTTTTCATATTTTGACCTCAAATTTTGAACATAGTCTTCTTATGACCCTCCTCATAAACCCCATAGGTATAAAATTCTCAAATACATGCCAAACTGCCATTCTGCATCACAGCTAAGAAAACACATTTTAGACAGGATGTGAAAAATGACAGCTATACTGTTCAAGGGGTGGTGTGACAAAATGGCTATGTTGAAAATTTGGAGTGAGAATATTAAAAATTACCAAAGTTATGCATATGTGTAAAAAAATTTAAATGAACTCTCATATCTTGACCATTTTCAGGAATTTTTTCACCAGATTTTCAACATGGCCTTTTTGGGACCCAACCTCATGAACACTAGTGGTAAAATTTCATTATTCTGTCCTGAAAGGTGATTTCACAATGCAACACAAGATCACCCTTTTTTTTAATTTTATTTAGTGATTCAGAAAAGACTTTTGAGTGAAAGCTCTTTTACAAAGGTTCCATGTCATAGATTGCAAAACAAAGTACAATAGGAGAAAGCAAAGGTACATTACAATGAACAATACAGCTTGGATTCAGAACTTACAGAATAACTCAAAACATAGGTACAAGTTAAATAACAAGAAAAACACTTTATGAGGGTGGGGGGGGATAAGCAGCCACAAAGTGCCTTGTCAGTAGTACAGAGGGAGAGGGATAGCTAGCAATAGGGTGAAGAAAGGACATACGATAGAGAAGTATGTACTGTGGTGGAGGTGAAGGGTGGGGGAAGAAGGGCAATAAGGTATGGGGAGAAATGGTGGGGCGAGGGGAGGCTGAGTGGAGAGGACATGCTAGAGTAAAATGGTAGGGTGTGAGGGGGCATGGTCAGGCAACCTGCATTAGTAGTGACTGTTAGAGAAACTCATGGGACTGTGAGTTGGGAGAGGAGTGGTGGGTGCCAAAGGAGCAAGATGCAAACTGATTGCTGTGGCAAACCCAGTTAATGAAATGACAGTGCCATTGTTCATGAGGTGGGGTCACATAAAGTCCATGTTGAAAATTGGTGAAAAAATTCTGAAAAATGGTAAAGTTATGAACAAAAGTTCAAAACACCATTGAAATACATTATGCTGCACTTACTTTGATTCCTGAGTTCATGGTTCGGCTTTGAAGAGTGCAGATGTGTCTTGGTCCACAGAAGATGACAATCTAAGACCTCCGGTGGTAAGTATAGGGTAAGGGGGTGGTGGGTGCTCAGAGGTAGGGTCAGGATGGGGGAGGGTGATGGTTGGGATGACAAGGGACCATTTTCTTTTTTTTTCACGTTTAAAAAAAACATCGGGGCTGTTTTCTTTTTACAGGTTTAAACTAAATAAATATTTTATGACACTGGGGGTAGACTCCCCAGTGTCCCACACTGCTGGGGGGTTGTAATACTGACATGGGGATTGGGCACCCCTACGATGTGAGCACTATAAATAAAACGGGGTGGTGCGTCGGGGCATCTGATACCAGGGTTGGGAATCCCAGTGTCAGATTATAAATCCCCACTGTTCTCATACAGCAGTGGCCAGAGGAACTGAGGCTACTGGACCTACTTCCCCCACCCCAGGAGCAGTCAGTATACAGGGAGATCTGTCATGATGCTGGGACTGTTGCCAACTAGTAATTTATAAACAGTAGATAATTTGTGATTAGAAAGGGTACAATGCATGTGCTTATCTATGAAACTGGCAGTGATCAGACAGTCCCTTAAATTTCACCTCTTTACCATTCACTCAGTGTTTGTAGTTCACAAATGTTTCATAAATATTCAGGGATTTCTTTACATGGGGCCTCCACTTGCTTTGAGAGAGCACCGAGGTCTCCACTGTTTTAGTTTTAAAACCAGAATATTCTACCTTAACCCTTAATGATTTGGTTTGGCTCTCACTGGTTCTAGCAATGCATACATGCATCAGTAAGGTCTAGTTATTATAACAAATAAGTAGCACTCTACTTAAGATATACCAGTACACTGCCCAGACTTTATACATGTGGCATGCAAATCAAAAGTTGAGAGGATTTCCCTACTATGTGCATGCATGTGTTAAGTGTCTATATTTGTGTCTGTCTGTACTTGTTTCTGCGGTGGAATCGATTCTCTCACAAAACTGGGCATCTGGGATTTTGGGTGCCAGAAAACTAATTTTGGACATTATATAAACAAACAAATATCAGAATCTAGCTAAACACATCCCGTTTACCTAGGTTCTGATGTTTGTTTCTTAAAATGACAACATTCTTATGTTTTTTTCCACTTTTTTTAGTTGGTGAAAAAAAAATGGCAGCTCATGAAAAAGGATTTTTTTCCTCACAAAAAGGATGGGTCTCATGAGAAAGACTCCTTTTTTGTGAGGTCAATACTTTGTCAAACTTTGTCCCTCTATTCTGGACAGTGATCTTCCCATTGAAAGCAATGGGAACTTAAAAAATTGAATACCTTTGCGACAGATTAATATTTTTTCAACAAAGCATGGCAGTTCTGTTACCCAAACTGTACCTACCATAGAAAGATCACACCAGAATTCTACACTGTTTGAACACAAAGTGATGAGGAATAAACTGCAAAAAATGGTGACTTTAAGGTTTTTACACTATCTGGATCTCAGAATCTGGACATCTGATCAGAATGAAACTTGCTGGTAGCATGTGAAGATAGCGAGCGAGGAATGGTGCCACATCAAAATGGCAATAGAACCACTGCGCCAACAAATTTTGAGATCCAGATTCCCCCATCCATGTGTTGTGCCCCTCCCCAGAGTAGGAATTTCTAGTAAGAGGTGTGTAGTGGGTGAAGCCCACGGCAACAAAAGACTTTTTAAAAACTGGTTGTGATGTGAGTTCAGCTCCATTATCACATATCACTGTTCCTCACTCACTATTATGACAGGGAACCAAGCTTGCCACATCAAGAGATCTACCCCATGGTACAGTGCATGCCAGATTTTGTGCAAATCCATTGATTGGTTACAAAGTTATTAAAGTGCAAAATTTGAGGGTTAACATTAAACAGGCTACCTAACCCTAACTTTACAGGCACAACAATGCCCCTATAATATATATATATCAGCTGTCTGTGAGAATGAGGGATGCCTCTCATTTTAACCCTCAAAATTCCTCTTCCTCTTCTTCTTCATCTGTACTTCTTAAAAAAAGGTGCTGCCTACAAAATGAATGTTCTGTAAATTCAGACTTTAAATCAGAGATTCATAATATTCAAAGATGCTAAATTAAAAATAAACTTTGCACAAGTAAACACATTGGTTTCCACAGTGTTCTGAACTTGCACCTCAGTATCTGAGGATGTGTCCCTCATTGTCCTTCATTTTCAGTGTCTGTGTCCCTCTGTTCAGTGACAAAAATTTGAGATATATATATATATATATATATATATATATATATATATATATATATATATTCTCTGTGCTCCATATCAATCAATAAATCATGTTTATTGTTCTTCCAGAAAAGTTTAAATTTTGGACATTCCAATATTAATAGATACAATAAGACAATAAACACAATTAGAAACATCTAATTAATCTTAAATATCAACTTTAAATATCTTTATGTATATCCCTTTTTATTTCTTTTGAAGTCTTCTTCTATGTGCCTGTTTCTTAAAACTAATTACTTTTGAGAACAAATTAGCACATAATAGTACATCTATCACTGTCCCTGGATGGAGCAAAATAAATACTGGATCATAATCCAAATTCAAATATTTCATTAAAAAGTTATTTTAAAGTTATAGTTTTGCTTTTTTTATAGAAGGGTCATTGTACTATAATATGATATAAAGTTTCTTTAAACCCCTTGTTACAGTAACATTCATGAGTATTGTTATTGAATGTAAGAGTAAAACGGTTAAACTATATAAATTTGGAGATGATTAATTCAAATCTTGCCCATGTAATTATTTTCTGAATATTAGGGGCTAATGGGTGTAATAGATAATTTTCTATCCTTGAGTCAACCTTGTTTTTTCCCAACCATATAGCTTGTTTCTGTGATCTAACCAATCTTAGTTATTTTTCAAAGGCATTATCAAAGATTTTTCTTTTAATTTTCCCTCTATAAGAATTCGATATTAAGATACCCTTCTGATAATCTCTCCATAAATGAAAGGAATTAATCTTTTGTAAGTTTAGAATTACACTTTTTAGCCATGGCGAGAAAAAAACATTGGCATATCATGTTTGTTTTTCATAAAGGCAGAGTTTAATTAAGTTGTTATAGTTATTATTAAGAATTTTTAGCCAATATGAGAGAAGTCTTAGATTAATTAAATCTGCCAGTGGAATTCTACCTAATTCAGATCTTACAATTGCGTTAAGTCTGTGCTCCATATATGATGTCATCACATCATATGTTACTCAGTGAGAGGAGTGCATTTCACTATAGAAATAAGGCAATCATGCCACAGCATTGTACCAACAATTCCACAGGAAAATAGGAGTCCTACCACTGAAATTAAGATGAAAGTGTCATGGATAAGTAGGGGCCCTATTTATAAGCAATATAAGTTGTCAATAATTGAAAACTGTATTAGTAAAGCTTGTCTGTGATATTTCCCTGACCCAAGCTTTCGATTAAAACAAAATGTTTGTAGCTCTAACAAGACCTTGACCTCAAGTAATGAACTATGGCTAGTTTATCCCGCGGTATCAAGGTTTTCATGCTATAGCCTGAATGATTCCAGTCAGTATCTGTTTTATAAAACCTTGCAACCTGATTGGTAGTGAAACATCATAATAAAAAATGCAAGAATGACAGAATACAATGTTTGACAGCTAAAGGTGGACAATAGTTCATAATACTGTTGACCACTTTTGTGAAATATCGACTAGTTTTGCGACCTATCAACCAATTTTGACAACTATTGCCCAGTTGTTGGTGTAAAACTGGTTAATTGTTTAAAAACATTTATGCCCAGATATTCAAAGGGGATGTGCCGTGCACAACAGGGTTCCACCTTGCACAGTCCCCCAATGCACCCTAGTGTGATATTCAAAGGGGCAAGTTGTGCTGCGCACATCCCGATGCACTGGGGCACATTGGTAATGTATGAGATGCAAATGCAGGGGGCATGCCCATGCATATGCTGCACATCCCAATATTCAGCCCGGGATATATGATTCATATGCTGGCACAACCCTGATGTGCACCACATATGGGGGCGCAGTGCTGTGCCAGGGAAAAGGAGGAACAATCCATGGCCACTCACAGGTGGGCTGCTGCATTGCAAGGCACAACACAGCACCTGCCAGCCATGGGTGGCCACCCACACAGCAGCGACACTGTCCACGTGCACTCACATCCTCCCCGGTGGTCCAGTGGACCCCCTGACACACCCGATTGCTGGCAACCATATGTCAGCATAACACCCAGTGTGCTAGTGTCCCCCTTCCCTTCCCTTCTTAGTGGCCCAGTCATGGGCAGTAGTGATGCAGATCCCTGTACCCAGTGGGCTAGTATTCTCCCCTCAGTACAGTCTGCCTGATCACAGCCAGTAGTACCCCAAAGCCCTACACCAGCTGGTGCAGATGCCCACACCCCTATTCTGCCCAACTGGGGGCATGTGATATAAATAGTACACCTGGTGGCCCAGTGGACCCCCCTCCCATCCTGCCAACAGAAGACCCAACCACCCAGCTCCCTCCCGGTCATTGGTGGGTGGCAGCACCCTGCCCACATACTGCCTGGCCACCCACCAAATGACAGTGTACAGTATGTGCTGTATGCCTGTTGGTCCACACTGTGGACCAATGGACATACTAACCATACTGTACTACACAGGCACAGTTTTGTGCAAGGCTTCATTCATATAACCATGCCTATATAGTACAGTATGGTCTGTATGCCCATTGGTCCACAGTGTGGACCAATAGGCATACAGCACATACTGTACACTGTCATTTGGCAGGTGGCCAGGAGGTATGCAGGCAGGGTGCTGCTGCCCACTGATGACAGGGGGGAGCTGGGTGGCTGGGTCCTCTGTGGGTGGGATGGGAGGGGGGGTCCACTGGGCCACCAGGTTTACTATTTCTGTCACATGCCCATGATCAGGTGGAATGGGGGGGACATCTGCACCAGCTAGTTCAGGGCTTTGGGGTATCACTGGTCATAATCAGGTGGACTGGGTAGAGGGGTACTAGCCTATCTGGTATAGGGCTTTGCATCACTACTGCCAGCAATCAGGCCACTCAGGAGGGTGAGGGGGGAACACTAGCACACTGGATGCTATGCTGGCATACGGTTGCCCACAATTGGGCATGACAGAGGGAGGGGGATACCACTGGACCACCTGGTGGCTGTATCTGTTATGGGAGATCACATCCAGGCATACAGGTGGGGGGCACTAGCATGCCAGGGACACAGTGCCTCCTGCAGGCAGCTCTGTGCAATGCATGCAAATGGGGCCATAATGACATGCTAATGGCCCCATTAGTGCTATGCATATATTATGGTTCCATTCGCATGCCCTCTTCTGAATATCACATGTGATGCACACAACGCAACTGCATTTGCACTGGAACATTCCCAGTCCTCCCTGTCTGTGAGATGCTCTGGTGCATTGTACTTGTGCCATGTGCATTCTGTGCAGAATTCAATGGTGATGCGCCATGGCACATCAACTTTGAATATCACCCTGTCCTGGCCCTACTGCAGCTCTGTTGCACTGCACCCCCACTTGTGCCATTTCCTGGTGCAGTCTGAATATCTGGCCCCCTGTGTCATGTGACTGGCTCTGGACCAATCACAGACCAGGATTTTTTAAGGATGGATAGATGAATAGATAGACAGATAGCTAGACAGACAGACAGTTTGATTTATTTCTGTCTCTCCCAGGTCATGCCTGAAAATAGGCATTTGATTTTTTGGTCCACCTAGCTGGTAAATGAAAACTATCTAAACAGAGTCCATAGTCTTCTGTCCAGTCTTTCAGCTTCCCCCAAAAACTGTATGTGAGTATTATGTAATCATGTGCATGTACTGGGCAGCATATTATGTGAGTGTTATGACAATACTACCACACTGCAGTGACTGAAAGAAAATACAATCAGTTTAATATTTGTAAAGAATGAGATGACATAAAATACAATTGGCATCAAGGCAAACATCTTTTGCAGATATGTTAGTAGATGCTGGATAATCATTTATTCAGTTCTTAGCAAAACCTGCACATTAGCCACTCAGTGCACCCACAGCCCCTCCCCCAGATAAAATATCATCCCCTGCCCTTTTAGTCTCCTGACAAAATGAGACACTACCAAGGGAGTTTATTTGGCAAGGGCTTGCAGTTATTGATAGACACTTGTTCTTACCTGGTCCATAAGGGCTGGTGAAGAGTAATGTTTGATGGCAACCTGTACCTCAGTGGTCCAACATGGTGTAGATGTTTCGAGATGGTGGGAGTCTTATTCCTGAATGATGTGTCACCTCATGATTTTGAGGTATGGCAGATGGCACACGATTCTGCATGTTGTATTTCTTGTAGAGGCTGTTGCTTACAGACTATGGTATCAAATGTTGGGAATACCATCTTGATGGTACTGTCATTCAGACATCCCACATCTCTTGATGACATGACATGACATGTTCAGAATACCACTGTTGATGGCATTGTTGAATGTTAAACAATACCATAACTCTCTTGAGAAATGGTTGTATTTTATACAGTACATTTTACATAGCAAATCCTTTTTCATCTCACCTCATCAGACATTATGGCTGCTAAGCTGAATTTTGCTTACATTTCTGCTAGGAATTATTGATAAACATGTTTTCTTCTGTCAACAAAATGGAGTATAAACACTACCTTAATTCATTACATTTTAATACACATTGATTTTGTAACAAGAAATGCCAGGTTGCACTAGTTTTCCAAAAACCTCCATCGCACAAACTTAATAGTACTTATGACGCACTCGTTTACGCATATTCAGCACGACTTACCATGTCTGTTCCAAAATAAATTTCCAGATGTTTCTGAATCTTATGCAAGCATAGAAAAAAAATACACAGCCATTTTAACCTTAAAAAGAAAGGCTTGTTTTAGCAGAAATAGTGAACCAGGTCCATAATTCAGGTTTGAACTTGACCTGAAAATATGTGACCCCATATTGCCCACAAATGCCCTCTCATGGAATCTTTAAGAAACTAAAATTGTCTTCACAAGTACAACAAAATATAATCAGTATAAACTTGATATTACCGCATGTATCACTAAAAACAGCTATCAGATCATTCCAGACTTGCAACATGTAACATCAGTGGCACTTTAACCATTTTAAGTTTTCTCCCTAGCATTCACTGACTGAACCATTAGGACAGGTGACTTGCAAGTTTCAGACTGGTTGTATTTGTACAGGATGGTTTTTTTTTATTGTTTTTGTGGCAGGGGTTGACTGTGAAGTCCCAGTTGAGTGGTGTCGGGACTGCTGAGATGAGGATACATTAGAGCTGCTGGCTTCAATGCTTGCCTTGGTATTGTATTGAACTTGTATCATCCCATGTTTCTTTCTGCATTTTAACATATTTACAAGTATTAGAACTACAGTAATAGTTTTTTACAATTAGCATTAGCTGGCGGGAGGTAATGTTTGAGAGAGGTAATAAGTAGCATAGCCGCGTAGTGGGTAGCGGGTACATTCACAGCAGTTGCACAGCATTATCTCCACTCCTCTTTATTTTGCTTACAAAACTTTGAAAAAGTAAAGTATATCTGTATAAAACTGTATAAGGCTGTTCATAGCCACTCATATCAAGGACAAAACTAAAAACTAGACTGAAGCTGAAAAGAAAAAATGTTTTGTAGCCTGTAGGTGAATGGGATGAATGGTAAAGTGGTCACTACTAAAAAATAATTTTAGTTTTGATTTCAGGAAAACGTTTTTTAAGAAAAAAGCACAGTTTCAATATTTTACTTACTTTCTACTTTTCCACATGCTATTTTTGGCTTTCTCCTTATCAGGAAATTGCATTTCTGGTCACCTTGACAATGACTGGACATTATGACAATGAAACAGAGTGTGTGATGTCTTATGACGTAGGCATGAGATTAATGATGAAAGTACCTCTACATTGCATAGCTTTATGTATTCACAACAGTCAGACTGAGGCACACATGTTTATCCCAAAGACTGTGTATAAGCCAAAGTAGATGGTTTAGCAGATTTTCTTCATGCTAATAGCTTTTGCAATTGTTGTTTTTAGCTCATTTTTATCTGAGCCCTTCTGAGCTTTTAAAAGCTGTCAGCTGAGGAAATTTTGAGAACTTTGAAATCCCCAAACATGAACTCAATATATTTGAGTCAGAGTACATATCTTCCATGCTGGAAAGTGCTATAAATCCTTCAGACTGACACACAATAGAGTTGCTGAAAACTAACATGTCCTGATACTTGCTGATACAGTAGCTGCATAGCTCTGGAAAAGCATATTTTACCTATAAGAAAGTAAGAAACTTATTCTGCTTCACCGTAGCTTAGGCAATCTAAGTTTTATTGATTTCAGTTGAAAACAAAATAATAACTCTGGTCTGTCACTAATTGGAGTTAATAAATAACTAATCAGAAATGTACAGTGCTTTTCACTGTTGCAATCATTCTAATTTTTACCTGATAATTGTAATTAATTTGTCACTCAGAATTAGTTGAATTTAATTGAATCTAATAAAATCCAAGGAAATATACTGTGGGTATTATCCTACTGTACTAACACTTAAAAGTCTTTCATCTGATTAGTGATACACCCAGAAACTTATATTTTGCCTCAGCCTGAGCAACATAGAGAGCCAACTACAAACACAAAAAGTGTTACAGTTGTGGTATCTTGCAATACTCAGATACAAAAGATAGAATCAACCAGAGCAACCAGATTAAGAAGGAAAAGAAAGAGGAAGAAAAAGAAAAGGAAACACTCAAATACAGAAAAGTGAGAAACATACAAATATTTTAGTGGGTATTGTTATATAATAATATCTGACTTCTTAATCATTTTTGAAGACTGATATTAAGTATTTTGAGAATGGATTCTGTTGTAATTGATCCTACTGAGATTTTTATTGTGGTGTTATAAATTTATAGTATTTATAGCATTTATGTTATAACCAGTCCATGATGAGAACAGGAAGTGCTAAGACTGGTGATGTACTTGCATGTGTTTATGACCCGGAAGGGAATCCAACAGAGGGGGACAATGGGGAATGTGTCACAACTAAAATGAAGACCAAGACAAAAAAGATCACGATCAAAAACAATTGAAACTAAGAATCTAACTAAAGAGGAATGAAAAACAAATGGAATAAACTGAGTAAGTTAAAATATGTTGTTAATCAACCAAGAATTTAGGAATACATTAATGGAGTAACCTCAGCTCCAGCACCTCAAAATGAAGTTGTAACTCAAACAATTTCCCCTGTAGATATCTGCTTTGGATTTAAATATTCCAGTAATTATCCAGAATACAGGGTCTTATGTACAGTCAGATGCTAATAATATTCAAACAGATAGTTTGATTTCTAGTTCCCAGGATTATGATTCCACCTGTAATGAATTTGGGAGAGACAGTTTTGTTGGGATTGCACCACGTAACAAAGGGTGGGGTGATGCATGCCCAACTACCAGTTTACTTAGAACAAACTTAAACAGTGGGTCCATTAAACCAAAGACTGAAATTACTTTCAACTTGGCTGATGTAGTAACTGATTTGGGTTACATGATTAGTGGTTTGAAGAAGCTAATGAAGGGTAAACCTCCAAACTCACAAATTAACGGTGAATCTCCTGTATTGCTAATTAGCAGTAACACAGAATCACAAAGACTTTCTTGTTCACCTGAATGAAGAGAAATGTCCTTGCAAGGTTTATGTGGGAGCCCTCTGTGGACAAAACTCAAGATGCTCAATGGGTAAATAGGGAAGCAATTCAAAATCACTCATATGCAGTATTATTAATAAGCTCATTACTTCAGTTTTGTTCCAAGAACTGTTGAATAATGAACTGCAACCATATAATGCTTTTTTTTACTCTGATGAAGCCTGGCAGAGTACCAGGTGAAGCGTCAGTGTATTTGTATTGGCCACCATTTGTTGTTTCCACATCTGCTATATAAATACAATGGTTTAAATATATTAGTGTTTCGTGTGTTCTCATTGCTGTGTGGGTGCTTATTCCCATTTCTGCTTCTTTGATTATTTCGAATGATAGCACCACATGAATCCTGGTGCTCCAAAGATTTGCTTTTTACTTTAACCATATAATGCAAATATTGTTATACTTGATACCCTACAAGTTTTAACAGGTGAACTGTTAGGATTACATACCAATGTCATAAAAAAATGTATACATGATTAAAAAACTGATGGACTATCATTTGCAGCAAAATTATGAGATAGATGTTAATGGGTCATATACCAAGAAAAATGCTGGCAATATAACCTAGAGGTTAGAGTGATAAGCTATAGAATTAGCTTGATAAATGCAGAAGACTTGGGTTAAATTCCCACTGCCTCCAATTGCATACTGTGTAACTCTGGACAAGACACTAACCACCCCAGTGCTTCTGGGTCACCCCTAAAAACAGGCACTTGTGCCTGGTGGGTCTTACCCGGTTACCAAAGAATAAAAAAAATGAAAAGGAAACATTCAAACCCAAAGAAAAAGAAATGACAAACAAATGCATCCAAACTAATTTGCCCCAACCATTCATACGAGTATTTCCATCATTCATTGAACTTGAAAGTAACAAGCCTCCCAAGAAAAAGAAAAATGCCAAAAATAAACAGACATGTAAAAGTGGTAAAATTAATTATCAAAGCAAAAATCATTTGAAACTGAGGGGAATAATCAAAAGAAAAATAAAAGTCAGGATAGGATTGTATGAATAATTCAACAAGATTCACAAGAAAGAAAGAACAGGATTGAGCAAGTTACAATTCCCCTCAAGCCATCTCACGTAAGCATATAGGGGAAACTATAAATTTAGAGGAAGAAACCCATTTAAAATCAGATCAGTATGTGGATATTAATAAGCAAATGTCCAGTCTACTCAGAATACAATTAATGTTTTATATAAATGTACTTTAGATAGGTTCAATGATATAGGAAATAATCTTCAGATTTGCCGGAGTTGACTTTATTACAGTTAAATGGTTTACTATCTGAAAATAGGGAAATGCAAGACCCATTAATAGCAAAAATACAGCACTTACTGCATTTTAAGGAAAATGATGAACTGTTTTGCACATTCAGAATTGACAACAGAGAACATAATGACTTCTTATTTCTGTGGTAAAATTACTAGAAATTGCAATATCAATAAAGAATAATAATAAAGTCATCAACCTGCTGGAAATAACCATGGATGCATCATTCTTTGTTAAATTGACACTACCTGATTTGCCTAATGATGAGCAGGAAATTACCAAAAGTAGTAAGGTTATCACGGAGGTAAAAGGCATACCATGGGCTACTGATGAAACATGGAAAACTTTAAAAGGAAAGACAAAATATTTACATAGGATGCCTGATCCCTTTGAAGCCTTTCAAGTTAAAAGACAATTTAGTACTAAAAACAAGTGTAATACCAATGTAGTAGCATCTTCTTTGAGCTTAAAACCAGCCTTTGAAATATGGAAGAACTAAAACCAACTGGCCATTTTAGGGTTTGAAATAAGTTACATAATGATTAACTAGCAAGGGGGTTGGTTAAGCAGTCTAACAAATAAATGTATCAGCATGATTCAGCTCAAAAAGCAGAATGAGCAAGGAACACATATGGTACTTCAAAATCACTTTCAATGTTTGGGTGGTCAGTCCTCCTGAGAGAGCCAATAGAGAAAACAAAAAAATATCCATATGTGAGTCATAACATTTCTAGGCATTCAGTTGAGAAGGGACTCAAATCCATGGATTACAATATATCAAGAATATAATTCTACACCACAAATAGATCTCTCTTTTAAAAATGACTCATTGGTAAGGAATGTCCTGACAAAAACAGAATTCTTGGATCCAGTGGGTATCCATGTAGTTGATTTATATAGTTTACTAAATTCTCAACAGCAACAAGACTTGGAAGTAAATTATTAAGAAAAATCTCAAGTTCCTATTGATGATGCTCCTCTTCCACCTTACATGACACATTCAAGAAGAAATGTTCCTTTAAGAAGATCCTCAGAAGATTGACATAATACAGTTAGTTGGCATGTTATATCATGGAATATAGATGGTTTGACCTCTAAGCTTGCTGATGATGAATGTATGAACAATTACAATTTTTATTTTATATAATTATGCTTCAGGGAGCATGGTGGGCAAATGATACCCCACGTATACCTGGTTATGATGTATTTAATATTAAATCCAAAAGAGATACACAGTATGGAAGATAACAGATGGGTTTAAGCACAGCAATTAAGTTACAGGAAAGCCTGATCACAGAAAAGGCTGAGGCCACTTCTGATGATTTCTTATCTGTAAAAATCAAAGGAGGAACATGATTCCATTTTTTATTTACAGTATATATTTACCCCCACAAAAATAATGTCTCATGTCAGTTTTGTTGCATTATGGCAAAGGAATAGTAAGGATATTCAATTTATATTGAAATGATATGAGAATCTTGATATATTTCTTGCTGGGGATTTGAATGCTAGATGCCTTTCAGAGACACAAATATCTAATGATTACATTAGAATATGAGGAAGACATACACACAATTAATCCAAATTTAGTTAATCTTAGGATGTCTAGTGATAAAAACTCAAATGAAGCAGGGAAATTATTAGCCTCCCTTTTGATGAAACTTGATTTAGTCATCATCAGTGGTATGTCTGGAAGTGATTCTCAGGGTACTTACACCTTTAGTTCTGCTAGTGGTTCATTGTTAATTGACTTATTCATAACAAATCTTAATGGCCTGGATAAAATAATAGATCTCAAAGTATTGGGCAGACCAGAATTGGCACATTCCTCTCTTTCTGTAACTCCAACGTACAGCTCAGCATCTAATATCTATATTAATCAGGTGGTTTATATAATAAATGGAAGAAGAATAAAGTGGATATCAATAAATTTACAAAATCTAGAACATTCATCATGGCATTCACAGTTAAGTATTTTTTTGAGTATCTTCTATAATGCTCCAGAGGGAATATTAGAAGTATAGAATAGTGTATTAGTATATATGGGTCCTTTGTTATGTAAACAATAATACCTGACAGGGTGGGGGTTATTGGTATATAAAAGACCACCCATGGGTGTAATGAGGCCCGACACCACAGGCAAAGGGCCTTATAGCCCCTGGAAGGTCTGTTATAGCTACTATATAGTATATATAATGTTGTTTTTACAGTTCTCTTTCCATTAAAGGGAAATAGTGGAGCTGAATGGAGGCATAGCCAGGGGAATAACACTAGCCACACACGTGAAGCGCTATGAGGAATCATTGGAAGATTCTTGGTGTTGTTTTTTTAATATAGTTAAAGAAAGATATCAGGCAGGATTTTGGGGATAGGGTTACTTTTTTTTAAGAAAAGAATGCCTCTTTACTTTTGCTGTTTATTGGGGCAGTTTGGGTCCTGTGATAGTGTCCATGGAGGTCAATCTCCCTAAGCGAGTGGGGGAAAGTGACAGCTGTAAGGTTTCAAAATTTAAATTGGCCCAAGGAACCCATATAAAATGAGACACCCCAAACTGGTAGTCATTATTTAGCAGGCGTTGTTGAAAAATAAATGCATGCCTGACCATGTCTTTCAGCCAATCAGCATGCTTTATTTTTTAGGCCCATTTTCTGAATATTAATAACCTTTCCAGAAACCATACAAATAAAGAATGGTTTAATAACAGATGTAGGCAGGAAAAAAAGATGTTATCTAAAGTAATAAGACATGTAAGGAGTAATAGATCTTTGAGGAATTTTCAGATTCTAAATCAGAAAAGAAAATACTATAATTTTTTATTAAAAGAAGAAAAATTTAAGTTTCAGGAACTACTGTGGCTTTAATTACACAAGACAGTTACAAATAAAAATAATAAGGAATTTTGGTTACTGGTCACCAAGGGAAGTAATTCTCATGCTAACTCAATTGAAGTCTTTATACAACCTAAACAGTGGGAGGACCACTTTAAAAAAAATTATTGTTATGGACAGGAAGAATTCCTGTTTTCGATAATGACTGAATTAAGAGCATCTATCAAACTACAGTTCAAACCAGTACTGGCCAACTTCTGAAAAACAAGTTCTTAAAGCCATTATATCAGCTAAACTGAATAAAGCACCTGGCCCAAATAGAACAACTGCTGATGTGATCAAATATTTTCATGACTGACGGCTACCAATTTTATATACCATATATAATTATATGGTTCAGAATTCAACTTTTCCAGCATCATGGGTGGGAAATATCATATTTTCCATCCATAAGAAGGGATCATTGTCAGAACATTTATTGTATGGATGAATAAGTCTAATAGACACCACATATAAGATATTTGTCAGAATATTATTGCAAAGATTGGAAGCTTGGGTAGAAAGTGATAATGTTTTAGATGACTCACAGAAAGGATTTAGGCTTCAGTTGTAAACAATACAGCAGTGTTTCATTTTAATTGATAAATATGTGATTATAAAGAAGGGCAAGTTATCTTTCTGTTTTGTTCCTCTATATGGCTTTTGATCATATAAGCTAGAAAACATTATGGTCAGTTTTATCCAATTATGGATAGGATAGATTCCTCTTAAATTTGTTAATCTGACTCTTTAAAGACATGTGATATAGGATTCATTATATTATAGCAAGAGAGAGTCCGGGTCCCTGATTGGTCAGACTAGAACAGGAACTGGGATGCTATCCCAGTATCCCAGCATAACATCTCGGCTCTAGTCCCACTACAGTAATGACCACATTAAAAGAAAAAAAATCAGTCTGCAACTCTTCAGGTCACATCGGCTACAGTGCTTCCAACACATTCTTAACTTCACCCGATAGGATTTTAACCCACTGCAGATTAGCCCTCACTCCTACCTTATTCCTCTCAGCCCATCACTCTGCATCCCAGAGCTCCATTAATTCAGTCCCATCTCTGTGACTCTCAACCTGTTCCTACCCCCTCATTTCCTCTCCCCCTCACTACTGTCTGACCACCCAATCCTGCCCTTACCTCATATTCACCTCCACTTTATCTCACTTGTCATCTGTTGCTTTCCTAACTCCAATGTTTCCAGCTCATATCTGGGACTGTGCCTGTTGATCATCCTCTCTCGCACCCCTCTCCCATTACTTGCAACTATTTTGAAGAATTTAGGACCTGCAACTTGTGACAATGCCTGTTCCCAAGGCAGCTGATTATACATCTCAGACTTGTTAATTGTGACTGCTTGTAATCAACTACAAAGCTACTGTCTTGTCCAGCTAGTATTCCTGTGTTAGAGTCATGATTTTCAGGCTATGTGACTGTACCATTGTAACTGGTGTAACTGTTGTATTGTCTCTTGATGTGGAACCTTGGTAAAAGAGCTCATAGCTCAAAGGTTAATTCTGAAGTGTTAAATAAATACATAAATGAAAAAAAAAGGAAAAAAAATCCCCAAAACAAAGTAGCCTTCTCTTCACTTAGTAAACATTTAAACAAGTGCCCCAAAAAAGCTGCAAAACTTCTGAAAATCACTGTTTTTCTCCCACAGGAACTTAGCAGTTTCAGTGAACGAAACTGAAAGTGCCGATTGTGAGACCGCAAATAGCAACTCCTACTTGCAACTGCTAGTGTACTTTATAAGGACAGGCTGCTTCAACCTAATCTTTTTTTTAATATTTAATAACCATCTTATTCTCTTTGCCTTCTCAATATCCCCCTCAGTGTAGTCCACCCTCACAGACAGCATGTTTAAGACAGACCTTGCTTCAGTGCATCTTACCTGATCACCATTCCATGTCATTGTTTTCATACTCCATTAGTTTTTCCTGGTACAACCTGAATCGGGAGGAGCCACAGAGCCACGAACATGATTGGCAGTCTCTAACACTGTCAATCATCAGAGGGACACCAACAAGGGGATGACTCAGGACTGCAAAGCCACAGATACAAAACAGCACCACCACCTACTGGCCAAAATAAGAAATATGCATTATTTTTTTAAACAGTACACATCCTCTTTCAAAAAATGATCTTTAAATGTACTTCTTCCTTTATTTTTTTTCTTTTATGACTCGTGAGTCATTGTATAATTGGAATAATGACTTCCAGGGTGAGTGTTATGCTGGGTTAACATCCCTTCTTGGATGTTGGACAATCTGAGGTGAGATGTTATCCAAGCATAACACCCACCCTTTTGGGCATTATTCCTTTACTATACAGCTTCGTGTAATCTCACTGATAAAATAACTAATCTAGGGGTAAGACAGGACTGTATAATAGCATCTCTTTTGTTTAACTTGTATATTAATACAGTCATTGAAAAAAATTATGACCCTGATTTCCAGCTACCAAAAATCATAATTAAAACTGTTGCATCATTAGCATATGCTGATGACATAGTTTTGTTCTTAACCTCTCTACTTGGACTATAGAGAAAACTAGACATATTTCCCACTTATGTGATGAAAAATATCAGGAAATCATCAACCAGAAAACACAAATGGTAACCTATGGGGCTGCCAAGATTAATAAATATCTCCTATATTTTAAAGGGAAACCCTTGGCATCAGCAGGTAATTATGATTATGTGGGTGTATGTTTTGTAAACTGCTTTACATGAAACACTCACATAAACACTGTTGAACAAAAACTATCTTCATGTATAATGGAAACCAAAAGATTTATCAGAAAATGTGTGAGGATATGCTGTTAATGAATGTCTATTGGTAACGAACACTAAGATAAATACAGCTATCATTTATGCAGTAGAAGTATGGGACCTGTGTGATTTGCACCATTAGAAATAACAGTAATGAAACTTTATTGATACTTACTGGGTCCCACTAATTGTGTCTCAGCACACATCTTAAGATGTGAGCTTGGCCAAAATTCACTAGAATATCTTGGGCTATCTAGAATTATAATTTTCATTATGAATCTTCAACTTTTTAATGAGACTACACTTCCTAGATGTCTCTGGAAAGAACAAATATATTAATTACTCTCAAAGGGATTTAAAATGCAATACATGAAATTTATTGAAAGCATATTATTCCTAATAGTTCGAAGATACATGTTAACAGATATACTGTACATTATACTGGATCTGGTACTAACAAATGGTGATCAAGTCTAAGATGTGGTAGTACAGTACCCTCTAGCAGGAAGCGACAACCGTTCAGTGTGGTTCCTCCTCAACACAGGGAGGGAGTCGGCTAAGACCAGGACAAGAGTGTTGGACTTCAGGAAGGCAGATTTTTCCAGAATAGGTAGCATCCTAGAGGGATATTTAGCTAAAATTAACCCTGTGATGGATGCTGAACAGAAGTCGGCACTTATTAGGGAGGGGCTGAATGAGGCCAAAAACATGTGTGCCAAATCTCAGAGTAAGCAGTCCAGATCCAAAAAAACCTAGCTGGCTCAGCAAGAAAGTGGAGTGGAAGGTGAGGGGAAAAAGACTGGTCTTCATTAGGTTCAAAATATTAGGGCATGCAGAGGATAGAGAGTAGGGATGTGCAAAAAAGAATTCCAGTGGCAGAACTTCCACTAAAGTACGAATTTCGCTTCTGCTAAAGTTCAGAAATCATTTTTGCAACTTTCATGGAAATTCTGCCTTAAAACTATGGGATAAATATACAAACTGTGGGTTAATTTATTAAACTGTGGGAGAGAAAATCCACAGAATGGATCACTGCGAGTGGTCAGTTCTGAGGCTTTTTTTAACTGTAGTTTAATTCATTAATCCACCTGCATTCATCAGGGGTCCAGGTAAATTAATAAATACCTCCAATCCCTCCTTCCCTCAGACCCTCGTAGTGTCTAGTGGCCCCCCACCCACCAATCGTGGGTCCCAATTAAAAAATCCCAGATCCCTGGTGTCTACTGGTTCCCACCTCCCCGCCTGGGGATCACGGTCCATGGATCCTGGTAAGAAATAAAAACTCTGATCCCTCCCTAGTGTCTAGTGGCCACCCCACCCACCGATCATGGCCCTGAAAAAACATTTTATTTCCCTGGTGTCAAGCAGACCCCCTCCTTATCCTGGATTCCTTAATCCACAAAAAAACAGCCATCAGTCAACCAACTCATCCCCCTCTATTCCCAGTATTCCCTGGTGCTAGTGGACCCCTGATCCCTTATACAAAAAGTAATCTCAATTCCCTGGTGTCTAGTGGACCCCCACCCTCCTCACCCTGACAGTTCATCTGCCACCACCCTGCTCCACCTCACCCAGCCCCTGAGTGGGCCACTGGCGCAGCACTCTTCTCTCCTCCACTACTGGTGGACCACTGAATTGTCAGTGAATGACTGCATGGTTGTACAAGCACACACTCATTCACTGACAGTTCATTAAACTGTGGCTAGAATAAATTCCACAGTTTATATGCATTTTTCTGCTGTTCACAAAAAAATTCTGCAGAACTCTGAAAATCCATGGAAAATCCAAGTTTTGTCAATGGCAAAAGTTCTGAAATTTTGCAGAAGTTCCGCAAAAGCAGAATTCACAACTTTCATCCACCCCTAATAGAGAGGTGTTCACAAAGGCATCTAGGGATGTGACCAGGTCAGTCAGGGCAGTCAAGGCAGTAAAGGAGCTGAAGTTGGCTCAGAGGATCAGAGAGAGGCAAAAGGGGTTCTTTAAATACATAAGGGAGAGGAGGTGTTGTAGAGATTATATTTTTAGAATCAAGAGGGATGGAGGATGGGCAGAACAAGGGGAAGAATATGCAGAGGCACTCAGTGAGTACTTCTGCTAAATGTTCAGAAGAGAAAGGGATGGTTCAATACCACAGGGGAAAGTGGGCAAGGGTGAAGGGGGCAGAGATAACAGATTGGGTCATCTAAGTGTATAGAGTTCTGAAGGGCCTTAAAGCCTTGTGAGTGGACAAGGCACCAGGACCAGATGATGTACACCCAAGGGTCCTGAAGGAACTGGCAGGGGTGTTGGCAGGCCCTCTGAATGACCTCTTCAACACCTCCTTGGAGATGGGGAAGGTACCCAGGGACTAGAGAATGGCTCACATGGTGCTCCTTCACAAGAGTGGACCCAAGGACCAATCGGACAACTATACACCAGTAAGCTTGACTTCCATAGTGGGGAAGTTGATGGAGACCATTCTAAAGAAGAGGTTGATAACCTTTCTCGATAGTAATGGTCTACAGGATGAGAGACAACCATGAATTTGTCTCTGGAAGATTGTGCCAAACTAACCTGATTGACATCTTTGACAAGGTCATTAGGGCGGTTGATGAAGGCCATGCTGTGGATGTCCTGTACCTGGACTACAGCAAGGCTTTCTATTTGTGTCCCATGGAAGGTTAATCAGCAAGTTAAGGGACATGGGGTTGGGGGAGAAACTGGTGGGGTGGTTTGAAAGCTGGTTTCAGGGCAGACAACAGAGGGTAGTTGTAAGGGGAGACATCCAAGCCAAGGCCAGTAACAAGTGAGGTACCACAGGGTTCAGTGCTGGGCCTTGTTTTGTTCAATGTCTTCATTGGAGACATTGCAGAGGGGGTCAAGAGTAAGATCAGCCTGTTCAAAGATGACACTAAGATTGTGGACAATGAGCAGGGCCACTGGAAAATTCTGCGCGCAATTTATTTGCGGAATCTGTAAGTTTCACCATTCTCTGCAAAAAGTGACATGTTCCACAATTTCTTGCAGTATTTGAGTTTTTATATTGAACTGTGTAAAAATTATTAACATTTTTAATAAAATACTCTCAAATATATTGACAGTTTTGCATACAGACTTGGGTTTGGCCGAAACAATGCAGTACAAGGTAGAGCAAGGGTTTTATGTGACACTGATTTCTTTTGAATCCTTGCCTTGTTTGGTTTCAAAATCCACTGGCCAAGCATAACTACACTTAAACACTTGTCATGTGTTTTGTGTTGAAGCAGTCTATGAGAAAACTTTTTTTTGCCACACAGACTGAAACAAAAGATGGGAGAAAAGGTGCAAATTATCCCATTCACTTAAATAGGGTGCTAACTATGAAGCCTTTTTGTAAGTGGCAGGGCAGGTTGTTCTACGTGATCATACTTGTGTTCAGACTAGTTTTGATTCAAACAACTGAGGATTTTTGGATGGCCCTGCCAATTTTAAAGTTGAATAAGCTAGTTACTAACAGTGATTTCACTCTTAACAACTACCCCTAGATGCTCACATGCAAAGACTACAATACAACCTAACTAAAGTATAAAAACAAGCTTATAAAACACAAAGGCCCAGATATTCAAAAGGGTTGCGCCATGCGCAACAGGGTTGCGCATGCGCAAGTCCTACATTGTGCCATTCTGCGATATTCAGCAGGAGGCAGTTGCACCACTGAAAACAGGTTGAGCAACAGCGCAATGCAAATGAATGCATGCTCAACTGGAGGGGGAGAAACCATGCATAAACTGCGCAACCCGATATTCAATCGGTTGTAGAGTTGTGCAGGCGCAACCCCAACCCGCGCCCGCACAACTTTGAGCCAAAAGGATTGTTGCGGGCCACCCACAGGTGAGCTGCTGCATTGCAGGGTGCAACACAGCAGCTGCCACCTGTGGCTGGACCTAACTCAGTCCCTGTGCCCCCTCACCAGCCCGATTGCGGGCAGAGCGTAAAACAACCCCTCCCCCGCAAAACATCTCCCAATGCCCGATCGCGGGCTGGCGTAAAAACAACACCCCCTGCCCAAACATCTCCCAATGCCCGATCGCGGGCAGAGCGTATCATGACAACCCACGTGCCCGATCGCGGGCAGGTGTAAAGACCCCCAACCGAATGTCTCTGGTGGTCCAGTGGACCGTAATGCCCGATCACGGGCAGAATGTCAATGACAACCAAACATCTCCCTGGTGTCTAGTGTCCCCCCCCCACCCACCCACGAGCCCCACCACCCTGCTCCCCGGCGGCGGCGGGCGGCAGCATCCACCCGCCTGCCGCCCGCCGCCGCCGACTGACTATCGGTAGGGCTGCCGCCCATTGGTGCAGAGCTGAGGCCAATGGGCGTGCAGCCCATCGCCGTCTATGACAGTCCAGATTTGTGAATGGGTTCATTCACCGTCTGGACTGTCGTATGCGATATGAGTCTACGCCAGTGGCTCTGGCTCTGGCGTACAACTAGCGTATCAGACGGCGTGCGGCGAACAGCTGGCGGGTGGATGCCACCGCCGCCCGAGCGAGCGAGTGGTGGGGTGGCTGGGCCACCGCAAAGGGGACACTGGACATCACTGACGAGCACATTTCGATCACTGAACCTGAGATGTTGAGTTGGGGAAGTCTTACATTCTGCCGTGATCGGGCACTGGGGAGTTGTTCCACGTTCTGCAGCGATCGGGCATTAGTAAGTGGGCGGGGTTTCATGTTGTGCCCGCGATCGGGCTGCGGGGTGTCGGTCCTCGACGGCTACTGCCTGGCAGGGCTGCCAGGCGCAAGTCCTCGGGATCGGCGCACCTACATGCTAATGGCATGCAATGGGGCATAATCAGATGCAAATGGCCCCCCTGCACCTGTCATGAATTATGGCCCCATTTGCATGTCACCTTTGAATATCGGAAATTTAGCATGGCACAATGGTACTTGCGCCACACGTAAGTTAATGCTCAACTCTGACAACTTGCGGTGGCGCCAAGTTCCACTGCGCCATGCACAGTGGCTGTGGCTGGGGGGTGATATTCAAAGGAGTTGCTCAATAGCGCAACTCCTTTGAATATCACCCCGGCCACACCCCTGCGCAACTATTTTGAGCAGCGCAAGGGCTTGCGCCTCAGAATGGCGCAGTTTGAATATCCAGGCCAAAATGTATCTGAACATTTATCTTTAACCAAATAAAATCATTGCTGCCACAGTAAAACAAAGGTAAATTACAGGGTACCCTTACTACTGTATGATGCAGTAAAAAAAATTTGTATTTTTTGGCAACCATGTAAGGCCCACTATGCACAAGTGCCTGTTTTCAGGTACAACCCAGGAGCACTAAGGAGGTTAAGTGACTTGCTCAGAATAACACAGTATGCAAGTGGAGGTTGTGGGAATCAAACCCAGGTCTGCTAGATGTCATCGGCCCATTCACAGTTTGTTATTCTTACCTCTAGATTATACTGTCAGCCCCAATAACCCCCAGATTTAATGTTTAAATATTTGATTTAAAAAATAGTGTATAGAACCTACAGTACAAATTATGACTATTAAATACTTTGACAACATTTTACTAAAACTCAATTATTCACCACTCTATATGCTTATTTTTTCTTGTACCAAAGTGGGTGAATAGCTGGCAGAACACTGTAAACAGCTATTGATTATGCTTCATTATTCTACAGCCAGAAACGTAAAAAAAAATATTTCTTCTGTCTTTAATATTGATTTGCTGTGGCTCACTTTATAGAATCTATTTAGCACTGTATGAAGCAGATGCTTTTACATTTTGGAAGATAGGCAACTCTTACAATAGCATATCAGTTTAGTATTCTTTTTAGGAACATAAACTTTTCTTTATGTTTTAAAAATATTCAGGTGACAGTGTATTCATTTAACAGTTTCTACTGACTAATATATGCTGCAGAAAACATTAAAAGATTTATTGTTAAGCACTCATGATCTATAGTAGAACCCCTGCAATTTCCCACAGTTTTTGCAAAATGGTCCACAATTTTGGGTAACCTTTTCCACAGTTTTCCAGTGGCCCTGACAATGAGGAAGGGAGGCAGGCACTCAGGAAGGATCTAGTTAACCTGGAACACTGGTGTAGGGAGTGGCAGTTGAGGTTTAATGCTAAGAAATGTAAGGTCATGCATCTCTGAGCAAGAAATCCCAGGACCAGCTACTGACTGGGGAAGTGCAGGTAACAGCTTCAGAGGAGGAAAGGGACCTTGGGATAATCGTCACAGGAGGCATGAAGGTATCTGCACAGTGAAGGAGGGTGGGAGCAAGGGCAAATAGGATGCTGGGGTGCATTGTCAGAAGGATCACCTCTAGAATGGAGGAGGTCATCCTGCCCTTGTAAAGATCACTGGTGAGGCTACACTTGGAATACTGTGTGCAGTACTGGTGCCCATACCTCAAAAAGGAAGTGAGATTACTGGGGGGGGGCTGCAGTGCAGGGCTACAAAAATGATCATGGGACTGGAGGAGTTGCTGTATGAGGAAAGACTGAGAGAGCTCAACATGTATTTGTTGGAAAAGAGAAGGGAAAGAGGGGACATGATAGAGACTTTTAAGCACTTGAAAGGCATAAACAAAGTCAGAGAGGGAGGATTGTTCCACTTAAAGCGGGGAAGGGTTACTAGGAGGCACAGTCTGAAGTTGGAAGTGGGAAGGTTCAGGAGGGAGATGAGGAGGCACTATTTTACAGATAGAGTGGTAGTGAGATGGAAAGCACTGCCAGAGGAGTTAATCTGACTGAGAACAGTGGATAGCTTTAAATGGGGCTGGGATAGAGTCAAGGGTAGAATTAGTACAGACAAGAACACAAAGGGGGGAAAGACCAGGAAAGGGGAAGAAGAGAGGGGGTTTTTGGGGGGGGGCTGGGCAGCTATAGTAATATATAACTAAGAGCTGCACAATTGGGCAGACTTGATAGACCCGTGGGTATTTTTCTGCCAGCAATTTTGTATGTTCGTATGTTATTTAGAATTTTAAGACAGCAGTTTGTCAGCGATATTAAGCAGAAGTGCAAAGATATCTCCACACAAATTGACATGGAAAAATGTACAGCTCCAAGATTCACATTGCAAAGTCATTAAACAGATTTTTAATAAAGAAATTTTTCTTGGTAAAATCATTGACAGGAAATCTCTCAACCTGCTCCCAAGATATAGATTAGAGTTATATAAAAGTAAACAACTCTACTATAAAAAGAGGCTAAATAATACTAAATCTCCATTTTGCAATTGTGGCTCAGGAGACATAGATAACTTGGTCCATATAGTCCTCTTCTGCCCATTATTCAGTGTCCAAAGGAAATTATATCTATATACTGTAGTCTTCTGGATAAACTTTTTGGTTCTCCATTTCAAATGTTGATTGCATTATTTCACCTCAAGATATGGCTATACTAGGAAGACTAATTGTATTTTAAGGGTCGCTCAAGTTGTTCCGAGGTCATTAACGGAAAATCATTCTAATATAACTTATGTGGAAAATAAAATATCAGTGCACCTTCAATTTGTGTGTACAGTATGTTAAAATGAAAGCTTTTGAATACTTTGGGTGAGAAATACTGTGATGTATTTTTTGAGTCCTATGTGGACTATTGGTTCCAATTTGGATAATTGGCAGTATACACTACACAGTACTATTTATGTAATGTAGGTATACAGACCTGTACCCTTTCGTGAACTAGTTACATTGTAAATATTGTTAAGAATTTTCTAAAGTATTTTGCAACATTTCCCACCAGTCCGTGTAGTTTGTATGAGTTTAAGAAGGAATTTTTAGAATATAAACAGGTGGACTCGTCACTCTGGGATTAAATTTTAAAACATGTAATAAAAGCATTTACACGCTTAATAAAAAATGGCATAATGTTAATTGATGTATTTTCTTTCTGATGTGTATGTGATTATTTCTGTGTACATTTTTTAAAAATGTTGTATTGACTGAAAAGTCGAACAAATAAAATTTGAATTGATAGTGTAGGTGATACCTTACCAGCCCTATCACTAACAGTTTCACCTAGGATAGAACACAATGGAATCCTTTCATTATTTAACATTAGCATTGTGTGTTAAGTCCCTTTAGCAGAAAACAACTTAAAAATAACTTTTTTTCTGGTTGCTTTCTTCTCTACCCCATTTAAATGCTTTGATAACTTGCACTATAACTAGTATCTTGGATACACTAGTAACACAGAACTATACTGATATGGTGGTTAGTCAGACCTATCCCATGGTATAACCACTTACCCACCACTGGGTAGTAATTAATGTGCCTTGGTAAACCTTGACTGTAGCCTTTATACCAGTGTCCAACTCACCAGCTCTGGACCTTAGTTTTGGACTGACCTTTATTATAGCATATACTGTAGTCAACTGTTGTAACATATGTACACTTGTCAGTAAACTGACAGTGGCAGCTGAAGAATCATGAGGTTATGCAACCACTTTGAAAGAATTCTAGAATTCAGGAAGACCTGAGCCAATATTCCCTTGAGGGCAGAGGCCTTTTGGACCCATCTAAAGGTCTGCATGGTTCCCGTCTCCTGGCAGCATGGACTTTGGATCAGAAGGCATCTGTACCTGCTCCTTGTGGGCTAAATTCAGAGTCCAGATGTCATGTTAGACTTTTATAGCTATGGAGTACCTTAGCTTCTGCTAGCTTGGCCAGACTCTGATCTGTACAGGCCATGAGCCATTTGGGGGTAGTATGGAGTCTGCAAGGGTTCCATTTCATCCTGTTGGTTGGGGTAGCTGTCCTCCCATGTGTTGCCCAAGGTGCACTGAATGCAGTGATGCAGATGGTAGTGTGAATGTGAGCTGTGGGCATTTGGCTGCCCTCCTTTTCCTTTGCTGCATGCCCACTGTGGCTGTCAAGTAGTGAGACTTGGCATTCTCCCTCTCTAAGAGAAGAGAGCTATCCTGGGGATGCTCAGTTATCTCTCCCCAGGCTGGTCCTCTAGTAACCCAAGTGTGTTCTTGACCTGCTGCTACAGTACTACTGCTCCCACCTCAATTGGCATAGTTTTTGGTTGCTAATTGCTAAAAATCATGACTTTTTCTCACAAACAAACAGATCATTCAAAAATACAGTAGGCGGTGCAGATGCAGTTGCATGGACACAGATTCAGCACACAGTTATATCTGTGTTTCCATCATTTCAAAATCTATCCCTTAGTCTTTGAAAGCACTTGGATCCTGTTCTTTAATTTCTTCAGGTGATTTTGTGGCATTTATTTTATTTTTTTACATCTCTTCTATATACTTTTGTCCCTCATGCTTGCTATACAACCTCTTCACCAGCACCAAGGCTTAGCCACAAGGTGATTAGGCAAGCAGTCTCTACTCAGACCAGTGGCAAGTCTCTCATGTAGTAAATCATCTGCTAGGAGGTGCCTTTTAAAAACTTGAGCCAAGTACTCCTCCCAGAGATAAAACATATGGCTTCTGCCATCCATACACTCATCATTTGCTCAGGAAGTAAGAGATATGAAGTTTCTCCTGAGCCTATGGCTTTTAAACTGAAGAGCAGCAGGCTGTCATCGGTCCAGATGTTCTCTGTATTTTCTCCCAAACCAGGATCTGCTTAGCTTCACTAGCAGACCAAATGGATTCAGGGCCAAGAATGTATCAGGTGCCCCATAGGCCATAGCCATATTGGCAGCCTGTCTCATACTATCTTTCTTTGATCACTGACTTGTGTGTGTGTATATGTGTATGTGTGTGTGTGTGTGTGTGTATGTATTTGGGAGCCATGATGCATTTGTCACTTTCTACATATTTTCTTCCTGAGTTAGGTATCTCTCAGATGGACCAGTATATTGCTTTGTTTAAGTTGTTGCCTTGCACTTGCAGAAGAGAGAAATGGAAAGGAAGTAAATTAATTTTGTTTTAGTACCATTTATACACCTCTGTATCTCAAAATGCTTTACAAACCATAAATATTTGGTTGTAGCCATTGTGTATCAAATAAAGTTAATTGGCATTTCAATTCAGAAAGATTATAGAATAAAAAAATATGAGAAAAAGAGCTAGGAGTTTATGCACAGGGTGGTTAATGTGATTTTCTAGAAACCTGGAGAACTTTTCAGAATATAATATTTAGACAAAATACAGCTTATATTTCATTAATGTTCTATATGTATCTCTTTAGGTGTTCATCACTGGGGGCATTTGCATGAAAACAGGATCCAAGTGCCCTGTAATTCACCTCATCCTACTGCTTTTCCCTCATAATGCTCTGTTTGTGACATCATAGTCATCTCCTCAGCAATAGATTGTACAGGAGTTATTCCCATCACATGTATTCTCAACCTCTTGTTGTCCCTGTACCCTGTCCAGGACACTTAGAATCAAGCAACAGTCATACCCTTCCCTGAAGGGGATGATCCCTTCTCTCCTGAGAACTATTTCTCGATTGCACTTCTTCCTGCCTTAGCTATGCTCCAAGAATGTCTGGTCCTCTCACAACACTCCTTTTCTTGCACCCTCCTCCTTCTCCATCCCCTTCCAGCTTCCAGAAGTCTCATTCCTCCACTACCCCCTTCTCCAGTTCACTGATTCCATTCTTATGGGAATGGACCAGGGACTTATTATCTTTGAATCTTTGTTTAGGCTAACCTACTGAACATAATTGCACATCCCTTCTTCCTGACAAGCTTAAATGGCAGGGCTCTCTGGCCACTTGGACATCTGGTGCTGCTGTTCCCTTGAGTGCAAGTCCTAAGCTGTCTGCATTGAAGATGCACTATCCCCATCTTCCAGTCTGCTCATGCATTCCTGAAATTTCTTTTCTTGGCCTGATCCTTTTTTTCTATATTCCTGAACAATTTCCTCAATGCCTGTACCTCACCAACCATCCATTATAGTGTGTTTTTCCTCTCTGGCTTCTCCACATCTGATCTGGCTGCTGTGTCCCAAAATGGTTTCTATGACCATTGAAACAAGGTAGAGGTTGGCCAGACTCTAACTTTTCCCCTCCTTCCATATCCTTGGTGGGCAACAATTTTACCCCCTTTCCCCTATTTCACCTTTTACTGCACCCCCCTCTGCTAGATCACTGCCTTGTGCAGGCAGGGTCACCCAGCACATTGGTGGGGTACTACCCCCCCCCTTCTATAGTTGACCTCTGCTCAGCTCATATGCCTACTCCCCACCACTACTGTTTTCCTCTGATTGTGCTCCTTCTCGTCCCCTACTCATCCTCCTCCTAAAGTGTTCCTCCCCCTTCTTTCTCTACCCTTAACCTATCTCCCTCCTGTGAGCTCGATCACTGCCTTGCACAGGTAGGATCCATAGCACACGGTGGGCAACATCTTTACTCCCTTTCCCCTATTTCTCCTTTTACTGCACACCCTCAGTTACTGCTAGATCACTGCTTTGTGCAGGCAGGGCCCCCTAGTACACTGGTGGGGTACTACCTCTGCTACCCCCTCCCACAACATCTCTCCCCCAACACCCTCCCTCGCATCACTATCTGTAAATAACTCTCATCACCTATAACTTGTGTCCTACCAGTAGGGCTGTCCACCACCCTGCCCAGATAGGGATAACAGGATACTGTTGAATTTCAACTTCCCCCTTGGATACCCTGACCTACAATACCTCTCTCTCATCGCCCTGCCACACTGTACCTCTCCTCTCCTCTCCTCTCCACCTATTCCCCTTCTGGTTAACATAGCCTAACACTAGCCTACCCCTACACTCAAGCACTTATAGCCTACCTCTATACTCCTCTTATATGTACTTTAGTTCACCCTGTCATCTCTGTTTGCCTCAAACATTGTGTTCTGTCTGTGTCTCTCTGTAAATTTCCTTTCCCTTCTTCCATGCTACCCTCCACAATTATTTGTTTCCTTATCCCATTCTTCATCTCTTTACTCCAATCACTATAATCTTGAATATCTATGTTACACTAATGGCTACCAATTACTATTGGGTCACCTTACCATCTAGTGCTACATACTGTTGCCAAGTTATTATATGTGTTCCAGTGTTATCAACTGTCAACGAGTTGCCAATTTGCTATATGTGTCTTCATATCTACTATGCTTAACTGTTGCATTGTTAGCCAATGTTATCCACCTGTAATCCCTCCTGCTCTCATTGTATGCAAGTAAGCAAATTGTATTCCAACATTGTAACATTTCTCTGTAGCCTATCCCATTGTTCCCTACCCCCCATGTCACACTGGGAGACGAGCAACCTATTGCTCAGTGTGCCTTCCTAGTGAAACATTTCAATAAATAAATTGATGGTGCATTGATCAAATATGTCTCCTCCTTTAAATGGCAGTATAGCCTAGAGGTTAGAGTAATGAATGGTGAATGAGCTTGGTCCATCTAGCAGACCTGGGTTTGATTCCCACAACCTCCACTTGCATACTATGTGACTCTAAGCAATTCACTTAATCACCCCAGTGATCCAGGGTCATCCCTGAAAACAGGCACTTGTGCCTAGTGTACCTTACCTGGTTAACAAAGAATAAAAGCAATATATATATATATATATATATATATATATATATACTTCATCTGGCCACATCTATTTCCTCTCTCTCTGTGGATGCACTCCACCAGAAGTTCCATCCTAAATTTTGTATTCTGTACAGGAACTAAGCTTATACCATACTTGCTCACAGATAAATAGTTTCGAAGATCTTCCTATTTTCAATTAAGGTGACATTCTGTATAGTGCCAAACCAAAATCCACCCTGGCAACTCTGGATCCCTTTTCTGCTCCTTCTGCTGTTTCACTCAGGATTATCCTCCTCGCACCCACCACTGTTCCCTCTGCCTTTTTCTCCCCTCCATCAATGCCAGGTGCTTCCCTCACTGGGCTTCTTTTATCTCCAAATTTGGATTTTGTTCCCTCCTTCCTTTCCTTAGTTTTGGTTTTGCTCTCTCCCTCCTTTCCTTAGCTCCCACTTGTCATGTTCCACTGCCTGTCATTTTCATTCTCCCTCTTGTAACATCCTCTGCGGGTCATGCTATTTTCTCATTCAGAGTTTCTAAACTCTGGTCTTTGCTGCCTCTGCCATACACTTCACTCCTTCTCTGTTCTATCAGCACCCTCCTTCAGGGCTTCTCCACTCATTCCTGCAAATACTCCTGACACATCTAATGCACTAAATGCAGTTCTTTGGTCTGATCCCTGAGATTGCCCCATAGAGTAAAACTTACCTACCATGTATTGTTGTGTACTAGTGCTCATTTTGTGGAACTATGATAGATGTGTACATTTATTTACAGTTACTGCCATTATATGCTGTATTTATTTTAAATGCACCCATATAGTGTTTTTGTTTTGAAGTATTCACCCAGCACCCCATCCCTCAGGATGCATCTGAAAACAAGCTTATACTGGCTCAGTATGTCTTTCCTGGTAAAACATTTGAAATAAATACTGTAAACACATACATTAATAAATAAATATGTTGAAATCTGGGGGAATAAGATGCTCTTTTCATGCAAATATCTCAATAACAAAGAATGTGGGAAATAAATATAGCACTGTAATAAAATTTAAGCTGTATTATGACTAAATACTACATTGTAAATGTTTTTCAGAGTTTTTGAAAATGCTTCAAGGGACATGCTCAAGCTTACACAGTGAGTGACAGTGGTGGTAAATGAAGTTTTCTAAAGCTAAAGTACATTTGCAAAATAGAAAGGACATTAGTAACAACCCTATAAACATAAAGGAACATTCCCCAACCAGATATTTATACAGTTTGGCCTGGCCTTGTGCTTTCTTAGTGCATGGCATGCCACACAGTCCTTCCTGTTCCCTTTTTAAGCAGCGTTTAACAAATAAGGATTTATGCCCATTTTCTGCCACTGATCATTTCAAATTTTCCCTTTTTTTAATGGAAACATGCACTTATTATAATTATGCTAGTCTAAAAAAAGCAATCAGTCTGCATCAGGCAGTCACAGAGAGATATACATGTTTATGCAATTTAATTGTGTGTGCATAGAATGGAAAATCAGACCTTGAAGGTTCACAATTACTTCTAACTGTAGTTTTAGACTGGGATTGATTTAAGCATTTTTTGTCACATCTTAACATTTTGAGTGCTTAATAATCTTCTACTATTGATATCACTGCAGTGACTGTATGCAGTTCGTACTCTTTGGAAAGCATTATTTCAACAAGTATCAATCAGATCAATCACAGCTCTTTGTTGAGAACTCCAAATTTAAATCAACTTATAATTTCAACATATTCTGGTCTATTTAGTTCTAAATGGGAATAATTTCTAGGAAATTATTATTTTTCACATTTGTAAAATAACAAAAAGATTTGATGAAGGGGATCAGTAAACTTAAATATTAGCCTTTAGTTTTAGATCCATGAAACACCAATAATGCTGCTCAGATAGAATCCAATGGAATCATATACCATTGGATAACACTGATTTTCTTGGATAATGCTAGATGAGATTTGATAACATTGGTACCTGACTACAGGATCCTATCACCAAAGATCCAATAGGATACCAGTTACCTGATGTGACTATCTTGTATCTGAGATATCCAAGACAGACATCCAACCTCAGAGCCCACTAGCTCAGGCAGACATCTAACCTCTGATCCTTCTATCTCACCTTGGATCTGAAATCCCAATGTGGTCAGATAGGATCTCAGATCAGGAGTCAAGATAGATGGGCTATCTGCCAGATCCTAGTAGGATAGTCAAAAGCATTATCTGAACATTACTAAAAACCAGTCATAATCAGATGAAATGACACCAGTGCAATGCTTTGATTCAATAATTCTACAGTGATATAATCTGATAGCTTCTGTTTATAAACATTTTGGAAATCGTTTTTTAACAACGGCATTTAACAAAACTCTAAAAGAACAATGTGTGTTCATTTCAGGGTCACAGTGTGGGAATCCGTGTAGATGTAATGAGCACTCAGTGCCTACAGTATGTCTATGACACCAGTGAAGCATGCTCATCGGAATCACACACATTTCCTGGGTGGCCACAAAATAATCTGCTGCTGCCTGGGAAAAAAGGATGGAAATCTGCAATACTAATGTCCCACAAGGTCATTCATGTAGTTTTATGGTTGTCACTACTCTGGTCACTAGCTGCTGTGCTCACACAAAGTTACTAACTGGCTAACTCAGGGAGAGCACTCACAGTCAAGCCATCTCATGGCGGGGGTCTGCCAGATGAAACAGGACTGCATTTTATAGTTGGCAGAAGGCAATTGGACACCAGAGTGTTCTGCAATAGGATGAGCAGAGGGAGCCAATGGACCACTGAACACAAGGGATGCTGCACAGATGAGAAATTATCTGCCTTGCAAACTGAGAGGAGGGGAATTTGATAGGTTTGCCTCTGTGTGGTAGGTGACTAAAGAAAAGTGAACTCAGTTGCTAACTGTGGTGGGGAAAGGTGATCACAAACTGGGAGTGTGGCATTAGCTAACAGGGTATTGCATGAGAGATTGAGGGATAGTGGGTGCCACTAGACACCAGGCATTGTTTGGAACATGCAAAGTGGGGAAAGGCCAGTGTAGAATTGAAACATCTGGATCAATGATTTTCATTGCACTCCTCTTGCAAGGTGATCCCTTCATCTGTGGTGCTAAGCCTGCACAGTGCATTACAATTCAGTTGACAGCATAGCTGGGGAGATGAAATGTACCCATTTGTTCACCCCGTATGTAACTCTGATGAACTTGTTTATTATTCTAGGGATCATAACCTACTCTGCAGAACTGTTAAACACATTTTTTTTTATGCAAGCAAATGAGTCATTTTACAATTACAATATTGCAGTCTCGGGCATGTGTCTTGGGGGACAGTATCATTTTTCAGGTGTCAGACTCACTTTGCCTGTAGCCTTCTTCCATCCACCTGAGGTGTGACATTATCCCGGCATGACATATGCCCTGTCATGCATTATTGTTTAAATTAACAATGTCTGATATTACCTGTGACTCATTGGTGGTGCACAAAGAAGATCTAGGTTTAGGAGTAAATCTGATTGGTCCACTTACAGGGCTGTTGGATCACAGGTGTCTGGTGAGGGAGGGCTTGAGTGCATCACATTCCAAAACCCACTGTAGCTGCATAGTGTGTACATCATGATGCAGTCTTGGAGTTGACTGCCACCTCAGACCCTTGCAGCCAATGCCAAGTGCTGTGGTGCACCCTGTGAGCACAGAGATAGGGAATATGTGGCATCTGACCCTTCCCCACAAAAAAGTATGCCAGTACTGTGTTAGGATGATCGTTATCTTAAAACAGTAATCATCAGCCAGAGTTAAAATGGAGCAAAAGTAGCTCTGTATATGAATCTCTCTGAATGGTTGTCAAAACAGGGAAAAATTATAGGAACAAAAAAACAGACAAAAAAAATGAAACAAATGACTTGCCAGCAGTTGCTGTTGTCTATAAACCACAGAAGTTATTATTTTTGGCCACATTTGTATAATAAAACATAACTTATTATGAGACATTGGATAGTCTGATATCTTTGATACCTAAGGTATCAAACTATCCTGTGACTTTTTTCCATAGACAAAATCAGCTACACCTTCTTTTCTTCATAATGTTTCATGAAATATTCATATGGTCATTGTTTAGTATTAACACTTTCCTAAACTGCAGCTATCTCAGAGCATTTTTTTTTATCAGTTAGCATTAATACTAAAACGTGTTTTCTTGTTTATGCGGCAAAGCAGTATTGTGGTTATGGAATGGATTTACATACATTAGAAACATAGAAAATTGCTGGCAGAAGAAAGCCAACTGGTCTATCCAGGCTGTCCTTAGCCTTACCCAACTACCGAGTCCCTTAATGGTGACATATCTGCCTTTGTTCCCTTTTTCTTCTCCCACGAGCACCTCCTACTAAACCCATATGTCTGTCCCATGCCTGCTTGAATTCAGTCATCATATTTGCACAGACTGCCTCATTGGGCAGTCTGTTCTACTTTTCCACCACTCTTTCTGTGATAAAAAAAATCCTCCTCATGTACTTTTGAATTTCCCCTCTCCAAGACCTGTTTCCTTGCATTGCCCCTAGTGTTTGCATTTGCACTGGAGGTGAACAGCACACTGTTAATTTGTCAACCCTTGCAGAAACTTATGTCTCTGTCATGTCTTCTGACTAACTCCTGGCCTCGAGTACATTTTCAAGTCCCATATCCTTTACTCAAAGCACCTCCCTTGCTGCACCTACCCTTCTCTGCAGTACCCGCACCCTGTACTTATCTTTATTATGGTGTAGATGCCTGAAATGCATGCAGTACTCTAGGTGTGGCCTTATTAGTGATCTATATGGGTCAGAGTTGTTTCTTACTTTTAGCATATTGTACACTGAAGAAAAAACCAAAACCAAAACACTGGTATAATTAACTTTGCACTGTGCTTGGAACCTTGCATGTGCCCTTACTGCTGCACTCCTTGGTATCATAATGCCTCTTATAATGGCTCTATTTCCTAGAGACATTATATTGCTCTCGCTGTTGACCCTATCTGACCTTGCCTGTGATAAGTTTCTAACATCTCCCTTGCCAACATTGGATAGTAATCATTTATATGTTTATAGTACTATCACCTTATCTCAGTGCTGTGGCTGTTTTACTGTGCCATGGAACCTGCATTCCCTTGGTGACCGGGGGTTGCCATTTCATCACCCTAGCTGGCCACCTCCTTTGGCACTCCTCCCTGGGATCTTCAACTTACAAGCCAACTGTAAAGCACGCTCAACTCAGAGGAAGCTTCACAAGCTCAGCAACAAGCAGTTAAAGAAATATCTGTGTAGACTGGCCTTACTGTTACTGCTGCTCTCTGGCAATATTCACCCCAACCCTGGCCCTCCACATCTTATGGCATACCCACAGTCATCTACTGGGTTACTTAAAATTGCCTCACTTAATATAGGCAGCCTCTTCCCCAAAATGGACATACTGAATGTATGGATCTTACAACATAACCCAGACATCCTCTCAGTCGTAGAAACATGGTTTTCTCCAAAAGTAGCAGATGCTTCAATTTCCATCCCAGGCTACACAATCTTTAGACAGGATCATCTCTCCAAGCATGGGGGTGGTTGTGCAATCTACCTCCAAAACAACCTTCAAGGTCTCATCCTAACTCTGCCAAAAACCGAAGACCATATGCAAAAACTTCCCATAAAAGTGCTTCTAGGTGCACACAATAAAACCCTTACAGTGTTTTCAATCTATATTCCTCCCAGACAGATGGCCTCCTGCTTTGATTCACTCCTGAAGTGTTTTGGCTCTCTGAGTCTTAATTCGGAAATTATCAAGTTAGGAGATTTCAATATCAATTGGTTATCTCCTAACATAAGCCCTTTCATAGATGTAGTTTCAGCAGTTCACCTCACACAGCTAGTCGAGTCCCCCACTAGAATCAACTATAAAACTGGGACAGGTACCTTACTGGACTGGATGCTCTCTAACCACCCTGATCATATATTGGACACAACCGTACTCCCAGATGCCTTCAGTGATCACTCCCCAGTCTTGTTTCATTGGGCAAACAAATTCTTTATACCACCCTCTAGAGCAATTACCACCATGGTACTCATCTGTGGGCATCTTGAATCACTAAAAGCTGACCTGTGTAATCAGGACTGATCAGTGGTTTACACAACTAACAATGATGACATTGCCCTCAACCAATTCACTCTTCAATTCAGCACTATATGTGATAGGCACGCCCCCCCCCATAAAAAGCCTAAAATCGAAGGCGCTGTAATCCCTGGTTTTCTCTGGACCTTTTTGAGCTTCTGAATGCCAGGGAACATCTATGGTACAGGTCTAGGTCCCTGTGTAGCCAGGCTGACATCCAGAGGTACAAGGAGCTAGAAACAACTGCACGATGAATATTCGTGCAGATAAAAATCAGTATTATAAGGAAGTGCTCTCTCGGACCTGAAATGATGGCAGAAAATTTTGAACTAACCTTAAATAGGTCACTGGAAGAGACCTCAGATCTGCCCCTACCATGCTTAACATTGATGGTGTACCCTCACTCGACCCCAAACTTATTGCTAACACTTTTAATAATGCCTTCAAGGACCTGAGTGGTGTCCTGCCACCTGGCTACTTCTCTCACTCCCTCACAAGTGACTACTCTGGGAAAGAGACTCAGCACCCTTCTCATCCTCCTTTCTACTTTAAAGCCCTCTCAGCCTATGAAGCCAGGAATTACCTACTCAAGATATTAGGGAAATCAGTATTTAGTGGTGACACCCTGGATCTTAAGGTTTTAGTCCTTACACTGGATGAAATTCTGTTACTTCTAGCACATATTATTAACATGTCACTTAGTTACTCTTAGTTCCCTCAGAAATGGAAATCTACCACTGTGGCACCAGTTCATAAGTCTGGGGATCGCACAATTACTGGGAACTACAGGCCTATCTCTATCCTGCCCCCACTCTTGAAAGCTCCTGAGCATATAGTGGCTGAGCAACTGGTTGAATACTTAGAAAAATATCAGCTACAATGCCTGCAACAACACAGGTTCAGAAGTGGTCACAGTACCCCTACTTCCCTTCTGGAGTTCACAGGCTTTATTCACCACTCCTTAGATCAAGGACACCTGGTCAGTGCTGCTTTCATCGATTTAATCAAAGCTTTCGACACAGTGAATCATGACCTCCTGGTCGAACACCATTGGCCTAGCTTGTGACAGCATAGCCTGTTTTGAAAGTTATCTGCACGACTGTACACAGCAGGTGAAGACTGGTAACACCCTCTTGGATAGCAGACCTGCCCTATCTGTAATTCCTCAAGGGTCCATCTTGGGCCCTCTTTTATTTAGCATTTTCCTCAACAACCTTCCTTACTCATGTCAGGGTCACATCCTTTTATATGCTGATGATGCTGTCTTGTGTACCAGTGATCCAGACCCTAAGGTTCTTGAATCCAGGCTACAGAGTAATTTTGTAGTCATAGAAAGATGGTTCCATAAGCACAAGTTAGTTATGAATTACAACAAGACTAAAACTATGCTGTTCTCCAGCTCCCAAAATAGGCACAGAACTTACCCTCTTTCTATCACCAACAAAGAGGGCTCTCCACTGGAGCTCGTTCAGCTCTTTAAATATCTGGGGATTACTTTTGACAGTATGATGACCTATGCCTAGGGATGTAAGTTTGTCATGGATGAGGTTTTAATGACTCATTGTTTGTTCATGAAATCATTAGTAAACAGTAGTAAATGTTGAGGCACTGTCATCATTGCTACATTCTGATGACACTAGTGAAAGTCATGGAAGTCCTTAATAAAGATCAAACGTCATGGAATCAATGATGTGTATGACTGCCATGACAAACTTACATCCCTACCTATGGCTATCACATTGACAACATTGCTAAGGCTGTTAATATCTGCATTGTGCTGCTTTATAGGCGTAAGCAATGTTTAACCCTGAGGCTCTTAGTCTTGCCATTCAAAGCTCTCTTGTCTTGCTTATTGATTATGGCTTACCAATCTATGGATCAGCTACTGAAATAACTCATCATAGTTGCACTCATCAAAGCATGCTGGCTCCTTACCGGCTCTGCCCATCTGTCCCATACCTGTGACATGTACGCTCAGGCTAACTGTCTCCAATTCAAAGGTAGACTCATGTACCAAACATGTTTACTGTCCAAAAAAGTAAGCTTAGGCAAAATTCCCCCAGGAGTGCAAAAGCTTATTACCCCCCTATCAACCGTTGTTGCACCAGAAGCTCTGCTAGCCAGATTTTTAATATATCCCACTGTCACACCTCTCTGGGAGAAAGGTCCTTTTGCCTACCGTGTCCCGCTATGGATGAACTCGCTGCACTATTACATCACTTCAGAATCCACCTTGAGCTTCTTCAAGGTTAAACTTAAGCAACAGCTAGTTGCTGATGCCAGTTGTGACTGCTTCCAATAGCCTTCCTTCTTGCAACCAACACTTATTCTAACCTTATGATATCCTGACCTTATGCATAATTGTTTTCAGCATGTAAATCACTGTTCTAAGTTGCTAATCATTTCTCCTTCACATTTCCTCTTGATCCCTTCAACTCTTTCCCCTCACCCCTCTGTGGCTTTCCCTATATCCCCCCCTGTTATATCTTCTGAGCTCCCTTGCTCACTTTAAAATGCTTTGTCCCATACCTTCTCACCTCTGGTGAGGCTCCTGGGCTGATGACATCCCTTACCTTGTTGATTATTAGATATTAGGCAGTATGTTCTCATTTTCCTATAAAGGTTCATTTCATTAGACCCCACCCCCCTCTAATATGATCCTTTGAATTCCAGGTTTGCAGCATGGCATACATTGTACAATGCCACATGTATTGGAACTTCTCTAGTTATACACTCTTGTAATGTTTTGCATAATTTCTTGTTTTGTTTCTTCTCTATCTCATACTTTTCCAATATATATTGTTCATCTGATGTTGAACCTATGAAATTATCTTGTTCCCAAAGGCGTTATCCAAAGTTTCAATAAATAAAAATAAAGTGTCACCTTCTTATGCTTACTGTTTATTCCCCTGCCAGTACATCCTAGCATTCCATTTGCCTTGACCACCACCTTATTGCTTTCAGCAAAATGTTTCAGGTAATCTGAAAAGATAACCACCAGATCCATTTTCTCCACTGTCTGTTCTACCCTCACTCCACTGATTCTGTATTCAGTTCTCTGGTTCTTTGCTCTGAAGTGCATAATTTGTGTATGTATTCACAATGAACTTTAGCTGCATTAGCTTGGACAACACTTTAACATCTCCAAATCCTCTTTTGGTATCTTTATGTCTTTCATGATATCTACTGTCCCACACAATTTTACATCATGCATGGAATAGCACATTTTGACTTGAATACCTTCACCGATATCACAAATGAATATATTAAAAAGTACTGGTTCCAGAACCCATCCCTGTGGTACCCCAACTAGTGACCACCTTCATCTCCTACAATGCCCCATTTATCCCCATCTTTGAAGTTCTCCATCTTAGCTAATGTATAAACCATTTGGTCAGCCCCTCCTCATGATGAGGTCTGCCAGTTTTTTAACCAAACTTTTGTGTGGAATGGACTCCAATGCCTTACGGATGTCCAGGTACAGCATGTCCATGAAGGCTCCACAGGAACTGCACTCAATGCCATGGTCAGTGCATACCACATGGAGCAGCCAGCTCCAAGCCACCAGAAAAAAATTGTATTGGCTGTACTACAGTTCAGAAGGAATATGCTTAAAACAGGTTAATACAAAATGGATAATTTGTGTTACAAACAATTGCAAACTATCTGGACCCAGGGATTTGTTAATTTATAGTGCCCCAGCAGCCCTATCTTAATGCTCTCCTCCTCTATAGTACCCATATCCATGCCCCCTTCCTGCCTGGGTATTATTCCACTCTATAGAAGTGGCTCCTTTTCTTCTACTCTAAAGACTGAGCAGAAATATTCATTTGGTATGTCTACTTTGACTTTATCACTGAACACCCACTCCTCCTTCCTTTTCAATCTAACAATCTTGTCTTTGGGCTTCTGTTTCTTCCTAGTGTAGCAGTAGAAAGGCTTACCCCCCCAACCCATTCTGTAATTTTAAGTTTGGCTTCTGCCTTTCCCTGCCTCTACTTAGTATTGGCTTCCTTACGTTTATCTATATCAACTTTCCTTTCCCCATCAAATTGGCTGGCTTTATAGCATTTCGAGTCCCCTCTTCTGCCTCAAAAATTTCTCTCAAAAAATAAATTGGCTGTCTTCTCTTTCTGTTCTTCACCACCTTACTTATGCAGAGGCTAGTGATTCCTACTTACCTTCTTGTATTGTAAATAGGCTGTCTTTTCTTTCCGTTCTTCACCGAAAAACAGGGTAGTTAGCAGGGTAAACATGAAGGTAGAGATGTCAATAGGGAGCAGAACAGGGGTAAATGGAGAAAAAGGCAAAGGCAGTAAGGGCAGGGATGGGGCTAAAAGGGTTAAGGCCATCAAAAAATGGAGGGTGATGACTACCAAAGCCCATAGTCTGGATAACAAGCTTCCTGAACTATTGGCCTTGATGGAAGAGGAACACCTGGATATCATGGCAGTCACAGAAACATGGTACATGGAGAACCATTCCTGGGATGTCAACATACCAAGGTACACAATCTACAGAAGGGACAGGGAGGGTAAAAGAGGAGGAGGAGTTGCTCTCTACATAATGGAAGGGATCAAAGCAGCAGAACTAAAGGATAAATGAGGAGAGGAGGCACTGTGGGTCACCTTAGAGACAGGTAATGGCTCCACAATCTACACAGGGTTGTATACAGGCCCTCCATCTCAGGGGGAAGAAATGGACAAGAAAATGATAGAAGGCATCCTTAGAATGGCAGAAAAAGGGGAGATATTGTTGATGGGGACCTGAATATGCAGAATGTTAACTGGGGTACATCTGCTGCAGCCACATCCAAGAGCGGGGTCATTTTTGATGCCCTGCAGGGGTAATGCCTCAGACAGCTAGTGTTGAAACCCACTCAGGAGGGAGCAGTCTTAGACCTGGTACTCTCAAACAGGGGACAGAGAGAGGATCACAGATTTAGAAGTGGGTAGCCATCTGGGAACAAGCGACCACTGAAGAGTGTGGTTCACGATAAACAACTGTAGAGTCAAGACATATAAAAGCAAAGGTACTGGACTTTAGGAGGGTTGGCATTGGTAAAATTGGTGAATGCCTAAGGAATGCACTATAAAATGGGCAGGAAGGATGGGTGGAAGAGCAATGGGGAAAAATTGAAACTGCCATCACAGAGGTAATAAGCCTTTGTGTGAAGCAAATAAAACAAAACAAAGTAAAAAAAAAAACACTATGGTTCTCAAAAAAGTTGGTGGGGAAGGTTAGGGAGAAAAAGATAGCATTCAGGAAGTATAAGAAATCACAGAAGGAGCAGGACAGAGAACTATATCATTTAAAGCAGAAGGAATCAGGGAAGGCAATCAGAATAGTGAAGATCCCTCACCTTTCTCTTAATTGGCACCTGTCCCTTGTTCAGCCCATTTTGGGCAATCCCCACTTTCAAATTGAGCATAAGCCTATCTCAGTAAAATATTGGGCTGCTTTGATGGGGAAAAAACTCTCTGACCTTTGCTCCTGTGGAAAAATGATTTAATTCCCGAATTTCCAATCCTAATTCAAGGTGCAGGAGAGGTCCTTCTTTAAGTATCGGCAACTCAAAGGGGCCATCACTTCCTTTATGGGGAGTATGTTGGGGGCGCCCCTTCCCAAAACTGACTTGTTTTCAATTCTGCAGGCAGCAGACCAGCCACATGCGGTTTCTAAGGTGTACAAAGAGTTACAGTCTTTGGACCCTCACTTACATAGAAACATAGAAATATAGAATTTGATGGCAGATAAGGACCGCTTGGCCCACCCAGTCTGCCCATTTCCCTACCTAATGGATAAGCTGCAGATCCTAGTTAACCAGCAGCCCACTTCTTCCTACCCCAACCCCCTAGAATTGCCTTATGACTGTCCCTTGCATGCTTGAATTCCACCACTGTTTTTGACTCCACAACCTCCTCCGGAAGGCCGTTCCATGCCTAAAGGTGTCTGTTTCTATTGGACCCAAGATTTCCTCCTTCCAATTGAAGCAGATTTCTGGAAAAAGATATGGCAAAACATGTATAAGTTTGTTAAGCAGGACAGGTTGCACTTAGTGCAGCTTAACATACTGCACAACTTATACTTTAAGAAGAAGAAGAATCAGCATATATACAGTGCTTTTCATACATCCAAAGCACTTTACAAGCAATGCTAGACTGGTAGTGAAGTGACTGAATGTGTGGTGGCGGCCATATCGCACATCATCACCCACACACAGCCTGGATAATTGCATGAACCGGTTTATGGGAAGGGGAATGTTGGCCAGGACACCAGGAATGTTCCCTACTCTTTACGAAGAGTGCCCTTGGTTCTTTTACTTCCACCTGGACACCCACCAGGACAACACCAGGATGAGCAGAAGGGAACTCGGTTTAACGCCTCATCTAAAGGACGGCACACCCCAGCAGTACAGCACCCCCCAATACTGCACTCGGATGCCAGCGATTTTTAGGTGCAAGTCCAATCCCGGTGTGGGATGAGAACCCATGACCTTCTGGTCCAGAGGCAGATGTGCTACCAACTGAGCCACGCTGACACGCTTTACATCAGTGAAACTCCACAAAATGGGTAGGCTCCCTTCCTCTAACTGCCTGTGGTGTTCTGATGTTGAAGGGTCCCTATACCATATACTGTGGACTTGCCCAAAAGCTCAGATCTTCTGACAAACCATCAGGAGAACCTTAGACCCAATCCTTGGGCTTGATTCACGGTTCACCCCTGAGGCCCTGTATATTGAATAGCTTCCCTCATGGAGTTCCTAGAGTCAGGAAAGCACATATGGCAGTAAATTCAGCTGTAGCCAAACTGGTGATCATGAGGCATTGGAAGGGGGACTCTCTTCCTCCAGTGATAGAGTGGCACAGGGATGCTCTTCTGGCTCTCCAGCTGGAGAAACATATTGCTTCAGTGCAGAATAGACTTAATGTTTATCAGAACAATTGGGGATCTTTAGATGCTTTACGTACCATATGGAATCCCTGACTTTACTTAGTTTGAACATCTCAGGTTAATTCCCAGACCAGTCAACTGAGGACTGCAATTGGCAAGGGGTGGGATTGGGTGGTATGGAGGGGTTATTTTATGTTCTTTATCATAGTAAATTGTGTTTGCATTATTTTTATTTCTTCTTCTTTGATGGGTGTAGCCCCTGAGCCTACACCAATTCACCTGTACACCCACAATTTCTTTTTTTGTAATACTAATGACAGTAAAGTATACTGAATTAAAAAAAAAAGAATAGTGAAGGCCAAAACTGAAGAAAAGATAGCCAACTCACTTAAGAAGGGGGATAACGTCGTTTATACTGTAGGTACATCAGGGAGCAAAGGAAAACCAAGGGAGGGATAGTGAGGCTTTATAAAGGGAGGGGAGGTGGGCAGAGGGTGAAGTGAAAAGGCAGAGATACTGAACGGATCTTTTTGCTCAGTATTCACAAAAGAAGAGGAGGGGGTGGTACCTAAACCAAACAAAAGAAGTGCTCTGGATAGAGGGGTTGATACCAGTCCATTCACCGAAGAAAGGGTCCTGAAAGAACTCCTAAAACTCGAGGACAAAGCAATGGGGCCTGATAGGATTCAACCCAGAATTCTAAAAGAAATAAGGGGAGACCTTGTGACACCACTGACTACCTTTTTTAACAAATCATGGAAGGATGGTGTGGTACCTGAGGACTGGAGGATGGCAGATGTGATTCCCCTTCACAAAAGTGGGAGCAAGGCAGAGGCAGGAAACTACAGACCTGTTAGTTTAAACTCAGTGGAAGGGAAAATGCTGGAATCACTTCTGAAAAAAAGAATTGTTGAGTACCTAGAGGACACTGGGGCACAGGACCCATGGCAGCATGGATTCACAGTGGGAAGGTCATGTCAGATGAATCTAATAGATTTTTTTGACTAGGTGACCAAAGTAGTAGACAAGGGAGGGGCTGTGGATATGACCTACCTAGACTTTAGCAATGCATTTGACACATTCCCACACGAAAGAGTAATAAACAAGTTAGCCAGCCTAGGGGAGAGTACCAGGATGGTAACATGGGTAACAAAATGGCTGGACAAGAGGATGCAGAGGGTAATAGTAAATGGAGTACACTCTGAAGAAAGGGTGGTTACTAGTGGGGCACCACAGAGTTCAATATTGGGACCGGTCCTCTTAAATGTTGTTATAGGAGACATTGCAGAGGGACTAGAGGGAAAAGTATGCCTCTTTGCGGATGACATAAAGATCTGCAACAAGGTTGATATACAAGGGGGTGGAAAGGATGAGAAGGGACTTGGCAAGATTGAAGGAATGGTCAAAAATATGGCAACTTAGATTCAATGCAAAGAAGTGCAAAGTGAAACAAACACCCAAGGGAATAGTGCACAATAGGGTGGGTACTAACAACAACAACAAACTCTGGTAGAGCTACTACGACTGTGAATGCATTAAGTAGATAAGGGTGTTTCATGGGCTTAAACATAAACATTTATTTATTTATTTAAAAAATATCAGATTTACAAACCTTTGAGTTAGAGACTCATTTACACAGACACCACATCAAGAAGACCAAAGCAGTTCAAACAATATACAGTAGCTAAAGCAAATAGACATCAGGAGTCAAAGAGAAGCCCAGAGTGTTCACATGAAGGCTGTTGCATACACTAACTGAATCAAAGTACAGTTCATTGACAAAAGGTATATTTAAGCAGAGGCGAAGCCAAGTGCTTCCACCACCCCAGGAGTGACGTTATTACACGATAACACACACCCTGGAGTGCCGTATTGCAGTTATACAATGGCTTGTTGTTATGTATAGAATAAAAAATACATTTTAAAGGATGTTGTTTTTGTTAGTGTGGAAAAATATTTCTTATGAGAAAATGCAAGGAATGATCCAAATCCAAAGCTACGGTGATGTTACTGTGTAATAACATTACTGTTTCAGTGGGTCTGCAGCCAATTAGCTTCTTACATTTTTCCTTGCCATTGTATATATAAAAATAATGCCACTGTCTGTATTACAGTTACCCATATGTTTTGCAATTTATTCTGTGCACTGTTACAGCAATCAACTCAACAGAACCAGGCCATCATATATATGAAGGTACTGTACCCTAACTGAAAACATTGCTGAGACAACTATATGTTGTGACAACGTGGAAGGTAAACGCAATGTTGAGAGAAGTTTTTGAAGACATGTGATGTGTTTAATTGTTTTTTTTTTAGAGACTGATATACAGTTCACACACAAAATTCATATAATATAAAAGTGCATATGCCCAAATGCCACATTTCATTACAAGCTGTTCTCTTGAAGGAATATATTACTATATAAGGCCTAAAAATGGGCATCAGGTAAATGTAAACTGGGGTAGGTGTGTTATTGAGGGTATTGCATAGTTTATCATTTATTACTGCTCCACCAGATCTCAATATTTGCACAAGCTGTGCCCAGTCCAGCTTTTGCAACTCAGGCTTGGGTCTGGTGATCTGGGTTTTACCTATATCCCACTGCATGTGGCTTAGTGATATACTGTACAGATGGCTACAAAGTCTAACCCATTGAAGGCTGAAGTTTTAGAAAATCATTATGTTCAAAATACCAAGACTCACTCTCCCCTCCCCCGTCACAATTAATCCTCTACCAAAGTCATGCTTAAATACTGGTGCTTCTACATCCATACCATTAAGCTTTTAATGCCAACATGCCACTTCTGCTGTTATGAGCTCCCCCATCCATGAAGTCCCATTCTACTTGTGGCAACCCCAACCCCCAAAACTAGGTAATTTTCCAGGGAGCAGCTCTTTACACCATATTTTATTTATTTATTTAGTTTTTGTTGACCAGGTAAGTGCACTAGACAAATTCTGCCTATTTGAAGGCACGACCCGGGGGAGGGGGATACAGATGAATGCCAACTGACCTTAAACCAGATTAAGCTGGTATCTACTACATTACTGCTAAACTCCTTATTTTTAAACATTTTGTTGAGAAATTTTTGTTGTAATACATGCAGAAAGTTTTGACTACTAGAAGATAATGAGTAAACTTTCTGTGAATCTAGTATAAAGGCAAGATTCTTCCCACTAACCTATTATTATCCATTTGAGTGCTTGACTAGGCATACAGGTATCTATCCCACCTATGGTATTCCTGGTTAGGAATGTAGTGGGCTGAAATGGGTGGGGTGAGTTTTACCTTTTTTTAAATCCTGAGTGGAGAAAGTGCTGGTTAGGGCAGTAATTTGCAATCCTTATAAGGTTAAGCAGAAGAGGTGGCTGTAGACACTTAAGAAAACCTCATTTTGGAGGCTAAATGTTGCCCTGCTACAAGATAAGGATATTCAAAAGCAAATAGAGGACCATCTAAAATAGACAATCATAGATAATAATATACAAGACGTGAATCCGGGAGTTTTATGGGACACAATAAAAGCCATGGTAAGGGGGAAAATAATAAAAATAGCCTCAAGACAGAAGAGGGAATGACTACACAAACAAAATGAACTAGAAATGAAAATAAAAGACCTAGAAGCACAACAGCAAGTCAGACTAGACATACTTTGGGGAATACAACTGGGAAAACTAAAGAAAGAATCAAATCAAAAATTCTTGATTATAAGGCAGAACAAAATCTCAGATATTTAAGACAGATATTATGAAGGGGGCCCAAGGGCCTTGAGGTTACTTCCTGGAAGTGTTTAACCCATTCTACTTCTAATAGCTTTCTATGATGTCTGTACTGTCCATTGGTAATCTGGCACAGAATGACTCCCAGAAGATAATGAGTTAACTTACTGTGGTCTCAATTAAGTCCTCAAGATAGAGGAAACTAGTGCTCTAAAGCTTCCTATTCACACACAGGCACATAAACTGGAATAACAGGTTCCAAGGAGTATAAACTCACAAGGAATGGTAGGAAAAAACCCTCCCTATTCATTTACAGGTGTCAATTAATGTATTTGCTAACCATGCTAGTTCATCTTCTTGCTTCCCTCATGGTAAAAATGTGAAATTACATTTGTGTAAATGAGTGATAAATAGCTTGTCCAGGGGAATGGCAGCTCTGATAGTTGTTCCATTCTTTCTTTTCACTGATAGAAACTGAGCCAGGAAAAAAGTAAAATACACTTCATCACAGACTGTATTTACCAAGTACATAAACCTGCATGATTTATCTGTAAAGACAATTGAAAATGTATTTCTAAATGCATTACTAACTCCAGTGCTTTCAAGATTTTGAAACTACTAAAAAGACAAGCTATATATATATATATAGATAGATAGATAGATAGATAGATAGATAGAATATGGTAAACAAATATTGTTAATCGCAAAAGCTGAACTTTGTTTTAGTATATAAATGTTTAAGAAATACCTGAAAGCTGAGTCTTTCCTTTTAAGGCACCAGGCAACTCTGATAATCATTTGTTCCAAGGGTTTTTAAGTCAGTTTGAAGGCATCAAGTATTATCAGTTCTCCTAGTCCTTAACAAAATGCAGGAACTCCACACACTTGTTCTGTTCCTTGGCCAGATGCCAAACTAGTGATTCTTCTTTCAGCATGATATATCCACCTCATTCCCTTCCCACATGAATAAAAAAAAGGTGGGCTGGATCTTTAGAAGCTTCTTGGTGGAGGTGAGTTGGCTCTTACTTCCCCCCAAAAAACAATGCTGCCTTCCACTACTCAGGTTCTAGTTCTTGTACCACCCATTTAAGAAAGAAAATAGTACCCTGCAACCATTGACTAACATGAAAGCATATTTATTTGAGTACAGAAAACATTTCTTGGAGGAGGGTAAGGTGGAGGAGACTATTTACACCTTCAGTCAGTTCCACAGACAGAAAACATGACATCACTCTTTTTGTACATGCAATACTCCTGTTGGCTCTGCCCACAGTCGTAAAAATGGAAAGGGACCTGGGGTAGTCATATCAGATGACCTTAAGGTAGGCAAGCAATGTGAGAAGGCAGTAAGGAGGGCTGGGGGTATACTGGGATGCGTAGGGAGAGGCATCACCAGTAGAAAAGAGGAAGTTGTTATCCCTGTGTATAGACAGTTAGTGAGACCCCATCTGGAGTATTGCATGTAGTTCTGGAGACCCCATCTCTGCAAGGACATAGACAGGATGGAGGCAGTCCAGAGGAGTGTAACTAAAATGGTGCAGGGTCTGCAACAGAAGCCATATGAAGAGAGACTAAAAAAGCTTACTATGTATACCCTTAAGGAAAGGAGGGCGAGGGGGGACACGATAGAAACTTTCAAGTACCTCATGAGAATAAACAAAGTCTAAGAGGGTAGCATATTTCAGAAAAAGAGATATGCAAGAACAAAGGGGCACAGCTTGAAGATAGAGGGGGATGGCTCACGGGCAACATGATGAAGTATTTTTTCAGGGAGAGGGTGGTGGATGCATGGAACCACCTTCCTGAGGAGGTCATGGGGTCAAAAACAGTGGGGGAATTCAAGAATGCATGGGACAGGCATAAGGCAATTATGGTGGGGGGTAGGAGGAAGTAGGCTGTTGGTTAACTAGTATCTGCAGCTTTTTCAATAGGTAAGGAAATGGGCAGGCTATTGGGCCAAGTGGTTCTCATCTGCCTTCAAAGTCTATGTTTTTATGTATGTTTCTGTATTTATAACCTATTTTCTGTCAATTCCATCAGCTTATTTCATTCCTTCTAACCTACTTTTGTGTATTTTCCACATGCTATGGAAATCCTGCCTCCTGAAATCCAATACACTAGTTTGGGAGTTAGTATGATTAGCTGGCAGCATGATGCCATACCATACTGAGTTGTGGTTACTGTTCGTGAGCAGTTCCTTTAGAGTAACCTCCCCAACAGTCTCCCTATTTGTAGGGACCTAGTCAAGGATTCTTCTTTCCCTCATTGGTTTACTAGTGCATTGCTTTAGGAAACCATCCTGAAATGCAACTACCAATCCCTCACTCCAGTCAACATCTTGCATGTTGAAGTCTTCAACCAGCACCACCTGGCATTAGTGCATCTCTCCGAATCTCTTGCTCTGTTTTCTGTTTTTGATCTCCTTTTAATATGATGACCTAAAAACAGCCCCTTTTCTAATGACACTTTTTCTGCTTTCAACTTCACCCAATATGTACAGTATCTGTTGTGATATTTCCTTTAAGATCATTGTCCTCAGTGGTTTTGATGTCTCCCTTAATGTGCAGGGCTGCCTTGCCCTTCTACACCTTCTGCCTGTCCAATCTGTGAAAGGTGTGGCCTATGATTGCTAGGCCCCAAAAGTAGTGTTGCACTGTCAAGGCTTTCATCATGGCTACCAGGTCCAACTGGGCTTCTGCCACGAGTACCTGCAGATCACTTACCTTGTTTCCCATCCTTCTGGTGTTCACATACACACTGCTTTCCAAATTATGTGTTGCCCCCTGCACTACCCCTCATCCTCCATTTCCCCCTGCAGTGGCTATCTTGAATACTATCTGCCTTTTATCCTCAAATAGGATTACATAGCTTCCTATTTGTAGATGCATATACCCCTTTTTTTATTCCTGCTCCTTCTGTGGTGCTAGTATTTTCCCCATCTCCTCTGTTTATTTCCCACCTCACCCATTTTTCTCTTAGTGGGCCTATTCTGCTGTGTTCATTCATACCCTGTTTGACATCTGTCTGTATTGTTGAAGGCCCACTTGGTCTCTCTTGCTTGTGAAGGTGTGCCTAACCTCATCTGCTCTGCCTCCCCCTATCTGGTTTAACATGGCCATGATGTGATTCTCAAACCTCTCTTCTAACACCCCTGTTCTTTCCCCATCAAGGTGTAACCAGTCTCTCTTACAAAGGCCCTATTCACTCCAACATCCCCTGCACTGGTGCCACCAGTCCCCCAAGTAACAAAATCTCTCCTCCCTGCACCATCACTTTAGCCACTCATGAAATTAAAATATCCTAAACTGCCATCTCTCTCCCTTCCATGGGCATGGTAGAACCTCAATAATAAAGGTTACTGAACTCGTCCTCTACTTCAGGGATCTGACTAGTTTGGGGAAACTCTCCTGAACTCTTTCCATACTTATCCTGTCCAGGTCATTTCTACTTACATGTACCTTCATGTCCAACTTTCCTCCTTCCTTCTTGATGAGCTAGACCACCTCCAATTCAAGTTCAAAGTTACTCCACTGTAGCTGTTGGTATAGGGGTAACATACTTGCTCCTAACCAGTTTATCTTTCAAATTTTCAGTTTTAGAGAAAGTTATTCTTGAGCCTTAACCATGTTCTTTAGCTAGAGTGGGGTCATTCAACAGTATTGGCCAAAACCTCCTTATAATTGCTCCTATTTGGCCTGCCTGGTTGCTATATTGTGTCAGAAAAGTGACTGGTTGTTTGTTTTGTATATCCATAACTGTGTTCTCCTTTGGTTTTAGTAAGGTAGTTCTATCCTCTTTCTGAGCCCTGCCTTTAGCACCCATGAGAATTTACACCCTAATGCAGACAGATATGGCTACTTAAGGGAGGTTAGATCATACATACTCCACCCCCTGACCACACCCCCTGGTCGAAGCTCTGGGGAATGAGCTTGATGGTGGGCACACCTGTTCTGTGAGAAGTAGCATGTACTGTTTGAAACCTGCATGGAACCTGTTTGGAACCTGTATGGAGAATATATCCTTTTGAAAAACTAGAAACTTTTAGACTTCATTTTTCACTTGGAATGCAGAGCAATTTTGGACTTGTTTATGTGTTTGGGGCTAGCTACCCCTGACTTTGCACCCAGCTTCCTGCAGCAGAGCACACAGTGAAGTAGATGTTGGAATGTCCCATATACTTCAAATTCAAGTCTGTCTACAATGGCATATGGGTTACAGTGCACCTTCCTCATTTCTCAGTTAATGGAACACAAAATCTGTTCTATTCCCCTCACCCTGATGTCTTGCACCACTATCACTTTTTTCCTTTGCTGTTGCCTCAGCTGCTCAGACATGGCTGGCCTATTGGTACTGATGCCTCACTCAAGTGCACCACCCCTGACTTGATTGGTGCAGGTTTTAGGTTAAGGGTTGGTGCCCCTTGCTCCATTCTTGTCCATCCTTCTCATCTCTATGCTGCCCCCTCACTATAGTGTAACCTCTTCTGTTGGTTTAAGGTGTGTCATCCATGAAGTGCTACCTGTAGTAACCATACTACCCAGTCAGACCTGGCATAAATACAGTACATGTATCTCTGGTGTTACAGTCTGTGTCTTGACAGTGAGTACATGTAGCTTTTTTACTGCTAAGACATCAACTGTGGTCCTAGAATACCCTCCTAACCATGATTTCTCCATACCCCCAACATGCTGCCCATTCCCTCCAGAAGCATCCTCCATGTTTCAGTACCCCAGATTGGGAGTTGGTTCTACTTCTCTGTATCTTTTCTCTAGATAGGGATTAATCTCTAAACCACACTCGGTGACCTTAACCTATGTCCTAGAAACAGACTGGGCCCTGATGTCACATTTAACTTGGATTTTACAGACCCTCATTACAGGCGTACTCCATATTGGTCCCTTCCTTGGTAGTGACTGAATTACACTCCTCCCCTCCACAGTCTTTACTAGCAGACCTAAGATACCAGCCAACCAAACAACTTTGGTATGACTCTGATAAAGACTCCTACATGATTTAAACAAAAATACTCTTTGTGGGTGACTCAGAAGCTGATTATCTTTGGTTGAAGAAACTGGGCAGAAATCCATGTGGACTGTTTCAGCCCTACAGTAGCAGATGCTAGCCTTCTGCTCAAAGGTACTCAAACTCTGGGGTCAACATGATTCATGGTCACTTGATTCACTTGGAAAGAAGTACTAACAACAATCAGCCTATTGGTTGCTTGGAGTCACATACTCTAGCCACAGTCCCACTCCTGTCTCTCACTATTCTATAAGTCTTGTCTCTCCTTATAGTTTCCCAACAAACAAACTCACAGCAAAGTTTGAAAAATCACAGCATTTGTGACCATAAAATGCAGCAAAATACATTTTACTTACTGTTACAGCAGAGTTCACCCTTAGCAGCTCCCAACTGAACAAGCAAACTTTGAGTCTCTATTAATCACAGCTTATACAGTAGTTGCCCTATTAACAAGGGCTCTCTTGGCTGCTTGCAGTCATATGTTCTACCTACACACAGGCTCCTATTTAAGCATAGTTCTCCTCCTGCATCTCACTACCTCACAATCCCTGCTAACCTTTTGATCTTCCCTGCCAACAAACTTCAACCAGACTTTTATAAAATCATAACATAAAGCCTGCCTGGTGATGTGGAGGACTGAGTCACTAGCACCCTACCTCCTACCACACTGGTAATCTGAGTTCAGGAACACAGTCAGGTCATTCAGGGGCTGGAAGAAGAGGGAAGATTGAGTGTCCCATAGGGATACTCTCCTCCCTCAGAGTTGGGGGGGTTGTGTGACCCACTGCTTGCCTGCCACCTGGAGGTGTCCTGGCAATAGTGCAGCCTCAGGCACACACATAGCCAGCTAATACAGGCATTTGAGGATGTCTCTGCGGAGGCAGAGCTTGCCCACTATGCCATTGCATGTGAATGGCTGTGGGGGAAACAGGAGAAGGAAAAACAGAGGAAAAACCATTCTGGCCACAGGATGCTGACAGACTCCCAGCCCCTCACTGATGACTGAGACCACCCTTCCATGAACACAGAAGGGTAAGTCCTGGAATGGGCAGTGTGGTGCTGGATGGGGACAGGGCATTTAGAAAGGAGCTGGCCTGGGGCATAGGAGGAGAAAGTACTAATGGGAAAAAAATCATAACATTTCCTGAAGAGTGCTGTTTATTTATTTATTAGAAAAGTTGGATTTATAACCTTTGAGTCATGAACTCATTTGCAAAGGGACCTCGTCACGGGGGGGATAGACAGTTACATAGTGTGGTTGCAATAGTGAGAACAGTACAGATGTAGAACATTAAACGTAGAGTACACATAGGTTACATAATAATGTTACTTATAATAGGTTACAGTCAAATAAAAGGTACCCAAGGGGATACTGTTGGCCATTTACTTATGTTTGCGCCATGGCTTGGAGGGACAGGGAGCGAATCCTCAGGATTGCCAGAGCAGCTGCACAGGGGAGGGAGATGGATGTCATTGTCCACCTAGGGACAAATGACCTGGCTAAGAAAGGGATTAGAGAAGTGCAGGAAGAGTTTGTGGAATTGGGGAGGGGCCTTAGTCAAGTAGCACGCATGGTAACCTTCTTGGAGGTGCTAGCCATCTATGGCATAGGAGAGGCTAGAGTGTTCCGCACCATGGGATTCAATCAGTGGTTGAAAAACTGGTGTGGAGCTCAGGGGTTTGGCTTCATTGGGGACTGGGGGTCCACCTGGAGTGATGCACGGCCTATACTGGCATGATGGGCTGCATCTGTCTGGGAGGGAACCAGAATCCTAGGTGATAGGTTTAAATGCTTCATTGGCAAGCTTTTAAACTAGCCAGGGGTAGGCACTGGAAAGGAGCAGGAGAATCCTAGCCCCCAAATAATCACAGTAGTAAGTGCGGCAAACACCAAAATAGGGGTGTCGATAGGGAGAAGGGCAGGGGTAAATGGAGAAAGTGACAAAGGCAAGAAGGACAGGGATTGGGCAAAAGGGAGTAAGGCCATCAGGAAATGGAGGGTAATGAGTACCAATGCCTCGTAGTCTGGGCAACAAGCTCCCTGAGCTGATGGCCTTAATGGAAGAGAGATGCCTGGATATCGTAGCAGTCACAGAAACATGGTACACAGAGAACCATGACTGGGATGTTAACATACCAGGGTACATAACCTACAGGAGAGACAGGCAGGGGAGAAGAGGGGGAGGAGTAGCTCTCTATGTAAAGGAAGGGATAAAAGCAACTGAACAAAAGAGTAAACAGGGAGGAGAGGAGACACTGTGGTCACCTTGAGACTGGAAAGGGCACCACAATCCACACAGGGGTTAGTGTACAGACCCCATGTCAGGGGAAGGAATGGACAAGGATATGATAGAAGGCATTCTTAGAATGGCAGAGAAGGGAGATACTGTTGATGGGAGACCTGAATATGCCAGATGTTAACTGGAGCACATTTTCTGCAGCCACATCCAAGAGCATGGCCATTCTTGATGCCCTACAGGTGGCAGGCATTAGACAGCTAGTTTTGGAACCCACTGTGAGGGAGCAATCTTAGACCCTCGTGACTCAAACGGGGCAGTGAGAGGATCTCAGGTCTAGAAGTGGGTTGCCATCTGGGGACAAGTGACCATCAAACAGTGTGGTTCACGTAAACTCAGCTACAGAGTCAAGCCATACAAAAGTGAGGGTACTGGACTTTAGGAGGGCTGACTTTGGCAAGATGGAGAGTGCCTCAGAAAGCACTAGCAAACAGGCTAGAAGGAGGTGTGGAGCAACAATGGGGAATTATCAAAACTGCCATCACAGAGGCAACAAGCCTTTGTGTGAAGCAAATAAACAAATCAAAACAAAAAAAAGCCACTATGGTTCTCAAAAGAGGTGTTGTGAAAGTCAGGAAGAAAAAGATAGCATTCTGGAAGTATAAGGAAACACAGAAGGAGCAGGACAGAGAGCTGCACCAGTTAAGGCAGAAGGAAGCAGGAAGGGAAGTCAGAATAGCAAAGGCCCAAACTGAGGAAAAGATAGCCAACTCAGTTAAGAAGGGGGATAAAACCTTTTATAGGTACATCAGCAAGCGTAGAAAGACAAAGGGAGGGATAGTGAGGCTGAATAGAATGAACAATGGGTGGGCAGAGGGGGACAGTGAAAAAGCAGGAATACTGAACGAGCATTTCTGCTCAGTATTCACAAAAGAGGAGGAGGAAGTGCCTAATCCAATTAACAGAAGCACTCTTGATAGAGGGGTCGATCCCAGTCCTTTCACAGAAGAAAGGGTTCTGCAAGAACTCCTAAAACTGAAGGTGGACAAAGCAATGGGTCCTGATGGAATTCACCTAGAATTCTAAAAGAATTAAGGAGGAACTAGTGAAACCACTGGCTACTCTTTTAATAAATCATGGGAGGATGGTGTGGTACCCGAGGATTGGCGGAAGGCGGATGTGATTCCCCTTCACAAAAGTGGGTCCAAGACAGAGGCAGGAAACTACAGACCTGTCAGTCTGACCTCTGTGGTAGGGAAAGTGATGGAGTCACTTCTGAAGGAAAGAATAGTCGAGTACCTAGAGGCCAGTGGAGCACAGGACCCAAGGCAGCATGGATTCACAGTGGGAAGGTCATGTCAGATGAATCTAATAGATTTCTTTGACTGAGTGACCAAAGTAGTAGACCAGGGAGGGCTGTGGACATGGTCTACCTAGACTTTAGCAAGGCATTTGACACAGTCCCACACAAAAGATTAATAGTCAATTAACCAGCCTGGGAGTGGGACCCAGGGTGATAGCCTGGAGTAAAACATTGAACTGACAACAGGACACAGAAGGTAATTGTAAATGGAGTCCACTCTGAAGAAAGGGGTTACTAGTGGGGTACCACAGGGTTCAGTATTGGGTCCAGTCCTTTTAATGTCTTCATCAGTGACATTGCAGAGGGACTGGAAGGAAAAGTATGCCTTTTGCAGATGACACAAAGATCTGCAACAGAGTTGATACACAAGGAGCGTGGAAAGGATGAAAAGGGGCTTGGCAAGGTTGGGGAATGGTCAGAAGTATGGCTAGGATTCAATGCAAAGAAGTGCAAAATAATGCACCTGGGAAACAAGAACCCAGGGAAGAATACACAATGGTGCGGAGGTAATAACAACAAAAAAGGAAAGGGACCTGGGGGTAATCATATCAGATGACCTTAAGGTTAGCAAGCAATGTGAGAAGGCAGTAGGGAGGGCTGGGGTATACTGGGATGTATAGGAGAGGCATCACCAGCAGAAACAGGAAGTTGTTATCCCTCTGTACAGACAGTTGGTGAGACCCCATCTGAGTACTGTGGCCAGTTCTGGAGACCCCATCTCCGCAAGGACATAGACAGGATAGAGGCAGTCCAGAGGAGGGCAACTAAAATGGTGCAGGGTCTGCAAGAGAAGCCGTATGAGGAGAGACTAAAGGAGCTTAATATGTATACCCTTGAGGAAAGAAGGGAGAGGGGGGACATGATAGAAACTTTTAAGTACCTCAGTGGAATCAACAAAGTCCAAGAGGGTAGCATCTTTCAGAAAAAGAGACTTGCAAGAACAAGGGGACACAATTTAAAGATAGAAGGAGGGCAGTTCAGGGGCAATGTGAGGAAGTATTATTTCATAGAGAGGGTAGTGGATGCATGGAACAGCCTTCCTGAGGAGGTTGTGGGGTCTAAAACTGTGTGAGAATTCAAGAATGCATGGGACAGACATAAGGCAATTCTTGTGGGGGGTAGGAAGAAATAGGCTGTTGGTTAACTAGGATCTGTGGCCTATCCTGTAGGTAGGGAAATGGGCAGACTAGATGGGCCTAGCGGTCCTTATCTGCCGTCAAAGTCTATGTTTCTATGTTTACTGCAAGTATCCCCAAACATCCCTGCAGCAGTCCCTTTAGCCATTCAGAATCCACAGAAGCAATATTTTAGCACCAAAAAGTAGTTAGTTGTAATAATTTAACTCCAAAGTGAAACTCTCTCTGTCTGCTCAAATTTACTGTGCCTGCTGCTAAAGTGCGGTCCCATTTCTAAATGGCGCTGAAGTGCCAGAAGGCTTGTGCAGGCCTCCTTATACCCGAGTTCAGCTAAACACATATTTTAACAGTATAAGTAAATAGTTGACAGTGTCCCTTTAAATGTATTGTAGTTTAATTACTTTTGCACTAGAGTTTAGCCCCAGCAGCTCCTGACTCCTGATTTAATGTCCATTTTATCCACCTTCTTGCTGTATGTCAGTGACGATTATCTAGATAGATAATTTTTTGTTTGATAGTTGAAAGACAGTCATTACAATCAAAATTAAACTTTAGCACTTATTAAAATTAATATAACAAGAAACAGAGAATCTGACAGCAGATAAGGGCTGCTTGGCCCACACAGTCTGCTCTTTTTTCCCTACGTAAAGTTCACCACAGATCCTACTTGATCTACAGTTCTTTGCCCCCCTTTCCACAATTTCTTTGTGTTTATCCCATGCATACTTGAAACCCACCCCTATTTTTGCCCCTCCACTTCCACTAATAGCACAAATTATTTACAGTACTTGGATTTCACAGTGAATTGTTAAACTTGGAAAACTGCTTTATTGCAGTGACTATATCTAATCTGAGCATGGGCATATTGAGCATATCAACCAGAATTCTACTCCTACTTTACAAACCCTTCTCATTTATTTACATGGTAATGCTGCAAAGTATAGACAACATTATATAAAAACAGATAGAGAACAGTACAGCACAGTAATACAGTGCGTCTTTCCCAGAAATCAAATTTTAAATAAATGAATTTATTTATAAACTCTTTAATATGATAGACTCATTTAGATGCAGCACCTACAGTAGTTTGCCTGATGTTCCCTGGGGGCAAGAACTGGAGCAGAGCAGCAGCTATATTGCATATTTTATTCAGATTATCGCGGCTTTGAAGTCTCACTAATTTGTGAACAAAAAGAGTTTTATAAAATTACCTGTTGTGGAAAAAATAAGATTTCACCTGACCCTGGTTCACAGCAGTTTTATCTCCAGTTTCTGACATACAGTATTAACTTTTTTTTTCTGATTAAGCTTATACCAGCTTTGAGTTCAATTATACAAATTACAGCAGAGTTCATCAGAATTAATGCAGAAATACAGATGCAATGGTAAAACAGTAGGTTCAGAAAGCATTGGTCTAAAAGAAACTGTCTGCTGACTGTTCATTCTAAGGAACTACAAACAAGTTCAGACTGCAAAATGAACTGTTAATTTTTGTGGGTCATCTCTTCAGTAAAGCATGATGCTCAAAATTCCCAAGAGAGTACAGAATGATTGGGTTGACTTCACTTTATATCTTCCTGTGGTGTGCCCTTATTGAATTATTGCCAGTTGGGTGCAGCAGATGCTCCATCTAGACTCAGCAGGACTCCTCTCTTAATTGAACTGTAATGGGCGTGACAGCAGGGAAAGTTAGAATGATGGGGATCAATGATGTAACAACACCACTGGCCTCATGCATGCAGCACAGATGATGATTTATGTAACCTTGCTGAGATAATGTAATCATCATTATGTTTATTACATTATACATATAAATATAGGCAGATCAACAACTTTTAATGCATAGCTGGATGCAAGATGAAAGTCTTATGCTTTTTTTAGTTGTTACTGGACATATAGGAGCAGCATGCATGTTTAGATTCCAGCTTGCCGGAATTTGGTATTGGGCTTATTGCTTCTTCCATGGAAAATGATGAAGGTAAATGATATGAATAAGGCACCCACATAAAGGGAGTGGCATTATCTATAACTTTTAAGGCATCTCTTCTCATTTTTGGATTCATATATACTGTATATGTGCATAGAAACAAGGAATATTAGGGTGAAACAGGTAGATGTGGCATTGAAAAAAGGGAGCAGAAATACATAGATGTAAGACTAAACAGATTTGTTTTTGCACTTCAAATTATAAATCCCCTCTAGAACCTGTAAAATTGAAAGACACTCTTATTAAATGAGTGAGGTGTGTTACATTATTAGGAGTAAAGCACAGCAGACACCTGCACCACTGTACTGCAACACAATAGTTTTACTATACAAAAAGATACAAAAAAATACATGCCACCTGCAGTTTGGATTATTGCTAGAAACCCCGATCGGTTTCACAGTTAATGCATCATCATGGGGTTAGGGAAGTGGCATACAAAGGGGTTTAAAAGAGATCAATTTAAAGTGACAGTGTAAATATATATATAATTAAAGTGCTCAACTTAGAAAAAGTGCTCAGCATGAAGAGATAATAACAAACACCTTAAAAACTGTCAGCAGGTAACACAACAAGCAATAAATCAAGATGTATTCTAAATTCAGGTATTGATTATCACAAGTCCAAAAGGTACTCCTCTAGTGCAGGAGGCATGTAAATCTTCACTCATCTGCACCCAAGATAGAAAAGAAAGACACACATGATAAATTAGTATAGGTAATACATTAATTCTGATGCATAATCCCTAACAGCAAGTAACATTATTTCTTAATAAATGACAGTATATATATATATCCTATTGTTCAAACCTGGGAATTTCGATGTCCCTAAAATGAATATCCAAAATAACTCCCATCTAAGAGGCTTAAGTTCCAAATTCCCACCCCATGATCCTACCCCCACCCTTTCTATTTCACAGCATTTAAATGAATGGTTTGTCCCAGTCTGTCTCCCAACCCTGCAGTGACTTGCCAGTGCATTAGTAGTATCCTCTCCAGCTATACTCCTGAAATGTTCACCAATGTGAGCCTTAGAGGGTTTTGTGGTTTTACCCATATAAAAGGCCCCACATTCACAAACAGCCATGTATAACAAATTGGTTGTAACACAACTTAGAAAAGATCTAGCCTCACACGTTTTAGTGGTGTTCACAGTGGAGAAAGAGTTGCATTTCAAAATAGATGGGCAAAACTTACAGTTGCTACATGTGAATGTTCCACAGGGTCATGAGGACCACTGTTGTCCAGGTGTGGGCTTACTCTAAGGTTGTAAACTATGTGCCAACTTATCATGCATGTTGGCACCCCTTCTATAAACCATTCTTGATGCTAACACAGTTGCCTCCCTCAGCAAAGAGTCATTACATAGAATCCCCCAATTCTGCCTTATAATGTTTCTATTTCCCTTGAATGTCTGAAGAATGTGGTTAAAAGATTAATCCTTGCTGGACCCCATTCCCTCTCTCTAACAGTAAGAAATTGATCCCTATTCACATCAAAGGCCTGCAGAAATGACTGACTGTGGTGGATTATTAGGAATAACAATTTCCCTATATGTAACAAGGAAGGCCCTTACTGACAATTTGATTCTTCTGAATTTGTATTATTTTCTTGCACTTAAAATATCAGGGTGAAAAAGGAGAATCTAACATTGATTTACAAATCTATGATTAGATCTATTTTGGAATATAGACGTATTGTTAGGTATTTATCTATTACCCCCGAAAAAGTTCAAATGTAGAGAGTGTCCAAAGAAGAGACTTGAAAAGCTAGCAGAGATCCCAGTCTGAGGAGGACAGATTGGCTTTGAAAACTTATTATAAAGAGTATCAATGGGCTCTCTCCAGTAAGAAGGCAGAGACCCTGCCCAGGGAGATCGCCACAGCAAGGAAAAGACTGCCTCAGCTCTTACAGACTATAGACAAACTTCACCATGCTGCCTGTCTCCAGCCAGTGAGAACATGTTCAACTGCTAAATGTAAAGAGTTTGCTCTGTTCTTTGCTGGTGAGGTGTCCTCCATCAGACCAGGTATCTCCCAGGAAGGCAATAATGGGCGTACAGTGGTGGGTTTGATGTCAACAGAAGTAACCCTTGTGTCTGGAGCAAGTTTGGCCCAGTGAGGGTGGAAGAGGTCAAGGAGATAATCTCAAAGCTGTGACCTACATGCTGTGATCTGGACCTGGGCCCGACACATCTCTTAGTGGGCTGTGTGGAGCTTATGGGTCCAGTGCTGGTAGAGACAATTCAAGTGTTCCCTTTCAAAGGAGATATTTCCCAGTGCCTTGAAAGAGGCACTGGTGAAACCTCTTGTGAAGAAACCATCACTTGACCTGAATTGTCTCAGGAGTTATAGACCTGTCTCTAACCTCTGTATTTTATTGAGAAAGTAGTGACCATACAGCTTGTGGCACATCTCACTGCCTTTGACATCTATGAGTTACTCCAGTCTGGTTTCCAGTTCAGACACAGTATGGAGACTGCATTTGTCACGGTGCATAATGATCTCCTAAGGGGGAGAGAGGAGAATGGTCAGTTCTCATCCTTCTCAACCACTCATCAGCATTTGATACAATGGATCATGGAGTGTTGTTGGACCACATGGGGAGCTCTGTAAACTCACTGTTATGGTCATCAACCGTTCTGAGCCCTTTCTCACAGGCAGGATTCAAAGAGTGGTGATGGAAAATTACTCCTCCCACCCGATGCCCCTATCCTGTAGAGTTCCCCAGGGCTTGATCCTTTCACCCATGTTATTCACAGTGTAATTGCTACCCCTGGGAAAGATCATTAGATGTTACAGGGTGGGTTATCAATGATATGTGGATAATACCCACCTGTGTATGCCTTTTGCACCAGAGACATGGGGCATGGTCTCTAAGCTGGCCCAGATCTAGAATTGGATGTCTTCCAATTAGCTAAAGCTTAACCCAGATAAGATAGCGGTACTAGTGATTATCACTGGCCATTGGTGGGAGCAGGGATTTTGGGAGAGGCAACAGGCCTTGTTCTTGGTTACTCCTTTTTTTCCACCACTGCTAAGGTGAAAAATGTGAGCATTATTCTGAATAATGGACTGACACTGTAGGCATGTCATTAATGGTCTGAAATGTTTTTTACCACATAAGGAATATCACCCAGATTAAACCATTTATCCCACCCAACAACTTGCCTTCACTGGTACATGCTTTTGTGACACTGAAGCTTGATTATTGCAATATCCTTTACCTCAGGCTAAATGGAGGGACCCTGCCTTACCTGTAGCTGATGCAGAACACTGCAGCCAGGTTGTTGATGGGCCTTCCTAGGTCCTGTCATATTACTTCAGTCTTGCATGAGCTGCACTGGCTGCTGGTGAGGTGGCAGATTTCCTTTAAGGTCAGTTTACTTACCTACAAAGCCCTACATGGACTGGGCCTTAGCTACCTGCATGTCCTTCTATCTCCTCATTAGATCTCCTACCCTCTCTACTCCTCTGAGGTTTGGTTTATATCCTCTGGTGAGATGGCTCTTGATGTAGCTTGCCCAACCTTGTGGAATTCACTTCCAAGGCTGTTGAGGGAGCCTCCTCCCTGGACACCTTTAATAGGGGAAGGTCAAACTACACAAAAGCCTGTGTGCATACATGGAATGAGCGGGTGCTCCATTCAATCAGCAGAATGCAAAAAACACAAATAATGAAGCACTCAGAATAGCCAAAAAATTAAACATGTAGAATTCATCGGCAGTGAAGCAAATGAGAACTGCAGCACTCTACCCCAGCGCTTCTTGTCCACTCCGGGACTCAGCCCCTTCCCTAAGCATTCTGGCCTCAAGACCATCCAGTCTGTTTGATTTCATTGTATTAAGTGATTTTATCTGCTTCCAATATCCTTCAGGTCCAAAATTTTACGTCTAAATTGTGGTCAGCTGTCAATCTGAGTATCAGGTATTTCATTTTCACTATAAGGTAAAACATTAGAATATCTACTAAAGTTTTCCAGTAATGGTAAGTTAGTAAAAAAAAAAAAAAATATTAAAGGCCTCAGTCATTTGTTTTGGATTGCTTACTACTGACCCATCAGTGTTGATTGAGCCAGGAAAGGTAGGAGCCATGGGGTTTACAATTGTCTAATAACTTTCCAAAATTCACAGGAATTCCTTGCTGATTCAAATGTGTTTTTTTATAAAAACTTTAGTTTGCATTCTTAATTAACTTTTCGCATTTTTCCTATAAGCTTTATAAGTCTCCCAATTACTATCTCAGTAAGATATTTTTGCAGTTTTCCATAACCTGTTTCTTTTTCTAAGATGCTTTAGGATCTTGCCGTTCATCCAGTGCATGCTCTTCTGTTTCCTTTTTGGATGTTATTTTGGGGCATGATTGTTATAAATTTTTTGGAATTCACTAGTAAAGAATGTAACTGTGTCCTAAAGGTCAAGTATAAGGTCCAAGCAGTACCATTTAACTTTTCTTAGATCATTCTGAAACACCAGTTTGTTAAAGTTCCTGAAGGACCTAAATTATATATAGGTGGGATATGTTGATACTTGAACGAGTACTATTGCAGTCACACAATTAAATAATGGTCTCCAAGCAAGGGAGGACCTACTTCCCATTTGGAGACCAATAAACATCTGGTTAAAAAAATCAAATCAGTTGAATTTCTAGGGCCCAATTCTCAAAGAGCCCTTGGAGCAATGCAAGTTGTATCATTTCAGGGATGCAGCAAACTTGGGATGTGCCAGGGATCCTGCACCTGATTCTATAAGAATCAGGGTCCTGGTGCCAAACTCACAAAGTTTGCCCACATTGCAACCCGTGCCAAACAGTTGGCACACCAGAGAGACCTGCCGCATAGATCCAACCCCCCTCCTGATGTAACACATGTGGGGCTGGATGATTGGGGGGAGAAATGCTCACCAGGAGGGGGGAAGATAGAAAAAGGGATAGGAGGGTGGCAGAGAATGTGTCGGGGAGGGGACAGCTGTGAATACCCATGATGGCAGTGACACCCAGTGGTGCATGTCAAGCTTTATTAAGCTTCAAAATGCCAGCACAGCTACATACTGTACTACAAGGTACAGTGACTGGTTCACATGCAGTTTGATCAGTTGCAGCCCAAATGAAACACAATAATGGATGGACAAGTGATAAAGTGGCAGAATGTAGCAGCATATTCCACCACTATATTGCAGACAGCCCGACTTAAACAGTGATCACAGTACAGTCGGGTTGTCTGCCATGTAACGGTGAAATATGATGCTGCATTCTACCCGGCGTTATCCTTGTCCATCCATGATTATATTTATTTGAACTGCAAGTGACTGAACGCTGTTGCCAACCACTGTACTGTGTAGTACAATCTCGTATATGTTGGTATTTTGGAACTTAATAACACTTGACATACATCCCTGGGTGCCACTGCTATCATGAGCATTCACAGCTGTTCCCCTGACACATTCTCTGCCATCCCCCTCTGCCATCCCCCTGTCCCTTTTGCCCAGTGCAGTCCAAAGCCCACCCTTTCTCTTTGGTGTAAGACACTTAAACCTGCTACTGGCTGATCTAAGTGATGCCTCATCCTGTGGCCATGGTGGGGCTTTTGGAATCCAAGAAAAGGGGATTTTGCAGCCACGCCATGGCACAAGCCCCCTTGTGACCTGATGCACCCTGTCATAGATTGCAAGGGTAGTGCAGTGCCACTTCAGCACAGCGGCTCCCCCATTCTGACACAGACCACATTTCAGAATAGGGATAGCTGCATACTTTGACACAAGTTGCTACATGTGACATTCATGTTTGATGCAGGCACCTTGTGTCAGTCTTAGGGCTTTGAGACGTGGGCCCCCAGTGTCACCCTTATTACAAATTAATGTGGGAGCTTCTATTATTTGAACGACATTCAGTAACCTGATGACTTCTCTCAGCTTTCTTCTTTTAGGTTCTTTCCAGTGGGCATTGAAATCTTCCATTAGGAATAAGTGTTCTGCTTGTATCTAATTTCCCAATAAATCCACTAAGTGTACATAGTTGTGTGAGCTGACATGAAGGGGGGAATAAAGTACTCCAATCCTTAAATCCAACTTTCTCACTTCAGTTAGTAATCCTTCTATACCGTTAATATTTAATGAATTTTTCAGGTTGCATGGTCCAAGATCTTCACTATCATAAATAAGAACATTCCCTCCCCGCTGATTTCTGTCATTGGGAATATAATCATATATGCCTGAATATTTATATCAGTGTCGGTTGTTGTTTCATCTAACCATGTTTCAGAGATTCCTAACACAGTGGTATTATTTTGTAGGCACCAAATTCTCAGTTCATCAATTTTTGGTAAAATACTTTGTGCATTTGTGTGGTAAATTCTTAGGTCCCTTCTAACTTTAGGTCCTGGGTTTGTCTCAGTGTGCTCTGCTAATAATGAAATTATTGAATATGTCAAGTTCTTACTATAAATGTTGTCATTACCAACACAAGCACTAATATCAAGCAGAATCTGATGCACTTTTAGCTTGTTATACTTTCTCAGAACTAGGCATACATTTTGAACATGAATTACATTATTTAAAGTAATTACTAAACCCTACTTTTTTACTATGTGTCCTGTTGATTGATTCACATCCAACTTAATACAATAATCATAATTCATAATACTAACTAATCACTATAAGAATAGCAAAACTCCGTTAACTTGCATTATTTTCATTTTAAATGTACAGTACCTTAAACACCTAAAACAGGACTCAAATTCAGGGTCTAGCTAATCAAGTGAGCTTGATGGTGACAGTTCTCTAACTGAGATCAAGTGCAAGTAAACAATTAACCTAGCTCTAGAAAGGCAGTCCAAACATATATAAAACAAATGATTAACAACAGGTTGCTCGGCTCTAGCATGTTAAGAAGAAACGCAGTATTTCAGAATAACAAGACAAATATTTTAAAAACCTGAACCTTTTCTAACTCAACTTGGCAATTTACTGGTTGTAAATACATTAAGCATTCCCTGCAAAACATAAGAGATCTAAGGTTTGCAGTGGAAGCAAGTACCCAGTTACAAGTTTAGTTTAAAATAGCACTATTGCCTACAATACAGCTTCCACAGGACTTGCACTTTTAGAAGTAATTGAATTAGACAATATATGAGTACTCCAGTACAAAATACTTAAAAATGATCAAATAAATTTTTATATGGCCTCCCTGTGGCCTTCCCCAGGTGGGCTCACACAGGTTGACTCACACCACTCCTGTATGAGCCACTCACACAGGTAGCCACTTTACGGGCAGCCACTTGTGCAGCCACTCCTATGTAATGGCTGACTCCACCCCAAAGATGTCTCTGGACCTGCTGTTTTCTGGTATCCACCCCCCCCAGCTTATCAGACTGTGTAGTGGCCAGGAGTAAGTTGGTAGTTCAGTTGCAGCAGCTCAGTCCCACTGGCCATAGCCATAGAGTATCAACACAGGCAGATCTTTATCAGCAAATGTCAGTATGGTGCATATTGTCTGACTGTGGGTTTACAGTAGGAAACTGAGAAAGAATGGGAGTCAGAGGAGTTGAGGGAGGGGTAGAAAGGAGGAGAGGTAGCAGGTAACGGAGTGGGATCAGAATTTGGCTAGAAAGGAGGCATAGTGGGAGAGGGGTCAGAATTTAATGGAGGAGTGGCAGAGGGAGAAGATGGTACAGAGGGAACAGTACTTTATTTATTTTGTTTTACCAGGGAAAACTCCATTGAGCAGAGCTCATTTGCAAGGAATTCCTGGGGTAGGACAGAAGAAAAATAAAGAAAACAATGCATACATAATGGATATTACAGGATTTGGGAATACAAGGGTACAGTATCATCTGATAATACATAAGACACAATAAGACAACAAAATGGGAGAAAAAGAAAAAAAATAGGGGAAACACTGGTCTGGATTACAACATCAGCTAATGAGGCAAGGCGCATAAAGGGTAACCTAGTGCAAACAATACAGCTCGAAGGCAACACTTACGAATAGATGATTGTACGAACAAAGTGCACGTATAAGGAATAATTACAAACAAGTGCAACCATTAGTAGCAGGCACATTCATCTACTCAATATTGGTTGAGAAGAGATTGGAAGGAGTGGGAACAAACCAATATGTGTAATTTGAGTATTTTCTGGATGGCATTCCAGGTTTTGGGGGCAGCCCAGCTGAAAGCCATCTTACCATATCTAGAATAGCGCCTGGTACATCAAGTAGTATGATATTGTGTAATCTGAGCATGTATGGGCCTTGAGACCTACTGAGTAAAGAGGAAATACATATAGGTAATGACTTGCACAGTGCTTTGAGAAACCAAAAGTTTAGGTGTCTTAACCTTCTAATCTCAAGTGAAGGCCACCTTATTTCTTTATGAAGAAAGCAGTTATGCATGAGAGCAGGGAGTTAACAGATATAATGGAGTGCTCTGTGATACAGCATGCCCAGTCTATCCAGGAGAAAGGCTGAGGCACTTCTGTAAATAATTTCACCATAATCTAGTAACAGGAGAAACATGGCTTGCACTAACATTTTCTTGTCTTCATGATTTAGGCAAGACTTGTGGTGGTAAAAACCTAGTTTTTGGCATAACTTCTTGCATAGTGTATCTATGTGTACATTGAATGACAACTTGTTATCCACCCACATGCTGAGATATTTTAAAGAGCCTACCTGTTTAAGTATTTCATTGTAATAGGTGGAGATACCAATTGCAGGGGAGTTAAATTGGTTTTGTGGGATAAGACCATATACTCGGTTTACTTTTGGAAGCATTTAATAGTAGTTTGGATGCATACAAATTAATCTGCAGAAGAGTAAACTCTTCTTGCAAGCACCAAAGTGCTGTTTTCAGGTCTGGGTTTGTGCAGTACAAGTCACATTAAACTGTTCCTCCAACGAGTTGCTTTAGCATTTCTGAATGAGTTGCACAAGTGTTGCTTAATCCAGCACAATGCCATGCATAAACTATTTCTTAAGAGTTAAAACTCTGTTTTGCATTTCATTGTAACTGGACTGCAGATGCAGTCCAACTGAGTTACAAAAACATTTTACAAACATTGCTCTTGAGCTGATTAAGCACCAAAAAAATAATGCAATATGAGTTGCCAGTGCTTAGCCAGCTATAAAAAAACAATGCCAAACCAACTCATTGGTAGAACAGTTCATTGTAACTTGTACTGTAGTGTATAGAACTGTGTCATCTGCATAAAAATGAAGGTTAGCATTGATGATGTTCCAGTCTAAATTGTTAATGTACTGTACATTGTGAACAACAGGGGCCCTAGTATGCAGCCTTGCAGTACTCCCTTACTGATGGGTGCACAAGTTGAAGTTAGACCACCAACTTTCAACTGCTGATGCCTATCCCTGAGATAGCATCTGAGCCAAGTTGTTACAATGGATCTGAAACCAACACCTGCAAGCTTGCTCAGTAGAATATCGTGCTCTATGGTATCAAAAGCCTCGCTTAAGTCTAAAAAGAGTGCTGAGGGGGGTGTGGCCTGGCACCGAGCAAGATGGATGTCTGATTCCTGAGCTCCTTTACAACAACAACTATCTAACATCATCCTTAGCCATCTAAGCCAGACCAAATACTTTATTTATGAGAACAAGCAGATAGATAACACTACAGCTAGTTTACAAAGCTATTTTGATGTTTTATTGCCTTCAGCACCCTTATAAAACTTGGAAGGCCTACAGCAAATCTTCATAACAGCTAACACCGACAAGCAGCTGAACCCTCCTGAAAAAGTAGAACTAATGTTTACTAAACTATCTGCAGATATGATGGATTTAAAAATTTCTACAAAGCAAAATACTCAAACCATGAAAACTATCGACTCTCGGCTTGCTTTCACAGAAAACAAAGTTTGCATTAATGAAGAATCAATACAGGAGTTAAAAACAACTCTAAAAACTCAAGACCGAACAATCAAAGAACTACAATCTAAGGTAGAGGACATGGAAAACAGGAATCGAAGAAATAATCTCCAGATATTTGGATTCCCAGAAGGAGTGGAGGCTAATAATACTACAGCATTTCTAGTACAAGTGCTACCGCAAATACTTAAACTACAAACTGGCAACTATCTAATTATAGAGCACTGTCATCGCTCACTAGGCCCTAAACCTTCTGCCGAACAAAGACCTAGGCCAATAATTGCCAGATTCCTTAACTACGCTAACATTTAACTTATTTTGCAGAAATCAAGAGAAATTGGTCAACTTATCTGGCAGGGAAATAAGATATATGTATATCGCAACTTTTCAAAGGAGCTGTCTGCAAACCGGAAAGCTTTCACACCAGCCAGATGGATTATGCACCAGATAGGGATCTGTTTTTCACTTAGATACCCTGCAGTAATGAGGGTCTATATTGGAAACTCTCATAAGGACTTTCATACCTCGGAATCTCTAATGTCTTTTTTGAATAGCCACACCGCAACTCTCCACGGAGATTTAACGGTCCGAAAGACTCACTCTGCATCTGAACTCCCGATTGCTGATAATGCTGACATGGTCCCCGACACTGTGCCCTCGGAGAAGGCGGTTTTTACTTCTGACTCCCTCGATGTGCCAATAAGAATGCAGTCTAACCGCGTACAAGAAAGGCTATCATTTGGCACTGGTCACTCAAGGATGCGATGTTGTAGTCCTGAAGAAACATGTCATATTATGCCTAAATCTACCGAAACTGATCTTATTATTCCAAATGTTCCTGTGCACAACAAATATGCACTGTTGCAGGACTTACCCACTCCTAATGAAAACCCAGCTGTAGAGGGGGGCATCTTGTCGGGAACCAACATGGATTGCAACCCGATGGAGGCTTCTTGGGTCAACAACAGAGACAGCTCACCTTTTAAAGTGAATGAACCCCCAAAAAAGAAGCATCACGGTAAGGACAAAAATAAAGGGACCTCTACACCATTAAAACCTTTGAAATGACTGTACTTAGCTTTAACAGCTCCAGTAGTTACTGCCTAACTTTATTCTAAAGGCGAACTGACAGAGTCTTTGAGCATTGGCTGCCAACAATTGGTTGATTACTGTGCTTTAAACGTTAGTTCAACTTAATTTCAACACTATCAACTTCTCATGGTTATATATAAAATATACGTTTCTAGTAAATAAGTGCATAAGTCGGTCACCAATGTATAAGCTGAATGGATAATTTTAGGTGTATGGTTACAAGATTTGTCTGTATATGGCTTGGTGTGCTTACAACGTGATGTCAATCTGCAGTTAATCTTTTAAGGATAGTGCCAAAATGCAATTGATAATTTCATTATGCCCTGGTTTTATAATTAAAATTAATCATTAGATTGTACTTAAAAAGGGCAGAACCCATGATAATCCTGAGGAGGGTGCTGGAATGCCCGCTGTTATTTTGGTGCAGCTATACCATAGAGAGGCATCTTATGATGCCGGTTGCTATAGTGGACTAGCTATACGGATACTAAGGAAACTCTCTCTCGGGACATTTATCCAGTTAACAGATAGATGTTTTCTGTGATGCTGCTAATACCTGATCTCCATATTCTTTGCAATTTTTATCTTTTATTGTTTAATTGATGAAGGCACTTCCCCTGATGATCATCAACAATACTTAACCTAAACACTACAGAAGCATTTGCAAGATAAAGCTACTATACCTCAAATTTTTTTTCTTGCTCTTTGCTGTAGTACCATTTTCTTAACCTGTTATTGATTCTCTCTGTATTAGAGATTATGCTAGATTTGTTAATGTTAATATAACTTAATTACCTTCAAATCTATAAGAGCAACTTTAACACAATATCTAACACTCCGTTGTGGTGTTTTATCCCACTTAAATCACTAACACTTTAATATTGTTATACAGGTTTTATTAGACAACTTGTTATTAGAGAAGATTGGATTGTACTTTATTCTTTTCTTGTACTATCCTAGTTCCTAACTGTTAAGCTACATCCTAGACAACAGAGAAGTGGTCTTAGTCCCTATTTCCTTACCTTTTTTTGGACTGACCTCTCTTCTCTGTTCATCTTAGATGACCTTATTGTTTTATTGTTACATAGTTCAGATACTCAAAAGTATCCAGCTTATATTGTTAGTAGGAAGCTGCAAGGAAGGAAATCAGAAAGATTTTATATACCTCTTTATGTTGATGGTTTTATATAGTTCTGCCAACAGTTCTTTTACAATTGATATATATATTGAGCTGATCTGCATGCCGTTGCTGAATACACTTGGACATAGGAGTCCCTTGACGTTATATCTATTTTATTACAGATTGAAAAATCCAGTATATGATGGCTAATTTAACATTATGTACCTGGAATGTCAAGGGACTTAATATGCCAAGTAAACATAAACAAGTTCTTAACCATCTCAGAAAACATAAAACACAGATTGCATTACTACAAGAAGCTAAACTTTTGGATGCAGATAACTCTAGACTAAAATGTGATTGGGTTGGTCAGATATATGCAGCTTCCGCTTTCTCAAAAAAAAGAGGTGTGGCTATATTAATTCATAAAAATTTTAAATGGAAACCTTCTAATATTTTGAAGGACCCGGATGGTAGGTGGCTTATTATAACTTTTGATACTCCTTCAGGTCCACTATCTATAGTTAACATTTATGCCCCAAACTCTGATGACCCTCAATTTTTCCATAGGTTGACTCAACATTTAATCTCATTAAATCTGGTTAACTCTCCCTTACTGATTGGAGTAGATTTTAATTTTACTCTGGATGCATATATGGACAGGAGTAACGGTTCACTTGAAAGTCACCCTAAAAGCTTAACCTTAGTGTCCCAGTTAATGAAAGATCTGGGTTTATCAGACATTTGGAGAACTCTTCACCCCAGAGACAGGGATTACACATTTTACTCTCCCCGCCACCAGTCCTACAGTAGAATAGACTACTGGTTAACTTCCCCCATAGTCATGACCAATATAATAGAAGCCAATATTCTTCCTTTACTCATATCTGATCACGCCTCGGTTAAACTTTCATTTACTTGGGGTTCTCCCCCCTTAAAATCCCCCTCATGGTGACTAGATCCCTTACTGCTTAAAGATCCAGAATTTCTACCCTGGATAAAAACACAAGTAGAAGAATTCATTGCTCACAATGACCCAAAAGATACTTCTATAGGTACTACCTGGGAAGCGCTTAAAGCTACCCTACACGGTAAAATAATTAGCTTTGCAGCATATAGGAAGAAACTTAGGAAACAACAGATTAACAACCTTCAGAATTTACTCAAAGCAAAACAAATATTATACTCGGCTAACCCCCGTCCCGACCTCTCATCTCCTCTGCATTATGAAATTCTGCAATTATGTATGCAAATCAATGAGTTAATTTCTTGAAAGACAGAAATAGCATTATTAAGAATAAAACAAAAGTACTGGGAAGGCGGGGAAAAGGGGAGTAAAATACTTGCCTACAGACTTAGAATGCAACAAATGGAGCAACACATTGCGGCCTTAAAAGATCAGACAGGAGAAATTTGAACAAATGAATCTTCTATCAACGAGATTATGGCATTCTTTTATAAAAATCTATACTCCTCCTCCTCTTCAACATCATCTCTAGATATTACCTCTTTTCTCAGTAAGTTAGCACTTCCCTGTCTCTCCCATGATGTAATATGCTCCCTAGATACATCTTTTACTATAGAAGAAGTAAAAAAGGCACTTTTCTTGCTTAAATCTGTACGATCTCCCTGTGGAGATGGTTTTCCAGTAGAGTTTTACAAGCTCTTGGCTGATCAATTATGCCCCTTACTATGCAACGTATTTCAAGAATCTTCCAAGAAAGGTTATTTACCTCATACTATGACTGATGCAGTTATTACAATTCTCCCTAAAAAAGATAAGGATGTTACCCTTCCAGCAAATTACTGTCCTATATCTCTACTTAATACAGACGGCAAAATCTTTGCCAAGATCTTGGCTAATCATATAGAACCACATATTCCCAAATTAATTCATAGATCTCAGGTGGGTTTTGTTAAAGGTAGGGTGTGTTCCGACCATCTTCGATCCTTAGTTAACCTAATACATAAGGCCAAATCTCTTAATTCTCCAGCTGTAGCTATTGCTGTGGATTTCGAAAAAGCATTCGATTCTTTAGATTGGAACTTTCTCTATCTGGTGTTATCACATTTTGGCTTTAGCAATCTCTTTTGTTCCTGGATCAAACTTCTTTATACAGCTCCCCAAGCTAGGGTTCTTACCAATTTCACATTATCCCAACCTTTCAAATTAGCAAGGGGCACCAGGCAAGGATGCCCACTTTCCCCATCCTTTTTATTTTAGCTCTTGAAACTCTCGCTACCTTTTTAAGACAAAATAATGATATTAAAGATATAACCATTGGGCACTGCAATATACATCACTGACATATGCTGATCATATGCTCATCCTGCTAGAAAATTTAGAATTATCTGCACAACCACTTACCCATATACTTAATTTGTTCTTCAAGCTTTCTGGACTAACAGTTAATTACCAAAAAACTGAGATATTACCACTAAATAAATACTGTAACCCTTTCACAAACAATCTACTGGGATTTTGCTGGGCTCCACAAGGTATTACTTACCTAGGGATAAAAATTTCGCCCAATCTAGATAAAATCTGGGAAAGTAATCTTCATCCCTTACTCACAGATATTAAAGCAAACTTAACCAAATGGAAAAATTTAAACTTATCCCTTCCCGGTAAAATAGCCGATATAAAAATGAATGTTGCACCTAAAATTCTTTATTTATTCTCTTGCATCCCACTTAAAATCTCTCCTCGTCTCCTTCACAATATTGACAAAATGGTAGGAGCCCTTTTATGGGAAGGTCACGCACCAAGATTTAACCGTATGAAATTAAGCTTTCATTGGTCTCACGGTGGTTTCGGACTACCCTGGTTTATGGCCTGTCTTTGGGCATTCAGAGCCTCACAAACTATTAAATGGTTTTCTAAACCTAATTATAATTCACCATTATGCCTTGACATGGAAGCTTCTTTATCCCCAGGACAGGTCCCTAACATCTTTATATATTTTACTTTAAACTCTAAATTAAGAAAACATCCCACAATTAATGCGTCTATTCTTTATTGGTTTAGAATGCATAAATGGCTTAAAACCGATCCTACTCCTATATCTCATACACCTATTTGGGGAAACCCAAAAATTATTTTAGAGGACAAACCTATATACTGTAACTCCTGGAAACAAAGGAACATACTCTTTTTGAAGGATATCTTGACTGATAATGGTAACACACTAAAGTCTTTCAGTAACTTACAAACAAAATGGAATATTCCTAGAAAAGAATTTTGGAAATATCTACAGATTCGTTCTACTACACTTCCTATTAGTCAACAAACCAACAAGCCACTACCAACCTCCACATACATTAATTAATGGATTAATACCTCTTCTGGTTTAATCAGAAAAGTTTATAAACAAATCAGAGATGTATTACCAAATCAATCTCTTCTTGCTAGGAATAGATGGAATGTAGCATTAAAGGATAATATATCTGACTCCCAATGGGATGAATGCTGGAAACTTTGCCATAATACCTTTAAAGATATGTGTAGCATGCTTATACAGTATAAAATTTTACATTTATGATATAGAACCCCCTCCTATTTGCACAAAATAGGTTTACTACCTAACAATAACTGTTGGCGCTGTAACTCACCAAAGGGTGATCTTTTACATATACTGTGGTCATGTAAATCAATATCTAAATTATGGCAATCTATTCATAACCTAGTTTCTAAAATTATTGGCCGCTATATCCCATTTGAACCTAAATTCTGTTTACTAGGAGTTATAAATAAAAATATAAAGCTAACAAAATATCAGCATAAATGGTTACATATTCTATTCATGCAAGTTAAGAGACTGGTTTTAATGCATTGGAAGTCCCAGTTAATACCTACTGTGTCTGATATTCTGAATAGCTTAACCTACACTGCCTCTTTGGAATGGATATCATACTTGACACAGGACCGACTCAATGAATTCTATCTCTGTTGGCAGGACTGTCTAAGCTTCCTCCAAACACATAGGTGATATGCACCACCAGATTTCTTAGCTTGGTATTACCTCAACATAAACACTTTCCTATAATAATCCTTTCATGCAGCTCCTCTAGTTGATTATAAAATTGTTTGACTATTTCAATTTGATCCTTTTATTATCTCTTCATTTACAGTACAGGTATTTAACTGTATAGAAATGTTATCATATATATATAAAGTCTTTTCCTCTTGAATGTAGGCTATATAAATATCATAATGTTAATTGTTAACATAATATGCTAAACATAATATTGCCTGTACTTCATACTAAATAATGTACATTCTTACTTGATCACTGTACCATGTACTGTATTTATAATATGGAAAAATAACTCAATAAACAATGTAACTGTAAAAAGAGTGCTGAAACAGTGTGCTTGTGATCCAGGGTCATAAGCCAGTCATTGGTAACGTTCACCAGGGCAGTTGGTGGATCAGATTAGAGTGAAGTTGCAGATGAAGTGGGGTTCACTATGGCTAAGGAGATTTTGGGGGTGGTACTGTATACAGCAGCTATAAAATGGAGAAATATCACAGGAGTTTATTACATGGGCAAAATAGCTTTATTTGGGTGATGGCAAACTATATAGTTAATTACAGAGATTGTTTTGTATGTAAGCAGTAAAGCATCCCAGGGCGTGTGCCATGCTGGTATAATATCATGCCTCAGGTGGATTGTGAAGCATGAGGCCACAGGCTTAAGTGCCTTCAACCAACTGAAAAGAGAAATGATCTCAGTGAGACACATCCTGAAGTGCCCTACTGTGATTATAAAAGAGACCCATTTCTGTATTTACAGTTGTAAATAGGCTGTTATGTGGGCACTAGTTTCATCTGTGACATTATACTGGAATGGCATCATGGGAAAAATTGGCTCTCTACCAATTAAATTTCAGCATTTATTTCTGTAAGTTTATAAGTAACAGCAATTGCTTCTCTATTAATTGATTGACCTTTACTATATGATGGAAAGTTTAAGCCATTCATTATCTGATATTTATATAAGAGGGATACTGGGCATTTTGCACATTTTTATATCTGTGAGAAAAAATCTTTACTCTTTTAACTAGAATTTTGTTTTGCAGATTTGAACAGTGATTATAATAATGTATATTGGTGTTTAGTTGCCATAGAAATGTGGTGTCTATTGGTATTGTCAGAAATATTTTTTTGCTAAAACATCTCAAAGTTACCATGTATTCAGCAATACATGTGTGTGTGTACCTCTGAGGTGATGCAGTTTCACATATCTGCTGCACTAGTGAAGTGTTTTGGACAACTTCCTTCATGTTCAAGCTGCTTGTCATGTGAATTGTCCCCATCCCAACTATTACAGTGAGTATACTGGCAGGTGTATGTGAAGGTGGTATATTGTGTGTTACTGGGCTCTTGCACTTGGAGGGTTGGGAGGGAGAGAACGTCTGGGATCAGTTAGACTCTGCTTCAAAGTTAGGTAGCCTAAGCTTTTTGCATGCTGAGACTCCTACTTTAGATAGATGGGTTTCCGGTATACTTCTTGACTAGGACAACAGGTATATTTAAGCACCCATATTTGGCCATCACCTTATTTTCTTGGTTCCCCCTTCATGCACTGGGGGTCCATGGTTGTTTTGAATCCCCAATGTATGCTGTTCAATTGAGCTCATTGTGTGTCAGTGACACTAAGGTCTCGTCTGAGAGCAGCAGGGAAAGCTTCAGTTGGGCAGACTCAAGAGCCTGAAAAAAGTGCCAGTTTTAGGCTCGGGCCCAGACTGTTGCTCTCTTTTCTGCTCTCAGTGTGAGGCTGATCAGAAGTGGTCAGTAATTACATTGACTCTGTCAGGGGCCAGTGGTGAATTTCCCTGTGTTTTGCCATAACCAGCCAGATAAAGAAGATGCCATCTCTTCCTCAGGACAGTTATCCAGGACTACCAGTAGGGTTTGTGGGTCTCACTGAAGCTTGAACGTTTTGAGCAGAGAACATGGGAACAGCATGCTATGACCCCAACCCAAAACTGGCACTTTGTTCAGGCTGCTGATTTTGTCATACTAGGGATTTCCTTGCAGAATTCTGCCTTGACTGCTTCCCCCTCACACTGATTGTATGAGAAGGTCGTCGAGCTCAGTGGGGACTAGAATGGCCTCAGTTGTGGCATAGCAGGGGCAAGAGAGGGCCTCAATCAGGCCACAGTTAGGACTAGAGTGGATGTCAGACTGAGCAAGCTGGGGTATAGTCAAGGGAGCAGTGATCTGCTGTAATGGTTCTGTCCAGCAGCAGAGATGGAAGGGAGAGTTAGGCAGCACTTGGACATGGACCAAGGGCTGCTGCTGGCCAAGCCAACACCTGTGCCTGCACTCATGCAGAGGAAGTAAAGCAAGCTGGAATGGAGAGAAGGAGAGTCAGAACACTAGCAGCTTAAACTCAGACTTCTCAAATATATGATCTATTCAGGCAATAATGGAAGTGTGACTCTTACTAAGATCATGCATTCTCAACAAATGGTTATTTTACCAGTGCTGCTGTCAGTTCTGGAGTGTTTATAATTGTTCATGATTTTTTTTTATGTCTCCAAAGTGTAGTGGATGTTTAAAATGTAACTGTTAGGACATTACAGACTTACACTTGAAAATAAGCTTTATGCCCAAATGTGTATTTGCTGTGTAGAATTACATACATACATACATGCATACATACTGCATATATACATACTGATGCGACAGCCAGGATGCAATGCAGAAATGCTGTAGAATATCACAGAATGCAGCAGTTTAGTGCAAGGGCCATTGTATGTCAACGGCAATTAAGCCCTTTTGTCATGCAGGATTTTGTGACATGTCATTACTGCAAGTTACTGTGCTTCATCATGGCTGACTCCAATGTACATACATACATACATACTGTACATACATACATACAAAACAAATGTATGTACAGCAGGGAATGCAGCTTTCTGTTATGCTTTTGAGACACCTAAAAAGAACAATCTTTGACAAAACAGGAAACACTGACAAGAACACAAGATAGAAAAGATAAGATACATGCCAGTGAGAAAAAGACACACATAAGCACAATAAGGGAAAAACAAAACTGTACAAGCACTGGTCAGTGCCAAATGCTTGCTTGCTTGAGTTTGCTGTGTAGTTGCTGGGCATAGTGCTGCTCAACTCCCCAGGAAAACTGCAGGTCTATCATAGAGGGCTTTCTAACTGGATAGGCCTGACTGACAGACTTAGTGACCACTGTCAGTAGTTTTAATTAATTTTCAATGCTCTCCATAGCGTTGGCCCTGTCGTGCCACCTGCAGCACAAAAAAAAGGCATTTCTTGCCTTCCGCTAATCACCAGACCCAAAGATTTTCTTAAGACTCCTAATTCAACCAATTTTGTGTCTGATGACCACAAGTAACCATCACCCTTCTGCAGTGGTGTTGACAAACATTATTCTGGGTTGGAGCAGGACTGAAGAATTAGGAGAGTAAGCCAGTTGGTCTGGTCCTGGCAGGTTTGGTCAGTCCAGTTGACAGTTGCTTAGCAAAAGACAGTAGCTTTCCCTCACTGACAATGCTGGCAGAAGGTTTGGAGGAGTGGTTTGGGGTGTGCCAGGTGGGTTGTATAAGTCCAGGAAAAAGACTGCAGATTCTCAGCAAGCATTCACCTCAGCTCAGCCCTGTCTATGAGCCTGATACCAGGAAGGAAGGAAGTTGAGTAGAGCGACACACTGGCCATGGAAGCCGGCAGCACCAAGCAACCCAGCCCAGCACTGCCAAACAAAAAAAGAGGAAAAAGGAGCAACATTTTAACTCAGGTTTCTGATAAACAGGCAGAATCCAGCCTGTCACCACAACTTTCTACCCCCAAAAAATGGAAAGAAGGAAGGTCTCTCCAACTGCCCTTTTTATTTATTACTTTTCTAACTGCAGTACTTTTCTTCACCTGGGACCTCTACTCACTCCTTAGTTTTCTGCCATGGCTAAAACCTGGCCAGCATGCACACTCACTCCACATTGTACAGTGCAAGAAAAAGTTTAAAACAACAGGGGTGCACTATTGAATTAATATCCTGAACTGTGATCACACCAACAACAAATCTAAGCTGTGATGAGCCTGCATGCCCTCTCCCTTGATAACAAGCCCTGCTATATTTTTCAAAAAAATGAACAGTAAGCTTAGAAAGTAGACCAGTAGTAATGCATGCCAGTGCATCAAAGATGCAAGAACATCAAAGCATCCTTTGCAGCCCCTACTAACCACACTTGTAGGTGTAACAACAAAGATCCACAGTGTACCTTCATAACGTTGATGTCTTTAATTTTTTTGTCCCATAGTTTTCAACATAGTCCTTTTACGACACTACTTCATGAACCTGGCAGGTTAATTTTTTTCAAATCCTGATGGAAAGGTTATTTTGTGGCATGAGTGTGAAATCAACTTTCTGGCCAGATTTGAAAAACAACACCTGTCATGTTCATGAGTTGGAGAGTAAAAATAGCTATATTGAAAATCTGGGATCAAAATATTGTAAATTACTGAAGTTTGCAAGTGAACATTGAAATATTTCAACGTGCCTTCATAACTCTGGAGATTTTGAGTTTTGACTCTAAATGATTCAACACAGTCTTTTATTATTCCACTTCATGAACCTGATAGACAAGATTTTTCAAATTCTGCCTAAAGCTGATTTAGCGGAGTGACTGTGAAATCACTTTTGGGCTGATTTGAAAATCTCATGTACCCTGTTCATGAGGTGAGGCTCAAAAAGCCTTGTTTATAATTTGATGAAAAATATTAAAACATGACAAAGTTATGAATAAAAGTTCAAACAGACTGAAATACATTAATTGCACCTACCATGTTCCTCAGTTCCTGGTCAGCACTGAAGATGAAAGCTGTGTTTTTGTTGCAGAGTGGATTTTCAGTGCTGGAAACTTTTTGGTGATTGAGGGGTGGAGGTCATGGATGCTGAGCTGAGGTTCAGGGGATCGATTGGGCTGGCGGCAAAAGACATTGATGGATGTTTTCTGCTTCTTAGATATAAACAAAACATAAAACAAACCAGCAAGGCAGGGCAGAATGGGGTTGGAGGGTGGTACTGAGCAGAGGGATGGAGCAGGGGGAACAGAGAAAAATAGCTGGACAGAGAAGAACAGGGTTGGAAGGCAATATTGAGTAGAGGGGTGGAATGGGTAGAATGGATGCAGTGCTAATAAACCAGAAAAAGAACTGGGAATCATACAGCTAATGGGCTTTGCAAAATGAGCATACAGGGAGAGAGAGAGAGAGAGAGAGAGAGAGAGAGAGAAAGAAGAGAGATTAACAATGCTCATTTACACCAGAGTCCAGTTTGTTCAAGTTTGTCTCACAGTGAGGAGGGTCAGTGAACATTGTGCTTCTAGCTTCCAGGGTTTTCTGTGTCCAGGTGTCAACACTAAGCCAGATGGATTTCACATGTCTTATTAATGCTAGACAATATGAGCCCCTGCTGGCTGGGCTCTCCCTCTCTCAACTTATCCAAAAGCCTACCAGACTTTCCACAACAGGGGAAAAAGTACTCTCCTTGATTGGGTGATGTCAAACTGATCAGAGAAAGTGGCCTACTCTGGTACATTCCTGCACTCTATCTCAGATCACACCCCTATCTTCTGTGCCTGGAAGGACTCCCCACCAAGGATTCCACATAAAATCTTCCTTATGAGGGACTTCTCCAACTTTAACTTGGAATCCTTCCACGCAGACCTGAGACACACAGATTACAAAGAAAACATAGAATTTGATGGCAGATAAGGACCGCTTGACCCAACTAGTCTGCCTATTTCCCTACCTGATAGATAAGCTGCAGATTCTAGTTAATCAACAGCTTACTTCCTCCTACCCCTCATTAGAATTGCCTTATGCCTGTCCCCTGCATTCTTGAATTCTCCCACTGTTCCTGACTCCATAACCTCCTCAGGAAGGCTGTTCCATGAATCCACAACCATCTCTGTGAAAAAATACTTTCTAACTTTACCTTTGAGCCATCCCTCCTCAATCTTCAAATTGTGCCCCCTTGTTCTTGCACATCTCTTCTTCTGAAAGATACTACCCTCTTGTACTTTAATTCCCTTGCGATACTTGAAAGTTTCTGTCATGTACCTCCTCCCCCTCCTTTCCTCAAGGGTACAGATGCTAAGCTGCTTTAGTCTCTCCTCATATGTCTTCTGGTGCAGACCCTGCACCATTTTGGTTGCCCTCCTCTGAACAGCCTCCACTCTGTCTATGTCTTTGCAGAGATGGGGCCTCCAGAATTGCGCACAGTACTCCAGATGGGGTCTCACTGTCTGTACAGAGGGATAACAGCTTCCTGTTTTCTACTGTTGATGCCTCCCATGCATCCCAGTATCCCTCCAGCCCTCCTTACTGCCTTCTCACATTGCTTGCCCACCTTTAGGTCATCTGATGTAATTACTCCTAGGTCTCTTTCGATTTTTGTTGTTGTTATTAACTCACCCCCCATTGTGTACTCTTCCCCTGGGTTTTTGTTTCCCAGATGCATTACCTTGCACTTCTTTGCATTGAATCTGAGCTGCCACATATTTGACCATTCCTCCAACCTTGCCAAGTCCCTTTTCATTCTTTCCACCCCACCTTGTGTATCAACCCTGTTGCAGATCTTTGTGTCATCTACAAAGAGACATACCTTTCCTTCCAGGTGCTCTCCAATGTAACTTATAAAGACATTAAAGAGGACCAGTCACAGTACCGAACCCTGTGGTACCCGCTAGTTACCCTCCTTCTTCATTGTGGACTCCATTTACTATTACCCTTGTGTCTTGTTGTCCATCCAGTTTTTATCCAGGCTACCACTTTGGGACCCACTCCAAGGCTGGCTACCTTGTATATTAATCTTTGTGTGAGACTATGTCAAATGCCTTGCTAAAATCTAGGTAGACCATATCCACAGCCCTCCTGATCTACTACTTTGGTCACCCAGTCAAAGAAATCAATTAGGTTCATCTGACATGACCTTCCTGCTGTGAAACCATGCTGCCTTGGGTTCTGTGCCCCACTGGCCTCTAGGTACTCAACAGTTCTTTTCTTCAGAAATGATTCCATCATTTTCCCTACCACTAAAGTCAAACTAACTGGTCTGTGGTTTCCTGGCCTCTGCCCTGCTCCCACTTTTGTGAAGTGGAATCACATTTGCCCTCCTCCAGTCCTCAGGTACCACCCCATCCTCTCATGATTTGTTAAAGAAAGTAGTCAGTGGTGTTACTAGTTATACCCTTAATTCTTTTAGAATTCTTGGGTGAATCCCATCAGGCCCCATTGCTTCTTCCACCCTCAGTTAAAAGAGTTTTTTCAAAACCCTTTCTTCTGTGAATGGACTGGTATCGACCCCCTTATTCAGAGTTTCTTTCTTGTTTGCTTTAGGTACCTCCCCCTCCTCTTCCGTTGTGGATACTGAGCAGAAATATTCGTTCAGTATCCCTGATTTTTCACTGTCACCCTCTACCCACATTCTCTCCCCTTTATTCAGTCTCTGTATCCCTCCCTTGGTCTTTCTTTGCTCCCTAATGTACCTATAAAACATTTTATCCCCCTTCTTAACAGAGTTGTCTGTCTTTTTTCCTCAGTTTGTGCCTTTGCTATTCTGACTGCCTTCCCTGCCTCCTTCTGCTTTAACTGATAATGTTCTCTGTTCTGCTCCTTCTGTGTTTCCTTATATTTCCTGAATGCTATCCTTTTCTCCTTAACCATCCCTGCCACCTCTTTTGAGAACCATAGTGTTTTTTTCCTTTGTTTTGTTGATTTGCTTCACACAAAGGCTTGTTGCCTCTTCGATTTCCCCATTGTTCCTCCACCCCTCCTTCTTGCCCATTTGCTAGTGCTTTTCTGAGGCACTCTCTCATTTTCCCAAAGTCAGCCTTCCTAAAGTCCAATTCTCTAGTTTTTGTATGGCTTGACTCTATGGCTGTGTTTATTGTGAACCACACTGTTTGGTGGTCACTTGTTCCCAGTTGGCTACCCACTTCTAAATCTGGGATCCTTTCTCCTTCCCCATTTGAGAGTACCAGGTCTAAGATTGCTCCCTCCTGAGTGGGTTCCAACACTAGCTGTTTGAGGCATGCCCCCTGTAGGGCATCAAGAATGACTCTGTTCTTGAATGTGCCTGCAGCAAAAGTACTCCAGTTAACATCTGACATATTCTAGTCCCCCATCAACAATATCTCCCCTTTTTCTGCCATTTTAAGGATGCCTTCTATCATTTCCTTGTCCAGTTCCTCCCCCTGAGATGGGGGTCTATACACAACCCCCATGTGGATTGTGGTGCCATTTCCTGTCTCCAGGGTGACCCATAGTGACTCATCAACTTCCTGTTTGCTCTTTAGTTCTGTTGCTTTAATCCCTTCCCTTATATAGAGAGCTACCCCTCCTCCTCTTTTACCCACCCTGTCCCTCCTGTAGACTGTGTATCCTGGTATGTTGGCATCCCAGTCATGGTTCTCTGTGTACCATGTTTCAGTGACTGCCACAATATCCAGGCATCCCTCTTCCATCAGGGCCACTAATTCAGGGAGTTTGTTGCACAGACTCCGGGCATTGGTACTCATTACCTTCAATTTATTTTTTATGGTCTTACCGCTTTTAGCCCCATCCCTGTCCTTACTGCCTTTTTCTGCATTTATCCCTGTCCTGCTCCCTACTGACTTGTCTACCTTGGTGTTTACCTCTCTAGCTGCTGTGTTTTGTGGGGGGAGACTGGGATTTCCCTGCTCCTTTTCAGTGCCTCCCCCTTGGCTAGTTTAAATGCCTGCTGATGAAGAATTTAAAACTGTCACCTAGGATCCTGGTTCCCCCCCCGGACAGATGCAGACCATTTTGCCAGAATAAGCCTGCATCCCTTCAGGTGGCTCCCCAGTCCCCAATGAAGCCATAACCCTGAGCCCTGACACTACTTCATGAACCTGGCAGGTTAATTTTTTTCAAATCCTGATGGAAAGGTTATTTTGTGGCATGAGTGTGAAATCAACTTTCTGGCCAGATTTGAAAAACAACACCTGTCATGTTCATGAGTTGGTGAGTAAAAATAGCTATATTGAAAATCTGGGATCAAAATATTGTAAATTACTGAAGTTTGCAAGTGAACATTGAAATATTTCAACGTGCCTTCATAACTCTGGAGATTTTTGAGTTTTTGACTCTAAATGTTCAACACAGTCTTTTTATTACCCCACTTCATGAACCTGATAGACAAGATTTTTCAAATTCTGCCTAAAAGCTGATTTAGCGGAGTGACTGTGAAATCACTTTTTGGGCTGGATTTGAAAATTCTCATGTACCCTGTTCATGAGGTGAGGCTCAAAAAAAGCCTTGTTTATAATTTGATGAAAAAATATTAAAACATGACAAAGTTATGAATAAAAGTTCCAAACAGACTGAAATACATTAATTGCACCTACCATGTTCCCTCAGTTCCTGGTCAGCACTGAAGATGAAAGCTGTGTTTTTGTTGCAGAGTGGATTTTCAGTGCTGGAAACTTTTTAGGTGATTGAGGGTTGGGGAGGTCATGGATGCTGAGCTGAGGTTCAGGGGGATCGATTGGGGCTGGCGGCAAAAGACATTGATGGATGTTTTTCTGCTTCTTAGATATAAACAAAACATAAAACAAACCAGCAAGGCAGGGCAGAATGGGGTTGGAGGGTGGTACTGAGCAGAGGGATGGAGCAGGGGGAACAGAGAAAAATAGCTGGACAGAGAAGAACAGGGTTGGAAGGCAATATTGAGTAGAGGGGTGGAATGGGTAGAATGGATGCAGTGCTAATAAACCAGAAAAAGAACTGGGAATCATACAGCTAATGGGCTTTGCAAAATGAGCATACAGGAGAGAGAGAGAGAGAGAGAGAGAGAGAGAGAGAAAGAAAGAGAGATTAACAATGCTCATTTACACCAGAGTCCAGTTTGTTCAAGTTTGTCTCACAGTGAGGAGGGTCAGTGAACATTGTGCTTCTAGCTTCCAGGGTTTTCTGTGTCCAGGTGTCAACACTAAGCCAGATGGATTTCACATGTCTTATTAATGCTAGACAATATGAGCCCCTGCTGGCTGGGCTCTCCCTCTCTCAACTTATCCAAAAGCCTACCAGACTTTCCACAACAGGGGAAAAAGTACTCTCCTTGATTGGGTGATGTCAAACTGATCAGAGAAAGTGGCCTACTCTGGTACATTCCTGCACTCTATCTCAGATCACACCCCTATCTTCTGTGCCTGGAAGGACTCTCACCAAGGATTCCACATAAAATCTTCCTTATGAGGGACTTCTCCAACTTTAACTTGAATCCTTCCACGAGACCTGAGAACACACAGATTACAAAGAAAACATAGAATTTGATGGCAGATAAGGACCGCTGACCCAACTAGTCTGCCTATTTCCTCATTTCCGATAGATAAGCTGCAGATTCTAGTTAATCAACAGCTTACTTCCTCCTACCCCTCATTAGAATTGCCTTATGCCTGTCCCCTGCATTCTTGAATTCTCCCACTGTTCCTGACTCCATAACCTCCTCAGGAAGGCTGTTCCATGAATCCACAACCATCTCTGTGAAAAAATACTTTCTAACTTTACCTTTGAGCCATCCCTCCTCAATCTTCAAATTGTGCCCCCTTGTTCTTGCACATCTCTTCTTCTGAAAGATACTACCCTCTTGTACTTTAATTCCCTTGCGATACTTGAAAGTTTCTGTCATGTACCTCCTCCCCCTCCTTTCCTCAAGGGTACAGATGCTAAGCTGCTTTAGTCTCTCCTCATATGTCTTCTGGTGCAGACCCTGCACCATTTTGGTTGCCCTCCTCTGAACAGCCTCCACTCTGTCTATGTCTTTGCAGAGATGGGGCCTCCAGAATTGCGCACAGTACTCCAGATGGGGTCTCACTGTCTGTACAGAGGGATAACAGCTTCCTGTTTTCTACTGTTGATGCCTCTCCCGATGCATCCCAGTATCCCTCCAGCCCTCCTTACTGCCTTTTCACATTGCTTGCCCACCTTTAGGTCATCTGATGTAATTACTCCTAGGTCTCTTTCGATTTTTGTTGTTGTTATTAACTCACCACCCATTGTGTACTCTTCCCCTGTGTTTTTGTTTCCCAGATGCATTACCTTGCACTTCTTTGCATTGAATTTGAACTGCCACATATTTCACCATTCCTCCAACCTTGCCAAGTCCCTTTTCATTCTTTCCACCCCACCTTGTGTATCAACCCTGTTGCAGATCTTTGTGTCATCTACAAAGAGACATACCTTTCCTTCCAGGTGCTCTCCAATGTAACTTATAAAGACATTAAAGAGGACCAGTCACAGTACCGAACCCTGTGGTACCCCGCTAGTTACCCTCCTTTCTTCATTGTGGACTCCATTTACTATTACCCTTTGTGTCTTGTTGTCCATCCAGTTTTTTATCCAGGCTACCACTTTGGGACCCACTCCAAGGCTGGCTACCTTGTATATTAATCTTTTGTGTGAGACTATGTCAAATGCCTTGCTAAAATCTAGGTAGGCCATATCCACAGCCCCTCCCTGATCTACTACTTTGGTCACCCAGTCAAAGAAATCAATTAGGTTCATCTGACATGACCTTCCTGCTGTGAAACCATGCTGCCTTGGGTTCTGTGCCCCACTGGCCTCTAGGTACTCAACAGTTCTTTTCTTCAGAAATGATTCCATCATTTTCCCTACCACTAAAGTCAAACTAACTGGTCTGTGGTTTCCTGCCTCTGCCCTGCTCCCACTTTTGTGAAGTGGAATCACATTTGCCCTCCTCCAGTCCTCAGGTACCACCCCATCCTCTCATGATTTGTTAAAGAAAGTAGTCAGTGGTGTTACTAGTTATACCCTTAATTCTTTTAGAATTCTTGGGTGAATCCCATCAGGCCCCATTGCTTCTTCCACCCTCAGTTAAAAGAGTTTTTTCAAAACCCTTTCTTCTGTGAATGGACTGGTATCGACCCCCTTATTCAGAGTTTCTTTCTTGTTTGCTTTAGGTACCTCCCCCTCCTCTTCCGTTGTGGATACTGAGCAGAAATATTCGTTCAGTATCCCTGATTTTTCACTGTCACCCTCTACCCACATTCTCTCCCCTTTATTCAGTCTCTGTATCCCTCCCTTGGTCTTTCTTTGCTCCCTAATGTACCTATAAAACATTTTATCCCCCTTCTTAACAGAGTTGTCTGTCTTTTTTCCTCAGTTTGTGCCTTTGCTATTCTGACTGCCTTCCCTGCCTCCTTCTGCTTTAACTGATAATGTTCTCTGTTCTGCTCCTTCTGTGTTTCCTTATATTTCCTGAATGCTATCCTTTTCTCCTTAACCATCCCTGCCACCTCTTTTGAGAACCATAGTGTTTTTTTCCTTTGTTTTGTTGATTTGCTTCACACAAAGGCTTGTTGCCTCTTCGATTTCCATTGTTCCTCCACCCTCCTTCTTGCCCATTTGCTAGTGCTTTTCTGAGGCACTCTCTCTATTTCTCCCAAAGTCAGCCTTCCTAAAGTCCAATTCTCTAGTTTTGTATGGCTTGACTCTATGGTTGTGTTTATTGTGAACCACACTGTTTGGTGGTCACTTGTTCCAGTTGGCTACCCACTTCTAAATCTGGGATCCTTTCTCCTTCCCCATTTGAGAGTACCAGGTCTAAGATTGCTCCCTCCTGGAGTGGGTTCCAACACTAGCTGTTTGAGGCATGCCCCTGTAGGCATCAAGAATGACTCTGTTCTTGAATGCCTGCAGCAAAAGTACTCCAGTTAACATCTGACATATTCTAGTCCCCATCAACAATATCTCCTTTTTCTGCCATTTTAAGGATGCCTTCTATCATTTCCTTGTCCAGTTCCTCCCCTGAGATGGGGTCTATACAACCCCCATGTGGATTGTGGTGCCATTTCCTGTCTCCAGGGTGACCCATAGTGACTCATCAACTTCCTGTTTGCTCTTTAGTTCTGTTGCTTTAATCCCTTCCCTTATATAGAGAGCTACCCCTCCTCCTCTTTTACCCACCCTGTCCCTCCTGTAGACTGTGTATCCTGGTATGTTGGCATCCCAGTCATGGTTCTCTGTGTACCATGTTTCAGTGACTGCCACAATATCCAGGCATCCCTCTTCCATCAGGGCCACTAATTCAGGGAGTTTGTTGCACAGACTCCGGGCATTGGTACTCATTACCTTCAATTTATTTTTATGGTCTTACCGCTTTAGCCCCACCCTGTCCTTACTGCCTTTTTCTGCATTTATCCCTGTCCTGCTCCCTACTGACTTGTCTACCTTGGTGTTTACCCTCTAGCTGCTGTGTTTTGTGGGGAGACTGGGATTTCCTGCTCCTTTTCAGTGCCTCCCCTTGGCTAGTTTAAATGCCTGCTGATGAAGAATTTAAAACTGTCACCTAGGATCCTGGTTCCCCCCCCCGGACAGATGCAGACCATTTTGCCAGAATAAGCCTGCATCCCTTCAGGTGGCTCCCCAGTCCCCAATGAAGCCATAACCCTGAGCTCCACACCAGTTTTTCAACCATTCATTGAATCCCATGGTGCAGAATACCCTAGCATCATCCTTGCCATAGACAGGTAGCACCTCCAAGAAGGTTACCGTACAGGCTACTTGTCTAAGGCCCCTCCCCAACTCCACAAACTCCTTTTGCACCACTCTGATCCCATTCACAGCCAGGTCATTTGTCCCTAGGTGGACAGTAACATCCAGCTCCCTCCCTTGTGCAGCTGCTCCCATGATCCTGAAGATTCGCTTCCTGCTCCTCTGAGCCTTGGTGCCAGGTAGGCACCTTACCTCCCTATCCCCTTCCTCTCCAATTCTACCCCCTAATGATCGGGTCCCCCACCAGGAGTTGTTTCCTTCCCCTGTGGGGTCTCATGCCACACTCCTGTGGGTCTCCTTTATGGAGGTTCCCAGCATCCTCCTTGGTCTCTACTGCAGGTGAATCCATTGAGGAACCACTCTTTGCCAGAGCAGCATATGAATTGTCGAGAGCTACAAATGGAGGGATGCACCTCTGTTCCGCCACCCTCTCTCTCCTTGAGCCCACCTTGGTCTAACCACTCCTCTTTCTTGGCAACCTCTGAGGTAATGGTGGTGGCCCTGTTGGTCCCTGGGTGGGGGAAGAGGTTTCATGAATCCTAGCTAGGTCAGCCTGGAGATGGGCAACCTCCTCCCTCAGACCAGAGAGGTGCCTGAAAATAGGGCAGCATTGCAGCCTCCAGAATGTCTGCCAGAACACTGCTGCTCCACAGCCATTGCACTGCACCACTCCCATCTTGACTTATTTTGTGTCCCCTCTCCTGTTGCTTTGTATGCTTACTGTCTCTTCATTCTTTGTAGTTTTACACTTACTTTCCTACTGCCTATGTGCCCTTACAACTCTTGCCCTTCCTGTTCTGGGGCAGGAACTTCCTGTAGTCTTCAGTAGTCTCTGTCTTCTGTGCTTGGATTCAGACCTCCAGCAGCTGGGGGGGGTTAGGTTCCTTCAAGGTTGATGAAACTAATGTGTCTCAGTGATCCTTCCCTTCCTACTGCCAAACAGGAAGTTCCTGTTGTCAGTCAAATCCAGTGGCTATAAAACTAGAACTGGCTTAGGGTGGGAGGGTGGAGGGGTGGGAAGGAGTGTAATTAGTAAAAAATCTGTAGTTCTAGACTGCTGTTTCTTTGCTCTGAAACCGAAGTTCTCCTCTGTCAAAGACAGCAGGAAGCTGCAATTGGAGACACCTGCTTTTATACTCCTAAGCTGCTAAGCCACACCCCAATTAGATTCAACCTCTGCTCTGACTCAGTAAATTAAGCTGATATAGCCCCCTTCCTCAGAGAAACACAGAGTGACATTCTCGTTTTTTTTTTTAATTTAAATGAGACCCCCTTCTTCTAATAAAGTATCTGTTTGCTTAATCCAAACAGGTACTGACTCCTGCTGAGATAGAAGTGATTTATCAGTAAAAAATCTGTAGTTCTAGATTGCTGTTTCTTTGCTCTGAAACCAAAGTTCTCCTCTGTCAAAGACTGCAGGAAGCTGCAATTGGAGACACCTGCTTTTGTACTCCTAAACTGCTAAGCCACACCCCCAATTAGATTCACCCTCTGCTCTGACTCAGTAAATTAAGCTGATACAGCCCCCTTCCTCAGAGAAACACACAGTGACTTTCTTCTTTTTTTTATTTAAATGAGACCCCCTTCTAATAAAGTATCTGTTTGCATAATCCAAACAGGTACTGACTCCTGCTGAGATAAAAGTGATTTATCAGTAAACAATCTGTAATTCTAGACTGCTGTTTCTTTGCTCTGAAACCAAAGTTCTCCTCTGTCAGAGACAGCAGGTCCTTAGATTGGTCCTCAGTACTGGAATCTCCTGACACTTCTACTGCCCTAAGTAATGCTGTTTCCATCTTTACTGCCCTGCAAGACAAGCACATCCCTCTTATAAAAAGGAGAGTAAGGGGTACTGTTACCAAATGGCTCCATGGTAGCCTACTTGCCCTTATGAAGTCTAGGGATAAATGCTGGGCCAGTTTCTTGGCCTCGCATGACATATCTATTTACCAGGAATACAGACATCTCAGAAATGTGTGCAAAAAAGCTATTAGGTCAGCAAAGAGTAATTTCTGCAAATCTGCCTTGCTATCCACAGCCAGAGACCCCAGGAATTTTTGGTGTAATATCAAAAACATTGTTAGTGGGTCCTCAAATGGTGATGACTTAGACGTGACTATAGGTTGTACAAATTGTAACAATCCACTCACAATTGCTAATGCCTTTAATTCTCACTTCTCTGACCTGTCTGCATATACTTCCTTATTACCTCATCCGGATCCTGGAAGCAAGGCATGCCTCACTGCTCCCAGTCAGAACCTGTCCCTAGCCCCTCATTTTATTTCAAGGCTGTATCCAGGTAGGAAATGCAGAGACTATTCTTTGGTCTCTCACCTCACTCTAGTGCTGAGCATGATAAACTGGAGCCCAAACTCCTCCAGCTTGGTGCCCCCTTTATAGCCTTACCCATATCTTTAACTTGTTGCTCTCCTCTGGGGATATCCCTGACCTTTGGAAGGTGTCAAGGGTGGTCCCGATTCTCAAACAAGGTGACCTTAAAAACCTTGAAAACTACCAGCCCATTGCCATCTTATCAGTTGTCAGCAAACTCCTCAAAAAAGTTGTTGCTTCCCAACTTTCTGAATTTATCCAGTCACATGAGTTGCTGACCCCAGCTCAACAAGGCTTTTGGAAGGGCTACAGCACCTCCTCTGCCCTTACTAAGGTTACCTCTGAGGTCAGGGTTGCCATGGATCAAGGCAAACTCACTGGTGCCATCTTAATTGACCTTTCCAAGGCCTTCCACCAGATTGATCATGCACTTCTGTGCTCGCAGCTCTGGTCCCTTGGCTTATCTGCCCCCATCCTGGGGTGGTTTTCCAATTACCTCCAAGGACACCAGCAACTTACAAAATTTAGCAAGACCCTCTCCCAGCTCACCCCAGTTAAATCTGGAGTTTATCAGGTGTCTGTCCTTGGGCCCATCCTCTTCTCCCTATTTGTAAACAATCTCCCCACCGTACTATCCCACTGCTCTAGTGTCACCTTATATGCAGATAACCTCACTCCCATGACATTAGTGTCATCAACCAGCACCTTAACGTGGACTTTAGCAATATACAATCCTGGCCAAAAGAAAATAGGCTTGTCCTCAATTTCAGGAAAACTCAAGCCATGCTCTTTGGTTCCCAGGCTAAGTTAAAAGTGTCCCCTGTACCCTTGCATATTACGGGTGCTGATGGTTCCCCCTTGATGGTCGCCAACTCAGTGAACTTGGGAGTTACCCATGACCTCTCCCAGCATATTCACCTTTTATGCAGAGCTATAAATAGTAAATTGGGCCTGGCTTACAGAGCAAAAAACAGTCTCACCCCCACTGCACTGCACATATTGCCCTGGCGAATGGGGTGTTTCTTCACATGCTCTGCTATGGACTCATCACATTTGCTCACGCTGCTAAAACTCACCTCTCAGAGTGGGATGTGGCCTACAGTAATATATGCCTGTTTGCCCTTGCAGCCCAGCATCTCAACCACTACTGTGACCTTTATAGTAAGCTTACTTGGCTTTGACTGGTCCAGCATCATAGCTTTGTCCCAGGTTGTTTTACTGACAAGGTGGTAAGATCAGCCACTCCTCCTGTTCTGGAAGAGCTCCTCAAACCTGTCGCCTCCTCTTACTCCCTAAGGTCACATGGTCCTGCAATATTCCAGGTTACCAATACCTGCACCCAAATGGGTCACAGAGCATTTGCATCTTGTGTCCTGAGACTATGGAATTCCCTTCCTGCCCATGTTCGCACTACACCCTCCCATACCTGTTTCTGTAACTCCCTCTGGGATCACTTGCTGCTCTCCTCAGCCTGCAGTTGCACTTAAGATGCCAGTGACCCTCCTAAACTAATGACACACCGGATACCCTGGTCCTCTTTGAGGGGCACCTACCTAAAATCTGTGCTCAGCTATCTTCCTAGCCCTACCTGCCCACAGTCTTCCTCGTGCTTGTGCTCCACGGTGTTTGAAATTATGTTTGAAATTTGCCTGTCTGTTCACAGTTTGAAATGTCTGTATATTAAGTTACCTGGTCCTGTGTTTGTTACTGTATGCTTTTTTGAATTTGCCTCTCCTGCCTCACCTTTGAAATATCTGTATAGTTATCTGCCTGATCTCTGTTTTGTAATTCTGCTTCCTTATTTCCTTGTAACCTCTCAGGTTGCACCTGAAAATAGGCATCTGTTTTGTCTAGTGTGCTTACCTGGTTAACAAAAGTGAAATCAATAAATAAATAAATAAATAAAAGATCTAGTGTACAGCCTGGAATTAATAGTAATTTTCAGATGCAGTTATCACTTCTTTTATCTGAAGTATTTTTTTGTTTTGTTTGCTAATTAAATGATTTTCCACCTGGCAGTACTGAGCTGATGTGTGGAGCAGCATTCTGCTTGGAGGCTAAAAATGTCAGTTCTGTTCCTCCCACTGCATCATCAGAAATGTGATCAAATACATTGAGGCATATTGAGGCACCACAACCCTTGCAGCTTGAGCAGTGACTTTCACAAGTTACCAATCGAAATACAGGAATTGTGACATCACTAGTAACTAAGAAGGTCCAATCCCAGCTGCTTCTTGTGAAAGGGAATTAGTCACTAGAGATGTCACAGTCAGTGCGGTCTCAGTGTTGATTTAGTAGGTGGAACAGAACTAATTTTTTTAGCCTCCAGAGTGCTGCTTCAGACATCACCCCTGTACTGCCAAGTGTAAAACCTCCTAATTAGCAAACAGAAAAAAAATACTTTAGAAATAAGAAGTGATAGCCGACTACTTCTGAAAGTTATTATTAATTCCAGGCAATGCATTAGGTCTTTAAGAGAAAAATGTTATTGTTTTAAGGGTTATTGATTTTTTGTTGGTCTTTTGGGGTAAAAAATAGATACTTATTTTTTTTTTTAGTTCGTTGGAAAAGGTGGTGGGGAATTTAATCAGTGCTGTGGGTTACAGCTGTTACTGAGTGATATTCTGGACTGGGAAATTTAATCTTTGCTGTTTGGATTTTTGGAGCTGTTACTGTGTGAGATTCTCTCAGGTGTGGACCTGAGACAGTAAGCAGCAGAGCTGCTTGACCTTGTGAGTAGGGAAGGGGGAACAAGCAGGAACCATCTTTGCTAACAGAATAACTGAGGAGCAGCAGACCAAGGGAGCAGTAGCAGTAGCAGAGAAAAGCTGATTTTTGTCTGTTTAAATCAGTGGTCAATGAGAGAGCTGCAGAACAGAGTTCTTGATTTTTAAAAGAGGCATATTGCTGTGGTGGTTTTTACAAGAGGCAATTGATTGTTATTTGAGGGTTTCAGCAACAGAGTACAATCCCACCCTCCCAATCCTTAACTCTCCCACCCCTGGGGTCCTCCTTTTATAGAGGGGGGTCTGTTGTTGCACTACACCTTCCTACCACAATACAGTAAGTGCCTAACAGTGCAAAGAGTAGCAGAGAAGTGACTCTAGAGGGCAGAGCTAGAGCCTGTGGAAAGGAAAAGCAGTAGGATAGTTTAAATAGTATTGTAAGAGTATACAAAGATGATGCAAGGAGTGGTGCAATGCACTGAGTGCAGAGCTGCAGTTTTCAGGAGGACATTCTGGGTACTGCAATGCTGCCCCATATGCAGGCAGCTGTCTGGGCTGAGGGCGGAGGTGGCCAGTCTCTGGGCCAAGCTGGTGGGATTGTTGGACACTTTCCTGCCCACCCAGAGGCCACAGAGCCACCAGCCACTGCCACAACGGCTGCCCAGGCAGATTTCAGGATGGTCCAAGGTGAGCTCATGGAGATTCAGGGAGGGATGGCAGAGACAAATCCCCCACCCAGTCAAGCTTAAGAACTCTTACCAAGTCTTGCAGGAGAGGGAAACTCCTGCAAGGAAACCTGAGGTGTGACTGGAGAGGATGTGAGGGTTCTCCAGAGGGGAGACCCAGTGGATGGTAGAAGAGGAACCCAGGGGAAGAAGAAAGTACTCCTGATGAGTGACTCGATTGTTCGGGATATGGATCTAGGCAAGGACAGCAGGAAGGAAAGGGAAGTAAAGTGCCTCCCTGGAGGCACAGCTGGGAAGGAAGGGGAGTGGATCCAAAGGATTGCTACTGCAGTGGCAAAGGGGGGGTGGAGGTCATTGTCCACCTGGGTATGAATGACCTATCCAGGCCAGTACAAGCATGTAACAGGAGCAAGAGGAATTCAGGAAGTTGGGCTGGCAGCTGGGGAAGTTAGCAAGTTCTGTGACATTTTCAGAGTTGCTCCCAGTTCATAGTAGGAGGGAGGATAAGAATCCTCACATCAGTAGCATCAATAAATGGTTGCAGTGCTGGTGCAGTGAGAAAGGGTACAGCTTCACTGGGGACTGGGGTCCAATCTGGAATGATGTGACCATGTACTCTGGTGATGGGCTGCATCTGTCCATGAAGGGTAAGGCAGTCCCGAATGAAAGGTTTAAATGCTATGTTGCTGATCATTTAAATTAGCCAAGTTGAGGGAGGAGCAGCAACAGGGTTATTCAAGCAGCCCACCCCCATAAGAAGAAGAATGCAGTCAGGAGGACCAGGAAATCAGGATGACAACAGTAACACATATCTCAGGGATAGAAGGGAGGACAGATGGGAGTAAGAAATATTAGAAGTTCACTCCAGAGGTCGTGAAGGCACTGAAGCTGCCCTCTCCCACTTGCCCACGGACCCACAAACTGTAATGTACACCACACCATCAAGCTGACAGTTAAAGCCTCTCACTCAGGCAAAGGATTGTCCCACCGCCCACACCACCACCACCTTTGGTGATCCGATTACAATGTAGTTTAGGTCACATGAGCTGCAGAACCTATCAGCCGACTTCCCCCCACTGCAAGTTATCTTCTCCCACAGTTAGCGGCCGCTACATATCTTTTATATCTTTTATCATTATTAACTAAACTAATCCACTGGACACAGTCATATGCTGTAAGCCATGCTGCGTCTCTCCCTAATAATAGTCACTTGTCTCCTGCCCCCAGTTGCACTCCCCCCTGCCAGCTGTCCAAGTGAACAAACAGTTAAATTGGCATGTAGCTTCATGCTTGCACTGATGCCAAATTCAGTAACTTCTGTTCCTCCTACAGCACCCCACCTACCCTCATGGATGATCGGCCACTCACTCCTACCACCCAGTTTCCACTTTGGTCTCCTAGCCCTAAACTCACCCACCCAGTGCCCCCCTAAGGTGACTGCACAGCCACCCTCTACTACCAATAAACCTCGTTGGCAAACACCTTTCTCCAAAAGCTTGATAACACTACTTCTCCTTTTGTCTGGGGATGTTGAGCCTAACCCTGGGCAAACTACCCCCCTCCACCCACCAAGTCCCACGTGGCCTAAAAGTAATGCACCTTAATATCTGCAGCCTGCTGCACAAGCTAGCCTTACTACAGACAACTGTAATATCCTTTAGGCCGGATAGCTTGATCATTTCTGAAACCTGACTAAAGTGTCATACTAAGGACACTGAAATTGCTGTCCCAGGCTATACTGATATCCCCCATGACCACCAAAGCAATAAGCGAGGTGGAGGCATAGCTATGTATATCTTGTCCTCCCTCCAGTTCTCCTTGGTAAATATTCCTTTACCCGTACAGACATTGATGCCTTGCTGATCAAACTCTCCCTCCCCCATACCATCCCCATATTCATAGCCGGGTCTTACTGCCCCCTGAATTCCCCTACGCTTTTACTCTTAGATCACCAGGGCACCATAAAAGCTTGCACATCTGGGGGTGAGCTCCATGTCCTCTGCGACTTCAATCTGAATTGGCCCCTGTGTACCTCTGCCAACTTTTGCAACCAGGTGGCCACCCTAAACCTATCCCAATTGATCTCTGAACCTACTCGGTTGAACCCCAGATTGCTGAACCACTCCCTACTGGACTGGGCCCTCACCTCTCACCAACACCAGCTAATTTCCTCAGGCCTTCTACTTGAATCCATTAGCGACCACCACATGATCTATTTGGTAAGAAAAAATTTCCAGTCAGTGGCACCCCCTCCCAGAACAATTCTTACCCTGTCCTGTAGCACCCTAGACCTTGCCTCACTCCTATGCAACCTGGTAGCCACTGACTCGTCCTTCATACCCCAGGCCCCCGCCATCAACTCTGCCCTAGAATATTTTAGGTCCAAGTTCCTGGCCATCTTGGACAAATATGCCCATTTAGACACACCCAAGAGAGAGGTACTCACCTGCCTTGGATCACAGCTGACAACATGACACACATCAAGGACAGAGACCAAGCATGGAAGTCATTCAAATCTGCCTGCTTCACCAAAAGGCATGCAAAATAATGCTCTTTATGCAATGCCCGCACTAGGTTAATCTGTCAGTCCAAAGCTAACTATTTCAGAGCCACCTTCCACTCCAATCTAAACCACCCAGCAAAATTCTGGAAGGAGATTACATTACTTTTCTCCCCTCCCACACAGCCTCTGACCACAGTTTTAAATGTAGACGGTGCCTCCATAATGGACCCGCTCAGTGTTGCATCCTCTTTTAACTCATTTTTCACTAACTGCACCTCTGCACTCTTGTCCTCTCTCCCTCCTTACCAACAAACTGCCCCCAATCCCTCCAATGTGCGGGCCCCACCTCCTGCCCTCTCTTTTTCCTTTCGTCAGTTCACCCCCATAGAAGTCTACAGTGCCTTGTCTGCCCTCAATCCATCTAAGGGTAAATGCCCCTCAGGGGTGAACACCAAAATGTTATACCTGACTGCTCCTGCCATCACTGTCCTCTTGTCTGCTGTCACCAGTCTATCCTTCTCCCTAGTTTCTATACCATCTGCATGGAAGCATGCAGCAGTCATCCCACTTCCTAAGGGTGGTGACACCTCTGCCCCCGGAAACTACAGACCAATCTCTCTTCTCCCAATCCTGGCAAAACTCCAAGAACACCTTGTATTGGAGCAACTCTCCTCCTCTCTCAACTCCACCTCTTTTTTCTTTTCCCCACCAGTCTGGCTTCAGGAAGTCCCACTCCACTGTCACCTCCCTTCTACGGGTCATGGATTCCATCATGGTTGGCATGGACATAGGCCACATCACCTTGGCCATCTTCATTGACTTAGCCAAGGCATTCAACACCATCTCCCATGCACTCCTCCTAGACAAACTCTCCCTTGCTGGGCTCTCTACTGAGGCTATAAGCTGCTTCCACTCCTACTTGGTAGGCAGGTCCCAGTGTGTCAGGATTGGTAGCTCCACATCTACTTCCCTTCCAGTCACTACAGGTGTCCCACAAGGCTCAGTCCTTGGCCCACTCCTTTTCTCCATCTTCCTAAATGACTTGTCTGCCACCTGTCCACATACATCCATCCACATGTATGCAGATGATATGGTTCTGTATACATCTGGCCATTCTTTCACTGATGTGGTGATCTGACTCCAACAGGACTTCAGTGATGTCCAATACTGGTTTTGTGTCAATCAGCTATTTCTTAATGCCAAGAGAACTGTCTCCATGACCTTCGGCATGAGGCAGAGACTCTTTCAGTTCCCCACCATCCCGTCCTTTCATACCCTAAACAGGGCCACTCTGGAGGTTTGCTCCTCCTTTAGATACCTCGGGTCTGGCTCAACCAGCACCTCGACTTTTATGTACATGTCGATGCCATCCACAGAAAGCTTCACCCCAAACTGGGTGCGTTATATCACAACCATGGTTGCTCCCACTGCCTACCCACCACTTTCTTGTACAGATAATGATTCTCCCAATTTTTGACTATGGGGATGTAGTCTTCAGTGCCCCCCTTAAGTCTACCTTAACCAGACTGAACACACTTTTCCACTCATTCTGCGATTTCACTCTTGATTGCCCACCCTCCACCCACCACTGCTCCCTTTACCGGACACTTAACCTCCCCTCGCTTCATAATCATCATTTATCCCACTGTACGAGTTTCACAGCCAAGTTCTGGCTCCATTCCCTACCACCCTACCTTGCCTTGGCCCTGTCAGCCAAGAACAGTCCAGCATACTGCCGTAGAAATTCCAGCACCCATCTTCTGGCAACACCATGCATGTTGTCTTCTGCAGGCCAGGCAGCCTTTAGATATATAATTCCTAAACTACGGAACTCCCTCCCTACTGACATCTGGCAAACGCCCCCTCCCAATCAACTCAATCTACTTATCAAGGTGCACTTCTGCTTCCCATGTGCCTGCAACATCCCATAATTGCATTTGCTCAACTCTACTGGTACTTTTTTCAGCTATAGACTAGCCAACAGCTCTCATCACACCCAAGGCCATTTGTGTATTGCTCATCTCTGTCTCATTACCCTACTCGATGTGCACTTGTAATGATTGTTCTTCCTGGTATCTGTATTTATTGTATTACCATGCTCCAATGTTAGTGTGTCAACTGTATTTGTACTTTTTGTATCATTCTTTCTCCTATCCCCAGGACACAATTAGAATTAAGCAGTACTTTCCTCAGTGTGCCTTCCTTGTAAAACTTTTAAATAAATAAATAAAATGGGATGGAAGGCAGCAGTGCATCATTGGAGCTTGTAGGTAGCAGATAAGCAAAAATACATGGAATGCCATGGTTACAAATGCTCACAGTCTGGGAAATAAAATCCCAGGCCTGGAACATTATTGGTAGAAGCAGACCTGGACATATCAGCCATAGCAGAGACCTGATACACCACAAACCATGACTGGGATGTGAGAGTACCAGGTTATACTCTATTCAAGAGGGACATGGGGCGGAAAGAAGGGGGTGGCCATGTATTTATTTATTTGCTTTTGTTAACCGGGTAGGTCACACTAGACATCCAAGTGCCTATTTTCAGGTGAGACCCAGGAGGGTTACAAAACAGGTTACAGAGAGCTTACATACAATCATGAGTGAGGTTTACATCGAGAAGTGGGATGAGCATACACAGGGGAGAGAGAGTTGAGTGCAACAAACAGTAAGTTTTAACCTAAGGTTTACAACAATATACTTGTCAGCTTGAACAGGGGGAGGACATTAAGGCAAAAGAAGTACTAGGTAGACAGGGGGAAGCTGAGGCACTGTAGGTCACACTTGTGCCAGCCAGTGGCACAGCAAACTGTACAGGGGTGATCTACATGCCTCCAGCATGGGGGGAAGAATTGGACAGGGACCTAGGGGATCAAATTCATGCAATGTCAGCAAAGGGGGAGATACTGCAGCTGGGGAATTTCAGTATCCCAGACATGTATTGGACTATCCCAACATCAGTTTCAGCCAGGAGCCAAGACATTCTGGATGCCCTACAGGGGGTAGGCCTAAGGCAACTAGTGACTGATCCCACCAGGGACAGGATGATTCTGGACCTGGTACTTACCAGTGGTGACAAAATCACAGATGTCTGGGTGGAAGGTCAACTGAGTTCCAGCGACCATCATATGGTTAAGTTTAGCATGTAGACAGAGACTCAGTCTAGTCACCCTATAGCAAATGTCCTGGATTTTAGGAGGGCAGATTTTGCTGAAATGGGGAGATACATTAAAGAGGGACTGACAATGAGACCAATAGGAGTGGGGATGCAGGAACAATGGGAACACCTAAAGAGAGCCATTGGGGAGGTGGCAAGCCAGTGCATCAGGGTGGTAAAGAAGTGTGGGAGAAGGGAAAGGCCACTTTGGTTCTCAAGAGAGGTGGCAAACAAAGTCAGGGCCAAAAGGGAGGAGTTCAGGAAATATAAGGAGACCTAATGGGAGGAAGACAGGGAGGTGTATCTAAGGAATCTAAATCAGGCAGGAAAGGCTGTGAGGAGAACAAAGGCATTGACTGAAGAAATGTTAGTTCAGACAGTGAAAAAATTGGACAAGACATTCTCTAGGTACATCAGCGAGAGGAGGAAGGCCAGGGAAGGGATTGTGAGGGTAAAAATTGATGCAGGAGAGTGTATGGTGGGGGACATGGAAAGGCAGAAATACTGAACAAATACTTCTGTTCAGTATTCACTGAAGAGGGTGAAGGACAAGGCCTGCATATTAGTAACAAACACAAGGGAAGGGGAGGTAGAGACAAGTCAATTTCCAGTGGAGAGGGTCCTGGAGGAGCTCACAAAACTGAATGTGGATAAAGCAATGGGACCAGATGGCATACACCCAAAGATATTGAAGGAACTGTGAAGAGTGCTTGCAGCACCTCTGGCTGCCATGTTCACAGAGTCGCTCAATACTGAAGTAGTTCCAGAGGACTGGAAGTGGGCACATGTGGTGCCTCTGTGCAAGAGTGGGAGCAAGGAGGAGGCAGGGAATTATAGGCCAGTCAGCCTCACCTCAGTAGTGGGTAAGATCAAAGAGGCACTGCTTAAGGAAAGAATAGTGGTACATTTGGAAGCCAGGGGGCCCAGGATCCAAGACAACATGGATTCATGGCAGGTGGATCATTTCAGATGAATCTAGTAGATTTCTTTGACTGGGTGACAAGAGAAATCAAGCAAGGGGGGCTATAGACATCACCTACCTAGATTTTAGAAAGCCTTCAACACCATCCAACCCAAGAGGCTGATTAACAAGTTGGGTAGTGTGGGAATGGGGAACAAGGTGGTAAACTGAGTTAGAAACTGGCTAATGGGCAGGACACAGAGTGTGGTGGTAAATGGGATCCAGTCAGGTGAGAGGAGGGGTGACCAGTGGGGTACCTCAGTGATCAGTCCTGAGACCAGTCCTGTTTAATGTCTTCATTTGTGACATTGAAGTGGAGCTAAAGGGAAAGGTCTGCCTATTTGCAGATGACACCAAGATCTGAACAGGGTGGATACTCCAGACTGGGTGGAGATGATGAGGCAGGACCTGGAAAAGCTTGAAAGATGATCTGAGATGTGGTGGCCGAGGTTCAGTTCCAGGAAGTGCAAAATAATGCACCTGGGAAGAGGAAACCCTGAGATAAGCTACAAAATTGGGGGGGGGTATTGCTAATGATCATCAACGAGGAGAGGGACCTGGGAGTCATCATTTCTGACAGCCTAAAGATGTCAAAGCAGAGTACAAAGACCACAGGAAGGGCCAGTGGCATGCTAGGGTGTATAGGCAGAGATATCACTCGGAGAAGGTGGGAAGTGGTGATGCATTTGTATAGAACACTGGTCAGCCCTCAACTATAGTACTATGTTCATTTCTGGAGGCCACACCTTTGTAAGGACATTGGCAGGCTAGAGGCAGTCCATTGGAGAATGACTAAGATGGTCAAGGGATCGCAATATAAAACATATAAAACATATGAGGAGAGACTCAGGGACCTCAATATGTAGTCGCTGGAGGAGAGGAGGGATCGGGGGGATGTGATAGAAACATTCAAGTACCATAAGGTTATAAATAAGGTGCAAGAGGGAGACATCTTCTAATACAAGAGTTGTAAGTGAAGAAGGGGGCATGACATGAAACTAGAAGGAGGCAGGTTGAGGGGAAATGTGAGGAAATTTTCCTTCACCGAGTGGGTGGTGGACCCATGGAACAGACTGCCCCAGAAGGTTGTGGGAACGAGCACAGTAGAGGGTTTTAAACATGCCTGGGACAGGTATAGGGGACTATTAGAGGTGGGAAGAAGGGGAGAGTAGCCATTGACAAGTTAAATTTAAAGGCCACAAACTAGTGTAGGGCTAGGGCAGACTAGATGGGCCTAGTGGTCCTTATCTGTCGACAGATTCTGTGTTTCTATGAGTTGTAAATGAGCCCATTAATTTGATAACAAACGTCTTGGTCTTGACAAAATGCTTGTGTTGCAGCTGTTTCAGTTGTGAAAATGGAATTCTGAAAGAGTGTTGTAGGCAGTTTACTGGTAGATAAGTTTGCATGTGTGGGGGTTTTGCAGATTCTCCTCATTGTGTTGTGTGATGCAGTCTTCAGAAACAAAATGCCAGATTAGGTTTCTTGCCCTGCACCATACTGAGTATGAGAAGGAGAGCTACTTTCAGAACTTACACTCAGGCTGAGTATGACACTGCTCAGCTGGCTGCTGGGCGGTATCATGTACATGAACAGAGGCAGCTACTGTCTATAGATATGGCATCCTCCTTTCAACTGCATGAGAATTCCACCAATCAACCAACAAGACCAGGTCATGATCATGGGTCTGCCACTGTCGAGCCCCCTGCACCCTGAGCTGCATTGGATACTCTGACAATATGTTTGATGCACAGGCACAAGTAAACATAAAAAGTACAAGAGCAAAGTCCTCTGGGGAGGACAAATGTCTTGTAAAAGAAATCCCATGGGCCCAGCAGTGTGACAAGATCCACAGGTGCACCGCACTGGTGCAGTTTTCACAGAGACACACTGGTTAATCTGGGTGTTCCAAAAATGAGCAAATAATCAAAAAACAAGACACACCATAGACCAAATACTCTTGATTATGTTTTTATTCATAAATATATCCAGTGGAGTTTCCCAATAAAAAGCTCAACATTTCACCCTTCATGGGCTTCTTTAGGGATGAGGATCTATATGTGAAGAGTATAACAGTGTCAGAAAAATTCCACAAATACATTTTTTACAAACCTAAAAACTCTTAAGTATTCTATGAAACAACAGTTGAGAGGAAACACCACAATAGTACCTATGTACTTTTATGGATTAAACCAATTATATCATATAGAATAGTACATGGGGCTGTGTGCATAACAATAATTTTACACACACCTGAGGGGTTGGATGCTACATAAACCCAGAGAGAGAAGCTTGAGGGGTTTATATAAGCATCCAATCATGAGCGTGTGTGTAAATTCGAGTTTTACACACAGTCCCATGTTTTATTTTATATAATTGCTGGGCATTGTTTTTTCGCCACAGCAGTTATGTAAAATTAAAGAGTAAGACATCCCTGTCCCACCATGGTCTGGTTGGGGAGGGTTTAGCACGGTTGGAGGCCACTGCTGAGAGAAAATGTGCCCTTTTTTATTGGTGAAATGCATTGTTTACAAGAATGTTAGCCCAGTGATTTTATTTAAAAAAAACTTACTGCGAATCCAAGTGGCAGTGAAGAAGTTAGTCATAGGCATAAGGAAGGCAGCCAGGTAACACCGGTGCTAAGGGAACAACTGCAGCTTGCGCATGTGGAAAACAAGGATAACCTGGGCGCATGTTCGAGGTTATAACCCTTGGGTTATAAAAGCGAATTATCCCTCATGGGAGAAAACAAGACCCAGTTATTATATGCATGTTATTAAGTTTCTATTTAAAGGCAACAGTGAGTAAACTGAGGCAAACATAGAGGCAGAATATTTCCAAGCTCCCATTGTATAACCTGTTACATGTAGTAAGACTTTTATTAACAAGTTTGCTGAACGCAAGGATAATAGAACCACACAGCTAAATGTTTTCAAATGGAGTAAAAAATAATAGAATAATATCCCTGGTAGATAATATATCTAAAGGTGTCTACCTAGGCTCTCCAAATTGTATTGACTCACTTAGATCCAGGAATGGCCTTCATGGATCCGCAAATTAATTCCTATAAGGAATATTTGTACATTGTTTTTATAAAACTGCAGTATCCAGACTCCTCCAAGTTATTAATATTATCTTGCATTGATAACATACCTGCTCCAAGTAAGTTTCTAAATAATATTAGAATATGTTTATGTCTGATCAAAATATAATTGTTTTATTTTATCCAGTGCATATAATTACCAATTGCTTAAGTGTGCCTCAAACTTCCCTTTTCAAGAGGTGTCTAAGTGTTAAAGAAATTGCTTCTCTGATTTAGTGATTTATTCAAAAGAAAAAAGATGCATGAATATATTAAAAGAGGACTTAGCTGAGGTACATATGTATCCCAGCAGTGAATGTTATGAATTATCCGAATCACTAGACTAAACAAATATGGTACTTGTTTGATGGACACACATACTTTCCTCTTTAAAGCACCGTTTGGTAAATTATGGCAATGTTAAGTTATTCTCCCTGCATGGAAAAAGCATCCCATAAATATCCAAATATATGCATTTTCAATCTAATAGTTCTTTATTTAAGGCTATATTAATTAATGTGTTTTGAAATGCAAACCCCAGTCACCTCTCGTAAAACTCACCTCATGTGGGTCATGAAGTTTCTATGGCAGCATTCAAAATTAGCTGTGCTTAACTCTGATTATGCTACTGTTTAAATAGCACTCTAAGTGGCAGGAACCACAACCTCCAATCACACCACAGAACACTGGCATCAGTCAGATGTCACTACCTCTAGGTGCTGTCTGGCAGACATGGCTGGTCATTGCTGAAAAACTGTCACAATTAGTGGTGGGCAAAAGTTACGATTTCCACCTTAGCTGAATTTCCATGAAATATCACAAGTTATGCAGAGGTTTCTGAACTTCTGCCTGTGGCAGATAGGAAATCTTCTGAATGTGTTGGGCACATTTTTGCCCTGTTCTGCTGAGATACTGTAGTAAAAAAAAATAAAAAAAAATAACTTTCCCTGGTGTCCATTACCCCCCCCCCCCACACACACACACCTAAAGCCCTTAGTCGGAATTTAGTAAAATTCCCTTGTGGCTAGTAGTCCTTCCCTCCACCCACATTATCAAAAATATTTCCCTGGTGGCTAGCTGTCCCTCCCCCACCTGATCTCCTCCACTTCATTTATCAAAAATAATACCCTGATGGCTAGCATTCCCTCTTCTCACCCAATCACCCATCTCATATATTAAAAATAATTCCCTGGTGGCTAGCAGTCCCTTCCCTCCCACCCAATCACCCATCCCCAACATGGACGTCATGCACTGGTGTCCAGTGCCTTCAGATCCCCATATAGTCTAAATAAACATTTCCCTGGTAGTCTAGTGAAACCCCCTCCCTATCCCTGCTCCACAGTCCATGAATTCAGATATTCCCTGGTGGTGTGGTGCACCCCCCATCCTCCAACCCCAGCAGGTAGTGTCCCACCACCCCACTTCCCCCATTCTGACCCCAAGCTGGTGACTGGCATAGCACTCCACTCTCCACCGTTGCTGGCTTTCCACTGAGCTGTCAATGAATGAGTGCGTGCTTGACAAGAATGTGCTCATTCATAGACAGCTCAGTGGGTGGGCTGCCATGGTGGCGAGAGGAGGGCTGTGTCAGTTGCCCGCTCAGGTTCAGAATGGGGGGAGTGGGGTGGTGGGAGACTACCTGCTGGGGCTGGGGGGACAGGGGTGCACCAGACCACCAGGAAATATCTGAATTCACAGACTGGGGATTGGGAATGTTGGGTTCACTAGACCACCAGGGAAATGTTTATTTAGACTATACAGGAGATTGGGATGAGGGGGTTATACCTGACAACATGGCATGATGTCTACACGGGGTGGGTGATTGGTTAGGGTAGGGACCACTAGCCACCAGAGAATTATTTTTGATAGATGGGGCAGGTGATCAGGAGGGGGAAGGGACCGCTGTCCACTAAGGTATTATTTTTGATATATGGGGTTGGTGATCAGGTGGGGAGAGGGACTGCTAGCCACCAGAGAATTATATTTCTATTTTGGACAGGGGGTGCCACCAAACACCAGGGAAATATTAAATGGTACTATAACTGGAGTACTATAGGGTGCCATCGGAATTTCTGTGAAAGTTGTTAATTGGATTTCTAAACTTTCACGAAGCAAAAGTCTGACTTTTGTGGAAATTCCACCAGTGGAAGGTTTTTTTTTCACACATCTCCAGTCACCATACCGATGTGGGGATACTGATGGAATCTAACCCAACTTGTAGTGATAAAAGTAATTGTATCCCCATATATCATAAGCCACTTAAAAGGAAAATGTGAGTACTGTTACAGTTGCCTTGTTAAGTGCATGCTGGTACTACTTAGCAAATGATACTGTACTAATGGTTGCTAAGCAACTGACAACATTAAATATGCTGGTGGCTGGCAAAAACAAATCTGCACACAGCATGCATAAGATTGTACAACCAAGTACCATAATAATCCTTATAAGAAGGCTCTGTTTTACTGTCACAGCTCTTTTTCACCATGACCTGTTCAAGTATAAGCAGCAGTACAACTGTGGCTGTTGCCTTTATAAGAAATTGAGTTACAGTATGGCTTGTAAGTGTTAGTACATTTGGTACTATGCTATCTTGCATGGTTATAAGTCATTGATAAGCAACTGGCTTGTGGCTGGCAACACACAGACCCGGTTCACAGCAATGTAGGAGTTTGTATAATAGTTGCCAAGGTTTACAGCGTAATTAAATAATGACACCACATCTTACGTAGGCAGCAGGTACAATTCAGCCCAACCACCCACAATGCAGGTTCCCACCCATAAAGCCAACACTATATGGTTCACAATGTATTGGGCAAAGCAGATATTATTGCTTCTCACAGGTTATGTCATACTCCCAATCACACCGATAAGGGCAGCATGTTGCTGTGTTGAGATAAATAAACCATAGCCAAAGTCTTAAGAATTACAATTTTCATAGCTGGTGAAGCATTTATAAAAAAGCACCCACCAACAAAAACTACAGAGGTGAATACTGATGCTCATGGGCTCATGAATGTTTATGTTTTCTGCAGTCTTAAAGCCCTAGATATCCATACAGGGAAGCAGCTAATGAATGTAAGCAGGCACCCTGTGACCCACTGCTCTATAGTCATAGCTATAACATCATTTTTATTCTAAAAATCAAAAGCTGAATAAATCTAGATAATGGTCTCTGAGCGCCAATGTAAACCCAGTTTTGGGGGATAATGTGACTCCTTACTGAATGTCTAATTGTTGGAATGAACGTAACTATTTTCACACAAACTAATAGATATCTCACTCCACAGTGTAATCATTTAGTGTGCTGGTAATGTTGTCATAAATTTGCATAGCTAACTAACAGTATGTACGTGTTTTTCTTAGGGACGAGTGCACTAAAATATGTTTGCTAGGAATTTTGAAAAACAAATGAATTTAATACGGTAGCACCTGTTACATTCACTATCATAAAAGGAAATTAATGTCACTATTGAGGTCCTGAGGAGTCACAAACAGCACAGGGTCAAAATATATGAAGACATAATGCCACTATAGCACAATTGTGCTACTGATTTATGCCATGTGAGGCATATGTCTTTATTCTGTGGGGCTCTGCCCCCACATGCCGATATAGAGGCTGCCCCGGACCCCCCCACTAAGGATTCTCAACTCCGGGGGGGGTCCAACTTGGGGAGGGCACAAGTCTGGGTTAGCCATAATGCCATACTCTATTAAGCGTGTGACATTATGACCCGGTAGGGTTACAAAGTTCCAGGATGAGAGAAGTTATGTGATGCATAGATTCCCCAATAGGCCAACCAAATCTCATCCTTATTCGTACCTAATCTGTCATTAACAGTGTTAAATGTTTAGATCAAGAACATTTCCTGTCTCTCCAGATGCTTATTTCAGTCTCCCCCCCGAACAGGAGGGTCCACCTTCTCAATCTCCCAAAGGCAAAGAGAGGACACTGTGTGTATCACCCGGGTAAAATGTGTCACAGGGAGCCCTCATGTCCGGTACAGATGGCGCTCTTATGTTCACTAATCCTGAATTTATGAGGTCTAGTAGTTTTTCCCCCATAGTATTTTGAACACGGGCAGATCAAAACATAAATAACATGATCATAGTCACAATTTAAAAACAACTAAATGGTATACCTTGTGTTCCCATTGGGATGCATAATTTCTTTTTTCTTGGAAGTGTTGCCACAATGGCTACGTCTGCTGCAAGGTTACATCCCTGGCTCTAAAGGTCCCAGCAACAGTTTTCCACCAGTGCGTTCTGGACCTTTCTGCTCTGAGTGCACCGGTCTATCTCTCAGACTACCTCTTTTGGATGCTATTATTGGTTTATTTTTTAATTCTGGTATGTTTAAAGATCACAGAATATGTCAATTAGAGTTAATAATTTTCTTAATAGGTTCAGTGAACGCTGAGAATTTAACTAACATTACACTATTGGTGCTAGCAGCCCCATTCCATGTGTTTCTTACGTCTTGTACTCTCTTAGTCCTGGCCACAGCTCATTGTACTGTTCTCCTGTCATATCCCTGGGCCTAGAGGAAAATCTTTCAGTCATATTTTGAAATTCTTATTCCCTTTCTTGTTGTCACTATGGTTCCTGTCTTCCCGTAGCATCTGAGAAAATGGAATGCTATCCTTAAGTTGCTTTGGATGATAACTGTCTGTGTATATTGAGATATTTCTGTCTGTCTCTTTCCTAAAGATTCTGTGTTCCAATCTGCCTTCACAGTACCTTTTTTTTGTCTATAATATTGCCCCTCAAACCTAAAGTAGTTATCATATAGTATTTGGCTTGATAGTTCTAAGATGGTGCTTATCAGTGGCATGTTTTCCATGGGGCTGTTTTTCAACCCTGCCACCAGGCTGAAAAGCCCATTTTCATGTGATTCGGATGTAGACAAATCTCTTATAACCATACTGCATAATATTATGTTGGCACATGGTATAGATAAGTTAAGATAATTTAGCAGCTTTAAAACATCATTGGCATCTTGGATTTAGTTGGTCATAAGGCGTACTGCTGGTTGAGCAAAATAGTCAACAAAACTAGAAATGTTTTCAAGGACAGAGTCATTCCCAAAGACTATTGGGCATGCTTGAGGGTTAGGATCCTTATGCAGTGTAGATTATCCAAAAATACAGGTGTTCTATGGGTTCATGACTTTAAATAATTCCTTCTGCCATGTCTGTAAATGACCTAGTTTAGGTTCTGTGCCTAGTACTTGTTTGGTGCTACACTGAATCTTTTGTGTTGGGTTTACCTTTAAGTTTTCATAGTTGTCAGTAACCTCAAGAAGTTCCTTACACATTTTTAAGTATTGTTCCTTCTGCATTATTAAAATACTCCCACCCTTGTCAGTAGGCTTTATAACGATGCTGTTATTGATTGCTAAGTTTCTCAGGGCTAAATACTCTGGCATTGTTAAGTTGTGTTGTGGTTGTTTAGAATTTTTAAGAAGTTGATCCACCTCACTTAAAACTCTTCCCTTTGGTGGATTATAATTAGGTATGTAGTGTAATGTGTGTCTATCCTCCTTTATTGCAGGATCCTGAGGTGTTTGAATATAAAATTGTTCTTTTAATCTCAGAGTCCTAAAAAATGTGGGGGATGCAGCCAGTTACAGATGGAGGAGAACATAATTGTCTTTAATCTCAGTAATATGGTTTTAAATAAGAAGAGATGTCTGTTCACAGTAAAGGCCTGCTATTTTCACGTTACAAACATCCAAATAAATTTCGGCTTATGGCAGATTTACATCAGTTTTTTAGGACCCTGTGATTAAAAGGGCAATTTTAGGATCCTACAATAAAGGAGCAGGTTGGCCTGTCAGTGAATCTATGTACCACATAACCTTCCTCATCCTGGGCCTTTGAAAATCCTCAGGCCCTCGATAGTGACATTAACTTCCTTTTATGATGGTGAACGTAACAGGTGCTACAGTATCCCATTCATCTGTTTTTTAAAATTTGTAGGAAACATATTTTAAGGCACTCATCCCTAATAAAAACACCTACTGTATGTATTGCAAATTAGCTGTTCAAACGTATGACAACACTACCAGCACACTAAATGATGACACTATGGGGTGAGATATCGATTAGTTTGTGTGGCAATAGTTAAGTTTGTTCTAACAATTAGACATTCAGTAAGGGATCACACTACCCCTTAACATTGGGTTTACATTGGAGCTCAGAGACCATTGTCTAGTTTTATTGAACTTTTGATTTTTAGAATAAAATGACATTATAGTAATGATTATACAGCTTTGGGTCATGGTGTGCCTGCCAACATTCATTAATTGCTTCTTGATACAGATATCTAGGGTTTTAAAATGGCATAAATCATACATATTCATGATCTGTTAGCATAAGTATCCACCTCTGTAATTTTTGCTGGTGAGTGCTTTTTTATAAATGATCCACCAGCTGTGAAAATTCTAATTCTTAAAACTTTGGCTATGGTGTCTTCATCTAAACACAGCACCTTGCTGCCCTAATCAGTATGATTGGGAATATGATATCATTTGTAAGAAGTGGTGACATATGCTTTCCCCAATACATTTTGGACCATATGGCATTGGCTTCGTGAGTGGAAGTCTGCATTGTGAGGGGTTGGGCTGCATTGTACCTGCTGCCTATGTAAGTTGTGGTGTCATTATTTAATAACACTGTAAACTCTGGCAGCTATTATACAAACTCTTAGATTGCTGTGAACTGGGTTTGTCTGTTGCTGGCCACATGCAAAATAATGGATGGTGTCAGTTGCTTAGCAATGACTTGTAACCATGCAAGATAGTATAGAACCAAATATACTAATGCCTGCAAGCCATATAGCAACTCAGTTTCCTATAAGGCAACTACCACAGTTGTACTGCTGCTTATACTTGAGCACGTCACAGTAGTGGAAAAGAACCATGATAGTAAGATAGATCCTTCTTATAAGGACTATTATTATAATTCATTATACAAACTTCTGCATGCAGTGCACTGGATTTTTTTTGCCAGCTGTTAGCATGTTTGATCTTGTCAGTTGCTTAGCAACCATTAGTAACCTTTGCTTGGTATTATCCATATGCACTTAACTGTGAGCCATAACTATACAAAAAATTTCCTTTTAAGGAGCTTATGATATCTGGGGATACAGTTACCTTTATCACTGCAAGATGGGTTAGATTCTATCAGTATCCCCAGGGATATACGGTTACAGTTGCTCACCAGTGACCAGCAAACTCTGTCAGGCAGCACCCAGATGTACTGACATCTGACTGACATAATTCTTCTGTGGTGTGATTGGAGGTTGTGTTTCTTGCCACTTAACAGAGTGTTATTTAAACAATGGCATAACAGCACAGTTCATTTTGACAGCTGCCATAGAAACATTATGACCTGCATCATGGTGAGTTTTATAAGCAGTGAATGGGGTTTGCATTTTAAAACAATTTAATTTATATAGCCTTAAATAAAGAACTAATGCATTGAAAATGCGTATATTTTGATATTTATGGGATGTTTCTTCCATGCAGGGAGAATAACTAAACATTGCTGTAATTTACTAAATGGTTCTTCTAAGAGCAAGGTATGTGTGTCCATCAAACAAGCACCATATTTGTTCACTCTAGTGATTCAGATAATTCATAACATGCACTACTGGGATACATCCATACCTCAGCTAAGTCATTTTTAATATATTCATGCATCTTTTTTTCTTTTAAATTAACCATTAAATCAGAGAAATAACTCCTGTAACACTTAGACACCTCTTGGAAATGGAAACTTGAGGCACACTTAACCAACTGTTATTTATAAGCACTGCATGAAAAAACAAATTATTATGTTTTGATCAGACATAAATATAGTCTAATATTTTCAAGAAACATATTTAGGTCAGATATGTTATCAATGCAAGAGAATATTATCAATTTGGGGGAGTTTGCATACTGCAGTTTTATATAAACTATGTACAAATATTACTTATAGGAATTAATTTGTGGACTCATGAAGGTCATTCCTTGAGCTGAGTGACTTAATACAATTTGGAGATCCTAGGTAGGTGTCCTTAGACATATTATCTACCAAGGATGTTATTATATTAATTTGTACTCTGAAAACATTTAGCTGTTTGGTACTATTATCCTTAGGTTCAGTAACCTTTTTATTTAAAGGCTTACTATGTGTAACAGGTTATACAATGAGAGCTTGTGAAATATTCCACCTCTATGTTTGTCTCAGTTTACTCACTGTTGACTTTGATTAGAAACTTCAAAATATGCATGATATAAATTGTTGATCCATAAAATTACATGGGTACCATCGTGATGTTTCCTCTTAACTGTTGTTTCAATAAAATTGAAGAGTTTTTAGGTTTTTTAAAAAAATATTTGAGGAATTTTTCTGACACTGTTATACTCTTCATATATAGATCCTCATCGATGAATAAACCCATGAATGTTGAAATGTTGGGCTTTGTATTAAGGATCTCAGCTGGATGTATTTATGAATAAAAACATAATCAAGAGTATTTGGTCTGTGTTGTGGCTGGATTTTTGATTTTTTGCTGATGTTACATTTACATCACCAGCCCCTGAACTACATATATTTTAAGAGAGCACAGATTGGAACCCACCTGGGACTGCTTTGTTTTGGATGTTCCAAAAATGACCAATGCAGCAACAGCAAAAAGAAATGAACACTCCTGTAGGCTTCAGTGTAGTCAAAATTATTCTGATTATTATTCTGATTCATTCAACTACTTTGATGAGTGTCTGCCATTGTTAGAGTGTCAGGACTTAAACTATCATGTCACCATTTTACCCAACCCCCTACACAAGAGGTGTTAGGACCCAGACCACTGGGCTAGTTGCTTGTTTTTTCTGGTTTTATTTTTCAATGCCTTTCTTGTTTTTTGACAGTACTCGCTAAGGTCAAATAAATCAAAGTGATTTCAACTACATGGGATGCTAATGGGATGTTCATTTCTTTTTTGTTGTTGCTGCAGGGCACTAGTAGTACAGTGAGGGGCAGGCCCATTGCTGGATGGGGATGACAGAGAACATGTAGGTGGTTCCACAAACATAATTTCCTCAGTGAGTTGGATGTACCCCAGCATGATAGGTAGGGGCAGTGTTGGGGTAGAGACCTGAGAATGGCACTGTGTTGGATGGTGGCAAAGGACTAGGAGTGAGTAGAGTATGGAACAGTGCTGTGGTAAGTGGGTGGACCAAGCAGTGCTAGGACTGGAGAGCTACCACACTTTCACAGTACATCCCCCAACATAGGTGAATACTGTAGTGCCTTTGAGATGTGCATCTGTTTATGTGAAGGATCCCTGGATGGCACTGCTGTTTCTCTTGATGCACAAACTGCTGTATGGTGTTCACTTGCAATGTAGCAGGACTCTTCAAAGCAGCTCCAAATGTACATTGTTGGATATCCGGGCTTTGGTCTGGGACCCCAGTGTTTTATTTTGGGAATCCCAGACCCTTAGAGGTAGAAGCTACTGAAAGCCCTGAGTGCCGTGTTGTGGTACTGTACCGTACTGTGTGTGTGATGGGGAGAGGGCAGTTCTAGATGGCTGACCAGCTTCCTGACCCAGGAAATATACAAAATACATACCACCCCACAATTCATACTCTCAGTTAATGCATAAAATAAAACTACTTTGGTGACTTTCAGTACTTTTGATATTTTGGTTAGTGTAGTTTTTTTCAGAATTATAAAGTGGGCTTTATCCAGATATCAAAGAGTTAACATAAATAAATAAAAAATGATGTGTCCAATAATTTATGCCATGCTGTGTATATTGTGTAAGTAGGTAGCTCATATGAAGAAGCCAGCAGAAGAAGGTAATTTGGTCTAGCTAGTCTGTCAAGTCAGTCATGATCAAGTTCATATATATTTGTACAAAGATATGTAAACAGGAATACTCTTTAAAATAGGTCTCCACATCCTCATGTGTATACATCAGTATAAAAAAAATAAATGTTATCATACTATTATGCCCTTATATATAGGATAATACATGTGCACATGTGTAATATGAGCTTTGTTTACACCCCCGAGGTGTGTGATGCCACTTAAACCCCTGAGAGTGAAGTTCAAGAGGTTTAAGAAGGCATCACACACGGCATGTAATGAATGATACACATGTCTTTTATAATTCACTGGTTAGAGGTGTTTATCAAAACTGCAAGAGCAAATTTCATTGATAAATAGAGAACATGTGGCTTAGGTTAACATTAAATTCATTCAAAACAATAAATGTCCGTGTGAACATTGTAAAATATGTTTTAAGTTTATACTTATCATGCTGCAGTAATCAGGAGGAAGACTTACTAATAACATTTGAAACAGCAACAGCAGCTTCTTTAACAGCAGAAGGAAAACTGGAATGAAATGAGAATGGTTTAACCGCAGTGTAAACTACAGGATTCTAAAGTGTTTTAGTTCACTACGGCTGCAACACTAAGATTTAAACCATCTCCTTTCAAGTGGTTTTTCCAAAGGAACATGCTTTGTGCAAGTCATAAATGCTGGCTCATAATCTGGCTTCTGTTGAAAAATCAGCAGTGGGAGAGAGTGACAAGATTTACAAGCAGCTGGTGAAGCGCGAGTGGCTAGAGAGCAGGGGTAAACTGACATGCTGGCTCAAGTGCCAGGGGGAGAAAGATTTCATATTCATTGTGCAGCAGAATACTGTGCCAGAGATAATGCTTTAGACGTTTATAAGGGCCCGTAGGAGGGTGTCTTATGTATATGAGTGTTGCCTAGCACATTCTTAGGTAAAAGAACTGCAAACCAAAGGTACAAAGATGTATATGTTGTAAATAATGTTATGAAATGGGATGTGTGAACGTATGTCTCTCTCCTAGTTAAAAAAAAAAATTCTCTTGAGTAAAGTATTTAAATTGGCTTAAGTGAAATGAAAGTCCATAAAATGAATCAAGTATTATAACACATCTTGTGTAAAAAAACATTGAAAACTTGGCTATAGAAGTTCACAGTCAAGCACTTTTCACCCGTGTGACATCTGTGGCTCTGCTGAACCATGCTTAACAAGGTCACAAACTCCTTCAGTGCACCTAAATGATTTGAAAGCACCTTAGCAGAGGTGCAGCGGCCACAGTGCCAGTACTGTGGAATTTGCTGCCCAGGCCACAGGCTGCAATGGTTAAACTGAGTTACCAGTTGCTTTAACTCAATTCAATTTCTTTTGTATGCAAATGGAGGGGAGGGACTCCTCTTTTACAATTGCAACCATTGCATTTGGTAACTGTACATACTTCCATCAGTGACTCAAGGGACTTGTATTAGTAACTAAGAGGCACTTGAATTGGATGGTAGTGGGATGGTAATGAAAAGGGTGAACTTGGAACTGAACTGGAGGACTTGGATTAAGTGTTGCATTGGAATACATCAGGTGGCCAGGGGTGCTGCGTCAGGTGATCGGGGGTTTGCATTGTCTAGTTATGGTGCTTTGCATAAGGTTATGGCAGTCTATATTAGCTGATGGGGTCTGCATCATGTGACTGTATAACTACTGAACACCAGGGAAAGAGACTGAATCAGTTGGGGTTAGGGGGAGGTGTACGTTTAGATCATGGTGAGGTATGCCTCTGGATACGCAGAAGTCTGGAAGATGAAGGCAATATCAGTGGATGCCAAGGAGTACTTGAAATGGGGAAGGGGAGAGACTGGGATGTATAGCTTCTGACAACACAGTGTGCAGTTTGTCAGTAACAGAATCAGGGGGTGGCACCACAGACAAGACAATTTTGTAATGTTGTTACATTACATAGTATTTGTATGCACTAATCTTGATGACAGTAGGCATTACCCTAATTATAATAATTTGTTACAGATGGTATCATTAATAATGAATGGATAGCTGATAACACATTTCTAGGCACTGGCAATATAAAGTCTTATTGAGCAATAATTCTTAACAGTGAGGTCAGAAATGTCTGCAGCCTGCCGGCCCAGTGGCGCTGAGGGTTGAGGCGCTGGACACCACACCTCGCGCCATGCCAGCAACCCGGGTTCGGGAGCAAGCCTGGGTTGCTGGGGTCGGCAGGGGAGGGAGAGGATTGAGCATCTGGAGGATAGCTCTCCTTTCCTGGGGAGCTACAGGGGTCCCAATCGGTGCTCTGCTGATCTCTAGTGGAGGCTGGAGATACAGCAGGCACTGCAAGGAGAGAATATGAGTGAGGGAGGAGTAGCAGACATCGGATTTGCCTTGACGTCAGGGCACCAGCCACTCCCCAGGGGAAAAATAGGAAAATACCTCTTGGCTCCGGCGGAGACGGAGCACCAGGAGCTTGCCCCTGATTTACGGCCGCCCACCCAGAATCCTCCCAACTGACATTACTGCTATGTTGGGGCTTTGGGGCCCACCCTGTCCCCGCATGGGGGGAATAACCAAGGCTCTGTGGGTGACGGAGGATGGCTGGGTAGGGTTTGTGTTGTAGGGGGATGATTCCATGCGCTCCTGATGAAGTCCAGAGCTGAGGGGCTAAGTAGGAGGCAAAAGGAGAAAATAAAAAAAAAAAAAAGAAATGTCTGCAGCCTGAGTGGATTATTGCTGTTCTCAGTTCAATATTCCACAAAAACTTCTATTGCCTTTCTTTTCAATTTATATGTTTATTTTTCAAGCAGCATATGTGGCCAGTTACCTAACTGTGTACTGTTTTGTTTGTTGTTCATCATTTTATTTATTGACATTTTCTATTTACACCCTTGTACAACCTGTTGACTTCTGCCATGCCTTCCTGCTGCCTGTTGGGCACTACACCAAGGCCCCTGAGGACCCTCCATCTGGACTGCACCCATGCAGTCCCACAACACACAAGCACTGACTGTCTGACTGTTCATAACATGAAGGAAAGGAGAAACCCCTTCAATGTCAAGGGTACATCTTTAGGTGTAGAATTTTTGAGTTTTACATGGAGAGCAAATCTTAGGCTCTGTTATCTTAAACTGAAAAAAAAAGGATTGTGGAACTCAGGAGACCCAAGCACTAGCCTACTCAAATATCAGGAATGAATAGCTGGTCAGGGTGGACATGAGCCAGAGATTTAAATCAATCAAATCTAATCAAAACATAAACTTGTGTTGTTCTTTTTATGCTTGCATGTCAAAATGCTTTACGATATACATGATCAAAACCATTAGCTGCTTAGCTTGAACAGTTAAAAGCCACATCAAACAATCATGACTTCAGAGAACATTAAAAAGGCGTACAGTACATTAAAATAAAGAACTGAAAAAGACAGGGAGTCCCATTAGCAGGAACCACAAGTGGCAAATGCTGTGCCAGAAGAGGTCATAAACTGGTTTTAGGAATATGTTTCAGTTGGTTAGAAGACTGAACACGGTATTTAGAGGAAAGAACAGTGACAGGTTTTTTCCCAAGTATGTTGGGGCACTGTGATTTATTCTACAATATATACAAAAAATACTTTGTAAATGTATTGTAATAAATAGGATGTTTTGCAACCACCGAATGCTTTCAGAACAGTTATCACATTATTGTATCGATTACAAGTAGTGAAGAAGTTGATGGCAATATTTTGGTCAACCTACAACTTGTTATGAAAATACACAGCCAGATCAGGAGACATAGAAACAAAAAGAAACATGGAAACAGATAATTTATCTACAAAAAAAGGACTGTTTAACTCACCCAGTTTGCCCAGATGTCCCTGTCCTAATCCATCTACACAGACCCTAACTGGTCTCTGGAGACCCTCCCTACCTTTTCACTACTATACGTCTATGTCTATCCCACACATGGTTGGAGCCCCCCCCCCAATTGTTTTTGCCACAACCACTCATTATGGCAGTCTGTTCCAATCATCTACCATCCTTTCAGTGAAATAGTACTTCCTCACATCCCTCTTAAACTCCCCCCCTCCAGCTCATTGCATACCCACAGGTCCTGGTACATTTTCATCATTGAAAGAGACTCTTCCCCTGCACCCAGTTCACCCCCTGTGAGGTATTTGTAGGTCTGTAGCAGGCCCTTCCTGCTCTTCTCTCTTCTAGGCTGTACATGTTGAGATCCCTCAGTCTCTCTTTGTAGGGCTTCTTGTTCAATCCCAGCACAATTTTAATTGCCCTCCTCAGGACTGCCTCCACACAGTCTGTGTCTTTTCTGAGGTGCAGCCTCCAAACCTGGATACAGTACTCCTAGTGGGATCTCACCAGTGATTGATACAGTGGCAAGACCCCCTCCCTACTTCTGCTTGAGATGCCACTCCTTATGCACCCCTGCATCCTACTAACCCTACCCACTCCATTGTAACACTGCCCTACCACTTTGAGGTAATCAGTCATGATAATCCTGAGGTCCCTTTACTGCTTAGTGACTGGCAGTATGCCTCATCTTATACTGAGCTCCTGGGTTCCTATGCAGTAAGGCGGCTATTCTCCATGGTACGGAGTGGCTATACACCATATATTTGCTGCGTGTAGACACTTTGTGGCTGCTGCACCCCCTGCAAGTGGGGGTGGTGCAGGGGAGCGTGCACATGCTCTGCGCTATTCTTGAAAGCAAGGAGTGCCAGGTGAGGGGAGGCACAGACTACACATTTCGGGGACAGACATAGCCACAGCATGCACCCCCCCCACCAGTATGCTGGTAGCAGTGGCAACCACCGTAGAGCTCCTCGGACATGTCACCCCAGCCCACCTGGACCACTGCGAGGGCTGGGGGTGGCCACCTGGGCATACACCTGGTGTCTGTGTTTGTGGCTCCCCCAACCATCCCTGCTGCCATGGCACCGCACAGCACAATGGATCCAGTGGTGGACTAGATCCAGGCATCCCATTGGATGCCCACCCATGTTTGCTGGACAGCCCCATGCACCTGCTCACTGGGGGGGCCATGGAAGGAAGCCACGTGGTGGCCAGTTGCCATGCATACTGCCACTGCACATCTTCCTGTGGGTGCAGAGTTCTGCAGGTGTGATACATGCCATTGGCGTATACTTCTCGCCCTTGGATAATCCCCCATGGTGCATGATTTTACGCTTTGTGGCATTGAACTCCAACTGCTGTGCTCTTGACCACTACTCTAGTTTCCCAAGATCCCTGCACATTCTCACTACCCCTTCCTAAGTGTCCACCCTGTTGCAGATTTATGTTTTATCTGCAAAAGGCATACCTTCCATTCCAGTTAACAGTCTCAGTACTAAGCCATGTGGCACCCCACTGGCCACTCTTCTATCATTAGAGTGAGTGCCATTGACCACCACCCTCTGATACCTCTCACACATCTCCATTAACTAGTTTCCAAACCAGTTCACCCCTTTGGATACCACCCCAAGGTTGTGCAGTTTCTTAATATGTCTCCTGTGTGGCACACCATTGAAGGCAATGATCTATTTCCCTGTGCATCCAGTCAAAAAAAAGTAGTCGGATTCATCTGGTATTACCCCCACCCCCACCATGAGTCCGTGTTGCTTGTGTGATCTTACAGTTCAAAGGATTCAAGGTACTGTATTTCCTTGAAAAGTCACCCTCTAACAGAAGCCTCCCCTTTATTATAAGCTGTGGCTTGTAATCAAAATCTGGGATTTAAGTCTGATACTTGCTCGTTCACCTTCCCTCCCTATCTAACAATGCTACTAACCAGCAAACAATGCTGTTTGATCTTTTCTCAATTAAGAAAACCTCCATGGATGCTAGGGTAAGAGACATACCTGAAGCCGTACAACCACTGAAACCACATAGCAGGCCAGTGTCTCAGTGCTAATCTCCCTCCTTCGGTACTGGGTCGGCTACATTTCGTATCACAGGAAAACACAATTTAATTTAAATGCCATGTAGACATAGAGTGAGTGAGGTTTCTGCAGCCTCCAGTGAGAGGACAGTGTGTCATGCTTACTGTAGAGATGAGAGGGAGAGTGTGTGTGGATCCAGTGGAAAGGAGAGGGAGAGGGAGTGTGTGCAGTTACCATGGAATGGAGCCAGAATGTGTGTGGTTACTGCCAGTGAGAGAGTATCAACATGGTATGTCAGTGTCCTGTTGTATTTTATCCTTTTGTGTAGATGGAGGAAGTGTGTCAGGAAGGATATTGAGTGGTTCAAAGACTAAGGATAGCCAATAGATGAGAGGAGAAAATATTGGTCAGTTGGCACTGGTGGTCTCTAGTAAGGGGTTTTAATAGAAGCTGCCCTCTGATACTTCCTCAAATAGAAGCCGCAGCTGAAAACAGCAGTTTACTGCAGCTTCTGTTCAAGTGAATATGGTACTCTGCCAGTCTTTCCTTTAGAATGGTTTCCAATAATTTTTCCACCACTGAAGTGAAACTGACTGGCCTGTAGTTGCCAGCTTCCTTCCTGCTGCCATTCTTATGTAGAGGGACCACATCAGCTCTTCTCAAGTCCTCTGGAACCTCACCTGTTTCCAATGAACTGTTGAATAAAGCTGTCACTGGGGCAGCTAGCACCTTCCTGAGTTCCTCCAATACCCTTGGGTGTATCCCATCCAGATTCATAGCTTTGTCCTCCTTCAGTGGCACAAGTCACTTTAGGACACTATCCTCTGAAAATGGACTAGTGTCCATCCCCTGTTCCTGTTACTTCCTGGTGGCCTGTACCCTCCCCCCACTGTGAAGCCTGAGCAGAAGTACCCTTAAGGATGGCAGGTATGTCTTGGTCTTCCTCTATGCAGTCTCACCATTCTGCTTTCCTAATCCTCACTGTCCCTCCACTTGCTTTCCTCTTGTCACTTATGTATCTGAAGAAAGTCTTATCCCATTTAGCTACCCCTTTTGCCATCCTTTCCTCTGCACCTTCACTCCCCTTACCACCTTTCCTGCTTTCCTCTGCTTTACTTGGTATACCTCCCCATCCTTTTCCCTCAGTGATTCCTTATACCACCTGAATGCCACCCTTTCTTCCTTTGCCATCTTCCCAAATCTTATATAAATTTGAGATGACAGTATGCTGACATGATAGAAACTATAGAGTAGACAGATACTGCAGACATGTAACAACACCCTCACCTGCCCAGTGTGTAGGGGCATGGTGTTACTCTTGTTCAGGGCATAGGGGCATTACAGACAGACATCTTGCATCTCACATTGCCACTATAGTCCTGGGACATTGGGAGACTCACCGAATGCTGCACTGAAGCAGGGTCTTTCTTCTTGTGACTCTTCTTCTCTGAGTAAGCCTCCTTCAATCTGCCATGCTGACCCATCTCATTCCAGGTGACCTCCAAATGTTTGGCAGTTCCTAGGCCCAGAACACAGGCCTTCCAGTGGACATATGTGTTGCCCTGAAGTAACAATTAGCTCAAGTCTCTCAATTATTAGGCCAGACAAACTTAGCTGAATACAGCAATGCTTCTTCACTGCACCTTCTTCAGTTACAAGTCACTGCAAAATGGATTCTTCAGGGTGCTAGTGGGGAGGAGATATGTGGTGGGGAACTGAGGGGGGTTGGATGGGGGTGTTATCTAAAACATTGAGGTCTGGTCGCAGGGGGGAGGTTGGGTGAGTGTGTTTTTGTGCATGCGTGGGGGAAGGGTAAAACAATACTATACATTTAAATGCACCAGGGCAGAAGGGGAATGAGGGTTCTATCAGGGGGATGGAAGGGGGAATTAGTATAAGAAGTATCTGTGAAGAGGGAGTATGGCTGGAGATTACAGCACAGTGAGGTGGGAAGGGAGTTTACACTTTTGAGTGATTTTTTTTAAATAAAAAAATGGAACAGCAAAGTTGGAGTGCCCACTGAGAAATGCATGAAACTTCACGAATCACACGTTTCTTGAATTCAAGCAACTTCACCTGCAAATTAACCTTAGCAACATCTCTACTACTTATATATTGACCTTGTACAACCTCATCACTACTTTTATATACTTGTGATAATTAATCTATGTTCGAACTGTTTATTCACTGGTTTTGCACTGATCATATACTCTGCTTCTCTTCTGTGCTGTCAGGGTTGGATTTACATATAGGCAAATTATGCCTTTGCTTATGAGCCAAGATTTACTGGGGGCCAAACATGCAATCACATGAGACTTTCGCAAACAGGTCAGATTGAGCACTTAGTAATAGCCCCTCACTAATGACCCTGTTGTGCTATATACCATGGTATTGGAAAGCTTTTCCGCATATTTGCTAGAGGCACTGCAGTCATGTAATGAGCAAGGCGTGGGTTGCTATACAAACGGGTTGCAGGGCCATGCACAAAGCATTGCGACTCTCACAGTGGTGGGCATAAAGTTTTCAGCCACCCGTTGCCTGTAGAACCAATTCTGTCATGTGGAATGGGTGTTGGAATTCTGTGCCTGATCCTTGGAGAACGAGAAGGTGATGGAGATTGCTGTGGCACAAGACATTACTAAGTAGCACATAAAAGAACTGAATTAGATAGTGATGAGGTTTTGGAAGGGGCCACTGAACCATCATAAGAGTACTACAAAGCCAAAGAAAAAGCAAAATCACAGCAGCCCAAAAGTGGGCCATAAGGTGACAACTGAGTGGATGGATGGGAATTAAGGTGCTCGTGATGGATATCTGCAGCCTGGATGATGGCATAGGTGCTCTGTCATGCCAAAACAATTGTGAGTTATGCAATCCAGCATATTAGCAGGTGCAACCCCTGCTTGTTGGAGGCATGCTCTATTTTGGGCATAGAGCCCTATATTACATACTCTATCTCCACCTCTGCCTGTCATAGCCCCTCCCTGATTATTCCAGTAAAGGACCCTCGGCTCAATGTGCCTATAATTGCAAAACACTTACAATAAATCAAACTCTGTTGAAAATCCTCCAGATATGATTTACATCATCCTTCATCTCCTCCAACAATTCAAATAGTAGCTATTCCAACATTTTAATATTGCACACTTATTGAAGAGAGTTCATCACATTGATTTTGGAAAATCAGTTATGTTTCAGCCTGAATACATCTGTATTGTTGCTTGCTAGATCATTGGCTACTAATAATAGATTATACAGTATGGGCTAGATATTCAAAGGAGTTGCACCAGCGCAACCCAGGAAATGTGCCCTGGGGCAATATTCAAAAGGAGGAATTATGCAGCACAATTCCTGATACACTGGGATGCAAAGAAAATGTATACAGTGCATCTCTGGGGCGTGCCCATGCATATGTGGCACATTTCAATATTCAGCCAAGATGTGTGGCGCATATGCCAGCACATCTCAGAGCTGTGCTGCATACCTGGGTACAAAGTTGAGCATGGAAAAATCATGCTCAAATGAAATCCATCCACAGACTAACTGCCATAATGCAAGGTGCATCACAGCAGCTGCCAGCCGTGGGTGGCTCCCCCTCCACAGAACACTGTACACAAGCACCCACAATAATTCATGTTGGTCCAGTGGTACCCCTTCCCCACCCATAATCCCGATCACCATAAATATGGCCTTTTTAAATCCCTGGTGGTCCAATGGTAACCCTCCCTGCCTCTAACCCAGATTGCTGAGAAATTGTCCAAATTCATTCCCTGGTAGTCTAGTGGTCCCCCCACCCACACAGGACCACCAGCCCACCCAGCTCCCCACCTGGTCATCCGCAAGCAGCATACCCACCTGCATACCTCCGTGACTGCCTGCCAAATGACAGCTTAAAGGCATTCACAAAGTTGTGAATGACTATTACAGTATGCACTGCAAGTTCATTAGTCCACAGTGTGGACCAATGAGCTCGTAGCACATACTTTAAGCTGTCATTCACTGGGCAGCCACGGAGGTATGCGGATGGGTATGCTGCCCACTGATTATGGGGATGGAGCTTGGTGGGCTTGGGGGTCCTGTGTGGGTGGGGGGACCACTAGACCACCAGGGAATGAATTTGGAGAATTTCTCAGTGATTGGGGTTATGGACAGGGAGGGGGGTACCACTAGACTACCAGGGAAAGGTAGTTAAGCAAAATGACAGTGATTGGGGTTATGGGCAGGAAGGGGGGAATCACTGGACCAATATAATATTATATCGGCGATCGGTGGCCTGAGAAGGGGAGGGGTACTACTGCGGTACCTGGTACTGGGACCGCATGCTGTGCAGGGTGCCAGGTGCATTTTGCTGGCTGGCCCTGCACAACTCATGCAAATGGGGCCACAATGACATGCAAGTGGCCCAATTTGCACCTTGCATGCATTATGGCCCCATCTGCATATTTGTGTCTGAATATCAGGAATTTGTGCACGACATATCTCTGATGCGCTGGTGCATTTCCCATTCCTGGTATTCAGACCTGTCTGGGGGATGTGGTGGAGCACTGTATTTGTGGTGCAGGCATTTTTTTGGTATAGTCACATGAGATGCGCCATGGCATATCTCCTTTGAATATATCCCTTTATTGCTCCAGCACAACTCAGTTGCACGGAGCAACTACTTGTGCCATTGCCATGAATACTTTTGAATATTGGGCCCTATATCTTTAATCTGAATCCTGATTTACCTGACCAGATTATTTTTCCCATAATGGTGGCTAGAAATGTAGTATAGCATAACTGCTGGGTAATCATTGTGTCTGATTATCTGCAAAGATCAAGTCTAGCCCCATTATGATTTGCACTATATATGCAACCATTAGGAGAGGTGATATGATGGTATGGTGTGAGTTCACTACTATGAGATGATAGTTATATCTTTCACTTCTGCTCAGACAAGGACATCCAGTGGTTGTGCTGAACGAATCCCAAGATTAAAGAGTGGATGTCCATCAGTTAACTGAGGCAAACCCTACTTAGTCAGGCATAGTGCTATCGGAGCTATAGCTCCTTGTGTCACTTGTCAAGTGTAGCAACAAGACTGCATGTGAATCAGGTCCACCATTTGTTGTGATAGATAGACAGACAGATTTTTTTTTTTTATTTTAGCTTTTGTTGACCGGGTAAGTGCACTAGATAAATCCTGCCTATTTTCAGGCACGACCCGGGGGAGGGGGATACAGATGAATGCCAACTGACCTTGAACCAGATTAAGCTGTTGGTGGTATTTTTAGTGAATGAGGGAATTTGGCCAGGACACCAGGAAATTCTCACTTTTCAATAAGTGCCATGGGATCTTTAACATCCACCTGAACTACCACCAATCCAGGCAGATGGGACCTCGGTTTAACGTCTCATCCGAAACACGGCACCTCAGAAATGCAGCACCCCTCTCATGCTGCATTACAGTGTCAGTACTGGGATATTAACCCAAGTGCCAGATGTGGGAACTGAACCCACAGCCCTCTGATCTCCCGGCCTCAGAGGCGAGTGTGCTACCTACTGAGCCACTGACACTGTACAATATGTACAAAATGTAGATAGACAGACAGACAGACAGACACTAAAAGTGGGTCTTCAAAAGATACCTGGGGTAAAATGATATTTGGTGAGGTAATGGTTTCAGTTTTTTTAGTCAACAATTGCTTTTGTTTGGCAGAAACCATCTGACCTTATCCATGTAGCATAATTTAGTAGTATCATATGCTAGAGACAAAATGGACTTGGGTCCCTCTTCTCTGCTTCCCTGATACATGGTATTTAGTGTACCCAGTAATGTTGTCCAATTTTGTGCAGTGTTGATATAGTTACCGTCTTAGTTGTGACTCTTCACCTTATTTTAGAGTGCCAAGAATCTCTTGATTTATAACTCTGAATGTTGTTGTTCATCAGAAAATCCGTCATGTCTCATTATAAATGCCAGAACATAGCTTCCACCACCTCAATGGGTAGGCTATATCACATGTTGGTTCTATGTATGCAAACTAAGCTAAATAGCTTTGTATGTTCCACTCTGCCAATCTCTTTAAGTATTAGGGACACTATACATAGAAACATAGAAACATAGAATTTGATGGCAGATAAGGACCGCTTGGCCCACCTAGTCTTCTCATTTCCCTACCTAACAGATAAGCTGCAGATCCTAGTTAACCAACAGCCTACCTACTTCCTCCTACCCCCCACTAGAATTGCCTTATGTCTGTCCCATGCATTATTGAATTCCCCCACTGTTTTTGACTCTACTACCTCCTCAGGAAGGCTGTTCCATGTATCCACAGCCCTGTCTGTGAAGAAATACTTCCTCACATTCCCTCTGAGCCATCCCCCTTCTATCTTCAAATTGTGCTCTCTTGTTTTTGCACATCTCTTTTTCTAAAAGATGCTACCCTCTTGGACTTTGTTGATTCCGTTGAGGTATTTGAAAGTTTCTATCATGTCCCACCTCTCTCTCTCTCCTTTCCTTGAGGCTATACATCTTAAGTTCCTTTAGTCTTTCTTCATATGTCTTCTGATGCAGACCCTGCATCATTTTGGTTGCACTCCTTTGGACAGCCTCCACCCTGTCTATGTTTTTGCGGAGATGGGGTCTCCAGAACTGTACACAGTACTCCAGATGTGGTCTTACCAACTGTCTGTACAGAGGGCCAACAACTTCCTGTTTTCTACTGGTGATACCTCTCCCTATGCATCCCAGTATCCCCCAGCTCTCATTACTGCCTTCTCACATTGCTGGCCCACATTTAGATCATCTAATATGACTAACCCCAGGTCCCATTCCATTTTTGTTGTCAGTATCTCAACCCCCATTGTGTACTCTTCCCCTGGGTTTTTGTTTCCTAGGTGCATTACTTTCCACTTCTTTGCATCGAATCTAAGCTGCCATACATTTGACCATTCCTCCAACCTTGCCAAGTCCCTTTTCATCCTTTTCACCCCACCTTGTGTATCAACCCTGTTGCAGATCTTTTTGTCATCTGCAAAGAGACATCCTTTCCCTTCCAGTCCCTCTGCAATGTCACTTATAAAGACATTAAAAAGGACCAGCCCCAGTAATGAACCCCAATTATATCACCCCTCAGTCTTTTCTTCCCCAAGCTACATAATTTTATCATAACCAATCTTTCTTCGTAGATTTTACCTCCCAAACCACCAGTCAGCTTGGTTGTTCTGTCTCTCAACTTCTTCACTGTCCTTTCCGTACTGTGATGACCAGATCTGGTCACAATACAGTAGATGTTGTCTAGCTAGAGACGTGTACAAGGTGGATCTCCTCCCTTAACATATACTGTTCCTTGCTTCTGCTGCATTTCAGAATCCTGAGTATTCTCAAGATTTTAGTATCACATTGCTTGCCAGGCCGCAGCGTATTGGCCACTATGCATTATGGAGCAAGTTGCCTATGCACCATAGATTCACAGTGCATAGGCATCCCTGTTTCTGAAGGCCATGAATCGGGGATCTCACAGACCCCTACCCATATTCACAGAAGAGATGCATGCCGCTTCTGCATAGGATCCCTTGGTTCTGTATTGGGGCTACCATACACTATTCTATATAGTGTGTGGTGAAAAACAGCCAAAATCACTTACTGTTTGTGCTCCCAAAAGCTGTCCTTATGTTTCGATGACCATAACTGACCACCATCAACCTGCAGGCCAGCATGTGCACATGACACTTCAACTGCCTGCTGTTCTGTGAACAGCACTGATGGGGGCTGTTGCATTGTGATGTATCTACTAAGGCAGAATGAAAAGTCATTCTGCATTAGAACCTATGTCACTACTGCAACATAATTACTTTTTCTGGTGTCTGGATTTCCATTCACAGCAGTGTTCAACCATACAATATATATTGGTTCTGAGATTCCCAAAGCTCTTGAGAGATCTCTTTTGCTGATATTTTAATGCCTTTATACTGAATGTATAACCATTTTTGTTTATGTTGCTTGCACAAGAAATGTTTTGCTATAGAGAACAGCATTTCAGAGGTGTGTCATTGAGTAGCTCAATGCAGGTCAAGCTGTGTTGGGCTCGTCCTTGACACACCAATGATCATGCAAGCTAAGTATGACAGTGGTTCACAGTTTATGGGCAGAAACTTTGTGTAGTTAAAACAAATTAAGCGCTCCAATGAGAGAGCACTTCATCCTTTTTAATTTGCATAATGCCAGTCAGCAAACAGTTGATCAGCTTTATGACACTATTGGTTCTCCACTCTCCTTTAGGCTGCAATATCAGAAAGACTTACCTGAAAGCAAAAAGAAGAAAGGAGGCCAACACCAGACACAAAGAGAGTGGTTGTGTGCATTGATGCAACCCACCAATCCTGCTAAATGTTGGAAACCTAACCAGCCTTGCTGTAAGGCACCTTCTCATTTCACTGATAAATATTTGCACCCACGACCATGATCTGTATTAAAACTATTCATAAGCTGGCAACTGGTACCTTTCTTGCCTGCACTGGTTAGCTTTGAGTCTGACTTGCATGACTAGGTGAGGGATTTTCCCAATGCACTGTATGAAGACACTGATGTTTCCTTGTGCATTTTTTTCCCATATTCAGAACTCCGTCCGCTGTATCTTTGGGTATTTTTAAAGACTTTTACATCCCACTCACCTGAAGATTTCCTAGAACACTGTCAACAGTCATTTTCAAGTGATCTGCCATTTGGAAGTGTATCATCTTTTAACAACTCATAGTACTTTATTTGCTGTTCTGTGATGTTTCCAAACATACAGTCAGTTGTAGGATAGCAAACTACTTTTGTGCCTTTGTTTCCCTAACTTTTTCATGGCTGCACACAGCACTGTGATACTGTGGACAGGCACTAAACAAGGTTTACATGTCACACATCACCATATACCCTTCAGCTTGATTTATTTGTTACAGTTTTGGTTTTCCCACAGGGTTCTGCACATCGATGTCACAAATCCCAAATCCCAATTGACCTCCAAAGACACAGAAGCACTATAACAACTTAATGACAAACTGACTCTCTGCTGTCATATATAGTTTTAACACCACTGCTCTGTTCCACTTAAAAAAAAAAAAAAAAAGAACAGCTTTACAACACTGCCTTGTCAGACCATCATTCTCGATCTCCACTTCTTGCCTTTAGGTTGCAGGGTCACACACGTACCAGTCACACTGTAGAACAAGTAACCAAATCCCACCAAGAATAACTTTATTATTATAGACCAAACCCAAAAATCGATATCTTGGAGCAAAGAGAACAGTGAATCCTAATGCTGGAAACTTCCTTATCGGTCTGGGTCTGAGCTCCTCTCACTCCCTCAGCGCAACCGAAAACCAGCAACTGACTAAGAAAATGTGCTGTAAGTGGCTTGGCTTTCTTTCTGTTTCTCCTAGTACTTTGACTGCTCAGAGGCACTTTACAAAATAACTCCATCTCATCTTCTGAAAATACAAGCAAGCAACGTTCAGTACTGACAAATGCTTTTTTTTTTTGGTAATGGCTCGATGAGCTCTGATTTTATTTTCACGTGTCATAAAGTTTATGAGAATAATTTGAGGGCTGACATTCTTCATAGACCCTCACCAAACTCCTACCCTGTGAGCTCAAACTATTTGAAGTGTGGCTTCTTTTTCTTCAAATAAATGTTCAAGTAGATCTTCAAACAGGTTAACTGCAGTGAAATTTTATTCCACTCTTTTGACATCCCATAAAGCCTGATATTTTTGCATCTAGTTGTATTTTCTTGGTCTCTCTGTCTTTCTCTGGAACTTTGTTCCTTCTGAATGTTGTAAGCTAAATTTCCTTTTTCAATGGATTCATTAGATCTTCCATCACAGACTGTTTCAAGCTCACTATTGTTCTTTGTGTCTTCTGTCTTTATGTTTGATTTGACCCACAGACATATATTACGCTTGCATTTTCTCATGTCTTTTATCTAGTTTTTCTAATTTCTCTTGAATCAGTTGAGTGTCTGTTATCACTAATTTTGCAGAGTTTGGTACAATTTCTTCTTTTGTTCCCATTTGCAGCTCTTGTTCTTCATCATTTTGCTCCATAGTTAATTCAGATTGGTTTCTATAACTGTTTCAGTTTTTGTCCCTGTGGTAAATAAGCCTCTTGTGGTTCAGACATTTTTAATTCTGAGGGAGCCCTTCTGGTGGCCTCTTCTAATCTTTTATTTGAAATGTTTAATGTGTCTGCATTATTTGAGAGGATGATGTCTGATCTTATTTTAACTGTTTCAAAATTAGTTTAAAATGTTCAGCCTTTGCCTCAACATGGATTGTATGTATTGGATGGTAGTTTACAGTATGTATCCGAAATGTATCAGGTGGAGTTTTTATTGCTTCCTATTAAAATTTTTTATTTCCATAGCCGAGTGTTCATTTTTTTATTTGAGAGGTAGAGAGTGCCAGAGTTTTCTGTTGCTGTTTTTCTATGTGTCATAACCTCCATTTTATTAATGCTTACTTTTCTTAGTCAACATTTTCAGTTTGTAAAGTTTTGGCCATAGCTGCATGCAATCTTGTATTCCTTTTTTCAGTAGTATCTTCTTTTAAATGTGTAGTACTTTTATTTGCTTTCCTATGGTTTTTCTTTGCAGGCAACTTGTTAGTTTATTGTTTTGTGTTGTTTTTGGAGCACAGGATTTAGCCTCTCTTTCTGTTTCTTCCAATACCAAAAATACTTTATCAAGCTTACTATACACATATTTAAGAATCAAGGTCAACCTGTAACAGTTTATATTTAAATGCATCACAGTTCAAAAATTGTTTTTTCTTTCTTTTTCTCCAAAATGGTTCCTGTTTCAGATGGATGGAGTGGTCTGTTTTGGTATTGTAGTTCACATTAGTTGGATTCCAAGTTTTGACTATTTGTTGTCACACTGCTCTTTAAAAGGGCTACCTTCCAATAAGCAATTTAGCCTGTTCAGAATTGGCAAAATCACATCCAAGATTATCCCCACACAGATTAAGTTCAAATAATTACACTATATGAAAACGGTAACAAGCCATGAAAATTATCTTCTAGATGAAGTCAAATTCTGGTCATATGTCTTTGTTTTAGAATTTGTTAAATTATTCTTCATGCCAGTCAAAACAGCAGACTGACTTGAGATTTGACTGAAAAGTTATATGGCTGGATTCAGAAAACTCTGGGAATGGTATATATGGCTTGCATCATAAACTTTGATGCAAAGTGCAGTTTGCATCAAACTTTGTGTCAAATGCTATTCAGAAATACGCTTTGTATTTCCTCTTGCAGCATGCCTGTGTCCAAAACCAGGGTGCACCATGTCACAATGGGGCTTGCATCACAAAAATGATGCAGTGTCCCCTTTTCTGGGATTCACAAAGGTGGGAGCCCTGACACTGTGCTGATGATGGCAGCATCCATTAGACCAAGGTGGAGCTGGTCTAACCAACAGTGGTGCACAGGATGAAGTGGATCCATCTGCAGACAGGGAGGGTAAGACAGCCCAGATACCCCTGCAGGACAATATGGTGGCTGTACATGTCATTGCCATGGCCATTTCATCTGACAAGTGGCTTTTCACAGGTCTTACCCCTTGCAGCAGTTTTTGTTGCAGCTTGCATCATTTCTCTTCCAATATATCATCTTTTTGATGCAGCTTGCATCACTTCCTGCTCTATGCCTCCCTCCTCAGTTTTCACACACCTTGGGGTATTCCCATCCTTGCATCAACATGGTGCATCAGTGTGGGCATTCTTGCCCATCCTGCATAGCCTTTTTGGCTCACATGGAGGCATTTGTGACTCATGTTGTTGCACCTCGGCTTGTGGCATTCTCTCTCCACATGTATCATATTTTTGAAGCAGCGAACCTCTTGCATCAGTGCGGCAGACTTTGCCACAGAGACTGCTCTTCTTTCTGAATATGGCGCACAGTATTTGGCTCACTGGAATTTGGTGGTTCTTTGATGCACCTTGTGTCAATCTAAGGGTTCTTTCTGAATCAAGCCTCTATTGTTATTCAGGCAGCTTATTTGATAAAGTAGCATTGCATTCAGGCAGTTAAAATAGAAAATAAATAACCTTACCTACTGTTTGTGCCACTAATTCTTTATCTGCTTCCCTGTTTCATTCTGTTGCTCTTTTTTCTCTTCCTTTCCCCTTCAGCATATTGAAATAGTAAGAAAAGGTAACCCAAAGTTGGTCTGCAAGGCAGTTTTACAGTGACTGATGAATATATCACCCAAACAGCTAGTTAAAGGAGGGTATCTCTATGAAGAGTTAAAAAGATTTTCATTTGCATTTTATTTTTATTTAAACTGGTAAGCAGATTAGTACAAATGCCATTTTTCACAGTGATAAGCACATAAATACATAAATTACATTCAACATTGGGTAAAACAAGTACAATTATAATCCAACATTAACAGGTTATAAAAAACAGTTTTAAATATAGACAAAGACATAATATTTGTGACAGACATAAGTAGATTATTATAACAAGTAATCACCCTGTATTTGAGAAATCTCTGACCAAATGTTGAGTAAAAACAAGGAATAGAAAATACAAATCTGTTCTGTGATCTGGTGGAGAATGTATTGACACATTGAGAGAATTTTTCACTGATGATATTAGAAAAGCAAGGATGGTGCTCTACTATCTATATAAAATGTTTGAGGTGGTGCTCCTTAAACATAATTGAATCAGAACCAGGCAACTTCTAAGTGCACCCACCTCTAACAGATCATCACTTCACACTCTGGTCTTTGAAAAACTCTGTTCCATAAACTCACTTCTTCAAGGAAACAAAGGGCATCAAATACTTATAGTCCACATAATTTATTTTGTAGATATAAAATCTTCCAACAACGTGAGTTAAAAGGATGAGCACAGCACACACTATGACTATCTACAAGTAGCAAGAGCACACTGAGCTAACGGTGGAACAGAACCTTACTTTTCACCATGTCACAGTTAGAGATGTGCAAAATTAGGAAATGTTGTTACACAAAATGTATGAAATTTGCGCATTTCATAAAATATTTCACGTGTTCAAAAATGCAAAATTCTGCTGGCATAATGTGGAATTTCACCCATGAAATGCAAAACTTTGCATGTGGAATGGTGAAATTCAGGTGAAATTTTTTAGTTTCGGGCAAAATTGTGCATTTCCCAGTGAAATTCTGCATTGAACAGGAGAAATTTTACAGCTTCACACCCTGGAAAAAATTTTGTACAACAGTGGAATTTCACAAAATGTTTCACATGGCGAAATTGCCAATTTCATGACAATTTTGCAAGGAAAATTTAGTTTTGCAATATCTCTTGTCACAGGGTGGTTTGTCAGAGGCATGCACCCAACTTGTAACATGACTTAATTATTCACACACTTATTAATTCCATTAAAGAAGTGCATGATGAAGTAGTGAAAAATTCATTAGGTTAAACTATTCTAATACACTTTTAAAAAACACAGTATCCTAAACCCGATACCAAGCAATATATCAAGACATTAAGTGTGCGGTCATTTCAAAATACATTTTATTTAATTCAGTTCATGTCTCAATATTATTAGAGTACCGTCCCATCTTTGGCAGTTTCAGTTCCTTTCACTTTTATTTAATTTTTGTCCAGAAATATTGAAACTTCCTTGGCTCTTTAAATCCATATTAGATACCTGAAAATTTGAAAGGAACTTTGTTTAGCCTTCAGTGGTAATATCCATTCATTATCTTAATACACTATAGATCTTATTATTTTATTAAATTCAAATCTCATTAAGCGCACAATATGTTTAAAAATAGGCACATTAAAAAAACATATTTTAATGAATGTACAAAGAATCATGCAGGTGGGGAACTCCACCAAAACTATTAAAACATCTTTAATATTGTCCATATACAAAAATAGCCTTCATTATATGCAGTATGACTATTTTATTTCTTGAATGAGTATTGCTTGTTTAAACAGTGATGCAGCAAGACAGGGACACACAGGAACATGAAACAGAAAAAGGGGGGGAGGGGGAAGAAAATATGGCAATTGCAAACAGGCCACTAGAGTAAATAGGAACCTGGGAACCACAATTTCAAGCATATTAAAGGGAAGATGGAATAATATTAATATTTATAGCAAATGTTTCACTTTGATAGAATCATTTAATCCTGGCAGTAAGCAAGACCAAGTTTTTTAAATCCATACAGTTTCTCTGAAACTAACACTGCTTTCCCAATCACCCCCTGTACTTTTTCTATTTCAAACAATTGTATTGTATACTCCTTATCTTTTCCTTGCATATGTCTTCCAATACCATATTTTAAGTTCCCATTCCTACAAGCCCTAACATGTGCGCCTATATGTTGTTTAAATTCCCTAATAGTCCTACCTATGCAAAATGCCCCACATTTGCATTTCAAAATATAGACCACTCCTTCGTTGTTACAATTTATCAAAAAATTACAGAAACTATTATTTTTCCCCCTCGGATGTTCAATGTCATGTCCCTGTATAAAATATGTACAAAGAATGCACTAACCACATTGTTTGTTAACACTTATGACCTTCCAGAAAAAGCTTTTTGGTATCTGAGGCTGTTAGTGGTTCCTAACAATTTTATTTCTTGTACTCTGTGTTTTTCTGAAAGTAGCATCAGGTTTCTCGGGAAGAATCTGCTATAATTTTGAATCTCTATAAAGAATGGGCCACCTCTTATTCACTATCTCCCTTAATGCTGAAACTCCTTGTGTATATGTTGTGATTAATCTAGGGAATTTCTGCAAATCTTTGTCTTTACATTTGTAAATTAAAAGGTCCTGTCTCAGCATACCATCAACCTGCTGCACCGTTGTTTCTACTATGTTCTGTCTGTGTCCATGAATCATGAACTTCTGACACATCTGCTGTTACCTCACTTTATATCACTCAGGATTACTGCAGTTTCTTTTAACCCTCATCATTTGCCCCTTTGGTATTGCTCTCTTCACATAAGAGAGGGTGACAAACTGTCAGCCAGTAACAATGTATTTCAGTCTGTGTTCTCACATACAGATCTGACAGTATGTCACCACCCCCACCTTTGTACAGTGTTATGTCAGAAAATTCTGTGGAATTCAAACCCACAGCCCATCTCAATTTCAGAGCTGGATTTGTATCTTCCAAATATTGAACAAAGACTCAATATCTTTTACTGTACCATTCCAAATAATCAAAATGTCATCATATAAAGAGAAGCAACAACAAATGAGTCAGAAATTCATGGCTCATGGATATAGACAGAACATGCTAGAAACAGCGGTGCAACAACCTATTGAGGGATGGTGTTCTCTCCACATCTACACAGTTGAATTTTATCTGAGAATTTAACTTTTTGGATTGCCTTAATGAAAGAATTTCATATCTTGAAACCAGCTTCTGTGGATCATTCACTTCTTTTGCTACAGGTGGAGGCTATGCTGACAAGGTTTCCTGACTTGTGAGTAGTGCACTTTGTTTTACTGTGGCACCGGTCCACCCTTGTTACATTGCATTGTTCTTTTGAGCTACTGTTGAAGCTGTGACATCATTTACATACATGGTCACCCATATCTTCCTCATTGCCTGCTACCCATATCTTTGGACATAACTACAAGATATTTTAAGAGTCATTCCAAAACAGTTTTTACAGCTGCATGAGCTGTTCTTTGAATATTGTGACATCTACAAATGGACGGGAGGTTCTATTGCTGTTTTGCACAGGCACTTAGGGCTCTGCATGTCTCATATCACTTTAAACTCTGCATGTCTCACAGCACAAAAACAATAGAGTTTCACTTGCAGAAGGTAAGCTGATTCAGCATAATTAATGCTTCTCTGATATCCTGATGTGCAGGAATCTGTGCCTTGGTGTGCCAGTATGCTGGTACTTAAATCTACTTTACTTATCTTCTTGCTACTAGCTGTTTCCATGGCAGGACAAAGAACAGTGCACCTTATTCATGCTTCAGTTTCAAAAGGTCAGTCACATTTGAGACATTTAGGAAAGCTGTCTTTTAGTGAGATTATCTTGCTGAGAGATTTCAATCTAAATGGTTATCTAGGGGCCCCTTTAACTATAAAAACATACTCACAGATGCACACCTTCACCAAATTATAGAAGATTACTCGGCTCAACACCAAGTCAGGCAGTCATACTTTAATTGACTGGATACTGGTTAGCAGAGTCAACTGGCTGCATATGGCTGGGACCCTTGTAGGCTCCCTGAGTGATCATTCTTTGGTATTCTGTATTTGGAACAATAGTTGTCCAAGGACCTCTCCTAGGGTCATACAGGGGATTATACAAATCTGCAATATGATAGCTTCCTGGAAGACCTTGCCAGAGAAAATTGGGTAGATAAAGCATTGTCTGAAAATGTAAACCATGCACTCAGCTTTCTGATCAACAGTTTCAAGAGTGTCATTAATAAGCATGCCACTCTGGTGCAACAAATGGTTAAAGGCCTATGCTCAAAATGGTAAACACCTATCCTCCCCAACCTAATGAAGCTGAGGGACTGGGCCTGGAGTGTATATAAAACCTCCTGTCAATAACAACACTAGTTCTATGAAACTCTTGCAAGTCCAGCTAAAAAAACCTAGGGTTAAATATATGAAGGACATACAGAGAAATATCTTAGAAAACCCTAAACAGTTCTGGTCACAGGTTAACTGCTTCCTGAAAGGGCAGGAAGGAGCCCCTACTAAGGAAATTCTCCACAATTCAGAATCAGTCAGTGACCCCAAACAGGTGGCCAAAGCATTTAACAGATTCTTTATTGATCTAGACATATTCAAGGATCCCTCAGGTGGTTCTCTGGCACACCCACCCCTTGATTAGTTTTCCAGTTTTTCACTTTAGACTAGTCACTAAGAAGGAGGTTCTGGACCAGTTACAGAGCATCAAAATTGACAAGTCTGCAGGCCATGATAAACTTGAATCTATGCTACTAAAGACTGCTACCCCATCCTAGCTTTTCCACTGATGAAGCTTTATATCATGTCTTTGCTTTAAGGTGTAGTGTCACACAAGTGGAAGATTGCACATGTGGTTCCAGTTTGCAAAGGGGGGCCAAGGAACCAATAGAACATTATCATTCCATATCCATACTCAGCACTCTGGTAAAAGTCCAAGAAAGGGTAGTATACAACCAACTGCAGCAACGCTACACTGAATCAAATTCCTTACTAATAGATGTCTAACATGGCGTCTGGAAACACCTCAGCACAGATGCTAAGCTACCCCACCAAGAGCTTATACAATAGTTAAAAAACATACACTTACATGAAAATATTGTGGTGTGGATCAGCTCCTGGCTTATAAATAGATATCAGAGGGTAAGCATAAGAGGATCCTTGTCAGAGGTGGTGGCCATAACAAGTGCGGTGCCACAGGGGTCAGTTCTAGTGCCATGCCTTTTTAATATCTATGTGGCAACACTTGTATATGAAGTTAAAAGAGTGTGGGTGAAAAAGTTTGCAGATGACTGCCGGCTAGGGGTTAAATTAGATTATTGGGAAGATCACACCTCAATGCCAGACACCCTAAATTACATTAATGATTATGTACCATTTTCAGACTTTACATAAACCCTGAGAAGTGTACAGTTATGCATCTGGGCAGAAGAAATCCAAATCAGCAATATTATTTAGGTAAAACTGTACTTAAAACTGTGATGGAAGAGAAAGATCTGTGTATTATAATCACTAATGATTTCCAATTTAAAACACACTGCTCAGATGTACTGTATGTAGAAGGGCAAATGGGGTCCTGAACTGCATTTTAAAACACATAGCAAGCAGAGATAGCATGGTCATCGCTCCCCTGTATGGATCCACGGTGAGACCCTTGATGGAATATGAGGCACAGGTTTGGTCGCCATACCAGAGAGAGAGATATAATTAGGATGGAGAAAATACAGAGAGAAGCTACACATTCTATAAAGGGATTACAGGGGAAGAGTTATGACACCAGGTTGGTAGATCTAAATTTGTTTAAGTCGGAATATAGGCGTTTGAGGGTGGGGTATGTGTTTACTCTTCAAAGCACTGACTGACTATGACCTATGGGATAAACTGGAGTTGGAATTTAGGGAGCAGACTCATAACACCAAAGCTCATTCCCTAGAATTAAAGTGTGAAAATAGTAATATCCTGTGAAGAAAATTGTGGTTTAATCAGAGAGTGATTCCATTCTGGAACTCACTGCTGGTCGAAGTGGTGGGTAGTTCATCTATAGAGAGTTTTAAACTCCAGTTAGACAAATTGCATAAATCAGATTCCCTTTAGACAGCAGGTGAGCACCATGGACAAAAGTCTGTTTAGCTCACTAATTACCTTTGTTACCTATGTTCGATACTGCCTTGATATGCGTAGCCTCCTGGACCAGGCCTGTAAATAGGCATCTGAATTTATTCTTTTGGGTTTTTTTCTGTTCAATATTTGGAATTTATTGTATTTCTATTATGTACCCTCCTGGGTTCACACCAATCTGATACTGTAGTATTCTTTGTGTAATGAGGGTAGTGGATAAGGGCCACAATGTAGATTTTATGCTACTTTGATTTCAGCAAGACTTTTAACTCAGTAACTCACAGAAGGTTGCTAAAGAGGCTAGAGGATCTGGGTTCAGCTAAGGGCAACATAGAAACATAGAATCAAATAATTTGACAGCAGATAAGGACCGCTTGGCCCACCTAGTCTGCCCATTTCCCTACCTAATGTATAAGCTGCAGGTCCTAGTTAACCTACAGCCTACTTCCTCCTACTCCCCACTGGAATTGTCTTATGTCTGTCCCATGCATTTTTGAATTCCCCCACTGTTTTTGACTCTATGACCTCCTCAGAAAGGCTGTTCCATGCATCTACAACCCGTTCTGTGAAGAAATACTTAAGATTACCTCTGAGCCATCCCCCTCTATCTTCAAATTGTGCCCCCTTGTTCTTCCACATCTCTTTTTTTGAAAGATGCTACCCTCTTGGACTTTGTTGATTCACTTGAGGTATTTGAACATTTCTATCATGCCCCCCCCTTTCCTCAAGGCTATACATCTTAAGCTCCTTTAGTCTTTCTTCATATGTCTTCTGGTGCAGACCCTGCACCATTTTGGTTGCCATCCTCTGAACAGCCTCCACCCTGTCTATGTCTTTGCGGAGATGGGGTCTCCAGAATTGTACACAGTACTCCAGATGTGGTCTTACCAACTGTCTGTACAGAGGGCCAACAACTTCCTGTTTCTACTGGTGATGCCTCTCCCTATGCATCCCAGTATTCCCCCAGCCCTCCTTACTGCCTTCTCACATTGCTGGCCCACCTTCAGGTCGTCTGATATCACTACCCCCTGGTCCCTTTCCATTTTTGTTGTTGTCACTATCTCACCCCCTCATTGTGTACTCTTGCCTGGGTTTTTGGTTCCCAGGTGCATTACTTTGCACTTCTTTGCATTAAATCTAAGCTGCCATACATTTGACCATTCCTCCAACTTTGCTAAGTCCCTTTTCATCCTTTGCACCCCATCTTGTGTACTCTACCAACCCTGTTGCAGATCTTTGTGTTATCTGCACCCCCTCCAGTCCCTCCGCAATGTCACTTATAAAGATATTAAAAAGAACCAGTCCCAGTACTGAACCCTGCAGTACCCCACTAGTAACCCTTCTTTCTTCACTGTGGACTCCATTTACTATTACCCACTGTGTCCTGTTGTCCAACCAGTGTTTTACCCAGGCTACTACCCTGGGACCCACTCCCAGGCTGGCTAATTTGTTTATTAATCTTTTGTGTGGGACTGTGTCAAATGTCTTGCTAAATTCTAGGTAGGCCATGTCCACAGCCCTTCCCTGGTCCACTACTTTGGTCACCCAGTCAAAGAAATCAATTAGTTTTGTTTGACATGACCTTTCTGCTGTGAATTCATGCTGCCTTGGGTCCTATGCCCCACTGGCCTCTAGGTTCTCAACAGTTCTTTCCTTCAGAAGTGATTCCATCATTTTCCCTACCACTGAGATCAAACTGACAGGTCTGTAGTCTCCTGCCTCTGTCTAGCTCCCACTTTTGTGAAGGGGAATCACATCCACCCTTCTCCAGTCCTCAGGTACCACACCATCCTCCCATGACTTATTGAAAAGGGTAGTCAATGGTGTTACTAGTTCTTCCCTTAGTTCTTTTAGAATTCTGGGGTGAATCCCATCAGGCCCCATTGCTTTATCCACCTTCAGTTTTAAGAGTTCTTTCAGAACCCTTTCTTCTGTGAAAGGATTACTATCAACCCCCCTATCCAGAGTACTTCTATTGACTGGATTAGGTCTCTCCTCCCCCCTGCTTTTCCATTGTGAATACTGTGCAGAAATATTCATTCAGTATCTCTGCTTTTTCACTATCACTCTCTGCCCAACCATCTTCCTCTTTATTCAGCTCCCTAATGTACCTATAAAAGGTTTTATCCCCTTCTTAACTGAGTTGGCTATCTTTTCCTCAGTTTGTGCCTTTGCTATTCTGACTACCTTCCGTGCTTCCTTCTGCTTTAACTGGTACGGTTCTCTGTCCTGCTCCTTCTGTGTTTCCTTATACTTCCTGAATGCTATCTTTTTCTCCCTTACCTTCCCCACCACTGCTTTTGAGAACCATAGTGTTTTTCCTTTTATTTTGATGTGTTTATTTGCTTCACACAAAGGCTTGTTCCCTCTGTGATGGCAAAATTAGATGGGTGAGAAACAGGCTGAAGGGGAGACAGCAGAGGGTTGTGGTTAACAAAACCAAATCCAAAGACAGGGAGGTTAACAGTGGGGTGCCACAAGGCTTAGTAATGAGTCCGGTTGTTTTCAATATGTTTATCAGTGACATGGGAGAAGGAATCCAGGGCAAGATGTGTCTCTTCATAGATGACACTAACCTCTGTGGCAGGGTAGACAGCGAGGAGAGGGTTAGTGAGATTCAAAGAGACTTGCAAAGGCTAGAGGGGTGGTCAGAAGTTTGGCAGTTGAAATTTAATTTCAAAAAGGGATTGATAGGTAAATCAAGTAGTGAACTGCTAACATATTTATGCTCATTTCAAATGTGTCTTCTTATATTCAAAGCTGTGGCCACCACTGCAAAGCTTTCAACATTTTGCTGGCTCACCTGCCAGCTTTTTCAAGGGGAAGGTGAACCTATAGGTTCAAAAGATATATTTATGCAATCAGTATTTAAACTAAAAGTCTGTCTGTCTGTAACCAACAGTGTTTTGCTTTCTATGCTTTTGTTAGGGGCACCTGTTCTCTCCTCACTGAAGGAAACTGAAATGAACAAGTTTAAAGTTTTTTTGTCCTGGATAAACAGGTATGCAGCATGTGCTGGCAGTAGAGAGCACCACAGCTTTGTTCTTGCCTCTCTAAGCTGGCCATCCCTGGAAGAGGGACTCAGATGTGATTTGCTCTGCTTAACCTACAAGATCATGAATGATCACTCCCTAAAGGACCTCAGTGTGTACACTCTGCAACAGAGGAGGGAACGGGGGGATAAGATAGAGACCCTTAAATACCTCACAAGGCTAAATAAGGAACAGTAGGGGAGTATTTTTCAGAAGCATAGGTGCTCAAGAATAAGGGGACATGCTATGAAGCTGTAGGGGGGTTAGAATCAGGACATATATGAGGAAGTACTTCTTCACAGAAAGAGTGGCAGATTCCTGGACCAGCCTTCCAGCATAGGTGGTGGGGGCAAAAACAGTGGTGGGGTTCAAGAATGCATGGGAATCATAGTGGAAAGGAAGGGGGAGAGAAAGGGTTGTAAATCGGGTATGATCTGCGGTAATAGTGTAGGTGGGGAGAAATAGCCAGACTGGATGGACCAAGCTGTCCTCATCTGCCATCAAATTCTATGTTTCTGTTTCAAACCTCAGGGACTTTTTGGAACATAAATGACAGAAGAGGCTCTTGCATTCCTCCATCCAACTTTTTCTCACTGTTCCCAGGACTTTGAAAGCTGCTGGTCTGTGATCCTCTGCTTTCAAACCCCAAATCTAATGAATTCCATATCCACATTGTAACACTGATACTGTGTTTATTGAGACCTGTTTTGACTGTTCCCTCTACATGCTTTCGATCCTCTGTATTTCTGTATCATACACAGATGGAATTATGCATTTTTTCAAGTGAATTGTACTCTTTTGTAACTAAAATGTGAGAAATTGAATACTGACCCTTCTGTAACTAAAACTTGAAGACTGTAGGGCTGCTATTGTGACATTACTTTATGTATATTCTGTCCAACCCTGTGTGTAATTAATTCCCAGGTCACTCCTGAATAAGGATTGTTTGTCTTAACAAGCCTACCCAGTTAACAAAATCCAATAAATCAATATACATTCCAGTGAATAACCAGAAAGGATTTAATGAATTGTTCCCTCTTATGTACTTTGGATTCCATGGATACCATGGCCTAATTACCACCCCCCCCCCCCAAGAAAAAAACAAAGTTGGGCAATCTCCAAATCCTTGTCAGTAAGGAGACAGTTAAGGAATAGTATACTGTACTTGGAGTGAAAGTGTTGTGCTTTGATATCCTTGCCCTACAAAATAAATATATGCAAAGAAAGCAGTGTTTAAGGAGTCTGCATTTTTTTCTTCAGTACAATCTTTATTTCAGGATTAAGGGCAGTCTAGAAAATGACTTGTTTATAAGTATATGGATCTGGTTGGATGGTCTCTTGTGGATATAAGAGTATCACCTCATGAGTTCTTAGGACCAGAAGATTGCAAACTGAAGATGAGAAGTTATGTGGTCCTAAAGACACAGAAGATGACACTCTTAGATTCATAAAAGGACTGCCAAAGAGACCTATAAAATTATTATAGATTGCTAACTTTTTAAAATAAAAATTACTTTTTTATATAAAGTGTTGACAGTGCAAGCAGTCAATAAGAAGCCTGCTACAGTGGCTCAGTGCATGAGATACTCTTACAGTAATAAGACAACGTAACATGAAACTGAAGGAAGTGTTAACTTGAGATTGGTTGGGGTCACGCCCGGGATCTATAGTCATTAAACAATAGTCAAAAATCCAGTCTGATCCAGACTGGATCCAATCCAGTGTGATTAATTATTAACTGTCGTATTACTGAACATCATAAGAATCATTTGTGTATCATACCATTGTCAGGAGCAGCAGGTGCTTTGCAAAATGTTAGCATTGATAAGATTTTCTTACTTTAAATTTGATGTTAAATAAACAAAACAAAACTAATAACAGTAAGGTGCTCTAGGGGTTAAGTTATACAGTATTTCAGTGGACACATCCATCAATGCAGATTACAGCCCTACGTGCCTTGGGTCTTTTGGAGGTGGGTGATTATTTGATGGTATCCTGTCACTTTTAAATTTTCAGTAGAGGTTTGCTAATGTTGGTCAACTCATTTAACTAGAGGCAAGGTATAACAGAAGGGGAAAAAGTCTTATCCAGCCATAATTGTCTAAAAAAAGAGAGGGGATGCTTTATTGTGACTCTGGGCCTAATGTTCGAACAGTGGTCAGCCATGTCAGAAATGCATGTTGTCCACATTTTGCAGGATTCATCATTCAAGGAATAATTCAAGACAGGACGTGTGTCATGCTGAGATAACATCACACCTTGGGTGGTTGTGCAAGAGACTGCAGCCTGAGTGAATCCACCACCGACAAGTGACATCATCCCAGCACAACACAGAGCCTGGAATGTATTATTATGATTATAAAATGGATTATATGTATATAGAAAAAATGAAATGCATTTTTAAAAATTGCTTTTTCTGTTGATTTCTGTAAAACTTGTTAAAAAAAACCAGATACTTATTTTCTGTTTTGGCCAGTAGGTAGTACTGCATGATGCTGTACTGTTTTGATTGTCTCTCTCCCCATTGCTCTCTCTCCCTCACTCTCACGCCACAATCCTTTTAAGGCAATACCCCCTCCACCCCAGTACAGTAAGCTTCAGATGAGATTTAATATTTGGACCTGGAGATATTAACAATGGTGCAGCAATTGAGTGATTGGTAAATGAAGTGACAGTGCAGAGAAGTCGCTCACTCTCGTTTTCAGCCATACACATGCTGTTGGTGTTTACACTGCTGAGTTGGGTACTGTAAATTTATTTATTTATTTAATTTTCTAAAACCTGATAGGCCCACTGAGATCATTACAGTCCCTTTTTAAGGGGCAACACAGAATTAATTACAATTAACAAAATAAATGTATACAATAGGAAAATCAGACAGATCATGATTCACTTTACAAACAATTCAACAGCAGTAAACTTTTAAGTACCTCAGTGGAATCAACAAAGTCCAAGAGGGTAGCATCATTCAGAAAAAGAGATGTGTAAGAACAATTGGACACAATTTGAAGATGGGGGGGATGGCTCAGGAGCAATGTGAGGAAGTATTTTTTCACAGAGAGGGTGGTGGATGCATGGAACAGCCTTCCTGAGGAGGTTGTGGGGTCTAAAACTGTGGGAGGATTCAAGAATGCATGGGACAGACATAAGACAATTCTTGTGGAGGGTAGGAAGAAATAGTCTGTTGGTTAACTAGGATCTGCAGCTTATCCTCTAGGTAGGGGGAAATGGGCAGGCTATGTGGGCCAAGCGGTCCTTATCTGACATCAAAGTCTGTGTTTCTATGTAAACATGTTATCCAAAAAAAACATTTGTGAGTTGCATCAGGTAAATAGACCACTAAAAGACAATTAGGATAGGAAAGAAAAGGGACATCATACATTACAGTGTGTGTATTCCCAGCAATTTTGGCAATTACATCTTGGGATTAAACATGAGGCTCAGTAGAAATTTGAAAGCTAATTGGCAGTGGAACCAGAGCAGCCATGCATCCACCCACCAACTGAAATAAATTTTCCTTTTTTATTTTTTTGGTAACAATGGGTACAAGTGCAATGGTTCAACTCCAGTTATAGTGTCAGTATGAATTTTTGTTGTGATTGAATTACTAACAAGGAGACAGATTAAATAAAAAGATAGTGCCTTATTTACTCAAAGTGTAAGGGTTTTTGTTTACCAGTTAAGGAGCAGTTCTGCCTCTAGGAGGGAGGCAGGATCACTGTTTTTAATAACATGTCTGGTACTCATTGTTCAAGGCAGATACTGTATATCAAGTGTGAGCAACATGGATTTGTGAGAGGTACAGTAGTGATTGTTTTTTACATGCAATCATACAGTATATGTGCTGGGACTTCATCTGTGTTGAGCAGAGATAACAGTATGGGCAAAACTGGCTAGCCAATCAGGCTGCAGTATCTTTCTGCCATTTTATGATACATTTTTAAAACCTTCTGTAAAGTTATTTGAGTGTAAAACCAAAAACAACCGTACATGCAAATTGTACAACAGTGTATCCACAAACAGTAGTGGCACATATTTCAGATTGTCAGGTTTAGCTTTGTGAGGTTATTAGGACAAATCAAAATATTCTGTATATGTCTCTGTACATTTTTATTTTATGGTGCCTTGTTTAGCTTATAAGAGGACGTCACTAAAGTAAATTTCAAATGCAAAAGGAGTTGAATACAAAAAGTTAATTTCATCTTTTGAAATTTGTGAGGTTTGACACTGGATGATACCAAACCCAATGTTCCTCCACCTCCCCCAGTATGGCACAGGGTCAACACAAAGAAACACCACATGGCTATACATGCTGCAAGCAAAACAGCGGCACTCACAAACAATATTGGGTACAACTGCGACCTGACTAGGAGAGCATAGTCCCATTTACAAAAATGGGACATTTTGTTTTATGCATGGGGCTATGCCCCCTGCACCCCTCACATTGGGAGCTTTGCCCCCCCTCCCCCTGAACTTAAAATAACCAAATCAGGGGACGAGGACTTTGGGCATGGGAGAAAATTGGGAGGAGGAAATTACTCAAAAAAAAAAAATGTTGCACCAGGATGAGACCTGGCAGGACCCAAGCCGCATTCCCAAGTCTCCTGCTCTGCCATTTGCTGGTACCTTAGCCACTTCACCATGGGAGGGGCTCGACCAGCATCCCAGCACACAGCGACACAATTCCTGCACAGGATGTCTGCAGAGTGACAGAGGTAGTGGTAATTTCCTGCCGCTATTCTAACCCCTGTCACTCTAAATCCTTTTGCACTTTACACAGCGTGGTTCTTTCTGCGCTCACTGTTATGATCCGGTACTCCCCAGTACTATCACTTTGTTCAAGGTTCACATTTATTTTTGAGAAAATTGTATTTATTTATTGAAATGTTTCACTAGAAGTACACCCTGAACAACAAGTTGCTCATCTCATGGTGCGACCTGGGATAAGGGCGTTACATGAGGATAAGAAAACAGAGATTATACAATTAATGGATGAAAGAACAATTTCAAATTATGTAGGAGCAGGTAGACAAAATAATGCAACTGTAATAGCATTGTACAGACAATTACAGCTTGTAAAATAATACAACTGGAGTCCACAGATTATGATACAGTATAACAGGTGGAACAATAATATAACAGAACAATCATAGTGCGATAATGTACCAGAAGCAGGCTCAAGGTAGTACACAAGCACTGTAGGAGGAGTAAGGAGGGGAGTAGCTAATAAGCACTGAGGAGGTGAAGTGGAAGGGCAGGATGGTGAAGGGGCAAGGCAGCCAACACCAGTTACCTCTTCAGGATGATGAGGAACACTGCAAAGGCAATGGGGGGCTGGAGGGGGAGAGGAAAAGCAGCCAAACCCTGGTTCCCCTTCAGGATGCTATGTACCCTGCACAGGGGTAAGGAGTTGGTAGGCTGGAGCTAGAAATAAAGGTAATTAAGGAGGGTTAAAGCAGGAACAGCTAGGAGAGAGGAAATTGTGGAGGGCAGTGTAAAGGGAAAAGGTGGAAGAGAAGTGACATTTTGAGGGGGGTCCAGATTTTAGGGATGTGATCTGCCAAACCAGTCCGGCCAATGAGGGTGGAATCACTTGATCTGAGTGAATGGGAGGGTGGGGAGGGGGTGAGAGAGGATGAGAGGTAGGGAGGGAGTTCACCAAGCCAGAATTTGGAGGTTAGTTTGGCACAGTGGGAGATGCACCTGTTAGATAGTGGAGGAAAGGTAAGGGAGTGACAGAGTTCACAGTGATAGGTGTGAGAGGGAGAGTCAAGGGCAAAGTGGCAGAAGGAGTTAATGACGGAAGGAGTTAAAGAATTGTGCAACCCCGTTCTGAATAGTGTTAAATTCAAGTGCTTGCTAATCCTGTGCAGTGTTTTTTAACATAGATAAAAAAGTTTACGCTGAATTTTGCTTTTGTTTCCCTCTCACTTGCTCTCCCTCTCTATCCCTACCTGCTTGTCCTGTCCTTTCCCTGCCTCTGCTCTCTCACCCCTGTGTCTCTACCACTGCCCATCACCTCCTCATGCTGGCGCCAGGGTAAGTTGCTGATTCCTCTTGTTCTGGCAGCCCCCCGCCTCGCGTACCTAATTTCCATCTGTGAAAACTGTGTAATAATCTCTTTCACCCCATCTCACTGCTATCTCCAGCGCGTCCCCACCCTACGATTTAGGCCCTGTATCATGAACTTTGTTCTCACTGCTTAAGGCTAACCCTGCCTGTTCTATTTTCCCCTTTCTAGATTGAGCCCTGAATGGGCCTCATAGGCGCGGCTGTGGCTCCTCAAGCTGCCACCCCAGACACCTCATCTTGCCGCTGCAGAGTACCAGCAAGCCGGGTAAGGAAACTGCCTGGGCAAGGGAAGCTGTGATCAGCTTCCATTGGCTGACCGCTCTCCGCTCCATCACCTGACTGGTCTCCGGCCTCGGCCACTGCCTCCTGATTGGACTAACACTGTTTCTGTTCTCTGGGCTCTGCACCCATTCAGTTGCATAGCAGACTGCTGAAATTTTACACCCACCCCCTCCCCCACCTCCGACCTTAATTAAATTGACCCCTGCTCCGCCCACCTGCCTTTTGGACCCATCCCTGTCTATTCCTCCTCCAATCCTCTAGTTTAATGCCCACTTTCTCCACCCACATCCCTGTGCTCATTAGGTGATATGACTACACTCTTGAGTGCACTTGCTGCTATGCCCACCTACCCCTGCCCACATTCGCCTCTCTGCTCTCTGCCCCTTCCCCCTAGTCCCATCTACACACTGCCTCCTATTGCAAAACCCCACTGTTTATTCTTTTTTTTTCTCTTCTTCTTAGTACTCCCCGACCATGCCTCTCCTCAACCGCCTACTCCTGCCTCTTCTCGCTCTCTCTTTCCTTCCTCCCCTCAGCTATCTTCCTGGTACCTGCCACCCATCTCCACCCTACACCTACCTCCTACTCATCCCCTACCACCAACCTGACACTCTGGCCCATTCACCTTGCCCGCCCTTGAGGCACCCCCCTACTAAGGGCTGGCCATATGCTGATACATGTGTGAATGGAACCTGGGCAAACTGACCCCTGCTGCTATCCATTGCTCTACACTGGGACATATGGCACATACGCCCTATTGGGCCATGCAATAAATGGAGACGAAACATCACCTACTGTGAACAACGTCTGATGGCACTAAAACTCTTGCTCCTTCTCCTACTGATGTCCAGGAATGTTCACCCAAGCCCTGGCCCAGTTACCTCCAGTACAGTCAGAATTGGTAAATCAGACAGGGGTCTCATCACCATCCTCAACATTTGTAGCCTCCTCCCAAAGTTTGCTGCCCTTCAAATCTTTGTTAACCAGCATAACCCCGACATCCTTACTGTTGTTGAAACCTGGCTGATGCCGAATACTCTTGACTGTGCTATTTCACTACAAGGCTACAATGTCTTCAGACTTGATAGGAAGACCAAAAAAGGGATGTGTGTGTCCAATTTACATCAAAGACAACATCACTGGTCACCCCATCACCACTACCACCTCTGACTCTTCTGCACAATTCCTACCTGTCAAACTACTCCTTGGAGCCCAAAATAAAGTGCTCACTGTAGTCTCAGTTTACATCCCACCAAATGACCAAGGGATTGGTCTCTACACTGTCCTGAACTTTGTTAGATCCCAACCTCCCGGCATCAAGATCCTCCTCCGTGGTGATTTTAATATCAATTGGCTTGCATCTGACGTAGGAACCCTCAAGAATGCTATCTTTTCAGCTAACCTAACACAGATGGTCGACTCCCCCACAAGGAAGAACTACAAGTCAGGTACCAGCACTCTCCTGGACTGGATCCTTGCCAGCCACCCAACCCGTATCAACAACACCACTGTCCTTCCGGAGTCCCTCAGTGACCATTCCCCTGTCATCTGCAACTGGTCAAATAAGATTCACAAGCCACCTCCTAAAACTGTTTCCAGCAGAGTCCGGCCCCGTGGTCAACTGACCCATCTCAAATCCTGTCTTAGTCAGCAAGACTGGTCACCCGTATACAATGTGCTGGATGTTGACTCAGCCCTTGATTATTTCATCACCACATTCAACGCTGCCTGCGACTGCTATGCCCCAGTAAAAAAGCATAAAGTCAGTGCACTTTCCAATTCCTGGCTCACTGCTGATCTACTGGCTTAGCTAAAATCAAGGGACCACCTCTGGGCAATAGCTAGGGCCACAGGCACCCAACCAGACATTCAAAACTACAAACAGTCTTGCAACAACCGCACTAAACAAATACGAATGACGAAGAGTACCTACTACAAGGAAGCCCTCACCAACACTTGGGGAGATGGGAGAGCTTTCTGGAACAATATCAGGGAAGTCACAGGGAAGCAGTCCAAATCCTCTCCAACCCTACTGACTGCTGATGGAGCCACCACCCTTGACCCGATGGTCATTGCCAGTACTTTCAATGCAGCCTTCACCGACCTCAGTGGTGTTCTCCTCCGGACTTTTTCTCGGATACTGACTCTCTCGATCCAACTTCCCTCCATACCACCTCATATCATCCACCTTTCCCCTTCAAAAAAGTCAAGGCGAATTATGTCTGCAAATACATAACAAAGGCTATCTCCAAGTCCAGAGCCAGGGGTGACTCACTGGACCTTAGGCTGCTAGCCCTCACCCTTGAAGAGGTATTGCACCCACTCACCAAAATCTTTAACCTCTCCCTCAGCCTCAGTCAGTTCCCAAGCAAATGGAAATCTGCTATTGTCACTCAAGTCTTTAAAAGTGGTGACAAGTCCATTCAGGGGGAACTACCGCCCGATCTCGATATTACCCCCCCAAGGCCCTTGAGCACATTGCTGCTGACTAGCTTACAGACTACCTGGTCAAATATAACATCCTATGTACACAGCAACATGGGTTCAGGCAAGGGCACAGCACATCAACTGCCCTCCTGGAATTCACTGGTGTCATTCGCAACTCGTTGGACAAAGGTCATCTAACTTGAGCTGTATTCATCAATGTGACTAAGGCATTTGACACTGTTCACCATGGCCTGCTTACCAAACAGCTGTTGAATGCTGGGCTCTCTCAGGACTCTACTGCATGGTTTAATAGTTACCTGGACCAGCACTCACAAAGAGTAAAAATCTCAGGAGTACTCTCTGACTCCAAACCTGTCCACTCAGACATCCCTCAGGGATCCATACTGGGACCACTACTTTTCAGCCTATTCCTGAACTCCCTTCCACAATCCTGCCCAGAACAAATTATCCTCTATACTCATGACGTTGTGCTTCTCACCCCCATAAGGACCCACAATCCTTACTTCACAACCTACAGCTTGCTTTCTCCACTGTTGAAAACTGGTTAGCAAAACATAAACTGGTTCTAAACCACAAAAAGACTAAATCTATGCTCTTCTGCAGCTCACAAAACAAACACAGGTGATATCCCCTTGATATCAATACAAATACTGGAAATACAATTGAACAAGTGTCATCTTTTAAATAACTTGGAATCTCACTCAACCCTTTCCTATCTTTTGGGACCCACATTGATAGTGTTGCCAGAGTTGTGAACTCACACCTTAGCATTCTTTACCGAAAAAGACAGCACCTTACCTAGGCAGTACTGAAGATTGCTATCCAAAGCTCTGTCGTCTCCGTCATAGACTATGTTCTCATTATCTATGGCTCTGCCGCTACTACCGCCCTCAGGTGCATAATGACCTCCCTAAACAAGGCCTATCAACTGCTTACTGGAGCCCACTGACTCACCCATACATGTGAGCTTTACGCTCAATCGGGTTGGCTTCAACTCGCCAACCGCATAAAGTACCTTACCTGCCTGATGGCAAAAAAAACTACCTTTGGCCTTACTCCATCTAGTGTCCAAGCCCTTCTGTGCCCAAACACTGATTCTCTTAATACTAGAGGGTCTGAACATCAGCTTCTACAGGTCCCCCAATGCCGCACCACTCTGGGCCAAAGATCCTTTGCACACCGTGCACCCAGCTGGATGAATGCCCTCAGCACTCACATCACCTCCACCTCCTCACTGGGCTTATTCAAATCAAGACTCCATCTTCACCTCACAGTCTCCAGCTCTTGTGACTGCCTCCCCTAACTCCCCCTTCCCCATTGTGCTCATTCCACCCCACTCTGATGTTCTTTGGACAATGCCATGAGCTTCTCTAGTCTCTTTTCGGCTGCCACTCCCTTATCCTCTCACCTTCCCCTCTGATTCCTTCTAGGTTTCTGAAATGATCCCAGTATGTGTTACTCATGTATATTATTACTGTGATGTCATACCTGAACTGATGAATATTGTTGTATGCTCTTTTTTAATCTTGTATGCTCTTGTTTAACATGCATGTACTCTCCTGCCATGGAACCTTTGTAAAAGAGCCTTGGTTCAATGGTAATTGTAATCCTAGATTTAAATAAACAAAATAAACAAACGGTGTCCAATTTGGTCAGGGAAGATTTGGGAGCAGCAGCATAGACAATGTCACAGTTGTCAAAGATGGGGAGTATCATCTTCTGGACAAGTTTGTGCCTCACAGTCAGCGGGTTGCAACTACAATTCCTGTATAGGGCACCAAGCTTGGAGTGCAGTTTCTTCAGGATGGCGTCAATATGCACAGAGAAGTTGAGATGTTGGTCCAACCAGACCCCAAGATATTTAACTGAGGATGTGTCCTCAAGGGTTGTCCCATCGAGATTGTGGAAGAAAGGCAGGCCAGTGAGCCTAGAGAGTCTCTGCCTGATGCCAAAGGTCATAGAGACTGTCTTCTTGGCATTGAGGAAGAGCTGGTGAGAGGCAAACCAGAGCCGAACTTGGTTGAATTCATGTTGTAAACTCGTTTCCACAGCAGCAGAGCTTTTGCCAGAATGGTGAAAGATAGTATCGTGGGCATACTTATGGATGGAGGAGGTGGAGCATGCTATGGGAAGGTCATTTAGGAAGATGGAGAAAAGCAGGGGACCAAGCACTAAGCTCTGGGGAATGCCAGTGTTGATAGGGAGTGGAGGGGAAGTAGAGTCGGAGATTCTTACCGATTGGGTCCTACCAATGAGGTAGGATTTAAATCAGTTTGTAGCAGACAAGGCAAGGCCTGCTGTGGAGATGGAGTCATGAAAACAAAAGTGTGGGAGACAGTGTCAAAAGCTTTGGCTAGATCGACAAAGATGGCTAAGGTGATCAGGCCATCATCCTTCCCAGTAAGGATGGAATCAGTGAGTCTGAGGAAGGAGGTGGTTGTTGAATGGTTCTTCCAAAAACCAGTTTGGAATGAGGTGAAGAAGGAGGAATCAGTGAGGAATCAGTGAGGAAGGAGGAAAGTTGGGAGAGAACCAGGTGTTCTTGGAGCTTAGCAAGGGTAGAAAGGAGAAGGATAGGGCAATAGTTATCAGAAGTGGTTGAGTTGCCACACTTGGGGAGAGGAAGGACAATGGCATGTTTCCAGGAGGTGGGAGCTTGAACAGATGTAAAGGAGAGGGTTACGATTGAAGAGATAGGATAAGCAATTGCAGGAGCAGAGAGGTAGAGAAGTTTAGGATCAAGATCATCTGGACAGGAACCTTTTGTGGGGTTAAGGGAAAGAAGGGCACTTAAAGCTTCATCAGGGAAGATAGTGGAGAAGGAGAAAGCTTCATCTGGGGAGATAGTGGAGAAGGAGAAAGGGGGAGAGACAGATGTTAGATGTGGTGGTGAGCTCAAGGTAGGAGAGGGAGGGAGGAAGCATAGGAGAGACGTGGCGCAAGAGATGTAGTAGGCATTAAATTCATTGGCCACCATGCAAGGGTCATATACCAGGGAATTATTTATGTTAAGAACTGTGGGGGTTTGAGTGGGAGTAGAGAATAGGGCATGTACCACCCTCCAGAATTTGGATGGGGAGTTTATGTTTATGAGGAATGAAGATTTGAAATTTTTGAACTTTGCCAATCTGGTAGCTTTAGTACAAGATTTGCATAGCATTCTGTACGTGGCATAGTCACTGGTGTGCCTTGTACATTTGTGTTTTTTCCATGCCCGGTCGTGATCTTTGAAGTAATTCCAGGGGTGATCCAGGGGAGGTGAATCCCACAGACTCTGGTCCTCTTAAAGGGAGCAAATGTGTTCCAGATGGAGATGCATTTATCCTTGAAATAGTCAAGGACTTGGTCAACAGAGGTTGCAGAGGAGAGGAGGCCCATTCTGTAGAGGCAAGTTCAGATCTGAGTGGGGCAAGATCTAAGGATTTAAAGGAGTGAAGCTGAATTATTTTGGGAGGGGGTTTGGAGCAATGGACCTTTCAAACCATGAAAATGGGTTTGTGGTCATTAAGGGCATCTGGAAGGATACCTGTCTTAATGGCACAGTGCAGATGAGTAGTGAGTGCCCAGTCAAGCAGGGTATGATTTTGCATTTTATGATTTGGGTGTGTAGGCTCAAGTATAAGTTGAGTGAGGTTTAGTGCAGCAACATCATTCCATAGCTTACTCAACTTGGGAGACAACCAGTTTAGATTCAGGTCATCCAGTGTGAACAGCTCACCAGATTGTGAGATAGAGGTAATGGAGGAAAAGAGTTCTGCCACAACTGAAGGTTGGATGCTTGGGCAGCAGTAGATACTAGCTACAAAAATAGGGACTGTGAAAGGAAGAGTAATGTGGGTGACAAGGGCCTCATATGTAGCTGCGATGGAAAAAGATAGGATCCTTGTAAATTGCAATGAGGATAGGCTATACATTGCCACTCCCCCTCCCCGACCAGTCTGATCTTGTCTGGAGAGGGAATACCAAGGGATAGCAATGGCATTGTCTGGGATGCTTTTTTTGAGCCAAATCTCAGTTATAATTAAAATGTCTGGAGTGTGTGATACCACAAGAGTTTGGATGAGGTGAATTTTAGGTAGCAGGCTACTGATGATGATGATGAAAATAAAGTCATATGAGCCAAGGCTCGTCTACAAATGAATAACACATATTTCAGTTTTATAGTTCATATAATCACCTCAGTCCAACATTACACAGTTAGGCACACGGTAATAACATTAAAATTATACAATATTTTCAATAATATGTTCAGATCTATATTTTATATAAAATATTGAACTGGTGCTATAAACCAGTTAATATACAAGCTTATAGTTATGCTATTGCACTATGACTGTTTGATCACCAAAAGTCCCCATCCAGCTCCATTTTTATGGCTGCAGTGGACGGAGCCTGCAGGCATTTTGTGGTAGCTCTAAAAGCGAGCAACCAGATTGACACCATGGAGCGCTTTCAGTTTAGGTTGCAGAATGATCATTCTGCAACTCAAACTCTCTACCTCCCCGTGGATGCACTATTTCTTTGGCTATCAGAACATAACACAGTCCACCATGTTCAAGATGGCCACTGAAGCCCAGTACACTTGCACGAGTTGTCGCACATGTGAACAGAACTCCAGCAGCCATCTTGGGCATGACGGACTGTGCCATGTTCTGCTGTAACTTCATTGAGCTTAGCTGCAGCTGTATCAGCACTGGAAAGAACATGTATGTTTTGCTGTCACTACTCCACCTATACTACTTTTGTGATGCACTATGGTTGATATGTACTTGTACTTTTTGTTAGACTTGGCAAATATGCAACAGATGGCAGAGTGAGTTGCCTAAATAGTATATCATGTTTTGACATAATTTTTTCCATTGTGAGATAAACACATCTTGAAATGCCATAAATTCTATATCTTATTTGCTTTCAAGAGTGTTGCTATGTACAGCAACTAGCATACATTCTCTGAATTGCATATTTGCCGTTAGTGGACATTTTCTAATCTGATGTAATAATGATCTGTTCTACAGCAAATCTTAACCTAAAAGAAAATAACAATCTGAGCATTAAGAATTAAAAGGGATCCAAACCTTCTGAACAGATTCGGAGGAGTTGAGACAGTGGCATGTCCATTATATTGGCAGTGTATAATAATTCTCAGGAGACAATAACAGCAGAATGATGCAGCATCAATAGACACTGTTACTGCAGATATGGACTTTTATAGAGACCGTTTACTGTTTTCTGTGATTAAGACATCTTAAGCTTCATGTTATTTATTACTGAGCATGCTGCCATGCTTATGATGGGCTTTCTTAGTACAGTCTGGGTGCTGAACATTCTTCTCCTTCAATAGAGGCTGCAATCCTTTAGAGCTGTGCAAGACAAATGCTGTTTCACCAAAATGACTATAAGGCATATTCCATTTCTTCATTATTAAACAATTTTCAAGTGTTTAAACAAATGTAATGTAATGTCGGTACCATTTACATTTGCATACAAATTGAAATTAAATGAGTCTACAGTACCTGTAGTTGCAGAATAGTCTGCTGGCCTGTTAATCTAAGCTGCCTGGAGTTATTTATAATTGTATATGCTTTCCATTAGCCTTGTTTAAACAATCTGGTGGATTTCCACAGCATAAATAGGAAGTATCTTATTCCTAAATGGACGGAAAGCACCAATAACATTACTTACACAAGGAAAGCAAATTCTACTGCAGTTTAATTAAAATCAGCCTATGAGAGGCAAAACTCCGTCTCTAGAGCATCCTTTAATTTATGCATATTGCTTCTCTTCTGGGTCCCTTGCTGGGGTGTATCTTTTATATTAATTCACTTAGGTAAGTTCTTAATTAAGCTTCCAAATGGGAAACAGCTTTTCATAATTCACACGGTTCCTGCTCAAGTGAAACATATTGTACTGTAGGCTACAAAGTAGTTGTAGTCTCCTATCTATTTTAATCTGATCAATATTATATATGAAATAGCCCACCCCTACTGTATATCAACAAATGAAGCTATATCTTTTATTGTTCACTGTTATATAAAACATAGCTTCATGTTATCAGAACAGCAAGTAGTTGCAGAGTGGGAGGCATACAAAATGGGTATTGTTTTTTGGTTTTTTACCTGACAGAAAAATAGTCAGCTGGAGATGCTTTCATTTAAAATAGGTCATATAATAAACATCTAAAATTCTTAAAAGTCAGACTTAACTGATCTTTGTGCTAGTTGTTCAGCCTTCACAGGCACTAGAAGATCTACCTGCCAATCATCAGTATTACGTCTCACTGGATGTAAGGTTTTGCACTTCAAACTTGGCTTGCAAATGTGCAGATTACACATATCTATTGAAATGTCTTGATTCCTTGTTGCAGCTCTGTGACCCTTGCACATGGGCTGTATTCACTTACAGTAGCCCAGCTGCTCTTCTTCGGTGAGAGTGAAGCTCCATGCTAATTGAAGGGCAGCCAATGAGACAAAGCTGGGCAGGACACCAGGTTTTTGGTTAGCCCTATGGATACAGCAGTTCAGATAAGAATGCCATTTCCACATTTCAGGCTGCATTTAATTTTGCAAAGAAATACTGCTGCCCACTGCCTCTCCTCTGTGCATTGATGAAGAATTTGTGCATATGTGTGTGTGTGTGTGTGTGTGTGTGTGTGTGTGTGTGTGTGTGTTATGGGGATTGATCTGGAGTATCCGTGTGCATGCATGCATATGTGTGTGTGTGTGTGTGTGTGTGTGTTATGGAGATTGATCTGGAGTATGCGTGTGCATGCATGCATATGTGTGTGTGTGTGTGTGTGTGTGTGTGTGTTGTGGGGATTGATCTGGAGCATGTGTGTGCGTGTGTGTGTGCGTGTTGTGGGGACTGATATGGGGCACAGAATGCTGCTGGAAAATGCAACTGGGGGAAACAGAGTTATCATAATGGGAGTCCCTCTTGCACAGCAGCCATATCCTTATAATGTCCAAAATCATCGGACTTTCAGCATGCTGCAGGGACAGTTCTATGTCATAATGGTGATCGCAGAATAGCGATTGCTGTTATGGCAAGTGTACATTGCCAAAAAGCAAATCAGTGAAGTACACTTATTGGTGAAGTAGACCAACACAATATTTAAAAGCATTAATGTGGGGGGCGCACCCCCGGACGACTTTAAATGACCAACTCCGGGGTGGGTGTATGTCAGAGAAAGGGAGAAAGTAAAAAAAAAAAAAATTAAGTACGATGTGTGAGCAAGAAAAATGTACTGCTCCCCAGTTCTGAACCCTGTACCTACTGCTCCTGAGCTAGCCACCTTCACCACCACACCACATGGCTAGCTTGGCAGCAGCACTCTGCACTGCCCCACAAAATCCCCTTCCCTATCCCTCCCCTTCCGGTCGCCATGTTACTGTACCACAACGTTCCCTTGCTCATCCCTACCATCACTGTACCATCCCTCGCTACCCTACAGGGTAGCCCAAATGTGAGGCACTGCAAATGAGTCGCCATTATTGTAGTCACTCATTTGCAGTCACCCATATCACGGGATGCCTGCAGGGCCCTATCCCCTGCCTATCTATTCGGTGTCCATATAGTTTTTCTGGTAGAGTGGGATCAGTGGGTGCTGTGGGGTGCTCTGTGTCACAGACCAGCTCTGTGTGCTTTCTTTTAAAAGTGGCCTGCTATATTTTTCACAGATAAATACTACCCTCTTGTCAAAAACACTGTCTGTTAACAGAATCATGAACCCAAATCTTTTGTCAGGCTATACAGTTTCCTTTTGGCTACTCAGTAGAGCTTTTAATATTATCTGGCAGAAGCAGAACATTTATCTGAATCCATTTCCATCCTGATTTGCTCAGATAAATGGAATTAAGCTAGTGAAGTTATGCAACTACATAGTACATTTAAAAATTGAAAAAGAATGTGTCAGTGTTCTAAACTGGTTCCAAGAAAATTCTGTCAATATAAAAATAAAAGATGGTTATGTGCAATATTCTTTGAGACAAAACAAAAGATCTCCATAAGACAACTGTTTTTAAAAAGACACTATCAATCCACTTCAGTTACAGTATATATGTATTGTATGTATGTATGTTTGGTTGACGGGTAAGTGAACTAGACAAATTCTGCCTATTTTCAGGCGGGGAGTTGGGGTTGCAGATGAATGCCAGCTGACCTTGAACCAGATTAAGCTGTTGGTGGTACTTTTAGTGAATGGGGGAAATTTGGCCAGGGCCCCAGGGAAATTCCCCTACTCTTTTCGACAAGTGCCATGGGATCTTTTAACATCCACCTGAACTACCACCAGAACAGGCAGATGGGACCTCAGTTTAACGTCTCATCCAAAAGACAGAACTCCCTCATGCTTCACTACAGTGCCACTGGGTTTTAACCCAGTGCCTGGTGTAGGGATAGAACCCACAGCCTTTTAATCTCCCTGCCTCAGAGGCAGTGTGCTACTTGCTGAGCCACTGACACTGCTGATGTACATAAGATTTATTGACCATGATAGAAATTCTGAGCAGAAGCTAATTTCCAGGTACAAACTGGTAGTGGGGTTTTGAGAGGGAGTGAATCAGCAAACAAATATAGCAACAGAAGTTGCATGTACTATAACAATTAAAATGCAGAGTTCAAGAATCATAAAAGCAATGCACAAAATGAACAAATACATAACTGTTTATGTTCACTTTTTTTGTAGTCTAAAAAAAATACATTTTATGATTTTTCCTCTGCTGTAGAAATTGTTGATATACTTAGCTATTGTTTGTCTGCTTTGTTTTTCTTAGTAAAAGAGATGGTCCGGAGAAAGACATCAAAAATGGTGAAAGGAATGCACCAGAAAACACGTGAAGAAAGATGGAAAGCCTCCATATGTATACCCTGGAGGAAAAGAGGGAGAGGGGGATATGATATAGACATTCCAGTACCTCAAGGGCATAAACAAGGTTCAGGAGGGTAGCATCTTGCAGAAAAAGAGAAGTGCAAGAACAAGTAGGCACAATATGAGACTGGGGGGGGTAAGGGGTAATGTGAGGAAATATTTTTTCACAGAAAGGGTGGTGGATGCATGGAACAGCTTCACTGTAGAGGTCATAGAAGTTAAATCAACAGGTGACTTTGAGAATGCATGGGATAGACAGAAGACAACTCTAGTGGTAGGAAAAAGAGGGTAAACTGCAGATTATTTAGGATCTGGAGTTTAAAGTAGGTAAGGAAATGATCAGACTAGCTGGGCCAGGTGGTCCTTATCTGCCATCAAATTCTCTGTTTCTGTTTCTAAATAGTTCGGCTTTAGTAAGACCTTATTGAAGCTGGCCTGTCAGCACAGCAGTAGGGCTGGCAGCTATCGTGTCAGTGATCTAGGATCAGGAGCAAGCCAGGATCATTAGGGGCCAGCCAGGGGATGAGGAGGATGAATTGTCTGAGGGAATGCTGTACTTCTCTATGGATGGAGCTAGTACTCTGCCACTGCAGCAGAGCCACCTGCGTGACCACAGATGAAGCTGCATGGTCCATGCTCCATGAGCCAAGGAGCAGATGGCTGATGCTGCACAGTAGCACACTCTGCATTCTCGTATATGGCATCCTTGCCATTGGTCTCTCAAAGGTGGGACATGGGAGAAGAGAATGAAAATGACCCTGGCACCCAGAGTGACAGACCTCAGTATATTCTGGCCCTGCACCTCTGCTGCAGCCACCTGATGCATAACTGCAGTTGGGGCATATCCCCCTTAACCAGACCCCACCTGGGGGGTAAAGCAAGGCTCCATGGAGGATGAAGCTGGCAGTTGAGAGCAGGGCTAAGTGTCAGATGTGCCTAAGGAGCAGTGATGGCACATTGCAGAGGGGCACTAGCAAGTGCTGTGTTGATACAGTAGGTGACAAATGGGCAAACAAGATGGACCTTGGCTTTCCAGTGCTGTCACCTTTCTATGTTTCCATGTTTCTGCAGGATATATAAAAACTGCTACTGGTGTAAAATTATTCAAACATATTTCAAAACCTTTAATGTATCCCTCCTGAACCTTAGGAGCACCCACTCACAGTTCAGCTACTTTTGGGTGCATTTGTCTCCTCCCACTGCATCATGGGTTTCTGTTTTTTTGTGGGGGTGTTCCCAAGTGTCTAGAAGGATGTACAGGGAATGGAAGGACAGTGGGGGTGATTCAAAGAGTAAGTATAGAAGTTTTTTGTGTGGTAACACAAATATGATGACCAGTTAGTGTTTCACTTTTATTAAAAAAAAAAGGAAGCAGATACAAAACAGCCAGCTACATCTTCACATTATATAGCATGAAACATTAATAAAATGTTTTATCCTAAAGAATATTTAAGGCTTTAGGGGGGTTGTCTGTATCCCACTAATATATTATTGGTTATTAAAATGCCATTAAGTTTGTAATGAACTTGTTCCATTCAGTTAAATAAGTTCTGAAATTTAGACAGGTCTTAGAAAGCTCTTACTTTCTGTACAACTGCCTGTGCTTTGTTATATTTGTAGCCAAGAAATGGCAGTCTCTGTGTTAGTGATTAAAAAAGCAGGTACAGTATGCTAAAAATGTAGCCAGCTGTAGGAAATTCTGCTTGCCTGTGACTATAACAAAATCATGAGGGGAGCTGTACCATGATAAGAAAACTTGCAAGTTTTGGCAAGGAGTCAGACTTTAGCTTTAGTGAAGTTTGAGAGACCTTGCCAAATTATGAAGAAAGATTAACAAGAGTTTTTGGAATCAAACCAGGCAGAGAATCAATGTTAAATAGCCAATTACTTGGTAGTTGTTTGAGAACAAATATTTGCCTCACTTACAGATCTTTCATCTGCAAATAAAATAGATGACACTGCAATTGTTATAGCTTCTTAGATCTCTGAGAGAATATTATTTACCATACACAAATGTTGTAGTTAAAATATTTATTGCACAGATGAAAGCTGCCACCATGTCAAACTAATGCGAAGTATATACTGTACCGTAAACTGGGTGAAACTACTGCAGTGTGTAGGTTTGAAGAAACTGTCTTCCTTCTGCAAACCCATAACCACCCAGGTTGAACTTGATTACCCTTGAAGTCCTGTATACATTTTGGCATGCTGTACAAGATAGAATTAGCCAGATCCTACCCTCCATAGGCCCTCCTTAGCTGTCTCGAAGATTGGCTTGTATCTTGTATAGTGTTGTAATGGTAATATTTTAATATTTTATGTTGTCTTTGCCCACTAATGTGTGCATTTAAATGTTCTGTAAAGACTTCTTGTTGAACATAAAACCTAAACCTGAACATGATCGAAAGACCAACTTGTATGAGACATCCTCCATGCAGAGCATCACAGTGGTTTACTGAATTTCCTGCATACTGAAATATTGTCCTGACATAAAGCACTTCAAATTGGAACAGTCAGCATGAAGATCCCAATGTCATGTGTGGGATTTGCACTTTGCACGTAAAAACATTGTTTACTTGCTGTTTTACTGCAGGATAGTAGATTACAACAGGCTGATTCTGCCAATGTCAAAGCTGACATTTTCTGTATCCAGAAATCCCTGAATCTTCTGCAGCTCATATCAGAGCAGGACTGCAGGAGGGGAAGACTCAGTAGCCTGTAATGCATGTTAGATATTTGATGAGCTCAGATCAGATGTTTTCTGGCCCTGCTGTTCTCCCAGGGCTGAGTACAGTCCTGTGTAAGTGTACTTTGCCTTGGGAGGACAGTATGACCATTTGTATGTAAACAGTAAGTAAAAAAGATGCTTTTGCATAAGAAGTGCAAATTAGGGCCAGCCCCACGCTTGAGTGTACGGATCCTAGTGGTGATTGCTTCCCTTTAAACAGTGAATACCTTTAATGTGACTTGTCACAGAGTACAAAAGTTTCAATGCCAGAAACATGTTAGAACAAATGTTTTGGATTTTGTAAGGAAAACAATCACTAGTACAAAACCAGTGCACTCAAAATTCACTTGCTATTGACCAGTGCAGTGAGATGAATCATTCACCACAGTGTTGCTGGTTTTATTTATGACTTTGTTTTTTGGGTAAGTGCACTGGTCTAGGGGACCGTTTACAGACACGACCCGGGCCAAGAGGCACATATCAAGCGTAATACAGGATAATGTACAATCAGAAGACATTGCATAGGTAAGAAACAGCAGTGGTCAAAGCAGCAAGGGATATTACAATAATAACAATACTGTAGCATTTATAGGAGGTAAAACCACAAAGGGAGAAGCAGCAGTTTCCATTATTTTTACTGTTGTACCACAGCAAGCAGGGAGTGAGCAATACTTGCAGAAATAATATATCAGCAGAAAACAAAGCAATTGGTAAAACAGCTGTGATCAAAAACAGTGGAGGAAAATCCAGTAAACAGTATCAAAAGTACAGTAGATAAGATTAAAAGCGAAATAAGCAGCAAATTAGTTATTCTACGGTTAAAGACAAACAACTGGAGTGGCATGATCAGGTACAAGGAACCCACTGATCCCCCCTCCCAAAAACAGTGATGAGCCCAATCCAGGCAAAAGTGACCCATCAGAGCAGAAAGGAGGAGAGAGAGTCATGTCAGAGTGAGTGAAAGAAACTAAAGCGGGGGTAGGTACTACTTGGCAAGGCAGTTGCAAGTGTTACGATCAAGGAGCCAGGATTTGAATATACACTTAAAGGTGAGATGCATATCGGCTGATCTGAGGGGTGGTGGAAGCATATTCCAAAGTGAAGGGGTTGCAACTGATAGGGTATTGCCACCCATTTTGGTAGAGGTTCTCGGAGTCAGCAGTGGAGGGACAGTAGAGGAACCTAAACTCCTCGGAAAGATGTGGTGCTCACAAAGGAAATACAGGGGGGATGCAGGGCTGCTACATATAATAGCATCTCTGAGACATGCAAGGGTAAAGTATGACTGGCCTTGCAAGGAGAACCATCCAAGGGATCTATAAAGGTTGCAGTGGTGAGTGGAATCAGGGGTGGACAGGGCAAAGCGGCATATGCTGTTATAGACAGATGAGAGTCTGGTTTGAAGGGTTGAAGAGACATGGGTGCACATTGGTGAACAATAGTCCAGGATTGGGAGTAGGCTTCTGTTAGCTATTGCCAAATGTGCCTCCCTTGTCAGATAGGGTAAGACACGATAGGCAGCACTGAGTTTCTGATTGATCCTATGGACTTCAAGATTTAAATGGTCAGTGTGGGAGAGGGTTGGATCAAGTGTTACCCTTAGGTATTTTAAAGAGGGGATGACTTTGAGGGCCTGGCCATCGGGGGGGGGGAGGACAAGTAGAGAGGAGTTAGCTTTAAGGGTTTTGGCAAGGTATGGCTTGGACCCAAACAGCATGGCCTTTGTTTTTTTGGAACTTGACCAGCATCAGGTTAGAGGTGAAGCAGTTTTGGGAGGCGCAATAATTTAGGGAGAGGACAAAGGATATGAGTGGAAGGGATTTGTCACTCTGGAAGATAACAAGGTCATCCGCATAAAGGAGGGATTCACATGAGAGACAATCAGAGGAGAGAGTATTAATAAATATTGAAAAGAGCACAGGGCCCAGGAGGGAGTGACCATGCCAATGCATACAGATTGGGAGCACTCGGAGAGGTAGCTCTGAAACCAGTTTGTGGTTTCTGCAGAGCAGCCAATAGAGTGAAGCTTGGAGAGGAGGAGGAGGGGATGGTTGGCAAGATCAAAGGCTTTGGATAGATCCATGAAAAGTGTACCGGTGGCATGCTCATGGTTCATGTTAGTGAGGACTTGGTTAGTAAATAAAGTCAGGGTGGTAGTTGTGCTGTGGAGTCTATAGAAGCCATGCTGCTGGTTGCTTAAGATATTACAAAAAACACAAAGGCGCTCGCACTAGGACAGGGTGCCATGGAAAACTCAAAATCAAAAACACAAATCCAGGCACTCACCACCACAAAAGAACTTAGCTAGAAACATTTTAAAAAAGGTTTGTTTAATCGCCTGACGTGTTTCTGGTCCCACTGGACCCTTCATCAAAGGCGTTGATAAAGTGTCCAGTGGGACCAGAAACGCGTCAGGCGATTAAATAAACCTTTTTTAAAATGTTTCCCTTCTGGGCTAAGTTCTTTTGTGGTGGTTGTGGTCGCAGATTCTCTTTACTGTATATACTTTACCTTAAATTCTATATACTCAATAACCACACCCAATGGTTATTCCAATAAACTTCAGTTTATTGTCTGTACACACATGTGTGGGAGCCTCGGCTAAAGGCAAGAGCTCCCAGAACAAAGGGTTACACAGCATTTTATAACTTTCTTAGCACGTACACATTTTGTTACAGCAAATAGCATTATGAGTCGTGGTACTATCTCCAGACCCCCACTCCAATTTCTACATGCCTTTCCATATATAGAGTTGTTTTTCTGAAACCTTGCTTCTCCTTATCTCAAACCTAAGGAGCTGGTTTCAGCCAGCACGAGTTACTGTTTTTCTGCTTGCCTTGCGATTCTTATGAACTTGCAATGACCCTTAGCTTTTACTCAGACTTGGCTAATATTCAACTACACTGGCAGCTTTACACTATAATATACTGTAACACACTTTACTTTATGTATGCATGAATCCACTCTATATGTATGTACAAGAGAGAGATATATAAAAAAGGAAATTCTTCCACATGGTGAGTGCCTGGATTTGTGTTTTGTTGCTTAAGATATTGTAGTTATCTAGATAATCGGATAGCTGCCGGTGAACAACCCATTCGGAGAGCTTACTGAGGTGGAGGAGAATGGATATAGGATGATAGTCGTCAGATAGAAGGGGGTCACCAGATTTGAAAATAGGAACCACCTTGGCTGACTTCCAGGGGAGGGGCATGTCAGAGGTAGTCAAGGCAAGATTAAAAATAAATGAGAGAGATTTGGCAATAAGTGCGAGACAAGTTTGAGCTATGCCCTCCATACCCCGTAAATTAGGATTCTCAACTCTGGGGGGTGCATGTTGAGGAGGGGGTGCAGCTCCTCCCCCCCAAAAAACACTGTCTCGGGCTGGGTGCAACAAAAACTACTGGTGCTCGGTCCTGAACCCCGTATCCCCGCTGCCAGAAGCTGGCACCTAACCCACCATGCCACGATGCCAGCTTGCCCAGAACCACGAGCACCACCTCACATACCCTCCCACCCACATTTGTCGTGGAGCTCACTCCCACTCACCCTCGCATGTGAGCACGCCGCCTACATCCTGTCGCCTTTTCACAACCCACCCCATCTGGTCGCTGACCCCACATCCCCACTGGGCACTAGCTGAAAGTGGGTCACCATTTCAGCAGGTGCCCACTTGCAAATGCCCCATATGATGGCATACTGAGGTCCTGTATGTCCAAGAGAACATCCGTGAAGTGAGTTACAGTAAGAGATGTGTCAGTAGTAGCATATAGGCCCTGCCAAGGTCCTGTATGTCCAAGAGAACATCCATGAAGTGAGTAACAGTAAGAGATGTGTCAGTAGTAGCATATAGGCCCTGCCAGTTTGCAGCCCTAAGTTCTTCTGAAGTTGTGGAAAGTTAGATATTTGGGTGGGGGTTGGGGGGCCTTGGAGAACCAAATGGCAAAGGTAGGGGAGTGGTCACTTAGTCAGAAAGAGTACCATCTTGAATAACACGGTCATCACAGTTAGTAATCACCCACTCAATTAGGAAGTGGGTAGAGGTACGAGGATTCAGTCGATTAGGAAGGGTGATGATTTGAGACAGATTATGTTGCATAAGCGAGTTCGCGTAGTCGGTTTCCTGGCCATCCAACCAGTTAAGGTTGAAATCACCCAGGAAGATGACTTCCCTGGCAGGGGTGAGAGATTCAAACCTGGAAAGCAGACTTCGGAGGTCAGCTATGCCCCCATAAGGAGGGTTGTAGCAGCAGCCCAGATAGAGTTTTTTAGTTTCACCCAATGTAACTTCAATTAAGAGGCATTCACTTGAAGAATCACAGTTAGCGCAGAGGGAGTTAATGGCAGAAAGAGGTTCCCTGACTAAGATAGCAACACCACCACTCTTTTTTTTTAACCTTGCCCTATCTCTGCACAAGATGGTGTAGTCAGGGGGTAGAAATATAGCATCAGAATGGTGCGGCTTAAGCCATATTTCTGAGAGACAGAGTATGTGGTGCTTGTGCAGGGCAAGCCAGGCTTCAAGATCAGTAAATTTAGCAGGGAGACTACAAATGTTCATGTGGGCAAGTTTTATTCCTGGAGTAGTGGCCCAGATGCTGCAGGTGGATGTGATGGGGTGTTAGAAGGACTAGGTGTTGATTTAGTGTCTCCACCCAGTAGAAGGATGGAAAAAAGGTGAAGGTAAAAGCGTGGTGTGCCAGTGAGGGAGGAGGGAGAGAGAGAGAGAGAGAGAGAGAGAGAAAGTAAAGAAAAAAGCCTAAGAGGTGATGTTCATGGTTGGGGAGGAAAACCAGGGAGTGTGATATGAGGAGGGTACTTTCCCACCTTAGAGGATATTGGGTGCCTGAATCTTCAGTGAAGAGCTGGTGATAATCCTGATCAGACAATATAATGGAGGCAGTGAAATCTACTGTCAGGAGGGTGCCTAGGAGAGAGGTAGTGGTAAGGGGCAGGAGTGGGGACTTCATGTTGAGAGGAGTAAAGCTAGAGAGGAGTAATTTGGGGGGGCACCGTCAGCGAGATGAAAGATGGGAAAAGGACCAGATTAAGAGGAAAGGATTAAAAAATACTATTACTCAAGTGGTTGAAAGTGGGAATGTGCCTTTAAGGGAGCAAATCCATATATGTTTGACCGAATCAAGATGAGGGGCAGCAAAGGAGGAAGAGGAGATCCAAGAGAAGAGACTATTTAAATAATGGTGGAGGTGAGGGGTTCGGACAAAGTACAATGTACAGTAAAATTCTGTTAGATTCTGGTAGCCAAGAAGCATAGGTCACCAAGCTACAGACTTAGCTCTGGATATAGCGCCCGACCAATAGGGAGCTCAGGCAAAGGAAAGCAACCGATGTTGAGCCTTCAGTGAGAATGAAGCAGCCAATGGAAGAGCTGTGTCAGTCCCGGGTTTGGAAATTGAAATTCAGCATACCTGGGTGGGTTACTTGGTGGGCCAGTGGAGGTCAGAGAGCGACCAGCAGGAGAGCTGCAACCTTGGAGATGCAGCAGATGTGATCCTTTGAGGACAGCGCACCTGGCCAAGGGCCACTGAGAGGCTTAGCTGTGGAAGGGAGAGATAAAGAAAGAAATTAACTGATGGATAATTGCAAGCAGAAATTTGTGCGCATGGAGCAGTCAGGATGGGAGACAGGGGAAGCAACAAGTGAGAAATGCAGCAGGGGCAAGGTAAATTAGTGGGAGGGACCCTAGGAAGGCTGCTGAGGGGAGGCATATGAAGTGCAGGTGTAGGATCTACCTCTGGATATGTCAGTTGGCCTGAGCCTTCAGACAGATAAGACTGCAACAGCTGGCCATGGAGCAATGAACATGTACCCTTTCTTCAACGAATCACTACCTGAGAACAACAAAACAATGTTACAGTGATACACCAGAGTAGGTCTGCTTGCTGTACTGAACAATACAGGGAAGATCAGCCAGTGTAAAATATTGGATTGTACTCTGATAGGAATGTTAACACTGTAGTGAGCATGTAAAACAATACTGTGTAACAGATGACTATTAGATATTTTTGGTGCAGTGTTAGCCACTGCTAAGCAATTTAGATCACAAATTGTGAGAAAGAGATAATGTGACCTACTGAGAATTGAACCCAGGCCCCCAGAATACTGTCCCAATGCTCTAACCACTGAGCTGTATGTGGCTGGACATGACTCTTCCAAGACATACTTTCTTTCTCTGGTATTGCAAATTCTGCAAGTAGGAATGATCGAGATAACAATTAGATGTTTTTGGCATAGTATTAGCTACTGCTAAACAATTTAGATAAATTGTAGTGAGAAAGAAACAAGCATTTGTCAGTGCCGAATGTTTGCTTGCTGGCATTGGCAGTGGTAGTGTAGAAGTCACAGAGCTGCGTAATAGGAATGGCAGTGAAGTATTGAACTGAAGCCAACCCCACCACCACCCTGCAGAGAGCGATAGGCATTGGGGTGTGCCTTTGGGTCATCAGGCATAACAGCCACGCCATTTCACCACACCCCACCCTGCAGTCACTGACAAGTGTCACGGTGTGCCTTGGGGTCTTTGGCCCTTATGTGCACCCCATTCCATCAGGAAGTACGGTGAGATGGGTGCGGTATAGGAGAATGGGGTGAACTTTAGGGCCGAAGAGTCCAAGGCATACCTTGATGCCTCTCACTGGATGCAGGGTGTGGAATGGTAGGAGCATTACAGGCAAGAATCCCAAGTCACATCCCTGATGCCTGTCATTCTCTACAGGGTTGGGTGTTATGGTTGGAAACCCTAATACCTCAGGCATTTGTTGGTATTTTCACTCCAAATTTTCAACATGGTTTTTTGTGACTCCACCTCATGAACAGTGGCAATATCAGTTTGTTAGCCGAAAGCTGCTTATGCACAGTGACTACGGCATTTAGCACCACAGGTGCAAAAACATTCCGAACAGGATGTAAAAAATGACAGCTGTACTGTTCATGGGGAGGTGTAAAAAATGGCAATGTTGCAAATCTGCAGTAAAAATATTAAAAAAACTGATGAAGTCATGAGCGTGCATAGAAACTGTGCAACGCACACCCATAATGTAATTAGTTTGAGGATTTTTTACAGCAGATTGTCAACACAGGCATTTTGGGAACTCCGATCATGAACTGTGTCACTGTGATTTTCTTTATCTGTTCAGAACTCTGATTTCCCACAGCGACCACGCATCTCTGCACTGAAAGTGGGAAAACACATTTCGGCCATGTTGTGAAAAATGACAGCTGTACTGTTCATAAGGAAGTGTGGAAAAATGTCACTGGTGAAAATCTAGACTGAAAATATTACAAAGTAATGATCTTATGAGGGTGCGTGGAAACTGCGCAATGCTCACTCATAACACGGTCATTTTATGGACTTTTGTCACCAAATTTTCAACATAGCCATTTTAAGACCTCTGCTCATGAACAGTGTAACTGTGATTTTCTTAATCTGTCCCAAACATTGCTTTCGCACACCGACTGCACCATTGTGCGCTACATGTGCGAAAACACATTTGGGGCGACGTGTGAAAAATGGCAGCTGTACTGTTCATAAGGAAATGTATTAAAATGGCAATGTTGAAAATCTGGAGTGAAAATATTGAACTTACGAGCGTACGTAGGAACTGCTCAATGCACGCTCGTAAAACAGTCATTTTTAGGAATTTTTTCACCAAATTTTCAACATAGCCATTTTAAGACCCCTGCTCATGAACAGTGTCACTGTGATTTTCTTAATGTGTCCCATACATTGATTTCACACACCGACTGTGCCATTGTGCGCTACATGGGCGGAAACATGTTTAAGGCAAGATGTGACAAATGACAGCTATACTGCTGATAAGAAAGTGTAATAAAATGGCAATGTTGAAAATCTGGATTGAAAATATTGAAAATTCGCAAACTTACGAGCGTGCATAGGAACTGCGCAACACGCGCTCGTAAAACAGTCATTTTAGGATTTTTCACAAATTTTCAACATAGCCATTTTAAGACCTCTGCTCATGAACAGTGTCACTGTGATTTTCTTAATGTGTCCCATACATTGATTTTGCACACCAACTGCGCCATTGTGCGCTACATGGGCGGAAACACATTTTGGGCATGATGGGAAAAATGACAGCTGAACTGCTTATAAGGAGGTGTGGTAAAATGGCAATGTTGAAAATCTGGAGTGAAAATATTGAAAATTTGTGAACTTACAAGCGTGCGTAAGAACTGCGCAACGTGCACTCGTAAAACAGTCATTTTTAGGAATTTTTTCACCAAATTTTCAACATAGCCATTTTAAGACCTCTGCTCATGAACAGTGTCACTGTGATTTTCTTAATTTGTCCCATACATTGATTTCGCACACCGACTGCGCCATTGTGCGCTACATGGGCGGAAACACGTTTTAGGTGATATGTGAAAAATGACAGCAGTACTATTCATAAGAAGGTATGGTAAAATTGCAATGTTGAAAATCTGGAGTGAAAATATTGAAAATTCGCGAACTTACGAGCCTGTGTAGGAACTGCGCAATGCACGCTCGTAAAACAGTCATTTTTGGAATTTTTCCACCAAATTTTCAAAATAGGCTTTTTGAGAGCCCACCTTGTGAACACTGGCAGTGTTGTTTTTTTAATCATTCCGGAAAGGTGATTTTGTGCAGTGGCTGCGAAATCACCCTTCGGGCCCGAGTAACGCCATGACAGTGACAGCATTCATGAGAAGGGGTCCCAAAAACCCCATGTTGAAAATTTGGTGCAAAAATTCAAAAAATGCCTGAGATATGCAATAAAGTTGAAAAACCCTACTTATTCCATTATACAGCCACCGGCATTTCTCAGTTTGCGGTCGGCTTTGAAGAGTGCAGACGTGTTCTGTCCACCAAAGATCGCTGCAATACCCAGAGGTAAGTATGGGGTGAGGTGTAGGGAGGCAGGTGCGCAGGGTGGGTGCGGGTTGTGGGGGCCAGAAGACTGCGTGGGACCTTTTTAATTTACAGGTTGTCTTTTTTTTAAATTGACGACGTTGATCGCTGCCATGCTGGGGTGGGCTCCAGCATGGCACAAGGATGGCTGGTTGGGGCGTGGTGCCGACGGGGATTGGGCACCCCTGCTCATTATAGCATCAGTTGCCATGCTGGGGTTGGCTCCAGCGTGGCACCCAGTACTCGGGGTGAGGACAGTGGAGCCAATGGGGGATTGGGCACCTCTGGCCGGTTATATCATGAGTTGCCATGCTGGGGTGGGCACCCAGCGTGGCATGTGAAAGGCTTTTGGGGAGCTACAGCACAACTGACGGGATTGGGCACCCCCGTCGACTATACATGTGTGCTTGGGGGGGGAGCACGCAGTATGCGTGTGTGTGTTTGTGTGTGTGTGTGTGTGTAAGGGGAGCTGTGCATGAGCAGGCGATATCTGATCACTGCTCACTGAAGTGTAGTTCCCCCTTTCAACTGTACGCCACTGCATTTTGGAGCTGTCCTAGACAGCTCCAGCATGCATTGGAGACTGGGGCCGTGCCTGCCAACACACTGACTGAATTGGAAGAGGGGGTGACACACCTCCGAAAACTCGGATGATGGCATTATGTTTCTTGCACATGCGTGCAAGCAAACATAATAATGTGACTTACTGGGAATTTAACCCAGGCCTCAGGAATACCATCCTGGTGCTCTAACCACTACACAATGGGCTAACATGGCTGGACCTGAGTCTTTCTGGCCACACTTCCTTTCTCTGCTATTGCAAATCTTGCAACTACTATAGGAACAATCGAGATGACAGATGTTCGTGTTGCAGTATTAGCGACTGCTAAGCAATTTAGATAGCAAACTGTAGTGAGACAGAAATAATGTCACCTACTGGGAATTGAAACCAGGCCCTCAGAATATTGTCTTGGTGCTCTAACCACTCAGCTATAGGCTTACAGGGCTGGAACTGATTATTCCCATACACACTTCCATACTCTGGTATCACAAATCCTCTAACTAGGAACAATCAAGATGACAAATAGATGTTTTTGGTGCAGTATTAACCACTGCTAAGCAATTTAGATCACAAATTGTGTGAGAAAATAATGTGACCTACTGGGAATTGAACAGCTGCCCTCCCCCCCCCCTCCAGAATACCATCCCGGTTCTCTAACCATTGAGGTATAGGCTCACATGACATGCTATGCAATTGTAAGCAATAATGGGATAACAATCTTGAGTGAAACCTACTCAACTATTTCTGAAAAACTGTAGAAGCCTAAATTAGAAAAGTAAGCTACTTTCAATAAGTTTTGTGTTTAAAATTGTACTCTGATGAAATACCTTTTAGTAACTGTTACAGCACTGATCAGGTGGGTAGAGTACATTTAGAATAACAGGAGAATGAAAGGCAAGATGCTCTGCACTTATGGGTCAAAACTGGGTCCATATGTTTTATCTAGTTTGGTCTAGAAAACATAATATCACTGATTAAGAACAAATGGCATGTTGAGAATATAACACTGTGGTCAAGCAGGCATGAGGTTCATAAAAGATTTTGAAGCTAAGCAACATGTACAGTATCTGAAAAAGTGGTGACAGGTTTGTAGCACTCTGTCTTTTCCCTGCATGTTGCAGGAAGCTTAAATCAGCAACTAAAAAATAAAAACAACAGGGTATAATTTCTCCAGCAACTTAAAGTGAATGGACAGCAGCCATCATGTGTGTACCCAAAGCGGGATTAAGAGGTCACAATAAACCCTTGGCTTGATGTGTACCACTACCTTATTTGTAAAGCATGGGATTTGTTTATTCTGCTAACTGGTGGAATATAATCCACTAAATTAGATTTTTGTCACAATCCACTTATTCCTGGGTATACAACGATTTCCTATTAATAATAAAAATGTAGTGCCAATATAGAATAGAATCCACAATTGAAAATGAAAGTGTGCGCACTATAAAGCATTCATTTTTTTTACTTTAAATAAATGTCCCATAAATGTTTTATTCTTTTCTCACAATATTACTTCCAAAATTTAATTCTCATACCATATACCAGGTGCTGAAAAAAGCACATTTCATATATGGACTTAACTCGCGAGTCATTTTTGTGGTAATATTTTTCCTCTTGTGCAATATAGCCCTTTATAGTGATTTACTGTGAGCTCTATCTATCCTGTATAAAAGACTAATTATTGTTAGTGCCTTTCTCAGACTGTCACAGGAAGTTTATTATAATATTATAGATGGCTACTGAAGGTCTTAAATTTGTAAGTGTATGCCTTGTCTAGGCATATCTTATGCTTTCAGTTTCTTTTGATTTGTTCCTGTCTCTTTTAAATTTACTGCTCATCATTCTGAGGAGGGGACCTATAGTCATCTTTTCACTAAACTCCAGATCTATGAAGCAGTAAATACAGCAATTCACTTTTTTTTATCAACGTCTTTATCCTCCCAGCAAGTCACCTCCAGTATGGATCTGGCCACTAGGCAGCTCCATGCCATCAAACAGATGACCTCCTCACTGGGTAAAAAATCTAGCATAGGGGCTTGGCAGGCATTGTTGTGCTCATGTGTGTTGGTGCCATCTTTACTGATGGCCATCAATTTTTCACCTGAGTGTTTTTCCCTCCTAGTGGCAAGGCAAGAAAGTTTATTTTTAATGCCCTTTCCTGGAGGCTTAAGGCACTGCAAAAATCAATACATAGATGACAAAATAAAGAAATAAAACATAAAAACAAATTACCCACTGTGCTGGTGGAATGAAAGTGAAAAGGCAAGGAGTCCCATAATAGTGGGACAGCCACAATAAATGCCCTGTTCCTGGACAACTTCAGCCTTTACTGGGGTACAGTTAATAATCCAGTACTAGTGGAGTGAAGAGGGCAGAGGCAGTTATGAGGGATCAGATCATCTCTCAGGTAAATAGGTCCCATATCGTATAGGGCCACGTATACTAACAAGCATATCTTAAAGCTGATGTACCACCAATTGGGCAGCCATTGCAGATTGAACATCACCACAGGGATATGATCCCTATGAGATGTACTACATAACAGTTGGGCATTCTGAATCAATTACAGATGACTCATCAGACTTCCCAATAACCCTAGGTAGAAGGCATTAGAGTAGTCCAGCCTGGATGTGACAAAGGCAAGGACTATCATCACCAGGTCACAGGTTGCCAGATGCAGTTTAATCTGGTGGTGTGCCCTGTGGATTGGCATAAGCTGGGCCCTCCAGTCATGCTTGCAAATCAGAGACATGCTATTGCAGAGATGATTCCTGTAACAATGTGTGTGTGTATCTCAACTTGAACACCCCCAAGGACACCAGGGGGCAGTGGTAGAGCAGGCCATGCATTCCTTACTCCACAGAGACAAGTGGTATAGGACAAGATGTCTTTATATTCTCCTAGCAGTCTGCATGATGATACAGACTCGGAGTATCAAACTTTGTTTCTGGTATGAAACATAGTTGCTAACTACAGCACTATCAAACTGGCCTAGCAATTCATCTTTCCTAAGTTGACCATGGTGGTTTTAATACAATATTCTTACCAGTACTCATACAATATGTGTTTTAGAAAAAGATGCCAGCCATCCACATTGTGAAGGGGTGTATGCTTGGCTGTAAACATACCTTTCACATAGCACTGGAAGGGAGTAGAGTCATAACCACATCTTGATGGAAGTGTGAACTGGCTGGCATGGGTGTCTCTGGTTGCCAAGCAATGATCTAGAGAGCACACAATCTAAACCCCGCTGAGTACCTGCTGCCAGTAGTATGGGAGCTTGTGCTAGAATGATGCAGGGAAAGCAGCACTGTAGGCATTAGGTCATACCCTTTTCCCTGTAGCTCATGCTCTTTCTATTTTAGAGGGGATTTACTTATTCATATCAGAAATACTTGCTATTTCTTAGCTTAGAGGAATGTTATAAAATAATGTGATAGTAAATAAAGCTTGAAAACACATATGTCAACATATTGAATAGAGGGGTAGGAAATTGGAGGGGGATCTAGAATTAGATGAAATAATGTATGCACTGTACTGTATATTAATTATATCACAGTCTGTGCAATCCTTTTCATAATCTCTGTTAATTCCTATATGTCTACTGTTGGTACCAATATGATTATTAGATCCCATGTACAGTACATACTGCATACTGTCATGTAACCTTGGGGTATAGTTTGCCTAATAATATAAAGTTTCATGAAATACAGTTGTGGCTAGTTCTATCTAGTAGTATACACTGCCACTTCTCCTACTACACCTCTGATGTCTCTATTTGCTTTTCCTTAATATAAACAGTTTAAATAAATAAATAAATAAAACACAATTTCTGGCTAGTTTTACATGGAGAACCATTGTAGTGACTTTGTGAAAATTTTGACTGGTGCTTTGAGTCTTAGCCCAGAGGCAAGTAGTTAAAATTCCAGCATTGCCAGAAGCATTAAAATTTGAACATGGTGTGCAGGCTTGATGGCACAGAGGGTTAAGGTGCTGGATGCCTTACCTCATGCTACGCTGGTGACCTGGGTTCGGGAATGGACTCCGGTCGCTCAGGGGTCATCCAGGGCAAGGAAGGATTGAATATCCACTGCCAATTCTCCTTTCTTGGGGCTGGGGGGACTCAGCGTAGCACTGTAGACTGACACCCAGCAGAGGCTGGGAGTCAGCACAGGTGTGATGCTAGAAAGGGTGGACCCATGCACAGGGCATAAGACTGCCTCCACAGAGATGGAGACAGTTGCCCTGCCCTTTGCATGTGCATGACTCTGGGGAGAAAACAGAAAAAGGTTTGGAGCTGGCAGGCTCAATGATGGCAGGTTGCACCCACGCCTCCCCCTGGCAATCTAGATGTTGGCTTTTGGGGGTGGGGGAAGGCTGGCACCTCTCGCCACCAGCCCTGTCACGGGGGGGGGCTACCCATGGGGGATGGCCAGTTGGGGTGGGTGAGAGAAAAGCCTCGCCGAAGAAGTGAGTCCCCTCTGAGTGTCCGGAGCTGCCTGCCAGCACCTGAAGAGGCATAAAGTATGTATGAAAAGGAAAAAAAGAAAAAAAAAGAATTTGAACTTGGCAATATGGTGACTTTCTTGATCTTAGTTATACCAGATTGATTAGCAGTTGCACTCAATGATGGAAACAAGTGCTGGCTCCCCGTAACATGAAATCTTGATATGAATTATGTGGGCACACAATCACTGTGCTAATTTAAAGGTAAGTGTTGATGGGCAGTAGCATTGGGACATGTACAGTCATGACCACATGTGGCAGATGTGTGTCATTTATGCTTGAGTGGGATTTGGTTGTTTAATATTGCTTTCAAGACCAGGGTCCTAGTGTATTTTTACAATATATTGTTACCCCAACAAAGTAAAGCGTTTTGTTAAAATATTGACTGACGAACACCATACGTATATTCAGAATTCTGGTACTCCAGGGGCCTACAGTGTATTAGGGTTGGCACAATACAGTGGTCAATTGGTGAAATACTGTTACAGTATTTCCATGCAGAATGTTACAAAATAGTATTGAAACATGAACTGAGTCATAGAAATGATACTAGACAAATTCATAACACTAATGTTCAGACTTAATATCACTTTACAATAGTTAGTCAAGCCTGAGGAGATGAGTATCCAGTTGAACATTAGAGGGATTTTAATAGATTAATGAACAGTGGAAACTGATTTGTACTAATATTCATTAAGTGTCAAACTCTGGAATATGGAGAAAATTTACTTGGAAATGTGTGCTTCTAAACGTTTGAGAACATTGGTTTTGCGGTATTAAAAATGTATGGTTAAATCTACTCTAATATACTGGAGAGATTGTAATGTGTAGAAAGGTCATAAAGCACATTGTTTGGGCATATAGTAAGCAGGAGAATATTTATTATGAGCTGGTGAAGGATATTATATGAGCTAGTGAAGGATATTGGGGAGGATTTATAAACTGAAATGGTATAGTTACCAGAGAATCTTTTGTTTGGAGCCTTTCATTAACATAGACTTTGCAACATGCAGAAATGTCTGTATTTTGCTCTGACTTGCAGCAAAGCAATGTGTCACTAGGAAACTGTTAAAGTAATTCATTTTAGACACCCACTGCAGAAACATGGCAGCAAAGAGGAACCTGGTAATTACAGACCGGTGACTCTTACTTCCACTGTGGGAAAGATCCTGCAGACAATGATTAAAGACCAGATTCTTTAATTCCTAAAAGACAAGGGGCAGATGAACAAAAAAACAGCATGGCATAATGGGGGAAGATCATGTCAGATGCACTTGATACACATTTTCAACATGCTGACATGATCTATTGACAGAGGTCAGCTAGTTAATATTCTTGTCTGAATTTCAGTAAAGTCTGACTCAGTGACATGTGGCAGACTGGTAAGAAAGGTGGGTGACCTGGGTTTAGGGTAAGGACTTACAAGATGGATTTGGAACTGGTTGTCTGGAAAGACACAGAAGGTGATCTTCAAATGCAAATTCTCTGGTGGTAAAGACGTGGCCAGTGGGGTACCTCGGGGGGAGGGTCAGTCTCAGGGTCAGTACTTATCAGTATGTACATTAGTGACACTGAGATTGTGCTTCTGTGGAAAGTGAGTGTATTTGCAGACAATAAAAAGTTTTTTGGGCGAGGGGACAGCAAAAATGAAAAATATGAAGTGGGATGTGGAGAGACAGGAAATGGGGTCTGTCATTTGGCAACTAAAATTCAATGCCACAACAATGAAAAGTGATGCACATTGGATGCAGTGATCCCTAGACAGAGTACTAGATCCATGGGGTGAAGGGAGAACACTCCAGAGAGGAATAGGGCCTGGAAAAAAATAGTAGCAGCCTAAAATACTCATCTCAGTGTAGCAACATGTACTGTATGGAAAGGCATATATTTATTTATTTGAGCTTTGGTGACGGGGTGAGTCCACTGAGACAATGCAGTCCCTTTTCCAGGGATGACCCAGGTATGGATTATATACAGTAGCAGTGCAAATTAACAGAGTGGTAATACATTAGACATTAATAGTGCAGATTAACAGAGAGGTAAAACATTCGACATTTAGAACGAACAATAAGACAAAGCAAGGATAAAATACTTAAGCAAGGCTTCTCAGGGTAAGAGATAAGTAAAAACAAGGATTAGGCATTGGCGCATGATAATAGGTTTATCACAACATTAAGTAGTGAAGGTGATGGTGGGTTTCCTCAAGTGCGGTTGGTGTCCAGTCAAAACCGCAACAGCAAATATGTGCAGTCAGAAACTGTGCGGTCATAACAGGGATGCATGGTTTTAGAGTTTGTATATCTAAGCTAGCATGGCTTTGGACCATGTGGTTTTGTACTGACTGCACAGCATGGTTATTAACTGTGCTGCTTTTGACAGAACGGTCTTGACATAGCGCTGGTGCAGTTTCATCAGTCCTAGGAGGAAGATGATTCTGCTATTGTACAGGTTACTGATTAGGCTGCAGTGGAGTATAGTCTGCTATTCTGGAGCCTGCATTGAAAGAAGGACTAGGACAAACTAGAGACAATCAAGAGAAGGGCATCACAAATTATCAATGGCTAGCAGAGTAAGGTCTACTGCATAATAATGACTGGAGGACTTCAAAAGATATTCACTGGAAGGTAGAAATCAGAGGGAGATATGATAAAGAAAAATATATTTGGATGTAGGGGGTATTTATTTATTTAGTTTTTGCTGACTGGGAAAGGGGGACTAGACAATTCTGCCTATTTTCTGCCTCGTCCTGGGGGTGAGAGATACAAATGGAAACCAACTGAAATTGAACCATATTAAGCTGTTGTTGGTATTTTTAGTGAATGGAGGAAACTTGGTTACTACCCCAGGAAAATTCCCTTACTCTTTTTGAGAAATACCTTGGACTCTTTACCTGAACAACCACCAGAACCAGCAGATGGGACCTTAGTTTAACATGTTATCCAAAAGATGGCACCACAGGAGTGCGGCATCTCCCTCATGCTACACTAAAGTGTCAGTATTCGGTTTTACACCACATACCAGGTGTGGGGCTAGAACCCAAACCTTCCAATTTTCTGGCCTCAGAGGTGAGTGTGCAACCTGCTGAGCCACTGACAGTGACAGTGGTTTAAGAAGGATATCAGAATCTTTGTTTCATGGAGAGGGTGGCGGACAAATAGAGCAGCCTGCCCAGGAATGTGGTTAATACAGTGACCATAAAGGGTTTCCAAGCATCATTGGACAACTTCAAGAGCTTCATCAGCAAGGGAAGAGTAACCACTTGCAATAAAGTATAGGGGGACAAAAGTGGAATGCTCAGAATTCGAGTCAGACAGGGCCTAAGGGCAGCCTTGGTTAGCTTAAAGTCTTCTTCTGTCCTTACTTTCTATGTTTCTAGCTATCTAATGCTAAGTGCATTTAGAAATCTAGCAATGAAGTGTACTGATGATTGAAGTGATGGCATTGTACAATAAATCCTATCCTATGCCTATACTATGAAAGTGTTCATATGTTGGTTGTGTTTTGTCCCAGCCTATTTCTGTTTGGTGGATAGATATTCCACTTAATCCATGCCCAGTGGGGTGGTATGAGACTTTTGATGGAAAATATCAGCCCCAAGACAAAAAGGTGGTAAATAGGAAGATGATGCCATGCTTATCCAGCCATCTATCTTACCTGGAATTCTTGGACCCAGCCCTCTCCTTTCTTGTTTTTTTTTTATTAATTTTTTTTATGGTATTTCTCTTCTGTTCTGGCCGGCACTCCTAGTACCATTGGCTGTCCCACCGGTGCTGAACCCCAAGGATCATGCCCCCCTCTTATGCTCCCACAACTTACCCTTCATGGCAGGGTAGTGGGGAGTGTATCAACCCACCCAAAAAGGATCCAGCCAGGGAGGTGCCTTCTCAGGGGCAGCGTCTGCAGGGGACAGTGTCATGCTGCATGGCCAGGACCTTTTTCCGTTTATCCTTCCCTGAAATGAGGTATGAAATGACACTCACAGAGAGAGCATGCGTGCACTCGCACGTGTTCCTCCAAGCATCTGCCTCATCTCCTCCCCTTTTCTGTAGCTTTGGTGCATCGCCCCCAGCCTCTGCTAGGGGCCAGTAGAACTCCAATTGCTGGCAACCCCCTTCCCCGGGGAAGGAGAGCAGTCCATTGGGTGCTCAATCCTTCTCCTCCCCTGCTGATCCCTGTCAGCTCATGCTCATTCCTGAACATGGGTCACTGGTGTAGTTTGAAGTAAGGCATCCAGTGCCTCAGCCCTCAGCACCACCGGGCTGCCTAGCCCTCTCTGTTCTTAACAGAAAAGTTTCTTACTAGCTTGGTCTGCTGGCCAGTTAGCTCTATCCAGAGAAGAGAGTCCAAGACATAAGAAGGGATTTTTTGGGGGGTAGCTGTAGGTCAGCAGTTTCACTCTAGTTAGCATGGTAATATTAACTATTGAATGGGTTGCTGATGAGCCTGGTCTACCAGAACAGCAAGGAGGGGAAAAGCAAGAAAAACATCCTATCATCCAGGGAGAAATGATAACATGTGGCAATTACCAAAAGATAGGCTACTGCCTCTGTGTATGCCATACACAAGGATATAGGAAATGCTAAATAAAAGAAAATCAACAGTCCATTATGTTTGGGACCTGCTGTCCAGACAATTGCAGCTCAAAGCATAATGTATACAAATTGAGAACTTGTGAAACCCTTATACCTAGATTCATACTAAGCATGTAAAGGAGCGTGTTAGCCAATGAGTGCTCCATTCTAGTCATAACTCATTTTTCCACTGTTGCTAATGTATCTGTCCAGCTGGTTGTTGAATTAGGTGTTATTTTTACTAATAATGATTTCCTTAGCTAATGCAGTTCAGGACTTAACTACATGGGACAGGATTTTTCAAAGAGCCGGATGCAGCACTTGTGTCCATCTTTTGGATGGATGCTGCATGCACACAACTGCGTCAGGGTGTCTGTGTCCTATTCTCATGCATCCTGATCTAGTTGCAACATTTTCTGCAGTTTAGAGCAATTTTGGTCTCAACTGTAGCATGTGCATTCATTTTCCACATGCAAGTACGCACTTCTGTCACAAAAGATAGATCGACTTTTTGTGATCTAACTTTTGTGATCGAGGTGCACACTTGCATCAGAAAATCAGAAAATGGATGCAAGTCTTTGACCCCCCCCCCCCCCGCTGTGTATGAAAGTATTCTCATTTCATTGTTTGAAGGTTTGTCCAAGAATTTGAGGAGGATAACCCCTGGTAGCTGTATTTTGTTTACCATTGAAATTCAATTTATTTAAAAGTTAGTGGTCTTTCATGATTTCATGCATCATTAATAAATCCACTTGAAGGCTGTGCAGCTCTAATGGCATGAGACATAATTCATCCAGTTTGGTGTTATAAAGTTCACCTGTTAGATCCATTAACATGTGGATGCTTTTCTGTGAACTTTTGCTATCTGAATGATGTCCCTGTTCTTACACAGACACCAGAACTAGGTGGTAAAATCAAGGTGCAGCTGGCTGTAGGCCCTTTATAAGTGGGATATGATGCTCCATTCTCTTGATCAATTTTGTTTTATTGCCCACATGACTTTATTTGCCCTATTGTTACTCCCAGATCTTGTTCATTTGTGGTTGTGATTTAAGATTTTCCACAGAGGGACATTATGTTTGACAGATGTTCTTATTGTCCAGATGCATAACACTATATTTAGCAAGATTAAATTTCATCTGTCAATCCATTGTCCATTTAGTTATACAGTCCAGATCATCTTGTATTTTTTTTTATTTCATTCTTTGGTAACCAGGTAAGGAGCACTAGGCACAAGTGTTTGTTTCCAGGGGTGACTTGGAAACACTGGGAGGTTAAGTGACTTGCTCTGAGTCACACAATATGCAAGTGAAGGTTGTGGGAATCAAACCCAAGTCTGCCAGATGTAACAATCTCATTCACTGCTCATTACTTCAACCTCTGGGCTATACTGTGTTTTGGTATGCTGTTCTGTAATTGCACATGTAGCATCAAGTTTGGTGTCATTTTCATACTTAATTGACCAGCTGTGTAGTTCCTTTGTTAAATCATAAATGAAAATGTGAAAAATTCTGGGCCTAATATGGATCCCTGTGGAACTCTTCACTTCTTAGTGAAATTAATGTTTTTCATAGTGATGTGATTTTCCATGAAGAACTGCTCCAAATGGAGTTCAAAGACTCCGCTCTTCCAGCTTGCATTGCTTCCTTTGGGAACTAGTTGCATATTTTTACCGCTTTCAAGGTGAATAAATGCTTACTCTCATTACCTTTAATATTTTCCTCCTTAAGCATTGGTATGCTGTCTAGCTCCCACTGGATCCCCTTCCCCACTCCCTCCAGCTCCTATTGAATCACCTTTTCCACTTCTTCTAACATTTTAACAACTGAAATCATATCTCTTCTTACCCTACATCTGTTTAGGGAAACCATGTCTAGCCTGAGTAAACATTCCCTGAAGCCTAACCAGTCCATCCCTTTAATTATTTTCGTTGCTGTATGCTATATGCCATGCCTTCTCAGGCACTGCAACATACTTTTTACACTGTGGTTGCCAGAAATGCGTACAGTATCTTTACAATGGCCTAATCAATGCTCTATAAAAGAATAAAGTCATACCACATTCACTGTATCATATGCCCTTTTTATGCAGGCTACCATTCAATTTGCATTTCCTCTGGTTGATGCGCACTGCTGAGACAGCTTTGGCTTCCCATCAGTAATATACTCCAGGCCTTTCCCTGGTCATCTGCAGCATTTTTTTTTCTGTTCAACATTGATGCATACTTTATGGGTTGAAGTGAAGCACCATACACTTATCCTCATGTTAGCCCACTTTTCTGGTATATTCAACACATCTGTAGACTGCCTTCTCCTTCCCTGGAATTTATCCCCACCCCAATTATGTCTGTACCATCTGCACATTGAATTATCTTATACAGGACCCCTGTCCCCAGGTCATCAATAAACATATAAATAAATCAGGGTTCCCATACTAACCTTAGGACCCCATTGGTAGATTTCATGCAGTGTGATGTTGTCTAATGTACCACTACCAATTGAGCCATATTTCTTAAACAGCTATCTAACCTTTGAGATATGTTTCCTATAATTCCAAATTTTCTCAACTTCAGAACCGACTTCTCTGAAGAACTGTGCCAAATTAGGGCACTATGCAATTATCTAAAATTGTATGTTCTTAGACTTTACCCTTCATATTTCTTTTTAAATGCACTCTGAGCTCTGGAGGAGCACTCTATATAAACAAACATCTATGTAGTACTACTGCTACTGTAAATCTGTGGGGCATTGATAAGGTCATGTCTCTTCAATTGTATAGGGCACTGATAAGGTTACTTCTCTTGTGTATTGTGTTTGGCAGACTGGATACACATAGTCTTTATCTGTTATCAAGATCTACAGTATGTATCTATGTGAATATTTCATTGAAATCTAAGTATATTACATCAATTGCCTTTCCCCATCTGGTTCCTTTGTTTCTTCCTCTAAAAAGACCACATTTAGATTGGCATGCTCTCCTTTAAGTGAACCAATAGTGATTTTCTTTAATGGAAGGAATCTGTCCAAATGTTCCCTAATGTGATCCTTGATAATTGTCTCTGATATGCTCCCCACAATTAGAGGGCTTACTGCCCTATAAGCACTAGAATCACTCCTACTATACAGTTGAGCTAGCCAGGATGCAGCACAGTGTCACACATTCCTTCTTGACTTAAGGGATTTTCTGCCATTCAAATGACCTTGTTTCCTGGAGGAAATCTGCAGAATCCCACAGAATTGCATTGCATTCTGGCAGGCTTCATTGTACATATTGTACTTTTTGAAACAGAGGCATTACAGTAGTCCACCTCCAGCCCCCAGGCACCTTTCAAATGTCTTCTGGAAAGTACAGTGCGATGTCAATGGCTCAGCAGGTAGCATACTCACCTCTGGGACAAGAAGATCAGAGGGTTATGGGTTCTAACCTCCACCCCAGGTACATGGGGAAATACTCATAGCTGATGCTGAAGTATAGTATGAGGGAGGTGCTGCACTGATGAGGTGCCATCCTTCAAATGAGACATTGTTACCTCTATTATGTATTATGAATTATTTCTGTGACATTGTTTCCCTGTTGTACTTTCCCAGCATATACCTGAAGACAGGCATTTACATGTGTAGTATACCTTACCCAGTAAACAAAAACTAAATTAGTAAATTCGATCAAGGTCCTCTTTGCCCATCTCTGGTCACTCTCTAGATGGAAGTAAAAGATCACATGGCATCTATCAAAGAAAGGCATGACTAACATTCCCTTGTTAATAAAAAAGGTCCATGCAACCTACCCACCCCCAGGACACACAGGAACACGCTATATTGGCTTTGTGTGCCTTTTCTAGTCAAAAAATTAAGAAGAATAAATGTTGCCATATTACCTTGATACATTCCTCAGCCTGCGCCACTACAAAACTCATTTGCTACTCTGGTGCGATGGGACTTCCAGACACACCCATGGTAGTGGCCAGGGAGTATGTGGGGGGTCCTCTGTAGGGGTGGCCTCAAGATACGAGGCAAAGGCCCCCAGAAGAGGAGGAGGAAGCAACTTCTGATGGAGGACTCAATCATGGGGGGTGGAGTTGGATGGATTTGGGAACAGAAAGGAAGGAAAAGAGGAAAGTGAGGTGTCTGCCTGGCACCATGGCTCAGGGGGATGGGAAGCAGATCTTAAGGATTGCTAGAGTGGTGCGGCAAAAAGGGGAGCTGAATGTCATTGTCCACCTGGGGACTAATGACCTAGCTAGGGATGGGATTGGGATTGTGTAGGGGGATTTTACTGACGTTCTGCCTGTCTATGACTGGGGGGAGGGATAGGGACCTGCACACCAGGAGCTTCAACTAGCAGTTGAAGGAATGGTGTAGAAAAGAGGGTTTTGGCTGCATTAGGGATTGGGGATCAACCTGGAGTGATCTGGGCCTATACAGGGGTGATGGCCTGCATTCATCTGCGAGGAGAACCACAGTCATCAGTCATTGGTTTAAATGTTATTTTAATAAACATTTAAATTAGCTGAGGGGGGTGGCAGAAAGAAAAGGGGAGGCATAAACTCCCCTACACACATACAGACAGAAGCAGGGGGAAAGGAGAACCCAAGGGGTGGAAACTCTTCCAGGGAACAAAATAAATAAAAATGCAATGTGACTGGAAACAAAGGGAATGGCAACAAGTATTAGAAACAGAGACAGGAAAAGAAGGCAGGGCAGAAGGGAAAAGAGGGAGGTAGAAGGCAGAGTGGGAACAAAGTGTGGAAGGTCATGTATGCAAAGGCAAGAAGTCTAGGAAACAAAATTCCAGACCTAGTGGCCATCATGGTGGAGGCAGCCCTGGATATTGTGCCCACTACCGAGTCATGGTGCACAGGAAACCACAGCTTGAACATGGCCACACCAAGTTATAATTAGTTCAGGAAACATAGGTTGGGACAGAAGGTAGATGGGGTTATGTAGTATGTAAGGGAGGGTATCAATTCAGTGGAGACACAGGGAATCCAAGAAAGAAAGGAGGAGTTGGACGTACTGTGGGTCACACTCTAGACAGGAACCAGAGCCACTGCTTATCATGCTGGCATGATCTACAGAGCTCCAGCACCGGGGGGAGGGGGGCACTGGATAGAGTACTGTTGAAATCCATTAGCACAATGGCAGAAAAAGGGGAGGTTTTGCTGGTGGGGGGAGGGGACTTCAGTCTGCCAATTATAGATTGGAGCCACCCAGCTGCAGCTTCAGCTAGAAGCAAGGACATCCTAGACTCCCTACAGGGGGCATTTCTTGAGCAGTAAGTCAGGGAACCCAGTCATGATGGGGGAACACTAGACCCGCTGCTCACAGACAGGGACAGTATTGCAGTCATCTGGGTGGGAGGGTACCTGGGGACTAACAATCACCATATAGTGAAGTTAAACACAAGGGTGGCAGTGGAAGCAAACCACTCAAGGATGAGTTTCTTGGATTGCAGTAGGGAAGATTTAAAAAAAAATGAGTGAACGCCTCAGAGATAACTTAGCGGGGGTGGAGGGATAACCTGGGTGGGATGGAGGAACAGTGGGCTAAATTAATGGAAAGAACAGTGAAGACAACAAATTTATGCACAAAGGAAGTAAACAAACTCTAGAGAAAAAAAGAGACCACCATAGTTCTCAAAGGAACTGATTTAAAAGGTAAAGGCTAAAAGGTAGCATTCATGAGTTTAAGCCTTGTTTACACTGATGACTTTATCACATCAACCCATATTACGCGGGTTGATGTGCCAAATCAACGAATATAGTACTATCGAGAATGCATTAACTGTCTGTCCAGATCATTTTTTGGATCCGACTTAGTTATGGGATCAGTAGCGGAGCGAGCGCCTTACATGGTAGTGTGAATGCTTCGCTGTGCCTGCTCTGCTACAATGCCATTTCTCATCAGCCACCAAGTGAATTCACAGCCCCTTCTCAGAGTGACTTAAAGTGCTGTGCAGGCAGGCTGTGTAAAGGGGAAGGGAGCCAGCGCATCAAGAAGGGAGCAGTGCATACGCCTGAGCCCTGCAGCCTTGTAAACATGGCTATAGAAACACAGAGGGAAGAGGATAGGGAAGTATATCAGGAGAAGCAGAGGGAAGCAGGAAAAGTGGTGAGAAGTGCAGGGTTTAAACTGAGGAAAGAATAGACCAACAGGGTAAATAAAGGGAAAAAGACATGTTTTAGTTACCAAAGTGAAAAAAAGAAGACAAGGGGAGTGATTGTGAGGTTAAGAAGAGAAGGGGGACTGTGCAGAGGAGGATCAGGAGAAATCAGATATCCTGAATGAACACTTCTGTTCATTCTTCACAGAGGGAAGGAAAGGGAATGGGCCATATACAAGCTGCAGGTGCACTGGAGGAGGGAGGGAGACAAGCCATTTACAGAGGAGAAAGGCATGAAGGGACTTGCAAATTTGAAAGTGAACAAAGATATGGGCCTGGCAGAGTAACCCAAGGGTATTGAGGAGCTCAGAGAGGTACTGGCTGCACCTCTGACAGCCCTATTCAGCAACTCACTGGAAATGGGAGTGGTTCCGGGGGACTGGAGGGCAGATGTAGCAGTAGTGGGGAGGAGGTTGGCAACTATAGGCTGGTCAGTCTGACAGCAGTGGTTGGGAAGATAACTGGTCACTGCTGAAGGAAAGGATTGTAGAGTACCATGAATCCAGCAGGTTACAAGAGCCAAGGCTGCTCAGTTTCAGTGGGGGTGGGGGGGTTAGGTCATGACAGACAAATCTGATAGACTTCTTTGACTGTGTAAACCAAAGAAATAGATCAGGTTGAGGTGGTGGACATATCCTACTTAGATTTTAGTGAGGCATTTGTACAACATTGGAAACTCATAAGGAAAGTGGACATCTCAAAGGTGTTTCTAAGGTAGTAAATTGGGTAAGAAATTTGTTAATGGATAAGTAACAGCTGGTGGTAAGCAGAGTTCATTCCAGGGAAGGCAGGGTGACCAGCAGGGTGCCTCAGGGGTCAATAGTGGGATCAGTCCTCTTTAATGTTTTATAAGTGACATTATAGAAGAACTGGAAGTGAAGGTATGCCTTTTTGCAGATGACACCAAGATCTGCAAAAGGTAGACACTCCGGGTGCAGAAACCTGAAAAACTTGTGGAGTGGTCAAGGGCATGGTAGCTTGGTTTCAGTGTGAAAAAGTGCAAAATCATGCATCTAGGACACAAAATCACAGAGGCAGAGTAAAAATTGAGAGAAGAGGTATTGACGGTCACCAAACAGGAAAGGAACCTGGGGCAATCATATCTGATGACCTTAAAGTGGCGAGGCAGTGTAATAAAGCAGTTGGTAGGGCCAGTGGGATGCTGGGATGCATATGGAGTGGTATCATCAGCAGAAGGAGTGGGGTAGTATTGCCACTGTATACATCACTGGTGAGACCGCCACTGGGGTACTGTGTCCGGTTCTGGAGACCACATCTCAGGAATGACATAGACGGAGTGGAGGCTGGCCAGTGGAGAGAAACTAAAATGGTGCAGGGGCTGCATCTCAAGCCCTGCAAGGAGAGACTGAAGGACCTCTATATGTATACACTGGAAGAGAGGAGGTAGGGCGACATGATAGAGACCTATAAATACCTCACAGGAGTAAATAAGGTATAGGAGGGGAGTATTTTTCAGAGGAAAAGATGCTTGAGAACAAGGGACCATGCAATGATGCTGGAAGGGGAAAGCTTTAGATGAGATGTGAAGAAGTATTTCTTCACTGAAAGAGTAATGGATGCCAGTAATAGTCTTCCAGTGGAGGTGTTGGGAGAGAAAACAATGGTGGGCTTCAAACATGCATGGGGCAGGTACAACAGAATCACAGTTGAGAAACAAGGAGGGGAGGGAGCTGGGGATCCGGGTAGGGTCTGTGGTGACAGGATAGGCAAGGAAAATGGTCTGACTTGGTGGGGTAAACAGTCCTTATCTGCCATCACATTCTGTGTTACATCAATATCAGGGTACCCACTATTACATCCTTTATCTCCTTGAGTATCCTCAGATACAAACCATGTGGTCCTTGTGATTATACATTTTGAATGTTCATAGTTCTACAACTACTGAGCTAGCAGTAAAATCTAGTGTGCTGTAAGTATCTTCTGCCAGTCCCTTAAATGTTTTACACAGAAGCTGAAAGTCTCCCAACACTTGCCTAGAAAAAAACAAAGGTAAAATATTTATTCAGCCTTTTGCTGACAAAGCATCATCTCATTTTTGTTTCCTCTCTCGAGTTTATGCTTAGCAGTCACCCTCTTTCCTTAACTGCATCTTTCTAAGTATCTTTTTCATTTTTGTCTTTACTGTCTCTTGCCATGCTACTCTCAATGTCTATTTCAGCAGCCTGATATCCTTCTGTAAACATCAGTGCTTGTATATATCTGGCCCTAGGTAGTGTATTTCTCCCTTTGTGTCATAAATGCTTTTCTTTTTTTCTTTCACCAGTTCTTTTGAGATCTTATCACCCACACAATGCAAAAGATAGCAGTCATACCCACAACATAGATTAAGGAGCACTATAGCAGATACAAATACACTTTTATTTAGTGAGTTGAACATTTTGTCCTTCTGGTAATGCTTTGTCAGAGGTGTGCCAGTTGCTTTCCCCTATAGTAACCTGCATTTATTGATATCAGTTAAAGTTAAACATACACATAATGCACAGTATTTAATAAGGTAAACAAACTGGGTATTACAGAAGTAGATTAAAGTGATCCTATACAAATCATACAAGAATACAAGAATGCAGCTAAGGTTGTTATATGATTAAATAGTGTAAAAAGCACACAACTACTGTAGAGCCAAACATTACAAGTTAAAAACAAGACTGAACATTTGTCAGGTTTTTTAATTTATTGGGATAAATGCATGTTACTATAGGGGGTAGCAAGCCCTTGACAAAGTGCTGACAAAATGCTGGAAGCATGAAAAGTTTACTTAGGTGACATTTCTACTACAACTACTACTGTCATGTACCCACACCCTACATAAAAAGTATATTTTTATAATCTGCATTAGCGCTGTTTTCTCTCTCTGGGTTGAGTGATGTCTTATTTCTTCAGCAACAAAAAACATTTGTGATTAAAAAAGAAATATTTCGTGTTTCTGGCAAAACCCTCATTAAAAATTGAGGCTAACAGCTACCAATTTGCACTTTATATGAGGTCTGGATAGCAAGCAAATGACTTAGTTAAAATCCTGGCTATTGTTGGAGGTGTCAAAGCAGAGTTAGAGCCTAAGGCTTATAAGAGCATTAGTGGTTTCTTGTGGACAACTTGCTACTCTCATTTATAGTATTCAAAGTATCATTAAGCCTGGTGTCATTGGCCGGCCCGCCGGCGCAGCGGTTGGATTTCCGCTTGCGACACCAGAGGGGGGTACCAGAGCTCGGCTCTTGTCTGACCGCGGGTGGAGACCCGAAGTACAGCAAGCCCGATGCTCCAACAGAGGGGGCAACATGCCAGACGTCGGCGCTTCAGTGCCTTGACATCCGGGGACCTGGCACATGGAAAGAACATCAGGAAAAAGCCTTGCAGCTTCCCGGTAGATGGAGCACCAGGTGCCAACCTTCAATGCCCCTACCTGCCCGGAGACAGCTTGCCGACGAAACACAGAGAAGCGTCAGGGTGTAAGGGCCCTCACCCCGTACCCCCCTTGGGGGTATAACCATGGCTCCATGGGGCATGGACTGCACCAGTCACCAGGTAGGTGAGCGAGGGCTGATAAGTCGTAGGTGTCTCCCAAAGATGGGGAGAGCTGCGAGGAGGGGGAGCATAAAGAGAAAGTAAAAAAAAAAAAAAAAAGCCTGGTGTCATCTTGGTTTAATGCATTTTGTTGTTTTATTAGGACTGCAGTGGGCATAGCCCTGCAGACCTCTTGCTATGGGAAAAGGACTCCCACATTCCTTCTGACTGAACAACATGTTGGAGTTTCAACACTCCGCGTCTGTGAAGCACGTCACTCGCTGTCTCTTCAGGCAGTTGCACTGCACTATTTTATAAATGTTTTATTTTTATTTATTTATTAATTAGACTCTAGTATTACAAATACCTTTGAGCAATTGCTGCTTGTTTACAAAAGTTCCACGTCAAAGGATGGAGAGAAAACATACACACAGAGGTAGACCATGGTTACAGGCATAATACTGCAATGGCAAGACTTAAAATTTAAAGTACATAGTGGAGAGACAGAAAGAGCCAGTATATGAGAGCAATACATTTCAGTGCAGATGGCACATTATATAGAACAGATAGTGATAGTAGATTTTATGAAAGGGATAGGCAGGCTGAAGGGCCATTGTCAGAGGGAGATGGATGGGTAGCATAAGTGCAGGGTAGGTAGGGGTTGGGGGACCCGAAAATCTGAAAGTGGCTACAAGAGGGGAGGTGGAGGGTGAGGCAGACTGGTGGTGGGGAAGGAAAAGGGGTGGGAGGAGGGAAGCTGGTGACTGGGGAAAGTGCTGGGGTGGGTGTAACAGGTCACCTTAGCTTGGGGTGAGGGAGGAGGCTGCCACTGGGAGAAGCAGTCACATTGCGTGGTTGCTGTTAGGTATAGTCGGAGATGCCTTTTAAAGGGTCCAAGTGTTGCAGGTGTAAGAACTTCATTGTTGAGGGCATTGTACCACTGAGGAGCTCTATGGGTAAGTGACCTTTGTCCCATTGTGGCCCTGCATCTAGGGACCTGGAAGGTTTGATGTTGAGCACTACGTGTATGTTGAATACTGCTGTATGCAGTGAGGAGCCTTTGAACACCTAGCGGCATGAGACCCAAGAGGACCTTCTTGGAAATCAGGCACGTTTGATACTGAATTCTTCAATGAAGTGGAAGCCAACTGACCTGTGTGTACAGGTCACAGGTGTGAATTTAGCAGGCAGTGCCAGTTAGGAGCCTGCAGGCTTTGTTGAGGGAGACCGATATCCTGTGAAGTGCAGTGGGGGAAGCAGAGCCGTAGATAGCTAGACCATAGTCAATGATGGAGGTGACTGAGCTGTAGATAGCCAGTCTAAGGTCATCCACAGTCATGCAGTGTTTGTGCCTGTGGAGCATATTGATTCGTATGTTGGCAGCCTTTGCTACATTGTTTATGTGTCGTGCATAGGAGAGAAAGCTGTCCAGTATGATGCCAAGATACTTAAACCGGGTAAATGTTTGAGTGAAGTCCTAGACTGGTTCTTGATGGTGAGAGAATGAGATTTGTGCTTACTATGAGTGTTGCAGAAAGTAAGGTGACTCGGGCTCCACGCACTAAACTGTACATATTGGTAAGGGTGCGTGTCCATGTGTCCCTCAGATGGTCAGCTGTTTCCACAGAGCAGCTCATAATTTCACTTGCAAGTAAGAGCCATTGTCAGAACAGCTGATCTCTGTAATGTGTCTTTCATGGAGTAATCGGGTGTCGGTTTTCATTACATAATAGGAAAAAAGTACTGCTGGCATTTTTTCTTATTTTAATTAATTCTGCCACTCCCCCCCGCAACACACACACACACACACACACTTTACCATGAAAAGTTATGGTCTTTCATTAAGAAAACTAGGATGGCAGCTTTGGAGAGGACAGTAACTCCAGCATGATGTAGGTAGGTGCTGGGGGTGATAACATGTTTATGATAATACCATCCTCTCATCCTCTACTAAACAGATAGTCTCTGGATGTTTGAATACTCAGATTACACAGATTACACCTTGACCCACAGCCATTGTAGGGACAACAGATTCCAGCTTCCCTTACACTGAGGTTGTCTGGCTCACCAGTAGCCCTAATGAGAAAAAGAAACCACCTCACAGTAGGCAGGTTTCAATATCAGGTTTTATTAGCACAGAGCACAAAACCAGACTGTATCACAACCAATTTTAATAGATACCTGCTCTTTAACACCTGCGTGCCAACCGCTAAATGGCACCTGCTCACAAGGTCTCTGTGCATACGTTCGTCTTGTTGTCTAGGGACTTCATAATCATTTGTCTCCATTTAAAATGCATTACTTTTTCAAATCTTGAAGGGTAAAATTCTGCAGTTTAGTAATAAAAAGGGACTGGAGTTCCTCTGTTGTGACTCCATTCTGCTAAGCAGAACTGGTGTTGCAGTCAGCCTTTTCCTCTGCAGGATCATAAAAGCATTGTGAATGTGTGGGAAATGGGGTATGAGTTGCCATGCACAAAGCATGGCGAACTTTTCCAACCCCGTTGGAAAGTTTTGTGACTCCCCATTTTTACATCTGCATAGGTATCCACCACGACCACTCACGCCGCTGCTCCATCATGCATCAGTTTGCAGCCCCACACATGAACATATGTCGCACATGCGTAGTCTTGCAGGGAATGCCAGGTTGAGAATGACATATGCCATGCACAAGACTATGAATGCATGACTATGGTGCATGCATAGTTCTGTTGGTGCCACCATATTCCATGTGGCTTTCACACACATTTGGTAGTGGCAGTTGTTCACCTGCAGAAGTGGTGCTCCTACAAGCTTGCCACAGCTGTATCAGCTCTGGTTAGAGTTTGCTCTGCTAGTCATCTCAAATCAAATAGCATGAATTAAAGGGACACTGTCAACCTGTTTTGCTCCATATTATTTCTAGCTTCAAACCCACATTTTATGATTACTTACGTTCTCTAAAATTCATTAATGTTGCTGTTTGTTTTGTCTGTCTCCTTGTTTAGTAGAACTGAAATACATGGTAATGTATATTTATAAACAACTTCGTTTTGTTTCAGATCCTGAAACTATTCTTCTTGAATACTTCCTAAAAATTAGAAGCACCCCCCACAAACAGTGCAGTCACTCATGAGGCAGTAGCCACCTAAACTCCCACTGCATCATGAATGTATAACTGTGTTGGAGGTGTTCCCCAGTCCAGGAACGATGCAGTGGGTATTGGTCGAGGAATGTAAACAAACCTGGTTTTGTGTGGTAACACCAGTATGGTGGGCAGTCTGTTTTTCAATTTTTAAAAGAAAAAAAGAATCAGAATCAAACTACTAGCTACTTCAGCAGTCTTTACAGAATGTTAGCAATCATAACATTTGTTTTTTTAAACAAGGGACACTTTGTGGCCTCAGGGGGTTGACAGTGTCCATTTAAACTAAAAAAAAGAACCAGACATTGTACCCTATTTCAATTTTGAGACACAATACACAGCGAGCAACTCTCAGAAATTCTGGAGGAGTTTTAAAGATAGGTGGGTACAATGATAACTAAAAACAATGAAGATAAACAAACTGTAGGCAGATTTTAGGTCTCATACCTTTACATACAATTAATCATTAATACAGAATAGATATTAAACTTCTTGGAGATCAGTTATCTCCATTGGATGAGGGGGCATCTTGTGATAAGGACTTTCTTTGTCACCTTAATTAGCTGGATCTGACTGGAGTTGCATTCCTGTCCCATAACGTCTAAGCTCCATCACCTTTAGCCATCCCTAGCATGTAACGATGCCATGGTTGCCATATTTCAAGATGTTTCTATTCTCCAAGTTGCAGGGTAGTAGCAATATATTCCATATGTTCAATTTCAGATACCTTTTCACACCGAAGTTGCAGTGTAAGGGGGAGGTGGGAGAACCAATTTAAGGTTAAGCATTTCAAAGCTGCTAACCTCAACATCTGTCCCAATTTTTTCTTCTTGGGTGGGCCTTTTTCTAGAGTTGGGAACCCTGAGCAAAAAATCTGTTAAGGTATCTGGAACTGGTTGTCCTAAAATAAGTTAATAGTATCATCACTGGGCAGTCCCAAAAAATAAGATAATGCAATCCTTGGTTCCCCACATTGTCTCCAACATCGATCCAAATATGTTACCTGGAAGTGTTTTGTAGTTGTTGGAGTTCTGAAATAATGAATCAAAATCTACCAATTATATCCCCTTCAGGAAGGGAAGGCAGTTACAGCCCTCCCTCTGCAAAGGTGTTTTTCCCATGTCTGTGGCGATATTTCAAATCCATTTTCTATTTTCCAACAAATTTTAATCTGGTCCAGGGGAGGTGTCTTTAGGTTGGTTAAGTAAAATTCTGAGACCAATCTTATTTTAGCTTTCAGTGCCACCAGCCAATAAAAACTGTTCTAATTCTGACTGTGGTCTTATTATTTGGTTCAAGTTCCCCTGTTTCAAGATAAAGTGCTTAACCTGTAAAAATCTAAAGGGATCTTACTAATGAATCTGGAATTTTTATCTTTGAATTTCTGAAAGGAAAGGCATCTCTGATCTGTAATGCATTGCTCAAACCTTGTCAGACCTCTGGTTTTCCAGAATTTATACCTGGGATCTAACTGCGGGGGCTCAAAGGCTTCATAATGTCTAATTAAAGATGATGGTCCCAGAGAACTCCATCATCAGTCTTAGTTTTGAAGGATATGCAGCATATGTTTCATCCAAGGATTGTTAACCAGGCTGATTACATGTCTCAGGAGTACCCCAGTTGGGACTGTACATAAGGGAATGCCTGGAGGGTCAGCTTCTTCCATTAGATACCACCCTGAATAAAATCCTCAGCTTTGCCCTTGTTTCCAAAAAGGCTATTTGTGTGGCCAAATAATACTTTTTGAAGCAGGGAAGCACTAATTCCCCTTTATGTTTTGATAATTTAAATGTTTGCAGCGATATCCTAGGTCTCTTCCCTGAGCAATGAAATTTGGAGGAGTCTTTTAACAGCATATTCCAATAGGAAACTGGGATTGATATAGGCAGAGTCTGAAATATAAATAGTAGGTGGCAGAGGCTTCCATCTGGCAAAATCTTATTTTAAGCTGTCTAAAAGTCCAATGTGGTTGCCTCAAAGGACTTTACATGTGTCTACAACTATTCTGACACCTAAATATTTAAAGGAGTTGTGTGGCACCCAAGAGAAGAGGTAACATTTTTTAAAACCCGGTGTGTGTGTGTGTGGGGGGTAGTACCACTCAGAATCATTTTTTCTGACTGTGAATAATTAATATTGCTGCCAGCAATCTTACCAAAGTTTTGCAATGTTACTAATAGATACTGAAGTGAAAAAGATGAGTCTCCTTAGAAAAACAGGATATCATCTGCATGGAGAGCAATTTTCTGTACTTGTCCACCTGCCATCACTTCTCTAATGATGGAATGTATCCTTATATCAATTGTTAAAGGTTCTAATCTAAGTGTGGATAGCAGGGGCGAAAGTTAGCTTCCCTGCCTGGTGCCCTGTCCCAGTGCAAACCTTTGAGAAAGATGACTGTTGACTTGAACTGCTGCTTTTGGGTCCTTATAAAGGGAAGAAACTGCCCTTAGGACATCATCATTGAGCCAGATAGAATCTGGTGCAGAGTGTAAGAAGACCCAATCAACCTTATCCAAGACCTTCCCAGCATCCATACTAATGGCAAGCTGGAAGGCCATCATGTTCTTTTGTGATGTTATGACATTAAGAAATTGTCATATATTATCTGGTAATAGTCTACTTTTGAGATGCCTGTACTCTCTTGAAAGACAATATTTCTAGAGGCTGTGACATCTGCTAGATACATCTCAGAGTCACAGATCCTGAGTTCCTTACTTTTCGCAAGGATATGGTCATATTATATACCTGTCCTCATTTTCTTCCAAAGGCTGTGTCCGAAAGAACCCTATATCAGACAGTAGACCTTCCTGATTACTTTTTGTCTCCCACAGATAGTGTGGATTGTCGGTTTCATACACAAGACACCTGTAGGATGCTGCATTGGTACATGGATCATACTAAGGATTCAAGAAAATTCTCTTAATTGTTTATTGCTCTTGCCCTCAGAATTGTGGTCTGATTGTTTTCTGAACAAGGCCTGTCCAAATGGCTGGCCAACTACATTTTGTTTTGCTACCAGAAGCATTTGCAGCTTACTGGTCCTGTACATACTCATTCTATCAAAAGAGTGGCTGTCTCAGTGGCTTGCTTTCAGAATGTGTCCACTGCTGACATCTGTGCTACTGCCATTTGGAGTAATGTTCATACATTCACTAAACACTACAGTCTGGACATCGTCTCTCATAGACATGCAAGCTGTGACTTAAGTGTTTACAGGGCCACCTCACTCATGATAATTAGGTCCTACCATCCTCCATCAGTGCTTGATACTGCTTGGAAACTGTTCAATAATATGGATCAATGGAGGGAGATATCCTTGAAGGAGATAGAATAGTGAACTACCATAACAGTAGATCTTTGAGAGACCCTCCTCCATTAAGCCACAGCTCTCCCTCCCACCTTTTCTCCTTATCAGAAGATGGGTGATTACACTGCTGTTGCATGCTGTTTTCTCCTTTGTCACCATTAAGTCATCCATACTCGGGTTTCCATATCTTCTTCTGTGTGTCTGGTTTTGGTCCCAGTTGCTTCGGTTTCTTCCAGTCCAGTGATCCTCTTAGCTTGTCTCTGGTGGGAATTAAGGCATGCAGGGGATGCGAACATTAAATAGGTACAAATGTGGTAGTGCACCGATGTTGGTGGCCCCAGCCTGAAAAATGTTTCCAGGTAGTCCTGATGCTGATGGCTCACAGTTTCTCGATGTGGCTCAATGGAGGAGATTCTTGAACAAATAATGTTACAGTAGGTAACTATTCAGTATTCTACCTACCTAACCTAGCAACTGCAAACTCCTGTCACCACTGGGTATTAATCTTAATGGTGGAATAAGCTCTCATTAAATTAAGGTGAACTTTAGGGATACCATAGCAGCGCTCATCCTAAAGGTAATATAGGAGGAGCTTTGAACTTTCCAGTTAATAACAACAACTTTAAGCAAATTCACAAACCTAATTGTCTGCCAGTAACAGCACTTTTATGCAAATTTGCAAACCTACAGCAATTTTCTGTCACTACAGAATACAGTGAATGGTGTAATAGGATCACATGTCCTAGTGAACATCCGAAGCATCATCACCACATTATGCATGAGCTGCAAGTGAGATAGATTACCTGAAGGTTAGCCAACACAGTGCCTGATGAAATAGCTATGACATAAGGTAACAAAAGCATTATTTATCATTGGCAGGTCATCCTGAGAGAGGATAGCTCTTAATTTGGCAATATTCTTTAGCTGGTACAGCCAGAACTGATTGCTGATTATGTGTTTGCCTTTCTTCTTTTAAATTAGACTAATATAGTTTCTAGATAAGCATCTCTTTGTTTTAATTCAAGTGATGAATTATGTTCTCTTGATTGGTGAGCAAGTGCTGTTACTAGACACTGATGTTCTTTACGCACAGGTCAGATAATATATAATTTTATACAGTACATGCTTTCTAATCCTGATTTTAAAATTCATCTCAGTATGAGTCCACTTTCCCTATTTGAAATAAAAATCCTGTCTCCGTTCCCAGTGAAGCTAATGCCCCTTTTGAGCAGAGATTTGTGTTACTGTAAATAATGCTGGAGCATTTATAATGGTTTAGATCTATTGACTCCTGTTAACTGAAAACTGGGCTGGATCCACCAGACTACTTGGGCAGGACTGCTGGAAAAAGGCACCTGTGGTAGTGACCAGGGAGGATGTGGGGACCCTCCATAGTAGAGACCCCAAGAAGGTTGGTGGAGGACCCCAGAGGAGAAGGAAGTATTATCTGGTGGGGGGCTCGATTGTGAGGGGGAATAGATTTGGGAATAGGAAAGGGGTAGGGAGGAAGGTTAGCAGGAAGTAGGCTGTTGGTTAACTAGAATCTGCAGCTTATCCAATAGGTAGGGAAATGGGCAGACTGGGTGGGCCAAGTGGTCCTTATCTGCCGTCAAAGTCTATGTTTCAATGTACCTACCTGGCACCATGGCCCAGAGAGATGGGAAGGAGATCTTGAGGATCACAAGGGCAGCAGGACAGGAGGTAGAGTTGGATGTCATTATCCAACAGGGGATTAATTACCTGGCTAGCAGTGGGGATGTGATGGTGCAGGGGGAGTTTAGGGAGCTAGGGAGGGGTCTTGGGTAGCTCACTCAGTGGCTTTTGTTGAAGTGCTGCCTGTCTATGACAGAGGACAGGAGAGGGACCTCCACACCAGGAGCTTCACCTCATGGCTGAGGAAATGGTGCAGAGAGGAAGGGGTCAGATATAGTGGGACTGGGGGTACACCTCAGAGGAAAAGGGTCTATAAAGGGGTGATGGGCTGAATCTATTATGGAGGGGAACCGCAGTCCTTAGTTGATGATTTAAATGTTACTTGAATGTTCATGAAAATTTAAACTAGCCAAGGTGGGTGGCGGAAAGAATTGGGGAGGCAGAAACTGCCCCCTCACAGGCTGTAGTAGACAGTAAGGAGAACCTGAGGGGAGAGGAATCCCTTAGGGTACAAATTATTAAGAAAGCAGGGTGGTAGAGATAAAGGGGAAAGGAACGGGAAGATTAAAAACAGAGGGGAGAGGACGGCAAAAAGGAAACAAGCATTTGCCAATGCTGAATGTTTTCTTACTGACATTGACATTGATAGTGCAGGAGTTAGAGAGATGCATAATAGGAATGGCAGTGAAGTATTGAACTGACAACAATGCCACCCCTACCCTGCATAGACTGACAGGCACTGGGGTGTGCCTTTGGGTCATCGGCCATAACGCTCAATTCATTTCACCTCACCCTACCATGCAGATACCAACAAGTGTTGTGGTGCCCCTTGGGGTCTTCAGGCCTTCAGCTCACCCCATTCCATAATGAAATATGCTGATATGGGTGTAATATTGGAGAATGGGGTAAACATTGGGGCTGAAGAGTCCAAGCTACACCTCAATGCCTGTGATTGCCTGCAGGGTTGGGGTCGTGTTGGAATGGCATGAGCAATACAGCCAAAAATCCCAAGTCACACCCCTGATGCCTGTCAGTCTCTACAAGGTTGGGCATTACAGTTGGAAACCCTAATGCACTGGGCATTTGTGGGTATTTTCACTCCAAATTTTCAACATAGGCTTTTTGTGACCCCACCTCATGAACAGTGGCACTATCAGTTTGTTAGCCGAAAGGTGATTTTGCGGAGCCACAGGTGTGAAAACAAACTTTGGGCAGGATGTGAAAAATGACAGCTGTATTGTTCATAAGGAGGTGTGAAAAAATGGCAATGTTGGAAATCTGGAGTGAAAATATTAAAAATTGTTGAAGTTAAGAGCGTGCGTGGAAACTGCACAACACACGCTCATAACGCAGTCATTTGTTAGAATTTTTTGGCCAAATTTGCAACATAGGTGTTTTGGAACCCCCACCTAATGAACAGTGGCACTGTCATTTCATTACTCAGTCCCAAAATATGATTCCTCACAGTGGCCACAAAATCTCATTTTGCAACTGAATAATGAGATGACAGTGCATGTGTTCATGAGGCAGGGTCCAAAGAACCCTATGTTGAAAATTTGAATCCAAAATTCAAAAAAAGGCTGAGATATCCACCTAAGTTGAAAACCTCTATTGATGCCATAATACAGCTTACCGACATTTCTTCATTTTGCAGTTCGACTTTGAAGAGTCCAGTATGTTCCCGCTCCACCGAAGATCACAGCACCGGACCTCCGGAGGTAAGTATGGGGTGAGGGCGTGTGTGGGAAGGGGGACTGCACAGAGGGTGTGTGTGAGTTGGCGGAGGGGGCACCATGGACAAAGGACTGTTTTCTTTTTTTCAGGTACAAAAAAAACCCCAAACAGACATTGAGACACGGGATGTTTTTCTTCCTTTACAGCTGACATAAAACAAATGTTGGGCACACTGGGGTGGGCTCCCAGTGTGTTCCATGACTTCTGGGGGGTGATGTTAGCCATACTGGTGTGGGCTCCCACTGTGCCACACAATGGGTGTGGGGTGAGGGGAGGAACATGCCGATGCAGTCAGCTTTCTGTGAGCAGAGGCACACTGGAGGTGGGCTCCCAGTGTGCCACACAATGTGGGGGAGGGGTCGTGGACATTCTGACAGGGGTATTGTACCCCTGATGTCGGCTTTCTTTGGGGATTGTGTGGTGGCAGCCACAGGAGTCACCACCATGTTTATTGATATGTTTCATTAGGAACGGCACCTACTGGAGGCATGTCATCTGTGCCAATGCATGATGAGCTTGTCTTGGATTGCATCGGCAGATTTCTTTCAAGTTGGTGGCACATTACATAATACTTGTGTCAGTGCTAGAATGCTGGCTAATTGGAGAAATGAGTGACACACCTACTAAAGCATGCCCTGCATTCATCAACACTGACATACCTCTGAATTTCTCACAGACCTCCAGCACAGGAGGAGGAGGAATTAGATAAGGTATTTATTGAAGCCACTGGCAAGAAGGCAAAAAATGGGGAGGTGCTGCTGGTGTGGGACTTCAGCCTGCCAGATGTAGGTTGGAGCCTCCCAGCAGCAGCTTCAGCTAAGAGCAGGGACATCCTGGACTCTTTGCAGGGGGAATTCCTCATGCAGTTAGTTAGTTAGTGAACCCACTCATGATGGGGCAATACTGGACCTCATACTCAGGAACAGAAACAGTGTTGCAGGCATCAAGGTGGGAGGCCATTTGGGGACCAGTGATCATCATACGGTGTGGTTCAGTAAAAGGACGTCAGTCATACAAAACCACACAAAGACAATGGTCAAGGATTTCAGAAGGGCAGATTTTGTAAATGCCTCAGGGATGACCTGGTAGGAGGGGATGGCCTGGGTGGGGCAGATGAATAGTGGGCAAAGCTACAAGGGAGCATAGTAAACCAACAAACCTCTGCATCAAACAAGTGAGCAAAAGTAAGAGGAACAAGATGCTGACCACTGTAGTTCTCAAAGGAGGTGGTCAAAAAGGTAACAGCAAAAAGGGTAGCATTAAGCAGGTATAATGAGCTACAGAGTGAAGATAATAGGGAGGTGTATCGGGAAACACAGGGAAGCAGGAAAAGCAATAAGAAGCACAAAGGCACAAACTGAAGAGTGAATATCCCAGGAGGTAACAAAAGGAAACAAAACATTTTTTAGCTATGTAAGTGAAAAGAGAAAGACTGGGGTGGGATTTTAAGGTTAAAAAAGGAAGGGAGACTGCACAGCAAGGGATGATGAAACGGCTGACATCCTGGACAAATACTTTTGTTCAGTGCTCACACAAAGAGAAGGAGGGGCCAAAAAGTAATAGAAGCATTGGAGGGAGGGAGGGAGGAGGTGGACCCTAGTCCTTTTCTGGAGTGAGAGTCCTGAAAGGACTTGCTAATCTAAATGTGGACAAAGCAATGGGGCCAGCTGGGGTGCATCCAAGAGTATTGAGGGAGCTCAAGGAAATACTGGCTACACCACTGATAGTTATATTTAACAGCTCACTGGAAACAAGAGTGGTTACAGAGGACTGGAGGAGGGTGGTTGTACTCCCACTACATAAAAGTGGTAGCAGGGAGGAGGCTGGCAATTACAGGTCAGCCAGCCTGACATCAGTGGTGTGAAAGTTCATGGAATCACTGCTGAATAAATGGATTGTGGAATATCTTGAATCTAATGGTTACAAGATTTGAGACAGTATGGCTCACAGGGGAGAGGTCATGTCAAATGAATCTGATAGATTTATTTGATTGGTTGACAGAGGATTCAGATCATAGTGGAGTGGTGGATGTGTCTTACCTGGATTTTAGTAAGGCTGTCAACACCGATCCACACAGGAGACTAAGTAAGCAAGCTGGATAGTTTAGGAGTGGGTGCAAAGGTGGTAAAGTGGATAAGAAACTAGTTAGAGCATAGGCAACAGAGGGTGGTGGTAAACAGAGCTCACTCTGAGGAAGGGAGGGTGACCAGCAGGGTGCCTCAGGAATCAGTGCTGTGACCTGTTTTCTTGAGGAAAGAAGGGAGAGGGGGGACATGATAGAAACTTTTAAGTACCTCAGTGGAATCAACAAAGTCCAAGAGGGTAGCATCTTTCAGAAAAAGGGACGTGCAAGAACAAGGGGACACAATTTAAAGATAGAAGGAGGGCGGTTCAGGGGCAATGTGAGGAAGTATTATTTCACAGAGAGGGTAGTGGATGCATGGAACAGCCTTCCTGAGGAGGTTATGGGGTCTAAAACTGTGGGAGAATTCAAGAATGCATCGGACAGACATAAGGCAATTCTTGTGGGGGGTAGGAAGAAATAGGCTGTTGGTTAACTAGGATCTGCGGCCTATCCTGTAGGTAAGGAAATGGGCAGACTAGATGGGCCAAGCGGTCCTTATCTGCCGTCAAAGTCTGTTTCTATGTTTAATGTCTTTATAAGTTACATTGGAGAGGATCTGGAAGGGAAGATATGCCTCTTTGTGGAAGACACCAAAATCTGCAATAGGGTGGACACCTGGGGAAGGGGGTGGAAAGGATGAGCAGTGAAGCTCTTCAGGTGGAACACTGGATGCATCCTTGCTTTACAAGCAAAGGGTCAGAGGTTCAATTCTAGGTGAGGGGACATATTTGCTTTCTTATCGAGAATATTCATGAATTATAAAGCTATTTATCTGGCACACTGGAAGTGTCCTGGCCTTATAAGTAAAGGGTCAGTGGTTTGATTCTAACAAGGTACAGGCAGGTAGCATCTTTCAGAAAAGAAGGTGTGCAAGAAAGAGGGGAATGATATGAGGCTAGGGGGTAGATTCAGGGGCAATCTGAGGAAGTACCTTTTCACAGAAGGAGTAGTGGATGCTTGGAACAGCCTCCCTGTGGAGGTGTGAGTCAAAAACAGTAGGGAAATTCAAGAATGCATGGTATAGACATAAGAGTACTCTAGCAATAGGTGAGCGAGTGTAAGCCACAGATCATCTAGGGTCTGCAGTAATGCATTAGGTAGGGAAAAGGGGCAGCCTAGGTGGGCGGGCCACACTGTCTTTATCTGCAGTCAACTTCTGTATATCTGTGTGTGTTCCTGAGAAAACTAGAGGTGTGGTTAAGGGTGTAACAGTTAGATTTCAATGCAGAGAAGTGCAAAATAATGCACTTAGGGCACAGAAACCCAGGGCCAAAGTACAAAATGGCTGGAGTGGTATTGCTGACCACCAAGCAGGAAAGAGACCTGTTGGTTAACATATTGAATGATCTATAAGTAGTCAAGCAGTGTGATAAGGCAACAGGGAGTGCTAGTTGGATGCTGGGGTACATAGGAAAGAGTATCAACAGCAGAAAGAGGGAGGTGGTGTTGCCTCTGTATACATTGCAGGTAAGACCTCACATAGAGTTCTCTGTCCAGTTCTGGAGACCACATCTCTGGAAGGACATAGAGTAGAGGTGGCTCAGAGGAGGGCAACTAAAATGGTGCAGGGTCTACGAGGAGAGACTAAGAGACCTCAATATCTACACCCTGGAACAGAGAAGGAAGGGGGGATATGATACAAACCTTTAAATACCTCATGGGGGTAAGTAAGGTACAGGAGGGAAGTATTTTTCAGAAAAAATGGTGCTCAAGAACAAGGGGACATGCTGTTAAGCTGGAGAGGGGGTACATTAAGGAGAGATGTAAGATGGTACTACTTCACAGAATAAGATGCGAATTCATGGAACAGTCTTCCATCATATGGTGGGGGGAAAAACAGTGGTGGGACTCAAGAATGCATGGGATAAGCACAAGGGGATCATGTGGAAAGGAAGGGGAGAAAGTGCTATAGTTCAGACATGGTCTGTGGTAATAGTGTAAGTAGGAGAAATGGGCAGATTGGATGGGCCAAGTGGTCCTAATCTGCCATCAAATTCTGCATTTCTATGTTTCTATGTTCTCAAGGGGAGAACATATACTGCTTTAGAGTACTGAAAGACCTCCTTTGTTGAAATGCAAGTGTTTTATCTTTAGCTTGGCTCAGTTTCTGGCATATCAATTTCCATATATTTATTAGGAAATCAGTTAACGTTTTTATCTTTTACATGTGTCTGTCATTTATATTATGTAGCAGAGAAGGTAGAAAGGGAAGATGTGGATCTGGGGTAGCTTTGGGGAACAGCACAGACAAAAAGGAGAAATAGAGAAGCAGACAGTGAGGAAGTAAGGTATCGAGAGCCATGTACACCAAATCAAGGAGTCTAGGAAATAAAATTAAGCACCTGGAAGCCATCATGAAGTCTAGCCTAGATTTGCTAGCCATAACCAAGTCGTGGAAGGGCTGGAGGTGCTGTAGGTTATCCTGGAGACAGACTCTTGAACCACTGCATACAGGAGTGGCATCAGACCTCCATCACAGGGAAAAGAGTTGGCTAAGGCACTACAGGGAAGCCATCACCAAGATGGCTAAGGGGAGGTGATGCTAGTTCATGACTCCATCCTTTGGTTGCTATAACAAGTATTTTTTTTCTAGATTTGCCTACTAGTTTTTTGGCCCACAGGGATATCCATGTTCAAATATTTTTATATTTTTCCTACAATGCCTCATGACCCATGTTCTTTTGGTGGCATACTGAGATAATGCAATGGAATTATAAAGCATGTTGAGATCACAGGGTTGTGGGTTCAAACCTAAAAAAAAGTGTTTTGTTAATGCATGGGACAGACATAAGGCAATTTTTGTGGGGGGTAGGAAGAAATAGGCTGTTGGTTAAATAGGATCTGCAGCTTATCCTCTAGGTAGGGAAATGGGCAGACTAGGTGGGCCAAGCGGTCCTTATCTGACATCAAAGTCGACGTCTATGACCTATGTGACAGTGATGCACTCAGGACCATTGATTCAGTGATTAAAAGTTGTTGAAACAGCAATATGCTGTTAGGAGCTTCATGCTCTGACCTCAAATAAATCACTTCTTGTAAGTCACTGTTTTTGGTTTCTAGGTTCTGTATGTATCTAAAACTAGCTGGCAGGAGTAAATGTTTTTTTTAAACCTTTTCATGTTCTCAAACTACACATAGCCTTAACAAGCACACAACTCACTACAGGCTATTTATGCAATATAAAATTAATGAAGACTCTAGCTGTTTCCTTACATGATAGCCCAGTCAATTATCCCATAGGTGTTTGCTAAGTGTAAATCTAGCCTTTAGTTTGTAAGGACATTTACTTAAAAATTACAGCTCTACTGCTGTAAAATTCACTATATACTAGTACTTGCTGAATCAGTGGTCCTGGACACATCACTGTCACATGGGTCAGGAGGCATTATAAGAAAAAAGAAGAGCAATAAAAGTTTGAACATGGAAATTGCCAGGGGTCATAAAACTAGCAGGAAAATTTAGGAACAAAATAGCAATGGGAAGGACACACTAGGACTACACACACACATCACAATTTGCTGCTCAACACTTCATTTTGCAAATTTTGACTATAATACTCCTTGCTGACAGGATCCAGGCAGGCAGCTCATACCATGGTGTTGCCTGCACAAGGAGCTAATTTAGCTACAATTTGATTCTTTTTTCTTTGTTAGTAAATATATTTACTTTACTATGCTCAGCTTGTAGCTTCCATGTACTGTACAAACTGAATGGCCACTGAGTACTGCAGCCCCACCCCTAAAGCTTTTATGATGATGTGAAGTAGGAAACAGGGCTGCTGGGGCTGAATATACATAGTAATAGGATCAGGGGAAGGGACCTGTCTAAATGTAAATGTAGTACATTTGCTGGCAGTTCTACATATATGTAGCTACTAGCTAATATATGATATTATATTCTAAATATGTATAGGTCAAAACCTTTCACTATCACATTTACTGCTGCTTTGCATGATTTGTAACATTGAATTTCTGTGCAGTATAAGTTGTGTCCAGCAGAAGAATAGCGTTCCATAGATCCAGTACTAAAGGCACTTTTCATCTCATAGTATGTTATCTTTTTTTTTCCTCCCGCAGGAAGGTAGTGTCTGGAGAATCATTGACTACTTTGTACTCAGCAGACTCCTGAACTTACTGAAGCTACAGATTATCTCCAGTGGAATATTGTATGTGATTTGACCATCATGTGTTTCAAGGAGTGATCAACCAGAGCCTTAAGGAGGATTATCTGTTGAATAATGCATCCTGAAGCAGGCAAATCAGTGATTAGTGGTGAAGTATGTCAGAGATCTTATCAGAAAGATCACAATAAAGAAGTGATAAATCCATAAATCTTTAACTCAGTGCAAGTAATGAATATCTGCCACTCAGCTCAGGTAAGCTGCCATTAATTTTTTCTTTAATCACTTTTATGATCTCGAGAAAGAAATCACTACACTTGAGAAACAGATATATTTCTACCTTTTTCACCATTCCTGATATTCAGTTAAACAAATGGTGGGTGATTTGATACCTTTTATTGAACTAAGACATTGGCAGAACACACGCTTTCAGGCTTTACTGAACCTCTTTTCAGGTCATGGTAGTTTCTACAGAAAAAAATAATTTGGATATAACTGCTAAACTTTTATACATAGGTGTGACAGTTCTATCGATAATGTAGTAAATAATTGGATATAGAGGTGGGCGAAGCGGACATAATTCACTCCCTGAAATATTTCACCAATAGCGTTCAATTTGTGGAGCACAATTCATGAATTTGCCAGTTCACAGTGCATTGCTCGATGGCGAAAGTGTAGAATTTTGCATATGAAATTCCGCACTTTGAGCAAAATACACTGTTTGGCCCCCACTGATTGCCAGCCTTAGATGAAATAAAATTATATATATATATATATATATATATATATATATATATATATATATGTATGTGTGTGTATATATATATATATATATATATATATATATATATATGGAATGCATGATGGCATGAGTGTGCTATGGTAAATATTGTCACTCCTGCAGAGTGAGATATCTAAGCTCACGATGCAGGAGTGACAGTATTTGCCATAGCACACGATCTGCCCATCATGTATTCAATATATACACTAAGGCCAAGAGTTTCAGAAGTTTTGTTATGCTGTCTTGTGTTCTGTTCCCATTTATGTGTTTGCTCATTCTGTGTTTGAGCTTTTCTGAATGGGCTGGCAGTGTTATAAACTCTGGGAGACACATGAGTGTGTTTTGCAATGCTAAATGAGTTAGTTTTAGATAGGAGTGAGAAACATACTTTTGTGAAGCTGTATTGTTTAGCAGTCTGGCTGCAGTGAAGTTAAGAGCATCACAGTAATTGTAATGAGCTGAGAGGCAGAGTGTCAGAACAGCTGATACTGTTTTCAGTGGTAATTAAGTTAGTTGCAGGCAGAGTGCAGAGTGTTTTGTGAAATTGTGCTCTTTAGGATTCTGGCTGCAGTGAAGTTGAGATTGTTACAGTAATTGTAATGGGTGAAAATCAGAGTTTGAGGAACAAGTGAGAGTGTTTCAGTGGTAGTTGAGTTAGCTGCAGGCAGTAGTTTAGACTGTTCTGTGAAGCTGTGCTGTTTGGAATTCTGGCTGCATCAAGTTGAGAGCATCACAGTAATGAGCTGGGAGTTGGGGGGGGATAGGTTTGTTTTGCATTGCTCACTGAGTTAGCTGTAGGCAGCAGTGAGACCTCTCAGGTAGTTCTGCATTTGTGTCTATGGTAACAGCACAGGTGTTTCTTGCATGCTGAGGGGAAAGCTGCCTAGGGTGATGATATCAGTGACCTTTTGTGACCTGTGTGTGTAAATGGCTGATATCATCACAGTAGAGCAGGGGGTAAAAATATCACACTGCAATGGATGATACGCTGTTTTATTTCACTCATTTACCACTCACCCGATTGTGTGTATATGTGTATGTATGTGTATATATATATATATATATATACACACACACCTGCAGCTAAGACACATATATATATATATATATATATATATATATATATATTAGAGCAAAAACTCCATTAAATGCATTAGTTAGGGTTGTTCCACAGTGACAAAAGTGAGGAAATTCGGTGTTAGGGTTGAAAGCTCCCCTTGCACCCCCTACACCCACACCCCCAACCGGCATCAGGGTGCACTTTGGGGTTGCCGGACCTAACTCTCACCCCTTCAGATGTGTGAAGAAGAAGAGGTATAGGAAAATGGGGTGAGAGTTAGGGCCAGCAACCCCAAAGCACACCTCGATGCTGGTTGGGGGTGTGGTCGGGGGGGTCCAAGGGGGACGTTCCACCCAAACACTGAATTTCCTCGCTTTTGTCGCTGTGGAACAACCCTAACTAATGCATTAAATGGAGTTTTTTGCCTCTAATTTCTCTTATTTTTGAGAAGTATAATGAGAAATAGTGAATGCAATGCAGCGGTGGGATTCCCCATTTATAACCTCTACTTGTTTTGCACTTAAAACCCCCCCAAAAATGAGGCGAAGTCACAAGTGGCAAATTTTGGTTAATTTTTGGAAATTACGTGAAGTACTCCATTGAGGCGAATTTGGTGACTTCACTGCATATTCGCCCATGGAGAAAAACTTCCTTGAATATCTAATTCGATATGCACAGAGACAAAGACAGTCTTTGAAATTCTAGTATAAATCAGATTAGAGATGCGGGCTCCTCTCCATGGATGGAATATGACAGCTGGAGGCCTGTAAATTGTTAAATGGTTATGTTCTAAGAGCTTCCATAAAAACAGACTGTGTGTGTGTGATTGAGAGTGCAAGAACAACTAGCAGATAGATATGTATATATCTATGCTACATAAACACACATATAAAATCATATCACTGTATAGGACACACTGAAAATATTTATGCAACATATGTTTTAGGACGAATGCAGGGATAAAAAGAAGTATCTCAAGCAGGCAGTGAAGATGATATTGATATGTCCATGTTCCTATATGTCATAGTGATAGCTCCATGTTCCTATATGTCATGGTGATATCGCTATGCTCCTATACATCATTCTAATGAAAATGAAAGTGTTCAAAATGGTCTACCTCTCCATGATCTGCACTGCCCCCCACACACACACACACAAATCTGAAATCTGGTTTATCCTGCCATCACTTTCAAACAAATACTTATTTTAAAAAAAATTATCTGGTTGATCCTGCAATTTCTCCCTGGTCTTACAGAAGCAGTTTCACTTTTCATGCTCTATATTTGTAGCATGACCAAGCGCTTTGAGCACAGTACAATAAGGACCTGCCAGAGATTTAAAATAAGCACTATCCCTGTGAAACAATACAAATCTGTTGCTTTTTTGTAAAGTTTGTTGAGCTATTTATAAAACATGCTGCCGACAGTAGAAGGAGGAGAGAGAGAGCGAGTCGCACCTTCAGAGAAGAGAATGCAGTCTAGCTGAGCAAGTTGCTGTATCAGCGTTACCATAGGAACACTAAACGCTTGACTTGTATTCTCTTCTGAAGCTGCGACTTGCTCTCTCTCCTCTTTCTACTGTCAGCAGCATGTTTTACAAAAAGGTCAACAAACTTTACAAAAAAAGCAACAGATTTGTAACATTTCGCAGGGATAGTGCTTATTTTAAGTCTCTGGCAGGTCCTTATTGTACTGTGCTGAAAGCGGCTGGTCACGCTACAAATTTGGAGTATGGAAAGTGAAACTGCTTCTGCAAGACCAGGGAAAAATGTCAGGATCAACCAGAAAAGTTTTTTTTTAAATAACTATTTCTAAAGGCCACAGATTTCTATGATTATACAAAGAGAGTGTCTTATTTTAAATCTCTGTCAGGTCTTCATTTTACTATACTGAAAGTGCTTGGTCACGCTACAAATTTAGAGCATGAAGAGTGAAACTGCGTGACAGCATTAACCACATAACTTTTTAAAATAATTTCTTTAGCAATTATGACAGGATCAGAGCCACTTTGGAGGTGGGGGGAGCTGCAGGTCCTGCCTGACAAATAAAATACATGTGTGATGTGTTAAGTGGGGTATATGCCAAGTTGTCTGGGGGGTGCCCAAAACATATGTGGGGGGGGTTGTGTTGGCTGCCCAAAACACACGTTGTATAAACAAAACATGACAAGGTCTGACAGAAGATATCATATTTATCTTCACTTGACACCAATGACATCAAGATATTGCACTCATGGCTTTGCCACTCATGAGATATCATGGGCCTCTCATGAAGATAAATATGATATCTGCAGTCGGGCCATGTCATATTCCCTATATATCAAATGTAAGATATAATGTATGTGCATATATACACAGGAAATGCACGTGCTCCTGAAGCAAGAGAAAAGCAGTTGTCAGTTAAGCAATAATGCATGACAGGACATGTGTTGTTGTGGGATTTACGCATACCTTGTGTGATGTATTACGAGGCGCAGCTGAAAGACTTTAACCACACAAGTGTTTCAGTCCCACTACTACACATGTCTTGAAGTGTATTACTGTGATTATAAAATGAATCTGTTATTAAAAATTAAAATAAAATGAATTTGTTTCAAAGAAAGTAAACAATTGATTACCAGTATCTTTACCAGTTGTCTGTTGCAGGATTTACAAATGGTCATGTGACAATTGACCAATGAGGTGACAGGCTTTTTTAAGCATATTTTATCATTTAAATTTTGTGATGGGTCATGAAAGAAAGGTCTATATAGTCCCTTTTTTAATATCTAGCAGATAAATAAGATTAATCACATAAGCCCACCTTTCTTGTGTATTTTTGAAGTGTCCTTTGAGAACCAGGACAGAGAGGTCAGAGATGGAGTGATCAGACTGAGTGAAATGCTGTCCCACTTGTGTCCCAGTCCTTTTGTTGCACCTGTGTCAGTTCATTCATATTCTAAGGGGTTGCCTGTTTTCCCCCACATAGTCTGTATATGGACAGTTATTGCACTGGAAGTAATAGACAACATTCTGGGATCCACATGTATCACTTCCCTGTATTGTGCATTCCTTGTTTTGGGGGATGTTGATAAAGTCTGTAGTAGAAATGTGCTTATATGTTTTACACTTAGGAATAGTACAGAGTTTACTGCCTCCCAGTGTTCTGTTGTGTTGGTCAAGTATATGTTTGCTCATGACAATCAGGTTGGGTAAGTCAGTTGTTTGAAAGACCATAAAGGTTGTTCTTAGAAAACATATTTTAAGGTGTCATCCTCACTGAATATTGGTTATAAGTGTTTAATAATTTTAGGTAGGTGGTCCAGACTTGGGTTGTGTGCACATAGAAACATAGAAGTTGATGGCAGATAAGGACCTCAAGGCCCATCCAGTCTGCCCATTTCTTTTTCTACCTTATAAATGTGCCATCGGCCTTTGCTCTGTCAGTGGCCTATCTATTCATAGTTATTTGTATTGCTTCCTTATGCCTATCCCATGCCTGTTTGAAGCCCTGCACTGTATTCATAGCCACCACTTCTTGTGGTAAGCCATTCCATGCATCCACCACCCTTTCTGTGAAAAGAATTTCCTCACATTCCCCTTAATTGGCCCCCTCTAATCTCATGCTGTGTCCTCTTGTCCTGCTATTTTCTTATATTTAAACATGTTAGACTCTTTCACTTGTTTATGCCTCTAAGGTGTTTGAATGTCTCAATCATATCACCTCTCTCCTCCTTTGCTCAAGGGTATACATATTGAGCTCTGTTAATCTGTCCTCATATGTCTTCTGATGCAGTCCCTGCACCATTTGGTTGCCCTTCTCTGGACTGCCTCAATTTGGTTAATGTCCTTGTGAAGGTGTGGCCTCCAATACTGCATGCAGTACTCCAGATGGGGCCTAACCAGTGTCTTGTAAAGAGGATTATTACCTCCCTCTTACGACTTGTGATACCCTACTAATACACCTAACACCCCCTAGCCTTACCTACTGCTTTAGAGGTCTGCTTGGATGATTTCAGTTCATCAGTGATGATGATGCCTGTCTCTTTCTTCCTTTGTGACTGCTAGCAACTCTCCTCCCAGCCTATAGGTGGCTTCAGGGTTTCTCTTCCCTATGTGCATGATTTTGCACTTCTTTGCATTAAATCCCAGTTGCCACTCTTCTGACCATTTTGCTAGTTTATCCAGATCTCTTCTCATTCTGCCCACCCCATCTGGATCATCTACTCTGTTGCAGATCTTGGTGTCATCTGCAAATAGAAAAGCCTTACCCTCTAGTCCATCTGCAAGGTCACTAATGAAGATGTTGAAGAGGACTGGCCCCAGAACTGATCCCTGAGGTACCCCACTAGTGACTTGCATCTCTTCTGACTGTATACCATTTACCACCACTCTCTGTTTTCTGCCCGTCAACCAGTTTGCCACCCAGTTGACCAACTTCTGACCAACCCCGAGCCTACCCAGCTTATTTATCAATCTTCTATGTGGAACAGTGTCAAAGCTTTGCTGAAGTCAAGGTAGGCGACATCAACTGCTCCCCTTTGGTCCATCACTCTGGTTACCCAGTCAAAGAAATCTATGAGATTAGTTTGACAGGACCTTCCTTTTGTAAACCCATGCTGTCTTGGATCCTGTGCCCCTATGGATTCCAGGTGTTGCACTATCCTTTCCTTAAGGAGTGCCTCCATAATCTTGCCCACTACTGAGGTAAGACTGACTGGTCTGTAGTTCCCCACCTCCTCTCTGCTACCACTCTTGTGGAGCGGGATCATATGAGCCCTTCTCCAGTCTTCTGGGACCTCTCCTGTGTTCAGAGACCCACTAAACAGTTCTGCTAATGGCTCTGCTAGTTCCACCTTTAGCTCCTTAAGTACCCTGAGATGTATGCCATCAGGTCCCATTGCCTTATCCACCCTGAGCTTAGCAAGCTCTTGTAGGACCCTTTCGTTTGTGAAGGGAGTAGTGCTCACCTCCTCCCCTGTGTCCATGATGCTGAGCTGTGGGCCCTGCCCTACCTTCTCTTCAGTAAATACTTAGCAAAAGTATCTATTTAGGATAGATGCCTTTACAGGGTCTCCTCCTCCTCACATGCTCCTTTTCTCCATTAAGCTTAGCAATCCCCCTCTGGACTTTCTCCTTTCACTAATGTATCTATAGAAGTCTTGTCACCTTCTTTTACTGTTCGTGCTAGTGTTTCCTCAGTTTGGGACTTTGCCTGCCTTACTGCCTTCCCTGCTTCCCTTAGGGCAGTTTGGTATGCCTCCCTATCTTCATCCGCTGTGTTCCCTTATATTTCCTGAAGGCCAGCCTTTTGGCTCTGACCTTTTCTGCTACTGTATTTGAGAACCAAAGTGGTTTCCTTCTTCTTTGCACTTCCTTTTCTGTCTAACACAATGGGATGTTGCTTCAAGTATTGCATCCTTAATGCTTGCCCACTTTGCCTGTACCCCTCACCTGTGTCTCTTTTGCCAGGGCTAGCTTAACTCTGTTGGCCATCTTATCAAAGTCAGCTCCTCTGAAGTCGCATATTTTTGCCTTGGAATGGATGATTTAGATGTAGTAGCCAAATTGAACCATACCATGTGATGGTCACTGGCCCCAGGTGACCTTCTACCTGGAGATCTGTGATCCCTTCCTTGTTAGTCAGTACTAGATCTAGGATAGCCCTGTCTCTTGTGGGTTGCTGTACCAGTTGTTTGAGGCCCTCCCCTGCAGGGAATCCACTATGTGTCTAGTTCGGCAGATGTTCCTGCTGGTATTGACCAATCTGTATCCGGCATGTTGAAGTCTCCCATTATCAGAACCTCCCCTTTAGCTGTCATGTTTTGTATATCTTCTAACAGTAATGTGTCTATGTCCTCCCCCTGGTCTGGGGGCCTGTAGACAACCCCAGTTCTTATGGCTGTCCCATTTCCTGTTTCCAGGGTGACCCACAGTTCTTCTGACTCCTTATGTGTATTCTGAATTTCTGTAGCTTTGATATTTTCATTGACATACAGGGCCATTCCTCCCCCCCTTTTTGCACCTCAGTCTCTTCTGAACGATACATAGCCAGGTACTGAAGTCTCCCAAGTGTGGTTACTGGTAAACCACATCTCACTAGTTGCTACTATGTCCAGTTTAGCCTCTGACATAATTGCCTGCAGGTCTGGGATCATATTTCCCAGGCTGTGAGCATTTGTGTACATGATTTTCCATTGGCCAGATTTTGGTGTGTTAGTTGGGTGAGGTTTGGCATTATCCCTGTGCATCGTATGGGGAGACAAACCTTTTTTCTTACCTGGTGATGCAAATGAACTGCAAACATGCAGAATCCCTGTTTGACCACTAGCTGAGGGGGGAGGGGTGTTCTTCCCATTCGACGTATGGGGTGCTGCACCCCTCTCCCCATTTGCTAGTTTAAATATTCTGCAAAGACGTCAAACTTCTGCCCCAATGCACTGACTCCCTCCTTAGTCAGATGCAGTCCAACAAATTTAAAGAACTTTCACTCCCAGAACTGTTGCCAATTCCCTACAAATCTGTGTCCTTTTTTCTGGCACCATCCCTCAAGCCACATGTTTAGCTCCCCTATCTCCCCTTCTCTGACCTTCCATCCATCTGCTCCCCTCTCCCAGACTGGCAGGATCTCAGAGAAGGAGATTCCGGACAAAATAGATGATAGTTTGTCACCCAGCCTGGTCAGGTGTTCCTTGGTCTCCACAACTGACCGGCTGGCGAGATCATAGTCCTATGTACTAGGACATCAATGTTTCTCCTGCTTGTGAACATTTTGCTACTTGGTCAGTGTCTCTCCATGCTGATGTACCTGGGAGACATCTGACCATACCCTGGCTGGAGATGGTATCAACTCCCCGAATCATGGAGTCTCCTATGATCAAAGTTTTTGGATTTCCTTTTTGCTTTTGTTTTGGTTCCTGATTTGGGTGAGTTTTGTTGTGCTAGCTCCTGTGCTGCAGTGTCCTGCTCTGCAGTGTCTTCTGCCTCTTTGTTTGATTTCAGAGATAGAGGCAGATACCTGTTTGTAGTGTTTATATGGTTTTTGGAGGTAATATGTTGGAGAGCAGAGAGTGATGGGGCACCCGATTTTCCCCTTCTAACCACCTGCCAACCTCCTTGACCAACTACCCTCTACGGTCGAGGTTTTTCTGCTGGATGCTGGGGAAATGGCGGGTGGTTCTTATAATGTATTTCCTCTTGAATATGAAATTTGAGGCGTGCAGTCTCTGCCCATGATGCCTGGAGCTGAGCCCTAACATCTCCAAAGGCCCAGCATGTAGGACAGTGTCCTAAATCCTGTAAGACTGTCCTTCTGAAAATTGTTCCACAGTACCTGCAGTTAATGATATCCATTCCAGATAAGTTGCTGGGTTTATAACCTAGTCAGAGTAATTAGAAGGAAAACAAAGGAAAAAAAATGCAAGTAATGGTTTGATTGTGTTTTGTTTAACTTGTTATAACAAGTTAAATTACTAGTGCCCTTGTAAATGAGCTCACCTTGTGGAGGCCCCACTGATCCACCCCTTCCTGCTCTGCCACAGGAAATGGCATAACTGTGGTACCCTATAAAAGGAGTATAGTGTGGGGTGGTTGGGGGTGGGGGTGGGTGGCTGGGTCCTTCCCCTGCCAAAAAAGAACCACGGATGAAAGAACAAGGAGGTAAGAGCAGAAACAATCAGTCAACAACAAATGCAGTAACCCTGAAAGCTTATCCTAATGTTAGATAAAACTGTAAAACCTGTAAAGCACCACCTGTAATAATTTCAGAGAAGATATACGCTGTAAGAAACACTTTGCTACAGAGAAAAATAAAAGCAATGAAATGTTAGCAACAAACAGTAGCAATCCCTGTGAGTAAAAAATAAAAACAACACCACACAGTAAATCTGCTTAGCCAAAATAAGTCTTAATCCTTTTCCCTTGCTCTGGTAAGTTTCTCTACTCTGCCTTTCAAGCAGTCTTAGAAGGAAAGAGCTCAGGTGAAGCTAGGTGCCTTGGCCAGCAAACCAAGTATTCTACCTCCAAGATATCAACTAACCTGACTTTTTAACCCTTCTTTCTGTTGGAAATTACTGACAGTTTGCCAGCTCCCCCCCCCCCACCATGTACACACCTAATCCTTTGGAAGAGCTGTGGTAGGAAAGCAATTAGCTCCTTCAATGTGAGAAGGAGACTGAAACACCTCTGAGACAACAAACCTTTTCAACAACAACAACAAAAAAAAAGAATAAAATAAAACACAGCGTCAAACAGTAATTTTGCTTAGCCCAATGATAAAAAAGTCACAAAAATGTAAGCTCCACCTGTAATACGGTAATTTCAGAGAAGATATACCCTGTAAGAAACACTTTGCTACAGAGTAAAATAAAGCAGTAACAGAAGATATACCTTGCAAAAGACAATTTGAATCAGAAGACACCTAGGGTGTCCAGTTGATGGCTTTTTCTTTGGTTTTAGTAGTTGTTCTTGGCATAAGCATGGCACTTTCCACAGCTCTGTTAATTTCCCTAGAGGTCTGTCCCTGTTCAGTAAATGTTTTTTTCAAGAAGACAAGGGGCCCAATTTATGAAGAGTGACACAGGGCCTGCGCTAAGCCCTGCATCAACTCTGGTTGCTGGCACAATTGTGTCAGACTGTTTACTGCAACCTGTGCCCAATTCAAGAAGATTGGGTGCATTTGTGACACTTTTCCCACTTTATGACAGCTTGTGCCAAATATGTGGCATAAGCCCCATAAAAGGTGTACCTGAGATTGCCGCAAGCTATTCCAGAAAAAGCTGGTCTAACTTGCAGCAGTTGCCACCGGGGATCAAGAATCCCAGTCACCACCCAGGGAATTCTGCAAGCCCTGTGCACCAGATATTCGGTGCACCCAGGACTTGTGGCATACATTTGTGAATTGACCCCAAGGTGTTTATCTCTGCCCTCCTCACTGGAACAGAATCTGTGGTATCAAAGTGCTTGTCTGTACAGTACAGATATTTTGGCATGCCTTGGTTGATATGTGTGTGTGTGTGTGTGTGTGTGTGTGTGTGTGTATCTCTATCTCTTGGTTTCCTGTAGATACAGGTCTATAAGATTACATATTTGATGGTAACTGTGGCGTCAAGGAAATTGGTGTTGATGTCAGAGTACTCCAGGGGAAGTTTAATGGGTTGGTGGAGGGTGTTAAGTTCCTGATGAAATATTTTAAGTGTGTGAGTACCTTCTTTCCAAATTATACATATATCACCAATATATCTGAAATATGCGGGTAGTTTCATTTGACATTGTTTCAGGAAATCCTCTTCCAAATTGGCCATGAAAAGTCTTGGTGCTCATTGCTGTTCCATAGTATAAACATAATGGGACCGATTCTCAAAACATTACATCTGGCATAAATTGAAAAAAAAAAAAAAAATTGCCCATGTAGCAATTTACACCATCAGTTGTGACATTTGGTATTCTGCAAAGCACCCTGTGACATGCCACAGGCTGCTTGTGCCAAAGTGGACTTATGCCACCAGTTACGCCCTAAACCCCCTGTGACATGGTGCTATGGGGTTTATGGCAGCTTTTGTGCACCATTCTGGAAGGGCAGCAACCAAGTCCCCCAGTTTGTTATTTTTAAACAACCCCCAGAGGACATCTGCCAATCTACAGTTACACCAGCTTTAAGCTGGTGTAAGTGTACTTTACACCCCCTGGGGGTTGCACAAATGTGCCCTTTTCCATCCCCTGGTACATGTAGTCCCCAACCCTGAGTCTGTAAAGCCCTGCAGGGCTTGCCCATGCCCCTAACACCCATTTTCTGGTTAAAGCCCCTCCAGGCTTTGTCATGTCTCCTGGACCCCCAAAATATTTATCCAGCCCCTCCAGGCATTGTTATGTCCCCCTGACCACTGCTATATTTAACCAGCCCTTCTGGGCTTTGTCATGCCCCCCCAACCCCCAATATTTTAATGCAGCCCCTCCAGGCTTTGTTATGTTCCCCAACCCCCCCATAGTGATTTCTTTCTCTTTGAGATCATAAAAGGGATTAAATATAGTTACAAAGCCTCGAATCCCAACACTGCATGTATGTACAGTACAGCAGTATGCACTTATTCATGTTCGGTCGGTGGCTGGCCATGGTGGTGAGAGGTGGGCTGTGCCAGTCACCAGCCTATAAAGTGTCTGGGTGGGAGCGGGGAGATTGGGCACTACTGGGTGGGTGGTGGGGGCCACTAGACCACTAGGGTAATGGGGAATATTTGCTTTATATGCCTACATGTTGGGGATCAGGTCGGGGTTGGATGCTGTCTACACATTGTGGGGATTCGGGGCTTTGTAACTATATTGGGGAATCGTGGGGGGACATGACAGAGCCTGGAGGGGCTGTATTAAAATATTGGGGGGTCGGGGGCATGACAAAGCCTAGAGGGGCTGTGTTAATATATCGGGGGATGGGTGCATGAACAAGCCCTGCTGGGCTTTAGCAACATGGAGGGTTGGGAGCATGGGGAAGCCCTGCAGAGCTGTACTGACTGGGATTAGGGAATGGGGGGTGATTGCACCCTTCACAACCAGGGTTGTGGTTTGTGGCAAACCCTCCAGGTACTCCCTTTGGTATACCTGTGGGTTTGTTGCAAGTCACAGGACTTAGCCACAGAGACCTTGCCCCTTTCAGAATCAGGTGGAGGGTCTTTGGCATAACAGGGTATGGTGCAAGTTGTTTTTGGCGGCGACTTGTGCCATCCTTCTAGAATTGAGCCCCATGTTTGCTGTTGAAACTGAAGTTGTTGTGGGTCACAATGAATTTGATAAGTCTGGCACTAAGTTTTGGGTGGATGTTCTGGTTCTGTCCTTTCACTTGTAAATATTTAAGACAGGCTGAAATTCCACCAGTATGTGGTATACTAGTGTAGACAGAGTTCCCATCCATAGTGGTATGAAATGTATTAGAAGGTAAATCTCTAAAAGCAGGAATTTTATGCCAGAAGTGTATGGTGTCCTGAATATAGCTGTCTCTTTCTATAACAAATGGTTTTAAGATGGTTTCTATAATTCAGGAGTTCCCTTCTGTCAGCGTACCATAGCCCGATATTATTGGTTTCCCTGGAGTCCCAGGTTTATGGCTCTTAGACAGCATGCAGAATGTTCCTGGTGAAGATTCCCTAGGGATGAGATCTGTTAACTTGTCTTGAACATGCTTAGGAAGTGATTAAATAATGTCCCATACCGTAGTTCTTTAGTATATTATGCAGTCGGATCACTAGCCAATTACCTGTAGTGTATGTAATCTGTTTATTGCCTCTTTACTTCATTAACATGATCATCATGGTTTAAGATCACAACTGCAGAGCCTTTTTCAGCTTTCTTAGTAACAATCCTATGACTGGATTTTAGTGACTGTATTGCCCTCCATTCAATCAATCAATCACTCAATCAAGCAATCAAAATCTTTATTTAACCAGGCAATACCATTGAGCAAAGCTCATTTTCGAGGTGGACCTGGATATAGATATGTGGTCAAGCATAGAAGAGTTACATATGCAACAGAATCATAATGCAAATCATAATACAATATAAATTGAACATAGAACAATGTACAGAATTCAGATGGATAACAATACTAATTATTGGTAAAAATATATACAAAAATATGCATGAGATTCTCTGGACTGTGTGAAGGGAATAGTAAAGACAAGTTACAAGGAATACACAGAGTGCAAGAGAGAGGGCTCTTAGATTAGGTATGAAGTAGAAGGATAGATCCATAAAATGAAGGGGAAGGAGAACATGCCTAAAAGGGAGGAGGTAGAGGGGTAGAAGACTAAATGGGCAGTGGCAGCCATACGATGGCCACTAATAGCAGAGTGCTGCTGAGACCATCAGTGGAATGAAGATGGGCCCCAGGATGCTGGTCAAAGGCAAGGGGAGGGAGGGGATAAGGGAACAGAAAGAATAGGGGTCAGGGAAGGATGGACATTGGGAGGCTCAATTTAAGTAATAAGGTAGGGTCAGGTAAAACAATTGCAGGATTCCTTGAAAGAACAAGCATAAAGAGTTTTGAATGTTGATAGTTTGATAGGATAGACCAATGTCAATATGTTTGCAGCTTGTTCCAGAGTGAGGGGTAACGGCTAACTTAAGGATGCCCTACCAAAGCACAATCTGAACTTAGGTATAATAAAGGAGATGTAGGAGGCACTCCTCAAAACATATATACCTACCGAGCTTAGGGGCAGGCAATCCAAGACATATTAAGGCAACTTCTTAGTAATAGCTCTGAAGGTCCAAAAGGCAGCATTCCTCTGTCTTCTATATTTACAGGATGGCCATCCAGCAACAGCATATAGGGAGCAGGGATGCATGGTGAAAAGGAGCCCGGTAATGATCCTTAAGGCTCTATGAAAGAGTTTGACCAGTGCCGAGGCAGGGCCTTGATTGTAAAGGAAGTCTGCATAGTCCAACAATGTTAGGAAGGTGGATTGAACCATCACTTCTTGGCCTCCCGAGTAAGCAGGTGATTAATCCTATAGAAGAGGCGAAGCCTCTGTCTAAGCTTTTTTTAAGTTCTTCAATATGGTCATTATAAAAAAGTCTATGGTTGATACAGACCCCCCCCCAAGTATTTGAACTTATTTACACATGCCAAAAGTTCACCTCGGAGTATGGAGAGAGCTGAGGAAAGGTTCATTGTGCAGTGGAGTTCGTTATATGTGCAGAGGGTGAGAGGAGTATCGCCTTTGTTTTCTAAGCATTCGGTGAATGTTTCTGGTTCAAGAGCTGCAGTTGCAGCAGATTAAACTCAAGCTGAAGATCATTACATGCTGCTTTTGGGGAAGATCTGCTGATGTAAAGTACCGTATCATCTGCGAGTAGATATATGTTTGTAGTCTTGAGGTTGGCATCAACTCTGTTTATATGTATCGCAAAGAGCAGGGGGCCCAATAGTGAGCCCTGTGGTATGCCCCTTAGCAGGGGTTTTAGGGCCAAAAATTCCCTGTCTGCTTTTACCTGCTCGAGGCAACCTGAAATATAGTTGGAGAACCATCTCAATGATAGAAAGTTCAGATCTATGTTCTGAAGGGACATAAGGAGCAGATCATGATAGGCAATGTTGAATGCCTTACTTACGTCTAAAAATACTGCACAAATAAAATTCTTAGCATCAAGGTCACACTGCCAGTCATAAGTCATCTTAGCAAGTGCTGAGATGGTGCTATGGCATGGTCTAAAGCCTGATGTCAAAGGGTTAAGCAGGCTTGCAGATTCCAGGTAATTACTGAGCTGTGCACTCGTGATTTTCTCTTAACAGTTTAGACAGGATGGGGAGTAGATAGATAGGCTTGTAACTGTTATGGTCACTAGGGTCTCTGAATTTAAAAAGGGGGATCACATGCACAGTTTTCCATGGGGAAGGAAGGTCACCCTGAAAAAGGGATAAGTTAAAGAGGTGGGTAATTGGCACAGCCAGGACATGATAACCAAGTTTCAGGAAAAAGGGGTCAAGGAGGACCGCACCAGCACTCTTTCTGGTGTCTAGTTGTAGCAAGAGGTCCTCAATGTCGTTCAGGGATGCAGGCTGAAGGAAGAATGCAGTGCTTATGATAGGAGCTTCTTAGTCCTGTACACCGAGTTGAGAGTGGAGGTTACTGGTGGGGGAGGTATCAAATACTAAACCTGTGGTAGGAAAGTGATTATTGAGGGAGTCAAGGATTGTCAGTCTATCAGAGACTGTAGTGGCCCCAATAGTAATTCTTGTGGGTAGGAAATTCGTGGACGCATGACTAGAGATGTAAGTTTGTCATGGCAGTCATACATGTCATTGATTTCATGACGTTTGATCTTTATTCCAGACTTCCATGACTTTCACTAGTGTCATCAGAATGTAGAAATGATGACAGTGCCACAACATTTACTACTGTTTACTAATGATTTCATGAACAAACAATGAATCATTAAAACCTCATCCATGACAAACTTACATCCCTACGCATGACCTTCAGTGTCCTTAAGTGTTTTTCAGAATTTGGAGGAACATTTAGAGGAAGAGTCAAGTTCTACACGAAAATAGTTGGCCTTTGCTTTCCTGATCATCCTAGTACAAATATTCCTTGCTTTCCTAAACAAAATCCAGTCAGCTGAAAGTTTTGTTTTTTGAGCTGTTTTCCAAAGCATATCTCTATTATGCTGTACTGCCTTTAGGTCTGCCGTAAACCACCGGCATAATTTTTTCTTATATCATACTTTAATCAGTGGTGCATGCTTATCCAATGCCCCTAACATAATATCTTGGACGATATCAAAGGCTGTATTCACTGATTTTGCTAGGTAGATGTCCTGCCATTTCAAAGAAGCCCTCAAGTCAGTGATAAATGCAGAGGGGTCAAGGTTGTGACAACACCTCTTGATGATACATTTAGAAGTAGACGGTGGTTTTAAGGTGGATCTTACACATGCAGTGAAACGGTGGTCACTAATATTAGAGAAGAATACACTACCATGGGAAAACAGGTGAAGTTTATTTACTAGAATAAGATCCAGTAGGGTGCTATTGTTAGGGTTCTTTTTATTAGGGTACGTAGCTTCAGAAATGAGTTGTGATAGTCAAAGGGAATCATGCAGAGATTTGAGGGGAACAGAGACACAGGAAACTTAGTCCAGATTAAGGTCTCCTACTATAATAAACTCTGAGGGCAGGGATCCTATAAAATTACTTAAGTGGTCCAGGAGTTGAAACCCTGCTGAGGGGGACCTATAGCATCCTATAATGCAGAATGAAATGGAAGAGTAGAGTTTGATTTCTGTAGTCAGGCTTTCAAATTCTTTAGGCGTTGAAGTCGAGTTGATAACTGAGGCCGAAAATTTGTCTTTAACATAGATGGCAACTCCACCTCCTCTTGTCTGCTTATCAGTTCTGAATAAAGAATAGGCTGGGATATCTACCTTGTGGTCAGCAGTACCAGGTCTGAGCCAAGTCTCAGTTACTACCAGGATATCAGGTATAGTATGGCAGACCCAAGCCTGAATAGATGTAATCTTCTTTAGGAGGCTGCATGCACTGACATGCATAAAGCTTATACCTTTAAAGCTGGGTAGGTCAGCCAGGGATGAGATAGCTGCTGGAGGGCCAGGATTGAGCTCGACATTGCCTGAGCACAACAACAGATGCAGGAGTTTCTTAATAGCTTCTACAACCTGCCTGAGTGCTTTAATCTGTTCTCATTTGCAGGAGGTTTTAAGTGGGATTGGTGGAACCCGAGGATGAATACCTAGGGGGGCCCAGAGCTATGTATATAAGTACCCTAGATATGAGTAGCAAGGAGATCTGTGGGACCAGAGTAATTAAGGAAAGCTTTGTACCCTTCATTGCCTCCGAATGCACCGGGGGTTAGTAGATGTAAGGAGCAAAGTAGAAGAAGAGACAAACAGGGAAACAAAAAAGTGGCCCTCATTCTGAGGCCAGGTCACTATATTGTCACAGGGCTTACTAAATCAAGTACTGTGGAGAGGGGAATGAAGCCAAGTTATAGTGGGTACTTGGTCTACATCAATAAGATGGAGGCTGAAATATGCCATATGATGCCTAGACCCAAAACCTATATGCAAGATAATGTCAAGCTGCAGCAGCTCACTCTCCAATTCTCTTTAATGACTGTAGGTAATGGCTATTAAATCAGACCAACACTCATTCCAGAGCTAGTAGTGCAATCCCTTTAAGAAACACTACAACACTATTGACCAATAGGGGAGCCATGCAAAAAGTGCAGAAAGAGTTTACAGAGGAAGGTTAGGGGGAGGAGGGGCTGGCTGGTAGGGGAAAAAGGAGGGTAGTGACTAACCCCTAGTGGTCAGAAAAAACCCTGCAAATGGGAAACAGGGAGTAACTAAGCTGAGAGGGGGACTGGAATGTGGGAAAGGCTGTAGCTGATCATTTTTGCTGGTTAGGGATCTGGCAGTTGACACTCTTGTGAAAACATTGAATGTAAGTGTCCATAGATACACACAGATACACAGACTGTGATGGCAGATAAAGACCATGTGGCCCACCTAGTCTGCCCCTTTTCCTTACCCAATGCATTTCAGACCCTAATTGATTATCTTCTCTTCCTTTTGCTAGAGTACTCTTATGTCTATCCCTTGCATTCTTGAATTCCCCTACTGTTTTGGCCCCCACCACCTCTGCAGGGAGCTTGTTCCAAGTATACATTACTCTTTCTGTGAAAAAGTACTTCCTCAGTTTGGCATTGCGTGTGTGTGTGGGGGGGGGATCTGATTCTTTCTTTTTCTTTTCTGATGAAGTGCTACTGTCTGGGGTTTCTTCTTTGTTGTGAAAAAAATCTTTTGGTCACAGACAGCTGCAGTATTCCTCTAGCTCATTACAGAACTATACATTGTCTATGTCCTTTGTTGGGCAAAATGAAAGTCCTTTGGAGATTACAAATAAGTAGTAATAGTCAGTGTGTGGTTGGACAAATTAACAACAGAGAGATGTTCTGATGTATTACCTTGCTGTTTTGTGTTGTTCAATATTCAGTGAGGACAGCACCTTAAAGTGTATTTTCTGAGAACCACCTTTAATGTCTTTCAAACAATTGCCTAACTTATCCAACCTGATTGTCCAGAGTAACCTTATATTGTTTCAAAACAGCAGAACTTTAGGAAGCACTAAACTCTGAAATATTCCAAAGAGTAAAACATGTAAGTACATTTCCACTGTGGATAAACCAGTGTATAGAAATGTGTTACAAAATTAGGCACCTCCTGTCCCGTGAGGCTAGACTAGCAATTGGGATGGGTCACCTTCTCCCAATACTCGAATACTGCTCTCCAGTAATAGCCCTTGCACCCCTTTCTCTGTGCAATTGCTTGGATATAGCCTATAACAACATATGCAGATTTGTCACCCAAGCCCCATACCATACTCATCACTGTCACCTCTCTCAATCTCTGGGATGGCTCCCCCCCCCCACCCCAAGCAGAGAGACCTCATGCTCAGAGTGTTCATATCTAAAATCTTGAATGAAGGGGTAAGATCACCTTTGGCAGGGCTGTTAATGCTAAAAAGTAACAGATACAAACAGAGGTCCGCTGGTTGCCAGCTTCTGGAATACCTAAGGTGAAACACTGAACTGGGAAGGACAGCCTTCTCCTTTGCAGCACCCAAACTATGGAACTCCCTCCCAAAGGAACTGCAGTCTCCGGTTGCACCTCACACATTCAAACAAATCCTCCAGGTACCTATGTTAGGCAGATCCACATGCACATGCCACACTAAGTGATGGTCAGACCTGTTTACTCCCAGTTATAGTATAAGGCTAGCCCAGTAAGCACAGATGCACTTATTACCATAAGCTAGATTCTTATTAAGTCAAATTGTCCTGGAACCAGTTGATCAACTGATTGTCATATGTCTGCTGTACTGCTACTGTATTCTCATTACCTATACTGCAATGTTTCTTTCTCCTCTACACTGTACTTGTAAAGCATCTGTGAATTGTACTTGTTGTGCCATCTAAGTGGCCTGGGTCATGCCTGAAAATGGTCCCTGGGATTAGCGCACCTACCCAGTTAACAAATAAATAAATTAAATAAATAAAGACTTTATTAACGCCAAACAAAACAAGCAGTTCAAAAATACATGAAGTTACACATGTGGATCCCAGAATGTCGTGTATGACAACCAGTGAAAGAAGTATCCACATACAGGCTATGGGGAGGGGAAGTCAGGCAACCCCTTCACACCTGAATGAATTTACACATGTACAACAAAAAGAGGAAAAGACTGGAAAAACAGTGACCAACATTTCTCTCAATCTGGTAATTCCATCTCTGACTTCTCTGTCCTGGTTTTCAAGGGATAATTAAAAAATATACAAGAAAGGCAGGCATATGTGATTAATCCAATTTATGTACTAGGTACTAAAAATAATGAACTGAATATAGACCTTGGTTTCATGACCTATTACAAAATTTAAGCTGACAGCTGCTTTTCTCTTGCTTCATATGCATGTGCATTTCCTGTGTGTATATGTACATATATTACCTCTTACATTTGCTGTACATTTTTAGAGTGCTTTATACATTAACATAGAGAATACATGCTAGGAAAATGTTGTCTATGAGGATATAATGCCATCGAGGGGCTAAGTAGCCAGTAACAGGCTCATGGGTTTATTGAGCTACTTAGCCCTCTCGATGGCATTATATTCTCATATATGACACTTTCCTAGCATTTGTTTTATATACTACATTAGGATGTTTGGCATATAGAGGCAGAGACATATGTGCAGTGCACATGCAGGTTAGACACACTAACCTCCCTTTAGTTTTGCCTGAATTAATACTAACATGGAAACAGCTACAAAAAAACAAAGTTAATATGTTTTATTATACACTGTTAGCTCACATTTGAAGCAAATGGATAATCTAGTTCCCCTGAGACGCTAAAGAGAAAGGGTTAACTAAAAGAAATGTGAGACTCTTTAGTGCATGGCCTCAGCAATTCCAGTTTACTCACCTGCAGCTGGTGCTGTTTCCAAGGCACTGCTCAACCACAGACTTGGCTTAATTGAAGGCTGATTTAGGGAAGGTACAAAGGTGTGAGGAACTCAATAACTAATGCCCCTCAGAAACATATTTGTAAATACATGTCATAACGCTGGTGATAAGAATGATGTTTTGAAGTGTGCACGTGTGATTGTACTGTTGTTCATGTATTAAAGTGTCATATGTTTGCTTAAGAGAATACCTACAAAAAATTACAAAATGTACTGACGACGTTAATGAGGTACAGTACAGTGAGGCAGATCACCTGCCCACTGGGGATGTACAAAAAGTGAGCTCTAGAGAGAGCATTAGAGTGTGAAGCAAAAGAATCTCTAGCCTGAGCTGTGAACCGGAGGAGGGAAAGCTGAGTGAAACTCACCAAGAGGAAAGTACACAGCAACCAAGGAAGAGGTCCTTAGCCTTAAAGAGCAAGACAGACATTACAAGTAAGAAAGAAATCTGCCTTGTTGTCTTTTCAAGTGGATTTTGTTTGCAAAAAGAATATATCCTGACAAGAGCTAACAACCAGCTTGCTTTCTGTTCTACTTATTACTTGAATAAAAAATATCTAAGGGAGTTTGTACCTTATCACCTGTGTACTGCTATCTTTCATGTCCCCCCACCGACAAGCAGTATTTATTGGTTCATTTGCACAGCAATTATTTTCATCAATAGCTACTTAGATAGTTATTTGTAGTCATTATCATGTTGTATTAATTGCTCATTTACTTTCAGTTACTAAGATTTTTTTTTTATTTTGCTTAGTCACTTTCATTCATTTTTGTTTTAATCAGGTAGGTGTTTTATATTTTGTTTGTGAGATTTATGTGTTTTTGGTGAGGTTATTAGTTGTAGTGTTTGAGTTTAATTGCTGTGGTGTTTGAATCATCATAATATGGGTTTTAATTCTGGGGCAGGTTGGGATTGTTTTTCTGTTCTATTGAGTTATTTCTTTGTTTATTAACTCTTATAGCTTAGGGTATAAGAGAATTGTTATTAAGATTAGATTTGTTTTTTTCATTTGGGGTGGGGTCTTGAGTTTAGCTTATTTGGTTTTCTTTACCATTTTTGTATAGCATTATAATGTGTTGGGGAGGTTTAGCGATGGTCAGGTACTATTCCCCCACCAGGCTCAGGGAATTGTGTCCCTTTGAATGTCCCTCATTGTCATCCGACACCTATTTTAGGTGTTGTGCTTTGGGTATACTTAGAAAGCATAAAAGAAGGGGAAGGGCTGGGCCTGGTGGGGGACAGGAAAGGACAGGGTGGATTGAAGTCGTGGGGTCCAGGAGATGCCCTGTGGCAAAATGGAGTCATGATAGATGTCCTTCATGTTTGTCTCCATACCCAAGGGCTCTGACGTTAGTGGGCAGGTGCCGAGGTCTTCCCCAACAGCTCATCCTACCTTGGCGGTGTTATGCAATGCCAAATCTATTAAAAACAATACAGCTATTATAGCTGATCTTGTGGAACAACTGATTTGGCTTGCATCAATGAGACCTGGTTGGATAAAAATGCAGGTCCTGTATTTGCCTCGGCAATGCCGGCCGGGTTCTCGGTGATACACTGTCCAAAGTTGGATCATAGGGGGTGGGGGAGTGGCCATTATGTTTAAGACTGAGCAGGGCCTTCTGGATGTACCATTGGGAAGTACCAGATTTCATTTTTTTTCATTTAGTTTTTGTTGACCGGGTAAGTGCACTAGACAAATTCTGCCTATTTTCAGGCACGACCCGGGGGAGGGGGATCCTTCAAATATATCCTGGGAAAAGGGTGTAGGTTGTGAGGTTCTCCTCATCTGTTGTCCACCAGGAGATGGTAGAGAATTCCTGCAGGAGATAGCAGACTTCATCATTGACATGATGTTGAGGTCCCCCAGATGGATAGTTCTGGGGGACTTCAGTGTCTGGGTCAACAATGAACCCTCACATTTTCATCAAAATCTCCTCTAGCTGATGATGACATTGGGCCTTACATAGGTAGTTACCTCCTCGACCCATGTCGGGGGTCATTCGCTGGATCTGATCTTTCTTTTGGGTATGGAGATAGCTGATCTAGGGGTGGAACCAGTTAGCTGGTCTGACCATCACACCATAAGGTTCAGCTTCAGGGCCCACCCTAATAGGTCTGCCCCTATGAAGATGGTCCAGTGCCACCCTTTAAGTGGGGTTAACCCTAGTGATCTGTTGGCAGTGCTGGACCTATCGGGCTTGTCGGGTGAATGCATGAGTCCAGATGATCTTGTACTAGCCTATAATAAGGCTGTGGGAGATACTCTGGACAAGATTGCTCCTGTTCATGTTCAGCCTCTCACCCTTTGCCCAAGGCGCCCTTGGTTTGATGGCTCCTTGAAGGAGTTGAGACGAGTCGACCAAAGGATGGAGAGAGCCTGGCGGAAATCCAGCCATGATGCCGACAGGCTTAGGTTGATGGCACATTATGATAGCTGTCAATCATAAATCTCCCGTAAGAAGGCAGAATTCCTGTTCAGGGAGATTTCTGCTACACAGAACCAACTGGCTCAGCTTTTCTGGACTGTTGACAGGTTGTGCAATCCAATCTGTCTCCAGCCCAGAGAAGCTTTTTCTCAGCTGAGATGCGAGGAGTTCGCTCAATTCTTTGCAGATAAGGTTGCTAGCATCAGGTCTGGCATCAGTCCAACCTCTCCTATGAGGGATTGCAGTGGTCGACAGCAAGTGGCATGCACTCTGTCTATCTGGTCAGATTTCTGCTGGTTGGAATTCATGGGCGTTGTGAATATCGTCCAAACGTTGCACCCAACCAGTTGTAGTTTGGATCCAGGCCCTACACCCCTTTTAGTGGGATGTGTAGATGTTATCTACCTGATCCTTGCTGAAATTATCTGGAAGTCCTTGGAGAGGGGGGACTTTCCTGACCCCCTTAAGGAGGCAGTTGTTCGACCACTCCTTAAGAAATCCTCCTTGGATCTAGACTGTCTAGCCAGCTACCAGCCTATCTCTAACCTGCCATTTGTTGGTAAGGTTATTGAAAAGGTGGTTGCTTTGCAGCTGGATGATCATCTTATAATTCACAATGTCTATGATATTCTCCAGTCTGGTTTTAGGAAGAAGCATAGCACAGAGACTGTTCTTGTCCGGGTATTGAATGACCTCCTAATGGCTAAATGTCGAAAGGCATGTACCATTCTGGTTCTTCTTGATCTCTCTGCTGCATTTGACACTGTAGACCATGGGGTGCTGTTGAATGCCTGCAGCTGTTTTGTGGGCTGTCTGGTACAGTCCTTAAATGGTTCCATTCATACCTCATGGGCAGGTTTCAGAAAATTGCCATCGGAATCTATTCCTCTGGTGCTCACTCCCTGCTTTGTGGGGTACTGCAGGGCTCCATTCTGGCCCTCATGTTGTTTGTAGCCGTACATGCTGCCATTGGGAGATATCATCAGGTGTTACAGTCTGAGTTTTCACTGCATATGTCCTTTCTGCCTGGACAGAATGATGCACTCTCTGTTCTAAATAATTGCGCTACTGAGATCAGAACCTGGATGAGCTCCAGTTGACTGAGACTGAATTCAGACAAGGCTGAAGTGCTGGTAGTGGACCCAGGTCATCCAGGGGTGGGTTTGGGGGCTGGACAACCATCAGGCTTGTTACTTGGTGGTATACCACTCACTACCTCAGACCGGATGCGTAACCTGGGTGTTATTTTTGATGATGGTTTGACTCTAAAATCTCATATGTCAGCTGTCATCAAATCCTCTTTTCACCATCTGAGGAATATCGCCTGGGTGAAACACCTGGTTCCCCCAGATTATCTTCCAACATTGGTCCATGCCTTTGTCACTGCTCATCTTGATTACTGCAATTCCCTCTACCTAGGGCTACCAGGGGTTGATATTTGCCACTTGCAGCTGATGCAGAAGGCGGCAGCCAGTCTTTTGACTGGGATCTCTAGGACCAGTTACATTACACCTGTGCTCCGCAAGCTGCACTAGCTGCCTGTTCAGTGGCAGATCACCTTTAAGGTTGGTTTGCTAACCTTTAAAGCCCTATATGATCAGGGACCCAGTTACATGCAAGATCTCCTGGTACCCTACTGCCCCCTCCATCCTCTCTGATCCACCGATGAGGGATTGCTGGAGATTCCCAGGGTACGATTGAAGACATCTGGTTCTTGTGCCTTCTCCTTTTCAGCTCCAACCCTGTGGAATTCTCTACCTTGACAGTTGAGAGAATGCCTGACTGTTGTTAGATTTAAAACTGAGTTAAAAACGTATTTATTTGATTTAGCCTTCCCTAAATATGGATGATTTGTTTCTATTGTTCCTGTTTTTAATCTTATTTATATTTGATGTAATTGGTTTTATGTACAGTGCCTTGGTTCTGAAAGGCACTATAAAAATAAAGATGATTTGATTTGATTTGATATATTACTTTCAGGCGTGTCATATATGGGGAAATAAATTATGGTTTTCATAATGGGATTTGGGTTACATCCATGAACTATATGGTTTTATATGTGTGTTTATGCAGCATAGATGTATACATGCATGCTTTTTGTTCTTTTTCATTTACTCACTAACTCACACACATGTGCACTTACACACACACATATGGGCATGTGCACACACACACACACACACACACACACACAGTCTGCTTTTAGTGAGGCTCTTAGAACATAAGCATTTAACAATTTATGGGCCTCCTTCTGTCACATTCCATCCATGGAAAGGAGCCTACATCTTTAATCTGATTTATAACCACCTAATATTTTTAAAACTGTTTTTTTTGTCATTGCACATATCCATTTATTTGTTTCCTTATCTAAAGAATGATCACACCCATGTGAAAGATGTTAATTTATCAGTTCTGCCCAAAATATTTATCTGTAAAAACTGCTGTGACATGAATAAGGGATTGGTGTAGCCTGAAAGTTTGTGTTCTATAAAATGCTTGTTGTTCAAAAAAGGTATCAAATCACTCACTTTGTTCATCTTTGTGTACAAAGATCAACATGGCTACAAACAATTCTGTACTGCTTTTCCTTTACTGTGTGTTGAAATTGTATCAGCAAGTATGTGTTTTGCTACTGTGTCAACACGCTTAAAAACATATGTGAGAATGCATTGTCTAATGTGAAACATTGTACTCTTGACCACATTGGTTTTAATGGTTGGTGTAGTAATTATAGTGCATTTAATTTTTGCATATACTCTGGGAAGAAACTTCTTAATCATACTGTGCAGATATTGGTGAATTACAGATGTGAGGTGACATGCATGTTGTCTTTCTTAGTAAAACCATAACCATCTGCACACTTTGGATGTTTCCACAGTAGATTGTTATCTAGAAAATGTCACCACTTATCTGTGTATGTATGTATGTATGTATGTATGTGTCTGTCTGTCTAGCTATCCATCTCTCTCTATCTCTGCCTGTCTATCCATCTATCTATCTGTCTGTGTGTCTATCTATAGTGTATATCCATTTCTCCAGTATATGTCCATTTCTCCATGTTTATCTATACCATTTTCTAATAAAATGCTTATATTTATTTTAGCATTTGATAACTGGGTAAGGCCCACTAGGCACAAGTGCTTGTTTTCAGGGGCGATCTGGGAGCACTGGGCAGTTAAGTGACTTGCTCAGAGTCACACAGTATGCAAGTGGAGGTTGTGAGAATCAAACCCAGGTCTGGTCTGCTGGATGTACCAAGCTCATTCACAGCTCATTTCTCTAACCTCTAGGCTATACTGCCAGCCCAAATATTTTGCTACATTAATGACAGGGTTCACAAAGTGAAAAAGATACAAACTTCTAAATTAGGGTTTATAGATTCATGACTCACATTCTTGCCACTGTAAACAGTGTCTGTTAATAATATTATACTACTGTAACACATAGCACTTTTATAATATTTTATCTTTAAACCCAAACTTTGAATTTCCTTTCTTTTTTCAACTTTGTCAATGAACCCATATGTTACTTTAACATAATTTTCACATAATATCCTTATTTTCATTACACATTTTTGATATTCACCTTACCAGATATTTTTCTCCTATAGGTTCCTCTGCCCCTTCCCCATTATTGGAGTTACCACTAAGTACCCCACCTCCCTGACTTACAGGATCACCACTTGGCTTTCAATGCCCTGTCCCACACCAAAATACTGTCACCTCTTGTCCTTGTACAGGTTTTTCCTATGATGACACCCGGAGTTACTGCTTACCATGTCACAGGTCCTTCCTAACACAGTTGCCCCTTATTCCCTCATTTCATCCCACCCCTAGCACTATTGTAGGGTGTAAACATGTTTGTGGCCATATTGATTCTTGTAGAAACAAAGTATATAATTTCATACATTTTAATGGGCCAAAAAATAATTTTTATAACACAGTCTTTCTGGTCCAATAGTTCCCATTTTCAGGTCATCTGGCTATTACCTGGTCCAATAAAGACATTAAATCACTACTGTAGTTCTCTGTCTTAGGGCGAGAATGGATAATGCAGCAAAAGCTAAATTCATAGAATCTTGCATGCTGAAGCAATCATGTATCTTCAAAACTGTAAGTTTAATTACCACAAATGCCTTTATTGTTGCACTGGAACAAGAGTTTTGAAGGTCATGTACAGAAAACTTCTCTTTGTAAAAAGTAATTTTCTGATTGAAGATAGTGCTAGAGAACATCTGACTTAAATTACTTTTATAAAAGTAATTGAGTTATTAAAATATAACGTTATTTGTACATTGACTTTCTTGAATATAGTTGTTATATCTGCTCAACTGTTTTTAAAGTTAGTGGTTAACCTTACCTTATATAAGGGCAACTTTATAGAATATTGTATAGTTTCTGTTACATTGGGGGAGCATTTTCTTAGTAGGTTACACACCAAATGGGAATCTTTTCAATTTCTCTTATGATGTGTATTTTCTTCCTCTAAGAAAAGATTGGTCAGTAGAATGAAATATGTGATTAGTTATGTAATCCATAACCCCCAAGGAGCTATGTAGTCATGCTGACTTATATGGCCACAACAGGAACCACATGCACAGAGCTTCAGGAAGTGGGTGCATATGCAAAGAAGAGGTTAAATGATTTATTGTAGAAGGTATGGCACAAGGAGCCTTGTGCCATACCATCTACAAAAATGGTAGCCTAATTATCAACATTTGAGTGAATAATTTATTTCCAAAATAAGTGCACTATACTTCTGTTTCTCCTGCCATATAGTATATGACTGTCTTGTGCATGTTGTGAGGCATGAGGCAATGCCAAGAACATTCAGTGACTCAATATTTAAACATAACTGGTGATTAACATGACGGGGTGTTACTATGCATATAACATAGTCCTGAAATATTAAAAATAATAAATAATCAGCTGCAACAGCCTAGCTGTTTGGGTATGATGATATAACTCAATACCAGTTGACAGTCCTCAGCCAATAAGAATGTTTTATTTTTCTAACTTGTTTCATAGATTGCTTTCTAGATTGACAGATTAAAATGACCAGATGATAGTCATCATAGTTAGGTTAGATTAATACTGATTAAGACATATTGACCAGTATCTTCAACTATTTGTAAATAAATATGCTAAAATAGCATTTAAGTCGCAGACAAATCATAACATTTCAGAAAATGGTGAGTTAGGGTCCAAATACATCCATGCATCTTCATAGTGTTTTCTTCCTGATCACATGACACTGCACTGGGTGGGACTTGGAATGGAGCTGTCTTCCTGGTGAAAGCTCTATTGGTTTCAGGAATATTTTTAGCTTTAAATCTAGTACTTTTTTTAATTTAAAAAGATTACTACATGGCTGATGAAATTTGTATGGCTTGATTTTCTGAATTTTATTAACATTTTAGTTGTATATTTAAGTGATGTGCCAAGTTTTAGGCAGTGCAGTTTCCAAATCAAATCTCTTACCAATCAGCAGCTGTGGTTGGTTGGGTATTTCTGAAACTTTCATTTAAGCAAATTTTATATATATATATATATATTTATATTTCATCACCTTGTCTCCCATGGCTGCTCCCATCTAACTGACTCCCCAGTCCCCTCAACTCAGCTTCCCCGGGATTTACCTTCACCTATACCCTCTGCCATAGGGATGCAGTGGTGTTCAGCTACTGGGTGCAGAGCCTTTAGGGGTCGGTCATCATCTACAGCCTGGGGTGTTTTCCACTTTATCTCCCTTTCCCTTCCCTGTTGTTGGGGTACACACTTCAGTGTGTGTGCATGGAGGCACATGCACACAGCAGATATCCCACAGAACCCTCCCCCTTTTGGTGTCCAGCAGTCCTGCACTACCCTTGGGCCTCCACCCAGGGGCAGTCATTCAGTGGGAATGCCAGTCCTCCTTTTCTGGGAGAGGAGAACAGTCCTCAGGATGTTTGATCCACTCCCTTCCTGACTGATCCCTGGTGACCTGCTCAAACCACAAACACTGGACGCCAGCATGGCAAGAGGTAAGGTACAGATGCTTCAGCTTTCCACACCACTGGTCCAGCTCATTTAAGCACATTTTGAGTTTAAAAATTACTTCTGCAAGTGATAAAACTTAGGTCACTTGCTTTTGTGAATTTATTTGAAGTTTTATTTGTATCTGTCTTTCTTTGTTGTTAACTTTCAGGTATAGTAACGTGTGTTTGAAATGTGCAGTATGTTAACTGTGTTTATTATACTGTATGGTAGGTAATATTAGTGCTCCGTTTATATTACTAATATTAGCTGACATAATAGGAAGCGCTAATACAAAGGATTCACTAATATTATCAGTAGTGTAGCCTGCAAGACAATAGACATGAGGCGCATGATGCAATACATTACTGTATAAGTTGAACTTTATTTTTTCATCTCACAACAAGCCATTTCCCAGAACACCCCCAAAAAGTTAAAATCAACAACAGCAACATCCTGCTTTGGATAAGTTCTTCATCTGCTCATCTGCTTCCTCAAAACAAAGTCAAAGACAACCTGTCATGTGGCGACATCTAAAACAAATAGAAGCAGAAAGCAGAATGAGTATTAACACAAGTGCCAAAACCCACTACTAACTTATGATTGCAAAACCAAGACTGTACTTACAAATAGACAACTCAGACTGTACTCAGGCAATTCTCATGTGCTTCTCATATTCCTGCCTGTTCAAAACCACAGACAATGTCATCATACCTGCACTTTAACTCATTAAAGCTGGTCTCAAGTCACCTAAAGTGATGCTTCTTTAAATTCAGCAGGCAGAGGTCAGCACATACTTTGTTGGCTCCTCCTATTACCAATCTTTCGGACAACACTCCCATGTACCAGCTGGTAAATCCTCTTTATAAGAAATCCTTAAACAATTTATTCACACTGACATCCAGGGGTTGAAAGGCATCAGTGCACAATGCAGGCATATAAACAGAGATAATGTTATTGGACTCCAAATGTTATATGGCAGTCTCTGTCATATGTGCTCTGTAGAAGTCCAATACAAGTAGTGCTTTTTGTTCTTTGAGTAGGGACATGGTGGCAATTTGCATTTTGACATAGGGCACAATAACACAGTCTATAAATTCAATGGTGGTAAGTTTGTTTGCCCAGTTATTGTTGGAGTGTGTGATATTCCAATCATTATGGAATTTATGCTTCAGATGACAGATGGTACTTCTACCTTTATAGATGATTTGAGGGGAGTATCATATCACCAGCTAAGGTGCAGGTGAGGATGACAGATATCTGCTTTTTGTCTCCCAAGCTGGTTACTACAACATACTTCACCCCTGTAGGCTCCATTGTCCACTCCAGGACAGGGAGCATATTGATCCCTGTCTTGTCCATGTTGATAATGAACTGCTTCGGTATAAGTTCCTAGGCAGACACTAAGGCAATTCTGGCTAAGAAAGAAGCTTTCAAATTTAAAAAGTCACTGGACATTTTGTGCCCCACTTTCATCCCCTTTCGCTTGCTGAAACCAATATGGTGCAAGACACCCCATCCCCATTTACTAGACTAGGTTATATGCCTATTATTAGCAATGTTTTTCCTTTTCAGTTGCACTTTAGAACTGTGTTGTCTGGCTATGTTAGATTTCATGAATGTTAAATTTTGTCAGTCATTTTATGTTTCTGGTGCGGATGGGAGCTAAGTTGTTATATAGGCATTTTGCTATTGATCTTTAACCTCCACATGTTATTAAGCAAATGACCTGCCTTGAGACTGTGTTATCATAAGGATAAGATAGCCCCATATAACCAAGTTTCAAACAGTGAGGAGGCTGCATTGGTGAGCAACCCTTGATATGCACAGTATGGAGAAGGAGAATTCTGTGATTGAAAACCACAGCTGGGAAATGGCCATCCCAGACTCAACCATATTGTGGAAGGAAAGGTCAGGGAGGAAAGGCAGATGAGCTGTTCTGTATGTGAAGGAGTGTGTAAGGACCATTGTGATACAGGTGCAATGGGGGACCATGAAGGGCTAAAAGTACTATGGTTCAGCCTAGAGATAGGGTCAGGGGCCTTTATTTGTGGGGGGTGGCATACAGGCCTCTGACACAGGGGGAGGATTTAGACAGAGCCCTGGGGGAAGCCATTAGCAAAATGGGCATCAAGGGGGAAGTTTTGATTATGGGGGAGTTTAATCTGCTGGATATAGAGCAGGGTATTCTGGCAACAGTTTCATCAAGAGGCAAGGCTATCCTCAACTCCATACAAGGGGCACTTCTCAGGAAGCTGATTTTGGAACCCACTGGGGAGGGGACAGTACTGGACCTGGCACTTTTAAACAGAGGCAGCATTGCTTATGTCACAGTGGGGTGTCCCCTATGTACGTGTGATCACTGTACTGTGTGATTTGGCTTACAGATAGGCCAGAAGACAAAACACACTAAGATGATGGTGTTGGACTTGGTACGTGGATTTCAACAAGGCCTTCAGCACCATCCCACATAGGAGGCTAGCAATCAAGCTAGGCCACCTGGGAGTGGGTCCCAGGGTGGTAAACTATGTCAAAAATTGTGCGATAGGTCACAGAGGGTAGTGGTGAACAGAGTTCAATCCAAAGAGAGGGGGGTGACTAGCAGGATCCCACAGTGATCAGTGTTTGGACAAGTCCTCTTTAATGTCTTCATAAGTGACATTACAGAGGGGCTGGAAGGGAAGTTGTGTCTCTTTGAGATGACACGATGCTCTGCAACAGGGTTGGCACTCCAGGAGGGGTAGAGAAAATGAAAAGGAACCCAAGCAAGCTTGATGAGTAGTCAAGGGTGTGGCAGCTAAGATTCAATGCAAAGAAGTGCAAGATCATGCACTTGGTGCACAGAAATGCAGGAGAGGAGTACATGATGGGGGGGTACTGACGGTCACCAAACAGGAAAGGGACCTGGGTGTAATCATATCTGATGATCTAAAGGTTACCAAATGATGTGAGAAGGCTGTGAGGAGAGCCAGTGGAATATTGGGGTGCACAGGGAGAGGTATCTCCAGCAGATAGGAAGGAGGTGGTGATGCCACTGTATTGAACATTGGTGAGATCTCATCTAGAGTACTGTGTCTAGTTCTGGAGGCTGCATCTTCAGAAGGACATAGACAGAGTCAAAGTAGCTTAGAGAAGGGCAACAACATGGTGCAGGGGCTGCACGAAAAGTCATATGAGTGGAGACTGGAGGATCTCAATATGTATTCCCTGGAGGAGAGAAAAGAGAAAGGTGATATGATAGGGGTGTAAATTAGGTACAATAAGGTAGCATCTTTCAAAAAAAAGGTATCCAAGAACAAGGGGCCATGATATGAAAATAGATGGGGGTAGACTTAGGGGTAAAGTGAGAAAGTATTTTTTTCACAGAAAGGGTGGTGGATCCATGGAACAGCTTTCTGGCAGAGGTTGTAGGGGAAAAAAATGGTAGAGGAATTCAAAAATGCATAGGACAGACATAAAGGAACTCTAGCGATAAGAAAGAGCGGGTAAGACACAGATCTTTTAGGATGTGCGGTAAATGAAACAGGTAGGAAAAATGGCCAGACTAGGTGGGCCAGTTGGTCCTTATTTTCCATCAAATTCTACGTTTCGATCTTCAAGTTCCATAGAGGAATTAACAAGGTGAACTATGGGGAATTATTTAACCTGAATATCAACTCGCGTTCACATGGACATGAATGGAAATTAACAGGATGGAGGTTCAGGAGAGATGAGAGGAAGTACTTATTTATGGAAAGTGTGGTGGAACAGTGAAACAGTCTGTCAGCTGAGATGATGCGTATGAGCACAGTCAGGGGATTCTAGCAGGCCTGAGATAGAATGAAGAGAATAGTGGTTGTCCAGGGCAACAAGACCAGGGAGGAGAAAAAGAAAATGATGGGAAGAGTTAGTGCCATGGAGGAACAGTAGGTTCCAGGGAAAGTCCCAGGGATTAAAAGGAACTTGGGCAGACTGGATGGACCTCTGATCTTTTTCTGCCATCATTGTCTGTGTTTCTATGTTTCTGACAGAGAAGGAAGGACAGAGAAGGCAGCAGCTAAAGCTTTAACAGAGGAGAGAATAGCTAAGGAGATCAAAAAGGGGATAAGACCTTCCTCAGATATGTGGGCGAAAAGAGGAAGACAGGAGGGATACTGAAAATCAGGTGAGCTGGGGGACTGCACAGAGCAGAGGAATATCAAAAGAAAGCATAGATACTAATCAGCTTTTTCTGTTCTGTCTTTACAGTAGACAGTGAAGGGGGATGGACCAGCACAATGCAGTAAGTACCAGGAGAGGGGGGAGGGGGCACATGTCCATTATTGGTGGACAGGGTCCAGAAAGGATTGGAAGCCTTAAAGGAGAGTAAGGTGATGAGGCTAGATGGGATTCATTGTGGGATCCTAAAGGAACTGAACACATGCTTGCCGCCCTCTGGCAGTGATTTTTAGAAGCTCAGCGGAGATGGTGGGAGTTCCAGGGGACTGCAGAGGGCCAGTGTGGTCCCTCTGCACAAAAGTGGCAGTTTGGAGGACACTAGCAACTACAGGCCAGTCACTCTCTCATCAGTGGTGTGGAAGTTAACGGACACACTACTTAAGGAGAGGTTTGTGGAGCAACTGGAGGCAAAAGGGCTGCAGGACCACTAGCAGCATGGACTAATCTCAGAAATTTTTTTGCCTGGGTTACCAGGGAGGTGGATCAAAGGAGAACAGTGGACGTGGCTTATCTGGACTTCAGTAAGGCTTTCAACACTGTGCTGCAAAGGAGGCTAGTTAAGAAACTAAGCATCCTGTGGGTAGGAGAGAAAGTAACACACTAGGTATTACACTGGTTAAGGGATAGGAGGCAAAGGGTGGCAGTAAATGGTAGTCACTCAGGTGATAGGCAGTGACTAGTGGGGTGCCACAGAGTTCAGTGCTGGGATTGATCCTTTTCAGTATCTTCATAAATTACATTGTGGAGGAGTTTGAGGGAAAGGTGTGTCTCTTTGTGAATAATACAAAAATCTGCAACAGGATTGACAGTTAGGAAAGGGTGGAGAGAATGCAAAGGGATCTGAGGAAACTAGAGGAATGGTATAGAGGGTGGCAGCTGAGTTTGAATTCAAGAAAGTGTGAGGTTATTCACTTAAGGCTGCATAACCCAGTGACTTTGTGTAAGATTGGGGGGAGTAGAGCTTACAGTAAACAAACAAGAAAGAAACCTAGGCATCATCATATCTGATGACCAGGGCCACTGGAAAATGGTGGGAAAAAATCCCCAAAATGTGTAGAATTTTTGCAGAAATTTTACTATCCATCACCAGTGCCCCACAATGTATCTATTATTGTTTTCTGAAGCACATATTAGCCAGATTAAATGGTTTAATAGAAATATTGTCACTTCTATATGCTTACATCTTGACAAAAGATTTGTGTTGTTTGAAATCTGACATTATGCAGTATAACGACTAGGTTCTGGAGTAGGGCAGTCTGGATGGACCAATGGTCTTCTTCTGCTGACATTGTATTTATGTTTCTATCAAAAATTAAATACATACACAGTTTTCACTGCATCACACAGCTGTCAGCTGGCATACGCATGTACACAACCCAAGTACCTTAAATTATTATATCCCCATTGCTAAGGGCTGCTTGGTTGAGAGGGCAGTGATGTGGATGGTTAAAAATTGTTTCCATCTATTGGTGCTCACTCTCAGTGTGCTGTGTTGAGGCATGGTCTAGATACAGTCACAGCTTATGATTGTGAGGAAGCAGTGTGGTCTACTGGCTTTAAATTGGGAACATCCTGTGGGTAATGCTTGCTGGAGGTGCCACCACTAACAAATATACCATATTTTGAAAAGATTGTGCCTCATTTTAATGCTCTTAGGGCAGCCCTTCTGCATCATACAATGCTTTATATTTTGCACTTGTTCTTTAACCTGGCTGCAGTGATTGTTGTCTACCTTAAGAAGAATGTTAAAATATATTTCATTTGTTCTGCCCAATTGTTTTAGTCATATAACTTTCTCAGGCTGTGCTGAAAAATAAGCATCTGCACCTACCACAACAAAGATAAATAAATACATTTTTCATTGGGGTCTTTGAATGTTAACATATAAGAGGTGCACTGTTATTGGAGGGATCACTGTCATTAACTCCCTTATTTGCACAGTCAAGTTTACACTTAATAGGGCCATCTTAAATCCTCAGCTGTTTGAATCAAGATCCATTAAGAAAAAAATGTACCATAGAAAAACCTAACTTTGTGTCACAAATGCACTCAGCAGGTCAGGTCCTCTGCTCCCACAGTGCCAACCTCTGAGTGCAATAGTGTGAACAGGTAACAGAGAGAGTAACCCTCCTGTCTGTTTTTGGGTCCAAATCACCTTTAGTCTCAAGTTCTGGGGGATTCAAACTGTTAACTTTGTGCTAGCATACCCAATGTACAGGCTCAGATATGTACCCTCTTCAGGGATTAAGGTACAGTCTTTCACTATGGGCACCAAGCTAGGCTTCCAAAATTAACTTTTAAAACTCTATAAAAGACCTTAGGTATATTCTTACCATTTCCCAGTTTAGCAACATCATCAAGCTCTCCAGAACAGCTGTCAAACGTAATCACGTATACATCACATGCAAAAAGAACTTGGAAGACACACCCAGGTAGTATCTTTCAAATACAGATTTTTTACTAAAAGATGGTAAAAATATGAAAACTGTAAACACAGAACAATATATCAAAGAGCTCACAATCACATAAAAGAACAAGGGAAGATTACAAAACAAAACTCCTACCACAATACAGTTAGATTTTTTCTAGCTAATGAATTACCTCTCTAAGTGCCTAGAGTTAGATCAGAGATCTGTCTTACTTGAGTCCCAAAATGATCTGTCTTATTCCCCAGTTACAAGGATGCACTTAAACTCCATATCCCCACCCCCGTGGTGAGTCATCTAGCTCCTCCTTTTTAGAAATAAAAAAAATACAAATATGATGTCCTATCAGGAGGTATATTAAATAACGTGACATAAGCAAAAATTCCACTTCCTAAATATGACTCCTTAATTAAAAATGTTCTCTTTGATCTTGTGTAGTTCCTATTCCCAAGGCATATCAAAGGGTTTTACAACTTTTAGCACCATGGTGGTATCGATGTTCTTCCCATAGGAATCATAAAACTTTATGAGCCCTATATCCTGGCAGCTTGGTCAGTTCTAATTAAGACAAAAAGAAACAGGAGACCTTTACTCAGGTGCCTGGTCTTTTTAATTACCTCCTGATTTCAGGTCACTTGTCACTGTTGCTTCACTGAAACCCTGGGGAACCATAAGTACAGGCTGTCTTATGTGAGACAATCACCTACTATATTTTTTTATATTACAAATATCATACAACTATAACCAGCTGGCCAAGCTTCACACTTTGCACTTGGAAAAAGTTTTGTTGTTAGCACCCCTTTAAGTGAATGGCCCAGTTTACACATTTACTTTCACCCACTGTTTCAGTTGTTGTGACAACTTATATAGGCTGCTTCAACACATGCTTAGCAAGTGGATTTTGAAACCAAATCAGTCAGTGAACAGAAACATAGAAGCATAGAAGTTGAAGACAGATGAGGACCACAAAGCCCATCCTGTCTGCCGATTTTTTCTACCTTATGAATGTGCCATAGGCCTTTACTCTGTCAAGGGCCTATTTATTCATACTCATCTATATTGCTCCTTTATGCCTATCCCATGCCTGTCTGAAGCTCTGCACTATATTCATATCCACCACTTCATGATGTAGGCTGTTCCATGCATCCACCACCCTTTCTGTCAAAAAGAACTTCCTCACATTACCCCTTAATCGGCCTCCCTCTAATCTCATGCTGTGTCCTCTTGTCCTGCTATTTTTCTTACATGGAAACATGTTAGACCCTTTCACCTTGTTAATGCCCTTAAGGTGTTTGAATGTTTCAATCATATCACTTCTCTCCCTCCTTTGCTCTAGGGTATACATATTGAGCTCCGTTAATCTGTCCTCATATGTTTTCTGATGCAGTCCCTGCACCATTTTGGTTGCCCTTCTCTGGACTGCCTCAATTTGTTTAATGTTCTTGTGAAGGTGCAGCCTCCAGTACTGCATGCAGTACTCCAGATGGGGCCTAACCAGTGTTTTGTAAAGAGGGATTATTACCTCCCTCTTATGACTTGTGATACCCCTACTAATACACCTCAACATCCCCCTAGTCTTACCTACTGCCTTAGTGGTCTGCTTGGATGAATTCAGGTCATTGGTGATAATGATGATGCCCAAGTCCCTTTCTTCCCTTGTGACTGCCAGCAACTCCCCTCCCAGCCTATAGGTGGCTTTAGGGTTTCTCTTCCCTATGTGCATGATCTTGTACTTCTTTGCATTAAACCCCAGTTGCCACTCTTTTGACTAGTTTGCTAGTTTATCCAGATCTCTTCTCATTCTGCCAACCACATCTGGATCATCTATGCTGTTTATATCTCCAAAACAGTAGCGCTCTTTCACAGCAAAAAACGGAGAAGCAAACTGCAATTCACAACATTTGTTGTATTTATTTCACCAAATTGTGACAGCCCCTAGCGCCTCGGCAGAGTGCCTTCAAGGGGGCATAATACTGAGTTTTAACCTTAAGCCTTTAAATACCATTGAAATAGTGACATCACAAAATCTTTAACCAATCCAAACTTAATACATGTTTAACCAATAAGAAAAGGGAGGTGGGGGGAAGAGAAAGGTTGCAGATCTTGGTGTCATCTGCAAACAGATAAACCTTACCCTCCAGTCCACCTGCAATGTCATTGATGAAGATATTGAAGAGAACTGGCCCCAGGACTGATCCCTGAGGTACCCCACTTGTGACTTGCTTCTCTTCTGATTGTATACCATTTACCACCACTATCTGTTTTCTGCCTGCCAACCAGTTTGCCACCCAATTGACCAACTTCTGACCAACCCAGAGCCTACCCAGCTTATTAATCAATCTTCTATGTGGAACAGTATCGAAAGCGTTGCTGAAGTTAAGGTAGGCGACATCAACTGCTCCCCCTTGGTCCACCACTCTGGTTACCCAGTCAAAGAAATCTATGAGATTAGTTTGATAGGACCTTCCTTTTGTAAACCCATGCTGTCTTGGATCCTGTGCTCCTATGGATTCCAGGTGTTGCACTATCCTTTCCTTAAGGAGTGCCTCCATAATCTTGCCCACTACTGAGGTAAGACTGACTGGTCTGTAGTTCTCTGCCTCCTCCCTGCTACCACTCTTGTGGAGCAGGATCACATGAGCCCTTTTCAAATCTTCTGGGACCTCTTCTGTGCTCAGAAACTCCTTAAACAGTTCTGATAATGGATCTGCTAGATTCACCCTTAGCTCCTTTAGTACCCTGGGATGTATGCCATCAGGTCCCACTGCCTAGTCCACCCTGAGCTAATCAAGCTCTTGTAGGACCCTTTCTTTTGTGATGGGACTAGTGCACACCTCCCTCCCCCTGTGTCCATGGTGCTGAGCTGTGGGCCCTAGCCTACCTTCTCTTCAGTAAATACTGAGCAGAAGTATCTATTTAGAATAGATGCTTTTACATGGTCCACCTCATCACATGCCCCCTTATCCCCTTTGATCTTAGCAATACCCCCTCTGGACTTTCTCCTTTCACTAATGTATCTTTAGAAAGTTTTGTCACCTTCTTTTACTGTTTGTGCTAGTGTTTCCTCAGTTTGGGCCTTTGTCTACCTTACTGCCTTCCCTGCTTCCCTTAGGGAAGTTTGGTATGCCTCCCTATCTTCATCCCGCTGTGTTCCCTTATATTTCCTGAAGGCCAGACCTTTGACTCTGACCTTTTCTGCTACTGTTTTTGAGAACCAAAGTGGTTTCCTTCTTCTTTTGCACTTCCATTTCTCTCTATCACAGTGGGATGTTACTTCAAGTATTGCATTCTTAATGCTTGCCCACTTTGCCAGTACCCCCTCACCTGTATTTCTTTTTGCCAGGGCTAGCTTAACTCTGTTGGCCATCTTATCAAAGTCAGTTCCTCTGAAGTCCCATAGTTTTGCCTTGGAATGGGATGATTTAGTTCTAGTGGCCAAATTGAACCATACCATGTAATGGTCACTGGCCCCCAGGTGACCTTCTACCTGGAGATCTGTGATCCTTTCCCTGTTAGCCAGTACTAGATCTAGAATAGCCCTGTCTCTTGTGGGTTGTTGTACCAGTTGTTTGAGGCCCTCCCCCTGCAGGGAATCCACCATGTGTCTAGTTCTGGCAGATGTTCCTGCTGGTATTGATCAAACTGTATTGGCATGTTGAAGTCTCCCATTATCAGAACCTCCCCTTTAGCTGTCATGTTTTGTATATTTTCTAACAGTAATGTGTCTATGTCCTCCCCCTGGTCTGGAGGCATGTAGACAACCCCAGTTCATATGACTGTCCCATTTCCTGTTTCCAGGGTGACCCACAGTTCTTCTGGCTCCTTATATGTGTTCTGAATTTCTGTAGCTTTGATATTTTCATTGACATACAGGGCCACTCCACCCCCCCTTTTATTGCACCTCGGTCTCTTCTGAACAGTTCATAGCCAGGTACTGAAGTCTCCCAAGTGTGGTTACCGGTAAACCATGTCTCACTAATTGCTACTATGTCCAGTTTAGTCTCTGTCATTATTGCCTGCAGGTCTAGGATCTTTTTACCCAGACTGTGAGAATTTGTGTACATGACTTTCCATTGGCCAGATTTTGGTGTGTTAGTTGTTGGGAGAGGTCTGGCATTTCCCATGTGCATTGTATGGGGAGCTGGACCTTTTTCCTTACCTGGTGATGCAAATGAACTACAGATATGCTGAACTCCTGTTTGACCACTAGCTGAAGTGGGAGGGGTGTTCTTCCTATTCAACGTATGGGGTGCTGCACCCCTCTCCCTATTTACTAGTTTAGATATTCTGCAAAGACATCTAACTTCTGCCCCAATGTACTGACTCCCTCCTTAGTCAGATGCAGTCCATCAAATTTAAAGAACTTTTGCTCCCAAAACTGTTGCCAGTTCCTTAAAAATTTGTGTCCTTCTTCCTGGCATCAGCCCTTGAGCCACATTTTTAGCTCACCTATCTCCCCTTCTCTGACCTTCCGTTCATCTGCCCCCCTCTCCCAGACTGGCAGTATCTTAGAGAAAGTGATGCTGGATGAAATGGATGACAGTTTGTCACCCAGCCTGGTGTGGTGTTCCTTGGTCTCCACAACTGAGCGGCTGGCAAGATCGTTAGTCACTATGTGTACCAGGACGTCAATGTTTTCTCCTGCTTCCTGAACAATTTTAGCAGTGCAGTCAATGTCTCTCCACACTGATGTACCTGGGAGGGATCTGACCATTACCCATGGCTGGAGATGGGTATCAACTCCCATGAATCATGGAGTCTCCTATGATCAGAAGTTTGTTGGATTTCCTTTTTGCTTTTCTTGTTTTGGTTCCTGTTTTGGGTGAGTTTTGTTGTGCTAGCTCCTGTGCTGCAGTGTCCTGCTCTGTAGTGTCCTCTGCCCCTTTGTTTGATTTCAGAGATAGAGGCAGATACATATTTGTAGTTTTTGTATGGTTTGTGGAGGTAATATGTTGGAGAGCACTGAGTGATGGGCACCTGATTTGCCCCTCCTAACCACCCGCCAAACTCCCAGACCAACTACCCTCTGTGGTAGTAGTGCTTCTGTTGGATGTTGGGGAAATGGCGGGTAGTTCCTATAATATATTTCCTCTTGAATATGCAATTTGAGGTACACAGTCTCTGCCCATGCTGCCTGAAGCTGAGCCCTTAGATTTCCAATGGCCCAGCATGTAGGAGAGTGTCCTAAATCCTGTAAAACTGCCCTTCTGAAAAGTGTTCCACAGTACCTACAGTTAATGATATCCATTCCGGATAAGTTACTGGGTTTATAACCTGGTCAGAGTAATTAGAAGGAAGAAAATGAAAGCAAAAGTTGATTTTGTGTTTTGTTTGTTTTTGTATAACTTGTGATAATAAGTTAAATTATGAGTGCCCCTATAAATGAGGTCACTGTGTGGATACCCCTCCGATCCATCCCTTCCTGCTTTGCCACAGGAAATGTCATGACTGTGCTACCCTATAAAAGGAGTGTAGTGTGGGGTGGTTGGGGATGGGGGTGGGTGGCTGAGCCCTTCCCCTGCTGAAAAAGAAGAACCATGGACAAAATAAACAAGGTGGTAAGAGCAGAAACAATCATCCAGCAACAAATGCAGTAGCCCTGAATGCTTATCCTAATGACAGATAAAACGGTAAAGCCTGTAAAGCACCACCTGTAATAATTTCATATAAGATATACCCTGTAAGAAACATTTTGCTACAAAGAAAAATAAAGCAGTAACAGAATATATACCTTGCAAAAGACTGTTTGAATCAGAAGATTACAACAGTAATCTGTTAGCACACACCTGTAGGCACACCCTGTAATAATGCAGCAGAAGGTATATCCAGCAACAATTTGAATCAGAGAAAAATAAAGCAATAAAATGTTAGCAACAAACAGTAACAATCCCTGTGAGTACAAAATAAAAATAACATATAGTAAATCTGCCTTGCCGAAAGAAGCTTTAATCCTTTCCCTTGCTCTGGTAAGGTTCTTTGCTCTGTCCTTTCAAGCAATCTAGAAGAAAAGAGCTCAGGTGAATCTAGGTAACTTGGCCAGCAAACCTAGTCTTCCACCTGCATGCCCCCTTGTTCTGATGAGGGGGCTGCATGAGAAGACATAGAAAGGAAGGCTGTAGGAACTCAACATGTACTCCCTAGAAGAGAGGACAGCAAGAAGGGACATGATTGAAACCTACAAGTTCCTCACAGGAGTGAACAAGGTGCAGGTGGAGGGTCTATTTCAGAGAAAGGAAGACATTAGAACAAGGGGTTATGCAGTGAAGCTAAAGTGAGGAAGTTTAGGAGAGATGTGCTAAAATATTTCTTCTGGGAAAGGGGTGGTGGGTGACTGGAACCTCCTGCCAGAGGAGGCAGTGAGGGCAAAAACTGTGGGGAGTTTCAAGCATGCATGGGATAAACATGGAAGCATATTAGGTAAACAGACAGTGGGAGGAGTGACATCTATGGCCAGCTAGGATCAGTAATGACAGACTAGACAAGGAGAAGGGGCAGATTTGAATGGCTTAAATGTCCTTTTCTACCAACAAAATCTATTTTCTGTGCTTCTGCACAACTCAGTATCATCTCTCCCGCTAATGTCATCATGCTGTTGCACTGTTTAGTCCATATCAAAATCTTGTCAAAGGCTCCCTTTTCTGCCATAGAACTTATGCTGCAGCTAGTTTCTAATTCCAAACTCCTCATCTGTTTGCAAGAAAACAAAGAGCTGGATTTCCAAAATATTTACACAGGTGCAATTTTAATTGTTAGTTGAGTCTGTATCAGAATAAATGTGCCAAAATGTTTAAATGCCATTGTCAAATGTGTTGATGCCTTTAGGACAGTTCCATCTGCTTTAAAGCAACACAAATAATATAGGACTCATTTTTTCAAATAATGTTGGAGCCAAAGTCCTGCAAATTGTTGCAACTTTACCAGAAGGTTAGACCACTTTTTAGGTGGTCTAACGTTTTGTTGCAAGTTTCACGATTGCACTTGAAATGTTACAGAAAGCCCAGACCATAGTTTAAAAATCTGGTACAAAATGTTCTCAGAGAAAAGAAAATTGGAAACGCAGTAGTCTCATTTCCCATGTATTATACATAAAAAGTGATTGTGGGGAGTATAGTATTGCTCTGATTGCATGTTCTTAGAAAATGGCTGCCAAGGAACCTTTCTTAAGGTTTGTTGTCAGGGTTACCATGGCAGCCATTTCCCATGAACCTGCAACAGCACCATTCTGCTCTATCATTCATTATCGTATTTTACATACCCAGTCTTATATGCAGGGACTCTGGTCTGTCTATGATGACAAGTATCACACCCATATTTTAGTTTAGAAGAACTGATTCAGAAATTAGTCCATTTTTCTTCATTTTCAATGAATTATTACACAGAGGAGAGAGTGACAGTAGGCAGAGGAGGGAGTAGAGTGTTTGGTATGTCTTTCACTTTATTTAACATCCTGGATGCCAAAGATTAAGATCTGTATACTGTACATGTTTTGTGGTTGGAAAAATGGAAAGATTACAGAGATGCTTATATCAGTTATGCCATTGCCTGCTCTCAGCACAAGCCATGGCTAGTGGTGTACAGTAACAAGACTTCAGTTCTCTTAGAGAAAAACTACACTCTCAATATCTTGTAAATTGTATTTTTTCGCATGTTAACAGACAAGTCTTTTAGTGCAGCTCTTACAGATATATTATATATGACTGTTTTAGTTTATTTTCATAGTTCATACTAATCCCTGTAACTATCCTGGGGGTCTCCATTTTTACTGGTTGTTGAAATCTCATTGTCCCTGATAGCTGCATTAGCATATGAAGACATAATCTGTCAGCAATCTTTAGAATCCAGGGGTTTGTTTAAGCATTTGGGTATATGCCATTGAGCATAATGCTCATTTACAAAGGTTCCATGTCAGTTAAAACAAAGTGATAGCAGAACAGAACAAACAATATACAATAAGCAACAGGTTCAAGAGAAGCAACCAACGTAGGCATTGTCATAGCACACAGGACATGACATGTGAGGCATAGTGGCCTATGATACTGACGGAATATAAGGCTAGGCTAAGGGGAGATAGCCAGAGAGGTATGAGTGATAAGCAGGATGGGTGATGCAGTAGCTAGGGACAGCTACATGGGGCAGGTGCAAGTGTCCTCAGTAGTTCTTTTTTGAATTGTCCAGTTTTTGAGATCTCCTGGCATGGCATTTCCAGATCGTTTAGCCACTGAGGGACCCTTGCACGAATGGATGCTTGGCCAAGCTAGTTCTGCAGAATGGGACTGAGAGGTTGCCAAGGGTCAAGCTTCTGGTGGCATAGGCATTTTGAGAGGGGATTAGAAGTATTTGTATCTGGGGGGGTTGAGGCCAAGGATCACTTTTGCTCCCATCAGACATGTCTGATATTTTAATCTGTCAGTAAGGCATAACAAGTTAGTGAAGGTTTAAAGTGCACAGGTATGCTTTTTTATTTAGTTATTTAACCAGGAATAGCACACTAAGCTGAAAGCTTTTTTACAGGTGTGACCTGGGAACACAGGGAAGTTAAGTGACTTACTCAGGGTCACACAGTATGCAAGTGGAAGCTGTGGGATTCAAACCCAGGTCTGGTCTACTGGATGTCACCAGATTTGCAGCTCAGAGCCTTAAACCACTGCACTATACTGCTCCAGTAACAAAGCAGCATACTTTGTTCAAAGCCATCTTGACCCTGTTTAGAACTATTTCTGAGGCAGCACCATAGACCAGGATGCCGTAATCAGTCATAGCAAGATGGAGCTAGTGACAGCCACTCTTTTAGCCTTGGTGGTAAGGATATGCCTTAACCTATAGAGTGCCCCAAATTTCCTATTGATATTGCAAGACCAGCTGGTTAACATGTGGTGTAAAACTGAGTGGTTGATCTATCGTGATGCCCAGGTATTTAATCATGTCACCCTGATAAAGGGTAGCACCCTTCACATTGAGTATGGTGAGCAGAGGGACCTTGTTTCTTCTCCGTATGCTGGCGAAAAGCATTGTCTTTTTTTTTTTATAGTTTAATACCAATTTGTTCTGTTGGAACCACAGTTCAAGTAATGCAAAGCTGAGTTGTAGGTCATTTGTGAGGGCCTCTTGGCTAGGTCCACTAGTACTGATGACTATGTCATCCACAAAGAGCAGTATCTTTGATGTGGGGCAAGCTTCCAGGAGGGTTTTTGATGAAAAGGCTGAAGAGGAGAGATCCCAGTACAGAACCCTGTGGTACCCCTACAGTGACTGGTCTGGAGTCAGACCAGACTCCATTGATCCCGACCTGTTGAGAACGTTCAATGAGGTAGCTGCTAAACCATTGGAAAGTGTTGGCAGAGACCAAGTGTGTACAGCTTTTTGAGCAAAAGTGAATGGTTGACCAGGTCAAAGGCCTTGATTAGGTCCATAACTATAGACACCACCAGATGGCTTTTGTCTATGGACTCATGGAGGAAGTTAATGTATTCTGCCAGGGCCATGATGGTGCTGTGCAGCTTGAGGAAGCCATGCTGGTGGACACAAAGGAGGTTGTTCTGGCTGAGGTAGGATACAAGTTGATCAGAGGCCATCCTCTTAAGGGCTTTAGACAGTGGTGAGAGGACTGATATTGGTCTATAGCTAGAGACAATAGTATAGTGTCCAGTCTTGTGCACTGGGGTTACAAGGGCAGTTTTCCAGAGTTGAGGGAATTGCATGAATCTGAGTGAGATATTAAATAATTTGATGGGGGGGGGCTAGCTCCTGAAGTGCAATGGCCACTAGTTTCATGTCTAAGGTGTCTCCACCATTCAGGTTTTGTTAAGCACTCATTTCACTTAATTGATAGTGCCTTTGGTGGTAACGGAGTGGAAATAGAAACTGGGGCCATAGCTGGCCCATCGGCTCAGCAGTTGGATTTCCGCTTATGACGCCGGTGACCCTGGTTTGGGAATGGACCCTGGACATCAGAGGGCCAGCCAGAGGAGAAGGATTGAGCATCTCAAAGACTGCTCTCCCTCTCCGGGTGGAGGGAGGGAAGTGTGACTGGTGCTTGACAAACCCCTGGTGGAGGCTGGGGGCACCACAGTAGCCAGCACCAAAACATCGTTTGAGGGGTGGGGTGGACACTGGCTATCACTGCATGTCCCTGCCCCTCACATACAGGGGAGAAATTCTAGCTGCCTGCCTCCCAGATGAAGCATGTCCCTCTGCTCCGATAAGCTCCCAGGTTGGATTCCTGACCTATCCCAACTTTGTGGCACTTGAGCCAGTGCTGCAACCCCACCCTGGGGGGCAAGCCAGCAGGTATCAGGGAGTCAAGGCTAATGTGGGAGTGGGAGCAGAGGGGGCCATGACCGAGGCTGAGGAATGGCGGCAGGTGGCACGAAAAGGCATAATAAATAAAAAAAAAAAAAAAAAGAAATTAAGGCCATGAGGGGCCACATTTCCATCTGGTAAATCAGTGGGAGTGATTTTCATCAGGTAAATCAGTGGAAGTGGTAATCCTTTGGGGGGGTGGGTTCAACATCTGGTGGGAGTACGGCACTAAGGTCAGTGAAAGCCTTATTGAAAGTACTGGCAATCACGTTGGGATCCATAGTGAATGTGCCATTCATGTTAAGCATCATTTGTGCAGATTTGTCTCCCTTCCCTAGGAGGTTGCTTAGTGAGTCCCAGAAGGCTTTTCCCCTTGCCTCAGGTATTAGTTTGCTGATTCATAAAGTAGGAGGCCTTAACCTGCCTGATTGGCCTAGTACATTTATTTCTGGCAGCCCTGTAATTCTGCCATGTGATGGGAAGCCTTGGCCTTGGCCTTGAGCCACAGGTTATACCCTAGCCCTCATGTGCACAAGGAGGGAAGGGGAGACCTAATCTGCCATGGTCCCTCTCACGACTCACCTCCTAAAAGGGGTGAGTTTGTCTGCAATTGAATTGAAGACATTGACAAAATAGTCAGGTGCCTGGTCAATGGAATCGGTGTTGTCCAAGTAGCTCCAGTCCATTTAGGTCAGTTGGTACTTAAATTCCTTCACTGCTCTCTTCCTTAGTACCTTACTATATATATATATATATTTCCAGGGGGTGACCCTTTTAGTTTGGCAGACCATGCACACAGTATTGGTGAAAGGTCACTTAAGACATCTGATAACACTACGACTTCAGTCAGACTTTCCAGGTGTGTGGTGAGGACCCAGTCTATAAGAGTGCTGGTTCCAGTTTTGTAGTTGGTCCTTGTACTATCCCTTACCATTTGGGTAAGATAGAGATTGTTTAATTTCTTCTTTGATATTTGTACCTTATTTAACGGTCCAGTTTAATTGAAATTCCCTACACCAGGGTCTCATGACCCTGGCTCATTTGTTTGTAGAAGCTTGTAACTGTATCTATTCTTGAGGATTGATTGCTTTGTGGTATGTATACTGTCATTAGTATCAGGTGTTTCCTCCCATTACCTAGTAGGAAGTGTACTGCGAGGCATTCATAGTCCATATTGGCATACTCGAGTGAGATTTTGTGGCCCTCTGTATTATTGCGAATATACATGGGGCAGCCTCCCCTTCTCTTACCTATATGGGCATGCCTGAAGTGGTTCTAACCCAAGTAGTCTTAGTATACTTGTGTTATTAAGTTAGCGATAACCCATGACTGTGTGGGGTTAGAGGCATTTAATCCATGCCTAGGGTACATTGTAAGTGACAAGGCCAGAGGCCACGTGTCCTCACAGCACTCCAGGCATGGATTAAATGCCTATATCCCCACACCCTGGAGTGAGTTATTGCACTTGTAACATGGGTTCTCCACAGGACAGACTAGAACCCCATAAACACGTGTGTGTCCCCTGTTTTAAGGGAAAAAGGGTCTGTATCCTACCACCTTGACAAATAGTCCCTGACAAATAATGCATACTGTGTGCCTCTGATGCATAAAGAAGTGTCACAGACACAGTCTTGATATATTCTGTTACATTTCTGTTGGATGCCACTGTACAGTACACTGCACAGATGGAAAAGTTCCCTTTACTGAATGCAGAGACCAGAATTGGGGGGGGGGGACATCACAGCTTTTTCTCCTGCTGGGATATTCCAGGACAAAGGAGGGACACTGTTGTAGTGTGTGTATTTGTGTGTGTGTGGGGGGGGGCAATCTGAATACCAGACAGTCTTGCAAGTTGTTTTTTTTTTCCTTTGTTTTTGTGTGGCTCATTCCCTCTCCTGTCTTGCCTGCCTTTGTGCACTGAGTGCTATCAAGAGAGACACACAGTGAGCAGTAGGCCGTGTTCCTGCCAGAGAGACATGGAGAGAGAGAGAGAGAGAGAGAGAGAGAGACACCTAGTAACAGGCACAGGTGCACAAAATGTGAGACATACAGTGAGCAGTGGAAGATACTGCAGACAGACACTGACAGTAGGTCTGGAGACTCGTGTCTGACATAGAGGCAGAATGCCATGCCACAGGACAAAATTACACTTGTTGTGTGTGGTGTCTCCTCTCTCTGTGTCTCTGTGCGTGCCTTGCTATTATTACCTATGTGTGCTACTTTGGGGATGTAGTGCTTCGGACACCATTGCTGAGTGGGGAGGTGTTACTTGTCACTGGCAGCTCAGAAACTGGTCACTGTCACATCAGGGACACTGACATTACAGATTGCGGTTTCTGTCTCCCTGTCTGTGCAGTGGTCAGCAATGATAGGAAAACTCTGGGCTTCACTCCGATGGCCCAATGATGTGTTCAAGGACAGGGAATGCACAGAACATTGCAAGAGCAGCTCCAAAATTTCCTGTCCTAAAAGGAGCCTGCCAGCTCACTACCGGGACAGAACGAGTGTCTTTCTTTCGACTCACCTTCCAAATGCAGGGGACACATGTGAGACAACCACAGGATAAATGCTTCAACAAATGTCTGTCACTGTCTCTCTCCTCCCTGTCTGTACACAATGTGTGTTCCACCACTGTATACTGTGCTGACAGTCCACCCTGTACAAGTTACATTATGCAGAATGAGCACCTCGCTACTGCATGGGAGGAGACACACAGACAACACTGCAGGACTTCAACATATATGTCCCTATCTTGTGTACTGCTTCATCTTGCAGTGTGTCTCTGATACACAGATTGTTGCTGCTTGCCTGTCTGCTTTGTCAGGGTGGGGGAGCGTGGGGGGCCCAATGTACCTTCTGCTGCCTTTCTGTTTTGTTGCTTTCTGTGTGTGTCTCTAAGTTACAGATGCAAATGACAACTACTGCACACAAACGGAGTGAGAGGGGTGCAGTGGCAATCAAAGGGAAACAGTCAGTGCTGTCTTGCTGTCTAGGGCAGTCACAGTGTGTAAAGCAGCAGAAACATGTGTGATCTCCCGAGTGGCTGCTAGCAAGACCTATTGGTGAAGCACAGACACTCACATCGGGCACTGCAGTACACTGTACCACTACTGACTTAAATGTCCCGGTGAGGTGCTTGGAGTTTGGGGAGGCCAGGGTGCTCACTGCACTCACTGGTACTTATCACACAGGATCACACACAAAGCATTGACATGTCACACATGCAGTACTGGCTGTCTGCCAGAAATGACACTGTCAGGAGACAGGAGGGGACAGTGTCTCCTTTTTCCTGCCTAACACTCACACAGGGCACTGCACTGACCATTTGGGTCACTAATAAACAGATGGCAAAAGGAAAAGAATCAGCAATCTCATCCATCAGAAACACACACACAGCTCTGCACTCTTTCTTCCTCTCAGCTGCAAATTGTTCACTGCTGTGGTATGGGGTTGTAAGAACAGCAGGGGGTTAGCTGCTCCTGCTTAGTTATAACAACGGGTGCTGCCACTGCTCTACAGATTGCCAGCTAGGGGGGAGGGAGCTCTGTACCACAGCATGGATCTTCCTCATTGACACGGCACTGAACGCTGTTCACAGGGGACCACTGGCTGATGCTATGGTTCTCTGAGTGGCTTGCTATTCTGGAGGTCCCACTCGCTTACTTCTGACTTTAAATGGTTGACTTTCACTACACATTGACAGCCCAGATAACAAGATCACCTGGGCTCACTGATTCCCCCTGTGGGAACCATCACCTTAATTGTGCTGGTATCGACAGTTATTCAATGGTCAGGTGATGCTTTCTACCCAGTCTCTACTGCTGCTCACCAAATCCATGTTATAATTAGATTTCAACAACACAAGTTGCAATAAGGTGTAAAATATCACATTTATCTTCAGTTAGCTTTCCAAACAGCCTGAGTCTTTTTTTGTGTGTGAAATCTTTTTACTGCCTGCCCATTAGCCAGCCTCTCTGACCTCTCCTTCAGGCAGCCAAACCCCTGTAGCCACCAAAATCCTCTGTTCCTTCCATTGGCTGCCCCCTCATCCTGCCACCCCAGTTGTCATGCGGTATCCATTTGGTGGGAGGGACCCCCTACCCATGAGGGGCTACCGGGAGGGGAGACTTTCCAGCGCCCACAGGCGCCTTCTTCCATCTTCATTGGGGCGGTGAGGGGTGCAGCGCAGGGGCTATCCCAGCTACCGTGGCATCAGGAGGATGGGACCACCATCATCCAGCAGCAAAGTGGCCATGTTTTTCCCTGGTTTTCTCCCAGCCCACACTGTACACATGCCGCAGCATCCTGGCTGCCTGCACATGGTCACCCATGTTGCATTGTGCAATGCTGGAATCGGCCACCAGGAGTCACCAAAGGGCAATGTATCCCTGTCCCTCCCCTCTTGGGAGGAGAGCTTCCAAAAGATGCTCTGAATCCTCTCTGCCAGCTTCCACTTCTGCCGCCCCTGGGCTTGGGATGCAAACTCATGTTGCCAGCATGCCAGGCAATCACCTATCACCTGGTGCCACAGAGCTGGCTCCACAGTCTGAGTCTTAATGCAGAGTTTTTCCCTTTACATTGTATCCAATGTACGTGTTCTAAAGTGTTTTTTCAGGGTATTTGTACTTTAGGGATAGAGATACATGGTATAAATGGTTGCTGTGACATCATGTTCTCATATGCTAATGTAGCTCTCATGGACAATGAGATTTCAACAACCATAACATGGAGGCCCCCAGGATAGTTAGAGGGAACTAGCATGAACAGTGAAAACAAACTAAAGCAAACACATATATCCCCAACAGCTACAGAAAATGACTTATCTGTTGACAGGGAAACAAATACAATTTACAAGATATGAGAGTGCAGTTTTCCTTTAATACATTTGTACTAGAAAGTAAGGACAATTTTAAATGGATGTGCAGTCAGTGTACTGCACTGTATAAATAAATGTTTAGTTCTTTTTAATTTTTTTAAATCACAGATTATTGTCAAACTAACCTTTTGTTAGCACAGAGATCCATATTATATTGTACATATTTAGGTATATCAAAGTTCTCCCACCAGAAGAATGTAAAACATGCAAACGAGTACCTATTAACTAGCACTAAGTAAGATGGAATGTAGGTATTAGCAAAGTAGCTCAACTAAAAAATAATCACTGGTTTACAAAGGCGGTGTTCAAAAATTCCCTCTACATTGTAATTTGATAAATCTCCTCCTTTTGGGGATGAAGCTTATGTTTCTCTTATATATTAGGCTGTAAACCATGGTACAGCATTTTGTAATTACTGTAGATCAGATGAAATCAGATGAAAGGTTCATGCATTTTAATGAAAGTGAGATGTTTAACATTTTCCTTTCTTGAACAATAGCCCCAAATGCACAACACACTTCCATTTATGCCTGTATCATGACTTACACTAAAATTGAAGACTTATCATACAGTAATTTCTTTTGGCCAGTAGTAATATACAATTGGAGAGGTTTTTCTGTGCTTTGGAGAGTTGATAAGAGAGAAGGGGACTTGGACATCCCACGAGATGCACTGTTTTGTTGTGGGAGGGATGTACAGTGCACTGTATATCTACATCTGGGAAACCACAGGTGGCAGAACAGTCCTGGGTATCTGTGACAAGTCCTGGGATGGGAGATTACATTCATCAGTGTAACTGGCTTGCCGATTGCTTATGACACCTGGATTCTCCCAGTGGGTGGAATGAAACTGTGAAAGAAGGCTATTAGCTGAACAGATGAAGTTCATCCCTGTTTACAACCACTTTGGGCTGCTTCCATTTGACCTCCAGGATGGAGATGGAATTACTTTTGTCATGTGTGGCTGGATTGCAAAGGTGATGCTGCCACACAGCAGAAGGCAAGATTGTGCCCTAAGGGTAAGCGTGGTGGTGCCAATGCAGCAATGTTTTCTGGGTACCCCAAGGTCCCAGAAGTTCAAGGAAAGAGGAGCTCTGAAATCAAGGAGGTAGGACTGGTGGTAGCCAAAGGAGTTTGTAGCTGGAGGAGCCAAGGGAGGCAAAACAGAATTTAAAAGAACAGGATAGGTTAGACCAGATGAGATCTGGATCCAGTCATTAAGGAAGTCGGTGACACTTTAAGTGTCACTAACTACACTGTAACTACTGTATAACTACACTGCAACTACTGTGCAGTTACATGTAAGTGTTATGTAGTTAAGTAGTTTCAAATTGCATGTTGTGTACTTACACAATTTGCATGAAGAAATAGTTACACGTGCAACTACTGCTGTCTCTCTCTCAGCACAAATCAATTCATTCTGACAAGTGTTAACTACATATTTAATAGATCTTGTAAAGTGTAACAAAAAATATATAGTGCAACTACCACTATATCTCTTTTGGCATTATGCAGTTTGTTATTACAAGGACAACTACACGTGTGATAGCTATTGAAAACTGTGACAGCAAATCTATTGTGTAACTACTATGTTATTACTTTTAGCATTATTAAATTTGTACTTACTGCTTAATAAACATACAGTCTAATGTTTGACCCTATACATGTAAGTGGCTGGGAATGTGACCATTGTACATAACCAAGGCTGTCAAGCAACAGTAGCCATCCAATCAGATGGTCTCCTTACTAGCAGACTGGATCCTGTACTCTGTGTGGAGTGGGGAATTGTGGGATATGGCTGGTCTTTCCAGTACTGCTGTTTCCATTAAAGGGACCTACTGATCTGTCTGTGTTCCCTGCTGTGCCCCCAACCCTCACGGTTTACTCAGAAGGACAGTGTAGCTTGGTGAGAAGGATAGTGCCATGGTCATCACTCCATGTAGCCAGTGGGAGGGGGCATGTAATGGCTAAGGAAGGGTTCATGCCTGTGTAGCTGGTGCCCCTCCACCACCACTCTGCGTGGCAGATTGGGAATAAAGCAGGGCATGTAGCCATGCCCCACCCCCAGCCACCAAGCTGGCCAGCAGCAGGACAGGGGTGTGGATGCAGAAGAGGTGGGGTCCCCATGTTAATTGCTCTGGGGTCTGATGGCACCCCCATTGTATGGCAGGGGGATGTACAGTATTGAAGCCTACATGTCTCATATACAGTATGTGTATGTTCCCCTTCAGAAATCATTCCCTCGTGAACATACTGCTTAAGAAACGTGCAGTCTAATATTGCTAATTGCTATACAGCTATATTGTTTACTTATACACTAAACATTCATTTACATAATTACTTACTGGGTTTGAAATAGTGCTGTAGTTAAGAAATGTGCTGATTCTGTGGCATTGTGTCCAGGATGAATGCTTAACTAACATGTATTTGCAAAGTAAGTATGCAGAAACTGACAAAATAGGCAGAATAGCGTAGTGGTTAAGGGCACTGAGCTGCAAACCTGGAGACCTGAGTTTGATTCCCATCAGCCACCACTTGCATACTGGGTGACCCTGAGTAAATCACTTAACTTCCTTGCTCCCAGGTCACACCTGAAAACAAGCTCTGGCTTAGTGTGCATTTCATGGTTAAATAATTTCCCCTTTCCCTAAAACAATGTGTAAGAAGAAGGGTAACAATGTTATGACTACACCGTAATTGCTGGTAATGGTAGTTTACTCACCTGGTAAAGGTGATCATTGGAGAATATCTCTGAGGCACTCCAAACCTTACACACTGGGTCTCCAAGCCACCTGATAGGCTTTGATGCATGTGTAACTTCTAAAGAAGTCTGGCCCCTGCAAGACCCCTCCTCTGCCCTTCAGTGGTTAGTTGAACCTCTTCCATAGCTGTACCTGTGTACTCAGGATAAATATATGTTAGGCTGTCATGGCTATCCTGATGAAAACATATACTCTTATTTTTCACCAGTACTCTCCTTTTAATCCCTATTAGATGCACTCTAATGTGACCGGCCCTTACGGCATGCCTATAAATTATCATCTCCCATCCACATTCAAATCTTATGTCGCCAGAGTCATAAACTATATCCCAATTGGGAGGGATATAGAATGCATCAGAGATATTCTCCTACTATCACCTTTACCAGGTGAATAAACTACCATTGTGGGGGGAAATCTGTGAGACACTCCAAACCTTACACAGTGGGTCATTCAACAGCAGTGCATAGTCCCAGTCAGGGTGGGGGAGATAGTTTCTTAGTGGTTGACTGTTCCAATGTTGTCTTTAATGCAGCTGTACTGAAATTTGGTCTTGCAGCAGAAATCATATCCATTCTATAATGTCTTATAAACGTGTATACAGATGCCCATGTTGCAACTGCACATATCTCATTGGCTGTAGCTAAGTTATGTTCTACCCATAATGTAACTACAGCCCAGGTAGAATGAGGCTTTATGCCACTAGGTGGTTCAGAGTTCTTTAACTTGTATGAGTTTGTGATGGTATCTTTCAACTATGCTGCTAGAGTGGATTTTGATGCAGGCTGTCCCTTTTTCTTCCCTTGCCATAAGACAAACAGTTGGTCAGTCTTCTAGAATTCCTCTGTTCTGTCCAGGTATGTCAGTAAAAGTCTCTTCATACCCATATCATGACAAGTACTACCGTTTTTAGTGTCAGCCACTTCACATCACTCTCCCCTATTGTCTCGAATGGGTGTGAGGTTAGGGCCAGAACTAGGTCCCATCATGCCGTAATTGTTTTTGCCCTAGGCCTCAAATTACTGGTTGCCTTGATAAATCTGATTATGTCCGGGTGTGCCCCTAGGGCTGTGTCACCTATTTGGCCTCTAACAGCTCTAATTGCCACTACCTGAACCCTCATCGATGACGATGAGAGTCCCTTTTCCAGTTCTTTCTGGAAAAAGAGTAAGATTATCGGAATGGAGACCTCACTGCCTCTGGTACATGTTTGTGGTTGAGGTCAGTCTGGACATGGTTAGGGTGTCTACCACCCTTTCTGCATATCCTGCCTTCAGCAGCCTGTACCTTTCAGGAGCCAGGCAATAAGTTGTAGACTACATGGGTTGGGTGTAGTACTGGGCCCTAGTGGACAATATCCCATATTGAGGGTAGTATCCAGTGACGCTTCAGTGCCATGGCCACTGGCATGGCAAGCAATGACCTTCACAGCCAGTATGGTGTCACCACAATTACTCTCAACTGGGACTGTCTCACCTTGTGCAGTACTTGTGGAATGAGTGTAATGGGAGGAAACACATATGCTACCATGAACTTCCATTCCCTGGACAGTGCATCCACCCTGGCTGACTGGGGTTCCTTGTATCTGGAGTAGAACTTCTGCACCTCTATATTGTCTGCAGTTACCATAAGATCTAGTTCTATGGGGCCCCAACATTAGTTGATATTTTTGAAGACTTGTTGCCATTCTCCCAGGTGGATGAGCTGCCGGCTCAGCTAGTCCGTGGTTTTGTTCAGTTTCCCTGCCAAGTGTATTGCCATAAGGTGCTGTAGATTGAATTGGGCCCAGCTGAGAACCTTTGCGGCTTAACTTTGCATTGCTGCACTCCTAGTGCCTCCCTGTTTTTCTAGATAGGCCACTGTAACTGTGTTGTCTGAGCAGATGTACACGTTCTTGTGGCACACTTGATCTGGAATGCTATTAGTTCATTCTATATTGCTTGCATTTCCAGTACACTGATGGGAAGCCTTGTCAGTGAGGGTGTCCACCTGCCTTGTGCTGATTGGTTGTCTGTGGATGCTCCCCAACCCAGTAAGCTGGCTTCTGTCTCTATGACCACATCTGTCTATGGGTCCAAATGTTCCCCCTTGGATAGTTTGCTCGCTTTTGACCATCACTTCAGGAAAGCTTGTACCTGGGGTCTCATGACAAATTGAACTTATGATAGGTCCTGATTCACCTGATGGACTTGTTTTATGTAGTCTAATAGCATCATGCCCAGAGGATCCAGTCTATCCATGATGCCATCATGCCCAGGAGCCTGGATACTTCGAGTAGTGATCATTCCTTGTGTGCCATCAACCTTTTAGTTAGGTGAAGTAGTGCCTGCACTCAACTGTCCACTGGTGAACTCTTCTCTCTGTGGTGTCTATGAAAGCTACCAGGTGCTCTATCTTCTGGCTATGCGATAGGGTGCTCTTTTCCCTGCTGATCACCCAATTGTGGTTCTTCAGACATTGTAATACCAAGTCCGTATCTCTTTGCACCTGGAATCGGGATTTTGCTCACATCAGCCAGTCATCCGGGTATGGTATCGCCTGTATACCCTGCTCTCTTAAATTGGCTGCTAGTACTACCATTGTCCTGGTGAATACATGGGGGTGAGGGGTGATGCCAGACCAAATGGCAGTGCTATGTACTGGAAGTGTTGGCCCATGATGTGGAATTTCAGGTATTTGTGGTGGGACATTCTGATGGGGATATGTAGATATGTGTCCTTTAGATCTATGGATGTGAGATAATCCCCTTATCTCAGGGCCTTGATAGTAGACTGTGCCATTTCCATCTTGAATCGCTTGTACAGGATGAAGCAATTTAAGAATTTTAAGTAGCCTACCTGGTCAAGGTCTCCCGTTTTCTTCGGCACCATAAAGAACACGGAGTAAATTCCCTTGCTTTGTCATGCTCTGGCACCTCTGTGATTGTCTCTGTTCTGATGAGGTGGCACAGTATGCACTTGACCTGTTCTGGGCTAACCCTCTTTTTCAACACCGGGGAGGTGACCAATCGATCTCTTTATGGTGTCTCAGACAATTCTGTTGCATATCCTTCCATCACCAGCTCTCTCATCCATTTGTCTGTCATCTTCCTTAGCCATTCGTCAGCAAACAGCTTGAGTCGGGACCTGATGGGTGGGTATCCCGCTAATGGTGCCCCCTGCTTGTAGTCATTGCTTGCCTTGTTTGGGTTTGAATGAGTTATTGGGGCAACTCCTGTTGTGCTTGAATTCGTTGCAGGGTTTAAATTGCTGACTTCTGTTGGTTTGCTGGTGTTGTCCCTAGTAGTTATTCATATTAAAATTGGTTCTTTTGTTATGAGAACTGTGTTTTTTCCTGGACCTTGATCTGCCCAGATAATATGTGTTGGCAGCTGACTTGTCTTTGACCATCTCTCTGCACTCCTTCTTGCCTTTTAGAAACCTCTTCATTCCTTTACCAAACAGTGACATTCCCTTGAATGGTATTCTCAGGAGCATGACCTTTTTTTTCATCCATATAAATCAGCTGACTCTGCTAATTATTGCTTTCTGCTGGTGGATCTGCAAAACCCATTGTTTCTTTTAGTGCCTTCACCAGATTTGGAATCTGGTCAGAGGTGCAGTATTTGATTTTGAGTTTGCGGGTCCTGCTCCTTCGGCTCCTGTGGTTCTGGATCTCCATTTGATTGGCTGTCTGTTTCATCCCCTGACTCATCCGGGTTCTCCAGTTGTATGGAATTAGTGCACGGCCTCTTAGGGGGGCTGCTGTGGCCCCATCTGATTGCTTTGGCTGGGTGATCTCTGCCAGCTTCTGTAATATGGCCAACATGAACTGCTGTTGTTGATGAATCACCATGTTTGTGGCCTGCTGATTTTGCTTGAGCAGCATGGCCATGTTGGATTGTGAATTTTCTCTGGACAAGGTGCTGGTTGGTGCTGCCCCCTGGGATGAGGTGCCTTGTTCTGGGCTGGAGGGTCAGAATGATCTGACAACTCTTCATCTGAGCATTCTGGGCAAAGATGGCCCATGTTTGTTGGTATTAGTGGTATCTTGCAGACTCTTGTTTTTACCATTTCTCTGTCATGGGGAGACAAAATGGATAAGGTGCCCTTAGGATTATTTAATCACTTAAAGCCCTAGCTAGTTTACCCTACTTGTCTATATCTTCCTGTCTCTTGATTGGGTAATAGCCACCAGGGGAGGTATAGTCACTAGGAGTCTATTGTTAAGAACTACTAAAATGGCTGTTGCTGTAGTCCCATCCCTGGACTGCAAATATGACCGACTGCCACCTGGATTACAAAAATTTCCACCATAGCCATTTTTGAATTATTTATTTGGCTCTTTGTTTTTGGAGTCTTCCATTCTGATGGTGCCAGTGAGGAGTGGAGAACCAGTTAGCTCATTCTCTCTGGTTGTCATCTTGTCTGGTTTTCCAGGTGACTCACCATCTATTCTGTGTCTGAGTGGTTGAGGAGCTGCCATCCCTAAGATGGCATTGGGTGCTCATATACAGGAGCTCTAATGAGTCAGGTGCATGCTCAAGGTATAAAATTCACCACAAACACAGGGGAAGACACAACAGGGGTCCTAGAAGTAATGGCAATTTTCTCCTTCCTCCCCATTGCTGGAGATGCACTGTGGACTATGTGGAGTGTCTTATTCCATCACACCTCAGGTCTTTTTCAGCCTCGTTTTCTCTTGTTGGCAGGCAGTCTGCCTTGCAGTCACTAGAAGAGACTGCAAAGTGCTATCTGTGGTGCCAGTGTATGTGTTCAGCAGTATCTTGCTAGCCAAGGATAATAGTTTAGCCTATAACTTGTTTGTAGGGGTTAATTCGATAATTGCAGAGTCTTATCTTGTTATACTGTCTGTTCATTCTGTTGTACTGGTTTTGCTCAGGAGCTTGGTCCTGTGCATGTAGCCTGGTCAGATGCAGATGAATAACTGACCACAGAAGGGTAGATGAGGGATCTTGCAGGGACAGGACTTCTTAAGAAGTCACATGTGCATCAAAGCCTATCAGGTGGCTTGGAGACCCAGTGTATAAGGTTTGGAGTGCCGCAGAGATTTCTTCCCCAACTACACTTACATTGATCAAATGTCAGTGCTGTAGTTCAGATGTATGTTATCCATCAGAAATCATTCCCTCATGAACTAACTGCTTAATTAAGATGTGATCTAATAGTGTTGATTGCTATATAACTACATTGTTTACTTATACAGTAAAAATTGTTCATTTACATAATTACTTATTGTCTTTGGAACAATGCTGTAGTTATTAAGAAATGTGCTGCTTCTGTGGCATTATTTCCACAGTTAATGCCTGTCTAACATGTATTTGCAAGGTAAGTACACAGAAACTGACACTTAAAGTGTAAGAATGGTAACCAAATTATGACTACACTGTAATTGCTGGTAACTTCTATGCACCTACATTGAGCAAATGCCAATGCTGTAGTTCTGATGTATGTTCTCCTTCAGAAATCATTCCCTCATGAACTTATTGCTTAATAAACATGCAATCTAATATCGTTAATTGCTATGCAACTACATTGTTTACTTATATAATAAAAATAAATCATTTACATAATTATTTATTGACTTTTAATAGTGATGTAGTTACCATTTATTTAAATTTTTTTTTATTTATTGAAATTTCGGATAACACCTTTGAGAGCAAGCTCATTTCATAGGTTCCACATCAGACAATGATATATATTGGAAAAATATGAGACTGAGAACAAACAAAACAAGGAATTATACAAAACATTACAAGAGTGTATAAATAGAGAAGTTCCAATACACGTGGCATTGTACAATGTATGCCAAGCTGCGTATTTGATTAAAACCTGGAACTCAAAGGGTCATATTAGAGGGGGGTGGGTCTTATGAAATGACACTTTACAGGAAAATAAGAACAGACTCGGCCTAATATCTAATAATCAACAAAGTAAGGGATGGCATCAGCCCAGGGGCCTCTTCACCGGTGCATAGGTATGGGATGAAGCTTTTTAAAGTGAGCTAGGGAGCTCAGGAGATATAATGGGTGGAGGAGGGGGATAGGGGAAAGCCATAGAGGGGTGAGGGGAAAGAGTGGAATGGATCAAGAGGAAATGTGAAAGGAGTATGATTAACAACTTAGAACAGTTATTTACATGCTGAGAACAGTTATGCATACGGTCAGGATAACATAAGGTTAGAATAAGTGCTGGTCACAAGAAGGAAGGTTATTGGAAGCAGTCACAACTGGCATCAGCAACTAGCTGTTGCTTAAGTTTAACCTTGAAAGAGCCCAAGGTGGATGCTGAAGTGATGTGATGGTGCAGAGAGTTCATCCAGAGTGGGGCATGGTAGGCAAAGGACCTTTGTCCCAGAGAAGTGTGACAGTGGGGTATATTAAAAATCTGGGTAGTAGAGCTTATGGTGCAATGAGGGTTGATAGTAGGGGTAATACGCTTTTGCACACCAGGGGGCATTTTGCCTAAGTTTACTTTTTTGGACAGTAAACATGTTTGGTACATGAGTCCACCTTTGAATTTGAGCAAGTTAGCCTGAGCGTACATGTCGCAGGTATGGGACAGACAGGCTGAGCTGGTAAGGAGCTGGCATACTTTATTGAGTGCAACTATGATGCAGTGAAGAGTTGTTTCAGTAGCTGATCCATAGATTGTTAAGCCGTAATCAATAAGCTAGACGAGAGCTATGAATGGCCAGGCTAAGAGCCTCTATTGTCAATGTGAGAGGCATAGGTCTTCATACTATCAGTTGTAATCCCCAGATATTTAAAGAGCTGAACTAGCTCCAGGGGAGAGCCCTTTTCATTGGTGATATAAAGAGGGCAAGTTATGTGCCTATTTTGGGAGCTGAAGAACAGCATAGTTTTAGTCTTGTTGTAATTTATAACTAAATTGTGCTTATAGAACCATCTTGACTACGAAATTACTCTGTAGCCTGGATTCAAGAACCTTAAGGTCTGGATCACTGGTAAACAGGACAGCATCATCAGCATATAAGAGGATGTGACCCTGACAGGAGTATGGAAGATTGTTGAAGAATATGCTAAATAAAAGAGGGCCCAAGATGGATCCTTGAGAACTCCAGATAGAACAGGTCTGCAATCTGAGAGGGTGTTACCAATCTTCACCTGCTGTGTATGGTTGCGCAGGTAGCTTTCAAACCAGGCTATGCTGTTACATGCTAGGTCAATGGTGGCAAGCTGTTCAACCAGGAGGTTATGATTCACTGTTTTGAAAGCTTTGGTTAAATCAATGAAATCAGCACTGACCAGGTGTCCTTGATCTAAGGAGTGGTGAACAAAGCCTGTGAACTCCAGAAGGGTGGTAGTGGTACTATGACCATTTCTGAACCCCTGTTGTTGCAGGCATTGTAGCTGATATTTTTCTAAGTATTCAACAAGTTGGTCAGCCACTATACGCTCAGGAGCTTTTGAGGGTGGGGGTAGGATAGAGATAGGCCTGTAGTTTCCAGTAATTGTGTGATCCCCAGATGTATGAACTGGTGTCACCATGGCAGATTTCCATTTCTGAGGGAATTGAGAATAACTAAGTGACATGTTAATAATGTGTTAGCGGTGACAGAATTTCATCCAGTGTAAGGGCTACAAACTTAAGATCCAGGTTGTCACCATTAAATCTTGATTTCCCTAGTACCCGGAGTAGGTAATTCCTGGCTTCATGGGATGAGAGGGTTTTGAAGTAGAAAGGAGGATGAGAAGGGTGCTGAGTCTCTTTCCCAGGGTAGTCACTTGTGAGGGGGTGAGAAAAGTAGCCAGGTGGCAGGACACCACTCAGGTCTGTGAAGGCATTATTAAAAGTGTTAGCAATATGTTTGGAATTGAGTGAGGGTACACCATCAATGTTAAGCATGGTAGGTGCAGATCTGAGGTTTCTCCCAATGACCTCTTTAAGATTAGTCCACAATTTTCTGCCATCATTCCAGGTCCGGGAGAGCACTTCCTTATAATATTAATTTCTAGCTGCACAAATAAGCCTCGTGCAGTTGTTTCTAGCCACTTTGTACCTCTGGATGTTAGCATGATTACACAAGGACCTAGACCTGTGCCATAGATGGTCCCTGGCATTTAGAAGCTCAAGGAGGTCTGGAGAAAACCAGGGATTACAGCAGACTTTGATTTAATGCTTTTTATGGGGGTCCCTATAACGTATAGCATTGAACTGAAGAATGAATTGGTCGAGGGCAATGTCATCATTGTTAGTAGTGTAAACCATTGACCAGTCCTGATTACACAGGTCAGCTTTTAGTGATTCAAGATGCCCATGGATGGGTACCATGGTGGTAATTGTTCTAGTGGGTGGTTTAGAGAATTTGCTTGACCAATGAAACAAGACTGGGGAGTGGTCACTGAAGGCATCTAGGAGTACGTTTGTGTCCGATATATGATCAGGGTGGTTAGAGAGCACCCAGTCCAGTAAGGTACCTGTCCCAGTTTTATAGCTGATTCTAGTGGGGGACTCGACTAGCTGGGTGAGGTGAACTGCTGAAACTGTATCTTTGAGAGAGAGAGCGTGTATCAGGAGAGAACCAATTGATATTGAAATCTCCTAACATGATAATTTTTAAATTAAGACTCAGAGAGCCAAAACACTCCAGGAGTGAATCAAAGCAGGTGGCCGTCTGTCTGGGAGGAATACAGATTGAAAACACAGTAAGGGTTTTATTGTGTGCACCTAGAAGCACGTTTATGGCAAGGGCTTGCATATGGTCATCAGTTTTGGGCAGAGTTAGGACAAGACCTTGAAGGTTGTTTCAGAGGTAGATCGCACAACTTCCCCCATGCTTGGAGAGATGATCCTGTCTAAAGACTATGTAGCCTGGGATGGAAATTGAAGCATCCACTACTTTTGGAGAAAGCCATGTTTCTACGACTGAGAGAATGTCTGAGTTATGTTATAAGATTCATGCATTCAGCACATCCATTTTGGAGAGGAGGCTGCATATATTAAGTGAAGCAGTTGTTAGTAACCCAGTAGATGACTGTGGGTATGCCATAAGTTGTGGAGGGCCAGGGTTGGTCCTCATCTGTCCCCATGCTATCAGTCTGACCATGCACTACTAGAATGGGTGAACAAGCCTTTGCTCATTTTGTCCCTAATTTCTGGAACTCACTTCCCACCCAGGTTAAACTCTCCCCCTCCCACCACTCCTTTAAGCAGTCACTGTTTTCTCACCTCTATGCACTTGGAATCTGTAACTGCAACTAACTGTGTGTCTCCTCCTTCATTCTTCTGTTTTGAGGATGTCCAGGCATTACCTATCTTGTTGCATCTAGCTTTTGTTTGTTATAACATATGTACTGTTTAGCTTTTTATATCTTATTTCATCTAGTTGTTACTGCATATTGTGTACTGTTTAGCTGCTTATATCCTATGGATTCCTCCCATACTATTGTGGCTGTATTATTTTTACTGTTTTCTTGCTGATGTCATCACTGTATTATTTTGTTGTACTCTCCTGGGTCGTGCCTGAAAATAGGCAGGACTGTTGCCTAGTGCACTTACCCGGTTACCAAAAGCTAATAAATAAATATTGCTAGAGAGCAGCGGCAACAGTAAGGCCAGTCCACACAGATAATCCTTCAACTGTTTGTTGCTGAGTTTGTGAAGCTTACTCTGAGTTGAGCACACTTTACAGTTGACTTGTAAGTTGAAGATCCAAAGGAGGAGTGCCAAACGGGCTAGCCAGCTAGGGCAATGAAATGACAACCCCCAGTCACCAGGGGAATGCAGGTTCCATGGCACAGTAACAGAGTCACAACATTGGGATAAGGTGATAGTACTATAAACATATAAATGTTTACTATCCAGTGTTGGTGAGGTAGATGTTAGAAACTTATCACTGGCAAGGTCAGATAGGGTCAATAGAATGAGCAATATAGAGCTGTTATAAGAGACATTATGATACCAAGGAGTGCAGCAGTAAGGGCACACAAGGCCCCAAGCACAGTGCAAGGTTAATTATACTGGTGTTTATTTTTTTTTCCAAAGTACAATATGCTAAAAGTAAGAAACAAGGAGAGGGATAACAGTGATTAGAATGGAAAAAAAAGGCAGAGGCAAATTGGACAAGTGGGTTGCAGGATTAATAGGAAAAATAATATGCCACTCATGGCAGATCAGTATAAACTGCAAATGGGAAACTGGACACTTAAAAAAACAAACAAAAAAAACTCTATCAAAACGTAAATCAACTCTAAGAAATCTCTACGTCAGACTAAACATTACTTAAAGTGAGAAATCAAAACATTTCAAGTAGAGATCAGTCCTAGCATTAATTTCTTGGCAGCAGTTCCTAGAAGACTTCTGGATTGCTGCACATAGTGTGGGGAAAACTGACAAACAGGAGAAAGCGAGATTCCTGCAGGGGTAGATGCCAAACTTCAGAGTTCCAACCCTCACCTTGCTTGGAGGGTGATCTTCGGGCAGCTTTGCCTTAGGCAAGTTATCAAACTGCAAAATGCAGTTTGTTTGAGAGGAAACAGCCCAAAAGGACTCAGTAGTCCTCTTGCTAGGAGGGTGAGCTACTAAGAAATGTGCTGCTTCTGTGGCATTGGCCTATACCTCTTTTGCACCCACACCACTGTCCTGCTGCTGTGCAGGTGAGTGGCTGGGGTTGGGGCATGGCTTCATACCATTTGTTAACTTGGTTCCAGCAGAATACTCTGACCTGATAGCAGATAATATTCAGAGACAGGTGTTGCAGTCTATTAGGTTTATTATCCAGTACACATACAAAACAGCTTACCTAGAAACAGCTGGCAGTTTGGTACCTCTCTGAACACCTGGGTGATCATGCAGAAAACTCAGTGAACAAAGAACTTACATCATGTTATATACTTGTGATAAGAAAGTCCGTTACCTTAGTAACACCTCATCAGCCAAGCAGTGCATGGCTCTTATTGATAGACTAGGTGGGCGTTTGGCACCCAAAAGTTTAACTTTTTGCATGTACAAGTAGATAAGCAATATTGTTGACTAACACTACTTTTAGATAAAAATCAAGCTTTTCAGAATATATTTGCTAAGCTTTGCATTTTAGCTAATGTCAATAGGTGGCACGCTAAGACCACAAATAAAACACTACATAATAATGCTAAGTTCCCTAATACTGTGAACTGAAGGCAGTATCCATGAGGGTTATTGTGGCATGTAGGTCTACACATGCTTTATCCCCGATCTGTTTGTAGTGGTGGTGGGTGGCACCTTCACAGGCAGGGACCCCTCCTTAGCCATTTCATGCCTTTCCCATTGGCTGAACAGGGTGGTGGCCATGGCACCATCCTTCACACCAAGCTACCCTGGCCCTCTGACTATACCGAGGGGTGGAGGCATGGTGGTGGACACGAGCGGACCAGTAGGTCCCCTCAATGGAAAACAGCAGTAATGAGAGGACCAGCCATATCCCACAATTCCCCACTCCATACAGTGTGCAGGATCCAGTCTGCTGGTGTGCAGTACTTGAATGGCTGCTGTGGATCGCCAGGCCTGGGTATGCACATCTGACACATTCTCTGCTGCCTGTGTGAATAGGGTTTAATATTAGATTGCATGTCTAGCAAGCAGTAAGTTAATGAGGGACATATTTCTGAATGAGAACTTACATCACAGATTAGGAACTGACATTTGATAAATATAAATGTGCACACTTGCAAACACATGTTACATAGGCATTAACTGCGAAAACAGTACCATTATTTTTTAGCCACAATATTGTTACAATGCCAGTTAAAAATTATGCAAATGAAATATTTTGTGTACAGTTATATATCAATTTACAATATTAGACTGCATGTTTATTAACCTGTAAGTTCATGAAAAACAGGAATACAGACATAGAACATCATCTAACGAGTTGCCAGTCAGTGCATTTATGTGTAGCAGACTGAGGTTACATTGTAATCATATATTAGTTACCATTCTGATTAAACTTTTAAGTTTTTCTATGTGATTATCTTTCAATTAAATGTCAGATAGATATAGCATGTTGAAACAGTGCACAAGACTTGCATTTATATGTAGTTACACTTGTAAGAACAAATTTAATAATGCCAAAAGTAGTAACATAGTAGGTATACAATAGATTTGTTGGTACAATTTGCAATAGCTATTACTTGTATAGTTGCCCTTGTAAGAACAAATTTCATAATGCTAGAAGAGATATAGTGGTGGTTGCACAACAGATTTTCTATTATACTTTGCAATAGCTATTAAATGTGTAGTTGCATTTCTCAGAATGAATTGATTTGTGCCAAAAGGGAGACAGTAGTAACTGCATATGTAACTATTTCTTCATGCAAACTGTGTAAGTACACTATATGCAATTTGAAACTAGTTAACAGCTACATAGTAGTTACATGTAACTACACAGTAGTTACAGTGTAGTTATTGACACTTAAAATAAAGTATAATTGGGAAGTCAATCAAACTCTTACAGTTGTGTCTGAAGCTAAGGCCATTTGGAATTAAGTGACAGGGAGCTGCTTGTTGGGAATGGTGCATGTCTCTCTACTGGTGCCCTCTCCTCCAGTTAGGACAACATGACTACAAGAGACATGGCTGGACTTCTCTATTTAAAGTGCATTGTTGAAAGCAGCCCTCCACACAGTAGACTGTAGTGCAAGGGCTGGAGCACAGGGGCATCATACTTGGGGCTGTCAACATGGGGCAGCAGTAAACAGGAGATGCTGAACTCCAGGTATGACACTCTTATGTGTTTATATGCTGTGTAATGACATGATGTAAGGTCATGTGAAATTTGTATAGTTTACATCATATAGTGTAACTGTTATGCATAGGGGTTTACATCAACCCTAGGGTTATTTTAAATGAAGTACCCTATAATCAGATGGCACAGTTGGCAGTTCTGAGGTACTCATCAGCTGTATAAAGGAACTGTCCAAATAAATATCCAGTGAGGAAGAAATAGGCCTGAGAGTGTGGGGCACTTTATTCAGGAAGAAAAAAATGGGAAGTATGAGTATATGTGAAAGGGGGAAGCAAGGAGGCATGGGAAATGTGAGCTACAGTGGAGGTGGTGCAGTCATCTTTAAAGCACTGCTCTTCAGGTGGGGTTACAGCCCGGTTTGTAGGAGGATGGAGGTACTCACCTTGGAGTTATCAGCAGTGAAGGCTGAGCTAGGCATTTTGGTAAGCTGGTCCATGTTGGGATAAGGGCAGCCTTCTGCAGCTCCACTCCTCCAAAGAAACCCAAGGTCCAGAAAGAGAGGTAGATGGTAATTGGTGGGGAAAAGAAGAAAGGGGGTGTTCCTACATGGGGAGGTAGACTATAGCAAATCTTGTAATATAAAATATTTTAACCCCCTTAGCATTTCAGTGTCCTAGGGAACTTCCCACAAGGAGCAGAGGGGCCTAGATGTAGTGCAGGTAGATGGGCCTGATATGAAGATCACAACTAAGGGATAACTAGCCAGAGTCAGACTGGCCAACTAAGATACCTGAAAATTTCCAGTTGGGCCCCTCTCAGTTGGGTAGCTAGCCAGCTTCTAAACTCTGAAATTCTTTGCATTTATCATCTTTTTTCTAATTAAATGCTGAATTTGGGCACTGTAGGTAATTGTAACACATAAACCCAGAGCGAGTATATCAGATTGAAGTGGGATACTGATATGAATATGTCACCCTGGGCCCTCCCCATTGTTTGTTCAGGTGGGTGTCCAACCCTATAACTAGCAGAAGGAGGAAGTGAACAGGGAAACTATGATTAAAAATTATTCCATAGTAAAGGGAAAAGAGTCATTAGTTTGCAAAGGTGAATTTGGTAACTGTGGTCAGATGCCTACCAGAGGCTTCACTAGGAAGGAATGTGGATAATTAGAATAATCAGGGCAGAAAGAAAGGAGTCTGAGCCTGATGTACTGATTCATTTGGGAGGTAGTATAGCACAGCGGTTTAAGGCTCTGATCTGCAAATCTGGAGGCCTGGATCTGAATCCCACAGCCCCCACTTGCATAATGTGTGACCCTGAGTAAGTCATTTAACTTCCCTGTCCTGTCAGGTCACACCTGTAAACAAGCTTTCAGCTTAGTGTGCCACTCCTGGTTAAACAATTGAAAAAAAAATGGAGACAAATGACTTAACAGACTGTACCTTAAGGGAGGTAAAGGAAGGTTTCATAGCATTATGAATTTCACTTAAACAGGAGACTACCTCAGTTACTTTTTCTGAGCTACTTCCCATATGGGGTAAAGGTGAGGCATGGATCCTCCTGATAAACCAGTTCAGCTTCTGGTTGAGGGTATGGTGCAAAAAGGAGGGTTATCGCCTAAGTGGGAACTAGGGTAACTTTGGAATGGATAGCAGGCTGTACAAAGGAGTTGGACGGCACCCTTCAACAGAAGGTAAGACAGATTTGGGCCAACAAAATGATGTCTTCCTATTGAGGCATTTAAACTGACTAGGGGGAAGGCACTATCTGGGTACATCACACATTGAGATACAGTTAAGGGATGTCTAGCACATTTTCCCCAAAGTCGGTTTAGGTTAATTAAAGCAGTGGGATACAGGGTCAGGCAAAGAACTAGAAACAGAGGCAAAGAAATGAGAGTAAGTTATCAGTTTAAGGAAAAGGGCTGGCAGGTAATGTTGGAAAGTGGCTAGCTTGAATGAAGAAAAACCAAGGATCATGATGGAGGAAGTACTACAGGTGATGGTGGAGGAGGGGGATGAATATTATTGCAGTAACAGAAATATGAGCCACACCAAACTACAAACAGGACCTTATAGTGCTTGGGTTTACTGTTTTCAGGAGTGATAGACCTATGGGCAAGGGGGGGAGAGGTTCTCTCCACATCACGAAGAGGAATTAAGGGAGCATAGGACAAATCAGCAGGATAAGATGGGGTGGAATTAGTATGAGTAAAACTGGTTGTGAAAGGGGAAGAACATTAAAATTGGCGTGGTGTAGAGGCCCTCAAAGCAATCGAAAGACTGTCATAAGGACTATGGGTCACACATTAGGAAAATCATAGTACAATGAGATGTAATCTTGGTCAGGGATCTAGCTGTCCTTGCTGTGGACTGGAGTATTCCAGGGGCCATGAGTTCTAGTAGTCAAGTTGTGGTGCACGCTCCCATTGATTGCTTTCTCTACCAGCATGTCAGGGGACCAACCTGAGAGGGGGCCATAATGGACATGTTGCCCACAAACCAAGGCCTTATTGAGGATCTACAGTTAAATTACTCCAGGGGCTAAGTAATTAGAGTTCATTACTATTTAAGATTCCCCTCAGGAGAAGAAAGAAACACAAATTTTAGATTTCAAAAAAGCTGGCTTTGGTAAATTGAGCAAGATTCTTGGGACCACATCGGTAGTAGTAGGAAATCTGGAGGGTGTGGAGGAAAAATTGGCATTAAAAAAAGTGGAGTCGGGGAGGTCATTGAAGATTGTTTATGAGTAGTCAAAGAATGGAGAAAAGAAAAAATACATACAGTATGTGGTTTTCAGGAGAAGTAAGGAAAGCAGTAAGAAAAAAAGGGCTGGTTTTAGGGAGTATAAGGGAAGTCAGACAGAGGTGAGTAAATTACAGTAATTTACATGGCAAAGTAAAAGACAACAAGTGTAGTATGCAGAAAGGCCAAGGCAAATATGGAGCTAAAAACTGAGGCTTGGGCTAAGGCAAATGATAAAGCCTTTTTCATGTATATTAGTGAGAAGGAAAGGGAAGGGAAGGTAAGGTAAGGTAAGGTAAGAGATGAGATGAGATGAGATGAGATGCAAGCATATCAGGGCTCATGGTAGGGTAGGAATGTGTGGTGAAGGATGAAGATTAGGTGGATCTACTCAAGAGCATCTTCTGCTTTTACAAAGGAAACAGTCATTCTGTTATCTGATGGTGAGGTGGCTAAGGTTCACTTACTACAACAGAAGCCGGAGGTATGGCAAGATTCATCTTAAAAAGTCCCTAGGGTACTAAGGGAGCTCAGTGAGCAGCTGGCATAATCCTTGGTTGGGTTGCTTAATGACTCGCTGGCATCAGGAATAGTTCTGGTAGACTGGAGACAGGTGCAGGTAGTTCCACTTCATAAAAGATGTGATTAGGAGACTTGAGGAACTATAGGCTAGCATGCCCAACCTCTGCTGTGTGCAAGCATACCTCTCAACTGCTATGAATTTCGCATAGCGCTATGATTTTCACACTCAAATTTCCCCTTGCTGAGCATAGGTTTACTGATGTTCCTCATAATGTTAGAGCTATTTCTGGACACACAAACTATTAAATCATTGAAATAAGCTGATAGAAACAATAATTATCAATAACTATATGGGGCCCACTATGTGTAGACATATTATTGTTTAAAATAATAAAGTGCCACACATTCTGGCCCTTTGCTATGATTTTTGAAGACCAATGCTATGATTTTTTATGCTAACAGGTTGAGAGGTATGTATGCAAGATATTCAAAATAATCCCAAGGGATATTATGGTAGAGTTTCTGGAGATAAAAAGACTGCAGAACTCTAAGCAACATGGCTTTGTTAAAGAGAGATCCTTCCAGAGAAACATTATTGACTTCTTCAGTGTGGTGGTGCAGGTGGCAGGCAAAGGGTATCCTATACCCGGATTTCAGTAAAGCCTTCAACTCAGTTTCACGTAGGAGATTAGTGAAGAAACTGGGAGATCTGGGATTTAGGGAGGTTATTACCAGGGTGATTGAGAACTGTTTGAGTGGTAGGACCCAAAGAGTGGTAGTGAATTGGGAGTAAACAAGTGGATTTTTCCTAGAGGAGTTCTTCAGGGGGTTTGTGCTGGGGCCAGTACTTTTTAACTAAATAATCTGGAAGTGTAGAAGAAATTAAAGGCAAGATCAGCTGCTTCACAGATGATACCAACTTGGGAAGGAGACTCAATAGTGAGGAGGGCAGCAGGGATATAAGAAAGACCTAAAGAGATTAGAAAGGTGGGTGGGTGTTTGGCAGTTGAAGTTTAATGCAACAAAAGTGTGGTCTTATATGTTGGCAAGAAAAATCCTAGGGTGGCATATTATTATATTGTTTTGAGGGGGTGGAGGTGTTATGCTCACAATAACATCTGAGGGCAGGTATTTGTATGTGATCATCAAAGACAACTTAAAGTTACTGACATAATATGTCAAGGCATATAGGAAAGCAAATAATGCTAGGTTTTATAGGATGGGTTTTCTGTAGCAGAAATGAGAGCATGATCCTACCTTTGTATGGTAATGTGCTCAGTTCTGGAGTCCTTACCTTAAGAGATAAATTACAGGCTGTGAAGTGAAGAGCAATCAAAATGATTGCAGAACAGCAGTGGAAAATGTACTGTATGAGGAGAGACAGGGTAACCTGAACATATATTCACTTGAGAATGGGGGAGGAGAGAGTGGCATAATTGAAAATGTTGAAGTATATAGAGGAAATCAACAAAGTTTTGATTGGGTGCAGAAAGTACTTAATGCTTGCCAATGCAGGGATGAGGTACCATTGCTGGGTTGCTTGCTGCAAACAGGTACTTCAGGTTTAAAAAAGCAGTGTGCACACTCATGCAGTGTGAAGGACAGGGTGCTAAATGCCACTCAAGATAATGGCAGAAGACCACAGTTGATATGCTGCAAAATATATTAATTACGAGTCCACACACTAAATGCAGAAAAGCAGAGTACACGCAGTACATACAAGTTAGGGAATTAACAAAGTTGACATCCAGCATCTGTTCAAACTCAGTGTAGTTTCCACCACCAGACAGCATGATGAATATGAACTCATGAAGGATAATTTCAGAAGGGATGTGAGGAAGCACTATTTCACAGAAAGGGTAAGGGAATGGAACTGTTAATTTACATGAACATGGCACTGGAATGATACAGGCTAATAGTACATATTCAGGTTTCTGTCTTATGTCAAATCATCTGAATCCTATACTCTTACAGGATGAACTGGATGAGAGTTTTTTAGAAGCAGTTGTGTGTACATTTCAGTAGTCTCTGAGACAATGTTTATAATGCTGTTCATCATCTGGTCCAATACCCACAATTATATAGTGCAGATATAAACCACTTAACTAAAAGAGTGATGATAATGTTTACCAATAAAACATAGAAACATAAAAAAAAAGATGGCAGAAAGAGACCAAGGGTCCATCTAGTATGCCCATGTGTTCCTTAGACCTTCTCAGATCCCAGGACCTAACCCCTCTTCTGCCTAATGCCTCCTACTGCCCCTGTTGCTTTTGATCATGCTTTAGCCTTGTCCGACCCCAGCTTGGATGATGTCATGGACTTTGCTTCCATTATCTCAGCTGGCAGTTTATTACATGGCTCCATGATTATTTCTGTAAAATAGTGTTTCCTAAGTCCCCTCTTGAAGCTCCCCGTGCAACTTCCACTCATGCCCTCTAGTGTAAGAGTCAGGGACTCTGTTGAACAGATCTGAGGATGGCACCTTATCTATTCCCCTCAGGAACTTGTATGTTTCAATCATATCTCCCCCTCCCTCCTTGTCTCCAGTGAGAACATATTTAATGCCTATAGATGCTCCTCATACGAATGCCCTTGAAGGCCCTGGATCATTTTTGTCACTCTTCTCTGAACAGCCTTCAGCCTGTTTATGTCCTTTTTCAGATGTGGACTCCAAAACTGGACAAAGCATTACAGATGGGGCTAACCAGGGACCTGTAGAGTGGCATTATTACCTCCTTCCTCCTGCTGTTGAATCCCCTCCCTATGCACTCCAGCATTTCGTTGGCCTTGCCATAAGCTTTGTTGCATTGGCTTGTCTGTTTAAGGGTGCTGCGTATGATAACACCTAGGTCTCGTTATTCCTGCGTGGCACTGAGCTAGACTCCATTGAGGTGGTACTCTGGCCTTGGGCTCCCTTTAACGAAATGCATCATCTTACATTTCTTGAATTAAATTTCAACTTCCAGGGGCGACCTGGTGGCGGTGAGGGTTGAGGCACTGGACACCATACCTCTCGCTATGCTGGTGACCCAGGTTTGGGAATCAGCCCGGGTTGTCGGGGGTTGGCAGGAGGGTGGAGGGCAAGTTGTGGGATTGAGCTGCAGCGAGGCGGCTCTTCTCTCCTGGGGAGGGATGAGGGGTTTCCCCGGCCCTTGGATGCCACCTGGTGGAGGACGGGTAGCAGTTCAGGCAACAGATAGCCCAGTAACAGCCACGGGTGGGGTGGAAAGGGCCAAGCCAGCACCCGGCATGCTTAAATGCCGCCACGCACACATATGGCCTTGTCTGCCATGGTCCCGGAATCGGGGAGAAAACCCAAAAATGTAAATGAAAAAAATAAAAAATAACTTCAGTTGCCAGACATTGGACCATCTTTTCAGCCTCTGTAGGTCTTTTTGTAGGTCCTTAACCACTTCCTCCCTGTCAACCCTTCCTCCTAGTTTGGTATCATCTGTGGATAGGGCAATTTTTCCCTGAATACCTATGCTGATGTCACTGATAAAGGCATTAAACAGGACTGGCCCCAACACTGAACATTGTGGCACACCACTAGTGATAACACCTTCATCAGACCTCATCCTATCGACCACTACTCTCTGTTTTCCACCCCTAAGCCAATTACCTACCCAACTGACTATGCACTTGGCTGCACCCAGGTCCTTCAACATTTTCAGCAGGCAGTTACGCAGCACCGAATTAAAGTCCTTACTGAAACTGAAGTAGAAGAGGTCCACTAGGTGGCGTCTGTATAGTTCTCTAGTGACCCAGTCTAAAAATGTGATTAGGTTAATTTGCCATGACCTTCCCGCCACAAACCCATGTTGCTTGTCATCCTGCAGATCTTTCTTATGTAGGTACACTACCAAGTCTTGTTTTATTAAGGTTTCCATCAGTTTCCCCACTACCAATGTAAGGCTGACCAGTCAGTAGTTGCCTGCTTCCTCCCAACTCCTTCCCTTGTGGAGAGGTACCATATCAACTCTTCTCCAGTCTCCTAGCACTAACCCCGTCTGAAGTGATCTGTTGAATAAATGTGCTGAGGGACCTGCCAATTCACTTGCTAGCTCCTTAAGCACCCTCAGACATATTACATCAGGCCCTGGTGACTTGTCTTCCCTGACTTGATCCAGGGCCTCTCTAACCCTACTGTAGGTGATTGATGGTGCTTCCATTTGTGGAACACCTTCGTCAGCAGCCTTGATGCCACTGTCTGGTACTGGGCCTTTGTGTTCCTTGGTGAACACTGCACAAAAAAGTTGTTCAGAACAGTGGCCTTCTGCTTATCTTCCTCTACTACTCTGTCACTGTCTTTGAGTCTTTACTATTCCTCCCCTTTTGTTTCTTTTTTCTTGTATATATTGAAAAAAAGTGTTTTCCCCCTACTTTAACCCCTTCCACAAGTTAAAGCTCTATTGCAGCCTTAGCTGATTTCACTATACTCTTTGCTTCTTTGTTCTTCTGAACATAGGCTTCCCATGCACTGTCTTCCTGAGTTCTTTTATAGTTCCGATAGGCCTCCCTTTTGGTTCTGATTCCAGTCCTTACCTGGTTACTGAACCATATTGTTTTTTTGTGTTTGTTCTTTTTTGTCACTGTTCTTACGCACATCCTGGTATCCTTTAAAATGGCTAACTTAACCAGACCCCATATTTCTTCCACATCTAAATGCTTCAGGATCATTAACAGCTTGCTTATGACTACGTCCCTCATTCTGTCAAAATTGGCTCCTCTAAAGTTTAAAACCTCTGTCTTGGAATGCAATTTTTCTACCCCTAGGGCTAACTCAAACCACACAGAGTTGCGGTCAGTGTTGGCCAGTGGCTCCCCAACCCCTGTGGCCCTTACTACCTCTGAATTAGTGAGGACCACATCCAGGATGGTGTCCAGCCTGTTGGTGTACTAACTAGTTGAGTAAGTAGGTAGTCTTGTAGGGCATCAACCACCTTTTAACTCCTAGCACAGCCTGCCACTGGGATGCTCTAGTTAGCATTGGGCACATTCAGATCTCCTACCACCACTGTTTCCCTGTTTTGTGCTACACCTCTGATCTCCTCTAGGAGCTCTTTGTCCCTTCCCTTAGCCTGCCCCAGAGGACAGTATACCACACCTATGTGGATCTTATCATCTGTTGCTGAACTGAGTAGCATCCACAGTGATTCCATACCCACCTTTTTTGATGCTATTTACTGAGATGGCATTTATCCCGTCTTTCACATACAGTATAATGCTACCCCTCCCCCCACCTTCCTGTCTATCCTATCTAAACAGGGCATAGCCTGGGACCGAAAGGTCAAAGTCATTTTTCTCTGAGGCCCAAGTCTCCATGACGGCCACCATGTCCTCTCGGGAATCTGCCATCATTGCCTGCAGATCACTTGTTTTGTTTCCCAGGCTTCTGGCATTTATGCATACCCCTTTCCATAGTCTTGTACCCCTGCTGCTATTCATTACCATTGGTTCTGCTCTTGGGCCTGCGGATGCATGGCCCTGTGTTCAGTTCCCAATAGTTTCCAACCATTTTTTATGTATTTTCTTAGGTCATGGGAGAGAAATTCCTGCTTGTTGGGGAGTGACGACTAAGTTCCTATCAGAACTGTATTTTGTGATAGGTTCCCTAGCATTACACTCCCCCTCACCTAGTTTAAATGGGCAAGATGGGCACAAATACTACAAGGGGTTTGTTATTGTCTAGTTGCAGAATTAAACATCCTGTCAGTTTTGCACATTCGGGATTATTGCTGACTTCATATGGTTCATCAACTCTCTCCAGCTGTTGTTGGAGGAAGCCTAGAAGGGGAATGTTCTTAAAGGGCATTGGCATCTCAAGGCAGTGATGTCTACTGATTAGAGCACAAGTTTTGAAACCAGGACATCACAGGTTCAATCCCCCTTACAGCAAGAGACTCACTGTGTTACCTTGGGCAAGCAATGTAACCTCCATGTGCTGTAGTCCACCCAGCTGTGGAAATGAGTAGTCACAATGCCCCATACAAACATAAAAATATAATATCTACCAGCAGAATGACCTCTAAGGCCTCCAAGTCTGTCCAAGTTTTCCCTGCCTATTGCACCTCCACAGATCCTAATTGGACTCTGGAGACCCTCCCCTCCCTGTTTCTGTACTAATATGCCCATGTGTCTGTCCCATGTATTCTTGAAGCCTTCCACCATTCAAGCCTCCACAGCTTCGGGTGGCAGTCCATCCCATGCTTCTACCACCCTTTCTTTCAATAAATAGTTCCTTACATTCTTCCCAAAATTCCCCCCTCTGATTTCCCTGCATGTCCCCAAGTCCAGGAGCTCATCATCTAATGGAAGAGCTCCCTCCCTGCACACTGTTAATCCCTGTGAGGTACTTAAAGATTTTGATCATGTCAGCCCTTGCTCTCCTGTCCTCCAGAGTGTACGTATTGAGATTCCTTAGTCTCTCCTCATAGGATTTCCCATGCAACCCCTCCACTATCATGCTTGCCCTTGACTCGATGTCTTTCCTGAAATGTGGTCTCTAGAACTGAACATGATAATCCAGCTGGTAGCATGCCAGAGAGTGATAGTGCCAGCCTCACCTCCCTCCTTCTGCTGGTGACGCTCCTCCCTGTGCTTCCCAACATTCTACTAGTCCTACCTATGGCCTTGTCGGACTGCATTGCCACCTTGAGGTAATCTGAAACAATAACCCTGAGGTCCATTTCCTGCCAATGACTGCAAACACTTGTCCCCATCCTACACTCAGCACCAGGGTTCCTGTGCCCCAGGTGCATGACTATGCACTTTTTGGTATTGAAGCCCAAATGCCATGCCTTTGACAACTCCTGTTGTTTCTCTAGATCTATGTGCACTGTCTTTAATCCCTCTTGGGTGTCTGCCCTACTGCAGATCTTGGTATCATCTGCAAAAAGATGGACCTTCCCTGCAAGTTCCTCTGCAATGTCCCCTATGAAGATATTGAAAAGGACTGGTCCTAGCATTGAACCTTAGATATTGAAGACAGTTTTTTTCACAGATATGGTGGTGGATCCATGGAACAGCCTACCAGCAGAGGTGGTGGAATCAAAAACAGTACGTGGATTCAAAAGTGCATGGGATAAGCATAAAGCATCCTGCTGTACAGGCGAGCAGGGGAAAGGCAGTCCAGATAAGAGTAGGGATATACAAGCCAAGTAGGGAACTGGGCAGACTAGGTGGGCTATATGGTCCTTATCTGCTGACAGATTCTATGAAGAGGATTGGTCCTAGCACTGAACACTGTAGTACCCTGCTGGTCACCCTCCCTGTCCTTAGAAAGTATGCCATTTAGCACTGCACTGTATCTCCCATTCATTAGCAAGCTGTTAACCAACTTATCATGGTCAGCTTCCCCACTTGAAATGGGATTTTGCATCTCAGCTGGGCTGTCATTGGAAGTAATTGATAAAAACATACATACATCACCTCTGTTCTGGTGCCAGGGACATGGAATGCCTTCCTCTTCTGTTTAAATACCATTCTGGTTCAAGTCAAGTTCATGTTTATTGCAGGAATAACTCCATTGAGCAACCTCATTCACAAGGAGGTTCTGAGAGCATATAGCAGAGAATATACATGTACAAGGCATGGAGAATACATAACAAGGATACAAATACATACAAAGAGGTAGTGACAAGGTAATATACATACAGTCTTGAGGAATGTATAGCAGTAAAAAAGGTTTACAAAATATAAAATAAAGCAATAAAAGATAAAACTTGCAAGCATATCTATAAAAAGCAACCTATAAACTACCTAATGGATGTGGAGCAGAAGGGAAGGAGATTGAGAAAAGTTATGAGGGAGCATAGGGAGAAGAGAGATAGGAGGAAGGGCAAGTCTTTGGAAATTGTGGGAGCAGCCAAGCTAATTGCAGCTCCATTTATGTTTCAGTTTATTTCCAACCAGAGTTTTAAACGTATTAAGAGGAACCAAGTGGGTAAGTAAAAGAATGTTCTGGAGCTGGTTCCAGGCAACAGGGAAGGTGTAGGATATAGCTCATTTACCAAAAGTGGTATGGGTCAGTGGAATATCCAGAAGTAAAGTCACAGGAATAAAGAAGTAAAGTCTAGAAGTAAAGACACAAAGTGCAGCAGATTGGTATCTCACTAGGAAGTGTCTCATCTAAAGCCACCATGCTGAAAAAGGCCTAAAGGACTCAACTGGTTCCTCGTTCTGTGGCATGTTATTTTTATTTTTTAACTGAGAAAGAATAAGGAAATATTTCCTATTTCAGCCTTGTCAAGGGGGAGGAGGGAGCTACAGGAAGTGCTGATTGACATTAAACCATGTTCAACTGTTTGTTAGTGGATAGGGCAAATTTTGCCAGGACACTGGGGAATTTTCCACATTCTTTTCAAGAAGTGCCATGATATTATTAACATCCATCTAATCAAATGACCAGAAGAGGCAGATGGGAATTTATTTTGTCATATGAGAGTGTACAGCACAGTCTCCCCCTAACATTATGCTACGACATTGGTATGGTTAGTTACTGTATAACCAAGGAGAGCATGCCTCCTACAGAGCTACCAACCCCACTATCTAGAGCACCTTGTGATTGCTAAAGGTCACCTGTCCAACTATAGACCAGAACCAACCCTGCTTAATTTCTGAGATCTAATGGGATCAGACTCCAAGGTGGTAAGGTTGTAGACCATGTTGGCTAGTTTAGTGGGGATCCAGTACACCTTCCATTAGCTGCTCCTGCTGTCCAGGTCCCAGTAGGTTCAGAGGTGCCCCTCTTCCTTGCCCATTTGTACTTGATGGCAATTGGTGTTCACAAATCTTAATCCTGACATCTATGCTGCTGTGACCAGTTGCAGAACTGCTCCCTGCTTTTAGTAAGTAAGTAGGCAAGTAAACCTTCATTTATCAAGTGCCCATTCCTGGGGGCTCAATGCACTTCACAAAATATAATTTACAACATACATAAACAATGTACATACAGTGGTAGCTATAAAAAGTTTACCTGTAATGAGGTATACCTCAGTAGACTCGGTATATCAAGCCATACCAAGAAATACCTCGTTAAGGCTCAATAATGCAGTAAGTATGTGGCTGAGTTCTTAATTTATTGAATCTCCATCAGCAACAGCTTAAATGCACTAGGTGGCATTGTTTGCAGTTAAATTTATCTTAGTGAATTTCAGTTTTTCAGTAGGTGTCCTCACAGTCCACAGTCCACCTCTTTTTTCCCATTTTGGCAGGCAGACGCACTGTAACAGAGCTTGTAATAAAGTGCTCCATTAGTTGTTCATTCTTCCATTGGACTTAAAAGCCCTAAAATTAGCTGCAGCCTTAGCCAAATAGTGGTGCACACAATAAGAATTAAAACAGGTCCCTCTACTCACACCCAGGTTGGACGTAGCAGCCCTGAAATGAGTTCCAAAACAAAACATGTTTTTTTTTTGAGGGGGATGTTTTTTATTCATGGGGCAACATAAATCTAATGTGATTGAGAACCCTAGAAACATAGTAACTTTAAACAATAAGAATCGTTCTCAGGCTTGATATGAGGTCTTACAAAAAGTGCCTTGCTATATATAAGAGAATAGAAAACTGCAGTTATTGATTGTGCAAATCTGAGTTAAAACACCAGCTACTGTATGTGACAAAAGATGAAACACAGCAAGTACAGCAGTAGCCATAGACATGGCCAGATATTTCCAGATATTTCACAAAATTTCCAAAGAGTTTCTCTCTGCTGCCCCTACTGTGTAAATGAAGAAAGCAAGAGATGTTTCTAGAAATATGACAGAAATTTCAGGAAATATCTGGCCATGTCTTTGGCTATTGCTGTAGGAGCCTAAAATGACATTTACATGTTTTGAATATTGAGTCTCAAACCCATATAATACTGTTGCTTTCTCCTTTGTAATCTGTAATCTAAGCATTAAAACTGTAATCTACAAGCAATAGCTGTTCTCTAGTTTTGTTCCATGAAATATGGGACCCTAAAGTTATTGAGCTTATGTGGTGTACAGCAATTAGGGACTGTTAGTGTTTTAGGTTGGTGTTGTTATTATGGCAGCTAGTTTTATCTTTGTAGTAAGTAATTTATACTTGATTGTATAATTGTATTTGCATTTTAACTATGGGAAGAGCAGGTCAATATGACATTATTGCACCACTACTATTTAAATGCCTTTTTGCACACTTATTCAGTAAAAAAAAAGGGAAAAGATAAAAAGGTTACAGTGATCCTCCAGCTATACCAAATGGACTTTTTTAACAGTAGCAATGTCATGGCAGAAAACGTTCCACCATACACCATAAAGAGTATAGGGATTTTATTAGGAAAAGTAACAACACAGAACAGTTCTTTGTAAACAAAATCTCAGTGAGAACCCAAAGGAATCTCTAGAAATCATAAGATGAAGACAGTTCTACAGTCTTATACCAGTTCCTTGTATTACCCTCATATTAACCACTACATATCAAATGACGACCACTTGACATGCTGCAGCTTTACTTAAGATATCCACGAGATTAATTTAAATAGATAACTAGTCTAATTGTGTCACTATCTTTCAATGATACTTCACACATGTTAATAATTGACAGATAAGGTGGTCTTGTCTGCAGTAGCGCCAATTGACATCTTGTCTGCCACAAATAAAATCTGAGGTAGGCAAAAGCTACTGTTAGGGTGTTTTTATGATATATCTGTAATTGTACTAGAAAGTCACCTAAGACCAGGCTCTCTTAGGTAAGTATTTTCATCAACAGAAGTTTCCATCTTAGTGCAAATAATTTCCAAAACCCCTTTACAAATGTACATGAAAATTAAAAGAAATGTTCCCAAGATTGTGTCCTCTCCACACTCTGAATATGAGCAAGTTTGTTCTTCCACCACCTTGTGTTTATTATTCCCACAAACTCATAGTCTTCCATGGGAACAATGTACATGCTACATTTGTTGTGGTGCTCTTTTGTCTATCAGTTGAATCAGCACCAAGAGTTTTTATGTGGCTGACAGTTTTAAATACTGGTTCTTGTGGCTACATCTTAGTTAAAACCTCACTGTATAGTTGTTTTCTTAATAGAGACAGTATTTGTTGTGTAGAGATAGCCAATTTGCCCACTTTTTAAATACAGGGCTGATATAAAATGAAACATTCATGGAGTGGAGAAGTTTGTTGGTTCATCATTCCACAAAGATATATGATTTTCCAAATTTCTCTTAATCTCTTAAAACCAGTTCATGAAACTGTCCATGGCTCTGTGTAGGTGCAGATATTGAAAACAACTGCCACTACACATTTACAGGCACTTCTCTACCAGTATCTCATTGTGTGTAAAGCTCTTTGAGCTCAGTGTGTATGCAGAGTGCTATCTAAATGTGAATTGTTTTTCTTCTATAAGATTGCTTGTTTTATTCAAGCCACTGAGTTTTTTGTTTTATTTTAAATCCAGCTTTTTAGCCCTTTCAGCTGGTACTGAGTTGCCTTTCAGGTCCTGCCTAGCAACCTTCCAGATCAAACAATCATGACTCGGTATTTAAGGCATGGGACCTGAGAGTATAGTGGCTACCATAGACACAGTAGCAGTGATTTTATTCCCTGTGTTTCTCTCCATCTCCCTGTACCTACCTCTCTCTTTATATCCTGCAGCAATCCCCAGGCCTTCAATGTTCTATGCCCTGTATAGGTTCCCCTATTTGGAGCTTTGTCAAAGGCTATAGTATGTGTGACAAAAAGCCTTTACCTAGTAGCAGTGCACTGTTATATTGAGGAGTCCTTCCCCAGAGTTAAAATGGAAATACAAGTATACAATTAAGTATAAACCACCTAATACAAAGATAAAGCTATCTGACCTAATAGCACCAACCCAAAATGCTAATAACCCCTAATTACTCCATGACACATAAGCTAATTTACTCTAGGATCAGGTAATGTCAACCTAGTCAATTAGGTGTAGCATCTCAATTCTTCCAGGGTACCAAAAAGGCAAATGGCATCTTTCAGTTCACAATGGCTTCAGATTTTAAGTGATATTATAGCACAATATAGTGGCTTGCATAGGGGGCACTGCAGCCTAATTGTTAAGTGATTTTCCCCTGCCCCCTTCCCTTTGATATCAAATACATGACTAGCTGCATACACTGCACTTGTATTCTGTGTGCAAGGCTCCCTGCATGACATATTCATTCAGTCCCTTAGCTGAACACTGGCTATGTTTTATTGGGTGTTCTAAAGCCAGTGCAGAGGAATGTGATGTGCCGTTGTACTCAACACCAACTCTTGTGCCTGGTATTATGCTGCTTCTTGAGCTTACATGCATTTCAGTGGATTTGGTTTCTGTAGTTGAAATGGAGGAGTGGGGTGCCACAGGTTCTCAAGCACCACAGCAATTGTTATGTTATTTTTTTTTTACCATCCCCCTTCCCCTTCCTGGGTTTCCAGTTGTTAGCTTTGGCACCTTCCCACACAATGGATACCATTCAGTATGAATTAGACACTGGATAGTAAAAAGTGAAAGGCAAAACAGTGCAGAGTAGAGGTCAATTTAAATGCCTAATTTTGATAGCATATTAATACAGGTATAGTAACACAACAGTAATTTGAGGAAAGAAGTGGCTTTATGCCCCTTTCTAGTTTAAAGGCATTCTCTGAACTTCCCTAGTATTTTTCAGACCAACACAGGGCACTCTCTTCATGATGTACTGTGCTATTTTTTCTTATTTTCCCCTTTTGTCAGGCAGCCGCTCTGTAACAGAGCATGTAATAAAGTGCTCCTTTAGTTGTCTGGTCTCCCATTGGGCTTAAAAGCCCTAAAATTAAGCTGCCACCTGAGCAAAGTAGTGGAGCATACAATAAGAATTAAAACAGGCCCCTTTGCTCATGTCCATGTTGTACTTAGCAGCCCTGAAATGAGTTACTAAACTAAATGTGTTTTATTTCTGTTCTGTTTTGTTTTGTTATTCACAGGCTGCTATAATAAGGGGAGAAGGTGTATGGAGAACTGACTGCAAGCGGTACATTACCGCTCCCCCCAACATTCCTTCCCACCATCCCCATTTGGAGATCGACACAGTGGCACAGCTCTCTCATCACCCATCTCTATCACAGCTGAACATTCTGATTCTCAGTGATTAGGCAAAATCTACTAGAAGCCTATGGGTTCATTATCTGCACAGTATTAGCCTCTGCTAAGAATTTGAAATATAAATCATAATGAGAACTCTGAGTTAGGTCACATGATTTATTTCTCATTACAAAGTATAATGCAATAAATAGAATCTCATAGTTTCTAGCACCATATGTATAACACAGAGTTCACATACTGTAGGTATTCTGCTTTATGATTTATGTAGCAGGTTTTCTAGTGTAGAAGTACAGCATATTATTTGGGAGAACAGCACTGCATTGTTACCAGATTGCAATATTTGCTTTACAGTGCTGCCAAGAGTTATAATTGGGGTGCACTGCATTTCAAGGAAGTGGTTCATTACACTCCTTTTAAGAATGGTTTACCTTAAGACTTAGTGGGTAGTTATTGTTGGCATACTGAACACAAAATTTAATTAGAATTGCTGGTGGGAAGGACTTGATAAGTGGCTCCACCATACAGAAGAGCTGAAATGGTGCTTAGATGTGGAGTTGTAGTTCAGAAGTGGTGGACTTTGGCCCTGCTTTCAGATCCTGGAGCGGCATTGGCAGTGATTGCAGAGGCAGATTTTCATCTCTTCCCTGCAGTCCCCAGTCAGATGATGCCATGGTAACAGCTGGAAATGGGGGAAATCAGTATAAAATGAAAAGAACATGTCACTTAGCATGAAATGCTGGTTTGCCTCACCTACTTCCTAACGGAGCTTGTCTCACCATATTATTCAGCACTGTTCATTTCATTGCACTTAATCTCAGTTTTTGGAGTTTGTGAGTGGCCTTGCCACATTTATTTACCTCTCCCTCAATCCCCCAGCCCCACTCCGGGTCTCATCTAGAAATGTGCTTCCACTCATTGTGCCTTTCCTGGTCACTAAAAATTTAAGTAAATATCTTTGATTGTCAATAAAGCAAAATAAATACTGTGCAAGTACTCTGTGATTTAACCATCTTTATGATTGGTAAGATGCTATAGCATCCCTAAAGATGTTGCAAGTCAAAGAGCAATCCTTGATCCTGTATTGTACAGATATTTGGGGATCACACTTGTGTTAAAAGTTACAAATAGTAATCAGTTATGTTGAGCATTACTGGCTCTGCCAAGATGTGTGGAGTCACCTTGGTATAATCCAAAATACAGTTCTTAGCAATTGATATCCTGATAAACTAAGAATAAGTATTTATTACCTGAAAAATTTACTAAAATATTGATGAAGAGTATTCTGGATGAAAAATCTTATATTACTACATTCAAATCACTGGTTAAAACATGACTTGGGGCCAAAGCATATTAGGAGGATTTAGGGGTGTACAGAAATCAATGAATTACACCATGGCTAGCACTGAATAAAATGACTGTAGAATTAAAACCCTGTTTATCTGAAATGAAAAACCCTAAGGAGAGGAAAGGAAAGCTTTTACAGCATTTACTGTAGGTTTGAGACAGCAGCCTCTGCTATGACAAAGGGAAGGTTACTGAATGTTAAGAAACAGAACAGACTATGCCCATGCAATTCTAATTTATTAGAATCTACATTTCATACAGTACACAGGTTGAGTGCCCATTGTTTATGGATCTAAGAGAAAAAGTTTTGTTAAACCAGTATCACTACTTTGTGGCTTGAATACAAAGTTAACATAATTTTGTCAGTAATACAAACAAAAAGGATCTAAAAAGACAGGGGCTTCTATGAGTAAAATATTGCAAAAGAAGCCCTATGGGTTTGTTCAGCCTTCAACAACAGAATGAAATAATATATTTTCCATTACAGATGCCAGTTTAGGGTCTTCAACCCTTTTGTCATAAATGTACACTATGTTCTGTTGAAGGCAACCTACTATTTATTAATTGTTATTTGCATTTTAACTATATTGCACTGCTGCTATGTAACTTCTTTGCACACACACACTGCTGCCCTTGATAAAACTCCCAGCATTGGAATGAAACACTGTCAGTCTTCTGCCACATTTTCAATGCTGAAAAGTCCATCTGATGTGGCTGAAGGAGTGCTGTAACCTTTTTTGTTACTGAATATGTGTGGGAAAAAAGCATTTAAATAATACTTGTGCAATAATGTCAGAAGTGAGGTGTTCATAAATTAACTACTGAAAGAGAAAATTGCCAGTGCATAGAATTAAATAATTTATATTCCCTTACAGATGTCAGTTTAGGGTCTACCATAATACCTGGCCTGGTTTACATGTGCACTCTTAAAAAGGCATATGTCAAATTAACTTTTCTGTCCCCCAAATTGAAAACTTATTGGTGACCACTACAAATGTAAATTTCAGAGTTATGCACAGACATTGTGTAAATAGTTATTTATAAATAACAGGAAAAGCAGGTTCCCAAAATGGACCCTTGTGGGACACCACAGGACATTATGTTGGTTATAGAAAAAATATGACCAATTTTAACAGATATTTTTTACTCTTTTTCTTAATCTGTAAACCAAAAGAGAGCAGAGGAACCCAGCCTCAAATCTCATATCTTCCAGGAGCATGCCATGGAATGGGAGTGGGGTGCAAAAAGTGGTATTTAAGTATTGGAGGCTTGCACTCTTGAATGCAATGGGGGGGAAGCTTGCATTTGTAAGCTATTGGTTCTGTCTAAGATAAGCAACAGTTTTGAATATTTAGTGATGTTGTGGTGTGTGTGTGTGTGTGTGTGTGTGTGTGTGAAGTTCAAGTAAAAAATTACATTTTTTATGGGTAACTGCAGGATTGAAATAAAACATGAAAAATATTTTTGTCATCAAGGATCATGTTTTATTCCACCAGCACCTACTCAGTATGTATTTGAAAGAAAGTTAAAAAGTCTCTCAAAAAGTTGCAAAAAGTATAAAATACACAGTATATTGCAAAGTGATGTCTTTGAAGTTTATTAAGTATGTTGCAGTTCCTATGTAATACAGTATAGCTAACATAACGGTGATATCCTGGGCATAAAAATAAAACTTAGTAAGTCATGTAATGGTATTTAGAAGCAGAATGTAGGGGAACTACTGTAGTTCTTTCAAACTCACTAGTCCAATAAATCAAGTTATTGGGGAAGATGTGGAATAATCCCTTCACATCTACAATTCTGAATGGCAGTGAGAAAGAGTGATCAGTGACCATGACAACAGATGATTCAAGACAGTTGGGGAGGGGTTGGAATAAGATTACCTCATTTGTTAACACTTGCTGCTAGGCAGGTGACGTGGTCTGTGTATTCTCTTCTTCTTTTACTTTTTTTAATACAGTTTTGTTTTGTTATTTTGTTATATACCCAAACCATCTCCTTGTGTTAGCATAGGTCACATGTGTGTGTGTGTATGTGTGTGTGTGGGGGGGAGCTGACAGTATGCATTATAGCACCACTTCCATGGGTCCATGAGAGGAATCCCCTGGTTGAGGAAGCTTTTGATGAAGTGGGACTTCATTTCATGCCATTACATTATTGATTTATTTATTTTTTGTTATCACCTGAATACTGAAGAGCTGCAGGGACTGATGGTGAAGTTGTTGACTTGGTTTAGAGGAAGCCTGCAGTTACCTTTTTCTGGTACATTTTAGTTTTTTTGTAATAAATGTAGATGCTGAAAAATATGAACCCTGGGTTTTGTATGTGTTAAGGAGCTTTTGCAGCATTATACCCATATAATTCAACCAGCAAAAAGAAAGCAGGGTCACTCCCAGAATCAGGCACAACCTAGGGTCTAAAAAAGTTCAAATAGCTAGAAGAAAAAAGACCCCACTCAATACCCCTCTTGGATACAGGCTGCAAACATATCTTGTTTGTTCGATACACAAAAAATTTATTTACAACAGAGGACACATCATTTTAAAAACAAGAAAACACAGCCCTCCAAGTGAAACGAAACAGGGAACTCCTGATGAGCGGTTTGCACCTGTGCATGTGCTTTATCAAGGGTTATGTCCTCTCACATACTGCAGCAGCTATTTATATATCTGCAACATTCACACTAAAGCACCTGAACATTTAACCACATAAACAAGGTAATTATATAAAGCTTATGCAGCAATTTATAATTGCTCTAAAGACAAATGCAGTTTCTTTAATAAATAGGAATCGATTACTCTAATGTTGTAAATAAATTTCTCTAACCCCTTGATTCCTTTCTAGAACAATTCATAAGACTCTATTATAAAACAGTATTAGTGAGCTTAAATAGTAACAAGCATGATGATATACAGTATAGGTAGGGACAAATCAGCTTAAGTGCAAAGTCCTTAAATGTCTCAATGGACATAATCAGATTCTTCCTCCATTGCTTTGTACATCTTTCATGGCATTCCATAGAAGCTGATTTCCAATCATCCAGCCATTAAATGCAAATACAGAAATAAAGCCCTTCTAATGCAATAGACTATAATGAAGTATATTGTATCTTTTAATGGATGTATGCGTATTTAACTCTGCTGGTCCTTTCTAATTTAGATAAATGGAATATGATGGCTCCAAATTATGGCTGGATAATTTGAATGAAATGTAGTTGGAAAATTAGAGTGATCGCATTGAGCGAGGTCTTTTTTTCTTATAACCATACTGTATGTTTCTCTGTGTTTCTGTCACTACATCTAACATCAGAGGGCTGTTTGTCTTTAGGAGAAAAAAAAATTAATAAAAACACTGCCTGGCTGTTAAGTGGGTGACTAGCTTGGCACAGCTGCCTTGCACACCTTGTCAGTTTCTGCCCTTTGCCAGACAGTACTTTGATACTACCAGAGGGTGATAGGGAAGGGAGAAATAGTGTTGGCTGTTCAAAGAGCAGCTGCATGTTTTTTTTTATTAATTTCTGTTAATAAAACTCTGCCCTCCAGTTTCACTTTCTGCCAATATCTAGCCCCTTTACCCTTTCTGGTCCCATTTTCAGTATTAGCATCCCACCCTGTCTGGCCACATTTTATGAATGTTAATAAATACCCTCCCTTCCCATACCACCCTCACTGGCGTGCTACCCCATACCCAACCTTTGTCCTGGGAAGAAAAATTACTTAAAAAAAATGACACTCAGGACCCAGCAGTCAAACCAACTATTGTGCATCTTAGAATGTTTTGTAATATGCTTCTAAAACGTGTTACTAATAAAATATTAAAAGTCAACATGAACATTATTGAAGATATCAGATCATGTTTTTGTATGGTACAGTATGCATGAAACTTTCTCATACTGCAAGCCTTGTTTTTATTTCAGCCATGCGATATACAGTACAGTACTCCCAGTAATGTACTTGATCGGGGTAGGCATCACTGTATATGTGTACTTTATGCCAGATAGCACCTGCCCATACCTTCTACACACATCTGTTCACACTGTTCCACATACGTTTTGCATGGACCTGTCCATGGCCCTGTGAGTTTTGCATAACAGAATGATGGGAATGAGTTTACTTCCTGTGCAGTTATGTGTTCACATTATGTCAGTCTTGTTCAGTGGTGCTGGTTTTGTGAATAGAGCACATTAAGTTAACAGTACTATGCGTATGCTGCATTGATTAAAGAAGACACTACCATAAGTCTGTGTCAAAAACTTTAAGACATCTATATATGTCAAAAAGTTAAAATGCAGACTGGACTAGCAAAATAAAAAACTTGACTGTTTAGTATTACATCAAACCACTTTTTCAAGACTGTATGTAACCATGAAAATGTCCATTTATATAGAACATGAAACATGAAAATCTCTGCAAACTACATACTTTCCACATCACAATTATCAGCAATTACAGAAACCACAGATTTTATTAAAAACATTTCATTCGATGGTTGCTACTGTATCAGACAATGTAATTAAGTTTACTGTTTAACCACCTCTATAGACATCATCCAGCTATGACGTGTAATGCTGATTTTTTCTTTCTTTCTTTCTGGTTCCATGTTCCATTTTTCCAATGTCACCGTGGCTTGTGGCTTGCTGGTTGTAGTCATCTTAGTGACTCCATGGCAACTGTATACAACTTCTGCAGCCACCAATTTTGAAAACGAGCTACTGTACATATTAAGTGCCACTGTACAGGCACAATATATACATTTATACTTCATGCCTTGTTTTATTCTAGTTTTGCTAGAAATACAAGACTATTACTGAACTTGTCACCGTTAAAGTAATGGACCCACACTGAATATCTCAGAACCCTTTACCTTCTGGTGCTTTAAGTTTATAAATCCACAAGGATTCTCTCTGTAAGACTTTTTTTCCAAATCCACCTTCTCAACCCCATAGTAATGTGCTCTATGCCCATAAGCTGTATAATATATGCTGCAAAGACATTGTCCCTATTTCACCTTTGGATACAGCTTGAATGCTCTCCTCCTAACTTAAACTTAGAACATGTCTTTCCTGCATGCTGTAGTCTCATCCACATTTACAGATACAGTAGCCAAATAAATCATAGCTTGTGAGCTGTAGCTACCTGACCCCACTGGTTCTTGTCCAAAAGTATTACCCTTGAGAATATATTGACAGGGTTGCAATCCATAGCCATATCATTTTTGCACAGTTGTCACAGAGACACTAAGATAACTACAAACAGCAAACAACAAGCAAGAGTGATGTTGGAAAACCAAAACATGGAAGCAGAAAGAGAGAAAAAGATCAGCATTACAAGGTCAGAAGTGGCTACATAGTAAACTTGATTAAATTGTGAGTTTTGAAAGACACAGAAAAATTGACAGAGTTGACTGATAATATGAAAGTACACAAGTCACTGCAAAAATATTGCCAGATAAGGAGCAGTTTGGCACTACATCGTCTACTTCCCAAGCCTTGCAAAGTTTTTTTTTTTAACTTTCTGTTTATTGTTTTTAAACACAAAAAACAACTCAGCAAAGAAGCTCATGTAAGACTTACAGAACATCATGGTCAGACATATACTGACCTCTACGACTGGGGTTACACAATTAATCTCTTACAGCAGTGGGTTTTACTTCAAGAATAAGGTTTATAAACAACCTCAAATCCCCAAAAATACAGTCCAATAGTGCCAGCCACATCAATGGCTTAGGCTTGTTCCATAGGGAGATATCAAAGGTAGATAGACGCACTGAACCAGTAGTCCTTGTGACCTACTAAATTGTAGAAGTTAAATGAAAATATTATTCCCTGTAGCCTCAGTACAGCTCCAAAACAAAACACCATTGTTAACACTTGAAGAATAGAGAAAATCAGCAGTACAGCCTATAGTACACAGATTAATTATTATTACTGTAAACTAAAGACAGTCATCAGATGTAAACTTAATATATGGACCATTAAAACAGTATGGTGGACAGAATGAAATATATTTATATGGCAAAATATGAAAAATATCAAAACTGTCCCCAGAATCAATGTCCAAATATATTCCCAATATTAAGCAAATGTTGCAAAGTTTTTTGAGTTCAAAGGAGGATTGTATTGGAATTTGTGAAAGCACTTTGACCTTTCAATACAGAATTCTGTTGGGTGGGACTTTCCCTAATGAATTCTGTGCAACTTGTAGAAAATTCATCTGCTGTGGAGTTTATAGAATAAAACTCCATGGTGGGGAATTCTGTAATATTTTATACAGTACATAATTTGTTAGGGAAAAGTCTACTAAAACAAATTATGTATTGAACATTACACAATTTTACAGAAATTCTGGTACAATTTTCCTTTGAATTCCTAGTGTAGCTCTTTTGGTCTGCTGTGTTTTTAACCTTTTGTAGAGGTGGGACTCGTCTGAAACTACTGTTTTGATTTTGCTAGAACTTTTGCAATAAATTAGTTCACTTGATAGTATGCTTCAGTTATTATGTATAACAAAGGCAAATTGCCTGCTATATAATTTTATTAGCTTTTGTTTACTGGGTAAGCACACTAGACAAATTGTGCTGTACTGACAGAGTCCATAGATACAACTCATGGCATATTCCGTTTAGCCATATCACTCAAAGGCATTTATTAGAAACAATTAAGTTTTTGTTCCATTTATTGCCATCAGAAATAGTAAGACAAAATGTACTGTACAGCTGATAATGCCTGGGAATGCAGGGTTACGGTATCCTTTTGCCACCCATAGCTAATTTCATCACTTTAAAAGCTAGAGAGTGTTATGGATTTCATAATAAAAAAAACATGGAAATGTTATAGACAGTGTATTGCTGTTTTCTATACTTCGATCTGGAAATGTGTTAACAATGCATAATTTAATGCCATTTTCAAGATGCGGTGCTTAGCATAAACTAATTTCACTCTACATTCAACTGTTTTCTGGTGATACTAGTTAAGCAAAATCTAGGTAGCTGTTGATAAGCAGAATAACTCAGAACATGATAAGATTAGCAGTTAGTTCTGTGTTTACAGCATTCCTTGTACAGTTTATTACAGGGTGGCCTTTAACATTTATTGTGTGGCAGCATGCAATACTTTAAGCATTAAACTATACTATTCTTTTGTTTTGGATGCCACCATTCCCGTGGATTATAAGCAACTCTGAGATGATTTCAATAATTAGAATGGCGCAAGTAACAGAAATGCAACCATCCACAGAAACAGCTGTTGTGAAAGGGAGTAAAGCTCACTGAATGAATTCTGTATTCAAACTGGGGGGGAACAGATACAGATGCCTGTATATTAATTATCATATTTTTGGCAGTGACTCATGAAGTACTGAAAAAAAAAGGTGGTTCTGTTTTGCAGTTTTTACACACCACTAACCAAAAAAAAGGGTCAAAATTTCACCAAAACTGGTAAGTTGTAAGACCCTGTGCTGTCCAGCAGGATCCCAGAAATATAATAAGCAATCATCAAGGCATGGTCAGGCTAGAAATGGGAACAAAACATTATTTATCAGTAATGTGTGTATCCATCTAAAGTACTTCCTTCTCACACTGCTACTGCAGATTTCCACACTGCTTGCATATGTTTTCAACTTATATTCAATCTTCTCTATAATGTTTACTATTTATTCATGTAACTTTTCATTTGTACATGATTTTACTAACAGTCAATTGAAGGACAAATTCCTTTCCTGCTGAATTTTACTAGCAGTTAATTGAAGGACAAGTTCCTTTCCTTCTGAATAAGTTTATGATTAACTGCAAACATGTAAATTTGTGCGTAATGCTGCAGATGATCTTCAGACTTGGGTTTTGTAGGTACTATGAATCAATTAAGAACTTTTGAATTATAATGTTTTGTTTTATATATACTGAGTTATTGATCAAATTCCAGCCTTTTCAGCCAATTGCAGCTGACACTGCCTGCAAAATCCATGTTTGAGCATCTTCAGGATTATGGGCAAATTGGCATTTGCGATTGATTCTTAATAATGCCTGTTGACTGCCAGTGGAGATCAATGCTCACACATAGATTAACTGTACCAATAAACAAAACCAGAGGTGCCAAAGTTAATATGATGTCTACAAAGTCTTGGCCATTTTCCATAAACTACAAATCTGCAGAGAGAAATATGCTTAAAAAAATGCAATTTGCTGGTGAATAAATCACCGAAGTTAAAAGAAAAGTAATATCATACTCCAGGACAGTGATTGCTATCATGTGGCCAACTGAGGAAGTGCATTAAGGTACCTCCTGAAGGCTGGCATTTAACACCACATTACTGCTGCACTGCCTCAGTACCAAGCAGTAGGTCTCGGTATCGAGCATCATACCTCAGTACCGGTGAACTCTTTTGTAACTACCACTGCAAAAACCAAAAATATCAACTACAACAATAATAAAACAGTTAACATTAAATGAATAATAATTAATTATAGTCTCTAAAGATAGCCAGCCAGTGAGTGATTGATTACAAGCCAAATGCTTCCTTGAAAAAAAGGGGGATTTCAGGCCCCTCTTGAAGGGTTCCAACAAGGTGGACTCCCTCAAGATCTTTAAATGGAGTTTCACTGGGTTGTATTGTGGACTACCAGGAGGTCCTCAGAGGAGGAGCATGGAGGGGGTGATGAGGTGTCTGGAGGTCACACAGATAGCTAAGGCCCTGTCCATGTAGAGCTTTATAGGTCAACAAGCTAACCTTGAAGGTAATTCATGACCTCACTGACAGCCTGTGCAGATCATGCAGAACAGGGGTCACATGGCAGGACATAGACTTATCTGAACCTGGCTGATGCATTCTGCACCAACTACAGGTGACATAGGACACCTCAATTCACCTTGAGGTGCAGTGCATTGCAATTGTCAAGCCTGGGAATCACAGAAGCGTGCACTAGTGAGGGAGGTCATCAGGCAGGATGAAAGGTTTGATCTGGGTGATATTTCTAAGATGGTAAAATCCACTCTGGACTATGGCTGACACCTGAGCCTCCAAATGTCAGTCCATTACCCAGGATCACACCCAGATTCCTCACACTGATAGAGACAGTAAAAGGAGAGGAACCCACCATCAGCCCATTTGTCACTCCAACCATCCTTACTCCTTCCAGATGACCAGGCTCAATCACCAGAACTTTCATCTTGTCAGGATTAAGCCTTAGCCAGCGAGAGGACATCCAGTCTTGGACCTCAGCCAGGCATGAATTCTGTACAGAGACCATATCCTGTGTTCTTGGTGCAAATAACAGATACAGCTGAGTGTCATCTGTGTAGACATGAAACCCAATGCTGAATCATATAATGATGCCACCCAAGGGTGGCATGTGCACTGTGAACAATGTGGATAAGAGAACTGATCCCTGAGAAACTTTGCAAGATAGGGGCTTTTGGTGAGAGGAATAATTTCCCACAACAATCCTCTACTTCCAATCTATAAGAAAGGAATCACACCATTTGACGACCATGCCAGTGAGTCTTCAGAATTCCCTAAGGTGATCCAACAACACACTATGGTCCACAGTGTCAAATGCTGAAGAGGGGCTGAGTAGAATGAGAATTGACCCTTCACTTCTACTCCTTACTTTAAGGAGATCATTTAACACCCTGACGAATGCAGTTCCTACACTGTATGTAAACCTAAATCCCAACTGGAGGGGCTCATAGATGTCAAATGTAGGGAGAAGCATCTCAAGCTGCAGAGCCACAGTTTTCTCAATAACCTTCCCAGCAAAGGGAAGGTTTGAGGCTGGACTATAGTTAGCTAAGCAGTCTGGGTTGAGAGATGGCTTCTTCAGTAGAGGCTGCACCTGCACCTCTTTCAAGGTGCTTGGGAACACTCCCTGTGAGAGAGAGCACTGGACAATCTCAGCAAACACCAGACCTACAGACTTTACACAGCCCATTAAGAGATGTGTCATGCCTGGATCCACTTTGAAGCACATTGGCTGCAGCTTTGAAATTACCTCCCCTACTTCTTCCACTGCAACTGGCTTAAACTCACTTCAGACAGGAGGATCACTCCTGTTGATAATCATCTTTTCACTGCAGGGCTGCAACAAGCCCCTGGAGGATACTCTGTTGGAGAAGAACAGAGTGAACTCTTTGCATCTAGCAGCTGCCATAGCTCTAACCAGCTGGAGAGAAGGAAGATGAAGTAGCCTGTCTACTATCTGGAAGAGCTGAGCTGGTCTGTTCCTCACTGCTTCAATCTTCTTGGACAGGAATTCTGTCTTCTTAGGGGAGGCTGCCCTTTGATACTCATCATAGTAAGTTCTCAAAGCCAGTCTATCCTCCTCAGTACCAGATCTTCACCAACAATGCATCAGCCTCCAACCCACAGCCTTCCTCTTTCTGAGCTCCCCATCAAACCATGGGGATCTCAAGAGAGAAACTCTGGTTGTACATGGACAGGTGCAAGGAAGTCAAGAGCCAAGGAGATAGCCCTCTTTTAGGTTGCTACCACAGCTTCCATACCTGCCTAACAAGTTGACATCACACTCAAGAGGTCCATTACCACCTGAAGTCCTGTTGGGGACAACCATTTTAAAGGGTGGTAAGAGACCATCTCCACAGGGGGAGGACAACTAGAAGGGGCCCCAAATAAGAACATTACAGTGCAATGATCCTAGCACATGACTGGATCAATATCGGGTTCTCAGCCTCAAGCTTAAGCAAGAATACCATCTCCAAGGCATGACCATGTCTGTGGGTCATAGTAGTAATAACTTGTGCTAGGTCCATAGAATCCAATATCTAAATGAAGTCCTGCCTAAATTGCAAGAGTTCAATGTTGATTGAAGCATTGAAATTACCCAGCATTAACCATCTGGGTGATTCTAGAACTCATTTGGCGATGAAGTTTGTTACTTCTTTCTGAAATTCATTGTCTTGGCCTGGAGATCAGTACACCAGAAGGATTCTGCAACCTGCACCTGGACCCCCCCCCCATATGCTCATGCATTGAAATTATGAAGTGGACTTCACTGGGTGCACTGCAAAGTGCAAGCTGGATCTTAAGCAGATGGCCACCCACCCATCTCTGGAGTCCCTCCTTGGGCAGTGCTCTACAGAGAATCCAGCTGGGACCAACACCTCCAGAACTGGGTCAGCATCATTGCTCAGCCAGATCTCAGTAATGCAAGCCAGATCGACCATGGAAATCCAATCCACTATATTTGTTGTCTTATTCTTGATTGATCTGGCATTGCAAAGTGCCACCTGAAGGGTATGAGCGAAGGCTGCCAGCCTAACAGCTGCCTTCCTATTCCATCTACTAGGTGCCCAGGGTATGGGAACCAGACATGTCTGGCCTCTCTCTAGGTCCTATTTCACCCCAGGGTGCCTCCTGGCACTCTCCACCCTAATACTGCTCTCACCTTTAGCACTTCACATACTCCACCCCCTACCACTCTGCCTCCTCATGATGCCCACTTCTGTACAGTACCTATACATGGCTGCTGACTGGGTAAGGTTATTAAAGGGGTGGAGATCCAGTAGCTGGGATGATTATTAGCTAAGCTTGAGGGGTCTAGCACCCACACACTTAACAACACTAGCTGCACCTTCACCACAGAAATATAATTCTAATTTAAATTTACCCCCCACCCTGCTCCTCACTCACCCTAAATCCTATAACCACAGACAATCAGTCATACACATTCAACTTATACAGGTAAAACAAACACAACACACCACACGTACAACCTAATCTATCCACTCAACCCCAACCCACCCCAAAAACAATATACATCAATTGTACATAAATCCATGGGAATCCCAGTACTCTGATAATGTATAGTAATGTCCAATTAGTGATAGGTAAAACTATCTTGTAGGTGATAAATAATACTAATCCACTACATAAAGTCCAACTAAGGGCAAATGTAAACGAATGAGTTCTCAGTTTGAATAATCCATTTAAATCCACAGCAATAAGATAATGAAAATAAGGATTTCCCTGCTCTCACCATGGAAAAGTTTTACATTTTTAAATAGATGAGAAGACTAATGCTCCTCTCCCACTGCAGCTTTAGTGACAACCAGCATTTCAACTTAAAAAAGGGGAACAGTAAGTTGAAAAGAATCTGTGGGTTTTCTCACCACCCACAACTGTACAGAAATAATCCCTCAATGCCAACAGGTCAGACTTTTCCCAGGCAATAATATGGGGGATGTGCAAGAGGCTGTGACTGGTCATGTGAGGGCTGCCATCCCCTTGCACATGACCCTGCAGGCATTTTGCATGGGCCTCCCTGTCATGTTTCCCAACTGGTTGTAAATCACTCAAGAAGGGGTTGTGACTCCCTTTGAGCATAGCTCAGACAAGTTCACCATGTCATCAGTGGTGTTAAGTGGTTGCACTGACCACTTAGCACCACCATTAGTAATTCTGAATGGCACCTCATATATATATTATGGTAGCACGGTAGTGCTACCATAGTTAGGGTTGAGTAGCACTTTTAAGGTAAAAGGGTAAACTTTTGCACCTTAATAACATTGCCACTGTTCAACAGATTTGCCTGAACTTTGGTGTGCATAATTGAGCATGGTAGGTCTTTGGATCTGCCAACTTTTATACCAGTTGGATGTACAGCTGCAGAGTTATTAAGCGATAACGAAATGTGCAATTATTCTTTTTTTGCAAATTCTTTGCTCTAGTCTACAGATCGCACGGTTTGAGCGACCGGTCGGAAAACTTCAGGGAAGGTGTGTCCGGGGTCCCCGATGTGCCTTTTGAAGATTTTGTGAAGAAATGTTGAATAGTTCAAAGGTTATTCAAAAAACAAGTTCCCATTATAAGTCAATGGGAAAAGTTAACAAAAAGTTTGACGCTTTCGCAAATACACTTTTTATTGTCACAAATGGCTCTAGTAGTGTCACAAATCTGCCATTTTGTTTTCAGTTAGTGATCATAAAAATGCTTGGCATTTAAATTTGGGACCCTCTAGGGACACAATTATTTTTGTGTTCAGTTAGTCGGACTCTGAGGATGCTAGCCATGTCTTTATTTTAGGGTTAAGCACCCCAGAAATATGTTTTTCAAATTTCTGGAAACAGTAGTGTCACAAAGTAGTGTGGCACACATGACACTTTTGCAAATTTTTGTGAAAAGGGTTGCAAATTGCGACACTACTTTTCAGGCTATGGCCAAAATGACAGGAAATTTTTGCCACCCTGCTGCAAACAAACTGTTTTGTCTTTTGGGCTGAAATTTGGAGGGAAGGCAGTCAACATCTCACATATGTGCCTTTTGGTGGTTTGATGAAAAAAAATATAGCACAGCAGCCAGGTTACGGTACTCCAAAGTTGACATTTTTTCCCATAGACCAACATGGTGGCATCCGTTGCGCCTTTCGGGGCTCGTATCTCGGAAACGGTGCAAGATGCAGATTTTTTGTTGCAAGTTGCATAGCCCAATGGGCTATGTAAATGCAAAAACCTAGCCAGGAAAATCATGTTTTTTTGTGAAATTTAAATTTTTTTCTATGTCGTGCAGTTGCTGAGACATTAGTAGTTAAGTACTTCCAATGCTCGTTTTAAGCTTCGATGCCCATTACAATGCATACATTCTTTGTGTTTCTCTATGCACCTTTTCAGCAAAAACAGGGTATGCACTTCCGTTATTGTTACAATTACTGTTTCCAATTGAGTTTATGTTCCGTTTGCATTACCGTTCCACTGTACGCCACCATGTGCGTTACCCTTTGCGTTGTCATTTGCTCTTGCATTTTCGTTACTGTTACCATTTGTGTTTCCACTACTGTTTCTGTTTGTGTCGCCATGTGCATCGCCATTTACGTTTCTGGCAGCCCTTTCATTTGCGTTTCCATTTCTCTTTCATTTTGCTTCTTTCTTGCTGTTACTGTTACCATTTGTGTTTGCAATTGATTTACTGTGCCTGTGTGCATTACGATTTGCATTTCCACATGCGCTTGCATTTCCTTTTGTGTTTGTCTTTCCTTTGCTGTTATTGTTGCCTTTACTGTTACCACTTGCATTTACAATTCCGGTACTGTGCTCCTGTGCGTTTTGGTTTGCGTTTCCGTATGCGCTTCTGTTCCCATTTCCATTTCTGCTTTCTTTGGCATTATTCTTCATGTTAACTTTACCATTTGCATTTACAATTGTGGTACCTTGTCTGTGCGTGTTACAGTTTGCGTTTACATGTGCGCGTGTGTTCATGTTTCTTCTTCTGTTCCCTTTCACGTTCTTTTTGCTGTGACACTTAACATTTCCATTTAAAATACTGCTGTCATCCCCTGTTCGTGTTAGCAGTTGTGTTTTCATACGCGCTTCAATGTCCATTTGCGTCACTGTTCGCCTCGCCTTCACTTTGCTCTTGCGTTTCTATTAATGTTTCCTTTACCATTTCCGTTTCTGTTATCATGTGCACCACTATTAGCGCCTCTATTTGCGTTGCTGTTATTGTTACTATGTCACAACACATTACGTCGTTAGAGCGTGGGGCCCAAAGGGTCCCGTGCTCCCGCCGTTGCATTACTTTCACTATTTCTCATCATAATTCTCAAAAAGAAGGGAAATTAGAGGATGAAAATCCATTTAATGCATCAGGGTTGTTCCACAGTGACAAAAGTGAGGAAATTCAATGTTAGGGTTGAAACCCCCCTTGAACTTCTCCAGCCCACCCCCCCAACCAGCATTGGAGTGCGTGTTGGGGTCGTTGGCCCAAAATAATGCATTAAATGAAGTTCTTTTCCTCTAATATATATATATATATATATATATATATATATATATATATATAGAGAGAGAGCAGTAATGTACAGTATTTTGTTTATTTATTTAAAAGTTTCACCAGAAAGGCATACTGTGCAGGATTGTTCATTTCCAGATGCATCCTGTGGGAAGGAGAAAGTGATAATTTGCAACAATAGAAAAAAAGTTCAGCATTTACAGTAAGCATATTGTTACAGTATGGTACAGCAACAAATTAGTAATATCTATTGGATACAGTAACACATTGTGGATAGACACTCAATTGCAATTAATAGCAATAACAGTGAAATACAACATTCCTAGTAGTAATGGAGAAAATGTAGAACATATGGATTTGGAGGTCCAGAAACAAGTAGAGGCTAGAGTAGAGCTGGATATGGGGCTAGGGCTTGGAGGACAGAGAGAAATTAGGGGCAGACACAGATTGGGAAGGTGTGGCCTTGAAGTAGGGAGGAAAGTGAGGTAGGGGAGTGTGTATTTCAGGTAGAGAAGAGAAGGAAAGGGAAGGGTGTTCACAGTTTAGGACAGCAAAATGACAAGGCAGATTGACCGGCTGTGGTGGTCCTACAGTGTGGTGGAGAGTCAGGAATTTGTGACTGGTGAGGCAGAGGGAATAGGAGGGAAGGGAGGGAGGCAGTAGAGAGTGTAGGGTTAAGGTAAGAGGGTAGAGAGCCAAACCAGAATTTGACTACAAAGCTAACAGAGTGGATGAGGTGTCTGGATTCTAGGGATAAGAGGGAGAGGGCTTTATAGAGATCACAATAATGGGTCTGAGGTGGGCAGGATAAAGTGAAATGACAGAAGGAGTGAAAGAGGGTGTCCAGTCTGCAAGGGTGGACTTGGGAGCAGCAGTATAGACTATATCAGCATAGTCAAATGTGGGGAGGATAATTTTCTGTACAACTGCATGGTGAGCTAGTAGTGGATTGCAATCATGGTTTCTGTATAAAGCACCAAGTTTGGGATGTAGTTTCTTTTGAATTGTGTTCATGTGTACAGAAAATTCCAGGTACTGGTCTAGCCAGACCTCAAGGTACCCAAAGGAGGTGACATTCCCTAAGGGTGTACCATCCAGTGTGTGGAATATAGTAGGTGGGTGGGGTCTAGAGAGTCTCTGCTTAGTGCTAAAGGTCAGAGAGACAGTCTTTTTGGTGTTTAGGAACAGCTGGTTGGAGTGGAACTAATGCTGAACCTTGTTGAAATCCTGCTGCCGTCTCACTGCCACTTCAGATTGTATGTTAGAAAGTTGCTGTAAACATATCTTTTTTAAATAAATGAAACTTTATTTTGCTCCAATAAATGTTACAAAATCCATATTACATACGTACGTCACAAAAAGATTTACATTTTGATCAAAGAAAATGCTAATAAGGAACTAAAGGATGAAACCAATATAATCAACCTAAAAGCAATATTTGGAAAAATGTATCAGTCACAGTACATATATATCCTTATAAGTCAAGGGCCCTTCATCCTAACAGAATAAAAAACTAGTACACTGCAATCATATTTTCTCCCATTTAATCCAGGTGACTGTTGCCTATTTTGAGTCACCCTGCAGTGAGCAGGGTGTGTTCGGCAGGTATAGGTGTGGACTACTACACATGAACCATGCTAAGCTGTGACACACCTTGAGGTAGGAGATAGGCTGTTACCCTTTATAAGTACTGCCACTATAATAGTGACTATAAGTGCAGTAGAATGGCTGGACTTATCACTGCAGTTGATGGTAGGATTGGCATCCAATGCAATACATGCCTAATGTATAGTTTCAATTCCATGGATACCTTAAATGACATATATAAATGCACTAAATTTGCTCAAAATGAGAATATGGTAGAGGAAATTGGCAGGTTTGATACTAGATTGAGAACCATGGAGCTAAGTCAGATTGAGACCTCTAAAATAATTCAAATTTCACTTAATTCTGACAGTCCTCCCCAGTAGGTGAAGCAAATGAGGTCAGCAACAATTATCCCAGCAGCTTTTACAAAAAGAGGGCTAGAGAAGAGGAGGAACCACATGATACAGATTAGGGCTAGTTTCTGGTCCAAAGTGCAAGAACTGCCAAAGATACTGAGTGCAGTGTCCCTGCCTCCAAACTCAAGATATTGCTTGTTAATGCTAGGAGTTTAAACAACAAAATAAATGAACTTCAGATCATATTAAATAATGAAAGCATATATGTCTGTGGTGTTACTGAGACTTGGTTTATGGAAATGACTGGGGTCAAGACATTCCTGGTTACACTTCTATATGAAAAAGATGTACAAACTCAAAAGGAGGTGGCATTGCTTTCTTTGTTAAAGATAGCTTGGACTGTTTTGAAATTAAACTGGATAATACCCTAGTTATGGATGTTGAGATCATCTGGGTAAATCTCAGCCTGAACACTAGACATATATCTATAGGACTTTGTTACCGTTCTCCTTCTCTGGATGCCTTAAATAACAACATCATTTTGGAGGCTATACAAAACATAAATCAATTAGAAGATCTTATATTAATGGGTGATTTCAACCTGCCACATATTAGTTGGGACACCTTGGAGGGCAAAAGTATGCTAGATAACAGGTTCCTTGAGGCCATAGTACAACCCTGCCTGAAACAACTGGTTTTAAAACCAACTAGGCAAAATAATATTTTGGACCTACTTTTCACAAATATTAGTGACCTAGGGGAGCCTCCAGTAGTTTGTGAACCACTAGGAGATAATGACCATTGCATGGTTCTTTGGACACAATTACTATAATCTCTCTACTAAAGGCATAACCAAAATCAATATTTTTTTCAAAGTTAACTATAATAAAGTAAAGGAATATCCTAAAAATTGGAATTGGGAAAATTAATTGAATGACTTTGACACTAACAGTACATGGGTAATAATTAAAGAGAAACTTGAATACTGTGTTAAGAACTGGGTGCCCGAATGCATAACATAATAACCAAAGAAGATTACCTTTATGGTACTCTATAAGAATTAAAAGATTAATTAGGAATAAAAAAAACAAAAAACGGAAATAAATTTTAAAAGGTTTAAAACTAAAGTCAACCAAACTACTGTAAACTGGCTATTAGAACTGCTAAAAAAAATATTGAACCCAATCTTGCGGTATTCACCAAAGATAATAAGAAAAAAATATTTAATTATATAGGTTCTCTAAAGAGCAATGGACCTAAAATTGGTCCTATAATAATTAATGATAATGTCATCTCAGAAGAACAGGCTATGGCTCAAGAGTTTAATACTTATTTTACAAGCATATACAGATCAAAAGAAAAAAAACTGGGTATATCGGATTGCATAACCAGGACACGTTACCTCTTTTCAGAATAGAAGATACATTCACTGCTATAAATTCATTCAAAACAAATTCATCTGCAGTTCCAGATAATATTCCTCCTGTATTCCTAAAAGAAACTGCCCACGAACTAGCAGGCATACTAACTCATTTGTACAATAAGTCAATCAGTGAAAGTGTGGCTATCTCAGATTAGAAAATGGCCACAATTATTCCCATTCATAAAGGAGGGTTTAAACAAACTATCTGATTATAGACCAATTCGTCTTACTGCCTGTATAGGTAAAATCACGGAGAGACTATTATTACAAAAAATTATTAGTCATATTTCTGCAAATAATTTATTTGATACTACTCAGTACAGTTTTACTCATGGGAGTTCCTGTCAAAATAACTTGATTAATTTTTTCAAACCAATCAGTGAAGCACTGGACAATGGATTCCAAGTTGACATCATATTCCTTGACTATGATAAAGCCTTTGATTCAGTTTTTCACAGAGTTCTGATAGAGCAGCTAATTAAGATCAAACTGCACCCTAACATTATTTTGTGGATAGAATCCTGGTTATCTGATCAGACACAACAAGTTATCATAATGGGACATAAGTCTACTTGGAATGATGTGACTAGTGGGGTGCCCCAGGGTTCGGTACTTGGTCCCATACTGTTTAATATCATTATCGCTACCATGCAAACTACAAATGGTGTATGGATAAATAAATACACAGATAATAATAAGCTGGGATGTATTGTAAATGATATCCAATCCACTGATTCCTTACAGGCCAATCGGGACAATATAACTGTTTGGCCATCAGACCACAAAATGGTATTTAATATTTCCAAATGTAAGGTCATGCACCTTGGCAAAAATAATAGACTGGTAGATTATTACATGAATAACATAGCACTACAAGTAGTTACTATGGAAAAAGACCTAGGGATCTACATCACCAATAACCTGAAATTTACTGAACATACAAATAAAATCTCAACAAAATGTCACAGATTAATCACTCATAATTTAAAGAACATCAAAAGCAGGGAACTTGGGGTACTTCTGCCTCTATATTCTAGCTTGGAAAGATCACATTTTGACTTCTGTTACTCCTTCTGTGCACCTACATCAGTACAAAACAGATCAATGGTTGAGAAGGTACAGAGAAGGCTGACCAAAAATAACACTGATCTGGATACTGTCTCATATGAGAATAGATTGAGGGCACTAGGATTATTCTCTTTAGAATACTGCTCATTGAGAGGTGCTCTCTGTTATACAGTGCCACTAGGGATCACACCCTGTTTGAGACCATCTGTTTAGACTGGCATATCACCCAAGGTAACACCAGGTCACATAAATTGAAATGAAAGACTACTACTAACAAAACTGTGAAAAGAAATAGGTTTTTTACTCAATGAGCAACACCTATTTGGAACTTTTTACCAACAGAAGTAGTTCTAAGTACTAATTTGCAACAATTCAAGTCAAACTCAGACATGTACATGGGTGACAATAAATATCTCTTCCACCAATAGACAGCTGTGGCAGGTTCATTATGAGCTTGCTTCTCGAACTTGTATTTACCTATGAACCTAATTTTCTTTTTCTAACCAAATAATGTATTTTTTCAAATGTTGTCAGGTCTGTCATTAAATTTAGCCAATGCTGAATGGCTGTGGGATTAACACTTTTCCAATTCAACAAAACGGCTTTGTTAGCCATAATCATAGTTAAGTGAATACATTTTTGAATGTATGTAGGCATAAAACTAAATGTGTAATGGCCAAACAGAATCATTTCACTATCAATTTTAGGGTGGATCCCTGTAGCATTTGTAATTATTTTAAAAAATACTGTACCTGGCCAAAAATCTTGAATTCTGGTGCAGCTAATGAACATATATTATATTCTGTGTAAATGTTAGTGGGACAGTTCTGCATCTTGGGCAGGCAGGAGAGAGATTCAGATTCATTTTATTAGGCTTTGCAGAGATGTAGTGCAGACAATGAAGGGTAGTATACTGTATCTGTTGAAGTTTAGAAGATATTAAACCTTTAAATGGTGTAAGTACAAAATCTTGCCATTCTTCATCTGTAAGGGGAGTACCCATATCCAGCTCCTACCTAGACCTTACATTTTATTATGTTTTCCATGACTGTACTAAAAGAAAACAGTAAATTCTAGAAATTAGTTTTTTAGAAGGTGATCCAGGGATTAAATGTTCCAAAATAGGGGACTTAATGGTTGGACTGTACCCATTATTAGACTTGAAGATACAATCTCTAAGCTGTAGATAGGTAAAAAAGGGATTTTTTTGAATATTGAATTGGTTTTGAAGTTGTTGAAATGTCATTAAAGTACCAGACTGATAGCAGCATGCCAAGACATAAAAATACATTATTAATCAATGGTGAGAAATTATGGTTATCCATGATTGAGGAATATAGCAAAGGTTGATTTTTCCATTTAATCAACTTATGTGCATTTGACCAAATTTGAATTACGGAAGTTGTGGATAATAAAATAGCTGTATTTTTATTGTGTGGAAATGCAGAAAACAAAATGTGTGATTATGAGGAATAAGACATTTTAATGAGTTCTAACTGACAGCAAGCTAGTTCTTCATTCATGAACCAGGTTTGAAGTTGGCTTAGTTGCCCTGCATAATAATGTAGTGCAAAGTTAGGAAGGCCTAGTCCACCCTGAGTTTTTGGAAGTGTCAGTTTATCCATAACCAATCTTGTTTGTTTTTTTTTTGTTTGTTTTTTATAGAAATTTAGCAATGGCTCTGCTCAAAGAGGAAAACCAAGATTCCAGTATATTAACTGGAAGGGATTGAAAATGAAAGAGCAGTTTAGGCAGCACAAACATTTTAATTAAATGTACCCTTCCAATCAGTGTCCATGGGTAGGGGGTCCACTTTGATAAATCTGGAAAAGTGGTATTCAAAAGGGGGTAAAGTTTCTCTCCATAATTCTTTAGAGATCTTTAGGAAGATTTACCCCCAAACTATTTATTTATTTATTTAGTCATTGATAACTGGGTAATTTAATTAACTATTTGAATAGTGTTTGAAAATTGGCCTGGCCCGGCAATTTAGGTAATATGCCCAGGGATAGCATTTCAGACTTTTGCCAGTTTGATTTTGTATCCAGAGGCTGCGCCAAAATCATTCATCAATTTAAAGAGGGTTGGTAGAGATCCAGTAGGATCTGATAACATCAACAATATGTCACCTAGATATAGGCTAATCTGAATATTGGGAAGCTGTCTTGTCTTAATTGCCAGGGGTTCTATAATCAAAGCAAAAAGTACTGTAGATAGTGGACAACCTTGGCATGTACTTCTCTGTAACAGCATAATTAGGGACATTTTCAAATTAGTTTTAATATGGTCACATGGTGAATGGTAGATAAGAGAAATCCATTTTCTGAATTTCTGCTCCAGCCCAATTTTTTCTTATAAACTATGTACCCAGTCCCATTCAGCACAGTCAAATGCTGTCTCAGCATCAGGCGTAAGTAACACTGAATGAATGTGTTTCATGCTAGCTATATAATTAAAGGCATGCCTTATATTAGTGCTAAGTAGTCTGCCTTTAATAAATCCTGTTCGATTGGGATGAATAAAAGTTGGTAAAATTAGTTCTAACCAAGTAGCCAATTGGCCCGACTCTCAAAGTTTGGCACAGGGCTAGCACAAGTCCTGTGCGACTCTCAAACCCTGTGCTGTGCAACATACATTGCTGTACATTGTGCCTGATTCTCAAAGATCATACATATTTGGGCACTTTACCTCCTTAATGGCAGCTAGTGCCAAATATTTGGCGAAAACCCCGTAAAATGGTCCATAAAGTTAGACCAGAAAAAGCAGATCTAAATCACACCATGTGGTACACAGGATTGAGAATCCTGATTGCCAGTCAGGGAATGCCACGAGCCCCATGTGCCATGTGTTCAGCACACCCAGGACTTGCGGCAGTCCAACACATTTGAGAATCGGGCCTAATATCTTTTCCAAGAATTTATAGTAGGTATGCAGCAAAGGAATAGCTCTGTATGAAGAGAAAACTTCTGGATTCTTCTTCTTTTTTTCAGAAACAGAGAAATATTGGCTTCTGAGAATGAGTTCGGGAGTTTACCTGTATCCATTGCTTGAATATAGCTGTTCAATAAATAAATACTTTTTTTTTCCTTCTGTAAAAATCCAAAGGAATTCCATCTGGTCCAGGGGCCTTTCTAGCTGCTAAGCTATGAATTGCCAACAGTATTTCATTCATTGAGATATCCTTTTCAAGTTTATTAACTATTTCAGTAGGGATGGAAGATAATTCCAACATGTTTAAGAACATTTTTACAGCATGCAGATATTGATTCTGATCTGTAGCATACAGAGAAGTGTAGAATTGAAAGAAAGCCAGATTAATTTCTTCAGGTATATTTGTTATCTCCCCTGAAGTTGTTGTAATACTATTATTGCTTGGCCCTAACTCTTCTTGTTTTATTTGGAGAGCCATAAGTTTACCTGGTTTGTAACTAATAGAGTAATAAGTATATTTAGTTTTTAAGATTGCATTTTCTACTTTCAATGTTAACAAATTATTATATTGCAATGTATTTTGATTAAGAAGATTTTTAATATTGTCAATAGGTTGATGAATTTGATGAATAATAGTCTTGAAATGTTAAATAATTATTTCTACGTCATTCAATTTCTTATCTATAGCTCTATATTTATAAGCAGAATATGCAATACAGGACCCACTAAGATATGCCTTAAAGCATTCCCAGAGCATTTGGGATTATACAGATTAGTGTGTGTTATTATAAAAGAAAAAAGGTGATTTCATAAGATATTTCAGAATATACTTTATCTTCATTTATTAATGCCTGGAGGCATATGCCAGGATCTTACATTTTTGGGGGGTTAGGCAGCTTAATTGCCAAAGTTACAGGAGCATGGTCAGAGATCAAGATACTATGATATGTTATATGTGCCGCTGTACATAGAATAGATTTGGAAGCTAAAATGAAATCGATCCTAGAATGTCTGTTTTATACAGGCAAATACAGTAAGTTTGTGATCAATATCAGATTTTGATAACATCAGGGATCCATCAATGAGAAGTCTTTCATCAACATTCTCATTGTACTACTTGTACTTCTTCCTGTGTTATAAGATGCTGGTATTTTATCCAGAGTATTGTTAAGGTTAATATTTTAAACCCCAAAATTATACAGGGCAGAGGAAAGTATGCCAATTCTATGAACAGATTCACACAAAATTGTGGTCATTATCATTAGGGCCATACACATTCAATAATGTAAATCTAAACCCAGTAAACCAAATTATGTGATCAAAAAGTACCATTAGGATCAGTCACTGACCTTCCAAGTCTGGCTAAAGGATTTTTTTTTTAAATAAAAGTTGTGACCTCACGTAAGATTACACAGTTGCATGATCCAAAGCCTGGACTCCATTTTTTAGAATTGTGTTTCTTGAAATAATAAAATATCAACATGGCTCCTATTAGCAAAATCTAATACTTTACCCAACTACAGTATGTTCTATTCATCAGACCCTTGACATTCCAAGTTAACATTGCTAATTCTGCCATTCTTGAAAATACTACTTTGTTCAAAGTTCCTGCCGTACTCTAAATGAAACACATGAAACATGAATGAAATGTTTAATTTTCTTTTTGATCCCTTTTGAAACAAATATCCCCAAACACACAATTTCCCCTGCAAACAAAAAATGTATAATACCAACATAAGATCAAAACAGGCAAAACTTGTATTATTCCCATGAATAATCCAACCCTCCCCCACCTCCCATTATAGCTAACCCTACTCCTACCCAATTTACCAACCCTCCACACTGCACCCCATCCCTCATTAAAAAAGATATCCAAGAAAAATAGGATAGACCAATTTACTAATGTGTAAAAGGGAGGAAGCCACCTTGGTGTCAAAAATAATTAGCAAAACTGTCTTATCGATCCTTAAAGTAGTCTCTACCTTCCAGGTATACCAGTAGAAAGAAAAAGACAGATGAGAAAGAAAGAAAAGGAAAAAAATAATTTTTATTAGCATCCAGTCAACATTCTGCAGTCCACATGCAAGGAGTACAGTCGACAGCGTTTCTGAATAATTTATTAATAACAGTATTTCAAAGGGCCCATTTTCTTCAGGATTCTAGGTATAACTACTACTTAAGTTTCATTATTCAAAACTAATTTGACTGTATTCTACTGACTTGATTGATCCATCATATTCCAGGGTTTTAAATAATTGATTAGCAGTTTTTTTCCTGGGACAATACTAACTGTACAGCAAGTATTTATATAGGTTTTCTAGAAGTGTTATGTTTGTTAAACACAATGAGGCAAGTGCTATGCATTTTTACAATGTTTTAGCACTTTTATGAGCAAAACGCTAATCAATTTTTAGAGTTAAATAAAACCCTGTATTCCTTTACTCGCATGTCCATAGCTGAGTCCAAAGGTCTGTTATCTCCAGATGGTTGCTTCTGACAGGATATAGTCATACTCACTTGTGTAGATTGTTTTTGACACAAGCTCTAATGAAATGCCTGAGCACTCATAATTTGAGAAGGTAGGGCCACTGTTTCCAGCACCTTCACCGTGTCTTCTGGTTTGGTAAAGTACAGAAGTTTGCCATTGAAATAAAAGCATAGTTTTGCTGGTGGTAACAATGCTTATTTGATACCCTTGTTCCTTAAAATTCCAATAACCTGGTCAAAAGATTTGCATTGAGTCATAGTGGCATGATGGAAATTAAGGTAAACATTGATCTTTTGACCTTCATATATTAATCCACCCTCCATTCTTGCTTTCTTTAAAATTGCTTCCTTATCCTGAAACCTGTGGGATTTCATGTAAACAAACCTAGGAGGGATACATTCAGCTGCTTGTGCCTGAAGACATTTGTTTGGCACAGCACAGTGTGCTCTATCCAGTGAAAAATGTTCTTCTGGATATTTATAGGTCACAGCTATTTTAATTAATTTCTCAAAGAAAAGTCATGGATCTCCTATCCCTTTCAGGCATTCTGGTATCTTGGCTAGTTTCAGATTACTCCTTCTAGACCGATCTTCATGGTTGTGTACCTTATTCACAAGGAATTTAAATTGAGAATTATGCGTAGCACCATATCAGCTAATGAAACCAGCGTACCTTCTACCAGATTGACTTTATTTACAGGTTCTGTGGTACGGATTGAAAGGGCTTCCATTTTATTCTGTAAGGTTCCAATTGCCTGTGCCAGATTTACCATTGAATTATTGATAGCCAAAAGGCCCACTTGCATGTCAGATCAGAAAGCAAGAATATGTTGATGTAAAGTTTGTTCCCATAACAGAATTGTGTCTTTATTAGTTGAGATATTAGCTGATTTACTCACTGTATTGTACCTCAATACTGAATCATTTATATTCTATTGGGGTCATGTCATTAAAACCAAAGAGGGTTGTCCAGTCTCTGAAGATAAGCAGTCATTCTAGGCTCTTTGTAGCAGTAGTACTTCAAAAGCTTGGCTAGTGCTCCTGTTCTGTATATATTTTCCATTTGCCAAAGCAGGGTTAATTTCATGGGTAGCCTGAACTGGGGAAGTAAATTTGGAAACCCCCAACAGCATCTGTGAGAGTTGTAATGTGTTATTAACTTCAGAGCCCATATTAACTATGCTGGGTGCTATCATAAAAGTCACACTTTGTTTTTCTACTTCTGCCAGTATTTGCTTCAAAGCCCTGGGGTACATATGCTTATTATTGCCCCCTATAGGCATAGTTATTGACACACCCCCATACTGGGGAGATGAATCATCAGGGGACCATTCTGTATCCACCCACCCCATTCAGCTTGTCCTCCAGTGTCAGCTCCAGGGTTCTGCTATGGCATATTAGGTGATTCAACAAGTGTAGGGGCTTCACAATGCTTCATATGTCTCTTAGGCCAAAATGCAATGTTTGACATTTGTTCCATAGATATAGATGATCATTTTGGGAATGTTATGGGACCAGGAGACACCCATGAGACTGCTGAGCCAGAAGGCAAAGATGATGGTTGCGGCTTGGTTTGAGGTTTTATGGGTTATGCAGTCTGTCAGGTGACTGTGGGCAGGGTTTTGATGAGTAAAAGGTCTTGGGCAGCATTACTGGCATCCGGGATTCTGTGTGCAGCTCATGAGCACCATTTCAATTAGCATCAGTCCCTGGAACTTCATTAACCACCAAAAGTTCATTCAAGATATTTAAATTGCCTTGAAGAGTGTTGTCAGAGCTAAGGATATGATCCAAACAGAGCGCCAGCACACTCAGGGGTAACACCACCACAGTATTTTCAGTTCAAACAGAGACTGCTGCTGCTTCTGCACCTGCCAGCAGCTCCTTTGAGACCTCTCCAATGCTGAGAGATGAGCTGTCAGATAGGGACTTCAATAATCTTGTGGCTAGGACAGCAGCAGAAACTGCACTATGAGCAGTGGATACAGTCATAGCTTCAGTGGAGCTCCCCAGCCATGAGACAAGTAAATACAAATTCCATTTTGGTTCATGTATAGAAGCTGCTGACATGGATTGAGTTTGAACTATGCTAGCTACTTCTTTCAGTAGCTTGACAGCTATTAACTCAGAGTTAAGTGGCATTTGTGGATTCAACCTAGTAGATCTCTTAGCATTAGTCACTTCTTTTTAAGCTGGACTAGTTCAGCTGTCTGTTTCGCCCATTTGATTATTTTGGACATGATGAAGCAGATAGTAATCACCAATATAGGTCAAAAGAAAAGAAAAGGAAAAGATTGCTTGGGCACCAAGATAGTGCAGGCAAAAAGACACCTTGACATCTCCAGACTCTATCACAGTGTGGCGGTGGCCATTTTTTATCCCATCTTTTTGTTGCTGTTAACATACTGATGCAATATTAGATGCCCTGCTTACATGGTCAAGAGGTTCAAGGAAAAATCAGGGCCTTGTATACTATGAGGTAAGCAGAAACTGTTTGAATATCATTTAAACATGTTTTGAATTCTGGGTTCGACTTCAAAGAAAAGCACTTCCACTTTCTTGATCTTTATATGACTGAGTTTGAAAGAAATAACTTGCCTCATCCCTGTGTTACCAATAAATAGCATGGATGTTGCAGCTGCTTATGTGATTACTTTCAATGGGCTGACTGATCTAAGCACTAATCCTTTCTGTCCAGTTCATGTTGGCCTTGAAGCCGCTGACTAAAGATTATAGTGCTGCCTTTACTAAATGCTGTTGACAATAACATTTCTTTTGCTAGTTTTGTCACTCATATCTGGCTTAAACTTCATGTACAAATTGCCCTGTACATCTGTCACTACCTTAATCCCATTTCTGGTAAAACTCTTATTCACCCCATTCCCTACATCCCGGATATTAATTAATATGCTGTTGTTTTGTTAAATAAGTATTTAAAACCAAAACAGTATATAGAAACATAGAAACACAGAATTTGATTGCCGATAAGGACTGCTTGGCCCACCTAGTCTGCCCATTTCCCTACCTAATGGTTAAGCTGCAGATCCTAGTTAACCAACAGCCTAATTTCTCCTACCCCTCACTAGAATTGCTTTATGTCTGTCCCATGCATTCTTGAATTCCTCTACTGTTTTTGACTCCACAACCTACTCAGGAGGGCTGTTCCATGCATCCACAACCCTCTCTTTGAAAAAATACTCCCTCACATTTCCTCTGAGCTATCCTCCCTCTATCTTCAAATTGGGCCCCTTGTTCTTGCAAGATGCTACCCTCTTGGACTGTGTTGATTCTCTTGAGGTACTTGAAAGTTTCTATCATGTCCTCCCTCTCCCTCCTTTCCACAAGGATATATATATTAAGCTCCTTTAGTCTCTTTTCATATGTCTTCTGGTGCAGACCCTGCACCATTTTGGTTGCCCTCCTCTGGACTGCCTCCACCCTGTGTATGTCTTTTCGGAGATGGGGTCTCCAGAACTGCACGCAGTACTCCAGAAGTGGTCTCACCAATTGTCTGTACAGAGGGATAACAACTTCTTGTTTTATACTGTTGATGCCTCTTCCTATGCATCCCAGTATCCCCCAGCCCTCCTTACTCCTTCTCGCATTGCTTGGCCACCTTTAGGTCATCTGATATGACTACCCTAGGTCCCTTTCCATTTTTGTTATCAGTATGTCACCCCCCAATGTGTACTCTTCCCCTGGGTTTTTGTTTCCCAGGTGCATTACTTTGCACTTCTTTGCGTTGACTTCTAAGCTGCCATACATTTGACCATTCCTCCAACCTTGCCAAGTCCCTTCTCATCCTTCCCACCCCACCTTTTGTATTAGCCCTGTTGCAGATCTTTGTGTCATCTACAAAGAGACATACTTTTCCTTCCAGTCTCTCTGCAATGTCACTTATAAGACATTAAAAGGGACCAGACCCAGTGCTGAACCCTGCGATACTCCACTAGTAACCCCCCTTTCTTCACTGTGGAGTCTGTTTACTATTACCCCCTGCATTCTGTTGTCCAGCCAGTGTGTTTTACCCAGTCTAGCACCCTGGGACTCACTCCCAGGCTGGCTAATTGGTTTATTAATCTTTTCTGTGGGACTGTGTCAAATGCCTTGCTAAAGCCTAGGTAGGCCATTTCCGCAGCCCCTCCCTGGTCTACTACTTTGGTCATTCAGTCAATGAAATCAATTAGATTCATCTGACATGACCTTCCCACTGTGAATTCATGCAGCCTTGGGTCCTGTGCCCCACTGGCCTCTACATACTCAACAGTTCTTTCCGTCAGAAGTGATTCCATCATTTTCCCTACCACTGAGGACAAACTGACAGGTCTGTAGTTTCCTGCCTTTGTCTTGCTCCCACTTTTGTGAAGGGGAATCACATCCTTCCTCCTCCAGTCCTTAGTTACCACACCATCCTCCCATGATTTGTTAAAAAGGGTAGTCAATGCTGTTACTAGTTCTTCCCTTAGTTCTTTTAGAATTCTGGGGTGAATCCCATCACTGCCCCATTGCTTTGTCCACCTTCAGTTTTAGGAGTTATTTCAGAACATTTTCTTCTGTGAAAGGACTGATATTGACTCCCCTATCCAGAGTCCTTCTATTGACTGGATTAGGTACCTCCATCTCCTCTTCCTTTGTGAATACTGAGCAGAGGCATTCATTCAGTATCCCTGCTTTTTCAATGTCCCTCTCTGCCCACCCATCCTCCTCTTTATTCAGCCTCATCATCCCTCCCTTTGTCTTTCTTTGCTCCCAAATGTACCTATAAGAGGTTTTATCCCCATTCTTAACTGAGTTGGCTATTTTTTCCTCGGTTTGGGCATTTGCTATTCTGACTGCCTTTCCCGCTCCCTTCTGCTTTAACTGGTACAGTTCTCTGTCTTGCTTCTTCTTTGTTTCCTTACATTTCCTGAATGCTGTCTTTTTCTCCCTAACCTTCCCCACCACCTCTGTTAAGAACCATAGTGGTTTTTTCTTTCATTTTGATTTATTTGCTTCACACAAAGGCTTGTTGCCTCTGTAATGTAAGTTTTGATGTTTCTCCATTGTTGCTCCACTCTTCCTTCTTGCCTGTTTGCTAGTGCTTTCCTGAGACACTCTCCCATTATGACAAAATCAGCCCTCCTGAAGTCCAGTGCCTTCACTTTTGTATGGCTTGACTCTACAGCTGAGATTATTGTGAACCACACTATTTGGTAGTCACTTGTTCCCAGATGGCTACCACTTCTTGATCTGAGATCCTCTCTCTGTCACCATTTGAGAGTACCAGTCCTAAGACTGCTCCCTCCCGAGTGGGATCCAACACTAGCTGTCTGAGGCATGTTCCCTGTAGGGCATTGAGAATGGCCTTGCTCTTGTATGTGGCTGCAGCAAAAGTGCTCCAGTTAACATCTGGCATATTCAGGTCTCCCATCAGCAATATCTCCCCTTTCTCTGCCATCCTAAGGATGCCTTCTATCATTTCCTTGTCTATTTCCTCCCCCTGAGACGAGGGTCTGTATACAATCCCTGTGCAGATTGTGATGCCATTTTCAGTCTCCAGGGTGACCCACAGTGCCTCCTTTCCTCCCGGTTTACCCTTTAATTCTGTTGCTTTGATCCCTCCCCTTACATAGAGAGAGCTACTCCTCCTCCTCTTCTACCCTCCCTGCCTTTCCTGTAGATTATGTACCCTGTTATGTTGACATCCCAGTCTTGGTTCTCTGTGTATCATGTTTCTGTGACTGCCCTGATATCCAGGCATTTTTCTTCCATCAAGGCCACCAGTTCAGGGAGCTTGTTACCTAGACTATGGGCATTGGTACTCATTAGCCTCCATTTCCTGATGGACTTACCCATTTTTGCGTCATCCCTGTCCTTACTGCCTTTGTCTTTTTCTCCATTTAGCCCTGTCCTTCTCCCTATCGACTTCTCTGTCTTGGTGCTTACCTCACTAACTACCCTGATTTTTTTTGGGGGGGGCTGGGATTTCCCTTCTCCTTTTCAGTGCCTCCCCCCTTGGCTAGTTTAAATGTTTGCCAATGAAACATTTAAACCTATCACCTAGGATCCTGGTTCCCCTTCTGGACAGATGCAGACCATCTCACCAGTATAGGCCTGCATCCCTGCAGGTGGACTCCCAGTCAAGCCAAAACCCTGAGCTCTGCACCAGTTTTTCAAACGCTGATTGAATCCTGTGGTGTGGAGCACCCTAGCCTCACCCATACCATAGACAGGCAGCACCTCTGAGAAGGTTACCATGCAGACTACTTGTCTAAGGCCCCTCCCCAGCTCATCAAACTCCTCCTGCACTGCTCTGATCCCTTTCCCAGCCAGGTCATTTTTCCCTAGGTGGATAATGGCATCCAGCTCCCTCTCCCATGCAGCTGCTCCTGTGATCCTGAGGATTTGCTCCCTGTCCCTATAAGCCATGGCACCAGGCAGGCACCTTACCTCCCTGTCCCTTCCCTCCCCCAGATCTACCCTCCTAACAATGGAGTCCCCCACTAGGAGTTGTTTCCTTCCCCTGTGGGGTCCCATGCCACCCTCCTGTAGGTTTCCTTTGTGGAGGGTCCCAGCATCCTCCTTCGTCCCCACTATGGTTGCTTCCATAGAGGAACAACACACTGTCAGAACAGCATATGAATTGCGGAGAGGTACAACTAGAGGGGTGCTCCTATGTTCCACCACCCTCACCCACCCTGAGCCCACTGTGGTCCAACCACTCCTCTTTCTTGGCAACTTCTGATGCAGCGGCAGTGTCCCTGGTGGTCCCTGGGTGGGAAAGGAGGTCCCCTGAATCCTGGCCAACTCAGCCTGGAGATAAGCAACCTACTCCTTCAGCCCAGAGAGGTGCCTGCAGATGAGACATCATCAGATCCTCCAGAATGGCTTCCAGAAGACTGCTGCTCCACAGCCACTGCACTGCATCACTCCCATCATGTCTTATTTGAGGCCTCTTAACTGTTGTTTTGTATACTTACTCTTTCCTCTCTCTCTTTGTTTCATTTAATTTTTTAACTTTTTTATATAATTTTTTTTCTCTCTCTATTTTTCTACTGCCTCCATGCCCTTAAAGCTCCTGATCTTCCTGTTCTGGTACAGTAAGTTCCTATATTCCTCAATAGTCCACTTCTTACTTGCTCGGAGTCAGACCTTCAGCAGCTAGGTGGGAATGGAGAGCTACTCTTTTCATTCTAGGATGGTGAGTCTTTTGTGCCTCTGTGATCACTCCCTTCCTGCTCACAAACAGGAAGTTCCTGTTGTCAGTCAAATCCTGTGCCTATAAAAATAAAACTGACAAAGGGTTGGGGGAGAAGGGGCAGGATTGAGGGCAATATAGTACCAGTAAAGTTCTAACAGCAGCTCCTTCCCCTTGCTGTTCTCTGCCACAAGCTATCTAGGTCAGTTTTTAAATGTAGACACCTGGCTTCATTCTCTTTAAGCTACTCCCCATAATTCACAGTTTCTTTTTCACCTAGCTAACTGCACAGAAAACACTTCCTTCACTCAACTAGGACAAACACACACTATTTTATTTGTTTTTACCCTAAATTGAAGTTTCCAGTAGTAGAGTTCTAGCGCTTTAGTCCAGTAGAGTAGTACAGTTCTAGCAGCAGCTCCTTCCTCTTGCTGTTTCTGCCACAAGCTGTCTAGGTCAGTTTTTAAATGCAAATATCTGGCTTTCTTCTCTCTAAGCCACTCCCCCTAATTCACAGTTTCTTTTTCACCTAGCTAATTGCACAGATCTCAAAACACTTGTTTTTTGTTTGTTTTTACCCTAAATTGAAGTTCCCACTAGCAGAGTTCTAGTTCTTTAGTCCAGTAGAGTAGACATATTTATAAATGCAGAGTGCATCAGCAAAAGTGATAATAGCCCAACTTCACAATAATGGGAAAATAAAATCAATGACTTCCTTGTGATGGTTGTGCAAGTTTTTTGTTAATAATATGCTTGTTCATTAAGTTAATAGTAAACATGAGATATTACAATTGTTTGAGAAATGGTCTTTCATTTACAATGGTGTAGTTACCATTTAACATAAAAACATAGAAGTTGTCAGCAAATAAGGACCTCTTGGCCCACCTACTCCACCCAGTTTTCCCTGCATACTGTGCCACTGCAAATTCTACTTGATCTCCAGTTGTTTCCTCTCCTTGCTTTACTACCAAAGTCCCCCTTGTATCTGTCCCATGCATGCTCACATCCCATCTCTGTTTTGGCACCCACCACCTCTGCTGGAAGGCTGTTCCAGGTGTCCACTACCCTCTCCATGAAGAAGTATTTCCTCACATTTCCTCTGAGCTCCCTCCCCAACTTCAGAGCATCACCCCATGACCTTGCATTTCTTTTTCTATGGAAAATGGTACCTTCCTGTGCCTTTTAAATACTTCTTAGGTATTTGAATGTTTCTGTCATATCCCCCCTTTCCCTTCTATCCTCCAGAGAGTACATATTCATTTAATGTAGAAACATAGAAATTAATGGTAGATAAGGACTACTAGGTCCATCCATTCTGCCCATTTTCACTGCCTACTGTAAAAGCCACAGTCCTTACTTGATCTCCGGTTTTACCTCCTTGTTCCTATTGCTAGTGTTCTCCTATGCCTAGCCCATGCATGCTTGAATTCCCCAACTGTGTTTGCCACCACCACCTCTGCTTGGAGTCTATTCGATGCATCCACCACCCTTTCCATGAAAAAATACTTCCTCATGCTACCCTTTTGTCCACCCCCTTTCAACCTCATGTCTAGAGATGTTGCAAAATGTTATTTCTCCCAGCATAATATTTTGCGAAATTGCAGCAAAATTTCACCCACAGTTTTGGCCACATATGCCCAATCATTTATATTTTATTTTTCCCCCCTCCCTGGTGTCTAATGGTCCCTCCCCAGCCAGTCACCGGCCAAATTCAAGAACCCTCTCCTCATTCACCCCAAGTTATCCCTGGCCCCCAGCCCTCAATCTTGGAAAAAAATCCCCTCCACTGTCCCTGGTGTCTAGTGGACTCTCAGGCTGATCACTGGCTGAATTGTAGTAAAGAACCCTCCCCCCAAGTCAACCCCAGTTATTTTCCCCTACCCACAGCCATGACCCCTGGCCCCCAGTCTTCAAAATAAAAAAAAATTTCTTCCCCTCACTCCTGGCTCCAGGTGTCAAGGTTTGCCTCTGATGTTCAGGCTAAAATCTTGGACACCCCTTTTCGGGGGTCCATCCTATTTGGAGGAGATGCCCAGGACATCATCGCCCACCTCCAGGAGTCAGGTAAGGCCTTAAGGTCGGTACATTCCATGTACTGTTAACAACCCAGGTCCTCCCAACATCAGTCCTTTTACTGGTAGCCCAGACAGCATCCAAGGGCCAGCAGCTAAAAGGTGCATTCAAGCACAAGGCTTCTACCCAGCCAGCTAGAGCTTCTGCCCCTAGTACCCCAAGAACTTTCCCAGCCACTCTGCTCACTCCTAGTTCAACAGCCTGACTCCTTGCCCACCTTCCCCCCAGCAGAGACCTTGGGGGAGGTGGTAGAGGATTGCTTTTCCCTATACCTAGAGGGTTGGGGCACCATGACTTCAGACCATTGGGTGCTCCAGATAATTGAAAGGGGTCACACATTTTAATTTCTAGAGATTCCCCCAGACAGTCCTCCCTTGCACTCCCATTACCCCCAAGCCCACATCACCCTTATCCAGGAGGATATTTAGGCACTCCTGCAAAAAAAGGTCATAAAGCCAGTTCCCCAGGCTCAAAGCGGGAAGAGGGTCTATTCCCACTTCTTTCTAGTCCCCAAAAACAAAAAGACAGAGGACTTGAGACCAGTTATGGATCTCAGCCACCTGAACCTCTACATAGAGTACAAGCACTTCAGGATGGTCACTCTGCAAGGGCTATTGCCCCTCATTCAGTGGGGGGACTGGCTATGTTCACTAGAAATGCAGGATGGCTATCTCCGTATCCTGGTTTTCCAACCCCATCACTGGTTCCTCCATTTTTGCTTTCAGGGGGACCACTTTCAGTTTCAGGGCCTCCCTTTTGGTCTTTCCTTGGCTCCCTGATTCTTCACAAAGTGCATAGCAGTGGTGGCTGTGGCTCTTCAGAGACAGGGCTTTTATGTCTTCCCCTATCTGGATGATTAACTGTTGACAGCCCCCTCCAGTGCTCAGTTAATTTGGACCCTGGAGTCTACCTTTCAATGATTTCAGGTCCTGGGGATTACTCTCAACCTGCCCAGATTTTTCTCTCATCAGGCCAGTGCCTCTAGTATACAGGGGTGGTCCTAGACTTATCCCAGGGCATTGCCTTCCTGGCTTATGACAGGGTAGAATGTCTGATTGTGCAGGCTCAGCTGGTTTCCTCCTCCTGTCAGGTTCCAGTCAGGTCTTTCCTTCATCTGCTGGGGCACATGGCAGTGGCTATAGCTATGGTTCCCTAGTCTGCTTGCATATAAGAGTCCCTCAGTGGACCCTCTAGGTTCAGTGGAATCAATGCACTGATGACTTGGAACAGCCTGTGCTAGTTTCCAGTCTGGTGAGACAGACCCTGGAGCAGTGGCAAGACTCTCTCCAAGGGATTTCCCCACAGCAGATCCTCACTACAGATGACTCTGGCCTATGCTGGGGTGCCCATTTGGCGGACTGTCAAACTCAGGGGATTTGGTCCAAGTCAGAACAGCATCTTCACATCAATGTGCTGGAGATGCGGGCAGTTCTTTATACCATGTAGGCCTTTCAGACCCACCTACTTCCAGGTCTGCTCCTGATACAGACAGACAACATGACTGTAGTATACTACATAAACAGGTGAGGGGGGGAAACACTCCTACCCCCTTTGCAGAGAGGCCATGAGGGTCTGGTTTTGGGCCATAAGGCACAGCCAGGAACTGTATGCTGTACATGTTCTAGGCATCCAAAACATCCTGGCCAACATTCTAAATAGGTCCAGGTCAAGAACCCACAAGTGGGAGCTGCTATCCTCTGTGGTCGAGGGCCTCTTTGGCAGGTGGGATCATGCAAAGTTGGACCTTTTGGTGTTCTCACTCAATGTAAAACTACCCAGTTTCTGCTCACTCAATCCAGAGCCTGGTGTTTTCTGGTGCAATGCATTGTCCCTGTCTCAGACATGGAGGTCCCTGTATGCCTTTCTTCCTTTTCCTCTTCTGCAGAGCATACTTCTCAAGCTTCAGTCAGAAGAAGTAGAGATGATCCTCATAGTGCTCTATTGTCTGTGTCAGATGTGGTATCCCCTACTGCAGCAACTGGCAGTGGAGCCTCCAATTCCCTTCCCCCTGTGCTCCAGCTTGCTGTCTCAGGAATAGGGCACTCTGGTCCATCCAGATTTCAAGTCACTGAATCTTCATGCATGGCTCCTGCAGATTTAGCTATCACCCCCCTTCAGATGTCCTGGTGGCTGCCAAGAAACTTTCCATGAGGGCTACCTGAAGTGGAGGCACTTCTCCATCTGGGCCACCACTCAGCACTTGGACCCCTTCATCTATCTGGTGAACCTCATTCTGGAGTACCTCCTGTCCCTTTTTGACAGGCCTGGGATACTGATCACTTAACTCACTGCCTCCACAGAAGCTCTCTGAAGTTGCACCACTTGTCTCCTGTATACTGTTAACAGTAAATCCTGGGCCTTTCTAAGCAAAATCAAGCTATAGTCAGCATGCCACAAACAAATCCTAATAGCTGAAGAACCATAAGTGCTAGACATAAAGTATGAGTGGCAAAGTTATTCAGCATAAAATTCCTTTCCAATGGTGGTATGCAAATAATAATATGTAATTTTGTTTTTTTTCTATGCTGGTTGAAAGAGCAAAAAAAAAAAAAATTTTCACTAAAAGAGGCAACATAAGCCATACATACCATACCATAAACAAATGTGAATAACTCCTAAAGTATACATGATATACACAAAATATCAGTGGCAAAGCTGTTCAGCACAAAATTACCTTTCCAATGGTGGTATGCAAATAATAATACGTATTTTATTTTATGCTGGTTGAAACAACAAAAAGAAAATATTTTTTTCACTAAAACAGGCAACATAAGCCATACACACCATACCATAAACAAATGCGAATAACTCCTAAAGTATACATGATATACACAAAATATCAGTGGCAAAGCTGTTCAGCACAAAATTACCTTTCCAATGGTGGTATGCAAATAATAATACGTATTTTATTTTATGCTGGTTGAAACAACAAAAATAAAATATTTTTTTCACTAAAACAGGCAACATAAGCCATACACACCATACCATAAACAAATGCGAATAACTCCTAAAGTATACATGATATACACAAAATATCAGTGGCAAAGTTATTCAGCATCAAATTACCTTTTTTAACAGTGCTATACAGTCAAATATATATTAAATTCTGTTACACTATATATTAAAATATATAAGTGACTTCTCCAGATGTTGCAAGGGCACACTGGGAGTCAGTAGCCGACTTCTGCAGACGTCCTCAGGACACACCAATGAATTTTACTGATGACTACAGGCGTATTCTAGGAGACAATGAGTTAAGATGTACCTTTCCACCATTTCTGCATACCATGCACCTATTGAGGTCAAAGCTGTTGCCTAGCTGGAACTTTCTCACACTTTCTTGTGGGGTATTTTGCATTTGAAACCTTCCATTAGGGATCCTGTCATGCTATGTTTTTTTTTTATGTTGGAAAAGCTCACTTTGCCTCCTTTTGAGCCAGCTGCAAGCTGCTAGCTATGCTTCCTGTCATGGAAAGTGTTGCTTTTGGTTACTATTTCTACTGCTTGGAGGATTCCGTGCTTCAGGCTCTGATGTGCAAAGAGCCTTATTTGTTTTTTCTCAAAGACATGGTGTCTTTACATATGAATCCTAAGTTTCTGCCTAAGGTGGTGTCTAAGTTTACGTTAAATTAATCCATCCATCTGTTTATTTTCCTGCTTATTCTTATCAGATAGAGGTCCTGATTCATACTTTGAATGTTCACCCTGTGCTCCAGTACAATTTGGACTGCACCCATCCGTTACGAAAACTTATCAGTTGTTTGTTTCATTTGCCCCCAGGAGAGAAGGGGCTTCTGTGTCCAAACAGTGTTTATCTAAATGGTTAGATAATTGCATTGTTTACTGCTACCTCAAGTATGACAAGCCATTGCTGGGACCGGTCAAAGGTCACTCAACCAGAGGCATGGCTACCTCAGTAGCTTCTTTCAAAAATGTGTCAACTGCAGACATTTGAACAGCTGCCACTTGGAGTTTGGTCCATACCTTAATCAAGCACTATAGTCTGGACATTGCTTCTCAGCACAGGGCCAACTTCGGACTTGTGTCCTTCAGGACCTTCTCTCATAATTATCCATTGATTGTTCCTTTTCTCCTCCCTGCTGACCAGGTCAGTTCCAGTGCTACTTGGGACTCAGTCATACCAGTGTTGCCAGCTGCAAAAGCCCCCTTGAAGTAAGACAGTACAGTTATATAAGAACTTATTGTAACAGTAGATCTTTAAGAAGAGCTCTTGCAGGGAGTCACATGATGCAGTGCACCGAGTAACACACTCCTGCCTGAGCTCCTACCCCCTGCTCTATTTTATACTGTTTATTACCGATCTTGTAGCGGCTAATACCGCTCTTCTTTTGGGGTAGTCTCTCTGCAACCCAGTATTTGTGCTGCTGTGGACAAATGGAGATAGAGATGAAAAAAAGCCTGCCTAAACACACTCCCCTTGCGTCTCCTGAGAAGGCCCCGAAGAAGACCAAGGCCTCTTCTACAGTACAATCGCAAGGGTCTGGCGCTAGCAATGTGGACTCAGAGCCTCTTACCCTGGCCAGATTTTTAGAGGAATTCCAACCGTTCAAATCTGAGCTACAGTCGATCTTGGGGGAAATCAAGACTTATTTCCAACACTGTGGAGTCTTTGGCTCTGAAAACTTCTGACAATGAAGCCTCTATTCACTCTTTGGAGCGCAAGCAAGATCAAACTGGATCCAAAGTGGTGGCTGTCCGGCAACGAGTAGCCAAATTGGAAAGTAAAGTCGAGGATCTGGAGGGCCGTAGATGCCGCAATAATGCGGTACTAATCGGCCTTCCAGAACGAGAAGAAGGCTCAGACCCGGTCAAATTTACTAGACAACTTGTTGCAAGAATAGCTGGCCCATCCCCATTTGGCTCTGACTACACCATCGAGAGAGCCCATAGAGCACTCTGTCCAATGCCGCCACAAGGAGCTGCCCCAGATCTTTTATTTTTCGTTTCTTGAACTATCAAGAGAAACAGCACTTTCTGGCTAAAATCCGGGAAACTAAAGAGCTTACATGGGAAGGGGCTAAGATTAGAATTACTCAGGACTTATCCCTGTCTGTGCACCAGAAATGAGCCTCTTACCATCCTATAGTTGTGAAGTTAATAACTGCAGCAATTAAATTTAGGATGAACTACCCAGCCAAACTACAGGTGCTCGTGGAAGGCTCCTGGCAGGCTTACGATGACGCTGGTGCCGCGGCTGCTGATCTTAAAGCTGCCTTTCCTGATCTTTTTCGTACTCTTTGAAGCTGGAATTTGATTTGCCCATCCGCCATTTCATCTAGAGATGTGAGATGTCTGTTAAGAGCTACCTTTTTACTTCCCAAGCCGAGGCGCAGGGAGGGAGCTAATTGTGGTTGTCAAGGGTTTGGACAATTTCCCTTTGAAAGTTTGCACGTTCCTGCTGTGTAATTGTTTAACCTGAAGATGGGATACTTGGAATTTGTGGTTACCTTCCCTGGCAGCCCCACCAAGACACTCAAATAGCACCATAGGGCATTGATCCCATGGGCACCTCATATGATTTGCCGAAAGCTCCTTTAAACTCTGGCAGCCTGTACAGGTCTTGAATCATCGTTTTTCCATGAAGACTTACCTACGGTTTGCACAAGAAGTGGAATGGGATGCTGCGACTGTGCGTATATTACCTTTATAGATTTGGAAATATAGGACAGCGCCACTGTTTTTACTGGAATTTTGTTACTTTTCACTTTGTGAGTTAATTTTAAAGGGTAGTACAGTCTATTCATCGCTAGATGGCGCCAAAGTCTGCGTGTGATGCCCTTCTTTTATAGTAATTGCATAATGGATCCATCCTTGGCAAAATGTCTGGGTGGATAATATTTGTAGAGATATAATTTCTTTGGGGGGCAATTTCTATATATACTGTCTGCTTGACAAGTTAGTATAAGGGAATTTATGTTTGTAGGGAGAAGGACAATCTACGCATTTGTTGGAATTCCACGCTTTTGTCCCCATTTGGTTAGACAATGCTTAAGTTTTTCTTCCCACTCGCCAAGGTGGCGTTCCTACTCTGGGACAGGGTTTAATATATTTGGTTCATTTGGTTTACCTCTAAGCGAAGGGCTTACTGATGTTACCCCTCAACAAGGTTAGTTAACTCAGGATATCGGGATTTTGTATGTAAATATTGTTTGTATCAAAGTTAATTGCCTCCTTCTAAGCAATGAAAATGTTGTTGTAATGGTTACTTTTCTGTTAGCGGGGAGTGGGGGGGCGACAGAGGAAGTATTGGTGAGCTGTTTATCATGTACCTAGCAATATGTGGGTGGGAGGGGTGGGATGGGCTGTATTATACGGTTTGGGGGGTTCTGGGGGTTGATTTGTGGATAATGGGGAATGGCTTGATGGGGTGGGGGAGGGTAAGCACAGCATAAACTTAGCAACTAGTGCTACTGAGAATATAATTAGGTATGGGTGCTTTATTATGACCGACTGTAGCCACCTAGAGGAGAATGGTTAGAAATATCAATTATATTTCCTGGAATGTTAAAGGGGCCAGACAGAAAAACAAACAATATTCAATTTTGAAATATCTGAATCTACTCAAAGCAGAAATCATGTTTCTACAGGAGACGCATCTTTTAGATGCTGAAGCAGACAAGATGAGACGTCAGCAGGTGGGGCAGATATTTATGGCACAGGGCACTACCCAGAGTAAAGGGGTCATGATTCTGGTACATAGATCTATTCACTTCCAGCCTCTCCAAATTATCCCTGACCCTGGGGGTAGGTACCTGTTTGTAAAAGGAAAACTATATACGTTGGAAGTATTTCTGGGCAGTGTCTATGGTCCAAACATGGATACACTGGGGTTTTTCATAAAAATCCTGGAAATGTTGCACTCATTTCATGACCTTCCGATGATAATAGGGGGTGATCTCAATCTGGTGTTTGACCAGGTGATAGATAGGTCGGGATGATCTCGCTCCAGCCTCTCACCTGCCCAGAGGGCTCTCAGGGATTTACTCGATTCCACTGGATTGTGTGATGTGTGGCGAGTGCTTCATCCTAACAATAGGGAGTACACCTTTATCTCACCAGTTCACAGCACCTCCTCCCAGATTGATTACATCTTAATATCCCAAAACCTTTTACCGGGGGTTGTAGACTCTAATATTGTTTCGGGCCCACTCGGCTGTCACCTGTCAACTCTCGATAGCGTCCTTGCCCCAGAAGGGCAGCAGGTGGAAGCTCAATAACCAAATCCTAAAAGAACCGGATATGGTCGCCTATATAGCATCCCACATTCAGCAGTTTATGGCCTTAAATAACAATTCCACGGTTCGACCCAACATAGAGTGAGGCACTCTCAAAGCCTATTTGAGAGGGATCATGATTGGGATAACGTCAAAAAGGAAAAAAGAAAAGGAAAAGAAGGTTGCTCAATTACTGCTTCAGATCAGGAATACATAGGCTAGTCTCTCCCCTGCTTCCTCGGAGGCTACTAGGCAAAAGCTAGTTAAGCTCAAGGATGCTTATCTTGGCTTACTTAGAGAGCAAGTAGAATTTGAAATTTTTAAAACAAATGCAGTTTACACCGATCAAGGGGAGAAGGCTGGACGACTGTTAGCCATGCGGGTGAAACAACAAGAATCTAACAGGTCATTGCTGCAGTCCACTCCCCAGATATTGATTCCCTTAAAACTTCACCTTCAGAGATAGTAAAAGAATTCTCTAGTTATTTTCAGGAATTATATGGTCCCATGGTTGCCCCCCTCTGGAGGCTGATCTGCAGGCATACCTGAGGGACCTGCAATTACCGAATCTTACTGAGTCTCGGCAAATTGCATTAATTTCTCCTATCTCTGAAATGGAAATAGGGTGATTAATTCCCTCCCGTCAGATAAAACCCCTGGCCCAGACGGGTTTGCCTCTAATTTTTACGAAGTGTTTTCTAAACAACTAGTACCCATTTTGCTTCCTCTTTTCCGCTTTCTTCTCTCAGGGCAAGCAACTGATGCATCCCTTTTTGAGGCTTTGATTATTTTATTGCCCAAGCCTGATAAGCCACGTGATCAGGTCTCTAGTTATAGGCTGATTTCCCTTCTCAATCAAGATATTAAAATACTAGCCAAATTGCTCGCGGACCGGTTAAATTTAATACTTCCTTCGATAATAGGTGAAGAACAAGTTGGATTTATGAAAGGTAGATCATCAACTGACCACCTTAGGACTCTGGCTCATGTCTTGTGTGCCTCCAGGGATGCTCCCTTCCCATGGCCTTGGTCTCCCTGGACTCAGAGAAGGCTTGTGACAGAGTTTACTGGGGGTACCCATTTGCAGTGATGGAGGCCTTTGGTTTTCCCAGAGAATTTCGGAACTGGGTCCACTCATTATATTTATTACCCTCTGCCAGAATATCCTGCAATGGGGTGATTTCCGCTCCAATAAAACTCTCTGTGGGAACCAGGCAAGGGTGCCCATTATCCCCGTTGCTCTTTAATATTTATGTAGAGCCTCTTATTCGAAGGCTGGTAAATGCCAAAGATATCTCGGGTATTCTAATTAATGGCCATGAAACTAAGGTTGCGGCATATGCAGATGACCTCCTTCTCCAGTTGTCTAACCCAACAATATCCATTCCCCCGATTCTCAAGATAACAGAGGAATTCAATGTGGTCTCTAATTACAAGCTTAACATTGATAAAACCCTGGTTTTCCCTCTTAATCACAGAGTCTATCAACATGAAATCACTACATTTGGTTTGGCGTGGAAGGCAGACTCTATTAAATATCTAGGCATTACTTTGTCTCGAAGCATGTCCCGACTTAAGCAGTTAAACCTAGACTCTCTGGTGCAGAAGATTGACCAAGATCTCTGTAGGTGGTCCCTTCTTCCTCTCTCTCTTTGGGGCAGGATAAACCTGATTAAAATGAATGTTTTTTCCCCGTCTTTACTATCCTATTAACATGTTAAATATTGTACTCCCAATGTCTTGGTTCAATAGAGTGCATAGCATGCTTTCCAACTTTGTATGGGGATACAAGAAAGTGAGGATGGCATATCACAAAGTGGCTGCCCCAAAGGAAAGAGGAGGTTTAAGGCTTCCCCATTTTAGGCTGTACTATTGGGCCAGCCAGGCCAGTAAGTATCTTAAGTGGTTGACATTTGACCAACTCACAGCTTGTCCTGGGTATACCCCGCTATGGCTAAGGGTAGAAACAACCCTTATTAAAAAATTTGGATACCTCCCTAGAGCGATGTTACACACCCAACTACGTCCGCTTCCTGAAGCATTTGGCAACTCTCCCATTGCAGTCTCGATTAAGGCTCACATCCAGCTATGTGCTTTTCTCAAATATGATAATATTAGGGATATTTCTCAGCCCATTAATGGTAATCCCAACATACAAATAAATAATAAGCCGTTGCCACCCTCCTGGATTCCTCAGTTTGGTAATTGTCAGTTGGAAGACCTTATTTCAGCTGATATGTGGTGGTTCTCCTCAGAAGACATTATGCATAAATTCAGGATACCTGGTAAGACTATATTCAAGGTCTATCAGCTACGGCATCTCCTGTTGCAAGTTTTTGGGGTTACTCCACCTCCCGGTACTCAGGTTCATTTTCAACCCTCATTAATCCAAATGGCCGGTCTGCCCCATGCTGTCTCTAAATTATATCATCTATTTTTTGCCTGGGCATATCCCGATAACTATGCCCCTGTAGACTACTGGCAGTCGCTCTTACCAGGTAGGGAACTTGATTGGTCCCGTATCTGGTATTACTGCCATAATTTATGTTACAAGATAGACTCAGGTTGATGCAATTTAAAATTCTGCATAATATCTACTACTCCCCACAAAAACTTGACCGGCTGGGTCTTCTGTCCTCTTCGCTCTGTACTAGTTGCAGGTCACAGACTGGAGACCTCCTTCACATTTTTTAGGAATGCCTGAGAGTGGTATTACTGTGGTTCACTATCAGGCACAGAGTAGATCCACTATTAGGAATTTCTGAGTTGTTTACACCTGAAATTTGTGTTTTGGGGGATCTGTCATCTATTACTGTAGTATGCGGAAAGTACTATATGGCGTTGATCTCTTTGTCTGTTAAGAAAATTGTTCTTAGACATTGGAAAGATTCAGAGAACTTAAATTATGTGGAATGGCTCCATGAACTTCTGGCCAATCTCAGAACGGAGAGGTCTATTGCAAGTCTCACAAACAAAATGGATAAATTTAACAAGATTTGGGGCCCCTTTCAAACTTTATACGCGTTACAGAACTGAAGATTATATTTTCTGTTAGGTTACTTCACACCCGTGTAGGTATATTGCTGTGCTGGGTTTGTGGGGTGAAGGTGGTGGGGGTGGGGAGGGCATGGGGAGAATGAGCCATTGTACACTCTGTCTTAAGTTCTACGATTATGTGGTATTGACTGTCGTGGTTGCGTTCTCTGTACTATAAACTTTCAATAAAAATTGAATAAAAAAAAAAAAAGAAGAACTCTTGGAGTAGGTGCTGCTTTACCTTCCTCCTTTCCCTTGATTGCTGCTTTATCCTTCTCTGCTATTCTGCTTTCCTCAGCTCTGAGGAAATGCCTTGTTTCTCCATTTATTTGCCTTTGGCACCAGGGTCTCTGGCAGCAGAACTGAGGTAAATCTAGGGGACCACCCCTTTTATACTACAGGGTGATGTCGGTGTGCCAACGTTGGGAGTGGTCCCCTGCTGTAGACTGCTAGCTAGAAGTTTTTTGTGTGGTTCTAGCACCTGTCAGCTTAGTCCTACCAGTGTTGCCTGCTGCAAGAGCTCCTCTCGAAGATCTATTGTTACGGTAAGTTCTTACATAACTGTACTTTTCTATCATATCTCCCCTGTCTCTTCTCTCCTCCAGGGTATACATATTGAGGTCTCCCAGTCTTTCCTCATATGACTTTTTGTGCAGGCTCTGCACCATCTCTGTTGCCCTTCTTTGAACTGCCTCCACCCTGTTTATGTCCTTACGGAGATGCGGCCTCCAGAACTGCACATAGTAATTCAAATGAGGCCTCACCACTGATTTGTACAGTGGCATCACCACCTCCTTCCTTCTGCTGGTGATACCCCTCCCTATATACCACAGCATCCCAATGGTTCTCCCCACAGCCTTGGCACATTGTTTGGCCACCTTTATATCACCAGATATGATTGCCCCCAAATCCCTTTCCTGTTTGCTGACCATCAGTTCCCCCCCATTATGTAATCCTCCCCAGGTTCTTGTGCCCCAAGTGCATGATTTTGCACTTTCTTGCATTGAATCTCAGCTGTCACACTTGAAACCATTGATCCAGTTTACCTAGGTCCCTCCTCATTTTTTCTACCCCTCCTGGAGTGTCCACTGTGTTGCAGATCTTAGTGTCATCCACAAAGAGGCACACCTTCCCTTCCAGGCCCTCCACAATGTCACTTATGAAGACATTAAACAGGACTGGCCCCAGGACTGGTCCCTGTGGCACCCCACTGATCACCCTCCGTTCCTCAGATAGAGGACTATTTACCACAACCCTCTGTCTTCTATCACTCAACCAGGTCCTAACCCAGTTTACCACCTTGTGACCAACTCCCCAGCTTGTTCACAAGTCTTCTGTGTGGAACAATATGGAAGGCCTTACTGAAATCTAGGTAGGCCACATCCATTCCCTCCCCGATCTGCGACCATAGTCACCCAGTCAAGGCAATCAATTTGATTTGTTTGACATGACCTTCCTGCTGTGAATCAATGCTGTCTTAGATCCTGTGCTCCACTGGATTCAAGGTGTTCCACAATCCTTTCTTTAAGCAGCAATTCCATAATCTTACCCACTATTGAGGTGAGGCTGATTAGTCTACAGTTTCCAACCTCCTCCCTACTCCCACTTTTGTGAAGAAGGACTACTGCCCTACTTAAATCCTCTAGAACCACTCCCATATCGAGTAATTCATTGAACAGGGATGCTAGTGGTGCTGCCAACACATCCCATAGTTCCCTTAATATTCTAGGATATATCCCATCTGGTCCCATTGCCTTGTCCGCTTTCAGTTTTGTGAGTTCTTTTAGGACTCTTTCTTCTGTAAATTAACTGGTGTCCACCTCCCTCCCATATTTGTTCATGTTGCCTAACTGTGGTGCTTCACTTTCTCCTTCTTTCATGAATACAGAACAAAAATATTTGTTCAGTATTAATGCTTTTTCCAGGTCCCCTTCCACACACTCTCCTTCTTCTCCTTTAAGCCTTACTATCCCACTCCTGTTCATTGAATATTTCCTTGTAGGGCTTTTGATGCAGGCCCTGCACCATTTTAGTAGCCCTTTTTGTACTGTCTCCACCTTTTCAATGTCCTTCTGGGGCTGGGGCCACCAGAACTGGACACAGTATTTGAGGTGGGGTCTTACAAGTGATCTGTCACAGGTAAAATTACCTCCTTCTTCCTAATGGTGATACCCCTCCCTATGCACCCAAGCATCCTGCTAGCCTTCTCTACTGCCTTATCAGATTGCTTGGCTACCTTCAGGTCACCAGAAATGACTACCCTCAGGTGCCTTTCCTGTTTGATAGTTGCCAGTACTTCCCCCTCCCATTTGGTACATAGCCCCTAGGTTTCTGTGCCCCAAGTGCATGATTTTGCACTTTTTTGCATTGAAACCCAGCTGCCAAACCTTTGACCATTTTTGCAACTTTTTCAAATCATCCCTCATTCTAACACCCCCCCCCCCGTGTCTACTCTGTTGCAGATTTTTGTGTCATCCATGAACGTGGATACTTTCCCTTCTAGCCCTTCTGCAATGTCACTAACAAAGACATTGATGGCAGAGGCTACTTAAGTAGTTACATAATAACTTTAAACATATTAAAATATTTTATAAAATATACAGGCTGCATGCTAAAGCTTTGTGTAAATCAAAAACCACTGTACCATGCTTTTATAAGTTATCAATAGCAAGGGGAAGGTCTGAGAAAATGTTTCATAAATAATCCAGTTATCACAGTAAATGAAGCAATAGGACTCTTTTTTTTGTTTTTATCAAAAATCAATGCAAAGCAAGTTCAGGCTTCTGTGGGCTCTGTAAGAGAGGGGATCAACAGCCCTTTTCACTTCTAAAGTACGGCACTTCAAGTTTCCAAGGAGGCATGAGTTAATGTCCTTGTTCAGCTGGCTGAATGCTGGTGCTTGGTTTTTAATACACCTGTAGATAAGATTTTTCTAAATGCAAATACCACTGTGTTCTTAGATGAAACTAATTTAATTTGTAGAAAAGTGTAGAGTGACGCAAGACCTGAGGAGAACCCAGAATAAATCTAGCCTTCTTATTTACAAATACATCAAGTTTTTGAAAAGGTGGTATCCTATATCACGGTTCAGTATGTTCCCATAGTCTATGATAGGCAGTATTATATTGTTTACAATTTGTGAATGGGTTCATCAGGAGAGAGACACCTTGGGCCTGTATAGGAAACCTTGTTATGCTTGACATTTTTCACAATTGCTTTAATATAATCTCTCAATTTTAAGTGAGTATAGAGCTAAATGCCCAAGTATTTATAGCGGTACACCTCCAAGTGTAAATCATCCCTTGAGGCACAGGTAGCTAATAAGGGATTCGTGGAATATGATTTAAAGTCTGTTTGAAAGAAATACTAAGGTAAAGGCAGCTCAAGGGTCTACTTGGTGCCAGACAAAAAGGTATGCCAGTAAACAGCAAAAATAGCTGACCTTCAAACAACCTCACCAAGGATATACCCCATACAGAAATACCACACTAACCCAAACAATTTTGTTTCAAATAATTATTTTAGTATTACAATTATAAAGACAAAATCTCATGTGAGAAGCACACAGTATGTAGTCAATGACAACATTTTATCCAAACCTAACACATTGTGCCAAGGGGCACTTCATCAGTGATCTAGTTGGCTAATGCATGGATTTACAACCTTTGAATGATGAAAAAAAACAGATATTAAACCACAACCTAAACTCTGCCCTATCCCCCCCCCACTTTCATGACTGATAATAAATTGCTCATCTTCCAAAGCCATTTGTTATGTTTGCCATTCTGCTTATGCAATGGTGAACATGTTGCTTTGATAGTGGATTTTGAGAGGTGTGTCACCATTGGTCCAATGCAGAGCAGTCTGTAAGGGACTCGACAGGGTCACACCAATCATCAGCCAGGTTGATCATGACATTCTTCTGGGCTTGCTGGATAGAAACTGCATGATGTTTAAAGAAAGGAGTCACCCAAATCATAGGGTGGCTCATTCCTTTAATCTTTATGTCTTCCTATGCATTGCTGGTCAATGTCATGATCAGCCTGCTTTGGTCCTCCACCCCAATGTAAAAGCAATAATTTCCATCCTCTGACAGGTATCCATTGCTTCCCCCTTCATTCTTAATCTTCCAACACAGGGGTGTCCTATCCCAGGAGCTGGCTAGCACACTCTAACCTACCAGTGTTTGCTGTGCAACACCGGGAGGCAACCCTGCTGCCCCCAATTATAGCACCAACACTGGGGTGACCAATCACCAGTATGAGTACTTGAAATGAAGAAAATTGTCCTTTGTAGTCTTTTTTTTCATTTTTTTTAAATTCCAGTAATCAAACTGTCTGTTAAATATCCCTCCTACCTCCCTATCACTTCCTGTCCTCATAAAGGTTAAACCAACACTGTGGTGCCCAGGCCCCAGTGTTGGTACCTGATATAAAGAAAACTGTCCCTCATAGTCTTTTTTTATTTTTATATACCATGTAAGAACGAGAACAGTCAATCAATGTCTTTTGCCACTGCCCTGCCACTGTTACCCAACTCCCACCTGCTCCTCCCATACTCAGCAGCCACCACCCCACACCCCTATGCCCCTTTCTGACCTACAGGGGGCTCAGTGCTGCAATCCTCTCAGGACAAGAGATGCATCTTCACTCTTCAACACTGGATGGGGGACTGAAGAAATCAAGTATGCAGTTCAATGTATATCAATGTGTTTTGAACTTGTGCTCATGACTTGGTCATATGCTAATGTTTTTTCTACAGATGTTCAACATGGCCTTTTTGTGACCCCACCTCATGAACAAGGGCAGTGAAATTATTCAAATCCATCACAAATGGTGATTTTGTGATTGCTGTGAGAAATCAACTTTTGCCTTTCACTCTTGTTTATGAAGTGGGGTCATAAGAAGGCTATGTTGAAAATTTGAGGTAAGGATATTAGTTGTGAGCATACATTGAAATATTTCAATGCATACTTGCAACTAATATTATTACCCCAAATTTTCAACATAACCATTTTTTCACACTGCCTCATGAATGTGACAGCTGTCATCTTTCAAATCCTGGCCAAAATGTGTTTTTGCACTTGTGGCAAGTAATGACATTTTGGCCAATATTTTTTAAATGATATCTGTCATGTTCAGGAGTGGTCATGAAAAGAATATGTTGAAAATCTGGGGGTCAAAATGTGAAAAAAAAAACAACTAGGTTATGAAGAAACACTGAATTGACTCATAACTTAATTTTTCCAGATTTTGGTTACCATTTGCCTTGTGTGACCCCACCTCCTGAACATGACAGGTGTCATTTTTAAAACCCCCTCTGAAACTGTGAAATACCTTTTAGAGAGAATTTAAAAAGTTTCACCTATCTTGATCATAACTTCAGATCACAAAAAGACCATTGGAAATTTTGTGCAAAAATGTGGGAGCCCACTGAAAATTAGATATTTGGTCTGATTTTCAAAGGCCCTGTGAATGCCGCAAGCCCTTGGTTTGCCAATCATAGGGCGCAGGGGGCTTGCGGCATTGTCTTGGTGTCAGTCAGGCTCTTAATTCCTGTGTGCCAAATGCCGCAAGTTAGACCAGCTCCCCTCTAGTCTAACTTATGCCATTTGGGGGACCCTTTTTACAGGGCTTTTGCCAAATATTTGGCACAAGCTGTCATAAAGTGTGGAAACTGTCACAACTGTACCTGATATACTAAAAGTGGGTGCAGCTGCAGCAAAGGAGTCTGACACAACTGCACCAAGCAACAGGTTTGATGCCCTGTGTCAACCTTTGAAAATCAGGCCCATTGCCTCTTAGCTGGCCTTCCTGGCATAAATACAATCTAAAAATGTGTGAAAGCAGGACATCACTGAAAATTAGATATTGCATCCTAAGCTGGTCTATCCTCAGTAAATATTTAGTTAGTAAGCAATAAGACATGAGGGTGTGTGCATTAGATATTTATAATGCACTACCAGGGACTTAGTAAGGCATGGGGCCGCAGGACAAGTGCCTTCAGCCCTGGCCATGCATTAGAAATGTCTAATGCACACCCCCGGAGTGTCTTATTGCACTTGTAAAATGGAACCCTGTATTTAAGAGTAATGATACTATTGAAATTAAAAAGGTTAAAATACAAAAATGTTTAATGTTTGATTTATTCTGACATTAAATAGTTCCTCCGCCTGTATAGTTTTTGCTTGACTTTAGGACTTTTGTCTTTAGTAGGTATCCTTAGTTGTAAGTTTTTGTAGTTTTTAAATGTTTGTATTAGTAAGACAAGGATGGAGAGTAAGTGCAGTTTGCTGTGGATTTGAGCCAGCAACAATGAGAGAATAGTTTTATTCTTTTTTTGTAAAATAAATAATTTTGGGGGGCATGAACACAGTTCAGGGTGGTGGGGCAGAATCAGAAGTAATACTGCCATAAGATGGCTGACAAATGTCTGAAAACAGAGTGCAAGCAAATGTTGTTGCCCACCCCACCCCATTAAAGGAAAGCTTTATTTGCTCTTGGAGCAACATTGACCCTCCCCGACAGTCACTGTCATCTGCTTTAGTATGAGTGGGCACTACAGCAACTGAACAATCAGCAGTACCACCAGTAGGCAGGCAGTTATGGGACAGGCAAAGAAAATCGCAGTTAAGTGGAGTGATTGTGCCCCCCCATGCCAGTGCACAGACAGCAGATAAGTAACTGAGTGGCTGGGAGAAAAGCCACGGTGAGTTCCTCAGTGGAGACGTGGCCCCTTATTAAGTCTGCTTATAAATTAAAAAAACATGCTGTTTATGTGTTCTGCAGCCTCTGTTCTTTTTAAAGCTGCCAACTGCACTGTCCATACTTCTGCCTCTGCACCCATCAGTATGTGCAGCGAGTGTAAGTGTGGCACTGCAGTAAGCAGTGTGCGGCCATTGTCGTTGTCCCCTTGCCCCCCTTGAGCTTGGTGTGAGAATGAGAAACAGCCTGCGAGGTGGTTGAGAATTTTTGTTTAAAAAAGAAATTGAAACAAGGTATGTGGTATATAGTACACTTGTTGTGTTAGGTAATTGTGACAACAGCAGCGTGATCAAGAGGTCAGACTGTGGGAGCTACACTGGTTTTTTTGTAGTTGACAGAGTGGAAGTGTGAAGTGAGAAAATACAGTTGATCATTAACTTTGAAATGTATCCTATGTCTCCTATGTGCTTATGTTATATTTACTACAATAAGTTGTCAAGTATGCTTAGTGGTGGGGGCTTTTTGTTTTTAATACATTTACACCAAGATTTCCTTGCTAAGACTGCATAAAAAATGGTGGCATTTTTAAAAATGTTAATTCTATTTAAGAATTCTAAGCCCAAAAGCATTGATCACGTATGCCTTCCAGATGTTATGGGTACCTCCTGCTGGACTTGTTACTAGCCATGAATTAGACACTTCTAATGCATGGCTAACAGTCAATCAGATACCTCAAAAACCTGGTCCCATTTTATAAAATTGTTTAAAAGCAGGACTCTAGTACAGCAGAACTGACCTGTGCATCTATGCTGCTCTGCCCTAGGAAAAATACATTGTCCCCAGAGCCCTGCCCAATAAAAACACAGACTACCACTTGTGTGGATGCTCAGTTGGCAATTCATTTATTATAATCTCTTCCAAATGTCCAATTTCCACAATATTTTCATCCTCATATCTTGCAACCTTATGTTCATCATATCTTTAATATACACAAATTCCATAAACCACATTTTTCTCATTGTTTTCCCTTCTGGCCCCCTGACGTAAATCCAGGAGGCTGCCACAATATTCATAAATAACCTTTCCATTCTTGTTTTCTCTTCTTGTCCCCTCAGACGTACATCTGGGGGACGCTCTCTTCCTTTTCTTCTCTTCTTGTTGGGTATACATGTACACACAAACCACTCATCTGTCTGTTGTTATGCTGTGTCCCTCTGAGTCAGATTATCCCACCCCTTTTGTCCCCCCTCCCCTTTTTCTGTGCCCCTTCTTCTTCTCTGCTGTCCACCTTTGGCAGTCCTGACAGACCTGCTGTCCACCTTCAGCAGTCTGTCCCTCTCCTGCACACCTACCCCTTTCTTTTTCCTGTAGCCCACCTCCAGCTTGCGATAGAAGGTGGGCTTCCCCCCAAGTAGGTGTGCTCCTCCTTTTTTTTTTTTTCTTCTTTTTTTCTGTCTTCACACTGCCCTGCCACAGCTTATTGACACATGGACTGGGGTGAGAGTTAAGGCTGACGACCCCAACACACACCCCGGTGCCTGTTGTTGGGGATGGGGTCAGTGTGGGGTGCAAGGGTTGGCAATGCTAACACCGAATTTCCTTGCTTTTGTCACTGTGGAACAACCCTAACTGATGCATTAAACAGAGTTTTTTGCCATGAATATAGTATCTATTTAGGACAGATGCTTTTCCTTTCTCCTCCTCCACACGCTCCCCCTTATCCCCTTTGATATTAGCAATACCCCCTCTGGACTTTTTCCTTTCACTAATGTATCTATAGAAAGTCTTGTCTCTTTCTTTCACTGTCCATGCTAGTGTTTCCTTGGTTTGGGCCTTTGCCTGCCTTATTGCTTTCTATGCTTCCCTTAGGGAAGTTTAGTATTCCTCCCTATCTTCATCCCACTGCATTCCCTTATATTTCCTGAAGGCCATCCTTTTGGCTCTGATCTTCTCTGCTACTGTTTTTGAGAACCAAAGTGGTTTCTTCCTTCTTTTGCTCTTGCTTTTCTCCCTAACACAATGGGATGTTGCTTCAAGTATTGCAATCTTAATGCTTGCCCACTTTGCCTGTATGCTCTCACCTGTGTTTCATCTTGCCAGGGCTAGGTTAACTCTGTTGGCCATCTTATCAAAGTCTGCTCCTCTGAAGTCCCATATTTTTGCCTTGTAATGTGATGATTTAGTTCTAGTGACCAAATTGAACCATACTACGTGATGGTCACTGACCCCAAGGTGACCTTCTACCTGGAGATCTGTGATCCTTTCCCCGTTAGTCAGTACTAGACCCAGGATATCCCTGTCTCTCTTGGGTTGTTGCCCCAATTGTTTGTGGCCTTCCCCCTGCAGGGAATCCACTATGTGTCTAGTTCTGGTGGATGTTCCTGCTGGTATTGACCAATCTGTATCTGGCATGTTGAAGTCTCCCATTAGCAGAACCTCCCCTGTAGCTGTCCTGTCTTGTATACCTTCTAACAGTAATGTGTCTATGTCTTCCCCCTGGTCTGGAGGCCTGGAGACAACCCCAGTTTGAATGGTTGCCCCATTTCTTGTTTCCAGGGTGACCCACAGTTCTTCTGGCTCCATAAGTGTATTCTGAATTTCTGTAGCTTTGATATTTTCATTGACATAAAGGCCCACACTCTCCCCCTCTCCCCCCCCCTTTTTGCACCTTGGTCTCTTCTGAACAGTACATAGCTGGGTACTGACATCTCCCAAGTGTGGTTACTGGTGAACCATGTCTCGTTAATGGCTACTATGTCCCTTCTGCCCTAGTGCCTCACTGTTATGAATTCCTATTTATTGCACACTAGTACATATTCTATGCTTCTAGCCTCCTCCTTCTTTCCACAACCCCCTGTCTCCAGTCGAGCCTGCTCTGTACCTTGGTATAAGAGTGTAAAGCTTCACTACGTTATCATTGCACTCCTGCTCCTATCTTCCACAGACATAAATCCTAACCCTTGGCCTTGTCCTCCAAGCACCTCGGTGTCCCCATCCACTGCCACAGGAACTTCCCCATCAAGCTTCACTGTCCTTCCCCATGGACTAAAAATTCTCCACCGAAATATACACAGCCTTCTCCCCTAAAGTTGATCTACTCCAGCCTCTGGTTGCTTTGCATGGTTCTGATATTATCATCCTATCTAAAACCTCGCTTAACAATAAAATTGGTGACCCTTCTCTTGCCATCCCAGGCTATACTATATCTCTACAAGACCGGTCATGGAGGGGTTGAAGAGTGGCTGTCTATGTCTCCTCATCTATCTAATTCACCTTCATTCTTTCCGCCTCTGCTCTGAAAGCATATGAGGTGCTTATCTTGCAGCTATCCCTCTCATTTCCCATCCCTATTTTTGTGGCAGGTGCCTATTGTCACCCAGGCCGCACTCCTCTCTTGTTACAGACCTCATCGGTTCCATAGTATACCATACCTCCTTGGGTGAAGTTTATATTATGGATGACTGCAACTTAAACTGGTTATCCCCCACCATGAGCAAAGTATGAAATGAAATTGATGACCATAACTTATCCCAGCTCATCTTTGATCCAACTTGGATCAACCATAGACTGAGTAACCACTCCTTAATCGACTGGGCCCTCACCTCACCTCACACCCACATAGGGTCATTTCAACTGGTGTATTATCAGATACCCTATATGACCACCTCATGACCTTTCTGGTACATAAAATTCACAGAATCAAGGCCCCTCATAAAACCTTAATGACTCACTCATATAAATCTCTGAACCTCACTCTGCCCTTCCATGACCTATCTCATACAAACTGGGCCCCTATAGCCTAAGAAAACTCAATAGACGAAGCTGCAGAATGCCTTAAAGGTAAATTTCTCGACATTTGGAATCAGCACACCCCACTTCAATGCATCAGAGTCCATGGGAGCTACCTTCCATTGATCTCACCTGAACTCATAACTTGTCTAAAAGCATGGGACCAAGCTTGGAAGCTACATAAAGCCTCAAAGTTCCCTAAAGACTATAATGCATATATTTCTCTTCACAAGTGCACAAAAGCCACTCATTTGGCTAAGGCAGACTACTTTAGCTCAACCTTTCAATCCAACATAAACAATCCCTCTAAATTCTGGGACGTCATCCACTCACTCTTCTCCCCCCTCCACTCCTCCCTCCCCCTCCTCAATATAAACAACACCCTTATTACTAATCACCCCAGTGTTGCTACTGAATTTAATTTATACTTCACCTCTTGTGCCTCTTCTTTCCTATCCTCCTTACCGTCTGCTAGGCCATGTGCCCCCCCTCCACCTCACCACACACACTGCTCCAGTCTACTTGTTTCTTTCACTAAAATTGTCCCTTCTGACACCTTGGGTGCCTTGCTTGCCTTAAATCCATCCAAAGGCAGTTCATCTGATGGCTTAGACCCCAAGCTGCTATATCTCTCAGCTATGGCTATCTCTGCCCCAATGTCTGACCTCTTCAACCTTTCATTCGAAATGGCAGCCATCCAGCATGTTTGGAAGCATGCCATTGTTCTTCCCCTACCTAAGGGTGGTGATCCTTCCTCACCTGGGAACTACCATCCCATATCCCTCCTTCCCACTCTTGTCAAACTGCAAAAACACTTGGTTCTTGCCCAACTCTCTTCTTATATCTCTAACTCCAACTTTTTCACTCCCTTCCAATCTAGTTTTTGGAAAACCCACTCCATCACCACCTCCATGATTAGACTTACTGACTCCATCCTCTCAGGGATGGACAGTGGTCAAATTACATCTGCCATTTTTGTTCACATAGCCAAGGCTTTTGACACAGTTTCCCACACCCTACTACTAAACTCCCTTTCCTCAGCAGATCTGACTGACTCCACCACTAACTGGTTCAGAGCCTACCTTGTAAGTCTGACACAGTCAGTCAGAATTGCTGACTCTATATCCCCATCAACACTGGTGTTCATGAAGGGTCTGTTTTGGGCCTGTACTTTTCTCCATATTTCTTAATGACCTACCATCTGCCTGTACATTATCTTCAATACATATGTACACAGATGACAAAGTCCTCTACTTCTCTGGACAGTACCCCACTAATGTTGCAAACAGACTTCAGCAGGACTTCAGTAATGTTCAGCACTGGTTTTGCTCTCATCAACTTTTTCTAAACGCAGAGAAGACAGTCTCCATGACCTTCATCAAAGACTCTTTAGGCTCCCCTCCCTGCCATCCTTCCACACCCAAGATGGGACAGTTCTTAAGGACACCTCCTCATTCAGATATCTGGGTGTTTGGCTTGACCAACATCTCACCTTCTCTGGTCATGTGGTAGCCATCCTGAAAAAGCTGTGCCCCAAGCTCGGTGCTCTATACAGGAACTGAAACTGCCTCCTTCTCCTGGCTAGGCACAAACTTGTCCAGAAGATTATCCTACCTATTTTCAACTACTGTGATGTAGTCTACAATGCCGCTCCCAAGAACTTCTTAGCCAGATTGGATACTCTCTTCAACTTCTTCTGTCACTTCACTCTGACTCTCCTCCTCCTCCTCCTCTCACCCGCCATTATCAACTCTACCACTTCCTGGCATTTCTCTCACTAGAAAATAGACATCTCCGTCATTGTGCTAAATTTGTCTCTAAATTCTGGTTTGGATAGCTCCCATCCTATCTCACTTCGTCTCCATCAGTCCTCCCTCCCTCTTCCCATTCACTTAGATCTTATGACTTACATTCCTTGGTTGCCCCTCATTGGTCTACCACTGTAGGCCAGGGTGCTTTCTCGTATCACTTCCCAAAACTGTAGAATTCACTTCCTCACCAGATTCGCCACTCCTCCTCCTCCTCCTCTTCTATAACTTCAGCCCTACATAACTTCCTCTCTGTGAATTGTACCTGCAATTAACCTACTTGGTATTCCTGACCTACTCCTCAACTTCTATCAATATATTCAGTAACTATTCTGAATTACAGCTCCCTTCCAGCCCTACTACTTTCTTTCCCTGCAGAGTACCCTACCTGGCCATTCCTTTGGATCATCTATAACTAACAACATAACTATGATTTTAGATTTATATTAATCAGCAACTATCAATATATCTATAACCTTGATTTCTATTCATCTGCTCCCCTCCCAGCCTCGCTACCTTTCTGCCTCTGCTGTTACTCCCTATCCACCCCTTTCTTTTGGGCTAAATGGTATCATCATCATGAATTTAAGGTGTTATCCTAATGTAATGCACTTGACCTGTCCATTGTGACCTCTGTAAACAATTGTACTCATATGCTGCGCTTAATATGTTCTTTCTGTTATTTGCTATTCATCTCTGCCAATATTGTTGTATTAATGTTTGCTGGTGTATGTATTTCCACTACCCTTTCACCCAGAATGCACCGTGAGATGAGTCACTTGTTCAGTGTGCCTTTGCCGGTGAAACATTTCAATAAATAAATAAATAATTCCAGGTGGCTGGGACAAAAGCAGAAGAAGAGGAGAGATTTAAGAGATCAGACAGTGGTGATGCGATTACAGGGACAGATGGGTATAGGAGCTTAAGATCAAGCCCATTAGTTGAGTTGCCCTTAGAAGGGTTGAGTGTGAGGAGAGCTTCCAAGGTGTCAGTAGGAGAGGCATTGGAGAAGGAGAAAGAGTCTGTTTCAGAGGGGAACATTTCATCTGGTGCTTGGGGATGGTGGGAGAGAAGAGAGAAGAGGATGGAGGGAGGACAGAGGCACAGGAGGTAAAACAGGAGTTAAATTCAGAGGTAACAGTAGTAGGGGTCAAATATTAAGGAGTTATTTAGTTTAAGTAGTGGGGTAGATGGGTTTGAAGGGGGTAACAGAATGTGGACTACCTTCCAGATTTTGAAAGGTTGTTAATGATTGTTTGGAAGGTAGAGTGGAAGTATTTGACCTTAGCCAGTCTGATAGCCTTGGTGCATGAGTTTTGAAGTGTATGGTATAGCTAAAAATCAATTTGCAGCTTAGAAGCTTTATGAACCTTCAATGCCTGGTCATGAGCATGTTGGCAGACCAGCAATTCTGGAGTGATCCAAGGAAGGAGAGTTCTGTGAACTCTGGAGTACCTGACTGGGGCATGTTGGTTCCAGGAATGGAAGAATTTATCTTTGAAATAGTCCAGAGCTTCATCAGCTGAATTAGCTGAGGAGATAGGAAGCCAGTCAGAGTGAGCAAGTTCATGGAACAGGGGAGCGAGGTCCAAGGATTTATATGATCTAGTTAGTAAGATTTTATGAGGAGCCTTGAGTCTATATATTTTGTGAACCATATAGATCATGTGATGATTGCTTAAAGCATCAGGAAGTGTGAAAGACTGGATGACCCTGTGCAGATGGGAAGTGAGGGCCCAGTCAATTAGTGAATGATTTAAAGTTTTAGAATTCAACCGGGTTGGTTCCTGGATCAATTGAGTTAGTTTATGGGCAGCTATGTCATTATGGACATTTCTTAGGAAGGAGGATAGCCAGTCTTGGTTGAAATCCCCCATAATGAAGAGTTCCACAGAGGAGGTGTGGGAGACAGTGGAAATTATGAGGTTAGTGGCAATAGAAGTAGGGAGGCATGGGTGGCAGTATACCCCAGCCATGAAGATGGGGACAGAGAAGGGAAGGGATAGCCATATGATGAGGCCCTCATAAACTGCTGGGAGGGATATGGATAAGATGGCCATATATTGGATGGAGGAGATATACATTACCACTCCTTCACCCCTTCCTGCATGGTCTTGTCATGCAGTGGAGAAGCTGAGGACAGAGATAGAATTATCAGATATTTTATTATTAAGCCAGGATTCTGTAAGTATAAGTATGTCCAGGGTGTGAGATACAGTGAGAGGTAATAGTAGATCAAGATTAAGTAGTAGGCTTTGAATATTGAGATGGAAAAGTACAAGTCCATGGGGGAGGTCAGGGGAGTTGGAAGGTGAAGGACTAGGGTTGGGATTAATATCACTAGAGACTAGAAGTAGTAATGTGATGATGAGGTAATGAAGTTTGGAACTCTTATACCATGGTTGTGATGTGAGCTTGCCTGATTTTGAAAGTGGGGAATGAGAAGGTGTTATATGTATTTTCAGTAAATGTAGTATGGCACAGGAGTTAGGGACTAAGAGGTGAGATACATTAGCAAGGTAAAGAAAATAGGACCAGATTGGATGTTGAGGTGTAGGGGTTACAGCATATGCAAACATCAGAGTAGTTAAGATAAGTATGCATAAATGTGGTAGAATGGTAGAGGTATATACTAAGGGGATGTTGGGGGAGGGTTGACCATAGGTAAAACTGATAATAGCAGATAAGATGTGACTACTAACATGATGAGGTATTGTAGTTATGGAATGTACAAGTACAGACAACAATTAAGAGGAGCTTGAGAAAAAAAGAAAAAACAATAAGAGAAGAATAAGATTTTTTACTATGATTACAAGCATGTGAGAGTAAAGGGTGACAATTTTGTTTAGAGCATAGGCTGGGTTATATTGACTACAATAATGAGTGTTTAGTAAAGACAAACTAAAGTCCTTAGTGATGAATAGTATAAGGAGTGAATGGAGAAGTCAGCACTTAGCTAACCAATCAGGGGGAGGGTTTTGAGAGAGAGAGAGGGAGGGTGGTGAGGCAGAGAGGAAGCAGGAAAGAAGTAGTATTAGCAGAAAGCACAACCAACTATTAAAGCCAGATTGATAGTAAAAGCTAAATCGAAACCAAAGTAGCTGTAAGTATAATTGGGCAATAAAGCCACATCGAAGCTTAATGCTAGTTCACAACAGAAGCAGCTGTGTGCAGCACTCTGAATAAATTCATCTATACACAATTTCATACATTTAAAGCATACGTCTCCTAATCTGAACTAAATATAGGCTTAGAAACACTTGACAGCCATCCAGTGTGGCTGAACAAATGGCTACAGAATTCAAATAGCTGAAACTGGCCCTCTTGCTTCTGCATACCTTTCCATGAGCAGGTGGGCAGCGGTGACTGCATGATCTGCGTTGTTGGTGAAGGAGTGCCGCATTAGAGGCTTCTGCCTAAAGGGAGGAGGAAGGGGAGTTGGTATGAGTTATATGTTCAGCTTAATTGGGGGGAGGGTTTAAAGAGAGAGTGAAAGGTTGGCAAGGCAGAGAGGGAGCAGAAAAGAAGTACTATTAGCAGAAAGCACAACCAGCTACTAAAGCCAGATCGCTAGTAAACACTAAATCGAACCCAAAGTAGCTGTAAGCACAATCAGGCAATAAAGCCACATCAAAGCTTAATGCTAGTTCACACCAGAAGCAGCTATGTGCAGCACTCTAAATAAATTCAGCTTTATACAGTGTCATACATTTAAAACATACATCTCCTAATCTGAACTAAATGCAGGTTTATAAACACTTGAGAGGCACGTAGAGTGGCTGACAAAATGAAGCCAGAATTTGAATAACTGAAACAGGCCCTCTAGTTTCTGTGTACCTTTCCTTAGGTGGGAGGCCAAACTGTGACGCTGGATCAGCCACAGTGGTGAAGGAGCGCCCAGTATGGGGTTTCCACCTAAAAGGTGAAGGATGGGTAGTTTGTATCATTTATATGTTCAGCTTAATCAGAGCGAGGGTTTTGAGATATAGGGCAAGGGTGGCAAGGCAGAGAGGGAGCAGGAAAGAAGTAGTCTTAACAGAAAGCACAACCTCCTAATCTGAAGTAAATGCGCGCTTAGAAACAGTTGACAACCATCCAGTGTGGCTGAGGAAATGGTGCCAGAATTCAAATAGCTGAAACTTGCCCTCTTCATTCTGCGTTCCTTTTCTTGGGTGGGCAGCCAAGCAGCGACAGCAGGATCAGCCACAGTGGTGAAGGAGCACCAGGTCAGGGTCTTCCACCTAAAGAGAGGAGGAAGGGAAGTTGGTATGAGTTATATGTTCAGCTTAATCGGGGCTATAGTCCATCACAAATGTTATTGGACTGTTTTCAGTTCCTTCTTTTATTCTGGGTTTTAAAAGTTCAGTGTGTGGAACTTGTTGTGCTCTCATTGTGGCACCACCTACTGTTTTCATTGAATAGTCCCTTTGTTGGATCTGGCCAACGGCATCCCCGCTTCTATCTTGCATGTTTTTGTGAGGGTGAAGTTTCTTTTTATTCCAAGGAAATGAGCAGAGTGGATACTGTCAATGGGAGTACAGGAATTGGAGCTCTTGGCCCTCAAAATTGTATTACCAAATATCTCTTTACGGTAGGGGAACACATATCAGTATTGTTTGGGCCTACTTCAATATAGATGTCTAGGTACTCAGTCACTGTAATTTCCTTCTCATATGTGCATACCAAATTAATATTATTGTAATTCATCCAATTCACAAATTGCTGCACTGAGTCCATTTCCCCACTGCAGACACACATAATGTCAACAAAATTAAACCATCGTATAATGTGTCTAAGGTTAGGATTGGACTCGTGCAGCATAGAATTTTCCTCCCACCAGGATAGAGGTTAGCATAAAAGGGCACTAGTGATATGCCCATGGCTGTCCCTTTTAGCTGCAAGAAATACTGCTTGTCAGACACAAAATAGTTATGATTTAGAACAAAAGACAGTAATTGCACTGTGAACTGGTGACGTGTATTCATGAGATCAACGTCCGTGGTGAGAAAATGTTTTCTGGGTCTGATACCCTGTTCGTGCATTATACATGTATTACAATGGTTAGATATCAATTGTTAACCAACAATACAATATATGGAGATGGCCAAATAATGGTATTCTATCCCATATAAAAAAAATCCTGGTAATACAACAGTACCCAAAGTGATAATACCATCATTGACAACTGATAATACTATCGTTCAGAACTCGTAATACTATCGCTCGAGCTCTGAATGATAGTATTATCACCAAACCAGAAAAGCACACCTCCAAACACTTAAATGCCATAGGCCTGTTCCAGACATCATCACAGCAACCTCTTAGCATGCGTGGTGACATTTAGAAAATCATGCCTCTTGATTCGATGTGCTTTCTCCGAGTGCGAGCAAAACAGTTGGAAAAACATGGTGGCTGTCTCTCACTTACCGAGAGAAAATCGTCCCTTCGCTCCAGTACCACTGCTTTGCAACACAATTATCTGTCTAATCCTACTGAAAACACCAGATGAAGGTAGGACTGAAATCCAAACAAAACTTGCTCAAGAGAGACTCCGAGCGAGTGAACAAGCAGGTGTGACAGAATGGGATGGGGTGGAGACGGAGACTGAGACAGTCAGTGTCTGAGTTTTCACTAAGAGGAAGCCTGCCCTCACAGTACCACACAAATAAAACTCGCATCCATATATTACAAAAAAAAAAATAGGTGAGTGTCCATTACTTGAGAGAAATACCATCTCGAGGTTCTGGGGACAAGGGAACCTCTCGAGCTTCGCTCTCAAGGTTCCTTTGTCCCCACAACCTCTCGATGGTATTACTCCCTTGTAATAGACACTCACCTATCTATTATTCTATTTATTATAGCAGTCAGGGCATTCCCTCTAATTTACTAATCAGATCCATAGTGTCTTTAATATACTGTATGTTGGACAATTAGGAACACTCATTTTCAGAAAGAATTCCACAAATCTGGAAAGACCCTCATTGAGAGACCCAGTGCCTGAAACAATGGATTTTCCTGGAGGGTCCTTCACAGATTTGTGTATATTGGACAAAATGTAGAAAGTGGGGTATATAGAGTGGTCTGTTTTCAAAAAGGCCAATTCCTCTGCACTAATCCACCCTCTTGCCAAAGCCCCATCTATCAATTCATCCAGAATGCCCTTGTAAGATCTTATATTGTCAAATGTTAATTTCTTGGAACACTGTGCATCACACAGTTGTCTTTTAATTTCAAGTATGGATTTTACCCCATCCTGCAGAACCACCATTCTCCCTTTGTCAGCTGGCTTGTGGATAGTTTATTTATTTGTTGCCAGTTCTGTAATAGCCTGTCTTTTTGGGCCAAAATATTGCAGAATTGTGGTTGTGCAGGTTTGGACAGAATTTTTGAATTTCTTGTTTAACTAGATTCTCAAACACTCTCACATCTGGGGGCCCTGATTCTCAACCAAGCCTTATGATGGGAGGAAGATGTGGCAAATAGGAGCTTGCAGTGATGGCTGGTGCACCAGAAACCCTGCACCCAATTATTGTACGGGAGGGGTCCTGACACCAAACACCAGCAGATTGCAGCAGCTGCTCTCATGCACCACACAAATAGCACATGAGAGGAGTTTGGCAAAGTGTGCGGCATACAGGCATGGACCACTGATCCCACTGCACAGCACAGGAACATGCTGAGTTCCCAGGGAGCCAATGCAGACTGCAGTGCTGGATGGGGTGCTGGTGGCAGATGGGAAATTTTGTGTGAACCCCGGACACTGGCAGACATGTCAAGAAGCATGCCTACTGTGGGTCCAGTAGGCAGGTGGGCCACATAGCAGGGGACTGGGTCTCAGTGTCCCTGGTGCAGTCTGTACCTGGCCAGACATCTGCGTTCCTCTGTGCATGTCCCATGGCTGCCCACATGTCTTGGCACCAGACCAGACCATGCTTCTGCCCAGTACTGCCTGTAGGGGTGGAACAAGGACTATTAGACCACCTTTTGGGTGATCTAACTCCTGATGGGTCTGGCCAGCTGTCAGAATCCTGTTTAAGTGGATGGTGCAGCTTGCAACTGCTGCAAGCCCCCTAGCACCCTGGTGCACTCCTGACCTTGGTGCAGGCCTGGCACACAACTGATCAGGCACATGGGGTCCCCAGTTGGCCACAGCCAGCCTTTCAAAATTGGGAATGCCACAATTTTTGATGCAAGGTGCTCCTTGCATCAATTCTGTTTAATGCAAGCTCCCTGTGTCAAATTTTGGGGGGTTGAGAATTAGACCCTGGGTGTCTAGGTTCTGTGGGGCAACAGGTGCGTTTTGCCATAAACCCCGTTCTGTATTGTTTAGACAGCAGTGATTTGCATGATCTATATTGGGCTCACATTCAGCATTATAATCGTCTTCCCTCTTTTTGAACATATATTCATTATGAACATTTTCCAAAGACGACAGAAGCTCTAAATTGTTTGATAAGTGCATACGGTGAGGGCATATGAATTCTGCATTTTCTCCTGTGTCAACAATAACTATAGTTGTGGCAGCATTTTTGTCCCTGTAAGCACCCCCATAAGTCTGTCAGCCACTAAGAGTGGATGCATCACTAAATTCCTTTATTTCTTTTTTTATTATTATTCTTTTCTTTTTGTGGAGCTGGCAGGTAGCTCTTGTCTGGCTCATCTCTCCTGTCCCAGTGTGGAGTCAGCCAGGCCATCATGGTGCCTGCCAGCTCCATTTTTCCAATGTTTTCTCCAGGGATCACAATTGTACAATGGGCAGAGTGGTTTGGCTCCACCTCTGCAGAGGCAGCCTTACACCCTAAACATGGGTCCTTCCCATTCTGGCAGCATGCCTGTGCTGACACCTAGCCACTGCTGTGTGTCAGGCAACAGCACACTGCGCTAACCCCCATCCCCTTGGAAAGGAGAGCTGTCTGCAGACACTCAATCCTTCCACACCTCTGCTGACCCTCGAGCAACCTGAGTCCATTCCTGAACTTGGGTTGCCAACGTGGCGCAAGGTGTGGCATTCAGTGCCTCAACCCTCAGTGCCACCGGGCCAAGTTCCTTTATTTCTTAAATAGTCATCCATTCCAGTAGTAGGACTACAAACTATTGCTTTTGGTAGTTGAGTCCATAATGTTAGCACCCGTTGACTAAAATTCTTTCGGATGAGATGTTAAACTGAGTTACCATCTGCATCTTCTGGTAGTGGTTAAGGTGGATGTTAAAGATCCCATGGCACTTATCGAAAAGAGTAGGGGAAGTTTTTATTGAGAAAAAACATAACATCACAAAGAAAAAGAGCAAATTAAAGAACAATATATTACATATCACCATAAAAGAAAAATTCTTCACAACATAGGGAAATGTTTCCATAAAACTATCATTTGGTCATTAGAATAATGCTTTCTGTCAGTTGCATATAAGGAAAGTAAATCATTATGAACAGACTCAATTATAACTGAATAAGAAATCTGTTGCTGTTGTAACACAAATTTACATCGGGCTTGCTATAGAAAATACTGTAATAAAGCAAAGAAAACATTTAAGGTACTTTTATGATAGATTTTCCAAGTCCCTGTATAATCTCCCAGAATGAGAGTATTATATGTTAATGACGAAAGATGTGGCATTTTCCAATAAAGTGCTGCTTGTGACCAAAAAGCCTGACTATCTATAAAGAAATGCTGTTGACTCTCTTCCATATTAATACATTGTGGTTTTAAACAATATCTGTCATCTCGAGGTTTGTATTTCATGTTTCCCCTGACACCTAATCTTCCATGGGCTGACATCCAAATAACATCCCAAGTTTTGACTGGGATTCTATAATCTGTCAATTTATGTAGTGCTGAGATCATTTTAGTGGGGGTACACTGAGGAAAAAGCAGTGTGATTTTCTGGACTTCATAAACAATATGAGCATAAAAAGTTTTCCGAGACAATGTAAGTAATTTTTGCAGTGGAATCTTCCACTGATAAAGTTTCTAAAGTATGGCAAGTCCATACTTAGGTAAGGAGTCAGATAAAATGATTTTTGGGGGAAATAAAGACCATTTAAAGAAATATTTGTGCCAAATGGACTGGACCCAGAACTGCCAAGTTAACGAGGGCTGAGTCCAAAGAAATGAAAATGATGAAAGCAAAAAGTTAGAATGGAAAAAACAACGGATTAATCATATGAGCGCCATCCTTTTGGGAAGGTACGTGTAGTCTCTCTTTATAGGGTTAAGTCTGTTTCCCAGAGCATCTGGAAAAAAATGCTATATAGCCTAGTTTCTATAGAGGCGGGGGAGGAAAAACATGACTTGTGTATGTAAACTGGGGCAATAAAAACTGTTTAATAATCGCTACTCTTTTTTGTTTACTAAAGGTCCAGTTTTTCCAGAGATTTACCTTTGATTCTCCTATCTCGAATCTTTTTTCCCAATTATATAGTGCCATATCCTCAACTCCAAACCACACCCCTAATATTTTTTGAGGAATGCAAGATACAGGTATATCAAAATTGGTAGAGACTACTGAAGGAGTAGTTTGTAAGGGTATTATAAAGCTTTTTCCTATATTTAAGGACGCACCGGAAAATTCTCCAAAAAAAGAAAAAATCTCTAATGCTCTTTGTAATGAGACATTTGCTAATAGCAAAGTAACATCATCAGCAAATGCTGTAATTTTTACTTTATCCAACCAAGGGGAGGGGGAAAGTCCCATAATCTGATGGTCAGAGACAATACTTCTAATGACTGGGTCCAAAATGAAAGTATACAGTAAAGGGCTTAAAGGGCAACCTTGCCGTACACCTCTCTTAATTTTAATTTCAGAACCCATTAGTCCATTCACTAGTGGAATAGTGACTGCCTGGCTATATAGGTTAATTATCCATTGAACAAATATTTCCGGAATGCCATAATGAGTTAAAACAAAATATAAATAGGAGTGACAGACCGTATTGAAGGCTTTTGCTTGATCTAAGGCCACTATAATGCCTGAACCTGAAGAGTTTTGTGACAACGTGAAAAATATCTCTTACTAAATACAGGTTTTGTTGCAGAGTTCTAGTGGGTATAGAACAAGTTTGTGCTGGATGGATTAAAATTTCTGCAGCTTTTATTAATCGATTATGCAAAATCTTAGTTAATATTTTGTAGTCGGTGTTTAATAAACTAATCGGTCTCCAATTAGATACCAAACTCTTATCACCCTTTTTATATAAAAAGGTGATAAGCGAGGTAGACAGGGTTTTAGCAGTTGGGATATTCAAAACTGAATTAAATACTGGAGGCAGAAAGAATTCCATATATTTAGAACAAGTTTTATAGAACTCATTTGGTATGCCATCCAGACCTGGAGCAGTTCCAGACTTCAAATGTTTTATTACCTTTGCAACTTCATAAGAAGTAATAGGAAGTACTAATGATTGTAAAATATATTCTGGAAGTTTAGGTATAGTGGGGAGTTTATTAAGTGGAAATGCTTCTATAAGTAATGTGGGTGAGGACAAGAAATATTCTTGTATATATTGTTGGACAATAGATAATATCCCTATCTCAGTGGTAACTAACTCCCCCTGAGAATTAACAAGACCTGTCATTACAGTATTAGTAAGACGGTTTTACAGGCCTGGAAGGATCAGACATAGGACTATGTTTTATCCATATTTGAATTCTAAATCTAAAGATTTTGCCCTATCATATTGAAAATCCTTCATTGATTTTTTATTGTTGTAATTTGGGAATGAAGTAAGGAGCGTTCTTTAGGCGGTAAGGACATTAATTTGTATAGTTGATTTCTATGTAATAAATATTGAAGATATTCTGAGTTTACTTTAAGTTTACCCTTAATAAACAAAGATTTAACCTCACTTTTCAATTGTATCACCAATCATAATAATTATCAAAGAAACCCATAGTGGAGAATTTAGCAGTAAAAAAACTTTCTAATTTAGAAAAAGAATTTTCGTCCTGCAAAAAGGAAGTGTTTAATCTCCATCTGCAGTGTAAAGAGGGAAAAATAGGGGGAATATGAGTCAATGAAAGATTACTTAATAAAATATTATGGTCCGAAAATTCAGTAGGTAAAACTGAACAATTTTTTGGAAAAAGATATCGGGAAACAAAAAACATATCAATGCGGGTTGAAAAAGTGTGTCTAAAATATGTTTCACCGCCCTGTGGGTGTAGGCTTCTAAAAACGTCTTTGAGGCCTGAATCTTTAATCAGTTTATGAAGAAAATTGGAATCGCAATATATCTTTTTCCCAAGTAGTTTGTTCATATTGTTATCTAGAGAGCAGTTAAAATCTCCTCCCCAAATAATATGTTGCCTAGTTAGCAAAAAGGGTTTAACCTCTTCAAAAATCACTATCCGAGATAATTTTGTCTGGGGTGCATACAAATTAATCAAACGAAAGTAATATTCCCCAAAGAAAAAATCTAAAATTAACAACCTACCAGGTTTAAGGTCCATTACTCGAGATATTTTAAATGATGTATTTCCAAATAATACCCCGAGCCCGTCTGCAACATCTGAGCCAAATGTCCAGAAGGAAGGACCCCAAATCCATTTCCTTTGTAATTGTGTCACTTCAAAAAGAGATGTTACCCTGGTCTCTTGTAAAAGAATTATGTCCAATTTTAAAGACCCCAAATACATCAAAATAGGTAAATGTCTTTGGAATGTTTTCATACTACAGACATTGTATGAGGCCAATTTTAATATGGTCATAAGGAATCAAAGAATGTCAAGGACTATTTTTTTGACTGACCTTCCTTTTCTTCCTTTTTTTTCCTTTCTTTTCCTTTCTTTTCTTTCGCTAGCTCTGTTGTTTTACTCTCATCATCTTCGGTAATTAATTCTGATACATGAGAGGTATCAGATTCAAGTCTGATTCCTAGGGTCATCTTGAAGAAGGAAAGAAATTCTCTGTAGGTAAAAGGGTTATGGGGGACTGTTTTATAGAAGCCCTAGTAAGTCACCTGCTTTTGATGGTTTCGAATGGGGGAGGCATAGAAAGGCCAACAGTTTGTTTACTGGAGGCGGAAGGTTTGGAAGCAGTAGGGCTATCTGCAGAAATATGGGGTTCCTTAAAAACAGTCCCTGTCATTTTAGGGATAACCACATGGTCTGCCGCTGGAGGGGTTGAAGGCATAGAGGCAGTTTTATCAACAGGTCCATGCTTTTTGCCTGAGCTTTCTTTGTAACTCGTCTTGATCCCAATCTTCAGTGCAATTTCTGCGGGCCCAGGGGCACTGGTGAAAGGCGTGGCCTTTTTCGCCATGAAGGTTGCACTGAAAAAGTTAGGTACACATATCTAAAGAGTGACCAAAACCTCCACATAAGGGCATTTCAGCACACAGACACTACTTATATGGGTTTTAGCTCACACTTGTAGCAGGCTCTGGGTTGTCCACCATAAAAGCAAACTCCTCTATCTTTACCTAAAAGAAACTATTGGGAAGATGTACTACCTCAGAGTTGACTAGAAAAGGTTTTACTTTAAACTTCCAGCTCCCAAGCCATATGCTTTCAGAATCTAATAAGGCCTCTGGCGGGCTCAAAATGTCACAGTTAGACTGCAACCAATGATAAATATCACTGACATTTACCCCTTCGTTATGGAACATGATTGTAATATAGTGAATTTGAGGTCTAGTGAGTGGGATAACAAAAAAAAGGGGTCCAAATTGGGGTAGTCTTAAGGGTAGTATACTTATCTCAAAATTTGTCTAGAAGGGTATGAGACTGGAAACTAACATCAAATGAGTCCTCACCTGAAATGTGGATTAAGGCATATATATCTGAGGCAGAAAAACCCATAGAGAATTTTAACAGCTGTTTAAACACATAATACCTGTCTGGATGCTCAGGGAGACCACCTTTATAGCGTATCCTAACAGCATTACGTCTCGGGGCCTGTTCTAATTTATTTTTAAATAACTCCGACATAGGAGGCCTGGTTTGGGAGTCTGTACCCCCTGCCTGTGAGGGCATTTCAATACTTTCCCTTACAAACCCAGCAGTATCATGAAAAGAGGTAGTTGGTTTCGGAGAAACCAAAGTACTCTCCCCACCCTCAGTGAATACAGCGCTTTTAAATGAAGTGTCAGAAATACCTGGGCCCAGTGATGCTGAATCGGTGGCATGCTTAGTAATGGAAGAGTCCGATGAAAAGGTAGTCCAATTCGGATCAGGAATCCAACGTCAGGAGTCCGTTTTGCGCCATCCTGCTCCTGTTAGAGCCAAATCTTCCGACCAGTCGACAGGGGAATCCTGTGGGGCCTTTTCCTGTAGTCCAAAACGCCGTCGCATAACCTGTGACACTCGTTGTCCATTTGCGAAATCTGTCCCTGTCGCATCACGTTCTCGGGGAAATCTGTTCCGCCTGAGCGCTCGACTCTATACCAGTCCCTGGAGTCATAGAGGAACATACTGAATCCAAACTCGATGCTGCTGGCTCCACGATCCTCTCAGTTACCAAACTCCCGCTTGCTGGAATATCTCCAGCCACCTCCAAAGAACTCGTTCTTACTTCCGGTGCTGTTTCCAGTAAGGGAGTATCCACGGACAATTTGGGTGAGTCTTTAAACGGAGAACAAGCCGCATTCTCAGGAACCTTGCTCAAATCAACCTCCATCTCCAATGATAGTTGCTGTAATGCTGCCATCATGCAGCGTGACGTCAGCGAATCACCCACTGATGGCAACTAGGCAGCCAGTAGGGGAATTTCCCCGGTGTCCTAGCCAAATTTCTCTCATTCACTAAAAAAAAAAAAATACCACCAACAGCTTAATCTGGTTCAAGGCCAGTTGGCATTCATCTGCATCCCCTTCCCCTGGGTCATGCCTGAAAATAGACAGGATTTGTCTAGTGCACTTACCTGGTAAACAAAAACTAAACTAAAATAAAAATAAATAAAAAAATATGATTTCCTAAGGTTTGTTCTAACATGGTTTCTCATTCATTGACAGACATAACTTCTAAAGTTAAAATACATATCCTTCCTTTTTAACTGTCAGCATATCATTAGCTCTTTATTATTTATAGTTTTGTAGACTAGTATCATGTCCCCTCTTATGTCTCAAGTTTTAGAAAACTCAAGTTGAGCTTCTAATTCTGTCCCTAAAACCATCTTGGTAAATCTTCTCTGGACGCTCTGCACCCACTTATTGTCACTCTTGCAATTTGGGGACCAAATCCTGTCACAGTAGTCAAGGTGTGGCTTACAACTGCCCAGTTCTATTGCAGCAGTACCTCAGACTGTCTACTGGCAAAGTTTATATGGTTACAATGCTCTATCATCCTGAGTCTGCATGTTATGTTTATGCTTTGGTTTCTTTCTACTTTCATATTTTTCAAGACGTATTTACCAGTTACATAATTCTCCTCACTAGTTTAGTGCCAATGTACTTTACAACACATTTGTAAGGATTATAACATTTGTAACTCATTTTGGCCTTACATGTACACTTTACTACACAAGCAAGGTTCTTATGTAATCTGTTGGTTTTTGTGATTCTGCTATTGCACCTAGTTTGGTATAGCAACAAATGTAGTTGTCCATGAATCAATTTAATCGTGCATATCTCCGATGTAAATGTTAAATAGTGTAGGTCAGAGGATTGACCCTTGTGGGACTCCTCTACTAACATCCCTCATATTTTTGTTCCTGCCATTTATCCAGTTCACAATCCACCTCACAATAACCTTATTTATTAACAAATCTTTTTTTTCTTTCTTTCTTGTATCTGTGTCAGAAACCTTTCTGATATTGGGTTAGATCACATCTACCAGTTTCCCCCAATCAAATGGTCGACTAATGGGGTCAAAAATCCCAGTAAGGCTGGTCTGACAGGATTTATTTTTGTTGAATTCATGTTGAGTATCATACACTAAGTTGTTCCCCTTAACGTATCCCTCTGCATAATCCCTAATTGCAGATTGTTATTTTGCCGAGTATGCTTGTCAAACTAACTGTTCTATATTGTAATTTACTACTGTATTTGATCCTTTTTTAAAGATTTGAATCATCAATATCTCATTTCTATCATCAGTTCTCCTGTTTTCAGTGATAAAATCATTATTTCTGCTAGCGGTTCAGCCAACTGAGATGCCAATTATTTTAGAATGCTGGGAGGTAGCCCATCGGGCCTTGGTACCTTAGTGGTTTCAATTTTTTTTTTACTTTTCTTTTACCTCCCTAACATGGAAACTTAATGCCTCAGGATATGTCATTATTCTGGGGCTGATTACATCTACTTCATCAGACTTATTATACACTGGAACAAAGAAAGTATGAAAGACCTCTGACATTAAATTTTCCTCTTCAGTCACCATCTCATTCACTTTTAATGGTCAAACTGATCTGTCATTTTGCTTGATACCATTAATGTACAGTATTTGAAAAACATTTTATAATTATCGTTGGCTGTTTTAGTGATTTTTGTTTTCAAATCCCTTTAGCTCTCCATATCTCTTTTTTTTATCTGCCTTTTGTATTTTCATGAAAACCTTCTCATTTTGTGTGTACCTGTTCATCTGAGTTCCTTAAATTTCCTTTATCCATCTAAGCACTTTCCTGATCCAGCCAGTTATCTATAATTTGTTTTTTGCTGTCTAAATATTTCTTTAATTTTGATATTCTTGGTACAGTATGTCACTCTTTTATTAATCATAGTTTTAAACATGTTCTCTTTTTTGTTTGCACTGCTACTTGCATCTTCTGTTTCCCTGCCCTAGTCCTTTAAGAAATGTATCATACTCTTAAAATCAGCATTCTTATATTATAACATTTTCTACCTTTTTTCCTTGATTATTACAGGCATTATTTTGTACCAAGCCATGTTGTGATTACTGTTTCTGAGTGGTACATTGTCAACACAGTCAATAACTTATCCCTCTGTGTTACTTAGTATCAGCTCCAGAATAGCCTTTTCACTTGTAGGTTCTGCTAACTGCTTTGTAATATTAAAATCATTAAACAGATTACAAAATTTACTAGCACTTGTTTTCCTTGCTGTATTTTATTGACAGTCTGTTCCCCTTATGTTTAGGTTCACAGTAATGGGCATTTACCTCTTTTCAGCTGTATATCTACTGTCCTCCCTGAGGACCTCAGGCCTGATTCCAAGATGGCCAGTGTAACTTGCACACAGTTGCAAGTTACACCAGTCGTCTCTACTCTAAGGACCCTATGCTGCATTCTAGAAGTGGCAGGGTCCTGGCAGTTGTGACCTGCTATATACGCCATACATGTGGCAGTAGCCCATGCATGGTGTATATCTGCCACAAGTTGCAACTCATGATGAATGCCAGGCAGCCCCCCCGAAGCACCCCCCCAACCCAGAACACCACCAGCCGCACCAGGGGGCATGGCGGGGGAGGATAGGTGACACAGATGTTGGGGGATATGCTGGAGAGCAGACCCCTGGGGGTTCCTGCTATTTGGGGGTTTAGGGCAGGGGTGTACAATTGGGGACATGGGAGACATGTCTGCGCCATTGCCGCAGTGCCAGGAGGCAGACAGCTGATGGATGGCACTGTTAGTTGCCACTTAGAGCAGCTCAGAGCTGTTCTTACTTGCCATGTCACTTTGGCTTTTGGAATTACACTTGCAGGGAATGACAGCCACCCAGCTGGGCTAGGTTGCTGTCATAACCCGCAGTTGCGCCAGGCATTGCAAGCTTCAGCGCAAGTGCTAGCATAAACTGCATTTGTCGCAGACTGCAAATGCCAAAGTGCAACCCGCATCTTGGAATAGGGGCTGGTGTATTGATGGGTGTAAGTAACGAGATACACTATGGGGTTTGGCCTATCGCACCTTATGCCAGCTTATGACCTTCTGGAATCGGACCCCTCATCATTATGACTGTCTATATCAGGTGGTCTGTAATACATTCACTATAAGATCCTTCTCTTCATCTCTTAATCCTTACTGACAGAATCTGAATGTTCTTGCTTGGTAACCCAAGCTTTGTATGTTCTTCTGCCTCAGTATTTTCTTGATAGATATGCCCCCTCTCTCCTTTTCATCGCCTCTATTTTTCCTAAAGAGCCTTCATTTCTCAATGTCTTTGGCCCATGTATCACCCTCAGACACAGTTTTCCACTAATTCTGACACTGTCCACCTTATCTGTGGAAAGTGGAGCTTTTAAATAGTCTGTTTTATTACTGAGGCCTTTTGCATTTTTGGGTATGCACTTTACATTTTTTGGCTTTCCACTCAGTGTTGTGGCCTGGCCTGAAATTGTGTTGTGAGTTTGTAAGGAGATGATGTTTGTCTAGAAATTTCATAGTTTGGTCTAGCACAATTTTTTTCTAGGATTTTGGAGAGTGGGACTAAAAGGGAGATGGTCTGTAGTTGCTAACTTCAGTTTTGGGGTCAGTTTTATGTAGGGGTTTGATTGGTGTGTTTCCATTTACTGGGAAAGGATCCAATTTGGAGCGAGTGGTTTAGGATGTTTGTGACGGGGATAGCCATGTGTTTGTATATGATTTTGAGGATGCAGTAGTCTATTGCATTGGTACCAAGGCTGGACTTTGGGTCATTCTTTTTAATGTAGTTTGTTATTTCAGATGGTTGAAGATGGCAAAAATGGAAAGAGGGGCAGAGTGTGTCTGGTTGTGGGGGTGGGCTATTATTAATGTGTGTGGGGATGGGGGTTTGTACTTGTTGAGATCAGCAAAGTGAGTGTTGAAAAGGTTGGATATCTCCTTTGGATCCTTGATGAGACAGCCATCCTTGGTGAGTGTAATTGGCTCATCTTTGGTTGTTCTGCCTATAAGTTCATTAATTGTGTTCCATGTGAGTTTGGAGTTGCCCAGGTGCTGTTTTGTTTTCCATTAAGAAATTTGACTTTGGCAGAATGGACAGCTGACAAGCATGTGTAGTGCAAGGTCTTGTATTGTTACACTAAGTTGGGGAGTTTGTGTTTCCTGAAAATTGACCGGGCCTTGTTCCTCTTTCTCATGAGGTGTAAGAGAACAGGAATGATCCATTCAGATTTTTTGTTTCTAACCCTGACTTTTTGAGGGGAAGAAGGGAGTTGCAGATGGCAGAAAGGTGGATCTGAAAGGGTAGAGAGCTTTATCAATGCAGTCGATGTTTTGTGTGAGGGACCAGTCAGTGTGTGAGATAATGGCTTCAAGCTCTGTTTTGTTTAGTTTCTTGAGGTGTCTGGTGCGGATGTATTTGGATTCAGATTTGAGTCCTTTGGCTGTCAAGAGAAGTATACTGTGCTGTGGTCACTGATGGATTCGGGGAGGATGCCTGATGACAGAACACGATCAAGGATGAAGACAATGAGCCAGTCGAGAGTGGATTCGTACCAGTTTTATAATTGGTACGAGTGTTGGAAGTGATAATTTGGTGTAAACCAAGTCCTGAGATTGTATCCCTGGTTTTGTCTGTTTGACTGGAGAGCCATTTCTGATTAAAGTCACCAAGGATAATCCATTCCTTGCTGGGAGGGAGGGTATGTTTGAGTTCTAAGAGTGAGTCTAGTTCATGATTAGGGGTGCCAGGTGGTAGGTAGACACTGGTAAGAGTTATAGTTATGCTGTTGCCTAGGATAACATTTATAGAAAGTGTTTCAAGGGTGGAAGTATTGTGATGTGTGATAAGTTCAACAGAGGTGAGGCAGTTTGAGGTGTAGAGGAGGCAGCCCCCACCCAGTTTGCCAGAGCTGTCTTTTCTGGTTACAGTGTTACTATCTATGTTTATTTGAAGGTGCAGATGTTGTTGGTGAGCCAGGTTTTGTTTAGGGCTATAATGTCAGAATTGTTAGTTGAGGCCTTGGAGTCAAAGAGTGTTCATTTTGCCAGTAGGTTTTGTATATTTAAGTGTGCTATAGTGATGGTGTTAGTTTTGTGAATGGTGGAAGGAGTGGTGGTGGTGTCACATGTGTCAAAGGAGGAGGGTCCAGGATTGGGTGCACAGAACTGGAGAGGAGCAGTAGAAGTAAGATTACCTGTCTGTGCAGATGGGGGTAGGGAGTTTTTTTTGTCTTGTTGGTGTGGGTGTGATGGGTGGGGTGGATTTGATTGGTGTTCCCCAAAGGGAGAAGCTGAAGCGTTGTAGACAGAGGTGATTTATTACTGTTTTAGGGCATTAGTAAAGAATACTTGTGTGCTGTTGTTTAGATTCAAGTATGGTAGAGGGGTTTGTGTGAGTTGGAGAGAGAGTCTCTAGGTTTGTGGGATGGGATGGAGTAATTATGTTGGGGAGCAGGCTAGTGTGGGGTGCTTGTGTGTAGTTGTTGATAGAGTGGGTTGTCGAGTAAGAAGGAGAAGTAGGAGAGCTGTAGATGTGAGTGTAATAGTGGTAGTTGTAATGGGGGATGATAGAGAGTGAGGTGAGGGGGTGATATTCTGCACATGTGTAAGGAATGGGATGTGCGACTGTGAAAGAGGATATATGTTGCTGAGGTACAGCAGAAGTTTCTGAATGCTTTTTGCAGCCCTCCATGCAAACCCTGCCAAACAGAGGCCAGCAGTTAGCCTCTGCACACTGTTATGGCTGCTGCCGTCTGCTCCGCATAAGTCCTGCTTAGCTATACACCACTGTATAATGGTACAGGCTTGCAGCCTGAAAATAAACTCAACATAAAGCTCTATTGAGCATCTGTGCTGAATTAATTTATTGTAACATAATTTTTTCAGGTACCTCTGATTTGACCAAATTAAAATCTTTCAGACCTGCTTTCATGACAACTTTAGTGATGACTCATAACTCCCACTCAGAACTGGTATTCAGTGGACAAGCGATGAACACCCATTTTGGGTAGGATTTACAAAACTAATCTTGCATGCATCTGTAGTTGTGCTTTATGCTGCCTTACTTTATTACATACATATGAACATATGAATGTGCCAGCAGAAACAGACCTCCTGATTTATCAACATCTGCTTGAGTGTGCAGCTAGCTCCCCTAAGTTGCAACTGCCCCACCCCCTCTCCCCTTTCATCCACCCTCGGCTGTTCTCAGCCTCACCCACCCGTACTCTCCCCGGTTCGCTGTCCCATGCCCTTTTAAAGCTACTCACAGTTTTGCATATCACCACCCTCTCTGGTAGGGCATTCTACTTCAACACCACTCTCTCTGTGAAGTAATGCATCTTCACCCCTCTACTAAATCTTCACCCCTCTATTCTTAACCCATGCCCTCTAGTGTCCCTTCCCTTCCTCAGTTTAAAAACTCTAATGGCTCCATCCTTGTTGATTCCCCTCAGATAATTGAAAGTTCCAGTCATGTCCCCCATCTCTTCTCTCCTCTAGGGTGTACATATTCAGTTCCCCCAGCCTGTTCTTGTAGTCTCTCTCCTCAATTCCCTGTATCATCCTCATTGCCCTCTGCTGCACTCCCTGCAGTAGCTTGATATCCCACCTCAGGTATGGCCTCCAGAACTGCACACAGTACGCCAAGTGTGGCCTGACCAGTGCCTACCTGTAGAGGGGCAATATCATCTCCCTCCGGCTGGATGAGAACTCCCTCACTATTCACCCCAGCATCTTATTTGCCTTCGCTACCACTTTCCTGCATAGGGCAGAATTATTCATGCTCCCTGTTATCATCACCCTAAGGTCCTTCTACTCTTCAGTGATCCCCAGCTTCACCCCCATAACCAGTAGTGTCTCCTTGTATTCTTTGCCCAAAAGTGCATAACCTTACACTTCTTCGCATTGAACCCCAGCTGCTCCCTCTCTGACAACTCCTTCAGTTTTGCTAGGTCCCCCTGCAGTTGCTTCCATCACTCCTCCTCATCCACTACTGCACCCATTTTGGTATAGTCTGCAAACAGACTCACCCTGTTCACCACTCTATGTGTGATGTCAGAAATGAAGAGCCCAAATAGCACCGGGCCCAGCACCTTGCCCAGTGGCACCCCACTCATCACTGGTTTAGCTGTTGAGAATTCTTCACCCCACCACCATCCATTGTAGCCTCTCATGCAGCCAGTTTATAATCCAGTTTGCCATCTTAGCCCCCACTCCCACACCAGTTAGCTTCCCCCAAGTTGCCCATGAGGTACTGAATTGAAGGCCTTGCTGAAATCCAAGTATAGGACATCCACTGCATGGCCCCCTAGTCAGCTCTCTTGTTACCCAGTCATAATATTGTATTGACAGGACTTCCCCAATATGAACCCGTACTACCTCACATCCTGGAGGTAATTGTCCTCTAGAAATGACACCAGCCTTTCCTTCAGTATCATCTCCATAAGCTTGCCCACTATGGAAGTGAGACTGGCTGGCTGATAATTGCCCGGTTCGTCCCTGTGGCCACTCTTGTGCATCGGCACCACATGGGCCATCTTCTACTCCTGAGACACACAGCCCATATCCAGGGAGGTGCTGAACAGATCCACCAGACTATAAATCCTGCATCACTATAAAGTAGTGAATAGTGATACAGGACTTGTGCGAGGCAGATGTTGCCTAGTCATGCAGGGGAGTGGAGGGTAAGTGCTGGACACCATTTGCAGGGTTTACATGGAGAAGATGCAGGAGACTACTTGGAAAGGGAAGAAACCACTGGATACCATGGAATAGGATTATCAAATGCAAGTGGGGATCAGGTGAAGGAAGTGGCAGCACTAGTCAGCAGGGAATGATTTATCTGTACCAGGTGAGAAAGGACAGCACCACTGAGCACCAGGGCATAATGTACCTATGCAAACGTAAATTAGATGAGAGAGTTAGCGAGGCCTTGTCAGGTTGATCAGGGTCATCTGTTAGGCTGTACTATGTCTCTGTGGTATTCATGATGCAGAGGCATGGTCCAGCCTGGTTAATAGCCCCATATTGTGATGCAAGTGTGTCATTTGCAAGCTATATCTATTATGAATATAAATACTCTTTGATTTTGGCAGTGTTAAGCACTGGTGTTATCCCATTTGGAATGTACAGTTTCTCCAACAGAGCCATATTAAACAGGCTGGCTACATACTACTCTCCTGCCAACAGATGTCGCTGTTTTGTGCATTGGCATCTGTTAGCGCCAGCTACTAATGCTATATTGAAACAACAATTGTGCACCTGGCATGTGTGAATATCTGTTCCAATACAGCAAAATGATGGTACTGCACTTACCTGCACACAGGATACGTGCTTTCTGTTACGCAAACATAAGGCTATGAATATGGTTTCCTATGAGCTATGTAAGCTTGAACTTTTGTTGTATTGTATTGTATTATATTACAGATGTATTATTATAGACTGTACCATACTAAATGGGTTCAGGCCTTTACATTCCATTAAAGTTGCTCTATCAGCATGCACAGACAAAGTCCTCAGCTTTTGATCAAAGGGAAAAATGTGTAATTTCACTTGACCTTAAGAAAGCATTTTGCACAGTTAATCGGAGGGTACTAATTAACAGACTTCAATACCTAGGAATCTCTTATATAGCTTGAAAATGGTTGCAGAGTTACCTCATAGGGCAAAAGCAGAAAATGGTTATTTGAGATGCTGATCTTAACCTGTGTCCCATCAGTGTAAGAGTTCCATAAGTCTTCATTTGAGGCTCTTTGTTGTTTCTAGTGCACATTAATGACTTCCTCAGTGTACACACTAATTCTAATGTTTATATGTGTACAGATGGCACTAATCTTCTGTATGCAGCTCAATCTCTAGTTACCAGAGAAAAGGTCTTTTACTCATGTGTATTCAAAGTGCCTGAATGGTTCACTGCTAACTAACAGTCTTAACCTGAGCTGTTTATCACTGTCACAGCCAGGGGGTTATTTTTATTTTTTATTTTTTTGTTAGTGGTGGTCAAAATCTTCAACGAGTACACATTTGGACTGCATTCCAATTTTTTGAAAATTAAAATACTCCCCATGTTCCTTGCTTGAAAGAAAATATTCTATGAGAGTCTGAATTTTATAAGGTGCTATGAAGCTCTGCTGGTAAATTGCAGTTTCATTCAGAAAAACATAACTATGAGTACTATGCTTAAAAAAAACTGAAAGTTTCTTTATTTGCTTTTTTTTTGTGGAGTGGGAGTGAATATTTTTATACTCTTTATTGTAGTTATTTTTACCAAATATTTGAGATGTAAAATACTAATAATATGGAATTAACTGAAGCTTGCCCTTACAGAAATAATTATATGAAATGTTTTCATGCTGTGCACATAAAACTACCCATGTGAAATGCATGCAGCAAGCATGATTTAAATGTTAAATTGGAACTGATTGCATGCATATGGTATGCGTGCAGCAAGCAAGTGTGGAAAGCATGCTTTTATGTTAAATTGGAACAGACTGCATACATGTGGCATGCGTGTAAAAAGCAAGTGATCACTAAAAACTGCACACATACATATAAGTTAAGTGGCTTGCTCAGGATCACACAGTATATATAAGTGGGAGTTGATGAGATTCTAACCCAGGTCTTCAGAACTCCTGGTTTGCAGTTCAGTGCCTTTAACTACTAAGTTATGCTGCCTGCATACATATGGCTTGCTTGAACTTAAATACAAATCTGCATACATCTGCACGCATGCGGTATGCTTATAGCCATTGATATACTTTTTAATTTTCTTGTCCCCCCTCATCTCAGCTGCAAAACTGAACTGTAGCACACATACCAATGGAAACACATTGGGCCGGATTTTAAAACCTCCATCGCAAGCTGTGACAATGGCAGCTTGCGCCGAGTTCCAGTGCATCCAGGACCCTGCACCTGAATTTCAGTGTGCCATGGTCCCGGCAATTAAGTCCTGCTGCTTGCATCAAATGAGTGGGTGTGTCAAACGGATGGTATACCCAGAAAGAGTGCCACAAGCTCTGTGGGATGGTGGGGTGGCAGCTGAGCCCTTCCAAGGGTGCATGATGTTCCCCCCCACCAAGCCCCGATGTACTTATATGTAGTATGACCAATCGATGGATAAAAGCCCTTGTGATTTAGTGCCCCTCCACCCCAATCCACCCCTACACTGACCACTAAATAGCAATAGTTCCCTGGTGATCCAGTGGCCCCCCATCCTCGAAAGTACGTTCATCAACAGTTCATTCAGCAGCTGGCAATGGTGATGTGTGGAGGGCTGTGCTGGTTGATCTGGGGGGGTCCTGATTGGAGGAAGTAGGTAGGGCACTGCTTGCCAGGGTGGGGGTCACTGGATCACCAGGGAGTAATTTCTATATAGTGGCCAGTGTATGGGTAGATCAGAGCAGGGAGGGGGCACTAGATCACCAGGGACTGCTTTTGTACTGTACCAGGCGTATAGCATGCTATGTAGAGGCTGGTCAGGGTAGATGACACAGTGGCAATTAGTGGACAACCCTCCCAGGGGATGTCTCAGCACTGTTAGATCAGACTTTGGTTGGTCTAACAGTACTTAGCACTTTGTCCCTGGGGAGAGCTTTGAAAATCTGGAAGTCAGGGTTGTGGTGGCCAGGGTTTGCCACAAGCCCCCTAGTGGCATGCTGCAGCCATGGTTGTTTCACATGGCTGGCACAAGCACACATTGGGGTAGGCAACCTTCTAAAATAGCATGGGGCACTGCACTCAATGCAAGGTGCTTGTTGCATCTGACATGTTGGACACAAGCACCTTGCATGACTCTAAGGGCTATGAAAATCCAGCCCATATGGTTCTTCCCACCCCCAATACACACACTTATCCACAAAACTACTTAATTACTTCTATCTGGCCTATACTCCTACTATTTTCTCTCTATAGTTTTGAATGCTTCCATGCAAACAGACGTAAGGGGCAAACACAAAAGTAGCAATAACTTGACACCCCCCCTTAACCCACATGGCCAGTCTCCCCTATCCCATGCACACATACTGTAGCAGGTGCAGCCACACTGCTACAGACAACCCACCAAGTATAGATATCAGTCAAGAGTCTCTTACCTGAGTACTAAGGAGCCAGAGATAGGAGTCTTTAAGAGATGATGTCCATGGGTCAGAGTGCTGGGGTGTACCCCCTTGAAATGAATGGGGTTATTTTTTATTACTATTTTATACATTATAATGGCAAGTGAGAGAATAATGAAGGTCACTGTTCTACAAACAAAGCCCTTGTTGCTCAATAATGTATACAATAGTAATACAAAAGTACCCTTATTCATTTCAATAGGGCATGCCCCTGCACTCTCCCTTGTCCTATGTCATAATGTGCCTGAGTGTGGGGATGTGTACATCAGCTTCTCTGGGTTGGGGGGGCAGAAGCCTAACTATAGTGGGGCTCCAATAGTCTGTGCATACCATACTGCTCAACTGTCCCAGAACGCAAGGGATAACACTCATTTTACCCATGAAATCTGCTCTGCACCTCATCCATCCCTCTTGGAAAACATGCAGCTCAAACAGAGGATGTCCTGTAAATTTAGACTTTATGGAAGAGGCACCATTTCAGATTTCAGCAAGGTGAAGACAACAATCAGTGAAGGCCAGGTGCTAGTTACGCCTAGGTGTCAATGTCTGGAACATCTCTAAAAGGTAAAACTTATTTGTTGTGACTGAAAAAGGATAGGCAAAATAGGAATAATTAAAATGTATAAGATTCATCTGTCTAAACCCCAGAGGACTGCATCAGATTTGGGCTTAACCCCCCCCATTACAAACCATTTTTTCCTGGCTGAAGTTCTGCCCCCCTCAAAAAAAAAAACATCGGCCCAATTTCTCTCCCCAACTCCATTTCATTCAATACCCATCCCATATTGGTTGTGAAGCCACCCAAAGACACAGAAACATGAAAAACTCATTAACATTTCAGTCCTTCCTCCTTCCCCAGTCCCCCTGTAAAAAAAAATTCCTTTTACTTACCCAGCCATCTGTCCAGAACCTGCAGCCTAGCCCAGTGTGCCATCAGCCCAGTTTTCAGTCTGCTCCTCCTCCTCCATCTTTCTGCCAAAAGCTGGATGCTACAACTGACCATCCCAGGTCCCCAACGTGATCTGTGACCAAGTCACCTCACCAACTGAACCCATCCAACCTGTATTGCTTGCTTGTTGCTTGAATGCTGCCATTGCTGCTGCCGCACTGCACTGATCAAGGCCTATGGAGGCCACCCACACCACTGTCACTGCTGCTGCGAGGCCTAACTTGCTGCTGTGGGAGGCCCATGATGTTTTTTTTGTGAGGCAAGCCTAGTGGAGTAGTAGGTAGCCTAGTGTTGAGTTAGCTTCTAGCTCACACCCAGCCCCTTCAGCCACCAAGGGAGACAGAGACTCACTAAGAGTAGACCAACAAAAATATTCCACCACAACACTGTTATTGAGAGTTCAGTGCTCACCGACTCCTCCAAGCTCTGGTGTGCAGCCTGTCTATTCTGTGGTGAGAAAGAAAGTGTCCCACTCAGGTGACTCATGCTCTTGCTTGGCTGGAGTTCCTCCACATCACATGTGATGGTGCCACCACTAATAAGTGGAGCAAGTGGACAACACAATACAGACACAGTCGAGTATGGAGTACACCTTCAGTGTGAGTACAACAGAGGTCAGGGGGACACTTATTGTGCAAAAGATTAAAGAGCTAGTGGAGCCAAAACAGGCAGACATGAAAATAATAAAAATTTTAAGTAGTAGTCAGTTGTAACTTTTTATTTCTAAAGTATGTTTCTGTTTCCTTTTGCTCATCAGAAAGTATTTTATGTGATAATATTGTACTGGATGTGTGGAATATCTCTTAGCCAAGCAGCTGACAAACCTAACTCTACTGCTCCACACTACATCCTCAGCATTATGATCTCACTAACAGTGACATCATAGGTGAATGACCTGGCAGTCACTCAATTGCTGTTCCTAAGTAACAGTGAGTTAACAGTCGGTGAGGTAACAATGCTGGTGATGCAGTGTAGGGTAATAGAGCAAGATATGTCAGCTGCCAGGTTAAGAGTTGTTCTACACATCACACCTACTAACATCAGGTAAACAATGTTCTAATTAATCAAATGGAAAAGAAAAAGTACCTCAGATATAAAAGGTAATGGTTGGCTGCTTTTAAAATCTAATATTAGTTTTAGGCAGTACACTAGCTCTTTATATCCAAATGTAATGCCATTATTGCTACACCATAAGAACAACCTATTCACAAATCTGGGGGGGAGGGGGCAACTGCCCTCCTCTGCCCTGCCTAAATGGCACCCTTGCTTTATGGTAGGAATTAAATCTAAGGGGCTAACATCAGTATAAGTAAATACAGTAGTTTCCTCTGTGTTCTGAGGTACTGTATCTCCATGTTTCAGGATGTGTCCTGATCATTGTGAGGGTTAGTGTCCCCTCATTGTTCCTCATTTTGAGTATCCATGTCCCTCATTTCAGTAACAAAATGTGTGGGTATGGTGCGTGCTTCCAAGACTCTACTCAGCTCAAAAAGTGCTAAGCGTGGGCTCCATGTAATAACAGCTAGTATATCATGGAGAATGTCAAGATGGCAAAACCAGAATAGTGACTGCAGTAACAGTGCGCTCAAATTTTGGTGACCATCAGAATGGATGATTTTAACATGGATTAATGCCCCAGTGTACACACCATTACTGCCTTTATTAACATGGGGGCTCTGCCTCCCATGCCCCCCAAACCCTGTATCTCTAAGTATACCACTCTGAGCCTCTCCTTGACACTTAACATCGCAATATCTCTGGAATCACCATTAATTCATGGTTGCCATGATTTGAATGTCGCCATTTAAGGGTTCGCCATTATGCTATTGCCTTTATTGCTTCACTGTTTCATCTTCGCCATATTCACGTGCTACGCTAAGCATGACCATAGTGTATATGCTCCATACAGAATGACAAAGGGAAAGTTAGTGAGCCATAACAGTCATGGAGAGAAATGTATGTAGTACTAAATATGCATAAGAGGATTTGTGTGTCCAAAAACAAAAAGGTCAGGTTTCACAACACAGAGGCCCATCTTCGCATATCTTGAATGGAGGATGTTGGCTGACTATATCCTAAGCATTTAATACAGTAAGCAACTTTACAAATTAATGGCAATTTAACAGCAAAAATCAAAAGCCATTAAGCAACTTGCAAAAGGATCAGAATTAATGAGTTTACCTAATTTTAATGGGAAATCAATGAAAAAGGTATTTTAATGGCCCTAATTGCTAGCAGTAGTATGAGAAATAGAAACTCATGTTTTTTTTAGATGATATTTGCACCAGTTTAGTTGCTGCACACATGGCAAGTGTGCAAGATGTGAACCAGATGTGTTTTTAAATGATGTTCATACCAGCTTAACTGCTACACTCATGTCAAGCATCCAGCACACTAACCTGATGTGAGTTTTAGAAGATGTTCACACTAGCTTGACTGCTGCACACATGTCAAGCTTGCATCATGCAAATCTGATGTGTCTTTTAAACCTGGTTCACATAGGTTCACTTTGAGAATGTGAACTGCATGCAGCAGTAGCACAATTAAGCATGTGGCATGCATTCTGCATGTATGCAGCACACTTTTATATTTCTGTAAGGGTGATTACTGTTCTCATGGAAGCCAGTCTGCATGTTGCTTAACTATCATGACATAACTGTGCTCTTAAATTTCCAAACAATCAAATGTCTTGGAGGACATCTGGGTATTGAACTGCACTTTAAATAAGGCTTGACAATTTATATTGTCTTGGCAGCTTTCTTCACACAGCAGGTCTCTTGCTTTCAGAAAATGTCATCCTACTGCACTCAATGACTTTCTTTAGATATTGTGCCCTGGCTGAGGAGAAGTTATGTTCCTGGGAACTACAGCTCACTAGGCAAAGGGGCAACAAGTGGTAGGTGGAGGAGAATGTTTCTTAAATTTGTATTAATCTAATGTTTAATTGTTTCCACTATTAAAAGAAAGGTTGGTAGAGTACTTTGAATCAGTGGACTGCAAGACCAAAAACAACATGGATTCATGGCTGTGTGTGTGTGTGGGAGGGGGGGAGTTTATGCCACACAAATCTGATTGAGTTAATTTACTGGGTGGCCAGGGAAATAGATCAGCAGAGGGCAGTGGAAGTGGCCTATCTGGACTTCAGCAAGACATTTAATACTATGCTGCATAGGAGACTGATTAAGAAATAAAGCAATCTATAGGTGGGATCCAAAGTGGTGAACTGGATTAGAAACTGACTAATGTATAGACATCAGAGGGTGGTTCTTAATAGCACTCTCTCTAATAATGGGAGACTGACCAATAGGGTGCTGCAGGGCTCACTACTGGGACTAGTCCTCTTCAATGTTTTCATAAGAGACGTAGATGAACTGGAAGGGAAGATATGCCTTTTTGCAGATGGCATCGAAATCTGTAGTAGTGTGGATAGTAAGGAAGGGATGGAAAGAATGTTTTTTATTTTTATTTACCAGGAAATTGGACTAGGTGAAAGCCTATTTTCAGCCATGCCTGAGGAAAGGGTAACAATAGTAGGAGTACATACAGAATGATCTAGTACAATACAGTATTTCTGAAAACTGCAATAAACTATACAGTCATACAGTAAAACTGTACATACAGGTATAATATTTACTGTACAATTACAATTGTGTGCAATTGTGCAAACTTCAGGTATTATCATTACAATAATATCTTGATTGCTCTTCAAAAAAAAATTAACTCCCTTTTTAAAGAACTATTTCTTTTCATTAATGTCAATCCCATGCTTTATTATTTTATTCAAACATTTTGAGTCTTAAGTTGTTATAGATTGTTTAGCTAATTTAGTAGACATTCTATTTTCTTGAAATAAGTTCAAAGAAGTTGTTCTAAGTATTTTGAATTTATTAACCCTTTTACATCTATCACACAGAACTGTTGGTGTTTCTTGATTTACATTGTTATGGAAGAACATCATTGCTGAATACTGTATTCTTTGTTGAGGTGGCAAGATTCTAAACATTTTATGCAGACTGCAATGGTGTTCAAATTTACTACTTCCTGTTGCAAATCTCAAGATATTATTAAAGACAACTACATACCTTTATAATACTGAACTTGATACATTTACTAGCAGCAATGAGTTATATTCCAAGGCTGGCAGGATCACTTGATATGCTATTGTACATTTTACCTTTTATGTTAGGCTACTTTTGTTTCTGAATAGGTACCCCAACTTCCTATGGATTTTACTCACCTTAGTGACATGTTCATCAAAGGATAATGTTTTTCCTAGATACTCAAATGTCTCTACTTCATCAAAACCCTACACCACTGATCCCTGTTATTTTCATAGTATTGTTTTGCAGCCTTTGTTTAGTTCTGAAAATCATAGTCTTCATTTTTTTTTCATCTAGGAGTAATTTCTTGTTCATAACCCACTCTTGCAAACTCCAATAGACTGGATGTATTTTCAGTTCTAGGTCCACTCCTATCCTTCCCGTACAATAGAATATCATGTCATCTGCGTACATTATAGTTGACACAGTCTTGCATATGCTTGGCAGATCAGTTAACAATATAGAGAACATAAGCATACCTAGAACTGAACCATGTGGCACCCCTGTGTGAATTCCTTTTACTGCAGATCTAGCAGTACCAATTTTTTGCTAGTTGGCTTCTACCCATTAAATAATGTTTGAACCAATGTAAAGCATAATCACAAGTTCCTTCAAGATGGGGTGGTCCACCAAGTCGGAGGCCTTGATCAGGTTGATAAAAACTCCACCTCTAAGCATGTGTAGGGATCTTTGGAAACTCAAGGAGTGGTCAAGAGCACAGCAGTTGGGTTTAAATGCCAAAAAGTGTAAAATCATGCATGTAGGGCATAGGAACCCAAGAGCTGAGAAAAGGATTGGGGAACTCTCTGTTACTGAGCAGAAAAGGGATCTTGGGGTTATCACATGTGATGACCTTAAAATGACCAGGCTGGTTGTCAAAGCAGTGAGCAGGGCCAATGGGATGTTGTGATGCATGATGAGAGCTATTACCAGCAGGAGGAGGGAGGTGGTGTTGCCAGTGTATCACTCTCTGGTGAAACCCCATCTGTAGTATTGTGTCCGGTTCTGGAGGCTACACTTCAGAAAGGACATAGACAGGGTGCAGACAGTCCAAAAGAGGGCAACTCAAATGGTACAGGGATTGCACTAAAAGCCCTATGAAGAGAGACTGAGGGATCTCATTATGTACACCCTGGAAGAGGAGTGAGAGGGGACATGATAGAGACATGAGAACCTTATAGGAGTTTACAGGGTGCATGAGGGGAGTCTCTTTCAAATGAGAAAGAGCACCAGAACCACAGAGCATGCAATGAATATGGGGGGTGAGTTTAAGAGGGATATGAGGAATTTCTACTTCACTGAAAGAGTTGTGGATGCCAGGAATAGACTGCCAGCAGAAGTGGTAGAGAGGTGAAAACAGCAGGGGGCCTCAAGCATGTGTGGTTTAGTCATAGGGGAATACTATGAAATGTGCAGGGATGTGGGAGGGTCACTGATGATCAGTTAAGGTCTGTGGCGACAGAATAGGAAAGCACTATCTGGGTAGATAAGGTAGTCAAGCGGTACTTTTCTGCCGACAAATTCTATGTTTCTGTGTTCCATTTTTATTTATCTTTGGTATCACTTTTAAAAAGAAGGATGCTGCAGAAACGTTTTTATAATACAATTTAAACATGACCTTTTTTTTTAGTGTTTTCCACCCTTTTTTCATGTAGCCATATTATAATTGCAGTTGAAAATTCCAGAGAGTTTAATCATTATGTTGAATGTGCACACTGGTTTGGTAAAGGTGCTTGACCTTCTCTCATAGTTAACACACCCAAGACATGCATGTATTACAAATTATACGATGACAAGGACATTTTCTGCCATCTTATTGGTCACTGGGTGCCTTAAACAGTGACGTTATTTCACAATAACATCATTGTATGAAGTTCAGGCACACAGGTGACTGCAGAACACTGAAAGAAATCCCTCCCACCCCATGCAAGAAACTGTGAAGCTGACACTGCCTTGTCCACACAGAACTGAAACATTACCGAACACTGAAGCCATCACAGAATCCCCCCTCAACAGTAATTTCCTCCCTTGTTCCACCACTCAGGGCTAATACAAAATGTAATTTTCACCCTCCATCACACTGGAAGAAATGCAGCAACATTTCTTGTTTAATTTTAAAGTGCTGCACCAAGCAGCTTGTAGTAACTGCAAGATGGGCACCCGCATATCCTCCAATCCCCCACATCTCTAATGTCACTGATGCCACTCAGTGTCTTCAGTAGAGTAATCTGGTCTTCTCCTGGTATAAATGACAAATGTTAGAAACCGTACTGGGAGAACCTACAAAAGAAATAGTAAAGAATACTGGTAGCTCCCACGAAAGTGTGGCAGCTCGGACGCTAGCAGGTGCTCAATTCAAAAGTATCAAGTTCTTGCCTCAGAGGCTGTGCTAAACTGAAATGCACAAAGTAATACAATACTTATTTTCAGAAAAAAGAAAATACTAAAACTTACAAAAAAAATTAATGCCGGAGGCACGACAGACACAATAGATCGACACCAACGGAACACTTGGGGGGGGGCAAACAGCGAGACAGAAAAACAGTGCTACAGAAAACAGTGTCACCTGCTGCAGAAGAAGAAAAAGGAATTTCTATTTCTTGAAAAAGCCTTCCACACAAATAAATTGCTAAAAAAAAATCCATTTATTGTATTTTTGTATTCTAAATGTAGCCCCCACTTCCATGCCTTTAGAGGTATGAAGATTGTAATCCATGGGAAGGAACACATACAGCACAGAAATCCAGTCCAAAGATAGAAAAAAAAATTGTTACCAGGGTTCAGATGAGCAGTTTCTGGAGAAAGGAAGGGGATTGCAGCAGACGCAGACTTTACAGTCAGCTTCGGGGGCATTGGGGCAATCTAGTTAGGTCACTTTGAAATAAAGCCACTGTCCAAGTCAAGCAAAAAAGTAAACAACCCATTTCATTCAAAGTTAATCTAACTCCATAAAGCTCTGAGGGAAAGTCAACTATAGAAAAAACAGAAAAGGCTTCATGGGAACTGAGCACTTAACAGTTCAGACCACAAGGATCTCCATGGCACAAACTTTTACTTCTTCTCCAACAGAGCCCAGTCAAGCTCTGTAGCATGGTGGTAGTAGCAGCAACACACAACAGGCCGGGAAAAAACAAACCACCCAACTACCTTAGACTTGACTCTGTCATTGAATTCTCTTTCTCTTGAACGTGTGAGATGACTAAAACCACCTAGGCCCTGAGTGTCTCTGACCCTTTCTCTACTGGGGTGGCTGACTCCATGGTGTGGCTCTCTACACCTCCCACCTCCTCTGCACAATTTGGGCCAGATCTTCAGTGACTACTGGCTGGACACAGACAACTGGGGGACACCAGGACCAGGCTGCCACCACAGATCCCCACTTTGCAGGCTTTCACCACCATGAAGCACCCCACTGTAGCAACCAGTCGAGTCTTATGGGCTCCCGCTCCAACCTATCCTGGTGCTGGGGTTCACAAGGTAGACCGCACACACTTTCTAATAGGTCCCGGCTCCTATCTCCTGCCTGGAAACCCTCATACCGAATGGACTACTCTGCCACCTTGCTGAGAGACAAAAGGAGGTGGACTGAGGTGGCAACTGCCCCACCCCGGCCCCGAACCTATGGTCCCAAAATGAATGCACTCCATAACCACCCCGGGAACTCTCTCCCTCCTAACTGCCACTCCTGGGCTCCCACCCCCAAATCAGTCGTGCCAAAACAATAAATTTATGCTTGTCCACCCAGACCCCACCCACTATCAGGGGAGACCCAGCACTGACAGTTTAAAAGAAGCTCCTACAGTGAGGTATCCAAAGGGGGCTTACACTCTTTCCTCCCTTACACTGTTCCCCTCCTGGTGAATGGCTAGGTAGCTGCACAGTCAGACTCCTCGGCATGGATATGCACGCTCTCCAAACCCATGGGGCCTGCTGCCAACACTGCTGCACCACCACTATGGTGCTTTCCCCTACAAACCTATGCAGACGGAAATCCTAAAACCATCCTCAACACACCCCACTTGCTGGAAAAATAAAAGGGTGCTGCTGACACCACCTGGACAATACCAGTTAGGGCCTTAAGAGGATACAACAGTGGCACATAACTACTAGAAACCAAGCCCCCTCCTCACAGGGGATGCCACGGTACATCTAATATATTTTATAATAAACAATGTCATAATGGTGTCAATACCCATTCAAACTAGTCACATTCACATAACATTCAACCACTAAGTCTCTTGCATTCACACTCCCTTGCACTCTGCTCCACATGCAGTCCACACTCAGACCAGGCACCCAACAAACTTCCATTTTTTTTTTTAACACAGGAGGCCAGCATAATTACAAATTCAAAGGCAAATGCTGTATAACATTACAATTCCAGTGCAGAAAAAGTACAGAAAAACCCACTACCATGTCAAGGCAACCCCAAAAGTGGGCAAGCAAGACAGCATTTAACTGGTAACAGAAAACAAATCACCTACTGCAAGCCTGCAGTAGTGGGACTGGCATACATGACGTACATATGGTGAGGGACAGTCCCAACAATAACTGTACCAGTATTGGAGCACCAGGATGTCCAGGATCTTCACTCTTGTGGCTGCTCAGAGGTGAAATACAGCTTAGGGTCAGGCTTAATAACTTCCTCACCAAAGGAATCTTTGCAAGTGATGTAGTATTTAGTGTGCTGTCCCTCCGCATCTTGTACCATGGCAAAAGTCTTAAATAAAGTCACTCCTGTCCACACCGCAGTGATGCAGAGTTGTCTGGCCTTTTTGACAACCTGCTGATGGGTGCCTTTAGTTGCTGAAGTGCTCACCTGTTTCTGCTGCTTGACCTTATCCAAGGCCACCTGGAATACCCACTCTTCTCTTCAATAATATCCCACAGGTGTTAACAATTTATGGGTATACCTCTCCAGGGTATTCTCTTCAGATACATCTTCACACCCAGTGCATGGCCTGTGACCAATCTGGAATGCTCCAGACACTGGTATGTAGTGCCATGCCCTTGTCAACCAACTCCCTGAAGTACAGAGAGAGTAGCAGGGATCAGAAGGTCTCAGCATGTCCATGTTCTGTTGCCTATTTCTACAAACTTGGAATAGACAAGGAATGGTATTAGGGTAGCTGAGACTAGGAAAGTGATAAGGCTTGGGTACGTCTCGCTGATGCAACTGGTCTTTAAAGGTGAGCGAAGTGGGAAGAGTTTCAGGGGCAGAGGCAGATCATTAACCCCCTCCTCGCACTCTGCCTTAGGACTAGCACCTCCTTCAGATATGATCTCTTCAATCTCTACAACAGGCCTATCCACAGCCTAGGCTGCAGGCAGTGGTGCACTGGGAGTGGTCTTCATGTTCTCTGTCACTATATGGGCAGTCTTAGGTGTAGCGGGTCCTTTTGGGTCTGACACCACAGCCCACCTGCAGCCTCTCTGTCTCTGCCACAGGGAAGAGAAGATTCCAATGGAGGGGAAGGGCTTGGCAGATGTCTTGTGCCCGTCTCCTTGGAAGTCACGTCACTCACCACCTTCTCCACCTCCTCCCAGTTCTCCAAACTTGAAGCATGGGTGCTCAGCTGAACAGGTGTAGCAGGCCATTTCCAGGAAGAAAAGTAGGGGGTCAGAGGCTGTTCCAGTGAAGGTGCTGCACCACAGGAACAGTTAAAACATAAAGGCAGGTGCTTTACATCCACTCCTGAACCACTGCAGATCGCACATCAGTCTTGGCTGTTGCATTTTTCCACATCTCACAGCCATGAGATAATGGAGGCTGGGGCAGTTACCTACCACTGTTGGTGTCACTGCAATGTTCACAATGAAGGAGGTTCACAGGTGACAAACACTGGAAGCAGAGCTTCAACAGTCCTGACTCGCCACACTCACGGCTCCACAGCTGCACAGCCCCACAAAATGGCGCTCCCGCCACCAGCACGCACCACCTCCCAGATTCAGCAGCCACCAGCAGACAATGGAAACTCAGTCCCAATCAAACATATGCAGCTGCAACATGATTCAAATGCAGGCACACTGCAACAAATACCACCATTGCAGAAAATCAAATGATGGTGCCAACTGCCTCCACAGTCCAAGATGACACTGAAATACCCCCACAAAGTCCAAATCTACCCTGCATCCCACTGTTTCAGATCCCAGATGAGCTGCCACATTGTAGCCCTCTCACCTATGTCTAGGGGTAAGATGAAGGTAATCCTTGGGGAGGGGCATCTACAGCACAGAAATCCAGTTCAAGGATAGAAAAAAAAACTTGTTACCTGGGTTCAGACAAGCAGTTTCTGATGGTGGGGGGGAAAGCAGAGGCAGCCTTCAGACTCAGCTTTGTAGGCATTATTGGGCAATCTAATTAGATCACTTTGTAATAAAGCCACTGTCCAAACCAAGTTAAAAAGGAAACCAAACAATTTAATTCAGTTAATCCCACTCCATAGAACTCTCAGGGAAAATCAACTACAGGCAAACAGATCAGGCTTCATGGGCACTGAACCCTTAATAGTGCAGACCACAAGGATCCCCACAGCACAAACTGTTGCTTCTTGTCCAACGGAGCCAGGTTAAGCTCTATAGAATGAGGGCAGCAGCAATACACAACAGGGTGGTAAAAACAATCAACCGAACCACCTCAGAGTTGACTCTTTCATGGAACTCTCTTCCTCTCGAATGTTCGAGTTGGGTAAAACTGCCCAGGCCATGAGCATCCCTGACTCACTCTCTGCCATGGTGGCTGACGACACAACATGGCTCTCTACACCTCCCACCTCCTCTGCATAATCTGGGCCAGTTCTTCAGTCACCACTGGCTGGACACAGAAAATCAGGGGACACCAGGAACAGGCTGCTACCACTGCATCCCACTCTGTGGGCTCTCACAACCATGAAGCACCCCACTTTGGCAACCAGCCGAGTCATACAGGGCTCCCTCTCCAAGCTAGCCCAGGGCCAGGGCTCATGGATAGGCTGCACACCCTCTCTGCTGGGCCTCGGCTCCCATCTCCCACCTTGGAACCCCCATACTGGACAGACTACTCCACTGCCTTGCTGAGAGACAAAGGGAGTTGGATCAGGGTGACAATTGCCCCACTCCAGCCCTGAACCTATGGCCCCAAAATGATCGCACTCCACACCCAGCTTGGGAGCTGTCTCCCTCCTAACACCAGCTCCTGGGTCCTCCCCCCAATTCATGCCAAAAACCCAAATTTATGTCTGTCCACCCAGGCTCTACCCACCAGTTTAAATTTAAAAGAAGCTCCTACCGTAACTCCCCAAAGGGGGATTACAGTACACAAATATAATGAGCTATTGTATAGTATCAATAAGGCACTTCAGGGTGTGTATTACTGAGCAGTAACATTACTTCTCAGGTGTTGAATGTAGTCAACCTGCAACCTTGTACTTCAGCCACCTGAAGCATGATGTTATTGCACAATGACACACACCCTGTAATGCCTTATTGCTTAAATATCCATTTCCCGTCTCCATTGCTTATTACTTACTTAGACTCTGTCTTTCTATTAAATGTACACTGATAATGTTCAGCTTAAATATTTTATTCAAAGCCATGGCTATTACCACATTCTTCATAAAATAGGGTAAATCCCAGCTTTTCGATTGATTATTCATAGTATAATCTGAGAGGATAATGCACTATGAATAACTAATCTGACATAAATTGGCCAAATCACAGAATGTGGACTCAGGATTCCCACATTTGGGAATTCTATATGGAATTTTGGCAACTTTTGAAGCTGCCATGTTTTTGTCCCATTTTAGCAGTAAACTCCCAGTCAACCACTAAACCGCGATGACAGCTCCTTTTTAATAACATTTTTACTTGCCTCTAATGTAAGAAGCAGAGGAAATCTTAAATTCAAAGACAGACTTTGTCTGAGAATGGAGACGGGTGCCCAGTCGGTGAGAACAAGCCTCTGGACCAGTTGTTCATCATGGAAACAAGGGAGGCAAACTGTGACTAAACTGATGTGCCACCTGCCACAAAATCTGTCTAAATTACTATCCTCAGTTTAAATCTGAGATTAATCAAAACAGTGTGTGACCAAGTAACAGTAAGTGGCTGGGAAGGAGGTCATCGCTGAAGGAACTTTTCACAACAACTGTCAGTGAATCTAAATTTACCGACCTTTATTTTTTTTCAGACTCACTCACAACATGAGTGAGCGGGCTGCTGAGGATGAGAAAGTGTGGGTGGGCATGAATTCTGCAATTGCTAAATGAACCTCTTGCCACAACATAAATTTGTTTTTATTCACAACATGAGTGGGTGGCTGGGTCAGGCTCCTAACTGTTTTGAAATGCTGTTGGTGTGAGCCAAGAATCGTGGCAACTAGGGATGCTGTATTAGACTGAAAAACCTAAAGAAACCAGTAAATGCAATGCAGTCACAGTTTGTGGAAGGACTACTTTAGCTTTCAAACACACATTAATTTCAACTTTTACATATTAAAAATGTACCTTCTGTGAATAAACTATATTTAAAAAACACAAATGGCTATTTTACAGGTGCAATAAGACAGTCTGAGGGTGTGCATTGTGCTGAGTTAACTGCACTTCCAGGGGCTGAAGGCACTTGGCCTGCAGCCTCATGTCTCATTACGCCCCTGGGCATATAGACATCTCAGCACAATGCACACCCCATCATGTCTTATTGCCTGCTTAGCTCTGCCTTGTACCACATCAGTCCTCTTGACCTTTTTCCCTTTGATTCACTCTCGAGTGAGTTCCACTCTCTCTTGTATTCCTTTTTAAAATTCTTCCCATTTTTCCTGTACCCCACTTAGCTGCCTAGTCTCTTCATGCTGTCTCCTAACAGTTTCCTTATCCTCTCAAAATCAGCCTTCTTGAAATCCCATGCCTTTACATATTTACCAATTTGGTGGTTCCTATTTCAACCTCCACCTTCAATGTACTGTTGTCAGTGGATCATAATAATTCCTGGACTACTACATTCTGGATCCTCTCACTATTGGTGAGCACCAGATCCAGCAGAACCCATGCCGTTGTTGGGCCCTGGACCAGCTGTTCTATGAATACCTTCTAGCATGGATCTATCAGGACCTGGTTCCTAGTACTTGCTATAATTGGAACATTACAGTCAACATACGGCAAAGTAAAGTCCCCTGCCACACTACTTAACCTAGAATGGCTGCCTTCCTTAGTGTCTCTCTCATAAGTCTTTATTTGCACCTGGTACTGGCCTGAGGTGGTCTGTAGACCACATCAATTCTAATTTGCCTCCCATTCCATGCTGCTACTAGTACTCACTGGGTTTCACTTTTTTCCATATCCCCCAGGCTATTTCCATTGCTTCTGTTCCTCTCATTATGTATAGTGTAGCTCCCCATCTCCTGCCCTTTGTCTTGTCCTTTCTAAACAATGAGTATCCTGATATGATCATGTTCCTTTCATGGGTCAAGGTTGTCCACATTTCAGTGACAGCTACCAGGTCAATATTCCTTCTGCAACCAATGCCTGCAGCTCCAGTATTTTTTTGCCAAGACTCCTTGTGCAGGTTCATATAATTCTCCAACATATTACCCCACTCCCTTTTATTTTTACTTTTGGTGTGGTTGCCTCTATTTCGTTGTTTGATGGGTGGAAACTGGCAAGACACCCCCCCCCCCAGTATGTGACTTTAGTTGTGAACCTTCAGTTTTCAGTTTCAGTTTATTTGTTATACAGGAAAGTCATGTGAACAAAATGTGCCCATTTTCACAAGCGTCCAGTTTAGGAAATCACAATAAGGTTACAGAATACATAAGGTGTAAGACAGACAAACAACAAAGCATTATATTTACAGAGTACTAATGGGGTACAATTCAGAGCTTGTCAGTGTAGGATAAAATTTATACCATATTGTAGGATACAATTTAAACCATATATGCCACACTGTTGCCAAAAGTTGCCACACTGACTCCACCTGACTTGTTTAAACTAGCTATGAGTTGCTCCTCTCTGTCTTCCCATCACTTTCCTGACCTCCTCACTGTGATGCAAGTAGTCCTTTTTGAACAGCTTCATCCAATCCCTCCAGGTCAGGCCCTAGTTCTCAAGGAACCAAAATACCTTCTACCTACACCATCTCTTTAGCCATGCATCGAATTGGAACACAATGAGCTGTTTTCTTTCATTCAACCATGACCAAGGTAGCACTTTGGAGAAGGTTACTGCCCTTGTTCTCTCCTTTGCTACCTTACTCGGAGCATGGAAGTCTAACCATACCTGTTCCATGCTCTGTCTGCTTACATAATTTGTATCCACTTGCACAGTTAGGTTTGCCTGCCTTCAAAGGGTTCCAGCACCCTGGCTATAAGTCTGTCTGTCCTCACTCTAGGGAAGCAACTGACCACCTCTTTGCCATTGAGCATGAGACCAAATTTCCTTCCATTGCCCATTTCAATTGAATCCCACATTGCGTGTGCCTTCCTCTTCCCCCTTTGAGGCTTGGCCCATCCTTGTCATGTTTTTTGGCAGTGCCTGCCTGTTAGGCATGCTGGTCTCTTCTCCCTCATAAGGGTTACTTTGTGTACTTCCTGTTGTAATAGGTAAAACATGTTGATTGTGCACATCCCCAGTTCATAAGGCTTCGACTTCCCACACCCTTCTGTCCTTCTTCTCCAACACCACTGTCCAGATCCTCCTTTGGCCCAATTTGGCTTTGAACGTGGCTGTGGCAGTAGTGCCCTATGGGACTAGTGACTGCAGCCCTCAAATGATACATTTCGGTTCTTGTGGATTCCAGTTCCCACCATTTGGCCTGGAACCTACAGTTAAAACAGCGGACAAACTCCCAAAGCACACTCTGATATGTCTGTCCTATATGCCCTGTACTCTTTCAATGCCCCACCAGTGTCTCCACTGCATCGTTTTGTGTGTGTGTGTGTATATGTGTGTGTGTGTGTGTGTGTGTGTGTGTGTGTGTGCAAATTGAAAAACGGTTTTTGAATTTCTTAGGTTCCCTTAATGGTACACAGATTCTAATCAATTTAATTTAATGAGTTATGCCATATTGGGATCTCAAGGATCCCCTGACATAGCCTGTCTTACAGTTTCAATCTGCATGACCTTTCTCACAACATGCTTTTTACTATTTCACTCTTCCTTACCATATGAATTCATCAGTGTTCCCTCTTATCTCATCTCCTAATGTATATGTCACCACTCTTCAGGAGTAGCTGCTGAACCTTAGTGTCTCATCTTCCCTTCACCACCTTCCAGAGCCCCCTGTGGTCATATGGTCTTCTGTGAATGCCATGCAGACACTTTGCAGAAGTGCTGCAGATGTTCCTAGGCAGATGCTGCATTCCTTCTCTGTGGCACTCACACTGAGGGAGGCTTAAGTGATGAAATACTTCCTTTGGTTTGAATTGATCTAATCTTCCTCCATTCATGCAACTCTGCCATTGACTGCTGCTAACCATGTGTCCCTATGTCCACTCATGGCATCCTCCAGACTCAGAAATGGTCATACTTCCTGTTCCTGTGAGAACAGAAAAGAAAATAGCTACAAACAGTAGTTTGTTTGAAAAAATAATCAGTATTTACTGCAAAACTGCTACTGATACACCCCTCTCCCAGCACCATGCCTAAAAATCACTGCGCTTTGAACCATTTAAAGTGTTGCTTTAAATCCAATCTGCCTCCTTTTCTGTAGCTTCATGACTGGCTGCTGATGTTCATGTACTCCTACATTCTCCCTCAACATCCTCTCTCCCCAGATATGGCTGAGGTCCCTCTTCCAGTGTGAACAGAAAAGAAATTAACCCAAAAACACTGGTTACTTAAAAAAATACTCAGCTTTCACTGTGAGACTACTTTTGAAACACTACATCCTGGCACTTTACCTCATAACCCTTTCTTTCAAATCTAGTAAGGTTTCACTTTTTATCTGGTCTGCATCCCTTCCTGAAGTGTCCTGATTGTCTGCTGCCTACCACAAGGAAACATAGACAGTGACGGCAGAAAAAGACCACTGTTCCATCCAGTCTGTCCATAAACTCTAACAAATCTATTGTCCATACAAGGATCTAACCCAAACTATCCATCCCCATGTTCCCTGCCTTACCGCTATCTCCTTTAGCAATCACTAAGCCCTTCATGATGTCCAGCCATGTTTTAAACCATTGATAGTTTTGGTACCCACTACATCAGCTGGCAGACTGTTCCATGGCTCCACCACCCTTTCTGTAAAATAACTTCCCTCTTGAATCTACCTCATCAGTTTCCACTTGTGCCTCTGTGTTATTGATCCATTACTTATGCTAAATAGTTATTCATAGTTTGCCTTGTTCATTCTGTTGAGGAAACTGAAGGTCTCTGTCAAATCTCTCTTCTGTCATCTGGCCTCCAGTGAGTACATGTTAAGTGCCTTCAGCCAATCCTAATAAGATCTGCTCTACTGGTCCTGAATCATTTTGTTCAACCTACATAGCACTATCTCCAGCCTGTCCTTCTCTTTTCTTAGGTGAGGACTTCAGAATTGAGCACAGTACTCCAGATGGGGCCTCACCATATATACTTTTGACCATCTCTGCAGCTTTTACAAGTCTCTCTGCATCTCCCTAACCCCCTCATTAGTATTTACATTGCCACAGAGCTTAGTGTCATCTGCAAAGAGACACATTTTGCCCTGGATTTCTTCTCCATTATCACTAATAAACATATTAAAAAATGACTGGATCTAGGACCAATCCTTGTGGCACCTCACTGGTGATCTCCTTCTCTTCTGATTTGATTCTGTTAACCACAATCCTCTGCTGCATCACTTCCAACCACTTTCTCACCCGTTTAATTGTGTATTGCACTGTACCCAGATCCTCCAGCTTCTTCAGCAACCTACTGGGAGGCAACAAGTGAGAAACCTTGTTGAAATCAAAGCAGAATAAATCCACAGCATGGGCCTTATTAACTACCCTCATTACCCAGCCAAAGAATATTATCAAGATGGTCTGACAAGACCTTCCTGCCACAGACCTGTGCTGTTTACTATCTTGCACTCCGTTATTCTCCAGGTAGTTTATGATGTCCTCTTTGACTAGTGTCTCCATTAGTTTACCCACAATAGAGGTAAGAATGACAGGTCTGTAGTTACCTGGTTGCTCCTTGTCCCCCCCCATGGAGAAGGTCTAGGTCTACTACCCTCCCATGTTTTGTAACTACCCCTGTCTGAATTGAACTATTGAATAGCCTCACCAGGGGTTCATTTAGTTCAATTGACAATTCCTTCAGCACCTTCAGATGTACTCAATCTGGCCCTGCGGCCTTATCTATGTGATTTCACTCTGTTAACCTCAAAAACACAGTTAGATGGGTAAAAAAACTGATCGAAAGGGAGACAGCAGAGAGTTGTCTTATCACATGTTCATATATCCTCCCTCGGAATCCTCCAGGCCTAGATATAGCTGCACTTACACTTCCTGTGTGAACAGAAATAAAAATAGCCTATGAACAGTTTTTTACTCCAAAAATGCCCTGTTTTTACTATGAAATTGCTCCTAATAAAATCCTCTCCTGGTGCTTTGCCTCACAACATCTCCAATGTTTGTTTTAAGAACAATTTGCAGAAAATTTAGAACAGGCTAGGCATATCCAAATTGTTCTGTCTGAGGATTATTGCAACTAATTTTACAAAATATTTAAGGATCGCATTGAAGTCCAACTGAAATACTGACATAAAATATATATTTCTGTCTTCATACAATAACATAATTTTCATTTGTATAGTCTTTTCCCTACAAACAATATCTCACACTCACAGATGCACAACATATAAAATATTACATTGGTTAGGTAAATGCCAAATAATCTGATGAGTAATACAAGAAATTTTGAAATAAAAGAGAATTACATTTTGTCTCGGGGGGGTGTGTGTGTATGCTGAGCTTTTCCTTCAAATTTAAACAGAGGGAGAGTGTCAAGCAAATGGATAAGTTGAAGGTAGAATGGCTGTCACTTTTTGTAGGTACAGCAGAGGAAAAAGATCTTCCACTGACTGTACAAATATATCTCATGTACAAATATAGCAATTCTCTCCATCCTTCGTACTTAACTGACAGATTTGGCAAGGTTCTTGAAACCTGCACAGTCATGCTGCCAGTTCCTTTAATAGATGCAACATCAAGATTTCTCAGTGGCTTGGGTGAAGCATGCTGCTCTGCCATGTGAGTGACCCAAGTTTGGGAAACACCATGAGTCGCTCACTCCCTTGGCTGGCAGGGGTGGAGGCACTGTGAAGGAGATGCGGAGATGCAGGCATGGTCCAGGGAGGAAGGGCTTAGCTGCATCATTATTCAGCTCTACTGTATATGATAGAGCTATAGGTGGGACTTGAGAAGATCTTAAAGAAGAGGGCTGTATCTGTCGCATTGCTAATGAGTGGTGCTGCATGATGTCAGTATGGAAAAGTTGAAGAAGAAAGTGCAGCAAAAAATGTATCACTAACATGATAGAGCCAGCAGGGCAAAGCATATGCTGAGGAACTTAAAAGTCTTCTCATGTGCTCGTTGAAGGACAGAGAGGAGAGAGAGGTATGAGAGAGGCATTCAAGTTCATGAAAGTTCTCACCAAAGTGGACACAGCAAGTCTGTTCAACTAAGAAACAGTGTGTCCACCAGGAGGCATGCACTTAAGCTGCTAAAAGGAAAATTCAAAGAGGGCATTAGGAAATATTACTTCAGAGAAAGGGTAGTACATGTATGAAACAAAGGTTTTGGAGGCAAAGGCAATAGCAGTGTTGAAGAGAATGCAAGATACATATAAAGATTTATCAGACAAAATGATGAGGGAAGGAAAAGGAGAACAGGAAGGGAGGACAGAGACTAGAACATCTTCAAGTTGGGAATCTTGTGACACACTGGATGGACTGTTAAGGTCTTTTTCCATCTTTCACTTTTTCTATATTTCTATGAGTGGGGGAAACATGGAAAAATATTAATAAAAACCAGTAGCTTACAATACCAAAAGGAAAATAGAATTTTGCTAACAAAAAAAAAGCTACGAGAGACTATGCTGTAGTACTTATGAAGCTTAGAAATCTGGCAGCTTAGCACTGCCTGCAGATGCAAGACTGGAGTGCAACAACTGCTTGAACAAAAATGTCTGATTAAGCAGTAAGTCATGACAGGGTGTGGGTCATTGTGGAATTATAAAATGGATTCAAAAATCATGAATACATGTCAGCTGAGCTACATCTTTACCCATGCTGTTATTTCAGCACAACGGCATGAGTAACGATCCAGGAGCCCCTTCACAATAAAATCAGTGTTTACCACTCATCCCTGATTGTCATCACAAATCTTGCCACCACCTTAATGCAATGAAAACCTTTAATTAGGCCCTGAAAACAAAACTGCTATATGTTTTTATTTAAATAAATGAAATGTTATTTCTACGCATATCCTTTATTTAGGAGGCAGTATAGAACAGTGGTCTAAGGCTCTGAGCTGCAAATCTGGTGCCATCCAGCAGACCAGACTTGGGTTTGAATCCCACAGCTTCCACTTGCATACTGTGTGACCCTGAGCAAGTCACTTAACTTTCTTGTGCTCCCAGGTCGCACCTGGAAACAAGCTCCGGCTTAGTGTGCTTTTACTGGTTAAACAACTTCCCCTTTCCCTTTCCCCTTATTAATTTGTTTTATTAGGAAGTGGTCTCAGTTAAGAACCCATTTTCAAGCCACACTTAGAAAAGTTATAAGTAACAGTACTTCAACATTGACAAAGTTACATATGAGTAAAATAACATGAATACAGTAGAATCTAGATTATCTGAACCCAGATCAACCGAGAATCTCTATCTAATGAACCAGACCCTTGACATTAAAGTTTTTCCCTATTTCATTAATTGGGGTAGGATAATCAGTCTACTGCTTCATTGTAAGGGGTTGTTCCATTTTAGTACAGCAGGATTGCATAGTTTCGCCTAACAGTGACCACTAGGCCATGCTGGGTACTACACGGCATTCTCAAGTTCTACCACTCTTGGATAGACCACTGGTACTAACTCTGACAATAGGAGAGGACCATTCAAACAGGAGTGGGTTACATGAATGGAAGAGGACAAGCCCCCATCTCTGCTCCTTCAGAGAAGCTGAATGTCTTCCACTGTTCCCCACTCATGAATTTACTGCAATTTTGGAGCAGATCAGTGTCGATATGGTGGGACTGAGAGTGGCAGCACACCAGAGCAGGTCAGTGTTGGGTACTGTAACTGTTGGATTGCAAAAGTGAGTCCTCCAGGCAGTTTTGATTTTGCTAATCATGTTTTGGCTATGTGGAGGAAAAAGAAGGGAAGATACTGAAAAGGTTGAATATGGTGATTTGCTACACAAATTAGCAATTCCAGTTAACAAAACTCCTGGTTATCCAACAAAATTGATGTTGGCCAGCCAGTTCAGATAATCAAGGTTCTACTATATTATACATTCAGTGTATGATGATGATGATGATGATTATAAAAGGATCCCAACCAATGCTAATATAAATGCATTGCGATGTACCCATATAGTTTGTTTTTAATGGGAAGTAGTGTAAACATACGCTGGGGAAATATCTTGAGTTACATTTATTGGTAAATTATTTAAAAGGTAGTGGCCAGTGTATGAAAAGGAACACTCAGCAGATTTAGTTTTACATCACTTTTTTATAATGTTTGGAATAACTTGTCTAATCTGATGGAAGGCTGCATTATCATATAGTTTATTAGACAAGGAAGTCAGGAGTTATGAGTTTATTTATTATATACCAGTTTGTGAGAACTGAATACAATTTTGATTTTGAGAGTAGGAATATTTAGTTAATCATAAACATTACAAACATATGTCTTGGTAGGGCCCCTGTAAAGCAACACATATTATTTGAAATTAATTTATACTTATTTGCAATCGATATAGAAGTTTTTTTTTTATAGATCATTATCATAATGTAAGATTGGAAACTGCACATGCTAAACAGTTGTAGTCTGCATTATTGGTGAATGGTGTTCGCATTGCTATAAAAAGTCCTAATTTTTCTTTAGTTATTTTTATCACAAAATGAATATGAAACTCTAATTGTATGTTTTGTACAGTTGACATTTTAACTGTTGACACTGACTGTGTTGCTTTCAATTCTGATTCATGCATACATATTTATATACACTTACAAAAATAATAAAAAAAAGAGGTTCTACACACAATTTTAATATCTAGTGTTTCTTTGCTGACTATGAAAACTTCTCTTCCTAGCCATATCTGCCCAGGGAAATCTCTGCTGATTAAACTACTACAGATAAAACTGAAGCCCTGGCTCTGTGTGTGTGTGTGTGTGTGTGTGTGTTGGGGGGGGGGGTTGAACATTCTGGTAGTTGAGCCAAGTAGAGATTTTAATTCTTGTATTCCATAATTAGCATTCTATCATTTACTTGTGGGAAAGATAAGATTGTACAATTCACTGTTTTAGGCTGTTAACTGTCCTTTGAGGGTCCCAAGATGTTGATATGGAGAAACAAACTTCCAGTGCAGATACTGTTCATAGAAAAAGAGAAACACAGGTTTTATTCCATACTAAACATATTTTGCAAATGATTTATACTAACATATTAACATACTAAAATGCCAGCAGAATAGGCCTAATGGTCTTTCATGTCTGCTCATTTGGTCAGCCCCCACCCTGGGAGCTGACCTTGCTGCCCCCCTCGCCCTCTCTGGCTTCTCCTTTCCCAGTTCCAGATTTTCTCACTGCACTGGATTTTGCTTCCAGAATCCTTCCCCTGTACCTGTCCCACCCTCTCTTGAACCCCTCCACCATCTCTGCCTCCACCAGCCCCATGGGCAGTGCATTCCATGGCTCCACCACCCTCTCAGTGAAGTAGCACCTCCTCTGTTCTCCCCTGAATCTTCCCCCCTCCAGCTTCTACCCATGCCATCTAGTTACCCCTCCTCCTTCCTTCGAAGCACTCTGACTGCTTCTCCCCTATTTACCCCTTCATGTACCTGAAGACCTCTATCATGTCCCTCCAGTCCCTTCTCTCTTCCAATGTGTACATATTTATCTCTTTGAGCCTCTCCCCATAGGAGTCCCCCAAGTCCCAAATCATTTTGGTTGCCCTCCTCTGGTCCCTTTCCAGGAGTTTAATGTCCCTCTTTAAGTGTGGTCTCCAAAACTGCATGCAGTACTTGAGGTGCAGCCTCACCAAGCAGTTATACAAAGGGAGTATCACTTTCCTTCTTCTGGAGGTGATCCCCTTAGCGATACATCCCAGCATCCTCGTATTCATCCATCTTGATGATAACAAATATTTTGATACATAAGAAATCACTATCGCTAGAGCTAGCTTTGTCATCTCACAATCTCCCTCCCAAAAATTCATCATATGTGGCATAATCTTTGTTCTTCAGTTCTCCCTCCCAGGCAGACACCCCATCCTATGGCACCAGTAATACCTTCCACCATCCTAGTATTACATTATGCTGTGTGTTTGCCATGGCCCCTCCACTGGGATATGTATATACTGTATATACTGTAAATATTAGCTCAACTTTCCTATAACCCACTTTATCATGTGAATTTTACTGTACATCACTGTGTTTATAAATGTTTTTTTCCCCTGTATGTATAACTGTTTTATATAAGTGTATGATGTATCTGTTATGTATCAATTGTTGAACCTTGACCTTATCAGGTCCATCTTGTAAATGAGCCTTGCTCAATGATGCTCTCCTGAATAAATAAAGATTTGATGATGATGATGATGATGACAAAAATATATTACTTTGTATGTATTTTAATTCAATTAAAATAAAATTAAAAAGTAATCCCTCAAGCTGTCATTCATTAGGCTGGAAAAAACACCATTGAACTTTTTTTCTGCTCCTTCCCACTCTACCAGTTATGTCTAATTCTCCTTTGTACTGTAGCTACTCTCACTGATAAGTAGTGAATGTGGTGCTGTGTGTTTTGCCTGAAATTTAATTACTGGGATGGGTTACCCCTAATTAAAATTAAAAAAGTAATAATTTTTTGATTATGATCATAAGTAGACAACAACTATCATGTGAAGGGTGTATCAGGATGGTGAGCATGCCAGGAATGGTGAAAATCAGGTATGTGTAGTGGTCATAGATAGAGAAAGACTGGGTCCCAAAGGCAGTTGACACTAAGGTAAATGTAAACATAATTACCCAAGGTATATAACCAAAGTGGAAATACGTTTAGGAGAGAAGAGATGAGAAGACCTATGACATAGTCTGAGATGTGGAGTAGTTTAGGGTAGAGCTCATCTAGTCAGAAACTAATGGGGAGATGAAAGGAGAACAGAGAAGAGTATAATCATCAGGGTGACATATTTATTTTTTATTTTTATTTTAGTTTTTGTTGACCGGGTAAGTGCACTAGACAAATCCTGCCTATTTTCAGGCATGACCTGGGGAAGGGGGATACAGATGAATGCCAACTGACCTTGAACCAGATTAAGCTGTTGGTGGTATTTTTAGTGAATGAGGGAAATTTGGCCAGGACACCGGGGAAATTCCCCTACTCTTTTTCGATAAGTGCCATGGGATCTTTAACATCCACCTGAACTACCACCAATCCAGGCAGATGGGACCTCGGTTTAACATCTCATCTGAAAGAGGATACATAGGAGAAGTACAAAGCAAAGGAAAGGGGAGGAGAGGATGGGCAGTAAATTGCTGGGGAGTGATACAGCAGGGGAAGGGGGAAGCAGAAGATGGTGGACCAAGGGAAAGAGCACAAATGGAGAAAAACTGGCTGGGGGCTCAAAAACAGAGTAATTAACCTTCCAGAATTTTAAGGAGAAGTTTAGATTACTTTAGAGGTCTGTGGCAGTTAAATAATTTGATATTGGCTTCCATGAGAGTCTTGGTACAGGCATTGTGGAGATGCTTGTAAGGCAATAAGTTCATTGGCAAGCTGAAGGCCTTTTGCAGGTATCACACATCTATTGATAACCAGTAAAGGTGGGAGCTATATACATGTGGTCTCATGGGGGGCTTATGTTAGTCACAGATAATAGAAAATGTGTAGGTGAAGGAGAGGACTGAACGTCCGGACACAGTACACCACACAGTCTTCACTGAGGGAGTCCTGAATGCCAGAAAGTATCATCCAGGGACTGTCTTTCCAGACCCATTGCATCGGAACACTGTACCTTCACTGATACTCCACATTGTTTGATTGTCAGCTCCATCACTTTGCAATGTATGTGGCACACATGTTCAATTCTTACTGGCAAGGGAGCAGAACAGAGGCACAGTGTTTAGATGAAATAGGCCAGGTGAGATATCATGCAGGAAGATTTTATTCACTTATCATTTTTGACCAGGAAAGGCACACTGAGCTGGTACAGCTCATTTACATTGTATGTCCTGGTGGTGGCTTTTATTGACCTCTTTCATTGATGGGGAAATATTGATCAGGACACTGAGGATAAGTCCCTTATTTTGATGCACCATAAGATCTAATATTGCGACAGAACTTGGTGGAGTCATAGGGCATGATTTGGTGCAAAAGATATGAAATGTTATCCAATCAATGTGCTGCCATGTTTTTAGGCTACCATGTGACTTAACATTAATTGGATTACAGCATTTGGAGCACACTCTTTCTCTTGGGTAAAAATAGGTAATCCATATATAATAATGATGATATCATGTTATCAACGGTTTCTGTAAACATTTATGACCCAGTACATAAGTAGGTCTTTATCCCTTAAAAAAAACTACAAGTTTTACCACCCAGTAAATATATCCTAATTAATCACTTATCACTACTAATTAATGAATTATGACATCAGTTGTGCCCTTTGTATCTTATTGTACAAACTGCCTCCAAGTTAGGGCAGTTTAAATGCAGCATCAGACAGTATCTTCTTTCTCTCAACTGCTGCAACTGCACAACTTAAGCTACTTCACCCTCTTGTATCCCCATATTTCCTGGCTAAACAGCCGCCACTGTGCCCACCCCACTCTCCCCTCTTCCCCCACACCCCTCCATAGGTACCTCTCTCTTGACGTGTCTTCTCTCTACTTCACCTAACTCTCTAACTCCTGAACCCTGTTTTCCACCTATTCCCCCTCCTCCCTCTTTCCCCTTTTTATGTTTGCTTGCGCATGCGCAAGAAACATGATGGGACAGCTTAGGAGAAAAGTGAGTTGTGGAGGTGTGGCAGTGTCACAGCCAAGGGAGGCACTGCATTTGGGGGCTTGACACTGGTGGACCAATGGAGGCACAGTGTGCCGATGACACTGGTCTCCAAAAAGTGCACCAAGTTGTAACATTTTCACTGCAGCAATCAGGGGCCACCTCGTCATTGCAGCATCAGTCATTGTGCTGCAATGAGGGAGCGACCCGTCATTGCAGGGCAGAACGTTAGCTAGCCTAATACTGTTTGTGAACATGGTGGGTGGCTTACTGCCATGCTCACAAACAATATTAGGCAGCCTCCCATGCTGAAGGGGTGCCCAGTCCCCCTCGGCAGCATGTGCCCCCCAAACCGTCTTTGTTGGCCGATGGGGGCCCCAATCCAAGCCGCCTTCAGTGGCCGCAAAGTGTTTATTCAGGTGACGAGGGAGCCAACTCCCGTCGGCATGATGTAATCCCCCCACCGGTTTTGTTGCCTGCTGATGGGGTGCTCAATCCCTGTCGGCATGATGTTTCTCCCCCCTGTCTTGTGTGCCAACAGTGGGGCCCAATCCCAGTCAGCTGCAGCTGGCCCCCCCAGAAGGAGTCCCTTGGCATGCTGGGAGCCCACCCCAGCATGCCAAATACCGCTGTAAAATTGAAAACTGTCCCACGCGCGATGATCTTCGGTGGACCGGGAACACGTCTGCACTCTTCAAAGCCGACCGCGAACCGAGGAAATGCCGGTAAGCTGTATAATGTAATAAATAGGGTTTTTTCAACTTTGCTGCATATCTCAGGCATTTTTTGGAATTTTGGCACCACATTTTCAACATGGGCTTTTTGGGACCCCTCTTCATGAATTCTGTCACTGTCATGGTGTTTATCAGGCCTGAAGGGTGACTTCGCAGTCACTGCGTGAAATCACCTTTTGGGACCGATTAACGAAACGACAGTGCCAGTGTTCATAAGGTGGACTGTTTTACGAGCGTGCATTGCACAGTTCCTACGCATGCTCGTAAGTTCACGAATTTGTAACATTTGCACTCCAGATTTTCAACATTGTCATTTTATCACACCTACTTATGAGCAGTACAGCTGTCATTTTTCGCATCTTGTCCAGAATGTGTTTCCGCACATGTGGCGCACAATGGCGCAGTCCATGTGTGAAATCAATGTTTGGGACAGACTAAGAAAATCACAGTGACACAGTTCACGAGCAGAGGTCTTAAATTGACTTTCTTGAAAATTTGGTGAAAAAATTCTTAAAAATGACTGTTTTATGAGCGTGTGTTGCGCAGTTCCTACGCACGCTCGTAAGTGCGTGAATTTTTAATATTTGCAGTCCAGAAGTTCAACAGTGCCATTTTACCACACCTACGTATGAGCAGTACAGCTTTAATTTTGCACATCTCACCCAAAATGTGTTTCTGCACATGTAGCGCACAATGGCGCTGTTGGTGTGCGAAATCAATGACTGGGACAGATTAAGAAAATCACAGTGACACTGTTCATTAGCACTGGTCCTAAAATGTCTATGTTGAAAACTTGGTGAGAAAAGGTCATAAAATGACTGCTACGAGCGTGCGTTGTGCAATTTCTACGCACGCTTGTACCTTCGCACATTTGCAATATTTTCACTCCAGATTGCCAACACTGCTATTTGCCCGCACCTCCTTATGAACAGTACAGCTGTCATTTTTCACATCCTGGCCCACATGTGTTTTTGCACTTCCAGTGCGGACAAGCGCGATCGATATGGGAAATCAGTGTTTGGGACACATTAGGAAAATCACACTGACACTGTTCATTAGCAGAGGTCCTGAAATGGCTATGTTGAAAATTTGGTGACAAAAGTCTATAAACTAACTGTGTTACGAGTGTGCATTGTGCAGTTTCCACGCATGCTCGTAACTTCACACATTTGCAATATTTTCACTCCATATTTTCAAAATTGTCATTTTCTGCACCTCCTTATGAATGGTACAGCTGTCATTTTTTCACATCCTAGCCAAAATGTGTTTTTGCACTTCTGGCACAGAATAGCATGGTCGCTGTGGGAAATCACTGTTTAGGACATATTACAAAAATCACAGTGACACTGTTCATTAGCAGAGGTCCTAAAATGCCTATGTTGAACATTTGGTGATGAAAGTCCATAAAATGACTGTTACGAGTGTGCGTTCCGCAGTTTCCATGCACCCTTATAACTTCACACATTTGTAATATTTTCACTCCAGATTTTCAACATTGCCATTTTCCCACACCTCCTTATGAACAGTACAGCTGTCATTTTTCACATCCTGGTTGAAATGTGTTTTTGCAGTTCCGGGCGTAGAATACCTTGGTTGCTGTAGGAAATCAGTGTTCAGGACACAGTAATAAAATCACAGTGACACTGTTCATGACCACAGGTCGTTAAATGCCTATGTTGAAAATCTGGTGATGAAACTCCATAAAATGATTGTGTTACGTACATGCGTTTCGTGGTTTCCACGTATGCTCGGACGTGCAATCATTTTTAATATTCCCACTACACATTTTCAACATTGCCATCTCTTCATACCTCCCTATGGATGGTACAGCTGTCATTCTTCACATCCTGCCCAATCTGTGTTTTCATACATGTGGTGCAGAATGGCATTGTCACTGTTGGAAGTCAGTTTTCAGGACACATTCATAAAATCAAACTGCAACTGTTCATGACAAGAGGTCCCAAATGATTTCATGAGGTGGGGTCACAAAAAGGCCATGTTCAAAATTTGTACTGTGAATACCAACAAATGCCTGAGGCATTACGGTTTCTAACCATAGTGTCCTACCCTGTATAGACAGACAGGCATCAGGGTGTGCCTTTGGATTTCCAACTGTACTGCTCATGCCATCCCATCCCAACCCCCCAGTCACTGACAGGCATCGAGGTGTACCTTGGACTCTTCATCCCAAGACTTCACCCCATTCTGCTATGCTGCACCCATTTCAACATATGACCTTATGGAATGGGGTGACCGTAAAGCCAAACACCCTAAGGCATAGCTCAACACGTGTCAGTGTCTGCAGAACAGGGTGAGGTGACATGGCTTGACCATCATGGGTGACGACCCAAAACCTTACCCCAAATCCTATCCGTCTCTACAGGGTGGAGGTGGGGTTCATAAGTTCAGTACTTCACTGCCATTCCTATTCTGCAACTGTCTAACTCCTGCAGTTCTAATGCTAATACCAGCAAGCAAACATTCGGCATTGACAATTGCTTGTTCACTACTTCTTTTTATTTGTCTTGGCTGATCCATGTTAACCTATTGACTTCAACTAAGTTATTCTTGACTGCCTATTATCACATACTGATACATTATTGTATTTTATCTTAACTGTTACCCTGGTATCTATTTTTGGTTCTTATTTGCACGCTTTGACAAAGTCTGATATAATGATTCCTGTGATTGTTTTGTTTTTATTGTTATATCCATGTCATGTTTTGTTACGTTGTTGTATTTAGCTAAGTGTTGTAATTTCTTTTAGATGTGGAACCTTTGTAAATGAGTCTGTGACTCTAAGGTCACATTCCAAGTCTGTAATAAGTAAATACATAAATAAAAATAAATAATTTTTCAATATCTTCCTGAAAAAGTCCATATACTAAACTAATTAGTCTGACATTTTTAAAACATATTTCAACCTCAAAAAGTCAAAATGAGAGTTTTATAAAAAAAAAAAAAAAAAAAGGTGTTCTCATTATTTTTCCCCAAGCTAATGGAAAAGGAAGAGATCACATTTAGGAAACATTTTGAATGCTAGCCTCCCTCCCTCACACACATACTTGGCCAGACTCTAAAACATTTAAATAAAGCTTATTTAAAAACAACATGGAACTTCAGCTTTTATCCTTTGGTGCTTTTCAAATACAGACATGCAGAACAAGATAGACTCAGCTTAAACGCATGCTTCAAATCCATGCTGGGTGTAAGCACTGTGTGCCAGGATATTCAAAGGCCATTAGCAAGCACTAAACAGATTAGCAACTCTCTATCACCTCTTAGAGCCCCAAAAGCAGGCGAGTTGCAAAAATTGCCGTATTGGATGGCATACTTAGTGAATCGCTACCGTGTTTGTGAGTGGCCATACATCATGTCAATGTTTTATTTTATTTGTTTAGTTTTTGTTGACCGGGTAAGTGCACTAGACAAATCCTGCCTATTTTCAGGCATGACCCGGGGGAAGGGCATACAGATGAATGCCAACTGACCTTGAACCAGATGAAAACTGTTGGTGGTATTTTTAGTGAATGAGGGAAATTTGGCCAGGACACCGGGGAAATTTCCCTACTCTTTTGGCTGTGGACGCTGTGGAGCAGACAGAGTGAACCTCTGTCCAGATGACGACTGACAGCAGTGGAGGTCGGACGGTTGCTGTGCATTTGCAAGAATCGGTCTGTGAGGGGGAAGGTATGGCTGGAACACATCCACAGGATGGCTAGCTTAACATACCTATACCCTCACAGCAGGCGTTCCCATTTCACGATGTAGGAGTCATCGGTAGTGAAGAAATGGGTGAGGGCCCAGTTTATCGAGCGGAGCCTGCGAATCAAGTTTTGAGTCTCTCAGAGGATGTTCTTTCTATGGTGCCTCAGGACCAGTCAGCATCTTTCTCTTTGTTTGTTGCTAAGCAACTGGAAATCAAGTATCAGGTTTTGGAGCTCACTCTGGCTGACTATTGGCAAGCTCAGCTTTCCGTGGAGGAGGAAAAGAAATAGAAGCGGCCTGAGTTGGATTCACCCTCGGGCCCTCCAGGTACCACTAATAAAGTGTTAAGAAGTTCTTCTACTGCCCAATGTGAGGATTTGCCCTCACTCCAGACATCTCCTTTGGGAGATACATGGTCCCCCTCAGCGAGCTTTACAGCAGGCAGGCTGGATAAGGTCCGACACTGGCGTTTGGGTTGCTGATCCTGAGATCCTGATTCTGGGGGTTTCTGGGGTGGGAGAGCCATCTACACCTGCAGATACTCTCCTGGAGGAGTTCTCCTTTGAACAAGATCCCCTGCCTGCTGATATTTTGGTACGGAAAACAGTGCTTCCTGCTTCTGGAGCCACTTCGGTTGAGGTTAACCCTGATCCCTTACAGAATACAAACATTGCATCACAGGACTCTGTTCTTGCTGATGGCCTAATTTCTTTCACCCCTCTTACTGACTCGCAACTTACGATGGTTCAGACCACAGATGACAGTGTGGGAATGGCTGGGTTGATTGTTGGACATAACGAAGAAACCAGTGGTTTGCCAGTGCCTTCTGCTACATTTGCTAGTTTATTTAAGAAACTGGTGGCGCTGGCAAAATGATGGAATGCAGTTCATTTAAGGTTTTTGGGAACTACCGAGGATATGCCTGACTGATTTTATGTCAGCAAAGTTTTGATTAAACAGTTATTGTTTTTTTCTCTGGGTGAAGTTTATGCTCTTATTCACTCCCCTGGGGACAACACGTATGATATTAGCTTTCGTGCTCCTGATTTATTAAATAGGTTTTGGATGAAATATGCTCTGCTTAAAACCAACCCTGCTTGGTTTCATTTTCAGGCAATTCCACTGACAAAACAATCCTTTAAAGTTATAACTGTATTATTTAGGAATGAGGGGGTAAATGTTGAAGACATTACTTATTGGTTAGAACACAAATGTACACTCCAGGGTAATCCTGAGCCTATACTGGATTCTGAAGGGTTTTGGAATGGTGGGTGAAGGTATAAAATTAATTTGCTACAAACAGAGGATGGCTTACAACATTTGCCGAGTTGTTTTTACCTGGGTCGGGATAAAGGATTTATATTCTACCCAGGCCAACCACGGCATTGTTATAAATGTGGTTCTCCTAGGCACCTTAGTAGGACATGTGATATTGTTAAGTGTGTGCAGTGTGGAGAAAGGGGACATGTCTTTACTGATTGTCATCACCCAGTGAAATGTTCCCTTTGTGAGGACGCTCATGCTTACATTGACTGCCCTTTTATGGCCCAAAATAAATCTAATGGGGATTTTTGTATACAGGATGTTTATATTAATACTGCGGTTAAGGCTTCTTTGAGACAACGGCCTCCCCCCCCACCGGAATGGGCGAGATCACAAATCGGGTACAGGAGCACCCCAGGTACAGAATTTGACTGAAGCTGATATGGCTGCTGTAGACCCAGCTCCTTTGCCTTCTTTGCCCCCTGTAGCATCCCCTGTTGTACCCTCTACATCATTAGATCCTATGCCCCCACCCTTGCCTCCTGAAGGGGATTTTACGGTGGTTTCCACTAGGCGCCATAGTCTTCATTCTCGGGGTGTAGGGAAACCTGTGTCGGATATTGAGCCCTTGGTTTTACAGAACAACTACCAGGTACTTCTGGATGACAGTGAAACTGAGTCTGATTCAGCTTCAGCTCTATCATCTCAACCAGAGGATGCCTTTGATGTTGACCAGCCCTTGGAGCAACCGGATACTGCAAAAAGAAAAAGGACTAAGTTAGGGATGAGGAAATCTACAAAAAAAATGATGATTTTCATGTTGGCTTGTTTATGCAATTTTTTTTTATTTGGATATTTTTGCATTGGTAGTTATTTTCCTTTCTCCCTCTCTGTATATGTCTGAGTCTTATAATCTTTCTGTAGCCTCTCTGAATGTTAACAGTATTCAGTCAGAGAGGAAAAGGTTGTTGATTTATTCCTTGTTTGAAAACAAAGTTTATGATGTGGTATTCCTCCAGGATACCCGTTTATATTCCAGGAAAGATGTGAATACGGCAACGGTTGGTTGGAGGTGGGGAATTACATATTGGTCTCTGGGTGAGGTATTATGCAGTGGTGTTGGTACTGCTGTGAATAATCCGACAGCTACATTAATTTGCCTGGTAGATCTCTTTCCTAGGCGTGTTTTGTTGTTAGATTTAGAGGTGAATGGATTACAGGGGCGTTTCATAAATGTGTATGCCTCACAGATGAAATTTGATAGAGTTGGGCTCTTTAAATTAATTTTACCATAGTTATTTACATCGCGACATGTCTTTATGGGCGGAGATTTTAATTGCAGTAGATATCGGAAAGATCTTGGCCTTCGCACAAACTACATTTTTTGTGATGCACATTGTCTTAATGACTTATTGGTACAATCTGGTATACAAGATGTTATGGCAGCACAAGTTCCACCTGCTAAAACATTTTTTCAGGGTACTAAAGCTACCCACATTGATTTTTGGTTTCTTTCTGATTCTTTGAATGTTATCCATACTAAAACTATTCCTGTAACACCTTCTGATCATGCCATTATAGAGTTACGGTTTCCAGTCATACGAATATGCATCGTGGTCCAGGTTACATAGATACATAGACACATAGACAGTGTCGGCAGATAGGGGCCTATGGCCCACCCAGTCTGCCCATTTGAGCTCGTGAGTTAAGTTTGTTTTCCTAGAAGTCTGTTGCCCCTTACCCCTGACCTCCAGAATTCCTTTATGTCTATCCCATGGTTGCTGGAGATTAAATTTAGACTTACTGTTTATTCCTACTGTTGAGGATGGTTTTCTGGCTTTATTAAAAGCCAGGAAATCATTTTTTTACCTCTATGATTTTTTTCGAGACTGGTGGATAGATACTAAACAGGATATCCAACTTTATTTTTCATGTATTGGTAAAATTAAAGGTAAATATAAAACTGATGAATATGCCCTTCTTAGGGCACAATTTCTAGACACACTTTCGAGCAGTACAAGGGGATGTTTCTATTCTCTCCACTTTACATACACTTCAAGAACGATTGAACAAGATACAATTTGATCGGGCTAAATCCTTGGAGACTGAAACACGATTTGGGACTCAAGGGGATAAAGCCTTTATGGATGCTTCTCAGTTTTTTGCTTATCAGAGGCAGCAAAAATATATGGCAGTAGTTAAAAATCAGTATGGGCAGAGCTGCACAAAAACAAAAGATATTCTTTCTGCTGTGGAGTCCCATATATAATATTTGTTTAGTTCACCTGAAACTCCAGCGGTTTCACATGTCCCTTGGTTGGCTCAGTGTGTGTTGCCCCAATTATCTGTTCATGACAAACGGATGTGGTCTCGGACACCACCCCATTGGAAGTCACCACTGCCTTCTCTCAAATGAAGTCTCGCTCAGCTCCAGGCTTGGATGGGATTCCATATGAGTTATACAAAATTATTTTTTCTGTTTTATTATTAGAATTTACTATGGTGTTGAATGATGCTTTACTTACGAGAATTTTGCCTTCTAGTATGTACGAAGGTTTGGTGTTTTTTTTTATAAAAAAAAGGGGACCGGGAAGACTTGTGAATTGGAGACCTATTACGTTGTTGAACACAGATTTTAAAATTCTGACAAAAGTTTTGAACAACCGATTATTGGTACATGCTGATTTTTTACTACATCCTTCCCAAACTCGTTCAATCCCTGATAGACGCATTACTGACAATTTGATTCTTCTACGTGAAATTATGCAAAAAGGAGCATCTGCGGAACTTACTGATTTAATATTTAGTCTGGATCAGGCTAAGGCTTTTGATAATGTGTGGCATACATATTTATTGGACTGCCTGGAATCCTATGGTATTCCATGCATCTTTGTACAGTGGTTACAGACATGTTATGCTCAGGCTACAGCCCAAGCATATTGTAATGGCTGGTTGGGTAAAAAGTTTTCTGTATTACGGGGTGTTCGACAAGGTTGTCCTTTAAGTGCGCTTTTGTATTTATTTACATTGGATACATTAATTAGAACTGTACATGTTTCTTCTGGTGTACATGGTGTTTCATTTTCTAGTAGTGACCCCGAAATTAAATGTACAGCATATGCAGATGATATTTGTTTCATTATAAGTGATATCCCTTCTGCACATCACTTAGAGAAGGTTTTGCATGAATGTTCTTTATATACAGGTGCTGTTATAAATTATAACAAGTGTAACTGTATACCCCTTCAAGTCTTAGATATCTCAGTTACACATGTTATAGGTATCACAGTTGTGCGGGATACCTGCTCGATTCTTGGCCTCCATTTTGGGGTGGGTGATTTCGATTATATCAATTGGGAAATTAAAGTACAGGAAGCCCAAGTTAAGGTAGACATCTGGAATAAGTGGCAGTTATTCAAATTAAAGAGGGTTTTTATGGTTAAAACCTTTTTGTTACCTTTGTTTTGTATTTAAGCTCAGTTTTTAGTCTCCTCTTGAGTTTGGAAACACAGATTTATAGTTGTTTTTTTTCCGTGCATTTGGGGTAGTAGACTAAATCCTATAAAACAGGGAGGTTTAAATATGATTCAACCTGTTATTTTCTTTTTTACTATCTTTCTGTATACAAATCTAAGGCCTATCATTGATAGCATTCCTAAATTTTGGACACCATGGCTCATGGATTCTGTGGGGGAGATGGTATCTATTTGGCCAGAGAATGCACCAATCCCTAGACAACGGTCTATAGTTGCTTCTCCTACTATGACAGTATGTTTTGGGAAAATAAAATTATGGGCAATTTCTAAAGGATCCTTTATTCAATTTTCTAGAAAAGAATTGTATGCATTTAAAATTCAATAGATATTTTCAAGATATAGCCCCATTTGATATTTACTCTCCCCATCAACGTTTGGCAATTGGTAATATGCTGACTTCCCTTCGGATACTCCGTAATATGTGGAATGTGTTATGGTTGTCACTTTATGGCAAACTTAATGTTAGAGGAAATTTGAAACATACACAGATTTTGGAACGATATTGTCCAAGAGAAACTTGCCCTCATACGATTGAGACCATGGAACATTTATTTTTTGAATGTCCATTTATCATAGAATTTTGGAGTATAGTCCAATCTAAGTGGCCAACATCTCCTTTTTTTAGTTAACCACAGAAATATTGTGTATAGGTATTTTACCTTTTTTGTGGACTAAACACGATAGGGTTACTATGTGGCTATTCCTTGTGTGTTTCAAATTTTATATTTGGTATGTCCGCTGCCGGCTCACTATTCAGCAACGTCTCTTTACTACAGAGGAATTGTTCCATTTGGTGGATACTGCTATTCAGAATTTTCAACTTCATGATCTACATAATGTTTCATCACCTTAATTTAAATCCAGATGGGACTCTGTGGCTTGATTGTGACTTTTTGTACACCTAAAGGTGTCATTAATTTAATAATGATATACTGTAATTACTTTCAAATATAGGTTATAATGCCTCTGTTTCATTTCCTTTTAATTTAGGTTTTATCTTGTGAGCTCTATCATGAGTCCGAATGTGATTTGCTTTCCAATTTGTATTGATTTTCCCTACTCCTGTTAATGGAGGTTTAGGATTTTGTAACTTTGTGACCCTTTACAAACTGTTTTCTTTAATGTATGCTGTAATACTTCTTTATGTTTCCCCATGTTTTGTAATTTTTTTTGTGGGTTGTAACACATTGTGTTTATGGTTTACTTTTCAGTTTAATAAAAACCCCTACTCTTTTCAATAAGTGCCATGGCATCTTTAGCATCCACCTGAACTACCACCGCTCCAGGCAGATGGGACCTCGGTTTAACGTCTTATCCGAAAGACAGCACCTCAAAAGTGCAGCACCCCTCTCATGCTGCACTACAGTGTCAGTACTGGGATATTAACCCAAGTGCTAGATGTGGGAACTGAACCCACAGTCCTCTGATCTCCTGATCTCAGAGGTGAGTGTGCTACCTACTGAGCCACTGACACTGACTCTGTGCTTGTGCAAAGCAGCTTATAGTGCCTTGCATACAGATGCACCAGCATATTGGTAGGTTAGGAAAAGCAGTAACTAGCTGTTAGTGCCTCACTAATTATCATTTCCCCAGATCAGGCCTTATGGCATTTGCTTCCCCAACCCCCACTAAATACTGGGCCATGTCCTGTCATACTTTTCTTTGCATCCTGCTGTCCCCCTCCCACCAAACACCAAACCGTCTCATGACAAAATTATCCCTGAGGTCCAGTGGTCCCACTGCCTCCACAAACATGCAGTGATGTCCTTTCTTATTTTTTTATTTAATAAGCTTTATTCATTTAAAAAAAAATTTAAACAACATCCAAGTACAGGCAACATGATAATGCAATACAATAACATTCCAGGAAAAAAAAAATTACATTATAATTGCATTCGTAAATAAAAAGAAAGAAAAAACAATAACCAAACAATGACATGACAGCATAACAGTTCCGATGCAGTGATGTCTTTACAGAACTGTACCTGTTGTTCAGTGGTTCCCCATCTCCCTAACACTCAGCCATATCTTAACAAAATTATCCCTGGTGTCCAGTGAACTCCTGCCACCCAGTTGCCTGGCAGTGCAATGATAGAATGCTCTATGTTGATCCCCACCCCAGTCAATAACAGCCCCCACCCCACTCAGCCTACTGAGGCTTGTGATTGCACACTGTCATTCAGTCAGCAGCTGGCTGTGATGGTCAGCAGTGGGCTGTGCCAGTTGCCATCAAGGGAATAACTATTGTTGCTGGGTGGGTTAGTGGAGGTAATGGTGGCAGATACTGGCTGGGAGGATGGGGTGGGTGGGAGTGGGGGTGGATGTCTAAATGGGGGTGGGGTACCACTGAACACCAGGAATATTTCTGTAAAGATACAGCCAGCTGATTAGGGGGTTGGTGTAGCACTGGACATCAGGGTTAATTGTCATGATGCAGCCAGGTGTTCAGGAGGGTGGGGGGATCATTGGAAACCAGTGAACAGACTTTCAGTGGCCCTGGCAGGGTGCTGTGAGAGAGGGGATACATACTCTGTGTGGTCTGGATCTGCAATGAGGCCCTGTTGGGATGCAAATTATTCCATAGTGCCTTACTAAGGTCATTTGCAATTATAGGTGTGTATATGGAAGATTGCTCTATCCAGAGGAGCAGTCGCTACGTGTTGGCCCTATCAGCCATATTGCTCCTGGAAGCCCCATTCCACTGTATTAGCTTGTGGCTGGTATGGGGCTTGGGTTTGCAGGTACCCTCAGGATTGTGCTTGGTAGATACATTGGAACATGCCTTTAGCATGTGCACTATGCCTCAGCATGTTCCATTATACTGTACCTGTGGTTTGCACTAGGCATCAATTTGCTCCTCGAGCAAACATTTAATGGCTACAGTCAAGGTACTTTGAATATTCTGGCTGTGGTCTCTTAAACAGTGAAAGTACTTCACAAAACAAGCTTTCAGAATTGCTGACCAGCTCTTTTTTTAACAAAATTACAAAAAAGTAACAACGTTGCATGTAAAATGCATTTTAAATTGTATTTGAAAAAGAAACAAACAATATGCTGCAATCAAAATGGTAAACAGACTCAGGTAGTGACAAGCAGACTTAATATCCATACTGTTGTTAAGCAGGATTTTGGTTGCTAAAACAGAACAGACTTAGCTACAAAACACATTTTTAAAACTTTCTCTGAAGCAGCCTTTTGCAACACATCAAAAGAAGCATATGTTTACTAGAATAGGCTCCCTTTTTCAGCTATAATAGAAACTAATAGCTACTATTTACCTAAAACAAGCAGTATAGCAGCAGTGGTTTAAGGCTCTGAGCTGTAAACCTGTAGACCGGGGTTTGAATCCCGCAGCCCCCACTTGTATAGTGTGTGACCCTGGTCAAGTCACTTAACTTCCTTGTGCTCCCAGGTCATCACTTAACTTCCTTGTGCTCCCAGGTCACTCCTGTAAACAAGCTTTCAGCTTAGTGTATCTCTCCTGGTGAAAAAACAAACAACAAAGAAACAAACAATAAAACAGCAAGAGAGACAATATCCCAGGAGCTCACTCCCCTAACTCTTGCCATCCGTGTTTGTCTCAGATCACAAGATCTCACAGTTATATTGTCACACTTAAAGGGAAATGTCCATGTAAAAATGGGCCCCCACCTCAGTGTGAGGCAAGGCCCGATTAGTACTTTCAGAAAATGTATAATTTTTTACCTCCGGTGATGTTATATATTTATATTTTATCTGGTTCATCCTGCCTCACTGTCCTCTGGCATTTCACAATCCATTAGTGCAAGCAGCAAGCACACAGCCATCCGCGGCTGTCCCGAGAATGACATTTCATGGGGGAGCAGCCTTGGGTCTGTCCATTGGATTGCTGTATAGTTGGAGCTTCTAATAGCTCTAATAGCTCAGGTTTGGAACCTGCATGCCTCCATGCGGTACTGAGACCAGGTGTAGACCGACAATGGGACTGCCATTTAATAGGCTTGCTTAAAAACAACTGAAAAGTTTGAACTCCGATAAAATTTATAATTGTAAATGAACATTGTAAATCTGTTTTTTCTTTTCTTTTGTGCACGCTTTGGTTTACAGTCTTGTCAAAAGGCAATGAATGCAGAAAGACTGGGTGTACAGTTTCCATAGTTGTGATCATGCAGAACTGAAAGAGAGGGATCAGGAGAAATTATGATCAAAACACAGGATGTACCTGAATTTGAGGAGTACGACCGGAGTTTTTGGTATCACTCAAGGTAGTTCATCAAATGTTGTACTTTAAAGTTGCGTGTAGATGTGATACTGCTGGCTGACAACCTCTCAAAGGCAAATAATTTGTTTTTTTATGCTACAGCAGTTTGAAGGCTCAAAACAGCTGTGATTCAGCAAGACAGTAAATACAAACATATGAAAATAGCCAGTAGAAGAAGATCTTGTGGTCTATCTTGTCTGCTTGATTTGCAGCAGCCCCTTCTCAGCAATCACTGCGGGCTAAATGCTGCATTACCTGTTTGTGACTTCATATCTAGGTATTAAGACAGTTGATGGCTTTTGTTTACAGGTTGATACAGAGTGTCACCAGTAATTACATAAAATAGGGTCACTAGTAATTATTCAGTTATCATACTATAGTTTACCACATATTACAAATAAACTGCAAACTGAAAGCAACATAAGCATGCTGGACTGTTTTGGACATTTACTGCTAGTAATATACTGTGTAAGAGAGATTTCATTTAGTCAAGCTGAAATACAATTCTGTTAAACAGTAAACACAGGTATGGTAATCTGTTCTTACTTTGCTTTCATTTTTTATTCCTAAAGCATTTTCTTATCAAGGGCTGTAAGTGCTTAGAAACAGAATGTGTGTCAGAACAAATACCCATAGTTCATCCAGGCAATAATGATGGTATGTTTTAGAAACTTATGCTATTTTAGGATATTACACCTATTTTATGAATATTAAAGATCACAGTCATGTATATTTGCTTGATAAGTATCTTACTTTTTGAAAAAGTGGCTCCTTCCCTTCAGCCAGGCATTATTGTTTATTTAATATAAAAAGTTCCCCATATTTCCAACTTTATACCTACATGATGGCATTTGTAATCATATTAAGAATGCTAGATTTCAGACTGTAAAATGTTTGTGGGGAGGCAAATAGGATACTGTAATGGTTTATACAGGGTTATATAGTCATACAGAAGCAGTTGTCTTACCACTGTACCAGTTGCTGTGCATGCTGCACCTGGAGTATCGTGTGCAGTTCTGTAACCCCCTACTTGAAAAGGACAGGGATAAGTTATAGAGCATACAGTGTAAGATGACAAAGATGATACAAGAGCATCTGGGGAGCAGCTCCCAGAAAAGGTTGCAGAACTTCAACATGTACTCATTATAGAATTCTAATCTAGTATATCTGCTCCACAAATCATTGCTGTTACATCCCTTTGTGGTTTTTCTAACAGACTACTATCCTTCTTCAAGTGGGGATTGCAGAATGGGGAGCCATAGTCAAGATGGGGGATCACTAATGTTTTATAAATTTGCATGATTCAATGTGAAACTCATGAGACAAACAAATGCTTTATTGAGCGTATAAGCTGATTTGCTTTTTTAGTGACTAGTGCACAGTAGTATGTAGAAGTTAATCTGTTATTAATAATTATTACTGGATCTTCTTCTTTGTCTACCGATTTAAGCCGGATGTTGTTCATATAATAACTATACCTTGGACAATTTTTACCATAATGTAACACTATACATTTGTCCAGATTAAAGGACATATGGTTAGTAGTTGCCCAATTCTGGATGGAACATGTTTTTCAAAAGTGTCTACTTAAGCTCCTAATTTGGTGTTATATGTGATCTTTGCTAATTAGATGTTTATGTTATTACTCATATCAGTCATTAACAATCCAAATAAAACTGGTCCCAACTCTGATCCCTAGGGGACTCCACTTCCAACCCTGCCATCATTGGACAATTGACCTGATATTTTTAGTTTTTGGGACCATTCAGTAATCCAGTTTACAATCCATTTTACAACATATTTTTTAATTCCCATGTTGTTAAGTTTGGCAACCAATGAAGCATGAGGCACTGTGTCAAAGACCTTTGTTTTTAATCAAGCATAATTACATCATAAGGCTTCCCATTATCTATACTCTTACTGACTTGTTCATAGAATGAGGTAAAATTGGTGGTGCTAGATAGACCTTTCTTATACCCCAGCTGTGATATATCTTCCAGTCCTAATGTAGTAATTTCTTTGTCAATTAGTTGTTTTAAGAGCCTTTCCATTAATTTACAGCGTATGGGCGTAGAGCTAATGGGTATGTAGTTTCTTACATTACTCTTGTTACCCTTTTTATGAATAGTGATCATCACAGCTTGACTCCAGTCAAGTGGCACTGTACATTGCCAGATTTCAAGGATGGATTGAATAAGATCATAAGGGGATATGCTAAGTGTTTTGCCATAGTTTCTGAGAACATGGCCTGAGGGAAGTGTTACCTTTTTTTTTATCATGACATTTTTTACTCCCTGTGGCTCAGTCTGCCATTATCCAGCTGCTGTCCTCTGCACTCCATATGATCCCTGGCAGCTCACTCATGCAGGACTAGCATGAACAGTACCCACAGCAGGGACCCCCAATCCAGTCCACCGGGCCTGAATCTAATACCCAGACACGACTCCACATGGGTCTGAGTGTGTGCAGAGGCATGGTTATCAAGCCACCATAACTGACTATCATTTTCCACCGTGTTTTCTCCCTAGGGGTATGGATCTGCAATGATGTCAGAGCACAACATGCTGATGTCCGCTGCGCTCCTCTCTCTAGTTGCACTGTGACTGTGGAACCCCCCAATCTCCATCAAAGGCCACTACAGAGTAAAACACAAGCCCTGAACCCTCCCCAGGGAAAAGAGAGCAGCCTGCAGATGCTAAATCCACTCCTTCCCCGGCCGACCCTCGATGACCCGTACTCGTTCCCGAACTCGGGTTGCCAGCGTGGTGCGAGGTGTGGCGTCCAGCACCTAAACCTTCAGAGCCACCAGGCCAGTGGAAGTGTTACTTTTAATGCCATTCAGTAAATCTAAGACCTCATTCATTTCAAAACACATTGGGGTGTGATTGGGATTAACAAGGCTTGCATTATTCCCATTATCCTTCCTAAAAACTGAGCAAAAGTACTTATTGACTAAATGTACCATCTCATCAGGATCAAAAATAGTTACGTTATTATCCAAAAGTGGACCAATCATGTTTGTTAAAGCTTTATTTTTATTAATATATGCATAATACCTTGCTTCAGCTATTTTCTAACTGTATCACGCATGTCTGCTCAAACCTTAACAAGTTTGGTTAAAGAAAAAGAAACCGAGATATACTCCACCCTAGTCCATGGTCAGAAGTCTGGTTGAGGTCCATAAACATGCTTATGCTGCTCTATCTGCATAAAGGAAAACACTGGAAATGACATAGCTTTCTTCAGACACTACAGAAACTCTCAAATAGTACTTTCAGACAGTAACAACTTTTTTAATGATTTAAAACAGATACCCACAACTTCCGCTTTCTGTTGCTGGCAGCAACCATCTTACGAGCAGCAGTGAGCTTCCTGAGCTCACTTTATGCTAATATATCTGTTTGACCTCTGCTATTGGTTGGCGGGACACATTAGCATAAAGTGAGCTCAGGAAGCTCTCTGCTGCTCATGAGATGGTGGCTGCCGGCAATAGAAGGTGAAAGTTGAAGACCACCATTTAAATCACTAAAAAGCAATTGGAGGTAATTAAAAATTAAAAAAATTACTGTCTGAAAACACTAATCAGGCATTTTTGTAGCGCCTGGGCAAAGCTGTGCCTTTTCCAGTGTTTCCCTTTAAGCAGCTTTACAGGAGATCCTTTTTAACAGAAACATGCGCTCCCTTACTGATCATTGTCTTTGTGTTGCTGCACTGCAATGCACGCAGACACATTTGTAAGCTGTTGCAAATGACATCACACTAAGAGCTCCCTTTAAATTAGAACTTCCAGATAAGGAAAACACTAGGCCAGTAGCATAAGAAATACATGGATTCCAGTTATCTCCAGAGTTAAATAGATAATTACCAAAATCCAAACTCAGTCAAGTCATTAACTGTAAAGAATAAACATAACTTAGATAAAAACACATGCAATTTGATTGACACAATATTTAATAATAAAATGTTTATGAAATTCTCCTAAAGAGCCAGATAATCACTAATACTAGTGCTACAAATCATATCCATGTAGCCACCTGCACAATCACTCCATTTTACTATCTTCCAATCTTATTAGCCCCATAGTCCTATTTCTTTCTTTGAATATACAGTTTAAACACAGCTGTAACTTTCCATCGCTTAAACCCTCCAAAAAACTGAATTTTGATAGTTTCGTTAAGACTATTCTCTCCCAAATTTTTGGTATCCTACATTACTCCCTTAGTCATTCATGCTGACCAGTGGGTCCAGCACAGGGAGCACAGGGATGGACCTGCAGGCAGAAAATCCTCCTGCAATTAGTCTGCACCACATCTTTGTACTGTTCAAAGCCCAGTATACACTGAAGACCCCTGTACTTTATAAAATATTAAAGGCATGCAGAGACGCTAACAGAAATAGTAAAGTAGGAAAGCAGTGAAAACAAATTGTGAACTAATTGTTCAAATAAGTAAAAGAAAAAATAAAAAATATGAAACCTCTTCATGAAATAAGATCCAGACTTCAAAGGTAGAGCTGGGAGGCAGTATATATAGGGCAACTGTGAATGGAATATGGACAGTTCCTAAAACACAAAAGCACTCTGCCACATGAACATATGTCCCTAGTCAATAAATATAAAAACAAGGGAAGAAGAAACCCAAGCTGGTTAGGTAGCAGAATTAAAAGGCACCTAAATTAAAAAAAAAAAAAAAAAGCAAAATATTATCAGTGGGAAAAGACCTTACTAGATAAGGACTATATAAGATATGTAAGGGCACAGAAAACAAGCAAAAACCTAACAAGAAAATCAAAAAGAAGAGTAGAGCTGAATATAGTTGATAACCTCCAGGGGATAACTAGTTCTGTATGACTGCAAAGAGGAAGCAGTCATCCCTTTCCACAAAAAAGGTAGTAAGAAAGAGATAGGCAGCTATCAACCTATAGGCCTGACCAGTGTATGATAAAAATGTTGGGAACTTTCATCAAAGAGTACATCGGCAATAGTTTAAGATTAGATATCATGGATCCCACTCAACATGGCTTCATGCAAAATAGATCATGCTTAACTAACCTTATTGTTTTCTTCGAGCCAAGACATGGCATGGAAATAATACACTGTATATTGACCTGAGTATAGCATTTGATAAGGTACTGCATAAAGAACTAGTAACACGATTAGTAGAACTGGATTTACAGGGCAATATAGTCAAATGGTTAAAAAGTAGATTACAGGAAAGATATAGTCAGTGAAAATAAATTGTTTTACATCATCAACCAGAGGGGTAACTGGTGGGGCACCACAAGGCTCAGTGCTGGGCCCAATCCTTTTTAATGTTTTTGTCAGTAACATGCATACCAACATCAGTATATGGATAACACAATTTGCTGATGATACAAAGATCAGTCAAATAGTGGACACAAGGGATTAGGGAAATAATTTGCAAGCTGGCTTAAATTGCTACGTGGGCCAAACTCTCTAAAATGCATTTTAATGCAGCTAAATGCAGTGTACATGCAAATAGGTAAATACAACCCCAAGCAAAACAGTATCTGAGAGAGATCTGGGGATTAGAGTATCAAACACACTCAAGAACTCTGAGCAACTTGACAATGTTATCAAAAAGTGCAATAGAATTGTGAGATGTATTACAATAAATATCATCAGCAGAGACAGACGGGTGGTACTGCCACTGAGTCACCTGGAACCAGCACCAGAACTAGAACTGGCACTGAAACAGATGCCTATGCCAGGGTTCCTATCATACAATAACATGAGTACTCAATTTATATGCATATTACAAAACAGATCCAGGGTGTGTTGGCATAACACTGGTGGTTTATTATGATTATTATTATTATTTCTATAGTTAGGGTACTTCCATACCCACTAAACTACATAAGCATAAGATATATAAAAAATAACTATGTTGACAATTCTTATATCAGACAAGTTCATTCAGTATGTCATTACAAACTCATTCTGTTCCATACCCAGCATTAGCAGTGAGCAGATAACTATTTTGTGAGCCTAGCAGTCCTTGCCTAATATAAATTCCTGATCAGAGAAACAGAATCAACTACCCTGACTGAATTACACTGCAATGTTAGTATTCCTATCTCAAATAATTATTTGAAACTATGCTCTAACTAACCTATTTCCTAACTTGTGTATACAAGTTGCAAAGCGTTCCCCCAAAAGTGGTCTTATTGGAGTTATTGCCCTGACCACTAGTAAGTTACATCTGAAGCTATCAATGTGAGAGGCTAAAAGAGCTAATGCAATCTTACCACTCTGTAAGGCCTTGCCAGCAAGTCTAGCCAAAATGCTCACTGGGAACACTCAGTAACCACTTTTGAGGACCATATTCGAAGTGTGTCCCTGATTTATTTATTTTATTTATTTCAGTTTAGGATTAATACCTTTGAGACAAGGACTCGTTTTCAAATATTCCGAGTCAATAAATGAACAGTTACAGACAACATAACACATAGCACAGCAGTGGATTACAAAGTAAGGTTACAGAGGGTTGCACATACTTTTAAGTTTAAAACATACATAGGAGTCTAGGTTTCACTAGTACATAAGAGTCAAACATTGTAAGTTTCACTAGTACATAGGAGTCTAACATTGTAAGTAACAACACTAAGTGCAGGCATAGTAGTGTTAGAAACAGGAAAGGGGGGAGAGGCTAGGTATTGAGTCTCCACTGGGTAGTACAGGGGCAAAGTGGGGGTGGGGCATGGACGGTTGCCAGAGTGGTAGGCTGAGCTCACCAGTGGTGGCCAGTGGTGAAAATGGGGAGTGGGAAGCAGCCCAAGGTAGGTATTGTCAGATGTTCATGGATGTAGTTAATTTGACTATACAAATTTCAGCATTTTTATAGTCTTGCTCAGTGGACTTTTTTCATAGGTGGAATTTTCCAGATCAGAAAAGGGGAACATAGGTTGTACTTGTGATGTCTATGCTCAGTATCTATCCCTCATGAGTTATATGTATTCTTCTTTATATAACAATTTCTGTATTGTCTTGCAATTAGAACTGTTTTAATTAGATGTTCTCGTTCTGTGGCTGGCACCTTAGAGTGTTGCAAGTAGATATTTGTGCTCTGTGGTCAGCACCTGAGAGTGTTGCAAATAGATGTTCTAATTCTAACAGTCTTACCTTAGAGTGTTTCATGAACTTTGCTGAAAGTTATTTATAATTGCTATTATATTAGGCATATATTTTTAGTAATATTTCAATAAGTTGCTTTTGGCTTGCCTATAGCCTGTTTTGATTAGAGCTAAGGCTCAAGAGTGCTTTTTAGGCCTAGTAAGTTTTGCTTGGTCTGGATTTGTCCACACCATTGTCAGCTAGCTCCGTCTGGACTATTCTAGAACTTTGGGAAGTGACTTCCCTGGTATCAGCTGTACAAAATGTTAGTGAGACCACACATGGAGTGCTGTGTGCAGTTCTGGGCATCAAATCTAAAAAACAGATATTAAAAAATCAAAGGCATACAGAGAAGGTGTACTAGGATGAAAGCAGAGTTGGGTGGGAGTGCTTCTGAGGATAGATTGAACAGTCTTAACGTTCCTACTGAAGTATAGAAGATTGAAGGAGGACATGATTATTGTCATCAAGGCAATTATAACTGACATAGATATTAACCCTTAAGCTGCTGGAAGATTTAAAACATACAGGTTTTTAAGATAAGATATCCTGTTAGTGGCAGCCTAAGTGTTAAGAGTTGTTTACATCTCACTGTTTAGGAGACAGCTCTGTGTACATGAAATTACAACCTCTGGCTTAAGATTAATATAGCCAGAAGCAGCTTAAGGCATGGCCTCTTTACCCAAAGGGTGGTGTGGATGTGGAACAGCTTAGAAGCATCAATAGTTAATGCCTATTTGATATAATAATTTAAATCAGAATTAGACAAGTGCTTAGCTGAAAAGGGGGTAAAGGGGTATAACCGCTGATAGTGGTGGATGGACTTGGGTCACATTATGGCCTATTTTCATCTGTATAATGCTGACTCCTAGGTTCCTAACTAGGGTGGCACCTCAGTATGCCAGCCTGATTATGGAAAGGATAGAAACGAACTTCCTTCTGCAACACCCCATCATACTCTTGCTGTATTTCAGGTATATTGATGATGTTGTTCTCAGCTAGGAAGACAGTGAGGAAAGACTCCTGGTTTTCCACCAATGATTTAACAACTGTCACTCCACCATAAATCTAAAACTAGATTATTTGAAAGAAACAATAAATGTTGAGGCACTACTATCTCATTGGAATAAGGAAAATGCTGATGTGGCTTTGAAAGCTCATATTATAAATTCCCGATCAAATAAAAGGTTTTACAACCTATATTTTTCTTTTTTGCATCAGTTCTACTCTGACTAACACAGCAGTAGAGTTCCTCTTTGTAGCAGAATGACAAAAACAGATAAAATGAGTTTAGAGTAAGCAGTTTTAGTACTATCTAGTGGCAGCTTATTGTGATAGTAAGTCTGGGTTTTAATACATTTGATGAAAGAGGCAGTGCTGCAAGTTTTTATTATAGTCAGACCAGGTTAATATGTGTCTTGTTATTAAAGATATCTGATTATCCAAACAGGGAATCTCTGAAACAGATTTTTTGCCATATCAATTGCCTCTTTAATATGGAAACTTCTGCTTCTGAATCTGAATCCTCTGTTCAGAGACCATTATCCACATTGTGGTGGTGGGTAGGGAGCTCTCACACCCGAGGGTAGTGACGAGTGGTGTTCCACAGGGCTCGGTGTTGGGACCAGTGTTTTTTGGGATATTCATTGCAGACATATCATTGGACATCAAGAGCAAGATCAGTCTGTTTGCTGATGATACCAAGGTAGAAGCAGTAGTGGATGACCTAGGGGGATGGCAGGGGTTGCAGGATGATCTGACAAAGCTTGAAACATGGTCAGACACCTGGCAACTGGGGTTTAATGCCAAAAAGTGCAAGGTGCTGCATTTTGGGATGAAGAACCCAAGGAGGAGTTACCAGCTAGGGGGAGTGCAGCTAGCCCAGACAGAGGAGGAGAAGGATCTGGGGGTGCTCATTACAGGGTCAATGAACAACTCGGCACAATGTAGGAAGGCAGTTGCAAAGGCCAACAAAATGCTGGGTTGTATTGCAAGGGGTATATCCTCGAGGAGGGAGGAGGTGATTCTGCCACTGTGTAGGTCATTAGTTAGACTGCACCTGGAGCACTGCATGCAGTACTGGTGCCCGTATCTGAAGAGGGACATTAAGTTACTGGAGGGGGTGCAGCACATGGCAACAAAGATGATCAAGGGGCTGGGGAACTTATCATACGAGAGGAGGCTGAAGGAGTTGAACATGTACTCACTGGAGGAGAGGAGGGACGGGGGACGTGATTGAAACCTTTAAGTACATGAAAGGAATAAACAAGACGGGTACAGAGGGGCTGTTAAAAGTAAGGGAGGGAGGGACACCACGGGCCATGATATGAGACTGGAGGGAGGAAGGTTCAGGAGGGAGATGAGAAGACACTTTTTTACAGAGAGGGTGGTGGATGTGTGGAATGCGTTACCTGCAGAAGTGGTATCCAGTAGAACAGTGGACTGCTTCAAAAGGGGATGGGACAAGACAAGGGGGAGTGTCAATGAAGGGGAAGGGTGGAAGGGAGGGGCAGCTGCAGAATAAGGAGTGCCAGATGCACATTCGAGCAGACTTGATAGACCTCTAGGCCTTTGTCTGCTGGTAAATTTTGTATGTTCATATGTTCGTATTCATTTTAACCCAGATAATCCAGTGCAGGCATTAATGGCAGTCTTCTTAATTCCTCTTGATCCCCTTTAGTGTGTACAAGGTGCTAGGAAGTTATTTTAAAATAGTTAACTGCCCTTCCATTTTCCTTTTCATGCCAGTTATGTGTTGTGATATGCTCTGATCAAGTTTTGATAATAAATAACCTTGCTTTGTGGTGCCCTCAGATCTTCCTAGAGTACCACACCGCTCCCCAGCTACTGCTCTTTTTTCGTATTACAGAAACATTTCATGCCATCAGGTACACCATTTCACAGTATTCGTCTAAATAGCCAGGAATGGTGTCACTAATGATGTTCAGACAATATGAATACAGATAACAGCAACTGCGGGGGAGAAAGAGATTCAAAGGTCTTACAAAGGCAAACATAAATCTCACAATGCCAGATGTTTGCCTTCAATATAGTAGAGCATCAAAGAGAACATAAACGTCATTTAAATCAAATATTTCTTGTGTTTCGTGTTCATTATAGACATGTTGTTAATAACGTTCATTTGATTATATTTGTATTATGCATGTTATTCGTTTTCCCACTTTAAGTACTTTCAAAGAGGTGCTCTCCAGACTCATGTCTGTAATTAGGGGGAACACTACAAGTGGGGAAAGAACACATTCAGTGACTGTAAGGCTTGAGGGTTGTTTTCAAAGCCCGATGATGCTGCCTGTTAGCAGGCTAATGGATGGAAAACCAATATGACTGGTGGGGCTCCATGCTTTGATCTACAAAATGTATGCCCCTCAGCCAACCAAACACTGTCATCATTAGACTTCTCAGCATTTGAATACCAAGCCACCTGCATTTCTGCGTTAATTGGCATAGACAGCACACACCTCTGCAACCTCTTATACTGGCCAGGCATCACCAATACATTCACTTTGCACATGTACACGATCAAACATAAAAATACATTATTAATTTAACAAAATAAAAATCAAAAACATATCAGACTATTGGATATGCATTAAGAGGAAAACAGGAGGGCATCTAGAGTTAAATAATAAATACTTAAATAATCTCCCAGCCTCCTGCCATTCCTACATGTTCCTATATGCTGACGACTCGCTGATTTTTACCAGCAACCGGCACCCTGAAGTCCTTGAAACTGATCTCCACAATGGCTTTGCATCTTTGGAAAAGTGGTTTAAAGAGCAAAGACTGGTCATGAACTATAAAAAAAAACAAGCTAAAAAGCTACCCCCTGGAAATAAGGAATGGCAGCGGTGACACACTGGAGCTCGTCCCATATTTCAAATACCTGGGAGTTTCAATAGACTCCTCCCTGTCCTTCTCCCATCATATCAGTATCACTGCAAGAGCTATTAATTCCAGAATTGGGATCCTCTACCACCACAGGCATTATCTAATCCATGAAGCATTTAACCTGGCAATAAGCAGCTTAGTTGTCTCCCTCATAGATGATGAACTGACCGTATATGATTCTGCTACTGACACAGTGCTCCAGCGGAACTCAGTAGCCTTAAACAAAGCTTGCTACCTACTCACAAATGCACCAAGACTCACACACACCTGTGAACTTCATGCCCAGGCTGGCTGGCTTCAATTGAATGACAGAATCAGGTATCAAACTTGTCTTCTCACCAAAAAAGTCACATTAAATCAGCTTCCAACAGGGGTGCAGAAACTGCTGTCACTTCCTATGAATACCAGACAAACCAGAAGCTCCACCACTCAAATTTTCCAAGGGCCCAGATGCCACACTACCATGGCACAACATACATTTTCACACCGTGCACCCCTCTGGGTAAATGTACTGCCTTCTGACATCTCTGGCTCCACAACGATTGGCTCTTTAAAACACAGACTGTGCCAGCACCTCATTGATACGAGTAACTGCATGTGTCCCTGCTAAGGCTCTGCACAAAGCAACAGTATACCTCTAGCATTTATCTTTGCCCATGTCATGACAGAATAATCAAACCACTGTACTTTGCCCACCTCCCGACCCCTCCCTGCCTCTGGCCCTTGCCTCCCTTCATCTATTCCTATCCTCCTCCCTCCTTGGCCTCTTTGCTTTGTACACCTAGCACTTCCACTCCCAATGTATCCTTCCCTATCAATATCTGCTTATGTTCTTGATGTGGGCTTACATTGTGCAATGCCTCAGCATACCTAGAACTTTATGTTTGAATTCTGTAACCTCCATGTATATTTTTCTCAGTATTTGTATATTTGTCCACAGTATTGTACCTTGCTGTCTAATGTATCTGATGTGGAACCTATCAATGAACATCCACTCACAGGTATTATTCAAGATCTCAATAAATAAAAATAAATAGTTTTATAAAACTATTTCCTATTATTTTCAACAAGGAATGCTCCCTCCTGCCATCCCTCCAACTCCAGCAGTAGCACAACTTTGGCTGCTTACTGGCTCTGCCAGCTCCCAAAGTGTTGTCACTATTCAATCCAGCCCCTGTTCTCAAAGTACCCCCCATTCCAGCAGCAACTCAACTCCACCTCAGATATGAACAGTGGCTGAACGATATGTTGCTAGCCAACAGAGAAACTTTCTATTTGGCTCTCAGATGAAACACATTCTCTCCTCCTCCTGGAGAAAACCCCCTTGGAGGAAACACAGTCTTATGGACTGTGTTCTTGACATAAATAATTTGTATATGCTGAAGTGACAGAAACGTATAAGCAAAAATCATGGATTATATTAAACTAAGCATTAATAAATGATTAAGAAAGAAAAATATTTATCAACTGTTTGGCACTGTATTTCCAAATTTTCTGTGTTCTAATTTTCTAATAAAGTAAACAGAAAGAAAATGCTCTGGGGGACAAATTCAGAGACAGCCAGATGTGTGCAGAAAACAATGTGCCACACAAATAAAATGAGCTGGCTGGCTCTGGCACCATATTCAAACAGATTGCATGATCTGAACAGATCACACAATATGTCTGAATATCAGACCCTGGATGTGTGGAGCACAGCAAGCAGGCACCATGCATGGTGCAGTGCATCCAGGGTGCGGGGCTGGAGACCACACCTAGGGGAATGTGTGGCACATACCTGTATTTGCTGTGGCCCCCATGGGAGATATTCAGCCCAAAATTGAAAATGAGCCCATTGGGCATGCAGGGTGCAAAGGGACCATTTGCATGCCCATTATGGACTCATGACTGCACTACTTTGATGTGCCCTGGGCCAGCCCTCCCCCAGCCCCAATCAGTGTGCAAATAGGGACTATCCTATCCCCTTTCTGTAGTGTAGTGTCCCCATCCCCAGCCCTGAGCAGTGCTATAAATAAAATATATCCTCTCCCTTTTCTGTACTGGTAGGCCCCAACCCCAATCACTGTTCTAAAATAAATAATCCCTGATTCCTTTTCATAATGTAGTGGCCCCCTCCCCAGCCCCAGTCACCATTAGTGTAACAGCACCCCTCAAGCCCAGATCACTGGTAGAAGGCTCCAAACCTCACTCCCCATTTCCTGGTGGCTAGTGTTCCCTCCCACCCTGGTAGGATGTAACCAACCACCCTGATCCCCCATCACAACCCATGCCAGTGACTGACACAGACCTTCTCACTGACTGATTGTTACAGGAGCAGATACAGTACCTAGGACATGCTCAGCCAATGAGCACATCCTATGTACTGTACATGCTCTGTAATGATCAGTCTGTGGCTGGCCATGGCAGAGTGAGGAGGGCTGTGGTAGTCACTGACACAGGTTGGGATGGGAGGAGAGGGGTTGTGGGTTACTGCCTACTGTGGTGGGGTTGGGGGAAACACTAGACACCAGGAAATGGGGAGCAGAGCTTGGAGCCTTCTACCAGTATCAGGGCTGGGGGAATGCTGCTGCACTATGGAAAATGGGATCAGGGAGTATATTTTGCCTAACAGTGATCAGGACTGGGGAGGGTGGCCACTACACTATGGAAAGGGGATCGGGGAGCATGTTATATCTAATGGCTATTGGGGCTGGGGAGGGGGCCACTACACTTTTGAAAAGGGGATAGAGATGTAATTTAATTTATGTCACTGCTTTGGGTTGGAGAGGGGGACACTACACTATGGAAAAGGGAATCAGGGAGTACATTTTGTCTAATGGTGAGTGAGTCTGGGAGGGGGGCCACTACACTATGGAAGAGGGGATCACGGATTATTTGTTTTATAATGGTTATTGGGGCTGGGCGGGGAGGTCACCACACTATGGAAAGGGGACAGGGATATTCTTCTATTTTCATACTAATTGGGGCTGGGGAGGGGAACCGTGTACCTGGCCCTAGACTGTGCACAGGGAACTACCTAACCGCTTGCATAGTTAAAGTGGGTTTTCAAAAGAATAACCATGCATTGGTGCAGCTGGCTATAGTTATGCTTGGGGGATTTGAATATTGTGATGTGCATCATATGTATGAGGGACCCATCATTTGCATAGGTGCATCACAATATTGTGTGCAGCGGTGCAGTCGGGGTACGCTGCATATCTGTAGCCTTTGAATATGGCCAAGCCCCTAAGAGCCCATACAAGTTGGGAAATGCAAGGTACATCCAAGTGCAGTGCAGTTCATCTCTTCTGAATATGGGGCCCCCATGTTCATTATTCGGTTACTACATATATTTTTGTTATGTAACAAAATGGACAAAACATTTTTTATGGATTAACCAGGTCTGTTTGGATATAATACAGTATGTCTTCTGCCTCAGGGAAGGTGGGTGGCTCTGACTGTTACATGGTCACTTCCTTGTGTCCTGAGGGAGGGAGCTGTATGAACTGGAATATGCAGATCCAAAGATGGAGGTGAAATAGAAACATAAATATATGTCAGCAAAAAATGACCATTCATCTATCCATTCTGCCCTAATTTACCCAATCCTGCCCCAGGACATAATGTCTATTCAGGGTAATCACCCTCACCTTATGCCCCTTGCCTTGCTGTTTTCCCAGTTTGTAACTATTAAGTCTATTACTTGGTCCCAGCTGTGCTTAAAACAATTAATAGTTCTTGCACCCACTGCCTCTCACTTTCTCTTAAAAATAAGGCATTCTGAATCCCTCCTGAATCTCCCAACTGCCAGCTTTCACTCATGCCCCTGTCCTTCTGAATATTCCCTACAATCTAACTGATTCCTTTCAGGAGCTTGAAGGCCTCCCTCTCCTTTCTGGTCTCCAGTGAATACATGTTCAGGGCCTTAAGCTGATCCTCATGAGGTCTGCCTTAATGGCCCCAAATCATTTTGGTTTCCTTATGCTGTACTGTTTCTAGCCTATCTTTGTTTTTTCATAGGTAGGGATTTCACAACTGGGTAAAGTACTCCAGACACAGCCTCACCAGTGATCTGTAGAGAGGCAGTATCACCTAGCTGAAATCCTAATTTTCAAATAATGCATGAAGATTTTTTTTTCCAACTCTCTTTATGCTCCACCATGTCTAACCCTCGGACTCTCTCCGGTGTAGACACTCGGCATGACCCTATCTTGCCCACCTGAAATCCCAGTCTTACCTTTCAGTGGGGGGGGGGGCTCCACTTAGCTTCCTCTGATCCCCCAACACCTCGAATCTAAGCCCCCTGAGGCGGAACCACCGATGCCTCTGGTGACCTTTCTGAAATCTAGACTGGCTACCAGGGAAGGAAGGGAGCACTAGAGGCAGGCTGAAAGACCTGGCACTGGGCATGGAGATCAGCTACTGAACCTACCATCACCTACTGAAGGCCAGTGCCATTTTCCTTGTTTATCCCCTGGAGCACGGACATGCAATGACATCTGAGAAGGTATGCTGCTGAGGTCCACTGCCACGCCACCCTATACAGCACTGGTTCCTGTAGGAACCCCAGTCTCCATCAGGGGCTGCTAAGGAGCCTAGAAAACCCACAACCCACCCCAGGAGAGGAAAGCAGTTGTACAGATGCTCAATCTTCTCCATCCCCTGCTGAAACCTGGGCAGCCCGAGTCCATTACCGAACCCAGGTCGCTAGTGTTGGCGTGAGGTGTGGCATCCAGTGCCTCAACCCTCAGCATCACCGAGCCAGCAATAATGCATGAAGATGATATGCTGCATTGATGACATCATATGTACAGGCCTGGCCCAGTAAGCATGTGGTGGACTATGGTGAGGTCCTATACCATGTCTGAATGGCCAGAAATTTTTCCCTTTACAGCCAACATTGAGTTTGTTGTGGGCCATAGGGCTGATGAAAAGCAGGTTGAAATAATAGTGATGTAGAGACAGATGATGCCATCATGCTTTCCCTGTTTAGTCGTGGTTCTTTATCTCTGAATCTTCTTCTCCTATCTCTAAAATCTTTGAGTGCTCATATTTTAAGCTGGCTGTTCCCCTTGTGGATGGATAAGTCTAGGAGAATATATGAGTAGACAGGCAGTATGTAACTTGGGTCCAGTGATGAATGCTCTAATAAACGTGGAACCAATAGAAAGTAAAATAAAAGGCAGTTATAATATTTAAATTGGAATTTTCTTTGAACACAAGATTTATAGCCAAGTAGTTCAAAATTACCCTCTGAAATTGTAACTTCTAGGTCACTGTGCAAACTTCTCCAGTTCCACTTCTTATTATTCACTGCCGTCAAATACCATCTGTCTTTTTTCTTTTTAATAAGAATGCAATATCCTGAGTCTTCATTCTGTAATTAACTTATAAAATGGCAGCACAGATGTGCAGAAACCTCCATTCATATGATTATTGGCAAAATGTGTTTTAGTCCCGGAGGGATTTGAAATTGCATTCCTTATTTTTATAGCTGAAACCAGTCACTAATAACTTTAGAACAAACAAACACAAATTTCACATTTTATATGCTGTAACCACTTTAATCATCTTTATAAAGATCACATTTTCTGAAGAAAGTAATACCCTACGTAAAAAGATGTGTATGCAGCCTTATAGCAACTATGATGTTCGGGCAACAATACATTTTTTAGGCTTGTGGATTTAATGTGTATGATGGAGCTGACGGTACTCTCAACTACAGTGTTTTCTTCTGCAGTGTAAGAATAGAAAGAGGAAGTAAAATTCATATCTTCTGTTCTGCAATAAAGCAGTTGCTACATACAACAGAATAGATTAAAGCATCAGCATTTTGTTAGTCTATTTCTTTGTTCCACATATTAAAGGCCCCTTCCAAAGTTCAGAGCTCAGAGCAGAGAGAGATTAAATTGTACTGGCCATGAATAGAACATCAATTAAACAACGGACAATTTCATATATACAGTCATCCTACAATTCCATATTTTACAGTATACATACTTCACAGAAGAAATAATGAGGAACCACGCAACTGACTACTCAAAGACTAACTGCAGTAAGTAGCATTTAAGCTTGATTTTAAAAGACTGACTGTACTCAGTGGTTCTGATCCCCTCAGGTAACATATTCTAACAGGATGGGGCAACCACTGAGAAAGCCTGATGATCACCAGTGGACTTCAAACATGAAAGCAGCACCCTCAACAAACCCTGCCTGGATCTTAGGTCCCTGGATAGTGTGTGAGAAGACAAGACATCACTGAGGTCTTGGGGGCCCAGACTGTTCAAGGCTTTGACCCATGGGCAGGACCACCAGCCGAGCTGCTCCCATCTGCCCTGCCTCACTGCTCAGCTTGACCCACAGGCAGGACCACCTGCAGAGCTGCTCCCATCCACCCTGCCTCACTGCTCAGGTGTGCCGCGCTCATCCTCCTTTGTTCAGGAATTCAAATTTGCCGCCTTTTTTGCTCGGCTACCAAGTTACTCTCGGGGACAAGTAGGAACAGATTCCAGCTGATACTGTGCATTTTCTGCTGAATTGTGACTCTGGAACATCTTTAATCCTTGAACTTGAATATCAACAGTTGCTTTTTTTAATCTAGTTGGTGATTTCATTAATTTCAACCTCTGGGGTGCCACGGCTATTCTTTAACTCTGTTAGCCCTGCCACTGCTAATCCAGGTCTTTATTGGCTGCTCCTAGCATTAGCAAGGCTGCTGGCTTTAGCTCGAGTTAAGCCTGTTAAATTTATAGATGGAGCATCTAGCTGTATTCTGGCTGCTTTTAATTTGGAGCAAAGGCGGAGCAGTTAAGCCTGATAATTTATAGACGGAGCACATCTCAGTAATACAGTAGCTTCCCATGGACTGTTCTTTTTATTCATTTGGGTATAGAGTCTTTGCAACTACTAGCACTAATAATATTGCTTGATATACTGCTAGTAATTACATCAGGGAGCTAGCGTGTGGTTCCATGTGTAAAACTGTTTGTTTTATTTGTCTGATTTTAAGCAATCTCCTATCCCTCTGCACCCCTATCTCTACCTTTCTCCTTAGTTCATCTCTTGGACTGAAATCCCTCACCTTTTCCCTTTCTCCTTGCTCCTCCCTGCCCTCACCTATTTGTTATTCCATATTGCTTGCCCTCCTTCTGCAGGGTATTTATTTACCTTCCCTCCTTTTCTCTTCCAGCTTGACCCATGGGCAGGACCACCCTGGAGCTGATCCCGTCCGCCCTGCCTCACTGCTCAAGTATGCCGCACTTATCCTAATTTGTTCAGGAATTCAAATTTGGTACCTTTTTTGCTCTACTACAAAGTTACTCTTGGGGACTAGTAGGAACAGATTCCAGCTGATACTGTGCATTTTCTGCTGAATTGTGACTCTGGAACACTTAATCCTTGAACTTGAATAGCAACAGTTTTTTTTAATCTACTTGGTGATTTCATTAATTCCAGCCTCTGGGGTGCCACAGCTATTCATTAACTCTGTTATCCCTGCCACAGATAATCCGGGTGTTTACTGGCTGCTCCTAGCATTAGCAAGGCTGCTGGCTTTAGCTTGAGTTAAGCCTGTTAAATTTATAGATGGAGCATTTAGCTGTATTCTGGCTGCTTTTAATTTGGAGCAAATGCAGAGCAGTTAAGGCTGATAAATTATAGATGGAGCTCCTAGATGTATTCCAGCTGCTTTTAGATTGGAGCTGAGGCGGAGCAATTTAAGTGTAATTTTACATCGGTGCCAGAAGCTGGGATCTCGGCTGCCTTTAGGGCTTTTAAAGGCTGCTGGCTTAGTTCAGGTGCTGCAAGGCTGCTCCCTGCAGTCGCTTCAGACCGCTCCGTGCCCGCCCCCAGTACCTCTCCCACCCTTAGCTGGTGTTTAATATATAGTGTAGGGTCTCAGCCAGCTCATCTTTCCTGTTTTTCTGTCTCCCTTGATTGTCATATGCTTCTTATACTAGATCCCCACTGAGGTCACCTGTATTCTGGTACAGCTAACTTTCAGTCACTGCTCTCTCTGCTCTTCCTGGGCTACTGCCCCAGTTGGGGATTTTGACTTCTCGTCTGACTTTTCTCTCCTCCCTACCTACCACTACCTTTATTCTTTTCTCATAATGTACACTAGGACTATTTATCCCCTCTTGCCACTTTTAGGAGCTATGTGTTTTCTAGCAGTATTAACAGGTCCATCTGATCATCCTTCTTCTCACGTTTTTTACTCTCCTGATAACTTCTGCTACTCCAACTTACTCTCCAACCCCACCCCTAAACCTACACCTATGTTGGGGCTCAATAATAAACTCCTTGGATTTTTACTTAGGAATATCTTGTGGAGGTACACTGTCTCCTTGGTGTATGTCCCTCATGCTGTCATAATTGCCTCCTTCTGTATAATTAGCCTATCCCTTACCCTTGCTGGGGATGTTGAGACCAATCCTGGACCCGCCATTGCTAATACCATCTCCCAGTCTCCCTCCTCCAATTGTTGGCCTCAATCACCCAGCTTCACCTTTGCCCACCTTAGTATTAGGAGCCTTACTGTTAATCTCCCTGAGATCGAGGCTTGGGTTACTTCTAATAAGCCAGACATTCTTGCCCTGTCTGATACCTGGCTGAAACCCTCCATTACTGACTCCGTCTGCTCAATGCCAGGATATAATATGCTTCGGGTTGATCACTCTAATGCCAAAAGAGGGCGTGGCCTGGCACTGTACTTCAAGTCTCACCTCAATGTTTCTTTCATACAAGATTCCCCCATGGCAAATTGTGGGGTGCTTCATGCACTTCTGTTACTTGTGGGAGTTAAAAAAATCCACATCTTCTGCATTTACTGCCCTCCTAGAAACTCTAGATTGGGTCTGGAAGAATTTATTGAACTTGTGCCCTCTGTCTCTGAGAAAAATGAAGAAATTTGCTTGGGAGATTTTAATCGGGACTGGGCAGGGTCCAGTTCCTCTCTCGTATCCACTATTACTAGCAAGGCAAACCTTACTCAACTTATCCAGAACCCCACCAGAATCTCCCATCGTGGATCCACTACCACCCTCATAGATTGGATCCTGACAAACAGGAAGGAGAACTTCCCCTCTGCGGGAGTTCTACCTGACTCCATAAGTGATCACTGCCCAGTCTACTGCACCTGGGACACCACCACTCCCCTCCTACCCATCTAAAGTCTTATCTTTCTCTAACATCTCTAAACTAAACCCTACTGCATTTCTGCATGATCTAAACATGGTTGACTGGTTCCCCCTCTGTATAGCCAATGACATAAACATAGTGGCTGAATACTTCAGTAATACCCTACTCTCCCTCAAGCACCTTCATATTCTGGTCACCACACTTAGAGTAAAAGGTAAAGTCACCAAATGACTTAAGCGCCCCCCAATTTCAGCTGCTAAAATGTAGGGATAAACTCTGGTCAGTATGGAAGTCCTCATCCCTTCAAGCTGACTTCGAGGCCTACAGGTCCTTATGCAACACCTGTAAAAGGGAGTTTCACTCAGCCAAGAGCATATACTACCAGAACCTTCTCAGTTCTTCTGCCTCTAACCCTAAAAGGTACTGGTATCAAATTAAGGAAATCCTGGGGAGCAACAAGCCTATGACTCCAAATGATATGCTGATAAACAATACTCACTGCAATAACCCCCGTACAATAACAAATGCCTTTAACTCCCTGTTTTCCACACTTCCCATCCCCTCCCCTCCATCTACCGGTACTCCCTCATTATCCCCATCCCCAACAGCTGCTGCTGCCCCGGCCCTTGGGCTATCATCGGTCACTTGTGTAGAAGTACTTAAGCTACTAAAGTCTATCCCTGCTAACGGTACTGAGAGCCCATATGGTATCCATCCTAGTATTTTAAGGCAGTTTGCCTCTTATCTTGCTGTACCTGTAACCAGACTTTTCATCCTCTTCATCTGTGCTGCCTCTGTACCTCTGGTCTGAAAAGTTACCAGAACTATACCCATCTTTAAGAAAGGGGATGCCAGGATCATGTCAAACTACAGGCCCATTTCTCTCCTGCTCACACTCAGCAAGCTGATTGAGAAACTCGTTCATTGGCAGGTCACTGCATACCTTCTCAACTTCAGCCTATAGTCCCCAGTACAACATGGCTTTAGGGCTGGGCACAGCACAACTACCACTCTTACATAGTTTACCAGCGATGTTAAAAATAACATGGACAAGAGATTACTTACTGGGGCAGTGTTCATCGATCTCTCCAAAGCATTTGACATGGTTCATTGCCCACTACTATTGGCCAAGCTGAACTCATTCGGTGCCTCTGATTCTACCCTTTCCTGGTTTGGCAGCTACCTAGAAAATCAGACTCAAGCTGTCTCTTTCTTCAAGTCTCTCTCTTCCCCCGTCCCAATCACCTGTGGCATTCCACAGGGATCGATCCTTGGTCCACTATTTTTTCTCCCTCTTCATTAATGATATCCCTATTCTCTCTTCTCATTGCAATATTATCATGTATGCAGATGACCTGGTACTTTAGTCGGCTTCTAAGTCTATTGTCAACATCAATCTATGTCTCTTCCCCAATTTTCAGACCCTCCAATCCTGGTTCTCATCCAGTTACCAAGTCCTAAATATATCTAAGACACAGGCCATGCTCTTTGGGTCTGCTATATAGGTGCCCACTGAGTCCCCTAAGCTCCTGGTGCACTGCTGTGATTGGGACTGCTGTCTCCAACACTTCATCCTTTAAGTATCTTGGGGTAACGCTTGACCCAGTACTTGACTACTTTGCGCATGTCAATGAGGTGTGTCACTCAGTTAATGCCAAAATTGGTGTGGCCTACAAAGTGTGTCACTCACTCACTCTGGCTGCTAGGATCTCAGTTGCGAGAGGTGTTTTACTCCCACAACTGCTATATGCCCTGCCAGTGCTCTGTCATGCCAACATGGGTGTTCTTTGCAAATGGGACACATCTTACAACAATATCGGTAAATTTGCCTATTGGCTCCCCTGCCTAACCCATCACTGTTTTCTCTATTCAGCTTTAAAATGGTGTCTAATGATGCCCTTCATTCCTACACCCTAGGCAGTTTTGTTGACTCCTTAACTAGATCTCTTTGTCCCTCCTCTCTGAGCGACATGCTCACCCCTGTCTCTCACTCTCGCACCCTTAGATTCACTCCCTCCCCATTGCTATCAGTTCAGCCATGCTCCACGAAAATGGGAGAACAAGTCTTCTCCTACATTGCACCTAGGTTGTGGAACTCACTCCACATCCATGTCAGGAACTCCTCATCTTACCTTACATTTAAGCATGCCCTATTTTCCCACCTCTTTGCTCTTGACAACTGTGATTGCACTTAACTTCTGCACTGTCTCTCTTCTTAGACTCTGTCTCTCTACTTTGACTATCACCTTGTGACCTGCCTATCCTTTGGGATATGCCTTTTGTAATAGTGTCTCTAACTGTCTGCTTCTCCCATTTCCAGTCCTATGTCTTGTCTACCTCACTTTCATGTACCTACTGTTAGTGTGCCTACCTGCCTGTTTCCCACAGCTAGGCCTGTCAGACTGGACAATATCATTTGTTTCTGTGTAAGTGTATGTTGCAATAACTTCACTACTGTTGGTGTTTTCCAGCTGGTGAATTATCTTTGGTGGCTGTCCTCTGTCATGGTATTTGTTGGACAGTTCTCCTGCATTATGTATCTGATTGTGCATCACTGCTGTATTGTGATATTGTACTCTTACTGTATTGTTATATTGTACTCTTCTGGGTCGTGCCTGAAGATAGGCAGGATTTTTTGCCTAGTGCACTTACCCCGTTACCAAAAGCTAATAAATAAATAAAAGCACCTGTAAATCTGGCAGCCAGTCCAGGAAACTGGATTCATCTGAAAACTAGGCTTCAGCTCAAGTATGTAATTCCTGTATGAAAATAAAATTGTACTTACTTACTAATCCAAAACCCATAGCAAGGGAGTAATATGAGTTGACCTTCAAACAGAGATCAGCAACCTTGATTCCATATTTTGAACAAGATACAGGCCACACAGCTGAACCATGGGCAAGCCTTTGTAGAGCACACAGCAGTAGTTGAGATGATAGAAAATAAGGGTGCTGATTAGGGTGACCAGATCAGCAGAATCAAGCAGAAATCATGGTTTGGCAACAATCTTATGGCAAAAGCAGTTCTTGACTACAGAAGACACTTGACTGTCATGAACTACTCCTAGGTAGGGATGGGTGAAGTGAGCGAAATTCGCTTAGTGGAGTAATCTGCAAAATTCCACCCATTTCGCCGAGTGAAATGCAAAATTTCAGCTGGCAGTGTCTCGAAATGTTAACAGTGAAATTTCGCCTTCTGTGGCAAAATTTCACTTCTGCTGTGAAATTTCACCTGCAGAAGTTGGAATTTCACCACAGAAGGGGAAATTTCACCACGTAAGGCTAAATTTCACTCGCGGAAGGAGAAATTCCGCTTTAGGCAAAAAACTCAGTGAATTACTCCACCAGGTGAATTTGGCCACTTCGTTGTCACTTCATAGGTGGAATTTAAATGTGTTGCATCCCTACTCTTAGGCCGTAGACTTCCTTTGCTGCCTGAAGCTGTATCCCCTCAAGGAGGGGAGACTCACATCACTGCAAATAGCCAATATCTGCTATACAGTTTCCACCTCTAACAAATTGGTCTTGGTAAAGTTTAGGGCTAGCCGATTGGAGGACATCCATATACTTATTTCCTCCAAACACTGTTCTAATCTCAACATCGAAGATGTCCCATCAAGAGCAAAGGATACATATGGCTGGGAGTCATCTGCATAACAGTGAAATTCCATGCTGTAGCACCTTATTATCCATCCCAGTGGCAGCATGTACCCATATCCCCCTCTAAATGCTGGCATCCCTATAAATGCCCTTTACTTCACTATCTTATTTTAGTCCTTCTCCTACTTGCAAGAGATAACATACACCCCAATCTAGGTCTCCCCACCTTAAATCTGTCATCTGACACCCCTAATATGAACACATGTACTGCACCCCAGCCATTCCTTATCTCCCAAACAGTCTGAAAATTATTCACCTAAACATCTGTAGCCTCCTGTCCAAAATAGACCTCATTCAAACCCAGGTGGTCTCACTTACACCTGATATTCTAATTATAACAGACCTGGCTTAAAAAAACAATCCTGGATCAATCCATTACTATCCCTGGGTATTCCCTCTGTAGACAAGACCGGGCTGGACAGGGCGGAGGTGTGGCTGTGTACATCCAATCCTCTTTACAATCCACCACTATTTTTCATCTTCCCTCCCAGACTCCTACAAAGCCCTAGTCATCCATTTCACCCTTCCCTTCACTATCCCAATTTTCCTAGCAGGCATCTACTGTCGGCCCAACATCCAGCCCACAGTTGTGTCAGAACTTATTACCTCTGCTGCCTCCCTTTCCCAGACTGGTGAACTGCACATCATGGGTGATCTGAACCAAAATTGGCTGTCCCCCAAGTCAAGCAAGATTCAAAATGGCATTGCAGCCCAGAATATCACTAAACTCATCCTTGAACCCACAAGACTAAATCACAAAATGCAAAATTATACCCTGCCTGATTGGGCACTCAACTCTCACCCTCATCATGTTATAAAGGCGGGTATCCTGCCAGACACCCTCTGTGACCATCACCCTATCTTCCTAGTTTGTAAGTTCCACAGGCCCAAGCCTCCTCATAAAATCATTCAACTTTACTCTTTTAAATCTCTGTCCCTCGACTCTCTCCTGACTGACTGAGCTCACCACCTATGATTGCACCCCGCTCGCCTCTGCCCCCTCAGTCTATCATGCCCTAACATACTTCAAGGATAAATCTACCTCCACTTGGAACACTTTTGCCCTGATTAAATGAACTAGAGTTCGTGGCATTCACCTTCCTTGGGTTAACCCAGAACTGCAGGCCTGCCTCAGAGAGTGTGACTGAGCCTGGAAGAAGCATAAAATGTCTAAGCGCCCTAGCGACTAATATTTTTACCACACACTCCACAGTACCTGTACAAAAGTGAACAGATTGGCTGAATCAGAGTATTTCAAATCAACTTTCCTCTCTAACATAAGCACCTCCTCGAAATTCTGGCGGGTGGTCTATGCCCTCTTCTCCCCTCCCTTCCCCTCCCTCTCACACTCCACTCCCCGGTTCTCAATATAAATAGCTCCCTTGTATCCAAACCGTGCTTAGTGGCTAATGAATTCAACACCTACTATACTACCTGCACCACAACAATACTAAGCTCCCGCTTGCATACCCCTCCTCCCCCTGCCCCATCTCCCATCCTTTCTCCTTCATCTCTCCAACTGAAGCCTTAAAAGCACTCCTCTCCCTAAACTCTCAAAAGCTTCATCTCCTGATGACCTTGATTCTAAATGCCTCCACCTCTCTGCTCCTGTGATTGCTCATCCTACCTCCTTAATCTTAAATCTCTCTTTCTTGACTGCTACAGTCCCATCCTCCTGGAAACATGCAGTGGTCCTTCTCCTTCCAAAGGGTGGGGATTCATCTCCCACTGTCAACTATCACCCTCTCTCTCTCCAACCCTCTGTCACCAAACTTCAAGAACACCTTGTTCTCTCCCAGCATGCCTCCTTTCTCTCTGAGTCCTCCTTCTTCACTCCTTTCCAATCTGGTTTTAGGAAGAACCACTCAACCACATACTTCCTGCTCAGGCTCACTGACTCCATCTTCACTGGGATGAATGATGGCCTAATCACCTCGATCATCTTTGTCAACCTAGCAAAAGCATTTAACATAGTCTCCCATGGCCTACTCCTTGACTTCCTTTCAGCAGCTGGCCTGACCTCATCTGCTACAAACTGGTTTAGATCCTATCTCATCGGAAGGACTCAATCAGTTAAAATCTCTGACTCCATCTCACCTCCACTCCCCATTGACACTGGAGTCCCTCAGGGATCAGTGTTCAGACCCTTGCTTTTTTCCATCTTCCTTAATGACCTTCCTGCAGCCTGTACCTCCTCCTCCATCCACATGTATGCTGATGACACTGTTGTTTTCAGTTCTGGCAAAACCCCAGTTGACGTGGTGACCAGCTTACAGCATGACTTCAGCCAAGTTCAGTTCTGGTTTGCTTCACACCAGCTCTTCCTAAACACCAAGAAAACAGTCTCCATGACCTTTTGCACAAGGCAGAGACTTTCTTGGCTCACTAGCATGCCCTCCTTCCGCACTCTTGATGGGACAACTCTCGAGGACACCTCCTCATTTAGGTATCTTGGGGTTTGGTTGGACCAACACCTCAATTTCTCTGTTCATGTGGACGCCACTCTGAAGAAAGTGCACCCCAAGCTTGGTGCCCTTTTTAGATACCGAAGCTGCATTCCCCTGCCTGTGAGGCACAAACTCGTCCAGAAGATGATTCTTGCTGTATTTGATTACTGTGATATAATCTATGGAGCTGCTCCCAAATCCTTCTTGACCAGTTTGGAAACTCTCTTTAACCCCTTCTGTCACTTTGCCATTGATGTCCCCTCTCCAACTCACCGCTGTGACTTTTATCATGCCCATGCCTTTCCCCCAGTGGCAAATAGGGACATCTCAAATTGTTTCAAGCTGACCTCAAAATACTGGCTTGGTAAACTCCCTCCTTATCTTCTATCCTCCCTCTCTATCCCCTCACCCTCTTCCCACTCCCTCCATTCTTATGATTCTCACACTCTGTTGGTCCCCTGCTGTAATACCCTCATCGGCCAGTATGGATTTGCCCATCACTTTCCTAAAATCTGGAACTCCCTTCCCCCTCAAATACATCACTCCTCCTCTACATACTCCCTCTGTACTGTCCTCCACAACAATCTTTCTACTAGTTGCTCATGTTTCAGTCCTCTCTAAGCTTCCATATGCTTGTTCAGGTTCAAATTCCCTGTTACAGCCCCCTAGCAATCCTTTCCAGCCCCACTAGCCCTACTCGCTCCCTAGTGCCCCTTCTGTTGTTCTCACCCTACCTCCTCCCTCTCCCCTTTTCTCCACCCAGCTTTTGCCTCCCCCTCCCCCCACAGAGATCATACCAAACCTGTTGTGTAATGGATTCATCTTCCTTCCTTCACCGCTCCCCTACCCTTATTTAGCCCTCTCTCCCCTTCCCACTCCCCTTCCTCACACTTATTTGCTAGACTGTCTCTCATCGTACTTCGTTACTAGTCTTAGCTATCATGTACTTGATCTTTATTGCACCTCAAGGTATTTCTGCACTTTAGCACTCTCCATTTTGCTGTATTCTGATACTGTTTATCCATAATTGCTGTATGTAATATGTTATGTCTTTTTGCTGTGTTCCTGCCATGTATGTTCCTATCTAGTGTTTACCTCAACCCTCTGTACCCCAGGTCACACTGGGAGATACGCAACCTGTTGCTCAGTGTGCCTTCCTGGTGAAACAGTTCAGTAAATAAATAAATAAAAGAGAACAGCACAGGCGAGAGCACAGAACCCTGGGGGACTCCACAGTCCAGATTCACTTGTCATGATTGACAAGAACCAAGCACAATCAATTGCTGTCTTCTGCTGAGGAATGACCAGAACCATTGTAAAACAATCCCAGACAGTCCTCCGATCTCCCCAAGTCTGGACAACAAATCTGTGATCTACAGTGTTAAATGTTGAAGAAAGATCTAAAGGACCATGATACAGATTTTCCTATGATCCCTCACCAGAAGAGATCATTGCATACCCTGATCTGAGCTGTGCCCATGCTGTGTTGGCTCCTGAAAGTTAGACTGAAGTAGCTCAAAGAGGTAATTTCTCTCCAAGTGAACCACAAGCTGGGCCACAGCCAATTTCTTACCGACCTTCACCAAAAAGGAAAGGTTGGAGACCAGGTGATAAGTGACAGGTATGGCAGGATCTAATCACACTTTCTTAAGCAGTGGCCTCACCAATGCCCTTTTCAGGGATGTGGGTAATAGTTCCTCTTGCATTGAAGTGTTGACTATACCAGTCAATATTGGAGCCATTGACCCCCACCCAGCCTAAAGTCGCAGAGTTGATACGGGGTCGAACATACACATGGTGCACTGCAAAGTCATGACCACCCTGAGGACCTCTTCCTCATCCAAAAGCTGAAACGCTCCCTAACCATCCACCATACCACTTGCTCTCTCATCTATCCCTGTTGGCATCTAACTGTGTAGTGGCATAAATCTGGTCTCGGATGCTGACAACCTTGGTCTTCAAGAACTGTTTTAACCATTCACACCTCTCCATGGAAACAAGTTCCCTTTGCCATAGACAGTCAAGATGTAATAAACTGTTTGTTACATGGAAAAGTAATAATGGCTGGCTATTCTCAGCTGCAATCATGGCAGACAAGAAATCCTTCTTTTCTGATGTGACAGCCTCCTGGTAAACATAGAAACATAGAAGGTGATGGCAGATGGGGATCCAGAGATCCACCTAGTCTGCCCAAAGTTAATTTGCTACCCCCTCCCTATTTCCCCTACCATATCCTAATGACTCTGGGTCTGTCCCAGGCACTCTTGAACTCCCACACTGTTTTAGCCCTCACAATCTCTGCAGGCAGACCATTCCAGGCATCCGTCACCCTCTCAGTAAAGAACTTCCTTACATTTGTCCTAAACTTACCACTTTTAAGTTTCAGGTCATGACCCCTTCTTCTAGAGTCCTCCTTGAGTTAAAAAAGATCATGTGACTGTACCCTATTTATACCCTTGATGTACTTGAAGGTCTCTATCATGTCACCTGTCTCCCTCTACTATACCAGGGAGTACATGTTTAGATCCTGCAACTTGTAGGTCAGATGGTGCAGTCCCTGAATCATTTTTGTAGCCCTCCTCTGCACCGTCTCAATCCTGTCGATATCCTTCCTGAACTGTGGCTTCCAAAACCATACACAGTACTCCAGGTGAGGACACACAAGTGCCCTGTACAGTGGCAACACCATCTCCCTTTTTCTGCTCTTGATTCCCCTACTAATGCAACCCAACCTGCCATTTGCCTTTAGTGCTGCTTTTTTGCACTGTTTACCCACCTTCAAGTCATCTGATATGATGATCCTTAAATATCTTTCTTGGCTGGTGGCTGCCAGCTTTTCATCACCCAAGTAGTATTCTGTTTTTGGATTGCATTTTCTTAGATGCATGACTTTGCATTTTTTGGCATTGAACTTCAATTGCCATGCTCTGGACCACTTCTCCAGCTTCTTTAGATCTGATTACATTTTCCTTACTCCCTCAGTGGAATCAACCCTGGTGCATATCTTGGTGTTGTCTGCGAACAGACACACCTTTCCCTTTAGCCTGTCTGCGATGTTGGCTATGAATATGTTGAAAAGTAGAGGCCCGACACTGAGCCCTGGGGCACTTCGCTAGTTACCACTCCTTCTGTTGATAGGGAACCGTTTACCTGAAGTCTCTGTGTTCTCCCCATAAGCCAGCCTTTGACCCTCAAGTGCTCCATCATGACAAGTCTGTTGACATCCACCCAAGATTTCCTTCACGTATGTCTAACTTATGGCCTGCAGACTTCATTTGCCATAGCTCAGATGTAAAGCAAGGTGTGCATCAGTGAGAGGCCTACAATGGTGATTTGACTTGTGTCAGGGTGTCTAGTGCCTCAGATAGTGCCCCATTATAGGCCTCCACCATGGCACTGCATGCCCTGGTAGAGACTTCAGCCAGCCTGAAGTGTCCAAAAGATCTAGAAACCCAATTGGACACAGATCCCAACTAGAATAATTGGATCACTTCCACAGTTGGAGATGCCTTCTTAATGGCCCCAACATTGAATAATTTGGTGCAGTGGCCTGAACAAATGGCAGGCTCCACTAAGATGTTATTTATCTCCAACACAACTGAGAAGATGAGGCTGAGCATGTGCCCAGCTGAGTGCATGACTGTGGTAATCTCCTGCCTGAGACCGTGCTCCCTAGTAAGCGGGAGAAGTTTGTTTGCAAATCCAGTCATGTGGTCATCAACTCTGGCATTCAAATTTCAGAGGGGTAAAGTACCTGGGGACTCCAGTACCCATTTCAACAGCTCCTCAGCATACTTCTGGAAGAAATTCCCACTCTTGCTCAGTGGGCAGTACACAAAGAATAACCTGCATCTCAGGCCAGCAAAAAACTCCATAGCCACACACTCAATTGCCCCCACGTTCTCTGCAGGTGATGCTACGTAATTCAAGCTGGCTCTAATACAGACTGCCAAACTGCCATCATTGTGCTCCAGCCTTGAGTGATGTACCATGGAGAAACCAAGAGATACTGACCCCTCCAGGAAAGGCCCGGCTTAGTCATCCAGCCAGGTCTCCATGATAATACCAGATCAGCTTGTGAATCTAAAATGACATCACAAATGATAGCACCTGTGGCAGGCTATGTGTTGCTAAGTGAAGGTGTTTGCTTGGCATGCTGATGGCCCAGGTTTGCGCCCCAAGCCCAGGTGTCAGGAGTGGAGTCCAGCAGGAGGAAGTTTAGAGCATCCTTGCATGCTTCCTCCCAGTGGTGGGTGGGTGGTGGGCTTCAGCCTACTGATTGACAGCCCTGGGGTGGCTTGGGTGGCATCCATGGAGGCTTGCAGCCTTGATGCACTGCCAAATGCTCCCACCCCCAAGATGTCACTGTGGCTGGCCTGTTCTGGGTGCAGGGGGGTGGAAGGGAGAAAAGTGGAACATTTGCCCTCAGCCATCCTAGATGACTGCCACTGGTCCTCATTGCCATGGTAGCCTGGAGGTGTCTGTGCTGACCCCACCATGCCCAGGATGCATATATAGACACCTTTGGGTGTTTCTCCTCTCTCGGTGAGCCCTACAGGAGGAGGGGACCACCCGACAATGGGTTATGTCAGGCTACCCGGAGTCATGGCATTGATGGGGTGGCAGATGGTGACGGGGCACATGTGGCAGTGGTGGTTGGGGGAGCTTTGTGGATTCATCCACCAGACACCTCTTTCTTCCTGCATTGCCACAGGATTGGGACAATGCATGAAACATTTCTGCCCATGCCCTTACCATAAGACAAGGACCTCCTGACTCTTTCACCCACGCCAGCAGGACTGCATTGCCTGCCATTCCTATTCCTTCTTTTTTGGTGACAGATATTAAATGGCTTACAATGTTGCAACCTCCCCCCAAAAAAAGGAGAAAAGTGTTCTTTATCCAGGGGTCTCAGTTTCCATAGCTCCTCCCCAGAATAGACTCTTACACCCATACCCATAATATACATGTACTTCTCTGTGGACCACCTGGCCTGTCCTCTCAAAGTAGAACTCCCTGATCAAAGAATGCACTCAAAACTTGGATTCTCATAGACCAAAAGCTACCATTGGGTCAGTGTCTGTGTTTACCATCCACTTAGCAAAGCCAGGAACTGACAGCCCCCTCCTTTTGAGGTAGCCTACCCTGGGAGGCGACAAGGGAGAATGTGCAAACTCACAACCTGAATAAGGGGAGGAAGCTATCCCACAAAGACCCACAAACATCACAGCACCTTTTCATGGAAGATCTTCCAGAGAAAAAAAACACCATTCATATTTGACTGTGACACAGAGTCTGTCACATAAACTATCCCCACAGCCAAGGAAGGGAAAGAGGCCTAAAGAAGTCTTATCAGGATGACTCCCAGCAGATGTTTAAAAGAAAGTCACCGAGCCAGTCTGGTGGCATAGAGCGTTGAGGCACTGGATGCCACACCTCAAACCATGCTGGCGACCCAGGTTTGGGAACGAACTCGGGGCCCGGGGGTCGGCAGGGGACGAAGAGGATTGAGCATCTGCTGGACTGCTCTTCTCTTCAGGGGTGGGGGAAGTGGGTAGCCTCGCTCAACAGCGGCTCCCAGTGGAGGCTGGGGGCACTGTTCAGAGTGGTACAATGAGGGGAACACCAGGAAACAGAAAATGGCTCTGTGTGTTCACCGGATGATGGTTCCCCCGCTCCGCAACAGCACTGGAACCTCCATGGACCTCCTCTACCTCAGCAGCACCTCCAAGGGGCCTAATCAAGAGTGCGCTGGGTAAGCCCCCCCGATGCCTTCCCCCATGGAGGAGAGGGACCCGTCCAGTGAAGGGATACACCGGGATACCCCCTTGGGAGTCGACTACGATATGAGGACCGAGGAGAGCCCAGGAAGAGGATGGCTGGTGAGTCGGGGAGCACTGTAGAGCCCAAAGGAGAGGGGAGCACAGGAGCATGAAATGCGGGTAGATAACATAATAAAAAAAAAAAGGAAGTCACCTAGTTCAACTAATGGCATTCAGCATCCAAAAGTAGGGGCTATCCACAAACCCAGCTGCCTACCCTTTAAATGAGCCAGGTTACAAATTCAAGATGACAATGAAATGGTGAAAATACCCAAAACCATGGCCAACAAATCACCCTTCAGAGACAAATACAGTTGCACAAGCTGTTGGCAAAATCAGTTGGAAGATGAAAAAGGAACACAGTACCTAGGATTAGGAAGTCCACACACACTCCAATATCCAGACAGGCAGTACTCTGAGTACTCTCACTCCCCTGTGCCTGCCTCATATTTAGCAATGGCACAGATGACTCACTCCAGTCTCTTCAGAAGTGCTAGCCAGCCAGACACCATTCCCACTGAAACTGTCACTTTTCTATGGGGGAGCACTCCAGTCCAGTATGCATCCACCAGCACACCTGCTAGTCAAAATGATGCCCACACTTTGTACCATGAGAAAGATCACATTAGACACTCTCAACACCAAACCTCTCACTTTCTCATGAGGAGCTTTCTTATCCAGCACAAAACTGCCAACACACTTGCTGGTTGGAATGGGCCTGCACTTCTTGCTGCAAGGATGTTGCATGTCTTCACCATCTGGGCTCCTTGATTCACCATTCCAGCAGTCCACTTTGAAAAGCTGTACTGACACTATGCAAGATGAAAACACCATAGCATACTTGATTGCTCATGACTCCTGAGTTCAACTAATGGCATTCAGCATCAAAAGGTATGAGCTCTCCACAAACCCGGGCAGCTCACCCCTTAAATTCAGACAGGTTATAAATTCCAGATGACCATCGATAAATGGACATAGCCCAAACTGGGCCAACAAATCCCCCTTCAGAGGCAAGTACACAGTTTCTCAGGTTCTCAGCAAAGTCAGTCAGAAGATTAAAAAGGAACACAGTACCTAGGGGTAGACAGTTGACAACCCCCCCCCACAACATCTAGACAGGCAGTACTCTGAGTACTCTCACTCTTCTCCAATTCCCCCAGACTTGACACAGGAAATTCACTCCAGTGTCTTCAGAAGTGCTAGCTAGATACCATTCCCACTGAAACCCTCACTTTTGTGTGGAGGAACTCTTCAGTCCCATATGTACCCACCAGCACCTTTGCTGGTCAAAAATGGGTCCACACTTTTCACCGAGAGAAGAGTTGTACTAGACACCCTCCACACTGAACCTCTCACTTTCCCATGAGGACCTTTCTGGTCCAGCATGAAACCACAAGCACAGCTCACAGTTAAAATAGGCTGCACTTTTTGCCACAAGGAGATTGCATGTCTTCACCATCTGTGCTCCTTGATACAGCACTCCAACAGTCTACTTTGAAAAGCTGTACTGATGTTATGCATAACATAATAATATACTTGATTCCCCTCAACTCCTGAGTGGCCACACAAAACCTCTGTGAGGTCAAATCCTAATATGAAAAATATTTTAAACAGAAGTTAGTCTGACGATAAAATGCGAGAGCTAAAATTCTAATAGCAAGCATGCTAGTCAGTGTGCTGTGGTGGCCATCTTGCATTCCGGTAGGAAAGGACTTTTGTCAACAAAACATGTTATCGTTCCTTTTTAGTACTTATATATTTTTGGCAAAACATTATTATATACCATATTTTCTTTTCATTTTATTTCTTTCCTTTAATGACAGTCATGTGATTGTGAAGCTTTAAAAGGTTTTTGCTGTCTTGTCATGACAATCATAAAAATCTTCTTGTTGTGGTGCTGTGATGTTTACCATTAGAAGTGTGTGATAGCACCAAGCTGGTACATCCACTACATCCCTCTAGTTTGTCCAGTCCAAATGTAACCTCAATAGCAGATAGTTTTAAACATTGCTAGTAATCACCATGCAGTCCTTGTGATGTGAGTCATTAGTTATAAGCTACTAATAAATGCTGTTTTAAAACTATATGAGGGAATTGCAGATACACTGATGAATCTAAGGATGCCAGAAATACATTATTCTTGTTAAAAAAGCAACAGTATGGTGAAACTTTTATTTACCAACAAATACTGTGGCTTTAATTCAACCACATGTTTTGTATGTAAGCAATAATACCCGAGAGGGTGGGCAGTATTGGAAAATACCAGACCACCCAGGGGTGTAATGAGGCCCGATGCCACAGGCAGAGGGCCTTACTGCCTCTGGAAGGCTCAGTATTTCCTAATACCACCCACCCTGGAGGATATTACTGCGCTTAGAAAATAAGCACTGTAAACAAAAAAAGTCAGATAAAAATTTCTTAATAAAAAAAAAAAAATAGGTTAAATTTTGTAATTAAATAATTCCACTGCCTGTAGAGAAATGATGGAGTTCTGTCCTGATGGAGACTCAGTAGTTAAAAAAAAAAAAAAAAAGCCGGTTGAATGCTGTTACTTCCCCATAGCAGACTGTTTCTGTTTGTTCAGTCACCCCCATCATCATGGAACAGTTTTGTCCCCCCCCCCTGCATTTTATTTTGATTTTGTTTTGATTTGAGAGACAACCTTTTGTTGTGTCCTCTTTTTTAAAGCTGGGGCCAGAAGCTGTTGTGGTTGCGATCACAGAACAAAGCGTAGTTGGGAGAGTGAGTGTGGTTGGGGAGGCAGGTCTTCACTTCAGGCTGCAGGTGACATTGAGAAAATTATCCTGGTATGGACACGTTTGGCACTGGGTCAGAACATAGTTGACCACAATGCTGTCAACAAGGACCGCGCAGCAATAATGCCGTCTCTTTTAATTTTGTGGGAGCTCTGCCACCCCCACCCCCCACGGCCCCCCAGACTAAAGGATTCTCTCTCTGGGGGAAGTGGATCATGGAGCAAGGTGAAGTTTGTGGGGCTGTGGAACACTTTCCACAGCCCCTAAAAAAAACATAAATACATGTTTGGCCATGGCTTTCAGCCAATCAGCATGCTTTATTTTTCAAGCCCATTTTCTAATAAGCATTAGTGCATGACAAAGGAGGGCTCTGCTAGGGAATTAATGCCAGGTTGGGGTGCATGAGGCTGAAGGCCGAGCGCCTCCAACCACCAACTGGGCATTAATTCCCTAGTAGAGCCCAACTTTGGAGTGCATTAATGAGCTTGTAATGTGGCAAGCACTTGAAAAATGTTTAACAAACAATATCATTCTGAAATACATACACAGATGCACATTTTTACAAGATTATTTTTTTCTTCTATGTAACTCTGGTTTTGTTCAATACAACATGCATTATTGCTGTGACTGCTGATTAAACTGGAAGAACTGGAAGGGGACAGGATCAGTTGTGTTCCAGAACAGTAGCTGCTGCTTGTTGTTTTCACAGGGTTCTTGTGGATTTTACTTGGTAGAAGGTTAGTTCTTTTCTTTCTTACTTCTAAGGGGCTAGCAGGGTATTGTTTTGGGGGCTGCTGGATGTTTGAAAACTGATTTGGTGGCTGTAAGTGGGCTCATTTTGTGGATGTTTCACTGTGTAACAGGCTGCGCTGGTAGAGGCCTATTTCTTCTGATTTAAAACCTATTTGGTGGGATTTGCTTGGGCCTGGTTCTTTGGCTGCTGGGCTTGGAGGGGAGACACAGGGCTGATACACTCTCTCTCGAGTCAGGTGTCTGCCCAAGACCTGCCCTCCCCCACCCCTCCCTCCCCAGAAGTCTGCTAATTTATAGGGGAACACCTGCCCTGCAATTGGAGAAAAAGGCTGCAGGTGCAGCTCATGTAGTTCTAGCCACTGGGAGTTGGATTTAAAGGCTGGGAGAGAGGAGCTTAGGGAGTTGTTCATTTCCCTTATAAGTTTAATGTGTTGTACTGCACCTAGTAACAGGGTTACTGGTGTACAGTGGGACTGTCTCTAAGATTAGTGAGTGACCTGATTAGGCAGTAGGGTGTATCTTGGACTAGGAGGGAACCTGGTGGCTCACCCAAGGAAACCTATTTGGAAGGGATGGAACCACATGTCATTAGGGCCGGCATCTTTGGGAGGTGGTGGAGTGCACAGGGTGTGGAGCAGCCATGATACTGGACTGGGCTTGAAGTTCAGTGGTTGCCCAGTGTGCTACCAGCTGGCACAGCTTAGGGAGGAGGTTGCGGGATTAGGAGAAAGCTGGGGAAGGGGGCGTATGGTTGGGGAAGGGGCTGGGAATCTCCCACAGGGTTGCACCAAGCACTGGGGTGGGGGCATAGGGAAAGGAGTGCAGGAGAATACTAGGGGTCACATAGGATCCTGGCAGAGGGGTCCAAAAGGACACTACCAAGGAAGCAGGCAGGTAACTGGGGACCCTCACAAAGGAGGGACGGAGGACAACATCTCAGAGAAGTAGGCAGTGGCCAGGGCTGGACAGAAGGAAGCAAGGCGGGAGGTGGATCAGACCTACACTCAGTAACCGCCTAATTCTCTTCTTCTGCTCGAGGATGAGGGGGTGATGTAGCCACGACAGGGGTGGTTAGAGAAGGAAAGGGAGTTGCAGGAGGCAGGGCCAGATAGCAGGAGGAACGGGGGGACCTGGAATGCAGGAAAATGGGGAGCAGTGAATCAGAGCAGGAGGGGCAAGGAAGGGAGGAAAGCACAAGGAGAAGGACCAGTTGGGAGGAAAGGTAAAGGGAAGGACCAGAAGTACAAGGAGGATTCAATAAAGGGAGCTGAGGGTTTAGCCAGGGAGAAATCGACAAGCAAGGAGGAAACTAAATGGAGACAGGAAGGAAGGGAAGACGAGCCAGGCTAGTTTAGCAGATGGGGGAGAAGGACCAGTCACGAGCAGTGAGGGGAATAAGCAAGGTACAGAAGGATAATCAGGAGGAGGAGAGCATAGGATTGGAGGAGGGGTGGCCATGGTAAATAAGGAGGAGGTGGTGTGGCACCCAGATAGGGGAGGAACAAGGAGCCGGCTGGGTGGAGGGGCGGTAGAAAGGATGAGGGACATGGAAGGGGAAATGGAGGAAAGGAGCAGTCAGAGTGCTCCTGTTGGGGGATTCATGATCAGGGGTATCAAATGGGATAGGAGGGAGAATCCTGGCCAGTTAGAACAAGATGCTTCCTGGACTAACGGTCACAGGGCTAAGCATGAGGTATATCAGCTGGCAAGGATTGTGGGGTTCCCAGACATACTGGTCCACCTGGTACAAATGACATTGAGGGAAATAGCGAGCTAGAGATACAGGCAAGATTCAGGGAGTCTCCAGGGTCTGTCATGACATAGGATGCACAGTTTCTTTCTCAGAAATCCTGCCAGATGCCAAGGGCCAGTGGGAAACACAAAAGGAAGATTAGAGATAAACCAGTGGCTCAGGGAGTGGTGGAGGCCAGAGGGGTATGGGTTGATGGGGGATTGGGGGGAGACCTGGGAGGATAAGGGGCTGTATGCTAGAGATAGACTCCATCTCAATTTGGAGGGAAGGGGAATCCTTAAGTTGAAAATAGAGGGGTTTATTGGTGAAAAGTGGGGTTTAAACTTGTGATGGGGGGCAGGATGGGAGAAAAGGCTGTCAAGGGGGTGCCGATAAAGGAGGGACTCTGTCTCCACCCCCCTGGGGACCAGGAGGATTGCAGGAAAAGGCCGACTGGCAAAGTGCAGACCAGGGGAAAACAGAATCCCCATGGGAACATGAGCAGGGGAAATGGAACTATAGGGAAAGGGTGGAAGGTAGTCCTGCTAAATGCCAGAAGCTTGGGCAATAAAAGCCTGAGCTCCAGGCGATGCTAACTGAGGGAGCAGTGGATGTGGCAGTGGTCACTGAGACTTGGGCCACTGCAGGACATGACTGGGACCTGAACCTGGAGGGGTTACACTATGTTCAGGAAGGACAGGGGGGAGGGAGGGGGAGGAGGGGTAGCAATGATAGTCAGAAACTGCATTGGCATAGGGGGAGTAGAGGAGGTGGAGGGAACCGTGGAGGCGATTTGGGTCACCTTGATAACAAGGGGGGGCAAGAGAGTAAAAATAGGAGTGGTGTGTAGACTCCTGCCCTGGCAGAGGAGCTGGAGGACAGTCTGGTGGCAGATGTTGGGAGACACTGCAGACTGGGCAGAGGAACAGTGGTGGTGTTGGGGACTTAAACATGCCAGGAACAGACTGGAGACATGACATCCTCTGTGACCAGGGAACAGAGGTTGTTGGATGTCTTTCAAGACGCTTCTAACTCAGCAGTGAGGGAACCCACCAGGAGGCATCGGTACTGGATGTGGTCCTGGCAGACAGTGACCGCATTGGGACCTGGAGGCAAGGGACCCATTGGTGGGAGTGACCATGCCACGGTCTGGTTCTGCCTGGACCTAGGAGGGTAGAAGGCTACACAAAGGCAGGAGTAACCGACTTAAGGGGCGGATTTCAAGGAAATGGAAGGATCCTTAAGGAGCATTTGGATGGGATTGGGTCAGACATGGACGCTGATAGTAGGTGGGAAATCATCAGGAGAGGGGTTTAGAATGCTACCAGCACCTGTGCAAAGAGTAAGACAAAATGCGTAGGGCCCAAAAACTCCTGCTGGTGGACCAGGAGGTCCAGGAGGTGGTGCGGGAAAGAAGGCAGCCTATAAGCAATTCAAGTGCTCAAGGAGGAAAGGATCGAGGGAGCAGAGCTGATGGCTAGAAGGGCCACTAGGTGGTGAGGGCGGCTAAGGCAAGGAAGGAGCAGAACCTGGCCAGGGAAATTAGGGAGAGGGAACAAGGGTTCTTTAGATACATTGGGGAAAAACGAAGGGCGAAGGGGCAGATTAGCAGGATTAAATTGGGGAGAGATGGGCACAAGACCCGGAGGAGCAGGCTGAGGTACTAAATGAGTACTTCACCTCAGTTTTCACCAAGGAAAATGGGGGTGCTGCATCATACATGGGAGGAAACAGAGATACTGAGGAGGGGGGGACCCTTACCGATCGGCAGGCCTGGGGAGAGGGGGAGGCATCACTGGCAGGTGGGGGAGGGCTAAGCAGGGAGAAGAGGTACCAGAAGTGGAAATCACAGCAGAGAGAGTGAGGGAAGCCCTCAGCCTCCTTAAGACGGAGAAAGCACCGGGCCGATAAATTACATCCCAGAGTGCTGAAGGAACTTATGGATGTCCTGGTGAAACCTCTGGCAGAGCTTTTCACCATCTCTCTGAGGGCAGGGTGGTGCCCCAAGACTGGAAGGTGGCGATATAGTGCCTATCCACAAGGGGACCAAGGAGGTGGCAGGGAACTACAGGCCTGTCAGCCTGACATCGGTGGTGGGCAAGGTGATGGAGGCATTGTCAAGGAGAGGCTATGGGGACCTGGATAAGTCAGGGTGCCTGGACGATAGACAGCATGGATTCATCCGGGAAATCGTGTCAGACAAACCTGGTGGAGTTCTATGACTGGGTGACGAGTGCCTTGGACCTGGGTAGACCAGTGGACGTCCTCTTTCTAGACTTCAGCAAGGCATTTGACTCTGTTCCTCACGTGGGCCTGTTGGATAAGCTGGGAGAAATGGGGGTGGGGAACCAGATGATCAGATGGATAGGCAATTGGCTCCAGGACCAGACCCAGAGGGTCGTAGTTGGTGGGATAGTCTCATTCCCAAGGAGGGTCATTAGTGGGATCCCACAGGGATCAGTCCTTGGGCCCCTTCTGTTCAACGCCTATGTCTCTGACATAAGGACAGGAATCAGGAGTGAGATGAGTCTCTAGCGGATGACTGAAACTGGGGCGGTGGTGGATGGGGAGGAGGGAGGGTGGCCCAACAGGGGGACCTGGAGGCTCTGGAAAGATGGTCTAGAAAGTGGAAGCTGAGGTTCAATGCAGGGAAATGCAAGGTACTCCACCTGGGGGCCAGAAACCTGGGCCAAGTGTACACCCTGGGGGGAATGCTACAAGTCTCGATGGCTGAGAGGGACCTGGGGGTGGTGGTGGATGTCAAGATGAACAACTCTGAGACTTGTAGGAGGGCAGCAGCCAAGGCCAACAGGATGATGGGATGCATCGCTAGGGGGATCACCTCCAGAAGGAGGGAAGTGATACTCCCTCTGTATAACTGCTTGGTGAGGCCGCACCTTGAGTACTGCGTGCAGTTTTGGAGGCCACACTTAAAGAGGGACATTAACCTCCTGAGAGGGTCCACAGGAGGCAACCAAAATGATTTGGGGCTTGGGGACAGGACCTATGAGGAGAGGCTCAAGAGCTAAATATGTACACATTGGAAGAGAGAAGGGACCGGGGGGACATGATAGAGGTCTTCAGGTACATGAAGAGGGTAAATAGGGGAGGAACAGTCAGTGTGCTTCGAAGGGAGGAGGAGGGGGCCACTAGAGGGCATGGGTGGAAGCTGGAGGGGGGAAGATTCAGGGGAGAAAGGAGGAGGTGCTACTTCACTGAGAGGGTGTGGAGCCATGGAATGCACTGCCTAGGGGGCTGGTGGAGGCAGAGACAGTGGAGGGGTTCAAGAGGGGGTGGGACAGGTACAGGGGAAGGGTTCTGGAAGCAAAATCCAATGCAGCAAGAATATCTGGCACTGGGAAGGGAGAAGCCAGAGAAGGCGAGGGGGGCAGCAAGGTCAGCACCCAGGGTGGGGGCTGACCAAACGAGCAGACACGAAAGACCGTTAGGCCTATTCTGCTGGCATTTTAGTATGTTAGTATGTAAACCATTTGTTTATGAATGGAACCATATGCTGCAGTGATGAACTTTAATATAACAAGCAGCATTAAAAGTCGCTAAATCATGCTGAGAAACACAACATTTAAATCATTCAAAACTCTTTTCATCACCTTTCCAGCAACTAGAATCATGGGATTGCACATTAACATACCACAATTGAACATTACCGCTACACATTACCAACAAGCAGGGCATTAATATTGTGAAAATATACTGATTGTCCAAGTTTTTGCAAAACCAACATCTGGTAAGCTAGTTATTCAGACACTAGGATTGGGTCTGTTTTGAGCCAAGAGGGAACTAATTGAAATGTAAGGGCCCATTTATTGATTTGCAATCATTGAATAATGGCCACTGGGTGGGTGAGTGGGAGATAACAACATTCTGGATGGTTGCTACAGAGCAATTGTAATGTGGACACTTCTAGTACTGCAGAATGAATTGTCATTACTAGGAAATTAATGCCTACTTCATTTGGGTCGTGGATTGCATTTCCACCAGTAGTATTGCTCCTTTCCACTTGAGGTTTTCTTACAATGTTACAATGTAAATTAATAGAGACTCCACAGAGTGTCTCTTATGTTATATTACATTCTGAGTATAAGTTTTTGATGAGAGGCCCACAAAGCAAAATTGAGAGGTGTAGGATGCCAGACCCTCATGAGTGGAGGCTCTGTGATTCCATAAGAAAATTGTTTGTAGCCGTACTGATTTGATACATTTTATTGGACCAACAAGAGATTTACAGAATATAAGCTTTCAGGCTACACAGAGCCCTTCATCAGGTAATAATTGCAGGTCATTATTCCATCAGAGATACCACATGAAGCCCTAAAAGCTCATTATAAACCACTCCAGTTAGCAAGAGTGATTTATTGTTTTAAGTATTTTTTTGAAGTTAAAAGTTAAATGAAGTTGCCCTCCCTTGGCTGTGAAGTGGAATACTCCACTCCAGATGTTCCTGCATGAGAGACTACTCTTTGCAGGATAGGAGGTACAGTGGCTGTGTGCAATGACTGGCTGAAATTACATACTGTAAGTAATATATAATTCAAAAAAATCAGACTTCACCTGACCTTTTGCATTACTGGAATACCTCTAAATCAAAATAAGCTGTAAAAGCAAGTGTGTATCAGTGGACAGTTAAAACAGCAGTGAATGTTATAGCATAAATGTTGTACCTACATCGTTAAACAACTTTTTTGTTCTATTTTTAGATTGCCCTTTTTTCTGTCTTGTAAGATTGTAAGATATAATTTTTCCTCCATCATGAGTCTGCATTGGCATTTGTTTTAGAGTTGAAATAACTAAAGGAAGACACCACTAAATTTGTCTATTTTCATGTTTTCATCAGGATACCACTTGGTTTTGGACAACAATTTTTTCATTAGATCAGAGAGCAATTTCTGTTGCATGCTGGTTCACTATAATCACAAGACAACTGATGCAGAAGTTTAAACAATTGGTGTCCCAAGTCTCAGTCAAAAGTGACCAACACAGAGTCAGTGCAGTAACAATTTTGCATCAGTCACTTGCTTACATCCTCCTAAATCAAAATCAATCAATCGATCAAAATCTTTATTTAACCAGGTGATCATCATTGAGCAAGCTCATTTTCAAGATGGACTTGGACATTAAACAAAAATACTAATAGGACACAGAGGTTACAGCAATATCATTCAATGCAAAATTTAGAGGGAGACATTACAGTTAGCAATAAGATTAACCGTAAGAGCAAGAAGGCATAGAACATCATCAACAGCAAAAAGAACCCCCCAAAAAAATATATATATAAGCATTTCTGTAGATATAAACAAAATTTACGCAGTAGACCTGGATCGGACCAGAGGACAGCAAGAGTGTATTCATAAGTTAGATTATGAAATGAGGTGGGTGAACTGGAGAAGGAGAGGAGGAGTGGATGAGGGATAACTATACAAGGGTGGGGGAAGTAGACAGGGGTATAAGATGAGGAAAGGAGCTCACCGTACTGATGAGACCCCATTTGAGACCACTGGGAAAGTGGAGCCTAAAAGTGCAAGATTGGATAGCATACATTCTCCAAGGTGAGGGAGGTAAAGATCCTTGATAGTGTGCAGTCTACTCGGAGGAGGGTCATAAGTAGAGATGAAGCAAATTATAAATCTGCCTGTCAGAAGTGGACCGCTGGCGACCACTTAAGGCTCATGGATCACAACGTGAAGTGGACCCGTAGAGTGCTCACTTCACATTATCATTACCACTTTATGCTCATTATGCCTTAATGTAAAGTAAGGCAAAGTGAGAAGAAAATAGGCACATCACATGGCCTGCAGTACTATAAGTCACATGCTTTAGCCAAGCAGGAAGGAAGTGAGTCAGAGAAGCAGTTTCACTTTTTCCTTTGCATTTGTACAGGGAGAAAGCAAAATTGTTTTGTGAGAGGAGGTTGCTTGGCTCTTGGAGTTGTTACTGCCAATCCAATTCAAACAGCTTATTTAAAAGCTATTTTATTTAGTGTTTTTATTGTGTTAGTGTTTTTTTTGGTTAGTGAATTTTTTTGTGTAAGCTTTGTTTTTGTTTTGTGTGTTTGACTGAGTGTGTGTGTGTGTGTGTGTGTATGTGTGTGTGTGCGTCGTCCCGTGGACCCAGGAGGATGGAGGATCAGGTTGGAGTCAGGGAAAGTGAGTTGCTGACACATTGGAGTGTTAGGAGGGGAGGAGTGCAGACCTGTGGGGGGTGGGGCGGTCATGTTATGTTGGACCACTCCAGACTCCTGGCCAGTGTTGCTTCCCCCGTGGAAGCAACAGCACCAGTGCCACCGGTGGCTGTTGCTCATTCACCTTCTCCAGCACCACCACTAGCAGAAGCAGTTGGGGTTCCAGCAGCACCCCCTCCACCACCTCCACAGCCACAGGAGGTGGCCCCGGCAATAGTGGGCGGTGGTGGGACTCGTGCCTGCCAAGTGCGTACTGTGTCTGGTCTCCCCCACAGCTCCCCTATGTGGGAGTTTTTTAATTGTGCGGGGGGAGACAGCACAGTGGTGTAGTGCCGTGTGTGGGGTATGTTGGTGTGCCTTGGTCCCCCGGGACACATTTGAGGACCGGTGGCAAGCACATCCATATGATGAATCACCACAGGGCAGAGTGGCAAGCTGCCACAGAAGGGGACATGCGTCCACCTGCTGGTCCTTCCTTGGCAGTGGCTGAGGGTGCTGCTGGGGTGGGAGATGTGCCTCGCAGCAGTCACTGCCACAGCAGGAGGAGGAGTGCTACATCGGGTGCTCCACCACCACCGCTACCACAGCCACCAGCACCACCCTGTCCACCACCAGCCCCTCTACCTGGATTACCCACTGCAGTGGACCCCGGCACAGTCCCTGTTAGCCAGTCTGACCTCCTGCTGGTGTGGGCAGCACTGGAGGTAAACAACAAGCGTTTCATTAATTTGGAGCAGCAGGTTACCAGAGTGGAAGCACAGCAGCAGCAAATACTTTCAGTGCTGCACCTGCTGCGTGACCACCATGACATCCCACGGCCATAGTAAGTCCAGGTGTTGTTTTCTGCCCACCCACACCCACCTCCCTGACCCTACCCCACTTCTGTGTTGTACTTTTGTTGTGTGTTTTTTGTTTGTTGTTATTAAATCATACACATTTTCCCTTCCAGGGGAATCTTTCTTGCACCACATAGTGCAATACATTTTTTTGAAAACAATGTGTAAATGCATTACAGTGAGTCATGTGACAGAGGCATTCCCATTCTGAAAATCTGCCCACATTCTGCCTCCCTTCTCAGCAACATTATTTATTATTTATTTATTTAGTTAAACATCAGTTTAGAAACCTTTGAGCCAGAGGCTCATTTACAAAGGTACCTCGTCACAAAGAGGACATCAGAACAGTAGTACAAGGGACACAGTACTTACAAACAAAAAAGTTACAGTTCAATTACAATTTTGTTACAATAGAATACAATCTCCAATGAAGCAAAAGATAACAAAAGGTGCAAAACTTATGGTCGGGGGAGAGCTGGTAGGAGTAGAAGGGAGGGAGATGGGGAGGAGGAATTAGTAGGGAAAGGAAGGGGGGGGGAGCCGCTCAGTGAGCATTGTCAAACAGAGTATATATATATATTTTTTTTTTACACTAGGCTAGCGGCAGTTGCATTTGCGAGAGCTAAGCAGGAAGTTTCTGAGCCTGGACTTAAAGCAAGCTAAGGTTAGTGAGTTTGAGACACTGGCAGGGAGGAGTTATACCAGTGGGGCAGCGGTGGGGAATGCCCTCTGACCTTGAGAGAGTCCTGGCTCTCGGAATAACTAGGGTAGCTCTTGACGAGCTGGCGTGATCAGGGTCATTGCAGGTCACGGCATCGAGCTGGATGCCTATGGGGGATAGACACGAGGGTTTTAAAGGGTGAGCTGGCACCTGATACATGAGTCGCTTCTTCCAGGTTGAGTAGGGTAGCCAGGGTGTACAGCTCACATGTGTGAGTGAGTCTGGGAGCACCAGTGATAAGTCTGCAGGCCTTATTAACTGTGAGGTGAACCTTGTTGAGGGCAGTCAGATCTGCTGAGCCACAGACCGGAAGGCCATAGTCAATGAGAGACATGACAGAGGAGGTGACAGCCAGGCGGAGGGCATCAGGAGGGAGGCATTTCTTGTGCCAGTAAACAATGCCTAACCGTGAGCTGGTGACAGAATTTAGGGCAGATATATGTCCATGGAATGAAAGTGCAGGGTCAAAGGTTATACCAAGATATTTATAGGCCTGCACCTGGTCAATGACGAGATTGGGTGTGGAGTGGACAGCTAAGGGAAACTTGCTGTACTTATTTTGGGGGTGGGAGAAGAGCATCGTTTTTGTTTTCTTAAGGTTGATAACAAGTCGGTGCTCAGTGAACCAGGTAGCTGCAGAGTCAAAGACTAGTTGGAAGGAGTTCTGTAGCAGCATGGGGTCATTGTGGGAGGCAACGAGAAACAGCATTAGGACGTGATGGCAGGGAGAGCGCGTGTGCGTTCTCCTTACAGTGAATATCGAAATGTGCAGGTTTGCAAAAGTTTCTTTATGTTAATGGTGAGTTTGTTGTGACATGTGTGGCCACGTTTCCAGTAAGAAGAGCCTTGGTAGTTGAAACATCCCACATTTCACCACAAAGTGAACCTTATAACATTAGGAAACATTGCTTGGGATAGCTGCCGGACATTCAGTATAGTGGAGCATGCACCTGTGCTTCCCCTGCCATCACGTCTTAACGTTGCTGAGGAAGTGTGGCACAAATGTGGGTTGCTTTTCAGATTGTTAATTCCTTCATGATGTGACTCACTGTAATGAAATTATGGGTAGTTTTCACAGACATATATTGCGCTCTGTGGAGCAAGAAATATTCCAGTGGTAGTAATGCCCCCACCTATTAGTTTATGTGCATCACCATAACTATGTAATGTGGTGACTGTCTGTAAAGCAGCAGCACAATAATCTGTTGACAACTCTCACCTATATTTTTTAATGCTATGTTACAACTTCCTTTACTTGCATCCTGACTGACTGGAATGATACGATAATTTGCAATAGTTGAGTGTGCTGTACTACCTTTTCTCATGTGTGAAATAATGAAGTTAAAGAAGCAGTCAAAATGTAAGGGAAAAAACTGAGCATTTCATCAGCATGTGGGATGCAAATAAATCAAAAGGGTCTTTCAGAAAGCATTTAATGTAACACTTTTTAAAGCAGCAGTGTATGTTACAGCAACAAGTTTGTACCTGTACATTTTCATTTCTTCGGTCTTGTTAAGATACCCTTTTTCCCATTTTAGATTTGCTTTAGCAATTACTGAGATAAAAAAAAATATAGAGTGCTTCTTTAAGCATGGCTATTCCCATGTTCCCATCAATATTCACAGCTATATTTGAACACTCAAGGCCTGATGCTTAGTCACAGTTTATGGGCCAGCAAATGGAGTGCAACCTGGCACTCCATTTTGCCAACTTATACCCATGACTCATGACTGAGAGCGCCATTAATTCTGGGGGACTTTGTATGTGCTGCAACGGTCTCTTTTCACTTCGTTACCATGTGGCAGTTTTCTGTACACAAGGGAGGATGCATTGTGGGCCTGCAGAAGAAATCTGGGGACTCTGTGCCACCACTGCGCACATGCCTGGGTGCGCCATTAATTCTGGGGGACTTTGTATGTGCTGAAACAGTCTCTTTTCACTTCGTTACCACTTGTCGATTTTCTGCACACAAGGAGGACACATTGTGGGCCTGCAGAAAATATCTGGGGACTCTGTGCCAACACTGCATGCATGACTGAGTGAGCCTTTAATTCTGGGGTACTTTGTATGTGCTGAAACAGTCTCTTTTCACTTCCTTACCACTTGTCAATTTTCTGCATACAAGGAGGACGCATTGTGGGCCTGCAGAAAAAATCTGGGGACTCTGTGCCAACACTGCTGTTGGGAGGTCTAAACCTCACTTTCAGATTCTTGACGATATTGAGAATGCAAGTAATCACAGACACATTGCATTAGAGTAATAAACAAGTTTATTACTACCAAAGGGATAAATCACAGTTGCCCTAAGCAGTTCTTACCAATATGAACCAGGAGCCAATGCTAAGTGTTCCCTATACCTCGAGGTTTCTCTGTGTCACTTGGGGTCTCTCCTGAGGTCTCTGAGGTATAAGACTAGTGTATTACATTATATACCTATGATAATTACTATGGTTACTGTAAGATAGAAACATTTCTAGTTACAGAGATGAGCCCTATTGGCTAAATTAGAGGTGGCTCCATGGTCCAAGATAACATTATACAATTCTGTAACATCATCAGTTTGAGAACAAAAGAGTTCGTATACAGAGTCTTACATAACTCAGTGTAGTGGTACAAATCACCAAAAGGTGGCAATGCCGTCTTACATATTATAATTACTCCAAGGACACAGGTGAGGTGTCTTGGCATCTTACAAGTAAAAAATACACAGAAAATACATAGCAGAATATATGTATTAGCAAGCAAAGTGTATTACAACAATATGCATCCATATCCTGACATCTACTCTTGTACGGTAGATGTCCTTAGCCCTATATGTTAGCATAACATATACCTAAGTGCTAGCTGTCTACGGTGTACCTCTGAAGGTACCAATTAGGGTGCAGGGACCTCGTGTAACAGTGCAATAATGATTGTTCTCAGTACTGAAGGGTATGAGTTGGCAAAATGGAGTGCCAGGTTGCACTCCATTTGCTGGACCATAAACGGTGACTAAGCATCAGGCCCTGAGTGTTCAAATACAGCTGTGAATATTGATGGGAACATGGGAATAGCCATGCCTAAAGAAGCACTCTTTATTTTTTTTTGTCTCAGTAATTGCTAAAGCAAATCTAAAATGGGAAAAAGGGTATCTTAACAAGACCGAAGAAATGAAAATGTACAGGTACAAACTTGTTGCTGTAACATACACTGCTGCTTTAAAAAGTGTTAGATTAAATGCTTTCTGAAAGACCCTTTTGTTTTATTTGCATCCCACATGCTGATGAAATGCTCAGTTTTTTTCCTTACATTTTGACTGCTTCTTTAACTTAAATTATTTACAGTTTTAAAAGTAGCACCGTGACATTCTATCTACACTGTGACAACAACCAATAGAAATATAGAATGTGTTATCAGAAAAGGACTGGTACGCCCACCTAGTCTTCTCTATTTTCTCCACCTAATACTGCACCCTGGTCTGCATGTGGTCTCAGGTGTCTCTCCCTCCTCCTTTACCTCTGACTGGAGGAGGGCAGATGTGATTCCCCTTCACAAAGTGGGAGCAAGGCAGAAGCAGGAAACTACAGACCAGTTAGTTCAACCTTAGTGATAGGGAAAATGATGGAATCACTTCTGAAGGAAAGAACTGTTGAGTATCTAGAGGCCAGAGGGGCACAGGACCCAAGGCAGCATGGATTCACAGTGGGAAGGTCATGCCAGACGAATCTGATAGATTTCTTTGACTGGGTGATCAAAGTAGTAGATCAGGGAGGGGCTGTGGACTTGGCCTACCTAGACTTTAGCAAGGCATTTGACACAGTCCCACAGAAAGGATTAATATACAAGTTAGCCAGCCTGGGAGTGGGTCCCAAGATGACAGCCTGGGTAAAGAACTGGCTGGAGAATAGGACACCAAGAGTAATAGTAAATGGAGTCCACTCTGAAGAAAGGGGGGTTACTAGTGGGGTACCGCAGGGTTCAGTATTAGGACCAGTCCTCTTCAATGTCTGTATAAGTAACATTGCAGAGGGACTGGAAGGAAAAGTATGTCTCTTTGCAGATAACAAAAAGATCTGCAACAGAGTTGATGTACAAGGTGGGGTGGAAAGGATGAGAAGGGACTTGGCAAGGTTAGAGGAATGGTCAAATGTATGGCAGCTTAGATTCAATGCTGAGAAGTGCAAGGTAATGCACCTGGGAAACAAAAACCCAGGGGAAGAGTACACAATGGGGGGTGAGATACTAACAACAACAAAAATGGAAAGGGACCTGCGGGTAGTCATATCAGATGACCTAAAGGTGGGCAAGCAATGTGAGAGGGCAGCAAGGAGGGCTGGGGGGATACTGGGATGCATAGGGAGAGGCATCACCAGTTGAAAACAGGAAGTTATTATCCCTCTGTACAGACAGCTGGTGAGACCCCATCTGGAGTACTGCGTGCAGTTCTGGAGCCCCAGTCTCTGCAAAGACATAGACAGGATCGAAGCTGTCCAGAGGAGGGCAACTAAAATGGTGCAGGGTCCGCACCGGAAGACATATGAAGAGAGACTTAAGGAGATTAATATGTATAGCCTCGAGGAAAGGAGGGAGAGGAGGGACATGATAGAAACTTTCAAGTACCTCAAGGGAATCAACAAAGTCCAAGAGGTAGAATCTTTCAAAAAGAGGTATGCAAGAACAAGGGGCACAATTTGAAGATAGAGGGGCGGCTCAGAGGTAATTTAAGGAAGTATTTTTCACAGAGAGGGTTGTGGATGCTGGAACGGCCTTCAGGAGGAGGTTGTGGAGTCAAAAACAGTGGTGGAATTCAAGCATGCATGGGACAGTCATAAGGCAAGTTTAGGGGGTGGGGTAGGAAGAAGTAGGTTGCTGGTTAACTAGGATCTGCAGCTTATCCATTAGGTAGGGAAATGGGCAGACTGGGTGGGCCAAGCGGTCCTTATTTGCCGTCAAATTCTGTGTTTCTATGATAGACCCATTTGCCTATCCCATACATATTTGAAGTTCCCTCACTGCCTTTGCCCCCTACTACCTCATCTGGCAGGCTGTTCTTGGCAGCCACCACCCTTTCTGTGAAGATGTACTTTCTTCACATGCCTTCTAAACTGCCACCCCAAGCTGCATAGCATGCTCCTGTGTTCTGGTGCTCCTCCTTCTGTAAAGGAGATCCCTCTCCTGTACCTTGTTCACCCCTGTTAGGTACGTATAGGTCTAAATCATGTCCCTTCTCACTCTCCTCTTCTGCAGGGAGTACGTGTTGAGCTCCCGCAGCCTCTCCTTGCATGCTTTCTCATACAACCCCACAACATTTTAGTAGCCCTTCTATGGACTGCTTCCAACTTGTCGATGTCCTTGTTTAGGTTCAGCCTCCTGAACTGGACACAGTATTCCAAGTGGCGTCTAAAAGTGAGGGATACAGAGGTAATACCACCTCCTTTCTCCTTCAAAAAGAAACTTCTCTCAGTGCACCTCAGCATCTGGCTTGCCTTTCCTACTGCTTTGTTGCACTGCCCTCCCACCTTGAGATCATCAGATATCATGATCCTAAGATCTCTCTTTTGCTAGGTAACTGTAAGTAACTGCCCCCATCATATACACAACCCCTGAGTTTTCCTGCCCTTAGTGCATGACTTTGCATTTTTTGGTATTTAATCCCAGCTGCTACTCCCTAGACCACTCATATACTCTGTAATATTACTCGGTGTGAAAAGGGTGGAAGGAGGCTCTAGGCCCATTGTGACCACCCTCCCTGCACAAGCAGGGTAAATTAAACACTAGCCCAGAAGACATTTGTCCAGTTCAGCTTTGAATGACTCAAAAGTAATCATGTTTACTACTGAGTTGGGTAATGAATTCCAAAGGGAAGCAGCTCTTATTGTAATGTAGAAATGTCTTTTTGTAGTAAGGAACTTTGGTATCTTAATTTTCTTGTTAGGTTTAGAAGTGATTTCAATATTAGTAGTTTCCATTAATGTAGTGTCCTTCAGGATATTGTATAGCAGCAACATATCACCACGGTCCTTTCGCAGTTTGAGATCATATAAATCTATGGCCTGTAGTCTTTGCTCACATGTCAAATGTCTGACTCAAGGTATCAATTTGGTTATCCTACTCTGCATATTTTCTACCATATTTTTATCTCTTTTATAATAAGGTGCCCAGTAAGAGGCTGCATAGTCTGTATGTGGACGTATATAAGATTTATAAAGAGGAAGTATCCAACACTCACACTCTTTTAATGGCTGAAAGTATATTATTTCCTGTCTGAGCGATTTTTCTGCAATGGTCAGAGGAAGTGAAAGAGCTATTAATAATTACCCCAGATCTCTTTCAGTTTTTGAATGGCTTAGTATTGAATTATTTAAGTAATAATCAGAAATAACATTTTTTTTCCAAGATGGATAACAGCTCACTTTTCAGAGTTAAATGTCATTTTATTATTATGTGCCCATGATTCTATAACATATAAGTCTTTCTGAAAGAGTAAGATCGTTTCTGGAGTGTCAACCTCAGCTGAGAGTTTTGTATCATCTGCAGATATGCATATATTATTGGGCACACCATAATGAAGGTCGCTGTTTCTTCAGATCCCTTTGCATTCTCTCCACCCCCTCCATGGTATCCACCATATTGCAAATTTTTGTGTCATCCATAAATAGACACACTTTCTCCTCCAATTCCTTAACAGTGTCACTTATGAAGACACTGAAGAGGACAGGGCCCAGTATCAATCCCTATGGTACTCCACTGATCACTCTCCTGTCCTCTGATTAACTTCTGTTTACCACCACCCAATGGCTCCTATCTTTCAATCAGTTCGATGCACAGTTTACAACCTTCTCCCCCACCCCCAGGCTGATATGTTTCTTTATCATGAAAAATAAAAATAAAATGTCTGCCACCAGCATAGTTGGCCACTAAGAGTCTATACATGAGATATATGACAAACTCTTTTGCTGTATAAGCTAAAAACTGATGAAAATTCAGCCCATCATCGACACCAATACCACCAATGTTTCGCACCCAACAAGCATGTTTTGAAAAAGCACTTGTTGGGGGGGGCGTGGCTTGACTAAACTTAAGATGGCAGCTTGGATCTGTCTCTCTGAAGGGAGACTAGGAATCCAACCTCATCCATCACAATACAGACCGCCTTTTTGTGTCATCCTTGGGGATTCAACTCTAAATGCTCTTCTGCAGATCAGCTGTAAGTTATTTTGAACCTCTGTACATCCTAACTCAACAGCTTTTCTCTGCTCTGAGCTAGGCCTCTACAACCTATACCATGACTGAACACCATCCTCACTTGAACTTGCTTGCTGGGGTTGAGGCTATTTTTTCAAAACTGGTTACAGATATCAACGATCTGAAAATTTCTACTCAACAAAATACTGCAACATTAGAATCGTTTGATCAGCGAATCACCTCTTCCGAAGCCAAATCCACCCAAAGCACAAGCTCTATCCACAACCTCCAGGCCACAATCAGAAATCAAGATCACACCATGAAAAGCCTGCAGATTAAACTCGATGATGTCGAGAACTGCAACCACAGAAATAATCTGCACTTCTTAGGCTTCCCCAAAGGATCTGAGCTTGGGGACACAACTGTGTTATTAATGCATGTCCTACCTGCCATGTTAATGCTACCCCCAGAGCAAACTTTGATAATCGAGTGCTCCCATTACACTTTAGGTCCCAGACCAGGCCACGATCAATGGTCCAGACCAATAGTGGCCAGATTCCTAAATTTTGCACATACGGATCTAATTCTAAAGAGAGCCAGAGAATTAGGAGACCTAACATGGCAAGACTTCAAGATATCTATATATATAGACTTTTTAAAGAAGTTATCTGCTAAAAGAAAGGTGTACGATCCTTTAAAACTTATACTGCACCAGAAAGGTATAAGGTTCACCCTACGCTATCCTTCCACAATGCGCCTTTTCCTGGGGACAACCTTTAAAGACTTCAGTACCCCTGAAGCCCTGGCCACTTTTCTGAACATTTCCTCAATTGATCCTACCTCTGGTGGTTCTGTTGATGTTGATCATTCAAATGGAAAATTTGGGCAAACTCGGATTGAGACTGCTGTAGCACAGGACAGAGGAAGAAGTTCTGTTAAATTTATGGTCCCCAGTTCTACAGTGACTGATGTTCCCCCTCTCAGACACTCGAACAGAATTAAGGAAAAGCTGACATCTGGTCCCTGAGTTCAGAATCATTCCTGCTGCTCATTTGCAGATCCTCCCAGGTCCTCTCCAGCTCCGGGCACCCACACACATGTTGACCCCTCTATTCCTCTCAGCAAGAGGTTTGTCTTCCTGGCAGAAGACTTACAGTACTTGCACAAAGATTTGCACTCGCAGATCACTGATGACCAAACTCCCAGCTAGTGTGCAGCACTCCAAGGCAACATCTCGGTGGATTTTTCATGGGCTGAGGCAGTTGCAAGTTCACCTCTCAAATCACTTGAGCTGACCAAAAAGAAGTGTAAAGCAAAGGAAAAAACAAAACCCCTACTGCTACAAATGGTGCCCATAATTCGAGGGTTACCTGATTCTTGAATATCTAATATAGAGCCATTCACTCTCCTCCTGGCAACGAGTTAAGTCCCAGGATCTGTGTTGTTAATGACCAGTTTTTTTGGTTGCCCTGCCATGCGTTGTACAGCCTCCACAACCCCTATACTATCGTTTCCAGCAGGTTGTGATACCACTAGGCTGTACATCTCAGTTGGTACTAATTAACACTATTTTCTAGTAATACACAGCTCTTTCTTCTCTTGTGTCAATGGAACTTTGGTATTATCATTTTCTTCCATATTTTCATTTTATGCTGGGTTGTGGCACCATTTAACATGACCTCTGCTTATGCCCTTTCCTACTGTTTCCTTTTATCCTGTATATAAAGGTCAATGACTTTAAGATGTCTTGGTAGTTTCACCACAGCATTCAAACCAATTTGCTAATTTCTAAAGTACCCTTATAAATGGAACCTTACAGTCCAATATTATCCACACTGATATGCTTATTTGATTTATTTTGGAATTTCATATTTCTGACTTCCCCTTTGTTTATTTACTTCCCTTGTAACTCCTGCATATTCATTTATGCATAAATAATTGTAGATACAGAATCTACTATGCCTATGTATGAGCACTGCTGGATATTTTTAGAGTACTGGTGCAATAGATACCTAGTCATAATCTATCACAGATACTCTATTTATGTGAAGCCTATAAACTGAAGGGAGATCCCTCTCTCTGATCTCTCCTCTGGCTTTGGGGCTTACTGGGCCTATTACTTAGACCTAGTAACTCCATTTCACATTCCATGTCGGCAATGTTCGAGTATGGGGAATTTACTCTTAGTAATAGAATTCTGTATTGTCCCCAGTTGCTACTGAAGCCGGTTTCCTTTTACATCCTACTTGCTCACTTCTGCCCTCTGGCACATCGGTATCAATATCATATTCATAAAGTATTCACTCTGAGGCATCTTAATTCATTAAGACCATAATACCTTCTTTATAGCATTCTAGCAGAGAGTTTTGGTAAATGCAGCTGCCACAGATTTATCTCTCGCATGTAACTATATCTGACCGAATACCTGGTTCCTCTGATCCCTTTTTAAGGCAACACTGGTCCTTAATATATACAATACAGATTACATTTTGTAATAGATTGACTCACCTATTAATATTGAATTTATAGTCCTATAAATCTGGTCTGGTAATTCCCTTCCTTTCCTCTTATATAAGCTTTGTCTAATTATGGATGAGGTTATATATCTGGGTTCCCCCCTCTCTTTTTGGAATAACTAGTTTCCTGTTCAAGTACCATTTGTATAATAGTTTCTATTACTGTTCGTAAGGTTTAGACCTTAGGAATCCTATTAACTTGATACAGTAGTTGGCCCTCCTAGGTCTACTTTCCATTATTCATGCCCAGTTGTGTGATAAGAGAGTCATCCAGTATCATATACTGACTCTTATCTCCCCGCACTTACAAGAAGCTTTTTATTGTTATAGTGTTTGATATTACTGTTAGTTGTTAATGTCTTTCTGTCTTTTCTCTAAACATTGTAATTTCAGAGAGATACTTGTGTCTTTAACTTCCTACATACATTATTATGCATACTTGAACGATCCTGCCACCCTCTACATATGCAAACACTCTCTCTTTTGTTTCTATGATGCCCTCTGCTTGATTCCCGAAAGTTCCTCACTACTCTGGAAATTGTTATACTCCCTTATACCGATACTTTAATGACCTACTATTATATGCATGGAATATGAAGGGACTTAACTCTCCCTGTAAACAGAAGCAAATTCTCTCATACCTTAAAAAACACAAAGCTCATATTGCTTTCCTACAGGAAACCAAATTACTAGTAGAAGACATCAGCAGACTCAAAAAAGATTGAGTAGGTAAAATCTACAAATCATCTTTCTCTTCAGAAAAAAAAAAGAGGAGTAGCTATATTGATCCATAACAACCTCAATTGGTCCCTCATAAAATCTGTTACCAATACAGAAGGCAGATGGGTAATAGTTATATTAAGCACCCCATCCGGTCCCCTAATGCTTGTTAACCTATATGCCCCTAATTCTGATTCCCCTGAATTCTTCCACAATTTAGCTCAACAAATACTGTCTAACAATATGAACAATATCCCTATAATTCTTGGAGGTGACCTCAACTTGGCCATGGAAGCCCACATGAATAGAAGTAATATATCCATAGATGCTTACCCTAGAAGTATTAACGCTCTTTCACTATTAATAAAATACTTTGATCTGTCCGATATTTGGAGACTTTATCATACTTGTGAATGTGACTTTACCTTTTATTCAACTCTTCATAAAACATATGGTCAAATTGTCTGTTGGTTTGCTTTCTCCTCTATACTTGAAAAAAACTATTGAAACCTCTATCCTTCCAATAGTGATTTTGGATCACTCCCCAGTTAAATTGCATCTTCTTTGGGACCCATCTCCATCTAAATCTTCCTCCTGTCACCTTGATCCTGTTTGTGTTAGAGACCCCAATTTCTTACCTTGGGTAAAATCTCAGATTCAGGATTTCTTTTCCTTCAGTGTCTCTGTGGATAGATCTATGTGTACTGTCTGGGAAGCCTTAAAAGCCACAATCCATGGGAAAATAATTAGTTATGCAGCCCACAGGAAAAAATGAAGAGAGCAACAATTGGCAGATCTAGAAAAAACACTTAAGTCCAAAGATCATTTATATTTTAAAACCAGTAAACCTAATCCTGACTCTTATCTTCATTTTGAGATTCTACAATTAAGGACAAAGATAAACTAATTTCCCACAAAATCTAGTTAGCCCTGTTTAGACTTAAACATAAGTATTGGGAGCAAGGTGATAAAAAGTGGAAAACTTCTCTCTTATCAACTCAAAATACAACAAATGGAATGGCACATCACAAGCCTTAAAGACCCACAAGATAAAATCTATATCAATAATTCTTCTTTAAATCTCATTATGAGATCTTTTTACTAGAAGTTATATTCAGACTCTAACTCCTCACCTACTCTACAATTCTTAAATACTTTGCAATTACCACACCTCTCCATCTCAGAAAAGAGCATTTTAGATGAACCCTTTACCCTCCAGAAATCCAGAAAGCCTTATCCTCTCTAAAATTTGGTATATCCCTGGGAGGAAATGGATTCCCATAGATATTTACAAATTGCTTTCTGATACTCTATGTCTTCTGCTCTTCAATGTTTTTCTGGAAGCCTCTAATAAAGGTAGACTCCCTCCAACTTGTACCGAAGCAGTCACTACTTTTATTCCAAAAAAAGATAAGGACCCCTCCCTTCCCACTAGCTACAGTCCCATTTCATTACTCAATACTGATGGAAAGATATTTGCTAAACTTCTAACATCTCATCTAGAACCCCTGCTTCTGAAACTAATTCATTGCTCACATGCTGGATTATTAAGAACAGGTCTGGTTCAGGTCACCTACGCTCCCTATTTAATTTAATACACAAGGCCAAATTCCTTAAGTCACCCACTGCTGCCATAGCCATTGACTTTGAAAAGGATTTTGACGTTTTAAATTGGAATTACCTATACCAAGTTCTATCCCATTTTGGTTTCTCTCCAAATTTCTGTTCCTGGATTAAACTATTATATACCTCACCCTTTGCAAAATTTCTCACCAATTCCACTCTTTCTCCATCTTTCCAACTTTCGAGAGGAACTAGACAAGGATGTCCTTTGTTGCCATCACTGTTCATCTTGGCCATGGAACCCTTAACTGCTAGTTTGTGTCAGTCTAGTGATACTAAAGGTATCCCTATCGATAACTCCAGATAAATGTCCCTTTCTTATGTGGATGACCTTTTAATCTTGCTAGAAAACTTAGATGAGGCAGGACTACTCTTATTCAAACTACTCAACACATTTGCTGAGATTTCTGGTCTCACTTTAAACTATGGAAATCTGAAACACTACCCCTCAATGACCATTGCAAACCTCTCATGAATTTACCCCTTGGATTCCAATGGGCGTCACAAGGTATTACATATTTGGGTATTAAACTAACTCGTAACTTAGACAAAATTTGAGATGAAAATTTCAATCCTTTACTTGCTAATATTAAGAGTACTCTTAAAAGATGGAAACTTCTTAGTCTTTCTTTTATGGGGAAAATACCCACTGTTAAAATGATAATTTCACCCAAGGTACTTTATCTGTTTGCCAATATTCCTTTAACTCTTCCTTCTACTTTTCTAACCAAACTTGACAAATTAATTGGCAACTTTTTATGGGAAAGCAAGACACCGAGATTTAACCACATTGAACTTCACACACACTGGAAAGGGTGGGGTGGTCCCCTCCTTTGGCTTACAGCTTACTTATGGGCCTTCCATGCTGCTCAAATAATTAAATGGTTTTGTAAACCCTCACCCCAAACTCCATTATATGTTGTAATGGAATTCGCACTATGGCCTGGCAGGGTCCCTACAAATCTTTATCTTTAGTCCCATTCCCCCTAAGTTAAAAACTCATCCTACTGTCTCAACTTCTGTCTTCTATTGGAAACTTATTCATAAGTATTTAAAATCTAACCCAACTCCCTTCTTTTAAGCCCCCTTATTGAGTAATCCAACCTTATACCTGGAGAATCAACCCATTTTCTGTCACACCTGGGAAAACAGAGACATATTTTTCATGGGCGATGTTCTTGAACAGAATTCCTTGAATTTAAAATCCTTTTCAGATCTTCAGCTAGCCTGGGGGATCCCAAAGCAGGACTTCTGGAAATACTTACAGCTTCGAGCTGCCTATAATTCCCTTTCTTGTTATGTACAAAAACACAACATATCAACACATTTCGTATTAGATCGAATTGTTAGCCAAATGGAATAGTACTACTGTATTTACAAAGATATCGGAGTCAATTTACCAGAGCAATCCATATCTACAAAAAATAAATGGAGTGCTCTCCTTAATTATAACATCACTAATACATAGCGGCATAACTGTTGGCACCTATTCCACTTCACATTTAAGGATGCTTTGAGCTCCTTAATACAAATAAGCATTTTACATCTATGGTACAGAACTCCTTTTGTATTACAATGTATGGGGCTATTTAACAATAACTGCTGATGCTGCAGTTTACCCAGTGGTGATTTACTTCACATTTTATGGTCCTGTATGCGCATTAATAAGCGTTGGCACAAAATTCATCTGTTTGCCGCCAAAGTGATTGGGCAACAAATTATTTTCAATCCCAAACTCTTTTTGGTAGGTATCTCTACCTCAAACAATGCTACCCTATCTCATACACATTTTAGATGGCTGAATGTACTATTCCTCCTGGTTAAATGTCTCATTCTCATGAATTGGAAGTCTACTATTGTGCCAACTTTTTCAGACATTCTTCAAAACCTTTCTCAATACGCCTCTCTGGACCGGCTATCCCACATCTCTTCTGACCAGCTCAGTGTATATGACAGATGTTGGCAGGATTATTTTAAGTACATTAACATTTCTGGTACTCACAGATCTTGATATATGAAAATTGTTGTTTCTCCTTTTGTTAATCTGTATGTAGTACACCTGCTTACACCTGTACAGTTAAACCTCTCTCTCTCTGTCTCTCTCTTCCTTTTCTCTTTTAACTCTCATATTCTTCATGAACTTGTTGTCTCTAACTCCCTATTTATACAGTACAATTATTCACGTCTTCCTGAATAATAAATAGCAAATGAGTTACCATATGTATCATGTTACATACATTATGAAGGTATTTATCTTATCCCATCTAACTACTTCTCCCCTATCTATTTTTGCCATTTCTATGCCAACAGTTACATCAATGACATGTATCTTAACTGGTTTGATCATTTGTAACATTATTTTTCAGATTGTACTCAGACTATGCCTTGTGTCCATTATTTACAAGCTCATATACTACTTTGTATAAGGTGTGTTTCACCTTTCATGTGGAAGATGTCCTTCAACTGTATTGCTTATCTTCTTTTCTTAAAAATTCTAATAAAAAGATAAAGTGAAAAAAAGCGCTTGTTTGGAGCGAAACATTGGTGGCATTGGTATCAATGCTGGGCTGTAATTTCATTAGTTTTCAGCTTATAGAGCAATAAAGTCTCTTTCACATGTCTCATGTATAGACTTTTATGTGGACGACTATATGGGTGCCAGGCCCAGGCTTTTTCGTATTTTTTGTGTAAGTAGTTTCACTGTATGCATCGTGTCCAGGGGGATTGTGTAGCAGACTCCTTTTCCCCTTACCTAAGTTTCTTCATCAGTCTCCTGTGTGGTACAGTGTCAGAAGTCTTACTGAAGTCCAGATAGGCTACATCCATTGCCCACCCCTGATCAGCCTGTCTAGTTACTCAGTCAAGGAAATCTGTGAGATTTGTTTGACATGACCTCAACCATAAAGCTGTGCTGTAAGTGATCCTGCAGCCCGTGTCTCCAGGTACTTCATCAGTCTCCTCTTCAGCAGGGACTCCATTAATTCCCCACCACTGATGTGAGACTGGTCTGTTATTGCTGGCCTCCTCCCTGCTACCAGTCTTGTATAGAGGGAACACATAGGCCATCCTCCATTCCTCAGGACCCACCCTTATCTCCAGTGAGGTGCTAAATAGTATTTCCAGAGGGGCCTCTAACTCCGTGCTGAGTTCTTTGAGTATTCTTTGATGGATCCCATCTGGCCCCATCACCTTGTTTTCAGTTAGAGCTTCCAACCACCAGTGGACTCTGTTCCATAACTGGACTAGTGTTCACTTTTCCTGGTACCTGTTAACACACACATGAAAGCTTGCCCTCCTACCACTGTGAAGATCAAGGAGAAGCATTTATTTAAATTTTTAATTTTTTCTCAGTCTTCTCTGCATAGTCCCCACCTCCAGTCTCCTGATCTTCACTTTATCACCACTTTCTTTCCTCTTTTCACTAACATACCTGAAGAAAGTGTTTTTCCCCATTCTTTACCACCTGGGCAAAACTTTCCTCAGTTTGAGCCTTTGCTATCCTTGCTCTCCTTCCTGCCTCCCTTTGTTGCTCTGGATATACCTCCTTGTCTGCCTCCTTTTGGGTCTCTATGTACTTCCTGAAAGCTGATTTCTTTTTCTCCCTTACCTCCTTTGCTACCTCCTTTGAGAACCACAGTGACCTCTTTCCATTACCTTCATTATTCCCTCCTTTATTTTGTTCCATTATGGCTCCACCCCCCCCAGCTATTTCCCCCCCTTCCAGGCATTTCCTAAGGCATTCTCCCATTTCTTTCAAATCTACTTTCCTGACATCCAGAACTCTTGTCCTAGTGTGATTTTTCTGCTACCCAATCCAAATATGAACATACAAATGTGCCAGCAGAAACAGACCTCCTGGTCTATCAACATCTGCTTGAGTGTGCAGCTAGTACTCCTAAGTTGCAGCTTCCCTACCCCCTTCTCCTTTTGTATGCCCTTGGCTGTTCTCAGCCTCACCCACCCATACTCTCCCCTGTTCTCTATCCCATGCCCTTTTAAAGCTACTCACAGTTTTACATGATGTCACCCTCTCTGGTAGGGCGTGCCACTTTGACACCACTTTTTCTGTGAAGTAATGCTTCCCCTCCTAATTCTTCTGCCTCTATTGTTAGCCCATGCCCTCTATTTTCCCTTCCCTTCCTCAGTTTAAAAACCCCATCCACTCCATCGTTGTTGATTCCCCTGACATGCTTGAAAGTTACAATCATGTCACCCCTATCCCTCCTCTCCTCCAGGGTGAACATATTTAGTTCCCCCAGCCTGTTTTCATAGTCTCTACCCTCCATTCACTGTATCATCCTCATTGCCCTCTGTTGCACTCCCTCCAGTAACTTGATATCCTGCCTCAGGTATGGCCTCCAGAACTGCACAAAGTACTCCAAGTGTAGCCTAAGCAATGACCTGTAGAGGGGCAAGATCACCTCCATCCACCTTGATGAGAACCCCCTCACTATACACCCCAGCATCTTGTTCACCTTTGCTGCTGCTTTCCTACATTGGGCAGAATTGTTCATGCTCCTTGTTACCATCACCCTTAGGTCCTTCTTCTCCTCCGTGATCCCAAGCATCACCCCCCCCCAACCAGTATTCTCTCCTGTTCTTTGCCCAAGTGCAAACCCACTTCTTTGCATTGAATCCCAGCGCACCACCTTTGACCACTCCTTCAGTTTAATTAGGTCCCCTGCAGTTGTTTCCATCCCTCCTCCTTGTCCACTACTCCACCCATTTTGGTATCGCCTGCAAACAGACTTACCCTGCTCACTATTCCATGCACGATGTCTGAGATGAAGAACCCAAATAGCACCGGGTCCAATACTGAGCCCTGTGGCACCCAGCTCATCACTGGCTAGGTGTTGAGAATCCCACCACCACCCATTGTAGCCTCCTATGTAGCCAGTTTGTAATCCAGTTTGCCATCATTGCCCCCACTCCCATGCCAGTCAGCTTTCCCCCAAGCCGCCATGAGGTACTGAATCAAAGGCCTTGCTGAAATCCAAGTAGAGGACATCCACTGCATGGACCCTATCCAGCTGTCTTTGTTACCCAGTCATAATATTGTATTAGGTTAGTTTGACAGGACTTCCTCAATACAAACCAATGCTGCCTCACATCCTGGAGGTAATTGTCCTCTAGAAATGATACCAGTCTCTCCTTCAGTATCATCTCCAAAATCTTGCCCACTATGGAAGTGAGACTGACTGGCCGATAATTGCCCGGTTCATCCCTTGGGCTGCTTTTGTGTATCGGCACCACATGGGCAATCCTCCAGTCCTGAGTCACACATCCCATATCCAGGGAGGTGCATAACAGATCCAACAGCAGTTCTGCCAGCACCTCCGCCGTCTCCCTCAGCACCCTGAGGTCTATACCATCCAGCCCTGGTGCCTTGTCCACTTTTAGCACCATCAGTCTCTCTAATACTCTACTTTCCTCAATCATTCCATCCATCACCTGTTCCCCCCGACCTCCCAGTCCAAGGTGGTAGTTGTCCACCTTTCTCCTGCGTGAACACTGAGCAAAAGTATTTATTTAGTGCTTCCACTTGTTCCTCTCCCTTTTCTGCCCACTCCCCACCCCTCTTTATCCTCGTTATGTTATCCCTGCACTTCCTTTCATCTCTGACATATCTGAAAAAGTCTTACCCCCCCCCTTAATTTCCTCTGCTAATCTTAGCTCCCTTATGGCCTTAGCTTCCCTCACCCTCTTGGTCACTTCCTTGAACCGTCTTGCATACTACTCCCTGTCCTCCTCCTTCCCCATCCTTCTGAACCTCTGGTATGCAGCTCTCTTTGCCCTCACCCGCTCCATAACCTGGCTGTTAAACCAGCATGGTTTCCTTGCTCTGATCCTCTTACTCTGTAACTTGGTGCAAGCTTCCGTCACCTCTGTAATCCCCCTTTAAATAATGTCCCATTTCTGCTCTGCTTCCATCCGTGGACCTATGCCCTCAAGTTTCCCTTTCAGTATCTCCCACATCCTCCAGAAGTCCACCCTCTTGAAGTCCACCACCTTTGTTAGTGAGCTCCCTGCTCATTGTGATAGTAAACCACACCATTTGGTGATTGCTATCAGATAGTGTGTTCTCCATCCTTATTTCCCTCACTGCCTCACCATTCGACAGTACCAGATCTAGCGTGTTACATAGCCTAGTAGGTCCAGTGACTAGCTGTGTCATGAGTCCCTCTTGGATCGCATTCAGCAGCACCTACTCCCTAGCATTGGAGGTGACCAGAGTGCTCCAGTCAAACCCTGGCAGATTGAAGTCCTCCACAATTACCATGTTCCCCTTCCCACATACCCTCCTAATTTGTTCTGCTAACTCCCTGTCCAGCTCCTCTTCCTGGGATGGCAGCCTGTACACCACCCCGAACCTCAGCTTCCTACCCTTGGAGTCCAGGAGCTGCATCCAAATTACCTCCGTTCTCCTTTCCTCACCCTCTTGCTTTGTACATTTGATCCCATCCCTCACATAACTTGCCACCCAACCCCTCCTCCCCTCTCCACAGTCCTTCCTGTACAATTTATACCCTGGGATTGCCAGATCCCAGTCCTGGTACTCGGTGGCCCATGTTTCCATGATGTCTACTATATCCACCCTCCTCACTGCCAAGAGTGCCTGTAACTCAGCTGATTTGTTACCTAAGCTTCGTGCATTCAGTGAGACCACTCTCCATCCTGTCTGTTTCGCTTCTTTTCCATGCTTCTCCTGCCTTCTTTTCCTTCTCTGTGTAACTTCCCTGAATCTTTCCCTTCTAGCTAGGGGAGTAAACTAGTTTGGCTCCTCTCTTCGGGATCCCCCCCTCCAGCTGTCCACTTGCCACCCCCTACCTAGTTTAAATCCACCTTTGTTGCTGTATACCACTCTAACATCTGCTTTAATACCCCATTCCTCTCTCCTCTCAAGTGCAGCCTATCCCCTGCATATAGATCATTATTGTCTCAGGTTCTGCCCCCTCCACCCACTACCTCGTACCCCATGGATTGATACCACTCACCCAACCATGTGTTGAACAACCCTATCCTCCCTTTCCTCGCTGTACTTGCACAGGGTACTGGGAGCACCACTGAGAAGGCCACTGACTCGCCTATCACGTCGCACAGCCTTACCACACCCTCAAACCTCTTCCTCACTACCTCCACCATCTCCCCCACCAGGTCATTCATCCCCATATGAACCACTATATACAGTTTCCTCCTACCCCTCCTTGCGCACTTAAGAATTGACTGCTCTACCCTGTCTGCCATTAAGCCCGGTAAGGACTCCACCCATATGTGACTGTGCCATTCCCCCTTGCTGCCCCATCTGTTCCCCTTAAGTATGGAGTCCCCCAATACCAATACACCCCTTCTTCATTCCTCACTCTCATTCCCACCCTTCTACCCAGGTTCCCATTTCTAGAGTCCACAATATTGGAAGCTTGCTGTTTGCTCCAATGGTTTTCCTCCTTTCCACCACTGATCTGTCCCCTCCCTCCTTCACTGCTCACTCGTTATCCTCCACCTCCCCCCATTTGCTCTGGGCTCCTCCCCCACCTCTGCAATGACCCTCTCACCCCCTCCACCAGTATTTCCCCTCTTTCTGAGTACCGTCCTCATGAGGACCACATGGGAGGAACAAAGGATCGAGGAAAAGGTTGGAGGAGGGGTGGGAGCAGGAGCAAACTGGACAGGAGGCCTAACATTGGAGGGTGGACTCCAATTGGGCTTAGCAACAGAGGGGAGACTCAAGTCAGGAGGGAGGAGACAATGCATAGCAAGACAGAGGGGGTAGGAAATAGATTTGCTGTACTATAGATGCTGGTGGAGAAGGAAGAGAAGCAGGGTGGACTCCAGGAGGGATGCATGAGAGGGAATAGGAGAACAGGAGAAGATTGCACAAGGGACAGTACTCAGAAAGAGGGGAAATACTGGTGGAGGGGGGTGAGAGGGTCATTGTAGAGGTGGGGGAGAAGTCCAGAGCAAATGGGAGGTGGAGGATAATGAGTAAGGGGAGCACTGGGCAGTTAAGTGACTTGCTCAGGTCACCTCTTAAAACAGGCACTTGTGCCTAGTGGGCCTTACCTGGTTACTTTTACTTTTTTCAGGTGATGCTGTTTCACCTATGCTGGTAGCACCTATGTGCTGTTATCAAGCGCTCCTATCTGTTACCATCAGGCTTCTGCCTAGCAGCTCAAAACAGTCCTGCTTCAGCTGCAGAAATGTAAGGTCACTTCTTAGAGACTTCTTTCTGGTCCTCTCCTGCTGGCTGTTCTGACTATGCTAGTCAGCATCCACAGGGCAGGAGAGCATTTTATGTCTGTGTATACATTGGAGGACATTTATATAATGTTATGTTTTATTAAAGCGAGTCTATCACTTTTTGTAAAAAACTTCATAAAACATAATATTTAGAAACAAATCTGCTTATAGTTTATAGGTATTTTGTATTTCTATTCCTTTTATTGTTAATTGCTAAAGTTTAATAGATTTACATCACATACTGAACATAAATTTTGCTATACTGGTATTATATATAGAAAGAACCACTTATAATTAATGATTAGTAAGCATAAGTCCACCATCAGGGGCTTCCAAAATGTTATGAAAGAACAAAAATAAATATGTATGCGATTAAATTAATCACCACATACTGTACAACAATAACTGAATCCTAGGAAGATGAATTATAGTTTCATTTTTATGTTTGCTTGCGTGTATGCACAAGAAACATATTGTGGAAACTTGCTGTAGTAGTGAGTTGTGGAGGTGTGGCAGTGTTGTGGCCAATTCCAGCAGTCCATTTTGGGTCTGGTCTCTGTGGAACCAATAGAGGAGCATGCTGTCCATGAGAGCAGTATTGTAGCCTGCCATCAACTTGAAAGAAACTCGCTGCTGCAATAAGGGTGCACCCTGTCATTAACAATCAGCTGTTTTTGCTGCTGAGATGTCCCTGATTCCAGCGGTGAATCAGTTTGTCTTGTCTGGTGTCCCATTTCAATAAACATGGTGGTGGCTGTCACTGCCTGTGTCTCACAGACCCCATGAAGCTGACGGGGGGTGCCCAGTCTCCCTTTCAGCATGTCCCCTCCCAAGTTCATTTGCCGATGGGGCAGCTCAATCCCTGTTGGCATAATATCCAATTTGTTTCAAAGAAATACAGCAGGGGCTATTGCTGTCCACCTCTCACAGGCCCCATGAAAGCCAACAGGGTGCCCAATTCCCCTGTTGGCATGCCCTCTCCCCAGTTCATTTGCCAATGTGGAAATCCAATCCCCGTCAGCATAATGTCCCCCTACTGACTTAATTTGTGTGCTGAGGGGTGTCCAACCTCCCTCAGCATCATGCGCACCCCCCAAACAGAGACACGTTTCTGTGCTGACGGGGGGGGGCCCAATCCCCATAAGCTTCAGTCCCCTTCCCCAAGAATACAGGTGGCACACTGGGAGCCCACCCCAGTGTGCCAGAACACACCTGCAAGAAAAAAACTGACCTGCATTGTCCTCCTGTTTCTTTTTCCCTAAAAAATTTGAAAACAGTTCCTCAATGTGCTTGGTGCCCCTCCCCAAACCTGTGCCCACCCTCTGTGTACCACACCCTCCCCACACCCCCTCACCCTATACTTACCTCTGGAGCCCAGTGCAACAATTTTTGGTGGATCAGGAACATGTCTAAACTCTTCAAAGCCAACTGCCAACTGAAGAAATGCTGGTAAGCTGTATAATTGCATACCTGTTTTTATTTTTCAACTTATGTGGCTATCTCGGACATTTTTCTGAATTTTTGCATCAAATTTTCAATATGGGGTTCTTGGGATCCCTTCTTATGAATTCAGTAACTGACATCTGGTTATTCGGTCCCAAAAGGTGATTTTGCAGTCACTGCATGGAATCACCTTTCGGGATCAATTAACAAAATGACAGTGTCACTGTTCATGAGGTGGGTTCCCAAAAAGCCTATGTTGCAAATTTGGTGAAAAAGTTCCAAAAAAATTATTGTGTTATGAGCGTACATTGCACCATGTCCATACACACTCATAACTTCATGAATTTGTAATATTTTCACTCCAGATTTTCAACATTGCCATTTCTTTACACCTCCTTATGAACAGCACAGCTGTCATTTTTCACATCCTGGCCAAAATGCATTTTCACACTTCCGACGCAGAATAGCGTGATCGCTGTGGGAAATCAGTGTTAGACAGATTAAGAAAATCCCAATGACACTGTTCATGAGCCGAGGTCCCAAAATGCCTATGTTGAAAATCTGGTGACAAAAGTCCATAAAATGACAATGTTATGAGCATGTGTTGTGCAGTTTCCACGCACACTCATAACTTCGAAAATTTGTAATATTTACCCCAAGATTTTCAACATTGTCAATTTTGCACACCTCCTTATGAACAGTACAGCTGTAATTTTTCACATCCTGCCTGAAATGTGTTTTCACACATCTGGCGCACAATGATGCAGTCACTGTGGGAAATCAATGTTCAGGACAGATTAAGAAAATCACAGTTACAGTGTTCATGAATAATTCCACTAAATGACTGTGTTACCAGTGTGCCTTTCACAGTTTCCATGTACGCTCGTAAGTTTGAAATTTGTTTTAATTTTTACTCCAGATTTTCAGCGCTGCCATCTCTTCACACCTCCCTGTGAATGGTACAGCTGTCATTTTTCATATCCTGCTCAAACTGTGATTTTGCACATCTAGGGCAGAATAGTGTGGCCGCTGTGAGAAATCAAAGTTCGGGACAGAGTAATAAAATCACAGTGCCATTGTTCATGAGCAGAGGTCCTGAATGCTTTCATGAGGTGGGGGTCATAAAAAGGCCATGTTGAAAATTTGTAGTGCAAATACCAACAAATGCCCGGGACATTAGGGTTTCTAACCAGCACGAGATTAGAGGGAGGCTGATTAAGGGGTAATGTGAGGAAGCTGTTTTTCACAGAAAGGGTGCTGGATGCATGGAACAGCCTACCTCAGGAAGTGGCAGATATGAATACAGTACAGGGCTTCACACAGGTATGGGCTAGGCATAAGGGAACAATACAGGTGAGTATGAATAGACAGGCCATTGACAGAGTAAAGGCCTATGGCACATCCATAAGGCAGAAAAAATGGGCAGACCGGGTAGGCCTTGCAGTCCTTATCTGCTGCCAACTTCTATGTTTCTATCTGTTTTTGTGTAACCATAACATTCCACCCTGTACAGACTGACAGGCATCAGGGGTGTGCCTTTGAATTCCTTGCTATAAAGGTCATACCATTCCACCCCCACCCTGAAGCCAGTGACAGGCATCGAGGTATGCCTTGGACTCTTCGGCCCCAGAGTTCACCCCATTCTTCTATGCTGCATCCATTTCAGCATATGTCTTTATGAAATGGGGTGACTGTAAAGCCAAACACCCCAAGGCACACCTTAACATTTGTCGGTGTCTGCTTGATAGGCTGAGGCGAAATGCCATGAGCGTTATGGGTGATGACCCAAAGGCACACCCCAATGCCTGTCCACCTCTGCAGGGTGGAGGTGGGGTTGGCGTGAGTTCAGTACTTCACTGCCATTCCTATTCTGTATCTGTCTGACTCCTGCATGTCCAATGCTAATATCAGCAAGGAAACATTTGGCATTGACAAATGCGTATTATATATCCTATTAATAGTATAGTAAACTGATAGTATTTAGGCTGAAACATAAATTTTCAGTCTGGGTAAAATTGCTAGAGGTGGTAAAACAAGCTGATGGAACAACACATTGTTGAAATAGCAATATTTCTGCTTCCTACTTAAAGGCAATAAATACATAGGTGCCTTATTAAGAGCATAATTAGAAAAAAAGTAAAACCTAAACGCTGACTTAAAAGTGAAGAAGACAAAATGAATTAAAGAAACTAAAAAAAAAAAAGAGAAAAACTATTACGTTTTGCTGAATAATTTTTTACATTGTTAAATAAATTTTGAAAATGCAGGATCATTGCTTAATGATTATTTGAAAGTCCAATGTATTGCAAATGTCTTTTAGAATTTTTGGGAATTTTTCTTCCTAATGTCTCTGATTCGATTAAGGTCACTAAACTTTTGCTGGAACTGGGAGGTTCAGCAAATTATTCTTGAGACATTCATTGTTGAAGAAATTTCTTTAATGGATCAGTGTGAATACTAGGGTAATCTAATGCTAAAGTGGAGTTCAATTAACCCACCAAGAGCCTGCACTTTTGACTCTAGTAGGAAAGGGTTCCACCACCAGAATGTACCCATGATCCAGTGCTGGGCAGTTAGGGCACCAATTGGCAATGTTGCCAACCATGTTTTTTGTGGGGAGCTATGCCCCCAACTCCCCATGTGGGGGGATTGCACCCCAATGCCCCCCTACCTATAGATTCTAACTCTGGGGTTGGGAAGAACTTGGGGAAGGGGCGCATCCCACATTTGGCACCCTGATTGCCAGGCGCCATAATGACAGTACTCTGAGTGCCAGCAGGGGTAAGAAAGTATCTGACATTTCCTGTCTTCCCTTCAGCTTTTCAGCACATCAAGATCATGATGTAGCATATTATTACAAAGATCAAATGCTGATCTTGTAAAAGCCACATGACCTGCAACCTCTAATCAGCATTACTGAAAGAAAAAAGGAAGTAGGACATCACCTTTAAAGTACAGCTCAATATGTCCCACCTTTGTACTATCCAAAAATTCTTTAATTTATAATTAAAAATTAGATGGTTAGTGCCCTTGAAGCATCACATATGGAAGACATAACTCAGCAAGGATTTGTAAAAGCCAGGTCATGTGTCATTAACATGTTGTCTTTTTATAAGCCAGTTACTAAAGCTCTGGATGAGTGAAATTCAGTGGATGTTGTCCTATTAGACTTTAATAAGAATTTGACTTTATGCCCCATAAGGCCATCATGGTACAACATCAAAAGCTGAATTTTGATTCATACATAAAGAGATGGACTGAGAAATCATTAAAAAAATGAATGCAGAGAGCATCCATTAATGCTTTTTTTATCCATTGTGGGGCAAGTGTGGAGTGGTGTTGCACAGGGGTCAGTACTGGGATCAGCCTTTTTCAAAATCATCATGAGTGAAATGGGTACACAGACAAAACCAGGATGTGTAAGAATGTGGATGACACAACAACTGGGGGGAGTGTAGAAACCAAGGAACAGCACCTGCCAAACCAAACAGTTTGAATGCAGTGGTAAAGTAGTAGTAACATGTTTATTTATACAGGAGTAAAGTTTTATAAGTTAATAAGATATATGAGTGGGTGATCAGGTGGGAAAATATATTTAATCTTGACAAATGCTGTGTATTACATATGAGCATGACAATCCATAAAGGAAAATACTTTCTGCAGTGCAGGAAACTCTCTGCAACAAATGATGATACAGATCTGGGTATTATAAATTAATAATACTTTCACTAACAGCAGACAATGTGACCAGGCAGTGACAAAAGCCACATGATTGGCGAACTGCATTAGGCATAATTTTACTAGTTGGCACAGGGAAGCCATTGGTCCACTGTATAAGGGATTGCTCAGACTTTATATTGACTATTGTAGTCAGTTTTGATCACCTAACTTGAAGGGCATCAATAGAGTTGAATGGGTGCATACAGAAATGAGCATCTAAAATGATATGGGGTCTTTCAGACATGCCCTATCAAGACAGGCTATCTAAACCAGTGATATTCTTTTCGGACTGGCTCAGGAGCCACACTAGCAGTCAGCATGAGCCAAGGAGCCACAACATACATATCATATTATGTCACCCACGTCACATCATACTAACTCACTTGGACTCAGATTCCAATTAAGGATTACTATATCGGTTCCACTGAAATTAAAGTTCCAATCTAATTCCAGCAAGGCATATAAATTCTGCAACTCAGAAATAACTTAAAAATCATTGAAATGCCAGCTTTATTGCAACAAATGTTTACTGTTGGGCCAGGCACCATCTGCAATGCTTCCAATCTGCACCACATAAAAGTTTAGTCTTGAGCACATTCCAGTAAAAATCTCATAAAACTAACCACAGTTACTGTTCAATTATACAAAAAATTACTAATTTTCAAAGTAAATTTAACTCTGAGGTGATGGGAGAGACATAGCTTTTGAGAGAGTTTTGGGACAATTCCTCCCCTGGCTCTTCAGTGGAAAATAATTTAGAAATTTCAAAGAATCTGGAAAAATGGTAAAACCCAAAACATTCTTCAATAGAAAATGTCCTTTCCTGTGACACCTGCGAGCACCATCTCCCTACTCTAAAGATATTAAACTCGGGTGGAAGAAAGCTCACAATTCAAAACTGTAAACAAAACAAAAACAAAAAATACTAAGTATGACTTAAATACTTGCCTTGAGTTCTGTAGATCGTTCAAGCTGATTGAATCCCAGCTCTGATCACACATGGTTATTGCTCAATCAAATTCTCAATCATGGTTTTCTTTGTTGAAGAGATGTAGGTGATAGGGACGTAAGTAGGTGTTAAAGAGCAGGTGTTAATACATTGAAGAGCTACATGTGGCTCACAAGCTGCGGCCTGAGTATCACTGAATTAAACATAAGTACAGTAGCTTAGAAATGTAATGCACTCAGAGAGATATCTTGCTGATCAGCAGGGATGAATAGCTCAAGAAATAATTGGGGTTTGAAGAAAAAAATGAGCATTATAATACTACAGGGCATGATATGGAAATATAAAAAGAAATGTAATATATATATACTGTTTATGAGGAAGGAATCAATTGTTTGATACTACTACTAAGATGCAAAAATTCTTAACAGGTCTCATGGCCTTCTTCTGCCTCTTAGACCTTAGTAAACCTTAACAAGATCATGACCTTTTCTTGCTGTTCATGTCTCAGTGCCATTTCTAGGGCTCTCTTGACAGAGAAGGGCATGTGTGCATGGTAAGACAGAGTTTTTCAGTTCTTTGAAAAATTAGTTGTTTGTGACCCAGAAACATTCTGAATTTGTCAGAGAATCATGCATTGCAAAAAAGCTACAGTAAAACATTAGTAGTGTTGAAACATAATGCCTCAAAAGCAAAGAAATGCAACATTAAGGTATAAAGATCCTTGAGCCTAGGTGAATCTGTGGCATGCTGTTTCTCAGGATTTGAATGATTGTGCATTGCATCATTGATGTTGTCCTACCTTTGTCACTGTCTTTCCAAGCACTGAACTACTCACACAGCAATACTCAAAGCATAGGATAGAAGTTATAAATGAGATTTTGTGATCAGTAATCATCATACACTCCTGTTTGAGTGGTACTGCAAGGGCCTGTGCATTTTCTGCCTTTAACCTTTTCATAGCTAGATACAATTAATTTGCTGATTTAAACAAAATGCTGCAACTAGTAATTATTTTAGTAGTTCTCCAAACAGAAACTAATAAAACATATTTAATGCATTTTTTAGTAATTGGATATGTTTTGCAGAATATGACTGTGTACAGCATCAAGGTAATGCTCACTAGTTTAAAATAAATAAGCAGCATGTTTTAACACAGTCATGTTCAAAAACAGAAAAGGAACAGGTAGCACTGTATGGGAACTATTTAAGTTAGCATGTGCAAATGAATAGTAGGTTATAGCTTGTCTGTAAGCTGTAAGTGATAACAGCATGCTAGATTAAGTTCTGGAGGCAGGGGACGAGTACAGCATTTCCAAGGTAGCATGATAATATGCATTTCATTATTTGATACAAGGAGTTACATTTATTTATTTAGTTTTTGTTGACCGAGTAAGTGCACTAGACAAATCCTGCCTATTTTCAGGCACGACCCGGGGGGAGGGGGATACAGATGAATGCCAACTGACCTTGAACCAGATTAAGCTGTTGGTGGTATTTTGAGTGAATGAGGGAAATTTGGCCAGGACACTGGGGAAATTTCCCCTACTCTTTTCAATAAGTGCCATGGGATCTTTAACATCCACCTGAGCTACCACCAATCCAGGCAGATGAGACCTCGGTTTAACGTCTCATCCGAAGGACGGCACCTCAGAAGTGCAGCACCCCTCTCATGCTGCTCTACAGTGTCAGTACTAGGATAGTAACCCAAGTGCCAGATGTGGGAACTGAACCCACAGCCCTTTGATCTCCCGGCCTCAGAGGCGAGTGTGCTACCTACTGAGCCACTGACACTGACATGGGTTGATAATCTAGTGAGGAAAGAACATGGTTACCAAATTCTGTGTAGTAAGAGAAATGCTGTAAATTAAAAATAGCAGCCAGTCAAGGATACAGTTAGGTGTTGTTTTTTATAGCTGATAGAACAGATACATTCCAAGTGCACAAATACATTTTTATTATTATAGATGGTATCTGAAGATATTTATTGAGTCTGGGATTTTAAAGAGCACCTTTCTTGGTGCAATCCAAATACATCAGGAGGCTCCCTTACCTGAATGGGTGTTCCTCCATAGTAGTTGTACATTTTTTTCTTGAGCCCAAAAGGAAGGGATGGGATTGTATTTTGCCCACGAGGGGGCTAGCCACTCGATCCTTTCCATTTCCTGATCATCGACGCCATCTCTGTGCTTCATTGTTCTGTGATGTAATTATAGGACTAGCTTGGAGACATGCTCCATTCAAACCTATGGAGCGTGATTTTAAAAGTTATTTTTTCTATGTTAACCCGACTTGTAGTACAAATCAGAGCCAGTATTCAAGTGACAAGAGCCTTGTTATTTGAATACTGGCTCCTATTTGTACTACAAGTCAGGTTAACATCAAAAAAATAACTTTTAAAACCATGCTCCATAGGCTTGAATGGGGATGGCATTGGCAATCATGAAGTGGAAGGAATCGAGCAGCTAGCACCCTCGGGGGCAAAATATGATCCCTTCCCTTCCTTTCGGTGCTCATGAAAAAATGTTACAACTACTATGCAGAAACTTATATTCGGGTAAGGGAGCCTTCTGATGTGTTTGCAGGGAATTTAAAAAAATTGGGGGAAGGTGCTCTTTAAATGAATCCTTCAGTTTGTTCCAGGTATATGGAACTCTTTGCAAGCCCTGGACTGCTATATTGAGATTTGATTCTTGGAGTTCTGGTTGTAGTTGAATCTAAGGAACAGTGATTATAATTTTTTATTACTGGTATGAGGTTGTCTGAAAGGTATCTATGATACAGTTTTAAGCAAATGACATGTTAAAGGTAAAAATGACACTACTACATTGTTTAAGGTAAGTGTCTTCTAGTAATTAAAGTGTGGAACTCTAAAGCATGTGATACAGGTTCAGATACAACAACAGCCACTCATTCATTGTATTATCTTGAGCAAGCCACTGAACACAGGGTTTTAAATAATTGATTAGCAGTTTTTTTCTTGGGACAATACTAACTGTACAGAAAGTATTTATATAGATTTTCCTGAAGTGCTGTGTTTGTTAAACACAGTGAGGCAAGAGCTATGCATTTTCACAAAGTTTTAACACTTTTATGAGCAAAACGCTAATCAATTTTTAGAGTTAAATAAAACCCTGGAACATCATAGTGATTCAATCCTTTTTGATGTGATAAGGGTAAAATGAGATCTCCACTGAAAATAACATTACATAGCAGCCAGGCTATTCTGGGAAAATGGTAAGAAAAACAAAAATAAAGTAGCAGAAAGATAAAGCCATCTTAATTACATGTATAGATCATTGTGGAGTGTTCTGAGAGGATATCAGATGGTAAAGCAGCATATCTTATTCATAGTTCTGTCAAGGATGGTTGAGTGGATAGGGAGTCCCTTTAAATTAGTTCATATTTGCACAACATACTTTGTTATCCCTGCTTATGAAGCAGGAAGGGGGTCATGATTGCTCTTGCATCCCTTACAACCATAATTTGTTATTATGGTTCTCAAGCAACAGTGTATTGGCAAATGTCTGCAAATGTAAGACATCCATTTAAGGTTTGTAGACATAGTTTAATGTGACATTAATAAGCTACAGTTTTCTTAATAGGAAACCATAGTAGATTAATGTGCAATATAGTTCATTTATTAACTCCATCTAACAGAGCATTAATAGAGCTGATTTTGTATTTCATTAATGCTCTGCTTACTATGACTGTCAACTACATTAACACACTTCACCTGAAGGGAATCCTTTCAGTTTAAAATAAATCCACAGCTCTTATAAAAGCAATGAAAAGACATAAAAATTAATTTAAGTCAACTGTGATACAGACTATAATTTGCAAGTGTATGTAAATGTGATAATTCACTAAAGTGAATAAATCAATTAACTGTATATTCCGCCTTTCTGAATGTTCAGGATGCCTTAACAGTAAATTAAATATACATTTATACAACTAAATAAATAAATCTCCACTATTCACTAGCTAACTATGGGCATTATCCATCAGTTTACACTAGGTACAAAAAATGGAAAGCTGTTTTATAGTGTGCTGGTGCAGAATGACTGTTACGTTTCACCCCAGAAGTGGCTACACTTTAATGGCTGTTTAGAGTTCTGTTGTGTGTTTATTGTTAAACACTTGCTATCATTTATCACATGAAATAATACTATTCTTTTGTGGTAGGATTTTTTTTTCATTATCTTCTGATCATTTCAATTTTGTACTCTGACCTTGCCTTTGAAATATCATCCAATGTACACACTTCTATTTTTTCTTTTGCTTTCCATTCCTAAGCTTCTCTTTTGATGTTGGAACTGACTTGTACAGTATCTAATTTTTTTTGCATCAAATGTAAAATTTACTTTATTTGTTTGTTTGTTTTTGATAACCAGGTGGGTGCACTACACATAAAATGTCTATTTTAAGACGCGGCCCTGGAGAGTACAAGTTAAAATCAAACACATTAGCAGTGGTTACAAATACAAGGTGATACATATACAGGTCAAAGCTAGGAAATTAAACAGGTAAGATTATAACAAGTCTACACATAATCATGGAAAAGCAACAGAGACAATAAAACAGCATATTAAGCATTTACAAAAGGGGGGCACAATCAATTCCCATGTATTATGTATTGCTTTATATAGTAACACTTTTGTATCATTTGCTAGATACAATTTTAATGAAACAAAAACAGTTGCCTTAAGCTTGTCTAGGTGAAGGGGGTGTGACACAGTGTTGAAGGCTTTGGCCAAGTCATCAAAGATGGTTTAAATAATTTGGCCATGGCCCGTAATGGACAGGGTGAAGTAAGTGAGCCAAAGGAAAGAGGTAGATGTGGAGTGAGACTTCCTGAATCCAGACTAGAAGGGAGTGGAAAAGGAGGAGGAGGAGTGGAACCATGAAGTGAGTTGTAAGAAGACAAGATGTTCCTGATGTTTGGCCAGTGTGGTGAGAAGAAAAAAGGGACATAAGTTTCCAGGAGTGAAAGGATCACCCCCTTTTGAGAGGGATAAAGGTAGCCTGCTTCCATGCATTGGGGAAAGACAGAGACAGAGAAGATGGAGAGGCTAAGGAGGAGGGAAGTTAGGAAGGCTATGGATGCTGCAGAGAAGTACAGGAGCCTGGGGTTAAGGCCATCTGGGCTCATACCATTTTGGGGGTTAGGAGCTAGAAGAGTTTTACAAGAGGCTGAGGGAGTTTCAGAGGTGAAGGAGTGTACAGAAAGAGAGGAAGGGTGGGGGAGGAGAGGAAGGGGAGGAGATATAGGGAACATGTGGTGAAGAAAGAGTTGAAAGAAACAGAAAGGGCAGTAGGGTCAGTGATGAGGGAGCTGCCAATCATGAGAATTTGTGGGGAAAACCAGGTTTGGGCTGCAGAGGACAGGGTGGATAACTTTCCAGAAGCTATAGGGGTGATTAAGGTTGTTCTTGAGTGTGAATGAGGAGTAACTGGATTTCACAAGCCTGGTCACTTTGGTGCAAGCATTCTCAAGGGTTAGATAATGTGACAGTTTGGCAGGGGAACCAGGTTTCTTCTTATAGGACCACCAGGTCCAATCATAATCTGGATTGCAGGCCAGCAGCTCAGCACAGATCCAGGGAAAGTGAGAACCCGGGTTTTCCTTTGGGGATATGGTAGTCCCAGACAGCCATATATTTGTTATGGAAGAAGTTGAGGGTTAAGTTGATATCGGTGGTTATAGAGATGTGGGACCAGTCAGTGACTGACAGGTCTGCATGGAGGGAGAATAAATTCAGCAATCTGAAGAATCAGAGAAGGATGATTTTAGGGGACCTTTTGGGCCATAGATTATATTCACACAATAAACCATATGATGGTCACCATGTCTAGGAGGATACCTGCATCCACAATATGGTGGGGTTGAGAGAAGAGTACCCAGTCCAGTAGAGTGTGGTTAGAGGATCTATGATTAAAATGGGTGAGGTTCAAAATTAGTTGGGATAGCTGGAGAAGTTTAACATTCTGGCTAACTTTGTGCACAGAAGCAGTGTCAATTAGTGTTAAAATCCCCAAGTATCAGGAACTCACCAGAGGAGGAGTGGGAGCAGATAGAGTAGATCAGTTCAGTGCCTGAAGAAGGGGATAGGCCAGGGCAGAAGTACACTATTGCAGTGAAAAGTGGTGCCATGTGGGGGAAGGAGATCTTTAGTAGGAATAGCTTACAGTCAGAGGGAAGAGACAGATAGCACAGTCAGAAATTGAATGCCAGAGAAGAGGTAGATTGCAACACCTTCACCTCTCTTGGGGCAATCCTGCCTAGCTATGAAGTAGACAGGTATGGACACAGCAGAGTCTTGGACGTCATGGGAGAGCCAAGATTCAGAGATAATCAAATCTGCAGAAGCCACTCAGCAATGCTAGAGATCAAGAACTCCTTTCACAGTACCAGTCTCAGTGCCATTTCCATCTCTGTCTCTCACAGGATGATGACTTATGGCAGAAAGTGAATGCTTAGGTATATAAGAGTAAATTTTGATCAGAATACTTTTGTAATTCTCCCAGAAACATGCATTCTCATTCTAGTTCTCTAATTTAGATTGCATGTTTCTGTAGCTTCAGGCAACCTTGTGAAAATGTGCAGAACAGGAGAGAGGCATAATATAAACCTGCACTGGCAGCTGTAGGCCCTACAGCAGGAACAGTAGGCAGAGTGAATTTAGTAGACTTGGAAAAAGCACAGGGAGATTTTTGAAAGATTTGAGACACACTCACACAGACACACACACACATATATGGATATAGATATAGATATAGATATTCTTGGTAAAAAAAAAAAAAAACTTTGTTAGTGCATCACTTAGGGTTCCCACTATCAAAATTTGGGAAATGAGGTGTTGGGGTTTCCAGCCATAACACCCAACCCCCACCCTCCATGCACCAATGGGTGTCGGAGGGGGTGCCTTGGGTATGTCAGCCCTAACACTCACCCCATTCCATATGTGAGGAAGGTAAGATGTACAGTAAAGGAGAATGGGGTGAGCATTAGGGCTGACAACCACAAGACACACCCTGATGCCTATTGGTGCATGGAGGGTGGGGTGGGGTGGAGTATTATGATTAGAAACTCTAACACCACATTTCCCAACTTTTGATGGTGGGAACCCTAACTGATGCATTAATAAAGTTTTTTGCCAAGAATTTCCTTTACTTTTTGAGAAAGTATAATCATAGCCTTATTGCTTATGGGAACAGAGGTACCAGAGGGCCCTGCGCTCCCATGTATCCATAAGTGTACAGACATTGTAATTGATTCTCATTTCCCTGTACAAGCACAGAGCCATCCAGGCCTTGCACTGCCATCAGTCCATAATGATATCCATATGTCCATGTGTGAGCCCAGGGTGCTCTGGGCCCTTGGCTCCCATGCATGCATATTGTAATTGTCCTTCATTTACATGTAAGAGTGCAGGCCCCTCTGAGCCTTGCACTCCCATCAGTCCATAATGGAATCCTTGTTCAGAGAGTGGAGTGAGCCTCGTGCCTTACTCCATCCCCAGTGCTGTAGTAACACATGCGCCTTGTGTCTTACTCCATCCTGCAGGGGCATAGCAAGGGTCAAGGATCTGTTTTCTGTGGGGTACTCACCATACAACATACACCTAATTGTAGGCAAGGCAGTACAGCTCACACATTGTGAATGCGTGCTACAGTATCACAGTCACCTTAGCCCTATTCATTACAATTCGCTCATAGCTTCAACAAGGCCTGGAAACATACAGAACAGTGTAGTAAGCCACGCATCCATATTTTGAAGAGTATTTAAAATACAGCTGCTGAAACATCACAATGTTATCCCATGGGAAATGACTAAACTTCAAATTTTTATAACTATGGAGCAGATGAAAATTTTCTCACCAAACAAGCAAAAGACACATGTTCAGGCAAAGTCAGTTTTACCCTAAATATTTCTTACCAAAATTTCCAACCATTTTAGACATATGACTGGACAAAGTATTGCCTAAATGCCAATGGTATTCTATGGGAAAATATAAGTGAAATGTAAATTGTTTATTACTATGTAGAGCATAAATATTTTTTGATGAAACCACCAAAAGGCACATCTGTGGGGCAAGCCCTTTATACTTTGAAAATTTCAGTCCAAAATCCGAAACTGTTTCTTTGCTATGAAGTGACAAAGAAACAGCTATATAAAAAGAGTTTTGCTGCAAATTGTGAAAAAAGAAAACCTTTTCTGAGCTTCTATTTCACAGTTTGCAGCATAACAAAATGTTGTGCCACAAACTGTAAAGTAACATGGTGTCTCCTGGCAAAACATTACCGCGATTTATGGCACAAATAATTCCGCAGATAAAATAAAGACGTATCTGGGCATTATTTTAAAAAACTGATCCAAGAATCTGATTTCTCAGGCCACGATTAGGCAAATGCAAGTGTTGATGTTTATCAACAACCTGTATTTTTTTCAAATTTTAACTTTGTTTGCCTCACTAACTGAAAACAAGATGGCGGAATCTTGACACAACTTTCAGCATTTGCGACAAAAAACCCCACATCCTCAGCAAAATGTTGTTTCGAGGCTGCCATCTAACTTTTTCCATAGGAATAAATGGAAAACTTTGAAATATAATAACTTATTAACAGATTAATATTTTTTCACCAAACCTTCATAAGGCACATCTGTGCTCCACATATACCCTAAAATTTGAGATCAAACCTCCAAGCTGTTTCTGAGAAATGCGGTGACACAGAATTTGCAGAAAACATTGTAATTTAATGTTTTTTAACAATCCGTATCTCCATACCCGCACATCCAACCAGAATGAAACTTGCCACATCCAGAGTTCTTTGATCCCAATGGTGCATACAAAATTTCATGTAAATCGGTGGAATGGTTACAAAGTAATAAAAGTGCACAATTTGGGGTTTAACATAAAAGTGACTGTTGAACCTAACTATAGCGGTGCTACCACACCATCATATATATATATATATATATATATATATATATTTATTTTTATTTGTTTAAGTTTATTGACTGGAAAGGTCCACTGAGATCAATACAAGTCCCTTTTTCAGGGATTACCCAGGATTAGTTACAGATAAATAGAATACACAGAGTACATTACATTATGGAGTTACATAGAGTGGGATTTGTAGAGTACCAGCAACATTATTTACATTCAAATGTTAGATGCATGAATTTACAAACAGACAAATATACATTTTTCTTTTTTCTTACATGTGACAAAGGTGGATTTAAACTAGATAGGGGGTGGCAAGTGGACAGCAGGTAGGCAGGGATCCGATAGAGTGGAGTCACAGCCTACCCCCATGTTAGCAGGGAAGGACTTGGGGTGGCCAAAAGGGAGGGAGTAGAAGGGAGGAGATGGTGGCCAGTGAAGGGAAGGGGCAGGATGGAGGGTGGTCTAACTAAATGCAAGAAACTTAGGCAACAAATTAGCTGAGCTACATGCATTCTTAGCAGTGTGGAGGGTGATAATTGCAGCTGTCAGAGACATGTGGGCAACTGAGCACCATGACTGGGACCTGGCAATCCCAGGATACAAATTATACAGGGAGGACCATAGAGGGGGGTGGCAGTCTGTGTGAGGGATGGGATCAAGTGCACAAGGGACAAGGGGGAAGAAAGGAGAACAGAGGCAATCTGGATACAGCTCCTAGACTCAAGGGGTAGGAAACTGAGGTTTGGGGTGGTATACAGGCTGCCATCCCAGTCTGAGGAACTTGACAGGGAATTATCGGGACACATTGGAAAGGTATGTAGAAAAGAGAAGGTGGTCATTGTGGGGAGAGGGTTCAACTTGCCAGGGGTTGACTGAAGCATTCCAGTCACCTCCAGTGCTAGGGAGCAAGTGCTCCTGGGCATGATCCAGGAGGGTCTCCTGACACAGTTGGTTAATGTACCTACTAGGCTAAAGAACACTTTAGATATGGTACTGTCAAATGCGGAGGCAGTAAGAGAAATAAAGTTGGAGGACCCACTAGCCAACAGCTATCTCCAAATGGTGTGCTTTAATATCACAATGTGTAGGGGAGCCAGAGAAATCAGTTACTCAGGTGGTAAACTTCAGGGGGGCAGACTTTGGGAGGATTCAGGAAGTACTGACAGGGAAACTGAAGGACATAAGTCAGGAGATGGATGCAGAGCAGAAATTGGATATTATTAAATGAGGGATTACAGAGGCAACAGAAGCCTGCACCAAGACACAAAGTAAGAGGAGCAGAGCAGGAAAACCATGCTGGTTGAACAGTGATGTAGTGGAGGTGGTGAGGGCAAAACAAGAGGTGCACCAGAGGTATAGGAAGGGGAAGGAAGTGGACAGGGAGGAGTGTGCAAGATGGTCAAGGGAGGTGACCAGAAAAGTGAGAGAAGTCAAGGCCCAGAGAGAGCTGAAATTAGCATAGGGAGTTAATGGGGGGAGGGAGACTTTTTCTGATACATCAGGGAGAAAAGGAATTGCAAGGAGATAATAGTGAGGATAAAAAGGGGTGGGGAGTGGGTGGAAAAGGGGGAGGAGCAGGTGAAAACACTGAATGAATACTTTTGCTCAGTGTTCACAGAAGAAAAGGGGGGTGCTACCACCATGGGCTGGGAGGGTGGGGACAGGGGGAGAGGAGGTGACAGATGGAAGAATTGAGGCAAGTAGAGTCCTAGAGGGACTGAGGGCACTGAAGGTAGACAAGGCCCCAGGGCCGGATGGTATCCACCTCAGGGTGCTGAGGGAGATGGCAGAGGTGTCAGTGGAGCCATTGGCAGATCTGTACAGCACTTCACTGGAGTTGGGATGTATGCCACTGGACTGGAGGATGGCACATGTAATACCATTACACAAGAGCGGACAAAGGGATGAACCGGTAATTATCATCTGGTAAGTCTCACCTCCATAGTGTGCAAACTCATGGAAACTATACTAAAGGAAAGACTGGTGTCTCACCTAGGGGACAGTGACCTCCAGGATGTGAGGCAGCATGGGTTCATTTCAGGGAAATCTTGCCAAACCAACCTGATACAATATTATGGCTGGGTGACAGGTGAGCTGGTTAAGGGTCATGCAGTGGATGTTCTTTACTTGGACTTCAGCATGGCCTTCAATTCTGTGCCTCATGGGTGGCATGGGGGGATGCTAACTGGTGTAGGGGCAAGGGCAAAAATGATGAACTGGATTACAAGCTGGCTGAGTGGGAGGCTACGAATGGTGTTAAGAGGGGAGCTCTCAACTCCAAGGCTGTTGATGAGTGGGGTGCCACAGGGCTCTGTGCTAGGGCTAGTATTATTTGTGCTCTTCATATCAGACATTGCACATGGGGTGATGAGCAAGGTAAGTCTGTTTGCTGATGACACCAAAATTGGAGCAGTGGTGGATGGAGGGGAGGGATAGAAACAGCTGCAGGGGGACCTAAGCAAGCTAGAGGAGTGGTCAGAGAGGTGGCAGCTAGGGTTCAATACAAAGAAGTGTAAGATTATGCACTTCGAGGCAAATAATCCAATGAAAGAATACTGGCTGGGGGAGTAAGCTGGGGATCACAGAGGAGGAGGAGGAGAAGAACCTAAGGGTAATGATATCAGGGACCATGAACAACACTGCCCAGAGCAGGAGAGCAGCTGCAAAAGTGAACAAAATGCTGGGGTACATAGTGAAGGGGTTTTCATCCAGGCAAAAGGAGGTGATTTTGCCCCTCTACAGGTCACTGATAAGGCTGCAATTAGAGTATTTTGTACAGTTTTGGAGGCCATACCTCAAGCGTGATATCAGGCTACTGGAGGAGGTACAGAGGAGGGCAACAAATATGATATGTGGAATGGAGGGGAGAGACTATGAGAGTGGGCTGGGAGACCTGAATATGTACACCATGGAGAATAGAAGGGATTGAGGGACATGATACAGACATTTAAGTATCTGAGAGGGATCAATAACAATGGGGCAAATGGGATCTTTAAGCTAAGAAATAGGAGGGACACCAGGAGGCATGGGCTGAGAATAGAGGGGGGCAGATTTAGGAGGGAATTGAGGAGACACTATTTCATAGAGTGGGTGGTAGCAAAATGCAACACACTACCAGCATGGGTGATGATATGTAAATCTGTGAACAGCTTTAAAAGGGCATGGGACAGGGAACAGAGGAGAGTGAGGGTGAGAGAGGTGGGCATGGCAGTGGGATGACAAAGGGGAGGGGGTGAGGCAGCTGCAAACTAAAGGTGCTAGCTGCACACTCGCGCAGACTTAGATAAACCTTGTGGCCTGTTTCTGCTGGCACATTCGTAATGTTTGTATGTTCATATGACATTATATACGCATTGATGCATCATCAAGTGTTGAGAGCAATTTATATATATATATATATATATATATATATATATATATATATATATATATATATATAGGGGATACATGAGATATCTGTGCCTCACTCTGCAGGAGTGAGAATATTTGCCATACCCCACTCCTGCCCATCATGTGTTCGATTTATACAATGGGTAGGAGTGGGATATAGTTATTTTGTCTTGTTTTCTGAAGTTTGTTTGCTCTATATATTCACCTTGTGTTCCTCCGCAGTGATGAGGCTTTGTTTTCAATGGGTTCACTTCAGTTAAGGAAGTAAGCGTCTTATTCTTTGATTCATTGACAGATTTGCGAGATGTCTATGCATTAAAGATTTCCATGTGTAGGATAGGTCTTCGCTCCTGTGCTGTGTTTATTCATTGGTTACACTGTAGTTTGTAGGTGGTGGTAGTGTCTCCATATTGGTTGTTTCTGTTAATGAATGGGTCGATGATTTAATGAGTGTTTTACATCACTGTCATTTCATTGGTCCATTGATGTGTCATTTTTGTTATGTCAGTGTTTTATTGGTAGGTCTGTGGTAGACGGTGGGAGTTGTTCCGTATTACTTCTCATTTTATTTTTGTGGTCTGTGTCATTTGTTTTATATTTTTTTATTAGGTGTGTAATTTTCTTTATTTGCAGGGCGTGCTGTATTTATGTGGTGCGATACATATGTGTATTACGGTGCTTTTTTTACATTTGTTTACGTCTGCACTAGCAGTACTGGATACTTTCTGTGGTCGTCTTCGTTTCAGAAGCACTGTTTGGTTGTGCGGCACATCAAAGGACAGGTAGACTGTTTTATGCTCTTTATTTGTACTGAATTAGTCACTGTCTGTATCAGAGCACATAGGTTTCCTTTTCTTCGTAGGAGGGCTGCCATGCTGTGGACCTGAAAAGAATAAAAAGAGATTTATTATATGAGTTATCAATAATGTAATTTAGTATTACTGTATTTCTGGTTTATATACCTTGATAAATACTGAAGGTGATGTGCTTTGCTGAAATATTGGGATTATTGAAACAGGCTGTCACCCCTATAGTGTACTGTAATAATTTTTCATTTTATTCTGCTTTTATTTCTGCTGCTCTTGATGTGGATGACTGCGGCTCACTTTCATTACTTAGGATATTGGAAATAGCTTTCTGTTTAGTTTCGTTCATTTTTGAGTACTGGTTTAGGGATTGCAGTTGTTTGTGCCCTGACACTTGCATGACTTCAGTTGGAGGAGTATTGGCATCGACAAGTTTTTGTATGAGATGCTGCCTTATAGAATGGTTAGTTAATCTGCGGTCAGTTTGGATGTCAGCAGCTTGTACCATATTCTTTAATATGTTAGCAATAGTATTTACACCTAAAGGTTGATTTTTGAACCAGCAAGTGGCGTAAGTTACTTTAGGTGGTTGATTTATAGCTAAGAAAAATGGTGCAGAGTCATAGTTTGCTTGCGGTGGTCTTTTCTCACTGTAAAATATATAGTTGGCTACAGGACATTTTCTACGGTTGCTGATTGCATATGCTCTAGGTTTTTAGAGATGAATATCTTTGGGATTAGTGCCACTTCGTGTTTTGGTTTGTCTCTCTGTGCAAAATTCAATATATTTGTCATCTTTTTCGTTTGCACCCAGCTTTATATCTCCCCATTTAAGATTTCTGCATTCCGTGTTGCCACGTATACCAAAGAACACGGTAACATTGAGCCACATAGTATTTATTAGTGACTCTGCAGTTCGAGGGCCCAGAATATCCTTTTCATACAGCTCATGAATTAATGTGTCTGTAAGCTCATCAGCAGCATACGGTTTGTTTCCTTTTCCCTGCTCTTTCAGTTTTTTTTGCTTTGATTGCAGGACTTCTCTGGCTTTTAGGATAGTTTTCTTGCTTCAAGTATCTTTCAAAACTTTGAAATTTTGCTCTTAAACTTAGTGGCTCATACTCATGTCCATCTTTTTTGTGACATTGGATGAAATAGTGACATAAGATATTATTTAATTGTTGTGGAGCCAATGTTTCGATTTTGTCTTGTATTCCCATATTTTCATTTAAGAATTGGTGCAGATTATTGATATCGCAGTTCGTTTTTCTACGAGTGTTACAATTTTTGCTGGAATCTATATATTGGTTAATGTAGTCTGCATTTATGTTGTATTCTCTTTGTGCAACATTCTGGCTGTTTTCTTCTTTTTGTATATATGGCAGCTGTCTTGTTTCTGTTGGGTCCAGTAGTGGTTCTTGATCTAATTCAAACTGTGAACAGCTAAGGTGTATTTCTTCTTGTGCAGCAATCACTTTTTGGCTTTTCTGTAGTTTCTCTTGATTTATTTCTTCTAGAGTAGTTTTGTCTCTATATTTTGGTAAGGTAACGTATTTTTCCATGTTTTCCATGTCAGCACTGTTTTCCCTTTCGGTTTTCGGCAAAGTGAGTGGTCCGTTTGTGCTCAGCTCGTTTGTTTGCCCAGTGTGAAATCTCAGGCTGGAGACAAATGGAGCACGCTAGTTATCCAGGTGTTTGCTATTACTTTGTATTACTAGGGCCTTGTAGTTCCAGCACAACTGATAGGTGTAGCTACGTAATGACCGTGGATATATTGCTTGTGACATGTAGAGTGTGTGTGTGTAAATTGTGATATTTTCCACAGTGTCTACGTAATGAGAATTTATTCCACTGCAGTGAAGATAAGCTACTTTATTTATAACTGATACCTCTCACCCCCATTGTATAAATGTATATATCATAGTGGCAAGGTCATGCCACTATAGTTAGGGTTGAGTAGGCACTTCAATGTTGAACTGAAAATTTTGCACTTTAATAACTTTGCAACTGTTCAATGGATGTGCACAATATTTGGTATTTGCAGTCCTATGAGGTAGATCTCTTGGCGTGGCAAGTTACATTGTGGTTGGATTTGTGTTTTCTGAGTTACAGAGAACTGAAAAACAATATGTTTTCACCAATTAACTTTGCTGTGATTTTTCTTTGAAATTGTCTATAGCTCAAATGATTTGGTTTTTGGGACTGACATTTTAAGGGCAGAAAGGGGACAGCCCACTGATGTACCTTTTTCTAGTCCTGTGAAAAAAATGATGATCTGTTTTTAAGTCGTATTTTGAACATTTGTGAAAAAAATAGTTTCTGAGCATGCTCAATAAGCACTTTAAGATAGTTATATGAAACAAAAGAGGAATCCTCCTTCATATGGTCTAAATCCTTGTTCATATGGCCACCATCTTGTGACCATTTTATTCAAAAAATATTTGTACAAAAGTTGGCAAAATGATATGCCATGGCGATTCCAACATATGTTTGTGCCTCATTAGTTCTCTATTTGCTGTGATTTGAGAGTTTTGTAACTGTTAAGTTAAAAGGAAGTATGTTTTGTATATTTTAACATCCTGGACTGTGACTGCTTAATACGAAGTAGAATCTTACTTTGTATGATGAGAGGCAAAGTAAGATCCTACTACGTGAGTCGAAAATCCGGAATATTTCTTTTTTAAAATGTTTCTGTCAATATCAGGGTGCCCAATCCCCTTGTCAGCACTAGACTCACCACCCACCCCAGACAGTGTGGAACATTGGGGAGCCCACTTCCAGTGTCTCCAACAGATGAAAACAGTATGCTACATTGGGGTGCCCAATCCCCATCTTGGCAGTAGGCCCCTCCAAGGTAGAACACTGTGGAGCACACTCCCAGTGTCCCCAGTTATGTTATACACCCCCACCACCATCAGTACTGTCAGACACTGGGGAGCCCACACAGTGTCCCAAAATGTTTACTTCTATATACCTGAAAAAAAGAAAACTGTCCTCCAACATCTATTGTTTTTTATCCTATAAAAAAAGAAAACAAACCCTTGCTGTCTCCCTGTCCCCCCCATCCTGACCCTCCCACTGAGTAACCCACCACTCCACACACCCCTTGCCTTATACTTACCACTGGAGATCCTCTTCTGTCATCTTCTCTGGACTGGGACACATCTGTACTCTTCAAAGCTGAACCACGAACTGAAGAATCAAGGTTAGTGCAGTATAATGGCTTTTAATGGCATTTTGAAGTTATGTTAATATCTCGGCCATGTTTCATTATTTTTTCACCAAATTTTCAACATTGGTTTCTTGGGACACCACCTCGTGAACACTGTCACTGTTGTTTCATTAATTTGACCCATAAGGCAATTTTGTGGTCACTGTGTGAAATCTCCATTTGGGACAGAGTAATGAAATAACAGTGCCAGTTTTCATGAAGCAAGGTTTCAAAAAGCCCATGTTTAAAATGTGGTGCAAAAATACAAAAAATCACCCGCGTTAACCTGCAGTCATTGAAATTTTTCTATGCATGCTTGTACCTTCTGCAATTTTTAATATTTTCACTCCACATTTTCAACATTGCCATTTTTTTCACACCACCTCATGAACAGTACAGTTGTCATTTTTCACATCCTGCCCAAAATGTGTTTCCACTGCTGTGGCACAGAATGGCATCTATGCTGCACAAAATCACCTATCAGGAACGAGTGAGTTGGGGTCCCCAAAAGGCCATGCTGAACATTTAGTGAATAAATTCCTAAAAGTGTCCGAGTTATGTGTGTCTGTTGAATTTATTCACTGCATGCTCGTATCTTTGGTACTTTTCAATATTTTGATGCCAAATTTTCAACATAGCCATTTTTTGACACAACCGCATGAACAGTGCAGCTGTCATTTTTCACATGCTGCCCGAAATGTGTTTTTGCACCTGTGGCACAGAATGGCATTGCAGTTTCTCATAATTATGTTTTTGCCTTGCATTTCACAATGAGGTGGGGAAATAATATGGCTATGCTGACAATTTGGTTAGTGTTGTTCAACACATGGAAGTGCAGGGCCCAGAGGGCCTTGTGCTTTTGCACCTACCTATATATGCACGTCTATGGAGGGATTAGAGTACAGGGTCTGAAGGACTCTGCACTCCCACAGTAAAATATGGACACTATTATATTATCTCAAAAAGTAAGGAAATTCATTGCAAAAAACTGTGTTAATGCATCAGTCAGGGTTCCTGTTACAGAGACAAAAGTATGGAAATTCGGTATTAGGGTTCCACTCCCACCATCCACACACCAACAGGTGTTGGGGTGTGCCTTTGGGTCATATGGCCAACTCTTATCCCATTCCCCAATGCTGTACCATTTCAGCTTCCTTACACATGGAATGGGGTGAGAGTTAGGGCTGATGGCCCCAAGGCACACCCCGATGCCTGTTGGTGTGTGAAGCGGGGGAGGTAGGAGTGGGAACCCTAACACCAAATTTCCATACTTTTGTCACTGTAATAGGAACGCTAACTTATGCATTAATGGATTTTTTTGCAATGAATATATACATATATATATATATATATTTATAAAATATGTTGGTAAAATCATAGAAATTCCACTAACATGATTGGACAGAATGCATCACATGACCGTGTATTATTTTCCAATGACCGCACACCTCCCATTATGACCGCATGCCTAAACTACTTTTTAGTCTTCAAAACCTTCTCACCAGTAGTGAGATCACTACACACCTGGCACACATAGGTAGCCACACACAAACAAGTGAGAGATTCAGGCTGCTACCAACATTAATATACAACTCCCCCTGATAAATTGCTTGTTGCTAGAAGTTAAAAGTAAGACTCAGTGTGTTGAAAAACTAAAAAAACGATGTTTATTTCCTTTACTTATCCAAGGAAAAAGGTGCCGTCTTTACAGGGAGAATGAGTGGGAAGCACTTTCACTTTTATTAGTGAAATGTAAGCGTGACCGGCGTGGTCAATAATCAGTAATGACATGAGGCAGAATCAAAGGAATCCCTCTTTGTTAAAAATGCAAAGTAACTGTGTACTTACATTATTTTCATGTAATTAATCCTGCTAATCTGCCCTTCACCCTTGTTTTTCCCAATGTATCTAAAGAGCCCCTAGTTCACTCTCCTAATTTCCGGCCAGGTTCTGCTTCATCCTTGCCTTAGCCGCTCACCACCTTAGTGGCCCTTCTGGCCATCAGCTCATACTCCCCTTGATCCCTTTCACTCCTTGAGCACTTGAATTGCCTATAGGCTGCCTTCTTTCCCCTCCCTACCTCCTGAACCTCCCTGGTCCACCAGCAGCATTTTCATCTTACTCTTGTACAGGTGCAGGTAGCCTCCTGCACCCCCCCCCCCGATGATTTCACTACTGTCATCATCTATGTCTGGCCCAATCCCATCCAAATGCTCCTTAAGGATCCTTCCCATTTCTTGAAATCTGCCCCTGAAGTCAGTTACCTCCGCCTTTGTGCCGCCTTCACCCCTCCTAGGTCCAGGCAGAACCAGACCATGGCTTGGTCGCTCCCCACCAACAGGTCCCTTACCTCCAGGCCCCCAGTCTGGTCACTGTCTGCCAGGACCACATCCAGTACCCACGCCTCCTGGTCGGTTCCCCATCTGCTGAGTTAGGAATGCGTCCTGAAAGACATCCAACAACCTCTGTTCCCTGGCCACCGAGGATGTCATAGTCTCCCAGTCTGTTCCTGGCATGTTTAAGTCCTCCAACACCACCACCCTTCCTCTGCCCAGTCTGCAGTATCTCCCAACATCTGCCACCAGACTCTCCACCCTCCTCCGCTAGTGCAGTGGTTCTATACACCACTCCTATTTTTACCTCTTGCCCCGTTATCATGGTGACCCAAATCACCTCCACAGTTCCCCTGCCTCCTTTACTCCTCCCATGCCAATGCAGTTTTTGACTATTATTGCTACCCTCCTCCCTCCCTTCCCTCCCCTGTCCTTCTTGAACATGGTGTAACCCTCCAGGTTCAGGTCCCAGTCATGCCCTGCAGTGGCCCAGGTCTCAGTGACCTCCGCCACATCCACCTCTCCCTCAGTTAGCATTGCCTGGAGCTCAGACATTTTATTGCCCAAGCTCCAGGCATTTAGCAGGACTACCTTCCACCCTTTCCCTATACTTCCATTTCCCCTGCTCAAGTTCCCATGGGGATTCCATCTTCCCCTGGTCTGCACCTTACCAGTCGGTCTTTTCCCCGATTCCTCCAGCTCCCCGGGAGTGGAGACAGAGTTCCTCCTTTATCAGAACCCCTTCAACAGCCTTTCTCCCATCCCTCCCCCCTTTACAAGTTTAAACCCCACCTTTCACCAATGAACCCTCTATTTTCAGCTTAGGATTTCCTTTCCCCCCAAATGGCCCTGTGAACCGTTAGTCCAGGGGATCATTTTGTTCTAACCAGGCAGGCTTCCCTCTCCCTATCCCATTTGATACCCCTGGCATTCTCTTTCCATCCAGTAACCCAAGCAGAAGTCTTCCAATCTTTACAGGCCCTGAACCCTCAACAAAGGCAAATGTCCGATGTCTATGGACGCAAGAAGCTCTTCCTATCCGCCCCAGTCGTAGCCGCCTCTAGCTGCCCTTTAACCTCTCTTTCTCTTTGGGCAAGCTCCCTACTGCCTGGAAGCAGGCCATTGTTATCCCGCTGCTGCAAAGGTGGTGATCCATCCTCGCAAGGAAATTACAGACCCATCTCCTACTCCCTATCCTGGCCAAATTACAGGAACGTCTGGTCCTGTCCCAACTCACTCCTTACCTGGATGCATCCACTTTCTTCACTCCATTCCAATCGGGTTTCCGTAAATCCCACTCCATCATCACCTCCCTGTTACGTGTAACCGGTGACATGCTCATGAGTACGGACAAAGAACACATCACCATGTCCATCTTTGTTGACCTAGCCAAGGCTTTTGATACCGTCTCTCACTCCCTACTCCTCTCCAAACTCACAGATGCCGGGCTTTCAAACCAGCCACAAATTGGTTCCAAGACTACCTAGTGGGCGGGACCCAAACCATCAAACTTGCCTCACACATCTCAAACCCACTACCAGTCTCATCCGGCATCCCCCAAGGATCTGTCCTAAGTCCCCTACTCTTTTCCATTTTTCTAAACGACCTCGCATCAACCTGCCAACATTCATCCATCCAGATGTACGTGGATGACACTGTGCTTTATGCTTCTGGCCCTACAACATCTAGTGTAGCAACCCTCCTCCAGGAAGATTTCAACGCCATCCAGCACTGGTTTAGGACCAACCAGTTATTCCTAAACTCTAAAAAAACTGTATCCCACACTTTTGGCTCCCAACAAAGACTCTCCCGTCAATCCCCCTGCACACCTTTTAAAACTCTGGACGGTACCCCCCTGGAGAATTGCACTAGCTTCAGGTGTCTGGCTTGACCAACACCTAGACTTCTCCTCCCACATCGAATCCTTGCACAAGAAGCTGGTCCCAAAGCTCGGTGCTTTATACCGAAACAAAAGCAGCCTCCCCACATAGACTAGGCAAGCCATTGTCCAAAAAATCATTCTGCCCGTTCTCGACTACGGAGATATAATATATACCACAGCCCCTGCCTCCATCCTGGCCAGCCTCGACACCCTGTTCCACTCTTTGTCGCTTTATCCTCGATTGCCCACATTCTACACACCACTGCAACCTTTACAGCTCTCTAACCCTGCCATCCCTCCATGACCATAGACTGACAAACTGCGCCAGGTTAGCAGCCAATATTGTTCCCTCTCCTTCCACCCTACCTGTCCTCTACCCACTCCCAACAACCTCCACCTCACGTATTCCTCAGGAGCACAGACCCTAGGCTGCTGCACGTCCTGTTCATGTGCACAAAAAAGGCCAGGCCGCCTTTTAACTACAGAATCCTTCAAATCTGGAACGCCTACCTGCCCCCATAAGACATGCTCCAAACCCTACCAACGAAACCACCTCACTCCGAGGGCATTTCCTCCAGCTGCTCCTGTTTCAATTAATCTCAACCCCACACTCTGGTGTAAATTAAATGCTCCTAAGTTGACCACCCTCCAATTGTTCTCACACTATGTATGTTTTACTCTGTCTGTAACCATTTCACAAAATGTGTAATACGATGCTTGTTGTTCCATTTTGTACTTTGTATGAAAATGTTTTCATGTAAATCGACATGTTTGTAATTTGGGTCTCGGCCCCAGGTCACATCTGGAATCGAGCATGTTGCTCAGTATGCCTTCCTGGTAAAACTCATAAAAATAAATAAATAAATCATGGAATCCCCAACAGGAGCACTCTGACTGCTCCTTTCCTCCATTTACCCCCCTTCCTGTCCTCATCCTTTCTACAGACCCTCTCCCAGCCGGCTCCTTGCTCCACCCTCATCTGGGTACCACCTGCTCTTCTTTATTTACCTGGCCACCCCTCCCTCCGATCCTATGCCTCCTCCTCCTGAGTATCCTTCTGTACCCCTCTACCCCTGTCACTGCTCATGACTGATCCTTCCCCCCCCATCTGCTAAACCAGCCTGGCTCATCCTCCCTTCCTTCCCATCTCTGTTCAGCCCCTCCTTGCCTGTCATGCTCCCCTGGCCTAAACCCTCAGGCCCTTTTACTGTATCCTCCTTGTACTTCTGGTCCTTCTCCTTGCCCTTTCCTCCCAACTGATCCTTCTTCTTGCGCTTTCCTCCCTCTACCCCCTCCTCCTCCTGCTCTGATCCTCTGCTGTCCCCATTTTCCCGCATTCCAAGTTCCCCCCTGTTCTTCCTGCTATCTGGCCCCTCATCCTGCCCCCCACTCCCTTTCCATCTCTAACCACCCCTGTCATGGCTACATCACCCCCTCATCCTCAAGTAGAAGAGAACTGAAGTGGTTACAGAGCTTAAGGTCCGATCGACCTCCCCAGCTTGCTTCCTTCTGTCCAGTCCCAGCCATCTGTCTGCTTCCCTGAGAATGTCCTCCCTTTGGTTCCCCACTGTGGGGGTCCCCAAATACCTGCCTGCTTCCTTGGTAGTGTCCTCCTTTTGAGCTCCCTCTGTCAGGGTCCCTATGCAACCCCAGAGTACTCTCCTGCACTCCTTTCCCTATGCCCCCACCCCTAGTGCTTGTTGCAACCCTGTGGGGGAGACCCTGCCCTATTCCCCAACCATACCTCCCCCCCCCAGCTGTCTCCTAACCCCCTCAACCTCCTCACTAAGCTGTGCCAGCTGGTAGCACACTGGGCAGCCACCGAATTTCCAAGCCGAGTCAAGTATCATGGCCGCCTCACACCCTGTGTTTCCCATCACCCTCCCAAAGATGCCAGCCCTGATGATGAGCGGTTACATCCCCCTCCAAGTAAGTTTCCTTGGATGAGTCACCAGGTTCCCCACTGGTCCAAGATACACCCCTCCCCACTAATCGGGTCACCCACTAATCCTAGGTACAGCCCCACAGTAAATGGGTACCCTGTTACTAGGTGCAGTACTACACAGTAAACTTATAAAGAAGTGTGCAACTTCCTAAGCTCCTCTCTCCCAGCCTTTAAACCCCACCCCAGTGGCTAGAACTGCATGAGCTACACTTGAAGCCTTTACCTCCAATTGCAGGACAGGTGTTCCCTATAAATGATCCAAGCTCTGGAAGGAGTGGGGAGGGTGGGATTAGGGCTCACACCGACTCTCACGAGTGTATCAGCCATGGCAACACAATCCCAGCTCTCCTCAGTTTAAACTCAGAAAACAGAATTGCCAGCAGCAGCTACAGTATTATCTCACAGAATCGTCTGGTAGTATAGACTGCTCCTCCCCCTCTGCAACTGAATCACACACTCCTAGCTCCCCACACTTTAGACTCAGAAAACAGAATTACCAGCAGCAGCTATTATCTCACATAATCTTCTGGTAGTGTAAACTGCTCCTCCCCCTCTGCAACATGATAGTCTTTCTTATACAACACATGATTCTATTACACTTTGAGATGACCTTGTCACAGTGTTTAGAAAATTTGAACTTGCTATCTAGTAATATTCCCAGATCCTTCTCTTACTCTGAAGTTCCTAGTTATATGCCACCCTTGTAATATTTTGCCTGCCTATTATTTAACCCAACATGCATCACCATGCACTTTTAAGCAATGACCCATAACAGGGTGTGCAGTTATTGGGGATTAATCAGCACCCCTGGTGCATTGTGAGTCACAAAACTGCAGTCTGAGTGCCCTCACAGCACCTGGAGTGTTGATTAATCCTCAACAACTGCACACCCAGGAGTGAGTTATTGCACTTATAACATGGGGTATCACCAGAGGTGAAAAAAATAGGAGGAAAGTATGATTAATTGATGAAAACATAGCAACTTTTTTATGTGTTATGCCACTGGCAGAACTGCTGTGCTACTAACAGTGGCAGGCCTTGCCAGGGGGAGTGTGTGTCTCTTGCTCTAACTCTCTTTCCCTTGTTGCTTTGTGCCAGACTGCAACTGTATATGCTGTTATACATTAACGAACTGCAAGAGTACACTACATGCTCTCTTACTTGAACAGCTTCACAGAACACTGTGCTGATCCATTGAACAAATCTGTTCTATGACTACATGCTTGCTGGCAATGTCAACAAATCTGCTGTCTGACTGCTTGCTCAGGCTATGCTCCAGGTGATGAAAATGTGAGAGAGAGAGAGAGAGAGAGAGCGTGAGAGAGAGAGAGCAAGAGAGAGACAGAGAGAGAGAAAATAATTCATGAGCCCTGTTTCATTTCTCAGTCTCTCTCTCTCTCTCTTACCTGCACTGTTCCGTGTCTCTCTCTCACAGGACCAGCAGCACCTTGATCCACTTTCCTTGCGTCACTCCCTCAGTACAGCTGTTGGATCTTACTACAGTATTTGAAAAATGTTTTGAGATCAGTCTTTTACTGATAGAGTGTGTGTGGGGGGGGAGAGAGAGAGAAAGCGAGAGAGAGGGAGACAGAGCATGATATTCAGACTATCGCCACATAACCACGTTGCTAAAGACCAGACAGTCAGCAGAGGACAGGGATAGCAGAGGATGCCTTCTGTTCTGTGGGGAAAACATCAGGAAGGGGAGAACATAGACAGCTGGACCCAGAAAACATGGATAAATCCTTGTCACTGAAGACACACTGACTCTGCAGGAATTCTGCAGTCCCCATCTTCCTTTTAGAATCTTTGCTCTCTCCCCCACACTCTGTATTGTAGATCGGTCTCATGGGAGAGGCAACTGACTCACCAGAACACCCGCTCACTCACTGCTGTACTTGCAGGCATGTGGAGGGAGATAGATACAGCAGGTGGCTGACAGATACAGAGGGTGGCAGACACACATCACCTGCCTACACTGAGCGCCAACATGTTTCTCTCTGTCTGCCACTTACCCTCATGGCACTGCAGCCACCAGCCCATCTTTCTCCTGTCACTGTCTCTCTTCCTTCCACCTGGTCATCTGAAACCAGACTGCACAGATGACGGATGGCTGTGCTGCACTACAGTACAACATACTCTGGAATGGTCCGGGGACATCGCGGGACACAAACAGCCACGGAGGCAGAGAGAGACAGGCGACAGTGCTGCATTTTGAATATACATAGGTCCCCATCTCACACTTTCCCTGTGACTGTTTGTCTCACTGTCTGTGTCTGAGGTAACTGTCAACAGAAAACACACCGGGAAGACCATTGTGATTACCACATCGGTGCCCAAACTGCACAACCAAGAGACAGAGGACCACAGTGCACTCCTCTTTTGACATGATCGCTCTCACAGACAGACACATTGGGGATAGTAGCTTGCCGCACAGTCTCTTTCTCTCTCTACACAGGGAAATGAGGGTTTTGTTAACTTGGAATGGGTCTCAGAGATCCGTGAAGTAGGTGGGTGGGGAGACCAACAGCACCAATGGCTACTATCACTGAAACCATCTTGGGGTGGAGAAAGAAAATACCTCATTGCTACAGAACCATATGGTGCACATTTTTTACTGACATTTGTATACATGACAACTTTCGCCTCTCGTTCACTTAGCGAGGACAAATAATGGATGCCGTTCAGAATGCAGTTCTACCACAATAATGGAATCCGGACCACTTCTTGATCACTCACAGCAGCCAGACCACCACTTACTGTGTGTATATGCTGGATTTAATCAACGGTCACCTGATGGCTTTGTACCAATCCGGTACTGTTCTTTCTCCACCCCATGTTATAATAAAGGTTAAAGCTCACTTTATTTGTTAGCGACCATGCATATAAGTTATTCAGATCATATATATATATATATATATATACACATGTCACCAAACCAATGAAAGACACCTTTTGTGGGTCAATCCTCTATCCAGAAAATTTCAGACCGAAATTCAAACCATCTGGGTGCTAGGCAATGACAAATAAAAACAGCAAACAAACACGATTTTGCCTAAAATACACTATGAGTTTTGTGATCCTCAATCCTATCAAAACAAAGCTTGGTACATCCAGAGGCTTTGTCTCCAACATCACACATGCAAAATTTTATGAAAATCTGATGAACAGGGCAAAGCTACTAAAGTGCAAAGTTAGGGGGTTAACATTAAGCAGCCTACTGAACCCTAACTGTAGTGGTGTTACCACGCCACAATAATATATATGAACCATTTGGCATGACGTTTGCAGCAGGTAGTCACAGCTAATGAATTAACCCATTTAGTTTACTGAGTATGTATAGGTCCTAACTCCCCTTTGGAGGGGGCCGGCATAATGATTTCCACCTTGCAAGGCCTAATAGACTGCTGAGGCATAAGGGAAGGCTCTTAAAGGGCTCATCTTGAGAGTGCCTTCTCCATCCAAGGGTGCCACTGACTGGTGACCTAAATGAAAGAGTTATCCTTCACCTATGGCTGGCACCCCTTAGATATGTGTCACCAAGGACTCACATCTCTCCAGCTTCAGGTCCCACATGAAAAGGAGCGACAACCCTGTTATTCCCTGTGTGCAATACGGTAGAAATACCATGCCACCACACAATGAGTGTCTGCTGGAGTTTGTATGCTCATCCCCAACCAAACACATCATGCCATGGCTTTCTCCAAACCACATCATAGGTCAGCTAAAGATCTATCATTCCCTACATCTAATAGATGTACCCCATCTTCTGCATACAGTTGTTGGACATTTGCTAGAATCCCATCATACTGCAACACTTGCCCTCCAATGGTGTCCATAATATGTAGCAGGGCAATATTGGTCAAATTCCGTGCCCTCAGTATGGCACTGGGGTTCTGTGCTTGGTGCTACTGCTGTCTCTGTATCATGTGGGACCACATTATCTGCATTGTTGGCCACTCATAATGCAACCATCGCAGATATTCTCACACCCAATTTCGCAACTCAGTGGACTTCATGAACCCCAAATAATTTCTGCTGAGGTGGATGACTAACATGTCTGGTGGGCTATGGCATCAAGCCTCAGCTGTGATCTAGGGAAACAGCTCCCCCAACTTCATCCCCCTTCAGCCCATCCAATGTATCCATACCCAATGGGGATGGAAAAATAGATCCCTCCAAAGTTGCTGTGCTCTTGCTGCCACCTAGTAGACAAATGAATGGCCACATATCCACACTGCTTGCCCGAGAGTTCTGACCTTCAAACAAAACAAAACTAGAGAAGATTAAAGTAATTGCAGATGCACATATAGTTTGAATGCCTGAGACCTCTGCCCCAGGAACTGAATCTGTGCATCTGTCCACTCCTTTACACCAGCATGTGAAGCAGCCACTATCTTGAAGGAGTATTATACTCCTGGTTCACCACCCCAAAGGCCTGCAGAAATTTGCCCAGCAGATACTGGTAATAGATCAATGTGGAGGGGAAGCATCCTCATGGTGGAAAAGGCCTGCCTCTGGTATTCAACTGCTGGAGGTAGGTGGAGATCCCCCCCAGGTATCCCAGTGAACCCCAGGAGAGGAACTGAGGCTGCACCAGCAGCCCTGGCCCATTTGTCCATCTTGCTCCACTGTAATCAGATGAACACCCCTCAGTGGTCACCACCATGTCCTCCTCCTAATACCACCAGCAAAGCTGATGATATGCTTGGTAAGGTGATTTCTAATACCCTAAAATCCTCACAGAAAGCCACTAGGAAGGCTGTCTGAAACAGCTGTCATCTGAAGCCTAAGAACAAACATTGGGGAAGATGGTCATTATTTTAACCAGCAATGCTGGGTCAACTGGGCACTGCCTGTCCCCCTGTTTGGGGTCTCCACTGGCCCATCCCTCCAGTACCTTATGCACCCCAAAGGACTGTGCCATATTCCTCACCCCCATTGCCTTCACACACCAAGCAATCCTTGCCAAGTGTTGCCCCATCATTGCCAGTGTAGATCTTTGGTGCTTCATGTGTAGTAGGTATGCACACAGCTGGTCTTCTGCCATGGGCTATGCAGCTTCCCAGCCCAGCTGCTCTCTCACCCCCATAAAGGTGTCCACTCCTGTCTGATATCCCAGAGGAGGTTGCCATGCAGGAACCCAATTATTTCATTTCTCTGACATCCTAGTAACTCAGGTGTCCTACTTCAACTTGACCCCATTATTGTCATCAGGTCACCTGTTCCTACTTACAGAATTTATGACTAAGTTCTACTATTGCTCACTATTTGGATGCCCCATCACCTCTGACAATCATGACCTAAGGTACCTCTGCCTTATCACTCTGTTCCTATCTGGTTATATTGAATTAAACCTTGTTATCCTGCCCCACTCAGCAGCTCTGACACACACTGGTCAGTTACTAAAGGTCTCAAAATTATACACCTAAATATACACAGTTTGCTATGTAATCTCCTGAGTTAGAAGCCTTGGCATCTCTACAATCCCAATGTTCTATGTATTCTGAAACATCAATCAATCAATCAATCAATCAATCAATCAATCCCTTTATTTTGCCAGGCAGAACACCATTGAGACAAGATCATTTACAAGATGGACCAATAGCCATAAGGGCCAAAAGCTAACAATCATAGGCATATATATGACAACATAATGGACATACAAGGCATATACAAGGCAAGGAGTACATGGAAAATGTGGCAGGTTAAGAGTCGGTAGTAGCTATATACACAGTGCTAATGAAGACAACAATTTGCCTATTCAAATAGGGATTACAAGGTTTAAGGTAAGAGATGCACAGGCGGGTAGGGTGTAGCTTATACAATTGGGCTCATTCAGATATACCAGTGAGATACAATCAAGCAAGCAGTATTTCCAAGTGTGTTTTGCATAAATTGTAGGATGACAGGATCTATATGACTTGATTACAGCATGCTAGAGAATACAGCCTGCTCATGTTAGCATTAGGAAGACTGAGTCCCCAAACATGCTGGAGTGCTGTAGGAGAGGGAAGAGGTAAGAGACAAGAATGAGCTGTCCAGAGTAGTAGTGGCAAGGCAGAGTAAAGGAGGAAGAACAGGGGGAGAGGGGTAGATAAGGGCAGATAAAGGCAATACAGTGGTGAAAGGAGAGGAGATATAGAGGATGGAGCAGATGGGGATGGTGGTTGATAGTAGGTGGTGTATGACAGAACTGTAATTCGTTGGTCAAAGTCTGGTAGAGGCCAGGAGGGGTATGGGCAATAAAATGGAGGCTTTGCCATATAAGTACTACTTTCTCATTTGAAAGCAGCAGATCTCAGAGAAGGACGTTAGGAACATGGCTTTAAAACAGGAGTATTTACAGGGTGAACAAGCCTTAGAGACTTTTGTATCTTGTTCAGAGCACTGGAAGGGCGTGGCTTATAGAGGCTCTACCGAAGTGCATTCTGACTTTGGGAATAACAACGGATATGTAGGCAAGATTTCTGAGGGGATAAATACTGTGGGGGCGGGGGCTGGTGGGCAGACAGCCTACAAGGTACGGACGAAGCTTATGCATGATGGCCTTATAGGTCCAGAATACAGCATTTTTATGCCTCCTGAAATTAAGTGAACTCCAACCTATATAAGCGTAGAAGGCGCAGTGGTGAGTGGAGTAAGACACATCAGAGATAAAACTGAGGGCTCTATGGTAGAGGTGTCAAGCTGGAGAGAGTCGTGTGGTACAGTGGCCATAAGAAATCCACATAGTTCAGAAGTGGCATAAAGGTAGCTTGGACAAGAAATTTTCTAGCCTCTGGAGTCAGTGTGTATTTTATGCGAAAGAAGATACTGAGTCTTTGTCTCAATTTTATGGCGAGCTCATCTAAGTAATCTAGAAAGGACAGCTTGGAGTCAATCCATACCCCCAAGTATTTGAATTTCTCCACAAACTCCAGTTTTTCACCCAAGAAAGTACTTATCTGGGGAAATGTGCCAGCTGGATTGTTTTTGTAGAAGGAACTAGAGGAGAGAAAAGCATGGCTTTGTTTTTTTTGTTTTTTTGCATTTAGTAGGAGTTTTAGGTCAAGCAGATTCTTCTGCAAGGCTTCAAATTTGTTTTGGAGGTCCACACAGGCAGACACCAGTGTTGGTCCTTCAATGTAGAGCACTGTGACATCAGCAAAGAGGTGTATATTTGCCAACTGTAAGCCAGTGTCTATTTGGTTTATGTAAAAAGCAAAAGCAGTGGACTAAGTATTGATCCTTTCGGCACTCCTCTTAGGAGTGTTTTTTTGGAGACACTACGGCTTTAGCCTTTACTTGCTGAACCCTGTCTGTAAGGTAATTGGCAAACCAATTTAGTGCCAGGTTATCCACCCCAACTTTTTTTAGGGTCATTAGTAACTTAGCTGAAACCCTCCATCCTTAACTCAGCTTGCTTCATACTCTCTCTCTCTCTCTCCCCTTATGTCCTTCTTTTATAGGTTTTTGGAAAGAAAAAAATAATTAAATTTACTTTGCGGAGCTGGGGAGTTGTCCTGCAGGGTCCGCAGACTTAAAGACCAAGATGAGCACTGGCTTCTTCAGCCAAAAGGGGTGGTTTTCAAGGAAGAGAGTGCCCCCCCAAAAAACCTGACACCTGCCACCCCTCTCAGTGCTACTTTCCCTAAATTTGCTGATGGTATTGAGAGCCATGGCAGGAGTCTAGGTGGAACCACTTGTTTTTCATATTAAACAACACAATGCACTGCAGACCTTACCTGAGATGACTCTGTTGCCAAGGGAACCATGGCTGGATCTCATGACAGTTTGAGTGGCTGTCCCCAAACAGCCACTTTGTTACAGAAGTTTGGAATATTGGGGAGCCACCCAGGAGAAGCTGATAGTGAGTCAGTGCTGCAGCTTCATGGCAGTGCACACAAAGACCTCTGATACAGAAGCGTGGCTCCAGAGGCACAGAAAGGGATGGAAGGGAGTGTATTATGGATCTTCACCCGTTCCTTGCTCGTGCCTCTCGATATCAGTGAGGGCATCATCAGGGCCAGGGTCACCCCCCCCCCAGGGTGCACTGGTATCTTGCTGGATCTCGGAAATTCTTAGAATAATAAAGCAGGGATAGTGAGGGTACCATGAATGGCTTGTCCTTCCTTCCCTCAACTATAGCCTGACAGTAGGGCAAAAATTGTGGGACGGGGCCCTAGCCCACGGTGGAGGGCACTGATGGGACTGCTACTCAACAACTCCATAGCTATATGGATGAGCAAGTCCACCCCCCATTAATCCCCCCCCCACATTTGTCATCATCACCCTCATCCAAGGATCCTCCCCAACCCTCTCTTTCCTCTCCCCTCAACCCCCCTCCCCCAGCCTTCTCAGAAGATTAGGGTAGATCTGGTACTACTGTATGAAGCTTATTATGGAGTTCTTTAAAAAGAGTTAATGCACTTAGCATGTGCAAGAGGTACAGGGGGCTGGCATGAGGGTCTCCCCCATTGACCACAATGTCCCAAAAGGCTCAAAAAGAGATGGAAAAATCAGAAGCAGAGGCTGTATATCTGCCTATTATGTTGGACTTGTTTTTTTGGTTAATTATAATACTAAGATGTTGTGAAACAGTATTTGAAAAAAGAACACTGATAATAGTTCTGTTACAACCAATTCAGGTAATCAGTGGTTTTGGAACTGATGCCCTAGGATGGCTGCCCTACAAAATGTACCCACAAAGTGGATGAAGGACACAAATTTACACTTACCAGCAAAAAAATAGATAGTGTCTCAAGACCTAAAGTGGGTGTCCTGGAATGTAAAGGGAATTCATACCCCAGTTGAGAGAAGGAAGATCCTGGACTACCTGAGAAAGGAGAGAGCTAGGATAATATTCCTCCAGGAAACCCATTTATTTAAAAAAGAGGCCCTGAAGCTGGGAAGGGGATGGGTGTCACAGGTCTTCTTCTCCACATTTAATTCAAAAGCAGAGGGGTAGCCATCCTCATAAGCAGGGATATTTCCTTTCAGCTGAAAAAAGAAATTCAGGACCTTGAAGGGAGATATGTCATTGTGATGGGCTTCCTATGGAATTAAGAAATTACTACAGTATATGCAATGTGTATCGCCTCGATAATGCAGGGGCACCCTTCTACAGAGAACTATCATGAAAACTGGTAGAGGTGCAGTCTGGGGAACTCATAGTAGGTGGCGACATGAACTGTCCCATGGACCTGATATTAGATAGAAGTAAGAAGCCGGCAAGCCTATCTCAGCCAGATACGGAGGCCTTACAGGATCTAACCAGGCAGTTGGGCCTTACAGATATCTGGAGGTTGATTCACCCTGTGGAGAGGGATTATTCTCACTTCTCAAACCCCCAACAAATGTTTTCTAGAATAGACATGTGGCTAACACCTGGCAGTTGGACAACTAACATCTTAGAGGCTAAGATAGGGGCAATAGTAATATCGGATCACGTACCAGTAACCTTCACATGGAGACCCTCAGTGGGGGGTGGAATATCAGAAGAGGAACTTGGAGATTCAACGTCTCCACCCCGAAAGACCAGGCCTTTTGTGCAAGCCCAAAAGAGGACATAAACGTCTACTTAGAAATGAACAAGGTTGGGGACACTTCAGCTGCCACTCGATGTGATGTCCTTAAGGCCTATACCAGAGGCAGGTGTATTAGCCACTCATCGTACATGTGGAAAACCAGCACGCAGGAGTTTGCAAATTCCCAGGCTAAATTAAAAGATATGGAGGAAAAGTTTAGGAACAGCTGTCCTCCCCTTAAGGGACAACTAGCAAAGATAACCGGTCTAAGGTATGCAATCAACTCCTTCCTCCACAGGAGAGTGGAATATGCTCTATTTCAGCTCAGACAAGCCTTCTGGGAATCTGGAGGGAAACCCGGAAGATTATTGGCCTATCATTTAAAGAAGAAACAGGAAATGTCAAGTATTCTATCTATTAAAAAGAGGGATGGGCAGTTAACTAGAAATGAAGGGGAGATTAATATGGAATTCCAAGCATTCTATGAGAAGCTGTATACAAGTGAGACACAATCATCAGATACTGATATCCCGCAGTTCCTGGGGAAACTGCAGCTCCCCACACTCTCACAAGATCAGTTACAGTGGTTAGATAGGCCAGTGGAAAAAGCAGAGGTGGAAGGAGCCTTGAAATCTATGCCTAATGGGAAGGCCCCAGTGGGGAGATGGTCTACTGGCAGATTTCCTCAAGGCTTTCAAAGAAGTGCTGGATGAGCCACTACATGAGGCCCTAACTGAGTCCAAGACCACAGGTCAGCTGACGGGGTTCATGTCAACAGCTAGAATCTCCTTACTCGCAAAACCAAAGAAGGACCCGGTGGTCTATGGCAGCTATAGGCCCATCCCTTTGATTCTTGCAGATTGTAAGACGTTAGTTAAGCTATTGGCTCTCAGACTGAAAACCTTCATCGTGAACATTATTAAGGGGGACCAAGTGGGGTTTGTCCCATGTAGGCAGGGCATAGATAACACTAGGAGGCTCCTAAATGTAATCTAGAAGTCAAACAAGATAAAACACCCTCAATACGTCTGTCTTTATGTGCTGAAAAGGCATTTGACAGAGTGGAATGGAGGTACCTATTAGCAGCAATGAAGGTATTCAATATTGGGCCAGAGTTTAGAACATGGGTACAGGTTATCTATAATAAAGCCTCTGCCGAAGTTGTCATAAATGGCAGAAAATCCCCACCTTTCCATCTCCACAGAGGCACCCACTAGGGCTGTCCATTATTCCCCTTGCTCTTCATAATTGCACTAGAACCACTACTACAGGCTATCAGACTGGATGGAGATATTAAAGGAGTACGGTGGGGGAAGAGCACAAGACCATGGCTTATGCAGATGACATCCTGCTATTGATCACAGACCCTATAAGATCAATCCCCTGCCTTCTGTCCACCATTGCCGAATATAGCTATTTATCTGGCTATAAATTGAACACCTCTAAATCCCAGTTCCTAGTTTCCAATAAAGCGGTGGAAAAGTTAAAGGGATATCATTGGGAACTGCAGCCAATGCAGAGGTCTATCGAATACCTAGGTATAAAATTCCAGTGGGACATCTCTCACACCTGGGGAAAATCAATCTGATTCCAGTACTTGAGGAAATAGACAAAGACTGCCAGAGGTGGAGACTGCTGCACATCTCCCATTGGGGTAGAGCACTGGCCTAGAAAATGATGGCCACACTAAAAATTCAATGTGTACTTGACAAAATCCCCATCCACCTTGACAAGAAACAGTTAGCTCTAGCTCTAGCTCAATCAAAAATAAGGTCCTTCTTCTGGGATGGGGCCCCAAGAGGATTGCTGGGGGCAAACTAAAAAGAGACTTTTGTAATGGGGGCCTCAAACTACTGGATTTTCACCTCTGCATTGTGGCCCACATACTGGTACAGCTGACCAGTATGGTACCCTGGGCACAGGGCATTGGACCCCCAAGTGGGCTCTCTGTGAGGCACAAATTTTGAGCAGAACCCTGGCAGAAGTGGTGCTTTTCCCTTCCACAATTAAGCAAGCATCGCTTCCCCCACAAATGTAAACACCTTTCAAATCTGGAGGAAAACACTGAAACTAGTGAAGTGGGCACCAGAGAGTGCCAAGTGCTTTCCCCTATGGGGAAATCTCAGCCTCATGAAAGGGAAAAAATGGTAAAATAGAAAACTTGGGAGCTGGTAGGGGTCTGCCAACTCTTAGATATTATGGCAGAAGCCACAAACTCCCTCATGAGTTTTCAACAGATTAGGATTAAATATAGTGTCCCTAACCAGTAGCACTGGAGATATCTACAAATCCAGAATGCTCTACTAGGCCTACTAGGGCAGAAGTTGACAGGGCATGACCACAACCCATTAGACTCTCTTTTGTGGCCTGGGGCAGGCAGGCCAGAAGCAGCGACAGCAATGCTTACCTACTAGACGTAGGCCCAGACAAGTCAGTTAGAACAAGGCTCAGATGGTCAGAAGAGTTACAGATAGAAATCACCAGGGACTTGTGGGACAGAGGGTGGAGGGACCTGTGAGCGTCAGTTAAGGAAACCAAGAATAGATTTATGCAGCTAAAAATAGTGCAGAGATGGCATAGAACTCCTGCACAACTGAGGGCATGGGGACTTATCCCAAATAATGAGTACTGGAGATGCAAAGCAAAAGGAGGAGATATAACACATTTACTGTAGAACTGTACAGGCATCAGGAAGTACTGGCAGGGGATAGAAGACATGTGTGGAAACATACTAGGCCAGAGGATGTCTAACCCCCCCCCCATTAGTGATGCTAGGATAGGCCAAGGTACTCCTCTGGGGCAGAAACTCTCTAACCCCCACAGGTGCTGGCTCCTGGGAGCCCTCATTACAGCCAAGAGAATTCTACTGAGACATTGGAGAGCACCAACCTCCTCCAGTATACAAGAGTGGCTGGAGGAACTGGGCAAAGCAGCCAGTTTTGAAAGAGTTCTATTCAATGCACAGAATTGGCCCAAACAGTTCCTGGATTTGTGGGGTGCTTTTCTTAACTCCGAATACTGCTCTCTTCCCCCATCTAGCTTAAAGCTGGCCCCCCCTTAACTAACCAGAACAGTACAAATAAAAAGGTAAAGGGGGAACCCAGGGTGTGACAGATACAGAGATGCATGGCACATGCTGGTTTCTTTCATTTTGGTACAGGTCAATGAAAGTAAAGCTGAAGTTTTTTTCTCTGTAGGCTGCAAAAGTTCAAGCAGTAATGTAATAGTAAATCAATGATTTTTGTTATTTGTGAATAATGCTAGTCTGTAACCCAATGGACAATTGTACCAATGTTTGTTTAAAAAAAAAAACTTATTCCACTGTTAATATTTTCTTTCCTTTCTTGTTGATGTGATTATTGATTACCCAATAAAAATATTAATTATAAAAAAAAGGGAACACCTAAATTTCTCTGTGCTTGCCATCCCAGAACTATCTGACTGTGAAGTTCTACATACCATCCTCCTTCTGGGGGGTACCCAGACACGGTATGCTGACCCAACTGTGACACCAACACAGCGACATACCACGCTGTCTGCAAAATCGACACTTTGCCAACAGGTCATTGTGTTGGTGCGCCTGAGACAGGGGCACACTGTCTCCCGGTCCTGCATCCCTCCCTGAATCAAGTCCGATGAGTTGATAATCCAAAGTTTGGGGGGTGCAGGGGGCAGACTTCCTCACATGGGGGGTTGGAGGATGAAGCCCCTCGACAGAAAAACAGGACTAGGAGATGTACGGAATTTATGTCTACCTCAACTTGCGGTCAACATAAATCCCATCGCTGAGATGCTGCTTGACAAAAGTATTGTTGAACCGGCATCGTAGAACCCACGGAAACTACACATTATCTGTGCCTATAATACTCCCAGAGGAGATGTGCAGGTCTCAGTGAACTCTTCACATACTCTACCTCCTCAGCTGACAAAAATGAAATTATTCTACTTGGTGATTTCAATCTTTATTGGGGAGGTAAATCCTCCAAATCCTTTGTATTGCTGGTGCAGAAACTTCATCTGTATCAGCTTATTTCAAATCCAACTAGATTTTCTCTTGCTTCTGGTAATCACACAATAATTGACTGGGTCATGACTAACAGGATGGACAGGATCTTAGTGGCTGATACCTCATCAAACATAATTAATGACCACTTCCCTGTTTACTGCCTCTAGCAGGCTCATGCACCATCCTGTCCCCCTAAGGTAATCTCACTACGTGACTTCTCTAAACTTGACCCTGCTGATATCTTTACAGACATATCCATGATTGATTGGAGGCCACTTTATGTCACTAAGAATGTTAATGAGGCCCTAAACTATTTCACCACCCACTTCTGTGCTCTCCAGCACATGCATACCCCAATAGTAACATGCAAAATTAAAGGCTGTCCCACCAGGTGACTACACAAAGACCTCCTTGCCTTACTAGAGGCAAGAGATAAAAGCTGGACAAATTTAGAACCTGGTCTCCAGGCTGATTTGATGGAGTACAGGACCAAAAGAAATGCTTATAAAAAGGCCATACACTTTGCAAAGAGCATCTTTTGCAAAAACCTGTTGCTCAATGCTGCTGGTGACCCCAAAACATTTTGGAATCATATCAAAGGATTATGGGGGTAAGCACATGCAGTCTACCAATGGTATGGTGCTTGATGGTACTCATTATAACAACCATGTCCTCATTGCTTTCAACTATCACTTTTCTGACCTTTCCAGATACACCTGTCCAGCCTCAACACTCAGGCTCCCACCCCCTTCATCTCCAAGGACTCTCCAATACTACCCCCATTTCTACATATGCGCCGTCACTATCATGGAGGTTCACCCGGCTGCTTGACTCCATCTCCATCTGCTGTAGTGTAGGCTCTGACAGCCTTGAGCCCAAGATGCTAAAACTGGCCACTTCTTGCCTTGCCTCCCCTGTAGCTCAAATCTATAAACTGTCCTTATGCTCTGGGGTTATTCCTGATATCTGGAAGGCTGCTAGATTGTTTTAATTTTTTTTAAAAGGTGACACCAAATCCATCACCAATTATTGGTCTATAGCTATCCTTTCAGTCCTAAGTAAACGTCTGGAAAAAATTGTTTCTGCCCAACCCATTAACTATCTCCATAACTGTAACCACCTCTCTGATGCCCAACAAGGTTTCAGGAATGACCATAGTACCAGCACCACTCTGCTCAAATTCACAAATGATATCAAAATTGCCATCATGGGTAATGAACTATTTACAGGTGCTGTTTTCATTGACCTTACAAAGGTCTTTGATAAAGTAGATCATCCTCTTCTAAAATCCAAAATGTAATCCCTTGGTATCTCTGACGTGACTGCTTGGTATGGCAGCTACCTCACGGACAGACAAAGTTTGTTAAACAACTCAGCTGCATCAGACCTATCCAGCATTAACATTAGTGCTCTGCAGGGATCTACCCTTGGTCCCCTCCTCTTTACTATCTTTATAAATTACCTCTACCTTAATGCCACATCCTGATCCTCTCTGCTCTATGCAGATGACCCAGTGCTCTTCTCTGGTTCTAAACACCTCGTTGACCTTAACATTGCCCGTACCTCTGATTTCTGAAAATTTCCTCCTGGATCTCCCATAACAAGTTAATACTAAATGCTAGCAAACCCACTCTATGTTATTTGGCTCTGCCACTAGATTAAGGAAGTGTGTTGGATGACTATCCATTCCCAGTAGTGATGGCTCCTTCCTTGAAAATGTAAACTCTTCAACTACCATGGAATTACCCTTGACCATTCTCTGGACTTTGCCCTACACATCTCTAATACTTGTAAAGCTATAAGCACCAGGCTTGGCCTAGCCTTTAAAACCAGATATGCCCTCATGACTTCTGTCAGAATTGCCATTACACAGGGCATCCTTCTTCCTACCATCACCTATGGCTCTGCTGCCTTTTCATGTGCTTCCAAAGCCAACCTCCCTAAATGGGATATCATCTACAATAATATTTGTTGTTTCCCTCTGGCATCTAACCATTTTATCCACTGCTGTCAAATGTACAAGGGTCTAACTGGCTTTCTCCCGAGGCCTGCTGCTCCTATGCCCCTGGCACCATAAATGATAAAATTATTAGAACTGCAGTTCCTTCCTCCTTAACATCTATGCTGACTCCCCTGAGCCTCCTCTACCCTTTTGATCTGGTAACCAGTCACTATTTGCTGCTCCTAGGTGTATGACCACTATGGGATCCCAGGCCATCTCTCACTTTGCATGAATTTTTGGAACTCACTGCCTGTGCCTGACTCTCCCCCTTTCATGTCTGCTTCAAAAGGGAGCTACACCAATATCTCTCCATTTCTGACCCCTGTATCTGTTTCCTGCCTCCTTGATCACCCAACCTATGCTACTTGACTAGTACTTGTCATTACTGCTTAATTTGCTGCACTTACTGTATGTAAGATGCTCTGCCTATTCTTAAATTGTTTAGCCACACTGCTCTGCCTATTTTCTTGCTTTGCTGCTACTGTAATGTCTTCTCCTTGTTACAATGTTTACTTTACAATTGCTTTTGTATTTGTAACTAGTTTACCCTTTACATTGTATATTGCACTGTTTCTTGTACTATGTTTAATGATTGTTTGTAATTTGTACTGTCTAGGGTCGTGCCTGAAAATAGGCACATTTATTGTCTAGTGCACCTACCCAGTTATCAGAAACCAAATCAATCAATCATTAAATAAATAAATATGCCACCCTCATGCTGGGCACTAACGAGCACTTGAGAAACTCCCATTCTTCTGGATCACCAACTTCCAGAGGTACAATAGGACTTCCCAGTGGCACATGTCTGTTTCCATTGCCAGCAGTTGAATCCTCTCCAACTGTAAATGAGAAACAGTGTCAGCCACTTCATTGTCCATACCAGGTAAATGCATTGCCCAGAACTGTATATTCAAAACCAAACATTTTGTATGAACACCCTCATCAGATTCCCCATGGGGCCCTTCCCCTCAGTTGCCCAATAATACTATAGACTATCCCCATGTTATCTGTCCTAAACATCACCTGCTAATTGCAAAACTAGACCCCTTATATCACTAAAGCCATGATGATGGGAAAGAATCTGAGATGCATAACTTGATAAAGCAAGCCAGCCTCCACCCAGACCTGGGGCCATGGCCCTGTACACCATGCCCTGCAAAAGTAAGTCCCAAAGCCCATATCCCCAGATGCATCTGTGTAAAGCTCCAACTTTTGAATTGTGACATCCGTGGACCAAATGGCAATGCCATTAACACAGCAAAGTAAGGCTATCCAGACTTTGAGGTCATCCTGCATGGACTCAGTTACCCTAAGCCTGTGACTGGGATTGCTGCTGCCTGCCCCTCACTTGGCCAGACTACAGAGAAAGGTTCTCTCCATCAGCATTATGTTGCTGGGGAAATTCAAATGCTCTTGCTGCTGCTGCAACTGTGTCAGAGTGAGCTTGCATGCATGAACTGCCTTGTGCAACAACATTTGAAGGGCACTGACCTTCTCAGACAGAAGGTGGAACTCCATGGTGACAGTATCAATTCTGATACCCAAAATGGACACACACGTACATGGTCTCTCCATCTTGTCATGGGCTAGTGGTACCCCCCAAGTCTTCGCACATGGCATGGAATCCTCCCATCAGTTGTGCACAGTGATCTGTCCCTGCTTTGCCAACAAACAAGAAGTCATCCAGGTAGTTTATGAGTTCTGTTCTGCCTGCCATCGTAGTGGTGGCCCTGTGCAAGAAGGTGCTGAATTGTTTGAATACTGCACATGGCATGGCACAACCCATGGGCATGCAGCTGTCAATGTAATAGTGGCCCTCCGGTTTCATGCCCAATAAATCCCTATCTTGAGGGTGCACAGGCAGCAATCAAAAAACTGATTCTATACCAGACTTGCCTAGTAATGCCCCCTTTCCAACCCTCTTCACCACCTTGATGGCTGTATCAAATAGCATGTACTACACTGCAGTGACCTTCAGATCAGTATGGTGATTGACCGAGTCACCTTCTGGGTAAGACAAGTAATTTATCACTGTGAACTGCCTTAGCACCTTCTTTGGCACAGGGCCTATTGGAGATACCTAGAGGTGGGGCTATGGAGGTTTTTCAAATGGCCAACTAACTCTTGCTAATGCCACTTCCTTCCCAAGTTTTAACCTATGTCCGGCCAGTCCCAGGTAAATTTTAGATTCTTTGCCTCATGAACCTTGAAAGAGCCTCTGTACAGGATCCTAAAACCCTGCACAAGACCATCTTCCAGTAACTGGGTGGCCTATCTGTCTGGGTAGCCCTCCAACCAATGCTCAACTGGTATAGGGGACTGAGTACGGTGCACAGGAAACCATTGTCTGAATGCTGTACTCCCCCAGACTCAATGGGCCACAGTTGGGGAAGACACAAGTCCCCCCAGACCCTACTGGGTTTTTCCATTTCCTCCTGTGAAACTCCTCATCATACTCATTCAATCCCCATCCCCCTTTTGAAGCATGCATTGGCTGTACTAACTCCACAAACCCTAGACTTTTTCCAGGCATGATTCAGTCAACAGTTCCGTGTGAACGGCAAAGCCCACCTGCCAGTTTTCCCAGGTGCATCAAATAATTACCTTCCTGTTGTGTTCTACCCCATCACCCTCCTCCTTGTCATGCTCCAATTCCTTTTCAGCCTCAGGCCCTTTAGACTTTTTGAACAGTAAAACAACATCCACCAGCCACAATCTTTTGCCGCTCTTTATTAGACAGGTGTGATCCCAGTGGCTCAGCACTGGACATGTATGGCACCTGAGCCATCTGTGCAGCTGCTGCTGTGCCAGTTCACACCTTCCATCTGACCCATCCCCTGCCCTGCACCTCCCCCAAGTGCCTCCAGCTGTTTCTTCTCTTTTTCCGTCATCTGAGCTAACAACCTGTCCATCTTCTCCTCCAACATCAATGGAGGAATTGCAAGGCCCACTGGCATATTGTCCCTCCCCCCAAAGAAGTAGCCTAGACTATAAAGCACTGGGGTTGCCTAGGTGATTTGAATCTAAAGCAATGCAATTAAAATATAACCACTGAATTGCTGAGTGAGCAGATCCTCTCACTGTGTACTGCCTACATGACCCACTCCAGCCTTCGCACACCATAGGGTGTTCCTGCTATTTTAGTCCTTTCTTTGGATGTCATGTGTGTCCAACACCACTGTCCAGCCCCACTGAAGGAGATGCTCAAAAGACAGGATGTGTGCAGCCTTACCCACAGTCTGGGCACATTGCCTCGGCAAACAAAAAATAAACCTGTGGTCATCTAAGCAACACTACATGTCTTTGCAAAATACTGCAGCTACATTATATAAGGAGTACTGTTAGGATAGAGCAGCATGGACAGCAGAAAGGCAGAGTAAATGAATAAATTCCAGCATTCCCATCTCTATGTAAATAATTATAGAAGGCAGAGGAAAATGTATCTGAAGACTGCTAAGGAAAATATTTTTTTCTTTGTGCCTGAGCTCAAAGCACCATAGAACTGAAAATCAGGGACTCAAAGTAATTCAGACTAGAGATGCTCAGATAATCCAAGAAAGTTTAACAATTCTCTCAGATTTCATGTTTTGTTGGGTAATACCAATGAAAGGGGCATCCCACTTTTTTCCATATTAAATGTTGCCAGCTAGCATGGCAGTCATTCTGGAGGACAGAGACAAAAAAGAAACATCTTTTTGCTTTTCTGATTAAGTAAATTCAATCTCTCCAGTGTCATCAATGATGCACACCACACTGCCCCCACCCTCCCAGCATCAGTCAACTGATTTTCTAATAAAGCTGGTACAGGGTGAGTGGGGAGGTGACTGGTTTGAGCTGGGTAATTAGATATGGCCACCGAAATTTGAGATCATAGGTCAAAGGAGGTAATAAATAATGTCTGTTTAGGATGTGGGAGATGAGCTACGATGGGGAAGTTACCATAAAGGTTGATGTTAGCTCCTCGCACAATGCCAGGAGCTGGCAGTTTTTTATCTGAATCAGCGTGGAAGTACATTGAAAGGGATTGAGGTGGGAGGGAAATCACCAGAGTGGAGAGAGGTGGCTAACAGATGAGCTCTGGCCACCTAGGTAGGGATAGATGTTTCTAAGAAAAAAATAACTTTTTCTTTTTATTACTTCCTGAATATGTGTACCATAAATAGTAAAAACTGCTAATTCAAGAATTAATAATCAGGGTTTCTATACCCCTAAAAGATATCAAATTATCAAATGACCAACATGGCTACAAAGTTTTATTGCATGTATTATGAGTCTGAATGTAATATGTGTTTTAAAATGCTCTTTGGACAAATTAAGATATACCTGTTCTCAATTTTGTATGCATTTTATATTATAGGTGAAATGGATATGGGCATTCTTAGGACAATAAAGTCTAAACATCCAGGAGTCACTATTAATAATGAGGTGGTAGAACCAAATTCAGATCATCTTGCCAAGTACAAAGGTATGTAACATCCTAAATAATGTGAACCTTAAAAACAGATATTGAAAGCATTTTCTTTTCAACAGAGTTAAGCTAGCCTGGCAAAAGAAACACAGGTGAGGAGGTACAGGCAAAAGTGGGTACATTAAGGATACAATACTTGAAGCAACATCCCATTGTGTTAGACAGAAAAGGAAGTGTAAAGAAGAAGGAAACCACTTTGGTTCTCAAATACAGTAGCAGAAAAGGTCAGAGCCAAAAGGCTGGCCTTCAGAAAATATAAGGGAACACAGCGGATGAAGATAGGAGGCATACCAAACTGCCCTAAGGGAAGCAGGTAAGGCAGTAAGGCAGGCAAAGTCCCAAACTGAGGAAACACTAGCACGGACAGTAAAGAAGGTGACAAGACTTTCTATAGATACATTAGTGAAAGGAGAAAGTCCAGAGGGGTATTGCTAAGCTTAATGGAGAAAAGGGAGCATGTGAGGAGGAGGACCCTGTAAAGGCATCTATCCTAAATAGATACTTTTGCTCAGTATTTACTGAAGAGAAGGTAGGCAGGCCCACAGCTCAAAGCATCATGGACACAGCGGGAGGGAGGTGAGCACTACTCCCCTTCACAAAAGAAAGGGTCCCACAAGAGCTTGCTAAGCTCAGGGTGGATAAGGCAATGGACCTGATGCATAATCCCAGGGTACTTAAGGAGCTAAAGGAGGAACTAGCAGAGCCTTTTAGCAGAATTGTTTTAGTGAGTCTCTGAGCACAGGAGAGGTCCCAGAAGACTGGAGAAGGGTTCAGTGTGATCCCACTCCACAAGAGTGGTAGGGGAGGAGCGGGAACTACAGACCGTCAGTCTTACCTCAGTAGTGGCAAAAGATTATGGAGGCACTTTAAGGAAAGGATAGTGCAACACCTGGAACCATAGGGGCACAGGATCCAAGACAGCATGGGTTTACAAAGGAAGGTCCTGTCAAACTAATCTCATAGATTTCTTTGACTGGGTAACCAGAGTGGTGGACCAAGGGGAGCAGTTGATGTCGCCTACCTTGACTTCAGCAAAGCTTTTGACACTGTTCCACATAGAAGATTGATAAATAAGCTAGGTAGGCTCGGTTGGTCAGAAGTTGGTCAACTGGGTGGCAAACTGGTTGACTGGCAGAAAACAGAGAGTGGTGGTAAATGGTATACAGTCAGAAGAGATGCAAGTCACAAGTGGGTACCTCAGGGATCAGTCCTGGGGCCAGTCCTATTCAACATCTTCATTAGTGACCTCGCAGATGGACTAGAGGGTAAGGCTTGTCTGTTTGCAGATGACACCAAGATCTGCAACAGAGTAGATGATCCAGATGGGTGGAAGAATGAGAAGAGATCTGATAAACTATGAATGGTCAGAAGAGTGGCAACTGGATTTAATGCAAAGAAGTGCAAATCATGCACATAGGGAAGAGAAACCCTGAAGCCACTTATAGGCTGGGAGGGGAGTTGCTAGCAGTCACAAAGGAAGAAAGAGACTGGGCATCATCATCACTGATGACCTAAAATCATCAAGCAGACCTCTAAAGCAGTAGGTAAGGCTAGGGGTTGTTAGGGATGTATTAGTAGGGTATCACAAGTCGTAAGAGGTAATAATCCCCTCTGTACAAGACATTGGTTAGGCCCCATCTGGAGTACTTGCAGTATTGGAGGCCACACCTTCACAAGGACATTAACCAAATTGAGGCAGTCCAGAAAGGGCAACCAAAATGGTGCAGGGACTGCATCAGAAGACATATGAGGACAGATTAACGGAGCTCAATATGTATACCCTTGAGCAAAGGAGGGAGAGAGGATATGGATCGAGACATTTAAACACCTTAAGGGCATAAACAAGGTGAAAGAGTCTAACATGTTTAAATATAAGAAAAATAGCAGGACAAGAGGACACAGCATGAGATTAGAGGGAGGCCGATTAAGGGTAATGTGAGGAAGTTCTTTTTCACAGAAAGGGTGATGGATGCATGGAATGGCCTACCTCAGGAAATGGTAGATATGAATACAATGCAGGGCTTCAAACAGGCATGGATAGAGGAAGGGAGCAATATAGATGAGTATGACTAAATAGGCAATTGACAGAGCAAAGGCTGATGGCAATTCATAAGGTAGAAAAGAAATGGGTAGACTGATGGCCTTTTAGTCTTATCTGCCAACTTCTATGTTTCTATGTTTCTAATGTTTCTTCTTTCTTTTGTTTGTTAATAAAGTTTTTATCATCCTTGACTAACTAGCCAACTGTTCAGCCCTGTCCCAGCTGGCCTGCTTCTCTCTCCATCTAAGGGTCTATTCCCTTAGGGATTTTCCATGGTGACTGGGCCATGGAAGGGAGGGCTGCCCTTCTCCTAGTGACCCTCATCAAGAAGCTCCCTCACTTACCCAGTCGAGTGGTAGGGTGCGACATGGCACCTCCAGCAGGGTTTCATGAAGCCTGGTCCATTTCCATCTTCCTCTTGTTTTTCTCCCACAGTCCAGGAGCCGCAGCATGACACAGAATCACATGCACATGGAGGCACACATGAACTCTGAAACCACGGCCTCCTTCCACCCACCCAAATGTCCCTCTGGCCCCTAGTAACATCAATGCTTCAACCAGGCATCCACCTAGTAGCAGCCAAGAGCCAGGAAGATGAACCACCCCTGCCCAGGAAAGGAGAGTGGCCTGTCATCCTCTCAGTAAATCTGCCAGGCATCTCCCCTGCCAGATCCTGGAAACCTGAGCTCATTCCAGAACTCGAGTCACTGATACGGTGAGAGGTAAGGCACTCCACAGGGCCTCAGAAGTCAGCACCATGGGGCTGGCTTATTGAAAGCATTTTCAAGTGGAGTTAGACTGCTCCTGAAAATTTTAGATTATTTCTTAGAGCAGAATGCTGTATTTTCTGTATTAGTATTAATTCCCAGTGATGCTCTTGGAGGATGTGGCCAATCATTTTTAACTGAAATAAAATTTTGTTTCACAACTGGAGGAGTTAAGGAATTGTAGACACCGGAAAAATAGCAGATTGCCTTCTTGATGTGATGAGAGGCATTCTTAATGCAGGTAACAATATGATAAATGCTAAGCAAGACAGGCCCAAGATAAAACCCTGTGGTACACCAATGTTAGACCCCCCAAATGACATTGTTGATGTTTACTCTACATTATACAATGAGTTTCAGAATTGTTGCAATCTGATTGTCAGCTTTCCGAGATCCTTATGTTTATCATTCAATTAACATACTTTTATAGCATAATCACTGTAGTATTGATTTAAAATAAAAAGATGCTACCTTCTCCGTATTCTATTTTTGGAACTATTAGCTGGCATTATAGCTACTGCTAGTGCTGCCATGAAGAGCTATAAAACAGAAATCCCTTAACGATTACTTTACTATAAACTTATTTAATGCTATATAATGACATTTTCCCTGAAATGATCCAGGGGTGGATCCAATTGTCCTATAGATGGGGGAGCTCAAGTCAGCTAAAAAGTAAAAATAATAATGGGCTGGGGGTCTGGTGGGCCGTCTAGACCCCCAGAAATTTTTTAACATTTTGGTGCACTCTGGTGCATTTTGGAGGGTATTTCTAATGCAATTTCTACTCATTTCCTTCCTCCCCATGCTTTGTTAGTTGCACCCTAGCACCATCCCCAGAGTCCCCACAGTCCACATGACAGTATGATGCCCAAAATACCTCCCACCCCCCAAAAAACACAAAATACCAAAAGACTGCAGCTGGGCAGCAGCACATCCGAAACACATAAAAATGAGAAAAGTTGAAAGAGACTTGGTGATGAAGACAAACTGCAGACAAATTAAATGACAATCCAAGTAAACAAGTTCACAAATGTCACTCACTCAAGCACATTATGACATTACCATAAAGCCATCCCATCCCAGTTTGTCCTGCAGCACAGATTAACATATCCCCAACCATATCTTAGTAAAAAAAATAAATACAATAACTATAGAAATATGGGAACAAAGTCACTTTGCTATCTAGTTTCTGAAAATATAATTTCATGTCTGCTTACTATTTTTTCAAAACATATTGTAGTCTATAGAACAATTTATTCCAAAGAAAATACATTTTTAAATAAATAACATATTTTTTATTGTTTTAAAATGTCCTTTACTGGGATTACCCCATGGTATGAGGCATCTCATTTTTATGATAGGCCCAAGAAGTCAGTAAACAAACAGATAAACAGTTTTTAAACAAATTTAAAAATAATTTTTTTATGTTGGCGCACTTGCGCAGCCAACATCTTGCGGTAGTGCAGATTTGGAGGTGTGGTCGCTGTTGGGCGAATGCAGGCATGCACCAGTAGGTGCGTCCCTTTATTTCAACCAGTCTGCATGCCAGCACCACACCATGCATACTAATGTGGTGAGTTATCTAAGGAAAGGTCTGCTGCAATGCGAGCAAAGCTTGTCACATGCAGCGGACCTTCCTACGTGTCTTCGGCAGCTAGAAACATGGCAGCACAGTGGCCGCTAACTGCAACTTCGGGGTGCCTAATCCCGGTCGGCTTACCCTGCCCCTCAAGTATATGGTGAAGGGGAACCCTACTCCCCGTCAGTAGAATGTCCCCCCTCTTCATTGTTTACAACGGGTGCCCAACTCACGGCATCCGTCCCCCACCTTTCCTGCTTTAATGTGCTGACAGGGAGCCCACTCCCTGTCGGGCATGATGTCCCCCTTCTTCTGTTGATGTGGGTGCCCAATCCTCTGCGCTACTGTATACCCCCAAAAGAAACCACTATATAAAGAAACCATTCATGTGCTGTTTTACTACCTGTAAACAGAAAACGGTCCCTTGTAGTCTCCCTCACCCACCACCCGCACTCCACCCACTGCACACCCTGCCTTCCCACACCCCCCTCACCCCATACTTACCTCTGGAGCTCGGTGCAATGATCTTCGGTGAACCGGGAACACGTTTTCACTCTTCAAAATCGACTGCGAACTGAGGAAATGCCGGTAAGCTGTATAATGGAATAAATAGGGTTTTTTCAACTTTGATGTATATCTCGAGCATTTTGTGGGATTTTTGCATCAAATTTTCAACATGGGGTTTTTGGGACCCTTCTCATGAATTCTGTCACTATTATGACATTACTTGGTCCCAAAGGTGATTTTGCAGTCACTGTGCAGAATCACCTTCGGGACAGATTAACACAAGGACAGTGGCAGTGTTCATGAGGTGGGCTCTCGAAAGCCTTATGTTGCAAATTTGGTGGAAAAAATCCAAAAATGGCTGTTTTATGAGTCATAGACAGTAAAGCACGATGCTTGTAACTTTCGTGAATTTCTCAAATGTTTATGCCAGATTTTCAACATTGTCATTTTTCTACACCTCCTTGTGAACAGTACAGCTGTCATATTTCACATCCTGGCTGAAATGTGTTTCTGCACTTCCGGCGCACGATACCGCAGTCACTGTGGGAAATCAGCGTTTGGGGCAGATTATGAAAATGACAGTGACACTGTTCATGAGCAGAGGTCCTAAAATATCTATGTTGAAAATCAGGTGACGATACTCCATAAAATGACTGTGTTACAAGCATTCATTGCGCAGTTTGCACGCACGCATGCTCGTAATGTTGTGCATTTGTAATATTTTCACTCTGGATTTTCACCTTTGGCATTTTTCCATACCTCTTGATGAACAGTACAGCTGTCATTTTACATAGCCCGCCCGAAATGTGTTTTCGCATGTACGTCGCAGAATAGCGCGGTTGCTGTGTGAAATCACTTCTTGGGACAGTTTGAGGAAATTACAGTGACACTGTACATGAGCAGAGGTTCTAAAATGCCTATGTTGAAAATTTGAGTCGAAACTCCATAAATGACTGTAATATAAGTGTGCTGTTCATTTTCCACGCACCCTTGTAACTTCAATAAATTGAAATATTTACATGCCACATTTTCACCACTGCCATTTTTACTCCTCCTTATGAACAGTACAGCTGTCATTTTCACATCCTGCCAAAATGTGTTTCTGTACTGACTACAAAAGCCAATGCCAGCGCCGACAACATTCGCATTGACAAATGCATGTTTTTATTAGCAACAGCACTTGCTTGGGTACATCACAACTTGCCCCCCATTCAACACATAGAACTACATAAACTAAATACTTAATTCTATCCCTCTTTTTTCCTGTTTTGTAACTGCTTGTGTCAATGAGCCAAACAAGGTCTTATGACTTCTGTTGGCAGTTTTGCTCTCCAAGCATGCAGAAACTCCTGCACATGCCATAATATACAGCAGAAGACCTTCAACGTCCCTATGTCTATTAATTCCCTCTGTGCTCATTTACACTGTACAACCGCGACTGAAAAGACAACACAGATTAGACATACAGTACATGCTGAAGTTATTACCTCAGTTCAAAGGTGTCATGTACCAGTTTCTGACTCTCCTGGTTCATGCTGTCGCTGAGACCAGACCTGACCCAACATTAGTTTTGTATCATTCCTAGCATGGTACAGGAGGGTATTACTCTTCAACTCCCTCTCTAGCAAATCCACACCAAAATCAAATTGCCATATAGGACAAAACTAGCAGTAACCTTAAACAATTTTAATGTCATGAATGTAAGCTCCCCATACTAGAAATTAATAACACAAGTACTACATTTATACACACCCAGTTTGATGGAACACTAATGTCCTGTCCAAGCCCAGCAGCTGCCCCTGCTAGTTAACCAGCATCTTTTAATTAGTGCCATTGACTGCATTGAATTATTTGACTTCACCATTGGAAATGAATCTGACTGAGCCTGGAGCAAGAACTTAAGTAAGAATGTACTACTGCCATATTCATTTCTGTAAGGACAGGGAAATCATCACTGGGCACTCACACTTCAGATGCTCTGATTTGCAAACAAGTTAAACAGCTTAACTTTTCTGGAGGTGTGAGTGAGAGAAAATAGAGAGGATTATCATGGGACACCAGTAAGGTTGCCACCTGTCAGTTGTTTTACCTGTCGATCAGGTTGTCATGGAGGGGTCCCTATCAGGAAATTCGATTTTGCTCTGTGCTGGAGAGGTTTTTAAACCATTTTGAGTGCTCACATACTTTTGAAACATATTTTGTCATATCATTCATTGTTTCACCACATGTCTAGGTTAAAACAAGTTCTCTTGTCAATATAGCCCTTTGTTTGTGAAAGCAGTCAACCTGGGAGGTGTAAAGTATGGCCATTAACACCATTAGCACTTTCTTGACCTAATCTTTTCCACTGCAGCAAAGCTGCCCCCACCTTTTGTAATAGCACAGAGCCAGTTGCCTTCTACTTTCATTTGCTGGTAAACATTTTCACCTCTAACAACATTTAGGCATTTTTAAATGTTTTAAATTACTTTTTTACTCAAGAAAAAAGCATGGGCCCCCAAGGTGCAGGGGCACAGTTTGCACCTAGCTAAGGCCAGCTCTGCTGGAGGACAGATGAGACCTGTGTGGCTCAGGCAGCTTTCATGGAGGCATTAGTTCATATGATAAGAATGCAGCACAGTGTTACTAATAGGGGCCCCTGGTGTTCTGCTGGCAGAATTTTCTGATTTCTGACAGGGCTCCTTGACTTCTCAGGCAGTATTTTCTGATTTCTGCGGCATGATTTATTCATTTCTCTGGCAGAATGCAGTCCTGTCATTGGCTAAATATGATGTGATGTCATCGATGACATCATATGCTGAGCATAGAGGAGGGACTTCAGGATAAGTGAGGTGGGAAAGAAAACCTGACACTATGGAAAAACAGTATATTTATATAAAAATTCACCAAAAACAATGAATTCTGCAGCACTATATATATTCTGCGGCATGATGCAAATTCTGTGGTAAATTCCACAACTGCAGAACCACAGAATTTCAGGGGCCTTGCTAATAGAGGAGCTCAGTTATGGTGGGGCTATAGAACCCTTAGCCCCCCCCTCTAAATCCACCTATGGGATCTGTCATGATAGACTTCTGGTGATGTCATGATCCTGTAAGCAGCACGATCAGAATGTCCCATGAGGGACCAAAGCTTAAACCTCTAATAGCACACCAATTTGCACTAAAACAACCCCTGAAACAACAATAGAGGTTAGCAAAACAAATAATGCAGTCTAGTAGGGCTCCCTCCTCAGTGGAATTCCTGGATGGTGATCAGTTTGGATGACAACTTAAGGTTCCAACAGCAAAAGCACCCTCCCACCATTCTTAACACAGTATGGGAGCAAGGAGGCCAGAGCCACCTCCAACTGAACACTACAGTGGCAAATGGAACTGGTGCTATCAGAGATCCACAGATTTAGGCATGAGATTAAATTTATGACTACAGCCTTACAAACAGACATTGAAAAATATAAAAAATGGCTCAACACCAACCACCTCTGTCATCAGGACAACCATCTTGATGCAATGAAGTGAGCCATCTTGCAACTTTCTGAGTAAATATAAGCACTGCAAGACAAGGCAGAAGATGCGGTGTGCAGAGCCAGGTGTAATATTCTTAGACTCTACAATATGCCAAAGGGAGAAAAAGGTACTGATATGCTGGCTTACCCACCCCCCCCCCCACTATGCAAAGCCCTCCAGCTCCCTGCAGATCAAACCCCAAATGGAGCGGGCACATCGGGGTCCTGGCACCAAAGCCTCCTCTTGAGGTGTGATCCTGCTCTATCATGCTGAGATTCCTCAGATATCCACAAAAAGGTAAGGTCCTACATCTACAGTAGCATGGCAACAGAAAACACTGCATTACCAAGGCAACAAGATCTACAACAGCAGCCATAGACATGGTCAGATATTTCCAGAAATGTATGTGATCTCTATGGATTAATTTCCTGCCTGCCTGACTGCAGTACTACTATGGGCCACCAGAGAATCTCTTTAGATATATCACAAAATACTTGGAAATATGTGACCATATCATGGGTACAACTGTACACTGACAATGACTATTCAACTACAATCTGACAGTGTCAGTGGCTCAGCAGGTAGCACACTCACCTCTGAGGCTGGGAGATCAGAAGGCTGTGGGATCTATCCCCATGTCATGAACTTGGGTTAATATCCCAATACTGACACTGTACTGCAGCATGAGGAGGGTGCTGCACTCCTGAGGTGCCACAATTTGGATGAGAAGTTAAACTGAGGTCCCATCTGCCTGTTCTGGTGGTAGTTCAGGTGGATGTTAAAGATCCCATGGCACTTCTCGAAAAGAGTAGGGGAATTTGGGGGGAAAGGGATGTAAAATTCAAGTCATTCAAAAGTCCCTTCCAAAACTGTTCAGGTAGTGCCTATATTATCATTTTCCATCTTCTGACTAGCTCCATCCTGTCTAGTATTCCTCTGCTTCCTTAGTTCAATCTGTATATCTTTACCCCTTTCCATATGTCCAGTGTTTACTGTCCCAATCCACTCATAAGAAAACAAAGCATCTATCTGTAAATATCTATCTATATATACTTTTACTATTTTATTAATATTTTCTTTTTTATCTTTCACCAGTGCTCTTTCTTATAGTATAGATGTTCCCAACCGAAACTTCCTCTCCCAAACCACCTCTTTTTATGTTGACATCATAAAAGAAATACAGTTTTTCCATAATCCATGTAATGTCCCCCTTACCACCTTCTTTGTGTCCTTCTCATAGACATGTTGAAGGGAAATCATCACATTCTTTATCATAGTTTCAGGTAACATCTCTTGCTGCTGGATAACCCATGTGCACCTTGCTTGTCATATAAAATACTTAAGTAGTAAAATATGATCTATAATGTTTCTTTATGGAACACATTCTATTTGTTTGCATAAACTGTATGAACTATTTCTATGTAGGATAAGTTTTGAAACAAAGTGATCTTCCATGCCCTATTTACAGTGTCCTAAATTTTTTTTTTTTACAAATGCACTCCAAGAACAGATGCTCCTGTGTTTCCAGGATTTGTGTGCATGAGCTCCTGAGCAGTATCGTTCCATCAACTGTTTATGTTTGAGATTGTTCTTTACATTTAATCTCCTATGAATACTCAACCACAGCATGTCCCATGTGAAAGATGGTATCCTTGCATTAGTTAGTTGGGATAATGTAGTCTGTATCTGGGCTGTTGGACAATTAGATATTTCCAACTCTTGTTTTGTTTGCAACATCATTGCACCATACAGCTCCTGTCTCATCTTAGGTTTTGTATTTTGTCCAGGAATTTTCAGCTTGATTAACTCCTGAATCATAGGTTTCATGTAACCTGGAACTACTGTTGTTCTAGATAGTAACCTGCTGTTCCATGTTCCCATGCCATTTTGCAAATCTCCACCCATTCAAGACCACCTCTTCCCATGGTTTCTTTTCTCCAACTAGTGTGGAAACATAATATACAAAATAGTATTCTAAAATATTCCTGGATCTATCATGTCCAAACCCACTCTTTTACCATTCTATCGTAATCCCTCTCTTTATTGGTTCAAATGACTCCCCACAAGGCCTGAAAAAAAAAACAGTACATAATTTAGTTTTTAATTGGGGAGGAAGATATAACTATATAGAGAAATATTGGTACTAGTATGTTTTTATTTACAACACCCTTTTCATTTTGAAATCTGTAAGCCTTCCAGCTCAGGAGATCCCTTCTACTTTCCTTAACTCATTTTCCCAATTTAACAGGGCCAAATCTCCATTCCCAAATATAATTCCAAGAATCGATGGGGTCTTGTAAGTTTAATATCTGCACACCTGGTTTTGAGGGTATCCAATCCATGTCCCTACACTTTTTTCAAAGTTAATATTTGATCCAGAATTTCTAGAATAGTCCAAAATAATGTTTTTAATCTCCCCCTCATCTGTTCCCTTATCTACTACAAACATGACATCATCGACATAAGCCAAACACTTTGTAGGGGGCCCCATTTGTGTCAGGGATATTCCTATAATAATAGCAGACATCTGGATAGATCTTAAAAAGGGGTCAATACAGAAAACATATAATAAGGGGCTAAGGGTCAGCCCTCTCTAACCCCTCTCTGTAGTCTTATACTACTACCAGTCCATCCATTTATTCTCAGAGTAAGGGTGGCCTCCTGGTACAGACAAGATATGCACTGCACAAATTTGTCCAGTATTCCATAATGTCTCAGAACTGAGAATAAAAAGGAATGTGATAAAGAGCCGAAAGCCTTGTGCTGGTCTAGGCTAAGAACATACCCTTCTTCATTCCCCATCCTGCCTCATTGAAACAATTCCTGTAAAATTATTAGATTGTCCTGAATACCCCTCTTTGGAATTGTGTAAGTTTGTGCTTTGCAAATTACACTATTTGAAATCTGGGCCAACCTTTTCGATAACACTTTAGCCAAAATTTTAAAATCAACATTCAACAAGCTGATAGGCCTCCAGTTTTTCAGATCTTCTTTCTTCCCTTTTTCTATATAAAAATGTGGTCTGCTTCAGTCATGGACTTTGGTAGCCCACCTGATTCCAGTATCTCATTACATAAAAATGTAAGGTTTTGAACTAAGGAATATATTTTTTATAAAATTCCCCTGTGATCCCATCTGTCCCAGGAGAAGTATCATTCTTTAAAGTAGTTATTGCCAGCTGTACTTCCTCTTCCTCAATAGGCTGTATTACTGTGGCCCCCTGAGGTGACAATACTGTCAGAACCTCCAGTTTCCCTAGGTAGTCTGGTGACATCTGCACCACTGGGGGTTCTCCAAACCAGTTTTTAACATGTTGCTGCACTACCTGTAAAATTTCTTGCTTAGTTGAAACATACTACCTCCTATCATCCATCACCTGTGTCATTATTTTTTTTATCCTTTTTTGGCAGTCCTTGAAGGCATTTAAAGTCTATAGTTTATATTCGGTCCTGAATCTCATTTTCTGCTTTAGTGATTTAGCTCTGTCATGCTGTTTTAAAAACATTTCCTTTTTTTATCATATTTATTTGTGCGCTAAAGTTTATCTTTAACGTTTCTGTTTTAGAAATCAGGGCCTGGAATTGTTTCCTTAGGCCTAGATAATCCAAATAGGTTTTTAAAGACTGTTTGCTTTCCTTTATTTTGGAAAAATCCCTTTGTCAATTTTTTTGTCTCTTCCCACCACTCTACTTGCAAGTCATGCAGACATTGTACAGATTTCCTTGCCATCCATAGTTTATCCCGTTCCCTATTAATCTCTTCAGAGTCTAATAGAGAACAATTCAAATGCCACAGGCCTTTCCCACATTGAAGGCTATTTCCCCAGGTGAGATGCATCAATAGACCCCTATGGTCTGAAAAAGCAATGCATTGTGTTTGTATATCTTGTATTGATATACAGGTAGACACAAAGAAGTAATCTATCCATGTTGAGAGGGGACTCCTGAAGTATGTATTCCCCACCGTATTATGTTTCATCCTATATGCACCTTGTAAATGGGTTGTATTAACTACGTCATTTGATGCATTAGAGTCACAATATAGCTTACTGTTTTTTAGGCCTCTGTCAGCTATTTGCATAGTGCAGTTAAAGTCGCCCCCCCCATATTACCAACCTAGATGTGTGCAAGTAGGATTGGATTGCTCTAAACAGTGCGATCAAATTAGTTTTAACTTGTGGGGCATAACTATTCACAGCTCTAAGTCTCATATCTTCTAACTGTATGTCTAAGGTCAACTCCCTCCCAGATTCTTAATCTAGTAGCCTGGTGACCCTCAGCTGAGGATTGCTGAAAGAATGCCCACCCATCACAGGCGTCTGTGCCTGGGACCAAACAGTTGCCCCTTACCCCTAAGCCTTGAGGCTGAGCTTTTCAGAAAATGTTTTAATTCCTGTATCCTGGACAAATAGTATGTCTGCTTTGGAAGACTGTAGCTCTGAAAGGATGGTCAGTCATCTCTTTCCATTCTTGATGCTGTTAACATTGGTAGACAGCAGCTGTAATTATGTCATGTCTTGTTAAGAGAATATAAAGAAATTGTTACTTTTTCTACCAGCTATATCTCACTTCTTGTATCTTCCTGACCCACTGTGTCCTCTGATTTTAGCCCCATAGTAATTCCTTCATTACTATGGTCGACTACGGCCTCTTCTTGTGGCGCAGTACCCTTTTCCCCTCTCATTTTCCTTTCCCATTTCTTTTTGTTTAGCTAATTCCTATTCCTGCCAAATGGCTTGCATTCTCTTCTCGGAGGCTTGTGCACACCCTTTCTTTTGTGTCTGTGTAATTAAGGCCTCATTGGAGACTCCTTCTTCTGTATTATGGGAGGCCCATGGACATTTCTCATAGGCATGAACCTTCTCTTCACACAGGTTGCATCTAAACATATTGATGCATGCTGAAGCCATATGTCCAATTTCCAAGCAATGAGTGCATCTAGATGTATCACATGCATTATTCAAATGCAGTCGTGAGCCACATTTATGGCATGACTTGGGCTGGCCAGGGTAAAACAATGATCCCCTATGTGTTCCTAAATAAAAGCAGCTAGGCAGATGTACAATCCCATTGTTACCCAAAAACAATTTGCATTTTATCCTCCATCCTCCAATCCAGATTTGCTTTGAGTCTGTTATAGGGGTTTGATGTTTCAAAACCTCACAGCACTTTTTAAGCCAAAACAGTATATCCATGTTGTTCACCCCCTCATTTTTAAAGAGGATAGTAATTGTTCTGACCGTTGGTTTAGTGATTGGAATGGCACAAAATGATGACCACAATGGGGTGTTTTTAACAGTGTTATACTTCACCTAAAACCGATCCAAACATTCCACAGGTTTAAAACTGATGTCGTAGTTGTATTTATCCATGTGGATGAGTGTGAAAACTTCAGAAGCATAGAACTTCAGGGAATCTTTTAATAAGGTTCTTCAACATAGACTCTGTCGAGATTGGATCATCTAAGCCTCCTTTATAGATTAATCTGATGGCATTGTGGCATGGAGCAGGCTCACACTTGTTTTAAACAAATCCGCCATCCATAACATTGGTTTAAACAATTGCTTTTGTGCTGGATCTTGCAATCTATGAACCCCCATGCCTATACGGTAACCTCTCATCTGTTGTCTGGGATTTATTGTAATTTTCCTGTACAATACCCAGTTTCTCAGTGTCCTGTATCTGCTTATCAGTCCTTTAGGTAAGGGTGCAATTGATGTAGATGCTACTGCCATTGGTATCTTAATATGAGGTTGAGTCTCCAAGTGCTGCCCCTTGTCAATATCTCCCCACACACAGTTGCCATTGATTTTGCAGTATTCTCTCCTTCAGCTGTTTCTTTGTTTATAATCTCAGTTTCTAAAGCATCAATACAGGGTTTGTAGCCCCAGTTTCATCTCAATACTACAGCCTTGTATATTAACATCCCAGTATTAACTGTTGCAGTATTCTGTACATACTTTTGCTTGCGTTTAAATGAGTAAATTATTTTCCCTGTTGTTTTGATGTCCGTCGTAGAGTACTGTGCCAAACTGGGTCTGCTGGGTCAGGGGACCATCCACCTTGTGGTTCTTCTACCCAGCCTGTGCTTTGTAAAGCATTTGCAGGTGTCCAAGCATCAGCATCTTGTATTGTATCCCCAGTTATTTCCGGGAAGTGGCCTGAATCCTTGTTTCTTGTGACAATGCGGGACGAGGTTCCTAACATTTTTTCCTGCTCTGGCTGCTATTTTTTTGTCCCAGTGCTTTACTGGCCTTCAGTAGAGGCTTCTGATCATCAGATCTCCTAAGAACGATCTCCTGCTGGATGCTCTTGTCCTCTTGTACTTGTGCATGCTCAATTCCATCTACTATCATCTGCAGATTGCTGCAACATCTCTGAGGTAATCTGGAATTGTTCCTCTTTTTCCGCAATTTGTTGCATTAGTAAATGGCATTTCATTTCCAAATTTTGCCTAAGCTGCTCAGTGCTCAAGATGGGATCCTTCTCCTAGTCATCCGTAAATTGGAAGTCCTCCCACAGCTCAACATAGACATCTTCATGTTTTTCTGATTCCTCTGAGGTTTTCAGTGGCACAGTAAGAACTAGTACCGACTGCCTGATTCTGATCTCATAGCATCTTATTTTCTTGTGTCACATTTATTTCTACCTTACCTCCCATACTGGTAAGTGGTGAAAAGTTCCAGTCATTCTCAGCATTTGTCTCCACTCTTGATGGAAATGGGGTAAAGACCTGATCCCCAGCCTCCAGAACATCCATCTTCTCCTCTGCCACACCTTGAGCGCCATCTTGCCGCCAGCAAACCTCAATGGGTGGTAGGGAATTTCCTGTTGCTCGCCAAATTTCCATTCACTAAAGATACCACCAACAGCTTAATCTGGTTCAAGGTCAGTTGGCATTCATCTATATCCCCTCCCCAGGTTGTGCCTGAAAATAGGTAGAATTTGTCTAGTGCAATCACCAGTCAAAAAAATGAAATAAATAAATAAATCTTGAAGCAGCGCATAAACTATATACCAAATATGAGTGCACTTAAGCAGCAGAATGTCAAGTTTTGGACCCCATATCCTGCATGGATGATAGTATATCTGGACAAGGGTACACAAACATTTGAAGCAACACTCTCAGAGCATGGCATCAAAATTAAAATACCACAGCAGATCTCTGAAAAATCACTGGCATCCAAGTTAGCATAGAGAAAAGTGGACAAAAACAGGCAAGCCCTCCTCAAAAGCGCAACATCATCAGCAAGCCATGGAATCCATCCAGGAGATCATCAGCCACCTAAAGGGAACCTCAAAGAACTAGGACTGCATGAAATTGGCAGATTCTGATTTTGCAGAATTTCCAAGAAATTCCATGAATTTTGCTTAATTTAACAATCATTTTGAGCCGTTCTTGGAACTTCTTTGATTGGTCATAACTTGGTCAGGCTTATAGCTAGAGATATGAAATGTGGCAAGTGAATGGAATGGTAGAGGCACTAAAGAAATGCCAAGTATTATGACATTTGGACAAGGGTCTGGGAAGTTATAGGTGCTCAAAATATGACAATTTATTAATCATGTGGACATTTTGTGAAATATTTTGAAAGTCTTTAATTTGTCATAAGTTGGTCAGCCCACTAAGATCTTCAGTGTGCATGCACACTACTTGCAAGGGCCCTAAAAGAATGTCTAGTTTTATGATATTTGGATGAGGGGTGTGGAAGTTAAAGGGCTTAGATTCCAGAAAGTTATTAATCATGAGAACATTTTGGAAAATATTTCTATGCTTACAACTCATCCACCTTTCAAGCAAGATAATTTAAAAGTCATATGAATACTTTCATGGAAGAGTCTTAGAAACTGCTAAATAGACAGGTAATTGGTTATATAAGTTGTAAGTTACAGGAGTTCAAAGCTTCACAATTATTTGATAAATTATGTGAAAATGTTCAAAATATATGGATGTTTATACCTCCACTGCTATTGCAGGTATACACTAAAGCTATTGTATGCATAATTATGCTACTATGTCCTGTAATCTAAGTGTGGTTTAGTAGGTTAAGATTTATTGTGGATATTTTAGAAACTACTAATTGGCAAAATGTGCTCAAAAATTCATGGATGCATTATAGGTAATGCTACTAGATTTCCACTTGTGGAATTTAACTTTCACAAAACAAGTATCACATTTAATCTCCTTATCTGCACTAGTCTCAAGACCCTGCAATGCTCCTCAGACATTCCTGTAACAGTGATGCCTAGCATTATGGTCCATCACATCTAAAGATATCCAGCTACTCTTTCACAATAGCCTAAGTCACAACTAGTTGTATGACCTGAGTCAGCATACCACTATTGTCAAATACTAAAATATACATTCTTATGTACATGGTTGTTAAGGAGTCAGCAGGTGGCATTGTACAGAAACAATGCGGCACATGTTGTGCTTCCATATGATTAAATCAGTGAGCCCCAGCAAGAGAGGTAGCAATTTTTATTAAACAGAAATCTCCTCAATGGAATTTGGTAGATTTGTTTCTGATCCACAAGTAAGATTCATTGTAGCACAGGTTAAAACACTAGAATGAAACTTTACCTTTGCCAGCATTTATGGGCCAGACCTTAGAGACCCCACATTTTTCACCAATTTCTTGTTCCTTGGAGGATCTATATATTATAGGTGGAAACTTTAATGTTGCTCTAAACTGCAGACTGGACAAATCTTCATCCTTTTGGACCATAAGATTTCAACCAGGAAGTTATTGAAGAATATATGGAAGATCTTGCTTTGGTAGACATGTGAAGGGAACTGAATCTAGAATCACAAACCTACTCACTTTTTCTAACTCCCAAACAGTGCTATACATTAATACATTACTTTTTGATGACCCATAGGTTTCAGAACTCTATTCATCATATTAAATGCCAGAATATTATTATTTCAGACCATGTACCCTTTGAACTAGCAATTAACAAATCAGGGTTAAAGGCCAATAGAGTGTGGGCTATGGATCCTACAATATTTAAAGAAAAGGGCTTTATAGACACTTTATGAAATTCTACAATTGAATATTTCCAATTTAATCCAGAAGATGAAACCTCTTCTGCAGCTTGATGTGACGTCTTTGAGGCTGTAATTTGTGGATGAGTTATACAATATTCATCAACTAAGAAAAGTTTAAGTAAGCAACAAACAGAAAATCTAGAAAGAGACCTGAATCATCTTCAATCTCTCCATATGTCAAACCAAGACCCAACAATTTATAATTAGTTATTGTCAATAAATGACCAATTAAGTAAATGTACAGCACAGGAAGCAGAAAAAAACAAATTTACTTACCAGAGCAAAGTATTATGCATTAGGAAATAAGCCTGATAAAGTAATTGCTTCACAATTACAAAGAGAAAAACAACATGAAGGAATATTCTCAATTAAGGAATAGAGAACCAGACTTTAATTACAGACCCTAAAGAAATCAATAAAAATTTCCACAGCTACTACCAAAATCTGTATTCATCAGACAGAGATAAATACCCAGATGCGATTAATACCTTTTTGACTGACATTAATCTTCCAAAAATATCAATCAAAAAATCACATTAGAGGCTTCTATTACATTAGAAGAAATATTACAGACTGTTAAAACTATGACACAAGGCAAAAGCACCAGGCATACATGGCTTTCCTGTAGACTTTTATAAACGATATGCTACACTTAAAGCCCAACCTCTCCTGGAGGTACTTAATGAACCCTCCAGAAGGGGATTACCACATCATTTTATGATGCAAAATAGCTGTCTTTGCCAAAAAGATAAAACCAGAATTTGTTTCTTCATATTGCCTGATATCACTTTAAAATAATTATATGAAAACCCTATCTAAACTCTTTGCAACTTGTTTGGAAAAAGTTGCCCCAAGTCTCATTCAACATGAACAAAATGCTTTTATTAAAGGTGGAAACCAGGGAGCAAATAGTAGAAAATCGATTAACGTTATTGATATCACCAAAGAGCAAGATATTCTAATTCTCACACTAGATGCTGAAAAGACTTTTGATTGGGTCAAATGGGATTTTATCAGACAGGTATTTAAAAAATTTTGGTTTTCGACAAAACTTTATTAACTGGATTCTGATCTTGTATAATAAACTAAAAGCTGTACTACAAACCAATCAAAATATATCTCCATATTTCCATATAACTGGAGGCACCCATCATGGATGTCCCCTGTAACCCCTTCTATTTACTTTTATAACTGAACCTCTAGCAGTTGCCGTTCGGAACACTAAGAACATGAAAGGCATAAAGATGGGGTCTAATGAATATAAAATTAGCCTTTATGCTGACAATGCCCTAATTTTTTTGACAAATCAATCTGTGTCCTATGAAACATGTATGCAAATTATTAAAACACTTGGGGAGACCGCAGGGGTATAAGATCAATTGGGCAAAGACAGAGGTCCTACATCTTAGCCAATTATATTCTTCTCCAGAAATACAGTCATCTGTTTTACAACATATAAAATATCTGGGTGTCAATATAACCCCAAATTTAACTTTCCTATATAAAAGAAAATACCTACCTTTATTTAAGTCCTTATAGAAAGATTTAAGAAAATGGAAAACCTCCATCTTACACTAACTGATAGGTGTAATGTGGTAAAATGAATATATTGCCACAGCTTTTGTTTTTATTTCTGTCCCTCCCAATATCAATTCCACTGCTTTTTAAAAGACTTTGATAGGACTATTGTAAATTCCTGTGGAAGGAAAAAAGGCTAGACTTAACTAGAAAAACTAAGACTTCCCACTCAAAAGGAGGAGAATTGTGCCAAATTTCTAACTTTATTACTGGCTGCCCAGATATCAAATTCAAGATTGGTTTTAGGAGACTCTACAGATAGCTATAAACTGAATCCAATCTACATAAATATTTAGACCCTAAATATATTCTGGAATCCAAATATTATATGTCAAAGAAATAAAATTATTAAAGTTGTTAACTAAAGCAACCACATGTAAATGTTGGAAAACAATTCATAATAATATTAGTTGGCTGGATTCCTGCTCAAAATTAATTCCCATTAGCAACAATTTTGGATTCAAGCAATCAGTTATAGATAAAGGATTTAAAATCTGGCAAGTTCAATGAATCCAAAATATTGCAGATTTATTCATACAATAGGAGAAAAAATGATGTCACTTCAACAATTAATAATAAGATATCATATTCCTAAGCAACACTTCTTTAGGTTCCTACAGATAAGAAATTATATGACAGGATCCAAGGTCACACATGTACAGTACCATCCCCTGTTGCAGAGATTTTAACAAACCCGGACTTAAACTCTAAATCTCTATCAGGAATATATCATTTATTGTTAGACTATAGCGCCACAAATCTTAATCCTCTCACGACTCACTGGGAGCAACAATTTAATTTAAGACTCAGAAGAAAATTGGAAAGGCATCTTAAGTTACCCCTCACAAGAGTTTTTTTGCCTCAGAGCTTCAACATATACAGTTTAATGTACTTCACCATACATATTTAACACCTTGTAGATTACATAAATGTAATTCAGATCTGAATGATAGTTGTCCGGGATGCCTGAAAAGCCATGGCTGCCTAGAACATAGGTTTTAACATGTAAGAAATTGTACACATTTGGGGGACAAATTCTGGATATCTTAGAACTGGCTATAACATATAGAATGAATTTAGAGCCCCTACCAATTTTACTAGGAGGGAATTTGGGAAATTCTAACTGTTCAGAAGAACAATGGAAGTTACTCTCAATGGGTATCAGTATGGCTAAAAAGTGCATTTTGGTAATGTGAAAAGATAAAACCCCTCCTTTGATCAATACCTGACTTAATTTTATGACAGATCTTTATAAATGAGGAAGGATTCATTATTTCTTTAAGGATAAGGCAGCCAAATTTGAGGCTATTTGGTCTCCATTAATGAGGTATCTGTGATCCAGTACACTCCAATAAAGTAAAAACACTGAAGCCCTTCCTTCCATTACATACAAAACAAAGTCAGTGAGCCCTAGTGGTTAGCTAGCATATTGCAAGAAGAAAGGCTAGTGCACAGCGATGTCAATGACTATTCTTCATAGTTCATCACTCAAGAAAGTGACTTGACACTTGGCACCAATTCCAAAATTTCACAAAAGCTCATAAACTTCAATTTTAATTACTGATTTATTTTGGCATCTTTGGCTGCTTATAACTTTCCTAGCCTTTGAGCAAGAGATTAGAGTTAATACACACAGCCTCTTCTTTTCCATATTGTTTTTTCTTCTAGCCGGCAGCTCTTGTCTCAGAGATATACCCTGTTTGCATGGATATAGCATGATCGGCTGAACCCAGTCATCATTCAGTCAGCTACTGGATTTTTCTTCCACATGGTTTCCCTCCCACCTCTCCTGGTGGAGTAATACCTCTGTCAGCCTTGCACAACCACAGCTTCCCCTGCAGCAGCAGCAAGATCTCTGGCACAGCCACAGGGTCCATGTGTTGGTGGAACCCACTACTAACCCTCTCCATCCAAGATGCACTGTTGAGCAGCAGCTGTCTTGAACATGGCTTGCCTCCCAGCATTGTACTTCAGTTAATACTTCAGTTATAGGGCAACAGAAGGACAAGGCCCATGTAGCATATGCTGACCCCCCCACTGCTCAGTGGAAGTTACCCAACTTGCCTTTCTGTATGAAGGCATCCATCCTTGTTTGAATGTTGTCATGTTTGTTGCATTCACCAATAACCTAAGGAGCTGATTCCACAGTCTAATAGCTCTAGGTATGAATGCATTTTTCCTAAGTTCTGATTTTGCACTGATTCAACAAGTTGACTCTTATGTCCTCTGAGGTCCGTTTGATGTCCTTGTAAACCAAATCCAGTCCCTCACTTAGGACATAATCCTGTAAGAACTTAAATATGAGTAACTTCCCCCCCTTGATCACCATAGGCTCAGATCCCACAGTCCCAAGTGCTATACATATGTTAGGTTCTAACAACTCATGATATGTTTGGTGAATCTCCTCTGTACCCTATCAATCATATCTTTATCTTTCCTGAGGTGTGGACTCCATACTTGTGAACAGTAGTCCATATGTGGGCTAATATATGTCCTATAAAGGGCAACAAAACTGAACTTGATCTAGTGAAGAAGGACCTGCGGAATGCAGGTTAATAAGTGTCCCATTTTAAATGCTACCTGTTGGCAATGTGCACTAGGCTTGAGGTCATTACTCATAATCACACCCAAGTCCTTTTCAGCAGTCACTGACTTAATTGTTGTCCCATTTACTTGGTATATTTATCTACCATTATTCCTACCAAAGTGCAAGACCACACATTGTTCTGTATTCAGCTACATTTTCTGCATTTTAATTTTTCTGTCTCTGACCCCCACCCCACTAGACTTCTGTACTGTTAGCCTCTTGTTTCCCTTGGACACCACTGTCACCAAAACCCTAATCTACCCCCACTGCTAATTTCTCTTCTCTCATCCTGCTACACCTCCTTTTGACACCCACTCTCCCTCCATTTTCTCTTGTGCTGCCCCCAACCCAATTTAGCTGGCCTCTGTACTGAAATCTTTATGTGTGCTTGTAGCCTTGCCTTTCTTTCTTTCTAGCTCAGAGCCCTGAGGGGGCTCCTCCACCAAAATTGTGACTCTGGCACTGCTTTTGGCTGTCCACATCCTCTTCACCAATCTGCCCACTCCCCAGCTGCTGCTCAGGTATGCTTTGCCAGTACTAGGACCACTCAGCTTGTAATTTGACTGGTCCTTTTATGGCTGTTTCTAGTCCTCCTTTGTCTGCTACAGGCCCCTTCTGCTTGTCTATTGGACTTAGCTCTACCCTATATTTCTAGTGCTTGGCACTCCTACTGGCTCTGTTTTCTGTATCTACAGTGGCAGGCACCCCTGTATAACTGAAATCGCAACTCAAGGTACTCCTGTAACCCTCTGTATTTTTTTTTTGTTTTGTCCATTTTGTCCATTTTCCCATTAGCAAGTTATATTGTACTGCCACCAGAGGGACATAATCTTTATCTAAAGCAATCCCTGCCTGTTGCTCATATAGATATCTTCCTAAACTACAGCTCCCCCTACATCTGATCAGCCCCCCTGTGCTCCCTGCTTACAAATTCTTCCTGTTCCTAAATCAATTATTCATCTGCCTTTATGAACAATGCATCCCCTACTCTCCTTTCTCTTCCCCTTGTTCTGCTCATATCCCTCTCTTTACCACCTCCATCTGCTCTCTACTCACCTATTTTAATAACTCTCCCAACCAGAGCAGTTACTATCTCCAGTCCCCTACCAAATCCTGCTATCACTCCCTCCCCACCATTTCAAATATGGTCTCACTCTACCACTATTCCTCATGCAGCTTTGATACCACTTTCACTGTGGTTCTCCACCTCCTTCTTCCTCTCTGATCCACACCCTTCTCCTCAAAACACCCAACCTCCTTGCCAGCCCCTTCAAAATCCCCAAGCTCCACTTTCTCATACTCACCCTCCTCTTGCTCTCCACCGAGATATCCACTCCAACCCAGGCCATATTGCTCCTTGCTCCTCTGGTGCTTCCTCCTCTACTACCTCCCCCGCTCTCTTCTCTCCCTCAGCCCTCCCAAAGGGCTTAAGATCCTACATCTAAACACCAACAGGTTGTTGCAAAAATTTGACCAGATTCAGACCATGGTGTGCACTCTAAAACCAGACATTCTAATCATCTCCAAAACTTGGCTAAAGAGCACTATCATTGACCACTCAGTCTCCTTCCTGGCTACTCACTGCTAAGTCAAGACCATGCTGGAAGGGGTGGTGAGTAGCCATTTATGTCCTAGCCTTCATCCAATATTTCATCATCTACTCATCCTCCAATCTTGAGACCCATGATGCCCTAGCTATCCATGTGACCATCCCCTTCACTCTCCCAATCTTTGTAGCTGGCATATACTGCTGCCAAATGTCCATCCTTCTGTCGCACTAGACCTCCTAACCTCCATCACTTCCCTTGCTCACTCTGGGGGATTATTCATCCTAGGTGACTTCAATATAAATTGGCTGTCACCTAAAACTACTAAAACTAAAAATGAAATTGGAGCCCTAAACCTCTCTCTACTGAGCTCCGAAACCACCTGCCCAAACCACAAGACACAACAACACTCCCTACTCGACTGGGCCCTTTCCTCCCACCCCCACCACGTCATCACCTCTGGCATCCTCCCCAATGCTCTCAGTGACCACAACCCAATATTCATAGTTAGGAAGTCCACAAAATTAAATCACCACACAAAACCATACAATTATGTTCTTTCAAGTCTCTTGACCCAGAACCTCTCTTGAGTAACCTTGCCACTTCTTACTGGTCCCCTCCGTTCTTCTTCCCCTGAGTCGATAAGGTCCTTGATTACTTCAAAGAAGTCTTTCTTGTAAACTGGAATGCCTTTGCCCCACTCAAACAAACCAGAGTCAGAGGTAACAACTAACCTTGGATAACCCTGAACTTCTGACATGCCTCAGGGCTAGAGATCGAGCCTGGAAGCATCATAAAGCTACCCAGCATCCTAGTGACCTCAGAAACACTTGCACCAGGGCTACAAGGTTAGCTAAGTCTGAATATTTCAAATCTGTCTTTATCACCAACATAAATTCCCTTCAAAATTCTGGAAGGTGGTCCACACCCTATTTACCCCCTCATCTCCCCTATCGCCTCCGGTACTTAGTAAATAGCTCACTAGTGTCCAACTCACCAGCTGTAGCTGCAGGAATTTAACTCCTGCAATACCTCCTGCACCACTGAGATTCTGAAATCCCTCCTCTCCTACCCTTCCTCTTCCACATCCTCTACTGGTGTGCCCCCTCCACCACTCTCCCACCTTCCCTTTTCTTTCACTACTGTAACTCCAAGTGATACCCTAAGTGCCATCCTCACCATCAACCCTTCTAAAGGTGCCTCCCCTGATGGCCTTGACTCAAAACTCCTTTCCCTCTCTGCTTCAGCCATTGCCTACCCCCTCTCAATAATCTTAAATATCTCATTCTCTACTGCCTCAGTCCCCTCTACATGGAAACATGCTGTGGTCCTCCCTCTACCCAAAGGGGGTGACATCTCATCCCCTGGCAGCTATCGCCTCATTTCTCTCCTCCCTACCCTTGCTAAACTTCAAGAACAAATTGTCCTCTCCCAACTCACCTCTTTTCTATCTGACACCTCCTTTTTCACCCCTTTCTAGTTGTAACACTGTTTGTAACACCTGCCTACAACTGTATGTTAATGTTGATCTTGTAACTTGAATGTTTAACGTCTTTCCTATTGTACCCTTCCTGCCAGGTCACACCGGGAGATGAGCGACTTGTTGCTCAGTGTGCCTTCCTGGTGAAACATTTCAATAAATAAGTGAATAAATAAAATGTCTTTAGTGTTAACCCATTTACCTGTTTTTGAGATCATTGAGCATCATATTTCTCTGGGCTTCATTGTCCACTATTCTCTTAAGTTTGGTATCATCATTAAACTCTACTAATTTGTTGTTACTTGTTACAGTCAGGTCACTAATGAATATGTTAAAAAGCAGTGGTCCCAGGACAGAGCTCAGGGGTACCCCACCACTGGTCATAGCATCCTCAAGGGAAATTATGCCATTAATTCTTATGGCCTGACTTCTATTCACCAGCCAGCTCTGAGTCCATTTTATTTATTTATTTATTTGTAAAATCAGTTTACAACCTTTGAGCCAGAGGCTCATTTCCAAAGGTACTTCATCACATAAAGACATACATTGTGTTTTTGGTTACATAGCGTAGGTTTGCAAAACAATAGGCGTTCAACAGAGGCGCCACGTCACACTGTGGTCAGACAAATACATTTGGGTTACAGGGTACATGTAAGTTGAGAACAGGTGTTACACAAGTTGGTATCAATAGTGAGCAATCTAATAGGCAAACACTGAAACAGCTGGTACTGGCCAGGTTAAACATAGGCACGGTTTACAGGGAAGTGGTGGTGGGGATGGCTAGGTGGAGAGCCACCCCGGAGGGCGTTGTCAAGAGAAGTAGAGGTGGAGGCTACTTTCAGAGACAGGAGCAGTTATGAGTGTTGATGATGTGGTTTTGAAGGGTGGTTTTGAACTTAGAGATGGTGGTGGCATTGGAGATGGGGGCAGGGAGAGAGTTAAACCAGGTTGGGGCTCTATAGCAGAAGGACCTCTGGCCATGGCTGGTTCTTGATCTGGGGACCATTAGAGTGGTCTTGTTGGAAGACTGTGTTGCAATAGTGGGAGGGCTCTGGTGGATGGATGCCATTACCCCAGGGGGGGGGAGCCCGAGTAGGGGTTTTTTTGTGAGGAGACAGGTTTGGTATTGGAGCGTTCATCCAGGGTAAGCAATTTAGCCTCAACATACAGCTGACAGGTGTGGAGTGAGCCTGGGGCACCAGTAATCAATCTGCAGGCTTTGTTCAGGTTAAGTGAATTTTTTGAGTGCAGTGGTGTCGGCAGCACCATAGACTGGTAGGCCATAGTCTACAAGGGACAGAACGGATGATGTAACAGCGAGCGGAGAGCATTTGGGGAAGGCAGGTTCTATGGCGGAAGAGAATGCCCAAATGATGTTAGTGGCGGATGTTAGGGCATCGAGTGGTTATGAAATGTGAGGGCTGAGTCGAAGGTAACCCCAAGGTATTTGTAGGAGCAGACTTGTTCCAGTGGCTGATTGGTACTTGGAAGGATATAGAGTGGGTGGTTGCTAGCTTTGTTTTGGGGTGGGAAAAGAGCATAGCTTTGGTCTTTTAAGATTGATGACGAGTCTGCACTCCTAAACCAGGCTTGGCACTGTTGAAAGACTGCTGTAGGGTGTCCTGGAGGAGGGATTGTGGTGGGTGGCAAAAGGACAGCGTCATCTGCATACAGTAGAATTTTGCCAGGGCATGCACTGGGCAGGGTGTTCATTTAACCAGGCGTACATCCACTTTTATGGTTAGAAATTTATTTACTAATATGTTATGAGGGAGGGCATCAAAAGCCTTCCTGAAATCCCAAAACAGCACATCCACCCCTTTCCCTTGGTCTATATTAAAGCAAACAAACTCATAGAAGTTTATTAAGTTGGTAGTACATGACCTATTTATTCATGAATTCATGTTGTGATATATCAGATAACCGCCTACTCAGCAGGTCATTAACTAATTCATCCTTTATGATACTCTCTATTAACTTGCCCACTATGGACATTAAGCTAATAGGACTGTAGTTGCCAGGATTAGCTTTACTGCCTTTCTTATGGAATGGTATTATAATGGCACTAAGCCAATTAGTGGGTACTCAGGCATTTGAAATAGATCTACTCCCAATATTTGCTATCCAGGGAGCAAGGGCTGGTGCTAATTTTCTCAAGGGTTTGGGGTGCAGGCCATCAGGCCCAGCAGATTTATTTATCTTGAACCCTGACAGCTTAGTGAAAACCTTTTCCAGTGTCATCAGCTAACTTATTTTACCACTGTTATTTATTGGCTCGCAAAGTTTCTTTAGGGTATTGGCAGCATTCTGTACTGAGCAAAAATATTTGTTAAATTCTGTGGCCATCATCTGGGGAGAATTGTATGGAATGCTGTACATTATAAGGGGATAAACAACTCTGTCATTCCCCTTTTCTCATTGATATATGAATAGAAGGCCTTGTGATTATTCTTTGTGTTGGCTAACTTAAATTCTGTCATTGCTCTTGATTTCTTTAGTTCACATTTAAGTTGCTTCAGTATACTTTTATAGTTCCTAATGTTAGTTGGTGTTGGCTTCCATTTCATCCTGTTATATTTTACCTTTTTCTTAGAGATAAGCCTTCTAATCATATTGTTAAACCATAAGGTTTCTTACCTGTATTGTTGTAAACCTGATTTGTAGGAACATATTAAGCCTCCATAGATGAAATTATAGTAATCAGCTTATCCCAGGCTTCCTCTCTATTTAATTTACCCACTATAGTCACAGTCCATTTTCTTAATTCATCCCTCATAGCTGAGAAATTAGCTTTGCATAATTTTTATACATTGTCATCCCTTAGTAGTGAGTTTAGATCTGTTTATGTCAAAGCTGATAATATTGTCATAACTATTACTAAGTGGAGGGCAGCCTCAACACTTTTGTAGCCTCACTGGTATTAGACAATACATCCAGTATATTCTCTCCCTTACTTCCTGAGGTCACTTCTGAGGCTTGGACATCAGCATGGCAGTGTGATGCTCTACTGCTGGGCCATGAGGATGGCCTCAAAGCCTAACAATTAGAGTCAATGAATCTATTAAAATTGGTGATATTCTGTTCTCTAGTTTTAAAGTTTTAGGGTTTAAAATACTGCAGTTTACATATCTGTGAAACATAATTTTAAAATGTCTGATGTTTGGAGGCTTATAACTCAGCAACCTTTAAAGACAAAGATTTTAAACTTGGTACACTGATGAAGGGACCGTGGGAGAGTCTTCCTGTCAATTTTAATTTGGACAAATGCTTTTTAATTTAGACAGAAATAACTAGAATTGCAATTTTGACATTTTGTGAAATTACACGGAAGCAAAATCATAATTTTGCCAGAATTTGACCAGCAGAAGATACATTTCACCCAGCCCTACAAAGAACCTCAATCCACAGCCAGATACCTCAACTACCAAGAAATAAAACTACCATCACTGCAACTAAATCAGATTGATTGCTCATGCCTCTCTGGATGTTTAGTACCCTGGACACTTGTCTCCCCTCACTTGGACCTGTGGGATCAGCTGTGATTTAATTAATAATATGTCCCAGTGGTTGCGCGAGATAATGACTGGTGCCTGGGCTGCAGGACTGTACTCATACTCATAGGTACACAGAGCTGTGTCTGTCCTCATCCACTTGGAAACATGTACCAAGGTATCCTGGACAGTGAGGAGTTGTACAGGTTACTGGTGAACTATTCTAGATGGCTTTCTATGTTTCACTGATTTTTCATGGTGTCCTTCAGGGAGGTGTTGGCAAATCCTGGGGACACTGTCACTGGCCAATCCAACCTCATGATCAGGCCTAAATGCACCTGTTACCTCTAGTAGCACAATTTATTGCAGCCCACATGCACGGCAGCCTTGCAACTGCATGTGTGCCAACCATAACTCCACTCTTAAAAGGGTAACAATTGAGGGGATGTGGGGCCAAGTTGATTAAACCATAAAGTCCTCGACTACTGCTGCCAAGAGCCAACAGACAAACTGACTGCGAGTAGTCAGTATTTCTACATTATAAGGGGAATGTGTGTGGGGAAGGCAGACGCTCATTACTTAGTGGGGGAGAGGGCCTGGGGCAGGCACTCATGCAAGCAACCCAGCTGCAGTTGTACTAAACAATGTATAGAAGCTAGCCACTGAAAATAAGTTGAGTTTTCCTACATCAGCAGGTTCCATGGGGAGTACCAGTCATGGTCTGAAAGAGGCCGTGCTCATGGGGGAATGACAAGTGTGACACCAACACCTCCTGGTGGAAGGGACACAAACACTACACATCCCAGCTCAGTATGGGACACTCTACCAACATTATGCCACTGGAGGAAGATTCAGCACCCCAGATTTGAAGATCTGTAGCTCCTACCACACCCTGGATGAGGCACCTGAGGTAGGAGCCAACTACAAGGTCAAGCACTGGTGTCACACAGAAGACTGTCTCCCTCTGCCGGAGATAGCAAACAAACTCATTCTAGCTTCTCACTGCTATCACAGCAGGGTGAAGCAATCCAGACACTAGAGCCTTCACAAATCTATAGAAGTTGGGGGAATACAGTAAGGACCCCAAGCTCTCCTTACATGTCTTTATCCACTGCCTGCTCTCTCAGAGCACCTAAGGGCAAACCCTCCAATCCTTTATTGGGTCAAGTGTGCATATACTAGGCTGAAAGCTGCATAACCTGATAGTAGAGCAGGCTATCCCCAGAACTATTTGGCAGTATTATGGGTAGTGGCTAGGACCTCAGATACCCCTCAGGATGGTACCACTAGGTACTACTGACCCCAACCCATGGGAGTGCATTCCCTGGAAAGGACCCTATCTGCTATTCAAACAGTGGTCCCCAGAGGACATACAGTCTTCCTGTCCCCTCCCACCTTAAACTGAGAACTGCTGGAGGCCCCTCAACATGAGCCATTACCTCCTGGCAGATTTCTACCGGGGCTATGAATTGCCTTTAGTTTGAAAGCTGACCCACAGTTGAGTCCATTTGGACTACAATTATCCCCAGTACCCCAGACAGTTGCTTCCCAGAGTACCGTGTTTTTTTCTTGTTACACTTACTAGATGTTAACTTACTGCTGCACTACTAACGTTCTCCCAGGGGTAGAGACCTTTCTCCCTAGTTCAGGCCCTCTACCATGTAGAGGGTGCACTACATTGGAAAAAGGTCATATCTGCACTGTACAAATGTGTTTGTGAGTAGCTGGTAGAGCAATGGGCACCTGTCGGGGGCAAAGGCGAGTAACTTACCTGCTTATATTATCTATAAGATAAAATGGGTGTTTCCACTATACATCTGTGCTCATGGAATGTAAATGGACTTACAAACCTGATCAAGCATGAATAAATGCTATATTGCAGCAAGAAAATGAAACCACATCTTGTGTTCCTCCAGAAGTCACATCTTACTTCCACAAAACACAACAAGCTACTGAAGCTAGGTTTCAACATTGAATATTCCTCCTTGTATCAGGAGGAACACAGACAAGGGGTTGTTGTAATTGTCCCCAGACAACTAATTCAAGGAGCAGTGGGTCTGGTGAGACCCAGAGAGTTCATTGGTTCTGTTACATGGTACCGTACATGTTCAGGAGGTTACCCCGGTGAACTTATATACAGTATAACCCCTGGAGCTAACACTCCAATCATCTAGCACTTGATGGGTTGGATTAAATATTTCACCAAGGAGATTTTACTCATGGCAGGGGATCTGAATATGACCCAGATCCCCTTTCCTGGCTTCTCTAAATAGAACCCAACTAATCATCCCAGCATCCCATGAATACTTCAGAAGGCTCACACAGGAAATCAGACAGGCTAATGCCTGGCAGACATTGCACCCCAGACAGAGAGGCTGCTCCTATTATTCACAGGTACATGGTAACTACTCCAGGATAGACTATTGATGAACACAGGTGGAGCATCTCTCTATGGTTACGTGTTGCACCATCAGAGATATATTTCCCTCGGATCATACCCCAGTCAATTGGTACTGGGATTTTGAACTCGAGAAAAGGTCAACTCACTGATGACTAAATACATTCTTATTGTACTCTCCCTCCTTCCATACTTATATGGAAGAAAAACTTGAGATACTGCCAGAGAATCCTGAAAATGTCACCAAGCTCAGAATCCAGTAAAAGCCACCTCATACAATACTTTTGTCTTATGAAGAAGCATAAACAGGAATGTAGGCATACTCTCAAGGAAATCCTGCATTTCCTTCAGCAGGTGCACCAACAGGGGGGGACCAATCACCCCATAGCTTGCAAAGGTCAGAGCTGACCAAGACAAATTAATTCTTGGACACACCAAAATAGCACTCACCTTCTTGTGTCATCACTTTTATGAAACGGAGGCTAGATCCACCCAGCTGGTGGCATATCAGCTGAGGAAGCAATAAAAAAGTACCATAATCACTGCATTGATACATCCTACAACTGGTACATGCCTAACAAAGGTAAGGTAGCATGTGAATGTGGCGAGGTAATAAGGGTGAATCAATAACGGCAAAGGCAGAATAGTGAAAGATTAAACGGCGACATACAATTAAGGGTGAATGGGTGGAAATGGCTACTATGGTGTAATAGTCAACCCCTGTGTCAAGGAGTGCCTCAGAGTAGGATATATTTAGAAATAGCAGGGGGGCTGGGCATTGGAATATGTGCTGGAATCACTAATGATGATGGTCACCATGATTTTAGTGCTCCGTTAACGTATTCACCCTTTCAGTTTCGTAGTCTTGACGTTCTCCATTATTTATTCACCTTTATCACACAGAGCCCACAGGTAGAGAGATAGCACAGGTTTTCAGGCCTAGTATGAATTCTTCTATACCCATAGTCCTCCCAAAATAGGAGCTAGTAGATTCATTCTTGTAGCACCTTTGGCTGCCTTTACTGCAAGCAGTGGAGCCAAGTTACCAAACCCCATTACCCAGGAGGATCTGGACCTGGTGATATATACATCTAAATTGTGAAGGCACCAGGGCTGGATAGCCATGGTTCAGAGTTCTATAAAACCACTAGAGAACTCATGATCTCTCCCTTACTAGCTGCTTGTAATGAGTTTTCAAAGGATGGAACCCACTCATCCTAGGGACATGCCACAGTAACAGTTGTTCCTAAACCGCAGAATCTCCTGCTTTGCCCATCCTATCACACGATATTGGTGCTCAGCACTGACTATAAGCAATTTATGTCCAAAATGGCTAAACAGGTCTACAGATTCCTCCCTACCCTCATACATAGAGATCAAACAGGTTTCGTCCAGTCCTGCAGTCAGGCAGCTAGTCTTGGAACTCACTCAGGATGGAGCAGTCTTAGACCTAGTACCCTCAAACACAGATGGTGAGAGGATCTTGGATTTAGAGTGGGTAGCCATCTGAGAACAAGTGACCACCAGACAGTGTGGTTCACAATAAACACAACCATAGAGTCAAGTCATACAAAAGCAAATGTACTGTACTTTTGGAGGGCTGACTATGTAAAATGGGAGAAGTGCCTAAGGAATGCACTAGCAAAAGGCAGGAGGAGGTGGTGGAATAATGGGGAAAATTAAAACTGCCATCACAGAGGCAAAAAGCCTTTGTGTGAAGCCAATAATTAAAACAAAGGGAAAAACCACTATGGTTCTCAAAAGAGGTGGCAAGGAAGGTTAGGGAGAAAAAGTTAGCATTCAGAAAGTATAAGGTATCACAGAAGGAGCTGGACAGAGAACTGTACCAGTTAAAGTGGAAGGAAGTGGGGAAGATTGTCATAATAGCAAAGGCCCAAACCAAGGAAAAGATAGTCAACTCAGTAAAGAAGGGGGACAACATATTTTATAGGTACATTAGTGAGCAAAGAAAGACCAAGGGAGGGATAGTGAGGCTTAATAAAGGGAATGGGGGTGGGCAGAGGGTGACAGTGAAAAGACAGAGATACTAAATGAATATTTTTGCTCAGTATTCACAAAAGAAGAGGAGGAGCGGGACGTACCTAAACCAAACAATAGAAGCACTCTGGAAAGGGGGGGTTGATACCATCCATTCACAGAAGAAAGGGTCCTGAAAGAAATCCAAAAACTCAAGGTGGACAAGCAATGGGGCTTGATGAGATTCACCCCAGAATTCTAAAAGAACTAAGGGGAGAACTAGTGATACCACTGACTACTCTTTTTAACAAATTATGGGAAAAGGGTGTGGTACCTGAGGACTGGAGGAGGGCGGATGTAATTCCCCTTCACAAAAGTGGGAGCAAGGCAGAGGCAGGAAACTACAGACCTGTTAGTTTGACCTCAGTGGTAAGGAAAATGATGGCATCACTTCTGAAAGAAAGAATAGTTGAGTATCTAGAGGCCAGCAGGGTACACGACCCAAGGCAGCATGGATTCACAGAGGGAAGGTCATGTCAGACTAGTAGATTTCTTTGACTGGGTGACCAAGAGTAGACCAGGGAGGGGCTGTGGACATAGCCTACCTAGACATTAGCAAGGCATTTGACACAGTCCCACACAAAAGATTAATAAACAAGTTAGCCAGCCTGGGAGTGAGTCCCAGAGTGGTAGCCTGGGTAAAAAATTGGCTTGACAACAGGATCTAGAGGGTAATAGTAATCGGAGTCCACTCCAAAGAAAGGAGGTTACTAGGGGACCGCAGGTTTTATACTGGGGCGGTCCTCTTTAATGTCTTTATAAGTGACATTGCAGAGGGACTGGAAGGAAAAGTTTGCCTTTTGCAGATGACACAAAGATCTGCAACAGGGTTGATACACAAGGAGGGTGGAAAGATGAGAATGCACTTGGCAGGTTGGAGGAATGGTCAAAGGTATGGCAGCTTAGATTCAATGCAAAAGTGCAAAGTAATGCACCTGGGGAAAAAAACAGGGAAGAGTACACAATGGGAGGGGGCTACTAACAACAACAAAAATGGAAAGGGACCTGGGGTAGTCATATCAGATGACCTAAAGGTAGGCAGGCAATGTGAGAAGGCAGGAAGGAAGGCTGGGGGGATATTGGGATGCATAGGGAGAGGCATCACCAGTAGGAAACATAAAATTGTCATCCCTCTGTACAGACAGTTGGTGAGACCCCATCTGGAGTACTGCATGCAGTTCTAGAGACCCGAGGCCCAATTCACAAAGCTTCTGGCATGGCGCAAGGGGCTTGCACCAAAAAGAATGGTGCAAGGTGCACCATGCGCCAAAAGATACACCAAGAGTGATTCTCAAAGGCAGCCTGCATCAAATGCAGGCTGCCTACTCCAAACAGGGCCTGTGCCTCCCCTGCACCTAAACATGGGCTGCGATCTGGTGCTAGGGGCATGTGGCAGATGCAAGCTGCCACATCCCTAAATGTGATTCACAGAACTCCTCCAGAAGAGCGACCTTCTAGGTACCCTTAGACCAGCCAATTTTGTACAGGTGGTAACGGGATTGGATGGTGCTATGTGATGAGGCGATTGCAGGATGGTGACCTGTGGAGAGCAACAATCCCCAGGGTGACTAAAAACATAATGTGACTTAATGCGGGGGGCTTTGCCCCTCGCGCCCCCCACACCCCCTTTACTTAGGATTCCTACTCCAGGGGTGGCACAACTCAGGGAAGAAGGAGAAATCCCGGGTCACCTGAATTGTCAGCACCATTGTGCAGTCAACCTTGTGATCAGTCACCCACATACAGTTGCCCACATCACAGGCTATCAATTCTGATCACCAGGGGTGGGGACAAGGTTGCTTGCCCTGTCCACAGGAGCTTCCGCCACACCTCTCCCATGCACTTGTCATTTGTCACATGGAAAAGGTTGCCACAAGTGTGGGCACTTAGGCCTGGGGACCCATCCTGTACCAGAATCTGGTGCAGGGTTCCTGGTGCATGGGGCTTCAGTGCAAGTTGCTGTTTGCCACAGCTTGCTCTGGACGCAGCCCTCTTTGAGAATTGGGTCCCCCATCTTCACAAGGACATAGACGGGATGGAGGCAGTCCAAAGGAGTGCAACCAAAATGGTGCTGGGTCTGCACCAGAAACCATACAGAGAGAGACTAAAGAAGCTCAATATGCATACCCTCGAGGAAAGGAGGGAGAGGTGGGACATGAATCATGATAGAAACTTTCACATACCTCAAGGGAATCAACAAAGTCCAAGAGTGTAGCATCTTTTAGAGAAAGAGGTGTGCAAGAACAAGGGGGCACAATTTGAAGATAGAGGGGGGAATAGCTCAAGAGCAATGTGAGGAAGTATTGTTTCACAGAGAGGGTTGTGGACGCATGGAATGGCCTCTCGAGGAGATCATGGGGTCAAAACAGTGGGGGAATTCAAGAATGCATGGGACAGACATAAGACAATTATAGTGAGGGGTAGGAGGAAGAAGGCTGTTGGTTAACTAGGATCTGCATCTTATTGAATTGGTAGGGAAATGGGCAGGCTGGGTGGGCCAAGCGGTCCTTATCTGCCGTCAAAGTCTATGTTTCTATATTTCTGCACAACAATAGATAACATCCACCAAACTACATGTACAGTTCACCAGATGCAGTAATCTCAAACCCCGTCCCTACTGCTGAACCTTGGCACTGAAAAGGGCTTTGATCGGGTCTCCTGGCAGTTACTATTGTATATTCTGTCTTGGGAAAGATCAGATTCCCGGCATCATTTATACACTCCTGCAAAGGCACTATCAATCCCCCAGGGTTTGCATGAAGGTCAGCAGACGCCATTCCACAGACCTTCCCCTCTTCAGGGGGACCCGCCAAGTCTGCCCTATGTCTCTTCTTCTATTCATGATTTACACTGAGCCTTTGGCTTGGGTTATTTGAGAGGCCACTACATTCCAGGGCATATCAGGAGAAGGGGTGGAACACAGCATCACCCTGTGTGCAGATGATGTGTTGTTATATCTGAGGGATCCAGAAGAGGCACTTCAGCAGTATTTCAACTACTAAAGCAGTATGGAGAACTGTCGGGCTATCACCTAAATACATCAAAGATGGAAATGTAATGTTTTGACTTTATCCTCCCCCAGGCCTCCCCAAGCCATCCATGAGACCTACACATTCTGCTGGGACTTACTAAAATTAAAATATTTAGGAATATATGTAGCCCACTCCCCAACCACAACATACTGGGACAACTATATCCCACTTGACCCGGCCATTCTTTGTGATCTTCTAAGATGGGGTACATTACAGCTTTCCCTAACCCATGGGTAGAATATGTACATATGATCACACTACCCAGTGCAGTGTATTTCTTTCAAAATGTCCCCTTATGTCTCACCTCAAATTGCTGGAGAGACTGGAATAAGGACATCACTTGGTTTATATGTGTGGGCCAAAGATCATGCATCAAAATGCAACACCTTTCTTAGCTAAAAAGAGAGGGGGAATTGACCTCCCCAAACATACAGGCTACTAATTGGCTTCCCACATGCACTTCCTTCTCTGATGTCATTTAGGTGGTGGCATGCTACATGGATGAATACAGAGCATGCCCTATTTACAAACCATCAATTCATGCAGGTTCATCATTGAATGACAAACACAGAAGAAGTGAATGGACTAAATCCCAGGCTGTGGCACTAGGTGAAAGTTTGGCATTCCACTGGAAGAACATTATACCTTATACCATTTCTCCCCTCACTATGCCAAATAATACAACTGGAGGACTGTGCCCCCCCCCCAATTGGCTTGACCATGGGTTCAAGAAATGGGAGAGATACACTTTACAGTATATTTATCAAATGTGCCAGTGGTCACACATACTGTCCTCTCATGACTTCCAGGCCCACTATCATCTCTGTAGAAGAGAGCTCTACTGCTACCATACATGCAGTTATGACATTTCATCACATCCCTCTCATTTGGTGCCCAGACTCAAGTCTGGTACCCTGCACTCATGACCTACTATATAGCTGTCATTAAAATTAGGACTAGGTGACGTATGATCTTGCAGCTATATCAGGCCTTATAATCCACCTCTGCTAAAAATTCAATGGATATAGCTCTAAAATAGGTGGAGGAACTGAATACCCCCATAGAGGAGGACACTTGGGCTATAGCATGCTGAGCATCAGCAAGGGTCACCAGTTTTCATCAACAGACTAGAGTATGCCTGGAAACAACTCACTAGACTTTTCCAACCCCTGTGATAATGACCCATTATCTACCCACACAGGATCCAAATGCTGGAGAGGTTGCATAGAAATAAGGGCCACAAATGCACATATCATGTGGACTAGTCCATGCCTGTAGCCCTTCTTCCAGTCCCTGGAGATGGAGCTGCAGGAACTCTTTAGCAGAACAAACCCTCTCACCCGTCATTGTACATATTAGTGCAGTATCATAGAGGCCTCAGGGACCCCAGCTCATGCTATTTATTGGGAATCCTAATCAAGGTTGCTAAGTAAGCCATAAAAAAATTGTTGGCTTACCACAACTATCCCAGATATAACTACCTGGAGGACTCTGGTAAAGCACATTTACCAAATGGAAAAAATAATGCACCCCCTTATCAACCAAATATAGGTATGCACCTCTCAGTGGACAGTTGGTTGCTTAATACCATGGGCAAGGATCCAAACCTAACCCCCTGATATCTCCATTTTGAGCACAACCACCCTATCAATTTCTTCTCATCAGGTAAAGTGTGCCTGAGAACAACTCACACTTCAGTATACAGTACGAATTCACCCATATCAGTGCCACAGTCATTTTGTCGACACTGATATGGGCAAATCCAGCATTTCTGTACCTTGCATTGCAGCTCCGGGATGTGGAGCGCCAAAGCCTTATCCTGAAAAAAGTCATGATTTGGGGGTGCTTTATCCCCAGCACCCCCACAACTAAATAGAATCTCCTCCACATGAGCTTGCCCTGAGAGGGGCAGAAATTATGTGATGCAAAAGGCAGCATAACTGAGGGATGATCTAAAATCAAGTATACTACACAAGGTAATAGGAGACAACAACACAGCTTGCCAGAGGAGCTCCTTCCTCTTCTATTAGGGGTCATCTCATCCAGGCCATACACAAGGGATAAACTGCAGTTAATATAGCATGGACATGCAGCAGTATTGCATCTGTGTAGCAATTGCACAGCACAACTGAAGTCCACAAGGCAACCACCCAATGATGTTTCTTACATGGGGTGAGGGACAAGTAACCAAATACAGCCAATTTTGGCCGTGTATGAATGTGTGAAATGAAGAGTCCCAAACTGAATGTACTTTAGTATTTATTGCTACTACAATATACTGTACTGATCATGAAAATTTAATTGAAAATGAATTTGAAAAAGCATGCATTGAGTCACATGAAACAGTTTCAGGGGATTGTCTCCCATCTTTGTGTGGACCTGATAGACCCTGTGGTTGCTGGGATTGACCGGAGTTCACTTGAGAGTAGGGTCTTTCCTGGGGCTTGAAAGAGGCATTGGTTAGACCACTACTGAAAAACCTTCATGGACCTGGAGTGCCTCAGCAACTACAGGCTGGCCCTCAGACCTCCCATTTTATTGAAGGTGCTGAGAAAGTGGTGGCCATTCAGCTAGGGATGTGTCCTGCCTCCTCTTCCACTTATGAGTGCTTCCAGTCTGGGTTAAGGTCCTGGCACAGCACTAAGACTGTACAGGTGAGGGTTCTGAATGATCTTCTAATGGCAAGGGATAGAGGAGAGTGCACCATCTTAGTCCTCCTTGATCTCGGCTGCATTTGACACCGTTGATCATGAGGTGCTGCTGGACCACCTACAGAACTGGGTTGGACTGTAGCAGTCTCAACTGGTTCAGGTCCTTCCTCAGACAGGGTACAAAGGGTAATGATGGGGTTAGCCTCATCTAACCCGATGCTACTGTCCTGTGGTGTTCCGTAGGGGTCGGTTCTGATGCCCTGTTTGTTCACGGTTTATATGCTTCCATTGGGAAACATTATCAGGTAGTGTGGGCTGGGTTTTCATTGCTATGCCAATGATACCCAGCTATACCTGTCCTGTGCACCTGGAAACCAGATGGTGGATTCGGTGATTAACAACTACCTGGAGGAGATTCAGAACTGGATGTCACACAATTGGTTAAGACTCAAGACAGATAAGATGGAGGTACTAGTGGTAGAGCCAGGTCATCATTGTGATGGAAGGGGACTTGGAGAGCCCCCAGGGTTAGTCCTAGGTGGTGCTGCCCTGGTTCCCTCCAATCAGAAAAAGGATCTGGGCATGGTCCTTGATGATGGTCTGATGCTTGAGGCTCAGATGCTGGCCATTGTCAAGAGTGGTTTCTACCACCTGAGGAATATCACCCGGTTCCGAGCCCTTATACCATCTGATGACTTGCCCACCCTGTTGCATGCCTTCATCATGTCCAGGTTGGATTACTGCAATGCCCTGTACCAGGGGTTATCTGGAGGCAACCTCTGTCAGCTGCAGCTGGTGAGAATGTGGTGGCAAGGCTGTTGATGGGTGTCAAGAAATCTGACTATGTCACACCTGTTCTCTGTGAGCTGCACTGACTGCCAGTGAGGTGGAGGATTGCTTTCAAGGATAGGTTGCTAACCTATAAAACCCTGCATGGGTGTGGGGACAGCTTACCTGCAAGACCTTTGATTCCTCATTGGCTGTCTTGGACTCTTCTCTCTCTGAGGATGGTCTCCTGGTGTTTCCAGGACCAGGTTGCGGTAATCTGGCAACAGGACATTCTCAGTTGCCATGCCAGCCCGTGGAACTCTTTACCCCAACATCTCTGGGAGGCACCCTCAGTGGAGGCTTTTAAAGGGCTCTAAAAACACTGCTCTTTGAGCAGGCGTTTAATTGATTTGATTTCCTAAATACTATCTTGCTAATATTAATTATGGCCAAACGTATTTGATCTGTTATTAACTGCTTTATTGAAGCTGCTAAATGCTGAATGTGGGATAGGTAAAACTGTTTTAATGTTAGTCTTAACTTCATATGTTATTTTATGTGTTGTTATATTGTTAAGCACTCCGAGCCTCCGGGGAGGAGTGCTATATAAATAAAGCTCCTATCCTATCTTCTCCTATCCTCTCTGTCAGCCAGTTTGTTGCTTTTAGTAAACATGAATCCCAGTTTTAACAAATAAGTTAGATGGGGTTCTTTGAACAACATACAAGTATTGACAAAATGGCAAGTGGTTTAGTGGCTAGTTTTCTACTGTTACTGTGAAGTTTTCACTGGGGCACCCACATCCTTGATGTCAGCTTTTCATGACTGTGTACTCTGTCATCTGTAGAATTGCAGAATGATTGTTTAAATTGCAGATTAATGTATGATATTGCAGTTTGAATTCCACACTAATGTCATTCTGACGCTCATGTGTATTATTCCATAATTAAGCCAGGAAATGCTGTAAAACAGTGTAAACATTTGAGGTATACATTCAGAGGATTCAGATTTCACCAAAGTTAGAATCTGTAAAATTTCACAACATTTTTGTAAAATCAGAATTCCAGTTTTAGCACAGCACTGTCCATCAGTTATGTATTCAAAAATCAGGGAATAATATCATTAGATAGACCTAGTTACACTAGCTTGCTCAATAGAAGCCAACATTGGTCAATAAGGTCAAAGGTTTTAGCTGAATTAATATATTATTTATTACCAGATTCAAACTGCAGGAAGGTTCATTGACTCAATTTCTTGTTGAGAAGAATGACCTGATTGACGAAAGATAAGAACAAGATGATAAAGTGCAACATATGAAACACACTTGAGCAATAACAAACACTGGAAAAGGACGAGAACAAATATTGACATAATAGATAGGGGATGTGCCATGAGCTGCATGAAAATTAATGATTTATTTTGAAGAGGGTTATGAACTCTACTGCCCTCACAAGTGGTGGAGTCAAGTGAGGTTCACAGGGGTCATTCTCAGTCATTCAAAATACATTATTTATTTTCATGCAGTCCATGGCATGTGCCATGCCATTTACATTTTGAGAGGGAGGGTTCTAATGTAGTGTTGGCAGGTCTGGAGAGAATGCTGGTAAAAATGGATGATTCTACCCAGAATGCAAGGAAGCTGGAGTGAAATATCTATAGTTTTCAAAGCTGGAGTGGCTCTGTATAAATAGGTACTGTACATGTATTGTGCAGGTGTGGTAGTGTTGGTGCCAGAATTTCTGGATCCTGACAGTTTTGTGGCAATCTGTTCAATGGGTGCAAAGGTACAGAGGTACAAAAAACATAACACTGGCCATAAATTAAGACTTTTTTTTTGCTCAGCTATAACTCAAAAACTGTTTGGATTTGATTAATTAACTGTTCTTGTTTTATAGAGATTGACTTAAACTGTGTGCATTCAAGATATTTGAGAAAAAATATGCCATTTTTCACACATGTGCAGGGAAAAAACCCAATTTTAAAACTGATTTTTTACAAATCCATTTATTTACAGCATATGTTTGTATTATGAAAATGCATTTATATCAGAAATATGTTTGAGTTTCTATACGTTAGTGGTGCAAACATGAAAAATGATAAAATCTTTGCACATTGAAAAAGAAATAAATGTGTAAAATAGTAGGTTTGGTTGCTGTGAAAACATTGAAAGAGTTTGCTTTTGCATTGTTTCCAGTGATTTATGTTTAATTTTGAGAAATATCAGTATATAGAAAGTCTTGTAATAGGATCACAGAAATATTTATGGCACGTATTGCAGTAATGCATTCATTTGTAAACTTTTTTGCATCCTTATGTGCTATTAATGAAAATACAGAAAATAAACAGTAAAACATTGCTCATTTAAAACACAAGGCAGATATTCAAAAGGGTTGCGCACATGGTGCAACAGTGTTTTCCATCACGCCAACCCACTGGTCATGGCGTATATTCAAAGGGAAAGAGTGCATGTATAAATCTTGATGTGCCAGAGCGCATCAGTAATGTATGCAGGAGCAGGTAGGAGGCTGCCTCATGCATAACCTGCACAGCCCGATATTCAGCCCGGGATGTGCAGAGCCATGCATGCGCAACACCTACCTGTGCCAGCACAAAGTTACATAAAAAAAAAAAGGAACAACTGATGGCCACCCACAGGTGAGCTGCCGCATTGCAGGGTGCAGCACAGCAGTTGCCACCTCTGGGTGGCCACCCAAGTTCTGGCTGCACCTGGCAGTGCCCCTCCATGCCCGATCACAGGCATTTGTAATAAAATAAAATAATTCCAGCCTATATCCCTGGTGGTCCAGTGAACTGCTATCTGCCCGCTCGCGGGCATTTGTAAATAAAAGAAATGTCCTTGCAATATCCCTGGTGGTCCAGTGGACCGCTATCTGCCTGATCACGGGCATTTGTGAAAAGAAAAGTCCTATATCCCTGGTGGTCCAGTGGACCGCGATCTGCCCGATCGCGGGCATCTGTATAAAATAAAGAATAATTCAGTCCAATATCCCTGGTGGTCCAGTGGACCTCTATCTGCCCAATTGCGGGCATTGGTAAAAAGAAAATAATTCCAATATCCCTGGTGGTCTAGTGGTACCCCCCCACCCGCCCACTGAGCCCCACCACCCCACCTCCCCAGTCAGCCGAGGGGTGGCAGCACCCACCTACCTGCTCCGCCGCTACCATCTGACACCTGTCAGGTTGTACGCCCATTGGTTTCACAGCTTGAGCCAATGGGCATGCAGCCCCTACCGCATTCCACATTTCAGATATGTGAATGATTCATGCATAGTATGATGTGCACACCCATTGGCTCATGCTGTGAACTAATGGGCGCAGCCCTACTGACGGTGCCGTCGACGCAAGGCAGGGGATATTGGAATTATTTTCTTTACCAATGCCCCTGTCAGGTAGATAGAGGTCCACTGACCACCAGGATATTGGACCTAATTATTCTTTATTTTATACAGATGCCAGCGATCTGGCAGACAACGTCCACTGGACCACCAGGGAAATTGGACATAATAGTTTTTTGTTTTACTACAAATGCCCACGATCGGTCTGCAGGGGGCGTCGTTCCCTGACAGAGCACCAGGGGCAAGTCGTCGGGGATCGGCGCACCTGCATGTGAATGGGGTCATGATGACATGCAAATGGCCCCATGTGCACCTTGCATACAGTAAGACCCCATTTGCATGTCAACTTTTGAATATCGCAGTTGCTGTGCATGGCGCAATGGAACTTGCGCTAGTGCATCCCCATGCTCCACTCTGGCCACTTGCGCTGGCACAGTGCCACTGCGCCAGGCACACTGGGGGTAGCCAGGGTGCGATATTCAACACTGCTGAGCCATGGCGCAGCTCCATTGAATATCGCCCCATCCACACCCCTGCGTAGCCAAGTTGTGCTGCGCCATAGCTTGCGCCACAGCCTGGCGCAGTTTGAATATCTGGGCCAAAAAAAAAGAAATTGTGGTTAATTTTCCATGGGGCCAGTAGTTAACCATTCAATGTGTATGCTTTTGTGTATTTTCTAGACTTTGGGGGAATGAATAGTAAGAAAATTATTTGTTAAAAGTCACGAACTAAGAATGCACAAACTTTTCATTCACATTTGAGTTATGCAAATATGTTTGTATGCAAATATTTTTACATTTGAATGTCTCAGTGATATGAAACAAGCAAAAAAATGTTTTTGATGATTGGCCATGAAGTGGATTTTGCCTGGTTTGTGTGACCATCCCCCAGCCCCCAAAACCCATTACGACTCACATTGTGGGTTTGCCCATCCCTAATGAATTAGCAGATGACTGCCAAAGAGAAGATGGCTTTCTCTGTCTCCAGCACTTATACAGTTGTGTATCTGGCAGTCAATATGTACTGAATGACCAGAAGACAACTTGGGATAGTGGGTGGGAAGATGGCATGAGGCATAACCTATCCACTTTGCCTCCATTCCTCCTACCAGTGCTACAGTACTCCCATTGCATGCTTGTCCATCATGCATATTGACTAAGGATGACTACTTGGGAGAGGTAAGTGGGGGTGGCAGCCACATCTCTGTTAGAAGGTCAATTCTGAATATAGGGGATTTATTTTTAACTGTTTTATGTGGCTACTAAGAAATCTGGTCAGGTTTAGGACCAGGATGACCATGCATTATGCTGTAATAATGCACGTTCACTTGACTGGTTTTACCCAATTAAGTTTATTTGATTTTTAGACCAATTTTATAAATGCAAAATAGGTGCCTGTAACAGACATCTTACTTCATGAGTCACTTACAAATTGTATTTCATGAAAGTAACAGTCTATTAAAGCACTTTGGTATATTCAAAATTGCTACCTACTTTACGAACAGCATAAGTAAGTAGTAATACGTAAGTAAGTGCATTTTATTTGTTAAGCACCCATTCCTAGGGGCTTAAAGCACTGTTCAGAGAAGGAGTATATTAAAACACAAAAACAAAACATATAATAAAACAATTTAAATAAATATGTGCAAAGGTGCAACTTAACAGAACAGTTTCATCATCATGATCAGCCACATCAATCCAAGAGCTTATTATATTCAGCTGAAGTATCCTGAAACAGGAAGGATTTAGGCCCCTCTTAAAGGCCTCCTCTGAGGTGGCCTGCTAAACAGATCGAGGAAGCCTATTCCATACAGCAGTACTCACATGAGCAAAGTTTAGTCTCCAGAGGTTTTAAGCCTGACCCTGGGAACAGCAAGGAGCTCCTCCTCAGAAGAGCAGAGTGGCAGGAAATCTGATAAGGGGTAAAGAGGTCACTCAGGTGGCTTGCACTCAGTCCATATATGGCCTTATATGTCAGCAGACCCACCTTGAAGGTCACCTCCCACTTTACTGGCAGCCATTGCAGTTTGCACAAAACTGGGGTTATATGGCAAGACATAGGTACACCCATCAATTACCTGACTGCAGCATTACACACCATCTGCAGGTGTTGTAGCACACCTCCACTAACCCCAAAGTACAGAGCATTACAATAATCAAGCCTGGAAGTAACAAAATCATATACCAGTGCAGGCAAGTCCTTCCAGGGGATCAAGGCTTTAATCGGGGTGAAGTTTCTGAGATGGAAAAAGTCATTCTGGACTACGGCTGACCCTTGAACCTCACATTTCAGCTTTTATTCCAGAAAGACCTCAACATTCTTCACCTTGGCAGAGGCCACCAAACTAGAGGATCCAAGCACTATACTCACCAGCTCCTCCACAACCTTTGCACCCAGTACCTCAATTTTGTCTGGGTTAAATCTAAGCCAAAGAAGCTATAAGTTGGGTTACATGGCTTACTACAGAATAGACCTCACACTAGGTCCAGTTAAAAATTACTTTAATAATAAAGTTTAAAATTCCATCACAGATCAGCAGTACCCCTGAACCTAACCACTTGACCAACATTTCACGAGGCACTCATGCTTTTTCAATGCGTGGTTTGTGAGTTGATACAGCCCATTTATACTGCCATCACTTAAAGAAACAGTACATAAAAAGATAAAACAATAAGCAGAAAAGAGGAAGAGAGGGAGAAGGGGAAGGAAATGTTGTTCCATACCATAAATGTCCACCATAAAACACACCCTGTGTCACTCAGATGACCTTACATTATTTAAATAGATACATTTCTTAATATATTTATATATCAATAAGTAAATATATACACACCAGAATAATTAAACTCTCACTAAGTATGAAGCTATAATCTATCAGCATTTTATTTATTTGTAAAATCAGTTTACAACCTTTGAGCCAGAGGCTCGTTTCCAAAGGTACCTCGTCACATTAAAGACATACATAGTGTTTTTGGTTACCTAGCATAGGTTTGCAAAACAATAGGCGTTCAACAGAGGCGCCACATCACACCGAAGTCAGACAAATACATTTAGGTTACAGGGTACATGTAATTGAGAACAGTTGTTACACAAGTTGGTATCAAAATTGAGCAATCTAAAAGATATACAATGAAACAGCTGGCACTGGCCGGTTAGACATAGGCACGGTGTACCAGGAAGCGGTGGTGGGGATGGCTAGGTGGAGAGCCGCCTGGGGGGTGTTGTCATGAGAAGTCGAGGTGAGGGCTACTTTCAGAGACAGGAGCAGCTATGAGTGTTGAAGAGTTGGTTTTGAAGGGTAGTTTTGAACTTGGAGATGGTGGTGGCATTGGTGATGGGGGCAGGGACAGAGTTAAACCAGGATGGGTCTCTGTAGCAGAAGGACCTCTGGCCACGGCTGATTCTTGATCTGGGGACCATTAGAGTGGTCTTGTTGGATGACCGTGTTGCAATAGTGGGAGGGCTCTGGTGGATGGATGCTGTTACCCCAGGGGGGGAGAGCCCGAGTAGGGTTTTTGTGAGGAGACAGGTTTGATATCAGAGCCGTTCATCCAGAGTAAGGATTTAGCCTCGACATACAGCTGACAGGTGTGTGTGAGCCTGGGGGCACCAGTAATCAGTCTGCAGGCTTTATTCAGGGTTAGTGAATTTTTTTGAGTGCAGTGGTGTCGGCAGCACCATAGACTGGTAGACCATAGTCTACAAGGGACAAAACAGATGATGTAACAGCGAGCTGGAGTGCATTTGGGGGAAGGCAGGTTCTATGGCGGAAGAGGATGCCAAGCTGTGTGTTAATGGCGGATGTTAGGGCATCGATGTGGTTGTGAAATGTGAGGGCTGAGTCGAAGGTAACCCCAAGGTATTTGTAGGAGCAGACTTGTTCCAGTGGCTGATTGGTACTAGGAAGGATATAGAGTGGGTGGTTGCTAGCTTTGTTTTGGGGGTGGGAAAAGAGCATAGCTTTGGTCTTTTTAAGATTGATGATGAGTCTGCGCTCCTTAAACCAAGCTTCGGCACTATTGAAAGACTGCTGTAGGGTGTCCTGAAGGGAGACGGGATTGCGGTGGGTGGCAAAAGGACAGCGTCATCTGCATACAGGAGAATTTTGCCAGGGCATGCACTGGGCAGGGTGTTCAGATAAGCGAGAAGAAGGCGGCCAGGATGGGCCTTGGGGACCCCAGAGTGAATGGGACTGGTATCAGAGAGCATCCCATTGATTTTACACACTGTGATCGAGCGGCAAGATAGCTTGTGCACGATGCTAGGGGCCAGCCGAGACCAGTGTGCAGAGGCATTCAGCAGAAGTGGATGGAGGCGGTGTCAAAGCCTTTGAGAGGTCGATGAACACTGCACCAGTTAGGGAGCTGGTATCCAAGGAGGTGTGTAGGAAGTTGGAGAATTCAATTAGGCACTGCTGGTACTGTGACCAGCATGGAACCATGTTGCTCTGGGCATAGATGTTATGCTTAGCCAGATAATCAGTGATTTGAATGGCCACCACTTTCTCAGAGCTTTAGAGATGGGGGAGGATGGAAGTTGGCTGGTAGTTGTTGGCCGACGACCTGTCGCCCCCTTTATGAATTGGTGTGATTATGGCTGTTTTCCAAGCCATGGGAAATTGTCCCAGGCAGAGTGATCGGTTAATTAGGCTGGTGAGTGGGGCAAGGACTTCATCTAGCACCAGCCTGAGAATACTGAGGTCCAGTGAGTCACTGCCGGGACTGTTGCTATTCAAAGCTTTGATTAGGATGAGTCTGGCTTCCCGGGTGGAAATCTTGCGCAGGTGGAAGCTGGGGTGCTGGAAGACAGGGGGAGGTTGGTTGGGGGGAGGGTCAAAGAAATTACTAGGGAGGACTGAGCTAAGGTCAGTGAAAGCAGTGTTGAGCCAGTTAGCTATGGTGGCAGGCTCGGTGGTGGTAGTGCCATTTCTAGTGAGCTGGGATGGGGCAGGGGCGAGATTTTCCGTTAAGTTGTTTAATATTATCCCAGAAAGTCCGGGCCGAGCCCCAGGAGGAGGTAAGGGTGGCCTGGTAATGGTCGGCCTTGGCTTTCCAGATGGCCCAAGAGCACTTATTCCGGGCTGCATTGTAAGCCTGCCTATCAGACAGACGACCCGTTCCGGTGGCAAGGTGCCAGAGGTTATCCCGATTTCTTAGTAATTGTAGAAGGGCAGGGCTAACCAGCGTGCATTCTGCTTTGGACGGATTTTGGTGAAGGGTGCAAAGAGATCACAGGCCATGTTGAAGGTGTGTGTGAAGAGAGGGCAGCGTCAATAGCCAGTTACCCGATGAATGAGGACCAGTTTATCTGGGAGAGGAATACTATAAGTTTTCAGCCCACCAGGGTGGGGCGCCTGCAGGAGGGTGGTCTGGGCTTTGGGTTTGGGATTGGGGACTGCCCAATGAAATAGGATAGGGGAGTGGTCACTTAGGGAGTCTGGTAGGACCTGGATGTTTTGGATTTTTTGGGGTCGGTTGGTTATAATAACATCCAGAAGGGTGCTGGTACCTCTCTTAGGGTTTATTCTCATGGGCTGGGTGATGAGTTGTGTCAGGTCTTGGGTGGCAAATGAGTCTCTGATCGCGGAAGAGGAGGTGCTGAGCCAATTTACATTAAGGTCCCCAACTAGGATTTGTTCCGCCTTATGGTGGAGGGTGGCCAGGTAGTCAGTTAAAGATACCAGCACCTGGTGCTGTTTCTTTGGGGGAACGTAGGCCGTGGTGAGATAGATAGGGCTCCTAGAGGGGTCCGGGGTGAGTTTGAGGGTAAGAGCCTTGGCCCCATTTACAAGGGCAGGGGTGGGGAGGCATGTCCAAGTATTGTGTCCCTAGTGTAGAATCACAGCCTCCCCTCGTTTGCCTACTCGGTCCTCCGGTATAAGGTATTGCCTGGGAGGGAGACAAATAGTCAGGGTGGATTTGGACAGCCAGGTTTCAACCAGGGCTATGAAGTCTGGTTGATGAGCCAAGGCCCAGCACTGTAGGGCATCAAATTTTTCAGCAGGCTGCATATGTTCATGGAGGCTACTTGGAGACCAGTGGGCTGAGTGGGTGGGTGGGAGGGGCAGGGCCTGGGTTGGGATGTATGTTCCCTGTCAGGAGTAGAAGGAGAACTGCTCTGGTCAGAGGGTGGCAGATGGAGAGTTACGCTGGGAGGCGATGGGATGAGAAGGGGTTTCGTAGCACAGGGGTGGGTAGGACAGCACAGGCAGAAGGCTTGCGTGATCAGATGCGCCAAGGGGCAGGGGAGGAAGGTAATGTCTGGATGGGGGGTGAGGTGGAGAGAGCATATGAGGTGTGTGGAGGAGGAGGGAGGGGAGGAGCAGTGGTAAAGGAGGAGGGGAGGACAGGAGGGTAGGTAGGAACACTGGGGTAGTGAGGCTGAGGGTTAATAGGACAATAGGGTTGGTGGAAGGCAAAAGAAGGAGGAGGAGGAGGAGGAGAAGAGGCCGGTGAGCAGGGGTGCACATGCATAGTTGGGAAGGTTGGGGAGCTGAGGTGAAGAAAGAATGGGGAACTAGGATGATGAAGGGAGATAATAGTGAAAGGTCACTTCTAAGTGTAGTTGCTGCTTTGGTATAGTGGCAGAGCTGGTGCCTGAGGTGCACAGGGCACTAGGTTAAAGTCTTGGCCAGGGTAGCAGGAAGGAGCCCAGCCAGTGGCTGTAGCAGCAGGGAGTTGGGTTCAAGGTCTGCAGAAACAATCAGATAACACTTTAGCAGTGTCTGAGGGTTAGAGTGTTTTTTAGAGTTTGAAATCCTGCACAAATAATAGACAGGTGTGCTAGCTGAGTGGTGAAACTGCTGACTTTGACAGTGAGAGTGCAGAGTTCAAAGCCTGCAAAGGCAGCAAGAGAGAAGTGGTAAACTTATATTTTGGCAGGTGGGGGGGGGGGGTAAGAGACTAAAAAGGCATAGAAAGTAGAACTAAAACAGGTAGATAAAGTGGTTAAGAGGTTGAGCTGCTGACTCTGACTGCAAGGGTACTCGTTTTGATCACAGCTTAGGGACAGAGTGTAGAAAGTTTTTTAATTCAGAAAAGGAGGGAGGAAGGGTTAAGAGTTTGAAAGTAGAAGAAGCTGTTGGCCTGGTTCATTGGCTTAGTAACTAGTCAGTAGACTTTGGAAAAAAAGGGTACCAGATTTGAGACTGCCAGGTGCTTAGTGGTAGGCTGATGAGAGGAGTGAGGAAAGTAGCAGGCAGAGAGGATTCAAAGGGAGCTGCAGGGACCTCTAGTGGGTAGGTTAGCAAACAGTTGCTAGGAAGGGGTGAAGAGTTAAGAGAAAAGTTAGAGTGGAGAGTGCAGCAACTCCTTGTGGTTGGTGTCTATAAGCTGCAAATGGGAAAGTGGACACTTAGTAAAACAGAGGGTAAGGTCACGTGATGTGACCACGTGACCTGCCAGCAACAACTCATCTTAGTGCCGACCCTCGGTGGGCAGGAAGTGCTACAACAGTCAGGCTGTAGTGCAGGCCACTTTACCTCTTACAGGCTCTGGCAATCCCGAGTTCAGTCTCCGCTGCTGGGCAGAGTTCTCTATAGACATTATCTATTATCTATAGACAGACCAAAAATTATTAGCACAATAGTTCATTTCTTCAAAAATGGTTTTAAACTAAACATTGCACTGAGCTCTTTATGTCCTTGTGCTCTCAGAATATACTGCCACTTGTTTTCACACCTCAAAAGACTATTTTCCAAGTCCATCTCTCAAATCTTCAAGGCAACTTTCTCCAAGTCTTGAAACTTAAACCTATGATAGTTCCCCTTTTGAGGTACATACGTAGCCAAGGCATTTGTCTTTTCTTGTTTCTGTATTGTATTCAAATGTTCATAAATCCTATTTTTGAATAGTCTCTTTGTTTTACCAACATAAAAGTCATCACACACAGTACATGTTGCCACATAAACCACACATGATGTTGCAATGGAGATAAAATGCTTATTTTCAAAGTCTCTCTTCAGTACTGGATGTTCAAAAATGCTGCTTGTGTTTAGATGAACACAAAAAGAGCAGTTACCAGATCTAAAAGTTCCACATGGTAATTTTGATCTTGAATCTGCATCCTTCTTTGTGTAATGGCTTTTAGTGACCATGTCTGTGATATTCCTGCCCTTTTTATAGACCATCCAAGGGGAACTTATCACATTCTTTTTCAAGTTGGGCTCCAACTTTAAAATGCTCCAGTTTTTACACAGAATCTCATGAACTGTATAACACTGGGGGTTAAACTCTGTAACAAAATTTTAAACATCACCATTATTACTATTTTTTCTGTGTCTTTTGTTTCATAAGATCACTCCTAAACATCTGACTGACTTCATTTTCAGCTTTTTGTACACACTGACAGTTATATCCTCTTTGATAAAACCTTGAACTCAGAGCCATTGCTTCTCTAGTAAAACCGTCCTCAGAGCTAATGTTTCTTTTGGCCCACATAAACTGGCTCTTTGGTATATTTGTGACCAAACTTCTTGAATGGCAACTGTCAAAAGCCAACACATTTCTCGATGTGGATTTCCTATATAATTCAATTGTCAACCCCCCCTGTCATTTTTACTGATCCTCAAATCTAAAAATGCAATTTTATCAAAAACGTGAGCATAAAGTAAATTGCATGTTCTTATTTGTGGATTCCAAATAAGTTACAAAATCCTGGATAGCCAATGGGGGCCCCCTCCACACCAAAAAGATCTAATCAATAAAGCGTCTGTACATTAATAAGTTTGTTCTGAAAGGATTATTTTCTGACACCACAAAATCCTTTTCCCAGATGTTCAAGTACACATTTGCATAATTTGGTGCGAAGGAGGCCCCCATGGCTGTCCCCTTGGACTGCAAGTAAAAGGCATCATTGAACAGAAACAAGTTACATTTCAACAATTTTTCAGCTAAAACCAATAGGCACTCGATAAAGCTGTTTGTGTACCCCTGTATTTTCATATAACATCTGTCTGAGAGCTTCTAGACCAGTGGTGTGCGGTATATTAGTATATAATACTCTGATGTCAAGGGTCACCAAAATATTACTCTGTTTTACTTCAAAATCACATAGTACCTATAGTATGTGTGTAGTATCTTTCAGGTTTACTGGCCATAATGGAACCAAAGGTTTGATATAGTATTCAACCAGTTGTGCCAGTGGCTCAGTGAGGGAGCCAATACTTGCCACTATAGGGCAAGCTGGGGGTGCTATCATGGTTTTATGGAGTTTTGGTAACCCATACAATGTTGCCCTCACCAAATATGGTACCACCATAAATTCATACACATCCTTTGTAATGACCTCCTCCACCCACACATCATATAAATAGATGTTAGTATCATGTTTAAAATCCATTGTTAAGTCTCTTGACAATTTCTTATTATAATCAGTGTCACTAAGTTATCTAAGCATCTCCGTTTCATACTTCTCTTTACTCAAAATAATGATGATGACACCACCATTATCAACTGATTTGATTTCAATTTGTTCAGTTTTAGCTAAGTTGTTTAGTGCCTTCTGTTCTACTCTTGCACAGTTGAGGAACCTTGCTTTTGTTTTTCTTTTAAAAAATCTTGCAGGTCCCTTTCACAAGCTTTCTCAAAGGCAGATACCACAGGCTTTCTCAAGGGAATAAATGTGGACTGTTTCTTAAACTGTTTAGTTCCTTTAGTGTCACCAAGTTCAGTTTCATTATGTGTGCTTAATTCTAAAGCTGTCTCTTCTGCATGGTACAGTAACATCACTTTTAAATCAAGCTTCCTCGTAAATTTATGCAAATCCACCATGATGTCCAATTCTTTTATGTGATTGGTCAGGACATAACTAAGGCCTTTTTGGTGGACTCTTTCTTCCGCTTTTGTCAATACATATTCAGATACATTAACCACCACTGAATCTATTTGTTCCAAAACCTCCCCTTCCAGAGGTTTCTACCCCATTTCCAGCTCCCTCAGGATGTGCATGTACCTCTTTCTCCCCTTTCTCTGTGTCCACTGTTCTCTTTCATCTCCTTCCAACTGGAAGTGAATGCACCGAGGACTGCACCTCATAGTCTGTTGTATTATTGGGACTTCTGGGAGGCAGAAGTAGTTGGTAGCTGTTGCTTCTGCTGTTTTGTGCCTCGGGGCAGAACTGGTGGTGGGGCCATTGTATGTTGCTGTGTCCCCACAGATTCTTCTCTCTCAATGCCTCTTGATTTGTGGTTGAATTATTTCTACCTCCCCCCCGCAATAAAAAATGCTGGTTCAATTATTACCAGCTTCATTTTCTTCAATGTTTGTTGTATCCGATTCTGACCCTGACCCTGACCCACTTGTATAAGTATCATGGTTCCTTAGAATGGGTCTAGGTCTTCATATTATAGTCCCACTACTATGCTTCTTTTATTCCAATCAAAATCCTTCCCTCAAGGTAATCCCTGTGGTCTCTCTCAAATTTGTATTCTTTTGCCCTTTTAATTCTGACATCATATTTCTTTATGGTGATATCAAGTTGCTCTCTACTGTATATTTCTTATATTCAAAGTGTGTCTCAAAGGTCTTAGCCTACCTCTCTTTTTCCATAATAGCATCTTTAATGTCTTTTACTTGTTCTTCCCAGTCATACAGTATGATCTGCAGCAGCCCTGCACTGGAATTCAGACAATGTGTCTGCCAGTTTGTAAGAAACTTTAAACATTCTAGGCCAAACACAGGCTGTTTTCTAAACCTTAAACCACGTGGCATTCTTTTCTCTTTCAAATACGCATTTAGAGTGACTTTTTGCCAATAAAATCTGTAGACTTTTAAAACTGCCCACTCCAATTGGACAAATGGTTCTTTTATTGTTAATGCAGTAGTACCTGTTTCAACATGAACTTGTATATTTAAATCAACAGTGCTGGCTGTCCCGCTTTAATAATGGGTTTGCATCACTTTCTTTAAAAATAGTGACTCCACAAAATTACTTGTACTGGTTTGGTCTGCTTGATTACTATCACCATTAGCTATTGAATCAGTGACCGGGAGAACCGCATACTCACTGAAAATTCTGGGGGTGCTGCTGTGTTCATCCATAAAGCTGGAAATGCTGGATGCCATTATTCCGGTTTAAAGTGTGGCGTCCTCAAAGCCAACCATGTATGCAAAAGTACTGACACTAGAGAGGCAGCTACTTGAAAAACACAGCTGGAGCCATGATGCAAAATTGAAACAAAGAAGCTGTAAGTCATGCTACATGGCTTACCGCAGAACAGACCTCACGCTAGTCCAGTTAAAAATTACTTTAATAATAAAGTTTAAAATTCCATCACAGATCAGCAGCACCTCTGAACCTAACCACATGATCAATGATTCAAGTGGCACTCATGCTTTTTCAAGGAGTGGTTTGTGAGTTTATGCAGCCCATTTATACTGCCATCACTTAAAGAAACAGTACATAAAAATATATAACAATAAGCAAAAAAGAGTAAAGAAGGGGGATGATGGAGGGTAAGGAAATGCTGTTCCATACCATAAATATCCAGAATAAAAAAAACCCTATGTAACACAAAAGACCATATATTATTTAACCCTTTCTGTACTGTGGACTGATGTATCAGTCCAGATTTCCTATACCTTCTAATTCTGTTGGCTGCCTAAGGGTTAAATAGATAAATATCTAAATATATTTATATATCAGTAAGTAAAGATATACATGCCAGAATAATTAAACTCTCACTCAGCACAAAGTTATAATCAGTCAGTAATAGCTATAGACAGACCAAAAATCATTATCACAATAACTTTGTTTCAATTTTGCGTCATGGCTCCAGCTGTATTTTTCAAGTAGCCACCTCTCTAGCATCAATACTTAAATCTAAGCCATCTAGATAACAGCCAGCCCTGAATCTCAATCAGGCACAAATTTAACACCTCAACTGCATCAAGAATCCCAGGTGTAAAGAGCAGGTACAACTGGGTATTATAGGCAGAACAATAAAAACCCAAGTCGTGCTGCCTAATGATTACTCCGGGTGCAGCATGTATACCTCAAACATGCCTCCTAAGGAAGGGATTTGATACCCCAAAGCTCAAGGGCTAAAGTCTGTGTGTGTGTGTGTGTGTGTATGTGTGTGTGTGTGTTGAAATAGTTTCTAAAATCACTTACTGGGTTTCCAGATCATGAAATATTTATTACTGCTTTTCATTTTGTAAGTATTCAATTTTTCAACTATTTATACTTGAATAAATAATTTTTTGCACTTTTGAATATGCTGGTCTGGAATGCTGGTTTTATTAATGTTGGTGTACACCACAAATAGCATGGGTGAAAGGACAGAACCTTGAGGCACCCCACAGAGCGGGGGGGACAATACCAACTAGCAGATTATTATTATTATTATACAGGTGTGGTTAAACCTGTATATTAGGGCCGCATAAGTAAGAACTTTAATGTGAGACCCCTATTTATGCACTTCAATAACTGTGCCCCTGTCCAACTGATTTGCCTATAATTTTTTAGGCGTGGATTCTGTGCCATGGTCCCTTGATCCTGTAATTTGTTTTTGTTAATTGATTTTGTTTTGAAAACTGAAACTTACAGTCTGATAGAGCCTGGTTAAAGGTACACACTTTCAAATGTGCAAGTTTTTATAGTATATAGCTTGAAATACAAATTAAAATCTCTGCCATTTTCTAAGCAGGCTTATTTTAAAATGAATGTTCTAAGTATAGTTGGATTTTGTGTTAACAGGTTGAACCAAATTGATTTTTTAATTTACACTGCTTTCATCAGCCACAACTGAAGAAACAGTGTGAAAGCAATCCTGTTGATGTCCAATCCTGTCACCATATGTATTACATTCCAACACCAGGGGTGCCCAACCCCGGTAAAAGCTATCAATACCCCTAATACTGAGTGGCACTAGGTTGCCCATCCCAGCACCACTGTACTGGAAAACCTCCAGCCAAGTAATGGCTTTAGTTTATTCCCCTCAATATGAAGTAACACTGGGATGCCCATTCTTGGTGTTACTGAACAGCCTACTTCAGTACATGTAATGAAGAAAACTGTCCCTCATCATGTTTTCTTTATCTTTTTGCTAAGTCTTGCAACAAAGAAAACTGTCCAGTAATGTCTTTTGGGGCCTTCCCTGACCCCTTCACTCATGCCATCCCACCCCCCCTTCAGCATCCACTACTCCACTCCTGAACCCCTAACTCACCTACAGAATGTCCAGCAGCATAGATCCACTCTCTGCAATGAAAGTCATCTTCCTTCTTCAACTGCGACTGTGAACTGAACAAACAAGGTATGTGCAGTCAATGTACTCTATTTTAAATGCATTTTGAACATTTACTCATAACTTGATGATTTTTGTTTTAACATTTTTATCAACATATTTTCTACTTCTCCTTTTATGGATCCCACCTCATGGGCAAGTTAGGCAAAAGTTTTTAAATACAAACTGAAAAGTGATTTCACAGTCACTTTGTGAAATCACCCTTCTGGCAGGATTTGAAAATGTTCACCTACCAAGTCCATGAGGTGGGTCATAAAAAGACTATGTTGAAAATTTGGGGACAAAATGTTTAAAAAAAATACAAAGTTATTAAGGTACATTAACATTTTTTAATGTTCAGTCATAGCTTTGGTAAGTTTCAATATTCTGACCTTAGATTTTCAACATACCCATAGCCATATTTTCACACCACCTCATGAATGCAAGAGGTATAATTTTTTTTAAATCCTACCCAAATTGCACTTGTGGCGCTAAATGATGTTTTGGACAGTATTTTATAAATTACACCTGTCATGTTCATAATGGGATCATAAAATAACTATGTTAAAAATGTGGGGTCAAAATGTCAAAATAATTATGAAGAAATGTATGTAGGGCTGGCTGTTGGCCCAATGGGTTGTACATGGCAATCCCATGCTGGTTAATTGTATTCAGTGGTGAACACAATTAACCATCTGGATGGCTCGATGCTGTGTGCAACACAACTCCTAGCCTGTGGAGTGATGGTGGAGTGTTGACTGCATGGCCAAAAAGAAACCATGTAAAAAAGAACACCCTGCACCTCGGAACTACTGAGCCCAGAGGTTCCTGCACTGCTGAAGCTAGATGGACTCTATGTTCTGTGTGTCTGCATCTGTAGCCATCAGGGTGCTTGTGCAGCCCTACAGACAGCCCACAGATTATTGCATCCATAGCCACAGAAATACAGTGCCTGAGGGCCCTGTGCATTTGCAACCAGACAGACTCAGACTCTTACCTTGGCAATGAGCCATCTGGCCCTGCATGGCTGCATCTGTTCACCAGGTCCCAAAGGGATCTTTGTGAAGATGGGTACGATTTCACTATCACAAACAGAAAGAAACTTCATTATTTTTTTTTTATTTTTATATGCCCCTTCCTCCACGCCAGATTTTCCACCCAGTCACAGATCCCCCCTGCTGCAGCATCCCCCCCCCTTGAGCCACACTCCCAGTACCCCCTGGCTTGCCCCCCCAAGGTGGGGACGTGGCACCCCCCAGCCCTTAGGGTGTCATAAATGTCGTAATAGGCTGAGAGCCATGCTCTTTGGGGGAGCCCATTGCAGCCCAAGGGATAGGCGTCATAGAGACATCAGAGGTGGGTGGAGTTTTCCCCCTTTAAGGGGGTCAGGAGCATGCAATGATGCCAGTGTCTGCCCCACCTGACATCAGGCCCCAAGTGCCTGGGGTTCTCCCAGTCTCCACCAGGAGTCCACCATGCACTGGTGACTCACCACACCCTCCCCCCGGATAAGGACAGCAGTCGTGAGACGCTCGATCCTTCTCCCCTGGCCGGCCCTCCAGCAACCCGAGTCCGTTCTCAAACCTGGGTCACCGGCGTCTCAAGCGGAAATCCAACCGCTGCGCCAGCGGGCCAGCTCCAAAGAAACTTCATTATAAAAAAATATGTTAATGCAGACATTAGTGGTGAAGAATGCAAAGTGAACAAAGTAAGGAAATGAAAAATCATATTTTATTTATTTAATTTAGCTCTTGTTGACCAGGAAAGGAGGGATAGATAATTCTCCCTATGTTTAGCCTCATCTCTGGGGAGGAGGGAGAAACAGGTGGTAACCAACTCAAATTTAACTGGATTAAGCTGTTGATGATATTTTTTGTGAATGGGGGAAATCTGTCCAGGACACTGTAGAACTTCACCTACTCTTGCAGTGGAATGAACCTCTACTGAAGAAGGTTGATTATTCTATTGTCATTTTAGGGATAAATGATGAGCCATGGAAGAAAGATAATAAATCTGCCTTACAGATTAGTTTTGTCTGTTGCAGATATTATATCTGGCAGGCAAGATGTGCATTACAGCTACAACAAAAATATAATTCCCCCGAAGTAGTCATTAGATAAATTGCCTTTGTATTAAAGAAGAGTTACATATCAGAACATCAGAACATGTATCCACCTAAATTGCTTCACCATGGAAAGGAATTATTTTATTTCTTGTTTTCTTTTTCTTTTAAGTTGCAACTACTCTTGCACGTGTTCCATTAAGATGTTGAATATGTTGTTTTCTTTTTTTTTAATATGAGTAAATGTTTCTGTTGGAGCAGTAGGGGACAATGGAGGGGACTATGTTCTCTTTTGTAGGAGTTTTTTTTTCTTCTAATAAAAATTCTCCTACTCTTGCAGTAAGAGGAAACCCTGGCCATCTGGTTAGCAGCCAAGTTAGCCAACTTGGCATGGGAAGGTGTGGATACCCGAAGTATAGAGGAGCAGACCTCCTTCCCGATTACCTAGTCACCAGAAGTTACCGATAGTTTGGTTTTGTGTTGAAGATTTCAAAAATGAAGTGGAAAATACTGTGAGTAACAATGAGAAGTATTCTACAAATAAACATTTGTTGGAAGAAGAAAAAGAACAGGCACAGAACACCAAGAGGAAGGAGATGCTGTTATAACTATACTTCACTGTTGGGATTATATTGCTCTCCTTCCTTCCCCTCCACCCCCCAAGCCAGTTCTACTTTTATAGGCACAGGATTTGACTAACAACAGGAAATTCCTGTTTGGGAGCAGGAAGTGAGTTGTCACAGAGCCACAAAAGACTCACCATCCTAGCAGGAAAAGAGTAGCTCTCCATCCCACCTTAGCTGCTTGGGGTCTGATTCTGAGCAAGTAAGGAGACTACTGAGAAATATAGGAACTTCTTGTCTCAGAACAGGAGGATCAGGAGCTTAAAGGGCACAGAAGAAGTAAGTAAGTAGGGAGAAAAAAATAAACAGAGGAAAGAGTAGATATTCCAAACAACAGTTAAGGGGCCAGAAATAAGACATGATGGGAGTGATGCAGTGCAGTGGTTGTGGAGCAGTAGTCTTCTGGGAGATGTTCTGGAGGATCCAGTGTTGTCCCATCTGCAGGCACTTCTCTGGGCTGAGGAAGGAGGTTGCTCATCTCCAGGCTGAGTTGGCCAGGATTTGGGGGACTTCCTCTCCCACCCAGGGACCACCAGGGCCACTGCCGTTGACTCAGAGGTTGCCATGAAAGAGGAGTGGTTGAACCACAGTGGGCTCAGGGAGGGTGAGGGTGGTGGAACAGAGGTGCATCCCTCCAGTTGTACATCTCCAAAATTCATATGCCATTCTGGCAAAGTGTGGTTCCTCTATGGAGACACCCACAGTGGAGACCAAGGAGGATGCTGGGAACCTCCCAAAGGAGACCCATGGGAGGGTTGCATGGGACCCCACAGGGAAGGAAACAACTCCTGGTGGGGGACTCCATTGTTAGTGGGGCAGAAGTGGGGGAGGAAGGGGAGAGGGAGGTAAGGTGCCTGCCTGGCACCATGGCTTAGAGGGACTGGGAGTGAATCCTCAGGATCACCAGAGCAGCTGCATGGGGGAGAGAGCTGGATGTCATTGTCCACCTAGGGACAAATGATCTGGATAAGAAAAGGATCAGAGCAGTGAAGGAAGAGTTTGTGGAGTTGGGCAGGGGCCATAGACAAGTAGCATGCACGGCAACCTTCTCAGAGGTGCTGCCTGTCTATGGCATGGGTGAGGATAGAGTGTTGCACACAATGGGATTCAATCAGTGGTTGAACAACTGGTGCAGAGTTCAGGGATTTGACTTCATTGGGGAGTGAGGGTCCACCTGGAGTGATGCAGGCCTATACTGGCATGATGGTCTGCATCTGTCCAGGAGGGGAACCAGGATCCTAGGTGATAGGTTTAAATGCTTCATTGGCAAGCATTTAAACTAGCCAAGGGAGGAGGCACTGGAAAGGAACAGGGAAATCCTAGCCCCACCAAAACAAATTCAGAGTACTAAGTGAGGTAAACAACAAGATAGAGATGTTGATGGGGAGAAGGGCAGGGGTAAATGGAGAAAATGACAAAGGCAATAAGGACAGGGATGGGGCAAAAAGGGGTAAGGCCATCAAGAAATGGAGGGTAATGAGTACCAATGCCTGTAGTCTGGGCAACAAGCTCCCTGAACTTGTGGCCTTGATGGAAGAGGGATGCCTGGATATCACAGCAGTCACAGAAACATGGCACACAGAGAACCATGACTGGGATGTTAACATACCAGGGTGCACAACCTACAGGAAAGACAAGGAGGGTAGAAGAGGAGGAGGAGTAGCTCTCTATGTAAGGGAAGAGATAAAAGCAATGGAACAAAAGAGTAAACAGAGAGGAAAGGAGGCACTGTGGGTCACCTTAGAGACTGGAAATGGCACCACAATCTGCACAGCGGTTGTATACAGACCCCTTGTTGGGAGAGGAATGGGCAAGGATATAATATAAGACATCCTAGGATGGCAGAGAAAGGGAGATACTGTTGATGGGGACCTGAATATGCCAGATGTTAACTGGAGCACCTTTGCTGCAGCCACATCCAAGAACAAGACCACTCTCAATGCCCTACAGGTGGCATGCCTCAGACAGCTAGTTTTGAAACCCACTCATGAGGGAACAATCTAAGACCTTGTGCTCTCAAATGGGGCAGTGAGAGGATCTCAGACCTAGAAGTGGGTAGCCATCTCGGAACAAGTGACCACCAAACAACGTGGTTCATGATAAACTCACCTACAGAGTCAAGCCATACAAAAGTGAGGGTACTGGACTTAACAGGAGGGCTGACTTTGGCAAGATGGGAGAGTGCCTTAGAAAAGCACTAGCAAACAGGCTAGAAGGAGGGGTGGAGCAACAATGGGGAAACATGAAAACTGCCATCACAGAGGCAACAAGCCTTTGTGTAAAGCAAATAAACAAATCAAAATGAAAGAAAAAGCCACTATGGTTCTCAAAAGAGGTGGAAGGGATGATTAGGGAGGAAAAAGATAGCATTTAGGAAGTATAAAGAAACACAGAAGGAACAGGACAGAGAACTGTACCAGTTAAGGCAGAAGGAAGCAGGGAGGGAAATCAGAATAGCAAAGGCCCAAACTGAGGAAAAGATATCCAACTCAGTTAAGAAGGGGATAAAACCTTTTATAGGTACATCAGGGAGTAGAAAGACAAAGGAGGAATAGTGAGGTTGAATAGAATGAACGGTGGGTGAGGTAGAGAGGACAATGAAAAGCAGGTATACTGAATGATACTTCTGCTCAGTATTCACAAAAGAGGAGGAGGGTAGGTGCCTAATCCAATTAACAGAAGCACTCTGGATAGGAGTCAATCCCAGTCCTTTCATAGATGAAATGGTTCTGAAAGAACTCCTAAAACTGAAGATGGACAAAGGAATGGGGCCTGATGGAATTCACCCAAGAATTCTAAAAGAATTAACGGGAGAACTAGTGACACCACTGACTACCCTTTTTAACAAATCATGGGAGGATGGCATGGTACCTGAGGACTGGAGGAAGGCAGATGTAATTCCCCTTCAAAAAAGTGGGAGCAAGACAGAGGCAGGAAACTACAGACCTGTCAGTTTGACCTCTGTGGTAGGGAAAGTGATGGAATCGCTTCTGAAGGAAAGAATTATTGAGTACCTACAGACCAGTGGGGCACAGGATCCAAGCAGCATGAGTTCACAGCAGGAAGGTCATGCCAGAAGAATCTAATTTATTTATTTATTTATTTATTTAGTTTTTGTTGACCGTGTAAGTGCAATAGACAAATCCTGCCTATTTTCAGGTACGACCCGGGGAGGGGGATACAGATGAATGCCACTGAACTTGAACCAGATTAAGCTGTTGGTGGTATTTTTTGTGAATGGAGGAAATTTGAGTGGGTCACCGGGGAAATTCCCCAGCTCTTTTTGAGAAGTGCCATGGGATCTTTAACATCCACCTGAACTACCACCAGAACAGGCAGATAGAACCTTGGTTTAATGTCTCATCCGAAATATGGATTTTATTTTGTAATTGTAATTGATTTCTTCAGCTGGGTGACCACAGTAGTACACCAGGGAGGGGCTGAGGACATGGCCTACCTAGACTTTAGCAAGGCATTTGACACAGTCCCACACAAAAGATTAATAATCAAATTAACCAGCCTGGGAGTGGGTCCCAGGGTGGTAGCCTGGGTAAAACGTTGGCTGGACAACAGGACACAGAAGGTAATTGTAAATGGAGTCCACTCTGAAGAAAGAGGGGTTACTAGTGGGGTACCGTAGGGTTCAGTTCTGGGTCCAGTCCTTTTTAATGTCTTTATAAGTGACATTGCAATGGGACTGGAAGGATAAGTATGCCTCTTTGCAGATGACACAAAGATCTGCAACAGGGTTGATACACAAGGAGGCGTGGAAAGGATGAGAAGGGACTTGTCAAGGTTGGATGAATGGTCAGAAGTATGGCAGCTTGGATTCAGTGCAAAGAAGTGCAAATTCTGCACCTGGGAAACAAAAACCAGGGAAGATTACACAATGGGAGGGAGGTAGTAACAACAACAAAAATTGAAAGGGACCTGGGGTTAATCATATCAGATGACCTTAAGGTTAGCAAGCAATGTGAGAAGGCAGTAGGGAGGGCTGGGTGGATACTGGGATGTATAGGGAGAGGCATCACCAGCAGAAAACAGGAATTTGTTATCCCTCTTTACAGACAGTTAGTGAGACCCCATCTGGAGTACTGCGTCCAGTTCTGGAGACCCCATGATCACTAGGACATAGACAGGATGGAGCAGTCCAGAGGAGGGCAACTAAAATGGTTCAGGTTCTGCAAGAGAAGCCATATGAGGAGAGAGACTAAAGGAGCTTAACATGTATACCCTTGAGGAAAGGAGGAAGGGGGACATGATAGAAACGTTTACATACCTCAGTGGAATCAACAAAGTCCAAGAGGGTAGCATCTTTCAGAAAAAGAGATGTGCAAGAACAAGGGGACACAATTTGAAGATAGAGGAGGGACAGCTCAGGGGCCATGTGAGGAAGTGTTTTTTTCACAGAGATGGTGGTGGATGCATGGAACAGCCTTCCTGAGGAGGTTATGGGGTCTAAAACTGTGGGGAAATTCAAGAATGTATGGGACAGACATAAGGCAATTGTTGTGGGGGGTAGGAAGAAATAGGCTGTTGGTTAACTAGGATCTGCAACTTATCCTGTAGATAGGAAAATGGGAAGACTAGGTGGGCCAAGATGTTCTTATCTGCGTCAAAGTTTATGTTTCTATGTTTCTAAGAAGAGATATTAGAATGCTCGATAAAAGAGAAAAAGCTACTGCTGAATTTGGTAGCTGAATCCCATTTTCAGCTGTGAGAGAAACACTGTCAGTGGTCTTTTGTGAAGCAACTGCCAGCTCTTGTAGTGTTTCACAGCCTTGTAATGAGTCATCAACTTTAACTGAGGAGGGAACAACACCTCTGACTGACAGATTGTTTGACAAGTTATCAGTGGGGAACACAGAAAAGGCAGATGAGAGCAGAGCTATACGAGTGGTTCAGACATCATGTTGGCAAGAAGCTGAAAACTTGGTTAAAGAAAATATGCAGAATTCAGGATTGTTGAAATATCCCAAACATTAAAAAATTTAGTAGCGGGCAAGGTAAACGTGAAATTATACTGAGACAACACCATCACAGGAAAGTATTGTAAACTCTAGGACTGCAATGCGGTTACTCCAGGCAAGTTGTTAATACTGATATACACCCTGCTGGATGGTCTTTTGAGGGAGCACTATAAGCTGCAGGATGGCAGAAATCAGCAAATGGAAAGTCGTGGCTTCCCGTTGGCCAAATCAGCTTTACTGTAGTCCAGGTACTTTCTCAAACTGGTAATGTGTGTGAGAGAGAGACTGTGAAACAGGAAACCTTGTTTAAAATGAAAGTTAACATAGAGGAAAGGAAAAATGATGTGGTAGGCTCAGAAGCTATAATTGTTATTCTCAAAAGTTGGACTGTTATGCAAATGCAACCCTCTAAAGTTGGGGCTGTTAATGTAATGTTAACTCTGTGCCAACTACAAGATCTTCTGTAACTGATATCAGATGCAATATGTGCTTTGAATACAGACATATTCGTTTACAATGTCCAAGCTCCTTTAAATGTAACTTGTTTGAGAAGCAGGGACATTCATATAGACAGTGCTCCTGGGCTTCCACAATAGGTCTGGAGGTACAGAATTATTCAAGAGGAGATTATAACAAAAGGGCAGGCACAAGGATCAGCAGCGGCATCAGCTACACATTTTGCTGAACAACCTATATGGATACAAATGATGTAAGGAAGGATCCCGCTCCCCAAACAGGTGTGCAGAATTCTGAGGGTGACCCTGTACCATAAGAAATTACAGATGGGAATGGTATTACCAGTTTGGGACCAGTAGTGGGTGAAGAGGATTGAGGTCATCCTCAACAAGAACCCACTATAGCAGATCTTTCTTTGTAACACACCCTCCTGAGCTGAATGCCTCACCACCTCCACCAGAAGAAGTGGAGATGGAGGTAGTGCAATCAAGGGAAAAGAGGCATAAAAGAGAGCAAAAGGAGATTGTGAGTTTGGTACCATGCTTGATGAATAGATATGCTGTACAGTCATCCACAGAGCGGGGTGATGGAGAGGAGGAGGAGGACGGGTATTCTGAGTTATCCTTGATAGCATACTCAATTAAAGACCTTTCCTCAGATATGAATGAGGCTTCCCTACGTTTCTATGTTTCCCATGATTCTTCAGTCAACGAAAGCCAGAGAAGAACAAGGTTTCATGCAAGGGCAAAATTTCAGGTTCCTCTTTCCTAATATATTAATATGTTCATGGGTTTGACCATCTCTCCTGTAACCTTGAATGTTAATGGCATCAAGGCATATAGAAAGAGAATGATAATGGTGTCTGTCTGGGCTCTTTTCTGGGTAATATACAGTAATATCCATACAAGATACAAGGATTAAGTCACAATTTGAAATAGCAGTGAAACTGTTATGGAGACATGGGCCTTCTTTTGGTCTCAAGGGACAGAAAACTGTAAAGGGGTTAGTATACTTTTTAAAGGTTTTACATGTCAAATCACAAGATTAGTAGAAATTCAACCAGGTCATGCTTTGTTAATAGATATTATACAGAATGGCAACAATGTGCATCTAATAAACATATATGTTACTCAAACTAAAGCAGGAATGGTAGCATTGATTCAATTTGTTTGCCCTTATTTGTATACTAGGAAAGCAACAATTTTTAGAGGGGATTTTAATTGTGGATTATCTTTATTAGATAGAGGAAGTACTACAAAAAAGGTTTATAGTCATTCAAAGTTTTTAAAAGACATGACACAAATAGCTAGTTTAAAGGATGGATAAACTACATGCTCTTCTGTACTTGGTGCTAACTTTTTAAAGGGTAGCTTATATACCAGGACAGATTTTTTTTTTCTTTCTGCATTTGTAACTGTATGTAATGCAAGGACAATTGCTGTTGAATCTTCAGACCACAAGGCAGTATTATGTCACTGTACTAAAAAGGGAGGATTCACAAAGCAGATGCATTGGGCTCAAATGAGATGCACCAGTACAACTGAGATGTGCCGTCCCCAGACAGTGCGATTCACAGAAGGATACACTGCAAGATGCACTGTGTGCATCCCCATTATGAATCACACAGATGTGGCGCGAGTGCAAAGTGAGATGCCCCAGTGTAACAGGGATGCGCCAAAGCACCCAGGGCAGCATAACAGTGAATATGGAGCAGGTAAGCATGGGAGAAAGGAGCAAAAGGGGAAACTGCAGTGGCACAAAGGATTTGGGGAACACACTGGCAGAGACCGACCAGAGTATCAAAGGGCTTGAGTGGCCACAGCAGAAGAGGTGCACAGGACAGAGCACACAGTTAAACATCTGGCAGCACCTGCACACCCCACAGGAGCCCAACAGGTACAGATGACATACCCAGGGGTGCCTGTTAAGGTGTGCCACAGCTGCAGAGGGGCACCATGCAGCATGGAACAGTGTCCAGGACACAGCCTGGTGCACAGGAACCCAGTGGTGTGGACAATGGAGGTGTCACACAGGGGCACACAGGTGGACAGGCACAATGGCAGACAGGCCAAATGCCACGCCCCACACAGGTGTAATATGCCTACAAGCAATGTGGACTACAAGCAGAGCCACACAACAACAGGGCACCAGTGCAACCGATGCAGCCCACATGTACGACACACAGAACAGGCACTGAGAAACGCAGCATGTCTCGATGGCCACTCACATGCCAAAGGCAACAAGGAGGGCACACAGTGAGGCCACCATGACAGAGGGACAGGATGCATGTTTGCGTAGTACCACAGGTGCACACGTGTGGATGGGAACAAAGGGACAGTGTACAGCAGACAGCAACAGGCAATACAGACAACATGCATTAGGTACAGTGAATGACCACAGACATCAGTTGCAGTAGAAAATGGTTTAGTAATATTCAAGGTATTACAATAGACTATTTACAATATCAACTGGTTGTAGGAACAAGGAAGGTGAGGATGGTCTGTACAGGTACCACAACGTAAGCAGGAAGGTGAGGTGTGTGTGGGGGAACAGGGTAAAGCAAAAGACAATGCAGATGAGCAAAGAATGTGGGATAGAACATCAAAGGGCTGTATACATAAGTCCATGTCCCTAATGTATGGATGTGCCACATCATGGTGGCCACCCCTATGACCCCTGGCACTAAGCACTCTGACCAGCATGGTCAGTGCCTGCAGGAACTGTCCTTGGCACCTGTAGAATTGCTGTAATGTCCTCCACATTGCCCTCTGGAGCTAGAGCCCTGCTAACAGCAAAACTCCCTGATGCCTCAATCGATTGTAGACACGTGGTCATACACCCATTGGACCTACAGTGGGGGACACAAACAACAGGTACTAAGTGCCATGTTCCACACTGCCCCCCCCGCCCACCACACAAGTGTGTGGGAGGCATACACCATGTCAATTGCCAACAGCCTGCCAGGTACACCGCACACCAGCAACAGGCTAGCACACAGTGCCACACTGTGACCATGCAATGGTACTCAGAAGCATGTGGCCCACATGTGCATGTAGAGGTAGGTGCATGGGGCACACAGCCATGCCCTACACAGCATGTGTAGATGCCAGCAGGCATGCAGGCCTGTCTGAACACCAGTGGAGCACCACAAGGTATCCAGGTGCACATGATATGCATAAGGTGGACAGAGACACACAGGGGTCAGGTGCACTGTGGCCCAAGCACACATCCATGCCACATCCCATGTGTTCATGCATCCAGCAGCACACAGACATGCACTAGGGACTGGCAATGTCCTGCAGATAGCACCACCCCTGAACACACAGAGAATGCACAAGACAGACACTCACCTGCACCAGCATGTCCCTGTCCATGGGCTCCGACACGGCCCTATTGCGCCTGTCCTCCACCGCAGCCACAGCCCTCTGCCTGTCTGCTGGCCCTGTGAGAGTAGAACAAAGCAGAGAGCACTGTGAGAAGATTTGAAGTGTGTCAATGCCCCCACCCCAGCCCCAGCAACAACACCAGTTCCAGCATGCAGTGATGGTAACACCCTTACAGTGCCCCAGTGAAGGCACCCCTGGCTGCATGCAGCAACACACAACACCCCAGCCCATGCCCACCATGTGTGTGTAGTAGTAGTAGTAAAACATTTATTTTTATAGAGGAAGGATGTCACTTTTACATCATTGGGTCAATTACCCATTTTCAAAATGCTCCTGTTATAACAATCATCATTTGCAACATACAAAGGACATCATATAAATACAAAATACAAAAAATATGCATAATAACAAAGCTTACATTAAACGGTATCACAATTCCTAAGGGGTTCGCAACCATCTTACAATTATATTAATACATTTAATAATCATTCAATTGAATTATTTTAAGGTGTAAATCCACCAATTAAACAGGTATAAGCATAATATAGTAGTTGGACATTTGGTAAGACAGGGAAACCCAAGTTTTTCGTCATGTATTCATGACCACTAACTAGCCATAACATTTACATTCCCATGTAGAATTTTTTATCAGGGAGCTCACAAAAGATTTAGAGCTTTGTAATCCATATCTTAATTTGGTATGAATGGGTTCCCAATATTGTTTTACCTTAGCTATAAAAGTCATATTCCCAAATCTGTTCTTAATTTTAGCTTGTAAATATTATTTGCTTTTCTTAAGTTATATTTAGTTTCTTTAATTTTTAATTTGTTTATTAAATACTTTGGTTTATTACCCTGTATTACCGAATGTATATGTCCTGTCCATTTCAAATCCTTTTATATTGCAGGGGTATCCAATTTAAAGATTTTAACATATCACAATGATGTGTGCGATAATCGCACTTTAAAATAAATCTTGCTAAATTATTATACACTACATCCAAATGTTTTAAATTCAATTTACTTAATTGGCCATATATATGACTTCCATAATCTAAGCATGGGATTATTAACTGATTTACTTTACTGGTCCTCATTTTCAAGTCTAAACAGAATCCTGATCTGCGCGGAATGCACCTAATTTTCTATTTGTTTTCCTTATTAATTCATTTATATGAAAATCAAATTTCAGTTCCTCATCCAACCAAATACCCAAGTATTTGTAACATGTCTCCTGCCCTAGAGTATCCTTTTGTAAAGTTTGTATTTGTATTTGTGTTTGTTGATCTACCTTTCTCCCCCCAACTTGGTTTAAAACTCATAACTTTAGATTTCTTACTATTCAAAACTAGCCTTGATTTTTGCAACCATAGTTCCAAATTTGTGAAGTCTGTCTGTAACCTTGTTTCCATTTCTTGTGGTGTTCTACCATGAGCAATTAATACTGTATCATCAGCATACAGTCTTACTTTTGTGTATTCAGCTATTGAGACCATTTCATTTATATACATTGGAAATAATGTTGGCCCCAAATTTGAGCCTTGTGGAACTCCCCTTTGGATTTTAGCTGGCTTCAATTGATACTGACCTATCTGTACCTGTTGTGTTCTATCAAGTAAATAAGACTGGAACCGCGGTAATGTTTCGTCATCTAAACCCATAAATCTCATCCTATCTAACAATATTCCATGATCCACGGTGTCTAAGGCTATGGAGAGGTCCACGAATACAGTACCCACTCCCCCATTCATCTGTGAGGCAATTATGTCTACCAGGTCGGTGAGCGCGGTGTCCATGGAATATCCCTTCCAGAACGCGGACTGATAGCAGGTCAACAATCAATTTTTCTCTAAATATTCATTTAGTTGCTTCTGCACTAACCTCTTCATTACCTTCGACACTGTGGACAGCAGAGCTATGGGCCTATAATTAGTAGGATCTACAGCTGCATCCCCTTTGAAAATAGGAATGATCTTGACTTTTTTCCAAAAGTCAGGAAACCTTTGTTCTGTGAGACTCCAATTAAATAATTTAGTCAGCACAGGTGCTATTATTTCTATGGAATCCTTCAGAAACCTATTCTCTACATTATCTAAACCATAGGCTTTATTTATTTTTAACTTCCTTATTTCTTCTTTGACCTCCTTGCATGAGGGGATCTTAAATCTAAACGTACAGGTGCTATGATCATTCTGAAAAATTGACTGAAACCCACCCTTACAATTTACTCCCAGACTAATATCAGGTAATGTAATAAAATATCTATTTAGGCTACTTGATGACTACTGAGTTGACAGTATTATTCCATTTTCTTCTAACTGAATTGCAGCTATATCTACTATTGGTTTCTCAAAAGATTTTAATAGAGACCAATATGCCCAGGGGTCATCGTTTGCATCCACCTTTGCTTTATAATAACTAACATTTGTTTTCCTAATTTTATTATTTAACTAATTTCTAAGTTTTTTTTATATAGGTTCCAATCTGTAATATTTAATGTTTTGTTTGCTTTTTTCCAAATTCTATTTTTGATCCTAATCTCCTTTTTTAGTTTTTCAGTAATCCATGGTAGATCTTCTTTCCTAAAGATCAAAACTTTATATGGTGCTATTTTATTACAGGCTTGCTGGACTAGATCAACAAATTATTTTATAGCCAGTTCCAGTTCAGGGATTAGGAAAAAACTGTCCCACCTGATTTTCCCCAGAGCCAAGTTTAATTTTTCTTTTCTGTAGTTTTTAAAACATCTTCGTTTGACTCCTTTTTTTAATTGAGAACCTGTCTTTAGGGAACTTGAGATGGAACAGTGATCTCCCATTATTGAATCTTTCACCTGTATAGATTTTACTTTTAGGCTTTCTGAAATGAATATGAGGTCTAGAATATTCCTTCATTGTTTAAATTAGATTTCCTAGTAGGGTAATAATGATTTGCCTTAACCTTATGGGCTTAATTTGGTTTTTAATGCCATTCCTCTAGGTTTGTTTCAGGCTGAATTAAAATCACCTAACAAAATGAAATCATTCCCTAGGGTATACTCTTGCAGAGTGTTGGAAAGATCATCAAAATCTGAACACTGCACCTTGGGAGGTGAATAAGCTTAGTCCTATAGTAAGGTGTAGCTGTATTATCTGCACCAAAATACATTTGGTATTTCCAATTGCTCCTGAAAAAAGAACTTCTGTGTGTTCCAAACTCCATTTGGTATAGAGTATGAGTCCCCCTCCACGTTTGCCCTTTCTATCTTCATGGTGTTGATACAAATCCTGAAGTTATATTTCATTCAAGTGTACTTTTGTGGTCAGCCATGTTTCTGTTAAAGCTACTATATTAGGAGTTTCACACTCACCCAAGTGTTTGCAGCTGGATGTATGCCATGCCAATGGCTGTACTACACTGTGCACACCACAGTGGCCATTCACCCCACCCATGCACCATGCTGACATGGCTACTCCCAGTGGTCTTGACAGTACAGCACACGCTGAGTGTGGCCCATGGTCCACACATGTGTATGTAGGTGTGTGTGTGTGTGTGATGGTATGCAGTGTGTCAGCCCTTCCCATGGACACATATCCAAGCCTACCTATGTATACGCAGTGTACTGTCACTTACCTGGGTGTGGCACTCCACCCCACATGCACACGCTCCTAGGGGCTCCTCAGCCTGTCTGGGTCCCTGTGCTGCAGATCACCATAACGTGCCTACATTGCTTGTCAGTGCAGGCAACCCCTGTCCTGTGCACCATCTGCCCAGCTATCCCACCCCACACCGCCAAGTGGGGCTCAGTGAGGTCATCTGACCCAAACAGCTGTCCCTTCACCTGCAGCACCAGTGCCATAAGGTTGAGGAGCTCAACCTCCCCCCAGTTCATGCATGGTCCTTGGCCCTGTTCTCTGTGCACATGGCATGTTCCCTCTCAGTGTCACCAGGTCAGGTATGCACAGATCAGGCTTCTGGTGCACAATGGCACATTTGTGCCACATGCATGATTGGCCGTCATACACCACACCACACAACACAGTACTGTGGTATGTCAGTGCACAGTAGTGCATCACCATGCATGTGCAAGTGCCACACATGGGTGGGAACACAGGGTCATAGGTCATGACCAGGTTGCGCATTGGTGCAATGTCACAAACAGTGCAATACATGCACACTATGAGACAGGAAGCAGAGTGGTTATTGCACAATGGAATGTGGATGCTCACCCACAGGCGATCATGCAGTCAGGAACACCAGACCAGATGCTCTACACCTGTCATGCCACTAACCCGTCATCGCGCATGCGCAGAATTGCACCATGACATTTGCACTGTATTCAAGAAATGCCCCAAGTTTTATCGCATGTGCCAGAAATGCACCATGGAGGGTGCTCTCAATGTAGTAGTTGCGCTTTGCTGATTGGGGTGAGCTGGTGGCATTTATGCAATTCACAGACATTGCTCCCAAATCAGCTCATTGCCAGATTCAGGGGCACCTCACCTGTTTAGCTTTTCATTACAGATGCTCCCAATATTATTTGCATGCCCTGAGCCATAAATGCTCCTGAATGTGCCACCACGGTGCTCAGGTAACCAAGAGGAATTGCATTCTTGAAGGTAAGCCTATTTACATTCATCCAAAGGCAGTGTGGCAGCACAAAATGACAGTGTGAGGATTAGGACATACAGTCAAAACCCTCACCTATTTCTGGTCAACAGACAAGTCCCAATATTCCAACTAGGTTTGGCGTGGGGGTGTCTCCTGCTGGTGTGTCAGGTAGCATGGTACCATAGACTGAAGACGTGTGTTGCAGGCCAGATCACCATCTGGTAGTACATGGCAAACAATGCCAGACACAAGTGCAGGACATGTTAGCTATGTGTACCAGCGCTACATATCTGATCCTGACATTGGCCAGCTGTTCCTGACCATCCCATGTCTTGTTCCAGATATGCACAGTAGGCAGGTGAGAGGTATGCATACAGGGTGCTATGACTCTGCAGCAGCCAGACACCATTCCTGCACACATACAGAGCTGCCTGTCGTGTGCTAATGGCTGCATATTATCATTCACAGAAAACAATATGTCCAGAAAGGACACAGCTGCAGGACACAGACATCCCAATTTCACCACTGACAAGGACAGGATACTGATTGAGGCCTACCTCCTGCACAAGGACATCCTGGCTGGCAGGGGTGGCAACTGCCAGCTGCAAGGTGAGGGCTGGGAGGCAGTGGCAAGAAATGTCAATGCCATTGGGAAGTTCAACAGGACACCCCAGGAGTGTAGAAAGCACCTGAATGATGAGAAGAGGAAGCCAAAGAGAAGGTGGTGCACATTGAGGCCTTCCTGAGTGGGACAGGGTGTGGGCCACAGACAGTGCACCTTACACCCATGGAGGAGCTGCTGGTAGCCAGCATGGGTGGGTGTCTGTGCATTGAGTTCTGGGAGAGGGCTTCCAGATGGGTGACAGTCTATTGCAGCACTGTGAGTGTACATGCCCGTGAAAGGTGCCTGTCCCTGTGCGTGTGCCATGGGTGCCTCGACAGCCCCAATGTGTGTCACTATTCAACCATGTGCCTGTGTGCACCAACCATGGTTCTGTACTCCCCACCTGTGTACCATGTTGCACATTCGCATGACAGGCTAGGCATGTGCTGGGGGGGCAACACCCATGGTGTGTGGGTCTGCTGCACACCATTGCGGTCATCCCTGTAGGTGGTGGCCAGGCGTTTTACCATTCATACACATGTCCAGGGGCATGTACAGACACTAGTGCAGTCCTGCTGTAGCTGGTACCCGGCTGCATCATCAGAACCATTGTTGACTGTCACCCACATGGCATGTCAGGCGAACCACTGGCACATGTGTATGACCACCTGTACATGCCTATCTGAACACAACTGTCACATGTTTGTAACCATGTATCCCTTCTTTCTGTTACAGCTCCATCACACATCACGGGTGCTGGTGTGGCTGATGCACCGCAGGATGGCAATGAAGGGGATGTTGCAGGACCATCACACCGGGCTGCAGCCAGGGTTGGGGATGATGCTGTGCCAGTCCCTTCAAATGCTACAGCAGCCCCAGACACAGCACCAGTGGTAGCAGGGCTGTCCAACACCACAGCAACTGGTGCCATGGCTGGTGAGAGGGACAGCACATGGTTGGACAGGTTCCCGAGTATAGCTGATGATGACCCAGAGGACATGGTGGACATCACAGATGCCTACAAGTGCTGCCATCCAGTATGCAGGGGGCATACAGAGATGTTGATGAGGATCCAGATGCCACTCAACTTTGGGGGGACATGGCCAACAATCAAGTGAATGATGCACAGGTGTATGCACAGGTGGCACCATCAGGCGTTGGTGGTCCTTCGGCCCCTGGCACACCTGCAGGGTCTGCACAGCCAGCCACAGTGGTGGTTGCTGTGGGTGCTGCATCTGGTGCTGCTGTGGTGCCAGGTACCACCACCATGGGTCAGCAGAGTGCTGTGGTGCTGCCGCAGGTGGCGAAGTCCTGTGATGCAGCCAACCCTGGATGCGCAGCAGTTGACCAAGCCCAATCCCCGCCCATTCAGTGGCCTGATGTAGTGCATCCACCTACAGTGGATACGCAGCAGCAGGCTGGCACACCATCTGCCAGACTGCGCCGTCCCTGTGAGCCATCACCTGCCGATGAGGTTGAGGGCTACACATGCCTCCTGCAGGCCACAGTGTAGGGGCAGGCATCCCTACAGGTGGAGCACAGAGGCATTCGGAAGCTGCTAGCCATAGAACATGAGTTGTCGGCCATGTAGTGCACCCAGATGTTGACAGAGGCTCATCTACTGTGGATGGGCATGACCACAGCTCTGGAGTGGACTGCACATGCTGCCAAGGTGGTGTGTGCAAACAGTGTGTGACATGGTCACTGGGCCTACAGCCAAACCCCCAGGAATGCCTCCACATGCCCAGGTCACAGCGTCAGATGGACCCATTGCTGCTGATGCCATCACCACACCTCTCCATCCCCATCAACCCTGTATCCAACATGGATCAGGGGACAACACACCAGTGAGCACCTGTTCAAGATCTTGCTACAGTACCCTCCAGGGTGTTGGCTACCCCAAGGCCAGTGGCGCGGGCTTAGTGACCACTGGGTGTGGGCATGGCTGCCCATGTGTCCATGGTGACTGTGGTGCCTCCACTGACACCTAGGTGACAGCTCACATGGCCCCTCTTGCCTGTACCCATTGTGGCTCACACAGGCTACCAATGCCTGGGTGGCATGCACCTGCCCCAGTGCATTGACTGTGTGGGTCACCTGTGCATTGCTACATGCATGTTCAGGTGCACCATTGTTGTGCTGTGTGGCATGGGCATGATGAGTGCAGTCCTGTGTCTGCTGTACACATGTACTAGCAGCAGTACACTGATCCATGCCATCCTCAGCACATACACTGTGCCCCCTGGATATGTGAGTCCTGTTGTGCATGTGTGTGTGTGTGTGTGTGTGTGTGTGCAGCATTGTCAACCCTCACGGTTGTGCTATACAGTGGCAGTGATGCTGTCGACTGCCCTGGTGTGGCTGTGTGTGTGTGTGTGTGTGTGTGTGTGTGTGTGTGTGTGTTGGGGGGGCTGCCGTGTATAACCCACCTGTGTTACTCACCTGTAGACCCAGAAGTGCTCTTCAATGATGGTGTCCCTGTGCTGCTGTGACCTGGTGACCAGGCGTGGGTCTCTGCAAGCCAGTAGTGGTCCATCACAAAGCCCCTGGACTGCTGCATCTTCACCCTCCTCCTCCTCCCCCCCAGAACTGTTGCCTTCCTCTGCCTGGACAGCTATTCCACGGTCAATGGCCATGCTGTGCAACATGCAACAGGCCAGAAATATGCCACAGCCTTCTTTGGGCTATATTGTAGGGCACCACCTGACTTATCCAGACATCTAATGTCATAGGATGTGGGATTTCACATCATATAAACAGGCAGACAAATCGTAAGGTGCATAAAAAACACTTGGAAGCGTTTGTCATTTTATTAGAACTCAAAAATAATAAGGCAAAATACAGAAAATAAAGTTTAGCATAAGGTTAGCATGTCTCAGCTTAGCATGGCATGACTTCAGGCTCCCTGCTGAACACTCTGAAGGTCTTATACCTTCCCTTACTTGTCAGCAACTGACCACACTGTCTAAAAAAAACAGCCCCTAGTGGCAGGCTTAAAAACATTATTAAGAGTGACATCCTCATCAGGTGACCATGTAATTGTCTGTCTCCCTGTAAATTTCTTCTTTTATACATTACTAAAGTCCCTTTACAATCTGCTATCTGCTGTGGACTAACAGACTGCATCATGATATATAACATTCTCTGAGACATATATTACTCAGAAGCTTGCTAATTTCTTAATTAGGATCTGTGTCTTCATAATGGGGTTAAGCCCTCCCTTGGACAGTGACCTCACATCTTAGGATCATAATAAATTCCTACACTAGGGGACACTGCTGCCCTATAGGTCTCAGTTCACAGGAAGGCTTCCTGAAACAGCAGAGTCTGCACTTGTTTGTGAACTAGGGTATTTGGAAAAAGATGCTACATTGGGGCTCATTTCATTCACTAAAGACCCATTTATTTGAGCAGGGTAAGTTCCTAGTTATACAACATGACAATATGCTGACAAGATGTAGTAGCTTGTACTAGTTTGTCTGGTTGTGTTCTGTTGGAGTTTTGTCCTCAGTTAATATTATAAATTTTCCAGACTGTGAGTATCAGCTCTACAACAACATCCAATACAGCACCACAGGTAATGGAATCTTTATATACATATAAAGCAGCATTGTGTAGCCCTGCTGTGGTTTCTGGGATAGCAAGGGGAATGGAAGAATGAGGATGTGCTCCTCTTCTCCCTTCTCGTGCTAACTCAGTAACTGCAGAACACATACTCTACTGTTGTTTATTTTCTCCAATTTTGTGTGATTATCTTTTTCATATTCTCTCAAATAAAAACAAACTGTCCTGCCTTCTCCCTGGGCAGTCACTTTCTAAGTTCAGAGGCTTCTAATTTTTAAAGAAGACTTTACCTAGTTCTCTTCTTTACCGGGGTTGGGGGGGTTAGACCTAAGACAGGGGTCACCCAGTCACACCTGAAGTGCATCTTCAGCATGCCAAAGACACGCTCAATGATGGCATGTGTAGCAATGTGTGCCTTGTAGTGCTCTTCCACCTTTGTGCCAGGTTGGCGGAAGGGTGTGAGCAGCCAGAGTTGGAGGGGGTATGATGCGTCACTTTTGGGGGGCAAGATCAGTCTGTTACACCTCTGCATACCTGTGCATTGTGTCCTCCAGCCCCCCTCACACCATGGTGCAGTGGTACGTCTGCTGAATGTCCACCTCTGTCCCTGTGGTGATCCTCCCTGGCCATCTAAATCCCCCTCACACCTGCAACAGCCTTCCCTGGCTGCACACATCTGTCTGTACCTGCCCATGCATGCAGCCATGGCTGTCCACATCTGTTCCCTTTGGCATTACCTGCCCACCAATGCCTAGTGGTCACCCATGCATGGCTGCATGTGGTGTGTTCTGCCCTGCCACTCATGCCTGCTGTTGCACTGCAGCCAGCCTCCCATGCTTTGCTGTTCTGCTGCACTGTCCTCCTTGTTATGTGTGCAGTTCCCTTGTTGTGCCCACCTCCATTGTCCCACCTGCAACTCCCTCTGTGCAGTGTCTGCCATGGCCCTTGCACAGCTGCTCCCTCTTCCGTTATTTGTTGGCTATGGTGCCACATTCATGGCCATTTCTGCATGCTTCACCCACCTACTAGATGGCTGCTGGGTATGTTCTTTGTCTCAAACAGGTGGCACAGGGTAGACTGTTGCCATATGAAGGCACTATGTGTACTCCCAGGACATGTGGCGCAGACATTGCTGATGTGCCCAGTGGCATTGCACACCACCTAGCAGTTGACAGAGTGATAGCCCTTGTGGTTGACATATGTCATGGCATCCTCACCAGGTGGTGCACAGATTGCCACGTGGGTGCAGTCAATGGCCCCTATGACACCTGGCATGCATGCCACCCTGTGGAACTGCTGCATAGCTGCTGTCCACTCTGCCTGTGTGCTTGAGAAGTGGATGAATTTCAAAAACATTTGGGAGCGGTGCAGTGAGAAACTGTGTGAGGAGATGGGATGTGGAAGGTTCCTGTGGCAAGCAGGCACATTGCTGTTGTCACCTTGGTCTCCACTGATATGGTATGACCCCATCCAGTGGGTGCCTGCATTTCATCATGGCACAGCTCACAAAGCTGCCTCAGAATAGCCCTGCTCAGGCGGCATCAGCCGACTGTTTCAGTGTCCGCCAGCTGTTCAAACATTACTCTGGCATGATACTGCCACAGGGTTGGCTGCCTATGGTGCCTTCAGGCACCACATTGCTGGTTCACCCGTCTCCTCATCCACATTAACATTCTCACCATCAGGAAAGGTGTTCTGTCCATATTTCTGTTCAGCTGCTGCTGTACTACTGCTTGCTGCTGCTATCCTGCAGTCAGCCTGCTGGGGACTTGTACTAAGTCTACTTCTTTTATACTTATCTCTTATATGTGTATTTGGTACTTGAGCTGTGAATGCTCTGTATTTGTTCATTCATTTTGCACTGTGAATGGTTCTGCACTGTATATGCAGTTGCACACCCCCTCCAGATGTGCCACATATCATTAATTTTGGTCTCCAGCATGTCCTGTTCGGTGAAGTGCATCTGGGTTGTGCCAGGGCATCTGTGCTCTCTGTGAATGGCACCATGGTGCATTTATCTGCTGTGCCAGTGCATCTAATTTGTGCCCAGCACATCTGCTTTGTGAATCCTGCCCTAAGAGTCTTATTCTGATCATACATCCAAATTGTGGAGACTAAATATTGAATTATTAAATAATGATATGGGTAGGCATTCTTGGATGTACTGTTTAAAGCTAGATGTTCCATCCTAGCTGCTTATGATACAATAGGAAATTGGTAGGAAGATACTAAACAAGAATTTGCAAGGTTATTTAAAATACTGTTTATAAGAATAGTACGCTTTCACATTATTTATCACTATGTTAACGACTACAGACCTTGATTTCAAGATTCTATTCTGAGAATACAGACTTATTTATTTATTTATTGAATTTTGATGACCGGGTAGGCCCACTGAGGCCCAAAGGTTCCTTTTTCAGGGGCGACCTGGGAGACAGAAACAATATAATACAGTCAGGTAGTACAGGGTGCAGAGAAAGTAGACATGAAATTCAAGGTTACAATAAAGGCAATATTTCAATATATTGAACATAAGTGCAGCAATTAAGGGAGTTGAGGCATGCTTTTGGAGTCATTTTGGGTGAGAAAAAGGAGAGGGATTGGTATAGGATGTGGCAATTTATGGAACAAATTGAGCATATAAAAGAAGAGATGAGGCAATATTAATATGATAGAGGTATTTCACTTGAGGAAGAGTTAAAATATGGAACCCTAGGGAAAGCAAAACATTTGAATAGGTTTACAGGTTTCCAAGATAAGGTGCAACACAGAATTATAGTATTATTACACAGAATGTCTGATAATCAGATAGTTACTTCTCAAAGTGAAATTTTGAAAGAAATACATAATTATGCCATTGATAACTTTGGTATGGAGGCTGTTAAACAACAGAATCCTGATCTTTTTAAAGAACTAGAAATTCCAAATATTCCTCACTATTTACAGATTTTCTTAACCAATCCAATTCAAAAGCAGAGGTGGAATGTGCAATTAAAGCCAAGGTTTCAATATGGTGCCTGGATCAGATGGATTACCATCTGAATTTTACAAACATTTTTATCATACTTGGCCCTGGTACTACAAGTGGTCTCTAGTGAAAATCTGGAACAGGCAAAATATCTGTGTCTATGAGAAAATCATTGTTAGTTTTCCTTTCTGAAAAAGGAAACAAGGTTTATATTAAAAACTGGAGGCCTTTAAAGCTTTTGAATACAGATCAAAAATACTTTTAAAAATTCTGGCAAAAAGATTGTCAGAAACAGCAGCAATAGTCATTGACAGTTCACAAACCTGTGCCATTCAGCAAAGAAATAAATTAGACAACCTAATTTTACTGAGAATTGCAGGAAAGGTATAGGAAAAGTATGGTGTAAGGCAAGGGTGTAGGCAGGCATACTCACTGTACACATTTGTGTACAGTTATTTTGTTACGTGCCTGTCACAAACCATATGCCTTTCTGTTAACATTTTCATTCTAATCTGTAGTATTTGGGTTAGTGTAGGCCACTGAAGAGTGTCGCTCTTTAAACTTCTGTTGTTTAGGAGACAGATACATGTAAAACATCTTTAGAGATTAGAGGAATCATCTGACAACAATCTGACTTGTTTGGAAGGGGGTACCATTTGGAGAGGATATGTACATTTTTTAATAGGGAGAGGGTGTAACTGTTGGAGATTGTGTGTACAAAATGGAAATTTCTGGCTACACCCCTGGTGTAAGGATTTCTACTTTCCATTGATCAAGAAAAGGGCTTCAATAGCGTATCACATACTGTACATGTTTGTATACAGTGTTATTAAAATATGGCTTTTACTGGAACAGTTTGTTACCTGGATAAAATATTGCATGGAGGTTGCTTATGGTACCCTATGTACATTTTTATTTAGGATCAGAGATTTTTATACAAAGAGGTGTGAAACAAGTATGTCCATTAAGCCCACTACTATACATCTTCACTCTGGACCCTTAGATTAGAATTCTTAAACGGAATACAGATATAAGAGGAATTAACCTATCAGAAGATACACCAGAAATTAAATCTATTGCTCATGCAGATAATCTCTATGTGGTCATTATAGTTGAGTAGTCAAGCCAAAGAGTACAACATTTGGTAGCTCGTGACATGCGCGACCGTGAATGAGCGAAAACAAAAATGGAGACTCGAATGTGGCACATGTCATGGGGGCTACCTATGAGGGAGGGCAATTGGATGGGGGTGGGTTCATGCGTATAGTGACAGGATGTCACTACATGCATACTCCTGGGGAGGAGTGAGCATGCTGACTGTGGGGTGGGACAGGAGGGAGGGTTTGTGAGGTGCGGTGCCATGGTGGGCTGCCGAGCTGGCACTGTGGTGTAGTGGGTAGGTAGCGGGCTGAGATTGCAAGGGTGCTGAGTTCAGGTCTGGGTGCATGTACATTTTGTTGTGCCTGGCCCGAAATTTTATTTTTGGGTTTTTCACCACCTGATGTGCACTCCCTGGAGTTGAGAATCCTTTATTAGGGGGTGCTGGGGCATAGTGCCCCACAAAAAGCAAAATCCTAAGTCCCTGCTGAGCTTTTGCTGTGCGCTTTGAGTCACATCACGAAACTGATTTTCGCGATGTGACTTCACCCTAATGGCGGTCACCAGTATGACATAGAACCCAGCATTTATTATGTACCTTATCTAATGCAGCAGGGGCTAGAATAAATGTTAATAAAAGCTTGGATGTACCTGTTGGAAACAAGGGAGATATGAGAGGGGTGGAGAAAGTGTCAGGTATATCTGTGACAACAGATTCCATACAAATTTTAGGAATAACATTTTGTTTAGGTGGTACAGTCATGGAAAATTGGAAAATTCTCTGGGGACGGCTGAGAGAAAATTTATGTTTTGCAGATATAGGCTACTGTCAAAGAAGAAAAGGGTATTTTAAATAAAAAGCTTGTTAATTCCTTGTTTTTTGTATGTTAGTATGTTATACCCACCCTTTCTTGAGATACAGACAAGACTATAAGGTATATTTTTTCAAGGATTATGGGGAAGTAGACTGAATTCCGTTAAAACAGAGGTGTGGTTCCTCTATGGAGGCACCTGCAGTGGAGACCAAGGAGGATGCTGGGAACCTCCACAAAGGAGACCCACAGGAGGGTGGCATGGGACCCCGCATGGGGAAGGAAACAACTCCTGGTGGGGGACTCCATTGTTAGGAAGGTAGAACTGGGGGAGAAAGGGGAGAGGGAGGTAAGGTGCAAGCCTGACACCATGGCTTGGAGGGACAGGGAGTGAATCCTCAGGGTCACTGGAGCAGCTGTATGGGTCAGGGAGCTGGATGTCATTGTCCACCTAGGGACAAATAACCTGGCTGAGAAAGGGATCAGAGCAGTGCAGGAAGAGTTTGTGGAGTTGGGGAGGGGCCTTAGACAAGTAGCACACACGGTAACCTTCTCGGAGGTGCTGCCTGTCTATGGCATGGATGAGGCTAGGGTGCTCCGCACCATGAGATTCAATCAGTGGTTGAAAAACTGGTGCAGAGCTCAGGAATTTGGCTTCATTTGGGACTGGGGGTCCACCTGGAGTGATGCAGGCCTATACTGGCATGATGGTATGCTTCTGTCCAGGAGGGGAACCAGTATCCTAGGTGATAGGTTTAAATGTTTCATTGGCAAGCATTTAAACTAGCCAAGAGGGGGCACTGGAAAGAAGCAGAGAAATCCTAGCCTACCCCCAAAAAAAAATCAGGGTAGTAAGTGAGGTAAACACCAAGATAGAGATGTTGATAGGGAGAGGGGCAGGGGTAAATGAAGAAAATGACAAAGGCAATAAGGACAGGGATGGGACAAAAAGGGGTAAGGCCATCAAGAAATGGAGGGTAATGAGTACCAATGCCCATAGTCTGGGCAACAAGCTCCCTGAACTTGTGGCCTTGATGGAAGTGGGATAACTGGATATTGTTGCAGTCACAGAAACATGGTACACAGAGAACCATAACTGGGATGTTAACATACCAGGGTACTTAACCTACAGGAGAGGCAGGAAGGGTTGAAGAGGGGGAGGAGTAGCTCTCTATGTAAGGGAAGGGATAAAAGCAGCAGAACAAAAAAGTAAACAGGGAGGAGAAGAGGCACTGTGGGTCATAGAAACATAGAATTTGATGGCAGATAAGGACCGCTTGGCCCACCCAGTCTGCCCATTTCCCTACCTAATGGATAAGCTGAAGATCCTAGTTACCCAGCAGCCTACTTCTTTCTACCCCCATCCCCTAGAATTGCCTTGTGACTGTCCCATGCATGCTTGAATTCAGCCACTGTTTTTGACTCCACAACCTCCTCCAGAAGGCCGTTCCATGCATCCACAACCCTCTCTGTGAAAAATACTTCCCATTACCTCTGCACCGCCCCCCCTCTATCTTCAAATTGTGCCCCCTTGTTCTTGCACACCTCTTTTTGAAAGATGCTACACTCTTGGACTTTGTTGATTCCTTGAGGTACTTGAAAGTTTCTATCATGTCCTTTCCTCGAGGCTATATATATTAAGCTCCTTTAGTCTCTCTTCATATGTCTTCTGGTGCAGACCCTGCATCATTTTAGTTTCCTTCCTCTGGACAGCTTCCATCTTGTCTATGTTCCTGCGGAGATTGGGTCTCCAGAACTGCACACAGTACTCCAGATGGGGTCTCACCAGCTGTCTGTACAGAGGAATAACAACTTCCTGTTTTCTACTGGTGATGCCTCTCCCTATGCATCCCAGTATCCCCCAGCGCTCCTTACTGCCCTCTCACACTGCTTGCCCACCTTTAAGTCATCTGATATGACTACCCCCAGGTCCCTTTCCATTTTTGTTGTTGTTAGTATCTCACCCCATTGTTTACTCTTCCCCTGGGTTTTTGTTTCCCAGGTGCATTACCTTGCACTTCATAGCATTGAATCTAAGCTGCCATACATTTGACCATTACTCTAACCTTGCCAAGGCCCTTCTCATCCTTTCCACCCCACCTTGTGCATCAACTCTGTTGCAGATCTTTGTGTCATCTGCAAAAAGATATACTTTTCCTGCTAGTCCTTCTGCAATGTCGCTTATAAAGACATTGAAGAGGACCGGTCCTAATACTAAACCCTGCAGTACCCCACTAGTAACCCCTCTTTCTTCAGAGTGGACTCCATTTACTGTTACCCTCTGTGTCCTATTCTCCAGCCAATTCTTTACCCAGGCTATCATCTTGGAACCCACTGCCAGGCTGGTTAACTTGTATATTAAACTTTTGTGTGGGACTGAGTCAAATGCCTTGCTAAAGTTTATGTAGGCTAGATAAAACAGCCCTTCCCTGATCTACTACTTTGGTCACCCAGTCAAAGAAATCTATTAGATTCATCTGGCATGACCTTCCAGCTGTGAATCCATGCTGCCTTCGGTCCTGTGCCCCTCTGACCTCTAGGTACTTGACAATTCTTTCTTTCAGAAGTGATTCCATCATTTTCCCTATCACTGAGGTTAAACTAACAGGTCTATAGTTTCCTGCTTCTGCCCTGCTCCCACTTTTGTGAAGGGGAATCACATCTGCCCTCCTCCAGTCCTCAGGTACCGCCCCATCCTCCCATGATTTGTTAAAGAGGGTAGTCAGTGGTGTCACTAGTTCTACCCTTAGTTCTTTTAGAATTCTGGGATGAATCCCATCAGGCTCCATTGCTTTGTCCACCTTCAGTTTTAAGAGTTCTTTCAGAACCCTTTCTTCTGCAAATATTCTGGTATCAACTTCTGTATCCAGAGTGTTTCTATTGTTTGTTTTAGGTACCTCCCACTTCATTTGTAAATACTGAGCAAAAATATTTGTTTAGTATTTCTGCCTTTTCACTGTCATCCTCTGCCCACCCCTCCCTTTATTAAGCCTCACTATCCCTCCCTTAGTCTTCCTTCACTCCCTGATGTACCTAAAAAAGGTTTTATCCCCCTTCTTAACTGAGTTGGCTATCTTTTCCTCAGTTCGGGCCTTTGCTGTTCTGACTGCCTTCACAGCTTCCCTTTGCTTTAACTGATACAATTCTCTGCCCTGCTCCTTCTGTGATTCCTTGTACTTTCTGAATGCTTTCTTTATCTCTTGAACCTTCATTGTCACCTCCTTTGAGAACCATAGTGGTTTCTTACATCATTTTGTTTTGTTTATTTTCTTCACACAAAGGCTTGTTACCTCTGTGATGGCAGTTTTTATTATTCCCCACTGTTCTTCCCCCTCCTTCCTGCCCATTTGCTAGTGCATTCCTTAGGCACTCACCCATTTTACATTAAGTCAGCCTACTGAAGTCAAGTACTTTTGCCTTTGTATGTTGACTCTATTGCTGTGTTTATTGTGAACCATACTGTTTGATGGTTGCTAGTTCCCAGATGTCTACCCACTCACATCTGTGATCCTCTCCATCTCCATTTTGAGAGAACCAGGTCTAAGATTGCTAACTCTCGAGTGGGTTCCAATACTAGTTGTCTAAGGCATCCCCCTGTAGGGCATCTAGAATAACCCCACTCTTAGAGTGACTGCTTCAACTGCACTCCAGTTAACATCTGGCATATTCAGATCACCCATCAGCAATATCTCCCCTTTATCTGCCATTCTAAGTATACTTTCTATCATTTCCTTGTCCATTTCCTCCCCCTGAGAGGGGGGGTCTGTATACAACCCCTGTGCGGATTGTGGTGCCATTGCCTGCCTCCAAATTGACCCACAGTGCTTCTTCTCCTCCCTGTTTGTTTTGTTGCTTGGATTCCTTCCCTTATGTAGAGAGCTACTCCTCCTCCTCTTTTACCATCCCTGTCCCTCCTGTAGATAGTGTATCCTGGTATGTTTATGTCCATCTAGAGACTGGAAATGGCACCACAATCTGCACAGGGGTTGCATACAGACCCCCATATCAGGGAGAGGGAATGCACAAGGATATGATAGAAGGCTTCCTTAGGATGGCAGAAAAAGGGACATACTGTTGATAGGGACCTGGATATGCCAGATGTTAACTGAAGCACCTTTGCTGCAGCCACATCCAAGAGCAGGGCCATTCTCGATGCCCTACACGTGGCATGCCTCAGACTAGTTTTGGAACCCACTCATGAGGAAGCAGTCTTAGACCTCATACTCTCAAATGGGGACAGTGAGAGGATCTCAGATCTAGAAGTGGGTAGCCATCTGGGAAGAAGACAGCACCAAACAGTGTGTTTCATGATAAACTCAGCTACAGCGTCAAGCCATACAAAAGTGAGGGTACTGACTTCAGGAGGGTTGACTTTGGCAAGATGGGAGAGTGCCTTAGAAAAGCACTAGCAAACAGGCTAGAAGGAGGGTGGAGCAACAATGGGAAACATCAAACTGCCATCACAGAGGCAACAAGCCTTCGTGTGAAGCAATAAATCAAAATGAAAGAAAATACACTATGGTTCTCAAAGAGGTGGTGGGGAAGGTTAGGGAGAAAATGATAGCATTTAGGAAGTATAAGGAAACACAGAAGGAGCAGGACAGAGAACTGTACCAGTAAAGGCAAAAGGAAACAGGGAGGGAAGTCAGAATATCAAAAGCCCAAACTGAGGAAAAGATAGCCAGCCCGCTTAAGAAGGGGGATAAAACCTTTTATAGATACATCAGGGATTGTAGAAAGACAAAGGGAGGGATAGTGAGGCTGAATAGAAAGGACGGTGGGTGGGTAGAGAGGTACAGTGATAAAGCAGGGATACTGAATGAATACTTCTGTTCAGTATTCACAAAAGAGTAGGACAGGAGGTGCCGAATCAAATTAACAGAAGCACTCTGGATAGGGGGTTGATCCCAGTCCTTTCACAGAAGAAAGGGTTCTGAAAGAACTCCTAAAACTGAAGGTGGACAAAGCAATGGGGCCTGATGAAATTCACCCCAGAATTCTAAAAGAATTAAGGTGAGAACTAGTGACACCACTGACTACCCTTTTTAACAAATCATGGAGGATGGTGTGGTACCTGAGGATTGGAGGAAAGTGGATGTTATTTCCTTTCACAAAATGGGAGCAAGACAGAGGTAGGAAACTACAGACCTGTCAGCTTGACCTCTGTGGTAGGGAAAATGATGGAATCACTTCTGGAGGAATGAATTGTTGAGTACCTTGAGGAAAGTGGGGCACAGGACCCAAGGCAGCATGGGTTCACAGCAGGAAGGTCATTTCAGACAAATCTAATTGATTTCTTTGACTGGGTGACCAAAGTAGTAGACCAGGGAGGGGCTATGGACATGGTCTACCTAGACTTTAGCAAGGCATTTGACACAGTCCCACACAAAAGTTTAATAATCAAATTAACCAGCCTGGGAGTGGGTCCCAGGTTGGTAGCCTGGGTAAAACATTGGCTGGACAACAGGACACAGAAGGTAATTGTAAATGGAGTCCACTCTGAAGAAAGAGGGGTTACTAGTGGGGTACCACAGGTTTCAGTACTGGGCCCAGTCCTTTTTAATGTCTTTATAAATGACATTGCAGATGGACTGGAAGGAAAAGTATGCCTCTTTGCAGATGATACAAAGATCTGCAACATGGTTGATACACAAGGAGGCATAGAAAGGATGAGAAGGGACTTGTCAAGGTTGGAGGAATGGTCAGAAGTATGGCAGCTTGGATTCAATGCAAAGAAGTACAAAATAATGCACCTGGGAAACAAAACCCAGGGAAGATTACATAACGTGGAGGGGGAGGGTAGTAACAACAACAAAATGGAAAGAGACCTGGAGATAATTATATCAGATGACCTTAAGGTTAGCAAGCAACATGAGAAGGCAGTAGGGAGGGCCGGGGAATACTGGGATGTATAGAGAGAGGCATCACCAACAGAAAACAGGAAGTTGTTATCCCTCTGTACAGACAGCAGGTGGAGACCCCATCTGGAGTACTGCATCCAATTCTGGAGACCCCATCTCTGCTAGGACATAGGATGAGGCAGTCCAGCGGAGGGCAACTAAATGGCGCAGGGTCTGCAAGAGAAGCCATATGAGGCGCAGACTAAAGGATCTTAATATGTATACCCATGAGGAAAGGAGGAGAGGGGACATGATAGAAACTTTGAGTACCTCAGTGAATCAACAAAGTCCTAGAGGGTAGCATCTTTCAGAAAAAGAGATGTGCAAGAACAAGGGGACACAATTTGAAAATAGAGGGGGGACGGCTCAGGGGCAATGTGAGGAAGTATTTCTTCACAGAGAGGGTGGTGGAAGCATTGAACAGCCTTCCTGAGGAGGTTGTGGGGTCTACAACTGTGGGAGAATGCAAGAATGCATGGGACAGACATAAGGCAATTCTTGTGGGGGATAGGAAGAAATAGACTGTTGGTTAACTAGGATCTGCAGCTTATCCTATAGGTAGTGAAATGGGCAGACTAGTTGGGCCAAGGTCCTTATCTGCTATCCAAAATCTATGTTTCTGTGTTGCTTATAAGGGTTATAAGGATGGAAATTCAAATAAATCCCTTAGTATTTTCTAATGATGTTTATGTTTCATAATATATCTTGTGCACTGAAGAATTTGGACAAATCTTGGGTACCTTTGGTCCATGATTGGATAATACTTTGGTATCTAAAGTGGAATTCTGGAAGGTGTAACAGCAGACTATGTACATTCAGTATTATACCACCATGTCTATTATACTATAATTAAAATCAAACAGTGGAAGATATACCTGAGTGACTTAGTAGAAAAAGATAGAAAACAACTGTATTTGTTTATATTATCCCCTCACAATTTTCATATACTTTAATATTAAAAGATTGTCCATTGGAAGAGAAGGAAGCAACATCCAGTTACAAAATCCCCGAACCCTGGCCTAAATGTAAGATTCTACATGGCTGAAAATACATGATAAGATGACAGTGTAAGGGTACATTTAAGCATAAAAAGATTGAAGAGACATACTTCCGAGGGACACTTGTATTAATACTGAAGAAACTCAGGCTCATTTACTAGTGGAGGGCCCTGATGCACTAAAATTCTGGTGTATCAGGGTATGGTCAGAAAACTTATTTAGGACAGTGAATTATTGAAATGTAGCATTAAGCATGTATTCTACTGGCTGGTAGAAATATCACAAATCCACTTTACAGCTCAGTTATGCTTGTTGCAAGTTCTACCTGTGGCAAGCTACGTGCACCTTACAAATACTGTACAACAAAAATATTACCCTCTGGAAATAACTAGTGGTATGATTACAGAAACTTTAAATAAAGTGTACCAAAAAGAGAAAGTTTCACTCCAGTGGAGTAGGGTCAATATGTACTGGAAAGCATTTACATGGATAATGTAGAGAGTTACTACAGTATGAATGGCACAAAAGTAGAACATTTGTAAATAAAAGTGTATGTATTTAACCACAAATTTATATTGTATGAGGTGATGGGGTTGTGGAGGGGATTACAATCATATATTGGTGAAGGGCAGTTATTGTGGGGACATCTGGTATTTTCTGTTCTATTGTTTTGTTATTAACAAATGGTCTGATTTCATTTTCATAATATATGTAATTGTATGATGTTGGTTAAGTATTTTGTCAATAAACTTCCCCATCTCTTTTCAAGAAGTGCCATGGGATCTTTAACATCCACATGAACAACCACCAGAACAGGCAGATAGGACCTAAGTTTAATGTCTCATCAAATGATGGCACCTCAGTAGTGCAGCATCCCTTCATGATGCAATACAGTGTCAGTGCTGAGATTTTACCCCAGGTGCCTTGTGTGGGGCATCCTTCCGATCTTCTGGTCTCAGAGGTGAGTGTACAAACTGCTGAACCTCAGATACTGACATTAGGGTCTGGAGTCCCAGGAGTGTTGGAGAGTTGGTGGTGTGGTGTTTCTTAGGGTTTTCAACATTAATACCCAGTCTCCTCCCATGAGCTAATGAGGTTAAATATGGTCTCTTGCTTTATGTATTCTGTTGGCCACATGTGGTGAGGCATACTTCTCTACCTCCAGGAAGTACAGAGAGGCATGAGAATGGAGCTGTTCCTTGTGCTTTGGACAGGAGGCTATGGTTTGTGGAAGGGGGTGGGCATTAGGATTAACAACCCCAAGGAACACCACACAACCAATTCACCAAGGCTCCTGAGTCTACACACCCTAATGTTTTCAATTTCCTTACTTTGTCTGCATTATGTTCATCAACCCTAATGTCTGTATTAATGTAGTTTTTTGCAATGAGTTAGTGTTGAAAGTAATAGCCACTGCCACATACAATGCCATCATAAGTTATGGTGAGATGCGGCTTGAAACCTTTTTTCAATGTCACATTCAGATGAATGAGGCACTTCTGGTACTGGGATTTATCGTTTCATGCCATCATGTGAAATTGCTGAAAGTGGTGGTGACTGCCAATGTATGTACTATGACAATCACAAGGGGAAGGGAAATTTATTGCAAAAAACTGTTAATGCAAACATTAGGGTTGAAGATTGAAAAGCAGGCAAAGTAAGGAAATGAAAACATTAGGGTTTGAAAATTCTGAAGACTTGGTGAATTGTTTGTAGCATTCCATGGGTTGTTAACTCTAATGACCACCTCCCCCAGCCCGTTGCTGTGGAATGAAAAAGTAAGGAAATGAAAAATGGTAGGGAGTTGTGTTATATGACTGGTTAATTTTGTTGTGTGGTGTCTGTTGTGGTTCTCAACCCTAATGTCTGCCTCTTTTTTATGCTCAACCACCTAGCCACATGACCTAGGCACAATCTACAGGTCTCAGTAAGCCAATCAGACAAGGGTGCAGTGGTGAGGGATTCAAGTGTTATCCAAAACAAAGTGACCTATACTGTTATAGGCCAGATCCCATTTTACTATACTATTTAGGGGACTTGTATAAGTAGACTAGTACAGTATATATGAGACTAGGCAATAAGACTGTCTTAGCAACTAAGCTGGCTTTTTTTTTAACTCTAATTTTTGCTCCCAGAGCTTGGCAGGGATCTACCTCATTGTCAGCCCTTTCTGGACCCCACCAACTCCATCCCACCAGTCTCTGGACTTACCAGTGTTCTGGGAAACTGGAAACGACCCATTCAGTGAATCTCACCATGGGAGTAGAGAAGAGGAGAGATATTTCAATCCAGGCACTAGCTGCCATTGATCGGTGGGAGTGGAGCTGGATTCCTGGCATCATGCTGCAGAAACTGGGGAGAGGGTCTCTCTTCTTGTTTCCTCAGGTGGAGTGGACATACAATGATGTCATAGCCTAGGCAATGTCAGTCATGTTCCCATACCTGATGAGCAGATATCTGTCACTCCACAATCCTGCTATAGCTGTAGTATCTCGGCACACTAGCCCCCAACCATTGCTAGGGGTCAGTGTACTGCCAGAGTACCAAACCTTCTACACCATTGGAGTAGAGAAGTCTGATGGATGTTCAATCCTCCTCCACCTGACTTTTCCCTCCAATGCTCTGAGCTCTTTCCCAAACTCAGGTTGTAAGTGCTGCAAGTGGCAGTGTTAACACTGTACCAGTGTGCCAGCCCAACTAAGCAGGCTTTTAGTGTTATGTCTCACTTCAAAGACTAGGCCAAGCTTGAAGGCACCAGACTTACAGCTGGAAGAGATAAGGGGAACATATAAAGAAAGAGGGTCCAAAGTAACTTCAAGGTATTTAAGTGAGGAAACTTTGTCAAGTTGGAAACCATAAAGGTAGACAGCAAGGAATCTGGACTTAGATTTAATGTTTTTTGTTTGTTTGTTTTTAGCTGAAAAAAACAAATATGTTGCAGTTGATACCTTTTATTGGACAAACAAAATTGTTTTTAGACTAGCTCTGAAAACCTATACTCACTTCTTCAGCTCTGTGGAAGCAGTCATGAATTACATGCCAGATAAACAGATTTGATGTAAATTCAAATGAGACATGTTGTAGTCTGTTTAAACATTAAACCCCTACAGAGTTATTTCAGATCTGTAGAAAGCAGAGAGCAAGGACTGCAGAATATCCCATTGCCATTTTCGAGTATCTGCAGGAATTCAGAGGCTCTAAGAGTGAAGTGATAGTCCATGTTTGATGGACAGCAAGAATGAACCTCCACCAATTCAAAATCACCCACATAGATGACAATATTCTGATAGGGGAATATTCCTTTAAAGGGAAAGTCATAATAGGATTACCTGTAGATATCAGCAGGTCCGAGATAATCTTATATACTGTAAATCAGTCGTATATTAAAACCAGTCAGTAGCAGCCATATCATGAACACTCAACAGACTTCTGGTACTGTGATGTCAGAAAATCCCAGCAAGTAAGGAGACCAAAATATTTCAATGAGAAACTGAGATTTATTTCAGACTTTAAGAAAAATACAATAGTCACTTCTTTCATTAAAAATTTGCACATTTTACATGTGTGTAATGTTGTTGTCTTTGATCTGTGTAATTTTGCAATTATTAAAAAAAGTAAATATCTACTCTTTTCTTCTTCCCAAGTAAAATATGTTTAGGAAACAAATACCACCAGTTAAAGAATCAATATTTGTTAGTCACAATATTGTTTTTTTTCAGCAATAATGTTCCCCAGGCAAAAACATCAAGAAATCAGGGTCTCAGAAATGCATTACAAAAAGCTCTAGGTAAAATGGTGGCATGGTCAATCACTTCTGAGATAAGTTTAAACATAAACAAATGTTAGGTGACACACTTGGGAAGCATAATCAAAACATAAGTATGTTATTGTTTGTATCCCAATTAAACAGGTACAGCACAGAGTGAAAATGACTTTTGGTTATTAAGAGATAAAAAACTCACAAAGAACAAACAATGTGATGTATCAGGAGAAACACTTACAGTACATAAAAGTAGTCATACTTTCCTTGTATAGGCCATTGGTCAGGCTGCTCATGAAGTTCTCGGTACAATTTTGGGGACCATATCAAAAAATGAATGTAGTAAGAAGAGAAAAAATACAATGAAAAACAAAAAAGATGATTAAAAACATAAGAAATGTATTATGAGGTAAGACTAGCATCACTAAACATGTTTATTCCTGAATGAAGACAAGGGAGGAGGATGCAACTGTAAATGTAGATTTAATGGAAACACTGACTCGTCTAATGAAATTGGGATTTAAATAAACACAAGTTCATAAAATTCAACTACAAAGGAACTTTCTAATGACTGATAAGCAGTGGTGAAAGTGAACAGTAATGCACAGGAACTCAGTCCCTGTACCTTTTTTGCAGAAGGAACTGAGTTCCTGTACTTCTTCCCACTGTCACTGGAACTGAAATTCTCAAACCAGCAACACAGTGACAGTTTCTGGGCCCATGACTTGAAATCAAGGTTTCCATAACAACATTTGACTTGTACAGTAATGCTGTTTTCCTAGATATACTTCAATATCTCTAACCGAATCTACTTGTGACTAAACAGATAGATGTGTCTTGACACAGCTATCCTTTAAATTGAGGATCGTCATTCTACATTTCATATTTGGCAATACCTGAGTTCCTGTACTTCTTGTCTACCACTTGCACCACTGCTGATAAGAGAAGAAATGTCTTCCCACAAAGTCTGGTAGACCTGTGGAATGGATTGCTGGAGAAAGTAATCATACTTACTAGTCTTGGCAGATTTAAAAGGGTCAGGGCAACTTCATAATTAGTAGAAATATACAAGTTAACAACTGAAATACTGGGAGATGATCTAGACTGGCAATCCCTACCTCCCATTGTCTTATCTTCTTATGTTCTTTTATTTCTTTATTAAATTTTGGTGACCAGGTAGGCCCACTGAGCCCCGAAGGTCCCTTTTTCAGGGGTGACCCAGTATAACAATACAAGTTATAAGAATGAACAAGGGCAAAAGGAACATTTGAGGAATTGTGATGTCTTTAATAGCAACACACCCATTTTTTTATATATTACTTCATTTCTGAACTAAGATATGGGATTTTAAAGCTGTTAAAGAGCAACTCTCTATTACAATAAAAAAGCTTAAAATCACCAGATTTACACTAATTATGTTTTACTTTTATTTTCTAGTTATTTTTTAATTATTTTTTTTTTTTACTGTCCACTGCTGTTGGTCAAATAAATATTGTAGGTAATGCAACAATTATTTCACTGAGTCCTCCCAAATGTATCTGACTCTCCTTGCTAACCACATAATTGGTATTTGTGACATCACAATCTGTAGTCACGGTAAATACTATAATGTCATAAACAAATGCACTGTGAGGTAAGTCGGTAGAAACAAGTGTTATCTATACAGACGCTTTAAATGGACTACCAGGATGTGCTATAAACCTTGGAAAAGAACATTAAAATGAAAAAAAGTATTATCTAATAAATTGTAATAGCTGAAACATCTTATTTAGGAAAGCACATGTTCAAGTGTAGAGTTGCACTTCAAAGTTCCCACGCCTGTGCTATGCCCATCATGAACAAATGAAATATCTTGGCACATTGCCATGCCATTTACCATCATAAATGTGTGGTACCAATAAGATATCCACAGTATGAATGTAATATGCATTGTGCATTCAGCAGGTAACCTCAATAGATGAGATTTTTAAAAATGATGAGTGGTGGCCATCTTTAAGGACATGAGTCATTAATAAAAAAAATGCTATAAAAGTTTACTAAAAATATCTGAGCAGACTAAAAATACACTGATGATGAATCTAAGTATGTCAGAAATACATTTTTGCAGCAGAGTTATATGATCAGCTTTTTTCTGCCAACTAACGAATACTGTTGCTTTAAATCAAATCAAAAGCTCCCAGATGTTCGTAGTGTATGTCACATTTTTTCAGATCAGCTCTTTGGTAAGTGTTAGGGGCTGCTCTGGCATGCTGGCAACCTGGATTCACATCCCTGTACCTCTCCAATCTTTTCCATCCACCCAGCTAGCAATGTGCCCGATCTTGCTGGCTTAATACTAACAAATAGTAATTATTCACTGTCTCTGGCATTCCCCTGCCTGCTTCACTAAATACTACCCTTGCAAATGACCATGGGCCCTACCTGTTTCACTGACTTGGTAACTAATGACTCTGCATGTAGCAAACACACTCACATTTTGGGACAGATGACTAGAAGATTATTGGTTCTAGTCCGACTATAGGAACTGGGGATAATACTTAACCTCACAATGTAGTGAAGCACAAAGAGGGGTTTCTGCACTGTTGAATGTTGTCCTTCAGATGACATGTTAAATCAAGGTTCCTTTTGCCTACCTCTGGTCACTGCCTCAGTGGAAGTTAACGATTAACTGTAGGGGAAGATTACTGATAATCAAACACACATTGGCACAATCCAGTAGGAAGAAAAGCAACAACACAAATAATGAAAAATGAACAAAAGGCAACAAATAAGAGGTAGATAATCTCAGTATTTCAAGAAACAAAACAGTTTCCTTGGTGTCTTGGCCAGCACTCCCTTTATCAACTAAACAGATTCATCTAATTCACCCCCAGAATGCACCTAGATATTTGCAACTCAGTGTGCCATTCCTTGTCAGAAATTACAAATAAATAAAAGCCTCATCCATCACTCTTAATTGAAACCTTACATATTAAAATGAAGTGTTACTCCCCTGCGTTTTCTCATTTTATTGCTGAACAGACTGAAGCACTAAATGTGACTTGCTCGGGGTGACATACTGAGTAACTGTCCCTCAGTTATACAAAAAACTTTACATTTACTGAAGTACTCATCAAAGCACTAAGCAGTTTTTTTTTTTACTTCTATTTTTGTCCCAACTTTTGCTACCAGGACCTCCTTTCACCTACCTCAAGCTCTTATACCTGTGCAGGAGTCCATCTGTGGTCCACCTCACTGCCACCCTTTGCTCAACAGACTCCCAAGCTAGAGGAGGATACTTCACTTAACACTTGGAGTCATAAGGAAGAGCCAGTGAGGACGTGGAAGAGTTGAAGTGACTCTGTTGTGGTATGGTGGGTGGGTTGGTTTCATCTTCCTGGTGCCATTAGGTTTTTTTCCCCCTGCTAGAACCTCCCCTTATCCTGCACTAGGGCGTGATCCTGAGAGGTGATCCAACGATTCACCTTTAGGGTCATTGGAAGAGTAGGTAAGCCCCTCCCTACCTTTGGTGCTCCCTGCCGGCCTCACTTTAGGCAGGTGATGCCGCTGCAGCACTGGCCAGGTGAGTGGGTGTATGCCAACGTGAGGTCACTCAAGACTGACCACTTATTCCTTTCTGCACAACACCACCTTCCCCCTCTGTCACCAGGAGGCAGTCATGCAACAGAAGGAGGAAACCTCCCTCCTTGCAGCAGGAGGCATTCAAGGGATGCCCATCCCTGCCTCACTGGTTAGCAATAAATATACCAGACAGGGGGCATGAACCTGGGCCATCTGGATGGTAAGCGATAATCCTATAACTGCACTAGCCAGCTGGGCCATCAAAGCAGTTCTTTTGTTATAAAGGATAGAAGTGCGATTCTGTATAAACATAGCACCACTGCAGAGGCACTGTCATGTTCGTCTTCCCCACATATTTCAGGCCCCACATAGAAGAAACTTTCTGTTATAAAACATGTTGAATAGAGGAGTACTCTATGTCAATGACTCTGTTGCCATGCTGTGTGTACCTGTAAGAAGTACTTCAGTCTGCCCTTTATGAGCTTTGAATCAGCTGGCCATTGACTGAGCATTATGGGTACAGAGCAAACTGCCTGGGCTAAATTGCCCAAGGAGTTGAGTTTAAGATTTGTCAGGGAAGAGAATCTGCAGCATCTCCCTGTGTAAACTGAAGATACTCACTGAGATGATGAACAAAAAAAAAATCCTTGGAAAAGTGCAAACAGTACTCCAGGTGTAGTTTCACCAGGGACCTTTACAGTGATAGTGTCACTTCCTTTCTCCTACCGTCAGACTACTTACTATTCATGCTGGTCTGCCAGTGCAGCAGTAATGCTACAGCTTATAGTACCAGTGACCCTGGTTCAGGGGCAAACTCAGAGAGTCAGAGGGTTGGCTGGCAGAAGAATGCTTGAGCATCCAGAGAACTGCTGTCCTTTTCTTGGGGGTGGAGGGGATGGCATTCACTTGGCTCCTAGTGGAAGCCGGGGAAAGACAGCCTGGGTCTACATGTCAAGGTGGGAGTGTGTGTGACAGATGTCAATGCACATTGCATTTGAGAATGTGACATGCATCCTGACATCACTGCACCCCATGCTCTTGGGACACAGAAAAGAGGAAAATGCTGGTGGCACTATGACACCAGGCACCACAGGCTCTGCACCCGACCAGCTGGGTCTCTCAGCCCGAACTAGATCTGTGTTTATGGTGGGTGTTAGGGAACTCCACCAACCCTGCTGGGGGAAGATGGATGGTGGTAAGTCCCAGTGGAAGTTGGGGTGATGGGGCTGGAGCACCCAGTAGATACAGGCAGTGTAGCCTAGTGGTTATAGCTCTGAACAATAAACCTGGAGATTCAAGATTACCACTAATGTGACTTACTCATCGTATGACATCGAGGAAGTCATTTTCCTTACAAAAACAAAGTACAACTTGTTGCTTTACATGTGTCTTAATACTCTGCAGCTTCCTTTCGAGAAATTCACAAGCCTTGTTTGAAACCAAATAAAAGTGAGTGGTACTGGTAGATACCCTCTGATTGCTTTACATCAAAGATGACCAAAATGACAATGTTAATGAAGTCATGATTAGCTGTGGGTAAGGAATCCTAGACAAGGCCTATACTTTACACATAACACACTTCAGAACTTTGTAATAAACTGTACAGAGAATAATGTAAAGGTGATGTACATTATCTTTACACACCCAAGTGTGTGATATCACATAAACCACAAGTGCTAGCAGAGAGGTTGTGATATATCACATATGGAGGATGTGTAGAAATAATGAATAATGTCAACATCCCATAATTTATTTTATATAATTGCTGGTTTTGTAATTACTGGTAAAAAAGTAACTAGATAAATCCAGTGCATTGTGTCAGCTATGCTGTAATAACTGACCGTGAATTATGTCAAAAATCAGTTATTATGGCCTTTGAAAGTTGTGGCAACTCAGTTATTAAACACTATAGCCAGTAATTACTGCATATATTGAATGAAGGATGGGAAAGTGTACGATGTAAGAATTTAATGCACACTCAAAGTGTGTGATGCTACATAAACCCCAAGGGTGAAGCACAAGGGGTTTATTAAAGCATCCCACAGAGAGGGTGTGCATTAAATTTGAGTGTCACACAGTTCCTAATCAATTAATTTATATAATAACTGTGCAGCAATTTTTTCCACCCTGATTCCTGTGTCCCTGTGTCGCACACACTCTTTCTGTCTCTCCCCCCCTCTCTCTTTCTCTCTCTCTCTCCCCCTCCCTCCTTCCCTCTCTCCCACCCCCTTCCTCCCTGCTTGTCCTCTGGTAGCATTTTGTCATTTGGATTTTAGATTACTTTTTATTTTATTTTGTTTTCTTAAGCCTGTAGTTTCCAATCGTGATTGTGCTTATCTAGTGCTTCTTCATATGTAGGCATTCAGCTAGTGAGTCAGTTGCTGCTACTAGTATCTATTGCCTGAAGATGGTGAGCAGCAGGATCAACCAGACAGAGCTTTCTTTTTATTTAAAAGTAGGATCAGCTAGATAATAAGAAATGATGAAGAAAGAAGACATAATGCTTGTATCTAGAAGTTCCTGCTAAGCATCGCATAGAGCTGCCATGTTTGTGGAACCGTCGAATCCACCCACACACAGAATGATAATGAGGGAGTGCAATATTTTGGTAGACGGAACATGTGAATGCCTTCAACTCTCTAAACCCTAAGAAAAAATTGCTGGTCAGTTATTTGACATGTATTATGTATACAGTATGCACCAATATTCACAATGCATATATACCTACAGTATTTTTCTGACTATAGTTCTGTTTTGCATTTGTGCATGAAAAGTAAGTTTGTTTTTTTAAACTGACATTGTACAAGGCATTTTTTTTATTTATAAGTCACGGTGCTCATGCCCGTGACCTTGTGTTAAGAATTCTTCAAATATACCTCATTACTGAGGTGATTAGCATGAAATTCAAAACTACTTAACTGTTATATTTTATATCTCAGCTTCTGAACTGGCCATAGTTATTCCATTAATGAATTGGACCTTTATTCAAACTATTCTCCACTCATATATATGGTCTACTAATGTACATCAATTTTGTACAATACCACTGCTTTGTTATGATTGTAACTGTATATAATGTACATTGTCATGATTATGACTGTTATACCTTGTATATCGTGTGTACCAGGTCCATCTTGAAAATGAGTTTGCTCAATGGTGATTGCCTGGATAAATAAAGATTTTATTGATTGATTGATTGATTACTGACCCTTGATAGTTAGGACAACCCTGTTTTGACCTCCACCCACCAGCTCAGCATGATATGGGGGAGAGATGTCCTGAATTGGACATTGCAGCTCACTAGTTACAGTACTGAAATGTGAATCCTAGTTCAAAATCCCACCACATCCACTGGATAACCATGTAACCTGCAACAAATCACTTTCCCTCCCAGTGCTTCATTACATACATCTATTAAATTAAGTAAAAGCAGGGCCCTTCAGAAAATGAGATGCATCATCACAGTGAGACTGTCTAGGATAAATAAATTGCAAAATAATATAAAAAAGAGGAGGATTGAACATGTCTCAAAGTTCAGTGAGGATATGCAACATCAGATCACAATAATTAAGCAATAAGGCTGGGGTGTAATATGGCAAAAGTGCAGCCAAGTGCCATAGTGCCCCTAGAGGGTAATAAATTTGTCTGTTAATCTAACTCCTGGGAGTGTCTTATTGCTATTATAAAAATATTCCAAAACAAAAAGTGTCAAAAGTGTATTTTTGAATGTTTTCCTCATTGAGAGGAAGATTTTAAATAACAGTTCTTCTACCAGCAGTTTAATACTGGTTCAAAATCAGAAGGCATCATTCCAGTCATTCAGCAGTACTAGAGGATGGAATGCTGGCTGGAAGAATTCATGCATCATGGTGATCAGGCTGTACATGACAGTGTAACAGGGATTAATGTAAGGCTATCAGAATCCTAACAACCAATGAAACTGCAGCATTTCTAAGACCCTTTTTATAATTACACATTAATTATACTGTGTTTCTCTGAAATTAAACTGCATTGATCTGGCCTGGTGTTTGGAGTAAGGGTGTCAAAGTTAGGGTTTGGATGTTTTGATCCTACTGTTCTGAACAAAAACTCATTGCACTGCTTGTGTGATTATGGTACAGTCAGTGATGAAAGTGAACAAGAATGCACAAGAACTCAGTTTCTGTACCTTTTTTGCAGTAGGAACAGAATTTCTGCACTTCTTCCCACTGTTACTGGAACTGAAATTCTTAAACCAGCAACATAATGACCGTTTCTGGGCCTGTGACCTGAAATCAGGGATTCCATCACAAAATTTGACATGTACAACAATGGTATTTTCCTAGAAGTACTTCAGTATTCCTAATTGAATCACATACTATCTATACAATTATTCTTCAGATTGAGGAACTTCATTCTGTGTTTCATATTTGCTAGTGCCTGAGTTCCTGTACTTTCTTGTCTACCACTTGCACCACTGGGTACAGTAATTGCTTCACCTACTGCATGCATTCACTCATTCAGGAAACTGGTCATATCCCTTAACTGAATAAACATCATCTAGTCAAGGGTTGTTCAGTTCTCCAATTCAGACCACTGCCCCCACTATTTTGTCTTCCATGTGGCATTCTTCATAAAAAAAATACAAAAAGTCTGCAATCAAGGTAGTGCAAGCCTACTCAGTCATAATACTACATTAAAGAGCTTAAACAGGAAGGTGAAATCTAAGATAAAATAATAAGAAACATTCATATTTGGTTACGTAATTTCAGTACAACTTTTTATATGTTCCATAGAATTGGTTGCAAGTACCAATGATCTTGAAAAGATCAGTTTTGTGTGGCATGAGATGACCAGTACAGAGTATGAAAACCAGACAAAAGTGAAAAATGAATGCAAGAAATTTGACTTCATTCACATGATTCAGGTAAATTCTATCTGACCTCAAAATATGTACTACTGTATGTACAAAACATCCATGTTATAAAAAAGACAGCTGTAAAAGGATACAGTATCTACAAGAGGAAAAGAGCCAACTTAGATTAATGGACATTAATTTAAATGTGTGATATTTTAACTGGAACACGGAAAGAAATTGTGATAGCAGAAGCTTAAACAGCACATCAAGGCTTTGTATGTATGAGAGAAATAGCTAATGTAAGTTAAATATTCAAGTTACAAATGAAAAATGTAATTAGCCATGTCAAACAAGACATAATTCATGATAACTTGTTTCCCTCACAAACGTGTGGATTTAAGAATGGATGAGGGGGCGAAGTAATCATCAAATGTGATGGGATTAACATGGTCAGTGACCCTTTGATGGATGAAAACTTACGCTTTATGGTGAGGAAATACATGATGCTTCATTTGTGTGACATATAGTTGCTTTCCTTATTTAAATGTGCACTGTAATTTCAAACTGAATGTAAAACCCTAAAAAATTATTAATAATTCCATAATTTTGAACACTCTAATAGCAGATGATTATGTGCTACTAGAATATGTAAATTCATTTTCTGAGCCCAGCTCACACTTAACCCATCCCTCACTCACTGTGGAAAGGTACCATGAAGTTCCCTGATAGGAACATTTCCACCCTGTACAAATCACTGCTCATAACTAAGATTCATTTCTATAGAATTAAGTATTCTAAACCATACACCACCGTGAAGCGCCACTCAAGTGAAATTAAAAAAATGAAATTTTTTCAAACACATTAAAGTTCCTGTTAGGATTCAAACCCTTGTCTCTCACTTGATATATAAATTTAACTGGTGCCTGATAAGAACTGAACCCAGGTCTTTTGATTTATACAGTAGGTAACACCAATCTGCTGTACCACGGAGCTGCCTATGAGTCAATAGCAGGCATAGTAGTATGGAATACGTAAGTAATAATACCCAACAGGGTGGGCATTATTGGGAAATACCGGACTGCCCAGGGGTGTAATGAGGCCCGATGCTGCAGGCACACTAGGGGTTAACATACATATCAAAACACTCTACATAATGTATGTTTTTTGCACATTCTGGGTGACGTACTCTTTTAAAACAATTTCAATCCCTCCCCCATAACAGATTGCATTATGGGAAGATTACCTTGGCAAGATGCTATAAAAAAAACCTGAAAAAACAGTTTAATGGAGAGAATGCTGACATCCTAGTTCTAGTGTCCATGATAAAATAAAAAAATAGTTAAGATTTTTTTTATGTCAGGTCTGATCAGAATAGCTTTTAAAATCATCAATTGTTTCCTCATTCAGTGTGTCTTCTAATACATCTCAAATTTAAAAGAAAAAGCACACTTTATCATCAAAGTCTGTTTTCAGCTTCCTACCATTCACTTCATTTGTAAAGAAAATGATCTTGTCACAGACCACAATCAGCACTATATACTAACAGCATGCTGAAACCTACATTTACAATTTAGTAAATACTTGAAATCAAACTGAATGGGGTTTCTGTAAGAAAACAGCTAGAGTCTGTTAATTATAGCATTTTACATAATTGATGATCTGGGAAGTTAGATCTGGGTTTGAATCCCACAGCCCCCGCAAAAAAAAAAAATGAAAATTTTCTTACAGAGCTAGATGTGTGTCTAGGTCTCCTTCTGAGGCCCCAGATGGCTCTGATAATCATTTGTTCCAAAGGATTTTTAAGTCAATTTGAAGGCATTAAATAACTTCTGTTCTCCACTGCACATACATGTCTGTTGGTTGATAAGGTCCCAAACTAGTGTATCTGGTTACAGCATGCTAGAGCTATCTCATGTCCCTCCCACATGAATCAGAAAAAGTTTGGGGTGGAGGCGGAGGTGGATCTTACTCCCAAAAACCTAATGCTGTCTCCACTACTCAGGTTACAGTTCTTGTACCACCTATTTAAGAAAGAAAATAGTACCCTGCAACCATTGACTAACATGAAAGTCATTAATTTGAGGGCAGAAAACATTGCTTGGAGGAGGATAAGGCAGAAGACTATTTACACCTTCAGTCAGTTCCACAGACAGAAACCATGACATCACTCCTTTTATACATACAATACTCCTGTAGGCTCCACCCACAGTCATAAACATTTTTTGGGATTACAGCACAGGATGAGTATTTAAAATATCTGACACTTAGCACAATTGCATTAGATCACAATTGCAAAAGCTTATCTCTGGAACGGAAACAGAGAAAATGGATTATAGTGCCTAAATAGTAATATTAAACAACAAATTAAAAAACTGCAATATAATAGAGCACAGTCACTCTACCAAGAAATGAAGTTTGGTACTCAAAGCTGGAAACAAACTTCTGATCCTTGAAAGGATCATAGCACTAGGACTGAGAAAAGATCCCTACAAGGGTTATATAATAATAATGGAGATGTAGTGACCACAAAGGATGAGATGCTAATCATAATACATCAATATGTGACTTCTACTTTTAGTGTTACTCTGGAAAGCCCTGCCACTGAGGAGTCCCTGAGGGATCTTAATACACCATTGCTGAATGAACAGAACCATGACTGGGACATAAACATACCAGGATACAGTATCTGCAGGAGGGACACGGAGGTTAAAAGAGGAGGAAGAGTAGCTCTCTACATAAGTGAAGGAATCAAAGCAACATAATGAAAGGGTAAACAGGGAGGAGAGGAAGCACTATGGGTCAATTTGGAGACAGGTAATGACACCACAATCTGCACAGGAGCTGTATACAGACCCCCTCCCAGGGGGAGGATATGGACAAGAAAATTATATAAAGTATACATAGAATGGCAGAATAAGAGGATATATTGCTGATGAGGGATCTGAATATGCCAGATGTTAACTGGAGTGCAGTTGCAGCAGCCACTTCTAAGACTGGGGTTATTCTAGATGCCCTAGAGAGGGCAGGCCTTTGACAACTAGTATTGGAACCCACTCGAGAGGGAGCAATCTTAGACCTGGTACTCTCAAATGGAGATGGAGAGAGGATCACAGATGTAGAAGTGGTAGCCATCTGGGAACTAGCGACCATTGAACAGTATGGTTCATGATAAACACAGCTGTAGAGTCAAGCCATGCAAAGACAAAAGTACTGGACTTTAGGAGGGCTGACTTTGCCAAAATGGGTGAGTGCCTAAGGAATGCACTAGCAAAATGGACAGAAGGAGGATGGAAGAACAATGGGGAATAATCAAGACTGCCATCACAGAGGCAACAAGCCTTTGTGTGAAGCAAATAAACAAAACAAAACAATGTAAGAAACCACTATGGTTCTCAAAGGAGGTGACAGGGAAGGTTCAAGAGAAAAAGAAAGCATTCAGGAAGTACAAGGAATCACAGAAGGAGCAGGACAGAGAATTGTATCAGTTAAAGCAAAAGGAAGCTGGGAAGGCAGTCAGAACAGCAAAGGCCCAAACCGAGGAAAAGATAGCCAACTCAGTTAAGAAGGGGGATAAAACCTTTTATAGGTACATCAGGGAGTGAAGGAAGACCAAGGGAGGGATAGTGAGGCTTAATAAAGGGAAGGGGGTGGGCAGAGGGTGACTGTGAAAAGGCAGAGATACTAAATAAATATTTTTGCTCAGTATTCACAAATGAAGAGGGGGAGGTACCTAAACCAAACAATATAGACACTCTGGATACAGGAGTTGATACCAGTCCATTTACAGAACAAAGGGTTCTGAAAGAACTCTTAAAACTGAAGGTGGACAAAGCAATGGGGCCTGATGGGATTCATTCCAGAATTCTAAAAGAACTAAGGGTAGAACTAGTGACACCACTGACTACCCTCTTTAACAAATCATGGGAGGATGGGGTGGTACCTGAGGACTGGAGGGGGCAGATGTGATTCCACTGCACAAAAGTGGGAGCAGGGCAGAAGCAGGAAACTACATACCTGTTAGTTTGACCTCAGTGATAGGGAAAATGATGGAATTACTTCTGAAGGGAAGAACTGTAAAAGTACCTAGAGGCCAGAGGGGCACAGGACCCAAGGCAGCATGGATTCACAGTGGGAGGGTCATGTCAGATGAATGTAATAGATTTCTTTGACTGGGTTACCAAAGTGGTAGTTTAGGGAGCGGCTGTGGACATGGCCTACCTAGACTTTAGCAAGGCATTTGACATAGTCCCGACAAAAAGATTAATATTCAAGTTAGCCAGCCTGGGAGTGGGTCCAAAGATGGTAGTCTTGGTAAAGAATTGGCTGGAGAACAGGACACAGAGGGTAATAGTAAATAGAGTTCACGCTGAAGAAAGGGAGGTTACTAGTGGGGTATTGCAGGGTTTAGTACTAGGACTGGTCCTCTTCAATGTCTTTATAAGTGACATTGCAGAGGGACTGGAAGGAAAAGTATGTCTCTTTGCAGAAGACAAATATCTGCAACAGAGTTGATACACAAGGTGGAGTGGAAAGGATGAGAAGGGACTTGGCAAGGTTGGAGGAATGGTCAAATGTATGGCAGCTTAGATTCAATGCTAAGAAGTGCAAAGTAATGCACCTGGGAAACAAAAACCCAGGGGAAGAGTACACAATGGGGGGTGAGATACTAACAACAAAAATGGAGAGGGAGCTGGGGTTAGTCATATCAGATGACCTAAAGGTGGGCAAGCAATGTGAGAGGGCAGTAAGGAGGGCTGCAGGGATACTGGGATGCATAGGGAGAGGAATCACCGGTAGAAAACAGGAAGTTGCTATCACTCTGTACAGACAGCTGGTGAGACCCCATCTGGAGTACTGCGTGCAGTTCTGGAGACCCAATCTCCGCAAAGACATAAACAGGATGAAGGCACTCCAGAGAAGGGCAACTAAATTGGTGCAGGGTCTGCACCAGAAGGCATATGAAGAGAGACTTAAGGAGCTTAATATGTATAGCCTCGAGGAAAGGAGGGAGAGGGAGGATATGATAGAAACTTTCACATACCTCAAGGGAATCAACAAAGTTCAAGAGGGTAGCATCTTTCAGAAAAAGAGGTGTGCAAGAACAAGGGGGCACAATTTGAAGATGGGGGGCTGCTCAGAGATAATGTAAGGAAGTATTTTTTCACAGAGGGGTTGTGGATGCATGGAACGGCCTTCCGGAGGAGGTTGTGGAGTCAAAGACAGTGGTGGAATTCAAGAATGCTTGAGACAGTCATAAGGCAATTCTAGAGGATGGGGGTAGGAAGAAGTAGGCTGTTGGTTAACTAGGATCTGCAGCTTATCCATTAGGTAGGGAACTGGGCAGACTGGGTGGGCCAAGCAGTCCTTATCTTCTGTCAAGTTCTATGTTTCTTTGTTTCTATATAGTGGCTCTGACAAAGTCAATAACAGTGGAGGAAGTGAAAGACACCATTATACATTTAAACAATAACAGTGCCCCTGGCGATGATGGACTTAGTGCAGAGTTTTATAAAAAAATCAGGACCAAGAAGCTGCTGTCTTAGCAGAATGTTAAAATTATAGTCTGGACATTGGACACCACCACCAGTCCCAGTTATCTGCTATGATGTTTTTTAGTCACAAAAAAGGGGACAAGGCAAAGATTAAAAACTGGAAACCACTCAGTCTATTAAATACTGAGTATAAAATACTGGCTAAAATTTTGGTTGACCATTTGGGGCAATTGCAGAACAATTGATCTGTTCCCAGCAAATGTGTTCCCTTAAATCTAAAAATGTACAAGATGTATTATTGTAGCTCAGATAATTGTTTCTTGTGGGAACCAAAATCTGGTCTCTGGGTATTTATTGAGTATGGGCCAGTAGATCCTCTACTGTGGAAGATACAAAATAATGTACATATTGAGGGGATCACTACAGGATACCTTTCTAATACAGTAAAGATTATGGCCTATGTGGATGATATCATAATGACAATAAAATCCAGTGTGGAGGGACAAGCTACACTGCAGACTCTGCAAGATTTTACCAGTGCCTCTGGACCTCTTATAAATTTTAACGAAAATATACGTTGCCAAATTGGAGTTTTGGACTCCTTGTCCCCCACAAAGTATTGCTGGTATCTCTCTTTTAAATTGGAATATTGAATTGTTAAGTGTAACATGTAGGAAATCTGACATAGTGGAAAAAAATGGGATTATTGCCTACAGACAGCACAAAACAGAGTCAACTCTTTGAAAAATAAGAGAATTTCCAAAACAAAGTGTGTACTGTTAATTAAGACTTTGAGTCTTCCTATCTTTTATATATTAGTTATATATTTCCTCTATCTCAAGCTATGGACACAAGACTTTTGAGTGTTCTTTCTTTCCTTTTGGAAAGTTGATTGAACCACCTTAAGAGGGAACTTACATATAGGACTAAACAGAATGCCTCTAATTATTGTACTTTTTCTTTTTACTATTTTTCCTTTTGAAGGCATAGTCTCAGGCTGAAATTAATGGCCTCTGTGTACAGTTTTATGGTGCTATTGTCCGTTAAGTTTGTACTGTATATGAATGGTAATTGTAACTGAAATGTTTTATCATTTTATGTTTTGTTTTTATTTGTTACAATAAAAAAAATCCTCTACTCTTTTGGAGAAGTACCATGGAATCTTTAATGTCCACCTGAAGAGGCAGACAGGACTTTGGTTTAATGTCTCATCTAAAAAAAGACAGCACCTCATGATGCACTATAGTGTCAGTATTGGGATTTACCCCAAGTGTCTTGTGTGGGGTGAGAACCAACAGCCTTTTGATCTTTCAGCCTCAGAGGCAAGTATACAACCTGCTGAGCCATTGACACTGTATATGACAAGTTACCTAAACCACATTATGTTCCTGACAGAGAAATTTCATTTTTACCTGCTGCATTCAGGTTCCTCTTACAAAATGACCTCCAGATCTGAAGTGCTTTTTCTCAACCTGAGTTCAACACGGAGAGACAACTCTACTTTCAAAATATTTAATAAGCTGAGCGTTTAGTAGGACTGTGCAGAATTTTAAATACAGATAGAATGAAATTCTGTGAATTTTTGAAAAATTTCACCTTATTCTCTGGAATTTCATCAGAAGCAGAATGGAAGGAATTTTGACATGGAAAAGTAGTATGATTTTGATCCAAATAATAATAGCAGAATTATGTTCTGTGGATTACTTATATTCCTTAGAAAATTTTCCTGGTAATTTAACATTCATTCCATTGAATCCAGTTAGCCAATTTTATTGTCATGAAGTGCATTGTGTGCTGAAGAATTATAGAATTGCCTATGCTCAGAATAAAATTCCATGGTTAATTTCATGATGGTTATAATCACATCTCATGGTGCTGCATTCTACAACAAATAGACCCATGTGACTTCCTCAGTTCACTGGAGACCTTGTGAGCATTTGAGAAAGAAGGATCTGCTCTGTTTAGCTTGTGAAAAGAATGTTTGAAGCCAGTCTTTAGAACTCATGTTTAGGATGACTATTTACTACATTTTTGCTGTAAAAGTGGTGTAGGTGGTGTTTTCTGAGTGTTTTGTTGGAGTATGTTAGTTTTGTTTTTGAACTAGGTGAGCTGCAGGTATATTTTTCCCCGTCAGGGAGGGATGGGTGCTGCTCAGCTCTAGCAGCAGAGTGAGATGAAGTGATAGTGAGAGATAGGGGTGTGTGAATACCTACATTATCCTGAATATTCTGCCAAATATTATAATTGCCCCACCCCTAAATATTCAATACGTGTATTTTTTATTCATCTTTTTAACAACAAAAAAACAAATGTCCCAAACCTCTTCTCCAGCCCAGATCCTTTCAAATATACAAGCCCTCCATTCCCACAGCCTCCATTTGAACCCCCATCCCACCCCTTCTACCCCCATCATCAACAATTTGATATTTTAATTGTAATTAAAAAAAACTCCAATGAGAGGTGACCAGTACAACCCACCTGTCCCAATGGCAACCTGTCCTCCTTCAGCTTTTGTTGTGCTAAAACAAATACAGAGGTGATTGTCTAGAACCCTACCTCTGGAAGTGGAAGTGGACCAGATGATGAACCTTTATCATTCTGGCTACTCAAAAGGAGTCTATTCAATGACCCTTCAGATGAACGATTGATTGATGTCCTTCATGGGATCACCTTTGGCATTTGGGGGAATGACTATTGATAATAAACAATCTTACTGTACCTCACATTAGGATTGTTTGCACTGAGTCAGGATATCCTTAATAACATACTGTTCTTTTATTGAGCCTCTCTCTTTCCTGTCTTGCAATAAACCATAATCAAATCCAAATTTTTGTTCATCCTCTCTCTCCCAACCTTTTGTGAAGGGTCTGGTATAGACTGCCAATACTGCAAAGTTTCAAATTAGCAATAAAAAAACACTTTCCAGAGCTATCTGCCTCAGTTGCCTTTTTGCTTACATTTTCTTGAGCTGAAGCAGCCACCTACAGTTACAAAACAAGCCTGCATTGAAACTGGCAACAAACTAATAGATGAGCAACGTGAATGCATATGCTATGTAAGAGGCATGAAGGCTCTTAATGTTCTATGCTTGATGTTTCTCAAAATTCATAAAAAAGTATTACCATCCTCAGTCTGATGATTACACTTTGATTCAAATCCTGCTTCCTTAATTGGAGTTTTGTGTGGAGTGTGGCAGTATTTATGTTAACATAAGACTTAAAAGGTACTATACCAAAGCTAAGATGTAGCACAGTGAGTAATAGGGGCTGCAAATTGTTATACTAGCAGCCTCAAGAAATTGTTGGAAGCACTGCCACCTGATGAGGGCTAGTGGTAGAGGGACCAGCAGCAGCTTGAGTCTAGCCCTGTTGAGGGTTATACCAACATGTGTCTCTCATGATCTATCCATTCTCTCTGAGCCTGTAATTCTAAAGCATAGTGAAACTCCATTCTTGCATCCAAACTCAACAGCAGCAAACTGCATGCCAGCCACAGCCATGCCCATGAATCTGTGTACCAAATAGCAGATTGTGGATGGATTGCATACATCCATCTTTCAAGTACAATTCTCCATCTCTATATTCTCACTCTTTTGGATTAAGGAAAATTGTGAAGAGCACTGAAGATGCACAACATTCATTGGGAATAATCATTATTTTTTGTATTATTGGAAAATTCTGGTCAAAGCTACCCTGGATTAAATATGCCACCTTGAAGGAACACATTTTAAGTGTTGCTTCTGTGAGTTTTGAACTGCATTATCTAAATTCAGTTTATAACAGTGAAACCATTTTGGAAAGAAATAGTATTTCACACTTAGTTATAAGCAAAAATAGCTACAATTAATTATTCAGATCCAAATAATAAATAGTGTATTATCGTGGAATTTGGGACCCCTGAGGCAGGGACTCCAGAAGAGGGGAAGCTTCTCCTAGTGGGGCACTCTATTGTCTGGGGAGTGGAGTTAGGGACACCTAGCAGGGGAGAGAGGAAGGTCAAATGCCTCCCAGTTAGCACTGCATGGAGGGATGGGAAGTGGATCCATAGGATCGCTCTGGCAATAGCTGGGAGGGTGCAGCTGGATGTCATTGTCCACCTGGGGACCAATGACCAGGCCAGGAGAAGGGTGGAGTTAACCAGAATCCAAAGAGGATTTCAGAAGCTGGGGGGAACCTGAAACAGATGACATGCTCCATCTCATTCTCGGAGGTGCTACCTGTCCAGGGCACATAAGAAGCTAGGTCACTCCACATCCGTACCTTCAACTCCTGGTTGAAGGATTAGTGTGGAAGGGAGGTTTTGGCTTCATAAGGGACTGGGGCCTGATCTGGCAGATGTGAGCTTATATAAGGAGGGATGACCTGCATCTGACTAGAAGAAGGGAACCTTGGCCCTTTTGAGAAGTGTAAATGTTTCATCTGTGAGCATTTAAACTGGCACAAGGGGAGATCCAGGAGGATCAGGATGCTTAGGAACATGACCCTACTGGGAACCTGCAGGAACATAAGTTGACCACAGGAACAGCAAAGCAGGGCCGAGGGCCAGGCAGTCAAAGAATGTATAACAAGTGATATAGGGTGCTAGAGCAGATAAGAAAGGAAATTGGGGTGGGGGAAGATGCTGGAGAGGGAGAACAAGAGCAGAGGGAGGACAGATTGTGAAACACGGATGGTCATGCTAATGAATGCCCATAGCCTAGGAACATAAGTTGACCACAGGAACAGCAAAAGCAAGCCGGGAGGGCCAGGCAGGCAAAGAATGTATAACAAGTGATATAGGAGTGCTAGAGCAGATAAGAAAGGAAATTGGGGTGGGGGAAGATGCTGGAGAGGGAGAACAAGAGCAGAGGGATGACAGATTGTGAAACACAGATGGTCATGCTAATGAATGCCCATAGCCTAGGAAATAAGATTCCAGACCTGGTGTCTTGTTGGCAGATGCAGACCTTGACATAGCAGCAATAACAGAGATGTGGTACTCTGCTAATCATGGCTGGAAAGTCAGTGTACCAGGCTATACACTCTTCAGGAGGGAAAGTGAAGGTAAAAAGGGTGGGGGCATGGCCCTGTACATCAGAGATGGTATAAAGGCTACAGACATTCAAGGAAGACAGGGAGATGCTGAGGTAATAGTAGTCATCCTGGAGCCAGAGAATGGAACAGCAACACACACAGGGGTGATCTACAGACCTCTAGCACAGAGGGAGGAAGCAGATAGGGAACTAGTGGATAACATACATGATATGGCAGTTAAAGGCAAAATTCTGCTACTGGGGGATTTCAATATGCCAGACAGGGATTGGGCCACCCAGTTGGCTGCTTCAGCCAGAGGCACAGCCATCCTGGAATCCCTGCAGAGGGCTGTACTCAGGCAGCTGGTGCATGAATCAACCAGGGACAAGTCAGTTCTGGATCTGGTATGGACCAATGGGAACAGAGTCAAAGAAATACAGAAGGGCAGCTGGGGTTCAGTGACCACCACATGGTATGATTCAGCATGGAGACATGGACTCAGTTAAGCTACACAAGGACAAGAGTATTAGATTTCAGGAGGGCAAATTTCATTGAAATGGGTAGATGTATACAAGCAGTCCTGGGGAAGGGAGGGGTAACAGAGAGGTTGGAAGAACAATGGGATAATCTGAAAGGAGCCATATTGGAGATAAACTAATGCATTAGGATAGTGGACAAAAGGAAAAGAAGAAGGAAACCACAATAGTTCTCCAAAGAGGTGAGGGACAAAATCAGGGCTAAAAAGCTGAGTTTCAGGAACTATAAGGAGAGCCAAAGGGAGGAGGACAGGGAGGTATACCCTGAATGTCTAAGGGAAGCAGGGAAGGCTGTTAGAAGGGCAAAGGAGCAGACAGAAGGGGGTTTGGCACAGTCTGTAAACAAAGGGAACAAAGAATTTTATAGGAGTATCAGTGAAAGAAGGAAAAACTAGGGGGGGATTGTGCGGTTGAAAGATAAGAATGGAGAGTGTAAGTAGGGGAATCTGGACAAGGCAGAAATACTGAACAGATACTTCTGCTCAGTATTTACTAAGGAGGGAGAGGGTCAAGGACCACAGTTGGGTTGCAGAAGCAATTGGGGGGTGGGGTGGACAGCAGTTCATTCACAGTGGAGAGTTCTGGAAAAACTCACAAAGCTGAAGGTGGATAAGGCAATGGGGCTAGATGGCAAGCACCCGAGGATATTAAAGGAGCTTTGAAGGGAATTAGCAGTACACCAGCGGCCCTGTTCACAGAGTCACTCAACATGGATGTCATTCCAGAGGACTGGAGGAGAGCACATGTAGTACCACTGAACAGAAGTGGCAGTAAGGAGGAGGTTGGGAACTACAGACCAGTCAGCCTCACCTCAGTGGTGGGAAAGATCATGGAGACACTTCTGAAAGAAATGATAGTGTCACATATGGAATCCAGAAGTGCTCAGGATCTGTGCAACATGGATTACAGTAGGAAGGTCATGTCAAATGAATCTAATAGATTATATTGATTGGGTGACTAGGAAAATAAATCAGGAGGGCGGTAATGTCACCTACCTAGAGTTCAGCAAAGCCTTTGACACCATCCTCACAGAAGGCTGATTAACAAGATGAGTAGTCTGGTCATGGGAGACAAGGTGGTGAACTGGGTTAGGAACTGGTTAACCACAGGAGACAGAGGTGGTGGTAAATGGGGTACAATCTGGGAGAAGGGGTGACCAGTGGGTACCACAGGGATCAGTTCTAGGACCAGACCTGTTCAATGTCTTCAGTAGTGACATTGCAGAGGGGATGGAAGGAAAGGTTGGCCTATTTGCAGATGACACCAAGATCTGCAACAGGGTGGATACTCTAGAAGGGTGCAGAAAATTAAGAGGGGCCTGGAGAAGCTTGAAAGATGGTCAGAGATGTGACAACTGAAGTTCAATGCAAAGAAGTGCAAAATAATGCACCTGGGTAGAGGGAACCCTGGGGATAGTTACAGGTTAGGGGGGCAGGAGCTGACTGTCACCAAAGAGGAAAGGGACCTAGAGGTTATCATCTTTGATGACCTTAAGGTATCAAAGCAGTGTACAAAGGCAACAGGAAGAGCCAGAGGTATGCTGGGATGCATAGGCAGGGGTATCACTAGCAGGAGGCAATAGGTGGTGATACCATTGTATAAAACATTGGTAAGGCCTCACCTGGAGTACTGCGGCAGTTCTGGAGGCCACACCTGTGCAAGAACATAGATGAAGTGGAGACTATCCAGAGAAGGTCAACAAAGATGGTGCAGGGCTTGCACCACAAAACATATGAGGAGAGACTAAGGGACCTCAATATGTACTCACTGGAGGAGAGGAGACAGTGGGGAGACATGATTGAAACCTCTAAGTACCTCAAGGGTATAAACAAGGTGCAGGTGGGGACCTTTCCAATGAAGAAAAGTACTAGAACATGGGGCACAATAGAAATTGGAAGGGGTAGATAAAGGGGCAATGTGAGGAAGTTTTTCTACACAGAAAGGGTAGTCAACACTTGGAATAGTCTGCCACAGGAGGTAGTGGGGGCAAGCACAGTGGAGGGGTTTAAGCATGCATGGGACAGGCACGAGGGAGGCTTGAGAGGGGAGGGAGTGATGGAAAGCCATTGATTAGATAGGGTCAGTGGCCACATAAATGTATAGGGCCTACAGGCAGGCTGGATGGGCCTAGCGGTGCTTATCTGCCGACAATTTCTATGCTTCTCCCACACCCCTAGTGAGAGACACACACACATACAAAAAGAAGTGAAATTCTGGCAGAGACTAAAATTGACTGTTTCAATTATGTGTAAAATATTGTTTATGTAATTCTGCAAATGTTGTATTTCAGGGTATCTGTAATTAATTCTGGGTCATTCTGAAAAAAGAACCATTACTGGACTCCATGGGCTTACTCGGTTACCAAAATTAAATAAATAAATAATCATAATATTACACACGTGCACACACACACACACACACACACACACACACACTGAGGGTATAGACTGCAGATTGTCTGATATATGGTGATGATTATAAGAACTGTGATTTGCAGTTCTTCTACTCTGGCATTGTGAGACTTTTTTCAGTGCTTTGGTAATGCAACATTGTGTGCTCACATGTGCTGTTATTGCTCTAATCACTAGCAACAAGAGTCCAGCTCAGGAGGATCCGAGTTGTGGCTTGTGGGGGAGTGGTAAAGTAATGAAGGTAAGAGCCTAATAAATCAGGATTGGCCAGCCTTTGTTTTCTGGTAAGGACATATAACATTTAATTATGTATGAAGAAATTAGACTGCATGGAACTGGCCACTGTCCCTAACAATGAAAGGGTAAGGGTTAGAACTGCACATATGACTAGTAGAGCAGCAGTAGCAGCACTGGATGACTCAAGACTCTACAAAACTCTTGACTTGTGGCAGCTGTCTATCTGGGACACACTAAACACAGCTTTTTTCATTGCCACCTACTACTGTGTATTTCACTGCTTGGTTCATTTGCTTCAAGTTCAAGTTCAGGTTCAAGTTTATTGCAGGAAAACTCCACTGAGCAAGCTCATTCACAAGGAGGTACTGGAACATTTACACTGACATACGAACACTACATACAAGGTATTATTAAATAAAGGAAATAAGTGCAAACAAAGTTCATCTCTGTCAACTCATGAATGGATACAACTTATAAGGCAGAATTCAGGCAGTAACCCGATTTGTTTATCAGCTAATACAGTTAGGTGCAACCAAAGAGAAGGTTAGAGAGTGTGGATGGTGAAAAGAGCATCAGAGGACGGGTATGGATATGGAGTAGAGACAAATATAAGAGGACAGAAATGGTTAAGGGTTAAAGAAAAGTAGGGGGGTTAGTAGTAAGGGAGAAGAAGGGGGGATGATGTAATTAGGAGTTCAGGAGGAAAATGACAGAGTAGGCAAGAACTGGGTATCTACACTATGGCAAATTATTTTTATTAGTTTATGTACCCAGTTGGGCAGAGCACGGGCAGACAGTACCCAATTGAATAACATAAGGGAAAAGGGGGGATTAGTGGCAGCTACAAACATCTTTTATTTTGGATGAGGCTAAAGCTTTGTAGAGATTAATTGAGACTGTGCTGGTAAGTTTCAGTATGGATTGGAGTTGGTTCCATGATGTGGAAAGGAAGAATGAAACTGCTTGTTGACCAAAGGTAGTATGAGTTTGTGGTACGTCAAGCAGGATAATGTCTGATTTCCTAAGCAAATATGAACTGCAGGATAGGCGAATAAGAGACATTAAGTAATCTGGCAATTTAAGAAGTAACTTGAGAGACCAGATGCCAGCATGGAGCAAGCGTCTGTTGACAAGTGAGGACCAGCCAACAGCTGCATACAGGTCGCAGTGGTGGGTTCTGTAAGGGGAACTGGTGATGAACCGTAGGGCACAATGATAGAAAATGTCCAGCTTACTTAGACTAGAAGTTGCAGAAGAGGCATATATAAGATCACCATAATCTAGTAGAGGAAGAAATGTGGCCAACACAAGCCTGGTACAGACTGCAAGGGGGAAGAGGGACCTATTTCTAAAGAAAAACCCTAACTGTGATTTTAGCCTCCTAGATAAGTCTTCAATGTGGTCATTAAAGGAAAGTTTATTGTCTATCCAGAAGCTGAGATACTTAAATTTAGTAACAACTTTGAGGGGTTCACCTTGGGAGGTAACAATAAAATTTGTCGGAGGCAAAGGGGGAGTAAATGGAAGAGCTACGTGAAAGGATCATTGCCTCTTTTTTGGCATTTAATAGGAGCTTAGCATTGATAAGATTAGTTTCGAGCTGCGCAAAGTCAGCTTGCATAACTTTCCTAACTTCTGCTAGGGAGGTGCCAGAGGTGTACAGGACAGTGTCATCTGAAAAAATGAAGATTAGAGTTCATTATGTGAGAATCAAGGTCATTGATGTAGATAGAGAATAGGATCAGTCCTGAAATGGATCCTTGAGAACTCCCTAGTAATCGGAAGGGAGACTGAGAGGAGACCATCCGCTTTGACTTTCTGTGTCCTACCGGTGAGGTAGCTTGTAAACCACTGTACAGTAAAGGGAATAGCACCTAGGTTAGTAAGGCAGTTAAGTAGGAGGGGATGATCAACAGTTTCGAATGTTTTACTATGATCCAAAAAGTCCACTGCAGAGATCCAATCATTGGTGACCTTAGCCAAAGCTGTAACAATGCTGTGTTTAGACCTGAAGCCAGACTGCACAGGGTTTAGGGGAGAGTGGGATTCAATATGCTGTTTTAACTGGTTATATTTTAGCTATTCGAAGACTTTGGAAAGGATAAGCAGGATAGAGATGGGTCTATAGTTATTTAGGTCGCAGTGGTCTCCAGATTTGAAAAGAGAAAGAATGTAAGCAGATTTCCGGCAGGTTGAAACAGAGGCAGAAGTAATGGATAGATTGAAAATATAAAGGATAGGGGCGGTGAGATGGGCAGAACCTAGTCTCAGGAAGAATGGTTCAAGTCCATCATCTCCAGTGCTCTTCCTGTTATCTAGGTTAAGGAGTGAATCTTGTACTTCTTTGTAGGTAATAGTACGCAGTTGAAATGGGTGGGCTGGAGTGCAGGAGACAGGGGTAGCGCTGACACATTTGTTTGCATGGTTTGTGTAGGGTGAGGAGTCAAATGCAAGTCCAGCAGTAACAAAGTGTGAATTAAGTTCTTCAAGAATTTGGGAGTTGTTTTCCACGACCATCCCGTTAGTAATTATCTTATCTGGAATAGATGGAGCTGATGGACGACCTTTAATCTATTTTAATGTCCTCCAGAGTTTTTGGGAATTCCCATTGGCACGCTCCAGGGTAGAAACATAAAGTGTGCTTTTGCAGCATGGATGCTTTTTACCGTGTTCCTAGCAGTTCGGAAGGCTGCCAATCTACAGGAACTCTTGGTATACCTAGCTTTGCCAAAGTTTATCTCTACAGTAGATTGCTGCTTTGAGGTCTGGGGTGAACCAGGGGTTGGAGAAGTTACGCTCCCTGACTTTTACAGTGGGAGCGTGCTTATCTACCAGGGTAATAAGGTTGTGGTTGAAGATGGAAACAGCTTCTTCGGCAGTTTTAGCAAGGAATAAATCTTGCCATCTGACCCTGCTCAGGTCAAACAGGAAACTTGCCACATCGAACTTACGAAAAGGCCGCTTAGATCTGAGTTTAGATTTTTGGCAGATTTTAGTGTGGGATCTTGTACATACCACCACACCATGGCCACTCATATCATTATGGAACACTGCTGAGTGGGAGATTTTATGGGAGTGGGTGGTAAGGATAACGTCTAGGATAGAGCTGTTAGTAGGTTGGAGATATTGTTCTAGTAGGTTCAGTAACTAACTGCACTAGGCTAAGCTCATCACAAAGGATTTGAGGCAGTGGATTTTGTGGTGAGCCATTCCATATTGAAGTCACCCAATATTATTGTTTCAGAATTGGTGGCCAAGGTTAGGGATTTAAGAGTGTCAAGGAATTGCACTCTCCAGACGGAGGTCTATATCCTCCAATAATAGTAATGCAATCAGAGGATGGCAGGTGAAGCTTCTGTGAAATCATCTCAAATTCTTTAGGCTTGGATTTACAATATTTGTCACTAACTGTGAACTTTAGTAACACCTTGTCTGGATTACCTCATACTCCACAGTTCTACTGCCTGTTATTATTCTATGAACTGCTTAGTTAGTAGTCTCATTGCCAATTGCTACTGTGCATTTCACTGATTGGTTCATTTGTTTTAGTAACACCCTATCTTGTTTACCTCGGATTCCAAAGTTTTACTGCCAACTGTTCTACGTATTAACTGCTTAGTTCATAGCCATAGCAATGTCCTATCTGGTTTACTACAAACTTCATATTTTTACTGTCAACTGCATTTAACTGCTTAGTTAGTAGCCTTAGCACCACCCTAGCAGGGTTATTCCAAACTACTAGTTAGTCTTTATACCCTTTTGCTAACTCCGTTTTGCTAGGTTTTTTCTACCTCTTTCAGTCACTTAAATAGCCAGCATTTGTTTCATTTTTAGCCTTTACTGTTGCATTATGTAGGCTAGCTTAATTGTGGTTTTGGTCTTAGCATCACTTTTTAGCTGCCTTAAAATCATTTACCCAACCCTTCTCACCTGTCTTCTCCTTCTCCTCTCTTCCCCACCCTCCTTCCACCCTCATCCCTCTTTCTCCCTTCTCTACCTATCAGTTACCCTATTCCCTTTCTCAACTTTTCTTCCACTGCCCTTCCTCCTCCTCCCACCTTCCCTGGTTGACTCCTTCTCCTCCTGCTTGTACTTGCTCTCACCTCTCCCTCCCCTTTCTCCTCCCCACCCTCTCTTTCCACCATGGATTTTCTCCTCCCTCCTAAACCTTGAAATCCTCCACTGAGCCTTCTTCTCCCTCCTCTACCTCTCCTCTCTCTCCCAGCATTCCATGGGGTGCAGGTTCCTCTCCATCCTACTGTTCATCATCCTGCTTCTCCTCCTAGCCCCCCTCTTCTGGCTCCTCTCCTCTCCTTCCTCTTCTAAAAAAGGTCTTGGCATTTTCTATCTCAGTGCTTGGAGCTGCCTACCAAACTGGACCTCTTCAATGTCTGAATCTCTCTACACTCCCCTGACCTCTTGTGTGTCTCTGAGTCCTGGTTTTCTTCTAGGATAGCTGATTCTACATTGGCGCTCCCTGACTACCACCTCTTCCAGCAGGTCTGTGGTAAACAGGGTAGTGGTTTCATCCTTAATGTCCATCATATACTATCCTGTTCATCACTCACAGAGAGCCTGTGCCCTCCTCTCATGAGCTCCTTAACAAACTCACCATCAACTCTACCCTTACCATCTTCTTTGGTGTTTCTTTGCCTCCCCTAAAATCTCTCCATCCTCACTGGTTGACTCCCTCACTGCTATTGTCTGTCATGCTTCCTCCGGTGAACTTCTCCTTCTTTGGGACTTCAGTATCATCTCTCCCTCACCAGTAAGCCCATCTCACGCAGGATTGAGTTGCTAATCTTTATCCAACTTATTACCAAACCCTCTTGGCTCAATCCCCACTCACTGAACCATTGTATCATTGCAGCTGGTATTCTTCCAGCACCTTCAGCAACCATTGCTTGACCTCCTGTATCAGAAAAATCAGACTCCCTCCTTCTGCACCTAAGTACATTTGATCTAACCCCTTTGGTCACTAAACATTAGAGCCCTCTTAAATGATCTGGCTACAATTGATTGGTCCCCCATCCACAGGGCCCCTAATATTGACATGGACCTCTCCCTTTTCCATGTTAAATTAACTCTTCTATGGGAAAAACACGGCCCCCTTTAAAAAACTCTGGTACAAAATTCTTACCACTGCTAGACTACACCTGACAGTATCGAACAGTTTAAGTGACAAGAACAAGCATGGGCAAGTTTCAAATTCTCCTACTCCCAGTCTGACATACAGTCCTACAAGGCACTTAGAAACTCCTGTTCAAAGGCAGTCCATGCCATTAAGGCCCAATAATTCAAATCAAACCTCCAGAATAATAACTCCCTGGCTAAATACTGGAAGGTTATTCACTCCCTCTTTGACACCCCCTCCAATGCAGTCTGCTTCACCAGTCCTCTTGGTGGATGGTTCACTTGTCTTTGATTCCCCCTCTGTTGCTGTACACTTCAATTAGTTCTTTACCACCTTTGTGTACCCACGTCTTCTCCCACTGGTCCATTTCCACTCCCTTCCCCCCCACCTCTTCTCCACCATGTCAGCTAAGGGCTATCACTTTCCTTCCTTCCTCTGGAAACATTGATTGCATTTTCCTCGCTTAATACTTCAATGTCCAGCCCAGATGGGATAGACCCTAAACTACTATGCCTCTCTGCACCTGCCTATGCCTCTGCCCTCACTCACCTATTGAACCGCTCCTTCTCCACTCGTGCTGTCCCTCAGTCTTGGAAGGATGTCAAGGTTCTTCCTCTGCACAAAGTGGGAGATCCCACCTCATCTGGCAACTTCTAACCTATCTGCACTTCCCTTTCTTTATTTTCTTTTTTCTCTACTTGATTTTATCTCCTCCCGGGAGCCTGTCAGCCCGACTTCCAGCTCCAACTTCAGGAATTATCCGTCTTACCTCATGCCCAGCCTGGGAGCAGTGCTGCAGGGGGTCAGGCTTCATCCTGCCACTGGGAAATTTTCTCCTTAACCTGGGGCCCCAGGGATAGAGGCTTGCATGCATACTACAGCCCTGGTGACAGCCCCATCCACCAACCCCATGGCCTAATGCCTGTGCCCCCTTCTGGCTGTTCCACTCCTGGTCTCCACCAGGAGGCAGACCTGCACCGAGGGATGTAGTGAGTCCTCCCCAGACAGAAGAGCTGCTGTCCAGCCACTCTATCCAGCTCCGTACCCTCCCTCCCCCTGCTAGCCTCCAATGGTCTGAGCTCACTCCCAAACTCGGGTCACCAACGTGGTGCAAGATAAGGTGCACAGTGCCTCAGTCCTCTGCACCAACTTGGCTGGTATCTGCATCCCCTTTCTTGAAAAGCTGTAGGAGAATCTTGTCTACTCCTTGCTTTCTGACTTCCCTCCTCTTTCATATTGCTCTTCACCTTCCAGTCTGGGTTTCAGAAGTGCCACTCCACTGTTTCCTTCTTGCTGCACTTCAGAGACTCCATCCTCACTTGGGTGGATCCTTACCGGGTCATAATGTTGGATGCTTTATAGAGTAATCTGACACAGTGCTGTCCATGACAGCGAATGGTGCAAAACCGCGTATACTGCTGTATGCAGTATTGCACCATTCACACAGTCCCAGGCAGAGAATAAGACCTCAGCTGGGAGTGGGTTCTGCTGAGCAGCTGCTATGACTCACTGGACAGAGCCACAACAGCAGTGTTTAATTCCCGGTCCCAGACTTTTTATTTTTTTACACAATTTGTGCGCTCCCCGAGTTGGACCCTCCTGGAGTTGAGAATCTTTAGTGGAGGGGGTATGAGGGGTGGGGCCCCCCACAGAAAAAAGACATATGCTGCATGGCAATATCATGCTGTATTGGCAGTGCGATTTAGCCATGTAGCATAATGTCTTGTGACATTATGACCCCATGCCTGCTGGATCAGGGACCTATCATTGTAGCTATTTTCATTGATCTAGTCAAACTTGCCTTTGATTCAATGTTGCACCCTCTTCTTCTAGACAAGCTGAACTCTGCTGGCCTCTCAGGTTCTGCTGCTGATTGGTTCTGTTCCTACCTCATGGGCTGCCAACACATGGTGGAAGTTGGAGGCACCCTGTCCCCTCCCCTACCTATGGAGGTTGGGATCCCACAGGGCTTCATCCTGGGTCCATCCTCTTCTCTATATTCCTCAGCAACCTGCACTCTACCTGTGTCAATTCACATACACACATATATATAGATGACACAGTTATCTACTCCTCTGGCCCCTTGGCCATGGCTGTGCAAGGCCTACTGCAGCAAGACTTCCACAATGTATTGTGATGGTTCCATGGCAACCAACTCTGAGTTAGCACTAAGAAAACAGTGTCCATGACCTTTGGTAGTAGCCAGAAACTGGTCAGGCTCTCGGCCCTACCCATCAACTCAACACTGCATGGCACCCCTCATGAAGTAGTCCCCATTTTCAAGTACCCTGTGTGTGGCTAGATTACAGGCTGGACATCACTGCCCACATTGATGCCATCCATGCTAAGCTCTGCCTCAAATGCAGTGTTTTGTACCACAATAAGTACTGCCTTCCTCCCAAAGCCTGCCTGGAACTGATCACCAAGATGGTTCTCCCTGACTTTGACTATGTGGATGTGGTGTATGACACTGCCCCCTCTTCTGCCCTTGTCAGACTGGACACCTGATGCAATGCTTTCTGCTGATTTGCTATCAATTATCCCTCCTGTATCCACCACTGCTTTCTTTACTCTCTTTCCATCCTCTCTCCTCATGAAACCAGTCTCACTGTGTTTCTATCTAGGAGTTACTAGAATCCCAGTTAGAATCAGTGGCAGGCAGGGAAAGGCAGCTTGTGAGATGCCAGTTAAATGGGGTTCACATTGTCACACTCTGTTTTCAGTCTCTGCTGAGCTGGAGTGATGATGTCACTTTAGAATTCTCACAGCAACATAAGCCACAATGGAATGCTAGCTGTAGGGGTTAGCAGTAAAATGTTGGGAGTAGAGTGAGGGAGTCTGTGTGGAGAGTCTGCAGAGTGAGGAGTGCTGTGGAAGCCAGCTCCTCAGACTTAGCTCTGAAAGACAGCTACCTCAGGAGAAGGGTAGCGTGTTCTCACCCTAGAGAAGAACACAGAAGACCAGTGAAGGAACTGATAGAGACTGTTCCTAGAAGGTTTTCCAGTGCCCCATCCCCGGAGGGATGAGGGGAAATTCCAGGATTCAGGGGCAATCCCCTGGCCCAGGCTGGAGAGTGGTGAAGCTGCCTAGATTTGTTTGTTCTGTGAGTACCTGAGACTTGTGTGTGGGAAGAAGCCCTGGGGCACCTGCATTCCTGTGGTGAGTTTTTCTCTGACAAAGGGACTCTGTTCACAAAGACTGTGTTTTTAGTAAAAGTGTCTGCCTACTGTGGGGTCTGAGGGAGATTTGCCAAGTACAGAACTTTTAGACTGTGTCTGATTTAAAAGCTTCTGCAAAAGTGGGGGTCTAGAGTAAAGACATAGCCATATACATAACTTTTAATTTCATGACACATCCAAGGCTTCAGCTCCTGGAGATTTGAACTGCTTGGCACACTCCCCTAGAGCTCATCTGTCTGCTGCCTAAATTCATTTTTTCCTAACCTCTGCAACTAAATCTGTGATGTGTTTTTGTGCCCACTACTGAATTTAAATTGTTAGTATAGGGAACTACAACCCCTCTTTTGAATAGTTAAGAGTAGGAAACTATAGCATCTTTGGAGTGTTTCAACTGCCTTAAGCTATTTAAGTATTAACTAAGTCTGAAGTTAAAAACTGCTTTGTCTAAGTGCTGAATTGCTATTTCTCCCATCTACCCCCCAACCCCACTAGCCTTGTTCTCTGTATACTGGTGATGCTGCTGGTGCTTAATACCAGCCACTCCCATAGCCATTATCTCCCTCTCTGGCTAACTTAGCACCCTTAATTTCTCACCTTGTTATAGAATTCTTTTGTCTCCTTCCTTAGCCTGCCTTCCAAACTCTGAAGCCTTTGTTCTGTTGGTACATATAAACTGATTTCTCCCCTCTCTTCTTTTCTCTTCAGGGATTCCCTGAGAGGATTCCATCTTCTGCACTAGTGGTCTGGTACTGAGTGCAGCCAGCCTGGCATTGTACCCCTAGCCTGCCCTCAAGATCAAGATTCCAGGTACACTTCAGGAAAGCAGCTCCAGTCCAGATTGCTAGCTGTAGACCCAGTTGGTGGATGGTGCCTGAAATTATAGGCAGATTCAGCACTCCTTCTGTCCTGACTGACTTCAGCTTCTAGAGATTTGAACTGCTTGGCACAGTCCCTGGAGCTCATCTGTTTGCTGCCTAAATTTTCACCCACCCTCTCCCCACCTCCTGCCTTTATTAAATGACCTAGCTCCACCTCTCCCTCTCTGTTCCCTCCTGCCTCTATCCCATTGGTCCCTCCTAGGTTGCAGTCATCCTGACTCTTCCCTCTTTTCTCATCTATATCTCCCTCCCTGTCTTTCATTACTTTCTCTCACATTCTGGGTTTTGCACAGCCACACTTGAAATCTCTCTCTAATCATGTCTACCTCCATCAATATGCTGTTTTCTCTTACTATCCTTGCCTCACTACTTCATGTTTCCTACCTCCCTGGAGCCTGCCACCCCTGTCCCCCTATCTACCAGCTAGACACCCAATATTGCCACCTAGGTACTTCGCACTGTAAGCACCACTCTCCCTCAAGGACATCTGACACCTTTAATTGGCTGCACAGCATCTCCCACAGATACAGGTAATGGTCACTCCCATATCCCTCATCACTTATGATGTTGCTCTTGGGCAAGCACCTGCGATGCCAGACCAGTAATAACAAACCACTAATACTTAATCTCACCTGCAAGAAACTCTGTCTGTACACCCTGAAGATCCTCCTCCTTTTCTTCTGATATCAGGAGATGTACACCCTAACTCAGGCCCTTCTACTACCACCAATGCTGGCTGTACAAAATGTACTGGGGGCCTGACCATTGCCACAATTATCATCTGTAGCCTGATCCCTAAGCTTGATGCCATCCAAGTCTTTGTAAACTAGCACAGACACAATATTCTAGCAATTGTTGAAACATGGCTGTCACCAAAAATCCCAGACTCAGCAATTGCACTGCCAGGATATAACGTGTACAGACTGGACCACATGTCTAAAAGAGGTGGAGGTTGTGCAACCTACACCAAAGACTATCTCATAGGTTGCCCAATCTCTACTCCTCTCCATGACTCCACTGCTCAGATCTTACCTATTAAGCTACTTTTGGGAGCACACAACAAAACCTCACAGTAATCACAGTCTACATCCCCCAAAGACCAAGCGAAGAGCCTCATAACTGTTCTGGACTTCATCAATCCCAACCAGTAGGTGCGGAGACAATTACACCAGGTGATTTCAATATTAATTTGTCTCATCAGATGCTGCTATATCTTGGAATGCCATATCATCCGCAAATGTCTCACAAATGGTTCTCTCCACCACCAGAAAGAACTATAAAACAGGCACTAGTACCTTTACTGGACTGGGTCCTTACCAGTCATCCCTCTCATTTGCCAGCACCTCTGTCCTTCCTGACTCACTAAGCGACCACTCACCCATTATATATGAATGGTCAAATAACTTCCATAAGTTCCCACCTAAAGTCATCACTAGCAGAGTGCTCCCATGTGGACAGCTAAGTTATCTTAAATCCTACCTCAGTCAGTTTGATTGGTCTCCATTTTCCTCTCTACAGATGTTAACACTGCTCTTGACCACTTTATCTCCTCCTTCAATGTGGCCTGTGACACCTACGCCTCACTTAAAAACTGAAAAGTCAAAGTACTCTGCAACACGTGGCTAACTGGAGAGCTACTTGCCCAGCTAAAGGCTCGAGATCACCTTTGGGCCCTGGCTAGAGACTCTGGTGCCCAGCATGACATACAGAACCACAAATGTGCCCACAATAACTGCATTAAATCCATACAGCTACTGAAAAATGCCTACTACAAAGTGCTGTCTCAAACTCCTGGGGAAAGGGGTTAGATTTCTGGAAGAATATCAAAGAAGTTACAGGGAAACAAACTAAATCCTCCCCAGCCATGCTAAAGGTTGATGAGGCCATCACCCTGGATCCTCTGATCTTTGCAAACACCTTTAATGATGCATTTACTGATCTCAGCAATGTCCTTCCCCCAGATTTTTTCCTTGACACCACCCACGCTATCCCCGATGATCCTCCTACCACTCTCCCACCCTTCCACTTCAAAGAAATTAACCTGCATGATGCCCGAACACACATCACCAAAGCACTTTCAAAGTCAAGATCAAGTGGAGACTCGCTGGATCTAAAACTCCTAACCCTCACTATGGATGAGGTTCTAGTCCCATTAACACACATTCTCAATCTCTCCTTTAGCACTGGTCAGTTCTCTGACAAATGGAAGGTGGCTACAGTTGCTCCAGTCCACAAAAGTGGGATAAGACCTGCCATGTGAACTGTCTACCATTTCGATACTACCACCTCTCTCCAAGGCACTCAAATGCATAGTATCCAACCAAGTCATGGACTATAAGTACAAACACAATATCTTATACCACAACAACATGGCTTCAGAAAGGTCATAGCACCTCTTCTGCATTACTGGAGTTCACTGGAGCACTGCACGGCACATTGGATATGGGTCACTTAACTGGGGCAGTATTTGTAGATCTGACCAAGGCCTTCGACACAGTCCACCATTGTCTGCTGATCCAATAACTCCAGCATTTAGGACTCTCTCCTGACACTGTCTTATGGTTCAACAGCTATCTGCAAAACAGATCTCAATGAGCCAAAATTGCTGGGGCACTCTCAGACCTCAGAGAAGTCCAAACTGGAGTCTCTCAGGGATCCATCCTGGGTCCATTACTTTTCAGCCTTTTTCTTAACACACTCCTGAAATCTTGCACTGAACAGATTATCCTCTATGCTGATGACGCCGTCATCTTCTCATCCCACAAGGACCCTGTGCTCCTGCAGACCAATCTTCAGCAAGGCTTTGCCACAGTGGAAAACTGGTTCATCATCATAAGCTTGTCCTCAATCATAAAAAAACAAAGTAATGCTCTTAAACAGCTCTCAAAACAGGCATAGATCTCACCCCCTAGCTATCTCTACCAGCAATGGCAACACCCTTGAGCAAGTGCAGTTGTTCAAATACCTAGGGTTATCCCTGGACTCAAACCTTTCCTATGGGGCACACATAGACAATGTTGCCAAATCAGCAAATATGCGCCTAGGCCTACTTTACTGACATAGACAACACCTTACTGCAGAAGCATTAAAGATTGACATCCAAAGCTCGGAGGTCTCCATCATTGATTATGGTCTTACAATCCATGGCTCTGCCTCTACCACTGCCCTGAGACTAATTTTAACATCACTTAACAAGGCCTGCAGGCTTATCTCTGGTGCTCATCATCTCACTCATACATGTGACCTGTATGCCAGATCTAGCTGGCTTTAACTTTCAAATCGCATAAAATACCAAACCTGCATTATGGCAAAGAAAGTAACAATGGGCCTCACTCTGCCAGGAGTCCAAACACTGCTTAGTTCTAGACTAAAGCCACATAACACCAGGGGCTCTGAATACCAGCTCCTTTAGGTTCTCCAACATCGCACCTCTCAGGGCCAAAGATCCTTTGCCTTCAGAGTGCCTAGCTGGTTAAATGCGCTCAATCCTGACATCTCCTCCACTACCACCCTTGGTTCATTCAAACATAAACTCTAACTCCACCTTACTAACTCTAGCTCCTGTGAATGCTACCTATAATCTCCTCAGTTCTCTCATTTTTGTTCCCTCCAACTATCACCTACCACATCTCCACCACCTCCTTTTCCTCTATGTTACTTCTTTATTTCTTCTTTCTTTTCACCACTCCTGACTCTCCCCCTTCACCCCACCTCTTCTGAGCCCTCAGTGATCTTTCCCTTTTTGTTGACTAGTTTCAGCCTGCTCCCAGTTGATGACCATGCCCTTTAGCTGCAATTCCTGCCCTCTCCAACATCGCTTCTCACGTTTATCATCATCTTCCACCTTCCCTCCTACTTATCCCTCTGTTACTCTGTGTTTCCATGTGTACATTCTACTTATTCTAGTTATTGTATTAATCTACCACTGTAACCTAATATGCTGACCTATTTAATGTTTTGTTCCTATTTCTGTAACTTGTATTGTATTTGTTCTCTGACGTAGAACCTTTGTAAAAGAGCCTGGCTCGAAGGTACTTGTAATCCTAGTTGTAATAAAATAAAAAAAAAATTAGAATGTTAAATGTGCAAGACATTTCAAGAGAGCATCTGTAAGAGTGTTTCAGAGAAGGGTGTTGTAACCAGATGAATGTCCAGTATAAATATTGCAAGCAAAGGTGGAGACCCCATCTGAAGTAACCATGTTTACCTCCTGGGTTCAGTTTCAGCACCTTTATTTTCTCTCAGTGCATTTGGCCAGTGCCTGAGGAAAATACCCAAACATGGTATTTTGGATTTTATGTGAGCCAGAGAGTGCTCAGAGGTGGTAGGGAACATCCAAGAATTCCTCATGATATATGAGAAAGTGTCCTAGTCCTGGCCGTGGTGCCAAGTTGAGGGAAAGAGGGGAAGTGTACCAGTTTGGGCTGTGTGTGCCCAGATCCATTCAGAACTTGAAGGTTCACTGTGTGTGTGCTCTGTACCTCAGTAATCTGCATTACCAGTGGAAGTAGCCATGTAGGGGTCCCTCTTTGCTTTGCTGTATTCACTGTAATGTGAGTAAAAGCCACACTCTAGAATCCCAACCTGGACTGGACAGTACCGTTATTGCTTCCAGTGTCTGGATTTACTTGGTTCCCCTGACCAGAAGTTCAAACCTAGCATAATGCTGAGCAAACATTTTCTCCCAGGGACCCAGGTTGATGGCCATGCTAAATGGTCCCCCTAGGTGTGAGCCAGGTAGTTGCCACACTTGGTTTACCTGTCTAAGGATGCCAGTCTCTGAAGTAGAAGTATGGGTCAACAGAACGGTTTCATAGTGAAAACCCCCACCCCTCTCGGTGACACCTTAGTTTGAGAGAAGCAGCCCTGTTAGTTGAACAAGGGTCTGATGGGGGGAGGTTACACTGGTTTTGGTTTCTCCCCTCTTACCTATTGTCACTCTTCTCTCCCATTGGTTCCTCCTCCTCCTACTACTCCCCTACTCCAGGGACCATCACACCTTCTTTCTTCACTATCCTCTTCTATTCTGGGCAGTCTCCCACTTCTTATCATCTCCTCTCCCTCTTGGACCTGCTCCCCTTATGTGTCTGTCTCTCCACCTCAATCCTTACCTTTAGGCATCAACTAAGGCTTCTCCCTGCCCCCTGATCCTGTTAATCTTCTACCTGAGCCTTCCCTCTGATCCTGACCTACTGTCTTACTAAGGCCCCCTACCCCCCTCCATGAAGCTGATGTCTACCTGTAAACTAAAACTGCCTGTTTTACTCATCTGCACTGCCATTGCACTGTAACTTTTCTTTTTACAGGCACCATTGTTCTGTTATGGTATCTTGTACTGTATCATACTTTGCTACTCTACAATGTACTTGTGGTGAAAAGGTACCTGGTAAAGTGCACCTTCCCAGTCAACAGAGAATAAATTACTAAATAAATACATAAGATTAGCTATTGTTTCCTGAGTATGCCACCCAGTGAGCTGATTTTATGGTCAATTTGTTGTGGCATTATATACCTGCTTGTTCATTATTCAGTTATTGCACTTTATATCACTACAAACACATTTTTTATGGCTTGATGCAATTTTGTATTATGTACTCTCCTTTCCCTCCCTATGGCTTGCACCTGGAAACAAACTTTGGCTCAGTGTGCCTTTCCCAGTTACCAATTTTGAAATAAATAAATGGCTGTGTGTCACAGCCCTCTGCAGCACAGATGCTGATAGTGGCTCCTGTAATAAGAATGCCTTGTCTAGTGCTATCTAAGGCTGAGGGAAGGCAAGTCAGTAGTTACAGGAGTACATCTGTGCAGCCTAGTCACCTGTTGAAAATATAGGAGGTGATGTTACAGCAGGGCTAAGGCTGTCTCAATCAAATGGAGGGTCATCATTACTGGAGGAGTCTTAGAATCTAGATAGTGTTAAGAACCAGAAACCCAAACACAACTCCACTATCAAGGTGAACTGCTCTGTAAATAACAAAGAGCTAGGATGGAGCATACACTCAGGAGTATCTGTCAATGTCATTTATTAAAAAAACTTGAAGTGCCCTAAATCAGTGCAAAATAAATCCTGCTAACCTATGATAATGATAATCCCATGCACATTCACAGCTTTGAACTATCAGGAGGTCATCAAGGGTGGGGAAGGCATGTAAGCACTGAATGTGTTCCTCGTTATCATCTTAGGGTTAGCAAGAATTTTGTTGTGCACTGACTTTCATTTTGTTTTTATTAAAATATATTAACAACTACTCCTTAGTGCACACTTATTCTTGACTATTCAGGCTACTGTTGCAACACTGGAGATGGTGGTGGTGGAGAAATCACAGCATGATGTGTTAGAGGAGGAGGATCCGCATGGACGAGTTGTTGAGGGGCTGGACAAGATAGAGAAACTTTTCCAGGAATTTCCCATAGTAAAGGACTTGTAGTGAAAATAATATGGAAATGCCAGCTGTAGAGAACATGGAGAACATTTATGTGGCCAGCTGTGACTTCTGTTTTGATTTGGATGATCCAGTGCTTGAAGTGGAATGGAAGCTGGCGAGAGACCCCTCTAAAATGTCATTTTGTAAATGTTAAAGAGGACCAGTCCAAGTGTGTTGTCAGTCCCAGTTTGTACTTTGTGTGCAAAAACACTTTTTACAGCTGCAAAGGGTGTAGCCCTGCAGACGTATTGCTTTGAGAAAAGGACTACCTGCATAATTACCTTCCAAACAACATGGTAGAGTGTTAAAAATAGTATCCACCACTGAAGCCTCATTACTGCACTGCCTGTGTGTGTGTGGCAGCTGAAGAGCACTATTTTGCCTCTGGTTTGAGAAGTTAATTAAGCCCCCCTTCGTATTGCCTTTTTTTTTCAAATTGAAACCTCCTCCATAGTGTTTTATGGGCCTTTCCTTTGTCTAAGTTTCAGTGCTTAAGATAAGCCCTCCCCAATACTGCTTTTTGTTAAAAGTTAAAACCTCCTTGATACTGCTTTATGAGGCTTTCTTCTGGCTTGAGAGAAGTTAAAGGAAAACTCCACCCGAAGTCCAAGTCTTGTGCCTCTGCGATTTGTCAGAATTTGCTATAAAACTATCCTGCACATTTTGAGTCCCTCCATAGAAGACATCAATAAAGTAACCAAATACTAAGGATATCACATAAACACAAACGGTCACAAAGCCTACTTAGCCAATGAATGACCACAGCTGCAAAATGATTAGATTTGTTTACAAGCAGCCAAACCATGTCTTCTACACAAGACACAAGCAATTGAATCAAAAGTCCATACACACACATGCACACAGCAGAACACAGCTGCAAATGATTAAATTTATCTACAGGCACTATCTTCTACACAAAACACAAGCAATTGAATCAAAAGTCCACACATACACACACACAGCAGAACACGGCAGCAAAACGATCTGATTTGTCTACAAGCAGTCTTCTAGGCAAGACACACACAATTGAATAAACACAAACACACACACACACACACACACACACTTATCATGTAGTTTTCCTTTAATTAAGCTTATCCTCAGTTCTACCTTTTTTTTGGCAAGGTGAAACCTCTGCTATAGTGATCTTTCTGTGCTAAGTTGCAGTGCTTAATTTACAACCATTTACAAACTGAGAAACTTGTTTTGCTGGTATCCCTTCCCCACTCATACAGAGGTGTCAGTTTACTGTTTGAAAACCATGCTGGTTGATCTTACTTGCTTAAGGCAACATATTATAATTTGCAATAGTTTACATTAAAAGGATCAAGGGATATAATAACAAATGATGACAAGCAAGATGGCTAAATGAGGATGTGAAGAAAGTGACTAAACAACAACAAATGACAAGAAAGCTAAAGATGCAAGAAAATATCGGAAAACAAAACTCATGACATAACCACATGGTCAGAATATGAATCATTTTTAAAGAAAAATAAATGCAAAAGTAACCATTTCAAAAGAAAATGGAACTCAAATGCAACAAATGCAGACAAAAGCAACAGCAAGCAGTTGTGCAATTACATCAATAGCCTAAAAATATGTAAGTATATTAATATTAAAAGGGATACAGTAAAATATACAGTGGAGATAGACAAAGCAATGCAATGAATATTTGTGTTCCTTATTCAGACCCAGTCACAACTCAGTCCCTTGCCCTGTACATTACCAGGAATGCCAACAGAATTAATATAAATACAGACAATACTGCAAAATTTCAGAATAAGAAAATCAGAGTGCAAAATTTCCACTAAAATGCTGAAATTAAAGATTGGGATAATCCATAACCAGGCACCCCTTCAAATTATATATATTTTTAAATTAATAAAGATTCAGGGTAAATTCTAGCATCACTAAGATTTCAGTCAGCTACACGTCTAACAGTGATCTAAGTGACAGAGAACAGCAGTGACTCACAAAGGATAATCAAGTACCCTAAACGTAATCTGTCTCTATGAAAATATGATCCAATTCCTGGGCAACAATACATGATAGACATAATTTCTGTTATATCTTTGCAAAACATCTGCCACTGTACCACATTTGACAATCATTGGAAAATGTTTCACTAGCTATTCATCCATGAATTATAAAAAGTAAAACCCAAACCAACCAAACCATATGAAGATTCATCACTGTAAGCCTTATCTGTTATGTAGATTGTGATACTCAACAGTTTTAGGGTAAGTTAGTCCATCTTGACTTATTTGTTTGATATGCATCTCAATTGCTAAGGGTTTCTGACCCTGTTCACCCTTCCTTAAGCCAAGCTAGCTACAGTATGTCTAGTACTTGCACTAACACTGATGGGAAGATTATGCCATTAGCAAGAATCTCTTTAAATAGCCTTTCTTGGCAAATTGAAACCTCCTCCATAGTGTTTTATGGGGCTTGCCTTGGGCTTGAGAGAAGTTAAAGGAAAACTCCACCCAATGTCCAAGTCTGGTGCCTCTGTGATTTCTCTCAATTTGCTTAAAAAAAACTATCCTGCACATTTTGAGTCCCTTCATAGGAGACATCAATAAAGTAAACAAATACTAAGTAAGGATTGGATCACATAAACACAATCACAAAGCCTACTTAGCCAATGGATGACCACACCTGCAAATGATTAGATTTGTCTACAAGCAGTCAAGCACTTCCTTCTACACAAGATGCACACACATGCACACACACATCAGAACACAGTTGCAAAATGATTAGATTTGTCTACAAACACCATCTTCTACACAAGACACAAGCAATTGAATCAAAAGTATACACACACACACACACACACACACAGCAGAACACAGCTGCAAAATGATTAGATTTGTCTACAAGCACTGTCTTCTATGCAAGATACAAACAATTGAATCAAAAGTCCATAACATGTTGGTCAAAATGGGGGGAGCAGGATTTTAGGCAAAGTGGCACCATTTCTATTTAGATTGCAGGCAGCAATAACTGTTGCTGAGATAAAGTGATGTGTCCTTTGCCATGCAGTGGGGGAGGAGTGGACTGTTAAATAGCATAGTTCAGGAGCAATTGCAATTTTGTTTTTAAATTGATGTGCTCCATGTTGTTTTCAGACCACTTTGCATAAACCATTCCAAGTCTGCATATATTATTTAATTCATGGTCTACTGTAACAGATTATAAAGTGCTGCTCTGTTTCTGCTGCTTGGTATTGGTAAAAAACTGAAAGGAACTGAGGGGCAGCAACAGGAGTGAAGACAAAACTACTTTAAATAGTGACACACACACACACACACACACACACAGCAGAACACAGCTGGATAAAGTACTAATATTTAGGAAACCTATTAATTATACTGTACACCCCTAAGACTCAAAGTGTGACTCCTCTGGCTGCCATGCTCTCTTTTCTGTGGTTAATTTGAAACAAAAAGACAATGTAACAAGACACTGGCCTTCAGCTGGGCTATTAAACAATAGAGCAAAGTGCCCCATAGGAAGATTATTTGAGACAATATGCAATAATAAAAACCTGAATATAGTAGGTTCCAGGGGTACAAAACTACCGGGAATGTGAGGAAAAAAAACTCTCCCTCCCCATTCTTTCACAGGTGCCAATCAATGTATTTGCTAACCATGCTGGTTGATCTTTCTTGCTCCCCTCATAGTAAGAATGCGAAACTACATTTGTGTTATTTTAAATGACTGATAAAGTGGCATGTCCAGTTTGCATCAATTGGGGATGAAGGTGTATCCCTTTAGCTGTGTGGAGCAGTTCTCTTGGCACCAACTGTAAGAGACATCATGCATGTAAGAATGAGTGAAGCCAGAAATTTAAAACTTGTACTCCAAAAGACTCAGGAAGTTAAGCATGTATTTTCTAGAGGAAAGGAGGGAAAGGGGAGACATGATAGAAGCATTCAAATACTTCAAAGGTATCAATAAGGCACAGGAAGGTTCAATTTTGCTGAGAAAGAGATGTTCAAGGACAAGGAGGCATGCTATGTAGCTAGAAGGGGGAAGACTTAGAGGAGATACAAGGAAATACTTCTTTAGAGGTAGGGTGGGGGACATGTGGAACACCCTGCCAGCAGAGGTAATGGGTACCAAAATGGTTACAGATTTCAAACATGCATGGGATACATGTAGGAGGACCTTGGTAGCAGGGCAGGAGCATGGGGGGGAGGTTAAGGCTGAAGATCAGTTATGGTCCATGACATAACCACATGGTCAGAATATTAAACATTTGAAAATAAACATAAATGCAAAAGTAACCATTTCAAGAATACAATGGAACTGCAGACAAAAGCAACAGCAAGCAATTGTGCAGTTACATCAGAACCCAAACCAGCCAAACCATATGAAGATTCATCACTGTAAGTCTTCTGTATTATGCAGAATGTGACACTTAACAGTTGTAGGGTAAGTTAGTGCATCTGGACTTATTTGCTGCATATGCATCTCAATAGCTAAGGGGTCCTGACCATGTTCACACTTCCTCAAGCCAAGCTAGCTACAGTATGTCTAGCAATAACATGGATGGAAAGATTATGCCATATTTTCAACAAGAAGTTAACATTTTAAAAAGACAATGCTGTAGACTGAGAAGCAGCTTATGTAGGTGAATCATCATGCTAGCCAAGATATGTTCTGGTTGTGTTCCATAAGGCTAATCAGTGGGAGCAGTAGGGGAAAGGGATGGAAATCTAAAATCGAACCGTTTAACCCATTTGTGATTTAAAGTTGCATGACGGCAATGCCACTTCCAGAACTGGACACCATATTCCAAATGAGGCCTCACCAGTGATCTACACAGTCACCACCTTCTTTTTTCTGCTAGTAATATCTCTCCATCTGCACCATAGCATTCCACTGGCTCTCCTCACACCTTTGGTACATTGTTTAGCCACCTTTAGGTCATCCAATATGATTACCCCAAAAGTCCTTTTGTAATCCTTCCAAGGGTTCCTGCAACCTAGATACATGATTTTGCACTTTTTTGCATCAAATCTCAGCTGCAACATTTTGGACAATTCCTGTAGTTTTCCTAGGTCCCTCCTCATTTTTCCACTCTTCCCAGATTGCCCATCCTGTTGCAGATCTTAGTGTCATTCACAGATAGCCACTCTTTCCCCTCCAGCCCCTCTGTAGTTTCATTTGTGAAGTCATAAAATAGGACTGGGCCCAGAAACGATCCCTGTGGTACCCTGCTGGTCACACTCCTTTCCTTTGAGCACCATTTACCATGACTGTCTGTACTCTATCATTCAGCCAGTTTCTAATCCAGTTTACCACCTTGTGACCCACTCCCAGGCTGGCCAGTTTGTTTGCAAGTCATACGTGAATGGCATCATAGGCCTTACTAAATGCAATTGATGTTTATGTTTAAGTCCATGAAACACCCTTATCAAGTTAATGGCATCTGCAGCTGTAGTGGCTCTGCCGAATTTGTTTAAACTTACTGTTTACTGCAGTATAGTAGGTAGTATCATATTGATTTTGGTGGATTCCAAGCTGCCAGTTTTTTAACCAGAGATCCCAGAATCTCCTGCAGCTGAAACTGGAACAGGCTACCCATCTCATTGGGAGATTCAGCAGATTGCAGTGCATGCTAGAGATGTTATAAACTTAGATTGGATGTTTGCTGGCACTGCTGTTCTCCTGTGGCTAAATGCTGTCTTCCATGACTGTATTTAGCCCCAGGAGGACCGAAAGACCAGCAAACAAATGATCAGAGCTTATAAAATCTCTAACACGTACTGCAGGCTATTTTATCTCCTACTGCTGCAGCGCTCCTCTGTTTGTTACAGGGAATTCTGTGGTTTGTAGTTGAAAATAATTCAGCTTGAAAGTCATCAAATCAGCCTACTGCAATCTATTATACTGCAATAAACAGTAAGTAAAAAATACTTTTACACACAAAGTGCAAATTGGGACCAACTCTACACTTGTGCGTGGTGCTGTTAGTGCTCACTGTTGAAAACAAAGAGTGAGATGCAGGGTCATGAACAGGAATAGCAAGGAATTGGAATAAAGGAGGTAGAAGTGGAGGAGTTGGTGGTCTTCTATTAGAGATGCTGGCCAGTCATGCCCCTTCACCATTATCAAATGGTAAAGAACTAATCAGTGTTACAAGCATCATTAGCATGGGAGTTTTTTTTTTTTTGTTGTTGTTCAAGATCCAAAGATGACAGTTTCACCATATGTCAGTTCTGAAAACTGAGTCAGCTGTGATGAAGCTGGTTCCTGTCTTGTGACTAATGGTCAGCAAAATCACATGAAAACAAAACATCATATTAAGTGGTAATAGTATGAAAGGAATTCACAAACTATGTTGTACTGACAAGTTTTCAGTCATTGTGTACGAATGGAAGATGACACATAGGTCAGTCAGATTGTCATAGCATTGAATTGTAGATGCAGGATGCATGTTAAGCTATTCAGCCTATGTACTATAAATCGGTACTATTTTCCAATAAATACAAATTTAGAAACAAACTCAAAATTAAGTCAACACAGAAAGTCTTATCATTTCAGCATAGTATATGATATATTTTGCCAGCCTGTGTAAAAATACATGGAGCAGCTGTCCATGACTCACAATTAAGGGAGCTTAGAATATTTCCAATAAATGCCCCAACTTCATCATTTCAAAAGAAAATTAGGAAAAAAGGTGTGAGGCGGTGGTAAAATGGTGTCCTTTTCTCATGTTTAATAACTTCATTACAACTTATGTTCCCATTGATTATAATATTGATAAATACTAGCTAATGAGACCTACAAAACTGTAATTGAGTTTTTTGTATTTATCACTGATAAAATAAAAGCAATATCATTGTTCAAAATATATCAATTTTCAAAAACTATAATTTTACAAAAATACAGGTACTGCTAACCATTTACTTTCCAAATCCATGAGGAGCAAATCCATTGCAACAAAGAATGCACAGTATATGTAAAATGTTCAAGAAGTTAATTTGTTCAACTAAGTTTGTTTACAATTTTGTATTTTTATAAGTTTACAGACTAAGCATAGAAAACCAAGGAAATATGACCAAAATGATTGCTCACTTGAAGTCAATAATGGCTAAAAAATATTGGTATAGTTTAAGACCTGCATTAACATATTAGAAAACTGGTTAGTCTGAGGATAGAGTGTGGATTGAGTGGAAGTCCCCATAAGATCTTCATGCAGCCATTCAGTGCCAAAGAGCTGCTCTGTTACAATTTACTTACACTATAAGACTGGTTTTGGTGTTCAAAAAAGTATTTATAATTTTAAACACAAGTAGTCTGTTTACTAGTTCTTCTTGGAGTGTCAGCCATCTGAACAGGTGTGGTGAAGTAAAACTTCACCAGGGAAGTTTGCGTGAAGTGATGGAATTCACCGCTCCACAGAGCTTTGTGAATCTTCCCCAGACCTGGAAAAATTCGCCTTTGTGCAAATTGTGAAGTTTTTGCAGTGAAGTGCAGAATTTTATTGTGAAGTGCAGAATTTCGTGAGCGAAATTCTACACTTCACAGTGAAATTCCACACTTATGTAAAAATTCACACTTCACGATCCATGAATTTTGAATTTAGCAAACTGCGCTTGTGAATTGCATGACATTCACAAATTATTTTGTGGAGTGATGTTTGCCAACTTCCGCCCATCTCTAGTCATCTGGGATGTCCAGTTTCTAGCATAAAGCTCATGTCCAATGTGAAAAGTATAACAATCATGACAGATGGATAGGAAATGTATAGTTCCACCTACAAAATGAAATAAGACAGCCAGATTCAGTCAATATCCAGATTATCCTTACCACATGCAAACTATTTACTGAGGTTAGCTTCATTTCATTTCAATTTTCAGATTCACCACAGTTTTCTATAGAAAGGGCTTATAGTCTAAGATATAATTTAGGCCCTTTTGGTTTAGAGACTCTAGGTATCAAATCCACATTGACGCTTTCTGTTAGAGGCTTTTAGTTTCATAGCCTCTTCTATGATTTCTCACAGTTCCAGTCCTGCAGATCATAAGTCTGCATGGTTACTTGTATACATTTCTTTGAAGTGTTGACCAGTTGGGGTTTTGTCATTTCCATGCTGGATACTCCTAGCATGCTCCTGTATTGTACATTTGAGTGGTTTAATTTTTCTACCAACATAAAGTAAGTCAAAGGCATGCAAGGCAGTGAACGACATAATGTGAAATACAAATGATGCACTCTCATTTCTCAACCTTTCTACACTGTTGAGGGTAAATGAAAAGTTCCCTTCCTGTGCATACTGTCAAATGTTACAGCATTGATATTTTTAAAAACATTTTGGCTGTGCAGGCAGTCAAGTGCTACAAGCATTTCATTGCTCTGAAATCCTCTGTATGCAATCTTGTCTCTAACATTTGACAGCCTGCAAAAGAGATGTGAGATTTTTATTCTAAAGTTGAGCACGCTCTGGGTCACTTAATAGGACTGACCAATGTCTACAGAGTACCCATCCAATGGCTCTATCAACATGATAAACTCTATGCTAAATGTGACAGGTTCCTCCATAATTTGTGGTTTACATTTGGAAACTAAAATGTCTCATCTTTCCATCCCAAGTACTGCTCTATTTCTAGCTTCAGTTATCACATTCTGCATGTATACCTTCTTTAAACACCATTGTGCAAGCTCATCTACCTGTGTGTGAAATTCTCTCATATCATTCCAATTCCATCAAAGACTTGATAATTGACTAAATGGTACTAAGTTTTAAGTGCATTTGGGTATGCAGTTGAGTGTAATTATGAATTGTTTGCCATTGGTTTCCTGAAGATTTTAGTGGATACTACATATTCATATTTTCCCTTCAACATAATATCTAATTAATAATTTATTTTCCCGCAAATAATTCCAGCTGGTGTCTGACAAAAGTAAATATCTAGTCATTTTATTTTCCTCTTCATTTTTCTTAGTTTTTTTGTTTTCTAGGCTTGGGTAGCTTACTTTAAGTTACATTTTTTTGTCTTTTCCTATTGATTGGTTTTTAAACATTTAGGAAACAACAATTATCTAAGCACTGAGATAATAGATGAAGGTGTTGCATCAAAACAGAGCAGCAAAAACAGCGAAGACAATTTCTGCCCAGCAATATGAGTGCTGGGAAAGACAGAGAGTGGAAACTTCAGTGAGGTGTCGGAACAGTGAAAGGCAAAGGAATGCCACACAAAAGATTACAAGTGGGGACTTTGTCCCTGTACTCCCCTTACTTAAATATACATACTTGAAAATACACTATACACCACTCAAAGGTTTCACTGTTCCTATGCCTCACTGAGACTTCCAGTTGCTGTTTTTCCTGGTACTCATATTGCTGGGCCGAAATTGTCTTCACTGTTTTTGCCATGCTGTTTAGTCGTGCCACCTTTACATTTAAAGGAGCCATGGCTCCATAGAGTGTGTTTATGCTGCGAACGTAATTCACTAACATCCCCAGATCCAGGAAATGACGTGAAGTCGGGATTGAGGAAATATAATCAGAATGTCTCTGGGCACCGGACATGTGGGTTTCTGCACTCAAAAGAGCAAATAAATACAATTATAAGGACTAAACTGTTTGAGGCTAACAAGTAAATAAAAATGGCAGCCCTCATGGACTTTAATAAAAGGGGGCTGCTGGGTAATGGTTCAGAGGGCACCAAAAGCCCAGGAGGTATGGAGCCAATGAGAACAGGACTTTGGTAAAACTATAAATGGGACTGTTTGCCCACCAAATCAAGAGATCAGGCAGAGATTTCAGAGGGTCCAGAGTGCAGGAAAGACTCAGTGAGTTAACCAGCCCTAGACAGCACTAAGACCTCAATGGCCTGTTCGGCCCTTAGTGTTTCAAGCAGGCAGAGTGTTTCACTAGCTAATGACTGCACAGGGAGAAAGAGAAACTGAACTTCTGCTGCAGAAAGAGGACACAAATTTGCTACTGGAGGAGAATTTTTGAGTTTTGCTGCAGGAAGAGAGGATTCAGAGTTTTCAGCTAGAGAGAGAGCTTGGAGCTGCAGTTTGAGTGCAAAAACTATGGGTTTGTGCAGTTCTGGAATAAAAGTTATGCAGCAGTGAGTGAAGACTGTGCTAGTGGTGTTTCCCCCTCAGTGGGGTAAGTTTGGAGATTGCTGTGTGCTGCAAGCAGAGTGATTACGTGTGCTGGGACCACAGACTAGCAAAACCTAGTAACACTGCTGATTCAAGAAAAGTGTGTGTGTCATGCTACAGTACAAGTCTAGGGAATCCAGCCTGCCCTGTATCCAGACCAGTGGTGAAGAAGACCAGTGGAGAAGATGGCAGGTGGCCTGCCTGGTGAACACTGTTTACAAAGGCCTCAGAGGTGAAGTTGTCAAGGTCAGGCAGGTGAAGACCAGCATTCTTCAACTTCTTCAGCCTGCCCTGCTGCTGCTGTGGTTCACCTTCAAAGAGATGTCTCTATGGTACAATGCAAATTCAGATCCAGACTGTGAACCCCTCACAAACTGTAAGTACCTCTGGCTGTGGCACAGGGGAGAACTTTATTAGCTAGCTAGCTAGATAGCATTAGGGGTTATATCCTGGGAAGAACTGTGCAACTAAAGCTAAACCCATTGCTGGACTTATATTTTGGTCACTGCTCAGGTTATTTGGGCCCCAACAAGAGATCCCCAGCATCGAACTCTGCACCACGATGTGGTACCCACCATAAAGGGACTATAGACACTTGGCAGCTGCCAGTGTGAAGTCTGGTGCAGTGGGGATATTGTGTGGTGTAACATTGATTGAGCCAGTTATTAATGTTGTTGTGCTGTTTTTCCCCTGTTCCCCCCTTAATAAATTGTATTTGCTCATGTTATATGCTGGTATTGTGAATTATTGCAAGGGGGGAATTGTTATTGTCTGGGGAAGTATTGCGGGGTCAGCTACTGTATATTTCCTGTGGGGGTGGAAACCTACAATTTGTTCATAGGTATTCCCTGACATTGCCCCAGGTGGAGGCACTGCGCCATTTTTCCTGTCCACTAGCCAGCCAAGGCCAGCCTTCTTCGAGGTGTGTGCAATGTGGACCCCAAAGACCCTGGAATAGCCAAGGTGAGTCAAGGGGCTGTTACAAAGTGGAGACACCACTGGGTTTGCTACCCACTACTGGCCACCCCAAAACTGTGATTCTAAAAATGTTGGTACCCCCCACAGAAAGAAATATTTTGAAATGTCAGTATGGAGCTACAGGAACTAGTAGACTGGTGCTAAGGGAGTGCCTGGACCCAAAGAAAGTCATTTTGGTCACAGGGATCACAGAGAGCATCGAGACAAGTGCTATTTTAGATGCTTTAGAGACTGTGTCAAGTTTGGTCAAATTAAAGGTACATGGAATGAGGTATGATCGTGCTAGTCAAAGCACCAATGCCTTCACTGAAAGTGCATCGAAGTTGATGCAAATGCACTGTCTCTAACCTTCACTACAGAAGGAATGGATGGTGAATGGAAACTGTTCGGCAAGGGAGCAGTTGCAAGACCAGACCCTTCCCACACCTGCAGCTAAATCAGATTTGTTGGAAAACATCAAATGTATGTTCACTGCTGAGGGCAAGACTAACAAAGACATGCAAGCTTTGCTGAAAGAGGGGAGCCAGTCCTGATAGTGCTACCTAGTGGAGTGACCCCATACATAGTGGCACTGTATGAACAGTACAAGAGGCTGCAAACCTTCTTGGGAACTATCCCAACTCCCACAGGTGAGAACAATTATGAAAGCTATATGAGTCAGTCTGCCCAAATGGTACAAGTGTGGAAATGTTTGGATGAGGAGAAGTGCAAACAGATTATGGAGAGCGTGCGGGATATGACATTGGACAAAACTGACTTATTATGAGCCAGCCAGACTATGTACACTGCAGATAACCACCTGGCCATATTGAAAAGCACCTTTGGGATTGTGGAAAAACAGGAGGCCCTCATTTTCAAGCTGTGGGGCACCATGCAACAAGGAAGATGCTATCCCAGTATATTACCAGAGCAGAGGCAGTTATCCAGAAGATTGCTGAAACTGGAGGGGTCATCTCAGGACAGATCACCCAGATGAGATTAGAACAGATTTTAGAAGTGCACTACACCCTCATCTAACTTTGATATCCTCCGGTTGAGAGAACAGCAACAGAACCCCAAACTTCTAAGCAGTTGCTTGATGAGGTAAAGGAGGAGGAAGCTACATGAAGACATTGCTGACTCTCCCCAGCTGCCCACTGCAACAGTTGTGGCCCCAGGCCCCAAGTAGCCAGCTGCATGGAGCTGAACACCTCTCCTGATCTGGGAGATATGCTCTGAGAGATTAGAGATTGCACAAAGACACTGCAAATGGCACAAGAATCTTGGTCACAACCCAGTATGGCAGAGTTTCAAGAAATCTGTGAGTTCTTGAGGGCTCTACAGCTTGTCAAGAGTCCTGTCTCAGTCAAATAGTGTGACGTCTGGACAGGGATGACAGATGACCCCTTCACTGCCTGAGGGTCTGACCATGACTGCCTATTGTGAACAGAGAAGGTCTGTTTTGCTATAGATGTGGAGAAGATGGGCACCTCATTCATGGTTGTGTACATGCAGAAAACCCCAAACTTGTAGAAGATAAGAAATGCCAGAAGAACTATGGAAATGACAGTGGAGCCCAGTGAAGGAGTGACCTGGGTCTCTGAAATTGGAAAGCTCCACCAAATGGACAGAACCAAAGAACCCACCAAAGAGCAAGGTGCCACAAGGCTTGATTGGAACCTATGCTAATGTGGATGTTTTGACTGAGGGAGTGCTATGCTTTGCATTATTGGACAGTGGATTGCAAGTCACTATAATCCACAGGACCTTTTACAGGCATCACTTGATGCACCTGACATTTCTACTCCTATGAGACTTGTCAGTGTGGGGAATTGGAGACTATAGTTATCCCTATGATGGCTATTGCATTGTGCAGATTGCTTTTATCTTGAAGGGCCAGATGAACCACACCAGATTGAGACCATGGCTCTGATCTGTCCAGATCCCAAGAGAATGACAGATACGCCTGTGCTAATTGGGACAAATGTGAATATGCTTGGCTGGCTGGCCAAACTATATCAAGAGAAAGGAGGAGTGGAAAACCTGTTAATCCTCTCTGTCAAAGCTGTGGTGAAGAAATTCAGCCTGTCCCTGGATGCAACAGTAACTGAATTGACAGATGAGCCCATTGGTATGGTTCATAAAGGGGACAGCAAATAACTGATCCTGCCTCCTAATTCAGAGTGTAGAGTTGTGGGCATTGCAGAATCTGACCAGCAGACCAAAGGGCCCACCTTCATTATTGATGCCCCACTGGAGACCAGTTTGCCAGAAGGGCTAATGGTACAGCGAAGAGTGATGCCACCTCCAGAAACTCCCTTGGCCAGTCAGCCATGGTGAGGGTAAAGAATAAGTCAGAGAAGCCAATAACTATTCGAAAGGGCCTAGAGAAGGCACATAACTTCAGAGCTGATAGTTTTACCAAGATAGACCCATGAGTCACTACAGACAAAGTGATAGATCCAGCATCTTCGATTTTGGGGACTCACCAGTACCTGACAACTATAGATGAAGCCTGAGCAAGAAGGTAACAAAGAGGTACAGAGTATTTTCACTCCACTAATGGGACATAGGGTGCATCCAAGGTTAGAGCACCAGATTCGTCTATGAGATGACCACCCTTCCTGAGAGAGAGATCTCAGAGACTGGCTCCACAAGACATCAAGGATATCCAGCACCACCTGCAGGAACTATTGGCAGCAGGTGTAATCAAGGAGTCCCTGAGCCCTCATGCATCCTCTATTGTTGTGGCATGCAAGAAAAACAGAGCTGTGAGCATGTGCATTGATTATCAGACTTTGAACAAGAAGACCATCCCAGATTAATACACAGTGCCTCAGGTTGAAGACACTCTGGTCAGTCAGTTGGGTAGCAAATGGTTCTCTCTGTTGGATCTCCATAGTAGACACTAACAGATTCCCATGGCGGAGGGTGAAAGAGGACCCTTTATCTGCCCCTGGGTTTCTACCAATTCAAATGTATGCCTCAAGGATCTCTGGAGCACCTGCCACATTTCATTGTTTAATGGAGAAGGAAGTGGGGTACATGAATCTGTGAGAGGTTATCTTATACCTGGATGACCTGATTGTTTTGGCTGAACTTTGAAAGAGCATAAAGCCCACCTAATGAAGGTATTGGAGAGGCTGGAATAATTCAGTTTAAAGGTCTCTATCAATAAGTGTCAGTTCTGCCAGCCTTCAGGTAAAATATGTGGGCCACATTGTTTCAGTTGATGGAGTACAGACCAACTCCACCAAAGTCAAGGCCTTCACCACCTGGCCCAGGCTACACAACTTAAAAGCCCTCCAATCTTTCCTTGGTTTCTCCAGGTATTACCGACATTTTGGGAAGGACTGTTCTATTCTAGTGTACCCACTGGATGATTTAACACAAGGTTATGCACCTACCAATAAGAAAAAGAAAAATTGGTCTGAAAGAGAAAGTCCCCAGGGAGAGTACCTCAAATTAAACAAACCTTTCGGTGACAAATGGATGCCGGAGTGTGAGACTGCTTTCAGGGAAATCATCAACAGATTAAGTGAAGCATCTGTCTTGGCATCTGTGGTGCACAACAATCCATACATCCTCCACTCTGATGCCAGCTTGAAAGGATTTGGAGCAGTGCTATACCAAGAACATCCAGAGGGACTCCAGCTTGTGGCATTTGCTAGTTGCAGGGTGTCATCATCGGAAAAGCACTACCCTGTACATAAACTGGACTTTCTGGCTTTAATATGGGCAGTGACAGACAAATTCTATGATTACCTGTATGGTGTTCACTTCACTGTCCAGACTGATAATAACTCTCAACTTACGTGAACATCAAAGCAAAATTAGACACTGCTGGACACAGATTGTTATCTACACTATCCATGTATGATTATACCTTAGAATACAGAAGTGGAAAGTCCAACATAGAGCCGACTCTCTGTCAAGTTGCTCGATACAGACCAGTCTGAATTTGATGTGCAGATTACCAATGCCATTGTTAAACTTCTGTGCTCCAAGTTTACTTCACCAGAGGAGGTCACGCCAGCAAACCCAGCTAGAACAACTGATATGCAGGGAGCTTGACAGATGCTATTCCTGAGGCCTACTTAAATTTTACTTAACTGGACATATCCTTCTTCACCAGCCAAGCAACCAGAGCTTCAGCGGGTCCAAAGAAAGGACCTTGCATTCCATGACATCATTAAAGCTTTTGAGAAAGGGCACAACTCAGATCAAGTGTGCAGCCATCACCCTGACATCAAGTTAATGATAAAAGATTGAGTCAGTTGGCCTAAAAGATGGACTGTTGATACGTGAAGTTCAAGATAATGACAACCTTTAGTGTTCAAAAATCCAGCTGGTACTGCCTTGGAAGTACTGCAAGGCAGTTCTTACATCCTCCATGATGAGATGGGTCACGTGGGCTATGAACAAACTCCAAACCTGGCTAGAGCAAGATTCTATTGGCCCAGAATGAAAACGAAAATAGAAAAGTACTGCAAAGCTTGTTTACAATGCATAAAGGAAAGACACTCCTCAAAAGAACTGCACTCCTGGTCAGTATACAAATCAGTGGCCTGCTGGATCTTGTGTGTATGGACTTTCTGTCACTAGAACTTGAATGGAAGAACAAAACCAACATTCTAGTCATCACTGACCACTACACCCGGTATTCTCAGGCCTATCCGACTAAACAGTAAAAGCTTTGGAATAACTTGTCAAATGAAATAATACAAAGTAAAAGTATTGATATCTTTAAGGTAGATTAGATGACTACCTACTGAGAGGAGGGCAAGTTTGAACCCTCTAATATGGGTAGACAGACATGATGGGCACTCAGCCTCCTTCTGTCTATCACCTAGTATGAATACCCAGTATGAAACACCAAAAAGCAATTACTGTAGTAAAAGTCCTGTAAATGTTTGTGAACCAATGCAGCATTCTGCAAAGGATTCATTCATATCGAGGGCAATATTTTGAAAGTCAGTTGGTTAAAGAATTCCTGGCAGCATATGGCATAAAGAAATCACGCACAACCCAGTACCACACCCAGGGGGACACTCAGCCTGAATGTTTCAATAGAACTGTATTGAATATGTTGGGCACTCTGGATCCAGCTGACAAAGCTAACTGGAGTCAAACAGTAAGTTATGTTGTACATGCCTATAACTGTACCAAGAACGACGCCACCCAGAGATCTCACTTTTATCATATGTTTGGTCATGAAGCCAGATTGCAAGTTGACTTATGTTTTGGTGTGTTCCCCAATGGCACATCTGGAATACAGACGAAAGCTGAGAGAGTGGTTGAGAAAAGCCTACAAATTTGCAGCAGAGGCAGCAGCTAAGTCTAGCCTAGAAAACAAGCAGAGATACAATAAATGAGTAAGACACCAAGCGTTACAGGTTGGAGACGAGGTTCTGTTCTGAAACATATGGTTCCTATCATTTACCCACAAGGTGTTGCTTCATGGATAGTGTGGGAAGATGCAAGTACCTACAAATGCCTGTCACCGCCAGACAGACACCTAATGTATAGACATAGATCTATTGTGACTATGTTATGGTGAATGATTATGCAGTTTTAAAAATATAGGATTTATGTGTCTAGCTAGATAATGGCTTATTGCTGTGTTTCTTGAATATTAATATCGGGATTTGATATTAATGGCTTGTTGGAGACTCCAAGTATTTGGCAAGGGGAGTGTGTAAGCCCTTCAGTTGGGGCCTACCTGATGGGCTATGGCCCATCACTCTCCAGCGGCATCCTGTAAGTGGTTCTGGGTGGCCACTGGACCCATTGGTGCCCCATGTGGTCCCTGTGGCAGATGCCACTGTTTCTGGTGTCTCAGACCCATCCTTATTAGGGGGCCATGGTTCAATCACTGATCTTGCACCTCCGAGCACTGGGAATGTACGTTGACTGTCCCGAGCTGCCAAAAAGGGACAGGCTTAATGTAAATAAAAAAAATGGAATACACCCTACTGCAGATGCGCAGCCACCAGAGTCTGGAATTTAAAGGAGCCATGGTTCCATAGAGTATGTTCCAGAGTGTGTTTCAACTATGGCCATAATCAGTGCTGGGTAACTTAATTTTTCTATTACTTTCTATTATGTTTGGAAACTTGTTCCAGGAAGCTCTGTGCAGTCACTAGCAAGGATAGAGAAGTAATAGAAAAAGTAATACACCTTACAGTTATAGTTACTTATTTCTTTTTATACAAAAGCAGTACAAAATAAAAATAACTATAACAGGTTACATTTTTTTAAAGTAATAGGTTAGTTACTAGTTACTTTCAAATAAATGTAATCAGTTACAGTTACACATTTCTTTTGCATAAAAAGACATGAGTAATTGTAACTGTAAGGTGTATTACTTGTTTTAGTACATCTCCATCCTTGCTAGTGACTACACAGAGCTTTATGGAACAAGTTTCCAAAGTAATAGAAAGTAATAGAAAAAGTAACTTACTCAACACTGGCCATAATTTACTAGTATCCCCAACTCCAGGGCAGGCAGCAGAGTCAGGGAGTGGGGGAAATGAAATCAGAACACCTCTGGATGCTGAACATGTGGGGTTTTACCTCTAAAGGACAAATCAATAACATTGTAAGGGCTGAACTGTTTGGGACTAACAAGTAAATAAAAATGGCAACCCCCATGGACTTTAATGAAAGGGGGCTGCTAGTTAAGGGTTCAGATGGCACCAAAAGCCTAGGAGGCATGCAGCCAATGAGAGAAAAGGATTTGGAAACTATAAATAGGACTGTTTGCCCACCAAATTGAGGGATCAGGCAGAGATTTCAGAGGGTTCAGAGTGCAGGAGAGACTCAGTGGGTTATCAGTCCAAGACCAGCACCAAGACCCCAACTGCCTGTTTGGCCATGGGTGTTTCAAGGAGGCACAGTGTTTCACTAGCCAGTAACTGCAGAATGAGATCTGAACATTTTTTCAGAAAGATGATACAGAAATTTGCTGCAGAAGGAACATTTTGGAGTTTTGCTGCAGGAAGAGAGAGCCAGAGTCTTCAGCTAGAGACAACTTGGAGCTTCAGTTTGAGTTCAAAGACTGTAGGTTGCAGTTTTGGAATAAACGTTTTGCAGCAGTGAGCAAAGATTGTGCTAGTGGTGTTTCCCCCTTGGTGGAGTAAGTCTGGATACTGCTGTGTGCCGCAAGCAGAGTATCTCCCTGTGCTGGGGCCAGAGACTGAACAAAGCACAGCTACACTGCTGTTTCAGGAAAAGTGTGTGATGCCAAGTTTCAAAAATAGGGGACCCATCCTGCCTGACCAACAATGAAGATCAGCAGAGACAAGCAAGAGAGTTGTGCTGCCCCCTTTCCCTCCCTTAATAAATCTTATTTGTTCATGTTATATACTGGTATTGCACATTATTACAAGGGGTAAATTGTTATTGTCCGAGGAAATGTTGTGGGGGCAACTACTGTATATTTCCTGGGGGGTGGTAACGTGCAATTTGTTCACAGGCATTCCCTGTCATTGTCCCAGGTAAAGGCACTGCACCATTTCCCCTAGCAAACCCAGACCGTCCGACTTGGAGGTGCATGCAGTGTGGACCCAGAGTGCCCCGGAACAGCCAAAGTGAGTCAAAGAACTGTTACACTAATAATACTCTTTAATCAAATGCATGCAATAAATATTCTAAAAAGAGTGTAAAATCCAATACTAGTTGGCAAAATATATTCACATCTAACTTCAGTGTCCACAACTGTTTTTTCCAGTTCATATATTTGCAGGTAATTGTTCCAGTAGTAATCTCACCTAGCTGCAAAGAAGTTAAAGTAATACAGTATCTGCTTCAGATGGCTACAGGCTTGATTGAATGTGACTGGACAGCTTTTTGAATTTGCAACCCTGATTCAGTCATCCAGAATGACTCGTCAGTTCTTATATGCAAGTACAGCAGCTTCAAAAATTCCCTAAAGAAATTTCCTTATAAGAAGAATTAACATCATATAAAAGTAATTATAGTGAAACATTACTTCATTCATGCATTATAGACTTGAATTAATAAGTTAATAACATATGTAGATAAATAAATTGCTCCAAATGTTATATTGAATAGAGTCCTGATATGCACAGTAGTAAAAAGGCATATGATATTGTGTTTACTATTATTATTTATATTAAGAAAAATTAAAAAGGCAACCATAAGCAAATATCACAGAGTAGGTACTTATATTGTTTGTGATACTTACATTCTTCATTTAAAACTACCTTTCTTGAGTTATACCCATTTTTTCAGCAACTTGTTAATAGAGTTTATTAGCTGAAAAGGCAGGAGAGCAAACTTCAGGAACATTATATGATACTGTTCAATGCAAGTCATATCATACTGCAGACTGCATCTGGAGCATTTGGCAGTCTATACTCTTTCAAGTTGTATGTGGCCTAAATACATTGCTCAACTAACCAGTTTAAATGTGCAGGTGTGTCACATTCACATGACCTGTTTGGTATGAAAATTCAAAGCTCCTTATATCGAATCAGAATTCAGGAAATATATATCAAATATAGTTTTTTTTTTAATACAAATACAATTTATACATATTTTTTGATTTTTCACTCCTCAAAATCATAGAGCTTTTATTCTGAGAACTTGGACATGCAAATGCTGCCCTATGTGGACTGCATGAAGGCATACAGGAAAGACCAAGCATGTAACTTTTTATATAACCCAGTGTATTAAAATGTTAAGATAAAGTTTTTTTTTGTTTTTTTTTTTAAGAGAGAAAGAACTCTCAGGGCTAGCAATACTGACTACATTGTCCCTAAGGGTTTCTTAGCCTGGAACTTCATTTGTGAAGATTAAGTTAAGTTACTGAGCCCAAAAGCTGGCCACTACACTTGCACTACACACAGCTGAAGTTTCAGTATGTCTTTTCCAGAGAAAGAAGCTCCCTTTGCACATGCTGATGTTGGCTTTGTCCTCAGTACCTGATTCCTACTCTGTAGTTACTATACTCTGCTCTGGTACACGCTGATGTTCCACTCCACCTCACTCCCATACACCTAGTGGATCCCTTGATCACAAGAGCAGTGTTCAGCTCAGTACACCATAGTCAACCTGATCAGATCCTCAGAACATCAGCCACTCATACAGTCAGGATATACAGTACATTCTGGAGCTCATATATGTGTGAATTTAAAGTTACTATATAAAATGGCTCCTAAGAGAAGGCAACATTGGCATACCTGTTATATTTTACAGGCAAGCCAAATAACATAGAAACTGAGAAGTTTCTCCATAGCACATCTGTTCACAGCCACCATCTTTCCTCCACTTCAAGTGCACTAGATCTTCCTCAAGGGGCCCCCTTACTAGTTCAGGCTTGCTGCCCTTACATTGTACTGGTCATTTGCGTGTGAGTATGCCTTCAGTTTGTGTTTACAGATGTAATATTGCCTAATACTGAAGAAGTATATTTTAGATCCTCCACTGACCAATATGTGAGTAAAAATTGTGAGAAGTTATTTTCATGTATGAATTCGGCTTCGGTGTACTAAATTGTTACTTTACATAAGGTAATAATGATGTGGCAACTTTCCTATCACACATTTCTTCTACTGTTTTAGATTATATAGTTGCATCTTTTTTTTTTCAAGTTAGAAATGTATGATGAATTTTTTGATCCCCCCATCACCCAGAAAGCAACCATTTTCCTTAACAGATTAAAAGTATTTTTAACAAAATGGACATCCAATTCATTAGTAGTTACTTTTTGAACTTATAAGATACTCAAGTGATGATGTTTTCTTAGCCTGAGTGTATGAAGGAATAATCAGCAAATGTGAGTGATTAAACACCAGAGACTGAAAGCCAAGGCATTTAATCAATCACAGAAGCAGGTTATTCCAAGTAAACTTCAACTAACCGAATGTTATTACTGTTATACAACTAGGAGTTTTGAAACTAAAATTTTAAAAACTTTGTGGTGGTTGAAGCGGAAGGTGTCTCCCCTGACTTTTATGTGGACTAGATGTGAATAAACTGTAAGGGGCATAACTTAAATGTGGATAAACTATTACGTGTGTCTGAAATGTGGGTAATTGTCCATGGAAAAGGTTATAGAAGTTGCTGGAGTATTTAATGATGGTATTCTTCTGTTCTAATTGGCTAACAATAGATACAGTGCCTTTTGTATAATTAAGTTATAGGAGACACTCATATTATTGCCAAAGACAGTGAACCAACTGGCACATTATCATTATTATGCTTCAGGTGATTATAAAAAAAGCTAGTGGTACAGTTTTATGTCCCTGTTTTGTTTGTTTGTGGCAATTTTGCTTGTCCCCTTCTTATACTGTACAGTATATTATTTTCAGCTGCTGCTGTGAGTGCAGACTAATCAGAATGCAAGGTATTATGATGATGTCACTAATATCATTTTATTGACAATAAACTATTTTTATAAAACAAAATAAAATAATATTGACAATAAAATGACTGTTATGAGCTCCCAGTAGTCATTTTATTGAGAATAAGATGACAGTTGTAACTTGCTCTGTCTTAGGAGTGGAGGAGAGGGTCCACATGTAATACAATTCTTAATCATAGAAGGGTTAAGTGGAATCAAATTGTGGAACTTGAGGTTACTATAGAAACATGTAATATTCAAGAACAACATATTTTCTAAATTCAAATTAATTTATTCATTAACAATTTTTGACCATGAAAGGCACACCAAGGTGTGGTAGCTTGTTTCTAAGTGCATCTTTGGGACCTTGGGGGCTAGGTTACATGGACCTGTTTTACTAATGGGAAACTCATCAGACAGAAAGCTTGGCATTCTATCCCCACCAACAAATACATAGCAGTCTTCACACTGACTCACAGTTTATGAGCAAAAATGGATTTTATTGAAGGTGTCTTTAACATACAAAGACAGACCAAACAAAGCCCTGCCCTGCTTTATAAAATCCTTGATAAAGGTCTCAGTTGCAGCACAAAATTTCAGGGCTTTGTTTAGTCTGCATTTTATATGCTAAAGACACTATCAGTAAAATCCATTTTTTGCACATGAACTGTGAGTCAGGGTAAAGACTGTTATTTGCTGGAGGGAACAGAGTACCAGGCTTTCTGTGTGTGGCAAGTTGCTCATTACATTCACTTGTACACATGTGCAAGGAACATCCTGCAACAGTAGGACTTTTGGAAGTGTGTAACCCTCCTTGCCAATGCAGTACTGAGTGTAGCAGGTGTGACCCTAGGGGACCAATACATGCCGAGCTGTGTATGACAGCTGTTCGGCTGTGTTGGTCTTCACATCTAAGAAAAGGTCTGCTACATCCCTATGTCAGCCAAACTGCTGTCATACACAGCTCAGCGGCTGCAGCCCCCCCCAAAAAAAAATAAGCAGTTGGCACACTGGAAGCCCACCGCGGCAGCTTCACACTTCCCCTGCCACACTGTATGGCCAGTGGGGGTGCCCAATCCCTGCCAGCTTCAGTTACCCCCCAACAAACACATAGGTGGCACTCTGGGAGCCCACCCCTGTGCACCAATAGCTTCCTTTTTTTGTTTTCCTACAATTTCTGTGAAACAAGAAAATGATCCCTCAGTGAGTCCCTCACCCACCCTCTGTGCTCCCACCTCCCCACACCCCTTCACCTTCGTGGCACACTGGGAGTCCACCCTAGCATACCAAAAGCATCTGTTTTTGCTTTTAAAATCTTGTAAAACAAGAAAACGGTCCCTCGATGAATCCTTGCCCCCCCGCCAACTCACACCCACCCTCTGTGCACCACTTCCCCACATCCCCCCTCACCCCATACTTACCTCCAGAGCCCGGCACAACAATCTTTGGTGGACTGGGAACATGTCTGCACTCTTCAAAGTTGACCGCGAACTGATGAAATGCCAGTAAGCTATATAATGGCATAAATAGGGTTTTCCCAACCTAGGTGGATATCTTGCCCATTTTTTAACTTTTGGCACCAAATTTTCAATATGGGGTTCTTGACACCCCTTCTCATGAATTCAGTCACTGTCATGGCGTTTTTCAGTCCCAAAAGGTGATTTTGCGGTCACTGGGTGGAATCACCTTTTGGGACTGATTAATGAAATGACAGTGTTGGTGTTCATGAGGTGGGCTCTCAAAAAGCCTATGTTGCAAATTTGGTGAAAAAATTCTAAAAAAAATTACTGTTTAATGAGCGTGCATTTCGCAGTTTCCACGCACACTTGTAAGTTCCCGAATTTGTAATATTTTCACTCCAGATTTTCAACATAGGCATATTTCCACACCTCCTTATGAGCAGTGCAGCTGTCAGTTTTCACATCCTGGTCCAAATGTCTTTTCATGTTTCCAGCACAAAATAGCATGGTTGCTGCTGAAAATCGGTGTTTGCTACATAGTAAGATGATCACAGTACCACTGTTCATGATCAGATGTTCTAAATGCCTATGTTGAAAATTTGGTGGCAAAAGTCCTTAAAATGGCTGTGTTACGAGCGTGCATTGCACAGTTTCTATGCGCACTCGTAAGTTTGTGAATTTGTAATATTTCCACTCCAGATTTTCAACATTACCATTTTCTCACATCTCCTTATGACCAGTAGAGCTGTCATTTTTCACATCCTGGCCAAAATGTGTTTTCACACTTCTGGTGTAAAATAGAGCAGTCGCTGTGGGAAATCACTGTCCTGTATAGAGTAACAAAATCACAGTGACACTGTTCATGAGCAGATGTCCTAAAATGCCTACGTTGAAAATTCAGTGAAAGAATTCTATAAAAGGCCTGTTTTACGCGCGTGCATTGCGCAGTTCCCACACGCACTCGTAACTTCACAAATTTGTAATATTTTCACTCCAGATTTTCAACATTTGCATTTTCTCACACCTCCTTATGAACAGTACAGCTGTCATTTTTCACATCCTGGTCAAAATGTGTTTTCACACTTCCGGCACAGAATAGCATGGTCCCTGTGGGAAATCAGTGTTTGGTACACAGTAAGAAAATCATAGTGACAGTGTTCATGACCAGAGGTGACAAAATGCCTATGTTGAAAATTTGGTGAAATAATTTCACTGAATGACTGTGTTACAAGCACACGTTCTGCAGTTTCTACACAGGCTTGTTCTTTTGAGCACAACCAGGGCATTAGGGTTCCTAAGACAGACATTTAAGAAGTATGAGGGTGGAATTTTAATCAGATGCCAAAGGAGTTTCAGAGATGTACTCTGTTGGGATATGGATGCTGAAGGGACAGGGATACAATGGGGGGGCCTGCATAAATGCCAAACACCAATGCAAATACCAACAAGCAAATGTTCGGCATTGACAAATGCTTGTTTTTGCTTTGGAGCACTGTTCATGACTCTGAGTGACCCTTTTGTTTTTTGTTTATTGATGGAGAATGTTGGCCATGGCACCGGGAATGCTCTACACTCTTGTTGGAAGGGGACATAGATGGTTTCCTGTTCCTGTGAGTCTGGAGGGTGGAGAAAGAGGTAGCATGGCTGCCCAGATGGAGGAACAGGCTTCCCTCCCCACTCAGAGTGCTGAGGATGCTCCCATATCTGAGACATCTGTAAAGGTACAGATGGGTCTTGATGTCTTACTAACTACTGGAATGTTGGCTGTCAGTGGAAGCCCTGCTGGTAGCCCAAGCATTCCAGAGGTTGTTTCTGCAACTGTTTCAGAAGGTCCTGATGGTCACCAGGGTCCAGGGGCAGAACTGGATGGGACACCTGAAATAGATATGGAGCTAGAAAAAGCTTACCTTATGAAGAGAAAACATTTGCTTCTCAAGGCTGAAGAAGAGGAAAGGTTCTGATCTCAGAATTCCAAGGGGACTATATCAGTACCTGTAAGGGAGATGGAGACACCAGCAGAACTGAAGAAATCCTTAGAGTTACAGGAAGGAAATCTGGAGTTTGCAACAGAAGTCACAAAGCTGGTGAATGGGACAAAAAGTCTACCTCTCGAAGGATGCCTGCATTAGAATGCTGATGTTGCAGGACCTGACAGCTGTCAGATGTAGCAGCTTTTGTAGAATGAGAAGGGTATGTCTGTTCCTCTCAGTATCAAAGAAGTGTCATTTTTGTCACTGGATCAAAGCCAGAGGCTGTTGGGAAAGGTAAATGACACAGTTGAACTGCAGCCCTGCTATGCAGAGAAAAAATGAACTCTGTAAGCTGGTCAGTAGTAAATGACTTGAAACAAGCAGGCTGGGTAAGGGATGCAGTCAGTTCACTGTTGAGATCTCCAGGTCCAGTAAGTGCAAGGGAGCTGGACAAAAATGTCAGAAGGGGAGGGTGCTGATGCTCTAATAGAACAGCAAGGAACTAAGGGTCTTGCTGTAAATAGTCCATGTCCCACTGAATATTGAATGTTATTTGATTTGGAGGTCCCGGACACATATCAGTTATCCCAGGGAACAGACCTTAAACTGTTCAGGCCAGCTGCTACAGGGATGACAAACACTATTTGAAATCCCCTTCCCCTGGCAGCATGAGCAAGTGCAACAAGGGAAGGTGTAAGCACCTGAATCTACTCAAACAGCATCTGAGTCTGTGGCTCCCATGGATGATTCTGCACTGCCTGTTCCAGCACAGGCTACATGTTCTGAGGTAGCTGTACCCCACAGTGACTTATCATTAACCATTGCAGAACAAGAAGCAGCACCTGAGTTTGATACTACTGAGAACCGTGCCTCTGACACAAGTCAAGCCCCTCAACAAATTGCTAATGCCATATGCTTATAGGGGGATCCTCACTGCACTGTTATACAAAGTAACAATGCAAATTGCTTTAGGCCCAGAGCTAAACATGCAAAACAGTGGAATGCAGTCTGCATAAAGTATAGCGAGGAGTTAGAAGAAGCTCCTGACCAGAGATTTGTGGTCAGATCCCTTCTGAACTATAGCTTTAAGTTTATAACTACTGAAATACAGTATGTACACTTATTGATTCACCTGGTGATACAGTGTATGATGTTAGCTTTAAAACTGCTGCTAGCCTAGAGAGGTTAAAAGTGAAGTACAATTAAATGAAGAAGTCTCCAGTTAGGACACTTTTCACTGTTGCTCTGCTAACCAAACAGGAGATTAAAACTGTTACAATATTATCTGAAAATGAAGGAGTAAGCATAGTTCAGTAGATGTCCTCCTCTGGCTAAAACAAAAGTGTACAGTTATAGGCACATCTGTCCCAATAATGGACACTAAAAATATATGGACTGGTGTGAATCATGGTAAAATTGTTATTTAGTGATTCTGGTATACCCCCCAACTGTTTTACCTGGGAAAGGACAGAGGTGTCTTATTTTATAATGGTCAGCCAAAAGCCTGTTATCATAGTGGGTCTCAGGGTCATTTATGCAATGCCTGTGACACTGTAGAATGTAGGTTATTGAATGAATTGGGGCACCTGTGGATTATGCATTGAATTTGGGCATGCTAGTAAACTGCTCCAATAAGATGTGACGCAAGTTATGTGATGAGGAAGGCTGCTCATACAGAGTTTGTCCATGGGTCATATCCAATTGGGGAGATACAATAGACCAAGCAGAGCAGGACTGCTATGTCAGCATGGCCCAAAACCTGCTAAGGGATCTACCACTATACCCAGACTTGGAGTGCCTCATTCGAGGCCTCACCCTGTTAACTTGGTTCAGGATTTGGAATCCTTATCCACCTCTGCAAAAGGTGGTGGATCCATATCACTGTCTGTACCAGATGACCCCATTACTGTGTCTGCTGATACTAAGGTGCCTGGTGAGACCACTGAGGCTTGCAACCCTCCTCCCAAGGAAATAGACAGAGCAGGTGTATTCTCTGGAACCCCTGAGGTAGTTACAGAAGAAGTAACAGATGGTGTTGCTGTGTCAGAACAATAGGCTCACAATGTGTTATGACAGCTGCAAAACCCACATAGAACATGCACTATCTCAGTCTCTGAAACAGAAATCTTCAAAATGGTTAATAGACAAAGGAAAAGTAGATGGCCTCCTAAAACCAATGTTTTCAAGAGGGCAACTGCTGTTGGAAAACAAATACAATTTGCTGACTGCTAGAAAAACTGGGGGCGATACAGACAAGGGCTCTGACTACTTTTCAATTCCCTCATTACACCAGGAGCCTTCACTGGTACTGAGGAACCATGCCAAGAAGAAGGAGTCTTGAAAATGAGAAAGTGCATGGCTGACTAGAAGCAGGAAGAGGGGGAACATCTATGATGAGTTGTTTTGTTTCTTTGCTACTATAGTGCCACTTCTCCAGGCTTTTCTGTCACTTTGCTTAATGCCAGTTTCAGTTTTTCAGAATACAGGAGCTGAAATTTTATTTTTCCAGGACATGAGTTTACACTCACTGCTGGAGGTTAATCAGGTCAAGCATACTTGGTTTTGTGGGCCATCATTCTGTTCACTAGGGGCAGACAATTGTACAGGGGTCAGAATTATTTTTACTGGGTATGGTGTAACAGTAGTTAAGCTTATTGATTTATTAGTTTTTTTTATTTTATTGAATTTTGTTGGCTGGGTAGGCCCACTGAGACTAGAAGTCCCTTTCAGGGGTGACACCAGAGTGGAAGGGGGGTACAGATGATAATCAACTGAAACTGAACCAGATTAAGCTGTTAGTGGTATATTTTAGTGAATGGGGAAAATTTTACGAGGACACTGGGGAAATTCCCCTACTCTTCAGTAGGTGGAACACTGATTGTTCCAACAATGGCCCCTCTCGGTGAGCCAGTGAAGGAAATAGACATCTTGGAGGCTGGGGAGTAGGTCTCCTCTCCTGCCTCGGCAGTACCTGAGGCTGATAATTTTTTCAATGCTAATACTGTGATTGAGGAAGTTACAGAACATTCAACAGAACAAACAGCCCTAGAGAAATCTCAAATGGAGACCAAAGTCGGGCTGGCTCCCAGCAAGCAAACTTCAGATACTACAATCAACATTGCTTTTCATGTGCCCAGTCAAATAGACTTGTAACAATTGCTGTGCGAAGAGGAAATGAGGTATTGAAAAAGAAAAAAATAACTTTACTTTAGCACTGCAAGATAGTTCACTACATGACCTGGGCATCTCTGACATCTAGCCATTGCCTGAGCAAGCCTAAATCAAGCCAGATGATGCAGCAGTACCTTGCAGTTTGGCCTTGGATAATCCTACAGTTACAGACAGTGACCCTCAGCTAGTGGCGGAACCTCCATAACAATACTCCTTTTCTCCAAAAGACTGGGACCCAAGTTGGTTTATTTTCTCTGGATCTACAGTAAGTCACGGAGCACCCTGCCAGGAATGGCAGATGCAGACGGAGGACCATATGGCCTAAAACTGGTGCAGCCAAACAGTAACAAGACTGTTTCTCAGCAAGAGTGGAAAGTATGACTGAATCCTAGTAAAATGGAGGTACTGGTGGAGGAGTTGAAATTCCTCTTCTCATGCAGAACATATGTTTTTCAAAGGACTTCTCTCCTCTAGAATAGATATTCTTTTCTTGTCACCCTGATTACAGATCCAGTCTTTTAATACAACTCTCATTGAAACCTCGGATCATAAAGCTATTGCTGTATCAAGTGGTTCAGATTTAGTGCCCCAGGTAACCCACCTCCTCCCCTACATGGAAATTTAACAATTCCCTCCTAAGTAATTCATAAACTGTACAAAAAATTCAGAACATTTTTCAAGACAAAATTACAGCATAGGTCTGTTTGATAGCTATCTTGACTGGTGGAAGAATACATTTGAAGTGCCTTTGTATTGCAAGTCCAAAACAAATTTGAGAGGTCTGATTATCTGAAGTACTGTATCTAGATTTTAGGCACCAAGTGCAGAAATTGTTTTCTTTAATGACAGAAACAAAACAGGATGATTCAGCGTAAATAAATGTTAAGAAAGAAATGTGTAAGTTGCAGCATAATAGACTCATGCCACTTCTTCAGGGGTAGAAGTTTGACACACAAGCCCAGAAAGCACATGTAAAACCCGTTTGATGACTGTCAGAAAAGTGTAAAGACAAGGGTTATAACTGGACTGAAAGACTACAGAGGTGTAGTTAAAGATACCCAGTAGTTATTTCAAGAACAGTGAATGACTAATGTATCTAGGACATTTAGAACAGAGTTGCCAGTGTTGAAGGACTGGGGTCCTTTTTCAGAAGGCCTTCATCTGCCTTCGCTCCCTGATGATACAGTTTGTAATATGGTCCAACTCATTACTACTACTGAGGTGCTGGAGACAATTGGATTTGCTATCAAACAACACAGCTCCTGGCAATTGTGGCCTTTCATGTCAGTTGTACAAATTATTTAAGCCTGAGGTAGCCTCTATTATAAGAATCATGTTTAATGACATTTTAGAGAATCAGTTATTTGGTCCCAGTTTTACTCAGGGCATTTTGATTCTACTGCATAAAAAGGGTGACAAGGACGAACTAAAACACTGGAGTCCATTAATTTTGCCAAACACTGATTTTAACATTTTAATGAAAATACTGGGGAGGAGGAGGTTTGGTTATACTGCCCTCAAAATGTGTGCTATAAAAGAAAGAAATCTCTAGGCCAGCCAGATTTTGTTAAGGAATTAGATGTACAGGGGAAGCAAGGCAAAGTGGAGGGCCTTCTCTTGGGCCTTGACCAGCAGAAGGCCTTTGACGGGGTGAACCATGCTCTTTAGTTTGTTGTCCTACTGACATATGGTGTACTTGGAAGATTTGTACAGTGGCTACAGCTTTTGTATCACTCCGGGACTGCTTGTTGTTACTGATAGGATTAAGGATCTGAATACTACATTAAGGCTGGAGTACTGGAAGGCTGTCCTATGAGCCCTGTGCTATATCTTTTCATGCATGATCCCCTCCTCCGAGTAATTGACAGGAATGGAGGCATACAAGCGGTAGATACCACATTGGGGGAGCTGGTGATGAAATCAACTGGTTATGCAGATGATGCTTGTTTAATGATGAAGGATGAGGTGAAGGCAATGGAATTGTTTAGGCAGTAAAGCACAGTCTCTGGTGCCCAGTGAACGTGCAAAATTGTATTGGTAGGTATCTGCATGACCATGCAATGTCAGGGTCTACATCAGTTGACAGTATTATCATTACAAAAGCTCCAATACAAATTTGGGGGATATGGTTTGGGGACATAGTTGGTGACAGGCTGCTCTCTAAATGGTGCCAGTGGCAATTGTCCAAAGACAAGGGAATCTATCTAGTTAAATAATTTCTGGTTCCCTTGTTCTTAATACCTCAGTTGTATCCTACCTCCCTCACTAGAGAGGGAGGTTGTATTACATAGTCTATTTTTTCCAATTGGTGTGGGTCAGTCAATTTAATCCAATTAAAAGGAATCACACAGACCAGGAGGTTAGAGATGGTATATTAAGTATGATTAACCCAGTTGTATGTTTTGTTTTGTTGTTTTTTAAAGTTTTAATATTTTGCCCTTTTTGGGGGACTGTGTCCCTGCCGGACTATCTCTGTTTTGGGATGTACTGCACCTTTCATGCAGATATGAGAATGAAATGATCCTACTCATTTTAAGGGTCCAACACTCCTACTACCCCATATATTCACTCCACTTTCCAAAAACTGAAAATTTGGAAGACTTCAATAGATACTGTTTGGCTAACTACAGAGAAGAATCTATGTGCTCATGTAATTCAGTCCTGTTTTATATAACCCCAGTATCTGATCCACTTTGTAGTGTCCCTATGCACATAATCAGTAAGTAATTAACTCATCAGCATCTTGTCAAGAAAGTGTGAGGCATTGTTTGGTTGTATGCCCATGGTAAACTAAACGTAAAAGTGTAATGCTAAATATAAAAGCATTGAGGACAAAGGTTGACTTAGGCCTGATTGTAATCATGAACTTCAAGCCATGGATCTTTTTTTTCCATGTTTATATACTCGTTCCTTTCAGACATTAATCACATAACAATGGTCCATTCCTGAGTTACAGTACATGACATACTGTACTTTGATGTATGGTAGTATATCATGCAATTTGATTAAATGGGCACAGTTCTTGTCTTGTGTTTTTTGCTTGCATTAAATGGAGTATATGTCAGGTGCTTTTTAAGTATGTATTGCAGAACAAGGATATTAGGTTACTAGGTTACTTGGTTTGGCAAGACAAAGAAGGCCAAGGGCCCATTAAGATTATCTCCCACTGCTAGTGGGTGTATTACATAAATTTTGATGTCAGAATATACTCATTGAGCCCCTGTTTAAAACTACTGAATGAGGTTTTGTTTATTAAATCACTTGAAAGTTTGTTCTACAAATGGGTTGATCTTATTGTAAAATAATTATTTATTTTATTGGTGCTAACATTGGGGATCAACAATTATTTATAATCTGACCTTAAGTAGATACTTCTATTATTAAATTCAAGGCCATATTGAGTCCATGAGTTCAGAGTTACTCAGTGTGTTAAATAGTAATAGAAGCCCCCCCTCAACTTTCTTCTCTCCTACAAACTAAATAAGCCTAATAAGGCCAGTCTTTCCTCATAACTCAAGGTATCCACCCCACGTATTAGTGTAGTTACTCTCCTATGAGTCCTTTCGACCAAGGTAATATCCTGTTTAAGTAAGGGTTCCAGAAAGGGGATCTGAAGTCTAGATGTGGTATTATGTAGGTTTTGTAATTGCATTATGCACTGTATATTCCTAGAGACAAATGTTCACTGAACAGAACTTATTATTCCATTTGTGATTTTTAATACATGGGCACAATGATCAAAAGATGATAGTTCATTACTGACTATGATTCCTAGGTCCCTCACCTTTTCCACAGAACAATACTGCACACCATCTAAACAATACAAATGTTTAGGATTGTTTTTCTGAACTGCAAAACTATGCACTTTTGGGGATTAAATCACATTTTGTTCTGTATAGTGCAATCCTATATTGATTTTAGATCCGGGATCAGAGACTGGTGTTTACCAGGGGTATCTACTTCTCCTCCAAGTTTAGTATCATCTGCAAACTTAGTAAGTTCATAACTTTTAAGTTCATATCATCTATATGGAGACTGAAGAATCCCAGTCCCAATACTGACCCCTGAGTGACCCCACTACTAACAGTGCCTTCATTTGAAAAATGTCCATTTATTCTGACCTGTTGTTAACCTGTTAGACAATTATCTACCCACCTCACTATATCAAAACAAATTCCCATATTTCTCAATATGCTGACTAATAAATCATGGGGCACAGTGTTGAATGCCTTCCCAAGGTCCAGCAAGATCACATCAACTTGTTTCCCATTGTCTATACTTGTTCTCACTGTATTATAGAAGGTGACAACGTTAGTTGTACATGACAGACCTCTCTTAAACCCATGCTGTGAATTGTCTTCTATTCCCAAGATTTTTATTTCAAAATTCAGTATCTGCTTCAATGATTTCTTCAATGATTTACTGCACAGGAATGTGAGACTAATGGGTCTGTAAGTGGCAACTTCATTTTTATTTCCTTTTTTTGTGGATTGGCACCATGATTTCACCTTTCCAGTTTGTTGGAACCACTCCAGAATCAAGTGACATATTGAATAAAGTCGTAAGTGGAGAGGCTAGAAAATCTGACACATCCCTAAAAATCCTTGGATGTGTATTGTCTGAACCAGGTGATGTGTTTAATATTATTTAATATGGACAATACTGATTCCTCAGTAAAATGCTGCTTAGAGTTTATAGTAATATGTAACTTCGCCCCATTTAACAGTTTGTTATACTGTATATAAAGCAGAAATATGTGTTTAACTGATGTGCTATTTTGAAGTAATTTGATATTATGGTACCATTGCATAATAAGGGGCTAATCATTCTGGTTATTTTTTATGTTATTTATAGAAGTGTAAAAAGTTTAGTTATTATCTCTTGAATGTGACAATTTGAATTCCAGTTTAATTTATTCTTTTTTGATTATAGTTTTTAATTTTCTTTGTTCAATTTTTACTTAATTTTAACAGTCTCTGAAGGATTACTTTTTTGTTTTTACATGCATTGTCCTTTTTTTATCTGTCTTTTTACAGACTTTGCCAGCTATGGTGATATTCTGGGATAGGACTAGATGTGTAACAAAACAGGCAATTGCCAGTAAAATAAATGCTCTGTGATTTATTAGTGCATACCAAAACAAATGAACACAATGCCCCAGCGCTTTGAGTCCCTGTGGACTCTTCATCAGGGATGATGGTATTCTTCCCTTTCTGTTGTATTTCATTTGAATTGGAACATACTTGGAGTCTAGGCATACAATTGTGTGTTTGATTTTTTTCCCCAGCAATCTTCCACATGTGGGTTTTGCAGTAATTGTTCCCAGTATATTGATGCCAGATATTGTTTAATTTTGCTGCAATCTGTGTGATTATAATCTCTAAAGCAGATGGAACTATTATATGTGGATTTGCAAGCCATCAGTGCACACCTCACCATACAATGGTCAAGTGTACCTAAGGGACTCTCAACAAATAGCTTTGAGATTTTATTTTCCATATTTGTGATCACACGATCCAGAATATTAAGATCCCTAGTTGTCTCATTTACCAACTGTTCAAGACCATTTGAGACAATGATATCTACTAAATCCCTTTCAAACTATGAGGTACCTTTCAAAGTGTTACAATTTATACCAGGTGCATTAAAATCATCCATAATTACAGTATCCCCCAAACTTGAAGATAGTCCAGTTTCCTGAATTAGAGAATCACTATATTCTTTACTACAGGTTGGAGGTCTGTAGCAATTCCCCATGATAAGTTTTGACATGTTTTTGAATTGTAATTGAAGCCACAATGACTCCGTAGATACATTAAGTCTATCTGATGTATTTATCTGGTGACAGTTTATATGATATTTTATATAGCAACACACACCACCACATTTTCTATCCACTCTGTTTTTATAAAAGAGTTGGTTACCTGTGATACCATTCATCCAAACCCTGGCCTTATCCCACCATGTCTCGTTATAAATTGCTATATCAGTTTTATGCTCTATAACAAATGCTTCTAATTCCACTTTTTGAATTAAATTTAAGCTTCTCACAATGGCCATTAGGAAGTTGCAAACATTGACAACGGTAGTGTTACAATGTTTTGAAACTAACTCATCGCCCATGTCCACCTTATTATTTAGTTTAAAGATTTGGAAATGATTTGTTCAAATTTTCTTCCAAGCAAATGGGATCTCCTCCTACTCAAATGCAGGCCATCCCAGCTGAACAGTCCATAATCATTTTCAAATGTTTCCCAGTGAGTCACACATGCGATATCCTTTGCATTTGTTCACTTTAATAACCATTCATTAGTAGACTTGATTTGTTTACTCTTGCCTGACTTGATCTAGGGACAGGCAATATTTCAGAGAAGAATATTTCACATCCCATTTTACTAGCGTTTCATTTAGTGCCATGAAGACCCTTTCTATTTCTGCAAGTGTGGACTTTTTATATCATCTATCCCAATGTGAATACAGTCAGACCTATTTAATCTATTATTCATTAATCCAGAAACCTGGGGTTCTGAATGGCTATAAGCACAAACCAAATATTGTCCACTTTAAATGTCTTAATAATTCAAATGTCTGTGCATCCAAATCTGTTTACCTATTGATTAAAAAAAGTATACTGTACTTGAATGGCTTTTAGTCTCATTAATCCATTGCTATAAGTAGGTGTTGATGAGTTTCTCCTGCGATGTGCGATCCCAAGTCTTTTGCGTTAGTATGTGTCAATTTCTTAACTGCATTCCACCTCGGAGAAGGCAGCTCTCACAAAGCCCAGTAAATGAGCTTTCAAATGTCAATTATTTTGGCCATGCATGATAAAAGCCTCAGTTCTTTCAATGATTAGTAGCACTGCTGACTAAACATGATGGAAAACAGGCGGGTCAATCCAAGATCTCTGTTTCACCAAAAAGAGAACTCTGTATGTGGAAGGAAGCCCATCCAGAATCCACATACTGAGACATGGCAGCTTATGCATTAAATTATTTTGGTCTCAAGCTTGGCTCATCAACATGCTCTGACATTTGAAGAGCCAAAGAAAAATGGTTTGCAGCTTCATCTGACTCCACTGCACTGACAAGAGTGCAACTTGGAAAGCACAAGGAGGTTTAAACTGCACTCAACCTATGCGTATCTGAGATGAATTCAAAGTGTACTTTGTGTCAGATGCCGTCATAATAGCGAAGGCCAAATTTTGGGGTGTACAAATGGGAGTGGATGATTTCTGTTACTCATGAGGATGGATACAAGGGTTCAAGAAAATACATGCTCTTAGCAGTAAAACTTTACAGGTGAGTCTGCCAGTGCTGACATGAATGCTGCTGTGTCTGGGTGACCTGACTCTGCTTCAGAAGCTTGTGCTAGCCTGAGTAATGTCCTGCTGTACCTTGAGCAGCACAGCACAGCTGAAACTGGAAAGCATATAGACAATCTCCTCGATATTAAAAAGTTAATCTTTGCACAATCAGCAGCTAACACAGACCAAGCCCATATCCTGGAATATTTTAAGAAGTGAACTGAATTGACTTATTGACCTTAGACAGTTCTGTCTATGCATATCCTTAATGTCTGCGTGAGTGTGTATGTGCGAGTGTGTGTGTGTGTGTATATATGTGTGTGTGTGTGTGTGTGTGTGTGTGTGTGTGTGTGTGTGTCCGCAATTGAGGGAGCCAACAGAACGGAGAACTGAAAACTTCAATTGCAATACTGGTCTGTATTTGTGCAATGTCCAAGGCAATGTTCTGCAGTTTTTATTATTTTTGATTTTGACTAATGCACTGTATAATAAACTCGATATCGATTTTAAGGTGGTGTTGTCATTTGAAGTACTAGTTTCACATTGGGGCTATCATGACTGTTTAATCTGATGATTTTTTTATCGGGACAGAAAGGGAACCATACAAACAGTTCTGGATTAACCAGGTCTGACTGTAATTACAAGAGGGTACTCTTCAGCATTCCTTAGTATGTCTGAGGACATATGTGTGATGTCATAAATCCTGGCACCTCTGAAACGTCTGCAAGCATGGCTTTATTTTTTGGGTTGCATATAATTGTATCTATGCATTTTATTATAGAGTCACCCAGGACAAAGATTTGATGCTTAGTGGTGGTGGAGGGGAGGGGCAAATTAGTCTGATTTGTACTTGCTTTTTCCTCATTTTGAGGACCCTTTTTATAGATGTCATGTTGAGTGTTTCATGTTATTGTAGGGGATGCTTTTTTTGCCTGAAGGAGAGCTGATGCTTTTTTAGATAAATCCATTGGTGTAAGGTTTAAATCATGACTGACAAGAGTGGGATTAAGGCTAGCCCAGGATATATCATAGGATACACCTAGTAAGAGGGTAGGGCTTATGTTACAATTTTCTGAAGTTCCTGTTTTGTCATGGCAAGACTCATCTTGTGTTTTTTTTCAGTTGATTGCATGTATCTTCATTAATGATCGATATTAGTGGTTCATATCTATTTATGAAGTCAAGATCAAAGCCCATGACCTTATGATCCTTCTTTATTCATCTTTTGTTTTCTATAACTGACCTCCTTTGGTTATTACTGTTCTCATTATCATCATCATCTGTGTTCCTCTTTTATTTGTGTAACATGGTATCAGTTTCTGCAGGTTCAGTTATTCCAATGGCTATGTTGTGTGATATATAGTCAGAACATCCCACCACTGCTGAAATAATCCCAATACAATTAAATAATTCTCTTAGAGGGGTCACTCAGTTAATAGAGTCAACAGTAGCTCTTGTAGCCTGCAGGCTGTGTGGGTGCATACAGGAGTTACTTATATTAATTGCCTTTATTTCTGAGGCCATGTCCTCCTGACCTTCTTCTAAGGAATCAAGTTTATTATAAAACGTTTTAATATCCTTCATTAGCACACATATTTATGCATTTGTCACATACGAATATTGCACAACTAGGCAGTTTATCGAATAATTTATGTATAGCACAAGTGATACACTTAAGGCCTATCTCACCATCCAAGGTTATAACTGTGTTCCCCATATTTTTTTTTAATTATTTATCAACAATAAACTAGGTAGCCTGAGAGGCTTATCTTTTATATGAATATGAAGGGAGGAGAAGGAGTTGGTTGTTGATGGCCTATGGCTAGACTCAAGCTAAGCCATACTCCTACCCTATCTACCAAGAATATACAGTATAATCATTGATAAAATATGTGACTGAATAGAAGTCCTAATGATTAAAAAGAATAGTCAACCTCTTTTTTAATCCAAGACAAATGAGTGGTCACAGATGTACCTATAGTTAGTATAAGGAAGGATGAATAATACTTTACTCATTCAAGCACTGCCTTAGTAGTAGAAGAAAACCAAACAGGTTATCTTATTGCTTGATATAAATACCTTGTCCTGCTTCCTGCTGTTCCTGCTGGACATGCTAGACATGTGCCAGGACATGCATGTCTTTGCACACATCTCCACGAGTTGACCTGCTTAGGGTGATTTCGATATACTGTGAACTGTAAACTGTATCCCTGGTCAAGTGACCACCTCCCTCCACCAAAATGCTTAAATGCAGTTAAAAACTATTAAACTGACATGCCCAATAGTTTGTAATATCAGCTACAGGCAAACTCTGCCTTGCAGATTAAAACAAATGGAGTCTTCACAAATAGTAGTTCCACAGGACACTCCTGTGCACTACACCTCCCAGTACACTTCCTGTTTACCTAGCACCTTGCCTGGTTGCTAGTAAATACCCTCCCCAACATGTTCTGTGAGCCCAGAATAGAACGTTTTAAAACAAGAAACACTTGGCATGTCTGTCACACTATTCCAGCAGTCACACAGCGTGTGCCCAAGCAGAATATGCCTTTATTGGCTGTGATTAATAATATTGGGAATTGTTACTAGTTAGGGCAGAAGAACATAACTATCAGTCTGACCTGATTTTTCAGAAACTGTCAAAAGGATTTGATTGGTTTGACACAGAATAAATTTCACAGAACATGGTACAACTGATGAACATGGACACTGTTTTTATTTCTTCATTACATAATTTGTTTTATTATTAATAAAACTGTAAATATACAGTAGTATGGTGGTTATTGACTGTTTTTGTTTCACTTCTGGGGTATGGCTTGTGATTATTTTGGTATGTGATATGTATTCTTCATTTTTTGTTTGTTTTAATATGAAATACCCATACTCTTCATTGATAAGTGCCATGGGATCTTTTACTTCCACTGGGACAGTGACCAGAGGTTGGTAAAAGGGACTGTGGTTTCATGACTCATCTGAAGGACAGCACCTCAATTGTGCAGCACCCCCTTGTTCTGGACTACAGTGTCAATTATGGGTATTACCACAAATATCTTGTGTGGGGCAAGAACCCACAACCATCAGATCTTCTGGCCCCAGAAGTGAGCATGCTATCTACTGAGCTACTGACATTTATCAGTCTCTATTATCTCAAGTACATGCTCATAACACATATTTGGGACTGTAGGAGTTCTTTGTCAGGATCATTCTTTTTTGCTATAAGCCATACAAACTTAAGACTGTCTATACCATATGATCATGATTAAGGCTCTTTTTTCATGGTAAACACTGGCCAATTTCATGGCACATACATGGAGAATAACAGTAATTTCATGGCACTTCATGGTCTAAAATAGATATTTATTAAGGCAGAAAAATAGTTTTTGTTTTCTCTAATAAAGGAAATTACTGGGGGTGGAGTCAGCAGCCTACTGGAGTAGACACTCTAATACAGGTTACACAACATGAGAGTCTATTTTTAAAATTAATAGTTGTAAATCTTCAAAGTTTAGTGCAAAACATACTGGAAAAAGAAGCATGAAGTCTCAACTGCAGATCTGTGGGTTTTGTGTGGTGACTGAACATGAGGTGACCCAAAAAATCAGGCCGAGAGCGGGAAAGAAAAGCAGAAAAAACCACAGGCACAGCAGCGAGAGACAGACAGCAAACACGGAGTGCAGCCGAGTCAGAGCCTACACTGAACGCCATCCTTGAAGTTGTTCTATGAGCCATGATAGAACTCTCCTCTGATGTGGATACTTTCAATAGCAGATAATGGTGGTCAAGATTAAAGCGGTGCAACTCTCCTCTGAAATACAACAGGCTACCGAGTCATCCAACAAAACTCTTACAGCAATTATTGGTCTGGTTGGGGATTTTCATGGGGAACTACTGATTTGACAGCATTGAGCAAATTTCACGGAAATTGTGAAATCCATGATTCCTATGAAAAATACAGCCTTAATCATGATATATCAGTTACTTTGGAACAAACTGCTTTTTTTTTGGTGGGGGGGGAATGCTCACCAGGCTTAAACTGTGGACTATAAGAGACATTTCATTAGAGGAGTCTAACCTCAGAGGCACAGCTTGACAAAGGACATTGCTGAAAGGTAAAGGAAGACTCTGGACTCATGAAATATTAATTACATTTTATTTTAGATAAGGTATACTAAATATGCTAGCAAATACATCTCTAGCCAATGTTTTGTGGCTGAGGAAGCCACTTCCTCAGAGCCATCAGTGGTCACAAAGCTAATTTGCTCTCTGCTTTCATACCAGCTACTTTGGTCTAAAGCTTGAAATCCTTAACTCTTAAGAAGGGACAGCCCAGCTGCATCTTGTTTCATAATTCATCTTTGGATTGGAGAAATCTTTCACTTCTCGGTTATAAATTTCATCAGACTTCCTGCTCACTACTGCCAAGGCTGGAGCATATACAGTACCTTATTATAGTGTCATGGTAGCACCACTGTAGTTAGGGCTGAGTAAGCATTTAATGTTAACCCTCTAAATTTGCACTTTAATTGCATCATCCCCCACACCTCAATTCAACAGATTTACATAAAGGTTTGCATGCAAGTTCTCAGGGGCATGGTCTCTTGATGTGCCAAGTTTTGTTCTAACCAAATATGCAGATTCCAAGATCCAGATAGTGAAAAAGTGAAAAAATGGGTGTTTCTGCTGTTTTATTTGTCATTGCTTAGCCCCCATACAGTTTTGAATTTTGGTCTGAAATTTTCATGGTAGAAAGCACTTCACACAGAGTGCTGCCTTCCACTGGTTTGGAGAAAAAAATATTAATCCATTCCAGAGTTATAAGGATCTCACATTTCAGTTCTGTGCATGCTTGGTACACTCTTTTGGATAGCAGTTTCACAGGAAAAAAATATTTGGCTATACAAAAAAAGGATTCTTTTTCATATGGGGGTAATCCTGTTTTGCAAGAAAAAAAATCTATTTTCATATGGTTGCCATCTTTTTTCCATTAATAAAAAAAAAATATTTTGATAACCCATAAAAATCATATCATGACAAACACATGTATCTTGCTAACTGGATCCCATTAGCTGGATTCTGCAGTTAGTTTTTTGGAAAAATGCCCAGATATGTTTTTAACACATTTTAAAACCTTTTTTCCTGAGATGATTTTCTTTCTTCATATGGCCATATGAAACAGGAAGATGGGCATAAGAAAAGAGATTACCTTCATATGAAAAAATATTTTGGACTTAGTTTGCTTTTACATTGTTTCTTCATATGGAAGAATCTTTTTTTGTGAGAATGACAATCTCATTAAAAATTATTCCTTCATATGAAAAAAGAATCTGGACTGAGTTTTGTTCCACATTTCAACTTTAACAAGCAATAACTCCATCTGTATTTGCAGATATGATACCATAAATATATCAAAAGAAAGGTCTTAATGAGTAACATAACACTAACACATAATACCCTACCACAGAATTCAAGGGCAATACAAAAAGCATCCAAATGTAAAATTACAATTCCTATAAGATGATACTGTAAGTTTAGCAAGCTGTATGTCTGTCAGTCTTTAGAGTTTAGGGACAATCTATCTATCTATCAAAAAGGACTCAATGGCCAGCCTAGTGGAGCTGAGGGCTGAGGCGCTGGATGCCTTACCTCATACCATGCCAGTGACCCAGGTTCAGGAATGAGCACGGGCCACTGGGGGTTGGCTGGGGAGGAGAAGGATTGAGCACCCAATGGCTACTCTCCTTCTCCGGGAGGGTTACCTGCCTGCTTCTGCTGCAATACCACCACCTAGAGGAGCCCAGGTTGGACGTGCAGTAGGATGGAGTAGCAGCACAGGGATAGGCAGATGTCAGCAGAGGGGCAGAGCAGAAGGCATGTCTCAGCATGCCTCTGTGCTCATTGCCCTCCTTGCACACCAGCATTGGGAAGCGAACAGGGGTAAATCACCCTCGTCTCTCCTAGGTATCGACTCCTCGCTGTGTCCTCAGGTTCATCGGGCAGACTCCACTGTACCGGTCCACATCGCAGCAAAAACATGGTTTGGAGGAGGTAAGTGGGGAGTACATCCTCACCCTACCTGGGGGTTATCCGGGCACCTAGGTTAGTGGACTGTGTACTCTAGGAGCAGACCCAGACAAGGGAGGTAACACAGGTTGAGGTAGTCTGAGAGAGTGGAGAGAAGAGGGCAGGAGGAGCATAAATACAGAGTTAAAAAAGGGCTCAATGAATACTACATGGTAATACAAAATTCCCCCCCAAAAAAATTATGTCTGTATAAAAAACTATAAAGATTAAGAAATGAAAATTCCTATGAGATAGCATTGCAACTCTAACAAACCATAACTCTGTCACTTTGTGGAATTAAAGGAGTATCTATGTATAAAAAAACAAAGTCTCAATTAGTACTACAACACTAACACATGATAACCACCCAGACATTTAGGGGCCACATAAAAAACGTATAGATTAAAAAATAAAAATTGCCATACGATAACATTGCAAATTTAGCAAACCATAACTCCATCACTCTGCAGAATAAAGGGAGAATCTCTTTATCAAAAAAAGGTCTCAATGAGTACAACAACACTAACACATAATATCCCTAACCAATTCAGGAGCCATATAAAAAACACAAAAATTGAAAAAATTAACATTCCCATAGGATAACATTGCAACTTTAACAAGCTATAACTCTGTCACTCTGAAAGTAAAGAAATAATATAGGTTTCAAAAAAATGTTCTTAATGAGTACTACAGCACTGACATATAATACCCCATAAAATTTCAGGATCATATTACAAAACTATAAAAATTAAAACATGAAAATTCTTATAAGATAAAATTACAACTTTAACAAGCCATAATTTCATCAATAATTGGAGTTAAAAGACAAAGTATATATATATAAAAAAGTGTTGAGTAGTCCGACACTAACACATAATCCCACACTAAATATTCATGTGGTACACACTGCACCAAAAGATTATCTCCAGTTTTCAAATCCACAATTAAAGGGTGATCATCATCAAAAATGCATCAAAGGTATATCTCATCTTCCACTACAATCATTGAAAATTTCAGAGCAAACCAACAAAAATTTACTGACTTATGAGTAACAAAGTAAAACCACATTTTTTCCAATATACAATGAGTCACTGGCAGTTAAGAGGGACACTTAATATATTTTTCCTGTGAAGTGAGCCCAACAAAAATAACAACAACCAGGCACATGCATTGCTTTTTGAGGCATAGAAGTGCAGGGCCAAGGGGACCCTGCTCTTCTACAGCCAGATGGATATGTGTGCATCTATAGAGGAATGGAAACAAAGGGTTCAGAGGGCCCTGTGCTTCCCTAACCAGATGGATGTGTTCATGCAGGTCCCAAGGGGACATGCATGCATGAATGAGAATACCATTCTACTATCTCAAAAAGTAAGGACATTTTTTTATATAAAAAAAACTACATTTATACCATTTAGGGTTCAGATCAAAGTGACAAAAGTAGAGAAGTGTGGCATTTGGGTTTCCAAGCTTAAATCCCCCCATCCCCCCAAGCAGGAAAAGGAAAAAAACATTACAGTCTTCACTGTCCTGACTGCTGGTGAATCGGGGTGGAGCCTTCCTTGGGGTTCTCAACCCTAAAGCTCATCCCATTCCAAGTCCAAATAGGGAGATATGTGAATTTTTTTTCTTCAGGCAGGGCCTAGAGGTAATTTGCAACATGTGGAGAAACACAGTTTGAAGGCTATATCACAATGAGGTGAGTGTTGGGGTTAAGAACTCCAAGAGAGACCCCACCCCTGATTCACCAAGAGTTAGGACAGCAAAAAAAAATTTTTGGTTTTCCTTTTCCTGCTTGGGGGAGGAAGTACATAGCTAGCGTTGGACACCCTAATGCTGCATTTCCCTACTTCTGAGGATTTAATCTGAACCCTAACTGATGCATTAACAGTTTTTTTTCCCAAAGAATAGACAGATAAGTAGACAGATAAATAGACAGACATATTTGTAAAACCTTAAGAAAAAGTATGTTTCTTTGATGGGTCAAGGATTAGTTAGATTACATTCTCTGTTTTTGAACTATTGCCCAGCTCAAAAGAAAGAATTAGGCAATAGTCCATTAGAAGTTGTCAACAGTTTTTTGACTATTGCCATCTGAGACTGTCAGTCATTGAAATCATGCTCCCATAACCACTTTCCAAGAAAAAAAACATGGCACCAGTTTCTTTAAGCCTTCAATTCTGCTTGGTGCTACTGGCCTCTCCTCCCACTTCTAAACCTAGCATATTCCCTGTTGCCGGTGCAACCCCACCATGTTCTCATTTACCTTTTTACTTTTACAAAAAACAAAAACAAATGCCACAGACTCATATTACACAGTGAGACAGTTGGTGGCTTTAGCAGTATTGAAACAGTGGCATGCAAGTAAAGTTTGCCATAGCAACAGTCACACCACACTGTTTAATTCAAAACAGCTTCTATATCTTCTAATTTAAATTGTTTTGTGTATTTGTTTATTATCCATGAAACCCCTCCGGGGTATTATTTTGCAATTTTATCTCCCCTCTCGCATCTATTGCAACCTAACTGCCAGCAGCATTGAAGAAGGAGAGTGTCAGCAGTGTGGGACACAGAGACCTACACAGTTGCTGTGCGAAATAACCTTCTGGGTGGGATTTGAACATTTCCACCTATGAGGTTCATGAGATGGAGTCACAAGAAGACTATGTTCAAAATTTGCTGTAACAATATTGTTAAATGACCAAGTTATTAGTGAACTTTGAAATATTTCAACATTCACTCATAACTTCACTTATTTTTAATATTTTTTCAACCAAAGTTTCAACGTAGCCTTTTTGTGACCCCTACATAATGAGCAAAGCAGTTGAAATTTTTCAAATACATTCCACAAGGTGATTTCACGGTCAATGCACAAAATCATGTTTCAGGTGTGATTTCAAAATTTTCACCTACCAGGTTCATGAGGTGGTGTCATAAGATGGCTATGTTGAACATTTGATTAAAACATATGGTTAAATGACCAACTTATGAGTGAACATTGAAATATTTAAATGTTAACTCATAGCTTGACAAACTGTAAATATTTTGACTCCAAACTTTCAACATAGCCATTTTTTTCACATTACCTGATATACGTGACAGGTGTCTTTTAAAAAAAAAATCCTGGACGTGTTTTCACATGTGTGGTATGAAATTATGTTTTGACCAATATACTACAAATGCTCTATGTCATGTTTATAAGCGGGAATCATAAAACAACTATTTTGAAAATTTGGTGTCAAAGTAAAAAAAAAATACAAGTTTAAAGGAAAGAAATCCATAGTGCAGCTCACATTCTAAATATGAGCTAAAAGGGATGTGAGGTGCATAAATGGCAGGGAGATAAATGCTGTAAGTGTGCACAGTAACTATCTATGTGCTTTCCATCTGCACTCTCTTTCTATGTTCTATGTTCATAAGAGCATAAATCTTTACACAGCCTTCTTTGAGCATAAATATTCAATTTATTTTATATCACTTCTGTGCATTTAAAAAAAAACAGTTTCAATTTCTTTTTCATTTTGCTTAAAGTATCAAATATATTTATTTTCTTAAGCAGTCACTTTTTTGTGACCCCACGGGTTACATTCAGTACTTTACCCAACACCTCTATTGTTGGTTCCATGTGTCCATTTTGTTTTCATGGCTCCATTACCTAATCCAAAAGAGCTTTCTAGGGTGTTATCTTTTGGAGCTGGCCATTACCTATCCTCCTTTTTCTTTGTCCGAGATTTCTTTTATCCATCTGTGCACAGTTAAGGATGTTCATTTAATTTGACTGCCCTCCATTCAGACTGAATAAACACTTGTTTTCCTTTCCTTTCCTTCTTCAAACAGCCCAGTGTTCATAGGTACTTAACCAGGTAGTCAGAGGTCAGCTTCCATAAAAGGTAATTTTATATAAATATACATATATATATATATATATATATATATATATATATATATATATCTTTATTATTGCTTTTTAAACTATAATGTAGCCTAGGACCACTCATACAGAGCGACAAGGTAACGCTCACTGCAAGGATATGGCAGAAGAATTTAACAACTACTTTGAAAGCGTATACCAAAAAGGGGACATGTTAATAAATTACACTATAGGCAACTCACACTGCACCATAACAATAACACCTGAAATAATCAAAGACAAATTAGCTAGGTTGGACCCAACTATGTCAGCTGGAGTGGAAGACATTCATCCTAGACTTTTGAAAGAACTAGCACTAGTCCTATGTGACCCCATACAGGCCATATTCCAGAAATCCCTGCAGGAGGGAATAGTCCCTGAAAACTGGACAAGTGTTCATATTGTCCCAATTCACAAGAAAGGCCCCAAATCAGCTTGCTCAATTTACAGACCCATTACTCTCATTAGTATCCTGGGTAACATTTTAGAGTTTTTTTATTAAGTATGCTATAGACCTACATATCCTAGAAAGTGGCCTAACTGATGTACTGTACAACATTATGTGTAAAAAAAAGAGAAGATCACGCTTAACAAACTTAAGTCACTTCTACGAGCCTGTGAATGAAGCCATAGATTAAACTCTACCTGTAGACATCCTATATATTGACTTTGAGAAGGCATTTGACAGTGCTTCACATCAAGAGTTGATAAATACTCTAAAGGAAATTGGATTAGATAATGGTATTATTTGATCGATTAAAGCCTGGTTAGGGAAGAGGAAACAATGAGTATGTATAAAAGTTCATATGTCTGCTTGGGCTTCTATGTCCAGTGGGGTCCTTCAGGGATCTGTGCTGGGGCCTACCCTTTTCAACATCCTTATAGCTTCTATAACCTGTACCTCAAAAGCATGGATGGTGAAATTCATCAGCGTTATTAAGTTAGAGGTATTGGTGCTTAATGGACAGGATGGTAGATCTTCTCAGGATAGTATAGACATCATAGCAAGGAGTGCAGAGAAGAAGAAGAAGCTGAGATTCAATATGAACAAATGCAAGGTTATGCGCCTAGGTAAAAAGAACGGTTGATTCAATTACAAATTAAATGGATGTACACTCCAAACAACAAACTTGGAGAAGGACCTAGGAATCCTGATTACTAATGACATGACCTTTTCCAATCACTGCACCCAGGTGACAAAAAGGATACAGCATACTCACATCAGTAGGGAGGAACATAAGGAGTAGGCCATGGAGGTGATGGTGCCACTGTTTTCCTGGTGCACCCAAACTTGGAGTACAGTGGGAGTTTTTGGATGCCCTATCTACAGCGGGATGTTAAGAAACTCAAAGGTGCTCAGAACTGGGCAACTAGAATGGTTCATAAGATAGGAGATAGACCATATGATGAGAGTTTGTGGGAAGTGTGGTTATACTCTCTACAGTACAGAAGATTTAGGGGTGACATGTGTCTGATCTATGGGGCCTTCATGGAAACAGAACTTTGGGAGTGTATGGGATTAAACAGTGGGTCAGATTTAAAAATAAACAGAGGTCACCAGTTTCAGCTAAAAGGTGATAATTATTATAGGAACCAGTCCAGAGGGGCAGCTGGTTTTCACAGTGTGTAGTTACACAGTGGAATGAACTGTCCACATCTGTAGTTTGATTAATCAGTTTAAGCATGCACTAGACGAACACTGCCCATTACAACAATGTCAACTATTATTATAATAGTGCAGGTCAAAATAAGGCTAATGCTATATGAACCTGATGCACATCTGACAAATCTTATGAATACAATTTTTGTTCCACTAACAATAAAGGGTATTAAGATAAATAAATCCTATATTTTATTATGTTTGCTTGCATGCATGTGCAAGAAACATAGTGCCACCATCTGATTTTCCGTGGGCGATGCCTCCCCATTCCAATGACCTAGTCCTTTGCGGGTGCGGGTGCACGCTCAATGAATGTCTGAGCTGTCTATAACAGCCATTCCAGATGCAGTGGCATACAGTTCTGAGGAAAGCACCACCACAGTCAGCGGTGGTGATGTGAGCAGTTGCATACTGCCATCGGCAGTATGCAAATTGCCTACATGTACGCCTTCAAATTGCCTACATGTACGCTCTTTCACTGGATCTGAACTGTGAGAGACAGTTCCTCATTCCCCAAGAACACTTACGTAGCATGCTGGGAGCTCACCCCAGTGTGCTCATGCAGTCCCCTCCACCAGCATACATTGTATGACCGATGGGAGTGCCCAGTCCCCCGTCAGCTCCACTGCCCTCCAAACAGACTTCTAGGTGCCATGCTAGGAGCCCACCCCAGCATGGCAAAAGTCAGTATGGCCAACGGGGGTGTTCAATCCCTCATCAGCTCCACTGCAGCCCCCCCAAAAAATAACCTTCCAGCTGCCATGCTGGGAGCCCACCCCAGCATGACAAAAGTCCTGCATCGTCTTCCTGAAGAAGATGCCATGCTGGTAGCCCACCCAGTATGGCAAAAGTCGATATGGCTGATGGGGATGCCCAATCCCCCATCAGCTTCACTGCTGCTCCCCCAAAATAACCTTCATGCTGCCACACTGGGAGCCCACCCAGCATGGCAAAAGTCCCGCGTTGTCATCCTGAGGAAGAAAAAAAACTTTAAAAAAAAAGGCTCCTAGTTGACTGTCTTGCCCCTCCCCCAACCCGCCCACCCCTGCTTACCTCCCCTCACCCCAACCACATACTTACCTCCGGAACCCAGCGCAATGATCTTTGATGGACCGGGAACACGTCTGAACTCTTCAAATCGACAGCAACCTGAAGAAATGCTGGTAAGCTGCACAATTGCATAAATTGGTCTTTTCAACTTTGGTGGCTATCTCGGCCATTTTGGGGAATTTTTTCACCAAATTTTCAACATGGGGTTCTTGGGGCCCCACCTCATGAACTCAGTCACTGTCATTTTGTTATTCGGTCCCGAAAGATGGTTTCATGGTCACTGCGTAGAACCACCTTTTGGGACTGATTAACAAAATGACAGTGGCACAGTTCATAAGGTAGGCTCTCCAAAACCCTATGTTGAAAATTTGATGAAAAGATTCCCAAAAATGACTGTGTTACGAGCGTGCATTGCACAGTTCCAATGCACGCTTGTAACTTCGCAAATTTTTTGTATTTTCACTCCAGATTTTTAACATTGCTGTTTTACCACCTCCTTATGAGCAGTACAGTTGTCATTTTTCACATCTCACCCAAAATGTGTTTCCGCGCATGTAGAGCACAATGGAGCAGTCAGTGTGTGAAATCAAAGTTCGGGACAGACTAAGAAAATCACAGTGACACTGTTCATGAGCAGAGGTCTTAAATGGGTAAGTTAAAAATTTGGTGACAAAAGTCCATAAAATGACTGTGCTAGGAGTGTGAATTGCGCGGTTTCCATGCACCCTCATAAGTTCGCGAATTTGTAATATTTTCAGTCCAGATTTTCAACACTGGCATTTTTCCACACATCCTTATGAACAGTAGAGCTGTCATTTTTCACACCTGGTTGAAATGTGTTTTCGCACTTCCGGCGCAGAAATGCGTGGTCGCTGTGGGAAATCAGTGTTCAGGACAGATTAAGAAAATCACAGTGACACTGTTCATGAGCAGAGGTCCCAAAATGCCTGTGTTGGCAATGTGCTGTAAAAAATCCCCAAACTAATTACATTACAGGTGTTCATTGCGCAGTTTCTACGCACGTCCTTAGCTTCACCAGTTTTTTATATTTTCACTCCAGATTTTCAACATTGCCATTTTTTATACCTCCCCATGAACAGTACAGCTGTCATTTTCACATCCTGTTCTAAATGTGTATTCGCACTTGTGGTGCCAAATGGTGTAGTCGCTGTCAATCAGCTCTTGGCTAACAAACTGATATTGCCACTGTTCATGAGGTGGGGGTCACAAAAAAACCATATTGAAAATTTGGAGTAAAAAAAACAATGAATGCCTGAGGCATTAGGGTTTCTGACCATAATGCCCCACCCTATAGAGACTGACAGGCATCAGGGGTGTGACTTGGGATTGTCTCCTGTAATGCTCATGCCATTCCACCCCCACCCACACCCTGCAGCCAGTGACAGGCATCAAGGTGTGCCTTGGATTCTCTGGCCCCAAAGATCACCCCATTCTCCTATACAGCACCCATCTCACCATATTTCCTGATAGAATGGGGTGCGCGTAAGGCTCAAAGACCCCAAGGCACACCGTGTCACTTGTTGGTCTCTGCAGGGAAGGGTGTAGTGAAATGGCATGGCCATTATGCTTGATGACACAAAGGCACACCCAAATGCCTGTCAGTCTCTGCAGGGTGGTGGTGGGGTTGGCTTCAATTAAATACTTCACTGCCATTCCTATTATGCATCTCTCTAATGCCTACACTACCAATGCTAATGCCAGCAAGCAAACATTTGGCATTGACAAATGCTTGTTTGGTTAACAGTGAGTTAATTGATTTAGTTAGACAAATGGATTTATGCTCAATAAAAATGATAGGTTTAGTAAGAGATTTGGGAGAGCACGACTTAATCTATAAGCTGGAACCTTATTTTTTTAATTTAAAATTATGGTGATTAGGACATTTACACTAAGCTAGAGATCATTTCCAGGTGCAGCCCAGTGGAATGAATACAAAAGGGAGTGAGACAGTAATAAGAAAATTACAACAATAGGTGAAGAAGCAAGCAAAATTAAATCAAACAATAAGTAATGAATTTCAGAGAAAGATAAAGACTGTATAACAAGTGCACATGCACATTTGTTATGGGTAGTCAGGTTGAGAGCTAAAGAACTGTGCTGCAAATGGCAGGCAAGACATTTGTACTGAATCAATGAAGTATAAAATTCAGATTACAGAGTACATTGAATTGTAAATGACACAACTGAGTAGGTGAATAAAGTCACAGCATGGGGGGATGGACAGGAAATGAGTTGTGATGTGGAGAGAAGAGGAATAAGTATAATTTGTAGGTGCATTCTTTGGTTAACTGTGTCAGTAAGAGTGGTTAAAGAGAGTGGCTAGAAGGAGAGACTGGAAGTAGGGAGGATGCAGGTAACTACAGGCCTGTAAGCCTGAACTCAGTGGTGGGGAAGCAGATAGAGTCCCTGCTTAAGGAGAAGATAGTGAAGTTCCTGGAGTCAAGCGGTGTAGAAGACCCAAGGCAGCATGGATTTGCTGAGGGTAGGTCCTGACAGACTAATCTTATCGATTTCTTTGACTGGGAGAATAGGGTGGTGGATTAGGAAGGGGCAATGGATGTGGTCTATCCTGATTTCAGTAAGGCCTTCGACACCGTATCTCATAGAAGGTTGCTTAAGAAATCGGGGAATCTGGGTTGTGGGCTCTGAAGTGATAAAATGAGTTGAAAACTGGCTAAAAGTCAGGACCCAGAGGGTGTTAGCAAATGGCATAGAAACGTAGAAACATAGAAGTTGACAGCAGATAAAGACCACAAGGCCCATCCAGTTTGCCCATTTTTCTACCTTATGAATGTGCTATAGGCCTGTACTCTGTCAAAGGCCTGTCTATTCATACCCATCTTTATTGCTTCCTTATGCCTGTCCGTGCCTGTTTGAAGCCCTGCACTGTATTCATATCCACCACTTCCTGAGGTAGGCTGTTGCATGTATCTACCACCCTTTCTGTGAAAAAGAACTTCCTCACATTCTCCCTTAATTGGCCTCCCTCTAATCTCAGGCTGTGTCCTCTTCTCCTGCTATTTTTTCTTATATTGAAACATGTTAGATTCTTTCACCTTGTTAACGCCCTTAAGATGTTTGAATGTTTTGATCATATCGCCTCTCTCCCTCCTTTGCTCTAGGGTACACATATTGAGCTCTGTTAATCTGTCCTCATATGTTTTCTGATGCAGTTCGTGGATCATTTTGGTTGCCCTTCTCTGAACTGCCTCCATTTTGTTAATGTCCTTTGTGCAGGTGCGGCCTCCAGTACTGCATGTAGTACTCTAGATAGGGCCTAACCAGTGTCTTGTAAAGAAGGATTATAACCTCCCTCTTATGACTTGTGATACCCCTATAATACATCCCAACATCCTTCTAGCCTTACCTACTGCTTTAGTGGTCTGCTTGGATGATTTCAGGTAATCTGTGATGATGATGCCTAAGTGTCTTTCTTCCCTTGTGATTGCAAGCAACTCCCTTCCCAACCTATAGGTGGCTTCAGGGTTTCTCTTCCCATGTGCATAAAATCAGAAGAGGGGTAGGTGACCATCAGGGTTCCACAGGGATCAGTGCTGGGTCCAGTTCTATTCAATGTCTTCATAAGTGACACTTCAGTGGGACTGGAGAGGAAAAGTATGTCTGTTCGCAGATGACCCCAAGATCTGTAACAGAGTCGACACACAGGAGGGGGCTAGACAAAATGAGAAATGACCTAAGACTACTTGAGGAATGGTCAAGGATTTGGCAGTTGGGTTTCAATGCTAAGAAGTGCAAGATAATGCACCTGGAACACAGAAACCCAAGAGAGGAATACAGGATGGGGGGGGCAGGTTCAATCCACCACAAGTCAGGAGAAGGACCTGGTGGCTATCATTTCTGATGACCTGAAGTCAGCCAAACAATGTGAAAAAGCAGTGGAGAATGCAAACTGAATGCTGGTGGTGCCTATGAAAGGGCATAACCAGTAGGATGAGTGAAGTGGTGACAGCACTGTATAGATCACTGGTGAGGCCTCATCTGGAATATTGTGTCCAGTTCTGGAGATCACATCTCAGGAAGGACATAGACAGAATGGAAGCAGTCCAGAGAAGAGCAACAAAAAATGATACATGGACTGCACCACAAGCCTTATGAGGAAAGATTCAAGGAACTAACATTTATTCACTGGAAGAGAGAGGGAGAGAGGGGATATGATAGACTTTCAAAGACCTTAGATAAATAAACAGGGTACAGGAGGGGATCATATTTCAGAGGCAAAGGCACAAGAATAAGGGGACATAACATGAGGCTGGAGGGAGGGATGCTTAGGGGGAATGCTGGGAAGTATTTTTTCACAGAGATGGTGGTGGATCCATGGAACAGCCTACCAGTGGAGGTGGTGGAAGAGAAAACAGTATGTGAATTTAAAAGTACGTGGAAAAAGCATAAAGGCACCCTACTGTACCACAGAGTGGGAGGAAAGCAGTCCAGATAACAGTAGGGATTACAAACCAAGTAGGGAAATGGGCAGATTAAGTGGGCTGTATGGTCCTTATCTGCCAACAGATTCTGTGTTTCTATGTTTCTAGTGAGGCTTTTCCAAAGTGTAGAAAGATGGAGAGAGAAATAAAACTGGTCTGTTACAGATTTACTGTGAGGGACATAAAAGGAATGAGCAGCAGATGAATGGACAGCGTAGGAGATAGGGATGACAGGGCTAAGGAGAGGTAAATGGGAATGGTGACAAGCCAGTATTTGGCCATGAGGAAGGAAGAGTGTGAGAGATGCCAAGCCTCAAGAGAGGGAAAAGAGAGAGAGAGAGAGAGAGAGAGAGAGAGCTTAACATATAGACAGCAGTGATAGGTGAAAGATGGAGCACTAAGGGAACATCATCACAAGAAATGAAAAGGCAGTCAATCTTGGCAAGTTTAGACCTTGGGGCATTACTGTAGACTACATTTGCTTAGTCAAACAGTCAAGATCATTTTAAGGGTGATCTAAAGGCAGACTGGGGGAGAAAAGCATGATTTGTTTCAGTACAGCACACCAAGCGTAGGGCACTGTTTCTTGTGCATGGTGTCAATATGGGTAAATATATGTTATTAACCACCGATACTAATCTAAGAAAAATATCTACCATGTTTCAATTCCAGACTTACTATGTAAATATTTTATGACAGAAATATGCAAAATGTCCAGAAAAAATCTGTATTCTTTGTGGTTGTAATATCGGAACACTTAAATATACTCTTCTTGTACTTTTTTCCTGCCTTCGAGCTTGATATACTACTCTCAGGAGAAAGAGTTGGGTATGCTGTACTGAAGGCAGAATTCTGCCAAAGGACTTGGCATGGAATGACCATTCCACCAGCAGAATTGCCATCAGAATTTCATTGGTCATTCATGGTATTCTGCTTGCTGTGATATGTGGAATATACATTTTCCCACGGAAAAACATTACAAGACCATTTCCATGAAATGTATAGAGAGCCTCAGAATTTAATTCCATGGAAATGAAGTGGAACACCTGTTACTGTATTATTTCATAGCAGAATTCCACAATTCCACATCTAACAAAATTCAGTGGAATTTCACAAAATTACATGAAATCCTTATCTGCCAGAATATGAGAAATCCTCACACCACAATGGCTGGGACATTACTTTTCCAAATCAAGAGATACTTCTATAAGTCAGCAACATATTCTCTTAAGTGTTACTGATCTTTTGAACATTTACAGTAGCTGTACAAGCTTCTTGCTTGCAATTAAAAAAAGACTTGTCTGTTACTTTTGCTTTAAACATAGATTAACATACATGTCTGATATTTTAATCATAACTACATAAATGCAAAAATATGTGAATTTATCTATAAACCTTTCTATTGTCTTAATTCATTAGTTTGGTGGTCTAGTTTGGGGTAATTACATGGGTGCAATTTACTGTGGGTTTTATATTATTTCATTTTATATTGGTGAATTGGAATTGCAGTAGTAGCAGGTTTTCAATGGGTTGTGGGATTTTTTGAGTAAAGTATGTGTTCTCTTACACAGACCCCAGACTGTATTAGTCCCCATCCCTTCTTAGGGGCAAGTGCCCCTTCCATGACCCCACCCAGCCACTGTTTACCAGCAGTTCAGGGAGTTGGGAATTGGTAGAAGAAATAAGGGGACAAGAGGGGATGGTTTGAGATGTATAGGCGAGATGCCTATATGGGTTATAAGGACCAAGAGATGCCCTGGGAGAAGAAAGGGATTAGTGCAAGGTCAGTGGTATATTGTCCCTTTACACAGGGAACCCAACAGACCAAGTGTGCAGGCAGCTGAGGGGCCAGCCTTCGCCTTTCATCCACTTCAGGTGGTATTATGCAATGCCAGGTTGATGAGAAATTAGTTTGCTATTATGGTGATCTTGGTTCTTCTGTCAACCTGACTTGCATCACTGAGACATGGCTATGGGAAGATGCTGGTCCAGTGCAGGAGTCATTAGTCCCAGTAGGATTCTTAGTGGTGATGCCTGAGGAGGGATCGCGGGCGGGATGGGGGCATCTGCTTTAGAACTGAACTGAACCTGATGGATCACCCAATAGGGAATACCATGTCATTCAAATGTGTGACAGTGTGTGGGAGTGCAGGTGCAGGCTGCAGGATTTTACTTGAATATTGTCCCCCAGGGTGTGAAGGGGAGTTCCTGCAGGAAATCACGACTTTCATCACTGAGTAGGTGTTGGAGTCACCAAGATGGCTTATTCTTGGTGACTTTTACACTTTGGTCAATGATGAGAGCTAGCTTTTTGGTCAGGATTTTCTCCAGAGCATGAAAGCTCTGGGCCTGACACAAGTGGTTACCTCTGGAACCCACCATAATGACCACACCCTTGACCTGGTATTCTCACTGGGACTCGAGATTAATGATCTTGAGATTGATCCAGTCGTTTGGTCAGATCATTGCACTATTAGATTCAGTTTCAGTGCACCCCCTTATAGTCCATCCCTGGTGGAGGTTGTCCAGTTTCACCTATTGAAAGGACTTCAACCTGAGGGACTGCTGGCAGTGCTGGACAGCTCCAAAGTTTTGAAGGCTTTTGATGAGGGGTTGGAGAAAACTGTGGTTACTGAGATCAATGACTAGATGTCCTCCAGCTGGTTGCGACTGAACCTGGATAAGACGGAGGTACTGGTGATTGAGCCAGGTCGCAGGTGTGATGAGAATGCCTCCAGAGTGGGTACAGGATTGTTCCTGGGATCTGCTTCATTGATGGCTTCCCCTAGGGTGTGGGATCTTGGCATTATCCTGGATAGCAGATTGACATTTGACGATTCATTGTTATTTGTGGTCAAAAGTGTTTTTTACCTCTTGAGGAATATTACCAGGATTAAACCCCTAGTTTCACCCGAAGACCTGCCATCACTAGATGCATGCCTTTGTTACTTCAAGACTCAACTACTGTAACACTCTATACTTCGGGGTCACTGGAGGGACCCTCCACTTGCTGCAGCTGGTGCAGAATGCAGCAGCTCAGTTACTGATGGGCCTGGCCAGGTCCAGTCATGTGACTCCAGTCCTGTGAGCTCTGCACTGGCTGCTGGTCAGGTGGGAGGTTATCTTCAAGGAGAGGGTAATTGGTCACCTACAAGGCCCTATACAGGCTGGACCCTGGCTATCTGGCTGATCTCCTCACACCTGCCACCTCAGTCCATTCCCTTCATTCTTTCATCAGGGGCCTCCTTGAAGTTCCCTGGGTCAGGCTTAAGACATCTGGTGACCATGCTTTTAATGTCACTGGGCCGACCCTGTGAAACACTCTTCCATCTGCTGTCGGAGGGGTCCTGATGGTTGAGTCCTTTAAAAAAGGGGCTAAAAGCATAACTGTTTTCTCTGGCTTTCCTTGATGAAGATGCCTGAATGCCTTGTCCACCTAAGGCTCTATATACTCCGAGATAGAATTATTGTTTTAAATTGATATATTTATATATAGCTTTTATAGAATTTTGTACTGTTTTTACTTGACCTGTTTTTTTTTTGTGTAAGGTGCCCAGAGCCCCTGGGATTGGGTGCCATAGAAATAAAATTTGCCTTGCCTAATACAGCCATTGTAGACTTTCACACTTAGCACTGGTCCGTCTACCCCTGTTGGTTTCACACCTCGGTTCACTGTGTTTTCATGGTGAGCTGAGGGCAATGAATGCCACTGTGAATCGAGGCGTGACACCAGTGGGCATCGCGGACCAGTGCTAAGGGGGGGGGGGGTGAAGGCTGGAGTATTGATGGAGAAAGTGCAAGGTCCATGAGGAAAAACTGATTCTAATTTCTCATTACAATGAGTATCAGAAAGCAATAACCCATAGGAAAGCAGCTGTTTTGTCCAGTATGATTGCTGCTGGGAAGAACCAACCAGTGCAGTTCTTTTGGACAGTAGATAGGCTTTCACATGTGATCTATATGGAGCCCATTAGATCTTTTTCATTCACAAGATATGAGGAGGTTGCTCCGTTCTTCTTAGCCAGGGTACCCTCCATTAGGGCCCTGATTTCTCCTGGTGGATTGTTACAATCGAACAGGGCAGTTGCTTGGTATGGCCTCTGTAGTTAGAGTTCCTGGCAAAAGTTTCATCCAGTGACAATATATGAGATTTGTAGGGTGAACCCTGAGCTGCAGCCAGTGTTCTGTAACTTGGATCGAGGCCTAACATGAGTACTGATAAGTTGCATTGAGTATCTGGTCCTGGAGTTTGCTGAAATTGTCCAGTGTTCCTTGTCAGAGGAGGTCTTCCCAAAGTCATTGAAAAGTGCTCTAGTGAAATCTCTGCTGAAATAACCATCTTTGGACCTGCACATTATGGCAAAATACTGACCTGTCTCTAACCTTCCCTTCTTGGGGAAGATTATTGAGAAGGTAGTTGCACAGCAGCTCGAGGCACACTTTACTACCTTTAACCCCTCCAGTCTGGGTTTAGGGTGATGCACAGCACAGAAACTACATTGATACAGGTGCATAATGATCTGATACATAGATATATAGATACATAGACAGTGTCGGCAGATAAGGGCCTACGGCCCACCCAGTCTGCCCATTTGAGCTTGTAAGTTCACTTTAAGTTTTCCTAGAAGTCTGTTGCCCCTCACCTCTGACCTCTAGAATTCCTTTATGTCTATCCCATGCATTCTTAAATCCCATGATTGTTTCAGCCCCCATCAATTCCTCTGGCAGGGTGTTCCACTTGTCCACCACCCGTTCTGTGAAGAAATTCTTCATCACATTTCCTCTGAATCGTCCTCCCTCCAACTTCATCCTATGCCCTCTAGTCCTGGAACATCTTTTTCACTTAAAGACAGTGTATTCTTCAACCCTGTTCCTCCCTGTAAGATACTTGTATGTCTCTATCATATTCCCTCTCTCCCTCCTCTCCTCCAGGGAGTACATATTCAGTTCCTTCTGCTCAGGATGAGAGATAGGGCAGAGTGGTCAATTCTTGTTTTCCTTGCTCTCTTGTCAGCATTTGACCAGTGTGTATCATTGGCTAGTTTTGGATCAGCTTTGGGGATATATAGGACTCACCAGCAAAGTTATTAGCTGGTTCGAGTCCCATATAGGGGACAGGAGCCAGACAGTGGTGCTGGGAGAATACTCCTTGCATCTGGTGGCCCTGTTTTGTGGGGAGCCCCAGGGCTTGATCCTGTCACCCATGTTATTTGCTGTGTATATGTTACCACTGGGCATGGTCATCAGGTGGTACTGTATGGGCATGGGTTTCATTGCTATGCCAGTGATACTCAAGTCTACCTGTCCTTTGTACCAGGGGTGCCGGATGCAGTTAATGTGATTCTGATTTCTGACTTGAGTAATAATGTGAACAATCTCATAGTAAAGTATGCAGATGACACCAAATTAGGGGAACCATGTAGCACTCAGGAGCAAATTACAACATTACAGTCAGATTTAGACAAAATTGCAGCATGGGCATATGAATGGGGAATGGCATTTAATGTGGAGAAAAGCTGCATTATACAAGTGGGAAAAAACATTACCCCCACACCTTTATGTTAAGCAACACCATCTCAAAATCTGTCTGCAGTGAAAAGGATGCAAGTATTATTGTAGATACAAAATTGAATTTTAAGGAACAATGTACTTCAGCCATATCAAAAGCAAACCGTGTTATAGGAGCTATTAGAAATAACATAAAAAGTTGAACTGTAAGGTAGGGTATTAATGCCCTAATGTGTCTTCTACGTAAGACCAAAATTGGATTATGGAGAACAGATGTGGTGCCTCTATAAAAAGGCAAACATATACAGAGTGAAAAAAGTGCAACATAGAATAACCAAATTAATATAGAAGACCCAGAACAAACCATACTGTGACAGATTGAGAGATCTGACCCTGCACTCCTTGGAGGTTAGAAGGAAGACAGGGGATTTCTTATTACTTTATGATATCTTAAAATATGTTAAGTTGAGAAATAATCTTAAAATTGAATATAAAAGCAATTATATTACAACAAGAGGACACCCTATGCAGATAAAAGCAACAAAGTTTAAAACAACAAAAAGAAAACACTTGTTTTAATCAAGTGGTGGTAAACCTCTGGAATAGGTTACCAGCTTGGATTGTAGAAAGCAAAACCAAAGAATCCTTCAAAAAAAGTGTGGACAAATACATCAGGGAGGACTGTGATATGAGATATTTCAATAAGGCATGAGGAGCTACTGTGGGCATCTAGCCCTTTTTTGCTCCTTAGACATTAGTGACATTAGTGATGTGTGTAATAAGTTCTTGTACGAGAATCGGACTTGGTTGTCATCTAGCTGGTTGAGACTTAACCCTGTTCTTCTCCCCCTTACAAAAATCTTAAATCTAACCCTATGCCTGAATCAATTCCCCAGTCTCTGGTATATGGTCATTAACCCTATCTTCAAGAGTGGTGATAGAGCATCACATTCTAACTACTGCCTCATCTTCATACCTTGCCCCCTCTTCAAAGCGCTTGAATGTATCATCCCTGTCCAGCTCACTGACTACCTAACCAAGTGCAAAATTCTCTGCCTGCAACAGAATGGTTTCAGGGCAAACCATAGCACCACCACTGCTCTTCTTGAATACATCACCTTCATCTATCACACACTTGACCTTGGTTACTTAGTTGGCTCTGTTTACATTGATCTAACTAAGGCATTTGACACAGTTAGTCACCATCTCCTAATTGTGTCACTCCCCACCCTTGGTCTCTCATGCCAAGCAACATCCTGGTTTCAAAATTACCTAACTGGCAGATCTCAACAAGTGAAAATACAGGGAACCCTCTTCTCCAGCTGGACAGTACTCTCTGGAGTCCCCAGGGGTCCATTCTCAGTCCACTTCTCTTTAGCTCCTTTCTTAATGCCCTCCCCAAACCTGCCCCAATCATCTTCTCCTATATGCAGATGATGCAGTCCTTTTCAGCAGTCACCCTGATCCATCCCACCTTACCTGTGACTTGCAGGACAGTTTAGCCCATGTTGAGTTTTTGTTCACCCAGCACAAGCTGGTCCTAAGCTACAAAAAGACCAATGTGATGTTGTTTGCAAGCCCCCATAATAAGTATTAATCTACCCAACTAAAGATCCTCAACAACAATAGTGAACCTCTGGAACAAGTTTATAACTTAAAATATCTTGGCATCACACTTGATTATACCCTATTATACAATGATCACATCCAACTCATTTCTAAGGCCATTAATACCAGGCTAGTTCTCTTCAGGCATTGTCACAGCCTCACTCTCAATGCCCTCCTCATGGTGGTTATGAGTTCAGTCCTTTCCTTGCTACATTATTGTCTTGTCATCTATGGAGTGGCACCAGACTCTTCCCTTAAATGGCTCAGACTTGACCTCAGTACCGCATGCCACTTAGTATTGGGTGCCCACAGATACACACATACCTACGACTCTGAACAAACCAACTGGCTTAGCATCTAGGGTAGGATAATGTACCAAACCTGCATCCTGGGTAAAAAAATCTGCCTTGGTCTAGCCTCACCATCTACTCAACACCTGTTCACTCCTACAACAAATCCCTCAAGGCACAAAGTGCGTGGCAGGCTAACCTTTCAAGTTCTCTTCTGCTGTACCTCGCAAGTGCAGTGTGCATTCCTGTATCATGCTCCCACCTGGTTATCCTAACTCCCTCAGGATATTCTCAGTGTACCCAAGCTGAGTCAGTTTAAATCTAACCTCAGGCACCACATTCTCAATTTAATCAGCTGTGACTGTCCCAAATGAATTTAGCTCTTCCCCCGCATGGTTTCCCCTTCATATCTCCTGACTAATTTAATCTTTCTCAATCTACCCCCCTCTCTGCATCACCTCCCCTGACCCTCCTGCTAATCCCTATCCTCTTACTGCTGCTGCCTTACCCCTCTTGTCTACTTCTTGCTTATCTCCCCTGCTCTTACCTCTCCTCAGGCACTCTCCTGGGTCCTACACTTCCCATATTCCATCCTATTTCTCCTCTGTTACATCCTGTCAGCTCTCTTATTCTCTTGTCTCATTTCTATTGTAACTACTCTAGTAGCACTCTATCACTAGGCACCTTGATAAAGCATAAGAGCTACATGAAACGTTGGAGGATGGGTGTTGCTGCTGCCATGAATCAGCTTTTATTTTTATGTATAATAAAAAAGTGATTTTGCAACTTTACCAAGCTTTCAGGTCATTTTGTTGGGTCGGTAGTTCTGATGCTCCACCTTGCCTGCTCCTTACCAGGTCCTGTTTGTTGGATGTACGGAGCTTGTTCACAGCTCATTATTCAAATTTTAGGCTATATTTCCAGAAATGTAAAGATATTTTATTTCAGTTACAGCTGTAGGTACAGAGAAGTATGCAAAATCTCAGTGAGGAAGACAATATTTTTAGTAAACTCTGTGCCTGGGATATTCAATGGGGTTGCACCTGGTGCAACAGGGTTGCGCTGGCACAACCCCACAGTGCACCCCGGCGGGATATTGAGAAGGCTGCCTGGTGCAGTGCAACTCCAGATGTGCCGGGGCGCACTGTAAGTGTATGCAGCACAGATGCAGGGGCGTGCCCATGCATATGCTGCACATCCCAATATTCAGCCAGGGATGTGCGGATCATATGCCAGTGCTCCCCTGCAGTGAGCTGCATAGGGGGGCTCAAAACTGAGTCCGTGTAAATGTGGAGCAACTCCTGGCCACCCACAGGCAGGCTGCCATATTGCAGGGCACAACATAGCAGTTGCCAGCCGTGGGTGTTCACCAGCCCACCCACAACACCGTCCACAAGTACACACACATCTCTGGTAGTCTAGTGGTCCCCCCTCCCATGTCCCCAGTTGCAGCTGCCCACCAATGATGGGGAGAGAGGGGTGGGCAAGGGGTGCTGTGTGGATGGGAAGGGTGGGGGCCACCACTAGATCACCAGGGAATTGTGTTCTGGTGCCATGCTGTGATTGTGGTAACGGGTGGGGTGTCACTAGTCTACCAGGGCATAACTTGGCAGCTGTATTCTGGCGATCAGGGACATGGGAGGAAGGGGTGTTCCGCTAGACTACCAGGGCAGGGCTACCATTAGGGTTCTCGGGGACTCGGGAAGGAGGGGGGCCACTACACTACCAGGGAGTGTGCCTCACAAATTTCCGCATTTGTGGTTACAGGCGGGGGTTGCCCGGGATCCCCACCACACACGTCATGCTGGGCAGGGCACCAGGCACAAGTCACCAGGCAGACCTTTGCAAGGCATGCAAATGGGGCCATAATGACATGAAAATGGCCTCATTTGCACCTTGCATACATTATGGCCTCATTTGTATGCCCCCAGCTGAATATTGTGGGTGATGTGCCTAGAGCAACTGCACTTGCATTGTCGCATCCCCATGCTCCCTCTCTGTGTCTTGTGCAGGCACAGTGGCACTGTACCATGTGCTGTCTGTGCACCACACTTGCCATATTCAATGGTGTTGAGCCATGGCGCAGCACCATTGAATATCGCCTGGTCCTGGCCCCGGCGCAGCCCAGTTGCGCTGCACCGAGGCTTGCACCACTGCTGGCTGCAGTCTGAATATCTGGCCCTGTGTGTTTTTTCCAGGGTCTACCCTTCCTAGCTTTGGCCTATTTATACACAAGAAATTATAGTGACTTTGTGCCAAACAATAATTTGATTACAGTCATATTAATACCATGCCACTTATAGAACTGGTTTGAATCTGCAAATTCCAAATTCACAGAAAGTTTATGAAATATTGCAAATTTTGTAGAATGTTTCAAAATTACAACTTCAGTGAAATCAGAATCTTCTGAAAATGTCTGGCAAGATTTCATTGCATCCAGCAAACGTTTCTGGTTGAATTGAGGAATAATACACATGAACTGTGAGGAATGACATTTCTGAGGAATTTTATTTTGCAGTTTAATACATCAATCCCCAATACATGTAATTTTTTCTGCAGTTCAGTGGTCCATTCTGCAGAATTACTTTTTGCATTATGAAACTTTACTCCACAATTCATACCCATATGTTGATCTTCTTGCAGTTTGTCCTTTAACCTCCCAAGTTATTTCAATTGTCTTTATTATGAAGATGACTTTGTTTCTTTGGAATTTAATAATTTCCTTTCATAGTTGGTAAGCCCTGTCCCTGCCATCCTTGGAGTCCAGACACCTATTCCATACTGATAGTTTCATGGTCAAATTCTGGTCCAGGTTCTTCCCTCCAACATAACCTCTTCCATCTCTACCCCCACCCATCCCACATACTCCTGCCATAACACCAATCTCAGATCCCTTGCTATCCCCCACAGGTCCACCTCTGCAGGACAGTCTGCCTTCTCATTTTCACTGCCCTAAGCTGTGGAATGCCTTCCCCACCTCCATCCATAATGCTCCATCTTCTGCATCCCATTCCTCCTTCTACATATTTACATCTCTCTAACCTGCACTTGCCTTAAGTTCCACTCTGCACACTAGCTTAGTTCCACTTTAAACTCTAGGTCACTCCCTCTGAGCCTCTTTACCTTCTTTACCCTTTACCCACCCCCCAGGCCACTCTCTTGGAACTTCTTCCACCTGCTTATGCTCTACAAGCATAATTTCCCTCCTCACCACACTTCAAGCTTGTCCCTACTACTGTATGTGACTCCCTTTACTCACCTTCCCATAGCTGCCCAAATATTTCTCCTCAGGCAAGCAATTCCTCATCATACCTCCCCTCCCAAGTTCAACCCCCATGACCCTACCTTTTCCCCTTCCTCCCCTTATTCCCTTAGGGTCCTCCCAAAATATTTTCTTGCTTCAAATGCTTTTCACTCATGCACCCAATATGATGATTCATATAGCTCTGCTGCAATTAAATGGAACTGGTTGACTACACTTGACCTATTACCACCATACAAGAGGTATTGCTAGTTTTCCTCTCATGCAGTTGCTAGCTGTGCCTCTGTAAACTGCATCTCAGGTTATACTGTTGCAATGCTCTGTTCAAATGTGTACCTCCTGATATAGTCATGTATAGTTACTTTCATATTGTAAATGTTATATTGTTGCTGTTATGTATTGGTTCTCTGCTTACTGTTTACATTGTCTGTTAAAGCACTATTACTCCCCTCCTCCCTCCCCACAGGACACATCTGGAAATAAGTAATTCTGCTTAGTATGCCTTTCTTGGTGAAACTTTTAAATAAATAAATAAATTAATTAATAAATAACAGCTGAGCCAGCCATGATGCAATGCAGTAACTTTCAGTAAATTACATGTCATAAAAGACAGTGTACCCTCTGTCTGCCAACTTTGGTGACCAAGTTTTATTTATTTATTTAGGTTTCGGAATTATAACCTTTGAGCCAAACTGGCTCTTTTACAAATGCTCCAAGTCAGTAGAAGAACAGACAAAACAGTACAGTTTATATCATATGATGAGAACATACAATAGCCTAGTGACAAGGCTATTTTACAAGCAAGCTAAATGGAGTATAACCTCAAATACAAATACTTTTATAACAGAAATACCTCTAATCTATAGGTCTAGTTACTAAGTGCAGGTTGCTTGTAGCTCATAGCCAAAATCGGCTTTGTCAAGGAAAAGGGGAGGAAGGAGGAGGAATGGAGAGTACTGGCATGGGTACAGAGGAGGCATATTGTATAAAGTTATTAGGGGATAGGAGAAGGGGATATGCTGATGAGGGAGAACAAGCTGATAAATGCTGTATGCATGGGGCAGCCTAGGGAAGTGTAAACCAAGTGGAGGGAGGGGTGAGAACTAATGGGGCAAGAGGGTTAAGAAGGTGGAGGGTAAGGGTTGGAAGTCTAGGGCAGGGGATAGAACTTATATCATTGTGCACAGCAGTTGCACTCTTGGGATTCTACCAGAAGGTGATGGAGTTCTTTTTTGAATTGGCCTTGTTTCTTAAGGTGAAAAAGGGAAGGGGGTAGGTTGTTCATCCAGAGAGACCTCGATAGAGAGGGATCTTTGGGCAAAGGAGGTTCGTTTGTAAGGTACATGCAGTACCCTTCTAGCAGGGCTTTGGGTTGTTTTAGTTTTGGGGTTATGTTGGAAAAGCTTCGAAGCTGATTCTGAGACCAATCCTAGGAGAGCTTTTAACCCTATGATACATGCCTGGTACCGGGACCTTAGAGGTAATGGGAGCCAGCCAGTTACGCAGTAGAGACTGCAAGAGTGGGAATACCAATCAGCTCCTAGAACAAGTCAGCAGGCTTTGCTGAGCAGGAGTTTAATGCTTTTGAGAGCAGTTTAGTGGCCGCACTTTAGACAGTCAGTCCAGAGTCAACAATGGACAGTATTGAGCTTTTGGTAACAAGGCTGAGGGCCTTAGTGGTCACAGCATTTCTCTGTTGGTAAAGGAGTATGAATCTGATGTTAGCTGTTTTCACAACATGGTCAATATGAGTGTTCAAAGAAAGGGTGCTGTCTAGGAATAATCCCAGATATTTAAAGGTAGTAACCTGTTTGATGACATCGCTTTGGTTACTTAGTATGGTAAATGGGCCACCCTGCTTTTTTGAGCTTTGTAGGGTAAAGTGCATCGCTTTTGTTTTTCTGTAGTTCAAGAGGAGTTTGTTGTGAGCAAACCATGACTCCAGTTTGCGAAAGCTACTTTGAAGGGTAGCTGTTATTTCATGGAGGTGTGTTCCTGGTACGGAGATCACTGGATCATCTGTGTAAAACAGCATCTTAGCAAGGCACACACTTGGCAGCAAACTCATAAAGAGGCTGAAAAATAATGGCCCTAAAATTGATCCTTGTGGAACATGCAAAGTAATATTCTGGGGTTCAGAGGATACAACTTTTATCCTAACACACTGGGACCTGTTCGAGAGGTAGCTTGAGAACCAGGACAATGCACTGGTGGAGATGCCAAGGGCTGCAAGGCTGCTGAGCAGGATGTGATGATTGACAGTGTCAAATGCTTTGGTTAGGTCAATAAAGATTGACCCAACCATTTTTCCACTATCCAGGGAGTCATATAGGTGTGAAGTAAAGTCTGTGAGTGCAGTAATAGTGCTGTGGGATTTATGGAACCCATGCTGCTGAGGGCCGAGGAGGTTATATTTGTTGAGGTAATCCATAAACTGATCTGACACAGTTCTCTCTTGTGCCTTCAAGAGGGGAGATAAAATAGATATGGGGCAGTAGTTGCTTATACTGGTCCTATCTCCACTTTTAAAGACTGGAGTGATGAGGCAGTTTTCCACTTCTCAGGGAATATGTTTGACTTAAGGGATATGTTAAATAGTTGTGTTAGTGGATGGGCAAGCTCTTCTAGGGTGATGGTGAGAAGCTTCATGTCAAGCATATCACTACCCATTCTAGTTTTGCCAAGGATCTTCTTCACATATTTAATAGTGTCTGCCTTCATGATCATTTTGAAGTAGAATGGGGGTTGAGTGGTGTATGTGGTGGTAGCAGGGTTTGGAAGCCAGCTGTTAGGGTCAGTAACAAGAAATCCTGGAGGGAGGATGGAGCTGAGGTCTGTAAAGGCCAGATTAAAGACATTAGCTGACTGTTTGGGTTGCTGTAGAGGTCCCACAGGGGTGATGATTAGATCTGGTGGAGCTTCGGATTCTTTCCCAGTCAGTGTCTTTACATTCTCCCAGAACACTTTCCCATTCCCCCAGCACTTTGAAGTTCCTTTCTGTAATAGGAGGCCTTAGCATTCCTTACCAAGCTGGTAAATTTATTCCTGACAGTCTTGTAGGCTATAAAATCTGTCTGTCTTCCAGTAGCTCTCGCTACATGCCAGAGGTTGTCCCTATTCTTCATTAGTTCTAAAAGGGGGCCATTAAGCCATGGATTGGATGCTCCTTTTGTTTTGGATGTTCTGAATGGTGCGAATAAGTTGCTGGCTTTATTAAAGATGGTAATAAAGTATTCCAGAGCTTGGTTATGGTCAAGGCAAGTGAGAAAGGGAAACTAATCTGCATCTCTCAGGTAGCTCTTGAAGAGGCCAAGTTGCCCTTTCCTCAGGGAGCATTTTTTTTCTGCTTTGGGGTGTGTCCTTAGGGCACTTGTTAGACCAGGAGCAGATAATGGGAGAGTGGTTGCTCAAGATGTCTGGCAGGACAGTGATATTTTTTATGTGCTTGGGGCAAGTAGCTAGGAGCCAGACAATGAGCATGCTCATACCTGTTGGAAAGTTCATCCTAGTTCATAGGATCATAGGTTGTTTACAAGCTCAGTAGGCAGTATTGCCTATTTATTGGTGGAAATGAAATTTTTATTACCCATATATATGTCTAATCTGTTTTTAAACAAGCTTAATGTATTACTGTCCACAATATCTTGAGGTAGAGCATTCCATATGGATATAACTCTTTGGGTGTACCACTGATAACTTCTCTTTGTTTTGCTTTTGAGTGCCATTTAGTTTCTTTTTGTGAGATCTTGTATTAGTTATGGAGGGATTCATGCACAATCCAATGGTTTCAAATATAGATTTATCATTAAATGCTTTATAAACTAAAATTAGGTCTCCCCTTAGTCTCCTGTATTGCAAGGAATAAAGTCCCAATTTTTCTAGTCTTGTACAGTAATCCAGACTCTTTACAACTTTAATTTTTTTTGTTGCTTTACATTGAATTTTTCAATAAGTTGATTTCCTCTGACTGAGGTTGGGGCACACACTGATGAGCAATACCTGAGATGTGGTCAAATGAAAGCTACCTTGGATCCAGACTGTTACACAAACTACAGACCTATCTCGAACCTTCCCTTTGTAGGGAAGGCAATTGAGAAAGTAGTGGCAGCACAACTGGAAGACCATTTGACCATCCATGACATCTATGAACCATTCCAGTCTGGTTTTTGTAAAAGACATAGTACCGAGATGGCGCTGGTTCGGGTGCTCAATGATCTCCTGATGGCAAGAGATCGGAAGAACCACTCCATCTTGGCTCTTCTGGATCTCTCCTCAGCTTTTGACACTGTGGACCACATGTTGTTGATAGGATGCCAGAGGCATATCTGTGGAATGTCGGGGACAGTCCTCAGTTGGTTTACATATTTCCTCACTGGTAGAACACAAAGAGTTGTGTCTGGGGTATTTTCCTCAGGCCCAACTGCTTTGTCTTGTGGGGTGCCTCAGGGTTCAGTGCTGTCACCCATGTTGTTTGTGGTGTATATGCTGCCCTTCAGAGACATTGTAAGAAGGTATGGGCTGAGTTTTCATTGTTATGCTGATGATACCCAGCTCTACCTTTCTTTTTCACCCAACCAGGATGGAGCCCTTTCAGTCTTTAACAACTGTCTGCAAGAAATCCAGGAGTGGATGGATTCCAGCTGGCTTAAGTTGAACTTGGAAAAGACTGAGTTACTGGTTGTGGACCCAAGTCATCGGATAGGGGGTTCGGGTGTTGGTGTACCCTCTGGAATTTTTCTGGGGGATGTCTTAATCCTGACTTCTGATTGGGTGCGTATCCTGGGGTAGTTTTTGATGATGGACTGACCCTGCATTCGCAGGTGTCAGCTGTCATCAAGAATTCCTTTTATCATTTTAGGAATACCGCCAGGATTAGGCATCTGGTCTCATCCGATGACCTTCCAACTCTGGTTCATGCCTTTGTGTCTTTGCGTTTGGATTACTGCAACTCCCTCTATCTAGGGCTTTCTGGGGTTGAAATCCATCACTTGCAGCTGGTACAGAATGCAGCAGCATGGCTTTTGACCGGATCCTCTCGATCCTGTCATATTACCCCAGTGCTGCGCGGACTGCACTAGCTGCTGGTCCAGTGGCAGATCACCTTTAAAGTTGGTTTACTGACTTTTAAAGCCCTACATGGACAGGCCCCGGACTATCTGAACGAGCTTCTGGTTTCTTACTGCCCCGGTCGGTTGCTCCACTCGGCCGGTGAGGAGTTGATAGAGATTCTGAGGGTGCATTTGAAGTCATCTGGTTGTAGAACTTTTTTTTATGCAGCCCCCAACCTCGGAATTCCCTACCTTGCTGGTTACGAGAGTGCACAACTGTGGAGGAATTTAAACAGGGTTTAAAGACTTACCTGTATAGTAAAGCTTTTTTAGGCTAATTGTGCTGATTAATGATTACAGAGGTATCTGTTATTAATTTATGTGTTGATTATTTGATGTTGTATTTTTGTTTTTATTGTGAGGCACCTTGGCATTGGAAAGGTGCCAAACAAATAAATGTTATTACTATTATACTGTAGTAATTGGCAACTAATTTAAAATGTATTTCTTTAATTAATTGTATATAAATTGAATTCACTGGCAAAACTCAAAATATAAGATTTGCCTTTTCCTGAGAGAGACCATGACTTCTATAACTCACTTAAGCATTATAGTCCTGCCCTATCACTTATGAAGATAAATTATATATTTTGAGTCAGACTATTGTGTTTTCCCCATACCTGCATGCATGAGTGGGGCACATTAATTTCTTCATTTTGCCATTGGTAAATTGGAAGTTACAGTTACTTCTGCAGCAAAAAGTATCTGCCAGCCATCTAGAAATGGTTTTTTTCCTGAGTTGGATTAGCGTGTATGTGGCAATTGTCCTTGTGCTGTAGATATAGTGGTCCTGTTCTCAGTTACTACAGGTTGTGGTACAAAATGGATGTCAACCGAGTGCATCTGTGACAGAAATAGCCCTGCTTTTCTTATACTAGCCCAAATTTAAAAGTGTATATTTATTTATTTATTTATTTAAACAGCAGTTTGGAAAACCTTTGAGCTATAGGCTCATTTACAAAGGTACCTTGTCACAGTAAGACAAACGAAAATACACAGTATAACAGTACAACACAGTATAACAGTAACTTAAGACATAGATACAAACAAGCTGGTACAGGTAGGATTGATGCAAACAATACCAGAGTTATATTGTCCTTAGCAGTTTAGTAGTAAGCTTTGTCATAAATATTGAGTACGTCTTTGACTAGTGGCAATTACAGCATCGGGTGTTAATAAGGTGGTTACGTAAGGAAGTATTGAAGCACGATATAGTTGGAGCTTCGGAGATGGAGGGGGGCAGTGTGTTGAACCAGGAGGGGGCCCTAAAGCTGAAGGCTCTTTGGCCATGAGAGGTCCTAGCTCTAGGGATAACAAGAGAGGTTTTCCCAGAGGTCCGAGTATGAACTAGTGGGACAGAGCGGCGTATGGTGGTGGTCAATTCTGGCGGGGATAGCCCAAGGAGGGTCTTTTTTGTAAGGGTACAGGTCAGATATTTGAGGCACTCGTCAAGATAAAGTACCAGCATTTTAGCGTACAGTAGACAGGTGTGTGTTAGCCTAGGTGCCCCAGTAATTAACCTGCAGGCCTTATTCAGAGTAGTGTGAATTTTATGGAGGCGGTCTGATCAGCAGCACCATACACCGCAGTCCATAGTCCACTAGGGACAGGATAGAGAGTGACTGCATGTCAAGAGCCTCCAGGAGGCAGTGTTTATACCGATGTAAGATGCCCAATTGGATATTAGTGGCAGTGGCTAGGGCAGCGATGTGTCCATGGAAGGAGAGGGAGAGGTCAAAATGGATCCCTAAGTATTTATAGGACCAAACTTGTTCGAGTGGGAGAGAGGACCCAGAGTGAATGAGGAGTTTGAAGTTGCAGGACTTGTTTTGAGGATGAGTGAAGAACATGGTTTTTGTTTTTTTAAAATTTATCACCAATCTATGTTCCTTGAACCAGTCCTCGGCTTCGGCGAAGGACTTCTGCAGTTAGCCCTGGAGGGCAATAGAGTTATGACTTGAGGCAAAGATGACTGCATCATCAGTGTACAATAGAATGTTCCCTGAGCAAGAGCGTGGAAGGGTGTTAAGGTAAAGGGAGAATAGTAAGGGGACAAGAATGGAGCCCTGGGGAACCCCAGAAAAGATGGGACAGATGTCTGAGTGGGTCCCATTAATTTTTACATGCTGTGAGTGGTCAGACAGATAACTGGCGCACCAGGAGATAAGCCCAGCAGCAAAACCAGAGAGACTAAGGGCATCAAGAAGGAGGGGGTTGGAGACAGTGTTGAATGCTTTAGAGAGGTCAATGAAGACCGCACCAGCCAGAGAACCAGTGTCTAAGGAGTAGTGGAGAAAGTTGGAGAACTCTAGGAGGTCTGTGTTGGTACTGTGGCCCACTCGGAAACCATGCTGCTCAGGACATAGGACATTGTAGGTGGAGAGGTAGTCAGAGATTTGAGAGGCCACCACTTTTTCCAAGGCCTTGGAGAAAGGAGAGAGAATGAAGATTGGTCGATAGTTTCCAGCCACAGTCCTATCACCACCTTTAAAGATAGGGGTGACAGTGGTGACTTTCCAGGCAGTTGGAACCTTCCCCAGGCAAAAAGAGTGGTTGATGAGGCACGTGATCGAGGTAAGGACTGTGTCTAAGACCAGCCATAGGATACACGGATCCAGGGTGTCACTGCCTGTACTATTACTCTTGAGGGCAGTGACAAGGTGCGGCCTAAGTTCTTGGGCAGAAACATGGTGGAGGAGAAAATAAGGGTGAGAAAGATTTATGGAAGGTGCTTGGGGAGGAGGGTCAAAAATTTGTAGGAGGATAGGGCTAAGGTCAGTGAATGAGGTGTTGAGGTGGTTGGCTGAGGAGGGCTGGGTCTGAGGAGATCACGCATTAATGTTGATCTGGTGGGTGGGGAGGAGTGCACTCCCATTTAACTGTTTAATGTTATCCCAGAAGGTTCTGGGGTTCCCCATGAGGCAGTGAGTGAGGACCAATAGTGCTCAAACTTGGCCTTTCTGATGGCCCGAGTGCACTTGTTTCGGGCGGCAGCATATAACTGCCTGTCATTGGGCCGGCCAGTCTCAATGGCACGGTGCCATAGGTTGTCCCTATGTTTGAGTTGGTGGATCAAAGCTGGGGTTACCCAAGGAGCATTCTGCCTTTTAGAACGGTGGGTCAACATTGGGGCAAAGATATCACAGGTATTATTAAAAGTTTGGGTAAAGAAGGAGAGAGCAGTGTCAATGTCAGGAGTTGCCTGTATAGGAGACCAGTCAATTTGGGACAGAAGTTCCTTAAGTTTTATCAGTCCACCAGGTATTAGGCACCGCCGGCATGTGGACTGTGCTATGGGTTTGGGGACTGAGGATGACCAGTGGAATAGAATGGGGGAGTGATCACTGAGAGAGTCTGGGAGGACTTGTACATTGGGGATCCGATTAGGGTGGTTGGTGAGTACCACATCAAGCAGGGTACTGGAGCCTCTCTTGGGGATAGTCCTGGTAGGGTGGGTAACTAGTTGCGTTAGGTCTATTGCAGAAAAGGAGTCTCTGGTACAGGAGGAGGAGGGGCAGAGCCAGTTGACATTTAAGTCAGGCTAAGGGAGCAGGGGGTTGGCAGGGTGGTACAGGAAGGGAAGGCAAGAATAAGAAGACACCCAGATGTGCCTGAGGTGAGGAGAAAGCTAGGGGGAGGGCAGGGAGGACTGAGACACACAGAGGTCCCAAGGGGCAGGAGAGCAGGTTCAGGAGCAAGGGGAGGGAGGGGTGCCAGGGCACAGTGCGGAGTAGCAGATGGGTAAGTGGGTAGGTGCACTGCTAGTGGGGATAGGCACAGGCAGAGTGTGAGGCAGGGCCAATACATTGTGGTGAGCAAGATCCCAGGGAAGTAGTGCTGTACAGGTAGGAGTAGGAAGTAGCGAGGGAACATAGGTCCCTCTAGTGGCCTGCAGGTATAACCTGCAAATGGGAAAGTGGGTTCTGGGCAACAGAATGTGATGTCACCGGATGTGATTTCACGGGGTGGATCCTTAAATTGACAGTCGCCCCTGGGTGGGAGGGTGGTTGGGGCGGGCGGGGCAGGCAGCAAGCACCCTGCAGGCATCCAGACGAAGAGAAGAGGATCTTTACCTCAAAAGTTATCAGGCTGGAGATTCAGCCCTCAGCTCCTCAGGTGAGCTGCTTGTGGTTTGTTTGTCCCGAGTGCCTAGCTTGGGGGGCTGCCTTGTAGTGGAAAACAAAGTCTCTCATTACTATGCAGCGGGAGAATATGTTGTGACTTTCACAAAGGAGCTCCACTCTAAGCAAACAGGGCTATTCCAAAATGAGGTCACACTAGGACCCAGCTATCCTAATACCTTCAGTTACATGCACAATTAGATCCAATACCACAATATTAAACAAGTCTGCTCTATATTAGCTGCTTAGTATATCTGGCTTTAAGGTATAATCAGCAATTAGCTCCAATACCACCTTATTAAACAAGTCTGCTCTATATTAGCTGCTTGGTATATCTGGCTTTAAGGTGTAATCAGCAATTAGCTCCAATACCACCATATTAAACAAGTCTGATCTACATTAGCTGCTTGGTATATCTGGCTTTAAGGTGTAATCAGCAAGGCAACTCTAGGGCAACCAGTGAGTCCCTAGCTTTACTCTTCAGCATTAGTAGCACAAAGAGAAGCAAATAACAAGCCCATCCAGTGGTGAACAGGGAACAAAGTTCATAAAATATAAGTGTTCATCAGGTAGCATCCCCCTGCAGGCGTCCAGACGAAGAGAAGAGGCTCTCTTTACCTTGAAAGTTATCAGGCTGGAGATTCGGCTTGCCAAATACTGTACGTTAAGGAGGTAACCTTATTTATTTTATACTGAAGAACACATCTTGAACACAATTAGGAGATTCCACATTTTTATTATACCTTTGAGTTCTTGGACTGAGGAATAAATAAAAACAGATGCTCTACTTAACAATGAGAAAGGAAGGTAATGTATTCAGCTAACAATTAATTCAAGCAGTACAGTCAACTGATGCTGTATATGCAGTTGGCACATAATAAAACCAAAGTGTCTTTCCATCTTTTGGTTGGAGCTGGATTGGATTATTTGAATTATCCCTTTTTAGTTGATCAGTTGCTTGTAGCAGTTCATAAAATTATGACACCAATTTAAAGGGGCACTGTCAGCTTTCTCCCTTCATTTGTAGGCATACATATACAATGTAAGTTTTGGCATAGACCCATTCTACATGTGTTGTAAAAAACACCTGGTGATATAAAAAATACAGTTTTGTACCTGTTTTTCTCATTTTCCACAAAAGTCTACATTCTCTCGGCCCGATCTGAAAGTACCTGCCTCCGGAAGCATCGCCTGGTTCAGAACGCGCATCATGCACAAGTGCAGTAGCAAGGCACAATTTTTTACCATCCCACTTGTAATTAGAGGATTCACCAGTGAATGATTAAATGTTGAATTGTTTGTGGTACATAAAAACAAAACTGTGAGAGAGGCACATACAAAATCTGGTGCATGTGCAAGACATATGCCTCTGTCACGCATGTGTGGGAATTCGGGTCAGGATTAAAAAAATTAAAATGTGATGCTCTCAGTGCTTGGTTTTTACTTTTAGGTACCACAAACAATTCCATGTTTAATCATTCACTGGTGAATCCTCTAATTACAAGTGGCATGATAAAAAATTGTGACTCGTGACTGCGCTTGTGCCTGGTGCGAGCTCTGAACCCGGTGATGCTTCCGGAGGCGGGTATTTCAGATCGTGGAGGGGCTGTTGAATTTTATGAAAAATAAGCAAAACAGATACAAAACTGCATTTTGTTGTCACTAGGTGTATTTTACAACACATGTAGAATGGGTCTGTGCCAGAACTTACATTGTATATACATGCCCACAAACAAAGGGAGATATGTAATTGCAATGAACCATACCATGAGGCATTACCACATACTAAACAGTGCTGAAAATTCTCTCTATTATTAGCCAGTGATAGCTACATAACTGTGAACATGGCATTCAAGTCTATTTGCTTATGTTGGGGTAACATCAGGATGAATTAACACACACCACAGAGCGGTGTACGTGCTGTGTCATGTTATCCAGTCAAAACCACATAGTCATCTTGCTTGCTAATCTCTTGAAGTACTTGTCTTTATATCAACCACTGCCCACAACAACATATACAGTTCATGCAGCGACCATCTCATGTGCTTGTACAGGTTGTGAATGTATACACCCAACACACTATGATGGCAGCAGAAGTGATACAGTTGGTGAAACATGCTGATGGGGTTCCTCTTGTGGTAAGTTTACAAAGCTGTGTTATTGGTGTTACCCTATGGTGTCTGTTTCTCATTAGCTACCTTGCCTTTTACCATACCCCACTTGTATGTGTGTTGTATAAGTGTGTGTCTGTGTTTGTCTGTGTCTGTGTGCTGGGGAATTTGGAGTTAGTCTCGAAACACATGGTAGCTGTAAAAACACAGGTAATAAATACATAGTTATTTTAAAATATAGTTCAGATATGAAACCTGCACCATCACATGTTGTTATAGTGCTGCATTATCTACACATACTCATTAGCAAGATATTATGGTTAACTGTATTTGTAACACACAAATGCTTACTGTGGTCCATCATCCAAGGTTGCCCAGTATACATGTGTACCCTCAAGGAACTCAGATGGCAGCAGAACTCTTACAGTTGGTAAACCATTATGATGGATGTGTCTTGTAGTATGTTTATAGAGTTGTATGTTATTTCTGTTACCAGCTGCTGGTTGTCTCTGATTGGTTGTGCTGCCTTGGTCCTTCCACTGCTTGCATGTGTGTATGTGGAGGTGGGGTGGGGGGATGTGGAATTAGGATTTTGAACCTAACACACATTTCCACACTTTTGTCACTATGAAACAACCCTAACTGATATATATATATATATATATATATATATATATATATATATATATATATATATATATATATATATATATATATATATATATATATATACAGTATATATATATATATATATATATAGGAGATATGACATGGCCCAACTGAAGATATCATATTTATCTTCACGAGATATCATGATGTTATTGGCCTCGAGTGAAGATAAATATGATATCTTCAGTCGGACCATGTCATATTCGGTTTATACTATGTATGTTTTGGGCTGCATTCAACAAAAGCTCCAAATGTGCACTTAATACATTTCACTACATAGAGATGTTGGCTGTTTCAACACAAATCTGCAGTATGTCTATCAGCACAACAGATGCATATGTTGTTTAAAAATATATATGTAGTTGATCCTGCTACTTTAAAATTATTATGCCAAAATGTGTCTGGATTCTGGCTAACCTTGCCCTGACCACCCCAATACAACTCTCTATAGCCCGTCCCTCAAAAGAGCAGATTACATATATTCTTAAATAAAATTGTTTCATGTTGCTGCAGTAAACTCATTGAATAATACATATCTGGTTGATCCTGCCTACATCTTAACACAAATAATTAAATTTAAACATATCTGGTTGATCCTGCGACTTCCTTTCACCCATCTTCAACTTTAGTGCACCGTGACCGATCAGAACGCATTGAAATGTAGCGTGACGAGCGCAAGCAATATTGAAATCTCAGGTACTGTCAATTATAGGAGCCTGTGCTGTAAATTGCTCCAAAACTGCTGACCCTTTCCTAATATTGGCTACTATATTTTAAGAGAAGAAGCTGCCGACAACAGTAGAGAAGAAGCGGGTGGTCGGCAGCTTCAGAACAACAGGCAGTCTGGGCATGTGTTGCTATGGCGGCGGCACGGCACTGGTCTGCCGATCGGGCGCAAACTCACCGCTCTTCCGACGACGAAACGGTCAAAGTGGCATGGAACAGGTATAATTGACAGTACAAGATTTCCATCAATGCGCTTCGATCACCTTCCATTGTGCGTTCTGACCGATCGCAAAGACGAAGATGAGTGAGAAAGAAATCGCAGAATAACCAGATATGTTTAAATTTAATTATTTGTGTTAAGATGTAGGCAGGATCAACCAGATGGAAGAGATGTGTGGTTTTTTTGGGGGAGTTACTTGTACAGGGACAGAGGAAGAGACAGGTGTGTGATGAAAAGTGAAACACTTTCACTTTCATCAGGATGACGTATAAGAACGTGGAGATAAATGTATGACGTATAGGAACATGAGAAACAATGTTATCTTCACTGGGCAGTCTAGATATCATTTTTATCCTTGTATTTATCCCAAAACATCGTTGTATAAATATATATATATATATATATGTGTGTGTATATATATATATATATATATATATATATATATATATACACACACACACACACACACACACACACACACACACACACACACACACACACATGTAATAGATAAACCACTCTGAGGTGGGTGGTCATGCTCTGACTATGCAGGTCTTGGTGTGTACTGTTACATACGAGGTTGCAGGCTGAGTGTGTCATCCATCCAAGGCAGTGTATATCAGAGTGCGACCGCACACCTTAGAGTGGTTTATCTATCTTATAAAATGTAAAAATTGTTTTAGATGGGGTAAAAGTGCAGGTATGCGGTCGTGCTCTGAGATACGCATGGTCATGTGATGCTGTTCAGCCAATAATATTGCTTCAATTTCCTACCCATTTAGAAATATAAATATATTCATATACATATATATATATATATATATATATATATATATATATATATTATAGGGGCACAATCGTGTCCCTATATTTAGGGTTATGATGGCACTTTCACGTTAAACTCAAAAGTTTGCTTGTTAATAACTTTGGACCTGTTCAACGGATTTGCATGACATTTGGTATGTGTAGTGGGGCTTGGTATGTCTCTTGATCTACCAAATTTTGTTTTGGTCAGACATACGATTTTTGCCCAGCAAAACGCTGGAAAATGCACTTTTCGCCAGTTATGTGGGCAGTTTTTCAGATTTTGTCTGTGGTGCTGTGTGGCCCTTGTGTGCCGTGCTTCTCTGAAACTTGCCTCATCTGAAAGAGCTTGGGTCAAGGAACATGCTGCTTTTTGTTTGGTGAAAAAATATTAATCCACTCAAAGTTATTAAACTTTTAATTTGTCATTATAAGTCAATGGGAAAATGTATATGGTTATTCTGCGAATGAAGAATAGAGTTTTGGCCATCTGGTCCCTCCTCACGATCAATGAATTTGCAGGCTAGTGATCAAAGAATCTTTGACCCCAATAAATTCTTTGATCGCGATGGCCACCATATTGTTTTCACTTTCCGGACGTGAAAAATCAAATATCTCAGCTCAGGGATGACTTCCGAAGTAAAACTATCATGGGTTTTACTCAGGGATCTTCTCTCTATTGAGCCATGCCTGTGGTTTCTTCTAAAATGTCTAAAAATATAGTTTTGAACTTTTTAATTCTTTGATCGCAGCTCGCTAACGATCTTTGATCGTGAGCCTGAAAATGATTAGATCTCAAGATTCTTTGATCGTGAGGGAGGAACTAGATGCCCAGATGAAAAAATTAAATTTCTCAACCCAGGGGTGATCTAGAAACACAAACTAGGATGAGTTTTGCTCAGGGGGCTTCATTTGATCGAACCATGCTGGTGGTCTCATGTATTTATGTGTAAAATTTGAATTACACCATTATTTATTCTTTGATCGTGAGCCTGCAAATTCTATGATTGTGAGATTCTCTGACCGCGATCTTTGATCGTTAGGGAGGGACTAGATGACCAGATGAACAAATTAAATTTGTCAGCCTAGGGTGACCCAGAAACACAAACTAGGGATGGGTTTTGCTCAGGGGCTTCATTTTATCGAACCATGCCAGAGGTTTAATGTATTTATGTGTAAAATTTGAATTTTACCATTTTTTATTCTTTGTCGTGAGCCTGCAAATTCTTTGATCACAAGCCTGCAAATTCTTTGATCACGAGATTCTTTGATAGTGATCTTTGATTGCGAGGGAGGGACTAGGTGGCTAGATTTGAATGCAACAGATAGGCAATTTTAACAATTTTTACAATTAAATATCTTGGAAACAGTTTGATCTTTTTACGTGAAATTTGGAGGGTGTTCATGGGATGTCCTGTACATGGGAATTATGATGCTTACATGTCAGACAATACATTTTTTGCAGCTATATTGTGTGGCGCAGTTCACATTTTGCAAATAGTGTTTTCCATTGTGGTAGTGGCTTGAAATTTGTAGATTAGTTAGCCTTACTGCCATGGATGTACTTTTTAGTCATTAGCTGTGTAACATGTCAACAGGTGCGGTATGCTGCCACTCCAATGAATGAAAATCTTAAACTTTCAAATGCTATATCTCGGACACAGTGTACTCTTTTACATTGAAATTTAGAAGGTCTTCAGGGGATGTCTGGTGCTTCTGAATTATGGTGTTTAGCTGTTGCAAAATGTGATTTGCTGCACAGATATTACATAACACACTTATGTTTTCTGTATGGCATTGTGCATTGTGGTAGTGGCTTCACAATTAATTGCTTAACATTGCTGCCATGGAGATGATTTTCAGTGGTTAGGTGTCAAACATGTAAACAGGTGTGGAATTATGCCAATCTTATGAATGAAACTTTGTTTTGTTTCAAGGTGCTGGGAGGCGTGGGCCTTTTGGGCCCCATGTTCTCATGCATATGTGCTATTACCAATAGATACTATATTCAGTAGTTGCACTGTCATGTTAGCCAGAAACTTGCAAGTTGGTGGGAGTGTGGGGTCCAAAGCGCCCCACACCCCCACCAACTAGTGCAACTATATACATTTCTATTCTTTCTGAAAAAAATCTATGCAAAGAAAATGCATTAATGCATCATTTAGGAGGGTTAAAGCATAAAAAGTCAGGAAATTAGATCTTTAGGGTTGATCCTCCCCCCCTTCGTGTAGCCCCTCCCTCCTCCCGAGATTGACAGATGATGGGGTGTGTTATTGGGGTTGTGAGGCCTAAATGTCACCCCATTCTTCTTTACTGTGGCTTGTGAATATGATTACACTTAGAATGGGGTGACAGTTCAGCCTCACATCCCCAATGACATGCCCCGTCATCTGTCAATCTTGTGAGGAGGGAGGGACTATACGAAGGGGGGGAAGGGGCAACCCTAAAGGTCTCATTTCCTGATTTTCTATGCTTTAAACCTAAATCATGCATTACATTAGCACAGTTTTTTTTGCATAGAAAATATATACATATATATATATATATAAGCACGGTAGTGCTATCATAGTTAGGGTTGAGTAGCACTTTTAAGGTTAAGGGGTGAAACTTTGCACCTTAATAACTTTTCCACCATTCAGCATATTTGCCTGAGATTTGGTATGCAAGGTTGGACATGGTAGATCTTTATATCTGCCAACTTTTGTACTGGTCAGATATACGGCTGCAGAGTTATTAAGCGACATCTGAATGCACAATTATTCTTTTTTGCGCATTCTTTGCTCTCACCTACAGGTCGCATGGTTTGCGCAACCAGTCCAAAAACTTCAGGGAATGTTTGGCCAGTGCCTGTGATGTGCCTTTTGAAGATTTCATGAAAAATACTGAAAGGTTCAAAAGTTATTCAAAAACAAGTTCCCATAATAAGTCAATGGGAAAAGTTAACAAAAGTTCAAAAGTGTTGCAAATGCACTTTTTAGTGTATAAATGGCCTAGTAGTGTCACAAATCTGCCATTTTGTTTTCAGTTACTGATCAGAAAATGCTTGGCCTTTAAAATTGGGACCTCTAGGGACACAATTATTTCTGTATTCACCTAGTCAGACCATGAGGATGCTAGCCATGTCTTTATTTGGGGTTAAACACCCAGAAATATGTTTTAAATTTCTTGACACAGTAGTGTTGCAAAGTAGTGTCACACCTGCAACACTTTTCACAGACCTTGCGAAAGGTGTAGCAAATTAAATGCTTTTTCCAGACTATGGCCAAATGATAGAAATTCTTTGCCACCCTGCTGCAGAAGAACGATTTGGTCTTTTGGGCTGAAATTTGGAGCGAAAGAGCCAACATCTCACAGATGTGCCTTTTCATGGTTTGGTGAAAAAATATTGCAAGGACGTCAAGTTACAGTACTGTGAAGTTGATGCTTTTCCATAGACTAACATGGTAGCATCCATTAGCCTTTCGGGGCTCGTATCTTAAAAACAGTGCAAGATCACGAATTTTCATCATGACATGGTGTAGCCCTATGGATACGCATTCAGCAAAAATGTAGCCAGAAAAATAATGAATTGTGAATTTTTTTTTTCTATGTTGTACGGTTACTGAGATATAAACAATTTAGTATTCCAACACCTCATTTTCGGCTCCGAGGCCCATTATTATGCATACATTCTTTGTACACACTGTGTTTCTCTATGCAGCTGTTGGGGAAAAACAGGTATGCGCTTCTGTTACTGTCACAGTTACTGTTTCCACTTGCATTTATGTATCTGTTTGAGTTACCGTTACCGTGTACGCCACCATGTGCGTTACCCTTTGCATTCTTGTTTGCGCTAGCATTTGTGTTACTGTTACCATTTTTTTTCCACTACTGTTTGTGTTTGCATTTCAGTTTGCGTCACCATGTGCAATGCCATTTGCATTTACGGCAGCCCTTTTGTTTGCATTGCATTTATCTTCGTTTTCCATCTTTGTTGCTGTTACTGTTACCATTTGCGTTCCTATTGCATTACTGTGCCTGTGCCATTACAGTTTGCATTCATATGAACTTCCATTTCCTTTTGTGTTTCTGTTTCCTTTGGCATTATTGCTGCTGTTACCATTACCATTTGCGCTTACAATTGAGGTAACATGACCCGTGCACGTTATGGCTTGAGTTTATGTATGCATTTGCATTCGCATTTACATTTCTGTTTCCTTTGGCTTCATTGTTCATGTTAACTTTACCATTTGTGTTTACAATTGCTGTACCATGCCCGTGTGTGTTACAGTTCACGTTTATGTGCACACTTCCGTTCGCATTTTCGTTTCTGTTCCCTTTGGTGTTCTTGTTGCTGTAACCATACCTCTCAACTGTCCCGGATTTTGCGGGACATCCCGTTTTCCTGCCATTTGTCCCGCCGTCCCGAACTGCTAGCCATCTTCACGATTTTTCTGCTGCCATGCCCACGCCAACTTTGCTGCTCTCTGTGCTCGCAATAAAATCCCCCCGTCCCCATATTCAAGCTGCAGCCATGACGTAGCACTCATTTCCTGCCCTTGCAGCCAATGGCAATGCTCCTGCTGTCCATTGCTGTTTTTAGCACCCCCGCCCACATGGACTTGATTTTTGTGTCCCCCCCTCAGGTCCGATTTAGCTGCATATAAGGAGACAGAGTCCTCTGGTGCTCAGAATCTAAACTCACTACTGACATTAGCCCAAGAAGAGTTCCAGAGCGCCGGAGTCGGAGAAAGGAAGCAACTGGCAATAGCCGTAAATCGTGATCGCCGATCGGATTCGTCGCTGGAGAGAGAGATTTGCCTAGGTCAGGACGGGAGTTGGTACGGGTACTGGAGCTCCAGGCAGGGAGACCGGAGACAACAGGAGGAGACCCAGGCCAAACAAGTCAGCGACAAGCGAGGAACTGGAAGAGAGAGCTGCTGCTGCCTAGCGGGAACCACGGTTCGCCAGAATTCTAAGTGCTAGCTGCTACTTGCTGCTGCTAAATCTAGTAGTGCTAGAAAGATAAAGAGCTAAGCAGCAGCATCAGTGTGCTGGCAGCAGGTACCGACTTCAAGAGCAGCACAGAGGGAGGCAGGGAGCAGCCAAGCACAGCAGGACGAGCCTCGAGGACAACGACAGCCTGAGATTGATCCTGTGTGCCAGCCAGTGTCTGAAACTGCTACAGAGAGAGAGAGAGACTACCAGCCAGGTCCAGTCCACCACCACACCACTAGTGCCTGCCTTGGCTTAAGGTAAGTAATATCAGATCATCTAAAAAATGTTAATTTTCAATCAAGCTGACAGAATAGAGGATTAGTATAAGATGCATTTTCTGAAAGTAGTCTGTCTGTAATTGTAATATCTGACATTATTTTGTGTTTCCAGTCCTCACTGTTCCATCACAAGAACACATATTTTATGAGGAAGCAGGAAAAATTTGAGGCAATATCAGGGGCCGGTTGGGATCATGATGTGTAACAAAATGAATGCCAACTGAATGCCAAAAATGCCAACTAGTACTGCCAGCCGGTCTGATACAGCAGACCAGTGCAGTGCCAGGCAGTCACTGTGTGTGTAAACAGGGGAGTGGGGATCAAGAAGGGTGAGTGGATGGGGTCTGCCTAAATGCTATGATGAGCTTAAGAAATAATATTGGTGAGCTCAAGTGAAAGTGCCAGCCAGTCTGCCAGAGGAGAATAGCATGGTGGATAAATTCTTACACTGCCATCACTTAGTCATTTATATGTAGGTTCTGTCCTGCTCCGCTCCAGCAAGCTCATTTTGTACTGTGAAATTTAAAAATAGTTTAAACTTCTGTTTCTTAAAATGGGGGCAGAACCTCCATGTAACTGAGTAAGAGAACCAAAAGAGAGCTGTGGTGCTACTGTCCTATTTTCTTCTACTGCCGTGCCTATAAATTGAATTTGTTTAATTTTGTTGACCAGTAAGCCCACTGGGCCTAGAGTCCCTTTTCAGGGGTAACTGGGAGGGGGATACAGATCATAAGCAACTGACCTTGAACCAGATTAAGCTGTAGGTGGTATTTTTAGTGAATGAGGAAATTTGGCCAGGGCACTGGGATTAACATCCACCTGAACTTCCACCAGTCCAGCGAGTTGGGACCTTGGTTTAATGTCTCATCTGAAAGACAGCACCTCAGAGTGCAGCACCCCATCCTCATGCTGTAGATGTGGGAACTGAACCCACAGCCCTGTAATCTCCTGGGCTCAGAGGCCAGTGTGCTACCTGAGTCACTGAAACTTGGACAATGTCTGTATTTCTGTCTATTGCTATTTGCTACTGTCTGGATGGAGTTGTCACAACACCATCCAGCTAGTAACAATAGACAAACTATAGACTCTTTGATTTTCTTATGTTTAACCACATACTACATCTGAAAAGGGATATTATGACTCATCAGGCTGAAAGAGGGAGAGAGAGAGAGAGAGAGAGAGTGTGTCTATGTATGTGTGTATATATATATATATATATATATATATATATATATATATATATTATACATTATACACCGACACACCTATTCACTCTGCAGTACAGCAGCTCATTTCAAATTGAATATGTTGGCCAGGCCTGGAGTAGAGGAGAGAACTCTCACTCAGGTCCTGTGATTGTGAACTGGGTAGGGGCGTTGGTTAAAAGCAGTGCCTTCGACAAAGCCCTCCCTGTGGCACTGGTTAAAATGCAAATGTATATTGCTTGTTTTGTCTGCCTTATGCTTGCTGTGGTTGACAAGGTCTAAAGTTTCAGACCTGGTGTGGAGGACTTTTAAAATAGCATGCTTAAACTGTTTCAGACTTGGCAGGAGGACTTTACAAAAGTGTGGTTCATGAACCAAACCATTAAGCTAGATCTGGCAGGAAGATTTTTACAGAAGTGCAATTCAGCTAAGTAATGACTCATTAGCAGCTCTTTATGTGTGCCTGAGAGAATGTGTTGGAGCCATGCATATAGATGAGGATACATTAGCGGCTCATTATGTGCACCTGGTAGAATCTGGAGGACATATGTAAAAACAAATGGGGATAGCTTAAGCTTGATTTGGACTCATTAACTACTGCTTAGGTATACTTGGTAATGCATGTCAAGGTGGACCGTGGACACTGAAGGTGTTATCCAGCAATCTAGAACTGATGCTGCTCTACCTCTTTGCCTCTGCTAAAGGAATGTTATGGACTACCTGTCCATCTTGCCTGAAGTCAGTGTTACATATTTTTCTTGATTGCCGTCCTCAATAGGAGATGGATTGCGAACAGATGCTTCAAATGCGAGCTGACTGCAGTGCCAGTGGTAACTCCATCTCCACACCAACCAAGAAGAAGAGGAATTCAGTGTTCCAAAGTTCCTGGAAGACTTCCTTTGAGTGGATCGCACAGAGCAAGAAAGGGCCACTGTATGCATTCTGCAAGTCCTGTGGATGTGACATCAGCATCAGCCATGGAGGACGAAATGACATACAGAGACACGAATCTTCGCAGAAGCATCTCCAGAGTAGGAAGCATGCAGAAGGGAAGAAGCTGACCCAATTCTTCCAAGCACAGAGTACCTCAAAAGTTTTGGAGGCAGAGGTGGCATTTGTGAACATGTTGGCGGAGCACAATTTGTCATTTTCTTGTGCAGACCACCTCCTGAAATTTATGAAGAAGTACTGCACAGATCCAGAGGTAGTCAAGAAGATGAGCTGTGGAGCAACCAAATCCACCTGCATTGCCAGAGATGTGCTTGGTCCCAGCTACCAGGAGACTACAGCTTCCCTTTGCCGTCGAGTGCCATTTTGCCTCTATGTTGACCAAAGCACGGACATGGGGGATGAGAAACTTCTGGTCATCCTTGCAGGCTGCTATGACATTCGACAGGGAAAAAATGTCATACAGTTTCTTGACATGCCGGCATGCACTTCAGGGACTGGACAAGCAGTGTTTGACTGCATGATGAAAACTCTGGAGCAGCTGGACATCCCTGTAAAAACCTTGTGGCATTTCATCTGACAATGCTGCCTAGTCAATTGGAAAGCACAACTCTGTTTTTTCCAGATTAAAACAGTGAACCCAAACCTCATCAATATGGGATGCTTGTGCCATCTGCTAACCTGTGCTCCAAATCAGGGGTCAAGGCCTTGTCCTCACCTGTTGAGGAACTAATTTCTGACATTTATTGTCATTTCTCTTCCAGCTCATTACGGCAACAGCAGCTGAAAGAGTTTGCTCTCTTTGTCGATATTGACCCATTAAAAATCATTAAGCATGCACCCACAAGATGGCTCAGTTTGAGTAAAGTTCTTAAACGAATAACTGACATGTGACCCACTCTGCTGTCTTATTTTAGGTCTGTGGAACCCAGAGGTGCCAAAGTCAAACTAATATGTGACCGCCTGAGCACCCAAGAAATTCAAATGACCTTTCTTTTTCTAAAATATGCCCTTGAGCCACTGTGCAATTTTAATAAGAAACTGCAGAGCAGGAGAGCCAGCTGATGACTCTGCAGGGTGACATCAGCAAAGTCATACAGTTGTATGCCAGCAGGGTTTGCAACCTCAGGCTGCAGTTGCCTTGTACAAAGAAGGTGCTTTGGACCTAAGAGTGAGGCAAACTTTCTTGCACTAAAAGATGTACGTGTTGGCCCTGAAGTGCAAGAATTCATTGCAAGCAATGATGATCTGGTAGGGACATCAGTGGAACTAAGTATTTATAAAAAGGCCAAATCCTTTTACTGTGCTGTGCTGCAAAAAATGTTAACAAAGCTCCCACTGAAATGCAGTGTCCTGAAGCAGGTCTCCATTGCTGAACCCAGCACTAAAACTACACGTAAGTGGAAGCTCTGTGGTGAACCTTGCCAAGGAACTTGGCGTATGCAGTTCACACTCTGACTGTGACCAGCTTTTGGATGAGTTTGGGACATACCAGTTTGCAGAAACTGGATCTGCCCAGGCCTTTGAAACGAACAGTTCTGCACTGAAGTATTGGGGCATGATGCTCTCCCAGCTCTGCACCAGTGGTGACGATCTGCCCCTATTCAGGCGTCTGATGGAGACAGTCTTATGCCTCCCTCACTCCAATGCAGAGCCAGGCGGGCCTTCAGTATGGTGCGAAAAGTGAAGACTGAGCTAAGACAGTCATTAAATGTAAAGACTTTGAACTCCATTATTGCTATAAAGATGAATGAAGAAAGACACTGCTATGAGGTAACTCATACAAAGGGAGTCTTAGAGGCTGCAGGAAAAGCAACTGTGCTTTACAACTGAGAGCACCTTGCAGCGAAAGACAAATGACTCTTCCAAACCAATTGTTTGTGTATAGGTACATAGGTTTAAATTTGTAGTGTACAGTAGATAGCATGATTTCATTTTTAGTATACAATAGCATGTATATGATATAGAGTAGATATGTAAAATATTGTGTGTGTGTGTGTTTTTTAGTATAGATGAGATAAAATATTGCGTGTTTGTTTTTAGTGTAAACTATTGTATCATGTTTTTTTAGTATAGGAACAAATAAGTAAAATGTGTGTAGATAGGTTTTCAATTTTAGTTAAGTGCATAGACTAGATAGCATGTACAATACTGTATATAGGTATGTAGGTTTTCATTTAATCTGTTTGTTATATGTCATTAAATGTATGTAATACCCTATAAATAGCCAAAATAAAGTTTTTAAAAGTAAAACTATCATGCTCTATGTTGTATTCTTAATGCAGTATTCAATAACTTTGAATTTCACGCATTTTAAAGATGCGAACCCTGTGACGCAGCACTTTACGTGGCGCAAAAAACGGTGTCCCTGATTTTGAGTATTTGTCCCTGATTTTAAAGGGTAGTGTCCCTGATTTGTGGCCTTGGAGGTTGAGAGGTATGGCTGTAACACTTAACATTTGCATTTACAATACCAGTGCTGTCACTGTGCACAATACCAGCTGCATTTTCATACAGGCTTGCATGTCCGTTTGCATCACTGTTCGCTTCGGCGTCATTTTATTCTTGCATTTCTATTAACGTTTGCTTTACCATTTACATTTGCTTTATTATGTGCATAACCATTGCCGCTTGTGTTTATGTTGCTGTTCCTGTTACTATGTAACAAGACATCACATTGTGGGATCACAGGGCCCTCCTGCCACTATATTCCATTCACTATTTATTGTCCTCATTCTCAAAAAGAATGAAAATTAGATGCAAATATATATATATATATATATTAGAAGTAAGAAACTCAGTTTAATGCATCAGTTAGGTTGTTCCACAGTGACAAAAGCAAGGAAATTCAGTGTTAGGGTTGAAAGCCCCCTTGGACCCCCCAGCCCAACCCCAACTGGTACCGAGGTGTGTGTTGGGGTCATGGCCCTATCTCTCACTCCATCACATGTGTAAAGAAGCAGAGGTATAGAAGAATGGAGTGAGAGTTGGGCTGAAGACCCCAATGCAGACCCCAATACTGGTTGGGTAGGGCTGGGGGTCCAAGGCCAAACCCAACACCAAATTTCCTCACTTTGTCACTGTGGAACAACCCTAACTGATGCATTAAATGGATTTCTTTTGCTCTAATTTCCTTCTTTTGAGAATGATGATGAGAAATAGTGAATGTATCATGGGTGAGGGCCCCGCTTCCCCGCTAAGTGCGATGTCTCGTGGACATAGTAACAAGAACAGCAGTGCAAACACAAGTGCCAACAGTGGTACACATGGTAACATAAACATAAATGGTGAAGGAATCGTTAATAGAACCACAAGCCCAAAGTGACACGGCGTTTAACAGTGACGCTAAACAGACATGCAAGTGCATATGAAAACGCAACTGGTAACATGAACAGTGATGGCAGCAGTATTTTAATTGGAAATGTAACATGTCACAGCAATAAGAATGCGAAAGGGAACAGAGACAGATATGCGAATGCAAGTGCACACGTAAACGCAAACCGTAATAAGCACAGGCATGGTACCACAATTGTAAATGGAAATGGTAAAGTTAACATGAAGAATAACACCAAAGGAAACAGAAACAGAAACAGGAACAGAAGCACGTATGGAAACGCAAACCGTAATGCACATGTTCACAGTACCGCAATTGTAAATGCAAATGGTAATGGCAACAGCAACAATAACAGCAAAAGAAACAGAAACACAAAAAGAAATGCAAACACATATGGAAACACAAACTGTAATGCACGTGGCACAGTAACGCAGATTGCAAACACAAATGGTAACAGTAACAGCAAGAAAGACGCAAAACGAAAGAGGAATGGAAAAGAAAATAAAAGGGCTGCCAGAAACACAAATGGCAATGTGCACGGTGACGCAAACCAAAATGCAAACACAAACAGTAGTGGAAATGTGAATGGTAACAGTAACGCATAAATGCAAAGTGAAATGAGGAGCATAATCACGTAATGCACATGGCAGCATAGAATGGTAACACAAATGGGGACAGAAATGCAAGTGGAAACAGTAACTATAACAGTAACCAAAGTGCACACCCTGTTTTTGCTGAACAGGTGCATAGAGAAACACAGTGTGTGCAAAGAATGTATGCATTGTAATGGGCATCGAAGCTTAAAACGAGCATCGGAAGTACTTAATTGCTAATATCTCAGCAACCGCATGATGTAGAAAAAAAATTTAAATTTCACAAAAATCATGATTATCCTGGCTAGGATTTTGTTATTACACAGCCCATAGGGCTGTGTAACACATAACAAAACATCTGTATCTAGCATCGCTTTCAAGATACGAGCCCCGAAAGGCCCGGCATACGCCACCATGTTAGTCTATGGGAAAAAATGGCAACTTCAGAGTACTGTAACTTGGCAGCCATGCAATATTTTTTCACCAAGCCACCAAAAGGCAGATCTGTGAGATGTTGGCTGCCTTCCCTTCAAATTTCAGCTCAAAAGACAAAACCGTTCTTCTGCAGCAGGGTGGCAAAGAACTCTTGTCATTTGCATACTCTGTAAAAAGTGTTGTGAGTGCGACACTGCTCGACACTACTTTTTCCAGAAATGTGAAAACATATTTCTGGGGTGTTTAATCAAAAATAAAGACATGGCTAGCATCCTCAGGGTGCGACTAGGTGAAGACAAAAAAATTGTGTCCTAGAGGTCCCAAATTTAAATGCCAAGCATTTCTGTGATCGTGTGAGAAAAAAATGGCTGACTCACACACACTACTTGGGTCATTTGCGACACTAAAAACTGCATCTGCGAAAGTGTTGCACTTTTGTTAACTTTCCCATTGACTTATAATGGGAAATTGTTTTTTAAATAACTTTTGAACCATTTAATATTTTTTCACAAAATCTTCAAAAGGCACATCGGGGACCCTGACCACACATTCCCTGAAGTTTTTGGACCGGTCACGCAAACTATTCGACCTGTAGGCGAGAGCAAAGAATTTCTCAAAAAAGCGTAAATGCACATTTGGTTGGTGCTTAATAACTCCATAGCCGTAGAGCCAACCAGTACAAAATTTGGCAGATCCAAGATCTACTATGCCTAATCATGTGTACCAAATTTCAAACAAATCTGTTAAACGTGGCAAAGTTATTCAGGTGCAAAAGGTTGACCTTTAACCTTAAAATGGCTCCTCAACCTAACTATGGTAGCACTACCGTGCTACCATAATATATATATATATATATATATATATATATATATATATATTATAGTGACACAGTGGTGCTACTATAGTTACGGTTGAGTACCCCATTAAGGTTAAATTTAAAATTTGGCAGCTTAATAACTTTGCCACCATATGATGAAGTTGCCTGAAATGTGGCATGCACGGTCTGGTACCATAGATCTCTGGACCTGCCAAGTTTTGTTATGGTCAGATTTGTGATTGCTGAGTTACAGAGCACTGAAAAACACACAAATTATACATTTTTGTGCATTTTTTGCTCATGCCTACAGGTCTTACGGTTTGTGTGACCAGTTCAAAGCCTTCAGGAAACATGCAGCCATGGTCCCCGATGAGCCTTTTTCTAAGACTTCATGAAAAAATATTAATCGATTCAAAAGTTATTCAAAAAACAAGTTTCCCATTATAGTCAATGGGAAAAGTTAACAAAATATGCGAAAGTGTTGCAAATGCACTTTTTACTTTCACAAATGGCCCTTGTAGTGTCACAAATCAGGCATCTTGTTTTCAGTTGGTGGTCACAGAAATGCTTGGCATTTAAATTTGGGACCGTCTAGGAATACAATTCTTATTGTGTTCACCTAGTCGAGCCCTGAGGATGCTAGCCATGTCTTTTTTGGGGGGCAAAACACCCCAGATATGTTTTTAAATTTCTGAAAAGTAGTGTCACAAAGTAGTGTTGTATATGTGACACTTTAGTGATTTTATTTATGAAAGTGTCATGATTTACGACACTGCTTTGCGACACTATGGCCAAAACAATAGGGAATCTTTGCCACCCTGCTGCAAAAGAACGGTTTGGTCATTTGGGCTGAAATTTGAAAGGAAGAAAGTTAATATCCCACAGATGGGCGTCTTTGTGGTTTGGTGACAAAATATTAGAGGGCTGAAAAGTTATGGCACTTTGAATTTGATTATTTTTCCTATAGGCTAAGATTACGGTGTCCACTGCGCCGTTTGGGCCTGTATCTCAAAAACAATTCGAAATGCGAACTTTTTGTCAGAAGAATGCTTAGTCCCCCACTAGGGGGCTAAGTGCAAAACTGGCCTGGAAAGTTGTAAATAATATGAGATTTTACATTTTTTTCTACTTCATACGTTTTTTGAGATACAAGGAATTAATATTCCAAGTGCTGATTTTTTGTTCCAAGTGCTATTATTATGCATACATTCTTTGTATTCACTGTGCATTTGAAAGCACATTTTTTGGGGGGAAAAAAGGGTGTGCATTTGTGTTACTGTTACCTTTAGCATTTCTGTTACCGTTTGCATTAGCATTTCCATTTGTGTTACTGTGTGCATTACCCTTTGCGTTTGCATTTGCAACTATGTTTGCATTACTGTTACCATTTGAATTTCCGTTACTGTTTTTGTTTATGTTTACTTTTGCATCACCATGTTACATGGTGATGCAAAAGTAAACATAAACAAAAACAGTGTATGTTACCCTTTGCATTTGCATTTCCTTTTTCATTACTGTTACAATTCGCGTTTCCATAACCATTTGCATTAGCGTTTCCATTTACGTCACCATGTGCATTACCCTTTACATTTGCACTTGTGTTTGCATTACTGTTACCAATTTGTTACCATAACTGTTTGCATTAGCTTTTCCATTTACATCACTGTGTGCATTACCCTTTGAGTTTGCATTACTGTTACCATTTGCGTTTCCATTACTGTTTTTGTTTGCGTTTACTTTTGCGTCATCGTGTGCATTATGATTTGCATATGCACTTGTTTTTCTGTTTGCATTTGTGTTTCCTTTGGTGTCATCGTTGGTGTTACCGTAGGCGTTTGCATTTCCAATTGCATTACCATGATCGTGTACATTACCATTTGTGTTTGCATACGTGCTTGCATTTCCATTTATGTTTGTGTTTCATTTGGCATTGTCATTGGTGTTACCATAACCATTTGCATTTCCAATTGGATCACCATTACCGGTTGCATGTTCGTTACTGTTTGCGTTTGTGTTGGCATTAGCGTTTGCATTTTTGGTAGCATTGCAGTTGTCCAGTGCAGAACTGTTTCCTTCTGCATCACCGTTGCTGTTAGGATTTGTGTTTCTGTTTGAGTTTGTGTTATTTGCATTTTCATTAACGTTTTCGTTAACGTTTGCATTTCTGTTGCCATTACCATTTGCATTACCATTTCTGTTTTCATTTATGTTTGTGCTTGCATTTCTCTTACCATTTGTGTTATCATTTCTGTTTATGTCACCATGTGCATTACCACCTGCACTTGCATTTGCATTACCATTAGCTTTACTATTTTCTTTTACCTCACTATTTCCATCACCCTTTGCATTAATGATACCATTTGTGTTTTTGCATTTGCGTGCTGCAGTGCAAAACATTATGTTTTTGCTATTTTTCACTTTATCTTTTTATTGAAATTTTCAAAAAGTTTTAAAACATACATAACATTTAGATCTGAAGTATCCTCCAAATGCTGGAAAAGGCAAAGGTAAATAAATTGTACATGACAATATGATTAGTGCAGACTAGTTACCAACAAAGGAGAAAAAAAGACAGTGATACCAATTGGCGAGTAAGGAAATAATACAAAGTTGTATAAATATTGTGTTAGAGGAATCCTACATGAATGAGGTCAATACAGGGCAAAATCTAAAGTTTAATCTGATAACAGTAATAAAAAGATAATTCAAGAAGAGGTACAATTAATGAGCTATAACGGGAAGATATGAGTAAAAGAAGAGAACATAACATAGAGAAAGGTAAGATAGAGCAGAAAGAAGAAGAAAATAGAAGGAAGAAGGAGAATGAAAGAGAGAGAGAGATGTAACAAATAAGGGTATCTGTGCATGGTTACTGTTATAGCCCCAGATCAAAGATAAAAAAATGAAAGGGAAATCTAAGTAATTCTATATTAGGGCTTAGGAGTGTTAGAAAGATTGATATACTTGAAATAGTCCCACCAGCAACTATTGTATACATTGAGTCGGTCACGTATAAGATGGGATAGTCGATCTAAAGATGGCGCCGTGTGACCATTAAATAGATGTTCTCATAATTCTGGACATACAGTGTGGTATGGCACATGTCTTCATTTACCAAGTTTCATTTCAGTCAGTCATACAGTTTTTGCACAGCAAAGTGACAAAAATTCACACCCACAACCACATTCCATTCACTATTTATAGTGCACATTCTCAAAAAGAATGGAAATTCATGGCAAAAAAACTCAGTTTAATGCACCAGTTAGGGTTGTTCCACAGTGACAAAAGTGAGGAAATTCGGTGTTAGGGTTGCCACCCCTTGCGCCCGACGTCCACTAATAGGCATCGGGGTGTGCGTTGGGGTCATCGGTCCTAACTCTCACCCCATTCTTCTATACTGCACCAAGTCAGCTTATTTACACATGGAATGGGGTGAGAGTTAGGACCGATGACCCCAAAGCACACCCTGATGCCTGTTGGTGGGGGCTGGGTGGGTGTCGAGTGCAAGAGTTGGCAACCCTAACACCAAATTTCCTCACGTTTGTCACTGTGGAACAACACTAACTGAAGCATTAAACTGAGTTTTTTGCCATGAATATATATATATATATAAATATATATATATATATATATATATATATGCACACACACTATATATATATATATATATATATATATATATATATATATATATATATATATATATATTCATAGCAAAAACTGCATTTAATGCATCATTTATGGTTAAGGTGAAAAAAGTCATGAGGCCTGACTCTCACCCCATTCCATGTGTATGCAGGTTGACATGCTACAGTAAAGGAAAATGGGCTGAGATTTAGCCTCATGACACCCAATGGAACACCCGTGTCTGTCAATCAGTGGAGGATGGGGGCATGGGGTGTATGGGAGAGGTTAGGGGCTCAACCCTAATGATTCTTTCCTGGCTTTTTGCTTTAACCTAAATGATGCATTACTACTAATTTTGCCATGAATTCCTTATTTTGAAAAAGTGTAACATAACTAGTAAAAATACATGTATTGGTGGAGCATGCCCCCCCACACAAAGTTACAGAGCCATACAGCAGCCTTATAGGGCACCAAACTCTTGTAAGAGTAATTTGGGCACATCTTGCTAAGAGCTAGAAAAAAATTCAGGCATCATTGTAATCATGGCACCGAAAAGCACTGGAAAGGCACTATTTGAACCCTTGAGACAGTAATTTCACAATATTTCATGAACCATGCAACGACAAAACAATTCCACTGCAGGCTTGCTCTATGATTTAAAATATTTTTCCAGCAGCATAGGTCACCTAAAGGTGACCTAAGCTGCCAATAGCAAAATGTCTGTATCTTGCTTCATTTCTGAGATAATGGCACCAAAAGTCGTGACACAGACTGCAATGTAATCCTATGGAAGACATTTCAAATATGTCATTGAATATCACTGCAACCAATTAATTCCCCAACACCTAAACAGCATATTTCACATGTCTAGGACAACCCATCAACACCCTTCAAATTTAAAGTAAAAAGACCAAACCATTACTGAGATATGATCATCCCAGTTTGGGCCATCTGAGTATTCCCCATGGACCATAAAATATCATATATAATTTCCCCAGGACATAAAGGAACTTCAAATTGTAATAGCTTTTGAAAGGATTAATATTTTTTCACTAAACAAATGCTGGCATGCTCCTTGACCCAAGCACTTTCGATGTCCCAAGTTTTGGACCAATAGACTACATGATGTCTGTGCAGCGCCACGGACAAAAAACACACAAAAGTGGTGAATAGTGCATTTCTGGGCACTTCACTGTGCAGCAACTGCATGACAAAAACGCAACTTGGTAAATCAAGATACCTACCATACTGGACCGTGCATTCCAAATTTTGTGCAAATCCGTTGAATGGTTGCAAAGTTATTAACGTGCAAAATTTGAGATTTAACATTAAAGTGCCTACTCAACCCTAAATTTGGGGGCATGACTGTGCTCCCACCAACTTGCCCATTTCTGCATAACAAAATGCATCTCTGGGAGCATGGTCCCAGAGGGCCTGTTCTCCCACTACATAGCTACAGAGCCATACCACAGCCCCATAAGCCACCAAACGCTGGTAACAGTAATTTGTCCATATCTTGGGCACTGTAACAGCTAGAAAAAAATTCAAATGTCATTGTAACCATGACAGTGAGTAAATTACGAGACAATCACAGACTGACCCTTATCTTGCATCACTTCTGAGATATGGGCACCGAAAAGCACTGGATAGGCACTCTTTAAAACCTTGTGACAGTAATTTCACAATATCTCATGAACCGTGCAATGTACAAAAACAATTTCACTGCAGGCTTACTCTATGATTTCAAATATTTTCCAGTGGAATAGGTCACCTACAGTAGTAGTGCCAATTGTCAAGAAATTTTGTGAGATTCCCATTTATCCTTCACAAAATTTAGGAAAAAATCCTCTAAAATTATTTTTGTTATACCTACAGAAAGAAGCCAGTTCCTATTATAGTACTTAGTGCCATCTGGTAGATTTTCAACTACACTATCAGATGAGACAACCCTCTCTGGGTAGCAGTGAACACACTAACAAAAAAAAAAAAATCCTAACTAAAGTTTCACAATTCTCAATAGGGTTTTTAAAAACTCTAAAAATCCTTTGACTAATTCGGTGCTACTACTGTAAAGGTGACCTATGCCACCAGTAGCAAAAAGTCTGTATCTTGCTTTGTTTCAGAGATAATGGCACCAAAAATCATGACACAGACCGCAATGTAATCCTATGGGGAAAAATGTCAAATATGTCATTAAATGTCTCAGCAACCAATTCATTTCACAACACCTATACAGCATACTTCACATCTCTAGGAACTGCCATTAACACCCTGCATATTTCAAATAAAAAGACCAAACCATTATTAAGATATGGTGATCCCAGTTTGGGCAATCTGGTCTTCCCTAGGGTCATCTGTCTTCCCCATGGAGATTGCAAAATATACATATAAATTTTCCCCTAGGATATACAGGGAACTTCAAATTGTAATAACTTTTGAATGGATGAATATTTTTAACATAAAAAATACGGGCAAGTTACTTGACCAAGCTCTTTCTACATCCCAAGTTTCGGACTAATAGATCACATGGTGTCTGCGCAACTCCACGGACAAAAATGCACAAAAGTGGTGAAAAGGTGCATTTTGGCACTTTCTTCGTGAAACATTATATGTCCGACCAAAGCACAACTTGGCAAATTAAGAGGTCTACCATACCACTGTAACGCCTCACCACTGCCTTTTTGCAAAGCGACAGGTGGTATGCTGTTGAAGCTGACAGCAGTACCAGGTGGGGACTGGGTTTGGGGAGGACTAGGTTGCTCGGCAGAGGGGCCTAGGTTTGGCTACTCTGCACAGGGCACCCAAGAAATCCAAAACAGGAAGCAATAACTGTAATGTCCAATACCAGGAATGGGATTCTAAAGTGTGGCTTTTATTCACATCCAAACTGAACAAACAAAGCATAGATGGATCCCCATGGGGCTACATTCCTGGTAATGCAGATAAGAGCAACAGAACACTTCTTCAACATTTCAGCCCTCAGGCTCTGAACCCACCAGGCACACAGCCCAGACTTGCACGCAGCTTTGGGTACACAGCCTGACTTGTACACTACTTGGGTTTTTCCCCTGGCTCAGCTCCACCGCTGGCCACTCGATCGTGGTCCATATGGCAGTGAATCAATTTTCTGTTGGTGGCTCCCCAAACCACCTTAGAGCCTTCGACTCCTTAAGGGAAATTTCCTTCCAATCCTTTGTCTGGGCACTTCCCTCACCACTGGCCAAGTGCATGAGGCAAAGTAGAAATCCACAGAGCAAATCCGTAGAGGATGACCTGGTTACTAAAGGTGGGGTCTCCCACCTCCAGCTCCCACAATCCATACCTGGACATTTCTCTGGACATTAAACAACTCTTTTGAAAGCTTGGCAATGTAGATTAAAGGGTAGACGTATTGCACATCTCCTCTACATGTCTTGACTTTCTCCTTGTGCTGGACTTGAACATACTTCTACTTTGGCTAAGCCTATTCCTCTAGACCTCCCACTAATTCAGTAGTCCAATCCCCACTTTAACACAGATCAGGTGAAACATGGGCCCTTTGAAAAGAACAGAACTCACCCTTAGGTTGCAGGTTCCCCACAGGCGAATCTTGAAAGCTTCTTGTGCCACAACATTTCTCTAGCAGGAAGCAGGGGGTTGCCACTGGAATAGCAGGCAAACCTTCCACCCCATCCCCTGAGGGATGGGGCACAGACTCTCATATCAGCGGTCTCCACCACTTCAAGAACAGCTTACTGTGTTCCTCTTTAGGTGGAAAAACACACCTTTCCCTAGAAGTAGCTCTATATCAGAGCTTAGGCTCCAAGACCCTGTGCACAGAACTGCTGTGCTCCTCTCCTCTTCACTGCTCACACAACACACTCCAACTATTGTTCAAAAACTCCCAACATTCTAATCTAACTCCCTTCTGCAGATTCCAATGTGGCTCATGCAGCTGCGACAGTTCTATGGTGATGTCATCCCTCAGTCTCAGCTGAGACTGAGAACAAGTGAGACAGTGTGAAATCCATTTAACTGGAGTTTCACAAGCTGCCTTCCTGCCTACCACATAGGTCTTACTGGGATTCTAGTAACCCCGGGTAACAGGGGTTACACTTGCCCTGGACCAGGAAAATGACTTTCCAAGAGTCATTATTTACCCAGCTTAGGCCATCCCACCCTATGTGCTGCTCCAAGTGAGGGGGGTGATCAGGGCCCTCCTACCATGTGCGAGCACAGACAGGTAACAATATGGGCCTAGAGGCCTTTAGCTGACATATCAGCCTCTACTCTACCCACTTACTATGGATGTCTAGTGGCTGTGGTAGAACTGTGCGGAGCATAGCTTTAATAGTTCAGCACTGCAGTCCCTAGGGTCATTCAGGACCACAGCCTGTCTATCCCCCCCCAGCCCTCTAGGGAAAATCTGTGTGCCTCTAACTTAACACCCCAAAATGAAAACAACCCAGGGACCTCCCCAACCTTGGGCACCCTGCAACCACACACCTAGAAACTAATACCATCTATTATTACATTACATTACTGCCTCCCTACCACCACAACCACACCTGTGGAAGGAAAGGGTTACTACAGTAACAACAACAATAACAACCACAGTACTTTAAATTACTACACACTAAAGTACTAGTGAGGAACACCGATGAGCCCCTCCTCCTCTTCTTGTCTTCTCTTCTATCCTCTTCAGGACCACCTGCAAGAAAAAAGAAAGACAACACACGCTCCTAATCTGCATACACAGTCTACCTAAATCCCTACCATCAAAACACTGGAGAATCCCCAAAATAATTTTTTTTTTACAAAAGGTAGAAAAAAAGAATATACATTACAAAACAGTAGAAAAACAATGACATTATTTACAATACACATTTGGGGGATGGAGTACCCTAAAAGTCCCATCTAGTGACCCCAGTGCCCAAAGGCTAGTCCATTAAAGAGTCTCTCCTGGGCCGGAGCCCAGTAAAGCACAGTTCTAGCAGGCAAAAGTCCCAAAGGGGAGAGTCTTTGAGGACAGTTCACACATTCTGGAGTCTGCTAGTGTAGGGTGTGTACTGCAATGTCATAAGGATAGAAAAGTTTGGATTTACCAGCCCCTTGTAGAAAGATTAAGACACACCAACCTGCTCCTCATTCGAAGACTCTCCCTGGCAGCATCCTTCCGATACAGCTGGGCGGACATCTTCCAGGAACTATAGGAGGGCACATCTGGGAACTGCTGGGTGATGTCATATCTGGAGATGGAACCTTAGAACAGGAACAAAAAGGAAAACAGCTGGTTTGATGTCATCCGATTACCAGGCGATGGATCAGGATACAGCTGGCTGGTGTCCTCTCTGGATCTGAAGTCATCTGGTGGGCCAGTCGATGGATTCTGGAAAGGCCAGTACACTGTAGAACTGATGAATGTGGGGCACCTGAGTCCTGGATGTCCATACTGGTGGATCATCAAAGGCACTGCAAAGTCTGGTGTGGCAGTATTGACTACCACTGCTCGGCTTTCCATCTGGTAGGCACGGGCACATTTGCCGGAAGGTCCTTGCATTGAGGCCAATAGTACAGGGGGTCAGGAGCTTGAATTATTACCCCGTCTGAGCACACATAATTCACACTGTAGAAGGTTTCACGTCCCTCTCCATCCACTATTCGCACAGTGTCCATAAACAGTGTCCTGCCTCTCTTCCACTGGGTATATTTCTCATGAAACAGTCTGTTCTTGACATGCTTGTTTGCACCAGGATGCACACATTTCATTACTTCGGTCCAGATCTAGGATTTCCTGCTGTTCTCAATCTTCTCCCAGACTCCCCGAGGAAAGGTAGGAAAGGACATTCTCTAGATTTCATCCACCTTCCTACGAACCAGTCTCTCCTCTTTACTAGCTTTGGTCAACCTGAGACTACTGGCCTGGCTTGGGGGTGGCGAGTCCTGGTTCTGCCAGCTACGCATCCTCAATGAGATGAAAAATGGATCCCTGACTTCTTCTTCTTGCACAGCCAGGGCAGTGGTATCACCACTCTCTTCCATGCATTCTTCTGAGGCAAGAGCTTGAGGCTGTGTACCCGTTCCTTTTTCACAAGGCCACATAGGTTCCCCCTCTTCTTCTTCCTCACTGAGAATCTGTGCCCAGGAGTGAGCAGTCATCCTCACTCTTGAGACTGCCGACTCATCACTAGGCATGGAGGTTGCCAACTCCCATTCAAAGGCCTCTCTCATATCATCTACTCCTATGAGACTTGGGCTCCCCCCCCGGGGTCTACTGATGCTTTGTCTGAATCATCCGAAACATCAGCATCTGGTTCTGTCTCTAAATCTGCACCCTCTAGCTTTGTGTCACACTCCCCCGAGGGGCCTTCTTCAACAGGCTCCACCTGGTGCTGTGTGTGCTGCAACTACAAGATTCCTGAACCTTTGTCCATGTGGGAGCCAAACGAAGCTGGGGCGCTTTATACAAGCCATATTTCTCTAGGCACCCAGAACAGTGAGGTACCATGAAGACATCCCTTCCAGCATTTAAGCATATTTGACACACTTGCACTGGATATCCAGGAATTGCCACAAGAGAAGGAAGTTGTCCTCCATAATAACACCTTTCAATGTCCCTCAACCTATTTACTGCTGCTGTTACTGCAGCCCAGGCATGATCCGGGTAGTGAGCTGGTTCTGAGGCCATAACTGCAGGGAAAACAAAAATATGCTCACTGTTACTAAAAGTCCCACTTCACTGAACACTTTCTTTCATTTTTAAAATGGCTCCTCTGCTGCTGTGTTTACTTTACTACCCCACCCTGTAATGGTGGCGGCAGCACTCCTGTGCATCAACATTCAGAAATTGGGTGAAGCCACTGCGCATCAATTTACACACTATGGATCACTTTTCTCAAACTGCACAAACTGCACTGTTCTTCTTCTAACACATTTATATGGTTTGCCACAGACTTTTCACTTGCTGAAAACATTTCTTTAGCTCACAGTCCCTTAAAGCCTCAGGATTTCAAGCACAGGATTGCCTGTACACTAGTGCTGCACATTTTGCTACAACTCACAGTCTCTCTCTGGCTTTGAAACTTTAAACTGATGCTGAACTCATAACTATGCTCACAGTCATTGTCTTAACAGACTTGCTTTAGCTGGTAAAAACTTGACACAGTTTTTATTTACAAAGCGACTATACTGTTACACACATATTCAGTTGGCTTTCGGCACAAAAAATCACTGTTTGAGCAATTTTTACTGATGGTACTAACTGTTATCAGTAGCTGTTTGCTGCGATGGAAATCGGCCTGTAGCCAGTCTTGGAGGC